>CM066034.1:951404066-953904066 GCA_033557465.1 Ichthyophis bannanicus
AACTAGAAGGGAGCTGATGTTGGGGGAGGATTAGAATGGGATGGGGCTGGGAGAGTAAAATGGAGAGGGGAAAAATATTTTGTGTAGGAGGGATGAAAAATCTACAATTGGCCAGGTATTGGGAGAGTAATTGGGGATTGAGGATGGAGGGGTAAAATTTGTGTGGATGAAATAGGAATGAGGAAAGAGCAAAAGGAGAAAGATTAGTATGTTAAAGCAGATGTAGAGAGAGAGAGAATGGAAAAAAAACTAGAAGAGAGAAGAAAGGACAAATGGACAGCAGACGATGGAGAGTTAGCAGAAAACATGAAGAAACCAGAAGAAAATGGCTGGACCAATTGCAACTGAAAAAAAAATGCACAAAAGGTAGAACGATATCTCTTTATTTTGAATTTATTAACTGGAATATGTCAGCTCTGGGAAATGTGCATCATTAACATCTGCGCTTTGTTTGGTACAAGAGGAAATTCCTATTTGACGTTGCCACTTGTTCTCTTTCCCCAGTATTCACTGAAATGTATTGGTTTAATATTTGCAGTGTTGCCTTTTGATAGGTAGGGTATGGTGCTTTGTGAGTCCTGGTAATGCTGTCAGGATACGGCAGGTTTGCTATGGGTTCTAAATGGGCAGCGTTTGTAGTAGTTCCTAATGTGCCTGGCGGTTGGCACTGGATTATAGTAATGTAGAAATCTTTTAGTCTTTCTTTATCCATACACTCATTAAGAGACATGTTTACTAAAAGTTAGTGTATGGTAACATTATGCAAATATTTATGCAAATAAGACCACTTATGCAAATGACGTGCTGGCACTTTGAGGAAATTCTTTGGTTTTGTGCGGCAGTTTGGGCACTCGGGCTCAAAAAGGTTAGCCATCACTGTCCTAGCCTCTAGGAAACAGTCCACTAGGAAAACCTATGCCCTAAAATGGAAAAGGTTTTCTGTGTGGTGTCAGCTACGTAAAGAAGATCCCTCCTCCTGTGCTGTACCAGTAGTACTCCAGTACCTACTGCACTTATCAAATCAGGGACTTAAGTCCAATTCTGTTCGGGTCCACCTCTCAGCTCTAGCAGCTCCCCACTCACTGGTGGAAGGACATTCTCTCTCTGTTCACCCCTTGGTGTCCCGGTTCCTCAGAGGCTTGCTCTTGCTCAAGCCTCCAATCCATCCTCCTTCTCCTGAGTGGGAGTTGAATGTGGTCTTGCAGCAACTGACTTGCCCACCTTTTGAGCCGATAGCTACTTGTCCTCTACACTTCCTGTCCTGGACAACACTCTTCTTGGTAGCCCTAACCTCGGCTAGGCGAGTGAGTGAGCTTCAGGCCCTGGTCTGTGACCAGGCCCTACACCAGATTCTATAGGAACAGGGTAGTCCTCAGGACTCATCCAAAGTTCCTCCCAAAGGTTGTCTTCTCCTTCCACCTTAACCAAGAGGTGGTTCTTCCAACATTATTCTCTAGGCCCTGTTGACTCTGTGGGTCTGGAATACTACACACAATACCTGGATTCTTTTATATTTCTATACCTCTCAATAGGAAGAAAAGACGAGACACAATTAATTAATTAATCAATCACTATGGAGCTCTATAGGGAGGAAACACATGGAATCTAAGTCAGACATATCCATCGAGTTTCTTCAAAGATGGCTTCACAGGGCTCCCACTTTTATTAGAAAATATCAGCTGACTCAGTTAATCTTTAATTAACAGCTGGTGCTTTCCAAATTACAACGTGTACATAAAATTTGCTAACATAGGCAACATTGTCATATAGAAAGAAGAAGTTACACCTCATAACTATGTTCACTAAATTCAGTAGGTGTCGCTGTGATTCTACTATTCAACAGAAGCTAATTAGTTACTTATAATATTTGCTGATTTTCTACTATTTACGCAAGCTATGTTTGTGGTTAACTGAAAAGAGCAGTTCATCCTGCCCTAGCAAGCTCTTTAGCCTATCAGATTGCAGGATAAAGCAAATGTACCCTATGTTCTATTTATTTAGAGAAGTTCAATCTGACCTAATATCTATTTCTACACAAGCTCTATTTGCTAATCACACACAAGCCCTATTTGCTGAGTCCAATGTCCTAAAGAAAGCAGAAGTGCACTTAAAGAGATAGTTTTACTGCAGTTCAAACCTGTACTTTCTGTGGCCTATAGCTAAGTTAGGTTCTATAATCTGGTTTCATGTATAGATTGGCTGCTTCCTATCCCTATGGATATTATGGATCCTGATCCGCTGTCTGTCCCTGAATCTGATAACTCCAAATCTCCATATCCTGGGTGAATCATAGTTGTATAAATTTGTTTGTCAGAGGCTGCTTCATCCAATTCACTAATTATATCCAATTTACTTTTGGGGCCTGGCCTAGTTAGCCCTTGTCTACAGGCCCCATGCAAGCCAGGCTGAAGCAGTTCTGTATACCCTGGACTGTAGGTGGGCCTTATCCTTCTACCTTGACCGTACGCAGGGACATAGAAGGGCTACTCAGCTCTTCATATCTTTTGACCCTAATAATTTGGGGTTGGCTGTGTCCAAGCATACCTTGTCCATCTGGGTGGCTGACTGTATCACCTGGGCTTACAGGGCGGCTGACCTTCCTTTGCAGGGTCGGGTCACGGCCCATCGTGTCAGGGCAATGGCTGCCTCAGTGGCTCATCTCCACTCTGTACCGTTGGTAGACATCTACAGGGAAGCTACTTGGTCTTCAAGCCAGACTTTTGCGGCCCATTACTGTCTGGAAAGGGAGTCCCGTAGGGACAGTGCTTTTGGCCAGGCAGTACTCTGGAATCTCTTTGAGGTTTAGGCAACTCCTGCTCTCCTGCCCTCTGTTGGGCTACCGGTGGAGGTTCTGTCAGTGAAAAGCCTTTCTTTGATGCTGAGACTAGAGGGAGTTCTCTTGTTCAGCCTGGGTTCCTGGTAGCCCAGAGCTAGGGAGTCACCCATATGTGAGGACTGACTTCCTGCTTGGTCCTGGAGAAAGAGTAGTTACTCACCTTTAACAGGTGTTCTCCAGGAGCAGCAGGAATCAGTCCTCACAACCCTCCCTCCTCCCCTTGGAGTTGCAGTTGTACATAGTTTATTTTACTTTTTTTGTGTGCTGTTCTTAGCTATGTCATTTGACTGAGGTAAGATGGCACCTTTAGGCGGGAAGGGATCAGCGCATGCGTGCCTGCATTCCCAAAGGCGTTCATGAAAAGCTGGGGAAATGCTCTGCAAGGGCTCCATCGACGTCGATGTCACCCATATGTGAGGACTGATTCCTGCTGCTCCTGGAGAACACCTGTTACAGGTGAGTAACTACTCTTTTCCTTGTTTCTATATGGCCTCTTCCTCAAATGGCACTACAGAGTCAGGTGTGCAACATCTTATAAAACATAACAAAATATTCTAGAAGTCTTTAAAAGCCCTTCCAAGTAACCATGTTTTACACTGTGTACTAGAAGTCTTTAAAAGCCCTTCCAAATAACCATGTTTTACACCATGTACTAGAAGTCTTTAAAAGCCCTTCCAAGTAACCATGTTTTACACCGTGTACTAGAAGTCTTTAAAAGCCCTTCCAAGTAACCATATTTTACACCGTGTACTAGAAGTCTTTAAAAGCCCTTCCAAGTAACCATGTTTTACACCGTGTACTAGAAGTCTTTAAAAGCCCTTCCAAGTAACCATATTTTACACCGTGTACTAGAAGTCTTTAAAAGCCCTTCCAAGTAACCATGTTTTACACCGTGTACTAGAAGTCTTTAAAAGCCCTTCCAAGTAACCATGTTTTACACTGTGTACTAGAAGTCTTTAAAAGCCCTTCCAAGTAACCATGTTTTACACCATGTACTAGAAGTCTTTAAAAGCCCTTCCAAGTAACCATGTTTTACACCGTGTACTAGAAGTCTTTAAAAGCCCTTCTAAGTAACCATGGTTTACACCGTGTACTAGAAGTCTTTAAAAGCCCTTCCAAGTAACCATATTTTACACTGTGTACTAGAAGTCTTTAAAAGCCCTTCCAAGTAACCATGTTTTACACCGTGTACTAGAAGTCTTTAAAAGCCCTTCCAAGTAACCATGTTTTACACCGTGTACTAGAAGTCTTTAAAAGCCCTTCCAAGTAACCATGTTTTACACTGTGTACTAGAAGTCTTTAAAAGCCCTTCCAAGTAACCATGTTTTGCACCGTGTACTAGAAGTCTTTAAAAGCCCTTCCAAGTAACCATGTTTTACACTGTGTACAGTAACCCTAAGGGTCAGCTATATTCTTCAGTTCAAAAGGCAAGGCATTTTGCAACTCCAGTCTTACATAGCAACCTGACCTTTGGCATGTCTCAATTAACCTAACATCTAATAGAATCAATACATGTAGGAAAGAAAATAATACATGTGTCAGAACATATTTTTCAATATATAAAGATAAATAAAAGGGCACTAAACCCTGCAAAATTCTAAATATTAGGAAAATAATGTTAAATTCAATTAGTTGATTTACAGCTAGACAATATGAGACTTCCATTACTGTGATAATGCACTTCTAGACAGGTATTCCAGACACCAGCTATGCTGATGAATTTGGATTTACTGTAATAATGCCATTTAACCCTTTGGTAATCCAACCAACAAAGAATTAAAGTAGTCCAAATGCAAGGTGATAAATGGTGGACTACTGTACTCACATTTCTTTTGTGACAAATATTGATGCATATTCCTTGTTTTTCAAAGATGGAACAAACAGGCCCTCATCATATTAGTTACTTAGGGTTCAATACCAACTGCAAATGGAGGGCTTGAGGGGCGTGTTTTTTCTAAGATGGTCGTTTGAGATGTTGCTCCAATGAGTACTCTGCCAAAGAGGAAGGGGTAGGCAAAGGCTTGCCCCGCAGAGCCCTTGACGCTTGTATCTGGTCCTATGGATCGTTTTGTTTCTTTAGCCGATGCTGAAAGATGGGAGATTCGCCGGGGTGTTGCAGAGGAGCTGCCAGTGGTTTTTTTCTCTTCTGCCTGACCTGGAGGTGACTCTGTCTCCCGATTCACGGTCCCCACCTCTAATTCTTGCTACTCCTGTTGCCGCACCGCCGGTGTGCGTTCCTGAAGGGTTGGATGGTGGCTCTCAGGTTATGCCTGCGGGGGAGTGCTAGTGGCGAATGCTGGAGCAGATTTCTCAGCGTCTACAGTTTCTTCATTGAAAGGGATGCTGGAGGCAGCCCTGTCCTCACTCGGAAAAGGGAATAAAGTGCAAGGCTTATCGATGGTTCCCCCAGCAGTTGTAATTGAGCCGATTTCCTTGGTACGTCCAAAGAATATAACTCTGGAGAATATTTGGGAAGCCATTCCTGCTCTTTCAGCTGCAGTAGTAAAACAGACTACAGGAATCTCTGCTCAGGTTGGTGCGTTTAATATGAAATTGGACAGATATGTGACTAAGACTAATTATTCAGCGTAAAGTTGAAGAAAATGTATGGAAGTTAAATTCTGCTGTGGATACTAGTGTGACTTTGGTTAAAGACAATGTATTACTACGAGCTAAGGTTTAAGCTCTGGAAAATTCTACTCATGCCACTAATGTGCGTGTGTGGAGCTTTCCTAAGATTACAGGGCTTGCTCCGATACTTGGGACAGAATTTAGCTGTTTCATCGGAATTAATGTCACCTATTGTCAAGACTTATTATTTACCAACTGGTAGAAGCTCAGAGGAACCATCTGATGGGACTCCAAGAATGATTGTTTTGAATGTCTCAGATTTATTAGAGTCTTCTGGGTCATCTGATATCAGGACCTCCACTTTGTTAGTTATGTTTGCCCTTGCATCTGATAAAGATTGGCTTTTAAGTTTATTTTATACTAAGCGGTCCCAATTGTTCTGCAGGAAAAAAAACTTTCAATTTTCCCAGATGTTGCTAAAGAAACCCAGCAATGGTGGAAACAGTTTTGCTGTTGAAGCCTGAGGATTTGAGTCTGGGGGCCATTTTCCATCTTTGGTTTCCTTGTAAATGTCTAGTGTCATATAATTCTCAAAAATTTATTTTCCCCCATCTGATCTTTCCTCTTTTATTAACGCTAGACTGCCTGTAACTTCATCTCCATCCTGGGGGGGGGGGGGGGATAGATTAGGGGATTATAACTGCAATATTAACTGCGTGTTGGTATCTCCAGGCCCTCTGATTTCCTTATACGTATTTTTTTTGATGGTGAATAGATGGAGGTGTCTGGTCCCTGTTTTGTTATTTTTCATAACTCACACTCCTAATGGGGACTATAGGCATTATGTCATGAGCTGTGTTTCTTTTGGTTGAGTTTTTTTCTAATTAGTATTGTTGACATGTATGCCTTATCTGTACAAGATATTATTTCTTGGTATGATATTTGTAAAATTTATAAATATTAAATTAAAAAAAATATCAACTGCAAATCTATAATTCCCATCACTTTTGCTATCTCTGTCTTAGTACAATTTAGACAGAACCCATTGTTGTAGCCATTGCATTATTTCTCTTACAACATCATTAAATTCCTTTATTTTTTCTTGATGGTTTCTCTGTAACCCACAAAAGACCTGAAACTCATCAGCATATATCATATAATGTAAACCCACACATTCTGTTACTTACTGTACATAGGAAATGGAAGATGCAAACTAAATAAAATAGGGAACAGAAAGATCCTTGAGTGACCCCATATTTTAGTTCCACAGGCTCCAATATGTCATTCCATCACCATACCCTCTGACATCTCCCCTGTATATGAGATGATAATTATCGGTTTGAAATTTCACCTCACGAGCAGATGGTATGCATTTCAAAATATGTACTGATGGTTTGTGATGGATAGGAGAGCTTTGGACCATGTAGGTCAGGGATCTCCATCTTCAGTCCTGGAGGGCTTCAAACCAGTCAGATTTTCAGGAGACCCCTGATTTTGGCTTCCTCCTTACAAACTACACCACTGCACAATGAAGGAAGTGCATGCAAATCTCTCTCGTGCATATTCATTGTGGTTACCCTGAAAACCTGACTGGCAAGACATGTCCCAAGAACTGGGTTAAGAACCGCTGCTTTAATATGTAGACCTGGATAGTTGCCGCACTCTCATGCTCTCTACCTCTTCATTCAATTATGTCGTCTTTTCTCTGCATTAAGTAGTATTTGTTCTCTTTCTTTAGTTGAGAGGGTTGATGCTCCTTTCCCTCTCTGCTTTCTGTGTGTGTCTTGAATCCTATTTGAAGAGGCTTTGAAGGATGAGTCCACGGAGCTTTGGACCTCCCTGTTCCACAAAGCTACATCCCAAGGGTTTGGTAACATTTAATCACGCGGCAGTTAATCACGCGACAGTTAATCACCGACATTTAATCACGCAGACACTTAATCACGCGATACATAAACACACGGACACTTTATCAACAGACGGTTAATCACACATCAGGCATTTGAAGGCTACAGTCAAAGAAACAGAAGTGATAGGTTTATACTGTACGTGTGTGTATCGAACAGTATTGTTTAATATAGTGATTTTAGGCATATGGCTGACAATAAAATAACGTTTGGTGTTACATCAAAAGGCAAGACGTCTGTCTTACACAAGCAATACGAATTTGTCAAACATCGTGAATATGGGAACGGAAATATTCAATGGTGTTGCAAACGTTACCAGAACAGCAAATGTCAGGCACGTCTAACAACGAAAAACGAAGAAGTAGTGGGTGACTGCGACCCTCAACACAATCATGACGGTAACAAGGAGAATATTTTGGCGCGACAAGCTATTGCTGAAATGAAAGAAAAAATGGGTGAAGTATCTGCTACAACAACTGCCGTCATAGGCTCTATTAGCGTGCAGCTTCAGCCAAGAGTACTGATGGCATTGCCCAAGACAATTTCTCTGAAAAGGACCTTGCAGCGAAAACGTCGTAAGTTAGAGTCTGAATGGAACTCATCATCCTTACCACCACCGCCAACAGATACGTCATTTGACATTCCAGCTGAATTCCAGCATATGATTTTATATGATTCTGGATCTGGCAACGATCGGCTGGTTATGATGGGCAGTAACGAGCTTCTGGATGGACTGGCCAGAGCAAAACTGTGGTTAGCAGACGGAACATTCAAGGTAGTGCCATCAATATTCATCCAGTTGTACACAATACATTTTGAACTCGTGCCTGGTATCAACCCTGTAGCCATTTACTGCCTGGTACAAAGCAAAACGCGAGCTCAATATGATCGCATCATGGCAGCAGTCAAGGAGATGATTCTACTGGCTGCACCCGAAAGAATACTGATCGACTTTGAAAGTGCAGCAATAAGTGCTTTTAGCACAGCATTCCCAAGTGCTACTGTCATGGGTTGCTATTTTCATCTTACCCAGAGTCTTATTCGTAAGGTAAACGAAATTGGTATGAAGGTCGACTATGAAAGTAATGATACCTTACGATCAGCTGTTCGTTGCTTACCGGCTTTGGCTATGGTTCCTTCAGCAGATGTCACTGATGCATTTCTGACATTAGCTGACAACATGCCAGACCATGATAAGATGCCAGAGCTTCTGTCGTATTTTGAACACACTTATGTACGAGGAAGACGACGACCAGGACGAGCTGAACATTACGGTCCAGCAATCTTTCCAATAGAAGTTTGGAACCATTATCAAACTGCGTCTGAAGGATTGGCAAGAGCTACCAACTCAGTTGAAGGATGGCATTTTGGACTACAAGCACTTTTTCAATGCCATCATCCTACATTATGGACTTTCATGAAGGGAATTGCAAAGGATATGCAGATGCAAAGAACGGCATTTCTACAAGGTATATCGGGTATGCAACCAGCCGCACCCAAGAGATACACGACACTGAAATGGCGAGTGGCAAATGCAGTGGATCGATACTCCTCAAGTGAAATATTAGTTTATTTGCGTGCTATTGCACACTTGTCATATAATTAATATAGTGATTCTTCAATAAAAACAATTTAACTTAAATAGATGTACGTGATTCTTTGCCTGTGATTCTGTGCACGTGATTAAAAGGCGCGTGATTAACTGTCGCGTGATTAAAAGGCTAGGGTGATTCTTTGCCTGTGATTCTGTGCACGTGATTAAAAGGCGCGTGATTAACTGTCACGTGATTAAAAGGCGCGTGATTAACTGTCGCGTGATTAACTGTCGCGTGATTAAAAGGCGCGTGATTAACTGTCGCGTGATTAAAAGGCTAGGTGATTAAACGTCGGGTGATTAAATGTCGGTGATTAACTGTCGCGTGATTAACTGTCACGTGATTAAATGTCTGTACACCCATCCCAAGAGTCCTCCTTGCCTTTAATCACGGGGCCTTTTCCTTATATTTCTTATATAACTTGTCCCCAGGGCTAAACTATGGTAATCTCTATAATTTTCTTTCTTCAGGATACAAACCCTTTTACATGGTATACAGCAGTTTCTCGAAGAATGAAATTGGTACATCTCATTCGGATCTTTGTAGTGTTTGGCTGTCAATCATAGTACTTAATGGGAAGATTATTTATATATCTATATATTGAATATAGATATATAAATGATCTTCTCGTCATGCAATCTGACCGGGGTGAAGGTGTGCCCCTATCCTAAAGAGCTATCTTTTATGACGAGGTAGACTTAAGCGAGAACTATGGCTCTCTTGGATACAAATCTCTTCCAGTCTGGAACCATTCAAGCTCCAGTCTGCTGTTCCTAAGCCCAGACTTGGAAGCCCTATGAAGTTATGGTGAATCATTGCATTACTGGATTTTATTCCTTCTGACTTTATAAAAACAACAAGAGAGTGTTTCCTGTCTGTCAGAATGAAAGACAAAGGGTTTTACTGCCTAGCGTATCTGTCCTTGTTCATTTATCAGAGCCAATGACTTAGCTTCCTCAGTCTTTGGACACTTCCTAGAAGAAAATTAAGAAGTGATTGGACAGATTGCCAGCCCAGTAGTTTGCTTTAGACAGCTTTGAGCCCAATTTTCTCTATGTGGGAGTTAGTAGCAGTGACTAGATTAAGCAGACAGCTAAGAGTGAGTGAGAGAGAGAGAGAGAGAGAGAGAGAGAGAGAGAGAGAGAAGGAAGAATTTTCTCCTAGGAGAAATCCACAGGATCCAAGTAGCAATGGACTCTGCCTTGGAAGGAAGGAGAGCTAATTACCTTGAGATACCAACAAAGCTAGGACCCTGAGGATCCAGGGCACAAAGTGGAAGTTCCAGCTATCCTGCTGATAGAAGGAAAAAGCAGGCCCTCAGTTGATCATCGCTGAAATATCTACAATTAATTCAAAACATAGTGGTTAAATTAGTCACTTTTTCCTACAAATATGATCTTATTACTTCCTTCCTTAAGGAACATCACTGGCTTTATGCCACCAGTCCAGACAAGTTGCAGGGCCCTGCGATAGCTGCCAGCGGGCATTAAAATACCATAAGCTGTTGCGGTGTGCCTTGCACACACCTTTGAATATCCCAAAGAATCAATAATTGCCATTGCACTACCTCTACTGACGGAAAGCTGTACGGACAATTCCCGACTCGTGATGCTCTGATCCGCACGAATAATGTCAGCAGCGCGCTGCAACTTGTCTGGACTGGTGGCTGAGGCAGGATGCCCAGACCGCGGCCGATCTTCCAGTTCCATTTTACCACTTCCTGAAGCTTTTACTCTCTTCACCCATCATCCAACGGTGCTCCTATCTACTGCAGAACTTCCATACACAGCACACAACCGTTTGTGAATGTTTCTCACACTTTCTTTCTCCTCCACCAAGAATTCAATTACAGCTCGCTGTTTGTACCGCATGTCACTCACAGACGCCATTTGAAGAATCACTACCGCCTTGCTATTTGTCAGGTGACTGTAAAATTACACACGTGTCTGAAATTCCAAGTTACTACCCTTTCAATTTCACACCTCTATCTTCATTCTGGACTGAGAAAAAACATGTGGGGCGATACTTTCTGAGCAATCCTCGTATGATGTTGCAGACCTACTATTAGTAATCTGTGAACTATTATTAAAATCATCTGTAATACCTGAAGATTGGTCAATGACCAATGTAGACCCATTTTTAAAAAAGGTTCCGGGTGAGATCCAGGAAACTATGGGCTGATTGGGAGGGGGGCTAGGACTGCTAATGGGCTATCGGGGGGGGGGCTAGGACTGGAAATGGGTTGATGGGGGGGTTAGAACTGAAAATGGGCTGATCGGGAGGGGGCTATGACTGCTAATGGGCTATCAGGGGTGGGGCTAGGACTAGAAATGGGCTGATGGTGGGGTTAGAACTGAAAATGGGCTGATGGGGGGTTAAGAATGGAAATAGGCTGATCAGGAGGGGGGTTAGAACTGGAAATGGGCAAATGGGGTTAGAACTGGAAATGGGCTGATCGGGAGGGGGGCTAGGATGTAATGGGCTGATTGGTGGGGTTAGGCCTGGAAATGGACTGATTAGGAGGGCTAGGACAGGAAATGGGCTGATTGTGGTGCTAGGACTGAAAATAGACATTGGAGGGGGGTAGGACTGGTAATGAGCTGATGGGGGGCTAGCACTGGAAATGAGCTAGGACTGGTAATGGGCTGATTGGGGGCTAGGACTGGAGTGGACTGATAAGGGGGATAGGACTGGAAATGGGCTGGGACTGGAAATGGACTAATGGGGGAGGGGAGAAGTGTGCTACTGGCCCTGGAAGAAAACTAGGGGCTAGGGCTATAAATGAGCTGATGAGGGGGAGGGGGTAGAATAGGACTGGAAGGGATAGGATACTGAGAGGGTCTGCCAGGGGAAGGAGGGGGCAGGAAGGAAGCTGACACGGGGAAAAGAGGGGGCTGGAAAGGAGTTGACACCTGGGATGTAATGAAGGGGGACTGAAAGGGAGCTGACACTTGGGGATGGGAGTGGTAGGTGACTGGGTAATGGGGAGGAGGCTGGAAGGGAGCTGACATGCGAATGGCACTGGAAGGGGGATGGACAGAGTGTAGGGCGACTGGAAGGGAGCTGACTGCGGGGGTGGCACTGAGAGTAGAGGTGAGCTGATACCTGGAATGGTATTGGGACTAGAAGGGGCTGGAGAGTTGGGAAGGAGGGGGACTGGAAAGGAATGGACACCAGTGGCAGTCGTGGGAGTGCAAGGCGGTTGACATTGGAAGGTACTGGAAGGGGAAGACTGGAAAGGGGGCTGATACTGTGGAGGGTTACTGGAACTGGAAATGGGCTGATGGAAGGAAGTGAAGAAAACAAAAGAAGAGATAAGAAATGGCATATGGACCATGGACCATAGACCACAGAAAGAGAGCTAAGAGAAGTCAGGAAAGCAGAAGCCTCAGATCGGGACCAGCATGATCAGAGAATAAAATGGTCAGACACAAAGGTAGAAAAAATAATTTTATTTAAATTTTTTAAATTGATTTTCAAAATACATCACAAGTTTAACACACTTGCAACGGAAATGGGGGACACTTCAGAAAAATGCAAGAAAGAAAATACAAACAGCAAATAGTCAAAAAGTAAACCCCTCCACTAGCCCTCTATTATGGGAGATCCAATAAAGAAATCTATAACTAATATCTAAGGAAACCTATCCAACGCAAACAGCCAGAAAAAAATTAATACATCGATCGAAGGACACCCGCTCACTCACCCCCAACAGATCCCTTGGAATTTAGAAAGGAAATCCACTGAGAGGGATAAAGAAAAATAAAGGAAGTTCCCAGAAATTTCACCAGGCATTTACATGGGAATTTTAGAAAAAAAATGTATTTAATTTTAGTGATTGGAATTTGTGCTATTTTAATATTTTACACAGTATTGGGGAACTGAATCTCTTATTTATCTGATGTTGCACTGCATGTGGACTCTGACTTTTTGGGGTTTCAGTTTAAATTTTGTCTACATATTTTTATTTTTACTTTAGATTGTGGTTACTTATTCCGTACTTGGTGAGGGTCGATGTTGTGAGTGTGTGACTGAGGTCAGGTATTATGGAGTTTGTACATAAAGATCTATACTGTACTGTAGTAATTTGACTTGTTCGGCTTTTCAAATAGGTGTATGGATATTCCAGGGCCCACTGTAGTATTTACAGTAACACTTTTTTTGGATGGGCTCCTTATGTGAGTTTTGGAAGTTTGTGCTGATATGGTATGGTATGGTAGGTTTGCTCTTTGTTGTAGGGTTTTGTATTAGTTCACAATATGCCTGGTACTGGAGAATAGTGGTTATTGTTGTTGTTGTTAGTGAGATGATCAGAATTTGATTTTTTTTTTTAAATATTGAGTTCTGTGGGTGAATGTCCTGGTTCAGCTCTGCACCTACTGTGGATGCAAAATATATGTTGAAAAAGAAAAAGCAAGAACCATAACGCAGTTTATAACAACAAAATAAAAATGAGTTATAATTAAGTTTTACAAACTGTGCTGTTGGTTCTTGCTGTCTTTTAGTTCTTTGGTGTGTAAACAGGACCGTACCTAGCCCTGTGCAAGCGGTGCAACCACACAGGGCGCAAAAGCTTGGGGGGTGCATTTCGGCTGTCTGCTGTTGCCCTGCTGCGGCTGACAAGTCAATAGCAGGCAGTTGAAATGTGCTCCCCAAGCCTTTTCGCAGTATAAGCAGGTCCAGTCCCTCCCTCCTCCGACGCGATGTCAGAGTAGGGAGGGACAGATCTGCTTAAAGTGCTGGCGCCTTTCAGATCGGGCTCATGCCCCCCTCCCCCTCCCCATACCTCCGTTCAGTGCCGCCTGCTCTTTCCCTGCTGCCAGCACCGCCTTGAAAAAAACAGAGGGCGGCAGCAGCAGGGAAAGAGCAGGCAGCCCTGGATGGAGGTATGGGGGGAGAGGGGAGGCGTGTGCCTGAGCTGCAAGTCGCACAGGGCGCAATTGCAGCTTGTTACGGCCCTGTGTGCAAACATCTTGCATTTCCTCGTTATATAATCTAATTGGCTTTTTGGTTTGGTTCAGTCTCTGATTGGATTTCTGAAAAAGCCCCGCCCCCTGTAAGGTGGCCAGGGGGCGCCATCTCTTTCTTTGCCTCAGGCAGCAGATTGCCTTGAGCTGCCCCTGGTTACCCCTTCTCTTTTATTTAAGGGGAAAAGTAAATTGACCGCTTTTCTGAGCTGAGAAGATCATGCTTAGTTTCTGTACATTTAGAGCATCCTCTATCAGGGTTATTCTCTGCGACTGTGCGTGCAAGTTAGATGGGGGCGGGGAAGGGGCGGCCCGGGGGCAGAGTGTGGGCGGGCAGTGGTGGTCGCTGGCCCTGGACGTACAGAGCCGATTGTAATGTTGGCCCCATACGTCCAGAGCTGGCGACATGTGCGGGGAAGTTATTCCACCTCCGAGGTGGAATAACTTCCCTGGATGTGTTTTTTTTAATTGCTTGGAGTGCTGATGGGGCAGGGGGTCAGGGGGCATTTCCCACAGCCTGAGCATCGGGGATCGGATTGCAGAGAATAAACACTTTTTCCAGGTGGCTGGCATCACAGCTCTCCAATGATTTAGCTGGGGACAGTCCTGGGCACGTGCAGGACTGTTCACGATTCTGATCCCGCGGTGCTAGACATGTCCCACAGGATCAGAATCGCGATCCCCTCTGTATGTCCGGTTCAGACTGGACGTGCAGAGGGGATCTACGTCTGGGACAGAATCGGTGAGGATGGAAAATGGACGAGGACTGCAACCGAGGGAGAAACATCTCCCTCTCCTCAATACGTTCTTTCCCTCCCAATGTAGATTCTTCCCTTAAATTTTGATTCTTTTACAATCATTAGTAAAAAAGAACTGGAAATCCTGTATTTATAGAAGCATTGTTATATTAAAGATTAATTTATTTGCTAATTTTTTGCAAGTTTCAGCATAGTGAGTGCATGTGTGTGTTTATACATATACATACGTTTTATGTTTATTTAAAAGGAATTACTTATCCCCTACACACACATAAAAGTACCATGGACCTGCAGGCTTCCTCATCACTTTCTGGATTTCCTCCATATTTGGTATCAGAGACAACAATGAAATCTACCTTCAAACTTTATAACAGTCATAATTTCCTGGAAATTAATCATAGTTGAGTTTAACAGCCAGTTATTAGAACGGTTCCAGTTCTTGCCTTCACTTTGGGCCATTAACTAACAAAAGTAGCTGTTACCCACCAATAATATCCAATTTCTCGTGGTTTTTTTTTTCCATTTTAGTGCAAGAAGTGATGTTTAATGATATGGTAATTTGCCCTACTGTTTCATTGTGTAATATATACTCATCTTCTAGCTCTCTCTCCTCGGGATTTGTGAACCATAGGTTTCCCTTGAAATGAATAATAAGATAAAAATGGAATAGTATAGTAGGGTGTGCTTTGCAGAAGAGCAGGGTTATTCATCTCTCAAAGTCTTTGGGGAAATACTGCAACAAAATTACTACTATGGAAAACAAATGTGATCCTTTGCTGCTAGCTTTATTAAGTGTAGTTTCTTGGTGTACTCATAGAGGTGTTTCATTGGACCCACAAAGAACTGTAAAAGATTTTCAGGCCCAATTGCTTCTATAGTTGTAGATGAGGGAAGTAGTGTGAGAGGGATTAGGGATGTATTTACCTTTTTATGTTTTTTTCATTTTATTTGTAGTTTTTCATTCTCTGTTGTTCGTTTGAAATAAAATAAGCAACAAAAATGAATGAAAGCAGAACACAACAAAAGAAGAAAACACAAATTAAACATCCACGGTTATAGTGTGACAGAATGACACCTTTCCCCTACCTTCATTTGCAGCTTCGTGGATCTCTGCGGGGGACTCACTGGAGAGAGATGTGTCTTGGTAGGGTGGAAGGGGCTATGGGTTAGATGCTGTTTTGCGTTTAGTGGGGTGTATGTTCGGTTCAGATGACCATTCCCGCTAAATGCTGGTTGCTGCAGCCGACAGAGCTCCCCACACATACAGGCCATGTGTGGGGAGCTTTGTTTGTGGGCAGGAGGGTGTAGGCCAGAGATGGAATGAGGGCAGGCAGTAGGCAGGAACCTGACCCCGGACATACAAGCTGATTCCAGGGTTGGCCATTTGCATGGGAGACTTATTCCACCTCAGAGGTGGAATAAGTCCCCTTACATAGCAGGACATGCAGTAGCCAGGGCTGAAAGAAAGGTAAGGGGGCATAGGGGTTTTTTGCAGCCCGACCCTGGCCACAGCAGGCCTGATCAGGGGTCGAGCTGCGGGGAGAGCAAATGTTCGGGGTCTGCCGGGGATCATGGCTCCTGCATAGAGTCACAGTGCCATGGCAACATGATACCACGTCTCCGTGGCTCCATGCAGGAGCCTGGCTGGGCTAGCTGGGGAGGTGCCTGGACGTCCAGGGTGCTTGAATCGGGGCACGTCCTGGATGTCCAGGCCCTATGCTGGGATTCTGATCCCGTGGTGATGTTGAGCCCCTGCGGAAGCAGAATCGGGTCCATCTCCGGGACGTCTGGATTTCTATTTATTGAAGTATAAGAGATATTTAAGTTTGCTTTTATTTTATCGTCTTGCTTTGAAGGGATCCACTGTGTCTGTCCCATGGCATTTTGAATTCTGTCACTGTATTTGCCCCACCACTAATATTGCCTTTAAGTTTACCTCCTTGCAGCTTCATTTCATGTCCATTAGTTCTACAGCTTCCCCGTCTTTGAAAAAGGTTTGTTCATTAATACCCTTAAAGTATCTGAATGTCTGTATTATATTCCCTCTGTCTCTGCTCTCCTCTAGGGTATACATGTTTAGGTCTTCAAGTCTTTTCTCATATGCCTTCACACTTTTATTTATTTATAAAAGTTTATACCACTTTTCTGACAAAGTCAATCAAGAGGGTGTACATTGCAAATTAAAAGTTCTTCTTCAACGCAGTAAACCCAGCATGCCTACCCTCTCCAAACCTCTTCCTCTCTTCCTTTCACTCACCCAAAAATAAAAACATCTTTGAGGCCTTACAAAAACTCAGCAACCTTGACAGCACCTGCAGCTCCTCAGGCATTGTGTATCCCTGTGAGTGGTATGATGTACAAATTTATCCCCAAGGATAGTTTAGGTATGTACAGCGAAAAGTGGGGCTGGACATACATCCTCGCTTTTCACTCTCCTGCCAGCCCCAGCTAACGCGTCCACATATGTACAGCGCATTTGTACAAGGAGGCCTAGACGGGGGCAGGAGGGGGCATTTCTGAGGTGGAGCGAGGGAGGGACATGGGCAGACCGTGACCCCAGATGGAGAGGGCCAATTCAGCTAAAAACTATCCAACATTCAAGACCTCTGCTAGACATCAATGATTTCAAATCTGTAGTTCAGGCCCTCATCACACCACATTTTGACTACAGGTTCTACCAATCAAAAGCCCAAACATACCTCAGTGAGCTCAAAATATCACCGCCAGAATAGTTTCCAAGGCCCACCTCACCAATCATATAACACCCATCCTATATAACTTACATTGGCTCCCAGTCCTAAGCCGAATAAAATATAAGCTACTAATTGTAACATTTAAATTAATTAATAACATTTCCCCATCTAGTAACCCTCTTCCACACCTAACCAGATACTAGAATCCACAGACAAAGTGCAAAAACTCCCTTGTAATCCCCACTCTATCCGCAAGATAAAACAAACTACAAGCTCCAGAGCCTTCACATATACTGCCTCCAACCTCTGGAACTCACTGCTAACCGGAGCAGGCGGACCCGGTGCTCACCACATTCCCCTCCCCCCTCCCCCGCCCCTCCTTTTCTCCCCCGCCTCCCCTTCCCCCTATGCACCACTAGCCCCTTTGAATCTCCCGACCCCTTACCACAAAATACAACTGACACAATTTGGGAATCAACTGGTCGCAGCTTTATTAACAATCATAATGTTCGTAACATTTCCGTTACAAAATTAACCTTCTTATTAAACCAACCAGGGAAACGAGCCTCCACCCGCCATGCTATTAGCAAGGTGGCCTCATTCCCCTTCTGCCGCGGCCGGGCCAGCGGCAAACTTCATCCCCCCCTTTTCCCCGGCCTTGCCACATTACTAGCAAAAGCCGGCCAAGGGTTATCTGGGTTGGGGGCAACCGACCCCCGCCCCAATTACAGTTAAAGGCTCCGGACCCGGAAACCTCTGGGATCCCGCCATCCCCCCCCCCCCCAGCTGCGACAACCCGATTTTGCTTAACCATCACCCCAACCCCAAAATAGGGCGGGAGGGTGGGAAGCCAGTGCCTCCGTCTTCTTCCCCCTGCCGCTGAAGAGTCGAAGACCCGGCACACACGCATCCCCCACAATGCCCCGGGCGCACTCGCCACCCATTGGCTCTCCCATCCGCCACTCAAAGGAGAGCCAATTTGTTCAAACCATGCCCTCCGATGCCCCAACCATGTTGCCGACTGCGCACAGGGTCCCTCGCACCGGGCCGTGCGCCCAGTTATGATCGGCCTTCAGGGACCCTGCCCCGTGGCCTCTTATTAACCGTAGCAGGCGGACCCGGTGCTCACCACCTTCCCCTACCCCCTCCCCCACCCCCCCTTTCTCCCCCACCTCCCCTTCCCCCCATGCACCACTAGCCCCTTTGAATCTCCTGACCCCTTACCACAAAATACAACTGACACAATTTGGGAATCAACTGGTTGCAGCTTTATTAACAATCATAATGTTTGTAACATTTCTGTTACAAAATTAACCTTCTTATTAAACCAATCAGGGAAACGAGCCTCCACCCGCCATGCTATTAGCAAGGTGGCCTCATTCCCCTTCCGCTGCGGCCGGGTCAGTGGCAAACTTCATCCCCCCCTTTTCCCCGGCCTCGACATATTAGTAGCAAAAGCAAGCCAAGGGTTATCTGGGTTGGGGGCAACCGACCCCCGCCCCAATTACAGTTAAAGGCTCTGGACCCAGAAACCTCCAGGATCCCGCCACCCGGCGCATATGACTTTACCGTCCCTGCGCCGCCCCCCCAAGACCGAGCTGCAACCAGCGAGCTTCCCGCTGCACAACACACTCCAAAGCCTCCTGCCAATCAATAAGCAGCAAGTCCATCCCCACTGGGGATAAATGCACCCCATCATGCCGACACAACCCCCGCAATCCACATCCACCCAAGAGTGCAATATTTGGTATCCCGCATGGTCGCATACCCAACGACCAATCTGCCGATTGATCTTCGCCAGGCCACGCGACCAGCGCCGCTGGAGTCGGCAGGCAGGCCTTGGAATGATATCCGACCATAACACAATAACATTTTGAAACATAATCGAAACCTCAGCCAAGTCCCTCTTTACTGCTCTAATCAACTGTTTACAAGTCCATGAGACCAGATCATTGCCACCCAAGTGCAGCAGGATAACTGAAGTCTCCTTCCTCACCTGCCAATGGTGCCGCAGCAAAGGTAAAAGCTGCGGCCAACGCAGTCCACGTTCTCCCAGCCATAGGATGGACACCATCTCTGGGTCGAGACCCAAAGTAATCCCCAATGGCCGTTCGGCTGCCTGCAGGCCCGCCTAATGAACAAATGAATTTCTGATCATCCAACAGCCATGAGGACACCGCCCGACATCTACAAAAGAAAGAAGAAGTTAGCCAGATGGGCTGCCACCGATCCCCTCATAGACGTATATAGCCCAGAAAAGCCTTTGAATGCCGTCTGCCAATACGCTGTATATCCACATGCGCCAACCCCGCCGCCGCTGCGCTGGATGCTGCTCTGATCCGAAATGAATGCGGAGCGAATCGGCGAGGGTCCTCACCCACGTGCTGAAGAACCATCCGCAGTATTGCAGCAACCTGGAAACGCGTCAACCAGCGCGAGTCCTCATGTATGAAAATCAACCCACCCGAGACCGGGCGTACCGACAAGTACTCTTTTAATGCAGCCATGGGGCATGTGGGAAGGGAAACCACCTCCTTCAGAACAACCCATAATCCTTTACCCAGCTGGTCAGTTTTTGATCTGGACAGCCATATCCTCATCTGCCTCTCATCAAACTGCACCTGACCACACCTTAGGCCACCACTACCTATGGAACGGCCCGAATCCGCAACCAACTCCCCCATCAGAAAGGCACCGAAAAAAGCCAGACAAAACACAGCCCTGAAAAGTGTAGCTTCATAGTGTGATGCCGCTGTCCTGGGCAACGCTGTCCAAAGTCTAACAAGCAATTTGTGCGTAATTGGCAGTCTGGTATCAACAGGAGTTGGGATAATCGCTCCCATCCATGAAGCAATCTGCGGGCCAAAAAAACAGGAAATGAGTAGCCATATCCTGCCGCCTTTGCGAAAAAGGCAAAGCCAGCTAGGTGCCTACTCACTGCTTCCCTGGAAAGCCCTTCCGCCTTAGCATAAACTATGTACTGCCCCAATAATCTGTCCGATGAAATACCGGGCAGCCAACCTCGAGTCTCCAAAAACTCGACCACCTTGTCCCACCCTCTCTGATACGCAGTCCAAGTTGTTGCAGCCACCGAATTCTGCAGCAGATTCACCATCTCCTCAGGCCAACCTGCCATACTTGCTCTGGCATCGCCAATCCTTCGGCGTCCGCCTCTAATGCCAAGGTCCGAAACAGCTCCCACTTAAAATGAGAAATCACATCAGCAATTTGATTAGTACATCCAGGTATGTGCCTGGCCTTCACAAACACATTCAATCTCAAACACTCCAATGCTATTTCCCTCATCAACACAGCCACTCGTACACATCACGGAGCATAACGGTTCACCACAGAGACCACCGCCTCGTTATCGCACCACCAAACCACCGTACGATTCCGGAGCTTGTCCGGCCACAAACGCAGCACCACCAACTAAGGAAACAGTTCCAAAAATATAATGTTGGTCGTCAAACCCAATTCCTGCCATGACTGCGGCCATCTGGCAGCACACCAAGCTCCCCCAAAATAAATGCCCAGACCTGTGCTGCCAGCCGTGTCCGTATATAACTGCAAGTCGACGCTAGACATCTCCGGCTCCCTCAATACCGACACCCCATTAAAGCTTTCCAAGAACTCCTCCCAAACTCTCAAATCCGCCTTCAACAGTCCCGACATTCTGATCCAATGATGTGGCTTCCTTACACCCGCTGTAGCCACTGCCAACTGTCGTAAAAAAGACGTGGCCCATCGGAATGACCCTGCACGCAAAGTTCAGGGAGCCAATCAATGCTTGCATCTCCCGCAACGTTAACTTGGCCGACGCCAACCCGTTAGCTACCAGCAATCGCAACTTCACCACTTTTTCCATTGGGAGACGAGCAACCATATCCAACGAATCCAGCTCCACCCCCAGAAAAGTGATTCTTGTGGCCGGACCTTCTGTCTTACCCGCAGCCAAAGGCAGACCCCATTCGCCTGCCAAGTCCATGCAGCCCCACAACAACCGTTGGCACTCATCCGACTGCACTGCACCGACAAACAGAAAATCATCGAGGTAATGAACCACACTCACACAACCAACTTCCTGCACCAACGCCCAATGCAAAAAAGAACTAAACTTCTCAAAATAGGCACAAGAAACAGAGCACCCCATCGGCATGCACTTGTCTACATAAAACTCATCTTCAAAGCAAAACCCTAACAAACGAAATGCCGCCGGATGCACTGGGAGCAGACGAAATGCAGACTCATTGTCCACCTTCGCCATCCCTGCTCCCCGGCCACGTTGTTGCACCAACTCAACAGCCTCGTCAAATGAAGCATAACGTACCACGCACAGTTCCCTCGGTATGTGATCATTAACCGAAGCCCCTAACGGGAATGACAAGTTATGGATCAAATGAAACTTCCCCTGCTCCTTCTTTGGCACTACCCCCAGCGGAGAAACCACTAGATTCGCAAGGGGCTGTTCCGCAAAAGGGCCCGCAATTCTACCTAGCTTCAATTCCACTGCCAACTTATCATGGACAATTGCTGCAAAACGCCACACCGATGGGGAATTGCGCCCCATCTTCTCAACCACGGTCCCCTGTACCGGTATAGTAAAGCCAAACTGAAACCCCTTTTCCAAAACCTGCCTGTCCTTACTTCTCAGATAACGTCGCAACCAGGCCGTCATTACCTCACAACGAATCGGTGTAGGAGCCAACGCCAACAGGTCCACGTTACTTGGGAGCCTGGGCGGGCCCGCCAGAGGTCCCTCTCCTAATGCATTTAAACACGGGATGCCCCCCCATTGCAGAGCGAGCAGGCATGCCGTAACTTACGGTCGGGAAATGGGCACGAAGACTTATTGAATCACCAACATAAGTTCCCTGTGCCCCCTCCCCCCCTCCCCCGCTTTCTGCTAGGGGATTCCTCCCAATGCACGAAAGGAGTGACCCAATCCCGCCGTGTTCCCCCCCCACCTCTCCTCCCACTTACGCCCCTGGAACCCGCCCTCACCGACATCTGCGTCAGCCATAAATTAATATCCTGGGTACCCCATGTCAAGACCTTATTCTCCTCCATCTTGTCCCTAAACTTTTCATCATAGTTCAACCACGCCCACCCCTTGTGCGTCTGCGCCACCTCCAAAATAGAGTCGGCGTATGCCAACAACATCCCGTAATCCTCCGGAGCCTGCTGACCCCAAAGACTTGCCAGCCATAAAAATGCTCTTGCCCAATTTACCACGCTACATGACACCTTCCTAACCCGACCCGCCTTCTCATCCTCCTTTCGCTTCTTTTTACTATCACCAGACCGCTGCCTGCCCTCCAATAAATGGAAAATATCGATGTACCGCCGCTTCCTGATTTTCCGCCGCAGGTTTCTCGGCACTCCTTCCCATAACTCGGAGAACGCCACCAACATAGGAGTGCCCTTTCCCCCCCGCGGGCCCTGCCTGCGCCCTACCAACCCCTTGCCCCAACGATTCCGTTCCCGATGAAGAGGGAGAGGAACTAGACGCCGAGGAAGATGATGAGTCCGAACCACGCCACCGCCTGCGCAAATGCCTCCTCTTCTTCTTCGCCTTAGCCCCCACCCCCTCCTTTGCGCGAACCTGTTCCGACCCCTCTCCTTGCTGCGCCTGTAACTCACCTGCTGCCGTCATATCCCTAGCCTGCAGCTCCCTCGGAAGGGTCGCGGGCTCGCAGATTTCTGCCTCCCCCAGCTACCCTCTCCCATCACTTTCCAAGCCAGCATCAGGCCTCCGCAGTTGCCCTGATGATGATCCAGCTTCCATATTCGCCACTGCCCCCTGCAGTCCTCACCCTTGCACTGCCGCTTGAACTGCTGCCAGATCCTGTGAAGGCAAAAAAGAGAAGGAAGGGGGGGTGGACCACAGAAGGCCAAGAGGGCTGCCACACCCCCAACCACTCCGCCCTAGATGAACCTTGCCCTCCCCCCACCCAGTGGTCCCATGCCGTAGGGGAACCAGACATCCACACGCTCCCTTGCGCCCCTGACCAGCCCATCGAGAATGGAAATCCCTGTCCTCCGACATTCATGGCCCCCTGCCATGGAGCGACTCCGTCCCCAACCCCCAAAACCTCACCCCCTCCAAAGGCCCCTGTCCACCCATAAATTGTCCCCCCCGCGTTCTGTCCGGGAAACACATCCCCGGTGACTGATGCAACACCAGACCCCCTTCCTTGCTCCTGAAACCCATCCCCGGCCACACCTGGCCCAGCGTGGCCCGCCCTTGTCCCCCTGAGCCTCTGGGTAGAAGGTCTCCCCCTACCTGGCCTGGCTACTGACTTCCCCCCTCTTGTCCTAGCTCTCCTGTTGCTGGCTGCGCCCGCACCTGGCAACGAACAACCCCCCTGACCCCTTTCCCCCCCCCCCCAGCACCTGCCCCGCCAGAGACCCCTTCCCCAGCTGTACTTGCAGGAGCCGCATTGTCCGCTGCAGCCCGCCCCCCTTGCCCGGCCCCCTGGCACTTCCCTGCCGGCCCCTCCGAGAAGACATTCACCCTACCGTACAGCAAAAACCCCTTTAACAACTTGCTGCTCAGTTTTAAATCCCACGGCTCGTCTTCACTCTTTTCCTTTTATAATCCCCCCCCGCCCGTAGCCTACCATGCTAATCCCCCTGCCAACCACACAACCTGCAGTCCTTCAAAATCGCTGTTCCTCGCCTTCAGCTGCAGCCTCTTAACACGGAGGAACCTCAGCCAGACAACGGCGCGTTCAGTCTCCCGAGTCCCAACAGCTGCCCCGACCGTCCTGAACACCCGCCGACAATGGACCACAAAACGTGCTGCAGCCAGTGCCTCCGTCAAGCCAGTGCTTCTGTTGTCTTCCCCTGCCGCCGAAGAGTCGAAAACCCGGCACACACACATTCCTCATAATGCCCTGGGCGCACTCGCCACCCATTGGCTCTCCCATCCACCACTCAAAGGAGAGCCAATGGGTTCAAACCATGCCCTCCGACGCCCCGACCACATTGCTGACTGCACTCAGGGTCCCTCGCACCGGGCTGCGTGCCCGGTTACGATCGGCCATCGGGGACCCTGCCCCGCGGCCTCTTATATCTCACACTTCGCTCAATCAAAGACCTCCAGATGTTCATGAGAGACCTCAAAACATACCTCTTTTCTACTCTTTACAGAAACTCAGATTTGAACCCAAATACAGACATGTCCTCACAAACACTCACCACACACACACCTAAACTACACACACTTCCAACAAACTCAATGTAATACTTCTAACCTGAAATTTTGTACATAGTTTATTATTGTCCTGTAATAGGCTAAGTTTATAGCCAAATGTATGTCCAACTGTTTTGTTACTCCCAAAAAGTTACTATGTAAAAAGTTAAACCATTGTTCTATGTAAAACATTCTGTTATGTAAACCGCCCTGATCTTTGGAAGTGGCAGTATAGAAAAAAAATCAAATAAATAAATAAATAAAATTGCTGCCATTGCACGTCCTAGAGAGGTTCAGCAGCGGTGGCTCGGGGGAAACAGGAATGAGGGTTCACCTAGGGGCCTCACATCCCTGGACCAACTCTGCCTCCCTTCTCCTCCCCCTCCCAATTATTCACCCCCTCTCTTGCATTCACTCCTTTTCCCTTTCCTTCTTTCCCCACTCCCTCCTTATAGCTCCTCCTCTCCTTCTCGCTATTCTCTTGCACTCATTATCTTTCCTCTCCCTTGTACTCACTACCTTTCCCTTCTCCTCTCCCCTCTCCCCTTTCCCCATACACCCAACCCCCATCCCCTTTCCCTGTCCTATCCTCTTTCCCCATACACCCAACCCCCATCCCCTTTCCCTATCCTCTCCCCTTTCCCCATACACTCACCTCCTTTCTCTACCCTATCCGCTTGCAATCGGTATTGATTTCCTCACCACACCTTCGGGTTCATGAGATTCGGGATCCCTGCAGCATAAATTGTCTTCCCTCTTCCAATCCTGCTATCTTCTGGGGTTTTAGCCTGACCACCTGGCTGCTTTCTCCCAGCTCCTGCTCTGCTTTGTGCATGGGTTTAATTGTGTTGATGCAAACATCATATGCATACTGATGGAAGGACGAACCAGACAGACAGACCCTCCTCAAAAGCCACCACCATGCTTAAATTAATTTATTCATTCATTACATTTATAGCCCACTTCTCAAATACCACCAGGTAGATCACACCGATATATACATAACTACATACAAATACATAAAAGAAACTCCTGAAAACATTTTAAATAAAAGCAGCTTGAAACATATATGCTATAACTTTTTTTTAATGACATTTAAAACATTTTTTCCTCCAGTCATATTCCGGAGGACAGTTCATTCTATAAATGAGGACAGGCCACAGAAACAGCTTGAGATCTATTGGAAACTCTATGAGTGTCTAAATCCAAATGAATAACACTGCCAAATATCATCATACATTGAAATGTTGTGTTTAGATGTTTCAGTTTATGCCCTGGACATCCTATTGAAACTAGTGTCTATGCTCTTAAATTGAAACCTCCATACCACTAGTAACCTTTGAAGTTCCAAACATTTACCAGAAATGTGATCCATTTTCCTTAAACCAAACATTATCCAAGAAGCCACATCTTGACTAATTTGTAAAGATCTAATTAGCTTCTTAAGAAGCCCTAAATACTGTACAAAATATCGCAATAATCAATATGAGGTAATATTAATGACCATTACCATGCAAATATTCTCAAATTTCAGATAGCGTTTTAATCCATGGATCATTCTTAACATAAAAAATACTTTATGAACTACTCTTAAAACTGACATGTCATTGATATTTCAGAATCCAATATAGCCTCTAAATATATATTTAACCTCTCAGAGTAGTGGTATATTAGCTCCCTTGAGCTGTAGTAAAGTTGGCATAAAACTGTTTTTTGAACTAGATAAAACTATTGTCTCAGTCTTCTGATAATTTATTACTAAATCCAGAGTTCAAATGAAAATTTTAAGTAAACAAACAGAAGATATATCATCTTTAATATTGGAAGCACCAAATAATAAAATATCATCTGCGTGCACTTGAAAAAAAGCTATTAATTTCCCTGAAAAATTTACAAAACAGAATCATAGAGATATTAAAAAGGGCAACTGAAAAGGCAGATCCCTGAGGAACTGCTAATCAGAGGTATCTCCTCATATACACACTTTTCAGGTTCTAGTAGATAAATACAACTTGAACCATGTTAATTCCACACCCCTATTCTAATAGACGATAATTTTCTTAAAATGAATTTTGGGAGCACCAAACTGAAGGCTGAGGCAATATCTATAAATATAAATAAATAAGCCATATTTCATTCTTGATGACTATATTTAAGTGGGCATGGTTTGACTGTGGAGTGCCTTTTGTCTGCACTACAGATGCCTTTAGCCGCTCAGTCTAGGTGATCTTGCATGCAGAATGCCTTTTATGTTTCTAGCTTGCATGCAAAGTGTGGTCAAGCTCCATGTTCTTGGGCATTTTCTTTGTATGCGCCTGGGCTTTGGAGTTCACACCCAGCACGTGTGAGAACTATTTCTGACCTTGCAAATTTCCGTAGGGAATTAAAGGCACACCTACGTAGGACTCACTATGGAGTGGACTACTAATTAAATATTTTACAACATTCCATAGTTTTGTCTGCTTGATGTTTTATTTCTTTTGTTATTCTGAAACGATGAGGATCCCCTAGCCAGTCAGGTTTTCAAGGTAACTGCATAGAATATACATGTTAGAGATTTGCATACCATGGGGCAATACATGCAGTTCTATCTCATGTATATTCATTGTGCCTGACCTGCTAGGTGCTTACCGAGGACTGGGCTGAGAACCATAACTAAAGTCATCTGCAAACTGTGCAGCTGAGGGAGACTGACTAATTTGTTGTAAATTAGGAGCTTTCAGAAACTTAGCAACTGTTCTAAAAAGCTCAACTGTTCTTTATAAACCTACCTGAATTTTTGAAGAGTCAAATAACCTTTTAGCATCTTCGTGGAAAGATTTGTGATCTCTAAAAGCTTTGAAACATACTTGTTTTGATTCAAATGACCGTGACTTTCTTCACTTTCGATTTAGCCTTCATAAATGGCATTTTAATACAGGAAGATTTTCTGAGTATCAAGGAGCAGTAATTACTAGTTGTTTTTATAGATGACAAACTATGTTGTTATAATGAAGTATTTCATATCTTTGTCAACTTATTAACAACCTTTTCAAGAAGAGTCCCTTCTTTATAGCTCCATCCATCAAAAAAAAGCTTGATGATGAGTTTTTTCTTTTAAATTCTTAAAAAAAAAATAAATTTGGAATCTAAATAGAATAAATGAAATTATACTGTATAATGATCAGTGCCTTAAGCTTATCAGATTTCATTCTTATAGTATTTTCATCAGGAAGATCAGATCTAACGTATGATGATTGCTAATGAGTGGGAAAAATTGTTTGAATACGTTGCAGACATACCATCTAAGAATTCAATCTCTAGTCCTGCTTGAATTCTGCAAACAAAATTCAAACTTCTGTGTCAAAAGGTCTGAATTATGCAAAATTTCACATGCTTTGTTTGTCATAATAACAAAGCCTAGTGCTTCTGAATGATTCTTAATGTCAAATACAATACAGAACACACATGTCACAATAAAGTGCTGCAGTTTGAATTATTGTGTGCAGAATTTCAACAGGAGTAAATCTCAAGAGTTTAGTATTCTTCTGTCATTTGCCAGTAAAAACTACATTAGATAAATCAATTTGCAACAAAATGATCCATTTTAAATATAAATTCGCCTGTAAAGGTTGCATGTGGAGAATTATACGAAATACATATACCCTAAGTCCTATTTTAAATCAAAGTATTTTCCAATGATTATATATTAAATAATTGTGAAGACATTTGAAGATCATTATAACAAATAAATGCAACTCCTCCTCTAAAAAAAAACGTTCTAGCTACACAATAAATGGTATAATTATGAGAACACATGTCTCCTATTATTAACACATCTGAAGGAGTTAATCATGTTTCTGTTCCTCCAGGAACATCAATGGAACTAATAAGTATAAAATCATGTATTAAAGTTTGCTTTATTCCTGACTGATATAGTTTTATAAAGAAATGCAGTATGTCCATACCATCCAGCATTACTAACTATGGGAACGAAGGGCTTCTATCAAAATTAAATATAACCATAATTGAAAAGGCATTCACATTTTGCTGAATTTCCATATCTAATAGTAAACCTAAAAATGTGTTAAAATGTATAAGACATTATTTTTAATGATTGCCCAAAGACTGCCCCTTTATTATGCCCCTTTGTCAGAGAGGGAAATCATTTAATGATGACATTACTACTGGTGGAAAAAAAAGAGAGGAAAAGATATGAAAGGAATGTTGGAGTATTGGTTGTGTAGGGAGTTCCCTCCGAATAACAAACCACTCCCTTTATTCTATTATATGTCAATTATGGTGCCCAAAAGCCAATAAGCCAAGTTATTAATACAACCATTCACAAAAAACATTTGAATGGATACTTAGCTGGCAATTGAAGCTCTGAACCGCAAACGATCTTGGAATCACAAGAGACCTGCAGAAATTATCATTGGCTGCAGACTTCAACCACAGCAACTGTTGCAGAGTACGCTATGACTGGATGCTTAATTTCAATTTGATTTCACTCATTAGTGTTAAGTTTTAGTTGGATTGGTCACTTATCCACTTTCCATCATTGATTGGTCATCACTTTCATTGACGTCAGATGCCGTCCAGTTTGAAGAGAGTATAAGAATGCGGAGGTTTGTACACACATGTCAGCACTTTTAACACCAAGGGGTATGTTTACTAAACTGCGCTAATGTGCGTGGCGCACATTAGCATGCACTAAGGTACCTTAGCGCACGCTAATGTCGTGTTACGGGGCACAAATGTGCCCCGCACAGGTGCGCGGCGCACTAAAGTGCACGCTCATGTGCGCGGCGCGCTAATGTGCGATAAAGGCGTGCAAAGGCCCCCGGAGGGCGGAGGAAGGCTCCCCAGGGGCGGAGAGAAGGGGTCAATGGGTGGAGAGTGGGAGGGGAGAGGCTCCCCGCACACTAGCGGGGCTGAAATTCAAGGCAAAAAATACCGCGAGTGAAAACCTCGCGGTAGAGCCGATTTAAAGGGAAGAGAAACCATTTTTGTCAGCAATGTACAGCAAAACCAGGGAAACCTACAAAAAAGTGATAAATGTGATACATGTGCACGGAACAAAAGTGCAAATAAACATTGAAAATGACCCCAACAAAATAAAATAAAATTATAATCAAGCTGGGAAATAGTGATAGTAATGGGAAACATCAAAAAACACTCCCAAGAAAGCCCCAAAAAAATAAATATGAATTTTAGAAGGGTCTACGCTCCGTCCCCATACAAGGTGAATGATCCCACAGTGAAATAGCACTGATCAGGGTTTCCTCTCCATTGGACAGGTTACCTATGGCATGCACATGTTCCACAACAGCAGGGCGGGCAGGTTGGAATGGGCAACTAGACAGATGCTGGGAAAGGGGATACAGAGGGCTGCAGGCGGCACATGCTGTGGTGCAGCTGGGGCACAGTGCGGACTAGGCAGATGCCTAGATGGCACTTAGGAATGCTGAAACTGAACAGCAGCCAGACAGCAACTGATGAGGGCCCAACATGGGCACGAGAGTGTTTAGCACAGTGTCACAGGGGATAGTACCCAGCAGGTACCCCCAAGGGCACAGAACATTGGCAGGCGGTGATTGGGGGACGTGCAGACAGATATGCAGGCACCCCTACCCCAGAACCCGCACCATAGGAAGCCGCCTACCCGCACACAGGATGGCCTGAGACTGTGTACCACCAGCACCACCAGCAGAAGGGCATGTCAGCAGGGTGGCACAGGGGTACTGGAGGTGGAAGGGGGCAGTGGCAGCTGCCCAGAGCAGACCATGGCCTAGCCCTGTGTAGGTGGGTGCAATGCACTGCAACAGACAGGCCCTGCCGGACAAACAGTCATGGTATCATCAGGGAATGCACTGTCTCTGTGGCAACACAGTGGTGCAGTGCACACAACCAGTGTGTTTGGAGACAGAAGGTCACAGGTTCAAGCCCCAGCTTGGGCTCCTGCCAATCCAGTCCCCATATTTTACCCACAACTAAATCGTGATAGTAAAGACGAACCTTTATTGAAGAGAACATAAGCATGGCTCGAACACCTCTATTTTACCCTACAGAGCACAGACACCAGAAACATGCACATTACCTAGAGCAGATTCCCCCAAATGCAGTTCTGGAGGGCCACAAATCCTTCAGGGTTTATGCTGTCTCCAATCTAAGGATGGAGCGGTACTGGTGGTGGAGGTGGCAGCAGCTGGTGGCCACAGCAGACCATGGCCTAGCCCTGTCCAGGTGGGTGCCGTGCACTGCAACAAACAGGCCCTGTCGGATGTACAGTCATGGACTCCCCAGGGAATGCAATATATCTGTGCCAACCCAGTGGTGCAGTGCACACAGACAGTGTGTGCAAGAACAGAAGGTCACAGGTTCAAAGCCCAGTTGGGGCTACTGCCAATCCAGTCCATATATTTTTCCCACAACTAAACCATGATAGTAAGGACAAACCTTTATTGCAGAGAACATACGCATGGTTAATACGCCTATATTTTACCCCACCGAGCACAGACACCATAAACAGGCGCATTACCTAGAGCAGAGTCTCCCAAATGCAGTCCTGGAGGGCCAAACACCATTCAGGTTCCATGCTGCCTCTAATAAAGATGCCTGTGCTGCATATCTATGCACCACCCCCATGGTATGCAGGTGTATCTCATGCATATTCATGAGGGACAGCATGAAAACCCGAACAGTGTTTGGCACACCAGGACTGGAGTTGGGAACCTCTGCCGTAAAGCAGCAGCCAAAAGGGGCAGACTCATCCACACCCACACCCACAGGCCCCATTAGCCAATGCCTCCTGGAGAGGCAGGACATTGGGCCCTGCGTACATCTCCCAATACTAGCACTTGCATACATTAGCAATGCCACCCTACACCTGGGTATACGGTACACAGCTATCAAACGTTTGCTATGATTACTGTCAGATAGCAATTCCTACGTTAAGCACAGTTTGCTGATTGAGCTCCATCATAACAATCTTTCTGATGTCTGTGGTGTGTGCTTCAGGTCTGGTCTCTGACAGTGTTTACCACCCTGGGGAGTGACCCCCAACAGTATTGCGTACCATATCCATGCCTGTACTGTGCCCAGGACTGGTGTGGTGGCCAGGGCTGCTAGACTCCTCTATAGTAGCACAATGCTGGCATAGGTGTGGGAGTGTGTGTCTGTCTATCCAGTGTGTGGTGGCTGCAAACACCCTCCATAGCCCACACTGCCAGCACTGTTGCCAGTATTGGCCTGCCAATGTGCATAATGAGGAGCAAGGTACCATGGGTATAGCCCGGACAGGGTGGCCTGGCCAGGATGCATCTGCACAGGGCATAGGGCACTGGCTGGGACATTGTAGTGCCCGGCCACCACCTACACAGACAGGGTGGCCACAGCATGTCCTGCTGGGAGATCACTCTCACCCTGACTGTGCAGTGACCATGGCATAGCTAGGCACCCCCATAGTGCTATATGGTATTTTTCTCATGTGATATTTATGGGTTTCCTTTTGGGGCCCAGTCACTGACTTATCTGCTTGTTGTGTATGCTGACATCCCAGTTCTGGGTGCATGCATTTCCACCAGGAACATGGACTAGCTAGCAGACTGTTTGCAGCTGGTATGTGTCTTGATGGAGCGCCTTGCAGGGTGCAGCGGCTGAAGGCTTGATGCAGGAGACTATCAGATAGTGGTGGGGTGCAGCTTAGCATATCCAGGCCTAATGTCTGTCTGCTTTTGCATTATGGATGTGTACAGTGCTGCATTGACTGCCCTGTAGGTGTCTGTTCCCCAGCATGACCGGGGTTGATGGTCCCTTCTACTGCCACCATTGCAGGGAGGTAGAATGTGGATCTGTTGATGGGAGACCCTGTTTACCACCCTCAGCCCTGGATGAGGAGAGTGGTGGTACATAATCCTCCTAGGGGTCCATAGGGGCTACATCTGACTGAGACATACAGATATATCCAAGGTGTATCTGCAGGAACTACCTATCTCGCACATTAGCACTGCTGGGGACCTGCAGCATGGCCTATTTCTGCTATGAAAGGTGCTGTGGACCTGGTGCTGGGCGCCCCAGTGCACACTCAGGGTGAGCACAGTACCCGCACAATGTGACGGTGTGTAGCTACTCTGTGCCTGTAACACACATGGTCAGTTCCCCCTACCAGGCCGAGGTGCTGTGGGGGGCATACCCCATCTTGTGTTCATCTGTAGACAGCTGATTTGCATGTGCAGTGCATCATGGGTACGGGTGGGCTAACCCTATCCTGGTGACCACAGCAGACTGTCTGTGTGGTGATGTGCAGTCCCTCTGCAGCCAGCCAGGGGTTTGCTAGCAGCTATAGAGCTGTAGCCCCCTGGTTATTTCACTGCCTGTTGGGCCAGAGATCATGGGTTCAAACCCACAGTGGGGTTGTTTGATAGGGCTGCCCAAAGCATTATCTCTTTTTAATGTACATTATTGCTGCCAGCTTAAACACCCTCAGCATACTGTACCCATAAGGTGCCTCAGAAGGCACTTTATAGGGCGCCCTATAGGGCACCTTATGGTTACCGTCCATATAAAGTGCACTATACATTATCCTGTGGAACGACTTATAGGGTGCCCTATAGGGGACATTATAGGGTGCCGTGTCAGACAGTGCACTTTATAATGTGCCCTCTGGGGTACCTTATGGAGCGCCTTATGTTACAGTGCTTTCAGAGTGCGTTTGCTTGTAGCAGTACTTAAAATACAATTAATATACCTCAGACTGCAATATTACCTTTAACAGGTAATGCCTCAGCCAGCCTTCTTCATTGGGCACAGTGGGGGTTTGAACCCATGATCCCTGCATCATCCGTCAGTGTTTTCACCATTGTACTGTGACTCTGTTCCTGTGCTTGCTCATCAGCGTGCCACTTATGCTTCCCGCTCAAGTTTCTCATGCGCTAATGTGTGCGGCGCACATGAGCGCACAGCGCACATTAGCGCATGATTAACCCCGATTTGCTTTTTTCAGACTGAAACGCCCACTCCTTATATGGCATCCCGCACACTAGCGCAGCGCGCACCTAACGGGGTTTTAGTAAACATACCCCCAAGATTTCATATCAACATAAATCCCTTTGAAGAGGATGGCAACATTTGAGAACTTTCATTGGGCAAGTCTGTACCCACACAAGCTTTTTGAAGAAGATTAGAGTGTTTCAGGTGACACAAAAAGCTTTTGGAGCGTTTCAAGTGACACCGAAACGCGATACTGTGTAGCTGTTACGTATTAATGACAAATTGCTGTTACTATTGCCATCCACAAATTGGAGGTGGACGCTGCTCTAGATTACAACAGTCACTGCGGTTGAAGTCATCTTCATGTGGATTTAGGCCCTAGGAGATCTCAAGCTTTTTCTGTGACCAGTCCTCATTTATGGAATGAACTGCCCTCTGAATTATGACCGGAGAAAAAAATATTTAAATTTCATTAAAAAAGTTACAGCATATATGTTTCAAGCTGCTTTTATTTAAAATGTTTTCAGGAGTTTGTTTTATGTATTTATATGCAGTTATGTATATATTAGTGTGATCTACCTGGTGGTATTTGAGAAGCGGGCTATAAATTTGATGAATGAACAAAGGAATTTAAGCATGTTCTGTTATCATTCAAGTGGAGAGCTGCGAAAGCTGTGGTCTGCTTGGGCCGGCACTTGTGTGCAGCCACAGTAGAGGCAGCAATCATACTGCATGAAGAGGTTAGAGCCAAGGGAACAGTGCTGCTGGAAGCTTCCGCGGCCCCGGGACTCACTCTGAAGTCTGTCATCCACAATGGGAGGTTGCGGTTTGTAACAAGTATACTTTATTTGTTACCAGCAGTAAGCTCCAACAGCAGTAAATAAATAAACAACCCAAATAAATCGATCTGGACCACAAAATAAATCCTCAGAAAAAAGGTCCAAACAAAAAATGAAAGAGAGAAAAGAAAGAAAAAAAGAAGAGGAAAAGATATGAAAGGAATGTTGGAGTATTGGTTGTGTAGGGAGTTCCCTCCAAATAACAAACCACTCCTTTTATTCTATTATATGTGAATTATGGTGCCCAAAAGCCAATAACCCAAGTTATTAATACAACCATTTACAAAAAAACCCCATTTGAATGGATACTTAGCTGGCAATTGAAGCTCTGAATCGCAAAAGATCTTGGAACCACAAGAGACCTGCAGAAACTATCCCCGACTGCAAAGGTTGGCGGTGGAAGAGAAGGGCAGACATTCCCACCATTGCCGCTGCTACCAGCCCTCTCCAGGATCTGCTGTGCTGGCAATGACGCCAGCATTTACCCAGAACCTCTGAACCACTGTGTGCTCAGACCAGTCGGTTCTGCCCCCGTACAAAGAGGAAGTCTGTGGGAGGGGGCAGGACTCACTGGATAGAGTGCAGCACCAACAGCATGTATAGTCAGAGGCGCTGGGTAAGCGTTGATTTTATGTTTTACTGTCCGTGCCGCCATTGCACGTCCCGGAGAGGTTCAGCAGCGGTGGCAGGGGGGAAGCAGGAATGAGGGTTCACCTAGGGGCCTCATATCCCTGGACCAGCTCTAGCCTCCCTTCTCCTCCCCCTCCCAATTATTCACCCCCTCTCTTGCATTCACTCCTTTTCCCTTTCCTTCTTCCCCCACTCCCTCCTTATAGCTCCTCCTCATCTTCTTGCTATTCTCTTGCACTCATTATCTTTTCTCTCCCTTGCACTCACTACCTTTCCCTTTCCCTTTCCTCTCCCCTTTCCCTGTCCTATCCCTTTGCAAACGGTATTGATTTCCTCACCACACCTTCAGGTTCATGAGATTTGGGATTCCTGCAGTACAAATTTTGTTCTCTCTTCCAATCCTACTATCTTCTGGGGTTTTAGCCTGACCACCTGGCTGCTTTCTCCCAGCTCCTGCTCTGCTTTGTGCATGGGTTTGATTATGTATATGCATACTGATGGAAGGACAAACTAGACAGACAGACAGACCCTCCTCAAAAGCCACCACCAATAGTGCAAAACTTATTTTCTTTTCCCCTCTTCTTTGAAAACCCCAACCATCGCAGCTCTGCCCAGCATACTTGAATTATTTTTTGTTTTGTTTCGGGACCAAAAAATACCACTGGAGTCCACAGCCACCAGCCACCCCGCAATGGGGGCCCTTCGCAGACTTTGCAGCAAGGTAAAACCAATTTATTTTCATGGCTCCACGTCTTGTTACTTGGTTGCACTAATATTTTCAAACCTTCTTTAAAAGTATTCTACATATTTAGAAGAAAATATTTCATACTTCTTTTATATCGGTTTTCGAGAGTTTCTAATTTTTCTACTTCTGGAAAGTAAAATTTTGTTCTCTAACATTTTTTCTCAAATTTTTCCATTTTTTCCCCGGTCTTCATATCTCTAGGAGGGGGGGGGGGACAAGAACTGGCTGACTCAAAGGGGCCCTTTTATTAAAGGGTGCAATGATGTGCATCTTACATGCCCATAGCACTCAAAGCCATGGCGTGTTAGATGTAAGACAACCATATTAACTATCAGGGAGTATGGAAAGCATGATCCCAGCATTTAGTGTAGTGCCCCATGCCTTAATGGGGCTTAAAATTAGCACTGGTGCACTTACCTCCACCTATGGAGGTGTCAGTAAGTGTACCCATGCTAAAATGGCTCTGAGGATGTCGCCATGCTTTGGACGTCGCTATGCCTGTTTTCAGACGTCCGAAGCACGACTGGGGATTCTGAATAAAAACCATATATGCTTGGGCTCAGGCATTTCAGGTTATACTTGCTTTTCCTGCATCCGATTCAAACACATCAGCTATACATATAGCTGGCACCGCTCATGGAACACCTTATCCATAACCCCTCCACTCTGCTCATAGCACTACACCGCATAGGGGTAATTCTAGAACAGAAGGCCTAGGTTGGATGGTCAGGAAGGTGCCTATTAGCACTATTTTAAAAGGACAAGCAGGCACCTATGTAACTTTATAAAATACTAGCACAAATCCAGTGGCAATAGACTGTACTTTCAAGGCGCAGGCTTGAGCAGGTGTAAATGTTTATGTATGTGCACCTGCATTTAATAAAATGTTCATATAAATAGTCACTGCATCGATCTTCCATCTACATTCTGCCCCTGTGATCTCCTATAGTACATGCCAATGGACACCACAAATACCTACAGGCTTGATCTAATTTTAGAAGAGCCTATTTTATATGCATAAAATGGTGATTTATAAAATTACCCTTATGGAGGCACATTCCAGTTCCCGCATGTCCGGCCGCATTGGCTGGGCAAAAACCGGACTTGCGGGAGATGGACTCAATTCTGCCGCTGTGGGGCCTGGACGTATCCAGGACAGAAGAATTGGGGATTAGATGTCCAGGCACTCCCCATATGCTGATGAGATCGGCATACAAGGAGCTGCCCATTCTGAGGCCAGAACGCCACGGCTGGGGCGTGGGAGCCATGGCGTTCTCGCATAATTAAAACGAGCCTTCTATTGGGTGGCTTGGAATGCCATTGTCCATGTTTGCCTCTGCAGACTGTGATCCTGCTGGCTCTGGAAGCCCCTGTGGCATGGATGGCAGCTGCAGGGGCACAGCGCAACCAGTGGCATGGTGTGCAGGGATGTGTGGCGCAGTGCAGTGGGGATCCCCAAGAATAAGCCAGACAGGCAGTCAGGTGCCAGGGAACATACAGTGGCCCAACCTGAATTGACCCTATACATTCTGGCAGCTGGGACCTCCCCTGCTCCACCCCAGCACTGCCCCCTCCCGCACTCCCTGCACCAACGCTTGGTATGTACGGGGAGCATGGGAGACGGAATCACGTTCCGGGGCTGAGTGCGGGTTAGACATCCAACCAGACGTCCAACCCCGCTATTCACAGGACGGAATGCTGGCCTTAGTGGACTGTATGTAAAGTGCTGTACACGTCAAGGGTAATTTTATAAACACCCGCGCAGGCTATGCACATTCCCATGTGCGTATGTGGGGCCTATTTTACAAAGTGAAGCATACAGATGTGCCTCATCCTAGCATCACAGATACACCTGCTGAGAGCAGGCATAGGTGGACATGCCTAGATTGACTCAAACACGGAAAGATCAAAGTCCTCTATAATCTAAGGGGCTGATATTCAAAGTCAATACATGGTTTACAGACCTGTAAACAGTGTAAACGCCGCTTAGTGCCGCTGAATATCTGCGATTAACTCCGATGCTAACTGGGGCATGTCATGGGCATTCCAGGGAGGAGTGGAGCTGGCACCAGTCACTAACCGTGCAGTGGCAATATTGCACCGCGGCCCATTTAACACCTGCAGAAAAAAGATAGTCCAGCTTTTGCAGTGCCTCTATTTACCTGTAAGAGATAACTGGGCAGCAGCTCAATATCGCCGCTGCCCAGTTAGCTTCTGTGGGCCTGTGGGCTGTGTGGTGACCCCAGATATTCAATATTGGGTCCGCATATGACCCTGGCATTGAATATCTGGGGTAAAATATCGGCAGTGACGGCTATGCACCGTAGCCGTGCATAACCGTCTCAAATGAATATTGGGGCCTAAGTACATGCGTTGTAGCCCTGCTTGTGTACTGCCCAAGATCCACCCCATGCATACCCCAACTGAAAGTACGGTGATGGGATTTATGCACGTTCTTACAGAACAGTGACAGCCCAAAACATGTACATCAGCATGAGCATAGTTTGTGGGGGACATGGGGGCAGTGCCCCCCCCCAAACATTGTAGATATTAATGGTGAACTAGTTTCCCTGCCCCCAGTGCCAGTATGATTTCCATACTCTTTGCCCCCAAGTAAGAAGGCAAACTACACTGATGCACATGTCCTTTAAATAAGGACTTATGCTCATAAATACAGCTTTCCACAGAGCTCTTGTAAAATCAATCAGCACTTAGACGTTTGTTACGGTGCCAAACATCTAAGTGCTTTTTAAATGACGAACTCTCAGGATCCCATTCCATCAGAGACGTACAGCCCCTCTGTACATCTGGTCTGACCCGGATGTACAGAGAAGTTAGCGATTCTGATCCCCCAGGGCATGTCTAGCTCCGCGGGATCAGAATAGCGAGCAGTCCTGTATGTGCATGCTGGGACTGCGATTCAGCCCAGCCTGCACATATAGACCTGCCCCCAGCTACCTCAGGCATGGTCTCTACAATGGAGCCACGGCGCCGTGGCATCCAGTTGCCATGGCACCATGGCTCCATTGTAAAGCCGCAATTTCCAGCATCTGCACAGAAAAATGCTTTCCCCACAGCCCAAACCCAATCCAGCTTCCCAAGGCCAGGGTCGGGCTGCGGGGAATTTCTTCCGCGCCGAGCCTCTATTGAGCTCTGGGCTGCTATCAAAGGTGGAATAAGTCCCCCGTGTAAGCCGTTGGCCCTAGATATTCAGGGCCGACATTGGAAACGGCCCTGTACATCCAGAGCCAATGACTGCCCACCGCCTGCTCTGACTCCACCCCTGATCCACACTTTCCTTGCCACATCTAATCTCCCTGTACGGGCACAAATAGTGCTATTCATGGCACAGAATAACCCCCTAAGAGCCCAAAATGCAGCGGCAGCAGCTAGTGCTGTTAAAGCAGCTAACAGCCACCCCTAAAACTTAAACCTGGATATTCAGGGCCGGGGCTATATTCAGGTTGCCCAGAATGCCGGACACTAAGTGGGCAGTGGCATTATTGAGCTATTGCCCGGTTAGCTTCTCTGATGAAAGTTAGGCCAGCCTTTACTGCTCCTGACTTTCACCATGTGTCGATAACCGGGCATCAGCTCAATATCGCCGTTTCCAGGTTATCAGGTAGTGCCACCCCTGGAACACCCCCAGCATGCCCCACTAGGGAATCCTCCCAGGTGAGACCTTGAGGGTCAGAGGGTGGAGGGAGATTAGAGTTTGAGTCTCTGAGGGGGGGACATTGCTATTTGGAGTTGGGGATTCAGGGACATTCTTATTGTAATTACAAGCACTGGTTCCTGGGGGAGGGGATCTTGTCATTGCAAGTGCTGGTAACAAGTGAGAGGTGGTTGGCTGTCCATGAGGGGAGTTCTTGAAAAGAGGGGTTTGGATTGGGTGAGGGAAGATCTGATGTTGGTGTGGGGGATTGTGTCAGAGGGGATTTCTTGGATGTGGGGGTGGGATTGGAAAGGGGGGGGGGGTCATTGCAGGCCATAGCTGCAGCTTTTGTTAAACCATTTTTGGCACCAAGGCTATGTTCCCTGCCTCAGCATGTACAGTAGCACAGGTGCTCTCATGCTACCTGCTGAGACAGGAAACATTGGCTTGTGTGGTGAGTGTCTGCCCTGCATGGTAAACAAAGGACACAACAAGGAGCACACCAACCTGCAGTGTCCAGAGCACAAGAAGGGAGCGTGACTCGCACCACGCCATGGAGAGAGGCAAAGTCTTTATTCGGGTATCCAGTGAGGTCAAACCCTACACATGTTTCAGCCTTCCTCAGGGGCTTGAGACCTCATACAAATCATAACACCAGAAATACAATCATAAAGTAAAACAGATAAAACAATGTAAACCAAGGACATATGCCCTGGATAATATATCAAAGCGTAATACATAAATGCTGTATAACCATAAAAATACATATATATGTGTAACATCAAAAAACAAAATTATAAATAAAACTGTCATAAGAATAAATAATATAGGAATCCATAAAACATATTGGGCCTGATATTTGAAGTACAGTTATACAGTTTACAGCCCTGGAAACCACTGAGAGGGATATTCAACGGCATTACATGGTTAGTGCCACTGAATATCCCCAATTATGGCCCTTATGCGCCCCAATGCTAACTGCTTAGCATCGGTGCGTGACGTGGGTGTTCTGGGGAGGAGCAGAGGTGGAGACGATCGATAACCGGATAGCAGCGGTATTCCATGCTGCCCGGTTAGCAACCTGAACCTAAAAGATAGGCGAAAGGGCCGACCTCTAACCCCGGATATTCAATGCTGGGGTCATATGCGGCACTGGCATTGAATATCATGGATCGTTGCACTGCCTCTCAGCCACGGTCGATAACCGGGCAGCAGCAATATTGCATGCTGCCCGATTATCCCTTGCACTTAAATATAGGCACGTTTTTGCCTCGCCTTTCTTTTAGGCGGGGTTAATGCAACTGAATATCCCCTCTTTTCTCTCTTATGCGCCCCGATGCTAACCACCTAAAACAAAACAATAAATGCATAATGGAGACAGATTTAAAAATAACCAGTATTACTACTGCCAGATGAGATAAACATACAATGGAGGGGCAATGTCACATACTTATCAGAGAAAAATGTGAGCAGTGTTATAGCATCTAGCCAGAAAACAGGTTGAGAGATAGTCCAAAGGAAAGCGAGTATCTAATACCAATTCTAAAACAAAGTTGAAAAGTAGTATAGCCCCAATGTGAGGAACACTGCATAAAAGGAACAAAGACTCTGGGAGGGAGGAGCTTATGGAGAGGAACCCGTGAAGTTGCGTTTGAAATTGAGTGAGCCATAAGTTGGTTATACTGTAAAAGAAGTGATGTTGTCCTTCCATGGTATGTCTATCTCATCTCGCAGTGGTAATACTAGCTATTTTTAGATCTATCTCCCTTATGCATTTATTGTTTTGTTTTTATCTTCCTACTTTTGTTATTGTAGTGTTGTTCTTCTAGCCCTATCTCCATCACATGTAATTTAATTAGAGTATCCTTCTGTTGTAGGTGAGTCCATAAATATTTATAAATTCAAAAATTGATGGTATCTTATGGTTGTTTTTATTGCATACATTTTAACTTTATATTTAGTATTGTTTCATGCATTTTAGCCCTCCCAGCTTTTATGATTGAGACAAGATTTTAAGGTTTGTTTTAATGCTTGTCCATTTTCCTAATAATATATTTTTAGATTCCTATATTATTTATTTGTATGATGATTTTATTTATTATTATTTTTTTATGGTTCGCATATATATGTTTTTTATGGTTATACAGCATTTATGTGTTACTCTTTGATATGTTATCCCGGGCGTAAGTCCTTGGTTTACATCTGTTTTACCTTATGATTGTATTTATGGTTTGATGTTTTGTATGAGGTCTCAAGCCCCTGAGGAAGGCTTACACCGAAACACCTGTAGGGTTTGACCTGAACAAATACTTTGCCCCTCTCCATGGTGTGGTGTGAGTCCTGCTCCCTTCTTGGGCTGCATGGTAAACGAGACAGGGAACATGGGCCTAACTGGTAAGTGTCTGTCTCGCATGGTAAATGCAAGGCAGAAGCTGGGCATGCCCCCTGCATTTACTGCACACGCTCTGCATTTGCCACTTGTTAATCTTTGCACGTAATGTGTCGTAAGTATAAATACTGTATGCCTTATATTTTGTTTCTCTGTTTCTCTGTAATTCTTGCTTTTTCCACTTCCTTTCCATTGAGGATTTTCACTGGACAGAAATAATGTAGACATATTATTATGTGATTTAGGTGGGTTTTCTGTGATGTATACTGGTATGTTCTCTGCTGCTATTCCAGAATAATCTTGATATTTAACATACATTAAAAAAAAAGTTAAAGAGAAATGCCGTCCTTTGAGAATCAGTGTAAAGTCTAAGGGGCCCTTTCACTAGAGGACACTGTACAGGCAGTGTGGATTTTGGCAGGTGTTAAGTGTGTGCTAAAGCCTGCGAGTTCTGATAGCGTGGGGCCAAAACGGCATAGGCTGATTTCTACATTAATAGCATTTTGTACTTTGGGGTGGTACAGCGAGTAGGTGTGCATTTAGCACAAGGGTACACACTGCACACGTTCTCATCTCATCTAATTAGTGTGGATTCTCCTAATGCAACGCCAGTAGATAGTGTTCGGTGCACTCTGCCACGGTGCATTAGGGAACCGTTCTGCATGGCAACTGCCGGAAACATGCTGGCCTTGTCCCTTACAATTAGTGCACAACGGTTGCAGCTACCAATGCTTTAGTTCTAGCGCTAAACCTGCATTTGTCGCTAAACCCTAGCGCTCTTTAGTAAAAGGGCCCCTAACGGTAAAAAGGGGCCACCGACTTTATACATGGGCATACAGTATGAACGCCGGCCACTGTATTTAGAAATAAATGCTAACCTGATCAGGTTTTGCCATTTTAGATTTTGAAGACTCCGATGAGATTTACAAATATGCTACAGATATTGTCTTTGGACCTCTTCCCTTCTCCAGGTCCAGTGGAACATGTCCATCTCAGCATTCCATTTGTTGCCATTAAAAATAAGGAAGTTAACATTACTGCGCTGGTTTGGCCTAATCAGTCAGGGACGCTCACTTACTTTTGGTGGTTTGGGAACAATACTAAGGTATGAAGTATTATTATTATATTTTATTGTTATTGCTTAAATTTCTAGGCTGACAAAGAAAGAGAGACTTTATCTAAGGTTACCTGAGCAAGCTGTAGGCATCAACCATTCCATTCCTCATAGACCAAGCACATCACTGCTCCCTGTTTGGTCAAACTTCTGTTGAACTTACAAGGCAGAGGCTGGCCAAGCCCTGTAACTCGAATAGAGAGAACATTTTAAAAGCCATTCATCTGGATGAATGCTATTTAATTGGCTGAAAAGGCCATATAGAAGTGGCTCACCCTGTTTTCAGGTAAAAAGCACACATGGAAATTAGCAACATATGTACCAGTGGGAAATATAGGCAGGATCAGTATTGGAGTTAGATTGAGGGTGGTAGCACATGTATGTAGTTTTGCATTTTGAAAACAATTTGCATTGTTTTTCAGGGAAAAATTATCTGCAGGAAAGGCAGTAGCAGATCTCTCCAGATACATTTTCCTTAGGCAATTTTGAAAGGGAACGTACAGTCTAGTTTTCAGAAATGTCACAAAGTCTGGCTGCAGAGGTCCTACAGACCTTTTGCTTAGCTGCATACTTAGAAAATAGCCCTATATGATATTCTACCAGTCTGGTTGTATTTACATAACCCAATTGGTAGGACATGAAATGGATACAAGTAGAATATGTTTTGTCCTAAATAGCCTTGATTTCATACCTTATGTATTTCTTTTGAAAAGTGCCAAATCTAGCCCCTCCTCATGAATCATTCACTAATTCTGCAAACTGGAAAAGTCTGTCTTTTAAACTTTCTCCACACAAAGATTTGAATAACTAAGTTCCAGAGATGCACAGGTCACGCCAGGCCAAAACCGTTCTGTTTGGTTTTGGTTCATTTCACGCACTTGTTTGAATAACTTGTTTTAGTACGTATCGGAAATTTTTAGCATATGTAAATTGTTTATATGCACGTAGGTTAATACAAGTTAAAATGATTTCGCAAGCACTACAATTTTTAAGGCACATTAAGGAACCTATGGGCATGTTTACTAAACGAGGCTAATCCATTAGCCTGGGGTTTACCAGGTGCTAGGTGTGCCATGCTGTTAGTGTGGGGCATCGTGGTGAGAACCCCTTGCTAACCAGTTAGCATGCAATGCAACAGGAAATGGGATGGTTAGGGGTGGAATATAGAAGTTGACTGCATGGGTGCCAATTGGCACACACTAACTGTGAATGTTGCAGTTTGCATGGCGGCACGTACCACCTTCTCAAGGGGTAGCGGTAAGTACATTCACTTGCTGTTTTAGCGCAGCGATGTGCAGCTCCAACACACTAATGGCAGGGGGACATGCGGATTCGCCTCCAAAATTTAGCATGAGCCTCCATGGTAATTTTTGGGGTCAAACACCTGCTGACGCACACTTTAGTAGCCATGCCCAAATAAGTGAACAAATGTACCTCGCTGCTAGGTCCATCCATTTCAAAGTTCTAAGGAGGGGGGCACACACAAGCTATGTATGTTTTATGAATGAGCTCTTGCTCTCATCCTGTGCCCTCTTAAATCACACCCCAGCTTTGAAAATATAAAAGTCAGAACAGACTGTCCTCATCCAAAATTGTGTTGACACCTCTCTCTCCTTTTCTGCTCATATCCAGCTTGTAGCTAAGACCTGCCGCTTCTTTCTCTACATCAGCAAAATCCGCCCCTTCCTCTCTGAACACACTACCAAAACGCTTATCCACTCCTTAATCTCCTCTCGCCTTGACTACTGCAACCTACTCCTCACTGGTCTTCCTGCAAGCCACCTCCTTCCACTCCAATCTATACAAAATCACGCCAGTCGACTAATCTTCTGCCATCCTCGCGATGCCCACATTACTCCTCTTCTCAGGTCGCTTCACTGGCTCCCTGTCCAATTCCACATCCAATTCAAGCTTCTTCTGCTAACCTATAAGTGCATCCACTCTATGGCCCCTCACTACTTCTTATCTCTTATCCCTCCCTACATCCCCTCTCGAAACCTGCGCTCTGCTAACAAATTACTTCTATCAATGCCTTTTACATGCACTGCGAACTCCCGACTGCGCTCCTTTCACCTTGCTGCACCTTACACCTGGAACAGCCTACCTGCGTCTGTGCGTCAGGCATCCTCCTTGGCCCTCTTCAAATCCAGATTGAAGACCCACCTCTTTACTGTTGCATTCAGATCCTGACTCCTTCCTCATCTTACTCTATCCCCCGTCATCATTTATGACCAAACTACTGACCAAACCGTACATTGCGCAGAACTGACTAATGCTCTATACTGTTCTAACTTATGTTTTGTTCTAACTAGATTGTAAGCTCCGATGAGCTTGACTCTGACGGGCAGGGACTGTCTCTTGTATGTTGGCTACCTCTTGTAGGTCAGCTGTGCAGCGCTGCGTGTGTGGCGCTTTACAAGTGCTCAATTGTAGTAGTAGTAGTAGTAGATGGCACATAAGAGCATAAAACATGCAAATATGCCAGACTGTGTCAGACCAAGGTCCATCATGCCCAGTATCCTGTGTCTAACAGTGGCCAATCTAAGTCACAAGTACTTAGCAGTTTCCCCAAAAGACACACAAGATCCAGAGTGTGTGTATTGGGCAAGCAGGGGATATTCTGGGCCCTTCTTTAGTAATGGTTTATGGACTATTCCCCAGGAACCTGTCCAAATATTTCTGAAACCTAGCTACACTAACAACCTTTACGACATCCTCCGGAAATGAATTCCAGAGTTTGAATACGCATTGACTGAGAAACCATTCACTCCCAGTAGTCCTCAATGGCTAATGCTGTAGCTGCATTGCATGTCCCCTGGTCCTACTACATTTTGATGGTGTAAACATCCAATCCACTTTTACCCAATTCATTCCAGGCAATATCTTATAGACCTCTAACATAACACCCTCAGCTGTCTCTTCCACAGGTTGAAGAGACATAACATTGGCAGGCGGTGATGGGGTCCCTGCAGAGGAAGATGGTTGTGGGGGGGATGTGTGGCTGTCCATGTATGCCTCCACTCCCCCTCCCGATCCTGCGCCCTAGGCACCTGCCATCCCACATGTTGACTGGCCTGGGACTGTGCACCACCAACACTGACAGCACATGGGCATGACAGCATGGCATGGAGGGTGTTGGCGGAGGGGACAGTGGCACCCACCTACAGCAGACCAAAGTCATAACCTGATCAAGTGCACCATGCACAGTGCAACATGTGCCAAGGTCTGGCTGATGGGAACCATGCTATCTCCAGGGATTGTTGTAACCATGTGGCAGCAGTGTGGCACACTACACACAGTTGATGTGTATATGAGCGTAGAATCACAGGTTTGGGTCCTGGCTGTGGATCACGGAGTGCTTGTCCCTGTGGCTAAATTTTATCCCACAGTGCAGGTACAACACCAACATGTGCAAACCCAAATTAATTGTTCAACAAGGGTATAAACACCCACACAGACAGGATCCACTATCCTTAGCTGGATGGAGAGTCAGGCTGACGGCACCAGCACACTGAGCGGCCGTTAACATAGTGTGCACTACTATCTCCTGCACAATGAGCACACCTGAATAAATGCCTGAGCTGAGATTAGGACCAAAGTGGCAGGCAGGAATGCCAACCATCCCCATTTTTGCATAGTGCATTGATGTGTGTGTGTGTGTATGTGTGTGTGTGTTTGTCTATCCATTGTTTTGTGGCTTTCCACACCTCACTGAGCCTCGCAGTGCCTCTCAATTAGTCTGCAAATGTGCATGATGAGGAACAAAGTATTAGTGGTATGGCCTGAAAGAGGGCAGATTGGCCAAAATGTGTCTGCATCGGAGGTAGGGAAATGGATGGGGCACTGTAGTGCCTGATTTCTACCTGCATGGACTGGGTGGCCACAGCATGTCATAATGGGAGGGCACTCTCACCCTGACCAAGCAGTGACCATGACATGACTATGTATTCATATAGTGCTATATAGTATCTTGTTCTAGCGATGTGGGTGCACTTCCTGTTCTGGGGGCCCAATCACTGAACCAACTGTTGGGTATCCATGCTGTATATTCCAAGCCTGGGTGCACATTGTTACTTTGTGCACGTGCAATGTGTACTGACCAGCAGACTGTCTGCTGTTCCTATGTGCATAGCTGGAAAACTCAGTGGTGGGCAGCAGGTGCAGTCTGATTGTGCTTTCTGTGGGTGAATGTTAGACACAGGTGGTTGTGATATGAGGTGTTAGGGCTAGCAGGACCCTAGTAACATCCCTATGCAAGTATAGATGCTCCTGCTCTTCCCTCACAGTAGTTGGTGACCATGTAACACTAGGTATTGACATGCACTGTTCTACTGTAGGTGGGCCCCTGTCCAACGGGGGTGTTGGGGGAGGGGGTAAAGCACAGAACCATATGTGACTGGTGCATACAGCATAATGCAATTCAGTAGGGCACAAGGTGAGTAGTATATTACACTGCAGCACACTGCAGCATGAGCAGCAACAACTATCTCTAGTACTGCAGGTACTTGGGACCTGGTGCTGGGCACCCATCCTCGTCTTCAGGGTGACATCATAAACTGCTCAGTAGCACGGTTTGTAACTTCTCTGTGCTTATATCACATGCTGTCAGTGCATCTTACTGAGCTGAGGTGATGGATAAGTGCATCATCCATTTGGTGATCAGTTGTAGACCGCTGTTCTGCATGTGCACTGCATCATGGGTACTGGTGGGGCTATCCTATGCCGGCGCATACAGCAGACATTTTAGGCAGTGACCTGCAGTCTCTTTGTATCCAGCCATTACTATACAGAAAGGTGTTGAGGTGTAGCTTACTGGTTCGTATAAGGTCTCTATAAGAAGCTGACAGGGTTTGATTCTTGCTTGTTCTTTTTGTGACTGTGCTGCTCAGATCACTTTCGTGCCTGTAACAGTCAGGACTCTGCACATCGGTGCTGCCAGCCCATACCACCCTCCGTCCTTCAGCCCATCGATCTGCCTCTGTTGGCTGTGTACAGTCATGTCTTCTTGTGCAGGCTACTATTCCATGACTTACACTGGTACTCTTTTCTGCATTTTGGCTCTTTGCACTCGCCTCTCCTGTGCCTGATCTGCACGTCAACACTACTTCTCTGTCCTTCTGTTGCTGCAAACATCCTACTGCTTCTGCCTTCACTTGGGGACACGACTTCCCCATCCTATGCCACACACTGACATTGCAGCATTTTATATTGACATCATTCTGTGCATTGGTACAGCTGCCTCCCACATGCTCGCCTGCTTTACTGACTGCACATAGGGTGCCCACCGATATGGCAGGTCCATCACCTCCCACCTGTCCTTCCTTCCATCACCTTACATTGACATTCCGTGGTGCTATATCCATCAGTTGGATTACGGCTGTTCTCGTGTCTTAAGGTGCATGTTTTCCACCTTAGGGCAACTTGTCTCATATTAAGGCACCTTGTCTCATATTGGGCACCTTGTCACATATTAGGGCACCTTGTCTCCCCTTAGGACTCCTTGTCTCCCCTTAGGGCACCTTGTCTCATCCCCTAAGGGTACCTTGTCACATATTAGGGCACCTTGTCTCCCCTTAGGGCACCTTGTTTCATATTAGGGCACCTTGTCTCTCCTTAGGATGCCTTGTCTCATCTTAGGACATATTATTATCTTACCGCACTTAGGTCTGTTATCTCACGTTAAATGGCCCAAGACGCCCTAACACCAGGACGCCCCCTACTCGCTCATTGCCTTATATGGCTTCAGGCAACTTACCGCTGCCATTACCGCTGCCTGTGACTTTACCACAGTTTAGTAAACATACCCCAGTGTGTTTCCATGAATTATTGTATTTAATCTTCTTGCACTGAAGCCCAGTTCCTTGGAGACTCTGTCTTAGATAATAAGGTTATTGGTAATACAGTTCTGAAAGGAATACTCCGGCAGAAACCATAGATCCAGGAATGAGTTGACCTGGAAGCCAGGGTACTTCTTTTCTGGCGGCTAAACTGCATGGGCAATGAGATTTTTAATGCCTCCATGTACATAGAATTCCAAAGCATATCTTAGAATATAATTTTTAGTTGATAAAAATAATTACACTTAGCAATGCTCTTTTGATGATCTCAGCTCATTTCCCAGTGGACAGTTGTCTGCATCACAGAAATCATAGCTGACACTAATCATGGCCTTTGCAGATAAGGATGGAATGGATATGGAACTACGCTCCCCTCTCAGATTTAAAAGCACTTCTATTAGATGGAAAAAAATATTTATCTCTAGTGATCACTGGTATGATGTTAACTCATGAGTGACCCTAATAAACATGCAAGAAATATTACAAAGCACTGAGGACTGCAGCTTATACCGTTTAATGAGCGGTTCTTTCCCAGAATATTTCCTTCCTCTTTACAGTTTGAGGATATGAAACGTTTATTTCATTCACTGCCAAGGAGTTAGTTTCAGGAGACCAGAATGCTTCTCCTCTTAACATTTTAAAACAGAACATCTGTTTTCAACTGTGTTTGCTGTCTAGAGATGTGTGAACCTCTTAAAGACAGGCTTGTCAAACAATCAACCAGGAGATAATTTGTGAAATCACAATTTGAGATACTATTGAAGAAAATAAAGATGAAAAATCCCCAAAGAATATTCTAATCTCTAACAGATTCCGTCAGATTGCCAGTGTAGAGTTTTCAGGGTTTTTTCTTTTTGTTAAACCAGATCTGCCAGGGGGGGGGGCGGAGCCTGATGTCCAGCGGGTAGGACGCTTTGCGTTGAAGCTCCCGAGAGGCCTACTTAGAATCCTGACTTAATACCTATACAAATTTACTATTTCGCTCCGAGCTGACCGGGGCACCTCGGGGGGAATGGCGGCCCATAAACCAGCGCGCTGGACTTCGGGTCTCCCTTCTTCTTCTCACGGAAAACGCTCCAAAACAGAGGTGTCCTCCCCACAGAAGATGGTTCCATTTCGTGAAAACCCCGAAATGCACCTGGAGATTTTGGAGGAAATACGCGGCGTGAAGGATTGGTGCAGTCTAATGGAGAAGCGCTTCGAGCCATGCGAGAAGACTTTGGAGTGCTCCAGGACCGACTTGAAAGTCTTTCATTACGGCAGGACAACATGGCGGGGGTCCTCGACTCGCACGAGGGTGCGCTTGGGCAAACTGGACAAGGGCTGAGAGCCAGATACAGAATCTTCAAAGGAGTTAGAAGATAGCAATAATCGAGCCCGTCGCAACAATGTGAGGCTCCTCGGAATGCCGGAGGGGGGGGTGGAAGCAGGAGATATAAGAGAATTCTTGCTCAAAACTCTTCCCTCCTTGCTGAAGATCACTTTCACAGAGAACTGGAAATCGATCGAGCACACCCGTGTTCCTGCCCACATGGCGCTCAACCGCATGACCCCCCGGCCTATTGTCTTTAGCTTGCTTACGATATCAACAAGTGGAACAAAATATACATGCTGCCCTAGCGAATCATCATTTGGAATTTGAAGGTCGTAAGGTCTCCTTCTTTCCTGATTTGGCAAAGCCTACCGTTGACCGTCGGAAGAAACTCCTTGCTTTTCGCCCTCGACTTCAACAGCTAAAGGCTCGCTTTGGCCTGTTGTATCCAGCGAAGCTCCGAGTGACTCTCCACAACCAAACCAGGACGTTCGAAGATCCTGATCTACTATCAACATTTTTAGACTCCAAAGAAGCAGAGCAGATGCGCTAATCCCATATCTTGGACTCTTATTTACGGCTCTATCCGCCATTTTGAAGGGCCCGATGCGGCGGTCATAGCCAAGCACCAGAAATAGCCTGGACTTTCTTTCTTTCTCTATATGACTTTTGTTTTTTGGTCTCCTATCCCTTCATGATGTGTGCCTCGGTCGGATTCGGAGCACGCACAGTCCTACAGGTTATGTGTTTTTTTCAATTTCGGCCTTCTCTGGGGGTTTCTCCCCGCAGACACATGGTCGCCAGTATTTTGGGGTTTTGCTTCTCCTCTACCGTACTGCGGTTTTCTTTGTTAATGTGGGGCGCTTCATTGTAGTATATTAGCTTATTTTTCCTATGTCATGTGTACAGCCAGATACAGTCAGTTTGAGGGACCATAGTGAAATTATGTGTGCTATCATGCTCAGAATTTTTAACTTTTCTGAATGGCATTATGTAAAAATCTTATCATTCACCGTCAAAGGCATTAATGGTCCACTCAAAGGAAAGAAAATCCTTAGCTATCTTAGCCATGAGCATGTTGATTTAGTGTTTCTTCAGGAAACGCATTTAAACTCGCTGAAAACACTGAAACTCAATGCTAAGTCTCACATGGTAGCTGCCTATTCTCCCACCGTTTCCAAATGGTACGGGATAGCCATTCTGGTTAAGAAGTCTTTGCACGCTACTGTACTGATATTAGCGCTGACAAGGAGGGTAGATGGGCCCGTGTACACCTTGAGGTTGGAGATAGTGAATTCACGTGTATTTGCATTATGCCCGAATGTGGACAACCCTGCTTACTATGCAAGTATTGCGCAGTTGGCCTTGGCTCTGCCAATGCTCCATTAATACTTGGTGGCGATTTTACTCAAGTGTTCCCTCATTCTTTTCTTCTCAAACAAGGTGCTCGTTGGTTGGAAGATCCAGTACCGAGTAGACCTGTGTGGCTAGATATAGAAGAGGGCCTTTGCAAAACCGATTCCTCTTACCTTTCTCCTGGTATGAATCTCCCATCAGACTCCCACTATCCACCACTGCTTTTAGACACTTTAGGTGCCTTTAATGCTCTTATGCAATCTTTAGACTCCCGACTCTGGTCAGTGCAACTTCAGCATCGCCTTCGGTGCACTAGAGTACTCCCGCCATCGGCATTCTCTACATAAGGTTGATGGAGACTTTCCGATCTCTCGGTAGTTCACCGGGTGTAGCATCCAATTTTACTAAACCTTCTGTAATGCTATAACTAGAGATACCCCCATAGCGCAGAAAGTATGGGAGAGAGAATTGCATGTGACTTTGACCTCGGAGCAATGGAGCCTATCTGGAGTAGAGGGACACGGGTTCCCGATCCGCCTCACTCACTCAGACCCTCTTCTTTCTAGCCCACCGGTGTTTTTACACTTCTCACAGATTAGACAAATGGAACACTACTCAGGGCAATGGTTGATGGACACGTCTGCGGCCATTGGTTTCATTGCCTCATGTTATGCATGAATATCCCGCACTACAGTATTACTGGTGTCGGGTCTGGGGTCGTATTTAGTCTATCTCGCACTCTCAAGGAGCCCCTTTCTTGGAGGATAGTGGGACTTCGCCCAGTTGCGGGGGATCCCCTCTCTCCCAAAAATGGCTTATCTCCTTTCGAACTTTATGCTTGGCATTGCTATTTCCCTAATTAAGTAATACTGGAAAATTAGCTCCATTTGAGCCCCAATGAATGGTGGAATCATGCCTGTCTTTACAGTAAATATGAACAAAAATACCTGGCTGTTCGCTTCCTCCGTTCAGACTCCTTCTCATTGGTCTCAATGGAAGATGCTCAATGACTATGTACATTTTGCTAAATGCTCTCATCTGACTGTCTAACTTTGTATATATCTCTGTCCCATGATCATGCTGTATTGTAGATACTCTTTTGATCGTTTGATGTATAATCACTGTTATTTGGAAGCGCTCACATGCTGATATAATCGGGTAGAGAAGAAGCATCGGGGTGGGGGGTAATGGGTTTACTTTTTCCTTATTGTATACTTGTTTTGTCTCTTTTGGTGTGTTGTTTCTTTTGTTTGTTGCAAAATGAAAATAAAGTTTAAAAAAAAAAAAAAAAAAACAGATCTGCCAGGTACAAAACTGAATCAGGTTGAAATTCACCTAGCCTGCTTTTTTGATTAGGGATTCTTTGTATATGTTTATTTCCATTGAAACAGGATGAAAGAAAACATTTGGAGAGCAATTTTCAGAGACATTTCCACTCATAAAACAGGACTTTATGTGCACAAATCAGGCTTTCGAAAACTGATCAAAACACATATATGGAAGCAAAGAAGCATATAGGGGAGGCATCTCCTGTGGCAGAGTGCAATAACTTTCCAAAAGTATGCGTTAGTTTTCTCAGAAAAAGCTCCCTCACAAATAGTTGGTACATAGTCACGTGCATATTTTTCCCGAGTCAATATTTAATTTTCCCTTTGAAAACTGATGTAAAGTCGGTGGGCAAAGAGTACCCACACAGTTTATAGATATGGACACACAAATCTCGATGTTCTGAAACAGGGGCGGCCCAAGGGGGGTGCGGGGCCATGTGCGGAGACTCGGTGCGGGGCCTCATTTGCATAAGTGGCCTTATTTGCATAAATATTTGCATAATGCTACCATACACTAACTTTTAGTAAACATGTCTCTTAATGAGTGTATGGATAAAGAAAGACTAAAAGATTTCTACATTACTATAATCCAGTGCCAACCGCCAGGCACATTAGGAACTACTACAAACACTGCCCATTTAGAACCCATAGCAAACCCGCCGTATCCTGACAGCATTACCAGGACTCACAAAGCACCATACCCTACCTATCAAAAGGCAACACTGCAAATATTAAACCAATACATTTCAGAGAATACTGAGGAAAGAGAACAAGTGGCAATGTCAAATAGTAATTACATAAACAGAATACCTCAGCTCAATTACACATGCAGAACATAGACCATCACCAAACAAGGAATCACAATTTAGAAACAGGAAGGCAATAATTAAACTGGGAACCCCAAAAGCCAAACTTGGAATGTACAACAACACTGTAGAAATAAAACTATAAATTAATTTCCTCTTGTACCAAACAAAGCGCAGACGTTAATGATGCACATTTCCCAGAGCTTTCATATTCCAGTTAATAAATTCAAAATAAAGAGATATCTTTCTACCTTTTGTGCATTTTTTTTCAGTTGCAGTTGCTCCAGCCACTTTCTTCTGGTTTCTTCATGTTTTCTGCTAACTCTCCATCGTCTGCTGTCCATTTGTCCTTTCTTCTCTCTTCTAGTTTTTTTTTTCCATTCTCTCTCTACATCTGCTTTAACATACTAATCTTTCTCCTTTTGCTCTTTCCTCATTCCTATTTCATCCACACAAATTTTACCCCTCCATCCTCAATCCCCACTTACTCTCCCAATACCCGGCCAATTTAGATTTTTCATCCCTCCCACACAAAATATTTTTCCCCTCTCCATTTTACTCTCCCAGCCCCATACCATTCTAATCCTCCCGCAACATCAGCTCCCTTCTAGTTCCAGTCTCACCCAGCATCCATTCCCTTCTAGTCCCTGCATCAGCCCATTTCCAGTCCTAGCCCCCCATCAGCACATTTCCAGTCCTAGCTCCCCCATCCATTTCCAGTCCGAGTCCCTTCATCAGCTCATTTCCAATCCTAGCCCCCCATCAGCCCATTTCTAGTCATTTCCTAGCCCCACCATCAGCCCATGTCAAATCCTAGCTCCCCTCCACTCAGCCCAATTCCAGTCCAAGCCCCTCCATGAGCCTACTTCCAGTACTAGCCCCTCCATGAGTCCATTTCAATTCAAGCCCCCACCACAGCCCATTTCCAAACTCAGCTCCCCCAAACAGCCCATTTCCAGTCCTATACGAGCCTCTCCATCAGCCCATTTTCAGTCCTAGCTCCCCCCCACTCAGCCCATTTCCATTCCAAGCCCCCTCCCCATCAACTATTTGCAGTTCAAGCCTCCCCTTCCACTCAGCCCATTTCCAGTCCTAGCAACCCCCCAACCCATTACCAGTCCTAGCCCCCCATCAACCCACTTCCAGTCCTAACCCCCCATCACCCCATTTTCAGTTTAAGCCCCCCCTATAACCCATTACCAGTCCTAACCCCCCATCAGCCCATTTCCAGTCCTAACCCCATCAGCCCATTTCCAGTCAGCCCCCCATAGCCCATTGCCAGTCCTAACCCCCCCCCCATCCGCCCACCCACAGCCCATTACCAGTCCTAACCCCATCAGCCCACCTCAAGTCCTAACCCCTCCCATCAGCCCATTTCCTGTCCTAGCCCCCCATAGCCCATTACCAGTCCTAACCCCCATCACCCCATTTCCAGACAGCCCCCATCAGCCCACAGCCCATTACCAGTCTTAACCCCCCCATAGCCCATTACCAGTCCTAACCCCCCCCCCCATTGGCTTATGGAAAAAAAAAAAAAGCTGGCTGCTGCCGCTGCCGCCGCAGCAGCAGCAGAATGGAGTGTCCCGCGGGGCCCCCTCTGCCCGGCTGAGCTCTCCCGGCCCGGCTGAGCCCCTCTGCGCCGGCTTTCAGATACGCGAAGGGAGAGTGTCTCCCTCGCGTCTCTGTTAAGCCCGCAGGGGCTGATGGGAAGCAGGGGCTGATGGGAAATTTCCCATCTGCCCCTGCGGGCTTAACAGAGACGCGAGGGAGACACTCTCCCTTTGCGTATCTGAAAGCCGGCGCAGAGGGGCTCAGCCGGGTAGGGAGAGCTCAGCCGGGCAGAGAGGGCCCCGCGGGACACTCCATTCTGCCGCTGCTGCGGCAGCAGCAGCAGCCAGCTTTTTTTTTTTTAAATTTAATTTTTAAAAAAGCAGAATGTTCTTTGCGCGGGGCTCCCTGAAACGCGGGGCCCTGTGCAAAATACATTCTTGCTCAATGGACGGGCCGGCCCTGTTCTGAAAGTATGTGCATTGGGCCAGTCATGCATATTATCACAGGAATGGATCAAGGGCAGAGTGTAAAGTTGCAGGCATAAATTATAAAATGCTATAATTTATATGCATTCCTGAAAAATCTAGATTCAAGCATTTACACCAGCCATAGGTTTGGCGTGTTTGCTCCTTAAGGCACACTTTTGCATGAACTTCACTTTATAAGGTAAGCATGAAATAATTGCATAATGACGCATATTAATCTAGCTGCGACTTGTAAAATTATTCTCTTGGGGTCCATTGATGCATGATGTAAGAGAACGAGCATGTACAAAGGGATCAATTTGAACTGTGTCTGATGTTATAACCTGAAGGCCCTTTTACTAAATTGCACTATGCAGTTAGCGAGGGTTTTGGCACGCACTAACTGCGCGAGTTCCCACAGTAACTGGTAGCCTGGGGGCCAGCACAGTTAGTGTGGCTGGATTTCTGCACTGTATGTGCTTTGTGCCTTGGGGTGCTAAGTGGGAGGGTTAGAGATGGAGAGTAAGCATGTTCAATACCTTGTAGTCAGTGCTCCTGCATTAACTGCCAGGCTCGCAAGTAGCACAGGTGCAATTACCACCACCTCAATGGGTGGTGGTAAGGACACCCGCACTAATTTTGGCATGATACAGTGCAATGAATAAACTGACGGGAGCATGCTGTCCACATGCAACACTTAATGTAGTGCTATTGCACCTAACTTGCTATAGTTTTGCACACTGTTGATGTGTTTGGTGCAAAATGACTGCACACTCAAGTAAAAAGGCCCCTTGATGACCATATGAGACATCCAAAAAGATCTATTTAGGCCTATTTATAAAATAAACTTATGTGCCTATATTCTTTCTAAAATAGGCACCCAGACCCCCCACGAATAGCCTAACAATGCTGACACACTCATCTGTACTTGCGTCGAAGTTGGTGTAAATGTGTACATACTGTATATTCTAGGCATGTGTCTGCATGTTGTTTAAAAGACACACATTGCAATTCTGCCTCCATGTCACGCAAACTATGCCCCTGGGAACACTTAAGCAGGATGCGCATAAAAATATATGCGACCAAAATGATTTGGAGCCTGCGTCAGAAGCCTTATGAGAAGAGACTTGAAGACCTAAATATGTACACTTTGGAGGAGAGGAGGGACAGGGAAGATATGATTCAGACCTTTAAATTCTTAAAGAGAAATGATGAACAAACAAACCTCTTCCAAAGACGGGGAAGCTGTAAAACTAGAGAGCATAACATGAAGCTGCAAGGTGGTAAATTGAAAGGCAATGTCAGGAAATAGTTTTTCACTGAAAGGGTGGTGGATGCTTGGAATGCCCTCCCGATGGAAGTGGTGGGGGCAAACACGGCGACGTAATTCAAAAAGGCATGGGACAAACACAGTGGATCCATTTACAGCAATAGGATAAAAACAAGATAAACGATACCATCTAACTTCTGAACCATATAATGTCTCAACAAATAGGGGTGTCCTACATGAAGTGGTGGGTTTACCCCTAAACAAAGACATGGGGAGGGGTGGCCTGCACAGAGCGACAGGTGCACCTACTCTTGCCGTCTTGCTGGGCAGACTAGATGGACCATGCTGGTCTTTATCTGCCGTCATTTACTATGTTACTATGACCTAGTAGGTGCATATACAGTGCCTTGTGAAAGTATTCATCCCCTTGGTTTTTGTCCTGTTTGTCCAAGTTGCATTAGATACAACTTGGAATGAAAATGGAGGTTCATTTGGAAGTTAGGTAGTGGTCCTAACAATATAGTTAAAATTGGTGAAGTGAAATGTCAATAAAATACCTTGTATATATATAAAAAAACCAAGTAAAAACTGAAAAGTTGTGCATATGTATTCATCCCTTTTGCTATGAAACCCCTAACTAAAATCTGGTCTAATCAATGAACCTCATAAGTCACATAATTAGTTGATTAGGGTCCATCTGTATGTAATCATTGTCACATGATCTGTCACATGATGCCTGTATAAATATACCTGTTCTGAAAGGCCCCTGACTGCAACACCACTAAGCAAGCAAGATGAAGACCAAGGAGCACTCCAAACAGGTCAGAGACAAAGTTTTGGAGACGTATAGTTCAGGATTGCATTATTAAAAAAAATCCCAAATTCTGAATATCCCACGGAGCACCATTAAATCCATTATAACAAAACAGAAAGAATATGGTACCACTACAAACCTGACAAGAGAAGGCGCCCACCAAAACTCACAGACCAGGCAAGGAGGGCATTAATCAGAGATGCTATAAAGACACCAAGGATAACACTGAAGGAGATGCAAAAATTCACAGTGGAGATGGGAGTATCTGTCCATAGGACCACTTTAAGCTGTATACTCCACAGAGCGGGGCTTTATGGAAGAGTGGCCAGAAAAAAACCCATTACTTAAAGAAAGAAATAAGAAAACACATTTGGAGTTTGCACAACAGCATGTGGTGGACCCTCCAAACACATGGAAGAAGGTTCTCTGATCAGATAAGGTGAAAATTGAACTTTTTCGCCATCATAGGAAACGCCTTGTGTGACACAAACCCAACACTTCCCATCACCCTGAGAACACCATTCCCACAGTGAAACATGGTGGTGGCAGTATTATGCTGTGGGGTTGTTTTTCATCAGCAGGGACAGGAAAATTAGGATTGAAGGAATGATGGATGGTACTAAATACAGGGCAATTCTTGAGGAAAACCTGTTTCAGTCTGCCAGAGATTTGAGACTGGGACAAAGGTTCACCTTCCAGCAAGACAATACCCTAAACATACTGCTAAAGCTGGTTTAAAGGGAAACATTTAAATGTCTTGGAATGGCCTAGTCAAAGCCCAGACCTCAATCCAATTGAAAATCTGTGGCATTACTTGAAGATTGCTGTACATCAACGCAACCTGTCTAACTTAAAAGAGTTGGAGCAGTTTTGCCTTGAGGAATGGTGAAAATCCCAGTGGCTAGATCTGGTAAGCTAATAGAGACATACCCCAAGAGACTTGCAACTGTAATTGCAGCAAAAGGTGGCTCTACAACGTATTGAATACATATGCACACTCCTGCTTTCAGGGGTTTTTTTTTGTCTTATTATTTTTGTCACAATAAAGGATATTTTTCATCTTCAAAGGCATGTTGTATATATCACATGGTGCTAACCTCCAAATTTCCATTTTAATTCCAGGTTGTAATGCAACAAAACAGGACAAACATAGGGGGGGACAAATACTTTTGCAATGCCCTGTATATACTGGATATTTATATATATATGCATGGAAACAGATACACCACTTTTATAAATGACCTTTTTTTGTGTAAAGCTGGTTCTAAATATGGAAAAGCCTTTATAAAATTGTGCAGTAGGGTTGTACATTTAGCATGCAACTGGCTAAATTTTAGGGGCATGTTTACAGGCAAGTGCAATGAGATTTTGCACTTGCCACACCTTAAGTGCAAAACGTAAGGTGCAGTAAGTGCCAAATCTCTGTAGTAAATGCTGAGGGTCTGCCCAGTATTTACCACGCAGGGCAGACACTTACCACAAGGATCATGGTCCATTCTTCAGCAGATAGCATGGGTATACCTATATAACCTGCCAAGTCATGGGATATAGGCCCCAGTGCTATCAAAAAATAATTTAAAAAGCATCTTCCCTAGCACAAGGCATTCCCATCCCATCCCCCAATCCTACCCCCCAACATCAAGTCCTCCCAACCAGACTCCCCCAATCACCCCCCTAACACAGCACCCATTAATCAAGAACCTTCCAATGCAAACTCCCCACCACAAACCAGACACCCACAAGATAACTTCCCCCAGGACCTCCCCCTAAACAGAAGCCCCTTACAGATCCAACCCCAACCCTCCCTACTCTCCCAAATCCTGGAATTTACATGGAAGTCTTCCTGGTAGTTTAAGTGGTCTATGGAAGAAACAATCCTTTCTGATCCCTTCCTGGTAGCCACTGGATTACAAAATGGTGGCAGCAACCCTTAGCAGTAGCGCTGTACTTCAAGATTACTACTAGGCGTTATTGCTGCCATTTGGGAACCCATTAGCTATCGTGCTGGGAGAGGGGGAAGACCAGGGTTCGATTCCCACTAACACTCCTTGTGGCTTTGGGAAAGTCCTCCATTGCCTCAGAAAAATCCAAGTTATCAATGTCTCTATTTAATGTACATCACCAAATTTAAGTTACAATGCAAACTGTTTTGACTGAAATGATGAAGCAGTATAAAAAACCTGTTAAATAAATATATTAAAAGGTGTTAGTATAGATGGCTTTAAAAAAGCTTTGCACAAGTTCTGGAGGAAAAGTCCTCAAACATTATTAAAGCGGACTGGGACATACACTGCTTAACCCTGGGATAAGCAGCACGGAATCTATCCATCTTTTGGGATTCTGCCAGATACTTTTGACCTTCATCTACTGAAAACCATATATTGGACTTGATGGCCCTTTGGGCTGACCCAATCTGACAAATGTTATGTTCTTATGCGTATAGTACTAATTTAATAACATAGTAGCATAAGGTGGCATGCAGTGTCCCGAATAGCGGGGTCAGATGTCCAGGGTGAACGTCCAACCCCTTCTATTTGCTGGGACCCAATTCCTGCTCCAAAGCTTCCCGCACTTACAGGGCCACTATGTGGGGAGCTCTGGATGGGGGTGGGAGGGGGCAGTGACAGAGAGAAAAGTGGGTAGGATGGAGATGGCACCCTGACTCCGGATGTAAAGGGCCGATGTCGGTCACGGCCCTGTAGTCTGGGGCGGCAGGAATGGATGGCGGATTTATTCCACCTTGGAGGTGGAATCTCAAGCCACACGTAAGCAAAACCATCAAAAGTGCGTACTACAGGATGAGAATCATCAGAAGACTTAAGCCTCTCCTCGCTCCTGAGCACTTCCGTACGGTATGCCAGGCATTAATAACCCCCATACTAGACTTCTGCAACCCAATCTACCTTGGCCTAGCAAAACAAACACTCAGACCACTACAACTAGCACAAAACACGGTGACCCGCATAATAACTGGATCAACAAGACAAGAGCACATCACACCCATTCTGAAAGACCTACACTGGCTCCCAATCAGTTCACGCATCAAATACAAAACAATCATAAACATATTTAAGATCAAACAACACTCTTCAGCCAACAGCCTACACACCCTCATACAACCAGACACCAGCACACGCCCAAGAAGAAAAGGCACCTCCAACCATGTTAACACCCCCAAGGACTTCAGAAAAACACGCAAGGACACCACAGAACGAGCCCTCTCCCAGGCTGCCCTAACAATCTGGGACACCCTCCCAGATGATCTGAGAACAACGACGGACCTTAAAGACTTTTGCAAACAGCTGAAGACAACGCTATTCACAGAGCACTATGGACATGACACATGATCCACTAACTAGCAAGAACAACTAACATACCCCCCTCCTGACCCTCGTATAGAAGAATGTATAATAGCACACGATGTATCATAGCACACAATGTATAGAAGAATGTATAATAGCACACGATGTACTATAGCGCACAATGTACATAGCTCCACCTAATCAAACACATAGCACATCAGACACACCAAACACGATATACCCTTCGCTGCATGAAAACACATGATCACTCTTTTGATTGTTTGCTGTGAAACCACTTGGATTGTAAGAGAAGGCGGTATAGAAATACTGTTAATTAAATAAATAAATAAATAAGTCCCCTTGAGGAAGGGAATCAGCACCAGCAGACCCCCCAGAACCAGTGCAGAGCATGCAGGGGTTCCCTACGACCCAACCCCATCCTTGGCATGTCCTTTCAGGGGTGAGGTGGTGGGAAAAAGGAACTTGAAAAAGCTTGCAGGCAATTGGGGCTCCTGCATGTCATTCCAATGCCATGGCACCAGGCTCCATGCAGGAGCTGTGTCAGGGTTGACGGGGAAGGAACAGGGCATCCAAAGGGCCTGAATTGGAGCATACCCTGCCCATCCAAGCCCTTTGCACCCGATTCTGCTCCCACGGGGCCATCTAGCTCCCACAGGATCAGAATAAGGTGCAAATTTGGCCCGTCCAGATTTTGGATGTCAGAATGGGCCAGACATGCCCCTTTCTGCATGGGGCTATAGTATATGAAGGGAGATATAGAGCAGTATGGTCCATCTAGTCCACCAAGTAAGGTGGCTAGTGTAGTTGTACTTGCCACTACATACCAGTCACCCCCCTCTATGCCTTTGCTTAGGGTTGTACTCGCTGCTCTGTGCAGGTCACCACCTTCTATTTTCTGAAGTCTAAGAGATATTTAAGTTTATTTTGATTTTATTCTCTTGCTATAAAAGATTTCATTGTGTCTGTCCCATGCCATTTGGATTCCATCACTGTATTTGCTCCCATCACTTCCATAGGGAGGGAATTCCAAGCATAAGAACATAACATAAGAAATGCCATACTGGGTCAGACCAAGGTCCATCAAGCACAGTATCCTGTTTCCAACAGTGGCTAATCCAGGTCACAAGTATCTAGCAGGTTCCCGAAAATGCACACAGGTTCCAAAATGCTTGTCCCAGGGCAAGTAGTAGATTTCATCCAGGAACTTGTTTAAACCTTTTTTAAACCATCTACACTAACAGCTTTTACTATATCCTCTGGTAACGAATTCTAGAGTTTGATTACATGCTGTGAAAAAATATTATCTCCAGGAACAAGCAGGAATGAGTCTTCACATATGGGTATGTCGGTACCGACGGAGTCTGCGCGGGAACGCTTCCCAGCGTCCAATCAGAAAGCTTTTGGAAGCATCCCAACACGCCTGCGTGCTGCCTTCCCGCCTTCCCAACTGCCTCTCTTCCGTTTTCGTTTTTCCGCGGAGCCGGCAGGACGTCCTCCTGTCACCGCAGAAAATTCTTCTTTTATTTTTTAGTTTTCTTGTGGTTGCGGCTGCCTTCCCCAACGCCACCTGTACCGCCAGTGTTTCTTTTTTCTTTTCTTGTAAAATTTTCCTTTTTAAGGAATATTTTTTCTTCCTTAGTGTCTCACGGTGTCTCAGGCCTTCTAGGCCTCTCCATTTCCTTCATGGAACCGCCAGCCACTTTCCCCAAGAAATGTACAAACTGTGGCGGTACAGCTTTATTTTTAGACACTCACAATTGGTGTCTAACCTGCTTGGGTCCTGACCATTTTCCTTTGGAGCCCTCGGGCAATAGTATTGTGAGAAGAAGTTTTCAATATCGAGTTCCCCTCGACACGCGGTCCCCCTCCAGCTTCAGGGCACCGACCATATCTTCTTTTCCACAGGATTAGGTAACCCAAAAACAGTCTGTTAAGACTAGTCAGTCCTCGAGCGGCAATTCTCATGCACAGCATAGAGATGCCTCCGGCCTTGTCCTCGAGAATCCAGTGGCTTCAAAACCCCGGTGGGAGTCTTCGGCCTCCAAAGCCTGTGTGGGGTTTCAGGTTGTTCCTGAGGTTCACCCCTCACAGAACATACCTGAGCCATGCCCGTTGGTGGCATCCGCTTCGAGCGGTACCTATACCCCGGCATCGTAACTGGTGTTGGATGAAACATTCCTCACCAAAGATCGTCGTCTGGCATCCTCGGTACCTACGGGCCCGGTGGATACGCTGTCAGACGGCTGCCTGGCTGAGAATCTTCACAGTCTTGGCAAGTGCATATATCTATATGATTTGCAAGGGATTGTGGGCAATGCAGTTCATTCACACCAGACACAGCTGCTCACAATAATTAGTTGTGCTTTTGGGTAAAGCCAATAAGATATTTATTTATGGGGTTATTTCTCCCAACACAGATATGCTTGGTAGCACATAAATCAGGTTACTTGCTTTCAGTGTTAAACTTGAAAAAACAAAATAAGGAAAACAACCTTTAAACTTGTCAGGCAATCAAAGTAAAAGAAATAAGACCTGGTTGATAACAAACTGGTCTTTTCTGTAGGCATTAGCTAATGTTTTCTTAGCATATATCAAACAACAAACCAAAAGCCACAAAGAAGAGAAAAACTGTTCTTTTCAGGTAAACTTCTTATATCTTCCCACATAGATTCAGAAGTGATTCTCTCCTAGCTCACAAGCAATTAGGTAAGGCTCAATTGCTAGCAGTTATCCAGCTGAAACCCCTTAGCTGGCTTGCTTTCTACTGAGTGGCTAAAAATCTTACTCAGGAGCTTTTCTGAGTGGGTTAAAGAACAAGTTTGTATTTCTTTGTGATGGTTGCTGTACTTTATAACAGAAAATCACCAAAGGAGTTTAGACAGAGAGCAGTCCATGTAAACAGATTCTTCATCTGCTATCACCCCCTCTTCTTCAACAAGCATGGGTTCAATATCATGGATTGGCACAGATGAATCTCCCAATGGAGCACTTTCAGGAGAATTTTTTTTCCCTGCTGTCTTTCAAGGTTATAGCTAGGGCATAGATCAGTGTTCATACCTGAGCTTCCATTGCTGTTAGAGTTCCTCTCTATATAACCTGGCCAGTATGTAGTCCAGTTCTTATGTCCAGCCTTCCAATCCAGATCCCTGGACATTGGATCTCTCTTCACATACCTTCTGGCATGGGTCTTAGGGTCCCTTCCACGTGCAGCCGTCTCCCTCACAGGTACCGTCTGGAGATTCCTAGCTCTGCAGCACCATTCCTCTGGCTTTCCCCAGTCCAATGGTGTATACTGGCCCTTAGAATGCCTCCCAGAATACGTACTGCTCTGGACTCTTCTAGACCTCTCAAAGGCTTTTCTCCTCCTTCTTTCAAAGGGTTTCTTTCCCTCTCTGTCCGTCCGGTTTGGCTTCTGCTTCTGATGATCCTCCTGATGATGAAGATGATCAAGCTCAAGCTGCTTCTCTGTAGAATAAACTCTACCTTTATTCTGCTTAGATGAGTGCTCCTCCCTAACACAGCGCAGCTGTGCTGAATCAGGCCCTGCCCTTTGAGATGAGTGCTTAGGGATTACCTCATAGCCCTCCTGATTGAACACACGTTTCCCCACTTCAGCTCCTCTAATGGCTGTTGGAAACCTGGTGCATTCTGGGACTGGTAGTCTTTTATGGGAAAATTCTGTTTTCTTATTTCTACCAGAACTGACAGGTTGCTTGTTCAGAGTCACTTCACCTTTTCTATAGCTCCTTCCTGAGCTATGATAAGCTTCCTTATCACATACCCCCCTGCTTAAGTTATTACGGACTGGTGTCACTGGTGAAACTTCTTCTCTACAGTCCGTAATATGGGAAAGGGCATCCGCATTCTTGTGTAACTTCCCAGCACGATGTTCAACTTGAAAATCAAATGCCTGTAAGGCCATGTACCAGCGTGTCAACCTGGCATTGTGGTTCTTCATTTGCTGCAACCACTTAAGTGGGGCATGGTCTGTGACCAACTGGAACTTTCTCCCTGTAAGGTAAAACCTTAACGCCTCCACTGACCACTTAATAGCTAAACATTCTTTTTCTATTGTGGAATACTTTTGTTCAGCCGGTGACAACTTCCTGCTCAGGTACATCACAGGATGTTCCTCCCCTTCATGACACTGGGATAGAACCGCTCCTAGCCCTACATCCGATGCATCTGTTTGAACCAGAAAGGGTTTCTTGAAGTCTACCCCTTTCAGTACCGGTCCTGTACACAATTTTCCTTTTAAGACTGAAAACGCTTTTTCAGCTTCAGGTGTCCACTTTAGCTGGTTTGGACAATTCTTCCGCAGCATATCCGTGAAAATTGCACTTTTCTCTGCAAATTGCGGTATAAATCTGCAGTAGTATCCAATAAGTCCTAAGAAACTTCTTAGTTGTTTCTTTGTTATTGGAGGGGGAAAATTCCTGATGCTATCTACTTTACTCATTAGAGGTTTAATTTTTCCTCTTCCCACTAGGTGGCCCAGGTATTTTACCTCCCTATTTGCAAAGGCACACTTCTTCGGGTTTAAAGTGATTCCCGCTTGCTTCATGGAGCACAAGACTGCCCTGATCCTCTTTAGATGCTCCGCCCAGGTGTTACTATGGATTATGACATCATCCATATATGCAAAAGCATAATTTTGGTGGGGTCGAAGTACCTGATCCACTAACCTTTGGCAGGTAGCTGCCGCTCCATGCAGTCCGAAAGGCATCCTCTTGAACTGGAAAAGGCCAACGGGGGTGCTGAACGCAGTCTTCGGCTTCGACTCCCTGGTGAGAGGGATTTGCCAATATCCTTTTGTCATATCAAGGGTGGTTAAGTATTGAGCCTGTCCCAGCTGGTCCAACAGCTCTTCAATTCTTGGCATTGGATATGCATCAAAAACTGATATGGTGTTTACCTGCCGGAAGTCAATACAAAATCTTAAAGATCCATCAGGCTTCGGCACCAGGACTATGGGGCTATTCCAGGGACTCTTTGACTCCTCTATTACTCCCATGTCCAACATCTTCTGGACTTGTGCCACTACTTCCTGTCTCTTGGCTTCAGGCAAGCGGTATGGCCTTTGACGAACTAATTTCCCAGGTGGAGTTATTATTTCATGGGCAACCTCACCTATTTGGGGCTCTGATTTTTCTTTACAATCAGATACCTGGGGTCCCAAATCTTCCTCTTCATTCACCTCCCTCTCTCGGGCAAAGGTGGCAGCTAGGCTTTTAACCCCTTTGACGTCAGTAGAACCAAAGCCTTTGGTTCCACGCTCAGAATTTTCCAGGGATGTGACCTCCTCCACAGGTGGAAAACCCAGCCTCTCACAGATCAATTGGGCAATTCTGTCTCCTGTCTTCACGTGATAATAATTCTGTCCAAAGTTAAATAACAGAACTTTAATATTGCCCCTGTAATCGGGATCAATTACTCCCGCACCCACATCGATGAAATATTTAAGGGCTAATCCGGACCTTGGGGCTACTCTCCCATAGCATCCAATAGGTATTTCCACTTGGAGACCGGTGTCAACCAGGTCTCTCCCTTGGCTAGGTACAGTCACATTTTCTATGCTGCACAGGTCAAACCCAGCAGCTTGAGGGGTTGCCCGCTTAGGAGCTTGGGCCTTCTCTGTGACCCTATGGTACTTTAGGATGAATGTCTGCTTTGGGGTAGCTTGGTCTTCTGGACGCTTAACCATCTTTTTAGCTGGGGTCTGAGGACTTCAAAATAAAATTTATGGGAAAATTCTGTTTTCTTATTTCTACCAGAACTGACAGGTTGCTTGTTCAGAGTCACTTCACCTTTTCTATAGCTCCTTCCTGAGCTATGATAAGCTTCCTTATCACAACGCTTCAGACCGACTTTCCAGTATCGGTACCGACACCGATACTAGTTCCGACGTCGGTACCCTCCAGACATGCATCAATAGACTTGCTTCCTTCGATGCCGAGTCTAGAATCGATCTCCAGTCTGGAGGACTGGGTACCGACTCGCCTTGGTACCGACTCTCGCCTGGGTACCGACTCTCTGTTCCTAGCAAAGCAAAGGAGAACATAATGCTTCCTTTGCATCATTCTTTGCAGAATCTCCTTCTACGAATGTGGGAAGCTCCTTTAAAGGTACCCCCACCTTCTAGAGCAACTGATCTTCTATATCAGGTGCCCCCCTCTCCAGGGTTTCAAAAGACTCAACTTCCTCATCATTCCATTGTGGTAGAATCAGCAATGAGGCGAGTGAAGAGTAATAAAAAGCACTCTTCTTGTCCGCCAGGTCGTGAGTCTAAGACACTATATGCCTTTGGACGTCAAACCTTCCAGACATCCATGCTTTCAGCAAGAATTCTCTCATATATTTTTTATATGGGTCTATCTCTTGTGGAGGTCCCAAAGCAATTACATCTTTTGACTCCTTTTCTTCAAGAACCCAGATGTACAGACTATTCCTCACTGATTAGTCATACGCAACATATCTCTAGGTTTCTTATTCGTGCTACCCTAGACTCCTTTGAGTCTGTTAGCAGGACTTCTGCTATAGCTATAGGGGCACGACGTAGAACCTGGCTCCAAGCTTCAGACTTGGACGAATGGGCACAAGAAAGACTGGGAAATACTCCTTGCACTGGAGAAAATCTCTTCAACAAGGAGTCTTTACTCCAGGTTACTCAGTTATCCACTGACTTTCCTGTTTCCAGAGGCTGTTCTACGCCTTCTTCTTTCCCTGTAGGTAGGAAATGTCCTACCAAACTTTCTTCCCCTAGGGGGAGAAGGTTTTATCCATCATCTGCCCAAACAAGGGAAACATCGCTCTGGTCTGAAGAATCCACAAACTCAACAGGGTCAACAAACCCAGCAGTCGCAGGATTTCAAATACATCATTGTCCCTCTTGGTTGGTGGTTAGGGTGGCAGTCTGCTTCTTTTCACTTGCAGTATCTGCACTAAATTTATCCTAACCTACCTAGATATCTCTTCATGAGACATCTTTTCTCTAAGAGTCTTTATGATGATCATGCCCATACTTAACAGATTTTCCTCTTCTTCTTGGAGGAACGAGAGGTAACAGCTATCAATAGACAGTTGTTTCTCTGTACTGGCATGTATCATCTCACCTGTCAGAGACTTCCTCCATAGTCGGTCTCTTGCAACTCTGTCTTACCTCCCTCTTACTACAACATTTGGTTTGTAAGAGTGGCTCTTTTCCACGGGTAAGCTCCTATAGTCCTTTACCTGTTCTACCGGGGGATTCTCCCTTCTGGAGTTGTTTTCCCCCTTGTTACCTTAGGGCAGCTCATCAGACAGTAGGAAGTCCTACCATGTCTGTTGTTTCATTTTTCCCGATCTAAAAAAGGAAGAGGGAAAATAAATTTTCCATGCTGCCCTGGTAGTTGCTGCAGATACAGCAATTCCTGGTGGTTAAGCCACTGGTTTTGTTCACTACACAACCAGGGCTTCCCCTCCACTAGCAATCCTCCTAGCCTCAGTGCTAAGTCCCAAACAGGTTATCAACCTTGTTTGGGAAACCCTATTATCACAGTCTGGTTGGTTAACTCTATTCTTCGCCCCCTTGTTCTTGGCAGAATAGCTGGTTACCAGCTGGCTTTCCACAGCCAGTTTTTTCTTCTAACCAACCTGCAGCATGCTCTCTGCATCTCTACAGAGTAGCTTTGCACTATGGGCCCTTGCTAGAGAGCATTAGTATCTTGCCTAGCAGATAACCCCATATGGTTAGGGGAGGTTCCCCCAGTCATGTTTCATGTCTGGTAGGTATTCCCTACCCTTTCCATCTCATCTTAAATCTCTTTTGAGGCATAAGCCTCAGGCCTTTCATTACGTGAAAGCCTAAAGGAGGACCAATTCCCTGGCTTGGCCCATATCTCCTTGGGTTTTCTCGTCAGAGATAAATTTCTTCAATGGCAGCTAGAGGACGCCTAATATCCATCTTGCCCTCATAGGTGGATCACTAGGGTATCTTTCTCCAGAGGCGTCCTCTATTCATTCTCCATACTGCAATTCTGGAGATATCTGGACTTCCTGTCTACAGACTGAAGTTATCCTCTGCAATTTTCACATTGGCCATCCTGGTTATTCAAAAGCTCAAGTTCTGCAAAGAATTCAGCCTTCTTCTTGTCAGAGAGACCTTTCCTCTGACTCTGCCAGTCATAACCAGGAAAAAAGGATTCTCTATTTATCTATTCAAGCAGGTATCAACCTTCTTGCTGTCAGATGAATCTTCCTCTCTCCCTAGATCCCTAGGGGGGATGGGGTTCTAGGGACATCTCTCCATCCATATACCTGGAGATATGTGTCTATATGCCTGCCTATTCATCTAGATATATCTAGATATATATAAATGTATATATATACTTATCTATATCTATCTGTGTGTCTTCTGCACATACATATCTCTTTATAGTTAAATATATACACATATAGGGTATATATGCATATAACTATATATAACTATATATATATATATATATATATATATATATATATTTATAGATATAATGAGATATAATTTTAGATAGATCTGTATCCATCTACTTATCTATCTGTCTGTTAGGTTCAGATATCCTTACATTCCTATATGATCCTGACAGATGGGCACTACCCCTATCAATGCTGTGCCAGCATACTTAGGGGGCTACACCTATAACCACTTCCTGTGGTAATTGACAAATTTTTCCTTACCATAACCTTTTCAGGTTAGGTACTCCTGAAGCTCTCCATGTACTTTTTTCTTTCCTAATTGACCCCATTTAGGAAAGACATTACGGAGCTTCAGTTGTTCTAAAGCTTAGCACTCCAGAGTCTTTCCTTACTTTCTTGTCAGATACAAGGGTCTCCATACCCTTTCTCCCCTACATGGACTGATTCCAACCACAGTCCAGTTGGGTCAGACTCAGTTTTTTCTCTTGGTCCTACATTTGTACTGTTTTTGGACCAAAACAGCTTAAGCTTCCTTTCATAGTACCTTCTGCGTTTCCGCTGAAGCTCTACCTCTTATACTACCCCAGTTTTCCCCTGGGGCTATTTCTCACCCTGAAGGGTTCTGACCTCCACTTGTTTTTGTTCTACTTTATTACCTCTACTTCTCAGTGAGGTACCCCTTGAGCACTTTCACTGGCTCTTCTATTAGATCCATATGTAGCTCAGTGCACTTATGCAATGCCAACAAGGGAGGCCCAGATTACAATATTTTACTACTAAATGCCCTCGATACAGGGTCTTCCCCTTTGAAGCCCTGTTCTAGCCAGCTGTTCCACAGCTCCTTTTCTGTATTCAACTCCTACCCTCCATCCCCAGGATGCCTGAGGTCCTGAGGAATAGCATGGCTCGTTCTAGACTTGCAACATGCTAGGACTCCCTCCGGGCATCTGAGCTTGGGAGTCCCCATATGTGAAGACTCATTCCTGCTTGTTCCTGGAGATAGCACAGTTACTTACCTGTAACAGGTGATCTCTGGGAACAGCAGAAATAAGTCTTCACAACCCACCCACCTCCCCTAGGAGTTGCATTTCTCTATCTCTATCTTCCCCTTCCTTGCTCTCTCTCTCTCTTTGTCTCAGCTTTAAAACTTAACTGAGGAGAGGCAGTTGGGAAGGCGGGAAGGCAGCATGCAGGCATGTTGGGATGCTTCCAAAAGCTTTCTGATTGGACGCTGGGAAGCATTCCCGCACGGACTCCGTCGGTACCGACGTACCCATATGTGAAGACTTATTCCTGCTGTTCCCAGAGATCACCTGCTACAGGTAAGTAACTGTGCTTTCTCTTATTACTCTTAAATGGGTTACACTGTAGCTTCATTGCATGTCCCCTAGTTTTTCCTACTATTTGATGGAGTAAACAACCAATCTATATTTACCCATTCCACTCCATTTATTAATTTATAGACCTCTATCATATTTCCCCTCAGCCATCACTTTTCCAAGTTGAAGAGCCCTAATCTTTTAAGCCATTCATAGGGGGTATCCTTCCATCCCCTTTACCATTTTGGGGCTCTTCTCTGTACCTTTTCTAATTCTGCTATATCCTTTTTAAGATATGGCGACCAGAACGGCACACAATGTTCAAGATGTGGTCGTACCACGGAATGGCAGATAAAGACCAGCATGGTCCATCTAGTCTGCCCACTGAGGTGCCAGAATTGTAGAGCTGTACGTACTACTCCAGGCAGGTTACCTCTCTCCATTTAGAAGTTATTTATATTTATTTTGATTTTATCCTCTTGCTATATAGTGATCCTCTGCTCTATCTCCTTTTTAAGGGTTAATGCCAGCAGCCTGGTTCAGTCCCAGTTAAGATGGAGCCCATCCCTTCGGAAAAGCCCCTCCTTACCCCAGAATGTTGCCCAGTTCCTAACAAATCCAAAACTCTCCTCCTTGCACCATTGTATCATCCACATATTGAGATTCCAGAGCTCTGCCTGCCTTTTGGGTCCTGCACATGGAACAGGAAGCATTTCTGAGAATGCTATCCTGGAAGTTCTGGATTTCGACTTCCTACCTAAAAGCCTAAATGTGGCCTCCAGAACCTCCCTACCACACTTTACTATGTCATTGATACCAACATGTAACAAGATAGCAGATTCTTCCCCAGGGCTATCTAAAATCTTGTCTAGGTGGCACATGAGGTCCTCTACCTTCACCCCAGGCAGCTATGATACCAGGAGATCCTCATGTCCACTGGGCTTGACGGACCTTGGTCTGAGCTATTATATCATTTCTTATGTTCTTACTGTATGTCACTTATTATGTTACTATGGGGGTATTTATTAAATAGTGTTGGGCAGTTGACATGTTTTAGTGTATATTAACCATTAACAAGGGCATGTGAAAACAGCTACTGCATGCTAAAATTGTTACCATGTGCTAAAGTCACACTAACAGCTTAGTGCATGAGGGAATGTGGAAGGGGCAGAGTGGATGGAGAATGTGCTTTTGCAGTTAATAAGCATGTTAGCTCGCACTACAGGTTAATGCACCAGATAGCATGGAACACTTAACATCACCTGAAGAGATGGTATCAAGTGTACCCGCGATACTGTAGCTGCATGTTAAAGCACCGGAAACCTTTTCCCTTAAACCACCCTAAGTCAGCCAGTAAGTCCATCAGGCCCTTTCCCCTGCATTTCACTAGCTTAATTTTCTTCCTGTGATGATACGCGATGGAAATTTAGGTACCTGGGGTTGTAGTTGGTGGAATGAACCATGCTATGGTTTCCAGATGTCACCAACAGGTTCTGTGGGTCATGAGGAATCAGGTTAGAGTTTATAATTCTTTCTCCCATGATAAGCAACATTCAATCTCCAGGAACAAGCAGGAATATAGTCTTCACATATGGGTATCGTCGGTACCGACGGAGCCTGCGCGGGAACGCTCCCCAGCGTCCAATTAGAAAGCTTTTGGGAGCATCCCACAGCACCTGCACGCTGCCTTCCCGCCTTTCCCAACTGCCTCTCTCCAGTTCTTCGTTTTTCCGCGGAGCCAGCAGGTCGTTTCCGCGTTCCCGCGCAGGCTCCATCGGTACCGACGATACCCATATGTGAAGACTAAATTCCTGCTATTCCCGGGGATCACCTATTAAAGGTGAGTAACTATGCTTTCCCTGTACGTATGTGCAGGTGATCCATGATGCTCACAAAAAGCTTGTATATGAGACATAGCTACAGACGCTACTTAGAGTTGCAAACAAATGAGGCCCTGGGCCCTGCACTCTACAATGAACTGAAGCAGACGTGCTTTTAATTCAGGCCACCATGCTTTGCAGCTGTGCCTTGCGGCCTTGCTGCATTTCATCAAAGTTTAGTGTTCCCTGTATCTTCCAGTCTCTAATTACTCATTTATCCCAAAGGTTCGATCGGCAGCTCTATTACCTTACTCTTCTGCATAATGAATAACTTTCAATTTGAATTCTGTAGTGTGAGTTCCGCGCCTTCGGTGTCGCCATGTTCTCCGGGGTTTAAAAATAACATTTATGTTGTAACTGAAATTCATCTGGTATGCTGTTTTGTATGCTATTTGGTGCTACTTATTTATTTATTTACATTCTCTTATATACAGTGCTATTCTGCATCAGTGTGGTTTACATTGAACAAACTGAAATTACATTGAACAGGGCATTATAACCAGGGGCGGCCCAAGGGGGGTGCGGGGCCATGTGCGGAGACTCGGTGCGGGGCCTCATTTGCATAAGGGAACTCATTTGCATAAATATTTGCATAATGTTACCTTACACTAACTTTTAGTAAACATGCCTCTTAATGAGTGTATGGATAAATAAAGACTAAAAGATTTCTACATTACTATAATCCAGTGCCAACTGCCAGGCACATTAGGAACTACTACAAACACTGCCCATTTAGAACCCATAGCAAACCCGCCGTATCATAACAGCACTACCAGGACTCACAAAGCACAAGACCCTACCTATCAAAAGGCTACACTGAAAATATTAAACCAATACATTTCAGAGAACAACAATACATGACCTACTGGGAAAAGAGAACAAGTGGCAATGTCAAATAGGAATTACATAAACAGAATACCTCAGCTCAGTTACACATGCAGAACATAGACCATCACCAAACAAGGAATCACAATTTAGAAACAGGAAGACAATAATTAAACTGGGAACCCCAAAAGCCCAACAACACTGTAGAAATAAAACTATAAATTCATTTCCTCTTGTACTAAACAAAGCGCAGACGTTAATGATGCACATTTCCCAGAGCTGGCATATTTCAGTTAATAAATTCAATAAAGAGATATTTTTCTACCTTTTGTGCATTTTTTTTTCAGTTGCAATTGCTCCAGCCACTTTCTTCTGATTTCTTCGTGTCTTCTGCTAACTCTCCATCGTCTGTTCTCCATTTGTCTTTTCTTCATGCTTCTAGTTTTTTCCATTCTCTCTCCACATCTGCTTTAACATACTAATCTTTCTCCTTTTGCTCTTTCCTCATTCCTATTTCATCCACTCAAATTTTACCCCTCCATCCTCAATCCCCACTTACTCTCCCAATATCCGGCCAATTGTAGGTTTGTCTTCCCTCCCACACAAAATATTTTTTCACTCTCCCAGCTCTATCCCATTCTAATCCTCCCCCAACATCAGCTCCCTTCTAGTTCCAGCCCCACCAAGCATCCGCTCCCTTCTAGTCCACGCATCAGCCCATTTCCAGTCCTAGCCCCCCATAAGCCCATTTCTAGTCCTATCCTAGCCCCACCATCAGCCCATTTCCAGTCCTAGCTCCCCCATCCGAGTCCCTCCATCAGCTCATTTCCAATCCCAGCCCCCCATCAGCCCATTTCTACTCCTTTCCTAGCCCCACCATCAGCCCATGTCAAATCCTAGCTCCCCTCCATTCAGCCCATTTCCAATCCAAGCCCCCCATGAGCCTACTTCCAGTTCTAACCCCTCCATGAGTCAATTTCAATCCAAGCCCCCCCAACAGCCCATTTCCAGTCATATCCTAGCCCTCCATCAGCCCATTTCCTGTCCTAGCCCTCCTCACTCAGCCCATTACCAGTCCTAGCCCCCCCATAGCCCATTACCAGTCCTAAGCCCCCCAACCCATTACCAGTTCTAAGCCCCCCATCACCCCATTTTGTCTTAGCCCCCCATAGCCCATTACCAGTCCTAACCCCCATCAGCCCATTTCCAGTCGTAGCCTCCCCACAGCCCATTCCAGTCCTAACCCGCCCATTAGCCCATTTCCAGTCCTAGCCCCCCCATAGCCCATTACCAGTCCTAACCCCCCTATCAGCCCATTTCCAGTCTTAGCAAGCCCATAGCCCATTACCAGTCCTACCCCCCCCATCAGCACATTTCCAGTCCTAGCCCCCCATAGCCCATTACCAGTCCTACCCCCCCATCAGCCCATTTCCAGTCTTAGCCCCCCCATAGCCCATTACCAGTCCTAACCCCCCTCCCCCATCAGCCCACTTCCAGTATTATTCCCCCCCCCATAGCCCATTAGTAGTCCTAACCCCCCATAGCCCATTACCAGTCCTAACCCCCTCACCCATCAGCCACCTTCCAGTATTATTCCCCCCATAGCCCATTAGTAGTCCTAACCCACCATAGCCCATTACCAGTCCTAACCCCCTCCCCCATCAGCCCACTTCCAGTCTTAGTCCCCCCCATAGCTCATTATTAGTCCTAACCCCCCACAGCCCATTCCCAGTCCTAACCCCCTCCCCCCATCAGCCCACTTCCAGTCTTAGTCCCCCCATAGCTCATTAGTAGTCCTAACCCCCTGCCCCCCATAAGCCCACTTCCAGTCTTAGTCCCCCCCGTAGCTCATTACCAGTCCTAACCCCCCACAGCCCATTACCAGTCCTAACCCCCTCCCCCATTGGCCCACTTCCAGTCTTAGTCCCCCCCATAGCTCATTAGTAGTCCTAACCCCCCATAGCCCAATGCCAGTCCTAACCCCCTCCCCCCAAAAGCCCACTTCCAGTCATAGTCCCCCCCGTAGTTCATTAGTAGTCCTAACCCCCCCATAGCCCATTACCAGTCCTAACCCCCTCCCCCCATAAGCCCACTTCCAGTCTTAGTCCCCCCCCCGTAGCTCATTAGTAGTCCTAACCCCCCCGCCCCGCCCAGATGATTAAAAAAAAATACCGGCTGCTGCTGCTGCCGCCGTGGCAGCGGCAGAATCAAACGTCAATGCCGCGGGGCCCCGACTGCCTGGCAGAACCTCCCTCCAGCATCAGCTCCCAAATCCCTCCCAAAGCGCGGGCTTTCAGAGCTGCGAGAGTTTCCCTTCTTCTCGCGGCTCTGTTAATCTCGCCGGGGCTGATGGGTTTTGCCATCAGCACCGGCGGGGTTAACAGAGCCGTGAGAGGTCAGAGAAGCTCTCGCGGCTCTGAAAGCCCACGCTTTGGGAGAGATTCGGGAGCTGATGCTCGAGGGAGGTTCTGCCGGGCAGTCGGGGCCCCGCGGCGTTGACGTTTGATCCTGCCGCTGCCACGGCGGCAGCAGCAGCAGCCGGTATTTTTTTTAAATGTACTTGGGCTAATGAATGTTTTTTGCACGGGGCCCCCCTGAAACGTGGGGCCCTGTGCAAAAAACATTTTTGCTCAATGGATGGGCTGGCCTTGATTATAACTTGGAGATAAGTATTTTACAGGGAACCTGGGCTATGGAGGGTTAAGTGGCTTGTCCAAGACCACAAGGAGCACCTGTGGGACTAGAAACTCCAGTCCTTCCAGCCCAAGGTTGCTGTCCTCTAGTAGGATTTGAACCCCCAACCTTCTGGTCTGAAGTACCTTGCCCCAACCACTAGGCCATTCCTCCACTCCTTCAAGTATAGTCAAAGTACATACCAGTCTGCTGATCAGAGGGTCTACTTGTGAGCTCAGGGAGACTGTCCACTATGCAGTATTTATATCTATTGCGTGGTTCCCTGCATAAATTTAGATAAGTTGCTCCATTGTATAGGTTGCCCCATAGTTTTTTTGATGTAAAAAATCATGACTTATAATCTGGGAAATACATCTTCCTGGTTTATCTATTTATATTTTCAAATTTTCTGATACTCATGCCTGAAATGGTATTTAAAGGTGATATAACTTCTACATCTTTAGTAAAGACTGAAGCAAAGAATTCATTCAGTCTCTCTACTACCCCTCTATCATCTAATGGTCCAACTGACTCTTGACAGGTTGTGGGTTGGGTTTTTTTTGCTACAAATGTTCTTGAAAATGTTTCATTATATGTTTTTTGCTTCCCTGGTAAGTGTTTTTGTTCAAATTGTAAGTCTGCTAGATGTCACCTACAGCGAATTGAGCACCGACAGCTAATTTGTTTAAATGTATATAGTTTCCCCCAGTTTACGTCCATGTTAAAGCCCTGTTATATGTAAACGTAGGCCAGACTTGACTGACCAAGTGTGATACTGTTTTAATGTAAACCACACTGATGAGAGCGCGATATATAAGAACTGTTAAATAAATAAAGAAATAAATGAGGTTCTTAGATAGTTTTGCCATCATTGCCCTACAATAGAGTCAAAATTAGTAGCATTTCCAGTTATCTGTTTGCAGTCTTCCTTCTCACAAATTAATATATTTGTCATGTGCTTTTGACCTACCAGTGGCACAGAGGTTTCTCATGGTCTCCGGCATTAAATGTGAGCTGAAAAGTTTAGGAAATTAGTTTTGCACTGTTTCTACCACTTGCACATTATCCCTATCCACTGGAGACAGCATGGTGGCTTTCACGATGTTAAGATTTTGGCCTTAGACTTGCTTGAAGCTCTACTCTTGGCAACCCCTGGGCTGCTCACAGATCTTGCTATGGCCTTCCAAATGGCTGACATCTTCAGGCTCTGCTTGCCAACAGCTGGGAGTAGTTGAAAAATTCCATCGCCAGTAGCGAATCATTCTCTTTACTGTAGAAGAGCGCAGCACACTTGGACGCGTGCAGGATGCCTTCCTGTCCCTAGAGGGCTTACAATTTAAGTTATACTACTGTACTCAATCAAATTCCACTCCCATTTGTGTCTATAAGCAAATTAGCTGATACCTTTCTGTGATTCCTTCTGTATTGCCCGTACTCTATCCTTTTCATACTGACCTTCATTCCAAGGACAGATGTTCTTATATACAGTAGCAGGCTGTGGACAAAAGTTAGTAACAGCTAACATATAGTAAATTACCGTCCTTTGTATCATTTAAACTTGTGTGAGAGAAGACACTTTGACTCTGAAACGCAAAGCACGTATGTGGTCAGTGATGGCACCAACCAAAGAAGTATTTTTTTATTCAAATCTGAAGTGTTGAATATATAATTTTGGACATATAAATTATATGCCCAAAGTCAACAGTCTGAAAGGTTGGCGTGATTTACGGCATTTCAGAGGCACTGTCACTTAGTCATATAACTTATGGGTCTGTTCTGTCCCGCAAGTAGCTGGGATGGATGTCCCAACTCCCACTATACGCCCCCCTGCTGGCCCTGTCTAAAGCCTCCCCATATGAACAAGGAGTTTGTATGGGGAGGCTTAGATGGGGGCGGGAGTGTGCGTTGTGGAGGCGGAGTTAGGACGGGCAGTGGGCAGTCTGCGGCCCCAGATGTACCGGGTTGGCAGACTGGATGGGGGACTTATTCAACCTCTGAGGTGATTATTTAAGACTAATAAAAGAAAATATTTTTTCACTCAACATGTAATCAAACTCTGGAATTTGTTACCGGAGGATGTAGTAAAGGCTGTTAGTGTAGCTGGGTTTAAAAAAGGTTTGGACAAGTTCCTGGAGGAAAGGTCCATAAACCATTATTAAGAAGGGACCCAGGATATCAATGCTTGACCCAGTACAAACATTGTGGAACCTGTGTCTTTTGGGTACGTATGACCTAGATTGGCCACTGTTGGAAATAGGATACTGGGCTTGATGGACCTTGGTCTGACCCAGTATGGCATATCTTATGTTCTTATGAGGTGGAATAAGTCCCCCTAGACGTTGGAGAACGGGAGGCCTGGCCAGCATCAAACAGGTGAGGGGTGCAGGAGATTCCCTGCAGCCTGACCTTGGTCATGGGAAGCCAGGTTGGGGTTTGGCTGCGGGGAAAGGACAAAATGGTTGGCAGCCAGGGATCGCGGCTCCTGAATGGAGCCATGGTGCCATGGCAACCGGATGCCATGGCACCATGGCTCCCTTCAGGAGTATGAATGAGTTAGCTGGGCTTAGCTCAGTACGTACAGGACAATCGGAATAGGGACCGGCCTGCATGTACAAACCCTAGACCCGATTCTGATCCCCCTGTGCGATGAGAATCAGGACTGCCTCTATGTGTCCCATTTCGACTGGACGCACAGAGGCATGGACGCAGACTATTGAATGCGCCTCCGCATGTCTAAGCTGTAATATTCAACAATATTTCATAAAGGATTTTTCATACATAAAGGCCTTTTCATGTATATAAAATAGTGTTTTAAAAACTACAACCAATAAAAAAATCACTGAAATAGCCCACCATACCTTATAAAGGGGAAAGAGGGACCTCAGACTGTGTCCATATTTTTGAGAAATCCAACCCAGACACTCCTTCAAAGAGTTGTCAGGGGGTTAAGGACAACTCCTCACGGATCCTAAAAAGTCCCTTGCACACACTGTGGCGTATCTTTATCATTTCATATACACTGACGTTAATTATATTTTATACCCACAAGCATTTTCACTAAACATGCTGACACATCCAACCCCGATGTGTGCTTATCATTGTTTAGTCCATCAGGCAGCAGACTTGACTTGGCCAGTGTTTCTCATTTCAGCTGTGTCAGGAGTGTATTATGTCTATGCCTATTACACTGGGGCATGTCACTAGTCATCAGCAATTCCACAGTCAGATGCTTATCCAGTGCTCTGGCTATCCTCCAGACTGACTAGCTGGACTTGTGAGGAATTTTCCTTAACCCCCTGACAACTCTTTTGAAGGAGTGTCTTTCCTAGAAGGCGTCTGGAAAGATAAATATTTGTTCCATCCTCCTGGGTTCTATATTGTCACCTTACTCCAGTATTTATCTCCAACCCTTTTATTGATCTTATCAGAAGTTGTAAGATTGAGTGTTTGGTATATATGACCAACATTCAGCTGTATATGCCCAACAAAGATGATGAAGTCAGTGCAATGACAGAGCTGTACATCTGTTTCTCAAAAATGATCACAATGATTGGCTTCGTGCAAACTCAAAATAAGTTTTTTATAAAAGTAAGAATTTTTATGGACAAGCATTGGGGGTAACTCAGACAACTAGTATGTTCACTGCGCATTAGCTGACAACGCATGTTCTGGCATGCTCTGAATGCACATTGGGACATGCATTGACAGCAAGCGCAGGGCCATGACAGCATGGCATGCTTCCCATGCTAACTCATGTTAGGGTCATCAGTAGGCAGGGTAGGGGCAAAGAGTGGGCAGAGTGTGATCTGTGCAGTTAGCGTGGGGTTCACATCACACACTAACTGCATTAGCACAGGATCACCTAACGCCATCTCAATAAGAAACTCCTGTAAAATAGATGTAGGGCTGCTTGTTTATGTCTCTTTTTTAAAAAATAATTTGTATTTATCCACATTTCAAATACAATAAACAGAACATTCCCCACTCCATTACAACCAAAACTGGCCTAAATACCCTTTCCCCTTCCCTCCCCCCACCCCAGGCATATCAAGGGTAAAGGGGGTCATTCTATCCCACGTTCCATTGGGATGTCCATTCCCACTATTCGTCCCCCTGCTGGCCCCAGCAATATCCTCCCCATATGACTAGTGGGTTTGTACAGCGAGGCCTAGATGAGGGTGGAAGGGTGCATTCTGGAGGCAGAGCGAAGGCGGTGCATGGGTGGGCCGTGACCCCGGACAAAAAGGGCCAATTCAGAGGTTGGCCCTGTACGTCCGGGTCCTTGAATCTAGACAGGGACTTATTTCATCTCGAAGGTAGAATAAGTCCTCCTGGAAAGAGGGGTATCACGGCATGGGACCCAGGGACACAGGTGAGGGGGTGCAGGGGGTTCCCCGCAGCCCAATCCAGGCCTTGGAAGGCCAGATCAGGGGTCGGGCTGTGGAGATAAAAGATCTCGGTCGGTGGCCAGGAATCGTGGCTCCTGAATGAATCTGCAGGGCCAAAGCAATGGGATGCCAAGGCTCTGCGGCTCCATTCAGGAATATGGCTGAGGTAGGCATGTATGTGGCTAGGCATGCAGGCCAATCAGAATTGGGGCCTGGCCTGCATGTCCAGGCCGTAGACCCAATTCTGATCCCAGGGGCACATCCAGGCCTCGCAGGATCAGAATCGGGCCTACCTCTATACACCCTACTTCTGATCGGCTGCACAGGGGCTGCACGGCCTGAATGGAATTGGCCTCGAAGCACCCATAGAAAATACAGAATAAATGCATATACCAAAGGTCAAATACCAAAAAGCGAATAGAAGTTGGAGGCCTGAACAGTTTAAATACCCCCCCCAAGTACATACAAACATCACTCCACCCATAAATGCCCGCATAAAGCAAACAAACCCTGTGTCCAACCCACTTATCCAACTCTACCATGCCAGCCCTTCCTCTGCCACCCCTTTGTTGCACAGATCAGCCTCGATGAGCATGGCCACACAGTATCACAACCCAAATAAACCTCATGAGGCAGAGGCACACCCAGTAATCCCCTTTCCCAGTCTCTTCCAATACCTAGAGAATAGCCATGCTCTGAATTTACCCCCTTCAATTATTCCACAAACTGTACCCATCCTCCCTTCACCCACTTCACTGCTGATCTTTCCACCTTACATACACCACCTTACATGCAAACCAGAGTTTAAGAAATTGATCCCCTTTGGCTCTAATCCAGGCCATTGCTTCCAACATCGTAAACAACCAGTCCCATCTGAAGATAACCTCCTCTAGCGTAACTTTTCCTCTTTCCAATGACGGGCCACGCACACCCTCGCCACCAGCACATACCTGCAGGCAGGTTCCCGCAGAGCTCTCCCAACCACTGCTAAAGACAGATATAAAAGATAGCTGAGTAGTTAAGGCTTACACTTCCCTCCCCCTAAACCCTCTATCAGGAAAGACACCTGCCCCCAACAAGTTTTAATCTCCGGGCAAACCCACCAAATATGTATGAAATCCCTGTCTTGTTCACAGCCCCTCCAACATTTCCCATCTCTCTCCTGCCTCGTCTTATATAGCCTAATGTGGGGTCACAGAACATCCTATACACTAGATAATAGGGGAAAGCAGAGAATCACCCAAGAGCGCATGATTCGGAACAATGTATCCTTGAAGGATACTGGCAAAAGATTTGAAGTTAAGGCATATCGACAGAGAGGTTCCAATAAAAACAAAAGTAACGCAAATGCCCTTGAGTACAAAGCAGAGCTTAGAGATTGCAAATTACCCCTGCCTACCAATAACCAGATTAATATGAATAAAATACAGTCTCTAAAATACTTGTATGCAAATGCTAGAAGTCTAAAAAATAAGATGGGAGAGTTAGAATATACAGCACTAAATGAGAGGTTGATTGCTATCTCAGAGACATGGTGGAAGAAGGACAACCAGTGGGACACTGTGATACCTGGGTACAAACTATATCATAGTGATAGAACAGATCAAATTGGTGGAAGGGTTGTACTTTGTTAGAGAGGGCATTGAGTGACAAAGGATTAAAGTTTTGCAGGAAACAAAATACACTGTAGAATCTCTATGGATTGAAATTCCTTGTAAAAAGGGGAATAGGAAGGCAATGGCAGTGGGGGTGTACTATCAAACACATGGTCAGAATGAACAAATGGATGATGCTCAAAGAAATCAGGGAAGCTAACAAAAGTTACAGCACAGTAATAATAGTGGGTGATTTCAATTACCCCGGTATCGACTGAGTCAGTGTCATGGCAGGACATGCTAGGGAGATAAAGTTTCTAGATGAAATAAATGACTGCTTCTTGGAGCAACTAGTTCATGAACCGACCAGAGGGGAAGTAATTTTGGACCTAGTCCTTAGTGGAACACAAGATCTGGTGCAAGAGATAAGGGTGTTGTGGCCACTTGGCCATAGTGATCATATCATGATCACATTTGATTTAATAAATGGAGGAAAGATGGCAAGGAAATCCACAGTACTATCTTTTAACTTTCGAAAGGAAGACTAAGATAAAATGAGGAAAATAGTTAAGAAAAATTAAAAGGAGCAGTTTCAAAGGTTAAAGACTTACATCAAGCATGGTGTAGTTTAAAAATGTTATCTTGGAAGCCCAGACCAGCTGTATTCCACACTTTAAGAAAAGTGGAAGGAGCTCCAAAAAGCTGCCAGCATGGTTTAAAGGTGAGGTCAGAGAGGCTGTTCAGGAAATGAAAAAAGGAGCCAAACGATGAAAACTGGCAACAACATAAGCACTGTCAAGTTAGATGCAAGGCATTTAAAAGGCAGGCAAAAAGAGAATTTGAGAAGAATTTGAGAAGAAGCAAAACATGTAATAAAGACTTTTTCAAGTACATTCATAGCAAAAAAACTGTGAAAGAGACAGTTGGACATTAGATGATAGAGGAGTAAAAGTGGCACTAAGAGGGAACAAGGCCATTGCAGAGAGACTGAATGAATTCTTTGCTTTGGTCTTCACAGAGGAAGATGTAAGGCTATTACCCATGACTCAAATGGTATTTAAAGGTGATACTTCAGAAGACTTTAAAGAAATATAGATACACAGGGAAGATGTATTACAACTATTTGATAAACCGAAGAGTAGCAAATCACCTGGACCGGATGGTATACTTCCAAAGGTGTTAAAAGAACTGAAATATGAGCTTGCAGACCTACTATTAGTAATCTGTGAACTATCATTAAAATCATCTGTAATACCTGAAGATTGGAGGATGGCCAGTGTAACGCCAATTTCTAAAAAGGATTCCAGGAGTGATCTGGGAAACTACAGACCAGTGAACCTGATGTCCATACTGAAAAAAAATGGAAGAAACCATTATAAAGAACAAAATTACAGAACATTACAGTCATGACTTAATGGGAGACAGCCAACATGGCTTTAGCCAAGGAAGGTCTTGTCTTACTAATCTGTTATGTTTTTTTGAAGGTGTGAATAAATAGGTAGAAAAAGGTGAATTAGTTGATATAGTGTATCTGGACTTTCAGAAAGTCTTTGACAAGGTCCCTCATGAGAGACTCTTGACGAAAATAAAAAGTCATGGAATTGGAGGCAGTGCACTATTGTGGATCAGGAATTGGTTAAAAGATAGAAAGCAGAGGGTAAGGCTAAATGACCAATTTTCCCAATAGAGAAAGGTGTATAGTGGAGTACACCAGGGATCTGTGCTGGTTCCACTGCTTTTTAACATATTCGTAAATGACCTTGAAATAGGAATAATGAGTGAGGTCATCTAATTTGCAGATGACACAAAATTATTCAAAATTGTTAAAACACAAGAAGATTGTGAAAAATTGCAAGAGGACCTTGAAAAATTGGAAGATTGGGTATCCAAATGACAGATGAAATTTAATGTGGACAAGTGCAAAGTTATGCACCTAGGAAAGAAAAAAATAAATTATGGTTACTCGATGCAAGGTTCCACATTAGGAACCACCACCCAGGAAAACGATTTAGGCGTCATCATGGATAACATGTTTAAAATCTCCACTCAGTGTCAGTGACGGCCAAGAAAGCAACCAGAATGCTAGGAATCATAAGGAAAGGAATGGAGAATAAAATAAAGGATATTATAATGTCTCTGTATCAATCCATGGTGTGACTGCACCTTGAATATTGTGTGCAATTCTGGTCTTCATATCTTAAAAAGAATATACCAGAATTAGAAAAGGTACAGAGAAGAGCCACCAAAATGGTAAAGGGGATGGAAGGATACCCCTATGAAGAAAGGCTAAAAATGTTAGGGCCCTTCAACCTGGAAAAGAGATGGCTGAGGGGAGTTATGATAGAGGTCTATAAATTAATGAAACATAAAGGTAGTGAAACATAAAGGTAATGAAACATAAAGGTAAACATAGATCAATTGTTTACACCATCAAAATATAAAAAGATTAGGGGACATGCAGTGAAGCTACAGTGTAACCTATTTAAGACTAATAAGAGAATATATTTTTTCACTCAATGCGTAATTAAACTCTGGAATTCATTACCGGAAGATGTAACAAAAGCTGTTTGTGTAGCTTGGTTTAAAAAATGTTTGGACAAGTTCCTGGAGGAAAGGTCCATAAACAATTATTAAAGGGGACCCAGGATAGCCACTGTTTGCCCCAATACAAGCATTGTGGAGCCTGTATCTTTTGGGGAAACTGCTAGGTACTTGTGACCTAGATTGGCCACTGTTGGAAACAAGATATGGGCTTGATGGACCTTGGTCTGACCCAGTATGGCATATCTTATGTTCTTATATACATCACCTTATATGCCTGTTCTACAAAGGGAGCCACCCCCAGAGGTCTCCGAGTCCACCCGAAAATCTTAACCCATTGTCTATCACTCAGAGTCACCTCTAAATCTTCCTTCCACTGATGCCTAAAACCCTGTACAATTGCCGGATGGCTTAACACTATCCAGTACACTCTGGATGGTATGCCCCTTGGAGTGCTCCCAAGTTGCATAATTTTTTTCAAATTCTGACATCCTCCCGACATTTAACTCCCCTGTTCTGCTCGATGGCACATAATGACCCACGTGGAGGTAATAGAACTCATGCCCCTGCCCCACCCGGTAACGGCACTTCAACTCACCAAATCCAATCAGCGTACCCTCAGAATCCAACAATTGTCCCACCACCCTGAGTCCCTGCAGCTCCCAATCCTGGAACACCCTACACATTGTACCCATGCAGAAATGCGTGTTGTATAGTAGTGGTATATGCCAGTACATCTTTTGTTTCCCACACAGCCGATTTCTCAATTTGTCCCACGGTCTCAGGGTATACTGCACGAAAGGGGACCCTGGCTCTTCCACCTTGTCCCTCCTTTGTAACCAAATCCTACCCCCGAAAGGAACATCCCCACTCAAGGTAGGGTCAGAAAGAAAAATAACAGCCGTGGCAAAACATTCATCTTTATCGTGGCCATTCTGCCCAGCCAGGATGTGGTAACCTGGTCCCATCTCTCACCTATAACCATTCATGGTTATTTATTTATTTATTTGGTTTTATATACCACAATTTTTAAGATCAGCGCAGTTTATATAAGAACAACTCAATACATTGAACGCGTACAGATAATATGTAGAACGGGTATACAATACATTGATCATGTTTAAATAACAATAGAATGTTTCCATAAGCTGAATAGCTAACATGTGACCTGAAGTAGGCAACTATTTACAGGCTAAACTTATACAAGTCTTCTCACCATGCACCCACTTCTATATCTAAAGGGGAAAATGACCTTTAACCAGCCCTCCAACACTTCTTCTAAATGCACTTTTAGAATTTCCGTTTTGGTTCTATTCATCTTATACCCTGATTGCTTGCAATATTGGGCTATTTCATGTAACAAATTGGGCAAGGAGACCAAGAGTTGCATAAGGTGTATCTAATGTCATTTTATTTTTATTTATATTCTCTTATATACCATGCTATTCTGCATCAGTGCAGTTTACATTGAACAAACTGAAATTACATTGAACAAGGCATTATAACTTGGAGATAACTATTTTACAGGGAACATGGGCTATGGAGGGTTAAGTGGCTTGCCCAAGACCACAAGGAGCACCTGTGGGACTAGAAACCCCAGCCCTTCCAGCCCAAGGTTGCCGTCCTCTAGTGGGATTTGAACCCCCAACCTTCCAGCCTGAAGTACCTTGCCCCAACCACTAGGCCACTCCTCCACTCATCTGCAAATAAACCATAGACCCACCTGAATCCTCCTTATATCCGTGTTAGAGCGCACCCTTTCTGCCAAAGGGTCGATCACCAACGTAAATAGCAGAGGGGACAGGGCACATTTATTTATTTATTTATTTATTTAACAGCTCTTCTATACCACGCTCTTTATTATCAGTGCAGTTTACAGTTAACAATTTGACTGTAGGACAGGAACAGATCTGGCCTGAATTTACATATAACAAGGAAAGTAACATGGAATTGAACGGGGGAAACTATGCACATTATGTACACATCTCTGCCTCATACCTCTGCTCAATTCAAATTCATCAGAGTAGCAGCCATTCACCCAAGCTCGTGCTCAAGGCTGGGCATACAAAGCCCTAACCCAGCCAATAAATCCCCTCCTACAACCTACCCTTTCTACTTCCTGCATCATAAAACCCCACTCCACTCTGTCAAATGCTTTTTCAGCATCAACAGCCACCAGCTTCGTATTCTCATGATCGTTGCTCGCTTTCCAAATTAGGTTCAGGAGCTTTCAGACATTATCCTTGGCCTGCCTCCCAGGGATAATCCCTGCCTGGTCTTCCCGTACTACCTTCCCTATCACCTCCTGAAGGCAATTTGCTAGGAACTTTGCTAATATCTTTGCATCCAGGTTGATTAAGGAAATGAGCCTCTATGACCCACAAACCGTGAGGTCTTTCCTCAGTTTTAACAACACTGGGGCAGGGTGCCGGCCACCGACATAAAGTCTGGCACTCTGCCCCGCTCCCGGGCACTATCCTCACTAATTTGTCCACCAGATAATCTTGGAACTTTTGATAGAAGCACACCGTAAACCCATCAAGCCCCAGCACTTTCCCCTTTTTCATACTCCTTAAGGCCCCTCGTACCTCCTCTGCTGTGATATCTGCCTCTAACATCATCCTATCCCCCACAGGAATCCTTGCCATTTTACACTCCAGCAGATATTCCTTAATATCCTCCACTGCAACTGGCTGTTCACTCTGATACAGCTTATGGTAAAACTGGCGAAACACTACCCTTTTATCAGCTTCCTCAAATTTAAGCTCCCCAGAAGCATCCCTAATTTTGAGTATCTGCTGCTGTTTAATTTGAGCTTTCAACTGAGATACAAGCAGTCTTCTTGCTCTATTGCCGCATTCAAAATGCCTCTAGTGATCCCGCTCCATTTGGAGGCCAATATCCTTATAAAGCAGACCCAGCAGACAGGATTTCACATCCCATATTCGCTCTTCCAGCGAGTCCCCCCCACCCCGACTCCGCTACCCCTCCAGGTCCCGTAACTCATCTCTTAACCCTCTCTCTATCTTTTTCCGCTGCCTCTTCAGGTGTGCACCTATAGACACCAGAACCCCCCACCTACATGCAATTTCATTGTACACCCTCCTCCACTCCCCCCTCCCCCACATTAAACTGATAGAATTCTTGTATCGCCGCTCCCACTTTTTGAACTGTCGCAGACTCCTCCAAGATGGAATCATTCAGGCTCCAGAACTTGAGTCCCTCATCCCTCTGCCCCCATCCTATGTGCATAGCAATGGGTGTATGGTCGGACCACATTCTCTCCAATTTCCACCTCCTCCAGTAATGTCACACATGTGCAGTCAAGCCAGAACATGTCAACGCAGCTATAACTCTGGTGTGGGTGGAAGAAAGAGGTATATGCCCTTTTCCTCCCTTCCCACACTTGCCAGCTATCCTTGAGATGAAGTTACTCCATCAATTTGCACAATTTCCTCTTCACTCCTCCCCCTATACCAGGGGTCTCAAACTCAAATTGCTTTGAGGGCCAAATGAGGACTTGTAAAGTAACCCGCGGGCCGCATCGTCTGAACTTTTTTTTTACAATGGAAAAAAGTCAATGTCTGCGAAGTACTACTCCCCACCTCTGACAAACATCTCAGAGCGACTGCAGTACAAATCCGCTCACCCTCCACCACATATGGCAGCGTAGACTTGCAGTGAAGCACCGCACTGCTTATCCAGCTCTCACACCCATCAATTGTACCGGATTGATCACAGAAAGCGGAAGGCTGGACATCATATTTCAGCGATTGGGAGCCACTCAGAGCAGCATCGAGCTGAGGCTTGCCCTCAGGAGCTGTGCGGGATCGGGCAATCAACACCGGCATGGCAGGGATGCAAACTTAATTAGCAGCGATCACATACCGGCATCAACTACATCATCCCAAAATGCATCGCGGGCTGCACAAAATTCTCTCGCGGGCCGTGTGTTTGAGACCCCTGCCCTATACTCTGGCCTTTCAAATTATCCACCCTAGGATCCCTAGTCAAACTGAAATCCCCCCCTCCCCCAGTATCAGTGGGGCTGTGGAAAACTTCATCACCCTGTCAATCATGTCCTCTAAGAAGGTGTCTTGTGACACATTGGGCATGTAAATATTAGCCAGGGTGAACCCAATACCATCTATTTCCAAGGAGAACAGAATATAACACCCTTCAACATAATACTGAACCTTATTCACCAATACTTTGTGTCTCATGGAAATCATTATTCCCCCCCCTTTAAGCTCCTCGCTGCCTAGCTGCCAAGAATACATTAGGATACTGTTTACAAACCAATAAATAAGCCTCTCTCCTCCTCAGATGTGTCTCTTGAAGAAAGACCACCACATCCGCTTTCATCTGAGTGGCTTCACGTCAAACCAAACTGTGCTTTTGCCAGGATTCAAGGCCCTTCACATTCAGTGAGAGGAACTGGCATCCCCTGTTTTCCTTAACTCCCCCACATAGATACCTCTATGCCCCCTTTGTCTGCTTCAACCCCATCTCACCCCCTTTCCTTCACCCCCCTTCCCTCCATCTTCCCTCCTTGCCCTCCTCTCATGGAACATGAAGCAGTGACTCACTGAGCCGACCCCCCCCCCCATACACAAGTCTAGGGTTGCCAACTGGCTCCAGATGCGCCCGACAGACTTGATCCAGTCCTGGGTTTACCCCATTGCATGCAGTGACTTGTAGTTTTCCATTTCTTATTGACTGCAATGGAGAAATCAGAACTACATATTCCTGCATGCAATGGGGTAAACCCAGGACTGGATTGACCCTGTCGGGCGCATCTGGAGCCAGTTGGCAACCCTACACAAGTCATACACATCTCCCTCACCCATTTCACATCCCCCCCTCAGCTACCAGTTTTACGCCACCGACGGCCTACACTGTCTACGTCCCACATCATTCCCCGCCTACACATTCATACCAGTCATCCTTACTCCTCTCTCCCCTCCCCCTCCCTCAATTGGACACTCCTCTGTCCCCACTCCCCCAGCATTGTACATCATGCCGCCTCACTGTCCACCTTCATCAAATTGCAAAGTCCTGCTATAGCTCCAACTCATCTCCTTCATGTGTCACTCGCTATCTCCTCCCTTTTCCTGTATCTTCTCCTAGTGCAAACACTTGATGGGGGGGGGGGGGTGCTGTTTTCACACTGTCCTCCAACCAGATATCGCCGACGCCCAACAGCTATAACTCCTGCACTGCTTCCGCAGCTGTGAGCACCCTCTTGGTGACACTATTTATCGTATATGCTTGGCCCGCAGGGTAGAGCCCCTAATATCAGCCGTCCTTTTCTTGTAGTTTCAAAGTTATAGGCCAAAAAGAAGAGCTTCTAACCAGCGTTGCCGTTGAAACATTGTATACCATAACTGAATAGCCCTGCCAGTTGATTTTTGACTTGGCCCTCATAATCTGCATTGCATGCTCTTTCAGCGCATACTCATGCAAGCATATGATTATATCACAGGGCCTACGATCGCTGGGAGGACCTAATGCCCAATGGGCCCATTCAATTTTTATCTCCACCTGCTCAGCGCCCTTCAGATCCTGGGCTAAAATCTCTTTGCAGATAGAGCATGCCACATGGTTAGCATTGACGTAAACCGCACCCTCAGGTACTCCACGTAGATGTAAATTGCTCCATCTGGAGCAGTTCTCAAAATCCTCAATTTTGAGTATCAAAGCCTCTTTTGCTGTTACCAGCTCCTGAATCTGCCTCTGCAATCCCTCCGTCTTCTCTTGCATGCTGTCCACATGCTCTTCTCCTTCTGCCACTTGCAGGCCCAGCTCAGTTACTTCTTTCTTTAGCTCTTTTGTGAGCATGCCAAATTCAGCTTTATGCTAGTATTTCATTTTTTCATTTGGCAAACCAGCCCCGTAACTCTGTTTAGTAAGTGGAAGCTCTGTAGTGGCATCGCTCAAATCGCTGCTATCAGGGTTATCTCCTGCTGTGACACTTTTTCCCACCATTGGTGCCGTCTTAACCTGCTCCCAGGACTCTGCTTTCCCTTGCTGGTAAACACACATTTGTATATCTGCTGTTTTACTGCATGTTGACATTTTTCTTTCCACACTGAACACCCCACACCTTCACACACCTTATTTGCCCTCATATACAAATATCCCCCACATACTCATAGAATCAGCTTTGTAAAATTGTTGTCCCCATTGTGGATGAACAGCCCAAGACAGCAGGACCAGTTCCCCCTTTACCTCCAACCTCAATCATCCCCCATCACCCTTGACCTTGAAACCCTCTGATCTCTGCAGAAGACATCAGATCGCTTCCTGATCCCCCCTGACAGCTGATTCCCCCACACCACCCCTCAAAGTATCTAATCCCCGGACTCACCCCTGCTGGGATGAAGACCACCTACTCCACCTCCCAGCATCAATGACCCCCCTAAGGTCCCCTCAAGAGATACCCCCACATCAGTGGCATAAGTTCAAACGAGGGGTCCCCAAGCAAAATTTGCTTAGGGTCCCTCATAAACATGGTGGCCACAAAGAGGGGGGAGACCATCTTCCCCTGTTCTCTCCCCCCCCCCCTCCACAAAAACGTAGGAAAAAAGCAGCAGCCTTCTGCAAAGTGCTGCCCTGTGGCAGCCAGAGGCCTCAGAAAGCATTTCCCATTGAGGGGCTGAAATCTCAGGTATCGCAAGACTCTGGCCCATCAATGGGAAATGCTTCCCCGGTCTCCAGCTGTGGCGGGGCAGCACTTTGCAGAAAGAGAAGGGGTGCAGCGTGGAAGGCACACTTCTTTAAAAGTCAGTGTGAAGAAGTTTACCATTGCCATTTTGGGATCACTAAGCTCCCTTCTGGCCTGAGTCCCCCCTCCCCCTGCATTGCGGGGGCTGCTTGGGCACTATTTACACCACTGCCCCCCACCCATCCCCTGATCCCCATTCCTGAGTTTATGGGAGGATCCTGGTGTCTAGTGGGAACAGCAGAAATCCCCATTTGCTCCTTCTCTTACAGCCCTGGGATTCAAAATGGCACCCAAGATCCATAGTGGTAATCTTGCAGTACTAAGTACTGCAAGATTACTCCTAGGGGTCACCAGTATAATTTTGGTACTTGTGGCCATTGAAGCTGAAGGAACCGGGAATCGCTTCTGCTCCTATGTAAGGCCAGTGGTGGAGTTTGGGATTGGGGAGGCATCGGAGGGTCATTGTTGCCAGGGTGCAGTGAGGGGTCTTCATGCCATGGGGTTGCAGAGAGGAGAGTTCATATTTTTGGTGGTTGAGGCTTTGGTTGTTAGGGGTTTGAGAATGGGATCTGATGTCTTCTGCAATGATCCAGGGGATCAAGATCAAGAGGTGATCCAGAGGATGGAGACCAGAGAGGTGATCAAGGGAAGAACAGACAGATCCTTATTCATGCCCTGGGGCAGCTGCAAATGCTGATTCTATGCTTTTTCCTAGAGACATGAATTCATGGAATCCTTGTTTATGTTGTAGACCTGCCAGAATTGCTCCATTTCCCTTTCCTGTCCATATCCACTGGTCATCTAAATATAGTCAGCATTCCTATGTATAGAATAGCCCCTTTTCAAAATGACATTTACATGTGCATGGCTATCTACATGTATAAATGCTGCTATTAACAGTTTGGGATGCTTCTAAAATAACCCTCTATATCTAGGCAAATGAATAGCTCTCCTAAATGTAAGGGTCAAAGTTGTAGGCCCCAGTACTTAGGTGGCTTTCCATCTGAAAACAAAGCTCAGTTTTGCATAGAGCATCCACGTTAGAAAAGGGATATTTAGGCTGATCCATTCAAAACAACCGCAGTATTTTATAAAAGTTTCACCAAAGTCAGAACCTTTTCTAAAATATACATAGCACCACTAAGGAAATGCATGTATTTGGTGCGTCACACATCAGAAGAAACCATTTCACAAATGAATCGTTCAGAAAAGAGAAGCGTTAAACTGAGGTTTTGTATGGACAAGTAGTGCTACTTACATATATGTAAAAGACAATTTGCTACTTATGTATAGAATAAGTGATGAGTTTTGGAAACCTGCACATAAATGGGGAAACTCACTAAGGGATCCTCCAAAACTCAAATTGTTGGCAATTCAAGGTTGTTTTGAATGCCAGAGAGCTAAGCATTAATCTCCACTCAATCACTCAAAATCCCAGGCCCAAATCAAAAATTATCCAACAGTATGCGTGACTCAAAGCAGGTGCACATACATGTATTGCCTTTCTAAAATTTAGAGTACACGTATTCTTGAAAGTTGGTCCAAACCAGAGCATACCTTTTCAAAGCTCTGCCTGCTGCTATCACATACATATAAATAACACCTTTTCTAAAATCACTAACTTAAACATGCATGTCAATTTACACGTGTAAGTCCACTTTTACGTGTACAAATGGCTTGCAGCTCTTATAGAATCCATTCCTATACTTTTAGGAGTTGGACCAATAATTATCCAAATTGTCCTATTGTTGAGTATTATCTCGATAATTTTATTCTTTTAAGCAGCGGTGTAGCCAGGACTGATTTTTTGGTGGAGCCTGCGATTGATGGGTGGGCACAAGGCAATGCAAATGTTGTGGGTTTCCTTTCATTTGACTACTTGGCTATCGCTGACTGGGTAGAACTGGCACTGAGGTTCATCTTTGACTACGCCACTGCTTTTAGGACACTGTAGCTGTCCTAACTTAAGTGGATAACTTATGCATTTCATTTTAGGAGCACGCATTCGGTGGTCCAACTTAAATGGTTAATATGGCTTGAAAATATGCTTTAAACTAGACTCATAACTTATCCAGATATCTTTAAGTGGGGGCCGCCTTGCTGTATATTGACCTCTTATTTTCTACTCCTACACTTTAGAGTGAGGATACCTTGGAGATTAAACAGGAGCCAGTGTACCTTTATTTAGTCAAAAATTTAAAGCCTGATTGTATACTCCATTTTTTAACTGTTAACTAGCATATTATCTCTAAGAGCTGGTTTGTCATCTTTAGAGGAATGAGAGGCTGCCTGTATTCTGAAGCAGGTTTGAGGTAGTCTGATTTTAGCCATATTGATGATTTACGTGAAGGCACATTGTAGACAGCACATGGCGACTGGAATTGAGATGTTGAGGATGTGATGTATACAGTTTTGGTGATATTTCCTGAAAAGGCTATGCCAAGTGTGGAGCCTTTTCTCATCTCTCTCCCACCAGCCCCAATATACTCATTTAACCCCTCTTCTCAAATCACTTCATTGGCTCCCCTTCCGTTTCTGCAACCAAATTCAAACTTCTCCTGCTGACCTATAAATGCATTCATTCTACTTCTCCTCACTACCTTTCCTCTCTCTCCTCTTTCCTCCTTGTGAACTCCGTTTTTCTACCGACTTGCTTTTCTCTCTGCCCTTTTCTTCCACCGCCAGCTCCAGACTTGAATCCTTTCACCTTGCTGCTCCTTATGCCTGGAATAAACTACCTGCACCTGTACATCGTCCCCTTTTCAAATCCATATTAAAGGCTCACCTCTTTGAGGCTGCCTTTGGGTCCTGATCCCTTGTTCTCCATAACTTCCCCTAATTGTTCTTCTGTTCTCAACTATTGTACTGTCTGTCTTGATTATATTGTAAGTTCTGAGGAGCAGTGACCGTCTTTCATATGTGTCTGTACAGTGCTGCGTATGCCTTGTAGCGCTATATAAATGATTAATTGTAGTAGTAGTGGAAGTAGTAGTAGTAGTAATAGATATGTGGAACCAATGGTGTCATTTTATAAATGTAGATGTAGGAACAATGAGGTAAATATGGCACCTTGCATTTGTATATGCTGGTATTTGACAAATTCCGCATTTAAGTGTTGGCACTTATACTTGTACATGGGCCATTTTTACATGTAAAATCCAACAATTAAGCCATTAACTTGAGTTTAATTTGAATTTGGGGAGGGAAATAAAAAAGCCTTCGATCCCTCCATTTACGGTTTGGCTGAAATGAGTACTTTTTAAAAACCTAAGGGGCATGTTTACTAACAGGCCGGTAAAGTGCGGGTCGCGGTAGAGTGAGTGTGCCGTATAAGGAGTGGGCGTTCCGTCCTGAAGAAGAAAAGCCGTGATTGACAGATGCGCTAAGGTGCGCGGCGCCCGTGTGCGCTCCGCACCTTACCGCAAATGAGAGCCGAACGGGAGGCATATGTGTCGCGCTGATCAAACAGAAGGACAGAGCCACAGCACAATGGTTGAAGCACTGACCAATGGTGCAGGGAGCAGGGGTTCGAAACCACACAATGCGCAATGGCTCGCTGAGGTGTTAGTTTATGAGGCAGAGGAATACTGGGCCAAATAAAGCAGCCCGCTGAGTTTTGTTTTGGCACACATCAAAACTGGACGGGATAAGGAGGCGCGCTGATGTTTTTATGCGACATTTGAATGCTGGGCGGCATAAAGCGTCGCGCTGATGTTATCTGGCGGCATATTACTACTGGGCGGCAGAAGGCGGTGCGCCGGTTACGGCGGCAATCGCATAATGGAAGGTATAAGTGGGGCGCTGATGTGCAAACAGAAACACAGAGCCACAGCACAATGGTTATAGCTCCCACCAATGCTGCAGGGATCAGGGGTTCAATCCCCACAGTGACTAATGCAGACTGCTGTGTGCTGTGTAATGTTAGGAGGCTGATATATAATGGGTGGCATAAGGCGGTGGTATGCTGGGCAGAGAGCGTTGCGCTACTGTTTTCTGAGTCATGTCAATACTGAAAGGCATAAGTGACGTGCTGATGTGCAAATCAGAGAGCAAAGCTGCAGCACAATGGTTACCACACCAACCAATGCTGCAGGGATCAGGGGTACGATACCCAACAGTGCAAAATGAAGATAGCTGGCTGAGGCAGTAGCTGTTAGGGGTAATATTGTTTTAGGAGTACCGTATTGTATATATGTAGAATCATAACCGATAGCAAATACACTCGCAAAGCAGTGTAACAGAACGTCGCCCATAGGTTAATGCAGAGGGCACATGTGAAAATGCAATGTCCGCCATGGCACCCTACAATGTTGGTGAAAGTGTAGCCAAGTGTGCTATATGAGGCAGGGTAAGGTGAGAGCACTGTCCCAGATGGCAGCAGTGTGCATTGTAACGTATGGGAAATGTAAGTCGGTGTGTTGACCAAGGTCTGCCATACCTGATTTGGCAGGGAGGGGCTGCAGACAGGGGCAGGCGACTGATATGAACAGGGGATTAGAGTGTATCTTATCTTGTAAACTGCCCTATTCCCGTTGGAGTACTACAGCTCCATTAAACTCATGCTCTGGGGAAGAAGCCAATACTCCTCTGTTGTGAATGCTGACAACTTGTGCAGATAGTGAATGATGGAGGGGTGATCATGGTTTGAATGTTCCAGTGAATAAGGTTGGCAGAGGTATGTCAACTGTCTGTGTGCAACTGTACAGCAATCTGTGATGCTGTCTCAAAAGAACTACCCCCTTGTGCCAGATATTAATGCACCTTTTATGGTGTTTCAGAAGGCACACACGTTGCTAGGAAATGAAAACCTCATTCTCCACAAAGGCCATGTGGAAAGGCTGTCAACTCCCAAGACACTATTGTATGTAACCCATAAGCTGTGTCAATCAAAGGCATGGCAAAAGATGCCCCAAGGATGTAGAGATGAACCCAGAAACGTAACCCAGTAGCACTAACATCCCTCAGTTGGAATGGCAAAGGAGGTATGTGGCAAACCCACACGTAACACAAGCACTGCACAGAGCTAAAACACAAAAACAATACAAAAGTAAAAGAGGGATGAAGATCAGTTGCTGAACTGCAGAAATCATCCCCAACCCATGTGGCACCCATTAAAATGGACAACCCAGTTGAGGGTACAATATGCTCACAGCACACATCAGTACATATATGACCCTCAAACAAATGTTAAACACCTTTTATGGAAAAGCATACAAATATAAGACACCACACAGGAAGCACACTAATGACCACTACCACAAATCACAATGGCTAAACCGGCATGCCACACCAACAATGTGAGCTCCTTAGCAAAGACTGCAGAAAGAAAGAGTGCAGTCCATTAAACAAACCGCCTGCTGACTGTCAGGACAAGCAAACACCAAAAAGTAAGCATGATGAAATGCACATGCAGAGCTGCTAATTACTCATACAATTGCAGTCTGTATTTGTGATGTGGTGCACATGTGCACACACAATGAAATGTTCTGCAGTGGATACAGCATGCAAAAGAGGGGAAAAATACCACAAGGGCAACAGAGGACGGTTTGTGGAATATTTTAATAATTTGTATCTGTACATGAGAAAGTTCCACATTTAATCAGTTGTAACACACAACACCTTAATCAATGAAAACCAAACCCCCTGATGTGTTGCCATGTAAACACCCTAAAGTGGGACACCTCTGAAACGAAATAATATGTGATGGCTAAGCAGCACACAGGATGCACCTTGACGTACAGTGAGGAGAGAGAAGGGTGTATGTAGAGGTGAGGAACCTGCTGTTACCTCATGGTACAGTCAGCAGATTAGAAAACAAAGGATATAGCACATGTGCTAATCAAAACAAAAACATACAGAGTAGAAACACATGACTGTAGCCACTCCCAGAAACAGTACACTGAGTACACAGTAACACACTGAGCACACTGAGCCAAGCATACTAAGCACACTGTGTGGCAACCGTGAATACCCAGTGAGGTTACATGTGTCTGCCAGATACACAGCTGTCACTGTACAAGGATGCGAGCACAGGTGGCACATGTACATGTGTGGCAAATGGCCCCAGACAAGTGTTAATGTGATCAAAGAGAGAAGGACTAACCTACTGTTAACAAAATGGCCTTGGACCCAAGCAAACACTGATCAATTCCCACTAGCACCCCATGTGGCCTAGGTCAAGTCATGTAACCCCTCATTACCGTGGAACAAAGACCAGTTAATCCTCATCCAATGATATTGACAAAATAAACAATGCAGTCCCTGGGTCACAAAGACGCAGGACTGAGAAACAGGCAATGCAATGTGTGCCTTTGTATCACCCTGCTCAATCACCAAAAGAGCCACATGTATGTGGAATAAATATCTTTATTTGGTATACACATCACAAATAGTGTAGTCAGTGCCATCATAATATGAAGGTGAGTGCATCTCTGATGGAATATTGAAACCCCTCTAATAGGGCATAAATCTAACTCACACAGAAAAGTTAATTCAACCACCACAAATGAAGAGCATGAGATATAATGTGCAGCCACTGCATACAATGCACTGGGCAGCAGACCCCCAGCCCCTACCTGATTCTGCATGCTGCAAAGGTGTAATGCACATATGAGTGCATGTAGAGAGTTGGCGCTGCATATTGAGGACACAACACACATCATGTGTCCCTCAAACCATATCCATCTTGCAACACAGGAGACAACCAAACCAAAAAAGCCTATGTTGAGAAAATGTTTTATTGTGAAAATCACGCTGGGAAAGTAATGTGTGTGGTCTCACATAATGTCTGAGCTAGGAATCAAAGCTGCAACAATGTAGACACAAACTCTCCTCAAAATCACAATGAGTATATGCAACAGGTAGGACAGGCACATGAACACAAACAAAATACAAACTCAACTACCTTCCCAAACCTATACATATACCACCATGAAGGAGGTGGCCCTGCAACCTTTTCAGAGTAGACAGTGTTTGGCCACATATAACATAATACATGGAATGCACAATTGACGAAGTGCAACGGTGACCCACATTGCCACACTGCAAACATCATGTCGCAATGTGAGTGTCTCTACCACAGGGCATAGCCTGGACTGTGCACATGGGAAATGCAAGGTGTTGACATACATGCAGACTGTCACGTCTGCACATCCAACAAACACAATAAGCAGCATCTGAACAAGGAAATGAGGGCCAAACATCCTATACGGAGCCACAAAGAAGTCTGAGGTCCACATGTTTTGTCTCACAAACATAGTCCGTCATATGCAAAAGCACCATCCACAGTGCAACATGAGACAGTGATGCCACACATGCACGTAAACACCCTTGTCACATTGACCACATTAATTAAAGATGGTCGTGTGTCCAAAATCATTGTTGAGGTTACACTTGTAGCATGTGCATGTGGAAAGCAGGTGGACATACACAATAGGAGTGCTCCATCGTTGGCTGTATGGCGCAAACATGGGTGTATGCTTGATTAGGAAGAAAAAGATGAGGGTATCCTGGGTGGCATGTCACACCCAGGGCCAAAACGTAACAATACTAAAACTGTGTTCGAATGGATCAGCTGCACTATCCATGTCATTTGCTGCTGCACACGGGGGGAACACTGCCAAAAGTAACAATACTATGTGCAATCCAACAGGTGAGGTTAATAGTGTTCCACCAAATATGGCTAGGAATAGTCAAGCGTGACATGTCAACATTCCACTGTCTTTGAAAGTTCATGTGTGTTCTCAACAATGAGCAGGACTCCCTGCAGAAACATCACACAAACAGTGCAGAGAACACCTCTGTAATGGAGAATTAAGTAGCTTAATAGTAATACTGTCCATCGCAGTCATATGTCTCACTCGCAGAGGTAAAACATCCAATGGGGCACTTTCTGGTGTAAAATGTCTATGGTGTTGTTTCTTCAAAAGGTGGGTGATGGTGACACCAGATGCACTGTAATAGATGTGTCCGGTATGTACTCAGCCCTGTGTCATGAGAGGATACGTATGTTCTTGTGAGCCACCTATGAAAAACACCACACAATGCACACCGTTACACCTTTGCAAATGCACAAGAAAGGTATGTGAAACCACACAGTACATTACTCAACAAAACATTGGTCATGACATCATTAATCCGAAACACACACATGGGTAAAACATGGGTATGGTCATGTCCATGCTCGTGTCACACAGGTGTGTCACAGCTACACACGACATGCATCTGTTTATGTGCACATAGAGGAAACATTATATGCATATAAGACAATTATGATTCATCAACAGGTAAACATAGATACAAATCTGCAATTAACAAATGTGCAACTTACCTTGTGTGTGCATCAGGTGTATGTCAGCAATCCCATGAACCACTACACAGCAATAAGAGGTGACAGTGAAGGCAGAGAATCTCAGCAGTCCGTGTACAAACAAAAGGTCAAGCCGCTGCTGATGCATGTCCACATTATGGTCATATCTGAAAATAAATAAAGGTGAACATCAGTGGTGACTCAGAACACAAGACACATTTTGTCGCACACCACACAACACATGTTGATAATACGCATAAGGTAAACAGCACTACGGAACACATACCACAGTCACAACTGCCCCCCAGGTGCACAGTCCCCTCACAGTACATGATAATGTACTATGCCTGAAGAGTGTCTCATCACACAGGCAACCTGTAATCACCCACACACAAAGTATGCATATTTCTGCAGTCCAGCTGCAACACATGGCCTGTATGTGTCCAAGTGGACCTTTAGACATATAAAGGCCCCGTGAACCGGCAATAATACCCTGTTGTTGGCGTATGGTACAATGTTGGGGTAGGGAGCAAGTGCAGGCAAACCAAATACAAACCTTAAATACACACACATGCAGATATGCTGTAACTGTCACATATACAGTGTGGCACAGGACATGCTGAACACAAACACATGGGGATATGTGTGACAACAGCAAGGGATGGGTGATGGAGCCTGAAGTGAAACACAAAACAACACACCATCTGCCCAATATGATGGAGCAATGAAGATATGTTTTCCACATGACCCCAGGCACACACAATCTCCCTGTACATCCACCTACCCCAACGCAAAGCATATTGGGTGATGTTCAGTCACATGCCAATCCAACACATCAACAGCATCTGAATAAACTATGTCCTGTGCATTGGGAAACACAACAGTAACAAACATGTCATGTTCTACAAGAGTATCACACACTGCACCTTCCTGTCCACAACTCTCATACCCCACACCATCACCTAATGTCTGACTGCTCCCTATCACAATGTATAGATCTCTCACATGTGAGAGGCAGCACAGAGTTGTAGGAGGCTATCCTCAGGTGTCCATAATCAATCCTGTCCCCATCGTACCTCTGTGTTGTTGTACAGAAAGATCAACAGACATGTCAGAAACCACCATGTTTGCACCTCATCACAAAGTACAGACGAGTCACACAGATCCACTATATTGGCAACAATGCCCCCTATCTTTGTGTAGGGGTGTGTCAATGTTGAATGCAAAGTCGCTTACAATTCTGGAAACACATATGGAATATGCACGAGTGTCTCATGTATGCAGGGAACAAATACATATCCTGGTGTGTAGATGTCATACCTTGAATCATAGTGACAGCTATTTGCTGATGATCTCCACAGATAGCTGTCAATGTGTGCGTCATGTCATTAAAACACCAATGGCATGTATATTTTTTACGCAAACCATGATGGCTGCATGCCATCACACTGTGTGTCATTGAGAATGTCAACGCATGGATAGCCAATATGTGTACCTCAGAGAAACAACTCTCACATATGTCTGGTTTTCCTTGCCAACATAATCCTCCCCTTCCCTGTCCGACTATCTATGCAATCTATGTAATGTGGACTGTACTATCCTACACTGCTCACATACCCAGCCTGTAGCTGAGGCATGATGGCATATGTTGAGAATTTATCAGCAAGATATGCCATGTACTCCCTGAGAATTCTGCACAACCATAAGCCACCAACACATTCTGTGCTCATCCTGCCCACTGTAACGCACCCCTCGCTGATATGGGGTAGGTTATCCTCTGTATCTGTGTACATATGTAGCACTGTACCTAAGGTCAATTCGCCTACATGTAAATGTGGCAATACTACCTCTCTGGCTGGACAATGCTCAGATCCCCATCCTATAACATGTCCATGTCATGGCTTTCTGGTGCAGTATACATTCCGACACACTGTAGGGTGACATTAACACCCTACACATAGATACCCTAATATCCGCAGAAACTACTACTAAGCATCTGTCCTGTGATATGTATGTCCTGATACGGCCATAATAACAAAGCAACACATAGCCAGCTGACAGGAGTGTAAGAACCAAATGTACACCCCAAAGGTGAAACATATAAATTCAACCCACTGGACTAATGTCCCCAAACGTGGACTGGTCTCACACTGTGAACATCTCACCATATGGCTAACACTGTTATCCACCCATATCATCACAAAACATCATTTGTGCTCAACAACAACAACAGGTGCTAACACAGGCAGCCACTAACTGTAATTTTAACCTTAAAAATCACACACAGCCGTATGAGCAACCACCCACATCATCTGGCACCAAATGCTGTTGTGTACTGGCCACATTGTTTGTGCCTCACACATGCCTATATGTGAGTTGTGAATTAGCACTAAAATACTAATGTGGTGTCACATACAAATCATATCCTGACATAAACTGTAACTGCTGTAAACATAACACACATAGGATTAAAAAGCTGTGTGGGTAGGTAATACGCACATGAGAAGATCTCTCCAATCAACCTCCGTCTGACTGCTGTGCCATCCTGTGTGTCACCACTGGCACGTACAGGGGGGCACATTGGATCTTGCTCCAGATCCTCATTAATCTCTGCAGGGATATTGTGCCTGAGAGCAATGTTGTGCAGGATGCAACAGGCTATGATTATCTCTGCAACAGTCCTTGGCTTATACTGTAAGGCCCCGCCTGACCTATCCAGACACCTGAAGCGACTTTTCAACACGCCAAAGGTACGCTCGATGACTGAGCGGCTGGAGGCATGGGCCTCATTATACCTCCGCTCTGCACGTGTCCGTGGCTGACGTACAGGGGTCAGCAGCCAGGGGCGACACCCATATCCTGCATCACCTTGGAAATAAAAAGAAATGTGCGTGTCAATATTCAACATAACTGACATATGTTAAGATGTAGTAACCCTACACAAAACAAATCCTGACATCAACATATAACCGAACAATTAATGAGCTGTAAAAAACACATATGCTGTTAGAAAAGGAACACATAGCCTAGAAAGTAAGTACACTCATGGGAAATACCCCAACAGTTCCATCTATACTGTAACATATTGTGTGTGTGTGTGCGCGACATGGGTATTGTAATGCATTGACTGTCCACATTGGCACCCCTGCCAATGAGAGACGATAGTAACGATTCACGTGTCACATGTTCATATTGTATGTCTGAACAGTAACCTAGGTAAAATATGCTGCCATGAGAGGGTGGGAAAAAAACAGAACATGTATGCCATGGAGGCTGGTGATAATGTGAACCATATCACCTAGATGCATCCTGTCCTGTACGGGCAACATATCTAGATCTCATACTCTGTGTCCTTATGCTGTATATTGCTAAACATAAATTGTTTAAATACCAATCCTGTGCACTGTGTCTATCCTGGGAACATCCCACTGAAGGTGGGGTCTGCAAACCTGCACACTGTACTACTCATGTCTTAACCTCATAGAGATACACATCGGTACATTACCGTCATGTGTAGCTGAAAACAATACAACTCTGTATGCACACACATAGCCCACAGCTTCAGGCATCCCCTTTCCAATATGTTAAACTACATGAGGATCACTGGCCAATATGTGGCTAAATCATGATCATCTACAGTAGGCCAAGGTACTAGCACCAAATATACTTCGTTACACCCCTGCTGTGACATAGGCCAAATGCGTGACCATACATATCCACACGAGTGCTGCTAGCTGGAAAGGGCAAAAGCATACATCAGATATTCCCAAAAAACCCCTCATATTATATACTGGCTCCTGGGTAGCAACAACAGTCCAGAGTGAGTGTGTGAACCCCACACACACATGAGAAGGGTTACCTGTATGGATGAGCAATTATCACAAGGTTAAATGACATACAAGCATTATTTGGCAATGACCCATCATGATACGTGCATATGAGGGCCAAACCCCCCCCCCTCAGAATGTGTGCAGTTGATATTACCACACACTATGAGGGATTGTGCAACAGCCTAGCCACATGCACAGGGGTGTTGTCACCTGCACACCATGTGAATGTCTGGATCATATAATGCTAGGAGTCTGATGGTCTATGTTTGTTTGTAGCTGCTGTATGTGTACGTCTATACCCCTGTAATAATCTAAAGATACAACAGTCCCCAAACAAACATTGCTCATATGTTGATCTAAGTTTATGGTTTTAAACGAGTTTGCTAGCTATGTGAGTAGACATAAAGAAAGTTACAAACACATACATACATTACGACACATGACATACTCACCCAGCAAAATACAGTCCCCATAACGTCCGCCCTCAAATTGTGTGAAGATTGCCGAGTGATGCAGGATATAGGAGTCATGGGTGGACCCTGGAAACCTAGGGACCACATTCAGAATATGCAGATTAGCATCACATACAACCTGAACATTCAGGGAATGGTAGTGTTTGCGGTTGCGAAACGCCACCTCCCTGTCTCTAGGCGGGACCAGGGCAACATGTGTGCAATCAATAGCTCCCATCACGTGTGGTATCCCTGCTAATGTCTCAAAGGCCTGGTTCAGGGTCCCCCATTGTTGCCTAGTGTGGGGAATGGCTATGTAATTCCCCACCCGGCTGACCATGGCACGCAGTACGTGGTGGAGACATCGTGAGAAGGATGGGCGGCTCATGCCACCCACTGCAGCCACAGATGACTGGAAACAGCCAGAGGCAAAAAAATGTAAAGCAGCAAGGAGCTTGACTAAACCTGGTATTGCATGGGACCGATCAGTCAGGGGCTCGAGGTCAGGTCTTAAATCCTCATAAAGCTCCCTAATAGCCCTTGTGCTCAGTCGGTACAGGGAGATGACCTGGTCCTCACGCATGCCCTGGAGCTGTGCCCTGGGCCTGTAGAGGCGTGGCTGCCGAGCCTGCACCTCGGCACGCCGTCTGTGCCGTGAACGCACAGCACATGGCTGGACCACCTCCACAGCTGCAGGTCTGAGTTGCTGCGGGACTACACCCATGCCCTGTGCTGCAGCCCCGTGGACACCATCTCCCCTGTCCGGCAACCGCAGCATCTGCCCACCACTCAGGACACATGCATAAGCATATATTGCTGCCATAAACTCCTCCCGTCCCACTACCGAAACACACTCTAACAACCACACAAACTCTAACAAACACACAAAACACACTATACAGTATCCAAAAGTAAAAACAACAACTGACAATACACACACAACACAATATAATAAGCAATACAAACACCAATACAATCCGCTAGTACAACTGCATAGACGTTCGTTCTTCTCCACACCAACCACACTCCTCCTGCTCTTCCTCTACAACCCTCAACGTGGGTAATGTTGTGATGGTAATATATGTTATTCTGGGGTGTGTGGTTTGCGCACACTGCGCATGCGCAGTTGATCGCATGCGATGCCCGTTGGTGGCACGCGTGCGCCACTCTACGCATGGGCGTCGGTCAGTGCGTGCCCACACGTATGTGCGCCGGCGTGAACATGCGCACAAAACACAGACACCCATGCGGTAGTCGTTGTAGTGCGCATGCGTACTGCGACACATGCGCAGTACAGTGTCTCAGGGCGCATGTGCGTTTGTCCGCGTACGGCCACCCATGCGTTGGCGAGCACGCGCCCAACGCACGAGCGTCACGCCCGCCCAATTGCGCATGTGCAATGGAAGACACATGGCAATACACTATAAATAGGCCTGCACACGTGCATCACGTTGAGGGTTGAGAAAGGAGTCACAGTTAGAGAGAGAGGGTGTCATAGATAAAGTCTGAAACAGAGACAGTGGTGGGACTACTGCACAGGAAAGAAGCACAGTGAGGGATAACAAAATCTATAGGTAGAGAGGCTGTGGTGGGAGTAGTCCAGAGGAAGGAGGGAGAGAGTCAGTCCAGGGAGTACGGCAGCGGAGAGAGGCAGTGTAAGATAGTCAGGAGCAGAGTAGATTCCTCACCTTGTGCTAAGATAATATTTCTGTTCCCTTTGTTAATGTGTCCTTTACTGTGTCCTGTACTGTAACATTCTGTAAGTCTGTATTGCATGCTGTGTATTGTTCTGTTTTGTTTAAGTGAGTGCTGTTCTGTTGAAAGGAGCATTTAAAACATACAGAGATGGAGAGAGAGAGGGAGAGAGACGGTGAGGGTGAGGGTGAGGGTGTGGAGGATGTGTCCCAACCTGTGGTGGGTGATACACCGACGCTACAGACTGCACATCCTAGGGAGGGACATGCAGGACCATCTTTTGGGCCACAGCCTGCACAATATGTCCAAACTGGGAAGAGAAAAAGGGTACCTGTGCCTGGTCCACAGCGAAAAAGAGCTCTACGCTTCAGTGATAGAGAGAACTATATCCTACTCTCGCATGTAATTGAAAACTATGACCTCTTATTTGGCAGGCTCAGCAGTCGCACAACAGTGGCCACCCGAATGGCAGTATGGGAGGAGGTGCGTGCTGCAATTGCAGAGGCAGGGGGCCCCACAAGGGATGTTGAAAGCCTCAAAAAGAGGTACTCGGATATAAAAAGAGGGGTGCGCCAGCACATGGTGGCTGAAAGACAACATGCGCATGGCACAGGTGGTGGGGGCCCTTTTATCCCATCACTCACACCATTGGAACAAGAGCTGGCAACACGTTTGGGCCACATCTATCTCCGTGGACTGCCGGAGGCCCTTGACACGGCACATCCTGACGCAGGTATGTATAGTAATTGCCAGGTTCACAATGTCCCTTCAGTACACATCATTCAGCTGCACAGACACTCCCATACCTGTGACCCAATCCACACCATGTTTAAAAAGTGGTGTCACATGTGTGTGTTATGGCCATGCACAAACTGTGTTGTTGCCATGCCCTGTCACAATATTACATATGTGTCCCTCGAAAACAGCAACCTCCCCATCTGTTTCCAAAACTACACACAACAATTCCTATCCAACCTGCACATCTGTGATTGCAAAGCACCATATGATTTTGTGGCACACTAATCAGGTAACGTGTGTGTGACATACTATTTGCACAGTGCTACATGTGCTTCTCAGTGGGCCACAGGTGCTGGCTACATGGGATCCACGGCACAATGGGTCACAGCCAAACATATCCAACAATGAGCATATAGTATGTCTAGAGACAATATTTCAAATGCATAATTAAACATAAACAGGCAATGTATGGTCCAAACAAGTGTAAGGGTGATGTATTCTCACACATGTGTGGACATATGTTGTACAGATAGGGGGAGGGATGTGATGGGGGACACATGTGGCATGGCACTCCAAATATACACATGGAAAATATGCAACATGTGCATGGCCACACGACACACATGTGCCCCAGAAACAGCTGAATGACGTAGACAAACATGTATGGGAGGGTGTCATGGGTCGGGTACGCAGCACACACGCACATACCCACCCCATCATCTCTGTGGTGTCTGTGCCACACATATATAGATATGATTATGTTGAAACATATGTGTTTTCCTTGTTATTGTTCAATATGCAGGTGACTACAGTAAAATGGGAGAGGAAGAGGAGGAGGCGGAGGAGGAGGAGGAGGAGGAGGTGGAGGAAGAGGGTGACTTTGACATCACAGTGCCAATGAGTGTGTTGGAGGATGAACCTGCTGTCTCAGGGGGCAGCACAAGTGCTGTTGATGAGCCCATAGAGCCACCTGTACCCAGTATATCACCACTAGGGGCAGCATCAAGGGAGAACATCGACGGACCCAGGCTGCAAGTATACACCGAGAGCCCTGACCCTCAGGCGATGATGGCGGAGTTAAGGTCCCATGGCGTATCTGCACATCGCGATGCTGAAGGTGGGTGACATACGACAGTCATAATTCCAAAATAAACACCAATAGTCACTAGTTGGTGTTTGTGTGGTGAATGTTGCAACATAACCACCACATATATCACATGTATGGCTCATGTTGGTGGGATATTGTTTCTTGAAAGAATGGTGTGGGGTATAATATATGGTGTTACTATGACGCAAAACAGAATCACCGAAGGTCAGTTGACACCCACAGATGCAGGCCTAAAAGGAATGTTGTATAAGGGCCACCATGTTGTTGTCATGAGAAAGATCAACACTTGCCCTTGCAACAGTCTACCTCATTGCAGACACCCAGATGTCTGGTAAACCACAGCATGACATCTAAATAATAGTTGAAGAAACAAACATACCATATATATAGCAATGCAACCCTCCTCTGTGATGTAACAGCACAAAGAACGCATTCCCCACAGTCTGCATCTGCAGGTGTCAAATTACATAGCATATGGAGAGAGGTGCGAAAATATGTCAGGTCAACCATAGATACGGATCTACAGAGGGGTCTCAAACGTACAGTATGAACCTGATGGCTTGTTTGGAGAGAACATTCCTCAATTTCCTCTGTACAGAAAGACATAACATAGACTGTAATCCAGACAGAAAAGGAAAACACCATGTCCCCTTACTGTAAGGCCAACAATCCCTCAACAGATTGCATAGGCTGTGAGCATGTGTGTCCCAGTTAAATTGTGGGCCTATGTCCCCATACCGTGTGATGGTCCCCAGTATCATACGTGTCATACCTGCAATATGTGTTGTATGCAACCATACAGTAATGAGTATGACGCATGTCTATTTCTCAACAAATGGTTAAACAAGGACCAAATCCGTGAACAATTACTGTGCTGCAAAATAAACCTAAACACATATGACTAACTACAACATAAGCTTGCCATGTTGAGACCATATCATACACCACGTATCCACACAACATTACCAGAATTGGCACATCACCCCACCCCTCCTTTCCGAATGCAAACATTAGAGCATTACACAAAGACCTCACATAACATACTGGTGTATGATAGCAATTGTCAAGCCCAATGAGAAATAACATAAACTGAAGACCTCATCTCCTTTACAAAATAACCAGATACATCATCATAGAGCAAGCAACCAAAGAAATACATTACCTAGTCGAAATGTGTTATTGGAGACACAAAAGGCAACTAGGGAATTTGACACAACACTGTATAGGTACTGGCCAGTGGGTAGATAGAGATATCTGACCAATCTGTACTGTCATACATACATTATCCCTTACAGCAGGGTACAAAATAAACATACTGAAGCTCAGCCTGTAAGGATCCATATGCTATGTCAAATGAGAAAGGGGAAAACATATGTTGTCTAGTTGTTATGACTGTTTTCCATGTCCTAATTGCTGCATCCACGTTCACAATGCCTGTGCAAGAGTTCTGCTCACTCACCATAGTCTGATGTTTATGTGTCCAGACAGCTCTATTGTACTGTTTTATCCACTCTACATTGTCACATTTGCTTTAACATAACCATTTATTCCGTGTAGTAGGTCTCTGACATCCCACACTATCAATGACGTAGTCAGCATGCCAATGTCTATCCTCAACTACACTCACATAAGCAGCTATGTTCATAAGGTATCACCCACTCCCACAAAACACGTAAATGCTTCACGGGATTAACGTCTGTCAGCACCATCACATTCTAGTCATTCCCCAACATCAGCTCACGTACATTTTGTACACCACCAAGCATACATATCAGTGTAGTCCTTGCACCAGGCAATTCCAAGGACCAGCACATGCGGATAATGTGTACATCCCCACATCCAGCCCTCATACTGACAATGTAACCCATCAGACCATACATTGTCATGTCATAAAACAATCATTAGGGCAGGCCAAACCTGATTTGCCGTCACACAGTCTTACACAAATATATGGCATCCCATGAGGCTACATCCAGTACAAACATCTCATGGAGAATAGCAAATTCCATAAACACATAACACACAGTTCCTGTCGTAACATGCCCCAACAGCTCATGTGCATCTCTATGCCACATATAGCAAAACCCTGGACCCATACATGACCTGTGCAGACATTCCCAAACACACCTCGGTACAACAATGCTTCTGGCCATCTGAGGTGTTTATGGCTGCTGCATGCTGCACCTGACCTAAATAATGGATATGAGATGACTGTCCTTGCCCAATTCTGTTGCCACGTCAGTAGTATGTGGGTGTGTATGCAGAAGCTATTGTATGACTGTTGTGTTGTCCTCCCACATCCTCTTCCTGTATAGTGTTCTCTGTGTTTCTATTAGTTGTAGTACACTGCGATATATGTGTTATACCCCTAACCATGTTCCCATATGACTCAGCACTATCACATTAGCATTAGTGTGGTATGTGTATGACATGTTGCTTTATGAAGGTGTTTTCGTGGAGAGGTAGTTCATTGACCACCCTGTGTCCCATTCACAGCCAATCGACGTGTTCTGGAGCGGATTCGCTGTGCTGTGGAGCGGAACACCAGGGATGTTTGTGCTGCGCTACGGACATTACATGAGGGGGTCGTAGCCATGCCACTAACTCGCATGTGTGAGGCCCTTGAGGGCATACGTGATGTTCTGATCCGAGCTGCACCTGCACCACCAATGTATCCGGAGGAGGATATAGCCTTGCCAGGGAGAGGGGCCCGACGTGGCAGGCGTGGCCGACCACGCCGTCAGTAACCTATGATAATATAGAAATGTACAGCACGAAACCAAAGGTTTCTCTCTGTTGCACTGTTCAGTTTTAGCAACTATGTACATAGTATATTCTGTTATTGCGGCTTGGTTTGGGTTATATGTGAAAGTAGACATATGTGATTAGTATGTTGTGTGTGTGTTATGTAATTGGCTTGGGGGGATCTTTGATATGTCTTACACACATGTTTGTAACAATAGTTTTATATGAGAGAATTGCTGTGATAATAAACAGCTGTCCAAAAATAGATACATTGTCTCTTTCCAAAGAGTGTCCATTTGGTCCCATGTGTATCTCTGAGAGGGGGGTGGGAGGACCATAGGATCTGCAACCATGTCCACTGCATAAGCTACTTTGCCACACACATATACTATTTCCATGATCCACACATATGTGATGTTTCACTAGCACAATGTGTCACCACAGCCTCTGCGCTGCAGCGGCACAGTGTGCACAGACATCCATGTACGACATGGGTGTGGAACCGTGATACTGTGGAGCCGCAGACCAGTCAGGTTCTGAGCATATCCCTAATGTATATGCTGGCGATATATATCTCACCATTACAATTATCATGACCACCTTACTGGTTTGTGTCCCTCCAAGACTGGATTTTGAGAGCGCTGCCTTACACCTCTGTCATGTACGATTTATTTTGGGCTGGGTGCAGATGTCACAGACATCGGATGGTTATTTGGAATGCGTAACATTGCTCCCTGTTTCTCACCAGCAGTAACGGGTGGTGGCAATGGCAATATGTTGGTGGTGGGGAGAGGTGAGGAGGAATATGACACACTCTAGGTAACATGTGTGATGTCGGGGACATCTGCGCCTTGCCCACTCACATTCCAAAATGGCAGAGGTGTAATCCAGGTCTCTCAAAAGCGAGCCCTGGAGGGCCGAAACTTCAGTCACGCTGACAGGATATCTCCAATTCATATATATCTCTGCCACACTCATTAGGAATATTTCCAACACCTGACTGCCCTGCGGCTCTACAGAACCACGGTCCACCACCCTTGATGTGGACACAGGGGTACTGTGTTATAAATGGCCTGTTTATGTTCCATACACATCACCATCTGCAACCCGTCATACAGGACACATTGGTGCCATATGTGTGACCTGTGCCCTCACCTATATAAGTGGTCACATGCACCCCAACCCACCATAGGGATGCATGTTACAGAGGCAGACATTTGTGAGCCGCATATTTTGCCGGCTCATATATGTGAGAACATGTGGGTCATGTATATGCATCCCTGTGGCAAGTACGTCTGTGGGGCAGCCACTACATGGTAACATGTAATGCAGCACCCTGCTATCACACACCTACACACATGAGTTTCCCGACACACTGCATGTGGTGCCAATTGAGGTATCACACGCATGTTTACCCGTCAGGAATGTATGTGGCTGCACACATATGACATGCTGGCATCTATAGGCATATGCTACGTGAGACACGTGACCATTACAGGGTTCAGAAAAAATACTTTAATATGTACACACAAAACTAAAACTATATACATATCTAGGGTAGGGGGAAAATGCCATCACCCACCCACCAAATCAAACCCTCCCCACCCCCGCACACACACACCCGCAATAACCACACTCCCACACACTAACCCCGAACCCCCACATGACCCCACCCTCCCTCAGCCTGCCCCGTGATGGCGGACAGGGCAGCACAGGGCACATGTGTGGACGTCACAGGCACCATCAATGATGCCTGTGACGCCCTTCAGGGGGTGGCTGCTGACATGGCAGATGCTCAATGTCAGCAACCACCCTCTCCATGGCTCCCGCCATCCATTCCTGCAGGTGCACCAACCGGTGCACCCGCTGCTCCAGTGCATCCAGAGCCTCACACAGATGTACAACACATCTGCCACCACACACACACATTGTTCCTGGTGTTTGTGTGGTGGCATCTGCATGCACTGTGTGTGGGGCCCTGGATGTTGGAGCCACCTGCCCTTGATGGCGGGAGCCAACAGTGCCCTGTGCTGCACTGTCCTCTATGTCACTCTCCCAGACACCCTGTGGCCACTCTTCCCCCCCTGACTCCTCCCCAACACCCCCCACCACCTCCCCCCACCCACATCACCTGCGCCCTCACCCCCCCTTGTGACCCTGGCACCCACACCTTCCGTCCCAGCATCCCCCATGACCCCCTCCGCTGTGTCGTCTGCAGGACCCTCTGCCTCCTCCCCACTGGTGTCCAGGACTACCACCTCCACGGCAGCGCGGGAGGTGGGCCTTCGGAGGGCATAGGCAGAGGTACGGGGGTCTTCGTCACTGTCATCATGATCTGTGGAAGATGACAGTCATCAGCACACGTAGATGTGTGTGACACATCACATGTACCCATGCAGGTACCATGCACACTGATGGGCCACTGTGACCTCTGATGGTGGGCAGCCATGTCATCAATACGCACCATCACCATGTGATGATTCAGCATTCCTCACGCGCTCAAGGTATGCGCCATGGTGCAGGCGCAGCTCCCTCCCTTTCTTTCTCAGATCCTCGACCTGTGTGTGTGAGAAAATATGGGTGGGAGCATGAGTGAGCACTTACGTCTGGTGGGTGGGCAACAGAAACATAGAACAGTGTGTCCTGGGTCTGGACACTTCAGCTACACTGATGTGTGTTTCATGTATAGCATAGTTCAACACCTGTCACAGGGGATCATCATGGGCACATGGAATGTGTTATCACATGTGGACAACACCATTACCAACTGAGCCTACTCACCAATGTTGGTCATCGTCACATATGTCAGTCTCTGGAGCCATGCCATGGTGCTTGCGTGATGCTACTTGCTGTCCAATATTTGCATCTCTTGTTGTGTATGTTTTGCACACCAGGAGCGGGTGAAGGGATACATTGGAGCAGTTGTTGAATGCGACAGAACCCAAGGGGGACAGGGATGTTTGTTAATTTGTGCATCCTGCTGTGTCTGGCGACCACCTGTTACAGGCAATGAACTATGCTATCAGCAGCTAACAACATGGCTAAGTCACACATGTGGGAAACAGTGGGATGAGGAGGGCAGGAAAGGGTTACAAAACTGATCATGTGCTGTGGAGGGTCTGTACCTCCACCCATGTTGGCTGGCCATCCTGTGTGAGAGTCAGGTTGGGGTGTAGTATGTATGGGGTATGTTTGGTAGAGCAGCCTAAACAAACATACAACAACTGCAGGTGCCCTTATCTGAGCTTACCGTGCCCATGTCGGCTGGCCTATATCTTGTGGAAATGGCACTATGACCTATGACCTGTATGATGACAGCAGGTGTATTTTGATAAACCATGGACAGACACCAAACAAACACACTACGCAATTGCCACCTGTGCTCATGTGGCTGCTTGTGTCTGTGGTGTCCAACCACAAGAGGTGACTGTAGCTTTCCTACAACATCAGTTCTGTTCACCTGCTACAAGGTAATGGATTTGTAGGAGGTGTGAGGATGGGTAACCTAACTATGCATAAAGTGAGGGGACTATGGCTCTGTTACGGCCTTTGGGAATATCTTTGCCTAGGTCATGGGGATGTTGTACCTATACACACATCAACATGTGCACATAGCTTTTCATCGTGATACATCACAGACATGTGTGATGAGATAGTGACCTCACAGACTATGTGAGAGGTGCAACTTACCTGTCATAAACTACCCCAACATGTGACTGCTATACCCACCAATGCAATGTGGCGTACGGCCCCATGGGGGTTGCGTGTTGTGCCACACATCATCAGCTGCATATCCCATTGCAGTGGGATCATAGACAAGTGACCTTACACAGGTCATAGGACTCCTGGAGATAGGGAGAATGTATTGAACTGGTTAGGCACACACAACCATATCACCAGGGTGCGTGATAGACCACTGTGATGGCCTCACTTAACTCCTGGGGAAAGGGATGCTCTATTAAACTCTTTATTCACACACAACCATATCAACAGGGTACGTGATAGCCGACTGTGATGGCCTCACATAACTCCTGGGGAAAGGGAGGATCTCTTACACTCTTTATGCACACACAACCATATCTCCAGGATGAGTGAAAGGCCACTGGGATGGCCTTTGAGGGCTCCTGGAAATAGGGTAGATGTAATGAACTTTTTCAGCACACAGAACCATAGCTCCAGGATACATGAAAGGCCACTGGGATGGCCTTTCAGGACTCCTGGAACTAGGGGAGATATTCTAAACTGTTTCAGCACACATCACCATAGCTCCAGGATACATGAAAGGCCACTGGGATGGCCTTTCAGGACTCCTGGGACTAGGGGTGATGTTTTAAACTGTTTCAGCACACAGAACCATAGCTCCAGGATACATGAAAGGCCACTGGGATGGCCTTTCAGGACTCCTGGAACTAGGGGAGATATTTTAAACTGTTTGAGCACACATCACCATAGCTCCAGGATACATGAAAGGCCACTGGGATGGCCTTTCAGGACTCCTGGAACTAGGGGAGATATTTTAAACTGTTTGAGCACACATCACCATAGCTCCAGGATACATGAAAGGCCACTGGGATGGCCTTTCAGGACTCCTGGAACTAGGGGAGATGTAATGAACTTTTTCAGCACACAGAACCATAGCTCCAGGATACATGAAAGGCCACTGGGATGGCCTTTCAGGACTCCTGGAACTAGGGGTGATGTTTTAAACTGTTTCAGCACACAGAACCATAGCTCCAGGATACATGAAAGGCCACTGGGATGGCCTTTCAGGACTCCTGGAACTAGGGGAGATATTCTAAACTGTTTCAGCACACATCACCATAGCTCCAGGATACATGAAAGGCCACTGGGATGGCCTTTCAGGACTCCTGGAACTAGGGGAGATATTTTAAACTGTTTGAGCACACAGAACCATAGCTCCAGGATACATGAAAGGCCACTGGGATGGCCTTTCAGGACTCCTGGAACTAGGGGAGATATTTTAAACTGTTTGAGCACACATCACCATAGCTCCAGGATACATGAAAGGCCACTGGGATGGCCTTTCAGGACTCCTGGAACTAGGGGAGATATTTTAAACTGTTTGAGCACACATCACCATAGCTCCAGGATACATGAAAGGCCACTGGGATGGCCTTTCAGGACTCCTGGAACTAGGGGAGATGTAATGAACTTTTTCAGCACACAGAACCATAGCTCCAGGATACATGAAAGGCCACTGGGATGGCCTTTCAGGACTCCTGGAACTAGGGGAGATATTCTAAACTGTTTCAGCACACAGAACCATAGCTCCAGGATACATGAAAGGCCACTGGGATGGCCTTTCAGGACTCCTGGAACTAGGGGAGATATTCTAAACTGTTTCAGCACACATCACCATAGCTCCAGGATACATGAAAGGCCACTGGGATGGCCTTTCAGGACTCCTGGAACTAGGGGTGATGTTTTAAACTGTTTCAGCACACAGAACCATAGCTCCAGGATACATGAAAGGCCACTGGGATGGCCTTTCAGGACTCCTGGAACTAGGGGAGATATTTTAAACTGTTTCAGCACACAGAACCATAGCTCCAGGATACATGAAAGGCCACTGGGATGGCCTTTCAGGACTCCTGGAACTAGGGGAGATATTTTAAACTGTTTGAGCACACAGAACCATAGCTCCAGGATACATGAAAGGCCACTGGGATGGCCTTTCAGGACTCCTGGAACTAGGGGTGATGTTTTAAACTGTTTCAGCACACAGAACCATATCTCCAGGATACATGAAAGGCCACTGGGATGGCCTTTCAGGACTCCTGGAACTAGGGGAGATATTTTAAACTGTTTGAGCACACATCACCATAGCTCCAGGATACATGAAAGGCCACTGGGATGGCCTTTCAGGACTCCTGGAACTAGGGGTGATGTTTTAAACTGTTTCAGCACACAGAACCATATCTCCAGGATACATGAAAGGCCACTGGGATGGCCTTTCAGGACTCCTGGAACTAGGGAAGATGTAATGAACTGTTTGAGCACACAGAACCATAGCTCCAGGATACATGAAAGGCCACTGGGATGGCCTTTCAGGACCCCTGGAAATAGGGTAGATGTAATGAACTGTTTCAGCACACTTAACCATATCGCCAGGATACATGACAGGCCACTGTGATGATCTTACAGCACCCCTGGGGATAGGGATATTGTTTTGTACTTTGACAGCACACAGACCAATATCACCATGATGACAGGTGAGCCAGTGTGATGGCCTCTCTAGTCCCCTGGTGATAGGGTGTATGTATTACAGTGCTTGAGCACACACAACCGTATCTCCAGGGTGACTGATAGACCACTGTGGTGAGCTCTCAGGACCACTGGGGATAGGGGGGCATATTGCACAACATTGGCAAAAACAACCAGATCACCTGGGTGATTGACATACCATTAATGCTTTGCTTCACATACCCTTTCTGTGGACGGAAAGGTTATTTTCTGCAGCTACACATTTCACCATATTCATATGATGTGATTTGGATATAATTAAGCTGATCTATTGGTTTGCTTTCTTACAGTATGTGTTGGCACGTCCACAGCAGCAAATGCCAGGTAATAGGGCTAGCATCATGACCTGTGTGACCATATCCATCACCACCTGGGTACAGGTCAAACCTGTCACATATTATACAAAGACAATATGGGATGTATGTTCAGCTGCAGCACATTACTGACACACAATACCTGACCCCAACAGCATGAGGATCTGCAATGCACACAGCCTCTAGATATATATGTCTATTTCTAATGACCTGTCCCCATCCACTTACCTCCCTTGGGAAGTCAGCTTCTCTATTGAAGCGTCTCTGTAGCCGTTCCCAGGCCCTGCGGACCTTTCTGCTGTCCCTGTACCTGTTTTGCCCGGGGAACAGCTTCTCCTGCCTTGTGGCAATCAGGCGAGACAGGGTGCGGAGCTCCCGAGGAGTGAATGCAGGCTTTCTTGTTCTGGACGCCATTTTGAGATATTATCACCTGATTGCACGCAGCGTCATTGACGCGCATGCGCCCCGCAAATGCCACACATTTCCAATGTTTTACGTGCAACTGTGCCCCGCAAGTGGCGCAGTTTAGCGACGTATGACGTCCAACTGCGCCCCAGAGATTGGCGCACCTTGGCGACGTAACACGTCTCATTGCGCTCCGCATCTGCTGCATGTTTTATAAATATTTCGTCCCACAGCGTCCCGCAACTGGCGCAATTTATACACATATGACGTTCAACTTCGCCCCGCACATTGTTTTGCGGAACGAGTTGCGCACATGCGCACAACAACTGCAATATACAGTGCTGTGTGTCTCTTATATAAAACACATAACTATTTCATGACCTCATGGTGTTGACACATTTGGGACTTGAACTTATCATCACTTGCACACTGGTTCTTAGGCATTTGTTTGATGTGATGTGCTACGCCTTTCACATTGCACTGACTGCCACTACAACTGCTACTTCAACAAGGTGTTTTGAGGGACCATCAGATTGGCCTATCAGGCACCCTGGTGATATGGGGATATGTGTCGCAATAGATGATATTCACTACTCCATCTCAATGTCAACCCATACATTATGTATGTGATGGCATGGGGGGGGGGGTTTCCATCTGCACATGCTACATCCACATTAGGTTGCATAGCACACATATTGAGCTTATTGAGATTGCCATGCGATGGACATGGATGTAGATGTTAGGTGGATGTGCTGACATACAGAGTGAGTGGCTGGGGTGTGCGACACATTCACTGTCATACCTACCTATGTTACAGACGTCGTGTTTGCCTTCACACCATCAGCCTAATCTATATAACTTGCTGGCACATTACTATCTACTATCAACAGTGGTTTTTGTGGCCTTTGCGTTTTGGATTTGTTTTTTGCAGAAACACACTGTGACATTGCAATAACCTAGTGTGGCACATCAGGTACCCTATGAGTCACTTCAGAGAGGACAATATGAGGTGCAGTGTCCACAACAGCACCTTCTAATGTTCAAATAAACGAACCTTGTAAGGTACTTTTGAGGGACCTTCATGCTACAGCATTGAGGGTGTTGTTGGTGGCACCACCAAATGACATTACAAAGGGAAGAGGCCTCAGAGAGCCATATTAGATTAGACCACTGTAGAATCAGGGGCATTACCTATGTCTGTACACGTTGTGACATCACAGGGGGCGAAACCTCCATAGCTCTGTGTATGAGAGACACTCCTCCTTGAACCCCTAGGCCAGTCTGCTGATCAGTATAGCCCTAATTAATATGCATGAGATCTATAGGCATCAGAGCTACCCTGGCAACCTCACAGATTTGTGGCCCTACAGGTCTGTATTTTTAGACCCCTGTCTTACACCTCTGTCATTTAGGTGTGTGACTGTACAAAGTGCAGATGTCAGTGACATGAAAAGCATATATACTCACTGTGACATACTTCCTCAATTCTCATGCCCACCATGCAGTTCTATAATCTATAAGATGTTGGTGGTGGTGAGAGGCAGAGAAGCATGTTACACAGTTTATGTGAACATTTTGATGTCTTGCACATCAGCACCTTGCCCACTTACAAACGTTAATGACAGAGATGTTTGTCAGGGTTGTTGATGGCCAGCCCTGGAGGGCCACACTCCACTCCGTTTGGCAAGACATCTGTAATGCATATATATCTCATGCATCTTCATTTGTACTAACATAAACACATGTCATGGCTAGACTTTCACGGAGGACTGCTTCAGAACCACTGCCATAGCTGCTAACACACCCCTGGCTGGCTACAGTTTGAGTATGGGCCAACACATGACCTGTTTGCTTTCTTTACCACGATAGACTTCAATCACACATACCCATGATGCACTGCACATGTAAATAAGCAGTCTACAAATATAAGCACTATGGTTTATGCAGCCACTGAAACACCTACGTATGTACATGATTAATGAGCGTGTAGGTTAATGACACAGAGTTAGTCTTGGACATCACATTGTGCGGCTCCTGTGCTCACCCTGAATGTGAGAGGGGAGACCCAGAACCATGACCACAGCACCTGGCTCAGCTAAGATAGCCTATGGTGTGAGTCCACATCAGTCGCAGTGTCTGATGAGTAGCACTTGTTGATGCACATACACTTACACTTCTGTGCATCTGTTATTTCCCTGTGATGTGTAGCCCTTTAAGCAATTTGCTGCAACCACATCAGTCATATCCTGTGTGGTGGCCATTGTCATCGCCACATTAGTTATGGGAGGGGGAGAAGTGTGTTAGACAGACGGATTATGTGACAACACCCAAACGTAACATTCAGACTCATCACTGCAATGGTGCTGCTGGTGGGAAGTGATAACCTCTGTCCAGCAGAGGAAAATACAACTTACAGCATGGGGCATGCATTTATGTGACCATCAATAAGGTGACAGCAGACAGATGGCATGCCTGGACATGCTCAGCAGCCCACCACCACTATCTGACATTGTCCAGCAGCAAACACAGATAAGCTGCAGCTGCTACACCCTTCAAAGTGTGGCACCCTTACACATACTAGGTGCAAGCAGTCTGATAGCTTATCCATACTGCATACTACTGGTGACAATGTGTGCAACCCAAACTGGGACGTCTGCACACTCACCGAGCAGTTACGTTCGTGATTGGGCTCCAAAAGGCAACCCATAGATATCACTTGCAAAAGATGTTGTTGCCACTACAGCTGACCTAGCCATGCTATGGTAACTACTCAGTCAGGGTGAGACTGACCTTCCAGGAGGACATGCTTGGGCTACCTTGTCCATGCTACTGATGACCACACACTGCAATTTCACTTACATTGCCCTACGTTCTGTCCTCATGCATCCTGCCGAGACCAGCCTGTCGGGGGTATGACCACAATACCTAGCACCTCATTATGCACAATGGCAAGCTAACACTGCACACAGTACAAACATTGTGCGCTGAGTAAGGTGTTGCATACATCACACACTGGATGTACAGCCACACAATCCCACAGCTATGCCATCACTGTGCTACTATAGATAGTTTTTCCAGTCTATGCCAAATCAGCAGTCGTGGACACAGTGCATGCATGGCTAGGCTATGAAATAGTGCTACTGTCACACCCCATGGTGGGGAACATCGTCAAACAACAGACCTGAGACACACTCCACATACATCAGACATATTGGTGTGATACCACTCAATAACCATATTGTGGTGTACGTAGACATTGATATCTGCCACTGATCAGATCAACATGTTGCTATATGTGTGGTGTATTTCAAGGTTTATGGTGACAGTGCTACAGTGCGCACATACTAGTTTTATGATATGGACGCAACGCACACTATCATGACTGTCCAATTGGCTTTGGGTCCTGAAGCCTGTGTGTCTGGTCATTTCGCCTCCTGTTGATCGGTAATCTCTGGCACAGGTCCCCAACTCCAGTCCTGTTGTAACAGACACTGCTACATTTTCACAAATGTGCGTCAGATATATGCATGAGATATATCTGCATACCATGGACCGGCACATGCAGATGAACAGAGACATCTTTATTTAAGACATCATAACATGTGAATAAATTGTGGCCCTCCAGGACTGCATTTGAGGAAATCTGATCTATGTGATGCACATTTCTCTCTTATATGTCCACCTTGAGAGACAATATACATGTACTGTCCCTGTTTTCACTTTTCCCACTACAGGTGGTTTGTTTTTTGAGAAAAATTAGGGGATGTGACAATTGCGGGGATTGGTTCGGCAGACCTGACACACGTGATTTGAACTTGTGACCTTCACCTCCTGCAGGCAGTGCCTGTGTGCTTTGCACCACCTTCTTGACACAGAGACAGTGCATTTCCAGGTACATCCATGTCTGTTTGTCAGACTAACCCTGTCTGTTGCACTACACAGCACCCACCTAAAAACAGATAGGCCATGGTGTGATGTGGACAGGTGTCACCAGTTCCCCTGCCGTCAACATGTTCACATGGCCTTATATTGGAGTCTGCATTACCCTTTAATGATGTGGGGCACTCCAGGACTGCTTTTGTTTGACTCTGCTGTAGGTGCTGCACATGTTTATGTGGTGGGTACTGTTGATGATAACATAAACATATGCCAAAATATCTTGGGTTCTCAGCAGAAAAGTATCAGTCTTTAATGCCTGGTTTTTTCAGGGTACACTTATGTGCACTAGTTGCAAGGAGCCACAGACAGGATTTGAACCTGTGACCTTCTGTTGTTGCACACACTGTCTGTGTACACTGCACCACTGTTTCTAAACATATATTCTGCATTCCGAGGGAAGTCCATGACTTTACATCTGACAGTGCCTGTCTGTTGTTGTGTACGGTGCCAGGCTACACACGCCTACGGCACTGTCTGCTGTGGCTTGCAGTCCTTATCTGGCAAACCCATATAACCTGATTGCGTTGTGGCACTCCAGGACGGAATTTGAGGGACTCGCCTGTACATAATGGCCATTGCTCTGGTTTGTGTGCGGTGTGGGGTAAAATGTAGGTGTTGAGCCCATGCTTATGTTCTCTGCAGTACAGCAGTGTGTGAACTCTCACTGTTTAGTGGTGGTTAAAAATATGGGTACTGGGTTGCCAGAACCTCAGCTGTGATTTGAACCTGTGAACCTCTCGTCATACAGTCACTGGCTGTGTCCGCTGCACCACACTGTGCCCACAGAGACTGTGCAGTATCTGGAGATAGGAAACCTGGCTGCACAAGCCTGACACCCTGCTCTGCATAGGTTTACTGTGGCCACGTTTTCTTTGTATGGGGACAGGGGTGCAGGACACACACAAATATGCCTTCCAAATAGGTGCAGTCACAGAAATAAACCGAACAGTGCATCAGTGATATCACTGGATGACCTGATATGCACTCCCAGGACAGTTCCATTACATTGCAGTGCTTTTGAATGTGTCCACGGACCATGGACCCTTCCAATATTCATTTCAATTCTTTGGAGCTTTCCTGGGAGTGTTTATTATTGTTGCCCATTAATAGCAGTGTTTCCCAGCAGACTTATGATTTTCGCATACTTGGTTGTGGTTATTTTCATGTTACATTTGCGAGTTTGTTCTGTGCACATGTTTCACACTGCTCACGTTTTTTGGGTTTCCACGATGTTGCTGTACATTGCTGACGGAAATGGTTTCTCTTCCCTTTAAATCACCTCTAACGCGTGTGTTTCACTGGCGGTATTTTTTCTTGTAAATTCGGGCACGCTCCTGTGCGGAGGGTCTCTCCCCTCCCACATTCCACCCATTGACCCCATCTCTCCGCCCCTCGGGGGCCTTCCTCCGCCCTCATTTCGCCTTTCCACGCCTCTATCGCACATGAGCGCCCCGCAAACGTGCGTGTTTGCGGCGCACGCGTGCGGGACCCGTTAATGTGCCGCGCACGCGTACGGGGTGCTTAAGAGCACTTAACTGCATCATTTTAGGGCGCTCAGGTGCGCCCCGCAAAAGTGCCCCGTTTAGTAAACATGCCCCTTAGTCTTAGGCAGAAAGCCTCCCACCACCATCTTGTCCTTAGCGTCTGAAGTCAGAGAAGTCAGCTGCTTTTCAAAAAGTAATCAACCAATGAAAACACTCATCAAAACTGACATAACACTTTAAACACCCCACCTACACTAAAAGATCTCCTTAGAATGTATAAAAAGACTAGAACTCCACAAGCACCCAGCAGGCCATCACAAAAACAGCGTCCATTCAATTTTATCGTTCAACCCCAAGGGGTCTAACGTGTGTAGATCACAGATCCATTTCTGTTCTTTTTGTAGTAATATATGTCCTCTATCACCTCTCCGTATATGCCAAGGGACATACTCCAATACCGTACATCGAAGTTCTTCAAAAGTATGATTACAAGACACACAATGTTGAACCATTGGTGTTTCCAACCGTGCTTTATTAATGCTGTATTTGTGCTCCGCCAACCATGTTCGCAAAGGGTGGGTAGTTTTGCCAATATACATTTTAGGACAAGGACACCATAGAGCATATACCACAAAAGAAGTATTGCAAGTTGTATCGCATGTAAGCTGGTAACTTTTATGTCCATAATCTATGCATATCTTATCTTCCATAATACTACAATATGAGCAAGAACCACATTTCTTATGTCAATATATAGCAGCAGAACTCTTCTGTCGAGGAACTGCCGGGCAAAGTCGATCCCTTAAATTCATACCTCTACTGTACGCCATACACACAGAGGTATCCACAAGCTTTGGATGGGTCAAAAGTAAATTCCATCAATTTTTGATTGAAGCAGCCAACCTATTTGAAAGGCTGGAATATGGCAATACACAAGTAATTGACAATCCAGCAGACACTGTACCAGAATCCGGATCTAAAGATTTCGGCATGAGCAGCCACTCTCGATGGTTATATTTTGCTCGTTTATAAGCTTTCTTTAATACCAAATCTGGATATCCTCGTTTTTTAAATTTAAGAATCATATCTCTCGCTTGTGTCTCAAAATCACAAATAGAAGAACATATACGATGACAACGGAGAAATTGCGAATATGGTAAACTGCATTTCAGATGATCCGGATGAAAACTAGAAAAATGCAAGAGGGTATTCCTATCTGTAGGTTTAGTGTAGATCTTAGTAGAAAAACCTTTTGCATGCTTAGTGACTTCGACATCCAAAAAATGTAATGACGAATTTTGTAGATCCATCTCAAATTTGATGTTATTATTGCAGCTATTAAGATAGTCAAAGAACTCATTCAGGAGATCCCATGACCCACTCCATAGCACAAAAATGTCATCGATGTATCGATACCACCGTAAAATATGAACAGCATAAGGCGAAGAATATACCCACTGGGTTTCAAAGAAATGCATATATAGATTTACTAAAGACGGTGCAAACGTTGCTCCCATCACAGTGCCTGAAATTTGTATATGTACTTGTGTATTGCCATAGTCCAGCCTTTCAAATAGGTTGGCTGCTTCAATCAAATATATGGAGAGGTGACAGAGGACGTATATTACTACAAAAAGAACAGAAATGGATCTATGATCTACACACGTTAGACCCCTTGGGGTTGAACGATAAAATTGAATGGACGCTGTTTTTGTGATGGCCTGCTGGATGCTTGTGGAGTTCTAGTCTTTTTATACATTCTTCGGAGATCTTTTAGTGTACTCGTAGGTGGGGTGTTTAAAGTGTTACATCAGTTTTGATGAGTGTTTTCATTGGTTGATTATGTTTTGAAAAGCAGCTGACTTCAGATGCTAAGGACAAGATGGTGGTGGGAGGCTTTCTGCCTGAGACTTTGCCTGAGTGTCTTGTGGATATTTTCTATATCCGTATTCTTTAATGTGGTTGATAAAGATGTTCTAGGAACTCCTGAAGAAACCTGCTTAAGGTGAAACAGAAGCTTCTGTCGAGGTGTGAGGTGTGAATTACTTATCACCACAAAGAAGATTGTTGGACGTGGCGGTGTAGTAGCTGTTCTGTTTGGACATCAACATATGCTGGAGTTTGGAGACCTTGCAGATAAGTGATTACTAATTCTGTAATGAATGTATGGAAGATTTTTATTTATGAAGTTCTTTAATTCTCCTTTAGGTTGTCGTATTGGTGGTCCCGATCTTCCAGGCTCATGTAGAAGTGCAGACGCTGTGTAATTGTTTTAGTGTAGTTGTAGTTTCATATATTATAAGAATCCTTAAAAGTACTTTTTTGGATGTAATCTAATTAATTGATGTGAGAATTTTGTAATTGAAATTGGGTAAAAAGAAGATGTGATGTAAGTGTCTGCTTTAATCCTATGGTGATTGATTTTGCCACATGTAGGGGCGAGGCCATCCTGAGGTCTTTATTGCCTTATATAGTATGTATTGAATTGCAGAAGTTATTAAAAAACTCTTTTGAGTAAAACTGGTGGGTAATGTGATTTACTAAGGGTCTTTTTTATCTAGATTATCCACAACAAAGCCAAGAGCTCCCGAGTCAGGCTGCCATCATGGCTGTGGTGTCACCGGAACTCCCAGATTAGCTCCCTTAATGCCTCATATAGATATGGAACAATCAGGCTTTGTTTGCAGAAGACAAACCATTGATAATATTAAAGGAATACTACATTTAGTCGATGCCAAAAAGGTGTTTGATAGGGTACATTGACCATTCATGTACCAGGTCCTGGAAGCAATAGGAATTGGTCCTAGATTTATCCAAGGGTTAAAGGGGATATATGCCAACTCAGAAGCTAGAATTAAGGTAAACAGTTTGTACTTGGAGAGTTTTCCTTTGAAAAGAGGAACTAGATAGGGATGCCCTTTGTGTTCCATCTTATTTGTGTTAGTTGTGGAGCCTTTTGCTCAGGCAATTTGGGGAAAATAGCATTTCTGATGTGAAGATAGTGAAATCTTGTGTTAATACCTCCCCTATTTGCAGACAATGTCCTGCTTACTATAACCAATCCAAGTAACTCCCTACTAGTAATCCTAAATGAAATGGAAAAGTATGGTAAGGTATCAGGGTTTAAGGCTTATTTGGATAAAATGAAAATCCTGGATGTTAAAAGGAGGTTGAAGAAACGATATCCTTTTAGATGAGCAGATCAATCGGTTATATATTTAGGGGTGCAGATTCCAGCAGACTGGACTGAAGTTTATTAGGCTAATTATCCATCTTTAAAGAGTGCTTCACGATTTAAATAAGTGGCATCAATATGAGTTTTCTTGGGTGGAAAGAGTTGCCTCTGTTAAAATGAACATTTTTGCCAAGGCAGCTGTATCTATTTCAGCCATTACCAACTGTGGTATCAGAGAGGTTGTGGAAAAATTTACAACACAAAATCATGACATTTATATGGCAAAGGAAGAAATTAAGATTAGCTAAAAAAAATAATGGGAGGGAAAAATAAAGGGGAATTAGTAGTTCCTAATACAAAAGCATCCTATGAAGCAGCTCAATTTAGGAATATTTCTGAGTGGAAAGAAAGCCAAAGGGGAAAAAGATATGTGCAGACTGAAGAAATTTATAAGCTGAAGCACACAATTCAGTTTTGGCCCTGGATGGAGGATACTTGCAAATGGGGGGAAAATGTGAGAATCCAAATATATCCCAAGCAATAGAGTTTTGGTGGAGGGAAAAAGTAGTCACTGTGGCATCCATACATTACAATTCTATGTTTAAGGTAGGAAATAAGGGTCTGGGCATTATTAGATGGGAGCAGAAGGGGCTTCAATACTTTTTTCAATTGGTAGAGGAAGGGGGGTTTGGAACATCTGACAAGAGTTTAATCTAACAGGGAAGGATAAATTTTGGTATTTACGCGTGAAGCATTTTATGAAAGCCAGTAATAAAAAGGCAGAGATGCTGAAGGGATTGTCGCATGTGGAAGCTGTTTGGAATAGGGTGGGGGAAGGGGAAGTGTTACTCTCATTGCTATATACAGTATCAGCCTTCAACATGACAACTGGAATAATGATACAAGTATAATGACTTTCAGTATCAATTCCGTTTCATGGAAATTTTATTCTATTTTTGAAATTGTTGATATGCTACTGAGAAATTCCAGAAATTGAAACAAAAAACTCCCAACCTCAAGCCACATGCTGGCAAAGTTGACAGGAAGAACATGGAAAGAACAACATTTCAGTTGCCAAATATTAGACTAAAATCTTTATGTGATTCATACCTTATTTTTACATTTAAAAAGTTTCTGGATTTCATTTGATGTGTGTCTAACATAATCAACATAAATCAAAATGTCAAAAATATTCTACAAAATACAATACAAATTCATACAATCAAATATTCTAAAAAATCTCCACTAATCTATGCAATAAAAGGAAGTATAACCCATCTGGGGAGGGCAATAGTAAAAGAATATTTACTCCAGTAAAATCTTGACTGAAAAACTGCCCTTCTCAAATGTGCGTAAAAGTACATTAAAAAGATGTATTCCTGTGGATGTGTTTAAGTCAAGGGTAGTAAACTACCGTGTGTACAGGTGATGTTCAACCTTTCAGTCACCAACGCGAAAAGCAGATGAAAACTACATAAGAACATAAGATATGCCATACTGGGTCAGATCAAAGTCCATCAAGTCCAGTATCCTATTTACAACAGTGGCCAATCTAGGTCATATGTACTGTCACGCCCCCCCCTCCATTATCTCCCCGTATAGGCAGTTGCCTGGAAGAGGGGGGACGTGACTATAATATTTATAAATCCTTGTAAGTGCTGATGTCTGGGTTCCGTGTAGTTGTGGGCCAAATGAAGACAGCCAAGGTTAAGTGGTAACAATAACTTTATTGTCGCACAGGAATTTGTTATCTACCATCCCCTGAACAGAAACAAAATGTGGATACTTTCTAATGCCAAATAAAACGGAGTTACTTACCTGTAACTGGAGTTCTCCGGGGACAGCAGGATAAGTCAGCCACACTTGGTGACGTCATCCGACGGCGCCGAGACGGAAGTACTCTCCATAGCTCAGAAGGGCTTTGCCCTTCTGAGCATGGGCCAACTGGCCCCACCCCCTGCCCGCCCCTAGCTAGCCAGTACGTCCCTAGCTGAGCCTTTTGCCGCTAGGAGGCGGGCACCAGGACGGAGGTCGACCCCATCCAGGGGAGGTGGGCGGGTATGTGTGGCTGACTTATCCTGCTGTCCCCGGAGAACTCCAGTTACAGGTAAGTAACTCTGTTTTCTCCTAGGACAAGCAGGATGAGTCAGCCACACTTGGTGCCTCCCAAGCTGGCATGTGCTGAGGTGGATGGGGGAAGGCCGAGAACCTTTTACAGGCCCGGCCTGCGCCCTTGCTACAGCATGTCGCATGCTGCGACAAGGGCCTGAAGAAACATAGAACATGATGACTGGAAAGGACCACATGGCCTATCTAGTCTGTCCTTCCATATCAACAGATGCAACAGTCCACTTTTAGGCGTGTAGTGGTGGTGCATGCGTGTGACGCCGCAGCGGTGTGAGAAGGTGCGGTTACCAGGCACTATACGACGGCCTGCCGTCATGATGCACAACTGTGCAGATGGTGTAGGCGCAAGGCACCTCTGTGGTGCAGGCCCATTGAGTAGTATCGGTACGGGAGTAATGGCAATGCAGGAGCAACGTGTAGTTACAAGGCGCTTCTGTGAAGTAACAGAGAAATAGGCCTCCCTTGTGTGGAAACAGAGATGCAGGCCCCTCAAGCAGTGGTGGTGTGGGAGTTGGGTTCACCACAACGACGAGGCAGAGGTAGGCACGTGGAGCGGTAGTGGTGCGGGAGTCACCGCAGCGAAGAAGCAGTGGCAACAGGTAGCTGGCCACGACAGCGTTGCAAATAGGGAATCAGGACCTCATTAATGAGGGGGGGGGGCTTCTCTTTTAGCCTTTATTCGATATCGTCTATTTAGTATTTATTTCACCCTTTTTTTTTTGTAGTCAATTCTGCAGTTTGTTGCCGGAGGGTGCTGCAAACCGTTAGAGTCGCCTGAAGGAGATGACAGGGACTGGTAAATCACTGCTCGGCCCCATACCGGTATCGGTTGGTAATGTATCACCATTCAGAGGCAATGGAGGGTGAGTGACTGTCCAAGGTCACAAGGCGTGCCAGTGGGAATCAACCCTAGATTTTCTGGGTACTAGGCACTCCTGGACCTCTGTCTTTGGGAGACATGATCTAGATTGGGCACAGTTAGGAGCAGACGTTGACCAGTACGGTGTACCATCCGGCCTGTGTCACCCCTGAGGGGCAGCGGTGCTCCTTGGGGTGATCAGTGCAAAGCATCAGCTATGCTATAAGAGTGGTCTGAAGTTATCCACTAAGCCCACCGTGTCCCTCTTTGGTTCCGCGGCTGGCGGCATGTGGGGGCTGCGAACCAGATTGTCAGAGCTGCCTGGTTAATAAGGATTCCTGACCTCATCCCTCTCAGCACGGATACTGTGTGAGAGGTGCACTCATTATCAATGGTGTTCTTGGACAGTGTATACCATTGGAGGTCTATTTCGGATCCTTATGCAAACAGTGGCTGTCCAGAGCACCTTCTCAAGAAGGCCCACACGAGACGCTGGGCACTGCGTGCTACAGGGAGCCACAGCAGTCGATCAGTCGTGTAAATAAGGGGACTGGGCTGGCAGGAGCCAGAACTGGGACTTGAACCTTCAGCTTTTGAACACACTGTCTGTGTACTGCACTACCGTGTTGCCACTGGAACGTGAGCATGCCCTGGTACTGGACAGTGGGCATGGTGAAGGGCATTATCCATCTTTAACGGATGCACCTCCTGTTCTCGGCGTGGCAAGCAGATTTTCTGCGGTCAGCCCCCCTGGACATAGCTTCATCTGACGGCTGCAACTGCCTTCCAACATTCCTAGACCCAGGGGGGGGTGACGGGAACTGAAGAGCAGTCGGCCGTCCTCACTCTGTCCAGGCCCTGGAGGCATTGCTGCACCGCGTGATGCATTGTAGCGCCCCCCATGTGGTCCTCAGCGAGGTCTTGAACCAGCGAGCTGCCGGTTAGAATACTGCCTTTGGGCATGCCGAGTCGAGTGCTGCCCTGCGATGATCATAAGGGGAAGAACCAGATAGGAGGTGCCCGGCTTGCCCCGAGCCTGTCACTCCCAGGTGCAGGAGATTACCTTGAGACTGTGTGTAGCTCGGTCGGGGAGGAACCCGGTCACTGTGGGTCTTGAGGTTGGTCCCGGAAGGCTCCGGGGAGCGGGAGGGCATGAACGGGGCTGGAGTGCTGCATGTGGTTGCAGCTGATAAGGCAGATAGGTGACAGAGGTGAACACATTCTATCGCAGAACATTTAAGGATCCTGAGGGATCTCTCCGCCTCCGCTGGAAGTCCGCAGATATGTTAGGGATCCCGTGGGTTGCATTTACCTCTAAGGGATCCTATGAGGAGTGGTTACGCGGCTCCCGCTGCTCTGACACCTTGTCCCTTGCTCATGGGCAGAGCCCTGGCCATTAGGCAACACCTGTGTGCAGGGTCTACAAGTGTATCAAGCGGATGTTCCCGGGCTGCTAGGCTGACCAATTCAGCTGATGGTTCCTAAGCAATGTGTGCCTTCGAGGCAGTCCTGACTCCTGGCGACCCAGAAGCTCCTGGGCTTCTAGGCAGTGACATTGGAAGCAGGTTGCCAGGCCTTTCATCCGAGGCAATGGAGGGTTAAGTGACTTGCTTAAGGCCACAGGGAGCGCTAGTGGGCTAGAACCTAGGTTGCTCGGTTACCAAGCCAGTGTTCTAACCACTAGCCTACCCCTTTACTCTATTCGGGTTGATGCAGCTAACCAGTGGACGCTGGGTTCCATCCCTGAATGTTCATGCACCCAGAGATACTTGGGGGGGCGTGAATGTCATCCTTCACACCTTCAGATGTAGGTGATGGCCGGAGTAGCTGGTCAGGGTGGTTGTGCCTGCAGTCAGAGGGGCTCTAATGACCTTGGCTGAAAACATGTATGCACTGCAGGGTCTGCAGATTGGATCTGGGCCTGTGGCCCTCTGATTACGCTACACAGACTGTGTTTACTGCAGCTCATTGTTGCTACTGTCACCGGTGGAGCCACCGGAGGTGGATTGTCACGGTTCCCTTTGGGCTCCGCAGAGTGTGCCTCATGCAGAGGTTACCAGGGACATAGTTTGTCACGGCCTCTAGGCCGGAAGGAAGCCCTTGGTCCTTTGGGCTGTTCTCCGGGCAGCGCAGAGTGTGCCTCATGCAGAGGTTACCAGGGACATAGTTTGTCACGGCCTCTAGGCCGGAAGGAAGCCCTTGGTCCTTTGGGCTGTTCTCCGGGCAGCGCAGAGTGTGCCTCATGCAGAGGTTACCAGGGACATAGTTTGTCACGGCCTCTAGGCCGGAAGGAAGCCCTTGGTCCTTTGGGCTGTTCTCCGGGCAGGTGCCCCAGAGCCATAATAGACAGTGACTTGAGTATTCTGGTTAGAGTGACCTGAAGACTCGCGACCCGGATATTGGATGCATTTAATTATCTCCCTGTAGGATCTGTAATGCTGTGTGTATGATATCAGACAGAAGCCATCTATTCGGGTTCTGATGCCGTTGTTAGACGGGAAGTGGTCGTTTCTCTGTTACTGGGCGAGGGGGCACGGGGGGGCTGTAGCTTGCAATCGTGGTGATGTAAGGTGTCCCCCTGGCTGTTTAGTGTCAAGACACTTCTTCAGGGCTAGCCTGTGCCTCTGACTGCTGTTGTGGGTATCGATGGTGATAGACCGAACTCGTTTGGGAACTGCCATGGTAACAGGGTAGCGCAGAGTGCAGAGATGCCCCATAGGGCAGTTCTTGAAGAGTGGAGCCTCGATGTGGCAGGCTGTGATGAATTCGAAAGCTCCTGCTAGCCACCCGACTCACAGTCGGAGCTGCCTATCTGACTCGCAGCTGGAACTAGACTTAACAAGTGTCTTCCCTCATGTCCTGTAGGGGACTGCTAGAGCCTATAGGGGGACAGCCCAAGGTTCGGTGTAACCCAGGCCTTTAGCTGGGATTGAACCCATGACCATTGGCCCTGAAGTCATCATTGCATAACTCTGTGCTACAGCCAATGCGGTTGTCGCTTGGGAGTTAGGCACAGGTCATCATCAGGCCTCTTTCAGGATATCCCGTTTTGTAGCAATGCAGTTGTGATGCCGGGAAGGACTGCATGGAGTATGCCCCCGGGCAGGGGGCGGTTGTGATGTGCGTCCATTCTTGCAGAATGAGTGCAGGCATGGCTGTGCCTCTGCCCTGGGAACGCGACACGTTTATAGGGTCAGAGGCCATCTGCTGGTGGACAGGGAGCTGTGCTGATTTGCCGCTGCTGCCGCCGAGTCCGAGCGATCAATTGGTGGACAGGGAGCTGTGCTGATTGCCGCTGCTGCCGCCGAGTCCGAGCAATCAATTGCTCCATCTCCATCTGAGGCAACCGGATGCTGAGGCTGTGTGATTCAGCTGGTGGTCCGCTCCAGCAGAGGCCACAAGATTTTCACCAGTGCTGATTAGGGGCTGGTGGTCCGCTCCAGCAGAGGCCACAAGATCCAGCAGCCACATGATTTTCACCAGTGCTGATTAGCATGGGTGTCACCAATGCCTGTTGTGGTCGGATCGGGTCCAGTCGCTGTCAGTGCCTGTTGGGATCGCACCGAGAGATGTCCCCATCGGCGCTGTGTATTCTGCTGAGGCAGCTTTTCTAAGCGGGAGAGCAGGTTGCAGGTAGGTACAGCGAGGGTTTCATGCGCGCCGGAGTGCCCGTTGAAGTATTCATGGGCGCCGAATGCTGCTGAAGCTCCCCAAGCGGTGAGCAGAGTCCGGAGCCTGGTGACATGACGCTGTGCCGGGAGGCGGAGCTCCAGAGAAGAGACAAGTGCTGCCGGCAACTTGGGGATTTCTGTGTTGAGAGAAGTTCCAACGTCTGCGCCAGAACAGTTTGGGGCTTCAACGTCGGGCCCGCTTCAACGTCGGCGCAGGAACAGTGTGGCGCTGGAACAGTGTAGTGCTTCAACGTCGGCGCCGCTTCAACGTTGGCGCCGGCAGAGCCGACCAGTGGCGCTGAGAGGGGGGAGGAGCCGTGGCAGCGTTCTAGCAGATGCCGGCCAATGGTGCTGCAACGGATGTCCTCTGTGTGCCTGGATCGGCGCCGACCAATGGCGCCGAGGGGGGAGGAGCCTCGCCCGTGACGTAAGCGTGCAAGATGGCCGCCGCCATGAGGGCCTCGTGGCTGGCAGTATCGGAGCTGCAGGAAGGCCTCGCCGAACTCTCCGGGACAAGCAGGATGGGGATCGGCAGTATCGGGGATGCAGGAAGGCCTCACCGAACTCTCCGCACAAGGAGGTATTCCGCCGGAAGTCTCCTGAGCGACGTAGAAGCAGCACCGTGGGGTCCCAGAAGGGAGAATCCATGCTAAGGGGAGCAGAGCTATCCCTCGGAGGACTGCGGCTGGAGATGGAGGCCTCAGAGGCACATCTCGGGCTGCAGCGACTCTTCACATTAGGAGTGCTGCTTGAGCCAGGCATGCGGACCGAAGGATGGGAGCTCAGCTGCACGATCTGGAGAAAGGAGGTACGTTAGAGGGCTAGCCGGGGACGGAGGCCTGTTAGGCACGTCCTGGGCTGCCGCGCTGGCAGGGCTTCCTCTCAAGCCCCCTTCCTGGAGGCCTTTCCTCACGGACAGCTCAAGCATGGGTCCCATGCTCGCAGCTGGTCTGGATAGAAGGTATCTGAATAGAAGCAAGCAGAAGACAATTAAAGCTGATAATACATACGTGTAAATGAGAGAAATTTAATTTTGGTGGAGAGTAGCAAAGTCCGTCTTGCTGGCAAGGCGGAAGAACTAAAAACTGGCTAGCTAGGGGCGGGCAGGGGGTGGGGCCAGTTGGCCCATGCTCAGAAGGGCAAAGCCCTTCTGAGCTATGGAGAGTACTTCCGTCTCGGCGCCGTCGGATGACGTCACCAAGTGTGGCTGACTCATCCTGCTTGTCCTAGGAGAAAGTCCAAGATGTGATAAAAGTCCAACCTGATCCTTCTCAGGGTTGTCAGTTCAAATAATACAGGTTGTCCAAACTTATCTTCAGTTCTGAACAGCTTTACTTTGCAGCTAATTCAATTGTATAGCATTCACAGTTCACAGCTGCTTAATGAGGTTGAGTTTTACACTCTAGCAGAACGCTGCTTCTCCACGTGTAAGAACTCAATGGTATGAAGTAATTTCTTCAGCATTTATCACAAGCATAAAGATATACAGCTTTTAGTCATGACAACAGTAAGCACACTCTGCGTCCATCTCAGAACAACTGCTATCTGTTATAGCTGATTCAATTTGCATTGGTTCAACTTCAGAGTCAGATATATTCTGGTTAGTATCAGGGTACTGCAGAGCAACAGGCTTCCACTGTTCTAATTGGTTTCTAAGCTGTTTCCATTTATAACTCTTTCCACTTCGTGGTATCTGAGAGGAACTAGAATTACCAGCTTCCTTTAAAACAGGGTTAAGGTAATCAAACTGGCTTAACTTTCTTCTAGTATGTCTGACTTTCACAGGTTGGTAAAAAGGCAAGTCTCTGTCTTTGTACTGCTTCACTATCTCCCGTGTAGCAACTGGCTTAGCAGGATCTGGCTCTAGCCTTCGTCTCCGTAGCACATAATCAGCAGTTTGCTTAAGAGCAGCTGGGCTATTCTCAGAGCTTATGCCAGTAACACGCTGCCTGCCCTGGGAACGTTTATGCAGCTTATCAAACAGAACTTTACTTTTGCTCAATCTCCCACCTGTACCCACAGCTTCTAGGGAAGATTCCAGGGAAGAACTTCTGCCTCTTCTGGGTAAGGATTCCAGCCTCTCCCCATGAGATTTAAAGTAGCTTCTAACCTGCTTCTCCTTGATGTTTGGCCTGTGGTAATTTCTCTCCCTCAGAGGAAGCTTTCTCAGCTGCTTTTCCAGAGACCTCTCTTTCTCCAAGCAGTCCTGCTGGCAACTTCCCAAGCACCGTGTGCTATCCTGGCAATGGTTGCTCCTTCCTTTGCCTCCTTTTGAATCCCAGTCAGTCACGACCTGACTCTCCAACTGAATCTTGATTATCACCTGGAAGTGAATAACCTTCTCCTTCCGAATCCAAATCTCGATCTCTTCCTTCCTGGTTAAGAGCATGGGGCTGCCCTATCCAGTTTGACTCCGCCCCCTTGCCTCTTACGTCAGCTGGGTTGTCATGGAGCTGGGGTGTGGCTCTCTCACTGACTTTCTATGCAGAGAGTTTCTCTGGGCTGGTGCTTTAACCCCTTCCCTGCCTGCATTGCTGTGTGCATTTGGGGAAAGAAGTTGTTTTAAACCCCTTTTTCTGGTGTTTAAGCCCTCTGCATCATCACAGTACCTAGCAGTTTCCCCAAAAGACACAGGTTCCACAATGCTTGTATTGGGTCAAGCATTGATATCCTGGGTCCTTTTTAATAATGGTTTATGGACCTTTCCTCCAGGAACTTGTCCAAACCTTTTTTAAACCCAGCTACACTAAGGGGTATATTTACTAAACTGCGTTAACGTAGCAGCGGCTATGTTAACACGCGTTAAGTAACGTTAACGCACGTTAACATAACCTAACACGCGTTAGCGTTCCCGGCCGTGGTAAACACCGCAGAGGGTGGAGAGAAGGGGTCAATGGGTGGGGAGTGGGCAGGGAGAGGCTCCCACGACACCAACGCGGGGAACTGAAGGGCTGGAAACTAATGCAAATGAAAACCTGGCATTAGAGGCACATTTGCAGGACAGGGAAACCATTTCAATGTCAGCAATGTACAGCCTAGGCAGGGAGCCCGAGAAAGGTGATAGTAGTGCTCCATCTGCAGCAACAGTATAGTGGCCAAGTATGAAAGGCCACTATGGTGATGGTGCAAATGGGGCAAGGGGGACTGCAAGCGGGACATGCAGTGGGGCAGCTGGGGCACAGGATGAACTAGGCCGTCGCCTAGGTGGCACATAGGAACATAAAAACCGGAAATCAGCAGGAAAGCAGTTGACCAGGGCCAAACATGCCCAGTAGTCCGTGTTCCACAGTGTCCCATCCAGGGAACATTACCCAGCAAGTACCCCAAAAGTCACACAGGTACCACTATGCCTGTAATAGGGCAGAAGGGCACATCTGGGGACCATACTAACAAGGGTCCATAGACCACCCCCAGGATGGGTCCCAAACAGTTCATAGACCCAGCTAACTGAACACAATTTACGGCAGCCCCTAGTAAGGCATTGCAGGGTGTACCCATACGTTGTCGGAAACATATATACACCCAGTAGGCCAAACTGAGTACACCATACCTGAGGTGCATATCCTAGCCTGTCCACAGTCGGCAGTAACAACACACTCCAACGATAATAAATGCCAATGTTTTTTCAAAATATGACATACTTGAACTACGTTTGACATATATGGCAAAACGCCCGTGATTTTTTGCTCCCGATTTGTGTCATCAGTTCTCTTAGGAACATCTGAAAAAACATTGGCATTTATTATCGTTGCACCCGTGTTTTCAAGAGCCATTACAGATCGCGTACACCAGAGGTCCTAATTTAGGAGATCTTATTGGCAGTACGTCATTTTCAGTTAAAATTGATAAAAATCTTATGGATACCGAATTAGGACACCACTCGTGTCATAAGTGTGAGTTCTGCCCACAGACTATTGTGGGTAAAGAATGGACCATACCAAATATTACGTTTAAACATGTTTCAAAATGGTCTACAACATGTTCTACGTCTTTTGTAGTATGTGTTACTATGCCCCTGTCAAAAGTTATACATAGGTTGCACTACTCGGACGATACGTCGACGATTACAGAACATGCCTCGAGAGTTCGAAATAGTGTAACATCTACTCCTATTGTGCAACATTGTATAGATTTTCAGCATACATTTGGGGACTTTAAATGGAGAGTTTTGGATCATATTCCTGTGAATCCAAGAGGGGGATATAGGGAGCAACGAGTTCAATTGCTTGAACAGGCATGGATCTTTCGCTTGTCATCTTTAGAACCGAATGGTTTAAATTTAGAACAGGATTGGGCTAGTTTGTTGTGACGTACTAGCAGGTGATTGGATTTGGGTTTTTTTAAAATCTTCCAGGATAATCAGTTGGTCAGGAAGTTTGACTGAATCACTGAAGGAGTTTTCAAAGGAGCAAGAAACTCTTTTTGGCGCTCTTAACAGAAAAATTTGGAACTTCTGCAGTGGCATTAAACGTTGAAACAGGACCAGAATGGAATGACTTGGCCCTAAACACAGTACTGTGTTCGGCGATATTGACTGCGAAGATTGTGAGGGAGACTTTACAAAAATCCCCTTGAGCGAACCAGCGGCGATATTCACTGCGAAGATTGTGAGGGAGATTTTACATAGATCCCCTTGAGCGAACCAGATAATACATTAATTAGATGAGTATTTCAACTATATTTATTGAGCTATATTGAGACTTTTATATTGTGGTGTAGCACTGAATAGTGTGCATAATTTCACGATTAAGAATTAGTGGAATATTAACCGCGGTTTTGATTAAAAGGGAAGTTACACTTCGGGGGGGGAGACCTCTCATGGCAAAAACTTCCGACAAAATAAGATAGATACATAGGATTTAGTTTCCATATACACACTCTAGTGGCTAGATGATTTATGAGTTAGAGTGGGGGTTATTAGATTAGAATTAGGACATGATTACTGGCACACTTATAAACAATTCAAACCAGTTTGAACAGAAGAACCACATTCCCACTGCAGTAAAATTAGACGCACCTGTGATCAATTGTCAGTAGTCACATGACTTGAATCAACCATTGAATGATGGTTCTGATGTTTAAAATGGCCACATTCACTCCCTCTTCAACTTTCAAAATGGTGAAGACAAAAGACCTGCCTGAGACCATCAGAAAAGCCTTTCTCAAACATCATACTTCACAGAGGTACAAGGCCATCTCCAAAGATCTTGGGAATCCTGTGGCTCCAGTTTGCAATGTTATTAAGATATTTTCTGCTCATGGAACTGTCAAGAACCTCCCAGGACATGGTGGGAAGAGAAAAATTAATCCAAGAAGTCTTCGCAGGTTAGTGTGAACTGTTGGAAAAACACCACATACAATATCCAAAGAGCTTAAGGCTGACTTGGAGCAATCTGGAGTGGTGGTTTCAACCTGCACCATATGCTGCACACTAAACAAAGATGGACTTCATGGGTGAGGGCCAAGGACTCCACTGCTCAAAGACAGACATAAAAAGGCACACCTGATCTTTGCCCAAATCCATCTTGAAAAACCACAATCCTTCTGGGAAAATGTTCTGTGCACAGATGAAACAAAACAAGCTCTTTGGCAATACAGACTAGCAATACATTTATAGGCAAAGAAATGTAGCTTATAAGGAAAAAAACACCCTTTCTACAGTTAAATATGGTGGAGGTTTCATAATGTTGTGAGGCAGTTTTGCTGCCTCAGAAACTGAAGGCCTGGAAGGTATTAAAGGAATCATTTTGAAGCAAAATGTGCTACCTAGTGTCAAAAAGCTAGGTCTGGGTCAAATGTCATGGGTCCTCCAGCAGGACAATGACCCAAGACATACATCCAAATGTAGAAAAGAATGGTTAAAATGGAACAAATGGACTGTTTTAAACTGGCCAGCAGTGAGTCCTGATCTCAATCCAATCGAGAACCTTTAGAAAGAGCTGAAATTTGCCATTGGTAAAAGGAATCCTGGAAACATTCATGAGCTGGAACAGATCGCAGTTGAAGACTGGGAGAAACTACCAGCAGATAGATGTACGAAACTTATAGATGGTTACAAGAAACATTTGGAGGCTGTCATCCTTGCCAAGGGTTGTGCAACCAAGTATTAGTAAAGGGTGCAATTAATCCTGTCCTGGTCATATATTGTTTTTTTTCTCAGAAATTATTATGTCCTAGTTGCAAAGACATCATTTTTTTTTGTTGTTGTATACCTTTGAACATACTATTAAAATATTATGATGACATACGAGGTGTGACAAAAAAGAAATGAGAAAGTGGCAGCCACGCCCATAACTCAATGCCAATTGGCTAACCGCTTATGTCACTGTGTTGTGCAACATCTCGCCACTATTCTGCTATAATATTTTTCATCTCTCTCACTCTGTTTTTCTTTTTCAGGTTTTTTTGTAGCACAGTGCTCCTTTGCTTTGTCACGCAACTGGAGGTGGCAGAAATATGGAGCAAAGAATCAACTTGAAATTTCTGGTTAAGTTGGAGAAGGGCCCAATTGAGTGTCTCCAACTTCTCCAAAAGGCTTATGGAGAAGATGCAATGTCAAGGCCGCAAGTCTACGAGTGGCACAAACGCTTCAAGACTGGCCACGAGGAGGTGGAGGATGACCCCAAATCAGGACAGCCTTCCACGACAAAGATGGCTGAGAACATTGACAGAGTGAACAAGCTGGTGCGGAGTGATTGGAGACAGACAGTGCAGATGATAGCTGAGGAGCTCAGCCTGAGCAACGAGTCAGTGCGGACCATTTTGGGTGCAGAAGCTGGGGATGCAGAAGGTGTGCACCAAGATGGTGCCCAAGCTTTTATCGGACAACCAGAAGGAATACTGGGTCAATGTTTGTCGAGACTTGCTAGAGAAGATCAGAGAAGATCCAGAGTTTGTTGGACGAGTCATCACAGGAGACGGGACTTGGATCTTTCAGTACGATCCTGAAAGCAAGAGACAGAGCCTGCAGTGGAAGACTCGACTGTCACCCAGACCCAAGAAGGCGCGCATGTCCAAATCAAGGATCAAGGTCATGCTGATCGCATTCTTCGACCAGAATGGAGTGGTCCATCATGACTTTGTGCCTGAGGGTCAGACAGTCAACCAGCACTTCTACCAGCAGGTCCTCAATCGCCTCTATGACTGGGTATGGCGTAGCAGGCGGGCTCTGTGGAGAGACAAGCTGGGGCTGCTCCAACACGAAAACGCACCCGCACACACTGCGCTCAGTGTGAGGCAGTTCTTGGCCAACAAACAGATCACAGCTCTCGACCATCCTCCTTATTCCCCAGATCTCGCAGCGTGTGACTTCTGGCTCTTCCCCAGGCTGAACACTGTGCTCAAAGGAACTCATTTTGCCTCTGTAGAAGAGATCAAGGCCACTGTGACAAGGGAGTTGAGGGACCTCAAGGAGGAGGACTTTACCGAGTGCTTCCGTACGTGGCAGAAGCGAATGCAGAAGCGCATTAACTCTGGGGGGGGGGGGGGGATTACTTTGAAGGGGACAATGCGTAATTTCTCTGTAGATTTTGTAATAAAACATTTATGGGAAAGTCTCATTTCTTTTTTGTCACATCTCGTACAGTTGGAATATTTCCAATTATCTCTCAAGATATTGTATACAACATACCGAAAATGCAAGTTTGCCAATAATGCTGACCACAGCTGTAGATGCCTAACTGATGTAATCTCTATTCCGAAAGTATACACTTCAGCTCTATGATGTGTACTTTCACTATAGATGTGCGCATGGTTGGAGTTTGGGTAAAGTGAATAAATATGTGCATAAATGATAAATTGCAGTAACTTACACACATTCTTTAAAATTCTAAGTGCAGGCATTTACACCAGCTCCAAGGGTGGTGTAAGTGATAGTGCCTTAGGTTAACATCCATACTGGCTACTTAGGGGTATGTTTACTAAACCGCCTTAACGTCGTAGCGGTGGTATTATCGCGCGATAAGTGACATTATCGCGCGATAATGTAACTTATCGCTCGATAACGTCACTTATTGAGCGATAACGCAGCAGCGGCGTTAAGGCACACTAACGCTGTGAAATCCAGGTCTGAAGGGTGGAGTAAGGCTTCCCAGAGGGCGGAGAGAAGGGGTAAATGGGCGGAGAGTGGGAGGGGATAGGCTCCAGGCACATTAACGCTGTGAAATCCGGGTCTGAACACTAACGCCAGTGAAACCATCGCGTTAAGGCACATTTGCAGGAAAGAGAAACCATTTCAGTCAGCAATGTGCAGCAAAGGCAGGGAAACCCAGAAAAGTGATAGTTGTGATGCATGTGCAGGGACCAAAAAGGCAAATAAACATATAAAAGGACCAGAACCACATCTAAAATCCGAATAACCAAGCTGGCCAATAGTGATATTAATGATAAAAAAAAAGCAACACTACTGACAAAGCGTATAAATTAAGATATCATGTTTGGAAGGGTCTATGCTCTGTCCCCCTACAAAGTGAATGATCCCACATTGAAATAGCGCTGATCAGGGTTTCTGTCGTTTAGATTGGGCAGGTTTGTTATGGCGTGCACATGTGCAGCAACAGCAGAGTGGGCACGTAGGAAAGGGCAACTGTACTGATGCTGTAAATGGGATACAGGGGGCTGCAGGCGGCACATGCCGTGGTCCAGCAGGGGCACAGTGCGGGCTAGGCAGATGCCTAGGTGGCACATAGGAATGCCGAAACTGTAAAGCAGCAAGACAGCAACTGACGAGGGTCCAACATGGGCACGAGTGTGTGTCCCACAGTGTCACAGGGGAGATTACCCAGCAGGTACCCCCAAGGGCACATAACATTGGCAGGCAGTGCGGGGGGGGGAAGCGCGCATGTCCATATAGGCACCCCTACCCGAGAACCCACATCATAGGCAGCTGCCTACCGGCATACTGGATGGCCTGGGACTGCGCACTACCAGCACCACCGGTATAATGGCATGGCAGTATGGTGGCGGAGGGGTGCTGGTGGCGGAGGGGGCAGTGGCATCTGCCCACAGCAGACCATGGCCTAGCCCCGTTTAGGTGGGTGCCATGCAATGCAACGCAACAGACAGGGTCTGTCTGACGAACAGTCATGGTACCCCCAGGGAATGAACTGTCCCTGTGGCAACAGTGTGATGCAGTACACACAGTCAGTGTGTTCAGGAGCAGAAGGTCACAAGTTCAAGCCCCAGCTGTGGCTCCTGCCAACCCTTTCCCCATATTTTACCCAGTACTAAACCGTGGTAATAAAGACGGAACCTTTATTGCAGATAAAATAAACATGCCTGAAACGCCTATATTTTACCCTACAGAGCACAGACACCATAAACATGTGCAATCCCTAGAGCAGAGTTTCCCAACTGCAGTCCTGGAGGGCCAAACACCATTCAGGTTTCATGCTGTCCCTAATAAATATGCATGAGATGCATTAGTATGCACCACCCCCATTTTATGCAAATGTATCTCATGCATATTCATTAGGGACAGCATGAAAACCTGAACAGTGTTTGGCCCACCAGGACCGGAGTTGGGAACCTCTGCCCTAGAGCAGCAGCCAACAGGGGCATAAACACCCACACCCACAGGCTCCACTTTCCAAAGCCTCATGGAGAGTCAGGCTGTTGGGCCCTGCGCGCAGCAGCATCTCCCAATACTAGCACTTGCATACCTTAGCAATGCCGCCCTAAACTTGGGAATACGTTACACATATATCAAAAGGTTGCTATGATTAATGGCAGATAACAATTCCTAAGTTAAGCACAATTTGCTGATAGAGCTGCATCATAGCAACCTTTCTGATATCTGTGGAGTGTGTTTCAGTTTTGGTTTCTGACAGTGTTTACCACCCCGGAGAGTGACCCCAACAGTATTGTGTACCATAGCCATGCCTGCACTGTGCCCTGGACTGGTGTAGTGGCCAGGGCTGCCAAAAGCCTCTATATTTGCACAATGCTGGCATAGGTGTGGGAGTGTGTGTCTGTCTATCCAGTGTGTTGTGGCTGCCTACACCTTACTCAGCCCACACTGCTTGCACTGTTTCCAGTGTTAGCCTGCCAATGTGCATAATGAGGAGCAAGGTACTGTGGGTTGTAATGGGGAAGAGATATCCTGTGATAGAAAAACAGAGGAACCTAAATGCAATAGGGCTGTTTCTAGCAGGAAGGAAGAGATCAGGACTCCCAGTTGCCAAAGGCAACACAAACATTCCCAGCCACGAGGGCAGGAACCCCGCCCAGCTGACAAACAATCCTGAGCTCCTAGGTCTAATAGCCTTCACCTGGGAGGGGGAAGGGCCAGATTAGATCCCCAGCAAACATATAAGAGACGTTCACTAGAGTTTGAAGGGGGAGAAGAGGAGAAAGGAAGGGGAGGACAAGGAAGCAGCTGCAGCAGATGCAAAGAAAGAAAGAACCACGAGTGACAGAGTTCTAAGGAACAATGTAAGAAGCAGGAAAGACGCTGTAGATCAGAACCAGCTGAAAGGTGTGTGTAAGCTGAGGTCTGGATCTTGGAGGCAACGTCTGCCCTGGTGTGAAAGAGAACCTTATGTGAGTGATTCAGTAGATTCTGATACTGATTGGGAGAGAGGAAGGCAGAAGGCTGCTGACAGTGATAGTTGGAGGAGAAAGGCACAGAAACCTTTTAACCAAGCCTCCAAGCATTTATCTTATGGTGAAAGTAGCATAAGAGAGAAAATACCAGTGAGGATAACTGGGAAGCATTTACAAGCACAAGGGAGTGAAGGACCTACAGTGCAAGACATTTGTATGTCTGAAGAGGAGGGTGAACAGCCAATATGCAGAGAGAAGCCTCTGAGGTTTAAACTCCGTCCTAAAGGAGCAGTGCACAGACCTCCCTTCGCCTCAAAGCCAGAAGGTAGGCTAATTAACCCTTGTAAAGGTGCTCATAAGACTTTCTCTCGTAGAAGCTATAAAGGATATAATTCTCCTGTGAACTATGTACAGAGATATGCTGAGACTGATCCTTACCTGTTAGAGGAAATATTAGGGGAGTCTCAGGAACTGGCAGAAGAAAATAAGCTGCCAACACTTTATATGCAGCAGAAGGTTTATTCAGATGATTGTCAGAGTGAGTCCATGATAATTGATCCTCCAGAAGCTGAATTATCTGACAATCAGATGGACTGTACATTAGCTGTATTAAATGATGTGATTTCTCTGCGCTGAAGCCAAACAGTTTGTGGAAGTTATCTAACTGCCTGTTAAGAAGCACAAGACTTTACTTTTTCTTACTTTATGCCAGAGTGCATGGCTTATGTTCTTTTGTTATCCTGTGTTTGAATCCAACCCCGGGAGGGGAATTAAAAGCCTGTTTTGACCTTAACCACTCGACCCACGACTATCACTTATTGAAAGGCCCACAACTACACTCTTAAACCTTTCAATAAAAGGTCTCCAAGCAGCCTACCCTGTATGCTAAAGCTACAGGTGGACCAATTGGTGACAGGGTATGGCCTGGACAGGGTGGCCTGGGCAGGATGCATCTGCACAGGGCACAGGGCAATGGCTGGACATTGTAGTGCCCGGCCACCACCTGCACGGACAGGATGGCCACAGCATGTCCTGCTTGGAGGTCACTCTCACCCTGACTGAGAAGTGACCACGGCATGGCTAGGTTCCCCCATAGTGCTATATAGTATTTCTCTCAAGTGATATTTATGGGTTCTCTTTTTTGGGGCCCAATCACTGACTTATCTGCTGGGTGTGGGTGCTCACATCCCAGTTTTGGGTGCACACATCTCCTCCAGGAACATGCACTATGGACTAGCTAGCAGACTGTCTGCAGTTAGTATGTGTATGGCTGGAGAACCTTGCAGGGTGCAGCGGCTGGAGACTCACTGTGCTTGCTGCTGGAGAATGTCAGATAGTGGTGGGGGGGCAGCTGAGCATTTGCAGGCCTACTGTCTGTCTGCCATTGCCTTATGGATGCGTACAGATCTGCATTGACTGCCCTGTAGGGTGCCTGTTCCCCAGCAGGACTGGTGTTGATGGTCCCCTCTACTGTCACCATTGCAGGGATGTAGAATGTGGATCTGTTGGTGGGAGATCCTGTCCCCCGTGGTGCTACATAATCCACCTATGGGTCCAAACACCCCCCTTCACTTAAATCATGTGACCATGGCACCCACACAGGATATGCACTATTCTGGGTGCATCATAGTCCACAAGGGCTAGACGTGACTGGGAAATACGGATGGACACAGGTGTATCCTAGGTGTGTCTGCAAGGACTACCTCTCACACACTGGCACTGATGGCAACCTGCAGCATAGCCTATCTCAGCTAAGCCAGGTGCTGCGGACCTGGTGCTGGGTGCCCCACCTCGCCCTCAGGGTGAGCACAATACCCCCACAATGTGTCGGTCTGTAGCTACTCTGTGCCAGTATCACACACAGTCAGTTCCCCCTACCAGGCCGAGGTGCTGTGGGGGTGCATACCCCATCTTGTGATCATATGTAGACTGCTGATCTGCATGTGCAGTGCATCATGGGTATGGGTGAGTTAACTCTATCCTGGTAACCACAGCAGACAGTTTGTGTGGTGACCTGCAGTCCTTCTGTAGCCAGCCAGGGGTTTGTTAGTAGCTATAGAGATGTATCTCACTGGCTACTTCACTGACTGTGGAGGCAGAGGTCAAGGGTTTGATCCCACAGTGGTGTTATTTGATAGGGCTGTTTGAGGCATTTCCTTTTTTTAATTTAAATTAGTGCTGCCAGCAAAAACACCCTCACAGTGCTGCAGCCTTAAGATGCCTCATAAGGCACCCTATAGGGAACATTATAAGGTGCCTTGGCAGAAAGTACACTTTATAATGTGCCCTCTGGAGTGCCTTATGCGGCACCTTAGGTAAATATAGTAAAGGGTAATGCCTCAGACAGCCTTATTCATTAAGCCCACTGGGGGATCAAACTCATGACCCCTGTTTCATCAGTCATTGTATTAACCAGTGTTTTACACCTCTGTTGCTGTGTTTGCAGGTCAGCGCGCCTAATTAAGGCTAATGCGCGTTAATGTGCCACGGCTCCCTCTATCGCGCGATAACAGACTTTATCGCGCGATAATCCGAAATGCTACCTTAAGACCGGAACGCCCACTACCTTATATGACATTCGTCACAGTAAGACTGCAACTAATGCCTGTAACATTAAGACGGTTTAGTAAACATACCCCTTAGACAAGTATTTTATAAAGAAAAGTGGGTACCTGCTTTTCTTTATAAAACAAGCTTAAAATAGGTGCTTGAAAAAGCATAGTTACTACCTGTAACAGGTGTTCTCCGGGGACAGCAGGAATCAGTCCTCACATATGGGGTGATGTCGGCGCCGACGGAGCCCATGCGGAAGCATCTCCCCAGCTTTCAAAGAAAGCCTTTGGAAGATGCACCATGCATGCATGGTCCCCTTCCTGCCCAAGGGTACCATCTTGCCTCAATCTAATGATATAGCTAAGACGGCAAAAATTAAAATATGGTAAAGAAGCAACTCCAAGGGGAGAAGGGAGAGTTGTGAGGACTGATTCCTGCTATTCCCGGAGAACACCTGTTACAGGTGAATAACTACACTTTCTCCAGGATCAAGCAGGAAGTCAGTCCTCACATATGGGACTCCCCAGCCCCCGGCTACCGAGAACCTGTAAAAAATGCTATGGTGACCTGCAAAGGGTGAGCCGTGATCAGCAGCAGTTGAGTCCCTACTGAGGGACTCTCAGAAGACTCAAGTGTCCAGCAGATAACCAGCACTCCGGTAGCCTGAATATAGAAGGGTCAGAGGACAGGAGCTGCCTACACCCCAAAGAGATTACAGAGTACAGCCTGGCCGAAGGCGCTGTCCCTTCAGGACTCCCTCTCCAGGCAGTAGTGAGCTGCGAAGGTATGCGAAGACCAGGTGGCGGCCCGATAGAGTTCCGTCACGGGGATGGAATGCACATTTGCCACAGAAGTAGCCATGGTCCTGGCGTGGTGCGCTGTGACATTCTGGACCAGTGAGATCCCAGCCTGCTCATAGGCAAGAGTAATGCAGTCCGCCACCCAAGCGGACAGAATTTGCTTAGTCATTGGGAGCCCCAGACGGCTGGGGTCATAGGATATGAAAAGCTGAGATGCTTTGCGGTGGCCATGGGTCCGTTGCAGGTAGAAGGACAGGGCCTTTTTTCAATCCAGAGTAAGAAGAACGGAATCCACCCTACAAGCGTGAGGCCTCAGAAAGAAGGTGGGGAGCACCACCTCCTGATTGAGGTGGAATGGAGACACCACCTTGGCAGAAACTTGGGGTGTGTGTGGAGCACCACCCTGTTTTTGTAGAACCTCATGTAGGGGGACTCTGCCATCAGAGCCTGGAGCTCGCTGACTCTGTGAGCTGATGTGAGTGCTACAAGGAAGATGACCTTCCAGGAGAGGTACTGCAGGTGGCAGGTAGCCAGAGGCTCAAATGGTGGCTTTGTGAGCTGCGAAAGTACCATATTGAGATCCCACTCTGCTGCTGGAGGGCGGACGGGAGGGTTTGGATAACATGAGGACCCGCAGGAACTGGGACATAAGGGGCTGAGCCGAGAGGGACTTTCCCTCAACAGGGTGGCGATGCGCTGCAATTGCGCTCATGTTACTCTAACCGAATTGGACTTTAGTCCCACCTGCGACAGCTGGAGCAGATACTGGAGTACCACTTGTACCAAGCGGGAGAATGGGTTTGTCCATCTTTTGGTGCACGATACCGAGAATCAGCACCACTTGAAGGCGTACGCCCTTCTTATTGAAGCCTTACGAGAGGCCAGGAGAACCTCTTCCATGTCCCATGGGAGGTTGAAGGGAGCTAACGCTACCCTTGCAGCAGCCAAGCTGTGAGTGACAGGGACCCCAGGGTGGGGTGTAGGAGAGAAACCTGCTCCTTTGAGAGTAGCCCTGGGGCTCAGACCAGAGGAATCAGCGATGCTGCCGATAGGGAAAGGAGCAGTGGGAATCAGGGTTGCCAGGGTTAGTGATGCTTTGTCACGCTGGACCTTGAATAGGGCCTTGGTGACCAGAGGTGTTGGTGGGAAGCCATACAGGAGGCCTTTCGTCCATGGGATGAGGAACGCATCTGCTGCCACCCAGGATGAGTGCGGCTGACGGAAGCAGAAGCGGGGCAACTGCATGTTGTCCGGACTGGCGAACAGGTCCACGAGGGGGATGCCCCAGAGACGAAACAGCCAGGAGGCTACTACTGGATGCAGGTGCCATTTGTGCAGCTGGAAGATTCTGCTCAGTTTGTCCATCAGGGCATTGTCTTGGCCTGGAAGGTAAACCACCCTTAGGAGCATCCCTCTGCATGCCGCTTAGGAGCAGAGGGCTACCACCTCCTGGCAGAGGGTGTATGACCCCACTCCCCCTTGTTTGTTCAAGAAGAACAGTGTAACCTGGTTGTCAGTCTGGATCAGCACTGAGTGGTGCTACAGCCGGTGGTGGAAGGCTTGGAGAGCTAGAAATATCACCCAGAGCTTCAGCAGATTGATTTGCATCCAGGAATCCATCTGGGACCAGCTGCCCTGCAACTGGAGGCCTTCGCAATGTGTTCCCCAGCCCAGTAAGGAGGCATCCATGGTGAGGACTTTCTGGGGAGAGAGGGCATGGAAGGGCATCCCGGCCTGAAGGTGATGGGGAATCTGCCACCATCTGAGGGAGTCCTCCAGCTGGCAGGTCACCTTCATTCTGTCCCTGTGCCTGGCTGTGGCTTCTGTCCACTGACAGTGGAGGTATCATTCTGATGTGGACAGAAGCCTCAGGCAGGTACAGGGACAGAATGATGGTCATGTGCATTCTGGCATATAGGGTCAAGTTAACCATGGAGGCCATGTGCCCCAACAGGCAGAGTAGGAGCCGGGCAGATAGCACCCGGACATCAGTGTACCTCTGAGGCTAGTCCCGAGTCGTTCTGACCTCTCCTGAGGGAGGAAGCCTTTTGCATGGAGGGTATCTAGCTGCGCCCCTATAGATTCTAGGCACTGAGCTGGAGCAAGGTAGGACTTGGGGTAGTTTATGACAAACACCAGGTGCTGCAGGGTGTTTATGGTGCGCCTGGTGGCGCATTGAGCCTTTGCAGCTGTGCCCCCCTCTTTATGAGCCAGTCATCCAGATAAAGGAAGACAAAGGCCCCTTGGAGCCGGAGGTAGGCAGCAACCACTGGAGGCATTTTGTGAAGACCCTTGGTGATGAGGCCAGTCCGAAGGGCAGCATCGTGTATTGGTAGTGCTCTCCTCCCATCACAAACCAGAGGTATTTTGTGGCTGGGATGAATTAGGATGTATGTGTAGGCATTCTTTAGGTCTAAGGAGCATAGCCAATCTCCCTGCTGAAGGAATGGCAGCAGTGTTCTAAGGGAGAGCTTCTTGAACTATTCCCTGACCAGAAATTTGTTCAGCTCTCGCAGGTCCAGGATGGGCCTGAAGTCCCCTGTCCTCTTGGGGACAAGGAAATACCTGGAGTAGAAGTCAGTGCCCCAGAGATGTTTCAGCACTGGCTCCACTGTTTTGTCCTGGAATAGGCCTGTTAGCTTGGTGAAGAGCAGGGTGTGGTGAAGGAGAGGTTTGATGGGCTCTCCTGGAAAGTATGAGGATGGTGTCCGCTGCAGGTGGAGGAGGTATCCCTCTCTACTTGTACCACCGAGGTATTGGTGGTGATGGCTGGCCACTCGTGGACTGCAGAGGACCTCCTGGGGGTGGGGAGGTCTCACCCAGGCAGTCAAAAATTCCCCCCTGGCTGGGTCAGGGCTGGCACCGGATATTTTGGGGTCTTTTGCTTTTGGGGACTATGCCACTGGCCTTTGTATTGCTGGCCCTGGTGAGAGGCCAAGAAGGCCTGGAAATGCAGGGTACTGCCAAAGCCCCCCCTACTTCCTCGGGAAGAAGGGCTTTCTTCCTGGCTGTACCAAGGTCTTCTTTGAGAGCCTGGTTCTCGTCAGGAAATCTGTTTCTATCTCCGCAACCTTGTCTGCCATGGGCTTCTCAAAGAGATTCTCTCCGATGCAGGAGACATCAATAAGTTTGCCCTGCACCCATTGTTCTAGGTCAGATGACTGCAACCATGCCTGGCATCGTGCCCCGATGCCTGTGGCGGCCACCCTGGCCGAAGACTCAAAGCCATCATAGTCTGTTTGAGACAAAAACTTTGAGCACTCTTTTACCACCGAGGTCAGAGACTTAAACCTCTACAGGGGTTCCCCATCGAGGCCTGCCAAGAATCCACCAAGCTCCCTCGACAGTTCCTTCAGGTACATGCCGATATAAAGCTGGTAGGACTGGATCTGGCAAGTTAGCATCGAGCCCTAAAAAGCCTTCCAGCCGAGGGCATCAAGGTTCTGGCCTCCCTACCGGGTGGCACCAACTGATGAGATTTTTGGCTCTTGAGCCTGCACATGGCTGACTTCATTACCATTGAGTTGTGGGCAAGTTGTGTCTTTTGGAACCCAGGGCTTCGACGCATTCAGTACATGGCGTCGAGGCACCTGCTGACGATTGGTACCGACGCTGGTGGTTCCCACATCCAGAGGAGGTGGCGGCGGTCGAGGATCGGAGGCACTGGTACTGTAAGGCTTTCCTTTGGGGGTGCCTCGTATCTCCAGTTCTCAGTGCACGGGTCCTCCCCTACTTGGTCTCAATGGTGAGAGCTTTGGCCATGTCACACACAGAGTCAAGGAAAGTGACACTCTCGGGCAGGGAACAGAGTCAGGACATCGAGAGAGACGTGTCCAAGGGCATGTCTCAGTGTCGCCGCCTGTCCGGGGACTCTTCGTCCTCAGTCTCCCATTCGGACTCGAGGTCTGATTATGAGTCCGACGCCTCGTGATCACCTCGGTCGAAGCCTGAGACAGGTGGTCTGTGACCTCTGGAGGATCTGCGGTCTGAGCTGTGGGCACTCGCCAGAGAGGACCGGTGTCCCGAAGAACAGGACCGGGACCTTGCCCATTGCTGAAGACTTTTTCTCAAGGCCAGTGGCACTCGAGGATCAGCTCGACATCTGGGGAGGCCCTCAATTTCGAGGGTCCCATAGTTGGAGTGGATGAACCAGAAGAACCAGACATAAACACCCACTGCATGGCCACCATCCTGGCCTCCATACCAGTTGACTCTGCAGCCTTCGATGCAGGCACCAAGGGCTTCGAGCCTGGCATTGGCACTGTCGAGTGGGAGTCCTCGATGAGAATGGCCTTGGGGGTCCGATCGGCAGTTGCATCTGACTCCTTGCGGGATAGCTTGTGAGGCCACTCCTGCTCCGACTTCTTGGACCCATGCCGGGGCCTGGAGTGGGATTTCCCATTCTTCCCAGACCCATCCTCAGAGACAGTCTTTGAGGACTTTGTCTTCTTGCATTCCACCTCCAAGGAACTGCGGCTGTGGGACTCCGAAGAGGCTTGGGCTTCGCGGGCACAAGGTACCAGAGGGGGCCCTGGAGCATGGTTTTGTCAGAGACTCCGGCACGGAGTCGGATTTCTGGAAAAAAACGTTTCCTGCTGCAGATGATGGCTCAAGGCGATCAAGATCACAACTTCAACCACGAGTGCAACCACACAACCTTCCAACGTCCAATTCATACTCAATAATTTCTCATCCCCAACTCCAAAGTTTATCGAAGAAATCATAACATCCATCAACGCCACCACTGCCCCGAATGATCCATGTCCAGCACACTGGATCAAAACACTAAGAACAGAACTTAGCCCATACATATCAGCCTTAGCTGACCAGTCCCTTAGTTCCGGGATATTTCCAACAGCCCTCAAGCAGACCTCCATCCGTCCCCTACTGAAAAATAACAAACTGGATCCTAAAAAGGAAGACTCCTACCGCCCAATTTCAAGTATTCCTTTATTAGCCAAGATCCTAGAAAAAGTCATACTGAGACAAATCCAACAACACATTGATTCCGAAGCTCCACTAGATCCAAACCAGCATGGCTTCAGAGAAGACCACGGAGTAGAAACCCTCCTAACCTCCCTATTGAACACACTCATTAATACAACAGACAACATCAGAAATGGGGTTGCAATGATCTTCCTAGACATAGCAGCAGCTTTTGACTCTGTTAACCATGACCAACTGCTTGCTCGTCTCCACGAAAAAGGGATTCAAGGAATGGCATGGAACTGGTGCAGATCTTACCTAGAAGATCGCTGGCAACAGGTACAGATTGGTAATACTACATCTCAGCCTTTTCACCAGAAACAAGGAGTACCGCAGGGTTCCTCTCTCTCAGCCCTGCTATTTAACATCTATATGCAGCCCATCTGCAACATCGCCCGCTCATTCGGAACATCATGTCTCATCTACGCGGATGATGTGCTCTTATTCACCCCAATCAACGTGTTAAAACCTGACTACACTACATTAATCACCTGCTTCAACTCAATCTCAGACTGGCTGCTCTCACAAAATCTCAGAATCAATTTCAAAAAAACTGAAGTCCTGATTGTCACAAGGAACAAAGACTTCTCTCCTCCACCAACTCTAAGAACAAGAGATGCCGATCTACCTCTCAAAACATCAATACGTTACCTGGGCGTTATACTCGACCAGCGGCTTGAATTCAAAGAACATATAAAAAATACTGTAAAAGCCATCTACTATAAAATTAGGACACTCCGTCACCTCAGACCTATGCTTGAACCAAACGACTTCCGCACAACCTTCCAGGCACTAGTTACTCCTCACTTCGATTATGCAAATATCGTACAAGAGCACGCTGAATCCACTTCAATTGGCCATGAATACAGCGGCCAGGGTTCTTCATGGAGCCTCAAGGAGCCACCATATTACCCCCATCCTTCACTGGCTCCCGCTATCATGCAGGATTTTATACAAAGCCCTCATTTTGACCTTCAAAGCATTCCATCAAATCTCATCATCCTCGCTATCTGACCTCCTCCATCACACACAGAACACCAGATCCAGACAATCTGTAACAGAGAACATGTTAGCAGTCCCAAAAGACCTTACAAAGCTCACTCAAACAACTACAACAAGAGCATTCTCATTCTTCGCACCCAGATGCTGGAACGCACTACCACCTAGTATCAGATCACAAAAGGACCTGTCCCAATTCAGGAAATCTCTAAAAACACACCTCTTCCTACAACACTTCTCACAATTCACTGGCTCCCCACCCCCTCCCCCTACACAAACCATCGATCACGGCTAGTCAAATAAGCCCCTGAAACTTCATTACCCGTTCTAGATTAATTCCCCATAGACCCCCATCTTCAGAATTCAAACATTTGTGAATATATTGTAAATAGTTGAGAATATCTGTTATTCTTAATCCCTGTTATCCATGTTCATTTCCTGTTACTTGTAAACTTGACATATGTTTAATGCTTAAGTACAAAGTTGTTAAAATGTAAACCGCGCTGATGACAAAAGTGCGGTATATAAAAGCTGTTAATAAATAAATAAATGGTTCTGCAGAGTTTGCAGTCTGAGTCGTTATGTTCCGGGCCAAGGCACCGGAGGCAGCAGCTGTGAGGGTCAGTGAGGGACATCATTTTGCTGCACCAATTGCACTTCTTGAAGCCACTGGAGGCCATAGGAAAAAGGAGGGTCCCCACCACGGCACAGGGGTCCGAGGTCTTCAGCTGAAAAAGGGCAGGAATGCTGGTCTAGGGACACCTTGATATAAAAAGGGAAAAGAATGAACAAACTTGAGGAGAGATGCTGAGGCAAGATGGCTCGGGGGCGGGAAGGAACCGGTATGCAACCGGACAAAAATGTATCAAAAACCACACTTTTTCTGGGGGAAACTGGACAGACATCCAGAGGTCTCCATGGAGACAAGGAGACTGAGGCAAGATGGCACCCTTGGGCGGGAAGGGGACCACACATGCGTGCATCTCTCAAAGGTTTTCTTTGAAAGCTGGGAGATTGTTTTGCGCGGGCTCCGTTGGCGCAGACATCACCCCATATATGAGGACTAACTTCCTGCCTGCTCCCAGTGAAAGAGCGTTAACTAGGTGGGACTTTACAAAATTACCCTCCACACATATAATGCTGCCGCATTTTATAAAAAGCGGTTATAAATTCAGCATAGTGCCAAACTCAACTAATTTTTAAATACCATGTTGAATGTGTTTGAGAAGCAGAGTATAAGGAAGACAGAAATGAGCTCCACTAATCACTCAGAGGTATCCATTAATCAGAATAATGATTTGGTTTGTCTACAAAATAGATTTTGATCAAATGGCAGTTTCTTTTCTTTGGGTTATATAAAGGAAGACTGACAAATCTGGCAACCACAGCACCTTTTTCTTTAGGTTATAAGACTGCCTAGGTTAATATGCGTTCTAACGTGTGCAAAGCGCGCCTATTTTTATTTATAAAATAGGGATGTAAGTGATAGGAAAAGTGCACTAAACCTCAGGACAAGCAGTTACTCCAGCCCTAGACTTGGTGTAAAGGCGCACGCCTAGATTTGTAAAGAATGCATGTAAATTTACGCTCTGCCCTGTGCTGACCCAGAGTAGGTGGCACATTATAAGGGGATAATTTTATAAAGCATTTTCCACATGTAAGGCATATTTTAGAGCTCTTATAAAATTACATGGCTGAAGATATGCATATAAAGTATGTGCACTGACAAGACGGCGTAGGCATAGTTTGTGTACCTGCATAGATTATACACATGCATTCACACTTTCTTCAGAGCAGGTATAAATTTGTGCAAGAGCGATCATTCTGAGAGCTTATTTAATAGAGGCACATAGGCACTTATGTTGTCTTTATGAAATAGATATTTTGGATATTTCACATAGGCGCCCTTTTATAAAAATTATCAATTTTGTAGTAAGTATGAGGCTCTTCCACATTCACTGGAAAAAACTAAAGGGTTTGATATTCAGTGTCGGCAGTTGGTGTTTTTAAAACATCAGGCCACTGCCACTGAAATTAAACCCAGACATTCAGTCAGCAGCAATATTCAGTTGCAGTGGCATAAATTCTGCCCAAGCAGCCCCTGCAATGTGGGAGGGGGACCCAGGCTGAAAGGAGGCCCACACAGCGGCGGTAAGGCGGTGCAGCAAACTTACTTTAACATGTCTGCAGTGCAGCAGCTGTTTCTCGCCAGGATGAAGTCTCGCAATAACAGCCAAGACTTCAGCCCAGAAGGGAACAGTCATCGGGTCCACAGCAAACTTACAAGAGCAGAGGCAGCACAGTGAACACAATGAAGTACACTGCCGCCACATAGAGGAGGCCGCCTCACAAAGGGGGGCCCATGAGGGGGGTCCTGTGATCGTGACAATTGGAGGCCATCAGCCAAACTTTGCTTGGGAGCCCCTCACTGTAACTTACGCCACTGTTCAGTAGGTAACTATTAACCTGTCCTAACTTTATGCAGTTTAGCTGTCCGGTTAGCAGATGAATATTGTTGCTGACCAGGTAGCTCCCGGTACCACCCCAGCTCTGCCCACCCTGAAAATAATGAGATGTTTTCAAGGCGGTCTGTGGAGCTATTCAGCGGCACCAACCAGTTAGTGCCGCTGAATATCGGGATCACCAGGGTTTATGCATTTTACTGGTGAAAGAGTTTATGAGGTGCTGCCAACCACATAAACTCTTTCAAATATTGGGCCCTAAGAATAAAAAAAATCCCAGTCTTCCCAGGCTAAGTAGAAATTGTAATGTTAATATGCTTTTTTAAATAAAATTTTTATTTATATTTATTCTCTACACATCTCCTTGGATGCAGAGATGAATGTCAAAGAGTCCTGAGTACAAGAGGCTGAATATACAAAAACACTTACCCCATGTTTCTGAATAGCTACATTGGTAAGATGTACAAACATGTTATCTAACTCGCTTGTACTGGGTGTGTATTTCACTGTGCAGAAGCGACAAAAACCAAGTTTGTACCTTAAAAAAAGAAGCGTTTGTAAATTATTGAAATTAAGAAATGGCATAAAATTATATATACATTCATATATGGACATCAAGGTCTCGTATTTCCAGCTGGATTCTAGTATCAGAGTTAAAAACATCTTATGGCATATTTTAGAGATTTTACAGGGATTCTCTGGTGCACTTGTATATATTCTCCTGCATTTATATATTACCTAATATGAACAAAGGTCAATTTTTAGCAAAAAATTGGCAACATTTTAGTTAGTTGTTAAAATCAAATTGCAACCTTTTATATTGTGTGTCTGAATTTATGCTTGTAGGGTAGGCCCTGCTCCTGGTGATATCTTTAAGGCTCTCCTGCCAGCTGGCGAACCTGTCCGACTCAGTGATGGCTTTACTTCCAAGCTTTGACTCTTGGTGGCACTACATCTCCAAGCCTCACCTGCTTTCTCCTAGTGATTTTTTTTATTAAATTTTTTTATTTATGCAATTTTAAATTCACATCCATTCATATCTGAATTAAAGAAATATGGCAAAAACAAAACAAAAGAAAACAACAAATAAGTAATATACCTTACCAGTATAGCCCACAAGTTATCCCACTATGCGGATCAAGAAAAGGAAAAATATTACCAACAAAGAAAAGAAATCATCATGTAGCGGAATTGGGGAGCCCCGTCAACTAACTAGCTAGCCAACCAGCAGCAGTATCTGAGAGAATCATCTGGCATCCTCCCTAGCTGAAATAAAATCCTTAAGTTGCACAGGCTCATAAAATAAATACTGATGACCATCCAATAAAATTAAACATTTACAAGGAAATCGTAACTTCATGGTTTCACCAAGAGTCCCTGCCCTTTCTTTAAGGGCTAGGAATTCCTGACGTTTCCTTTGGGAAACTCTTGAAATATTAGGAAAACATATTTATTTTTGAGCCAACAAACAAGGCCAACATATTACAGAAGTAGAATTTCAAGATAGCATTCCTGTCAGACTCAAAAGCAAAACCCGCTACCAAAGTGGACCTTTCAGTAATCACTTCCAAAGATGTCTCCAAAAATTGAGTCAAGTTTACTTCTCCAGGCTGCTCTCCTCCATGAGGGCCACTAGAAGAGATGGTAGCTGTGGGCAAATATTGGCGGGGGTGGGGGTGGGAGAGTGGCCTAGTGGTTAGGACATGGCACCTCAGGCCAGAGGGCCAGGGGCCCAAGTCCCACCTGGAGACAGCAATCTCAGGCCAGAGGGACTGGGGTTTCTATCTGTCTGTAGTAATTACATAATGTAAACCACTTTGATTGAAGGATAGGGCAGTATAGAAAACTGGTTAAATAAATAAATTGGGCCCATGCAACAGGTGGAAAAGCCTCCTCAGGCAAATTTAAAACTTCTCAAAAGTATCTTCAAAGTATCATAACAGCAATTATAGGACTTTAAGGAAAATTAAGAAATCTCAAATTGTTCTTCCTGATATGATTTGCCAAAATATCAGCTTTCCTATTTAAAATGTCTCTTTCCTTAATCTGAGCAGTACTCACTGATTGAAGAGATTCAACTGTAGATTCCATTCTCTCAAGTTGAGTAGCATGATGATTCAGTCTGACTGTGCTCTGCTGCCCTGAGTGTAACATCCTCCAAATCAGATTTAAATTTGCCAGCCAAAACTGTAAGGTTGGAGTCCATTTTCTTAATGGTGTTCCAGAGTATGTCCAAAGTTATGGCAGCCAGTTGATTCCCTGCCAGTCCAGATGACAAAGAGGACGCACCTTTCCCCTCCAGTAATGGGGAGGAACTAGATGCTTAAGAGCCTCCACCACCGGGACCCTGCCTGGGGAAATATCCTCAGCTTATCACAGACTTCCCTCAGCAGCCTGTGCATATACCAGATGAGACAGAGCAGTGTGAAGTTTGGGGCTCCAGAGAAACCCCGCTCCTGCTTGCCTCTGCAGACAACACTGTGGGGGACACCAAAGTCGAGAGTGGCTCCCTGCTGATCCGGAACATAAACCGGGCCATTAATGTCTGCTTAGGGGTTGACGTTGTGAGGCAGACCCCAGAACCTTTCCTTTCCATTTGCTGTGGGAAAGTGGCATTGACAGGCCAGTGGAAGAAGTGAGGCACAGTCTGTCTCAAAAGCTCCATTACTCACGCCACCATCTTGGACCCTAGGCTACCTGCTGGTCATGTTTTAACCAACTTAACCAGCCCCGACAAATAGGCCTCCGTTTCTTGCCCCACACTCATAGTCCTTGCAGCTACTACTCTTCTCACATTGATATACACTTCCTTTCCAAACAAGAAGTACACTGGAAAAGGAGGTGGTATGATGACCATAAGAACTCTGCATATACCATTACTGTGTCTCCATGCTGCTAGCAGGAGAGATTTGAAAGGTGGAAGAAAGGGTGATACTGAGGGGGAGGGGGGTGGGAAGAGAGGGACTGAGTCTGAGTTTGTGTTTGAGATAATGTGATAGCGTGTATGAAAGAGGACTGGTCTGCTGTGTCACTGGAGAGCCCTTTGCCTCTCTCTCCATCCCCCACACTGCTCATGGATCACACACATGAATATTGTCCATCAAGTATGTCACAGAAAAAAGGTTGAGATCCACTGCTCTAGATGAGAATTTCTTGTTCTTTATAATAAAGTTAGAAGTAGACAGCATTCTTACATGTAGCATTTCAGTGGACGATATGTTGAGACCAACACGTACAATCGCAGATCAAACTTCTTCCCACCAATTAGTAATGGATTGTCAATATAAAGAGAGATCACATAGGCTTCTTTGGAAGACTGAGACACAAACCTAAATGATATTTTTAAGATTTAAAAATTACATTGTTAATTTTTGAAATTTTATACTTTAAGCACTTTTAATAAATCTTTGTTAAACTGGAAGCAACTTGTAATCCAAATAAAATGCTAAATCAGTACAATGGACTGCGTTTTTAATGTTTGGCCCTGTGATAGACATAGCTTGGTAGTAGTATAAGTTACATAGCTTTGGTCAAACTCATTTTGATAGGTGGAATCAGCGGTCACTTCTGGGTCAAATCCCATCCACTCTGTGTTATTTCAGCCAATCAGCATTTACTTCCCATGTCATATCTTGCCTTAGACATTCCTCTAACCGCTCACTCTCCACCTATTTTGATGATGCCACAGGCAATGCAATACAATGAAAATCCTATATCTGCACAACAGACTTTTTAAATTGTCTGAACCTGCTGTGACAGGCAAGGAATAGTCTTGCAGTCTGGGAGCTGAGTTGTATATACTAATAGGAAAACATTTAGGATTGAATTTAGAGAAAAGCTCGCTCCTTGACCAGAGGAATGAAAATATACCACATACTGTAAGTGGCTCCATCTGAAGTCCAGGGCAGAAAGAAGATAACATATAAATGTAATGCATTTCCCTTGCCATCTAAAAGGAATGGCATTAAGAGCTACAGTACTTTAGTATGAAGTCAGTATCTACTATGGGGCAGATTTTGACCTGCGAATAGCGGGGTTGGACATCCAACCCCCGTTTTGGTCCGGGACCATATTCAGCAGCTCTTTCTCCACGCACGTACAGAGCCATTGTGCAGGGAGCGCTGGACGGAGGCAGGAGAGGGCAGCGCTGAAGCAAAGCAAGGGCGGAGCAGGGGTGTGGCCAGGCCCTGGGACATGCAGAGGCCATTCAGGTCTGGCCTCTGCACATCTCCGATCACAGAGATGGACGCCCAACTTATTCCACCTTGGAGGTAAAATAAGTGCCAGGCATGGGTTAGAACGCAGCCTGCAGCACCACCACAGGGGGTGTCCCACTGCCTGATCCCAGCCCTGACTGCCCCCACCAAGGGTCAGTGGGTGGAGAGAGGGGCTTGCCATGCGGTCGGGCATTGGATGCTCCTGCTGGACATGCCGGTGCCATGGGGATGGGATGCCATGGCACCAGCACACCAGCCGGAGCATTGAGCAGGCTAGCCAGGCAAATCTCTGGACATCCCCCTTCACTGAATAAGCTGCACACCAAGTCGTCTAAGTGCTCTGATCCTGCAACCGCGGGGAATGTATAGTTCCCACGGTGGCTGAATTGGGTACAAATCGGCTTCGTTCATTCGTTGGCCGTCCGGACGGCCCGGACATGCACAATGCTGAATCGGCCTCCACGGGGGTAATTTTATAAAGGACCTTTCACAAGTGAAGGCCTTCTAATGCATGCAAGAGCGATTTTATAAAATTCACCCCTAGTTTACACATGTAAAAGTATGCACAGTGACAAGGCAGCACGTATTTTTATATGACTCATATGTAGGCATGTTCAAGGGCAGAGTTGCAATTTATGTGTGTTCATAAAATACATGCATATGCGCATACTTTACATGCTAACGTTTATGCCAGTTCCTGAGTAGGTACAAATGTCCATGGCTTCAACCTTGCAGACATTTCTGCTGGTTTGTCCCTAGCATTAGGAGCTTTTGTGTCTTTATAAAATACTGTAGGCTAAAATTAGATGCCTTCTTGGCAATCACATCTAGGCAGCCTGTTATAAAAATTACCTCCACCTTAAGTAGCAATATGGATGCAGTCATATTAAAAAAATAGGTTAAAATGAAGGCAAAATTACAGGCCTTAATAAGTCAAGCTCAGGGATCCTCAAAGGTTTAGGCAGAAGACTACTTCTCACTGAGGGTTTTGTTGAACAAAGATTTTTTTCCATAGATTCAGAATGGGAGAAAAGCCCTTTTTCAATAATGTAGTTACTAGAACTATATCAATGCAAGTTAACAGTACGGGAGTCAACAGGAAAATCAAAACCTACGCTCAAAGATTATGAACTAGAATTACTACACTAAGGGCATGTTTTCTAAGCCCCATGCTGGTAATGTGTGTGTGTGTGTGTACCGCGTTATCAGCGTAGGGCTTCTAGCTAACTGCGGGGAATTTGTACATCAGTCCCCATAAAGTTAGTGCACAAGAACCACATGGTAGCATAGAGACTGGGCCGCGGGTGACTAATACCACCCACTGAGATGGCATTAGTTGCACCTGCACTATCTGCAGTTAGCGGGGGCCACTAATGCCTACACTAACTATGACATGCTGGGAACACCCCAATGCATGCTGCCAGAGCAACGTGGGGTCTTTAGCCCGGGGGCCCATGCTACTTTTTAGTGCGGAACTGAAACTGTGAGTTAATCCTGCACTACACAGGTAGCGCACTTTAGTAAACATGCCCCCAAGTGATTGTATTGGGTTTCATATAATCAGTTGAGTTAGATGATATTTCCTTCCATCTGGGTTAGATCTTCATATGCTATTACCTGCTGCATACAGAGAGGATAATTTTGTAACAGGTCTTCTAACATGTGCAACAACAGGCATATATGTCACAGCAATTTTATGTATCCTTTTAAAATTACTCATATGAAGTACACACACATACCCTGCTCTGAGGCATGCACAAATTTTCCGATTTATTTTTCAAATGTATGCGTGTATTTTGTAAAAAGGCAAATCCTGCCCCAGTCCTACCCCTCTAGAATGGATCTGCTCAGATTGGTAAAGCTAATGCATATACAGTAGGGTGGTCCACAAACCAATGCAAAAAGTTAATGTTGGTAGAATCATTTCTCCACAAGGCCTGTTTTTGTCTATTAGGGATAGCTTGCTTACCTGTGAAATTTCAGCCTGATTGCAAAACATTTAGAGGTTGCCCATTCTGAACATTTTTGGATGGGAAAAGGCATTTATGTATTGAAAATGGAGAAATTAGACCTTACCTGCTAATTGTCTTTCCTTGAGTTCTCTCCGAGCCAGTCCAGGAATGTAGGGTAGTCAATCCCTTCCAGCAGCTCTGAGGACTGACAAACTGAAAAACTCTTTGCTGACAGGTCCTATAGCTCCCCCTGGTGTCAGAGAGAGTCAGTCTTATGGTAACAAAGCAGTGGAACTAAGTCGCTAAACTAAACACCGAACCCCCCAAAAAAAGAGAAAACAACTACTGGCTCGGCCATTTCTTTTCCTTTTTTTTTTTTTTGAACTACCTCTGAACAAGGTTTCTGTCACCTCAGAGAGAACAAACTCTGCCACCAACCACTAAAAAGTCTGCAGAAGATGTCATGCAATGTCCCCAGCTCTGGTCACCCGCATAGTAACCTCAAAACGAAAAAATCTTCTGGCCGAGGATCATAACAGCTTTAACTCTCACAGCCCAAAAGAGGGAGGGTCCTGGAATGGCCCGGAGAGAACTCAAGGAAAGACAATTAGCAGGTAAGGTCTAATTTCTCCTTCCTATTCGTCTCTCCGGGCCAGTCCAGGAATGTAGGGTAGTACCAAAGCAGTACTCACCCCTGGGAGGGCCCTGCGAGCCCCGCTACAATAGCCGAGGCCCCCACACTGGCATCTCTCTGCGCCTGGACATCCAACCGATAATGCCTAGCAAACGTATGCAAAGAAGACCAAGTCGCCGCTCTACAGATGTCCACCGGCGGAACTAAGGCAGATTCTGCCCATGACGTAGCCTGACCCCTAGTCGAATGAGCCCTGATTCCTACCGGAGCCGCTACGCCTTTGGCCTCGTAAGCTGCTCGGATGGCATGCTTGACCCACCAAGCGATCGAAGCCTTGGTCGCTGCCTTACCCTTAGCTGGACCTCCAAAAAGAACGAATAGCCGGTCCGATCTCCTAAACGGCTCAGTTTCTCTGAGATACTTCCGCAACATGCGCCCTAAATCCAACTTCTTCAGCGACCGATCCCGCTTCGCCCCCTCGTGAGGCCGAAACGTAGGCAGAAAAACGGCCTGATTCATGTGAAAACTAGATACTACTTTAGGCAGAAAGCACGGCACCGGCCGCAACACTACCTTCTCTGCCGAAAACTGAAGGTACAGCTCCCTGCACGACAGCGCCTACAGATCCGACACCCTGCAAGCGGAACACAAGGCTACCAAGAAAGCTGTCTTCCAGGAGAGCTCCCGTATATTACCCGCCGATTTGGACTCAAACGGCGGTTCTGTCAAGGCTTCCAACACCAAATTCAGATTCCAAGGCGGTACCATTTGCCGAAGCGGAGGCCGAATGATGCAGGCTGCTCTCAGAAATCGCCGCACATCCGGATGGGAGGAAAGTGAACGACCTTGCACCTTTCCTCTATAACAGGCTAGCGCCGCTAGGTGTACCTTAAAAGTATTCAGGGCTAGACCCTTCTCTAAACCTCCCTGCAGGAATTGTAAAATGTCTGGCAACTGTACGCCTGAAGGCCTAATCTGTCTCTCCGCACACCACGCTTCAAAAATACGCCATACCCGAACGTACGCCAAAGAAGTAGACGTCTTTCGAGACCTTAACAAGGTGGCTATCACTGATTGTGAGTATCCCCTGCGTCCCAACCTTGCCCTCTCAAGAGCCAAGCCGTAAGCAAGAACCGATCCACTTGCGGCATTAAGACGGGGCCTTGGAATAACAGATTCATCCGAGATGGCAACCGCCATGGAGGAGCCACCAGCAGCCTTACCAGATCGGCATACCACGGACGCCTGGGCCAATCCGGAGCTATGAGGATTACCGTACCATCGTACCTTGCTATCTGCTGAATGATCCATCCTATCAGCGGCCACGGAGGGAACACATATAGGAGCTGACCCGACGGCCAAGGCTGTACCAGCCCATCGAGCCCTTCCGACATATGCTCTCTGTGCCTGCTGTAAAACCAAGCCGCTTTGGCATTCGCCTGAGTAGCCATGAGATCCAGTACCAGCAGGCCCCACAGCTCCGTGATCTCGTGAAACACTGCGCAGTTCAGCTCCCACTCTCCGGGATCCAATGCATGCCGACTGAGATAGTCTGCCTGAACATTGTCCTTTCCTGCCACATGCACCGCTGATATCGCCAAGAGGTGCGCTTCCGCCCATTGAAACAGCTGTTGACTCTCCTCTAGAAGCCAGGCACTGCCTGTGCCTCCCTGCTTGTTGATGTAAGCCACTGTAACCAAGTTGTCTGAAAACACACGCACCGCTCGGCCCTGGAGCCGATCGACAAACTGTACCAGCGCTAACCATACCGCTCTGAGTTCTAACCGATTGATCGACCAAAGGCTCTCCTCCACCGACCAGGCGCCTTGCGCTATCTGCCCCATACAGTGCGCCCCCCCCAACCTGACAGACTGGCATCCGTTGTAAGCAAAACCCAGTCCGGAACCGTTAAGGGAACTCCCGCCTGAAGATGAGCCGGAACTAACCACCACCGCAGACTGAACCGCACCTCCCCAGGACACGGCAACCGCTGGGAGAGAGGATGATCCTGCGGTGACCATCTGGTCAGCAGCGCCTGCTGAAGCGGACGCATATGCGCCCTGGCCCACGGCACTAGGTCCAATGCCGCCGCCATCGAACCTAACACCTGCAAATACCTCCACGCAGTCGGAGCCGGAACGCGCAGGAAAGCCGTAACCTGAGACCGCAGTTTTTGCACTCTTTCCGCAGGTAGGAAAACTGAGCCTACCTCTGTATCGAAGAAAGCACCCAGATAAGTTAGCTTCCTCACCGGTTCGAGATGACTCTTTGACCGATTGATGACCCAACCAAGCTGCTCGAGGAATTCCACTACCCAAGACGTCGCCGCGCAGGACTCTGCCACTGACGGAGCTCGAATCAACCAATCGTCGAGATAAGGATGAACCTGAATCCCTTCCTTCTGAAGCGCTGCCGCCGCCACTACCATCACCTTGGTGAAGGTCCGAGGTGCCGTAGCTAGCCCGAACAGCAGCGCTCGGAACTGAAAATGACCCATGGGCACCGCAAACCGAAGGAATTTCTGGTGCTCTGATCTGATGGGAATATGCAAATACGCTTCCATCAAATCTATGGAAGAGAGAACCTCTCCCTGCTTTACCGACTGGATGACGGATCTTAACGTTTCCATCCTGAAATGAGGCACTCTCAAACAACGGTTGACGTGCTTGAGATTTAGAATCGGCCGAAAAGAACCTTCTTTCTTGGGAACTACGAAATAAATCGAGTATCGACCTAATCCGCACTGGTCTGCGGGTACTGGTACTACTGCTTGAAGGCGTAACAAACGCAACAAGGTGTCATTGACTGCCGCTCTCTTTGACCGGGAAACGCACAGAGATGCTACAAAAGTCTCCATCAGTGGGTGAGCAAACTCCAGAGCATAACCCTCTCTGGTAATTTCGAGCACCCACTGGTCCGTAGTGATGTTGGCCCAGGCGGAGAGGAACCCCTGCAAACGACCTCCCACAGGGATCTCCGCCTGGACCAGCGTCCCTTCATTGCAGCTTTTTGGGAGCTCCTATTAAATCCTCTGGCTCCTCGAAAGGACTGGCCTCTATGCACAAAACGGCCGCGCTGATAGGGCGTAAACCGGGAACCCCAGAACCTGCGAAACTCTCACCCTTGTCCTCTCTGCCCCGTAGCCACTTTAGACGCTCGTGGACGATCTTCGGGAAGACGACCCCCTTTAGAATCCCCCAAATCCTTTACAATCTTTTCCAAAGCTTCTCCAAAAAGCAGTCTGCCCTTGTAGGGGAGCTTACTGAGATGAGCTTTAGACGAAGCATCTGCTGCCCAGCTCCGCAACCACAGAAAACGTCTAGCCGCTATTACCGACGCCATCGACTTCGCTGAAATTCTCACCAAGTCATAAAAGGCATCCGCCAGGTAAGCCGCAGCCGACTCCAGCTTCGCTCCTTCCGCTGCCGACTCCGTCTCCTTCTCTGCGCTGTCCTCTCCCTGAAGCCAGTGTATGGAAGTTCTAGACACATGCTCCACAAACCAAAGCCTGAAGCGCCAAGGCACTGGAATCGAAAGCTTGCTTTAGGAGCGCTTCCAAACGACGATCCTGAAAATCCTTAAGAGTTGTACCCCCCTCCACTGGAATGGTGGTCTTCTTGGTAACCGCAGCCACTAAGGCATCCACCTTAGGCATTCGCAACAATTCCTTCTCTTCTTGGGGAACGGGGTACAACCGAGCCAGTGCGCGACTTACCCTCAAAGAGGCTTCAGGACACTACCATTCAGAATCAATCATCTGCTTAATAACCCTGTGAATGGGGAAACAGCGCTGCTCAGACTTAAAACCTTGTAACAAGGGATCCTCTAAGGGCTCTTGCTGCACCTTAGGGACTACCATATTTAATGCCACCAGAGAATGTGCAATTAAAGCACCTAGTTCCTCTTTTCTAAAAACGCGGAACACATTAGGGTCCTCGCCAGGCCCTAACTCCCCCTCCTCTAATTCCTCCGGCCACACGTCTACTTCTGCCTCTGAAACCACCTCTGCTTCCTCTGGTAACTGAGACCCCTCACCCAGAGGACTAGTTTCCAGCAAGGGAGCCTCCACACCTGAAAACAAAGAGGAGACCCCCTCCTTAGGGTCAGTTTCTGAGCGTTCCCGCTTGCTCATCTCTGCCCTACTAGCAGTAGAGGGGGAGCCCGCGGTCTGAGATTTCTTCACTAGAAAAGCCTTATGGAGTGCTAATATAAACTCCGGGGAAGCTGTAGAGGACGTCACCAGTGCGGTGGTAGCAGCCTTGGAGGGGCAATTTCAAGCCCTATCAGAGCAGATGTCCCAGGTAGGGCAAGCAGTAGCAGACATTGGGCCAAGAGTAGCACAAGTGGAACAACGCATTGTGACGGTGGAAGAGGCCCAGCAATCACAGGCCCAAACTATAAAGAAAATGGAAGAACAACTAAAGAGTTACGCGGATAAAATTGATGACTTGGAGAATCGCGGTAGGCGGAAGAACTTGAGAATTGTGGGGATATCGGAGTCTGTTAAAGAGGGCGAACTCTGTGCCTACCTGGAAAAGTGGCTGGTCTCACAACTTTCTCTGGAGGCGAGTGTGGGACCTCTAATCATAGAGAGAGCGCATAGACTGGGACAGAAGAGAGACGGAGCAACCCGACCACGGGTAGTGATTGTACGATTTCTGAATTTTGTCCAAAAGGAGGCAGTGTTGAGAGCAGCCAGAGCAAAGAGGAGTCAGACATCGGGAGGGCAGAAAGTATTGATCTTCCAAGACTACTCGAATCAAGTGAGTTTGCGCAGACGTGAATTTACAGGAATCTGTGCCACACTTATTAATAAGGGCATGCGGTTTGCCCTAATGTATCCTGCTAGATTGAGGCTGGAGTATAATGGCAAGCAACACATCTTTGAAACGGTGGCAGCAGCACAGACATTTCTAGCAACCCTCGGTGATGCCTAGAACAAGGCTGAGCCGGTACGGGATATGGACTGTAGTAGCTCTGAGAGAAATCCTGCAGCACCAAGCTTTGCTGAGGGAAGAGAAACTGGACAAACTGGACTATGTACCTTTTTCTCCCTCTGGACAAACTGGACTATGTGATAAACTGGAATATGTACCTTTTTCTCCCTATGGCCATATATGAGGGGAGTGACATGGAGCACATGTATAATGAACGCAGCATCGCAGAATAATTGAGATGTATGACTGGAGGAGATCTGGAGTAGAGCCGACGATATGAAAAGGGGATCCCAGAATATAAATTGCCCACCCTCCTCCATAACAAGGACGCTGACAGGCGAGCTTGAAGGCAGCTGGGAGATACGCTTACATGAGGAGGGGTGGCTCTGTTGTCTGCTCCTTCCTCCATGTGGCACTATTGAATTGTTGAACTGTTTTATTGAGGACCGGTCTCTGTCTGAGATTGGCTGCTGATGTGATGGTTGACAATGTGATCTTGTTTGTTAAAAATGAAAATATTGGTTGTTTAGAGAGTTCTGTGTTGATATATGGTCCATGTTTGCGGATTTTTGGGAACAGAAGGAGAGTAGGGGGAGGAGGTAGCTGGTTTGGGGGCTTGGGTTGTTACAAGGGGGGAGCTGGATGGGATAGCGGAGGGAGGCAGGAAGCTATAAGGAAATGCATGTAAGAGGGGTAAAGTGGAAGATTGTATGGGGGAAGGGGGAGGGACCCTAGGGTAGACTAATTATTGAGCGGAGGATGGAGGTTGATGGAGGTGGGTTCGGGATGCATTACTGATGGCCAAGGGTGGGGAGCCCCAGAGAGGAGGGCAAGGGGTAGAGATACAGGAAGGCGGGGAGGGAAGGTGGGAGATGCTAGGGAAGGAGGAAGGGGAGGGAGGGGAGGGGGAGGGGGGGAAGGCTTGGGAATCTTGGAGGGGAGGGGGGGGCAGGGAAAAATTAAAAATACGATGCAGACACAACGGGATTTGGGGGGAGGAGGGGAGGGATATTGCTAGTGGTCCTTGGAAGCTCAGACAGATTGAGAGGGACGAGAGGAAAAGGAGATGCCCTATGCTGGGGGGGCTGTCTCTTTGGCGGGAATACGCGTATAAATTCAGCAGGGGCTATGATTATGGATAAATCATGATGGGCACTAAAATACGATTTGCATCATGGAACGTATGCGGGATGGGGAATCCTCTCAAGCGCTACAAGGTCTTAAAGACTTTAAGGGATAATAAGGTGGAGGTCGCTTTCCTGCAGGAAACACATCTTACTGCTACAGAGCATGATAAGCTCCGGAGATGGTGGGTGGGCGGGGTATATGGAGCGTCCTCTGGGGGGAAAAAAGCAGGAGTGGCAATCCTTATTCATAAGAAGGTCGGCTTTGTGTTGACACGAACCATGCTGTTAAAGTTTTAAGGTTTTAAACTTTCTCTTAACCTATCTGCAGGGGCTACCCCTCCCCCACCCCCTGCAGAGTTACTGTTGTAAACCTCCATTTTTCTGAACTGCACGTGGGTTTGCTTACATTGCCTTCTGTTCTATAAGAGGAGGAGTACTGTTTTAGAGCTCTTCCAAAAGGAGATTTTTGCTGTGTTGCTGCATAACTGAGTCTGTCTCCAAATAATTGTGAGTCTGTCTCCCCATATTTTGTCTTTTTTTCTAATTGTCCTCAGTGGTGGGTTCCTTACTTTACTCCATTGTGTGTGCCAATAGTTCAGGAACAGCCTACTAGCTAGTGACACTTAGGTTCCCGCCCACCCTACCCCTCACCCCACCCACCCCAGGGGCTACATTGCCTATATAGTGGTCACAGACGTGCCATCTATCATTCCAAACTTGGGTTAAAAGCCACATCGTATTCTTCTTTTCTTCTTCTTCTTCCTCTTCTGGGACTGCATAAACATGTCGTGTATTCAGTGCAATAACTGCGGTACGTTCATTCAAAGACAAATCATCTGGAAACTAAGAGCTTGTCCTATATGTCTAAAGTCAGCTGCCATGCATGAAGAACTAACTCTACTAAGGAAAGACCTAGCTGCCATGCATATAGAAGTATCTCTACTGAGGGAGGAACTGGCTGCAATGAAGCGCACCTCTCCTAGGATACAAACTGAACAAACTCCACCACCGCTCCCACAAAGAACCAAACGCCCCAGGAACAAATGGATCACAGTGGGTTCTGGTAGATTGCGACCTGTAACACAAAGACATCCTATACATCAAGAGATATCCCTGCACAATGCCTTCTCTGCCTTGGCTAATGAGGATGCCCAATTCAAAGAACTTGAAGGGCCTTTAAATGAGTCAGACAATGCCCAATCCCCTGCTAATGCACTAAATATGAAGAAAACCTCACCAAACAGAAAACTACTACTAATTGGAGATTCCATCATCAGAGGCACCAACTTGGGAACACAGTTCAAAGGAGAGAAGATAGTCATGTGCCTACCAGGCTCTTCAGCCAGCAGGAATACAAACCAAGTTGTTGAATTACTTAGTGCAAAAAGTGAACATTCCAAACTTGATGTTATTATCCACCTAGGCACAAACGACTTGGCTAGGAACAGTGCCTCTACAGCCCAAAAGGACTTCCAATCTCTGGGGGAGAAACTCAAGCACGTTGTTAACACTGTTGCATTCTCAGAGGTTCTACCTGTTCTTGGTAAGGGGACAAAAAGACTGCATCGCATTAACAGCTTTAATACATGGCTCCAGACCTGGTGCAGAGAAGAAGGATTCGGATTTATTGGCAACTGGGACAACAGATGGATCAACAAGAGACTATACTGTGCTGATGGACTACATCTCTCTTCCACAGGGAAAAGAATCCTAAGTGAAAAATTCAGGCAGTATGTGGACATGCATTTAAACTAGGAAAAGGGGGTGACGGATGTGGAAGGTCAACATCTGCATGCCACCCCCAACAAAAGCAGAACAACATCAGAAACAGCCACACTTTTAAACCACACATCAAAAACATGTGGGAGGAAGTGGGCAGAACAAAATCAATGCAAAATACACACAAGCCAGGAAAGTGCTGGAAAGCAATGAGCACAAATGCTCGAAGCTTAGCCAACAAAATTCCAGACCTGGAAGCCCTAACGGCAGAAACAGACTTGGACATTGTGGCCATTACAGAAACATGGTTTAATGAATCACATGATTGGGATATAGCCATAGCTGGCTATAATCTATTCAGGAGGGACCGAGAAAATGGAAAAGGAGGAGGAGTAGCCTTGTATGTCAAAAGCAATATTAAAGCTACTGAAATGCAGGGGACATGGGGAAAAGAAGAAGCGCTCTGGATTGCGTTGGAGAGAGGAGATGGCACTGTCATCCATATTGCTGTAGTCTATAGACCTCCGACTCAAATTGAAGAGAGAGACAATGAATTGATTAGAGATATTGCCAAGATAGCATCAAAGGGGGAAGCAATCATATTGGGTGACTTTAATCTACCTGATGTGGATTGGATTACTCCTTCTGCACATCTGGAAAGAAGCAAAAGAATTGTGGATGCTCTCCAAGATGCATTATTTAGACAAATGGTGATGGAACCAACCAGGGAAAGCTCAACGCTGGATGTAGTGCTCACCAACGGTGATAGTGTGTCAAATGTCTGCGTGAGTGCCCCTGTGAGCAACAGCGACCATCACACGGTGTGGTTTGAAATAAAAGCCATGGCACAGGCCAATCATAGCAAGCTCAGAGTCCTAAACTTCAAATACACTAACTTCAATCAAATGGCAGAGTATGTAAAGGAGGAGATGACGGGGTGGGAAGAGATAAAGGAAGTGGAATTGCAATGGGCTAAACTAAAGGAGGCATTGAAAGGAGCAACAGATAAATATGTAAGAAAAGTAAATAAAAGCAAGAGGAGAAGGAAACCTATTTGGTTTTCCAAAGAGGTGGCTGCTCATATAAAGGCAAAAAACACAACTTTTGCAAAATTCAAAAGCTTGCAGACCGAAGAACACAGAAATGAATACAGGATCAAACTCAAAGAGACAAAACGAGAAATAAGGATAGCAAAATCAAAGGCAGAGGAAAAAATGGCTAAAGATGTTAAGGGTGGCAACAAAAATTTCTTCAGGTATATTCGGGAAAGGAAAAAGATCAGAGTTGGAATTGCAGGACTCAGAAGTGCTGGGAAAGGACTCGTGGAAAGTGACACTGAAAAAGCAAAATTGCTAAACAATTACTTCTGCTCTGTGTTTACTAAAGAGGATCCTGGGGATGGACCAGCTGTGACTCCCAAGTATAGGAATGGGAATGAAGTGGATACCACACCATTCACAGCAGAGGAGGTGTTAGAACAACTTGCTAAACTGAAAGTGGACAAAGCCATGGGACCGGATGGGATACATCCCAGGATACTGAAAGAGCTCAGAGAGGTTCTTGCAGGACCGTTAAAGGATGTCTTCAACAGATCCTTGGAAACAGGAGAGGTTCCTCAGGACTGGAGAATGGCTGATGTCGTACCTCTACACAAAAGTGGTGACAGGGAAGAAGTGTCAAACTACAGACCCGTGAGCCTTACCTCGGTGGCAGGAAAAGTAATGGAGGCGCTCCTGAAAGAGCGAATAGTGAACTTTCTGAAAACCAACAGCTTGCAAGACCCGAGGCAACATGGTTTTACCGAAGGACGATCTTGCCAGACAAATCTGATCGAGTTCTTTGACTGCGTGACGAGGGAACTAGATCAGGGGCATGCAATGGATGTCATCTACCTGGATTTCAGCAAAGCCTTTGATACTGTTCCTCATAGGAGGCTTATCAACAAACTCAGTAGCTTGGGGATGGGTCCCAAGATGGTAAACTGGATTAGAAATTGGCTGACTGACAGACGCCAGAAGGTGATTGTACATGGAGCTCACTCGGATGAGAGGAAGGTGATTAGCGGGGTGCCCCAGGGTTCGGTCCTGGGCCCGGCACTGTTCAATGTATTTGTGAGTGATATTGCTGAAGGACTGAATGGAAAAGTCTGTCTTTTTGCAGACGACACAAAAATTTGCAACAGAGTGGACTCCCCTGAGGGAGTGGTTAACATGAAGAAAGATCTACAAAAGCTGGAAGACTGGTCTAAAGCTTGGCAACTACGATTTAATGCAAAAAAGTGCAGTGTCATGCACTTGGGTAGCAGAAATCCAAGAGAAATGTACAAGATAGGGGGAGAAAGGTTGGTATGCACAGTTCAGGAAAAAGACCTTGGTGTGATTATCTCTGCTGATCTCAAGGTGGCAAAACAGTGCGACAAGGCGGTGGCAAAAGCCAGGAGGATGTTGGGCTGCATACAAAGAGGGATTACCAGCAGAAAAGAAGAGGTACTTATGCCACTGTATAGGTCACTGGTGAGGCCTCACTTGGAATACTGCGTTCAGTTTTGGAGACCATATCTTGCAAAGGATGTAAAAAGACTGGAGACTGTTCAGAGGAAGGCGACCAAAATGATTTGGAGCCTGCGTCAGAAGCCTTATGAGAAGAGACTTGAAGACCTAAATATGTATACCTTGGAGGAAAGGAGGCACAGGGGAGATATGATTCAGACCTTTAAATACTTAAAGAGAAATGATGAACAAACAAACCTCTTCCAGAGACGGGGAACCTGTAAAACTAGAGGGCATAACATGAAACTGCAAGGGGGTAAATTGAAAGGCAATGTCAGGAAATATTTTTTCACTGAAAGGGTGGTGGATGCTTGGAATGCCCTCCCGATGGAAGTGGTAGGGGCGAACACGGTGACGGAATTCAAAAAGGCATGGGACAAACACAGAGGATCCCTTTACAGAAATAGGAAAAAAAAAACCAAAATAAACGGTACCATCTAACTTCCGAACCATCTAACTTCCGAACCATATAACGTCTCAACAAATAGGGGTGTCCTATATGGAGTGGTGGGTTTACCCCTGAACAAGGATATGGAGAGGGGTGGCCTGCGCGGAGCGACAGGTGCACCTACTCTTGCCATCTCGCTGGGCAGACTGGATGGACCATGCTGGTCTTTATCTGCCGTCAACTACTATGTTACTATGTTACTATGTTACCCAGAGGGTAGATTTATTTTGATAACTGGAGAGATTAGAGGCCAGAGGGTAGCGTTAATGAATGTATATGCGCCAAACCTGTACGAAGCGAGCTTTTGTGTGAAGGTTAACAAATGTTTGAGTGATGTGGGACACACCCCGTTAATAATTGGGGGAGATTTTAATTGCGTAATGGACGAGAGTATGGATAGGTCGAAGAGGAGGGGTAACAACAGAGGTCGGAGAGCGCAATGGGTGAAGGGACTCTGTGAAGGGTTTGAGCTGTTAGACTATTGGAGGGTTTTAAACCCGTTAGAAAGGGACTATACGCATGTGTCGCGGGCCCATGACACTGGATCTCGGATAGACTATTTTCTGGGGTCCTCTAGGTTATTTCCTAGAGTAACTGAAGCAAGAGTGGGGCCTATAATGGTCTCTGACCACGCATTGATCTGGATAGACATTCAGTGGGGGTTCAGTAAGGACAGGACCTTGTGGAGGTATCCATTGGAGGTGAACACTGATAAACACTTTGGTGAATTTCTGAAGTCTAAGTGGGAGGAATATGTTACACACAATGCTGAGCATAAGGCAAACCCCACATTGTTTTGGGAAACTGCTAAGGCAGTACTTCGGGGACACATTATTAGCTATATGGGTTATAGACAGAGACAGTATAATGGGAACTTGTTACGTTTGGAAGGGGAGGTGGGAGTAGCAAGGCGCAGATTTTGCCAATTTCCCACAAATCAGAATAAGGAGGCTCTGCTCTGTCTGCAGAAAGAGCTGTCCTCCGTAATACACGAAAGGGTGATTCGGTCCCAGTTGTATTTCAGACATAAGCTGTACAAATTCGGGAACAAACCCGGGAAGTTGCTGGCACGGCTGCTCCGAACGGGAGGCGGGGGGGAGGCCTTATGTGGGAGCAATGAGAGATGAGAGGGGGCAGATTAGGAGCACACAACAGCATATAGAAGAGATATTTCGGCAGTATTATACTGCACTGTATGAAGAAGGGCAGGAGGACCAGAGGAGCGAGCAGGTATTTTTGGATCGAATACAGGTGTCATGTTTATCAGAAGAACAGAGAGACTTGTTGAATGGTCCTATCACGCCTGCGGAGGTGGTGGCGGTGGTTAAGACCCTGCGTAGGGGACGGGCTCCTGGGCCGGATGGTTATCGGGGGGAATTTTACAAGCTCCTCCTACAGCAGGTGGCGGGACCCTTGTCAGCACACTATATGGATTTGGTCAGAAGACAGCTCTTTCCATATGAAGCAAATAGGGCAGTTATCACAGTACTCCCCAAGGAGGGTAGGGACCCTGAACAACCAGGATCTTACAGGCCTATCTCACTGATCAATGTTGATCTCAAGATCTTGGCTAAAATAATGGCAGAGCGCCTAGCACCGATGATACCGGACTTGGTGAATGGGGATCAAGTGGGCTTTGTGCGTAATAGGCACATCATTAAAAATATGCGGAGGATCTTCGCTGCCTTGTACATGACTCAAGTAGCAGGTGAGCCGGCACTCTTAGTGAGCTTTGACGTGGAGAAAGCCTTTGATCGGGTGGCGTGGCCCTATATGTTCCGGATTTTAGAGCGTATGGGTCTGGGAGGTTTTTTTGGAAACGTGGTACGGTTGTTATATTCAAATCCGCAGGGACAAATTATAGTGAATGATTCATTGACGAATGCTTTCCCAATAAGGAGGGGTGCTAGACAGGGGTGCCCGCTATCACCGCTCCTCTATGTTTTGACATTAGAGCCATTACTGGAGCGAATACAGACACACCCCCGGCTGGTGGGAGCGAGGATTGGACGGTCGGACTTCCGAGTCTCAGCTTTTGCTGATGATGTACTGGTGTATGTGGGGAGGCCTCAGGAGACTTTACCAACACTGTTAGATACGTTTGCTGAGTTTGGAAGGTTTTCTGGCCTGAAACTTAATTTAGAGAAGTCGGAGGCACTGCCCTTGGATAAAGGACTACCAGGGAACTGGAAGGGTGAGTTTCCCTTGAAGTGGAGTATGAATGAACTCAAGTACTTGGGGATTAGATTGGCGGCGGAAACGGGGAAGTGTCATAGGTTGAACATACGGAGATTGCTGGAGGAGACCCGCACTCGGTTGGAGAGATGGAGGGATCTTCCTCTGTCGTTGGGGGGACGGATAGCGGTGTACAAGATGGTGATTTTTCCAAAGTGGTTGTATGTGCTGCAGGTCCTTCCCATTTTGTTGCTGCGTAAAGAAGTTAAAGCATTGGAGAGGATACTTACTCAATTTCTATGGCGAGGTAGGAAGCCAAGGATTAGGCTACGGTTATTACAACAGCCGTGGGAGAGGGGGGGGCATGGGCGTACCAGACATTTATCGATATAACATTGCCTGCCAACTACGGAACTTGAGAGATTGGCTGAGTGAAACAGAGGACTATACGCCGCTGCCAGTTGAGGCAGAGATAGTGCATCCACTGATGTTGCGATATGTGTTACACTCCAAAAGACAGCTGTTACCCAAAATTATTGACCAATATGTTGGTTTCAAAGTTTTGCGACGTGTCTGGGGGATAGTGTGCAAGAGGTGTCATGGGAATCCTCATGCTACGCCACTGCTCCCCTTACATGGGAATGGTGAGTTTCGACCAGGAGTGGAGGGGGGCATTTAAGAGGTGGGAGGCGAAAGGGATATTAGCACTTGACCAAGTAGTGGATGGTGAAGGTAGGATGCTTCCGTTTGGAGAGCTGCAGGCGCGATATGGGTTACAGGCTGTGGATCAATTCAGATATATGCAAGTTCGCAGTTATGTCGGTAGCTTACGGGCTGAGGATTTGCAAGGAGCGATATGCTCGAAATTGGAGGAGCTACTGTATGCGGGTATGCCACAGCAGGCAAGTATATCGTTGCTGCAGAAGGAATATCTAGCCTTGGAGGCTCCTTTGGAAGAGACGGCTGTAGCGGAGCAGTGGGCAAGGGATTTGCAAGTACAGATTACGAGTGAGCATATAACAGAAGCGTTGGCACAGATCCCGCAAATGAGTGGCTATAGTAAATGGAGGGATATGCAGTATCAGATTATAAGAAGGAGTTACTTTGCTCCTAATAGAGCTTACCGAACAGGGGCAGCCGCCTCGGCGGGATGTCCTAGATGTGCGGAGGGGGCGGCCACTCTAGGACATATGTGGTGGAGATGTCCTCGAATCTCTCAATTTTGGATGGAAGTATATGGCTTTCTAGGGGGGCTGTTTGCGGTTGATATAGGAGCAGAGCCTCAGTCAGCAGTGTTGGGGTTGACGGATACTGGAGGGAAGATACTAAGAAAATACACCCGGTGGATGCAACGTGCGATGTTGGTAGCGCGACATCTTATTCTTAAGAGATGGTTGTCACGGAGCAGGCCCCGGCTGGCCGATTGGAGGCAGGAACTGTATGATTAATGTTGGTAGAGAGGGCTGGCATACAAGGGAATGACAAATTGGGGGAACGATTCCTGATGGAATGGGGACCTTTTTTACAGACACTCTCTGCGCGGGAGAGGAGTAGGATACTCAATACATTGAGGTAGAGAACCGATTATGTATGGCATTGGGAGTATTTGGACCACTAGCTATGGGGATTTGGCAGAGGGGTGGGGGGATAGGGAGGGTAGGGAGTGGGGAAGGAGGGAGGTTGGAGGGAGGGGGGGGACAAACGAGTGCTTAATTGGGCGGTGGGATGGTCGTTGAGGTATAGTTGAATAGAGGAAGTGAATGGACCCCTGGGCGGAGTGTAAGAGTCATCACCCGCTGGGGGAGTGGGCATGGGGTAGGGGAGGAGGGCAGAGGTACACCGTCAGGTAGATATTGGGGGGGATTAGGGGGGGATAAAAGGGTGGAGGGGGGACTATTGAAAGGGGGTGGAGGGATAAAATAAATTATATAGGCTAGAGAATGGTCTGTATATGTTTTTGCTGAATGGTTTACCATGTACATTTTGATATAATATGATAATGTTATTTGGATTTGGAGTCTGCCTAATAAAAGAAAATTGACATAAACTCCGGGGAAAGAAAAGACTCCAACGATCCTTGCCCCTCAGAAAAGGATTGCTGTATCTCTCCTTCAGCAGAAGGAGTTGTGCGTTTCTTTGATTTACGCTTTGCCGGCTTCAGCGACAGCGCGGGAACTGAGCACGGCTGTGATAAAATGGCCGCCGTTCCCGCTCGATCTGCATCGGCCTGAGGGCAAACTAAGCCCTCTTCTGCAGATCCCTGATGAGCCTCCATGAAAAATGTTCAGCTACAATACAGAACAGACCCCCACAGAAGCCACACAAACCAACAACCTAAAAGGAAGCGAACCGCCGCAATCTCCTTTAAACGCGATGAAAGAAAAAACAAAAATAAACGCGACGGGCAACGTGCTCACCAAAAACTAGTCCAATCCCGACTCCAATAAACCACCTAAACTAAAAGTCACTATCTACCAACCCTCTCCTACCTGAAATTCCAGCGAGAGGTGAAGCTGCCAGGATCCGCTGCACCGCAGCCAGCGGGAAATCGGAACCGCAGCAAACGGAGACTGGGAAGAGGGATCCGGGGCTCCCAGACCTTTCCCAAAGCCATCAAACTTGTACTCTCCAAGTGGCCGGCTGATCTAAATCGCACCGGTTAGGTGCTCGAGGGTTCTTACTCTCTTTTTTTTTTTGTTTTTTTGCTATGACAAGCAAGAAAAATGGAAGAGTGCTGAGCTGATCTGCTCTGCTAGAGCCAAATAGTCAGCGCTTCTGAAGGGCTGCAACCTCTTCAAATGAACCTCTTATTTTATTTAAACTCCGTTGTAAAGCACACTGCCGTTCCTATTAGTCTCTCTGAGGAGCCTGTCAGCTATACATCTTCCTCCGCTGCTGAGGACTGAAAGACTGACTCTCTCTGACATCAGGGGGAGCTATAGGACCTGTCAGTAAAGAGTTTTTCAGTTTGTCAGTCCTCAGAGCTGCTGGAAGGGATTGACTACCCTACATTCCTGGACTGGCCCGGAGAGACGAATAATAAATTCCTTTTTAAGGTTCAGGTCAGGGTGACTGCACGTGAGTCCAAGAATATCACAGATTTGAATCTGTTTGTCAGTCTGTTTACGTCAGACAATGGAATGAAGCACCATTTGTAACCTGAGCTCCTCTCAATGACATCAAATTTTTATCAGTTCTTAATACTTACCCAAACCAGGCTGTTGCATTTTCAAGGCACCTCTGGTTTTTGTTTGAACACTAAGCAGACTTAGCCCTTTTTGATGACAGAGTCTCAGCAGAAACTAAGAAAAGATGGCGCAGAACCTTCAGTGCCACCGTTACCAGACATTCCAGTCATCTGTTGTTTAGTTCAGATGACATAAAAACTGCCCAATGGGGTGACCTCTAAAAGCTGTTTATTTTCATTAAAATCATGTGTGTTTGTTATAGATATGATAAAGAACAAAACCAGCCTTATGGAGAACTACTGCTATTGCTACTATTAAAAATGTATAAAGCGCTACAAGGCATAAGCAGTGCTGTACAAACTAGCAGGCCGATGCAGAAAGCTAGCACTGGCTTTACGAGCCCCTAATGCCATGTTTAAGCACTTTTAATGATCCTGCACATGCAGGAAACAGACGTAAATGCTGATGGAAAAACTAGCACCCAACTAACCCCACGCATATTTAAATGAATTTGAATTACTTAAATCTATTATAATCAACCGGGCTAGTATGCAAATCATAGCTACGCCCGATGCAGAGACAGGCATAGAGGATTTTACAACCAGCCACAGCGCCAAAATTTTTACTTCAGGGTCTGAGTAGAAGTAAACCTCTAATGCATGCCCCCGACAGTATTTTGATTGCACCGGGTGCTTTCCCCGATGCCTAGATCATCTCCTCCTCAGATGATCAGGTATCGGGAAAAGCCCCCAAAGCCATGAATATACTGTCAGGGGCCATGCCCGACAATAAAATTATTCCTAGTGGTCCAGCGGCCCGGATCCCACCCCCAATAGTATTTTGATGGCATTTGGAAAGGTCCCCGATGCCATCAAAATACTGTCACAGGGCTGTGCCCCACAATAAAATGATCTCTGGTGGTCTAGCAGCCCGATTCCACTCCCGACAGTATTTTGATGGCATCGGGAAAGGCCCCCGATGCCATAAAAATACTGTTGGGGGCCGTGCCCAACAATAAAAGAATCCCTGGTGGTCTAGAGGCCCCTTTCGCCCCAAACCCTATTAAATAAAAAAAGAACCTCGTGGTCTCGTAGCCCCTTTTCCCCATTAGAATTTTTTAAAAAAACCTAGTGGTCTAGCGGCTCCTACCTGGTGGTCTGGTGGCCGCCAAATTCACCATAAGCGGGAGCGCTGTCTACAACCTCAAGCTCTGTGTCAGCCATCTTGCAAAATGGCGGTATCTGGCCCCTCATGGTGCATCCTGGGAAGCACCGGGTGAGATCAGACTGCCATATAAGGTCTGGTTCTTTTTTTATTTAATGGGGGAAAGGGGCTGCTAGACCATCAGATTCTTTTTATTTAATGCAGAAATGGGGGAAAGGGGCCTATAGACCACCAGGGATCATTTTATTGCAGCTTGCTCTCCTAGTTTAACGCTGCAATGGCTCATTTGCATGCACACGGTTAACACGGGGGTCATTTGCATGCCCTATCTTTGCTGCATTCAGCATTAAAAAAATTTGCTTTGTCGGGCCGCGTTAAAGTTATCTTCAGAACGTGTCCAGCGCCAGTTTTCTGCATTGGCCTGATAGACAGAGATAGTCCCTGCTCCTCAGAGCTTTCAGTCTAAACAAGACAGACAAGACAAAAGGTAAGAGTAAGGGTAGAATGGGAAAGGGGAAGGAGACACAAGGAAACAAAGGATAAGGATCCAAAAGCAGCCTCAAAGAGGTGAACCTTTAGCATAGATTTGAAAAGGGGCAGAGATGAAGCCTGACGCACAGACTCAGGAAGTTTGTTCCAGACATAAGGAGCAGCAAAGTGAAAGGACCGAAGTCTGGAGTTAGCAGTGGAAGAAAAGGGCAAAGAGAGGAGCAAGCCAGTAGAAGGGCAGCATTCACGAGGAGAGGTGTAGGGGGAGAGGAGAGAGGAAAGGTAGTGAGGAGCAGAAGAGTGAATGCATTTAAAGCTCAGGACTGAAATCGGTTAGTTTATTTTCTTGCACCATCTTAATATACAGGGTGTATATGTATAGGTTTTGCAAACATACCTGTAGGATGATTTTAAAAGCCGCCATTTCTACACATAAAATACTGTTTTCCACATGGAAATGCCTTATAAAATTACTCCCATAGGGGCCAATTGTTAGTAATTGAAAAAAACTATTTTTACACTTTCAGGAAATGTAAGCCTTGTATAAAAATACTGAATACGGTGTAAAAACAGGCAAATATTTAAATGTTCACTATGACACTGCGCTGAGTCTGCACAATTGCATCTATTTTGCAGGACTAGTGTAAGATCATTTGTGGATGTTTTATATGCTTTGAATTTGGATAGGTGAAACCTGGAGCAAAATGAAGTTTACAATCGGGAAATCTGAATAACCCATTATAGGGGTAAATTGCTAAAGCAAAGAACACTATTGGATCTCAAATACAACTCACACGAACCACACACCAAGAACATCACACATGTAACATTATCCTTATTAATGCTAGGTCAATAAGGAATAAAACGCATATTATCCACAACATTCTAACTGACGAACAACCAGATATCCTATGCATAACAGAAACATGGCTCACTGACTCAGACTCTGCAACAATGAACCAAATACAGAAGCCCGGATACCAACTATACAACTGCCCACGCATCAACAGAAGAGGAGGCGGAGTCCTTATAGCAGCCAAAACCAGCCTTCAACTCACAACCACATCTACGGTCACAAATCCAGATCTTGACCTACTTAAAGTCGAGAGCATGGCATTATCCATCTGCCTAATCTATCGACCTCCCTCACCACAGCACGAAACACTAGCCACAGCACTAGAAACCATCACATCCACACAAAGCAAAAAATTCCAGATCATCCTCGGAGATTTGAACCTAGCATCAATTCCTCCGTCCCACACGGACTCCTTCTATGAAGCCATCGACCAATTAGGTTTCCAACAAATAATAAGCAACCCCACACACGATAGAGGAAACATCCTAGATATGATTTTCATACCCAGAAATCCACAACAAAGCAATGAACCACCTATAATAAACATAACTCAAGTACCATGGTCAGACCACCACCAAATCAACTGTAAACTTAAACTACAGTGCCAACCCAAAAACTCAAAGGAGATGAGAATGACCAACCCCATTAGGAAATTCAGCAAACTCAACGAGGAACACCTCATAAGCACCATTGCATCCCACATAAACCTAGAGTCCACAGACCTAGACGAACTAACTAACAGATGGAACACACACATCCAAAATACATCTAACCCAACTCTGAAACACACATCAAACCCACATAAGATCAACTCGGAACCCTGGTACACAGGAACTCTAATAAAATCAAAAAGGGAGCTCCGTAAAATAGAGAGAAAATGGAGACAAACCAAATCCTCCGATCTCAAAACTAAATACATGGCCCATCCCGCAAAATACAAAGACGACCTGAACAATGCAAAAAAATTACATCACACCAACATCCTAAACAAGGCAATCAATCGCCCACGAGAGTTATTTGAACTAGTCAAATCACTAACCAAAACCGACCAAAATGCCAACCTCAACAAATCCATCAAGGTCCAAACACTGGCAAACCACTACGCGACCAAACTGACGGCCCCTGGTCCTCCACCCCCCCCAACAACACCACAAATCAGAAGTGAGAACAACACAACGCAAAACCAGTTATGGGAGCACTTCCACAAAATAGGAACCAAGCAAATCACAGCCATTGTCACAAGCCTGAAAAGCACCACCTCCCCACTAGATCCCTGTCCTGCATCCTGGATCAAGGCAGTGAAACAAGACATAGCACCTCACATAGCACACATAGTTAACCTATCCCTACAACAAGGAATCATGCCCTCAGAACTAAAGAAATCAGTCATTAGACCGATCCTAAAAAACACTACACTCAACGGAGAAGACCCAGCCTCCTACCGTCCCATATCAAGTATCTCATTCCTGGCAAAGATCATAGAAAAAACGGTCCTTCTACAACTCCAAGACCATCTGACTGACAGTGCTCCTCTTGATGACCAGCAATATGGCTTCAGGCAACATCATGGAGTTGAAACCCTGTTACTAGTTCTACTTAACAACCTCCTAAAGGGCCTTGAAAACAAAAAGAAAATGTACATTCTTGTATTCATTGACATCTCAGCTGCCTTTGATACAGTTAATCATGGGACCCTCATAAATAGGATAAAATCAATAGGAATAACAGGAACCCCACTAAAATGGTTCTCATCCTACATCTCAAATCGAACACAACAGGTTCAATTCAACGGAGAAAAAACAGAATCTTTCTCACAAACACAGGGAATCCCCCAAGGCTCTGCTCTCTCAGCACTTCTGTTTAACATATATATGCAGCCACTATGCAAAATTTTCTCACGGCACGAAATTAATTACCACATCTATGCCGATGATATCATGCTATACACACAACTAGACACTAAAAACCCAGACTACAACCCACTGGAGACATGTATCGGAGAGATGCAAGACTGGTTACAACAAAGTAGTATGTCAATTAATCACAAAAAAAACGAAGTAATGTATATCTCCAAAGAACCGAATTTTGACCCTCCCACATCAATAACACTATGTAACAACACTTACCAAACAAAAAAAGAAATAAAGTATCTAGGAGTCACATTTGACTGTGACCTAAAGATGGAAAAACACCTCCGAAAGACCAACAGAGCAGTTTTCCACAAGCTTAGAGTGCTCCAACCCATTCGGAATATTATTGATCCCCAAGACTTCAGAACAGTGGCCCAAGCACTCATCATGCCACATTTTGACTACTGCAACGCCATCCTACAAGGTTTACCTAAAAAAACCCTAAACATATTACAAATGGCACAAAATGTAGCTGCCAGGGTCATAATGAAGAAAAATCTAAGTGACCACATCACACCAGTACTAATTCAATTACACTGGCTACCCATAACAGCTCGCACAAAATACAAAATACTAACAACCACCTTCAAACTCATCCACAACTTAGCACCTTCCTTCCTCAACAACCTAGTAAGATTGCAACCTCCTACCCGAAACAGAAGAACCCACAATTCCAACATCCTTCACACTCCAACAGATATAAGATCTGCCAAAGCTAACACCAGCCACAGGGCTTTCTCATATGCGGCGCCAACACTGTGGAACCAACTCCCACCAGAACTACGAGCTAGCAATGACCTTCTAGACTTCAGAAAGAAACTCAAAACGCACATTTTCCAATCACATTTCAACCTGAACTAAACCCACAGATGGAGCAGCCCCTGACCACTGTGTCCAAGAAGATTATCCTGTATATATGTATTTATGTATATATGTAAATGAACTCCCCCATAGCTAAGAAGTGTTAACTCCGTATGATGTGCTTTTCTGACAATCTGTATGTAAACAAAATTTGTACCTGCCTTGATTCGGCAGTTTCACAATAGTAATCCTACCCGCTTCTGATCGCTGGAAGGAGCGGGCTACAAATGCTTGCTAAATAAATAAAATAAATAAATATGTAAGTAACATGCCATTTATAAAATTACTCCCCCTCCCCCCGTAGAAGTATGCATGATACAGGAATGCATATACTTTTAACCTGGGAAGTGACATGTTCAGAAGCAGATTTCATGTGGTGCGCAGGTGAAATCACAATTTATGCATATACTTTTATCAAATACATATGTCAGCATTTACTTTACGTGAACTTTATTACCGCTGAATATCCCCAACTAACGCCGCTATACGCCCCAATGCTAACCGCTTAGCATTGGAGTGTGTCATGGGCGTTCCGGGGCATGTTGTGGGCGGCAAGAGTCACTAACCGGGTAGCAGTGATATTGCACTGCTACCCGGTTAGAGACCTGCGGGTAAAGCTAGATGCAGCAAAACCTGGCCTAGCTTTACCCATAGGAGCTAACCGGGTAGCGGTGCAATATCTCTGCTACCTGGTTAGCTTCTATGGCTGTGGAGGCTTTGCGGTGACCCCAGATATTCAATGTCAGAGCCGCATATGACCCCAGCATTGAATATCCAGGTTTAAAGTTCAGCGCCATGGCTAAGTGCTGTACTCGCGCCTAGCTGCTGGTGTTGAATATTGGGCCCCCAATTTTTATTTAATTGCAGGTGTTTAAAAAGAAAAAATGACCACCACGGCAAAATAATGCCCTGTGCACATTTAGCCCAAGCTTTAAAATTGGGAGTATTTCTATAAAGGTTTTTCTGCGTGCAAAGCATGTTTTATGCACTGAAAAGATTTTTATAGAGTTATGCAATGGTATATGTGGGTATACGAAAATATGACAATAAGATGGGTGGAGAAGCCTAGTGGTTAGGGTAGCAGTCTGAGGACCAGAAAGACCAGAGTACAAATCATACTCCTTGTGGCCTTGAGAAAATCAATTCTCCACTGCCTCAGGTACAAATTTAGATTGTAAACCCTCCAGGGACAGGGAAAATGCCTACTGTACCTGAATGGACTTCATCTTGAACTAAGATTGTGTTGAGCAGTGGCAGAGTTATGACATACATAAGTATTTTATAAAATACATTGGTACATGTGTAGAGAATATGTTCCTTTTATGGAACAGGTGTAATTGTGTGTCAACATTTGCATTCTACTGGGGCTGTTTCTGGGTGGTTATTTTAAAAAGGGACATATGACACCTAGGTGTCTTTTTGGACTTCTCACATAAGCATTCTGTTGACTAGATTGTAAGCTCTGATGAGCAGGGACCGTCTTTTACATGTGTCTGTACAGAGCTGTGTTCACCTTGTAGTGTTATACAAATGATAAATAGTAGTATAATATCAGGTCCTTCCAGTCCTGAGTAAAACTGGACAAAAAAAATTGTAGAATCAAAACTTCAATTAAATAATGGAGGTAATTTTATAAGTCACGCCTAGATTTACATGCATTTGTATGTGCATAAATCCAGGTTTTTAGTTATATATGCGCGCAAATGGGCTTTTATAGTATGTGCATATTTGCTAAAATTGCTATGATGAAATTAGGCACGTCAGATCAAATGCATGTATTTTCATTGTGGGTGTGTTCAAAGACAGAGCAGAAGAACATGTTTGAAAAATCTAGGCATAGGCATTTATACTAGCCATAAAACTGGCATAAGTGCTCACAGCTTAAATTAACAATCATGTTTCATCACTTACTCCCTTATTTTATAAAGTAAAGTACAGACGTAGACTTGACAAATTTTCTTGGCATATAGAAGCCAGCCTAAAAATCTAGGGGCTGGCCACTGAAACCAAGGTCACAGTGCATATCCTTACCCACCCAAAAGCGTAGTTACTCACCTGTAACAGGTGATCTCCGAGAACAGCAGGAATTTAGTCTTCACATATGGGTATCGTCAGTACCGACGGAGCCCGCGCGGGAATGCTCCCCAGCGTCCAATAGGAAAGCTTTTGGGAGCATTCCACAGCGCATGCGTGCTGTCTTCCCGCCTCTGTACCTCTCTCACTTCAGTTGAGTTTATAGATGAGACCAAAGGAGAGAAGTAGAGAAAGAGATAGATAGAGACAACTCCTAGGGGAGGTGGGTGGGTTGTGAAGACTAAATTCCTGCTGTTCCCGGAGATCACCTGTTACAGGTGAGTAACTACGCTATCTCCAGGAACAAGCAGGAATGTAAGTCTTCACATATGGGGACTCCCCACCTGAAAGATGCCAAGGGGTGACCCCAGCAAGCTGCAAACCTAGGTGAGATGGGTCATGCTTCCTCCCATGGACCTCTGGCATCCAAAATGTGGACGGTGGGTAGGAGTTGTATTAAGTATGGAAGAGATGTTGTACAACAGCCTGGCCAAATGAGGCATCCCGACAGGAGTCCTTGTCTAAGCAATAGTAGGCTGTGAAGGTATGTACCGAAGTCCAAGTGGCTGCTTTGCAGATGTCATCAACAGAGACAGAACGAAGGTTAGCCGTTGAGGCTGCCATTGCTCTCACATTGTGAGCCGTGACATGGCCTTTGAGAGAAAGTCCCTTACTCAGATATGTATAGGATATGCAATCTGCAATCCAATTTGACAGAGTTCTTTTAGAAACTGGAAGTCCCAAATGACTAGAGTCAAAAGCCACAAAAAGCTGAGAAGATTTTCTATGTGGCTTAGTTCTTTGGAGATAAAAAGCTAAGGCCCTTTTACAATCCAATGTGTGAAGATTCCTTTCCGCACTGGAGGCATGAGGCCTAGGGAAGAATATTGGAAGATAAACCGACTGGTTTAAATGAAAAGGTGAAACCAACTTTGGCAGAAAGTGAGGATGAGTCCTGAGGACTACTTTATCATGGTGAAACCATGTATAAGGAGGGTCAGCCACCAACGCCTGTAGTTCACTAATGCGTCTTGCAGAAGTGATGGCAATTAGGAAAATAACTTTCCATGAAAGAAACTTTAGGTCTGAGGTGGCTAAAGGTTCAAAGGGCGGTTTCATAAGCTGAGCAAGGACAAGATTTAGATCCCATGCCACCGGCGGTGGTTTAATGGGAGGTTTTGTTAAAAGTAGGCCTCTCATAAATCTTGGTATAAGTGGATGAGAGGAAATAGGTTGTCTATCGAAAGGTTTATGAAAAGCAGCAATAGCACTAAGATGGACCCTAACTCAATTGGTCTTCAGACCAGAAGTTCATAATTGTAGAATATTTATTTATTTATTTATTTAACAGCTCTTATATACCGCGCTATTTGACATCAGTGCGGTTTACATTAAACAAAATACACTCAGATTTAGAGAACTTGTCCAAGTTACAGGTAACAGGGGAATAAAACAAGGATTAACTGGGGAATAGCATATAATATACCCTAGTAGCAACTCTACAAGTACTAAAAGGGGGTTAAGTCCCTTTTATGAACACCAGATAGAGAACCTTTTCCACTTGAAAGCGTAGGAACGTCTTGTGGAGGGTTTTCTGGAAGCCAGGAGGATATCTTTTATTTGCTGAGAAAGGTTAACATCCTGGAATTCTAGGCTTTCAGTAACCAGGCCCTGAGGTGTAGGGACTGGGGATTGGGATGCAGTAAAGATCCGTTCTCCTGCGATAAGAGATCCCCAACTCCAGAGGAGTAGTTTGAGAGAGACGCAGAAGAAGAGGATACCATGTTTGCCATGGCTAATGTGGAGCTATGAGCATCATACGACCTCTGTCTCTCTGAAGTTTGAATAAAGTCTTGGGAATGAGGGGAATGGGTGGGAAGGCATAGAGGAAGTCCTGTCCCCAGTGGAGTAGGAAAGCATCTCTTGCCTAACAGTTTTGAGCCAGAATTCTGGAACAGAATCGGGGAGGCTTGGCATTCTGTGGACTTGCAAAGAGGTCTATATCTGGTGTTCCCCAGATTCGAAACACTTGAGCAAGCTGGTATGAGTGGAGGGACCACTTGTGTGGCAGCAGTATTCGACTGAGTTTGTCTGCCCACAAGATTTGAATGCCCTGAAGGTATACTGTGTAATGCAGCAGACCAGCGGGGAACAGAAGAAAATATTTTAAACACGAAAAAAGACATGCACAAGCTGCAGTATTTTCAGGAACCTGATAGGGGGAGCAAGAGGGACCTCCGGAAGACTGAGGATCCACGCCCCACAGGATGTGACTTAAAGCCAGCCAGCCTCCAATCCAGGAAGGCAGGAACTCCTTTTAAAGAAAGTTTGGAAGACTGGAAAGGGGGAAGTGGTGGTAAAAGCGAGAGTGGCGGTAGCAGCAGGAGCAGCAGAGAAGGCAGAGAAGTTACAGAGCCTGCAGAAGCCGGAGGAGCGGCAGGAGCTGCAGAGGTGGCAGAAACTGCAGAAGCTACAGACGCTGCTGGAGCGCCGGAAGGAGGAACAGGCCAGAGAGACCTGAAAGGACGGAAAGTACGGAAGGATCCAGGAGATCCGGGAACACGAAAGCAATACTGTGACAGCTGTGTGAAGTCAACCGAAGGACGGTTGAAAAACCCACACCGGATTGCAGGAGCAGGGCAGAATCTCAGCAGGAGTAGGCCTCAAGCCTCACCCCAAGGAGAGAAGCCGGCATTACAAGGTAACCCACACTTATTTGGGAACAGCCTTCAGAGAGCTAGCCTGTGGAGAGGACAAGAAACAGAAGGTCCCTGTTCATGTAACACTTCTCATGATACAAGGTATGAAAAGCTTTTATTAAATGAGAGACTTTTGAATAAGCCATGTTTGCAGAAAGCTAATATAAAACCTGTGAAGAAGGAAGAAGATTCGCCTTGTAAAACAGTTCATGACCGACGCCCCACTCTGAACCCAAGGCATTGGGAGGTCATACAACGTCTGGCCGAAAAGCCCAATTATAGGTTGCCCAGAACTACGGACTCTGTTTCAGAGGCGTATGATCAGGAACCAATGCAAGTGGAATTGGTAGAATCCCTTTCAGATGAGGAAATGGATTGTAGTTATTGTACCACTGGAAGCTTGGAATCCTTGCATAGCATGTGAGCAGTAAACTGGTAAAATAGGAAATGTTTGTTTTTGGTATCACCTCTATGAAGAGAAAAAGTAAACTCAGGTTCAAAGCAAAAACTGTTTGAACCTGAGTTTACTTTTTCTAACCTGATGTAAGGACCTTTCTTTTGTTGTTTTGGGACTGATCCTTTGAACCTTTGCAAGACAAGGGAAATAAAGCCTTATTTTCCCTCCACTTGGAAACCTGTGTTCTTTGGGTATTGGGTAATAAGGACGCTACCAAGGCTATACACCCCTGGGCCCTGAAAAATGCGTACCCAATCCCAACCTTATCTTTATTTGTGTCCGACCTGCCTTGGCGCCCATTAGCCACCAGGGTGGCGTTGCGACAACTGCAAACAGGTGAATTTGTAACTATCGGTACCGCTAAGACCGCAACAGACAGTTCCACAGGTATTGGTACCGACATCGGTACCGGTACCGGCAACACCTGCTTTGACAGGACTGCTTCCCCCCATGCCGATATCCGGTATCAGGGATCAGGAACCGAGACACTTCGGTACCTACTTCGAGTGGTACCGATACCATGCGTCACAGGAGCACCCGGTACTTGAGTCTTCCGATTCCGATGACTCTGATGATTCTACCAGTACCAGAGTGAATCTATTAGAAGATTCAACTCCCTCTCCTCAACGCAGGATGTCTCCTCCAAAAGATATGTTCTTCCAGGACTTCATACGTGATTTAGCAAAAAGCCTTGCAATCACTGTGATTCCAGAAAAAGAACCCAGGGCAGAGGAATTAAGAATTCTACAATACCCTATGGCTCCTAAGGAAGCAGCTATGCTTCCCATTCACAAGATCTTACATGATCTGATGTTGAGAATGTGGAAGACTCCTTTAACGATATCTTCACATTCCGGATGCCTGGACACTATGTACCGAGTGCCAAGTTATCCTGGTTTTCAAAAAACTCAGTTACCACACCATTCAATGGTAGTGGAATTGGCCATGCGAAGAATCAAGAGTGCAAAAACACACTCTTCTAATCCTCCAGGCCGTGAATCCAGGACATTCGATGCCTTTGGCCGTCGATGTTTTCAATCCTCCATGCTGGGAGCCAGGATCAGTTCCTACATTCTGTATATGGGAATGTTCCTGGAAGAAGTCACAAAAGGTTTGGAGCTCATTAGTCCTTCTGTCTCAGAGGAAAAAAGAGCAGACTACCTTATTCTGGTCAAACATGCCCAGAAAGTCTCTAAATTTATGAACCATGCTACTTTTGACTGTTTTGAATGTCTTAGCAGAACCTCTGCTATATCCATAGGACTGCGTTCGATAGTGAGGATTCTGTGATCCATCGTTCCTGCCGATGCCTGGGTGCCGGTACCGGTGGATGCGGCCACGACCCCAGAGCATGGCACCAGTAGTTCCGCAGAGGTCGAGGCCTCTGGAACATCCTGGAGCCCTATTAATGCTTTGGAGCTAGAAGACTCCCACCGGGGCTGTTTTGCCTCGAGGGAAATGCCAGAGGCATCTCGATACTTCGAAGGAGATTTTGCCTTCGAGGACCGGCTAGTTTTACTTTTGGTTACCTGAGATCCATGGGAGGAAGGTGAAGCCCTGGAAGCCCTGGCATCGTGTCGGAGGCAAAAAGGGCAGCTCTATTCTGACGGCCCCTCTTGGTCATCCTCGTGCAGGAGAAACACTCCGTTGGACAATGTTCAGGACCCAAACATTTTAGACACCAATCATGGGTGTCGGTGACGGAGATGGTACCGCCACATTTTAAGCATTTTTTGAAACCACTGGCTGGTTTGTCCATGCTTGAAGAAACAAATGGGCCTAGTGCCTAAAAAGGCACCTAGCACCCAAAACAGGGAAAAATCCTGAAGAAAAAGGTGAAATTAGACTTACCTGCTAATTGTTTTTCCTTGAGGAACTCCAGTCTAGTCCCGGAATCTCTGGGGATTTAGGTTCCTCCTGCAGCTTGGAGACTGAACAATGACATTCTTTGATGTCACTGGTACAAATGCCCGAGGGACCGCCTCCTTGCTCTAGTTTACCTACTGAAGAATATCAGTTAGGCTCTGTATCACAACTAGAAAGTAGAATACGTTCTAAATAGGACTGTAGAAACTCATAGATGCAAGACTATCCAAACAAAACTTTTTGTAGGTGGCTACGTGGTCTCAGTATTTCGGACAAGAGTCAGAAACTCCGATTCACTGTCCACACTTTCACATCAATGACCACTAAACTGTAGCAACCTCTATTTCATATTATTCTTAAAAAAGTCTCCATCAGGAGAAGGAAATAACAAAAAATTGCTTAGCTTTTATTCAACTTGGCTTCAACTTCAGTCAGCTTTCAATGATAATTCACTTCTTTCCCGACGCTAACAAGCGCTAAGCGTTTCACCAATCAAGGGTTCTTCAGGGAAAGTGCTAAGCTCTAAAACACAAAACACAGTGCATGTAGACAATACTTTTTTCTTACAATGTCGTCTAAACTTTCAACCTCATTATACAGTGTAAGGAATATCTTCTACTCACTTTCTCACAAATGCGCCGGCGTTCTATCCACATAAATATGCTGAACTGCTGTGCGGGTGTAAAGGACGCCGCGCATGCGCTTCTTAAATAGAGGGAAACTCTTCACAAATGGAGCCTGCAAGCCGTGACGTCACACACACAGCTCCCATTCCACACGAACATTCAACCCCAAGGGAGCGACAGTTTGTAATAAGTGTATCCAACGTTGTTCTGTGTATAGCAATGTTCCTTCCCTAGTGCGACCTTGCTGCGGCCGCTGTATTTGAGTTACAGAAACAGGGTAAATCTTCAAACGCATGTTGTAAAGCCAGACAATGCTCTACTATAGGGGCCTCAAGTTGTTTGCATTTCAGTTTACTTTTGTGTTCATTCATCCGAATCCTGAATGGACGATTGGTCTTCCCGATATACAGCAGGGCGCAGGGGCAGCATATACAATACACAACGTGCGTGGATCCACACGAAGTGCTAGCTCGTAGCTTATACAGATGTCCATTATGAACAAAACTGTCGCACTCTTGAGTAACAGAACAGATTGTGCAATTGCCACAGGGCTTATGGCCATAACTTTCCAAACTAGATGGGCTAGATGGTCGTAGAACTGTCGGGCTCAATAAATCCTTAAAATTCTTCTGCCGTTGCCATACGCAACGTGTATGGTACTGTTGTAAACCTGGTATGGCAGATAAGATATTCTTATGTCTGTTTAAACTAGACTGCAACTGTTTACTTAGAGGAGAGTAAACTGTTATCAAATTAATGCTATCCCCCATTGGCAATTCCGGACGCTTAGGATGCAAAAGTAAGTCTCTGTTAAGAAACCGTGCCCTAGTGTACGCCTCCCGAATGATTTTACGTGGGTAGCCCCGTTGGGAAAAATTTTGTTGCAAGTGGGCTGCCTGCTGTTGAAATTCATTTACAGTACTGCAGTTGCGTCTATATCTAACAAATTGAGAAAAAGGTAGACTATTACGCAACTGCCTCGGATGGGCACTTGAATAATGAAGCAGAGTATTCTTATCAGTGGTCTTCCGATAAATAGAGGTTTGCCACCCCATCGATGTCTTCTTTACCTGTATGTCCAAAAACGAAATCTGTGTTTCATGACATGTCATGGTAAAATTAAGATTCGGCTCACATGAATTTAACCAGGCCAAAAACCCTTGTAGGGAAGCGCTATCTCCTTGCCACACGACGAATATATCGTCTATGTAGCGCTTCCATATTTTTAGTGATTCCTGATAAGGACAGTGTTGAATCCATCGACGCTCAAATTGTTGCATATACAAATTAGCCACTGATGGAGCACAGGTGGCTCCCATGGCTACTCCGGAAATTTGATGATATAGTTGTTGCTCAAACATAAAAAAGTTATTAAACAGTGTTATTTCTGCTATTGTAGATAAAAGAGTGAGTAATGAGGTGGACAAGTCCCCCCGTCCTCTAAGCGCCTCCATACCCACTGCATGAGCTTCAATTTGCGGAATCACTGTATATAGTGAAGTCACATCGAAAGTCACTAAAAACACCCCCACCGTCACTGCTAGCTGATCATGTTCATGTAATATGTTCAGAAAATGGGTTGAGTCCTTAATATACGATGGAATTGCAGACATCAATGGTCGAAGATAGGAGTCCAAAAACATTGATAGGGGCTCTAACAAAGATCCACGAGTGGACACTATAGGTCGGCCAGGGGGCCGTTTCAGATCTTTATGTATCTTAGGTACTAGATAAAATTTTGAGAATGACGGTTCAACAACATTAAGAAAGGCATGCTCTTTTTTAGAGATCAGCTTATCCTCTAAAGCTGTCTTCGTAAGATGACAAATTCGATCTTGAAGCAAACCAGTAGGATCAATTGCTAGCCTAACATACACCTGTACATCCCCTAATTGACGGGATGCTTCCTCCAAATATTGTTGCCTACTCACGATCACAATGGCACCTCCTTTATCTGCCCTCCTTATTACTAAGTCGGAACGGGATTGTAGTTCTTGCAATGCAAACCTTTCTCTTGATGAAAGAGAAGTGTAAAAAATTTTTTGCGACTCTGCCGCTTGTAGCATATCTCGTATGATCAAATCCCGATAAAGTGATAATGAAGGGTGCAATGGACCTGGGGGAGTCCATTTAGATTTTAGAGGCAACGCCACTCTCGCAGATGTTGAGCTAGCTAATACTTCCCCTGGACCAATCTGTGGTGTGATATTCTGAGCAAAATATAACTTCAAATGTAATTTTCGAATGTATTTCTCCAAATCCACTCTAACGCGGAAGAAATCAAATTTAATATATGGAACAAATGATAAGCCTTTTTCTAACACAGCACACAACTCCTTAGAAACTTCCAATCCTGAGACATTAATTACTAGCGAGATTCCGTCTTGCGACGAGGACGGTCTGCCAATGTGACCTTGCTCCGAGTATTGTTGGTTTTCTTTGTTGGTGTCCTCCGAAAAATCCTTTTGACGGGATGCTCCTTCCGAATCCGTAGAGGCAGTATCCTCGGAGGTATTCTCAAACGTGACTTGCTTCCTCTTTGTGAATGACTTGCGTTTAATGTTCATCCAGGGATAAACATATCCCTTGGTATAGTCCGTATAGTCACAATGTAGCTTCTTTTCTTTAGTTTGTTTAACTTCATTATGCAGTGTAGATAATTGAGTTTGTATCATTTTCATCTTATCCTCATAAATGTCCGTTTTCTCCTCCGTCTTAAGTGAAGTAAGCAATGCTTCAATTTCTGCAGTCAAAGTCAGAAGATGTTGTTGAGTGGTCTCTACTATATGTACCATCAAATCCATTGAACACTTGTTCAAAATGAGATTCCATTTAGTAACAAATCCTGTATCTGACACGAACATCCTCGGCTCCTTATAGATCCTTAATCCTCTTGGTATGTGACGCCTCCGTAGATATTCAATGAGTGACAACCTATGCAGCTCCATACGAACCTTTTTCTTTTGAAGCTTCAACAGGTCTTCCCAACTGGGTAAAGCAAGTGAAGCGTCTCCATCTTGACCCAATGAAAAAGGAGTAGAATCCTGACACAATTTGGAAATAAATTCCTCAGAAAAACTAAAGATGTCTTCTTTTAATTGACCTTCCATTTATGTAGATCACAAATCACTCCGTCGGTCCACTTCTCACAGAGTATATATTGAAGAATATCAGTTAGGCTCTGTATCACAACTAGAAAGTAGAATACGTTCTAAATAGGACTGTAGAAACTCATAGATGCAAGACTATCCAAACAAAACTTTTTGTAGGTGGCTACGTGGTCTCAGTATTTCGGACAAGAGTCAGAAACTCCGATTCACTGTCCACACTTTCACATCAATGACCACTAAAATGTAGCAACCTCTATTTCATATTATTCTTAAAAAAGTCTCCATCAGGAGAAGGAAATAACAAAAAATTGCTTAGCTTTTATTCAACTTGGCTTCAACTTCAGTCAGCTTTCAATGATAATTCACTTCTTTCCCGACGCTAACAAGCGCTAAGCGTTTCACCAATCAAGGGTTCTTCAGGGGAAGTGCTAAGCTCTAAAACACAAAACACAGTGCATGTAGACAATACTTTCTTCTTACAATGTCGTCTAAACTTTCAACCTCATTATACAGTGTAAGGAATATCTTCTACTCACTTTCTCACAAATGCGCCGGCATTCTATCCACATAAATATGCTGAACTGCTGTGCGGGTGTAAAGGACGCCGCGCATGCGCTTCTTAAATAGAGGGAAACTCTTCACAAATGGAGCCTGCAAGCCGTGACGTCACACACACAGCTCCCATTCCACACGAACATTCAACCCCAAGGGAGCGACAGTTTGTAATAAGTGTATCCAACGTTGTTCTGTGTATAGCAATGTTCCTTCCCTAGTGCGACCTTGCTGCGGCCGCTGTATTTGAGTTATACAGAAACAGCGTAAATCTTCAAACGCATGTTGTAAAGCCAGACAATGCTCTACTATAGGGGCCTCAAGTCGTTTGCATTTCAGTTTACTTTTGTGTTCATTCATCCGAATCCTGAATGGACGATTGGTCTTCCCGATATACAGCAGGGCGCAGGGGCAGCGTATACAATACACAACGTGCGTGGATCCGCACGAAGTGCTAGCTCGTAGCTTATACAGATGTCCATTATGAACAAAACTGTCGCACTCTTGAGTAACAGAACAGATTGTGCAATTGCCACAGGGCTTATGGCCATAACTTTCCAAACTAGATGGGCTAGATGGTCGTAGAACTGTCGGGCTCAATAAATCCTTAAAATTCTTCTGCCGTTGCCATACGCAACGTGTATGGTACTGTTGTAAACCTGGTATGGCAGATAAGATATTCTTATGTCTGTTTAAACTACCCGACTTGAAAGGTCAAGTTGGGTACCCCCGACTCCCCTCCCTCCAGCAATAGGAATTTTTCGTGACTTGATCTTGAAGGACATAAAAAATATTTTAGAGAAGAGACCAACCCCTTGTAATCATCGGTTGATGTATGAAGAACGACAAGCGTTGAAAAAGCTCCGAAATAGGAGTGATTTGGTGATAAGGCGAGCAGACAAAGGAGGGGCCGTGGTGGTCCTTAACCGCGACTATTATGTAGAAGAAGCTCGTGTCCAGTTACAAGACTTTACCACGTATGTGCAGTTACGGGAAGATCCAGGTCCCAGTATACAAAAGCAAATTAAAATCGTGACTAATAAAGCATTTGAAGACAAATTGATTTCTAAAAAAGAGTTGCGCTATCTTAATGTTACATCTCCTACCATAGCTAAATTTTATACAGTTCCTAAGATTCATAACGTCTACAAAGACCTCCGGGACTCCCCATAGTGTCTACTTGAGGCACAATATTGGAGCCTCTTTCGACCTATCTAGACTCTTTTTTGAGGCCATTATTAGTAAAAATCCCCTCTTATCTTAGAGACACCACTCATTTTTTGAGTATTTTAGAGGGGTTAGCGGGATGGGCAAAGGAGGAAAGTATCTTTCTTGTTACACTAGATATGCAATCACTGTACACCAGTATCCCACAGCAGAAAGCATTAGCAATAGTGTGTACAACTTTAAGAGCCAGAGGGGACTTGTCAGACAAACATATCGAATTTCTCCTTCAAATAGCACAATTAGCTTTATATCAAAATTATTTCATTTTTGAGGGAACACTGTACCATCAGGTAGCGGGCGTCGCGATGGGGGCCACATGTGCCCCCTCAGTGGCGAACCTGTATATGGGGGATTTTGAGAAACAATGGATGCCTAGAGCTCCACAACGGGAATACATCATAGCTTGGTATAGATACATCGACGATCTTTTTGTTATGGCAGGGAACAGAACAGCATCTGCAAGAGTTTGTCAGTTGGTTAAACAACTGTGATACACATATACAGTTTACATTTGAATGTGATAGTAATGCCATAGCTTATTTAGACGTAAAATAAGGAAGATAAAGAATTCGTGCATTTTATTACCAAATACTCTCCCATAAGTATGGAGATTCAGAAAAGCATAAAAAGGCATAGTAAAGTATTATGGACGTTACCGAGCATGCGGAGGTATCATATCCGATGCGTCTGGCAGTGTAGTAAAAACCTGAAAGAATATTTAAGTCCCACAGTGTTGCGATCGCGGCAACTGTTGGAAAACGAAGGTGGACATAGGGCTTGCGGCCAATGTAGTATTTGCCACATTTCGAGGGAAATAGACCAATTTATCTATAAAGGGGTTAATTATCGATTAAGGAATAGTACCACCTGTGAGTCTACATATGTCGTCTATGCCGTGCAATGCCCATGTGGTTTACTATACATAGGAAAGACAATTCGGACGTTTCGGGTCCGCATGAAAGAGCACGAGAGTAGGTTACGATGTAAGAGATTAGAAGCCCCTATGGTGTCCCATTGTGAAGCTCAGGGACACAAATTTCAGGACCTTAAGTGTTGGTGTATAGAACAGGTGCTTACCGGAATGCAAGGTAAGACACGAGAACAGACCCTGTTACTGCAGGAACAACGATGGATCTATCGGTTGGAGTCGGTCCAACCGATAGGCCTCAATGTAGCAGTAGAATGGGGAGTATGCTTATAGATTACCAATATGAGTAATTATCTGGGTGCATGTCATGGAAGTTAAGCATTGTTGAGAGCCAGTGGGAGGAGCCTTTAGAGAGATCTTTAAATAAGAGCGAATTCCCCCTAATCCGCACGCGCAGCGTTTCGGGACTGTTAGAATGCCGGCTCCAAGTACATTACCGGTTAACTAGAGACGTGGGCAGCATTTACCTATTGAGAATTTTGTTCGATATTCCAAGTAAGTGGGTAGTTCTTTATGAATTGAGAGAGGCAGATCAAGTTGGGGTTTTAATTCACAAGGGTTTTTAGTAACACAAGTTGCTTTGTATATTCACAGTTTGATCTACGATCCCCTGAAGAACCATAATAGTGAAACGCGGGGGCGCTTTGATAACAGCGTTGGGACTTTACATTACAGTGGATTGAACAAACAAATAAGTCTACAAGAACGTTCAAAGTTTTGAAATAAGCTACATTAATATAAGATAAGTAGATAAGTAGATACAGCAAAGCAGTACAATTTTAAGATATTTGCAAACTGGGTCGTTGATGCTAATAGGCATAGTACTGGGCACATTCAAACACCCGGAAATATATGCCAAGGTTTAGTCTGAGACCCGTAGAAAAGTAAAAAGCAAATATCTTGAAAAGTGAAACCTCACCAGTGATAAGAATATATTGGAAGAGCGTAGGATACTAGTGAAGCACTCAGGAGAGATCGCTCGAATACCTGACCAAGCAGTTTTATATTGACATCCCAACCAAGACTCTGTAAAAATTCCTCTACTCTGGCTGTTGACAACTCGCTTTCCTTTTCGGACTTTGCCCGAATCAACCAGTCGTCCAGATATGGGTGAACTAGAATTCCTTCCTTTCTCAATGCTGCCGCAACTACCACCATTACCTTGGTAAACGTTCGCGGGGCCGTTGCTAAACCGAACGGCAACGCCCGAAACTGGAAATGACCCATGGGAATTGCAAATCTCAGAAATTTCTGATGCTCCAGACGAATGGGAATGTGTAGATACGCCTCTGACAAATCCAGAGATGTAAGAAACTCTCCCTTCCTTACTGCTATTATTACAGACTTCAGTGTCTCCATGCGAAAATGATTCACCCAAAGACAACGATTTACCTTTTGAAGATCCAAAATTGGACGAAAAGACCCTTCCTTTTTTGGAACCACAAAATAGATGGAGAATCGACCGGAGCCGCGTTGGTTTAGCGATACTGGAACAACAGCTTTGAGATTCAAAAGTATTTTCAAGGTTTTGCGCACCGCTGTACACTTGATGCGTGCCTTGCAAGGAGATTGAATGAACAATCAACCACTGGGCGCTGAAGCTCCAGAGCATATCCTTCTCAAATGATCTCCAACACCCACCGATCGGATGTGATCTGAACCCAGGCTGGTTAAAATTCCCGTAGCAAACCTCCCACGGGAATAAAATCCACCTGGGCCCTCCTTACTTCATTGTGATTTTCTAGGGTTTGAAGAAGAGGAGGTTGCAAATCCCCTGTTTGCTCCTCGAAAACCCTGACTTCTGAAATATTGACGCCCTCTCTGAAATTGTCCGAAACGTGTGAAACAAAAATGACGAAAGTCTCTGTACTGGCCCCTAGACGCCTGAGTTGGATGTCCTAGCTTCTGCCTGTCCTCTGGCAGCCTGCCGCCTTTAGACTCCCCTAAGTCTTTTACCAATTTATCTAAGTCCTCACCAAAAAGTAGCTTACCCCTGAAAGGAAGCTTAGTGAGCCTTGCTTCAGAAGAAGCATCTGCCGCCCAGTTATGCAACCATAAATATCTTCTAGCTGCAACAACCGAAACCATACTCTTAGACAAACCCCTAATAAGGTCATAATGAATATCAGCTAAATAAGCTGCCCCAGTCTCTAACTGGGATGCTTCTGTCGCAGAGTCTTCTACATTATCTCTGTGTACTCGTTGAGACCAACGAAGACAGGCTCTGGCTACCCATGCTCCACAAATTGAAGCCTGAATAGATAGAGCATTGACATCAAACACCTGTTTTAACAACGTATCTAACTTTCTATCATGGCTATCCTTAAGGGCGGCACCACCTTCCACCGGAATTGTAGTCTCTTTAGTAACAGCCGATACTGCTGCATCTACTTTGGGAGACTTAAACATCTCCCGATCCTGATCCAGTAGAGGATATAATCGAGCCATGACCCTGGACCCCTTTAGTCTAGCCTCAGGCATATCCCATTCTTGTTGAATCATCTCCCTTACAACTCTGTGTACGGGAAACGCCCTTTGCGTTTTCCTAAATGCCTGCAACAAAGGATCCTCCAATGTGGAGTCCTCCTCTGGCCCAGAAACTGGCATATTAAGGGCTTTAAGTGTTTCCATAATTAATGCTGGTAACTCATCTCAACGGAAAACACAAACTACTCTCGCCTGGTCCTCCTGATCCGTGAGTTCTCCTTCTTCTAATTTGTCTTCCACTTCCAAATCCGGATCCAAAGGATCCGAGTGAATCTCTTCAGAGGTTATCGAATGCTCCTGTGGCTCCTTCCCTGTTTTAACCTTCTTAACAGGAACTGCACCCTCAGCAACTTCCAGAGGAATACTCATCCGCTTCCTTCCGAGATCCCCTCCAGCAGAGGGCAGTGGACCCTTTTGACCATTTCTAAATGTCTGCTGAAGCAGAGATACAAAATCCTGCAAAAACAATGCCACCAAACCTGACGAAAATATTGATGGTACCTGCGGCACATCAGGAATAGAAGAAGGTCCTGCAACAGGCTCTGGCAAGAGCTGCGGAGGTGAATTAGCGTCTAATAAAGATAAGGAAGCAAGTTTAGCACCTTCTGCACTGGTTTCTAAAACCTACTCCATATCTGCAGTCTCCTGGACGCAGGATCTACAGACCCCCGAGTCAGATAAAGCTCCTCTCCTAGAGCCACAAACCAAACACTGTGGCCTGTTGTTGTTGTTAAGTGCCGTTGAGTCGGATTCGACTCATGGCGACCCTCTGGATAGCTATCCTAAATTGTGTTCGGTCTTCAGTAAGGCGGCTCATTGTTGACAGACTGGTACCCGTAGCTGCTGTTATTGTATCGATCCATCTCATTGCTGGCCTTCCTCTTTTGCGTTGACATGATGTCTTTCTCTAATGATCTCTCTCTTCGCATGATGTGTCCAAAGTATGAAAGTTGAAGTCTTGTCATCTGAGCTTCTAAAGAAAGCTTAGGTTTGATCTCCTCTAGTACTGACTGGTTTGCATTATTTCGCTATAGCTCTGAAACAACAACCAGATATCTGGTAACACTCTCTTGCCTTTATCTTTTTATTTATTTATTATTAATTTCTTTTTTTTTTTACATGAACATCAGCACACTCACCAAACAGATTAAATCAGATTAGAATGAGATTAAAAACTATTCCTTTTAAAAAACGCCAAAAACGGAGTTTCTCCCTTCAAACGAGACCACTCCAGTATCAAAAACCCTTCATTTACTCTTTTGCTGTTTTCCCGTGCACGCGCCAAACAGCGTGGCCTGCACTGAAACCAACTGTCATCGCAGACTAACTGCGCAGCAGAGTACTCTTACCTCTGTGCAGCAGCAAGGAGAAAAATCCTTTGATTTCTTCAGATTAACCGGTTCCCCCACGCTAAGCCGTAAAGACGGCTTCAGCGTTGGAGGAGAAACCAGAAGCGCCGCATAGCAAAGTTGCTGAAAAACAAACTGTTACCAGCCCCGACGGCTCGTCTGCATGTGCGCCTCTCAGGGAACACCTCAGCTGCAGTGACTCTGCCGTTCTTCGCTCCTCACCTAAAGTAAGTGGGTTCGGGAGACGAAAACCTGCTAAATGAATTGAGCCAGACAACTCAAAGGCAGAAAAAAATAAACGTGGCTTTAATCAGGCAGATTAGAAATTAAAAGGAGAGAGGGGGGTACCCCTCAGGACTACTAATCAACTGTAACTCAATTATAGATTAAATAAATAAATTTAAATAAATAAATCCAAAGAAATTTAAATAAATTCAAGAATACTGCTTAATTGTCCCTCCAGTGAGCCCAGAATCTCTGGGCTCATCAACCTCCAGCTGCTTGGAGACTGAACAAACTGGAGCAAGGAGGTGGTCCCTCGGGTATTTGTACCAGTGACATCAAAGAATGTCATTGTTCAGTCTCCAAGCTGCAGGAGGAACCTAAATCCCCAGAGATTCCGGGACTGGACTGGAGAGACGATAAGGAATATATGTTTTTGTTTTTTAAAGAAAGGAAGAAGAGAACCAGCGGTACCGGTAGGCATCGAGTGAAGGCAGATGCGACCACAAAAAACAAGAAATAAAGGTAGATTTTCTGCGGTGACAGGGTACAGTGTCCTGTCGGCGCCGCGGAAAACGAAGAACTGAAGTGAGAGAGGTACAGAGGCGGGAAGGCAGCACGCATGCGCTGTGGGATGCTCCCAAAAGCTTTCCTATTGGACGCTGGGGAGCATTCCCGTGCGGGCTCCATCGGTACCGACGATACCCATATGTGAAAACTACATTCCTGCTTGTACCTGGAGATAAGATGTATCTCGGTCACTTTTTTAGGTTTCAGGGCCTGATTTACTGTTTTCTCATTTTCTATGGGAAAATGCTTAATAAATCAGGCCTCACTCTTCCTACTCCCTCTCCCACAACCCCGATCCTTTAAGTTTGTGTGTGTATGTGTGCGTGTGTGTATGTATGGATGGATGGTGCAGAGGTGGGGTACCTGCATGTGCGTGTGTGTTGTCACGAGGTAACGCCAGCAGAGCCCATGGAGGTAAGGGAAAGTGAGCAAAACAGCAGGGAAAATGACAGCTCAGCTTCACAAATGGGAAAGGGTTGCCAAGAGCAACGGTGGAAAACACACTCACAAGGTGTTAGGGAACGCCTGAGCAGAGACGGAGCTCAGAGCTCATTAGAGAATAGAGAGCACCTGCAGGGAGGCGGAGCCCAGGCTAACACCAAGTGCAATATATTGAGGACTCACTCACCAACAGATAGAACACGTGGAAGAACACGGCAGGGAGAAAGAACACAAGAGAGAACACGAGAGGGACTGAGAACACGAGAGAGAGCTCAGGAAGGAACTCGTGAAAGAGCTGTGAGGACAGTGCCAAGGAGAAGCCCCGAGGAGTCAGAGGTTGGTGACTTGCAAAGAAGCTGTGGGGAACAGCAATGCATATCCTCCCAGTATCCTCCGGAGTATTGCAGTGAGGCAATAAGGAAGGGCAGTCCTACAGCTAGGCCTACAAGCTACAAACAATTCAACTCCAGGCAAGCAGAAGGGAAAAGTTCTTACCCTGAGGCACATTGGCTGGAGTTAGAAAACCGCCGTGAGAGAAGGGGAACAGAACAGAGCTATACACGTCATAGAAAGCAGGAAGCCTTAGGATCTAGAGAGAGATGTATTCTCCCTAGTAGAAGGGCTTTAAAACACCCTTCTGCACTTCCTCTGCACATACGAAGAGCTATGTAGAGCTCAGGACTCTAAATACAAACATTATGGTGATTTCCCACAAGCCACTAGGATAGTGGAAGAAGAGAATCTGTTCACTCCTCGGCAAAGACAGTTTAACTTAAAGGGCATTTTGGAGCCAGAAGTTCTGTCTGACGAGGGAGAAATGCAAGTGGAATTTCCTGAAGATATTTCAGAGGGTATAGAAATGGACTGTACTTACACTTTGTCAGATTGTATAAATTCTCTATGCTAAAGCAGCAAGAAGTGCTGATTGAAAAAACAACTGCAAGTTTACACGTGAGTGGAAAGAACTGTTTCTGTTATTTTTGTGCTGTTTAATTAATGCTGAAGGAAGCTTATTTTTGTTCCAGTATTTTCCTTTGATTGTTACCAGACGTATGGTCTATATTTCTTTTGTTCCATGGTTTTGAATCCGCCCCGGACGGGGAATAAAACCCAAGTTAAACCTTACCCTCTGCCTCAACTACAATTATTGGTACAAGGTACAAACTACGGGAACCAGAAGGCTTTGCTACTGCCTTCCCGGGGACGTAACTGCCAGTAAAACACTGCCCCATCAAGCTGTCCAAGCACTCCTTAGCCTCTGGGCCAGCTAGTGGGTCACAGTGTATGTGTATGTGAGTGTGGTGCGGAGATGGGGGCCAGCGTGTACATGCGTGGGGTGTCTGTGTGTGCATGTGTGTGTGTGTGGTGCAGTGCGTGCACATGTATGTGTGTATGTGTATGTGTGTGTTTGGTGCGTAGGTAGGATGCCTGCATGTGTGTGGTGCTGGGGTGGGGTGTTTCACCCTGCCACTGCTTGTACTCTTCCTTTCCCTCACCCCCAGGACTCCAACCTCTCTCCTGGTGTCCCTCCTCAACTTCTATTTCCCTTGCTAGACTCTCTGCCCTTCTCCCTCCCTCTTGCACTCACCCCTGCCTTCCATTCAACCCCCCCCCCCAATCATTCTTTCTTAAATCAAATCTGTTGCCCCTTTAAATTTCTTCAGCCTCTGCACTCAGTTTTTTTTTCTTTTTCAGGCTTTGGGGCTGCAGCCCTTCTGCCCACATGCGCTGTGAGCCCCAGGGGCTAGGTCTGATTTTTCAGTTGCCATGGTGACCTGGTTCCTGGGGTTTGTCGAGCTCGGCCTTATTTTATAAAATAGATGTGAAATACGCACATAAAACCATGTGTTTATCTACATACATCTTATAAAATTACCCTCTATGAGACTACTGACCAATCTCTTGTTTAGATGACACAACTGTTTAAAATGATTGGGAGTTATTTCATCATGCAGTACGTCTCTTTCTCATAACCTTCAAAGCAATAAAAAAAATTCCTTTAAAAACCCATGATCTATTGGCTATGTACTTCAAGGAAATTAATAAGAAATAGCCATTCACAAAATACATTGAACTGTATTTTACTCACGATGATGTTTTGCTATCTCTGGACCATTTTTTAATTTGAGAGAGTTTATTGATGAGGAAAATCCCTTTTCCTTGAGCTTTTCCACAGGGCTTCATAATCCAAGTGCTAGAAGGATTCTTCCTGAATTCTTCGACAAAGAGGTTGTAATCAGCAGGCAGCAAAAATGTGACTGGCACAAAATCTAAGCAAAACATGATAATATTGTGTAAGTAGGAATTTAAGTAATTTTACCATCAGAGCATCAGTGCTTGCCTGCCTTTGTATCTGCTAGTATTACAAACCTCTCTCTTTTTAACTCATAACTGAAAAAGAGAAATTGGGAACATACAAAATAGATACAGACAAATGGAATCACAGTGCAGAGTTCTAGTAGCCATACTGAGGGTTATTTCATTACAGGGCATCTATGTAAAATTTCCAAAAAGAGCCTATTTATGCCTATTTTATAAATGCAACTTTTTAATATTTATTGATTTTCACAAAGAATCAAGACAATGCTTGTACAAAAATCACTTTAGGAAGGTACAATGAAACAAATTAGAAAAATTAGAACACATTTCAAAATGAAAAACCTTCTAGTCCACATTACATGGTGGAAGTGTGCAGAAATGTATTTTATTTATTTATTTATTTAAAAGGATTTATATACCGCTTTATCCTGAAATCAAAGCGGATTACACAGCAAACAAATCAAGGGGCAGGGTGTGCGGGTATGGGCTTGCAGTGATACATCGAGGTGTGTGTGTGTGTGTGTGAGGTTGATTGCGTGGTGAGCTATATACAGTATGAGCTATGTACAGGAACTATTTACATTTTTACATTTCGGTGGCAGAGAGAGAGTTTGTTTGGACAGTTCATGTGATGTCCTTGTTTGGACAGTTCATGTGATGTCCTTGGAGTGTTCTGTGAAGAGCGCAGTTTTTAGCATCTTCCGGAGGAATCAATCCTGAAAATTATAAAAATGAACTATACAGAAAAAAAGATAGCTACAGAGAGCCCAGGGCAAATTACACCATGCACGGTTAAATCACCTCATCTTGGCCAGCGGTACCAGAAGTCATAGGCAATCTGGCATTTAAAAAGGCCAGAAGATCACTCGGTTGAAAGAAAAAATATCTAATAGATTTGTACACAAGACATTTACAAGGAAATCACAAATAGTATGAAGCGCCCTGTTGTATCAGCACTAGGCTGAGCAGAAATAGTTTGCATCGTTTTTGGGTTTCTCTCCCAATATTAGTAAAGATAAAAATCAGAAGGCCACAGAAAGTAACAGAACATTTTTTACAATACATTTTAAGTATCCAGTCTCTATCAGTCGCAAGAGCACAGGTCACAAATAATGTGGCAGGCTTGTAAGACTTAAACCCAGAAATATTCAAGCCTCCATGTTGGAATCCACAGCTGAAACAGGTGGCACCTTCTTACCCACAGGTAAATAATAAGCTTTAGTCAATGGTGGACTAAACTCTTGAGGAATGAATAAAGTCTCCATAAGATACCTTTTAAACATTTCCATAACTGAAACACCAGCTGTCTTGGGGAAATTCAAAACCCAAAAGTTAACCGTGCAGGCCGAATTTTCCAAGTATAAATGCAACTTTTAACTTTTTTTATTTAGTGTTTTTACCCTCCATTGCCTCGAAAGAAAATCTACTTCCGGTGATACACTGCCAAGAAAACCCAGAGGCAGCTGGGTCACCAGGAGTCAGCACTGACTTGATGGTACAAAAAAAAGTGTTTATATTTGAGAGTTGTACAATCTATAATTCGCAATCTCTCCCATTTACATCAGTTTTCCACCTCAACCAGATCATACCCCCTACCTTTTTCCTCCCTCCCTTCCCTTCCCTTCTCCCATAGATTCTTACTGCTTCACCATGAGAACATCGATAAACATTAAACAACACAGTAAAGTAGACTGTAAAATAGACTATGAGGTTCCTTCCCTCCCCCCACCCCCCATCATCCCCTCCCTCCACCCATACACTCTGTTTAGGCAAATGAAAGTTTGCACCATTGCTCATACTCAGACCACTTCTCATGGAAGCATGTTGCTGTAGTGTTAAGCATTGCTGTTAAGTTCAGACATGTGATAAATCCACTCCAGTCTTCTCTTTATGAAGTCCATTTTTGGCATTAGCTTGCATTTCCAGCTCCTTGCCAGCTCCATCCTCGCAGCAATGATACATACATCTAGGCAGGCACCTGCCTCTTCCTTCACACTCCCAGAAATGGTAGATTCAATAGAAAGGAAGTCGGCTGTGGCTCAACCCTTACCCCATCAAGAAATCAATTCTCCTCAAAATTTGGCAACAATTGGACAGTCCCACCATATATCTCTTGAACCCCTCTCCCAGCATCTCCCCTCTTCCTGCACCCCCATTCAGTGAAACCGAACAGGGTCTAAATACTTACGATATAGAACTTTATAGACATGCTCCACTAGGGCCACCGCCATGGAAAATTTGCTGCTGCTCTCAAAGACACGCAACCATTGCCCCTTCCCCAATGGCGTGCCTAGATCCTTTTCCCAATTAGTAAGGAAGTTGAATCTTTCACTGGGACCTCAATTCAATACTTTATCTTAAGAAAAGGGTCTCAAAATCAGATCTCTAACCCACTGGGTATGTAGAATTCTGGCTGGACTGCACACAATGGCGCAACTGGTGGTAATAAAATTCATGCTCTGGCTTTAGTTGGAACCTGACCCTTAAAACATCATAGGCCATCAGCTGGCCCACGCATTCCAATCCCACTTGCTGCCACTCCTTAAATACCCCATGCATGAGGCCCGGTTTAAACTCGCCGTTATATCTGATGGGGGCATGCCAAAAAATATCTCTCCTACCACATAACTGGTCTCTATAGTGGAACCACACATTCAGGATATGAGAGACAAATGAATTATTCACTACCCTTCGGCCCTTCAACCAAGGCTCCTTCCCCAGTGGACCATGACTCACAACTCCTGCTCAATCACCACTGATTGCTTTCCCTTTTCTTCTTTTTTTCATTCTAATAATCCACTCAGTGTCCCCACATAGTACTTTTTCAGATCCGGAATCTCCATACCCCCATCCTTCTTCACTTTTATCAATACAGCTTGTACCACTCTTGGGGGGACTTTTCTGCCAAATAAAATTGGAAATACGCTTCTGCCACTTCTTTAGCACCTTATCTGGGATTTCAACCAGTAGAGCCAGAAACAAAAACAACAGCCGCGACAAAATGTTCATTTTGATAGTCGCTATCCTGCCCATCCATGACATGGTAAGGTGGCTCCATCTGTCCAGATCTCCCATAATGGCCAATCACAGCTTCTCTTGATTAAATCTAAAGAGTTCCTCCCAGTTCCTGCCCACCTGGATCCCCGATTGACCCTCTGGCCCACTTAAAGGGGAAAGCCTCTCTCAACCTTAACTGGAGTGGAGGAGTGGCCTAGTGGTTGGGGCAAGGTACTTCAGGCTGGAAGGCCAGGGGGTTCAAATCCCACTAGAGAACAGCAACCTTGGGCCGGAAGGACTGGGGTTTCTAGTCCCACAGGTGCTCCTTGTGGTCTTGGGCAAGCCACTTAACCCTCCATAGCCCATGTTCCCTGTAAAATAGTTATCTCCAAGTTATAATGCCCTGTTCAATGTAAACCGCACTGATGCAGAATAGCACGGTATATAAGAGAATGTAAATAAATAAATAAACTCCAGACCAGCTTTCAAATAAATTTTCAAAATTTCTATTTTGGTCATGTTCATTTTATATCCCGAGAGGCGAGTATACGTCTCAATTTCTTTAAGCAAGTTGGGGAGAGAGATCAGAGGCTGAGCCAGAGTGTAGGTAACATCATCTGCAAATAACAAACTCTTGTACATCCTGCTTCCCATTTTGATCGCTGCAATACTGCTATTAGCAAAGTATTCTTTTCGCCAAGGGCTCTATTACTAATGCAAACAGTAGGGGAGACAATGGGCACCATTATCTAGCTCTCCTTCCCGAGGAAAATAAGAATACAAGCTTTTGGGGTCACATATAAAGTTCTTATCCACCCAATAAATCACTCCCCAAGAACCACCCTTTCAAGCACCCAGAAACATAGAAACATGTCAGCAGAAAAAGACCATATGGCCTATCTAGTCTGCCCTTCCATATCAAATACTATAGTCCCTTTTTTTTCCTTTAGATATCTTCTGTGTTTGTCTCATGCTTTCTTGAATTCAGATACTGTCCTTGTCTCTACTATCTCCACTGCAAGACTATTCCACGCATCTACCACTCTTTCCATAAAGAAATATTTCCACATATTACTCCTGAGTCTATCCCCTTTCACCTTCATCCTATGCCCCCTCATTGCAGAGCTTACTTTCAATCAAAAGAGGCTCTCTTCCTGTGCATTTATGCCACAAAGGTATTTAAATGTCTCTATCATATTCTCTCTATCCTGCCTTTCCTCTAATGTATACATATTAAGATATTTAAATCTTTCCCCATATGATTTATATTGAAGACCATTAACCAATTTAGTAGCCACCCTCTGTACAGACTCCATCCAGTTTATATCATTTTGAAGGTGCGGTCTCCAGAATTGCACACAATACTCCAAATGATGTTGCACAGGAGACCTATACAGAGGCACTATTATCTCCTTTTTTCTGCAGGCCATTCCTCTCCCTATGCACCCAAGCAACCTTCTGGCTTTCGTGTTGCCTTTTCTCCCTCTTTAGCCACTTTAAGACCATCAGAAATAATCACGCCCAGTTCCTGCTCTTCGTTCGTGGACAGAAGTACTTCACCCCCTACACTGTACCGCTCCCTTGGGAGTTTTTACAGCCCAAATACATGACCCTGCATTTTTAGCATCAAATCTCAGCTGCCAAATTGTTGACCATTCTTCAATCTTAGTTAGATCTCCCCCATGTTATCTACTCTTTCCTGGGAGTCTACTCTATTGCAGATTTTGGTATTATCCACAAACAGGCAAACCTTACCAGACAGCCCTTTTGCAATATCACTAACAAAAATGTTAAAAAGAATTGGACCAAGGACAGATCCCTGCAGTACATCACTGGTAACCACCTTCTCCTCAAGAGCGAGCTCCTTTTACCTGTACCCTTTGTCACTCCCACTCAACCAGTTTCTTTAGGATCCATCCCTAGGGTTCTCAGTTTATTAATAAGTCACCTGTGTGAAACGGTGTCAAAGGATTTACTGAAATCCAAGTACATCATATCTAGGGCTCTCCTTGTACTCAACTCTCTGGTCACCCAATTAAAGAAATCAGACAAGACCTGCTTTTGGTAAACCCATACTGCCTCGGATCCTGCAATCCATTGGACTCCAGAAACTTCACTATCCTCAGTTTTTAATCTACTCACCACAGAGGTCAGACTAACCAGCCTGTAGTTCTCAACCTTATCCTTACTTCCGCTTTTGTGTAAAGGGACCACATGGCCTTTCTCCATTTCTGAGGCCATTCCCGACTCTAAAGAAGCATTGAAAAGGTCAGTCAGTGGAGCCTCTAGAACATTCCTTCAATATTCTTGGATGTATCCAATCCGGCCCCATCGCAATGTCTACTTTTAGTTTAGGTAGTTTCTCACGAACACAGTCTTCTGAAAATCGTTCACGATTCCCTTCCCTTCTGCTCCTATTTGTGGGTGTATGAGGTCCTGCTCTTGGCCCTTCATCTGTGAACACAGAAAAAAAATATTTGTTAAGCAATTCTGCTTTATCCTCATCAGCTTCTACATATTCTTCTCTTTCTTCCTTGAGTCTGGCAATACCACCTTTGCACTTCCTCCTTTCTCTAACATATCTGAAAAATGTCTTATTCTCCCATTTTATTGCACTGGCTATTTCTTCTTCTTTTTGCATTTTTGCTTCTCTAAGTTTTTGCAAATGTTGATGTTTGTCTTCCTCCCTCTGTGATCTCCTGTATTTTATGAAGACCACCCTCTTTTTCTTCACCTATTCAGCTACTTCTTTTGACAACCATAGTGGCCTCCTTTTCCTTTTACATTTATTTACCTGTCTAACAATAAAGCACAGTTACTTACCTGTAACAGGTGATCTCTGGGAACAGCAGGAAGAAGTCTTCACATATGGGTACGTCGGTACTGATGGAGCCTGCGCGGGAACGCTCCCCAGCGTCCAATCAGAAAGCTTTTGGGAGCATCCCACAGCGCCTGCGTGCTGCCTTCACGCCTTTCCCAACTGTCTCTCCTCAGTTAAGTTTTAGAGCTGAGACAAAGAGAGAGAGAGAGAGAGACAACTCCTAGGGGAGGTGGGTGGGTTGTGAAGACTTATTCCTGCTGTTCCCAGAGATCACCTGTTACAGGTAAGTAACTGCTATCTCCAGGAACAAGCAGGAATGAGTCTTCACATATGGGGACTCCCTAGCTTTAGATGCCAGGGAGAGAGCCCATAAGTTGTGTGTCCCTGGAACAGGGCTGCACTTCCCCACCTGGATCTCTGGCATCCCATGAGGGATGGTGGGTAGGAGTTGATTAAGTATGGAACAGGTGTTTAAGAACAGCCTGACCAAACAAGGCATCCCGGCGGGAGTCCTTGTCCAAGCAGTAATGGGCTGTGAAGGTATGAACCGAGGCCCAAGTGGCTGCTCGACAGATGTCATCAATAGATACAGAGTTCAGATGAGCCATTGAGGCTGCCATGGCTCTTACATTGTGCGCTGTGACATGGCCCTCCAGAGAAAGGTTCTTGCTCTGATAGGCGAAAGAAATGCACTGGGCAATCCAGTTGGAAAGTGTTCTCTTGGAGACTGGTTGTCCGAGATGAGAAGGATCAAAGGCAACAAAGAGTTGGGAAGACTTTCTATGTTGTTGTGTCCTTTGTAAGTAAAAGGCCAAAGCTCTTTTACAGTCCAGGGTATGAAGGTTCCTCTCTGCACTTGATGCATGAGGTCCTGGAAAAAAGACAGGTAGGTAGACCTCCTGGTTGAAGTGAAAAGGCGAGACCACTTTAGGCATAAAGTGTGGATTAGTCCTAAGGACCACCTTGTCATGATGGAACCTTGTATAAGGTGGATTAGCTACTAGTGCTTGCAATTCACTGATGCGGCATGCAGATGTGACTGCAATGAGAAAGATAACTTTCCAAGAAAGGTTTTTCAAGGAGGTGGTAGCTAAAGGTTCAAAAGGTGGCTTCATAAGCTGACCAAGAACCAAATTTAAGTCCCATGCCACCGGGGGTGGTCTAATGGGAGGCTTTGTTAAAAGGAGGCCTCTCATGAATCTTGCTACAAGAGGATGAGAGGAAATAGGTTGTCCATTTAGAGGCCTAAGGGAAGCTGCAATAGCACTCAAATGGACCCTTACTGAATTTGACTTAAGGCCTGCATTAGACAGAAGATACTCCAGCAACTATTCCAGAGGTATGGCACGGGGGTTAAGACCCTTTTCAGAACACCAGATGATAAACCTCTTCCACTTGAAAGCGTAAGAACGTCTAGTGGAAGGTTTTCTAGAAGCATAAAGAACATCTTTCACTTGTTGAGAAAGATGAAGATCCTGGAGATCTAGGCCTTCAGCAACCAAGCCCTGAGATGTAGAGACTGGGGATTGGGATGCCATAACCTTCCGTCCTCTTGAGAGAGGAGGTCTGGAGCAGACCCTAACTCTAGGGAGGGAGCTTGAGAGAGATGTAGAAGCAGAGGGTACCACACTTGCCGTGGCCAATGTGGAGCTATGAGAATCATGTGGCCTCTGTCTCTCTGAAGCTTGAACAGGGTTTTGGAAATTAGGGGAATGGGTGGAAAGGCATACAGGAAGTCTTGACCCCAGTGAAGGAGGAAAGCATCCCTTGCCTGAGCCCCCTGAGCGGGAGTTCTGGAACAGAACCGGGGAAGTTTGGCATTCTACGGACTTGCAAAGAGGTCTATGTCCAGAGTTCCCCAAATTCGAAAACTTTTGGATACCTGGTCCATATGTAGGGACCACTCGTGTGGAAGCAGAACTCGACTGAGTCTGTCCGCCCAAGAGTTTTGAACACTTGGAAGATAAACTGCCAGAAGATGGATGTGATGCTCTCTGGCGTGGGCCCACAGTTGCAGAGCTTCGTTGCACAGCGACAGAGAGCCAGTTCCTCCCTGCTTGTTTACATAGAACATGGCTACCTGATTGTCCGTGTGGATAAGGACTGTCTTGTAGCTGAGCAGGGTGTGGAAAACTCGCAGAGCAAGGAAGATTGCTCTGAGTTCCAAGAGACTGATATGTAGACAAGTCTCCTGTGGGGACCAGATGCCCTGGGTGAAGAGGTCCTGAAGATGAGCTCCCCAGCCCATTGGAGAAGCATCTGTTGTAAGAGTTGCTTGGGGTAGAGGTTGTTGAAAAGGGGACCCCAGCAACAAGTTTTGAGGGGACTTCCACCACTGGAGGGACAAAATGAGGCGACTTGTGTTTGCTATTTTGTCTGACAGGCAGCCTACTGCCTGGGTCCATTGGGTGGATAAAGTCCACTGAGCTGCTCTCATGTGAAGGCGAGCATATGGTACCACATGTACGGTGGATGCCATGTGGCCTAGCAACTGTAACATCTCTCAAGCAGTTAGTAGAGGTTTCAACTCTGCTTGAGAAGCTAACTGCACCAAGCGAAGGCAACGGGCCTGGGGAAGATAGGCCCTTGCCCTTGTGGTATCCAGCAACGCCCCTATAAACTCCAGGGACTGAGTAGGGATTAAATTGGATTTTGGGATGTTTATTACCAGCCCTAAATATTGAAGGATACGCATTGTGCAGGTGAGAGAAGTCCTGGCCTCTGATTGAGTGGGAGCTCGAATGAGCCAGTCGTCCAGGTAAGGGAAGACGAATATTCCCAGGGTGCGCAGAAAAGCAGCAACCACTGCCATGCATTTCGTGAACACCCTTGGTGCAGAGGCCAGACCAAAAGGGAGCACTTTGTATTGATAGTGCTTTTCCTGAAAAAGGAACCGAAGGAACCTTCTGTGAGATGGATGGATGAGAACATGAGTGTACACATCCTTGAGATCTAGAGAACAAAGCCAATCCTGACTCTGAAGGTATGGCAGCAGAGTTCCTAGAGAAACCATCTTGAATTTTTCTTTTACTAGGAATCTGTTCAACTCTCTGAGATCTAAGATGGGTCTGAAGCCCCCTGTTTTCTTTGGAATAAGAAAATAGGGGGAGTAGAACCCTGTGCCCTGTTGTTGAAAAGGCACTTCCTCTATGGCCCCCTGGGCAAGAAGAGTGGCAACCTCCTGCTCCAACAGGTTGAGGAGGGAGGGTGGAGAATTGAACTGGTGCACTCTTGTGAGAGGGGGCAAGCTTGAAAAATGAAGCTTGTACCCCTCTCTTATGATGGAGAGTGTCCAATGCTCTGCTGTAATTTGCCCCCATCTGGGAGCAAAGTGACATAACCTTCCTGGAATGGTGGAGGGCTCTGGTTCTTCTAGAGCCAGGAAGGCTAAGTTCTCTAGCAGAAAGTCAAAGGCCCTGAGGGGGCTGAGGTTGCTGGGCTGGAGCAGGCCTCGCAGCCTTTGCTTTACTCTGTTTGGAGGATTGCTGACATTTGGAAGGGAACTGAGATACAGAAGATGCCCGCTGACCATAAGCAGGATAGAATCTTCCCTTCTTAGAAAAAGGTGTTTTCTTGAACAACCTTTTCTTAGCAGGTGCAGCTGTAGATTTGGATAGCCTATCCAAAGTAGAATTTTCAGCATCCATCTGATTGGCTTTTGCTTGCCAATCCTTACCAAACAGGTTCTCACCTGTACAAGGGATATTTCCCAATTCATCTTGAACCCAGATCTCCAAATCAGATGCTTGAAGCCAAGCAATCCTACGTGCACCTATGGCAATAGCTGAGGCTCTGCTTACGCATCCAAAGGAGTCGAAAGCTGCACGGTTGGAGAATTTGGAGATATCCTGGGCATGTTTGAGCCCAGTGAGAAATTCCTGCCTTTTATCTTCAGATATAAAAGGACTTAAAGTCTGCAAATGGTCAGTGACTTCTTTTAAGAACATTCCCATGTAAAGACTACAGGAATTAATTCTCGCAGCAAGCATGGAAGCCTGGAAGACTCTTCTTCCAAAAGCATCCAGGGTTCTACATTCACGTCCTGGAGGATTAGAGGCATGTCTTTTGGCACTTCTAATCTTTCTCATTGCAGACTCAACCACAATAGAGTGGTGAGGAAGTTGAGTTTTATGGAAACCAGGACAAGGAGGGACACGATACATGGTATCCAACCTGCGAGAATGAGGAGAGGTGGTTAGAGGTGCTTCCCACATCCTCAACATGAGATCATACAGAATCTCATGAATAGGTAAGGTAGCTGCCTCTTTAGGAGTTTTAGGATATTGTAAAATATCTAACTCCTTGGCTCTGGGCTCTGATTCAGGAGCCACTGTAATAGAGAGACTCCGAGCCACCTCTCTGATAAAGTCTTGAAAAGACAAATCCTCTGGAGGAGACATCCTTCGTTTAGGAGAGGACTCCTCCTGTGGAAGAAGCATCACTGCATCGACCGACTCTTCAGAATCCTCAGAGTCCTCAGAGGAATCGAAGTATCGTCTGTCCGGATGTTCTTGTAAAGCCCGATACCCGTACCGACCGGGATCAGTATCAGGAATCACCGGTACCGGGGTATCGGTACCGAAGGGCTTTAGAGGACAAAGTACCGGCATAGCGGACACCGATGCCGATGTCGATGCCACCGGTACTGGGATCGGTGCCGATGGCGATGCTAGAGCCGGTACCGGCGGAGTAGTCTGTTGCGGTACCACGGGCGTCGATGCCACAAGGAAAGCCACCAGACTGCGTTCGATGGACAGAATCCTCTGATCCATCGACGACGCCAATGCCTAGAAATCGGTACCGGTGGAAGCCACCAGTACTCCAGAGCATGGCACCAGGAGATCTGTCGAGGCCACGCTATCGAGATCATCCTGGAACCCCGATGATGATGCTTTAGAGGCCGAAGCCTCCCGCCGGGGTAATTTTGCCGGTGCAGGATCCTCGAGGGCAAGGCCAGAGGCATCTCGATGCTTAGAAGAAGATCTACCCTTCGAGGACCGGCTGGATTTATGTTTAGTTACCTGAGATCCATGTGAGGAAGACGAAGCCCTGGAAGACGTCGATGCCACTGAAGCCGCATCAGAGGGAAACAGGGTACTGAGCTTGGCAGCTCGGTTCTGCCGACCTCTTTTAGACATCATGGAACAGGACACACAATCTGTTATGGAATGGTCAGGACCTAAACATTTTAGACACCATTCATGGGTGTCGTTGACAGAAATAGTACCGCCACATTTTGTGCACTTTTTAAAACCTGAGGCAGGCTTCTCCATATTTAAGGAAAAAAGGTTTTGGGCCTAAGGCCCAAAACTGAAGTGCACCTGAAGGAAAAAGAACGGTAAAAAGGGTTTTTTGGTTTTTTTTACAAGAAGAAAAGAACAAGGACCGGCGGTACCGGTACAGCGTCGAAGAAGGCAGACGCAACAGAAAAGAAATAAAGAAAAAATAAGGAAATTCTTCTGCGGTGACAGGAACACGACCTGCTGGCTCCACGGAAAAAGAAGAACTGAGGAGAGACAGTTGGGAAAGGCGGGAAGGCAGCACGCAGGCGCTGTGGGATGCTCCCAAAAGCATTCTGATTGGACGCTGGGGAGCGTTCCCGCGCAGGCGCCGTCGGTACCGACATACCCATATGTGAAGACTCATTCCTGCTTGTTCCTGGAGATAGTTTGTTGCCTTTAAAATATCCCCTTTTGCTTTTCTACATCTCCCAGCTGTTCCCATTCCGCTAACAACTCCTTGAGGTATTGTCCCATCTTGGCAAAGTCTAAGACCCTCACTTTTGAATGGAGTTTATCAGCCCTGGTCCTAATACTGAACCACACCATGTGGTGACCACTGGATGTAGGATGATCTCCCACTATAACATCGGAAACACTTTCCCCATTGGTAAGCATATACATTGGCCAGAACCACCTCCATTCCATCATCTACCGCAACATTCAACGGAAGATATCTACCCTTTTTGTCTCACATTTCTTTTTTTGACTTCTACGTATAGTGTGTTCTTGAGATATCAAAATACCCTCTCCCCCGTTTTTGAGTGTTCCCATATTAGCAGCCAAAAACACATGTGGATATCATTTATCTTGTACCAGATCATCCCCCTACTCCACTCAGCTGCTTGTCCCCCTAACCTGGTCTCTCCCAGAAAACACCCCCTTATTCCCCCATTTATCCCACCTTCCCCCCTCTCCAATCTGCACTGACCCCCTTCAGCCTCTCTGTAATGTTCCCATCAGATCCCAACCATCCCCATGAACACTATCCCCTACCTCCCCACTCCTTCATGATCCCTCCCCCCTCTTCCCCACCCAACCTCACCTCTCTTTAGACCCTACGACACTGACCCCTCATTCAAAGTTCCTCTTACCACCCGCATTCGTACCCCCATTCTCACATTCATCCTTGGCACTCCATCTTGTCTCTCAAGAAACACAGCCAGTAATTGCCCCCCCACACACACATTTCAATGGACCATACACCTTAAGTACCCCTAGGTATTAGGCAACCCCTCTTTTATATGTAAGTCCTTCCCTGTTCTATGTAAACTCAATGTTGCTTGTATGCATTGCAGTATGTTTTGTTCATTGTACACCGCACTGATTTTAATAGCGCGGTATAGAAGAAATGTTAAATAAATAAATAAAATAAATAAATAAGTCTTAATGCAAGTTCCAGTCTCAAGCTTGGAAGGGCTTTTTATCAGATTTTTAGTGGGTTGATCAGTGGAGCTCTTCATTTAGCCGTCCATCTGCTGGAATGACGTCCCTTCCTCCTCCAACTTTTAACTTTTATCAAAAGGATCTTCAGAGTGGGAGCATATTAGCTCAATCATCTAGTATGAAATTGCCATGATTTTCTCATAGGTCCAATGTCCCTTTTTCTTGAAAAAAATATTAATCATGAACTATTTTTTAAATGATAAGTTTGAAGAATCCAGTGACATTATAAAAAGGTGTTTCCAAATTGGAAGGGTGTGAGTGAGCAAGTTATTAAAACAAACTGTTACGAGGAGATTTTGGAAATCCTGGATGCCCGATGCAGCACTCTTCGAAACATGAATTCATGTTGAATTTGCCATTTTTAGATAAGTTTTTCATAAATTGATGAGTTTGATATTTCTTTGATAAATGGTTTACAATATTTGATATTGGAAAAGGATTGTATTGCTGAATATATTTTTAACTTTTATGCATTCCTTTAAAAAATCTTTAAAAAATGTTTTTTCATTAATACATTTCAAAAAAAGCGACATTGAACCATAAGGAAATTCTTGAAATTTCATATTAGATGACTGAGCTAATGTGCTCCCATTCTGTGATTAAAAGCTTCCTTATATAGATCTTCGAAATTGTGAGAAAATTTGTTTTTGATACTGAAATGCTTATCTGGTTTTCATTTTGAAGAATCAACTATTAAGGCCATGTTTACTAAACTGTAATAGACCTTTCCAGCTATCGTGCTGCAATAGCTGCAAAAGGCCCACTGGTAAGGCCAAAACTTCCACTGCATTTGCAGGGGGCATTCCCAGCTTTCCCCCTGCAGATACCGCAGAGGTTTTGGATTTACTATGGAAACCCATGATACCTGCGCATTGGCAGGTAGCACGGGAAGTCCCACGGTGCCTGCAAATGCAGTTATCGCAGGCCTCCGCAGTAAATCAATGGAGAGGGCAGGTAGAGATCAGGTGTCCATGCTAAAGATCTGTGGCACTGCCATTATCTAAAGAAGTGCCGCCCCCCCTTCAGCACCAATCCCCTTGGAAGCGCCCAATCTCCATTATTTGCTGTCAGGGGGATGAGTGCACCTCCCGCCAACTCCATTTATCCCAGCTAGCAAATCGGGGTCAGAAAGGGTTCACCTCTTCACGATCCCTTAAAAAATCCCAGCTAGCTAGTTGGGGTTCCTCCACTCCCTGCCTCCCTCCCCTCCTCCTAAACACTGAAACCCGGCTAGCCAGTCGGCTTGGGGGGGGCCCCTCTGAGCCCCCCCACCTGACCCTTCCAGTTCCTACCTTCAATCCCTGGTGGTCTGGTGGTAATTGGGGGCAGGAGCGGTCCTCCTCACTCCTGTCCCCATTGTCAAGCTTTGCAAAATGGCCACAATGATGCGGTGCTGCCCTCTAGCCTCACACTAGGAGGCAGCACCACAAGAACGCAGCCATATTTGTGAGCGGTCCTCCCCGCTCCTTCCCTCCTCAATGGTACTCATAAATATGGCCATGATCTTGCGGTGCTGCCTTGTAGCAAAAGGCTAGAGAGCAGCACTGTGTGACTGCAGCCATTTTGCAAGGCCTGACAAAAGGAGGCAGGAGCAGGTAGGTTGCATTTCCGATAAGAATCAATATATCCAAAAGAGGATTTGCTATCTGAGACCTATTATAAGTGGCATATTTAACACCGATCTATTGGTTTATGCAATTTCTATATAAAGACCCCTGACGCAGGCATGTTTGCCAAAACTCAGCCAAATTGGGTCCTCCTAATAAATCTCCACTGAAGAGCATCTGTGCTCTACTGCTGCGATCTTTCTCAATTTGCATTTTTTTTCTATTTTCACTAACACGCAAAACCTGGCATGTTACATGCAAAGCTACCATGTTACTTGTTGGGGTATGGGCAGCTTTTTCCCAATAGGTAACATGCAGTGTCACATGGTAACATGGGGCGCGATTACCAGGCATGGAGTTACCATCACCTACTGAGCTGGATGTAATTGCACCCATGTTAACTGCAAGACATGCTGTTAGTCATGGTGTATACCCACTCTCCACCCCTAATCTACTTATTTCACCCTTCACTACATGATTCACAGCGCAAAAATTGGCATGTGCTAACTGTGATGGCCGCGTGCTAACTGTGATGGCTGTGTGCTAATTGTTACTGCGGGTTGCAGCATGCCAAAACCCGCACTAACTGCATAGCACATTTTACTAAAAGGGCCCCTATGTGCCTATAGCTATTTTTTTCCAAGTATATGCATAAATTATAGTATTTCGTAATCTATGCACATACTTATGTGTCGCCCATGTGCATGCCCAGCAGCAAAGTATGTGTCTTGATGCCAAAGTGTGTACTTTTATGCTGGTTGGTATTTTATAAGAGGTCATTTATACACATAAATGGACATAAACATGCAGGAGAGACTTTATAAAATTACTTCCAAAGTGCCTGAATATCACCGTTATCCATATAACTCAGCAGCTATACATATATTCAGCAACACTAACTATACATATAGTGATGCTGAATATATGAGATTTTAAAAACTGTGGATAGCATTCAGAAAAACGTTGATCATAGGTTTTAAATACTGAGCTGAATATTTTTTGTCTCTATAACACAGAAGAGCAAGATTATTAAAATGCAGGTGCCTACTACCTATTCCATCCCAAAAATGAGTGTGAGGGTGGCGCTGGACCCATGCTAAAAAACTAAGGCATGCTCAGCATTTCCTCATTTAGCTAGCATGGGTGTCACACCACCCCTGCACTTATTCTGTTTGACACAATCAACACGGGTACACTTGATGCCACCCATTCAGGTGGCACTAAGTGCAATACTGCAGGTGAACATGTTAACTGTGATGTGCATGCTCCACCCCTGAAGCAACCAGTCTCTGCCCCAACCATGCTATTTGGGTAGCATGGGATTATTAGCACGGCCATGTATTTTGTGTGTGGTAAAATTTACTGTGGTACACTTTGCATGTGCTGAATCCCATGATTCCTGGTAGTATGGTTTAGTAAACAAGCCCCAGAGAGAACTAGTTGGCCAATGAGCTGAGCATTTCATCAGACTAAGACTCATGTTCGAAATTTAATTAAACGTTCAATTTACTTTGCAGATTCGTATTCTGTCAAGCCTAAAAACGAGTGCTCAGTGGATTCCAAAAATGTACGCTGATATTTTGTTTTTGTAAAGTAATACCATGGTCTGCATGATTTAATAGCTATAAAAGGAAATATTTGTACTGTGCCTGGTGCTCATGAATTTTCACATTATAATTTCCAGTTATAATACAATTACAAGGAAAAAAGTTATGGGACCGATATTCAGAGCTGTCAGCTAACGCTGATAAAGTAACCAGCCACCAGCGCTGAACATTAAACCTGCATATTCAGTATCAAGGCCACATCCAGGCTGTCTGGATTGCCGCAAAGCTAACTGGGTAGTAGTGATATTCAGTCGCTGCCCAGGCTTCCTGCGTTTGCTTTTGCTGCGTATCACCAACAGGGCAATGGCTCAATATCGCCACTGCCTGGTTAGCTAGGGATGTCGAACCAGAATGCCCCCAGCACACCCCGATGCTAAATGATTAGCAACGGGGCATGTAGCGACAGCACCATTTTAGTGCCACTGAATATTCCCGTAGTGACCCTTACACGGTTCGCAGACTTGCTATATCCCATACCGCCCCATATCTTCTTTTGTTTAGTCAAAGGCAAGAATAATGTAAAAATTGATATGTATATAGATACCTAAGTAGATATATTTTCCATTTTCATCCTTCTCTGCTAGAGGACTTCCTTCTTTTTCTTGTTCTTTCCTGTATCTTTTTATATTTTTTACCATCAAGTCTTTTCTTGTTAGCTCATAGTGATTTGGAAAATGGTTGACAATCTGGTCATCGGAAAGACGATAGCCGATCTCCACACTGAAAACATTTCGAATGGTTTGTATGCTCATCCTGAAGAAACAAATTTTAGAAAACTTTTTCAAGAGCTAAAAATTAGTGGCTTGTATAACAATATTTTAATAGTATAAGCTAGAAATAGAAACCTGATTGAAAACTGTCATCCAGCCAGTCAGTGGCTCAGCAGTAGTATATACTTTCATGTGGAAAATCCTGCTTGATTACCAAATCAGGTCTTCTGCATACTGGGTTGGTTGGGGATGCTGCAAAGGTGTTGTTCACAGCCCCCAGGGCAGGGGCCCCCAATGTTTTTATGTGAAGGGCATCATAGGGCATCTCAAATCACAGAGGGGACCGGATGGGGTAGGGATCCACCCCAGATAAGAGTCTGCTGAGAAGGGAGTTGCAATTGTAGGAATCAAAGCTGATAGGTTGAATTCATTTTTAATAGCTTTAGCAGTCCCATGGCTCCAGAAGCAGTAGTTATTCTTAGTGTCATCACTCTCTCACCTTATTTCTGGGGATGTTCCACTTTCCCAGCAGAGAGAAGGAGGTGGAGGATCTGAGCAGTGGGAAAGCTCAGCAAGGAGGGAAGGACCACTGAGGCTGGGCAGCTCACAGTCTGCTGGTTGAAAACCTTGAGCTGTAGAAGGGAAGGAGGGAGAGAAAGAGGCAGGATGGAGTCCATGGGCAAGAAGAAATAAAAAGGGCTTCGATGGTCGGATCGGATCCTGGGACAGGAAAAGCATGGAGGGCCAGAAAACTTCATGCCAAGGGTTGCATCCAGCACATGGGCCTTAGTTTGGAGACCCCTGCTCTAGGGGAAGGAAGCCAGATTTAGAACTCTGGACATAGGCCCCCTGAAGAGGCCCTGGTGCATAGCTCCTGACCTCAGGACTATTGCTGCAATGGTCAGACTATCAACAGTGGGAGAGAATGGCTATTAAAATAAAGGAAAATCCTTGGATAGATGTGAATGAAGGCCCATGGTACCAGAATCCCAATGTCGATTCCAATTGAGCACGAAGGAAGAGAAAACAAAAGTTACTCACTTGTAGCAAGTGTTGTCTGTGAACAGCAAGATAAACCCTCATGCATGGGTGACATAACTGAAGGAGCCCTGTGGGGGAACCTCTCCCAGATTCTTCTAGAAGCTTTTGGAATGGTCTCCACATACACTTTCTCACCTGCCACTGCTGCACTTCATCTCCTCAGCCTATTCTATAGCTTATCTTAAAACGGACCTCCAAGAGGAGAAGGGAGAATATCTACTATACGTGAGAAATTTTGTTCTCTCCATGGATAAGCAGGATAATATCTTCATATATTGGAATCTCTAGCTACAGATTGCTCAACAGCTCAAAAGTAAAAAGGAGAAAAAGAACTAGCTGGTACCAACTGAACACTGGTTTTTGATGGCAAAAGGTCTGTTCAATGGTTTTATGATAGGAGGCAACCTGGAATGAAGATAACTGGGCCTATGGGGAATGGTGTTGGATTCTATTTTGCCAATAGATTTTGGAGAATAAATTGGCCAAATCTGTCACATTGGCAGTTTCTTTTCAAACAGTAGTGAGATGGGAATATATGAACAGAAGTCCATGTCGCAGCTTTGCAAATCTCCTCCATGGAGGCTGATCTCAAGTGGACTACTGATACAACCATTGCTCTGACATTATGAATTCTGACATGACCCTCAAGAGTTAAACCTGCCTGTATATAAGTCCACTCTAAATCAAAGGCCAAGGCTCTCTTGCAGTCCAACATGTGCAATGAACTTTTCCCTTTGTGAACATGGGGCTTTGGGAAAAACGTTGTCAGGAAAACTGACTTGTTAAGAAGGAAAGCCAATACCAGCTTAGAAAGGAATTTAGAATGAATGTACAAAGCCACACTCTTGTTATAAAACCTACTATAGGGTGGATCAGTTATTAGAGCCTGGAGCTTAATAACTGCATGCTGATGTCACCACTACAAAAATAACAAGACTTTCAAGGCCTCAGACTATAGGTAGCTAGTAGCTTACAGGGAGATTTCATCAACTGAGTTAAAACCTTGTTGAGAGCCCAAGACAATGCAGGAGGCTTGAAGGGAGACTTCATAAGAAGCAAGCCTCGCATGAAGCTAACAACGAAAGACTGTAGAGAGATGGGTATACCTTCTACATTATGGTAGTAAGCACCAATTGCACTGAGGCGAGCCCTTATGGGACCAGATTCTAACAAATGTAGAAAGTACTCAAGCAGTTTTTGTGTGGAAAACAATGGATCTATGGCCTTTCCCTCACACCAGATAGCAAACCTCTTCCACTTAAAACCATAAGACCTCTTAGTGGAATCTCTTCTGGAAGCCAAGAGAGCATTGGCTACAGCAACTAGCAGGTTCACAGAGGACAAAATTTGCCCCTCATCACTCAACCTGTGAGGGCTAGGGACTTGATGTTGGGATGTAACAACATTCCTGGATCCTGTGTAATCAGGCATTTGTAAAACTCAAGGGGCAGAAGCAAGGCCAAAAGGCAGAATGTGATACTGGTAGTGATATTTTCTTATGACGAATCAGATACTTCCTGTAACTGGGATATATCCAAATGCGAGTATATGCATCCTTTAAGTCCAGAGAACACAGCCTATCCTCCTTGTGAAGATAAGGAATGAGGGTGCCAAAGCAAACTATTCTGAATTTTTTTCAAACAAGATATTTGTTGAGTTTCTCATATCTAGGATGGGGTGGCATCCCCATGTTTTTTTGCGATTAGGAAGTTAAAAATTGGAACACTATGGAAGTTAGTGGAAAAGTACTTCAGCAGTCAAAAACACTTTCTATCCATAGGACTTGCATGTACATAGGGCTCCGCTGATAAAATGGAGATGGAGAAGATGAGGCACGGCAGTATGCTGGGACCATTCCAAAGCTTCTAAAGAAGGTGGGAGAGGTTTCCACATAGGGCTCTGTCACTGACATCACCCATAGGTGAGAACGTTATCCTGCTTGGCCATGGAGAAGGAAATAAAAAGCTTGTCTGCCAAGAAAACCCAGGAGCTGCTGAGTCGCCAGGAGTCAGCACCGAATGAGATCGGCGTACCATGGGTGCCTTGGCCAGTCTGCGGCCACCAACAAGACCTTCCCTCGATGAGTTTCGATGCGCTGCACCACTCGACCTATGAGTGCCCACGGCGGAAAGACATAGAGGAGACCTGACGACGGCCAACTTTGTATCAGTGCATCGATTCCTTCCGACATCCTCTCTCGCCGTCTGCTAAAGAAACGACCCATCTTTGCTGACTGAAAGGTCGCCATGAGATCCATTATCAGCGGTCCCCATCGTTGAACTATCTGAGCGAACACGTCCGGATGTAACTCCCATTCTCCGGCATCCACTCGGACCCTGCTGAGAAAATACGCCATCACATTGTCCTTCCCTGCAATGTGTGCTGCCGAGATCGCTGGAAGTCAAGAAAACAGAGCCTCTGCTTCTTCTTCCATGGCCACACTTCCTGTACCGCCCTGTTGGTTGATGTAGGCCACCGTTGCAGAGTTGTCGGACAGCACTCGAACCGCCCGACCTGTTACAGCCGCTTCAAATGTTTGCAATGCAAGAAAGACCACTCTCAGTTCTAGCCAAATGATTGACCATTTGCGCTCTTGCGCAGTCCACGTGCCCTGCGCGAAGAGGTCTCCGCAATGAGCTGCCCATCCCGCAAGACTCGCGTCCGTCAGCAAAGGAAGCCATTCCAGCAGTTCGAGAGGCATTCCTGCCTCCAGCGAGCCTGGAAGCAACCACCAGCGCAGGGACTGTCTGACCCGAAGTGGACAGGGAAGCCGTTTGTTCAGCGAGTCAGACTAGTGCGACCAACGGCGAAGCAGTGCCCTCTGTAATGGCCGCATGTGAAATCTGGCCCATGGGACCACCTCCAAAGTCACCGCCATTGTCCCCAGCATGCAAAGGTAACTCCACGCAGTGGGCACCGGAGCAGACCTGAACTTGTGTACCAACTGTCGAAGCCGATGTACTCGACGCGCCGGCAGAAACACCGCTCCTTTCAGAGTGTCGAACCGAACCCCTAGATATTCGAGATTCTGAGACGGGACCAATCGGCTCTTGGTTGAATTGACCACCCAGCCAAGACTTTGTAGAAACTGCACCACCTTGTCTGTAACTCGAATGCTCTCGGCCTTGGACTTCGCCCGAATCAGCCAATCGTCGAGATAAGGGTGAACCAGAATTCCTTCCTTCTGTAATGCCGCTGCCACTACCACCATAATTTTGGTGAAAATTCGAGGGGCCGTCACCAGTCTGAATGTCAATGCTTGGAATTGATAATGTCCCCAAGGAATGTGATGTGTAAATACGCTTCTGTGAGATCGAGAGAAGTCAAATACTCTCCTTGGCGCACTGCCACAAAGACCGACTGCAAGGTTTCCATCCGAAAGTGCGGTACTCGAAGGCAGCGATTCACCCCTTTTAGATCCAGAATAGGACAGAGAGAGCCATCTTTCTTTAGCATCACGAAATACATGAAGTATCGACCCACACCATAACCCGCTAGAGGAACCAGCGCGACCGCACCCAACTGTAACAGCCGATCTAACGTACGATGAATAGCAAGAGTTTTCTGTTGACCTCTGCAGGGAGACAATCCAAACGAGTCCAGCACTGGCTTTGCCAATTCCAGCGCATAACCATCGCGAATGATCTCCAACACCCTCTGGTTGGAAGTGATTTGGGTTCAGGCAGGAAGAAAGTCCCGCAGACGTCCTCCGATCGGCTGACTTCCCACTGGGACTCGCCTCCTTTCATTGTGGTTTTCGAGTAGTCGCTGAGGAAGCAGCTGTGAAACCTCTACTTGCTCCACGAAACCCATGAGCTCTAGAAGCAAATCTTCCTCTCTGGAAACCACCCAAACAAGAAGTACGAAACCTCCGGAAATCTCTAAACTGACCTCGAAAGGCCCAAAGAGATTTCCCTTGTTTAGGTTTATCCTCCGGAAGCCTTCTGCCCTTGGATTCCCCTAAATCCTTAACCAGTTTGTGAAGATCTTCTCCAAACAACAACTTACCTTTAAAAGGAAGCTTACTGAGACGTGACTTGGACGAGCCATCGCCGCCCACTTCCTCAACCACAAGGATCCCCGGGCGGCCACCAACGAAGCCATACTATTAGCAAGTGCTCTGATCAGGTCGTAGTGGATGTCTGCCAAATACCCCGACTCAGACTCTAGGCGATCTAGCTCCCTTATACTTTCCTGCTCTAGTTGTGGAGACTGGCGTAAGTGTTGAGACCACCTGAGACATGCTCTCGCCACCCAAGCTCCACAAATGGAAGCTTGCAAGGATAACGCGTTAGCTTCAAATGATTGTTTCAACAACCCATCTACTTTCCTATCCTGTGCATCTTTTAAAGCCGTGCTACCTTCCACCGGGATAGTGGTCTTTTTTGTAACCGCTGAGACTACCGCATCAACACGCGGAGAACAGAACCTCTCCTTGTCCTCATCTGCTAAGGGATAGAGTCTGTTCATGGTCCTGACTCCTGACCCCTCTTAGTCCTGCTTCGGGCTGATCCCACTCCTCCTGGATCATCCGATCTACCACCCGGTGAATGGGAAACACCACCTGAGTCTGTCTCACCGCTTGAATAATGGGATCTTCCACTTCTTCTTCTTCTATGGGTTGCGCTATAGCGAGATTTAGCATCTGGAGGGATTCCGTGATAAGTGCAGTCAGTTCATCCTTCCGGAATACCTGAATGATTTTCGCCTGATCCTCAGGCTCAGGGATTTCTCCTTCTTCCAATTCATCCATACCGGCCTCGAGTTCTACTTCTGCCTCATCTATCTCGTGACACTCCAAATGTGGTGGAGAAAGATCACAAGGCCTTGGCCTCTTAGGAAGCCATGGAACAGTGCCACCAGGCTCCCCAGATTGAGGTTGCTTTATCGGATTCGCCATTGGCAACAGCTCAGGCAACATCCCCTGACGTCTCAAACAAAACACCTGATGCATGATTAACACAAAATCCGGACAGAAATCGCCTAGCTGCAGTCCAGGACCTGTAGGGAACGCATTCGAAGGGCCTGCTAAGGCCTCTCGAGAAGACCCTGGCGGTGAGACTAACAGTGCCTCATCTCCAGCCGCAGCCACTGGGCTTAGGGAATCGACCATCACTGAAATCTCCATTTGCTGCTCCACGCTGGTAGAAACAGAAGCACAGCCCCGACTGATTCCTGTGTCAGCGACTGTGCCTCTGCGGGTACCGCAGACCACACACTGTGGGCGCGATGACATTAGGTGCACCCCCAACAACTGCATTGCCCAGAAGGAAAGGCAGGCTGAAGGGAAACTATGTCGCTTTTGCTTTTTTTTTTTAAAACAACAAGGAAGGTCCCAAGAAAAAAACAAAAGAATATAACTACACCCTGAATCTCCCCGCTAAAAACAGCAGGGGCCCGAAATAAGTAATTTGTAAAGGAAAAGAAAAAATCTCCAGTAATAAAAAAAAAAGGAACACCCTCACGGAGAATCCCCACGAAACGGCTCCAGAGACTCCCCGAAAATACCTGTCACAGAATAGGGCCCTGGTGCGCTTCCCAAGTGAACCGCTGTTGTAAGCTGACATGTGGTGAAAACCGCGTGCACAAAATGGCCATGACTCGGACTGCGCCGTTCCATTGAGCAGGGAAGCCGGTCTTACCTCATACAAAGCACAGCCCTGCCAGCCACGACGTCGCTCAGCGCTGCCGCGAGCAACGTCCGCGGCGAGGGCAGCCCTGCTGAAATAGTGAGCGGATGCATGCAGGTGATCTCCGAGTAGCTCTTCCCCGTCCCGTCTAGGGGAAGAGATCCCGGCAACTGACCTGACTCGGCATGGCAGAGAGGAATAAAGGTTTGTTTCTTTTTTTTATTTTAAAGGGATATCACCAGTAAAAGCAAATTAAAGTAAAGGACTAAAGAAAAGTTTGAAATTGAAGGGAAATTTAATTAAAGGTAAATAAAATTTTATGAGAGATTAGCCAACTGAAATTAAAAGTTTCTAAACCCTGACTAAGTGCTCCTTATCTGTTCCTCTAGTGAGCCCAGCACCTAGGCTCATTTTGTCCTCCTGCTGCATGGAGACTGGACACACAGGGGGCTGATGGGAGAGACCAGCAGGCTATATCCAGTGATGTCACGATTTTGACATGCCCAGTCTCCAAGCTGAAGGAGGTACACTACCCAGAGGGGAGGACTAAACAGTAGGAACAATAAGGAACCTATAAGAGAGTCAGTTGGACCATTAGATGATAGAGGGGTAAAAGGGGCGCTAAGGGAGGACAAGGCCATAACGGAGAGAGTGAATGAATTCTTTGCTACGGTCTTTACTGAAGAAATGGTAGGGAAGTTACCCATGCCTGAAATGGCATTTTAAGGTGATGTCTCGGAAGAACTGAAAGAAATATTGATAAACTGGAAAGATGTAATACTATTTGATAAACTGAAGATCAGCAAATCACCTGGACTAGATGATATACAACTGAGGGTTTTGAAAGAACTGAAATATAAGATTGCAGACCTACTATTAGTAATCTGTGAACTATTAAAATCATCTGTAGTACCTGAAAATTGGAGAATGGCCAATGTAATGCCAGTTTTTAAAAGCGTTCCAGGGGAGATCTGGGAAACTAGAGACCTGACATCAGTAATGGACAAAATAGTAGTAACCATTATAAATGACCTGGAAATGGGAATAACGAGTGAGGTGATCAAATCTGCAAGATGACACAAAATTATTCAAGGTTATTAAAAAACAAGAGGATTGTGAAAAATTGCAAGAGGACCTTGATAAATTGAAAGTTTGTATATTCAAATGGCAGTTGAAATTTAGTGTGGACAAGTGCAAAGTTATGCACTCACAGGGTCATTCCAAGACGCGAAAGGCCCTCTTCCAACCCAGATAAACTTCCCCGCATGTTGTACGAGGAAGTTAGATGGGGGCAGGAAAGAGGCAGAGCAGGGACGGCATTAGGGCGGGCAGTGGTCCCGGACGTACAGGGCCGATTCCCATGTCGGCCCTGTACATCTGGGGCTGGCTGCCTGTACGAGGAACTTATTCCACCTTTGAGGTGGAATAAGTTCCCCTAGTCGGCAGGGGACAGCAGGCCCAGCCATCAGAGGAGGAAGGAGGGGATAGAGGGGATTCCCCGCAGCCCGAACCTGGACTTGGGAGGCCAGATAGGGGGTCAGGCTGCAGGGAATGAACATTTTGGTCCGGCGGCCAGGGAATGCGGCTTTTGAATGGAACTGCAGTGCCATGGCAACCGGACGCCATGGTGCCACAGCTCCATTCAAAAGCCTTGACTGAGTTATCTGGGCAAGATCTGCACGCACATGCAGGCTAACCTGAATTGGGGTCCCGGCCTGCACGTACAGGCCTGGACGTGATTCTGATCCCGCGGGGCTAGATGTGTCCTGCGGGATCAGAATCCCAGCTAACTCTGTGTTCCGACTGGGCGCACAGAGGGCCAGGACGTCCAGGACTGAATCGGGCCCTATGTGAAGAACAACCCAAACTACGGATATACAATGCAAAGCTCCAGATAGGAACCACCACCCAGGCAAAGAATTTAGGCATCATCATGGATAATAAATTGAAACCCTCAGCCCAGTGTGCAGTGGTGGACAAGAAAGCAAATAGAATGCTAGGAATCATAAGGAAAGGAATAGAAAACAAAACCAATGATATTATAATGCCTCTGTATCTTTCCAAGGTGCGACTACACCTTGAATATTGTGTGCAATTCTGGTCACTTTATCGTAAAAAGGATATAGCAGAATTAGAAAAAGGTACAGAGAAAAGCTACCAAAATGGTAAAGGGGATGGAAAGATACCCCTAAGGAGATATGATAGAGGTCTCTAAATTAATGAATAGCATGGAATGGGTAAATATAGATCAGTTGTTTACTCCTTCAAAACGTAGCAAGACTAGGGAACACTCAATGTAGCTACAATGAATGTAGCCCATTTAGCATTAATAAGAAAAAATATTTTTTCACTCAATGAGTAATCAAACTATAAAATTTGTTACCGGAGGATGCAGTAAAAGCTGTTAGTGTAGCTGGGTTTAAAAACGTTTGGACAAGTTCCTGGAGGAAAAGTCCTTAAACCATTATTAAAGAGGACCAGGAAAATCCACTCTTTATGCCAGAATAAGTATTGTTGAATCTGTGCACCTTTTTGGGAACCTGCCAGTACTTGTGACCTGGATTGGCCACTGTTAGAAACAGGATACTGGACTCAATGGACCTTGATCTTAACCACTATGGCATTTCTTATGTTCTTAAGATCTTTTTTTGAGAGCATACTCAGTGGTACTAAGTACCAGCACCTTTTTCATTATCTGCTAAAATTGACACAGAGTCCTCATATATTAATAAAAGAACCCTGCATATGAGTACTGGCACCTTTTTTTTCCTAAGAAAAATGCACTAAACACATAAATGCATAAAAAATATACCTATGGGAATTGTGCACCTACCTTTACATGATCTGTATGTTTGCGTTCCCAGAGGTGTAGCTTGAGCACAGCAGAGATGGGAAGTGGGGCTTGATGTCAGGGGGAGATGAGGAGGTGCTACCCCAACCTTTACACTTGCTCCTTGAAGCAGGCCTTGGAGCAGGTGTAAATGCACACATGGAATTTCAAACATATATATGTATTTGTTTTATAAAACGGGGAATACATGTCAGTACTTTAGACCTGCTCAAACTACTCTCTCTCAGGCCCTAACCATGTCTCCCTGCAATCTCTGCATGGTATGCATCACCATGTGTATATAGCGTCTTTCTAAAATCACTTTTTGCACATGTATACGAGCTACCTGTTTAAAGGTAATTATCTGCATGTAGGGATACTTCTAAAATAACCCCTTTCATCACCTCCAGGGACTGTGGTGCACATCTCGTTTTCTACTCAAATCCAGAGGCCCAAGGTCAAAGAAAATCAGTGGCGGGAGGGGGGGGGGGGGAAGAAGGGGGACGTGGACTCAATATTCTAGGACTCACTTGAATCAGAATTCAGTTCTCTCCCAACTAAGATACTTCCTCTTCCTGCATATCGTTTTCAATAATTTGACCTTTTACAGATCAATAATAATAGAAAATATGATGGGTGAGTCAATAAATAAGGTGAATTTAAATATATCATCAAGCACTGCAAACATTCACCTTATTTACCGATTCCCCCTCTTTAATCTAGACCTCAGATATATCAAAAGGTAAATAAAAATGTTAGCTTACCAATAAAAATTCCAGTCTTCATTTTCTGACACTTGAATCCATCCTCGTTTTTCAAAGTTATTTATAAGTACAGACTTCTCTATGTCAGTTATCCACTTCAGTTTTCCAGCCATGATCTGAAAAATTCAGTTTATTAGAATTCTGCATTAACAGATATGAATAATTAAAATGTCATCAGGATACATACCAGTGGTATCTCAAGTCAAAAAACCATCGCGAACAAGTCGTAATTTTTGGGTCTGTATTTAAATATTGCGGTTGATGTTTTTTTTTAACACCAGCCATGGTGTTTAAATCAAATATATATATTCAGCACCACTATCCGGGTGGTGAGCAATGCTAAATAATACAAGTGAAGTGGTATTTTACAAAATCTGGGGCATCCAGGGCAAAACTTCCCAAAGAAATGCCAGGGATGTTTAGTTTTGACCCAATTTTAGCAACTTGGATGTCCCCAAAATGGACAGCTGCACAAAGGACCTCATAGATGTCTTCGCTACAAACACTTGGGGTGGGGACATCTATCCTATGCTGAATGCATATCCATGCAAGCTATGTTCCATGTGGGGAAGTATATTAGCATGTTGAACCGAAAATAAGTGTGCTTGTTTCCTTGCCGTTTTCATTGTCATCATGGAAAGTGGGAAGGGGGATAATGGAGTACCTTCCTCTCTGATGCCTATCCTGCCCAGGAGCAGGAATAGACATGGACGGTCCTGCTAGTGGGTGGGGATGTGCTTACTGTTTCTGAAATCAAGAGGGCATGCCCAACTTGCCGAATGTCCCGGTCACACCAGCGACATGCCCCCTCACAACTTGGACATCCTCGCACTGGGGATGTCTATAGAACAGGCTTCTAAAATGGTTCTGGGGACATCTCTGTGATTTGGACTTCTGCCTGCCCATTTTCAGACATGCAAAGCACGTATAGGGCTTCTAAAATAATCCCGATAGTGTGGTCAGCATTCAGAGAATGGTGATATTTAGTCCTCTTTCTGGATAAATTAGGACAGCTTTACTCTCCTAACTTTATCTGGATACTTATGTGGATAGTAGACTGGAGAAATTAGACCTTACCTGCGAATTGTCTTTCCTTGAGTCCCTCCAGTCCAGTCCAGACGAAATACTATCTTGGAAGCCCAGACCAGCTGTATTCCACGCTTTAAGAAAAGTGGAAGGAAGTCCAAAAAACTGCCAGCATGGTTTAAAGGTGAGGTCAGAGAGGCTGTTGTTGCCAAGAAATCATCTTTCAGGAAATGGAAAAAAGAGCCAAACAATGAAACCTGGAAACAGCACAAGCACTGGCAGGTCAAATGCAAGGCATTGATAAAGAAGGCAAAGAGAGAATTTGAGAACTTAGATCTAAACACAAACTTAAAACTAAGATGCAGACAGCAGTCCAGCAGCGGGATGGGGGCTTTCCAGTCTTTTGCATTGAGTGTCACATGTATGATTTTCTCCCAGTTGGTGAGAGGTCTTACGTGTGCACTAGGTGCAAGGAGCTCTTTGCTCTCAGGGAACGAGTCCGTTCTCTAGAGACTAAAGTAGCAGACTTGGAAAGCATAAGACAGACAGAGAGGTACATAGACGAGACCTACAGGGATATAGTCCTGAAGTCCCACCTCCAGTCTGGCAGCATCCCTGTTGCCATGGAGGAGAGAGGTCACGTGACAGGAGAGCATCACCCTGGTGTGGCAGGAAGTGATCCTGTAACTAGGACCTGTCCTCCAGGTGATGTAAAACCCTCTCGCACCGAGGAAGTTTCTCCAGGGCCATGTGCCCATGAGGGAAGGGTTAGGACAGCCGTTATAGTTGGTGATTCGATCATTAGGCATGTAGATAGCTGGGTGGCTGGTGGACGTGAGGATCGCCTGGTAACATGCCTGCCTGGTGCGAAGGTAGCGGACCTCACGCGCCACCTAGATAAGGTCTTAGATAGTACTGGGGAGGAGTCTGCTGTCTTGGTACATGTTGGTACCAATGACATAGGAAAATGTGGTAGGGAGGTTCTGGAGGCTAAATTTAGGCTTTTAGGTAGGAAGTTGAAATCCAGAACTTCCAGGGTAGCATTCTCTGAAATGCTTCCTGTTCCACGCGCAGGACCCAAAAGGCAGACAGAGCTCCGAAGTCTCAATGCGTGGATGAGACAATGGTGCAGAGATGAGGGGTTTGGATTTGTTAGGAACTGGGGAACATTCTGGGGAAAGGAGGGGCTCTTCCGAAGGGATGGGCTTCACCTTAACCGGGATGGAACCAGGCTGCTGGCATTAACCTTTAAAAAGGAGATAGAGCAGCTTTTAAACTAGATATTAGGGGAAAGTCGACAGTCACCCAAGAGCAGATGGTTCGGAAGAATGTATCTTTGAAGGATACTACCAAAAGCAGAGAGGTTCCACAAAAGAGTAAAGTAGCCCAAATACCCTCAAGTATGGAGCAGACAGAGCTTAAAGATCCCAAATTACTCATGTCTAACAGACAAATTAATATGGATAAAATACATTCTCTAAAATGCTTGTATGCAAATGCTAGAAGTCTAAAAAATAAGATGGGAGAGTTAGAATATATAGCACTAAATGAAAGGTTAGATATGATTGGAATATCAGAGACATGGTGGAAGGACGACAACCAGTGGGACACTGTGCTACCTGGGTACAAACTATATCGTAATGACAGAGCTGATCAAATTGGTGAAGGGGTTGCTCTCTATGTTAGAGAGGGCATTGAGTCAGAAAGGATTAAAGTTTTGCAGGAAACAAAATCTGCTGTAGAATCTATATAGATTGAAATTCCATGTAAAAGGGGGAAGGCAATGGCAGTGGGGGTGTACTATCGAGCGCCTGGCCAGAATGACCAAATGGATGATGAAATGCTCAAAGAAATTCAAGGAAGCTAACAAACGTTACAGCACAGTAGTAATAATGGGTGATTTCAACTACCCCGGTATCGACTGGGTCAGTGTCACGTCAGGACATGCTAGGGAGATAAAGTTCCTAGATGAAATAAATGGAGCAGCTGGTTCATGAACCGACCAGAGGGGAAGCCATATTAGACCTAATCCTTAGTGGAACACCAGATCTAGTGCAAGAGATAAGGTTGTTGGGGCCACTTGGCAATAGTGATCATAGCATGATCGCCTTTGATTTAATTAGTGGAGGAGGGATAGTAAGGAAATCCACAGTACTACCTTTTAACTTTCGAAAGGGAGACTATGATAAAATGAGGAAAACAGTCAAGAAAAAACTAAAAGGAGCAGTTGCAAAGGTTAAAGACGTACATCAGGCTTGGCTGTTGTTGAAAAATACTATCTTGGAAGCCCAGACCAGCTGTATTCCACGCTTTAAGAAAAGTGGAAAGAAGTCCAAAAAACTGCCAGCATGGTTTAAAGTTGAGGTCAGAGAGGCTGTTGTTGCCAAAAAAGCATCTTTCAGGAAATGGAAAAAAGAGCCAAACGACAAAACCTGGAAACAGCACAAGCACTGGCAAGTCAAATGCAAGGCATTGATAAGGCAGGCAAAGGGAGAATTTGAGAAGAAGCTTGCTGCAGAAGCAAAAACGCGAAGTAAAGACCTTTTCAAGTACATTCGTAGCAAAAAACCTGTGAGAAAGTCAGTTGGTCCATTAGATGATAAAGGGGTTAAAGGAGCACTAAGAGGCGACAAGACGATAGCGGAGAGACTGAACGAATTCTTTGCTTCAGTCTTTACTGAGGAAGATGTAGGGATGTTACCCATGACTGAAGTGGTATTTAAAGGTGCGGAAGAATTGAAGGAAATATCGATACATCGAGAAGATGTATTACAACTATTAGATAAGCTGAAGAGTAGCAAATCACCTGGGCTGGATGGTATACATCCAAGGGTATTGAAAGAACTGAAATATGAGATTGCAGACCTGCTATTAGTAATCTGTGAACTATCATTAAAATCATCTCTAATACTTGAAGATTGGAGGATCTCCAATGTAACACCAATTTTTAAAAAGGGTTCCAGGGGTGATCCGGGAAACTACAGACCGGTGAGCCTGACGTCAATACCGGGAAAATGATAGAAACCATCATAAAGAATAAAATTACTCAGCATGTAGATAGTCATGAACTAATGAGAGACAGCCAACATGGCTTTAGACAAGGAAGATCTTGTCTTACTAATCTGTTATGTTTTTTTGAAGGAGTGAATAATCAGGTGGACAAAGGTGAGTCAGTTGATATTGTGTATCTGGACTTTCAGAAAGCCTTTGACAAGGTCCCTCATCAGAGTCTTTTGGCAAAACTAAAGAGTCATGGGATAGGAGGCAGTGTACTATTGTGGATCAGGAACTGGTTAAAAGATAGAAAGCAGAGGGTAGGGCTAAATGGCCAATTTTCCCAATGGAGAAAGGTGAATAGTGGTGTACCCCAGGGATCTGTGCTGGGTCCGCTGCTTTTTGACATATTCATAAATGACCTGGAAAGTGGAATAACGAGTGAGGTTATCAAATTTGCAGATGACACAAAACTATTTAAAGTTGTTAAAACCCAAGAGGATTGTGGAAAATTGCAAAAGGATCTTGATAAATTGGAAGACTGGGCATCAAAATGGCAGATGAAATTTAATGTGGACAAGTGCAAGGTTATGCACCTAGGGAAGAACAACCCAAACTATGGTTACACGATGCAAGGTTCCACATTAGGAACCACCACCCAGGAAAAAGATTTAGGCGTCATTGTGGATACCATGTTAAAACCCTCGGCCCAGTGTGCAGCGGCGGCCAAGAGAGCAAATAGAATGCTAGGTATGATAAGGAAAGGAATGGAAAATAAAACAAAGGATATTATAATGCCTCTATATCGTTCCATGGTGAGACCGCACCTTGAATATTGTGTGCAATTCTGGTCGCCGTATCTTAAAAAGGATATAGAGTTATTAGAAAAGGTTCAGAGAAGAGCCACCAAAATGGTAAAGGGGATGGAAGGATACTCCTATGAAGAAAGGCTAAAAAGGTTAGGGCTCTTTAACCTGGAAAAGAGATGGCTGAGGGGAGATATGATAGAAGTCTATAAATTAATGAGCGGAGTGGAACGGGTAAACGTAGATCGATTGTTTACCTTATCAGAATATAGAAAGACTAGGGGACATGCAATGAAGCTACAGGGTAAACTATTTAAGACTAATAAAAGAAAATATTTTTTCACTCAACGTGTAATCAAACTCTGGAATTTGTTACCGGAGGATGTAGTAAAGGCTGTTAGTGTAGCTGGGTTTAAAAAAGGTTTGGACAAGTTCCTGGAGGAAAGGTCTATAAGCCATTATTAAGAAGGGACCCAGGATATCAATGCTTGAACCAATACAAGCATTGTGGAACCTGTGTCCCTTGGGGAAACTGCTAGGTACATATGACCTAGATTGGCCACTGTTGGAAACAGAATACTGGGCTTGATGGACCTTGGTCTGACCCAGTATGGCATATCTTATGTTCTTGTAGTGGGTGATATGGAAGGGTAGACTAGATAGGCCATGTTGTCTTTTTCTGCCATTATGTTTCTATTTTTCTTCTATGTTTCTTATAACTAGTGCATGTGATCAACTTTGCAGAAATATTTTGAATCTGTTGTAATTTATGTAATAACAGTTTAACATTCCCATGAATATTGAATTACAGTATTCCAGATGATGCAGGGCTATTGACTGGACCACCGTCTGAAAATCTTGTGGCTTTAACACTGATCGCAATTACCTCACCAACTGCAACCTATACCACAACTTATTTTGTATATATTGTACATACAATTAGCGAGTCAAATTAGAATCTATAATAATACCCAAAATATACACCTCAGACGATATCTCAACTTTCTGTCCCTTAAGTTGAACAAACTTGGTATCTTCTGAAATCTAGCCTTCCCCACCCATAAAACCTGTTTTCCCTAGAGTCAAGCTTAATTTCTTTTCCTGTAACCAGTCCCTTAAAACACAGAGACCAGATCCCAATTGGTCTAACAAATCTTCAAAAGATTTCTTTATTGGTATAAAAAATTGATCATCACCACAATACATATATGGGGAAATCCCCAATTTTCTAATTTGCTGTGCTAAAGGACTGAAATAAATGACGAGATAATGGCGACCCCTAAGGCACCCCTGTCATACAGTGAAAAGCTTTTGAAACTTTCTTATTATCAATGTTAAAAGATCTATTAGAAAAGAATCACACCATTTCAAAGCAGCACTCTCCACTCCCAACAAATGCAGGCTAGCCAAAAGTAAATGTGAAATTGTATCAAAGGCTGAAGATAGGTCTAACAAAACCAACAAACCACAACCTTCAGAATCCTTCAATCTCTGCATCTCATCCAATAAAGCCACTACCACTGTTTTCATACTAAAAACGGCTCTAAACCTAGACTGATATTCATCCAACCGACCAATCTCCTCCATAGACCTCTGTAATTGGGAAATCACTATGGATTCCAAAATCTTAGCCATACAAGGCAAATTAGAGAACAGCCTATAAAACGTTTCACATGATCAACTGCCAAAGAGAGTTTGTTTTTAACACAGTGCGAATTAAGGCCTGTTTCAGTAACAATGAGAAAACACCATTCTGCAAGGACTGAGCTACCATTGAGCGTAAGTATAAAACAACAACTCTCTGATAATGTTCTCAAAAGCTGAGCCAGATCGGGATCAACTGAACTATAGCCCACCATAAAACAACTAATTAACTGCTGCAAATGATCATCAGATGAAATAGGAAAATGTGATAAGTTCATCTCTTTTACCCCCAGCAAGTCCTCTACTTCTGATACTTGCATTTTCGGTAACCTACTGACAAAGCAGACTCACAGGAGCAACAATTAAGTAGTCATCAATACAAAAAACAAAACAGCATTATGCTGAAACAACTAACCCTTCTTCCCCGGGAAGGGTACCCCATTCCCCCACACCCCCACCACCAGGACAGGATGAGGAGCCTTACTTGTTGTTTATTGCAACAACTACAACCAGTGGGGAGCTAGAGACTGACAGCTCTTCCAGTCCACCCCCCTACCTTGCCGACTACACTCCAGCACCCCACACCTGCCAGCAACTGCCTCGCACACGCAAATAAGCTTCAGGCCCGGGATGCTCACCACCTAATCAATTCTGAATCAGGGAGGGATTCGGGACTGGACTGGAGTTCCTCAAAGAACCACAATTAGCAGATAAGTCTAATTTCTCTTTCCTTATCGTCCCTCCAGTCCAGTCCCATACCTCTGGGATGTATCAGAGCAGTTAACTAACGAGAGGGACCAGAACAACCGGCCTGAATCACTGCCGATCTAAAACGAGCATCCCCCGCTGCCTGGAGATCCAGACGATAATGCTTAGTGAAGGTATGAAGCGATGACCAAGTCACCACCCTGCAGATATCCACTGGCGGAACCAAACTATACTCTGCCCACGAGGCCGCTTGTGCCCACATGGAATGCATTCTCAACCCGGTTGGAACCGGCTTGCCACTCAGGAGGTGTGCTGACACAATCGCTTCCCAGATCCACCTAGAAATTGATGCCTTTGCTGCAGCCTCCCCTCTGCACAGACCCCCAAACAGAACAAATAGACGACCAGTCATACGAAATGATGCTGTCCTCTTCAAATACTTCTTGAGGACCCTCTTTACATCCAGACAGTGCAACAGCTGAGATGTAGCACCATCCTTCGTCTTTGTGAGCGCTGGCAAAGAAATTACTTGATTCACATGAAAAGCTGACACCATCTTGGGCAAAAAGGATGGTTCCGGACACAACACTACCTTCTCCCTTGAAAAAGAAAAGAAAGGTTCCTGGCAGGTTAATGCCTGAAGCTCCAAAATCCTATGCGACGAACAAATAGCCACCAGGAAAACCGTCTTGAGTGTCAGGTCCTTTAGGGAAGCTTGACCCAGCGACTCAAAGGGCTTCCCCGCCAGGGCCCTCAGCACTAGATTGAGATCCCAAGGCGGTACCACTACCCTCTGTGGTGGTCGCAGGTGAGTCACCGCCCTCAGGAACCTAAGCATGTCTGGATAAGAACCCGGCTGCACTCCATGGATCTTTCCTCGATAACAGGTAATTGCTACCAGCTGCACACGTAAGGAGCTCGTGGCCAGACCCTTGTCAAACCCGACCTACAAGAACAGCCTCGGTCAAAGACATCTTGGCGCAGAAGACATATCAGCCTGTCACCGCACCAAGACTCAAAGATGCGCCACACCCGGACGTAGGAAAGACAGGTAGACCTCCTTCGGACTTGCAACAAGGTCGCTATCACCGCGCTCGAGTATCCTTCAATGCCGTAAGCGAGAATCAATCCACCTGGGGCATGCAGCTTGGTCCCTGCACCAGCAGGTTCTTGCACACCGGGAGACACCATGGTCGATCCGCCAGAAGCCGAACCAGGTCGGCATACCACGGGCACCAAGGTCAGTCTGGGGCCACCAGTATCACCAACTGTGCCTCTATCCATTGCACTACTCTGCCTATGAGCTCCCACGGGGGAAAGACATAGAGCAGCCCCTCCTGGGGCCACCACTGTACTAGGGCATCCAAGCCTTCGGACATTCATTCTCTCCTCCTGCTGAAAAACCGTTCGGCCTTGGCCAATTCGAATGTCGCCATCAGGTCCATAACCGATTTGCCCCATTGTCGCACCACCTGCTCGAACACCTCCCGATTGAGTCACCACTCTCCAGGGTCCACTCGTACCCGACTGAGATAGTCCACCATGACGTTGTCGACCTCTGCTACATGAGCCACTGATAACGCCTGCAGCCGGGTCTCCACCCAGCCGAACAGGCCCTCGACTTCTTCCTCCAGAGATGGGCTGCCTGTGCCCCCTTGCCTGTTGATGTACGTTACCATGGTTGCATTGTCCAAAAAAATGCGTACTTCCCTTCCCTGCAAGCCTGCTTCGAAGCTGTGCAGAGCCAGGGCCACCGCTCGCGACTCAAGTCTGTTGATTGACCAACGAGCCTCCTGGAGGCTCCACTGTCCCTGGGCAAAAAGCCCTTCGCAATGGGCTCCCCACCCAGACAGGCTGGTATCTGTAACCAATAGGATCCATCCCAGGGACTCAAGGGGCATGCCCCTCTCTAGGTTCCCCTGGCGCAGCAACCATCTGAAGGATTTCTTGACTTCTTGCGGGCAGGTGAGCAACTGTGCCAAAGGCTGACTCTGGAGAGACCATCGATGTAGCAGCGCCCTCTGCAACGGCTGCATGTGTGCCCGTGCCCACGGGACTAGCTTGATTTTGGCCGCCATGGTTCCTAGAACCTGCAAGTAATGCCAAGCCGACAGTTCACCATCCTCAAGAAGTGTAGAATCAAACTTTGCAGTCCCTGAGCTCTGCCTCTGACAGGAAAACCCTGCCGACTCGGGTGTTGAAGCGTGCTCCTAAGTACTCCAGCTCCTGCGATGGACTTAGATGATTTTTGGCCAGGTTGACCACCCAACTGAAACTCTGGAGCAACTCTACCACCCTCTTTGTTGCTTTTTCGCTTTCGACCCTGGACTTGGCTCGAATCAGTCAATCGTTGAGGTACGGGTGCACGAGAACTCCTTCCTTGCGAAGTGCTGCTGCCATCACCACCATTACCTTGGTGAAGTTGCGCAGTGCTGTCACTAGGCCAAATGGCAATGCCCAGAACTGGAAATGACCCATCAGCACCACAAAGCAGAGAAACCATTGATGATCTGGCCATATGGCCGTAAGATCAAGCAATGTCAAAAACATTCCACTCCTTACCACTACTATCACCAACCACAATGTCTCCATGTGGAAATGTGGTACCCGCAGACAGCGGTTGACTCACTTGAGGTCAAGGATTGGGGAAAAGGAACCTTCCTTCTTGGGCACCATGAAATAAATGGAGTATCAACCGTAGCTGTACTGGTCTCGTGGCACTGGCTCAATGGCCCTTAGCTGTAGAAGGCGCGACAAGGTCTCTGCCACCACTGTCACCTTGCTCTGTGCCTTGCAGGGGGACTGGATGAAAAATTGATTCATCGGGTGTAGCCCTCCCTGACTACCTCCAGGACCCATCGGTCGGATGTGATCAGGACCCAGGCAGTGTAAAAGTCCCATAGCCGACCTCCCACGGGCACCACCCCTGCCCGGGCCCCCCTCACTTCATTGTCCTTTTTTATGTCCTGAGGTAGAGGTGGCTCCAAAGCCCCTGCCTGCACCTTGGAAGTCACGAAAGCCCTGTCCTCTGGAGGAGAACCTACCCCTCTGGGCCTGGCTGAGGCAAGAGGTACAAAAACGTTTGAACTCCCTCGACTGACTCCGAGTTGAGGAGGAGCTATGGACCTGCTTCTGCTTGTCTTCGGGTAACCGACCCCCTTTGGACTCCCCCAAGTCCTTAACTAACTTATCTAGGTCCTCTCCAAAGAGAAGCTTCCCCTTAAAGGATAGCTTACTGAGCTGGGTCTTGGAGGAACTCTCCGCCACCCAGTTCCAAAGCCACAGGTAACAGCGGGCCGCCACCATCAACGCCACATTCTTGGAAAGGCCCCTGATAAGATTTTAATGAGTATCCACCAGGTAGGCAGCCCCTGACTCCAACTTTGCCATCTCCCCAGACATATCCAGCTCTGAGTCCCCCAGGCTCTGAGGCCTTTGGGACCAATGTAGGCATGCCCTAGCCACCCATGCCTCACAGATGAAGGCCTGCAGCGACAAGGTGGAAATATCAAATGCTTACTTCAGCAGAGTGTCCAACTTCCTATCCTGGGCGTCCTTGAGAGCCGCACTACCTTCCATGGGAATCATAGTCTTCTTAGTAACTGCAGACACCGCCGCATTCACCTTAGGCAACCTCAGAAGCTCACGCTCCTGCTCCAGCAGTGAGTAAAGGCGTGTCAAGGTCCGCATCCCCCTAAGGCCCGCCTCTGGCAGATCCCACTCCTCCTGGATCATTTGCCTGACCACTCTGTGTATCGGAAACACTGCCTGCAATTTCCTAACCATCTGGAGCAGAGGATCATCCAATGTCTCATCCTCTGTGGGAAGACTAGTGGGCATGTTTAGTGTTTTCAAGGATTCTGAGATGAGCGCCGGAAGCTCCACCCGACAGAACACCCTCAGAAGTCTGGACTGATCTTCCTGCTCCAGAATTTCTCCCTCCTCCAGCTACTCCTGCAGGTCCAGATCAGTGTTCAAGTCGTCACCCTCCAGGCCTTCCAACCTTGGCAAGGGATGCCACTCCTCAGGGCCTCTAACTCTCTTAGATGGACCCCCCCATCTTGTTATTCATTGCACTAGCTGCCCTCTTAGTTCCATGTGCCAATGTGGAAGGGCCACTCGCCAAACCCTGCTGGCACAAGAAAAACGCCTTGTATAGCAGCAAGACAAACTCTGATGAAAAAACCCCCGGGAGCTCTGTCTTCCCCCAGGAGGGAGCCGAGGAGGGTCCCAGAGTGGCTAATGGACCTACCGCCAGTAGGAGACAAAGTAGGGTCCCCCCACCTCCTGGCCCTCCTGTGTCAGGAAGGTGATTTCCTGCCTCATCTTGTCCTGCAGGTCGTGTTCCAAGGAATTAGCCTCCTACATGCAGCACACACAAACGCCGGACTCTGAGACTGTCCCTCGGCGGGTCCCGCAAACTAGGCATTGAGGCCTTGCCGGCATGGTGGGACCTACTGCAGAGCTTTACCCCAGAAGTGCAGCAGTCTCTCCCCTAGTGCCCTTTCACTGGCACCACGGTGTCCAAACACCCTATTTATGTGCCTTTTTCTTTTTTCTCTTTTTTTCAAAAGGGAGAAAGGCAACCGTAAGATTAAGGCCAAATCCCAGCAAATGACAGCCCTAAAGCCGATCAGAAACTCCAAAGAACAAGTCAAATAAAAATAAAGGAAAATAAAGAAACTAAGAAGCTACTGAAAACCAGCAGAAAACCCCCCAGCTGACCCTGCTGCAACTAGGGTTGGACAAGGAAGGTGGCCTGCCTATCCCCAATACCCATTTTGAGCACAAAGACAGGCCACTAGCTGCCCCGCAAACCAAAACGCCGGTGGGAAAAAGCTGCCATGTGGATCAGGCCCCAGAAACAACAAGTCACGGCACACCGTGTGTCTCGCACAGCCGCCAGCCTCCGAGCCTGTCTGTACTCTGTGCTGAGCCTGCGGCTCTCTCTGACTGTTCGCATCCCCTTCCAGACCCCTCCTTACCATGCGGTGGCTCTCTCCTCCCATGCACTCAGCCTTGCTCTCTAGGTTTCCGTGATGGGGGGCTGACCTGGGCTGCCAGTCTCTCCGTGGTGATACGCAGCGGCTCCTCACCCGCGAATGGGATCAGGAGCCGCCTGAGAACACAGCCTCAAGGAGTCCTCCTCAACACTTCCCGGGTTCCTGGAGGGGGGGAGGGGAGGAGGTCCTTCAATACTGCTCAACGCTGCCTTCTTTTCTCCTCGGTTGGTCTTATTAAATTTAATCTTTTTTTTTTTTTCAATGAGCTTAACAAAAAAGAACAAGACCTGTAAAGACAGGACCCAAAGCAAAACAAGCCAAAAACCTCACTGCCCTAAATTATTGCTCCTCATTTGTTCCTTCAGTGAGTCCAGCACCCTGGGTCACTACCTCCTCCAGCTGCTTGGAGACTGAGCATACTGGGGCTGGTAGGTGGTGCCAGCTGTAGAAGTACCAGGTGTCATCAAAAGACAACATGCCCCAGAGGTGCGGGACTGGACTGGAGGGACGATAAGGAAATAAATGTTCATCCCTAGCATTTAAGGGCCAGGAGACACCAGATTTAAATGATCAGTGCTCTCTAGCGACTTGATTTTCCATGCAGAAATGGTAAAAGAGATTTCTCTGTAGAAGAAATGTTGAAAGCCTCTAATTCTCTGCCATTTTAGCAATAGAAGACCAAAATATATCTGATTTTATGTCAAAAATACTTTCAATTTGATTTTTAATGATACAATTAGGGATGTTGCATAAGAGCTGTTAATACTTACTACCACTAGAGGCTGCCTAAAAAGTACATTGGGGGTATAGCTCAGTGGTAGAGCATTTGACTGCAGATCAAGAGGTCCCTGGTTCAAATCCGGGTGCCCCCTCAAAGATATTTTTTTTTTCTAATTTATTTTTTAATTACAAAATAAGGCAGATGATTAAATTCATGATATAGATAGAACTGTTTTGTTAATTTTCTTTAATACAAAGAAAGGCAGAAATGATGAGGAATGCTGATTTTTTTTCCAACCTAACTCTTTCATCTCCTCAAAGGGGTGAGTGACAGGGCCTTAAACATCCCCTGTTCTGTACTGAAGGGTTTTACAAGCCTGTTATATTATCCACAAAGCCAGGGCCAGCTTAAACATTAGTAACTTAGAGACGCAGCTTCTGGAGAGTGATATAAAGCAGCTGCAGCCACAGCAAACAATACAGCGACACACCTCAAAGAACCATCAGTACATACTTTTACCAGCAAGGAGGCCACTTTTTATATAGCCCATTTATTTGGATAAAGAGCCATTTACCAGGTAAATGTTTTTTTGGAAATCAGCCTTGTAAGTAATTTTATAACAGGGCGCATAATAAAACTTTACAAAAGAAGTCTCTATTTTATGCCTATTTTAAAAGGCTCCAAAACCTTAAAAGTTATCAGTATCAGTCACTAATATACCAGGACGAAATGAGAATCATCAACCACTCTCCTGTGATATCCACTTAAGCAAATAAATATAAAAGGACCATACAAAGTGGGAGTAATATCATAATACACAGTGACACGTTACCACCAATTTCATCATGAATCCAAGTTTATTAAAGACTTTTGTTAGTCTCCATTATAGGCCAGTGCTGCCTTTTTGGTGATGGTCCAAACAAATGTGAAAAATTCTATTAAACTTACCTCAATTCATCCGACATATGTTTTGGAAACACGCCTGCATCACAGATTCCACTCCTCAGAAGTTCTTGGCCACAAAGTATGAAATTCTCAGAGGTTTTTCAAAGAGCTTTTACTTATGTAAGGACAATGTAGACTGGAAAGCAGGAGTGGAATCCCTGATGAAGGAGTGCTTCTGAACATGATATTACGTCAGATGAATTGAGTTAAGTTTAATTTTTGACCACATGTACTTGGATTTTTCACATGTTTATTTGGACTGTTACCATAGAGGCTATAATTTAAGTCTTTAACGAACTGGACCGATGATAAAATTCGTGGTGAAGTGACACTGTGTATTGTGGTATTATTCCCACTTTTGATGGTCTTTTTATATTTATTTGCATGTGAATATTACAAGACAGTGATTGATGATATTTTAAAAAGGCAACATAGGCACCCATGGAACTTTATCAAATTCCTACAACAATCCCCAATAGCACACAAATGCTCTCTCACAAATTTACACCTGCCCCAAAGGCAACAACGCCTCCAGAAAGGTCTACATGCAGACAGGACTGGCCCATTCACTAGGTGAACTAGGCGGGTGCTAGGGTGGCAGACCCTGGCGACGGCATTCCGTTCATTCCTTTGAAGCGGCAGCAGTTCAGCCGCCACTTCAGCACCATGGCAAGAATTAAAACACGCCCCGTGTGTAGGATTGACAACTTTTTGAAAGAGAAAAACCCGCCATCTGTGGCTACTCATGCTCCGCCCATGCCGCCCATGCCCCACCCTTTCCCCACCCCCACCCTACCTTTGCTCCTCCCCCTGTCCCCAAAAAAATTGCAGAGAGGGCAATGTGCAAACTGAACAAGCAAGACTGCTACACGTTCTTAAACAGAAATTCTATACTGACAGAATCCGCAGCATTGGTTGTACACACAGGCGCGCACACACAATACAGACAGGCCTTCATCAATAAATAAGCACAAAACAAAAAGAGAAATATATAGACAAAAATTAAACTGAAACCCCAAGAAGCCAGACTCTGCATACAGTGCAATATCAGATAAATAAAGGATGTAGTTCCCCATAATTGTGTAAAATATAAAGGTAGCACAAAGTCCAATCATTAAATTGAAAATAAAATTATTTTTTCTACCTTTGTCGTCTGACCATTTTTATGTTGAAACTGTTTATTGATTCAATAGCACACGGAATATATACAACTAGTGTCTCAAATTCCAGAACAACTATCATGAAATGCATCACATTTAGGACGTCATACCTAATGACATTTTCAACTTTATTTCCCTCCATCCCTTCCCTCATCTCCCCCTCTCTTCCTCCCCTCCCCCTCTACCCCCCCCCCCCCCATATCTACATATCTTTTCCTCTGTACTTAAACCAATGTGAATTTGTTACATGCGGTCCAGGAGGATGGGGGCCATATAGCCTTAACCTTTTTGCTTGGTAGTCTTAGTACTGCACCTCTCTATAATCCCCAGTCCTGGCAACTGCTCTATTACGTTATCTTATCACCATGTTGCAGGGGAGTGGAGAGCCCACGGAGGTGTGCTCTTCTCTCCATGAGCCCCCACGCCCACACTATATCGTTCACCTACCATTCCCTTTACTCCCCTTCCCTCTCCCCCCTTCCCCAAAGGAGCCCAGAGCCCAGGTTATCAGGCACAATGGTTAAGCACCCTACTTCTTTCTTGAGGTATCAATAGCTTGAGGTGGGAACCCCATCCGTCCAGGAAGGCCTGCCAGCGCAGGTCCCATCCTTCAGCCCTCGCCTTCTCCAACAACATCGTTGTGTGGAGGAGGATTCGCCACTGCCCATATGTTGATCCCCTTGAGGACAGCCAATTATTTAGGATAACCTGCCGACCCATTACCAGACCCAGGTGCATCCATCCAAACGCGGGCTGCTTCAAACATGGAACAGACCCAGGTCCCCAAACTTCTACCACCAGAGCAGCAAGGGACAGACTCACCTTCTTCCCCACACACTTTCCTAAATATCCATGAACTTTGTTCCAATATGTTAGCGCCACTGGACACTTCCAAAACATATGTCCTAATGTCGCAGCTGCACCTCCGCACCTCGGACACCAGTCTGTTCCCCCTATTCCTGCCCGTCAAGCTCGCCAGGGAGTGAAAAACATGCATCACAAAAGTTTATATTGCATATCTCGGTGTTGCACAGACACACTTAGGGATGGGATCCCTGCAAAAGCTTTCATTAATATCTCCGTCTCCACCTGCATTCCCAGATCCTGTACCCAGATCCATGCCAATTCGCTCTCTTGTGGTGGAGGGTCGAGTTCGATCAAAGCCTTGTGCATTTTGGATACTCGCACCCTGTTCATCCCCTCTCAGAAGAATTTCCTCTATTCGTGAGCTCCTCAGCCTCATCAAGGACTCCACAGGAAGTCCCCGAAGATAGCTTCGAACCAGTAAATAAGGATAATATTCTTTACTTGTAAGGGTGAATTGCGTGCATAAACTTGGAAAATCTGCGAGGGTCCTCTCCTCTGTGACCAATTGCTCAACATTAACAACCCCTGCCTGTTTCCATCGTAAGAAACTTGCATTCGATATACCCGCGAGAAACTCCTTGTTCCCTCAAAGTGTGAGAAATGGGGAACTGTGGCTTGACCACCCCAGACATCCGCACAAATATCGCCAAGCACAACAAATTGAAACAAACAAGACCTCTTGTGCAAGAGATCGGATGCCTCCCCAGGCTTCACATGCAATATATACCTCACATGCAACGGTCTCGCGAGGGCCCTATCCATTGCTACTGGCGTGTGGCCCTCTGTGTCCCAGAGCCAATCTCGGACATGTCTAAGTAAGCAAGCCATGTCCCATCCCCCCGTACTCCCATGGGTGTTGCAGAACCATCAAGCGTACACGAGGGTGCCTGTCCCTCCACAACAACACATTAGTATATTTCTCAAATAGTTGGATGTCCCTCCATTTCAGCACTAATGGTAGCATTTATAATGCGAATAACCATTTCGGGAAGAGGCTTATTTTGAATAGGGCTATCCTGCCACCCAACGTCAGTGGAAGATCCCTCCACTTCTGTGCCCTTTTCTCCAGGTCCTTCAAAAGACCAGATATATTGGTCTGGTATAGTTCAGACAAACATGCAGGGAGGTATATTCCTAAATACTTGAAGTCCCCCTTAGCTCATTTTAACAGAAAGATCCCTTTCCACATGGATGGTATAAGGGGATCTAAAGATAGGGCCACAGATTTCTCTAAGTTTAGCTTTAGCCCCGATAATATTCTGTATTCCTCAAACACTCGGAGCAATGCGGATAGGCCTTGTATCGGATCATCCAAATGTACTAAAAGATAGTCTGCAAAAGCAGCAACTCGAAATTCCTCCCTTCCCACCTTTATACCCTGAAGATCTTTTAGAACTCTAATTTTGGTTAACAGAGGTTCTAAGGTCAATATAAATAATATCGGGGAAAGAGGGCATCCCTGCCTTGTACCTCTACCGATTAAGAATTCAGGTGATAGGCTTCCATTGACCATAATTGCCCCTGTAGGACCCGAATACAATAAACGCATAGTATCTACGAAGAGGCCCTGTAGCCCGATCTTGTCTAGCACTTGGTACATAAATTTCCAATTCACCCAGTCAAATGCCTTTTCAGCTTCAAAGCTAATTAACATAGATGACCGTTTCTCCGTAAAGCTTGAACACATGGAGCCAGGATTTTATGCACACTATATGCCACATTCTTACCCCGAACGAAACCTACTTGGTCCCATGTATTAGACCAGATAAATGTATCACTAGGTGGTCTGCCATAATTTTCGCCAGGAGTTTGATATCTACATTCAAGAATGAGATTGGTCGATAGGAGCCTGGAACAGTGGAGTCCCTACCCGGTTTAGGAAGCACTGTAACCCAAATGGGAAGTTTCCTCGTCGGATTAGTCCGGAGTAGTAGTCAACCATGGGGACCACAACCCTGTCAGCCATTAACTTGTAAAATTCCCCTCGAATGCCATCTGGCCCCAGTGCATATCCTGTTTTTAATCCTTTAATACCTTGCTGATAATAATCGCGAAACACTTTTTCTACCCCTGAGGTAATTGACTGCATGGTGCCATCATCCTACCCGAGGGCTCCCACATGACTCTGTCCCCTTCAGCTCAGATCAGCGAGGACAGCAATTTCCCTGCCCTGTTTCCATATCTATACAATTTATAACGGTAATACACCAAGAACATTTTCGCCCTTTGATGTGCCAACATACTTAACTCATTTTGTAAATTGTAGAACTGAGTTTTAGTTTCTGCACTAGGGTGTGAAGTGTAGCAGTGTCTCGCCTTCCCCAATTCCTGCTCTAACTGCAGTACTCTACTGTTCAGCCATTTGTGTTTGAGATGTACATAACTAATTATCTCACCCCGTATCACTGCCTTACTTGCCTCCCAAAATAGGATCGGTTGATCCAAGTGTACTCTGTTATTATTTTCATAGTCCTCCCATTTATCCTTAATATAATTGTTCAAAACGGGCATCTCCCATCAATTCCAGCAGATATCTCCATGAGCTCCATCCCCCCTCCCTACCCCACTGCACTGTCAAGGTAATCAGCGCATGGTCTGAAACAACTATCAGCCCAATATCCGCCTTAGCTACCTGTCCAAATATAGCTCTGGATATAAAAAAGTAGTTGATTCTAGACCAAGAGCCATGCGCCCTTGACAGGTGTGTGTATTCTTTGACCCCCGGGATGTAAGACCCTCCAAACATCTAATAGCTCGTAGCCGTCACATATGCCCGTCAAAACGGCAAGCACTTCATTGATCCTGTGGCCCCCCACCTTGGGATTTATCCACATCCCCATCCACTGCACAGTTGAAGTCCCCTCCCGATATTAGTTGGCTGTCTGCATATTTATTTATTTATTTAACTTTTTTTATATAACACCTTTCAGATTCTCAAGGCAGTTTACATGGAGCAGAACTTGTTTACATAAATGTTTCATTATAACTATGTACAAAGCTGTTAACAGTGCTTACATTTATTGTACAATACATTGAGTTAGCTGCTGGAAAAATGACGCCTCATATGTATTGGGGGCATATATTGAATCCAGAACCACCGACTTGCCAGACAGCATCCCCCAGGCAAACACATACCTCCCATCTGGGTCCATTTTCACTGACTGTTCCGACCATGCAAGCGTCTTAGCAATCAGTATGACCACACCTCTCTTTTTCCCAACTGCTGGCGCACCATATACCTTATCAACCAAGCCTCTACACAGCTTTACTTGTTCCTCCAGTGTCAGATGTGATTCCTGCAACAACACAACATCAACCTTCCACGCTCCCAATTGCTGCAACACCTTAAATCTTTTGATCGGGGACCCTAGGACACATTCCACGAAGCAAATTTGATTTCTTTACCTGTGTTCCTTCCTCAAGTCTGCTGTCTGGTGCAAGTCATTCCTAACATATCTCTGGCGCAGGCCCCCCCAGCCTAGGGCCCATACCCTCCCCCCCCCCCCCGAGTCAAATCCAGCCCTCCAAACATTACCCCCACCTTACTACGAGCAACCTGCCCTGGTTCTTCTTGATGTTCCCCCTTTTTTCCATTTGGGCTCTGCTCCCCACCCCCCCTCTTGAGTACCTGCCCCCTACCCTGACCGTGCTCCCCCCTCTTCCCTCTTTTCCTAATATCTCCCCAGCCCCACACTCACCCTCCTAACCCATGCCTTATAACCCTCCTTCTCATTATGTCCCTAATGGGACCCCGGCCTTAGTACCACCGGTACACATAGAGCTCCTCCCCCCCCCCCCCCCGACCCTCGGATTATCCTTCGCCTAATATCCCATGGCCATATAATAGTCCCTTACTTCCCTTGGCATCCAACCCCTTTACTGCTCCACCAGATACCAGGGAGTCCTCACACACACCCTAGATCGCCCCAAAGTTTAGGTTTCCCGAGATTCTTCCTCTCCTTATGCAGTCCCAGGGGGGTACAGCAACGTTCAGCCAGCATCACCCACGCACCCCTGCACCAGCAGCCCGGATGTTGAATGGCATATTAGTAACTCCGCCAGGAATACCCAGGCAGCTACAGAGCATATCTACACTAACTTTCCTCTCTTACTCTGGTGATAATGCTTCCAATTGGGGAAAAATCCCCTAAACCACAATTCCTGCCGGATATTGCTTCCTGCATAATACCCACGCTGCTAATCATGAGCGCATGGCTCCAGACCACCACACAGCCTCCACCGCCCTCACGAGAGAAGGGGGGATTCCCACCAGCTTCTGCATGGTGGTCCAGGCCACGCCCCCCAACAGACCTGTAACAAAGCAATCTTAACAACCACAATTTCCATCACAATAACTATGTACTTAACATATTCCCTCTCCCCCAGTTTAATCCTACCCTCCCTTGCCCCATAATATTAAATTATTACCGGCCCTCCCCCCTGTAAACCCCCAACAAAAACTTGCTTATAGGGCCTTTGAGGCACAGTTCTGTGTCTTTGGATTCACTCAGTATGTACTCTGGTGCGCTCTTCATGGCCCACGCGTGTACCTGCTATTCCACCAGTGGCAGGAGATCCATTATGTCAGACCCGAAAGTCCCGCTAGTGCCTAGTGTCGTCCGCGTCAGAAGATTTCCACTCAGGACTCCCTATTAAAACATTCCCCTAATATCTAGCGACAAGTGCTCACTACCAGAAAATATAATGTACCTTGTTCCTTAGTCCTTAATGTCCGCCAGATGGTCAGTGTCTAGTTGGGGAGTATCGTGTGGGTCAATGCTTGCTACAGGACAGTGCCTCCGCAGGGGGATGAGAAGATGTGTTGCTATCCCCCGTGCTCTAACCGCAACTGAGCAGGATATGCCAAGGCAAATCTAATGTCGTGTTGCACCAGGATGCTGCAGGCCTCTCAAAACTCCCGCCATCTCGCCGATATCCCAGCAGAGTAGTCCTGAAATATGAGGCCACTGAGGTTGCTATCTTTCCATTGTTTTGTGCACGAAGTTCTCAAAATGCGCTCTTTCTGGTAAACGTTTAAGAACTGGGTAATTACAGCACATGGCCTGTTGTCTGAGGTACGCCTTTGTCCCAGTCTATGCGCCCGTTCTATTATTACTTTCCCAGTCCCCTCTTCCAACTGTAAATTCGCGGGGATCCAGGCTTCTAAGAATCCTCTTAACTCTTTATCTGAGATTTTTTCGTCGATTCTAATGAAATGAAGATTTTTTTCTCCTCCCGCGGTTTTCGAGGTCCTCCAGCTTCTCTGTGTGCTGCCATACCAAGTCTTCCATGCATTTCAGCTGGGTTTGTGTTTGATCTTGTCCATCTTCTAGAGACCCGATTCTCTATTTCGCCTGTTCGACCCGGTTTGCGAATTCAGTCTCTGCCTGCACAACACTAGCCATCTGTGCAGCCAGCCCGCTGAAACGCTCCTCCAGAGCTTGCACTACCGCTCTCGATACCTCCTCCACCATTACCCCAGAGCTGGGAACATCTCCCTTCAGGCTAACAGGCTGGCCCTCCACCATTTTTAGATCGGCTATCCTCGCTTTCTCCCTACGAGCAGGTTTTGTCGCTATGGGCGGGTGCTTAGTGAACAATGGCCTCTCTGTATATTCTCCTCCTCTTAGCCTCTCCAGCTATACTGGACTTATTCGGTATTCTTTATTTGGGCCGTCAGGGGAGGGGAGAGAGCTCCGGAGCTAGAGAGAATGCATCCTCCCTAGTCCTCCATGCCACCAGAAGTCCCTGTTGTCTGACCATTTTATTCTCTGATCAGGCTGGTCCCGATCTGAGGCTTCTGTTTTCCTGTCTTCTCTTAGCTCTCTTTCTATGGTCTATAGTCCATCTGCCATTTCTTGTCTCTTCTTTTGTTTTCTTCACTTCCTTCCATCAGCCTATTTCCAGTTCCCAGTATCAGCCCCCTTTCCAGTCCTCCCCTTCCATTACATTCTGATATCAAACCCCCTGCATTCCCAGACCTGCCAGTGGTGTCCATTCCCTTCTGGCCCTATGAAACCTCTGCTGCAGTGCCTGCCCCCTATAACATCACTTCCTTTTGAGCGTGAGTGCTGCAGCAGGGGTTTCATAGGGCCAGAGGGCTCTGCACAGGTTTTCTTTTGTTTTTAAATTAGCTTTATTGCAGCCGCTGCTCTGTAAGACGCAGGAGCAGTGGCTGCACAGGGGGCCCGGGAACGCAGATGAAAAGACGTTTTTCTGCTCTGGCCGCCCCTGGTCTCGCAGCCAAAGCAAAAAAATGGCTTTTCAAGGGCCGGTTTTCAGTGGAAAAACCGGCCAGGCCGGCTGAAAACCAGCCGGTTGGCAACCCTACCCACGTGTCTGCAGCCATGGCCTGCTGTTCCTGTCCCCTCCAACAGGAAGTTATGTTAGAGGCGGCAGGAATGGCAGGCTGTGAAGCACATGTGGGTGAATTAAAGCCTGCCGTAGCACTGATGCAGTGCCTAAACTGCCACCGCTTCAAAGGAAGGATCAGCATGCCGCCACCCCCAGTGGGTAAATGGATGCCGGGGACGGCTATGGCATGGCAGTGCCTCAGGCATGAGGCGGAGGCGGGGGCAGTACGGAGGGCCAGCCTAGGGTGACAGAAACTCTTGGGCTGGCCCTGCATGCAAATTACGTAAAAGTTCACATATTTTTGTCAATATGCATACTTATCTAACGTATAACCTGCGCAGTATTATAAGAATTATTTTACATATGTAAAACATGTCTTATATATGGAAATTGCTTTATAACATTAGTCCCACTTATCTCCATTGAGACTCATTTTATAACAGAGCACATATGTGAAACATCGAGAAAGGCACCTATTTTCTAAAGACTTACCTTAGGTAAGTCACTTAATTCACCCTCTGTTGCCTCAGATATAAGCTTAAAATGTAAGCCTTCTGGGGCCAGGGAAATACCTACTATACCTGAATGTTACTTGCTCCAGTAGCACAAAAATGCTCTCATACAAATTTAGATCTGCTTTGAAGAAGGTATAAATGTGTTCAAACGATCACGAGCCACAACCAATAGAGCACAAACTCACATAGCAACATCCTCAATAAGGCAAGGCACTTCACCAGCAACTACCACAAACACACCACACACACCATGCAATTCAACATATAACACACACACTACTCACGCAAACATGTCCACACTTGTTATTATACTCTGCCTCCTCTACCTCACTGCCATCTTAACATTCTGCATCACAAGCCACATCATCCATACACACATCAATCATACACTCCTACACAACCCACCTAACCACCTCCCCCTGCACCAGAACAAGATCCAGGCCTTACCAACATCTCATTCGCATCAAACCACAACAGCCATCACTCCACACACCCCAACACGACCTTGCTAACAACACTGACCACCTAAAATGCGCCCTAATCAATGCACAATCAGCATGCAATAAGACCCAGATCCTCACAGACTCCTTTACGGACAATGAGCTAGACATCATGTGCATCACAGATCATGGTTCACAGAATCGGACAACATGCTAATCAATCAGTTACTGCCACCCAACTGCAACATTTTCATCTCATCGAGAACCGAGTGTAGAGGTGGAAGAGTCTTTATTATATTTAAAAAAACACCTTAACTTCCACACTTGCAGCAACACCACCACTACATTATCCATAATAAACCACCTCCTAATAATATGCTTAGCCAAGAGCCACCCCTGATGGACTTTCAACACTACTTGAAATGGCATGCAGAAACAAAGCACATGCAAACCAATTGTTCCTATTGGGTGATCTCAACCTCACCCCTTCCAACTCCAAAGCCTCAAAAGACTTCTTAGATGCAATGGACGTCCTTGAATACACACAACTCATCAATGAACCAACATATAACAAAGGAAACACACTCTACCTGATCTTTGCTCTGCAGCAGATCCTCAAGATCACCAACAACCCCCCACCCACAACATACAAAGTCCCATGGTCTGACCACAGAATCATCCATTTCTCGCTCCCATACAGACCAGTTCCCAAACAGCCCACACATGCAAGCCTCAATACGCAGATTCCACAATCTGGAAAAGAAAGAATTCCTGGAAAAGATCATACTCCAAATCAACCACAACTCAGAAAACCTTGACACTCTCGTCCAAAACTGAAACCGGACAAAGCGTAGTTACTCACCTATAACAGGTATTCTCCAGGAACAGCAGGAATCACCGACGGAGCCCGCACGGAGCAATTCCCTAGCTTTCAAAGAAAGCCTTTGGGATTGCTGCCACTCATGCGTGGTCCTCTTCCCGCCTAAAGGTGCCATCTTGTTCAGTCAGGTCCCCTAGCTAGAGCCCTACCAAGAAGATGGCAAGGGAAGGACAAACAATTAGCAACTCTTCAGGGGAGGTGGGAGGGTAGTGAGGACTGATTCCTGCTGTCCCTGGAGAACACCTGTTACAGGTGAGTAACTACACTTTCTCCAGGAACAAGCAGAAAGTCAGTCCTCACTTATGGGACTCCCCAGCTACAGGCTACCAAGCCTGTAACCCAAAAACACCTCCGCCAGGCCATGAGCAGAAGTCAATGCCTGAAGGAGCCCAAGACCTCGGGTTCCCAGGGCGAATCTCTCAGTAGCCGTCGAAGAAGGGTCGGAGGGCAGGAGTTGCTTATACCCAGAATAGATTATGGAGTACAGCCTGGCCGAAGGCGCTGTCCCGGCGGGACTCCCTCTCCAGGCAGTAGTGCGAAGCGAAAGTTTTCTCTGAAAACCAGATCGCAGCCCGGCAGATGTCCGTTAGAGGCACTGAGCGCAGCAAAGACACCAAAGCTGCCTTGGCCCAGATGCCGTGCGCAGTGACCTGTCAATCCAGTGGGGCAACCACCTTTGTTTGGGCGAAGGCGATGCAGTCCGCCATCCAGATGGATATGGTGCGTTTAGTGACTGCCTGCCCTAGGTGATTGGGATCATAGGCAACAAAGAGCTGGTCGGACTTGCAATGAGCTTGGGTATGCTGCAGGTAGAAGGCAAGAGCCCTCTTGCAGTCGAGTGTATGTTATAATGCTGATGCCCAGTCAGCATGAGGTCTCGGGAAGAAGGTCAGCAGGATTATCTCCTGATTGAGATGGAAGTCCGAGACCACCTTCGGTAGGAACTTGGGGTGGGTGCGGAGGGCCACCCTGTTCCCATAAAACCTGGTGTATGGATCCTCAGCCATGAGGGCCTGGAGTTCGCTGACTCAACGAGCCGAAGTCAAAGCCACCAGGAAGACCACCTTCCAGGAGAAGTGCCGAAGTGAGCATGTCGCCATCGGCTCGAAGGGTGGTCATGTGAGCTGCATAAGCACCACGTTGAGGTCCCACTCTGCCGTAGGAGGCCGAATGGGAGGCTTAGAGAGCAAGAGACCTCGCATGACCTCCTCCGGAAGGCGCAGAGGCGCTAGGGCGACCCATTCAGCCGCTAGACTGTGAGGGACAGCGAGGCCAGGTTTGGATGGAGCAACCAACCCTCCCCCTGTGTTAGCAGGCCCGGGGCACAGCCCAGGGGGACTGGAGGCTCGGACGAGAGCCGGAACAGAAGCGGGAACCAAGACTGTCGAGGCCACAAGGGAGCCACTAGAATCACCGAAGCCCAGTCCCGCTGAATCTTGTGGAGCGTCCTTGAAATGAGAGGAGTGGGAGGGAATGCATAAAGAAGGCCAGAGGTCCAGCTCAAGAGGAGCGCAACCAGGGCCATCCTGCTCGGGTGCGGAACCCAGCCGCAGAAGCGGGGAAGCTGCGCCTTCACTGGGCTAGCGAACAGGTCCATGGATGGGGTCTCCCACCGATGGAACAAGAGGTCGGTGACCTCCGGATTCAGGTGCCACTCATGTGGGTGGAGGATCCTGCTGAGTTTGTCTGCAAGGACATTCTCCTGGCCTGGGAGGTAGACCGCTCATAGGGTCATCCCCCGGCGAAACGCAAAGGAGCAAAGGAGGATCGCCTCTCGGCAGAGGGGAAGGAATCCTGTTCCCCCTTCCTTGTTTAGGTAAAACATGGCTACCCTGTTGTCGGTCTGCACGAGCACCGACGTTTCCCGCAGATAGCCCTCGAAGGCCCTCAGGGCCCATCGGACCGATCGAAGCTCAAGCAGGTTGATCTGCTGTTGAGACTCCTCGGGCGACCACTGCCCCTGCGTGTACAATGCGCTGCAGTGGGCTCCCCACCACAACAGGGAAGCATCCGTCATTAGGATGAGCGTGTGCTGTGGAATCCGGAAGGGCATGCCCCAAAGGAGATTTCGGGGGTCCCGCCACTAACCCAGGGAGTTGTGGAGACTGCGGGAGACCCGGATGGGATCTCTGAGGTGGCTGGAGGCCTGGCTCCACTGTGCCCTGAGGTAGCACTGGGCTGTCTGCATGTGAATGCGGGTCTGGGGGACCATATGAATGGTGGAGGCCATGTGCCCGAGGAGGCGCAGAATGACCTGTGCTGTAACTCAAGCCCTGTTTTGGACCTTGGTCACCACAGCACGGAGGCAGTCTGCCTGGTCCGTGGATAGGAAGGCAGTCACCCGCACTGTGTCGAGGCGTGCACCGATGAACTCCAGGGTCTGCACCGGCTTGAGGTGGGACTTTGAATAGTTGATCAAGAAGCTGAAAGCGTTCGAAGAGAAGGGTTGTGCGCAATGCCGCCAGGTGGGCATCACTGATCGAGGACCCCGTGACGAGCCAGTCGTCGAGATAGGGGAAGACGGGTATGCCCTGCCATCTGAGGGAGGCAGCGGCCGCAGAGAAGCACTTTGTGAAAACCCATGGTGCGGACACAAGCCCGAAGGGGAGCACTCTGTATTGGTAGCGTTCCTCCTGCACCCTGAAGCGCAGGTATTGCCTGTGCTGGGGGTGGACTAGGATGTGGGTGTAAGTGTCCTTGAGATCCAAGGAGCATAGCCAATCGCCCTGCTGAAGGAAGGGCAACAGGATGCCAAGCGATAATTTATTATTTATTTATTTATTTATAGTCTCTTTTATACCGCGCTATTCAGCATCAGCGCGGTTTACAATAAACAATGAACACACACATTTCCAATAGTACTTTGTGTTTACCTATGAACAGGAAATTCAACTTGGCTAACAGGGGAACTATATACAATAACAATATGTACAATTCACAGACTAGTCATGTGCTCGTTTGGTTTCAGACAGTGGAGATTTGGGTGGTTTCAGCAATTGGTACTGAGCTTCTATTGGTTTCCGGGTAATGTAGGAGGAAGAGGTAATGTTTCACGGCCTTCCTGAATTGGAATATGTCTGGGATTGTTCGGATGTTGTGAGGGAGGCTATTCCAGATCATTGGTGCATAATATTTGTAGGCCCTGCTGGATGTTGACTTGGTGCATTGAGTTATTGATCTTGGGACTATCAAGGTGTTTTGTGCTACTGACCTTCTGTCCCTATTGTGGGGTGTCATCTGGATTAGCTCTGTTATTGATGCTGATGAGAGACCTTTGGTGGCTTTGAAGGTGAGTAGCAAGGTCTTAAATGTAATTCTACCTTGTATCGGGAGCCAGTGGAGTTGTTTCATAATGGGTGAGACATGGTCTTTACTGGATGCTCCGTGTAGTACTCTTGCTGCGGCGTTCATTGCCATTTGCAGTGGGTTTAGGGTGGTTTGGGGGAGTCCTTGCAGTATTGCATTCGCATAATCGAAATGCGGGATGATTAGTGCCTGATAGATAGTCCTGAAATCATCTGGCTCCAGCAGAGATCGCAGGTATCTAAGGGATCTAATTTTATGATATATTGCCCTTACAGTGTTACTTATATGTGCCTGCATATTTAGGTTCTGGTCTAGTGTGACGCCGAGGTACCTGATTGCGGATTTGATTTGGAGGTCTGCGTCCTTCACTTTTAGTACTGCCGGCGCAGTGAAGTTACGGTTCCTTGTAATGAACATCACCTCCGTCTTCTTGTGTTGAATCCGGAGGTTTTGGGATTGTAGCCAATTGGATATTTCATTTATGCATGTTATTGGTGAGAGGTCGGGGTTTTCTGTTGCAAAAGGCATGTATAATAGCACATCATCTACGTATATCATGCAGTTAACGTTGAAAGACCAGATCAGGTTGCAGATAGGTTGCATGTATATATTGAATAGCAAGGCGGAGAGGGAGGATCCTTGTGGGACACCTTGGCTTTGGTGGAATGGATCTGATGATGTGTCTCTGGATCGTACCTGCTGCCATCTGTCCGAGAGGTAGGACCTGCACCACTCGAGTGCTTTACCGGAGATTCCTTTTTCTTTGAGGCGTTCTAGGAGGCGCTCATGGCTCACGGAATCAAACGCTGCCGCGATGTCAAGGAAGACAAGGACAAAGCCTTGGCGGGTATTGTCGATGCCTGATATTATGCTGCTGAAGAGTGTGGTAAGAAGGGTTTCAACCCCGTGGGCTTCTCTAAATCCGTGTTGGCATGGATCCAGTGGTGCATTGGAATCAATGTGATCTTGTATTTGTCTCTGAACTTCCTTTTCCATTATTTTTGCTAGCATTGGTATGCTTGCTATCGGTCTGTAGGATTCAAGTTTCTGTTGGTCGAGTTTGTTGTTTTTTAGTAGAGGTCTTATTGATGTGTGTTTGAGGGTGCGTGGGAAAGCACCCGTTGTGAACGATTGTTCCATGAGTCTGTATATGATGGGACTGAGGTCAGTCCGTAGTTCTTTGACCCAGAAAGCCGGGCATGGATCAGATTGTGCGGTAGTCGTGTTGATGGCTGCTATGGTGTCTTCGATGCGTTGTTTGGATGGAGTCTTGAAGGTGGTGAGTGGTGTTTGACTGTAAGGCTGAAGGATAGTGCTGGACGCAGGGTTGTTGTTTATCTGACAGAGTTTGGTTTGTAGATAGTCCGCATATGTTTGCGGATGGATTCCGTTTGCTTGTTCTGCTGCCGGTTCTGTTGTAAGTCGCTTAACGAGGGCAAACAGGTCACGAGGTTTGTTGAGGGATCTCTTTAAAGTGTCGGCGTGGTAACGTCTCATGGCTTCTGTCACTGCGGTACGGTGCGCTGTGAGTTGTAAGTTGTAAGCACTTTGGTCTACTTCTGAGCGTGAGCGGCGCCAGCGTCTCTCAAGTTTTCTTAGCGTCGCGAGTGAGGCTTTCAACTCAGTAGAGTACCAGGCTGCTGTGTGTCGTTTCCCTTGAGATTTGTTATTTGATGGGCGAACAGCGATTGAGCTGAGTATCTCATTCCAGTCGGAGACTAGTTCGTCTGGGTTGTGTGCTGGTGAGGTTATTAGTGGGATTGCTGATTTCAGGATTAGTTCTTTGTTGAATGGTTGGAATCTTCTCGGTGGGTTGCTGGACTGACCGACTGCTGTGCTTTCTTCCTTTTGGTCATAGCTTGGCTGAGGAATTTGGAATAGGATTAACGAGTGATCTGACCATGGGACTGCGGTGATTGATAGTTCAGGGATGGTTGGTCCTCTGATGGTTGCGTCTGTTGTGAATATTAGATCTAGCATGCCTCCTTTTATATGAGTAGGTTTCTTAATTAATTGGCTGTATCCTAGATCTTTCAGGGCTTCGAGAAACGCCTTTGAGTGAGAGTCTTGCATGGAGGGGAGGTTGAAATCTCCTAGTACCCAGCTTGTTGTATGCGGGCTCTGGGAGTTTGCGGCCATGTCGATTATCGTTGCTAGTGCATCTGGATCAGATGATGGAGCTCTGTAAAGTAGATTGATGGAGGAACACTTATTCTCTATCGAGATTGTGTCTAGGAGCGGCGAGCTGGTTGCATCTTTTATGTTGAAATGAAGGTCAGATCTGGTGATGGCGAGGACACCACCTCCTCTTTTGCCAGATCTGTGACATGTATGGACAGAGAAGTTAGCGGGCAGGAGCTGGTTGAGTAACACGTTGTCATCACAGGAAAGCCATGTCTCGGTGATCAGTAGTAGGTCAAGGTTGTGTAGTGATATCATATCTGAGATGACCGGCCATTTTTTACGTACAGATCGGGCATTTACAAGGGCGCATTTCATGAGTCGAGGGAGGGGGTTTTCTCCCTGTTTCTTCTTCTTGTTGTGCTGTAATGATACCTGCAGGAGGTGGTGGTGGTGAGTTTGAGTGGTTTCTCGTGATTCGTAGAAGGGGGCATCTGGCCACCTCTTTCTATAACTGTGGATAGTTGGTATGTGATTGTTGTTAGTATATAGGCCATTGACGTTGCTTAAGCCTGTAGCAAGGAGGTAGAGGGCAATTGAGATGATGCAGGATAGGGCCATTTTGTGTGCTTTGTTGCGGTGTGGATCTGGGCTGGGATGTTGGTTGGTGGTGGTGGGTCAGGTATGCTGCCTGGTTGTGATAATCTTGCACTAGCTTTGGTCCAGTTGTAGGAAGGCTGTGGTTTGTAGTGGGGCTTCCAATCTATCGGGGGTTACTGGAGCTTACATATTGCATTTACACCATAAGACAAAGATTCTTCAGGATTTTAAGTTGCGTCTACACAGACTGTTAGTGGTGGTTGCAGTGGTATCTGATGGCAGATAGTGGCTGGTAATGTTAGATAACTGCAGATTACACAAGTATACTGAGTCAAAGCTAACTAGGACTGGCTGGTTACATAGATTATACAACCTGATAAAATCTGATCATATGTAAGAATAAGACTAGTGGCAGATTACACAAGTATCAATTATCTGAGCTAACTTGATCTAGCGGGTTACACAGTTATGCTACATACATCATAGGTCAAGTGTAGATGATACGTTAAGCTGGTAGAATCGGGATATATGTATGAGTAATATTTTATTAGCAGTTACAGTAAAGTGGTTCGGTTGGTATACGTATATACCTACTTTTGCTTGGGTTATCACATAAATCTAATTCTAGGATGGCTACCGTGTAGGGTAGGTGCTATTCTGAGAGTGCAGTGTCTTTACTTGCGTTTTTGCGGTCGGATGTTCTTAATTTGTTCCCTGCTGGTTTGCGGGGTTTGCCTGTTGGATAATGGCCTCCGTCACTGGCCTCCGCCTAAGGGCCACGCCAAAGGGCCCTCTGGCGAGGCCCTCAGGCGCGGGCGCGCCCGATGGCGCGAAGTTTAAATGCCTTGTGTTGAGCCCCGATTGGGCTAGGAGCAGAAGGCGGCCCCTCCCGCCGCTGGTGGCTCGATCCCCGGGAAGGGGAGAGCTGCTGGTGGTGGCGGGGGTTGCAGAGGGTCGGCGCCCGATGGCGCGAAGTTTAAATGCCTTGTGTTGAGCCCCGATTGGGCTAGGAGCAGCAGGCGGCCCCTCCCGCCGCTGGTGGCTCGATCCCCGGGAAGGGGAGAGCTGCTGGTGGTGGCGGGGGTTGCAGAGGGTCGGCGCCCGATGGCGCGAAGTTTAAATGCCTTGTGTTGAGCCCCGATTGGGCTAGGAGCAGCAGGCGGCCCCTCCCGCCGCTGGTGGCTCGATCCCCGGGAAGGGGAGAACTGCTGGTGGTGGCGGGGGTTGCAGAGGGTCGGCGCCCGATAACATTTTGAACTTCTCCGACACCAGGAACTTGTTTAGGTTTTGGAGATCAAGGATGGGGCATAGGCCCCCCGTCTTTTTCGGAACGAGAAAGTAGCGGGAGTGGAACCCCTGGCCTTGAAGGTGCCACGGTACCTTCTCGACTGCCCATTGGGCGAGGAGGTTGGACAGTTCCCGCTGCAAGAAGGTCTGGTGCGAGAGGAGCCGGGCAGGCTCCACTGGGGAGAAGGAAGGAGGGTGCATGTCCAGGAGGAGATGGTATCTATCTCGGATCACCCGGAGGACCCAGGTGTCCAACATGACAGACACCCACTGTGGGGAAACAGGGACAGGCGTCCCCCCACGGGCGGAAGTCCTGCTGGGGGATGAGAGGCTATGCTGTTGGCGTCAAAAACCCTGTGCAGGCTGGGGTGGCACCAGTGGCTAGGCCTTAGGCTCTTTAGGTTTGCAGTGGCTATGCAACCTCCCTTCCCCTGCGTGCCGGGAGCCAGCGCAGAAGTGGGTGGGAAGGGCGGGTAACCCCGGTAGGGGAGCCCCTTTCTTTGGAAGAATGGCTTCTTTGTTTGCTACTTCTTCCTAGGGAGGGAGGAGGTCTTGCACGAGAGATGAGTTTGAGTCATGAACTCCGTTTCTATCTCAGCGGCCTTATCCTCCATAGGTTTACAAAACAGTTGTTCGCCGAGGCAAGGGACGTTCAGGAGCTTCTCCTGGACCCACTGCTCCAGGTCCGAGGACTGGAGCCATGCCTGGCGTCGGGCCCCGATGCCAGCTGCTGCCACTCGGGTGGAGGACTCAAACCCGTCATATGCTGCACGGGAGAGGTACTTCGAACACTTCATGACAGATTTCAGGAGGGTTTGGAACCTTAGAAGGGGTTCACCCCCGAGACCCGCGAAGAACTCGCAAGCTCTTTGGTGAGGTCACGCAGGAACATGCCCATATACAATTGGTATGCCTGGATACGGCATGCGAGCATGGAACCCTGATAGGCCTTGCGCCCCAGGGCGTCGAGGGCTCTCGACTGTCTGCCCGGGGGACCGAAGACTGAGACTTCGGGATCTTTTGCTTCTGCATCGCAGACTCCACAACCATGGAGGTGTGCAGGAGCTGAGTCTTCCGGAACCCCGGGCCGCGTTGGACCCTGTACATGGCGTCAAGGCGCTTGCTCACAATGGGGACCGAAGCAGGTGTCTCCCACATGCAAAGGAGCAGCCTTGACAATATGGAAGGAACAGTGACAGTAAGAGACTCCTGAGGTGGGGACTCATACTGTAGAATATCGAGCTCTTCAGCTCGCGGCTCCTCTTCAGTTTGCGTTGCCAGGCTGAGGGCTTGTGCCATGTCCCGCACAAACGCCAGGAATGATGTGTCCTCGGGCAGGAAACGCCTCTGATAGGCAGGCGGGGATGGGTCCGAGGGGAGGTCCCTGTGGGGACGGGTCTCCGGGGAAGTATCCCCGTCCAACTCCCAGGCCTAGAGGTCCAAGGAGAAGTCCAACTCAAGCAGGTCACCCCATCCAGAGGCCGAGGTCCACTTAGAGCCAGAGGCCTTGGAGGATCTCACTCCCAAGGACCGGGAAGGCAAGCGAAACTGGCGCCGAGGACCCTCGCGAGTCCCATAGCTCTTGGGGGTTTCCAGGGTGGGTTTCGGTGTCCCTCTCGAGGGAACCTCGGTCTCGAGGCATGGGCCAGCTGTGCTGGACATGAGCGCCTGTTGGGCAGCTAAAAAGGCAGAAATGCTGCGCTCTAGTGCCAGTATTCGAGACTCCCACGCGGGCATGGGACCCTGCAACGCCGACACCGGGGTTACTGAGTCTTGCGTGGAGGAGGAGAGGGGATCCTCACTGGAACGACCCTCAGGAGACCGGGCACCATCGACAGAGGCTTCCGTATCTGTACAAGGTACCTTTCGAGATCGCTCCTTGTCCGACTCTCGGGAACGCCGGGGGGCTGGGGACTGAGCAACCAAGCTTGAGAACTCACACTTGTCTGGAGCCCCTGACAGCGACTTCAAGGTCTTCTTCTTCTTACACCGCTCCACTTCAGGGGACCCTTGGTCGCAGCGCCGCTGAGAGCGCAGGGCCGAAGTGGGGGATCCCACCAGTGGAGGGACTACCAACGGTGCCACTGGGGATTCCGGGGTCACCTTCCGGAAAATGTCATCGGACTTCTGCTTACGACTGAGCAGGGCCCTGGAGGACATTTTCTTGCAAAGAGAGCAGAGCTCCGGGTTATGGTCGGCCCCAAGACACCGAAGACAACAGTCATGGGTGTCCAAAATCGACATGTTTTTGGAGCATCTGTCGCATTTTTAAAAACCGGTGGCCATTGGGGCAAAAAGGGCTCCCGCTAGGTCAAAGACCTTTGCGGCCAGCGGTTGGGGGAAGAAAAAGGGCGCGAAGCCCTCAAAAAGGAAAAAAACTTTTACAAGAATGATATCCCCTCACTCAAGAGAAAAAGGAGAGCAGGGGAGGACGGAAGAGGACTGGTGCTACCGGAAAAAACATGGGCCAGAGGCCGAAGACAAAACACTTTTTCTGAGGGACAAGGACGTGCGACCGAAGGGCTCAACGGAAAAAGGGAGACTGAGCAAGATGGCACCTTTGGACGAGAAGAAGACCACACATGCGTGGCAACAATCCCAAAGGCTTTCTTTTAAAACTGGGGAATTGCTCCACGCGGGTTCCATCGGTGCCGATGTCACCCATAAGTGAGGACTGACTTCCTGCTTGTTCCTGGAGAATAATCAATATAGCAATTAAACAACCCGCTCCAACAATCTCTTGCAGGCAAAATACAGTTACATGGTACACCATACAACTAAAAATCATGAAACGCAAGCTTAGACTACTAGAAAGAAGATGGCAACAACAAAAATGAACAAACAACCTTGATGCATATATATACTCGTATATATAGCCAAACTCCATGAATATCAAAAAGCAACATATAAGGCAAAAAAGGAGTACTTCTCTAAACTCCTACAAAGCTCCCTTAACAGGCCCAGAGAGCTATTTGACTTAATTAAAACAATGATAAAAAAACACCACACGGCAAGAAGAAGAAATGGATCTGACATCACAGCTTATGGCACTCCACTTCCAAACCCAAGCCCTACCACAGAATACTGCTACCAGCACAAAAATCACACATACAAGCCACAACCACAACTAAACAAAATCACTTGGGACTCATTCGCAACCACAACTCCAGAACAACTGGAACAAATCATCAAAAACGTGAACACCACCACATCCTCACTGAACCCCTACCCAGTGAGTTGGATTAAAATAACAAGAGCAGAATTGATCCCCACAATACTCAAGATGGTAACTATCGCTCCTCCAAGGGTACATGACAGAAGAACTGAAGGAAGTTTCCAGCCGCTCACTAATAAAAGGGACAAACTTTGACAAAAAACAACCAAGCTCCTACAGGCCCATCACCAGCCTCCCTTTCCTGGCCAAAATAACAGAAAAAGTAGTACAAAATCAACTCCAAGATCATATTGATGCCCATTCCTCACCTGACAAACAGCAATATGGATTTTGACCCCAACATGAGGTCAAAACTCTATTAACTGCCCTCACTGACAACCTAATAAGAGGCACAGACAAACCTCAAAAAGATGAGTATAAATCCTCTCTTGATAACAAAGCAGCTTTTGACTCAGTCCCACGTCACAAAATCTTGTAACAACTACAAGATATAGGATTGACTGGAACCACCCTAAAATGGTTCAAATCCTACTTTACTGGACGTCACTGCCAAGTCAGAATGGGCACTGAGAAATCATCTCCATTCACACTGGAGCAAGGAGTCCCTCAAGGATCCGCCCTGCCATCTTTGCTTTTCAACATCTTCCTTCAACCATTATGCACAATTATACAGGCACATAACACACTATACCACATTTATGCTGATGACATGATGATATACACACCATTCTCAACCAACAACTCCATAACCTCACCCATTGAGAAATGCTTCAGAGCCATCACAAACCGGTTCTCCGAACATAATATGACAATAAACCACAAGAAGACAGATGTGCTATACATCACCAAAAACAACTTTACACCACCTTCCACCATAACAACTGCCGGAACACAGCTGCAAGTCCAACAGGAAATTTGTTACCTAGGAGTCACACTGGATCAAGGCCTGAGCCTCATCCCTCACATCAAGAACACCACGAAATCCATCTATCACAAACTCAAAACAGTACAACACCTCAAGCCTCTGCTCAATCCCCACGACTTCCACTCAGTGTTTCAAGCACTCATCTTTCCCCTTCTAGGACTACTGTAACCTCATCTTCCAAGGCCTGCCTAAGTGCACACTACAGCCAATAAAGCTAGCCCAAAACACAACTGCAAGGATCCTATGCAATGCCTCCAGAGCAGAACACATCACCCCTGTACTTAAACGTCTACATTGGCTACCCATAGAGGAGTGTGTAAAGTACAAAGCCTTAATCACAATCTTCAGAATCAACCATGGCCTGTCATCAATCTACCTCCAATCCCTCACTGAGAACATCACCAAACAACAGATCAAGGAGAACACATATCCTTAATACATTGCATACCCCATCAATAATTACCAAGAACAACCACATGACATCCAAGAGAGCCTTCTCACTGTTTGCCCCAACTCTCTGGAATGCATTGCCTTAGGACCCACGTGCCACAAATCACCTATCAAACTTCAGAAGGAAACTAAAAAAAACACCTCTTCCTTGGACACTTTGCTGACCCAACTTAACCAACTGGACTTAATAAACCTTCCACATTACATGCAGATTCTACCCCCCTTATCCACCTACCCAATCTCCACCCCCCCCCCCCCCACGCTCATCCATGTATAATTGTAAGAATGTATTATAGTTCAATGTTAGCTCATATGTGTTAGTTCATAATTATTAGAAGATTCTATGTAAAGCCCTGTTGGCCATTTTTGTTCTCATGTAAAATGCTAGACTTGGAGAAACAGCGGTATAGAAAAACTGCTAAATAAATAAATATACAAATGTTATATGTGCGTATACATCACAACTCTGCCCCAGATCTGCTCAAAATTATACACCTAGAAACACACAAGCATAGATCATGTAAACGTTAAGTATTATCTTGCAGTGTGCCTACATTATAAGCATATATATCCACATGCAGGGCTCGACAAACCCCAGGCGCCAGATCGCCATGGTGACAAAAAAAAAAAAGAGTCGGACCTGGTGCCTGGGGCTCAGAAGTGTTGGGCCGGGACCTTCTCTGGCTGCCTGCGGGAATCTCATCTCCCAGTGGCAGAAGAGAAGGGGAAGGCTGCGATAGCAGTCCAGATGTAAACTGTCTGTCTGCGGGAGGTGGAATCCCCGCGGGCAGACAGTTTGCATATGGGCTGCGATCATGGTCTTCCCCTTCTCTTCTGCCTGCAGGAGATCAGAGCCCTGCAGGCAGGAGAGGAGGGCTATTATCACTGCCTGGAAGGCAGCCAGCTGCCCACAGGGATCCCATCTACTGTGGGCAGAAGAGGAGAACCAGTCGGGGCCTGCAATTAAAAAAAAATTAGAAGGGAGGAGGGAGTGAACTAGAAATTCTTAAAGGGCCAGTAACAAAAAAAAAAGAGAGAGAAAGAGGATGGGGGAATGGAGGTCAGGAGGTGAAATTGCTAGGGGGGAGGAGGGAGGAAGAGTGCAAGGTTAAAGGGATGAATGCATGTGGACAAAAGGGCATGATGACTATTTACTGAACGGTGCATTCCCCTCCCCCAAGAACACACACACACACACACACACAGGCACCCCACCTTCATAGGACAGACATGTACCCCAGCTCCACACTACATACACAGAAACACACAGGAATCTCATCTCCACTCCGCACACACAGAAGCTCACCAGCTCTGCAACACACACACACACACACATGTACTGCAACCCTGCACCCCACCTACACAAAGGCACCCACCACCACATCCCACGCACAGACTGGCACAACACAGCCACTATAGCTATAGCTGTGGTTATATAAAGATGATACACAGTATAGGAACTCTGGCACTGGTCTCATGATACTTGAGAACATGAGACCTGTGTGAGAGAACCGGGGGAGAGGGGGGTTGGGAGGGGAGCATGAAGAGGTCATGAGCAAGGCTCCTAAGATTTTGGCCTGGCTCCTAAATCTGTGCAATATTTGTCAAGGTCTGCCCACACGTAATTTTATAAGTCTGTTTCTGCATGTTAAAGCAAAGTTACTTGCCTGTAACTAATGTTTTCTGTAGACAGCAGAATTAATCAGGCACAAAAGTGGGTGATGTCATCGCATGGCACTGGGATGAAATAGCTCTCCCAGAGCTCAGAACTGACAGTGGTCTCCTCAGTCTTTTTATTTAATTCCATAGCTCAAGCAGGGGTGACCCAAGGAGGGTGCGGGCCATGTGTGGAGACTCAATGCAGGACCTCCTTTGCATAAGGGACCTCATTTGCATAAATATTTGCATAATGTTAATGTGCGCTAAGTTTTAGAAATCATGCCTCTTAATGAGTGTCTGGATAAAGAAAGTCTATCAGATTTCTACATTACTATACTCCAGTGGTAACCGACAGGCACATTAGGAAGTACTATAAACACTGCCCATTTAGAACCCAAAGCAAACCAGCCATATCATAACAGCACTACCAGGACTCAAAAAGCACCAAACCCTACCTATCAAAAGGCAACACTGCAAATATTAAACCACTGAAAATAATATTAATTTCAAAGAATACCAATACATTTCCTACTGGGGAAAGAGAACAAGTAGCATTGTCAAATAGAATCTACATGAACAGGATACCTCAGCTCAGTTACACATGCAGAACATAGACTATCACCAAACAAAGAACAAGGGATCAAAATTTAGAAATAGGACAACAGTAATTAAACTGGGAATCCTAAAAGCCAAACTTGTAATGTACAACAACACTGGAGAAATAAAACTATAAATTAATTTCCTCTTGTACTCAACAAAACACAAAAACGTTAGCAATGCATATTTTCCAGAGCTGACATATTCCAGTTAATAAATTCAAAATAAAAAAATATTTTTCTACCTTTTGTTGTTTTGGCATTTTAATTTTCAGTTGCAATTGCTCCAGACACTTTCTTCTGGTTTCTTTGTGTCTTCGGCTAACTCTCCATTGTCTGCTGTCTATTTGTCCTTTCTTCTCTCTTCTAGTTTTTTTCCATTCTCTCTCTACATCTGCTTTGATCTTCCCCCTTTTGTTCTTTCCTCCATTTCTTTCTTTATTCCTTGTTCATTCACTCAAATGTCACCCTTCCATCCTCAATCCTCACTTACTCTCCCAATACCCAGCCAATTGTAGATTTTTTTCCCTCTCACACAAAATATATTTTCCCCTCTCCATCCTCACTCCCCTAACCCCATCGCCGTTAGTCCTCCCCAAACATCAGCTCTCTTTTAGTTCCAGCCCCACCCAGCATCCGCTCCCTTCTAGTTCCATTGTCCCATCCCCCACATCAGCCTATTTCCAATCCTAGCACCCCCCATCAGCCATTTCCAGTCCTATCCTAGCCCCCCATCAGGCCATTTCAAGTCCTAGCCCCCCCATCAGCTCAAGTCTAAGCCCCCTCCCATCAGCCCATTTCCAGTCCTATCCTAGCTCCCCAATCAGCCCATTTCCAGTCCAAGTCCCCCATCAGTCCATTTCCAGTCCAAGCCTCACCATCAGCCCATTTCCAATCCTAGTCCCCCCATCACCTCATTTCCAATTCTAGTCTCCCATCAGCCATCTCCAGTCCAAGCCTCACCATCAGCCCATTTCCAATCCTAGTCCCCCCATCAGCCCATTTTCAATCCTGGTCCTCCCATCAGCTCGAAGCCCCAGCTCACCTCTGCACAGCCACCAGAGTGAAGAGCAGCTTGTTCTTCACTCTGGTAGCTGTATATTCATGAAGCCCGCTGGCAACAGAGATTAAAGGGCATTTCCTGGTTCCCGGCACCAACGCACTTCATGAGAACACAGATGCCAGAATTAAGGAACATGCCATTCTTCACTCCGGCAGCTGTGCAGAGGTGAGCCAGGTCTCCCCGGCTTCCTCTGAAGCCGGCCCTGCAAACCGACCATATACGGAATGAAGTTGGCAGAGGGCCCCCTAAAGTGTGGAGCCCTGTGTGAACAACATTCTCGCACAATGGATGGGGCCGGTTCTGAGCTTAAGAAAGACTGCAACACTTGGGGAGGTGGGAGGGATCATGTGCATGATTAAACCTGCTGACTAAGGAAAATACCAGTTGCAGGTAAGCAACTTTGCATTTTCTTTCAACAAGCAGGATATAACCAGGCACACATGGGCGACTCCTAGATTCAGGGCCAGTCTGCTATAGAGATTTTCTGTCCATTGTGGGGAAAGACCCAATTAGCTAAAACTCAGGAGTGGCAGAATTCAAAGACAGGTAGGTCAGTGCTGCTCAATTGAAAGTGCTCTCTACGACTGCTAATGCAGCCATGCAGTAATGCTAAATGAAGTTATGAAGAAAGTACTAGGTTGCTGTTTTTCAGATGCTCTGTAATGAAGCTAGTTTCAAAAGAGCTACAGTCATCACAGTGCCTCTGTTTCATGAAGCTTGATTGACATGATTAGAGAAGCCTCAGCCTACTCATAACAGAAATAGATACAGGCTGCTAGCCAACTAGCCAGAGTCTGTTTTACCACTTGAATACTAAGGTGGTTAGGATCAAAGCAGGCATACAGTTGCACAGACTTTTCGATGGGCTCTGTCTTTTTCAGATAATAAGCGAGAACTCATTTACAGTTCAGTGTGTTCAAGGATTTATCATGTGGATGTTTGTGTGATTTAGGATAAAACAAAGGTTGCACTCTTTCTTCATTCACCTTTGGCAGAAATTAGGATGAGTGCAGTTTATAGGGAACACTGATTCGAGGAGTGCTCCTTATCTGAAAATGATGTGAGCATCTAAGACTTATTTGTGAAGATGAAAACCTCTGCTGAACTTGTCTACTTCGTGGTTGTGAATGCTTAGTATGTAAATGAATTTAATGTGAATGAGAATCACCAAGTCGCATATTCTTGCCACTCTTGCACCCACTTGCTCGTTGACAGAATATATGGCAATTTCATTGTTCATTTGAATCAAACTTGACTGAATCTGCAGCAGACTGGCAAATATTGTCTGTAGATGCTGGTGAACTTAGAATTTAAGATGTGGGAAAAGGGAATCTAGGATTGGGGAGAGGCTAAAGTAAACAATGGGTGATAGGATAGTAGAAGTAGGAAGGCAGCATGGTAGCCACACTAGCAATTCCCAGACTGACATTAAGCTGTGTAGCCACTGCTAACAGCTGAAAAGAATTATAGCTTCCAAACAAGAGTAAATATATTTGGTCTCCAGGAAAGCATTCAGTATCCATAAGGCTCCATGGAATTTGGAAGAATAACTTAAAAATTAATATGGGGAGAAAATATAGGCATAGCTTATTCATGGAAGTCACTCCCATGACACAAAGACAAATGTATATTGAAAATTCAATCTAAGTATTTATTTGTGACTGCAGCCATGCTGCCTTGGCTGAGCACAATTTTGTCTGATCTCGGAAACTAAACAATGGGAGACCACATGCTGTAGACTTACTGTGCAGAAGAAAAGCCTGGCAATCTACTTCTGGTCACAGCTTGCCAAGAATACCCAGGGACTGGGTCACTAGGAGTCAGCATCAGCTCAATGACACACAACATCTGTTTGTGAAATTAGAAAACACACCAAATAAATATTTCCCATTAGTTATCCATTTACATGTATCCCAAGTATGGTAGATCTGAGCTCTCCCTCATCAAGAGTGTGTATGGCAGGGGTCTCAAACACGCGGCTCGCGGGCCGCATGCGGCCCGCCAGAGCATCTTGTGCGGCCCGCGAAGCACTTACCGGCGTGTAAAAAAAAAAAAAATCCAAACTTGCCGCCGCTGCAGTATTAAGCGTCCCGCGGGCCCCTCTGCCTGGCAGAGTCCTCTCCTCCCTGCAGCATCAGCTCCAAAAGCGGCGGCTTTCAGAGCCGCGAAGAGAGAGAGTTTCTCTCGCGCGGTTCTGAAGAGCAGCGAGAGAGTCTTCAGAACCACGCGAGAGAAACTCTCTCTCTTCGCGGCTCTGAAAGCCGCCGCTGTTGGAGCGGATGCTGCAGGGAGGAGAGGACTCTACCAGGCAGAGGGGCCCGCGGGACGCTTAATACTGCGGCAGCAGCAGCAAATATACATTTTTTTAAAATCTACCTTGGCTGAGGGTGGGAGGGGGGTTAGGACTGGTAATGGGCTAAGGGGGGGGGGGCTAGGACTGGTAATGGCCTATGAGGAGGGTAACTGAAAATGGGGTGATGGGGGTAACACTGAAAATGGGGTGATGGGGGGGTTAGGACTGGTAATGGCCTATGAGGGGGTAACTGAAAATGGGGTGATGGGGGGGTTAGGACTGGTAATGGGCTATGGGGGGGCTAGGACTGATAATGGGCTGGGGGGTCTGCTAGGACTGGAAATGGGCTGAGTGGAAGGGGGGCTTGAACTGCAAATGGCTGATGGGGAGGGAGGCTTGGAATGGAAATGGGCTGTGAGGGGAGGGAGCTAGCACTGGAAATGGGCTGATGGGGGGCTAGGACTGGAAATGGGCTGATGCGGGGACTAGAAGGGAGCGGATGCTGTGTGGGACTGGAACTAGAAGGGAGCTGATGTTGGGGGAGGATTAGAATGGGATGGAGCTGGGAGAGTGAAATGGAGAAGGGAAAAATATTTTGTGTGGGAGGGAAGACAAATCTACTATTGGCCAGGTATTGGGAGAGTAAGTGGGGATTGAGGATGGAGGGGTAAAATTTGAGTGGATGAAATAGGAATGAGGAAAGAGCAAAAGGAGAAAGATTAATATGTTAAAGCAGATGTAGAGGGAGAATGGAAAAAGCTAGAAGAGAGAAGAAAGGACAAATGGACAGCAGACGATGGAGAGTTAGCAGAAGGCACGAAGAAACCAGAAGAAAGTGGCTGGAACAATTGCAACTGAAAAAAAATGCACAAAAGGTAGAAAAATATCTTTATTTTGAATTTATTAACTGGAATATGTCAGTTCTGGGAAATGTGCATCAATAACGTCTGCGCTTTGTTTAGTACAAGAGGAAATTAATTTATAGTTTTATTTCTACAGTGTTGTTGTACATTCCAAGTTTGGCTTTTGGGGGTCCCAGTTTAATAGTCTTGTTTCTAAATTTTGTTTCCTTGTTTGTTAATGGTGTATTCTGCATGTGTAACTGAGCAGAGGTATTCTGTTTATGTAATTCCTATTTGACATTGCTACTTGTTCTCTGTCCCCAGTAGGTCATGTATTGTTATTCTCTGAAATGTATTGATTTAATATTTGCAGTGTTGCCTTTTGATAGGTAGGGTATGGTGCTTTGTGAGTCCTGGTAGTGCTGTTAGGATATGGCGGGTTTGCTATAGGTTCTAAATGGGCAGTGTTTGTTTGTAGTAGTTCCTAATGTGCCTGGCGGTTGGCACTGGATTATAGTAATATAGAAATCTTTTAGTCTTTCTTTATTCATGCACTCATTAAGAGGCATGTTTACTAAAAGTTAGGGTATGGTAACATTATGCAAATATTTATGCAAATGAGGTCCCTTATGCAAATGAGGTCCCACGTCTCATGCGGCCCCCGGGTTATTTTACAAGTCCTCATTTGGCCCTCAAAGCAATTTGAGTTTGAGACCCCTGGTGTATGGGATATTTATGTTCTCTCAAATCATGAATCAATACTGCCACCTTGAGTGCATTTCCCACTTCAAGTAAAAGAGCAGTTTTAGATTAAAACACCACCAGGTCAATATTCAAAGGGACATATATGTTTAACAGTAGCTATTAAGAGAGTCATTTTAGACAGACGCTTAAATAGAAAGGTCAAGTCGGTGCCTATCTTATAAAGACACGCAGACACTTGTGAATCTTTATATAATTGTCTCAACAAAGCTGCATAAATCATGGCTAAAAAGAAACTATGAAAGCAGGTGTAAATGTTGGTGGGCATTTTATAAAGCATGCGCATAAATTTCAACTCCATCTGTGCTCTACCCAGAACTCACTCCTAAATATGCCTACTACACAGTCATGCACAAGTACGTGCATTCTTGTCATTGTGCATAATTGTATGTGCCAGATAATTTTATAAGCTGCATGTTATGCATGTATACTGTCATATAAACTTGCAAAAACACTTTTTATAAAATTGCCCTTTATTGTCCTTTCCAAACTATAAAGGATGGTGCCACTGAAAACTCTCTCTAAATGCTCTGTCACTATCTGGATGGTACTGGAATGGAGCCAGGACTTTCAGCCCAGCTATATGGATAGTGGTGATATTCAGTCCCTACCCATATAGCTAATCTGTTTAAGTTAGGACAGAAAAAAATGGCATCATAAATGAAACCACTTAACTTTAAGAATAGCAATTGAATATAGCTGCTATTCATATAGTTGCCAGTGGCAAGTGCTATCTATGTATATTCAGTGCGGTCACCTATCCATATAGTGAAGAATATACATATTTTCTTTTATGCCATGGCTGGTGTTTAAAAAGAAAAACAACACTTGCTGCCCAGGTTAAATAATGACCATTACACTTAAATCACGGAGGTTGAAGATACAGTAGCAGATTATGGAATGACATTTCGAAGCCATTAGGTGCCATTTACACCTATAAAAAAGTAACATTTTACTTTCTAGTTAATGTCCTTTCCTTGAGTCCTGCTAGACCAGTCCAGACAAGTGGATTGTGTCCCCTTACCAGCAGATTGGTGGAGACAAAGAATCCAATGAAAAGCCCAGGTTTCAATAACATCACTCCCGTGCTTCTATTCGCCTCAGTCATCAGAGGTCCCTTCAGTATTCATCCCAAAGCATATGGGAGAAACATGGCAAACCTCACACAACCTCAACCATGGGCAAAAAAAGGAAGCAACAGTACAGCCCTACGTATGGAGTGGAGGAGTAGCCTAATGGTTAGTGCACTGGCTTGGGACCCAGAAGACCAAGGTTTGATTTCCCACTAGCACTCCTTGTGACCTTGGGCAAGTTACTTAATCCTCCATTGCCTTAGAAAAATCCAAGTTATAATGTACATTACAGTGTAAACTGCTTTTGACTAAATGATAAAAGCAGTATATAGTAATAAATAAATAAACAGAAAGCTGTCCATAGAAGATGAACCTGCAGAGCCAAGTATAAAAATCATAGCAGACCCAAGGGAACTGCAGCAGAAAGAGAAGACACAGCAGCTTGCAAAACCCCAGAGCCAAGGCTGTGTCGCCCATGTGTGGACATCCAAATGGTAATGTTTGACAAAAGTGGAAAGTGATGCCCATGTTACTGCCCAAAATATGTCTGTAGGGGCTACCAAGCTCTGCTGCGCCCAGGAGGACACTTGTGCTTGGCTAGAATGGGCACACAAACCCTCCAGAACTGGCCAGTTCTGCAACAGAGAGGCCAAGGCAATGGCCTCCTTAATCTAGTGCCCTCAAAAGGCAACTTGGCCACAGCATCACCCGTGTGCAGGCCAGCGAACTGCACAAAAGATGGTTGGATTACAAAGGGAACTTGTAACCTCCACATACTGGAGTAGCACGCTCCGAACATCCAAAAGGCAAAGATCCTTATTCTTCCCCCAACCCTGCTTCTTAGAGGAGGGCAGGCAGACCACTTGGTTCACATAAAGGGGAGAAAACACTTTAGGCAAGAACGGCACAGGCCGAACGGAAACGGTCTCCTTAGAAAAAGGCAGATAAGAATTTCGGCAAGACAGAGCCTGCAGCTTAGAAATCTGCCTTGTGGCACAAAGTGCAATCAAGAAGACCGTCTTGAACATCAAATTCTTTAAGATAGTGCACTTCAATGGCTTAAAAGACACTGCCATCAGGGCTCTGAGACCAGACACAGATCGAAGGGGAGGATGCAGATGCCGAATTCCCTAAAGAAAGCGTGAGACATCTGAGTTCAAGGCTAGAGACTTACCAGACACCAGATCTCAGAAACAGGCCAAAACTGTCACCTGAATTTTCAGGGAGCTAAGGAAAGGCCCTTCTCCAGGCCGTCCTGTAAAAAAGACCAACAGATAGGGCACTTTGGCAGCCTCAGGAGCCAACTGCCATGTGCTGCACAAGCTCAAAGAGGCACCAGATCCACACGCATGCCAGCCTGGTAGATCTCCTCCAATGCAAACTGTGTCTTCCACAATGATCGGTCCGTGTGACAATAGGCCCCGAGATTTATTTATTTTATTTATTTATTACAGTTTCTTATATACCGCGCTATTTAGAATCAGCGCGGTTTACATCATAACAAAACGACCATAACGACAAACTGTCAGGTTTTACATTGAACAGGAGTACAAACTTGGATAACTGGGTTAACTATATACAAACTTGGATAACTGGGTTAACTATATACATAAACTATCTACACTGCAGTGTGAGGGCATTTCTAGATTGGCTCATTTCTTGGAGGGGATATCTAGTTCAGTTGCTGTCTGGGAAATATTGGCAGAAAAGGAGGTGCCTTCAGGAGCTGCATCGGGTCTCCAAACAACGCTCTCCTCGGCCAAACTGGCACCACCCATGCCCCAACACACACCCCACTCAGGGCCACGAAGGAAACATGTAAAGCTGGGTCAGGGTATCGAAACCCTTAGAGCCCGTCTCTGTGTTGCAACTGAAAAAGCAGCAAACTTTGACATTGGCGGGTCGCCATCAGATCTATTTCAGGATGACTCACAGCAGCACAGGATCAACTGAAATGCCTCCTGACTCAACTCCCACTCTCCAGGACCCAAAGAGTGCCGGCTGAGAAAGTCTGCCTCCACACTGTCCACCCTGGCAATGTGCTGAGCAGACAAGGTTTGGAGGTTCTTCTCTGCCCAGGCAAACAGGAGAACTATCTCCAGAACTTCCCCGGCACTCCTCGTGCTGCCTTACTAATTGACATAAGCCACCTCCATGGCATTGTCTGAAAACACTCAAATTGTCCGGTCCTCAAGCAGGAATTGGAAATGCACAAGAGCCAGCCTGATGGTCCTCGCCTCGATTGCTTCCCTGTGGTTCCAACAGCCCTGAGTCATACAGTTGTGGCAATGGGCTCCCAGCCTGAGAGACTGGCATTTGTCATCAGAAAGAATCCAGGAAAAATCATCCAGTGGCATACCCTTCCTCCGATGACAGTGCTGCTGCCGCCACCACAGACTGGACTTCACCATCAACGGCAGCAGGGGCCTGCATTCGAACCCCTGAGAACTCGGTATCCACTGAGCCAGTAAGGATTGCTGGAGTGGTCGAATGTGAGACTGCACCCACTGCACCATCTCTGCAGTTACCGCTAGCAATCCGAGGAGCTGAAGATAATCCCAGACTGGGAGCCCGCTGTGCACAGAACAGCACCAGGCAATCCAAAGGTCACTGACTTTCTCCTCTGGCAGGAATACTCTGCCCACTCAAGTGTGGAAACACGTTCCTAGAAACTCCATAAGAACATAAGAAATGCCATACTGGGTCAGACCAAGGTACAACAGGCCCAGTATCCTGTTTCAAACAGTGGTCAATCCAGGTCCCTGGCAAGGGACAAGTACCTGGCAGGATCCCAAAAAGGCAAATAGGTTCCACAATGATCATACTGGGGCAAGCAGTAGATTTCCTGGGTCCTCTTTAATAATGATTTATGGACCTTTCCTCGAGGAACTTGTCCAAAACATTTTTAAACCCAGGGACTTGGAAGGCAACAGCTGGCTCTTTCCCCAACTGATCACTCAGCCGAGGCTTTCCTCTGAAAGGAAATGGGCCCAGATGACTCAGGTCCAAATAGAGATGGACACAGATCCCTCAGCACCACAGCCACCACCATGACCTTTGAGAATGTCCCTGGGGTGGCAGATAGCCTGAAAAGGAGGCAGCAAACTGATAAGAGAGTCAAGCATGGAAAAACTCAGATACTTTACTGATCTGCCTGGATTGGGATATGAAACTACACCTCGGCCAGATCCAGAGAAGCCAAGAACTCCCCTTGGCGCACTGATGGAATCACGGAGTGTAAGGTTTCCATTCGGAAGTGCAAGTGCTCGTTGACCCCCATGAGGTCCAGAATAGGCCAGAAGGAACAGTCCTTTTTGTTGTCATCACAAAATAGATGCAGTATCTGCCCTTGCCTCGCTAATCCAGCAGGACAGACACCACCGCCTTTAGGTGCAGCAACTTGTCCAAGGTAGACCGCTCTGCAGCATTTTTGATCACAGACCCACAAAGGAGGATGCTGAAGGCATCCGGAATTGGCTCTTTGCAGCCCAGGACATAGCCAAACTGAACAGTGGCTGGCACCCAGAAATCCTTGGTAACCTAGACCCATTCCTGAAGGAAAAGGCAAAGCCTGCCTTCAACTAGAGAAACTGGGGAATGAGCCCCCAAACCTTCATTGTGTAGTCCGGGAGGGTCCTTCTCTGGATGGGATTGATCCCTGGGTCCACGCACGCCACAAAAGGACTGAGAATGAGCCTGAAGCCCAGAAACAGAGAGGAAGAAAGAAGAAACCCCCCCCCCACCTTTCAGGTTTGTAACCACTAGAGTCCCGAGACCTCTGGGGATCCAGCAAGTGTGCGCTCTGTTGACATGCAGAGGCTGAGGAGAAAGGGGCATTAGCTCGCTTCACAGGCCCCTTAAACCTGTCTTCCAGAAAGTGGTAAGATTTTGTCTCACCCAGATCCTTCACCAGCTTCTCCAAACAGGCTCCAAAAAGAAGCTTCCCCTTAAAAACCAAGTGAGCCAACCGGGCTTTGCAAGGTGTATCCGCCACCCAGTACTGGAGCTAAATCCAATGCCATGACACCATTGTCAGGCCATCAACAGTACCAGGCCACCAAAAGTACCAGTTTATACGTGGCATCAGAAAGGAAGGCCGTAGCAGACTACAAAAGCGGTGGAACAGTCAGCAGAAGAGACTAAATCCACTGGATCAGAGCTTGAGATGTCAGGCCTGCACATATCGCAACTGAAGTATAGCAGCCGCCGCAGTGAACTGGTTCTTCAACACGAATCCAACTTTCGGTCCAGAGTATCCTTTCAGGCCAATCCACCTTCCGCAGCAATGGTGGTATGTCTGTTAGCTGCCATGACCTGCATATCCACCTTGGATATATCAACCACACAATGCACCCGCTCTCCAGGAAAGGGTGCATCTTCTTATACACCCTTAGCCCCTTAGGTGTGGAGTTGGGGTAATCCCACTCCAACTGGAACAGGCCCTTGAGCACCTCCAGGAAGACAGTAGTGGATTTTTGAACCCCTTGCAGGATGCAGATGCCTCTCTGGTTCCTATTTCCTAGAACAGGCAAATAACCTCGGCCTCCTCACAATTCTATGAAGGTGAGAGTACTTCTTCATCCACATCAGACATCTCAATCCAAGCTACAGCTGATCCTATCCTCGGGGAGGGTACCCAAGCCGGGGATGCTTTGCCATCAATCAAAGGCTACCATTCTCAGCCTGCCTACATGAGTGCGGGGGAAACAAAAGGCAGAAAGTTCTGCACATCCATGCCAGAATTACCAGACCTGCTGCAAAGGGAAAGAATTCCAGGGAGGACAATCTAGACTCAAGAAGCTCTCCTCATGGAAATGACCCCCCTGCACTCGGGGGAATAGTCGCTGTCGATCCCCTAAAGGATAGGGAGAGGCCCCCAGCATGGATGCCAGATTCTCCAACCAGTTGAATATCCTTACCCAAAGCGCCATCTGCCACTTCCTGCCCTGAGGTAGGCAAGATCGGGCTAACAGCATCCCCCGGCTGAGAGAGGGGGAGTAGGCCCTCCAGGGACGACTCAGAAGCAGCCATAAAGGAAGAGCAGAATCCAGAAGCCAGAGATGATGCACGCAGGCCACAGGCCAAAAAACATCACCTGGAAGAAGACATAAAAATTAAGGCAAGTGTCACAACAGTATTTGTAGTCTGCTACGAAGGGCATGCGCTAACTATGCTTTGACTACAGTGCACGTTACAGGTGCTAGGGTAGGAGTCCACGTTGGAGATACTTAGGTAGAACACGCGCAAGGACTGTGTGACCATCAGGCACACAATAGAGAAAACACTATTAACGATGCAGAAAATGGCAGGAAGCCCCCACCCAGCACCAACGGTCACCAGCAGTCTACCCCAAACTGCATCCCACACAGATGGCATTGAAACCTGGACTTTTCATTGATTCTTTGTCTCCACCAATCTGCTGGTAGGGGAACACAATCCACTTGTCTGGACTGGTCTAGCAGGATGATATGGAAAAGCAAAATTAGACTTCCCTGCTAATTATTTTTCTTTGAGGAACTCCAGTCCAGTCCCGCACCTCTGGGTAGTGTACCTCTTCCAGCAGCTTGGAGACTGAGCATGTCAAGTACTAATACAGCTGGCACCGCCCACCAGCTCCCAGTAACCTACTGACAAAGCAGACTCACAGGAGCAACAAATAAGTAGTTAAACAATCATGAACAGGCAAGAAAAAAAAACCTAACCTGACGCTCTCCCCGCACCCGAGGAGGAACCCTTTCACCCCCTGAAAGAGAGAGGCTTACCTAAGGAATCCCCGACTGATAATGAGCCGCGAGCATGAGACCAACCCCGGTCTGCCCAAGAACACTGAAAAACCAGAGGCCTCTGGCATCCCTGGCCCCTCCATTGCCAGGTAAACCGGTCACAGAACCGGGCTGATTAACACTAGAACCCGGGTAGGATCCAGGATTGGACTGGAGTTCCTCAAGGAACAACAATAGCAGGTAAGTCTAACTTCGCCAAAACATAAATTGTGAGCCCTTCAGGGACAAGGGAAATAGAAATACCGTAATCAACTGTATGCCACCCTGACCTGTAGGCAATCAGTATACTCAAATAAATAACTGACTGGGAATATGTGACCGTCCAAACAGCGCAAGCTATGGTTCAATACGCTCCCCTCCGCCGCACCTAGCGCTGGAAGAGAGATCATTTTAGTTAGGTAGCAAACACTGGCAGTGGAGAGACATCAGAGCTGGTGCTGGTTCCTGGTCTTCCCAGGGATGGGGGCACTGAATACTATGTGTGATTCATGAGCAGCGCTGCCATCCGGTGGCCTTTAGGGCACCAGAGCCCGACAAACGATACAGAAGTTAAGAGCTTTAAATCTTGGTCATATAATCTTGATTTGCAGAACATTACAGTTGCTTGTTTAGTCACTAACCTCTGAAACTTCCAGCCTGTCCCTCCTTCCACCTACAAGTTAGGGTTCTGCTCTTGAAGAACCTAAAAGCTGGCAATTTGTCCTGCCAGCATTGAGAAAAGGCTGAGAATAGATTGTCCAGTGGGCCGGGGACCTTGCGTCCTGGACATCAGAGAGAAAGAGGGGCTAGGATCTGGGAGCAAAGCCCAAAGAGAAAGGGAAACTGGTTGAGGACTAAACTGGAGGAACGATAATGAACCCTTCTTTCTCCACCGTGCCCTTTCAAGAGTCAAGCTGTAAGCGAGAACCGATCCACTTGAGACATGTGCACCGGACCTTGCATCAGGAGATCTTCCCGAGACAGAAGGTGCCACAGCCGATCCGTTAGGAGCCAAACCAGGTCGGCATACCACAGGCATCATGGCCAGTCCAGCTTCTGACACGGACTCCTGCCAGGTGCCGCAGACAAGGCACTGCGGAAGCACAGGCATGGGTGCAAAACCGCTACCTCCTAGCCCCCCAAGGGCCGACTGCACCGAGCTATTACCCAGGAAGAACCTCCTAATGGCAAGATTTAGAAACCAAACCAGGAATGGCAAGGAGAGAAAGGAAAGAGAAGCTGCACCCCTTCTCTTCCCTTCCCTATGTCTTTTTTTTTAGAACATTAAAGCCAAGTGCCAAATAAAAGAAAAAGAAAGAGAGAGAGAGAGAGAGAAGGAAAGTTGCAGCCCAAGAAGCTCTCACAGGCCGGCTGAAAATGGGCCCTCCTAACTGCCCCAAGAAAAGCGGGGAAAGAAAAAAACCAATGCGTCACTGACTTTCCCGTGCCACTGCACCCACCAAGACCACGTAGCGCAAGGCCTCCCTTATCCAGCCACTCCGCCCATGTAGAGTCTCACTGCGCCATTCAAAAGCCCCCCAAACGTACCTGAAGTAGCGCTGGACCTTTAAGTGCCTCCAATCGCCTGCACAGCCAGATGCCGTTCTGCTCTCCTCACACTCAGTCTGCACGTAGCTTTAGTGTCAAGGGGGAGGAGCCCAGGACTGTACTCACTCGCTGCTGGCCGCGGCCAAAAATGACAGCTGCTCACCCGCTCATGGGTTTAGGAGCCGCCCAATTCCCAGGATGCCGGCAAGGTTCCCATATACACCCCCCCCCCCGGACCTCCAAGGGGGGGTGGAAGAGAAACTCTTCTGTCGAGCTTTCAACCAAAGAAATGCTCTTCTCCTTCTTTGTGCTCTTTTTTATTTTAAGCTTTAAACAAACCAAACAAAAAGGGAAGGCAAATCAAGAAGGTAAAACCTTAAACTAAGCTAGCTCCTTATTTGCTCCTACAGTGAGTCCAGCACCCTGGCTCAATACCTCCTCCAGCTGCTTGGAGACTGAGCATACTGGGAGCTGATGGGCGGTGCCAAATGTATTAGTATTGGTGTCATCAAAAGATGACATGCTCAGTCTCCAAGCTGCTAGAAGAGGTACACTACCCAGAGGTACAGGACTGGACTGGAGGGATTATAAGGAAATGACATTATACATATATGTAGCATTATTTATACATATAAACCCCCTAGTGATGCTGCTCTTATTTTGAAAGTCTCCCTTTATAAAATGAGGTTTTTTTGTTTTATGCGACATCAAATATATTTGTTTCTTCAGTGGCAATGTCTGTATTTTATAAAAGGCTCAGCACTCACTGAAGCTTTTATAAATTGCTAGCATAAATCCCCACCTAGTCCATCTCCTCAAAAGTATCCTTTATATGAACATATACTCAACATAATATATATCATTATTTTTAACTTTGGTACCAATATATGGTTCTATTCATACCAATGGTCAAAAGGCAAGCTGTTTTCAAAATTAATCTTAAAACTCTTTTTCAAACAGTGAACTAAAACAAACGCAGAGAAAAATGTAAGGCTATCAAAGATGAATAACAGCAATTGAAAGAGAAATTAGACTTACCTGCTAATTGCTGTTCCTTGAGAAATTTAGTCCAGTCCCGCACCTCTGGGTAGTGTACCTCTTCCAGCAGCTTGGAGACTGAGCATGTCATCTTTTTGATGACACTAGTGTACATATGCAGCTGGCACTGCCTAACAGCCCCAGTACCTATTTACAAAGCAGACTCAGCAGGGCAACAAATAAGTAGTTAAACGTGCAACAAACACTTCTACATCTAAACAAACTAGTATCCCCTCCATCCCCTGGGAAAGAACCCCCCCCCCCCTCCAGGATGAGGAGGCCTACCTGTTAAACGCATGAGCAACTCCAACCAGCGGGGAGCGAGCAATGGACAGCTCTTCTGGTCCGCCCCTCCAAATGCTGATTACACACCCCTCCTCCTGCTCCCCCTGGCCACTTCCTCCATCAAGGGAATCAGCTTCAGGACTGGGGTGTGCACAGATTATGATAGAAAGCACTGAGGGAGGGTTCCGGGACTGGACTGGAGTTCCTCAAGGAACAACAATTAGCAGGTAAGTCTAATTTCTCTTTCCTTATCATCCCTCCAGTCCAGGCTGCAACTTTGGGATGTATCAGAGCAGTTAAACTAATGGGAGGGACCAGCACAACCAGCCTGAAGCACTGCCAATCCAAAACGAGCATCCCCCACCGCCTGGACATCCAGGCAAAAATGCTCAGAAAAAGTATGCCGCCCTACAGATCTCCACCAGCGGAACTAAACTATACTCTGCCCACGAGGCTGCCTGAGCCCTCATGGAATGCGTCCGCAACCCTGCCGGCACTGCTTTACTCTTCAAGATGTATGCTGACGTGATTGCCTCCCTGATCCATCTGGAAATGGAGGCCTTAGCTGCCAATCTCAGGATGGTCCAATCTCAGGATGCCCTTTATACTTACCTTCGCAGGATTCTTTTACCATCCAGCTGTGGAGTGGTAGGGCCCATATCCGCTCTCACCAGAGCTGGTAAGGAAACGGCCTGATTTACATTAAATGCTGACACCACCTTGGGTAAAAATGAAGGTACTGGGTGCAAGACCACTTTCTACTTGGAGAAGGAAAGGAATGGCTCCTGGCATGACAGGGTACGAAGCTCCGAAATCCTGCATGCTGAGCAAATGCCACCAGGAATACCATTTTCAGAGTCAAAAGCTTTCAGGGAAGCTCGACTCAATGGCTCAAATGATTCCCCAGACAGCGCCGTCGGCACCAGATTGAGATCCCAAGGCGGTACCACTGCCCTCTTTAGCAGACGGAGGTGGGTCACCGCCCCTAGAAATCTCAGCATGACTGGGTGTGTACCCAATGGCACCCCATGGACTTTCCCGTGATAACCGGAAATCTCCGCCAGTTGCAACCTCAAGGAACTAGCAGCTAGACCCTTATCAAAATAGGATTGCAAGAACGCCAAGATGTCCGGGAAGGAGGCACTGAAAGGGCGCACCAGCCTCTCTCCGCACCATGATTCAAAGAGGCCTCTATGAAAATCCACGCCAGGTTCGCAGACCTCCTCTGGGCCTATAGCAAGGTCGCTATCCCCGAGCCTGAATATTCTTTCTTCTTCAACCTTGCCCTTTCAAGAGCCATGCCGTAAGCGAGAATTGATCCACCTGGGGCATGCAAAGCGGCCCCTGCGTCAAGGTCCTTCCAAACTGGAAGCCACCACAGTCAATCTGCCAATATCCGAATCAGGTCAGCATACCACAAGCACCTCAGCCAGTCTGGTGCCACCAGAATTACAAATCCCTGGTGCACCTCTATGAGTTGCTCTAACCAACCTAGGAGCGCCCACGGGGGAAAAACAGAGAAGAACGTCTTCGGGCCACTACTGAATTGGAGCATCCAGGCCCTCAGACATCCTCTCTTCTTCTGCTGAAAAAAACGGCAGGCCTTGGCCAACTCGAACACTGCCATTAGGTCCATGACTGCTCAAACACCTCCTGATTGAGCTGCCATTCTCCGGGGTACACGCGCACTCGGCTGAGGTAGTCTGCCATCACATTGTCAACTCCCGCTAAGTGCACCGCTGATAACACCTGGAGACGAATCTCTGCCCATCCGAACAGCCTTTCAGTCTCTTCCTCCAGGGCTGCACTGGCTATGTCTCCTTGCCGGTTGATGTAAGCCACCATGGTCACATTGTCCGAGAGGGCTTCGATCACTTTCCCCTGCAACCATGGCTCGAAACATTTGTGATGAGGAGAGTATGGCTGAGTCCATGGAACTGGAAGAAAATCAGACATTCACCTTTAAAGAAAGTGACAGGCAAGGAATCAGTAGCTCTCAAAGTGCAGGCAAGGGAAAAAAACACGCAGCTATTGAGGACAGGACACAGCCAAGCTCTGCTAATCTGAGGGCAGGCTTGGAAGCTAATGAGAGACACCTGGGGGAAGGGCAGTGCACGGTAGTTCAGAGACACTCTTATAAACCCAGGGAAACAGAAGAAGGTCAGTCTCGGATTCAGCTTGAGAAGGGCAGCACCACGGGAAGAGAGTCTCAGTCTCAGACTCAGCTTGAGAAGGGCAGCACCACTTGTTTCAAAAAGTGTTTGATCTCCCTCCCTGATTTCCCCCAGACGTTTCCTTCCCTGATACCATCCCTGGTTATGGTTTTGTCCTAGTCTGTTGGTTTTGTCTTTCCCCTCTGTCTGTCTTTGTTAAGTTGTCTTGTTTTTGTCCTTTTGTTTATTTATTGCTGTTAACCATTGCTTGAAGTTTGTATTTAGTTATGTAGTGCTGTCTATGTCCTTTGGTTTATTTATTGTTGTTAATTACTATTTGCTGTTTGCATATTGTTAAACTGTTTTTATTGTTTTATTGTATAAATTCTTATTGTTTTTAAACTTATGTTTTTAATATTGTCTATTGTTTTAACTTGTGCCCATATCTATTTGTTATTTATTGCTGTCTGTATTGTTGTTGTGCTTTCCTTTCTTTCCTATTATTTTTGGCGTTCCTTTTCCGTAGTTTGCAGTGCCGCCTTTTATTTTGTTTGTACACCGCTTTAATGTTTTTAACGTAAGCGGTCTATCAAGTATGGAATAAAGTTAAAGTTAAAGTTAAAGTCTCAGTCTCAGACTCAGTTTGAGAGGGGCAGCACTACGAGAGGGCAGCACACGAAGCAACACCCTGGGAAAGACAGGGAAGCAGCACGCTGGAGAATTCAGTGGTGAGAGAAACACCAGAGAAAGGCCCAGAGAGTTCACTGTGGAGGAGAACGGTGGAGACTTCCAGGGGATTCTCAGAGGTGAAAGCCCTAGTCAGAAAGAAAGCCAGGATTGTGGGGTTGTGGGAGGGGCCTAGCGGCAATAAAAGCAGCCGCAGCCGGCGGGAAAAACCCCAGCAGCGATCCTCCATCTTCGGCTCCCCCGGTTCGGGGTAGAGCACTGAGCAGGCCGTCCACATGAGCCGCTCAGCCCTCCAACCCAATCGGGGTTGTGGGAGGGGCCTAGCGGCAATAAAAGCAGCCGCCGCCAGGCAGGCCCGCGCCTGTCGGGCCCGCGCCTGAGGGCCTCGCCAGAGGGCCCTTTGGCGAGGCGCCATAAGAAGCCATCCACACCATATGAAGAGCAACGACAAGCAACAAGGGAGCCGCCAGCCACCATCGAAGCCCGCCCTCCCTCCAGGGCGATCGAGCACCCCCCCCCCCCGAGGCCTTCATCCAGGCAGGCTGCCCAATCGGGGCAGCTGCCTGCAGTGCTTAATTTAAGCGCCAGCCGGTGCACCCGCGCCTGAAGACCTCGGAATATCACACACATACACCAAAGCTACAGGACTCCTTCAGTGACCCAGCTCTAGAACTAGGGCCTCCTGAGCCATCCCGTCACGTGGTCGAGAACTCTTCAAGCACCAACAACTAACTATTTATCAATACCTGAACTGTAAGGTGAACAACTGATACTTTAGCTTGACTGTGATATAATGTTTTATATACTGTGATACTCTGTTGATACAATGTGATACATAGTATTTCATCGTGAACAATGTTGTACCCTAATTGAAACATCTCATAACCCTCAAGTAACTTAACTTGCTATTCTTCAATGCTTTGGTGCCCTTCTATTCTATTCTCATGCCTCGCTAGTGCGTACACTGACCTCGTATAGCATATTGAACTACGTTGTATGATCTTTATATGAGATTTCTTTGTATCCCATAGCTTGGGTTAATCTGAAATATTGCTGAGTCAATGATATGACGTAATTAACTGCCCTGCTATCTCATTACCCTTTAAACCTATCCAGCAACCTTCCCTTTGGAGTAAGAGCTTTGTCTGTGTAGCAGCTGGTACAGCAATCACCCTTAAAGACCCACCCAATAATTGCTCTAGGCCGCCTTTTTGAGCACCATTTGATAATACTTGGTGTCCATCCTCATTTCCCTAATACAAATCTTTCATCCTTACTAAGATGGGTCCCCCCATTACCACTATCTTTGGATGCTATATCATCCTCACTAGCTGGTTCTCCTGCTCCCTAGCCTTAACCCCATCTGCCAACCAAATCCCAATATTGCAGAGCCATGGAAGGAGATGGTCTGGTACATCTCGTAGCAACTTACACTGGGACACACGCCCTCGCCACTCCCATCTCCTCCATATTATTCCTCAACACTCTATCAGAAGCAAACAATCTGAAAAACCTTACCCCAACAGCCTAAAATGTGCACTCATCAATGCACGATCCATCCGGAAGAAATGGCCAGCTGTCACCGACTTAATCTCCACTCATGAACTTGACATACTCATGGTCACAGAGACGTGGTTATCTGAGGAAGACAATGTCATAATCAACCAGCTCCTCCCCCCAAATTTTACAGTACATACCAGCCACAGGCTAGATAAAAGAGGAGGTGGTGTCCTCATCCTCACCAGATCTGACCTCCAGTTCCAGACGATGCACTCCACCAGCACAAGCCACATGGATACCATTACCATTTCCAACAGGCGCTGCTCAATCAGTTTGCTCTACAGAGCACCATCTACGTCACTGGATGAACTTGCCTCCATCATTGAACTCGCCTCCAATACTCATAGCCCACACACCCCAACGTGGATCTTAGGTGACTTCAACCTACCAACATTGCAGGATAATCAAGCAGCTTCTTTCCTAGAAGCCCTTGAGAACCTAGGCTTCAAGCAATTGGTGAAAGTCCCTACTCACACTAAAGGCAACACCCTAGATCTGGTATTCGCCCCACAATCATCCCTCAACCCATCTCTTGATCCCATTAAATCCATCACCCCTGTTCCCTGGTCTGATCACAAATTGATCATCCTCCAAATTCCTTCAAGTAAAATCCTTACCAAGAGCATCAAAACACCATCTAACACAGCGAGACCGACCACTAGATCTTTTAAGCCATTTAACAGAGAGCTCATCCTTGCTGAAACTCAACAGCTCATCAATACCACTACCACTAATCTCGAGGACCTAATCTCTCACTGGAACAATAGTCTCAGTGCTATTGCTGTGCGGCCTCCATCAAATAAGCAGTCAAGGAAAAGAGAGAATGCTCCTTGGTACACAGCGGACCTTAGAGAATCCCTCATCCTATTACGGAAACTCGAAAAACGCTGGCGTCACTCCCATGCTATTGTTGACCTGACAGCATTCAATAGCCACCTAGCTACTCACCGCAAGGCAATCTCCGAGTCAATGAAACGGTACCACTCTGATACCTTGATGAGATCTCTCAACAAGCCACACAACCTTTTTGACCTAGTTAAGTCCCTATCTAAGGAGCCATCCTCAGGGCCTCAAGTGGAGATACACCCTCAAGACTTTGCAATCCACTTACAATCTAAGATGTGCCTTATCAACAAAACCTCTGCAACAACCTGTGCAGAACGTCCCTGGAGCTCTTTCTGCATTCTCTATCCCCTCCAAGAAAGGAATTGAAGACACCATTACAGCCCTCAACATCACTACATCTCAGTCCGATCCATGCCCTGCCTTCTGGATCAAGGAGCTCCGCAGTCACTTTAGCCCAGTAATTGCCAAAATAATGAACCTCTCCTTTTCAACAGGATCATTCCCTTCAGCCCTTAAGCATACTTCAATTAGACCCCTGCTGAAAAACTGCAAGCTCGACCCTCTAAAGGTAGAGTCCTACAGACCCATCTCTAGCATACCTCTACTTGCTAAGATCATCGAAAAAGAGGTTCAACGACAGTTACAGGACCATATTGACACCATTGCACCGCTAGACCCCTGCCAACATGGCTTCAGGGAATATCATGGAGTCGAAACTCTCCTCACCATTCTCTTCAGCAAGATAATCTCAGGTATAGATAACATCCGCCAAGGTTTTGCCCTCATATTCCTGGACATCGCCGCAGCATTCGATTCAGTGAATCACGAACTCCTTTTAGTGAGACTAATTGAGAAGGGCATCACTGGAACAGCGCTTAAATGGTGCAGGTCCTATCTATCCGAAAGATGGCAGCATGTCCGCTCAAGAGGCAGAACTTCAGAACCCTTCCATATTGATTAGGGAGTTCCTCAAGGTTCCTCACTCTCTGCCCTTCTATTTAACATCTACATGCAACAAATCTGTGAGATCATACGGTCATTTAAGGTCGATTACATGCTTTATGCCGATGACGTTCTACTCTACACCCCCATCTCTACTGACCATTTGGATCTCTCCCCTCTAATAAATTGTTTCAATGCAGTTTCTGATTGGCTTCTCTCCCAAAACCTCCGTATACAACATAAGAAAACGGAAGTCCTCTTTATCACGAGGAATCCCAACTTTAACCCACCACAATATCTCAAAACTAAGGAAGCCGAACTGCAATCCAAACCCTCAATACGCTACCTAGGAGTCATTCTGGATCAACACCTAGATATGAAGTCCCACATAGGAAACACGGTCAGAACAGTATACTACAAGATCTGCTCTTTGAGACACCTACGCTCCATGTTGGAACCAAAAGATTTCAGGACAATATACCAAACACTGATCATACCCCACTTCGATTACGCTAATGTCATTCTTCAAGGTCTTCCTCAATCCACCTTAAACCCGTTACAGCTGGCAATGAATGCCGCAGCAAGGGTACTTTATGGAGCCGCCAGGACTGACCATGTTACTCCTCTGCTGATTCAATTACATTGGCTACCCATTCAGGCCAGAATTCTCTTCAAAACTTTACTTCTCACGTTCAAAGCTCTCAATAAACTCTCCGCTGCATCCTTATCTGCCCTTATTCACACTACTACACCAAACAGAACAAGAAGATTCTCGTCCATCAACTCCCTAAAGCTCCCATAGGCCCTTACAAGCTGCTCTTCTTCTACAGCCAACAGAGCCTTTATCCTTTGTGCCCCTAGGTGCTGGAATGCACTACCCCCTGGCATCCGGGCTATCAACAGCCTATCACAATTCAGGAAAGCCCTCAAATTTTATCTCTTCAACAAGTACCTTATAGAGTCATCAACACCCATTGACATTAGTGTTCCCACCCAATTACCAAATTCCATGATATCTCAATAACATGCTTAGGATGATTCTCTATAACGATTGATCCTGTTCCTAGTAACATGTTCCTATTCAGTAGTACTACATCTGCAAATAGATTGTAAATAGTTTCCCTTGTTATCCAAGTTCCTTCCCTTGTTATCTGTAAACTCATGCAAGTTAACTGTACTGAGATTTTTGTTCTATGTGAACCGCGCTGATGCTGAATAGTGCGGTATATAAGAGAATATAAATAAATAAAACTAGGAGAGCTGTGCCGGAGAAAAGTGCTGACAAGGGTCAGGCTGCAGTGCCATCCATTCCTGAACTAGCTAAAGAGCTGCAACTTCCAAAAAGGTGCGTGAATAAAAAGGTAGCCAAAAGTGCCGTGAGCCAGTTAGAGGCATTGTGTCATTTGATGCAAGGAAAGAATCTCCACGTTCCTGTTGGAAACCCTGTGCATAGGGAAAAGCCTCAGTGGAGAAAGATTCTAGAACTTTTAGAGAATATTAAGCCTGAAGTTTTTCATGCTGGCTTAGAGCCAGGTTTACTGGACACAGGTCCTGAGAAAATGCAGATAGACTATTATGAATCTGATGAGGAGTCTGAAGATTCAGTAATGGATTGTTCTCTGTGCCAGAAGGCAGAATAAAAAGTTCTTGGATAAAAGAAGGAAAAGCCTATAACCTGAATGTCCTAGAAGGCAGTGTGAAAACAAGGAGGAATGTGTTTAGCCAGGAATGCTAAAGAACCATGTTGCTGAAGAGAGGATATTTCTTTTTGGGTTTGAAGAGAAGAGAAACCTTGTTTGATTGCTGAATGGTTTGAAAACCAGCGACACATGTTAAAAAGCTACATAAAGCAGTTTCATTGTTTTGTTTGGTAAAAAAATGCCTATGGATTATTGTTTGGAGAGAGAATCCTGTTTGTTTTGCGTTAAGCCTTAATGCTCTTTAGAAAAAGAAATAAATTCCTGTGTTTGCCTTGTAAACCCTCGGTCTCCACACTACTTGTTTTTTCTAAACAACACAACTACAAATCCCAGCAGCCCCGGCGCTGGATGAGGAAGAGAACTCTTTAATTAAAGGACTAACAAGTGCAGCCCTAGGCTTATAGGCTGTTGCCTGGGCCAGGGGCCCACACACTTTCTAGCGCCAAGGTCACTGCTCGCATGTCGAGCCTATTGATCAACCAGAGGGCCTCCTGCGCACTCCTGTCCCTGAACATAGGGTCCTTCGCAATGGGCTCCCCAACATGACAGGCTGGCATCAATCAGTCATCCGCAGAACCCACACTGGGGACTCCTTCCAGGCTCCCCACATGCAGCCACCAACTGAGGGCTCTCCTGGCGCTCCGCGGGCAGGGGAGTACTTAGGACAGGGGTTGACGTTGATGGGACCATTGGCAGAGTGGATCCCTCTGCAGCATCGCATGTGCGCCCTTGGCCATGGGACTAGTTTGAGAGTGGCAGCCATGGTGCCCAGAACCTGCAAATAATGCCACACTAATGGTCTTGCCATCTTAAGGTACTGCCATATCCACTGTCATAGCTCTTGCGCCCAGCGATCCTGCAGGAAATCCATGCCCACGCGGGTATCAAAGCATGCTCCTAAATACTCTAGCTCCTGGCTGGCCGTAACTGACTCTTGGCCAAGTTGATCCCCAAATCAAGACTTTGAAGGAACTCCCCCATCCGCAATGTTGCTCTTTTGCTTTCGTCCCTGAACTTTGCCTGAAGGTACAGGGGGTGGTCGCCAGACAAGGGCAATGATCAAAACTGGAAATGGCCCCTTGGCACCGCAAAGCGAAGAAACTGCTGATGTTCTGGATGGATGGGAATGTGCATATAGGCCTCCGTGAGATCGAGAGTCGCAAAAAACTCTCCACTTCTTTCCACCACTATTACTGATCGCAGCATTTCCATATTGAAATGTGGTACCAGGAGACAGCAGTTCATGCACTCGAAGTTGAGAATTGAGTGAAAGAAACCTTCTTTAAGAACATAAGATATGCATACTGGGTCAGACCAAAGTCCATCAAGCCCAGTATCCTGTTTCCAACAGTGGTCAATTTAGGTCATAAGTACCTAGCTGTTTCCCCAAAAGAGACAGGCTCCACGATGCTTGTATTGGGTCAAGCAGTGATATCCCGGGTTCCTTTTAATAATTTATTTATTTATTTATTTATTTAGCATATATTTATATACCGCTACTTCCAGCGATCAGGAGCGGTTTGATTAGGTAAACAGGGAGAGTCAGATCAATTGACAAATTTCAAAATTTACAGCGTGATTTACAAAGGTTGTCTGATAGGTTGTCAGACCAATGCCAGGAAAGCGTAGTTACTCACCTGTAACAGGTGTTCTCCAGGAGCAGCAGGAATCAGTCCTCACTTATGGGTGACGTCGGCGCCGACGGAGCCCCCGCGGAGCAATCCCCCCCAGCCCCCAAAGAAAGCCCCCGGGAATTGCAGCGCGCATGCGCAGTCCTCCTCCCGCCCAAGGGTGCCATCCCAGCCAGTCAGATGACATAGCTAAAAAAGACAGCATAAAAATTTGCAAAAAAACTAAAGCAGACGATTGCAACTCCAAGGGGAGGAGGGAGGGTTGTGAGGACTGATTCCTGCTGCTCCTGGAGAACACCTGTTACAGGTGAGTAACTACGCTTTCTCCAGGACCAAGCAGGAAGTCAGTCCTCACTTATGGGACTCCCAAGCTCAAGGCTACCGGAGACCCTAAGCACAAAAATGAGCTCCCTCTAGCTCAGCAGCACAGAAGGAAAGAATCTTTGCTGAATTATTACCCACCGGTAGCCCACATCCGGGATGGAGGGTAGGAGTTGCTCAGACCTCAAAGAGATTACGGAGGACTGCCTGTCCGAAAGCACTGGTTTATGGACCTTTCCTCCAGGAACTTGTCAAACCTTTTTTAAACCCAGCTACACTAACAGCTTTTATTACATCCTCAGCAACAAATTCCAGAGTTTGATTACACATTGAGTGAAAAAATATTTTCTCTTATTAGTCTTAAATAGTTTACCCTGTAACTTAATTGCACGTCCCCTAGTCTTTCTATATTCTGATAACATAATCGATCTACGTTTACCCGTTCCACTCCATTCATTAATTTATAGACCTCTATCATATCTCCCCTCAGCCTTTTCTTTTCCAGGTTTAAGAGCCCTAACCTTTTAATCCTCTCTTCATAGGAGTATCCTTCCATCCCCTTTACCATTTTGGTGACTTTTCTCTGTACCTTTTCTAATAACGCTATATCCTTTTTAAGATATGGCGACCAGAATTGCAAACAATACTTGAGGTGCGGTGGCACCATGGAACGATACAGAGGCATTATAATATCCTTTGTTTTATTTTCCATTCCTTTCGTTATGATACGTAGCATTCTATTGGCTCTCTTGGCTGCCGCTGCACACTGGGCGGAGGGTTTTAACATGTTATCCACGATGACACCTACATCTTTTTCCTCGGTGGTGGTTCCTAATGTGGAATCTTGCATCGTGTAACCATAGTTTGGGTTTTTCTTTCCTAGGTTCATAACTTTGCACTTGTCCACATTAAATTTCATCTGCCATTTGGATGCTCAGTCTTCCAATTTATCAAGATCCTCTTGTGTTTTAACAACTTTGAATAGTTTTGTGTCATCTGCAAATTTGATAGCCTCACTCATTATTCCCTTTTCCAGGTCATTTATGAATATGTCAAAAAGCAGTAGACCCAGCACAGATCCCTGGGGTACCCCACTATTCACCTTTCTCCACTGGGAAAATTGGCCATTTAGCCCTAACCTCTGTTTTCTTTTAACCAGTTCCTGATCCATAACAGTACACGGCCTCCTATCTCATGACTTTTTTAGTTTTGCCAAAAGTCTCTGATGAGGGACCTTGTCAAAGGCTTTCTGAAAGTCCAGATACACTATATCAACCGACTCACCTTTGTCTGTTTATTCACACCTTCAAAAAAAAAACAGATGTTCAGTAATTTTGTTCTTAATTATGGTTTCTACCATTTTACCTGGTACTGACGTCAGGCTCACTGGTCTGTAATTTCCCGGATCACCCCTGGAACCCTTTTTAAAAACTGTAATTACATTGGCCATCCTCCAATCTTCAGGTATTACAGATGATTTTAATGATAGTTCATAGATTACTAATAGCAGGTCTGCAATCTAATATTTCAGTTCTTTCAACACCCTTGGATGTATACCATCCAGTCCAGATGTTTTGCTACTCTTGTTTATCAAATAGTTGTAATACATCTTCCCGGAGTATCGATATTTCTTTCAATTCTTCCGCAGTATCACCTTTAAATACCACTTCAGTCATGGGTAACATCCTTACATCTTCCTTAGTAAAAAACGAAGCAATGAATTCATTCACTCTCCGGTATGGCCTTGTCCCCTCTTAGTGCCCCTTTTACCCCTCTATCATCTAATGGTTCAACTGACTCTCTCACAGATTTTTTACTGCAAATGTAGTTGAAAAAGTCTTTATTAGGCGTTTTTGCTTCCACAGCAAGCTTCTTTTCAATTTCTTTCTTTGCCTGCCTTATCAATGCCTTGCATTTAACTTGCCAGTGCTTGTGCTGTTTCCAGTTTTCGTCATTTGGCTCTATTTTTCCATTTCCTGAAAGATGTTTTTTTGGCAACAGCCTCTCTGACCTCACCTTTAAACCATGCTGGCAGTTTTTTGGACTCCCTTCCATTTTTCTTCAAGCATGGAATACAGCTGGTCTGGGCTTCCAAGATAGTATTTTTAAACAACACCCAAGCTTGATGTAAGCCTTTAACCTTTGCAACTGCTCCTTTTAGGTTTTTTTTTAAAGTATTTTCCTCATTTTATCATAGTCTCCCTTTCAAAAAAAAAGGTAATACTGTGGGATTTCCTTACCATCCCTCCCCCATTAATTAAATCAAATGCGATCATGTTATGATCACTATTGCCAAGTGGCCCCAACACCCTTATCTCTAGAACCAGATCTGGTGTTCCACTAAGACTAGTTCCAAAATGCCTTCCCCTCTGGTTGGTTCATGAACTAGCTGCTCCAAGAAGCAGTCATTTATTTCATCTAGGAACTTTATCTCCCTAGCATGGCCTGCTGTGACACTGACCCAGTCAATACCGGGGTAATTGAAATCACCCATTATTATTACTGTGCTGTAACTTTTGTTAGCTTCCCTGATTTCTTTGAGCATTTCATCATCCATTTGTTCATTCTGGCCAGATGGTCGATAGTACACCCCCACTGCCATCGCCTTCCCTTTTTACATGGAAGTTCAATCCATAGATATTGTCATGCAGCAGGAGCTGATGGAAGTAAGGATGCAAGAAAAGAAGCTGTTTTTCATAATATAAAAGATGTGCACGGGATGCAATTCCCGCACAGAGCAGCTAGAGGGAGCAGGAGTGCACTCACAGAGGCTGACTGGACACACCTAGCTAATCGACATCACCTGACATGCAGCCCAGAAAGCTCAAACACAGGAGAGCTTTATAAGCAAGAGGCTGGAGACTGGAAAGGGGGGAAAGGTAGAGGTGGAGGTAAAGGTGGACCAGAGAGAAGCACCAGGAGCAAAGCCGTGCGAGAGAAATGCACCACGAGCAAGGGCCAAGAAGAAGGAAGCACCAGGAGCATTGAGCTAAGCCCTAGGAGTGAAGGGGAAAGCAATGCTGAGCAAAGGAACAGTCACTTTGGGAAGCAGAGCAGTGCTGAAGGAAGAAGCCAGAAGTTAGGCTTGGAAAGAGGCCTGCGCTTACCGGAGGAACCAGTGACCAGACTGAAAGGTAACGAGAGCTTTCAGGGAAAAGACTGTCACGAGGATTGTAGCCCTGGAGAACTACTAGAAGGAGAAAGTTCCTGTTCTACATGCTGCTGGAAGCCAAGGTATGCTGACTCTGTTTTTATGAGAAAGAGCTCCTCTTATAAGTGCCCTTTTAAAAGCAATGCTCGTCTTACAAGAAAGGAAAGTAAACCTACCTTGAATATCCCAGATGGCAAAAGCACAAAGGTAGGCCACGCTCACTGGCAAACTTTAGAAGAACTCTACAAACACCCAGAGAATAAGAATAGTGACTGGCCAGAAACAATAGCCAGAGAAACCCCAGATATAGAAAGGGATAACTCTGACTCAGAGCCGATGCAAGTGGAATTTGTGGAACCTAGTCTTCTGTCTCAAGAGGAGATGGACTGTTCTCTATGTGTTACCAGCAGTTTAGAATCACTGCTAGACTTGTAAATACTATATACTGCCTCCAGAGTGTTACTTGTATGCTAAAAGGAAGAAGAGTATTGAAACGGTTGAGTTACTCTGGGAAACCTTAATTAATCCTTGTGCAACTGTGAAGCATAACAGTCTTTCTTTACCATGAGTTTGTTTCATTTCTGAAGTAAAGGACATTTTCCTCTATGTTGTGACCCACCTGAATCTTTTGCGTAAAGTGAAATAAAAGCCTATGTTATCCCTCTATTCTGCATTCACAATTTACTTCTTAATCGGAGTTGAACTACTAAGACCAGGCTGCACCTGGCTCTTAAAGGAACCTCCTCTCATATAAAAATTTATTTATTTATTTGCGTTTCTTATATACCGCACTATTTGCGATCAGCACGGTTTACATAGAACAAACAGTATCCGACAATATACAAAAGTCAGGTCATTACATTGAACAGGAACAAGTAACTTGGACAACAGGGTAAACTATTTACATATGCGATGCATTGAGTAAGGTAAACTATATACATGTACAAATGAAATTATTAGGTATTGATCATACTTGGGGGTGCCCTAATAATGATGGCTGGGATTCAGGGGAGTCAGTGAGGTATTTGATAAAGAGAAAGTGTTTCAAGGCCTTCCTGAACTGGCTCCAGTTGGAGATTGCTCTGATGTGTGGTGGTAGGGAGTTCCAGAGACTTGGGGCGCATAGTCTGAAGGCTCTAAAATATCTTTGTGTCCAACCTACCCCTATGACCACTGGCCACCAGGGGCGGTACGCGACATAAATGGCGTAGTTGTTAAGATTTTGGGTCTTACAACTGTAAGAAGGAAAATAAAGAAAGAAACTAACTCCAAGGTGCAAAAAGAAAAAAGAGAAAAGAGGGAGCTCATTGTTGGTCTGGGCCACACTTGGTTTTTCTCTCATTTTTTCTTTCAGGAATCATCATGGAGCAGAAGGAGCTGTGCGCCTGGATGGCTCTCCAGTTCGATAGACCAGGAGAATTGGCTTGCCAGACCCAGAGACAGGCAATACAAGCAATGCATGAACAGCAGAGGCCTATCCTACAAATGATGGAGGCATGGCTGGCCCAGCAGAAAGAGTCGATGGGGAGAGCCAACACTCAGCATGGACCGAACCCTGAAATGAGTAATCGTCTGGTAGGACAATGGACATGTGACACCTTGTCCGTGGGAAAGTTAACTGCCACCGACAATGTGGACGATTTCATTGATTCTTTTGATAGAATTGCACAGTCGGCGAACTGGCCGAAAGAGCAATGGGCAATTCGCCTGGCAGCATCTCTCACAGGGGAGCCGCTGTCAGCATACAGGGCGATGCCCCCTGCTCTGGCCAATAATTATGAAGAGGTGGTCAAGGCCATCAGGGATCGCCTAGGCCTCACACCCTTTGTATACAATCGGTTATTGCGAGCCACTCGTCTTAAGGTAGGCGAGATGCCTAAGGCTCTAGGACATAGAATAAGCAGTTTGGCTATAAAGTGGTTAAAACCTGACGAAAAAACAGTGAGTACTTTAATGGATCTGATAGTATTGGAACAATACATGTCTGCAGTTCCCAAAAGCATGCAGAACTTCCTTATTTTGCAAAATTGTCACACCACTGCTGAAGCCATTGCACTAACAGAGCGTTATTTGGAAGCAGAATTGGCCACCCAATCAAAGGTGGAGACTCCAAAGTTGGAAGTTGGTATGGAAAGGCAGACATCAGAAAGTCTCTCACGCTGTTCACATAAGGGTTTGAAAAATGCTACTCCTATGTTAAAGGAACCTTCTAAAAGATGTTTCTCGTGTGGGAAAAGGGGTCACTTAAAGAATTAATGTTACTTGCGTACTGCTCTTATTGGGGAAAATATGAAAGCAATACGTGAGGGGTTTCTGTTAAGTGTAAAGATATAAGGCATTGATGTTAAAGCACTTTTAGACTCTGGCGCAGATCAGACCATGATCTCCCACAAATTATGGTCTTTGATCAAGGAGCATGGTAAGTCTGTACCTGATCAGCCAGCAGGAAAAGTAAAAATAAAGTGCATACATGGGGCTGCCAGACATTATCCGGTATACAAGCTATTTGTAAAAGGCTTAGGTATTGAAAAGGAAATGTTGATTGCTGTAATACCAAAACTACCTCACGAGCTAGTGCTAGGTAGAGACTGGCCTCAGTTTAGAAGAGGTCTGGAAGAAGGCTTGTCTCCACAGGAAGTTTTGGTATCCACTTGCACCCCCTCTAAGGTTAGTGCAGTTCCCAGCCCACTATTGGGAAAGCCAAAAAAGACTGAGGCTAAAATTCAAGAAGAGTTCAAGAAGAAGTTTGTACTAAAGTTTTGTAAAACTTCCCAGCAAGCTCGCGGTCCCCAACGAGCATCGCCTCAGGCCGCAGGTTACGATCTATATAGTGCCGAAAACAAGGTCGTTCCTAAGCACGGACGAGCTCTAATCAACACAGATATCCAGATAGAGCTACCGCAAGGGTGCTATGGTCGCATTGCTCCCTGGTCTGGCCTAGCCTCCAAGCACTTTATTGACGTAGGCGCTGGAGTGGTGGATCCAGACTACAGAGGTGTCCTTAAAGTCCTTTTGTTCAATTTTGCAAATGAAGACTTTAGTGTCAAAATAGGAGATCACATTGCTCAATTGATATGCGAACGCGTTGGATTCCCAAGCCTGGAAGAAGTGCCTATGGTAACCCCCACAAGCCAAGGAACCGGAGGTTTCGGCTCAACAGGAAGAAGCGATATGGAAGGCTTTGTGGCAATCGGGAATGAACAGCCGGACGAAGATCTGGGCCCAAGGTTGGATGAATGCAAAACCTCTCCTACGCCACGGGTTAGTGATGAACTCTCCGTAACGCAGAGGCAAGAATTGGCCCATTTGCTAGAAGAGTTCAAAGATGTGCTGACGCCTGTCCCGGGGGAGACAGCTTTAGTAGCTCATGAAATCATCACACCTCCAGGAAAAATCATAAGGCAAAGGCCTTATCGTTTACCAGAGGCAAAAAGGCAAGAGGTTATAAACCAGGTACAGGATATGCTACAAATGCGCATTATTGAAGAATCATACAGTCCTTGGTGTAGTCCAATTGTGTTGGTACCAAAACCGGATGGTACCACGCGCTTTTGCATTGACTTTCGCCGAGTTAACGAAATGTCCACCTTTGATGCATACCCAATGCCTCGGATAGAGGAACTGTTGGACAGGCTAGGTCAAGCGAAGTTTCTCACGACCTTGGATATGACCAAAGGGTACTGGCAGGTGCCCCTGACAAGAGATGCTCGACCCAAAACAGCTTTTAGCACTCCCCTCGGGCTGTTCCAGTTCAGGAGGATGCCCTTCGGGTTACACGGGGCGGCCGCAACCTGCCAATGGCTAATGGACATAGTTCTGCGTCCCCACCAAAGCTACGCCACAGCCTATATGGACGATGTGGTCATCCATAGTGCTACATGGGATCAACACCTACTCCAGGTAGGAGCCGTATTGAAAGCGATGAGACGAGCCGGACTAACGCTGAACCCTGAAAAGTGCATGTTCGCAGCCAAAGAGGTCAAGTATTTGGGCCACCTTGTAGGTCGGGGTACGGTACGTCCCTTAATAAACAAGGTGGAGAGCGTTAAAAATTTTCCTGTCCCTCAAAATAAAAAGCAGTTGAGGAGTTTTCTCGAGCTCATCGGCTATTACCGGTGCTTCATCCCCCATTTTGCAGATGAAAGCGCACTGTTCACGGAGATGTTAAGGAAAAATGCCCCGAATACACTACAGTGGTCCGAGGAGGCGGATGAGGCCTTCAAGAACCTGAAAGAAAGGTTATGTCGAGCCCCGATACTACGAGGCGTGGATTTCAGCCAACCATTTTTACTTCAGACGGATGCTTCGGAAACCGGCTTGGGCGCCGTTCTGTCCCAGGTGCAAGAAGGCGCTGAGCATCCTCTCATGTTCCTGAGTAGGAAGCTGTCATCAACCGAAAGAAAGTATTCCACGATTGAAAGGGAATGCTTGGCAATCAAGCGGGCAGTTGAGTCCCTATAATTCTATTTAACGGGAAGGAAATTTGTCCTTATCACCGATCATGCCCCACTAAAATGGTTGAGCCATATGCGAAACAACAACAGTCGCCTAACCAGGTGGTATGTGGCATTGCAACCCTATGACTACAGAGTAGAGCACAGAGCAGGAAAGCTCCATTATAATGTGGATGCAATGTCCCGAATTACGTGCTGTAGTGAGGAAGAGGCCTCAGCCTGTAATATTTTAAGAAGGGGGATATGTCATGCAGCAGGAGCTGATGGAAGTAAGGATGCAAGAAAAGAAGCTGTTTTTCATCATATAAAAGATGTGCACGGGATGCAATTCCCACACAGAGCATCTAGAGGGAGCAGCGTGCACTCACAGAGGCTGACTGGACACACCTAGCTAATCAACACCACCTGACATGCAGCCCAGAAAACTCAAACACAGGAGAGCTTTATAAGCAAGAGGCTGGAGACTGGAAAGGGGGGAGAGGTAGAGGTGGAGGTAAAGATGGACCAGAGAGAAGCACCAGGAGCAAAGCCGTGCGAGAGAAATGCACCACGAGCAAGGGCCAAGAAGAAGGAAGCACCAGGAGCATTGAGCTAAGCCCTAGGAGTGAAGGGGAAAGCAATGCTGAGCAAAGGAACAGTCACTTTGGGAAGCAGAGCAGTGCTGAAGGAAGAAGCCAGAGGTTAGGCTTGGAAAGAGGCCTGCGCTTACCGGAGGAACCAGTGACCAGACTGAAAAGTAACGAGAGCTTTCAGGGAAAAGACTGTCACGAGGATTGTAGCCCTGGAGAACTACTAGAAGGAGAAAGTTCCTGTTCTACATGCTGCTGGAAGCCAAGGTATGCTGACTCTGTTTTTATGAGAAAGAGCTCATCTTATAAGTGCCCTTTTAAAAGCAATGCGCGTCTTACAAGAAAGGAAAGTAAACCTACCTTGTATAACCCAGATGGCAAAAGCACAAAGGTAGGCCACGCTCACTGGCAAACTTTAGAAGAACTCTACAAACACCCAGAGAATAAGAATAGCGACTGGCCAGAAACAATAGCCAGAGAAACCCCAGATATAGAAAGGGACAACTCTGACTCAGAGCCGATGCAAGTGGAATTTGTGGAGCCTAGTCTTCTGTCTCAAGAGGAGATGGACTGTTCTCTATGTGTTACCAGCAGTTTAGAATCACTGCTAGACTTGTAAATACTATATACTGCCTCCAGAGTGTTACTTGTATGCTAAAAGGAAGCAGAGTATTGAAACGGTTGAGTTACTCTGGGAAGCCTTAACCCTTTCCAGGCCAAGCCCAAAACTCTTGGGATCCAAAATTCTGACTAAATATTCCTATCAAATGGTATATAATACATGACCATAGCAGAAGGAAGATCACTATTAGAACATATTGAATAAGACAGGTACAATTTTCCTGAAATATGCAAGAATTAAACCGGCAGCAGAATGTGGATTAAAAATTTAAAGGAGGCCTTGAAAGGGTTAATTAATCCTTGTTGCAACTGTGAAGCATAACAGTCTTTCTTTACCATGAGTTTGTTTCATTCCTGAAGTAAAGAACATTTTCCTCTATGTTGTGACCCACCTGCATCTTTTGCGTAAAGGGAAATAAAAGCCTATGTTATCCCTCTATTCTGCATTCACAATTTACTTCTTAATAGGAGCTGAACTACTAAGACCAGGCTGCACCTGGCTCTTAAAGGAACCTCCTCTCATATAAAAATATCTTTGTGTCCAACCTACCCCTATGACCACTGGCCACCAGGGGCGGTACGCGACAATATTCTACAGCAAATTTTGTTTCCTGCAAAACTTTAATACTTTGTGACTCAATGCCCTCTCTATCATAGAACGCAATCCCTCCACCAATTTGATCAGTTCTATCATTGCGATATAGTTTGTACCCAGGTATCGCAGTGTCCCACTGGTTGTCCTCCTGAGATACCATCATACCTAACCTCTCATTTAGTGCTATATATTCTAACTCTCCCATCTTATTTTTTAAACTTCTAGCATTTGCATACAAGCATTTTAGAGACTGTATTTTATTCATATTAATCTGGCTATCAGTAGACAGGGGTAATTTGGAATCTTTACGCTCTGTCTGCTCCGTTCTCAAGGGCATGTGGGCTACGTTTGTATTTATTAGAACCTCTCTGCTGATATGCCCTAACTTCATTCTTTTCGTAGAATCCTTCAAGGATACATTGTTCTGAACCATGCGCTCTTGGGCAACTGTCGGCTCTCCCCTATTATCTAGTTTAAAAGCTGCTCTCTCCTTTTTAAAGATTAATGTCAGCAGCCTGGTTCCATCCCGGTTAAGGTGAAGCCCATCCCTTCGGAAGAGCCCCTCCTTTCCCGTTCCCTTTCCTTTTGGGCACCATGAAATATATGAAGTATTTTTATGGCTCTCAGCTGCAGGAGACCAGTCAAGGTCTAGGCGGTGCGAAGGTAGCGGACCTCACGCACCGCCTAGATAGGATCATAGATAGTGCTAGGGAGGAGTGTGCTGTCTTGGTACATGTTGGTACCAATGACATAGGAAAATGTGGTAGGGAAGTTCTGGAGGCTAAATTTAAGCTTTTAGGAAGGAAGTTGAAATCCAGAACTTCCAGGATAGCGTTCTCCGAAATGCTTCCTGTTCCATGTGCAGGACCCAAAAGACAGGCAGAGCTCCGGAGTCTCAATGCGTGGATGAGACAATGGTGCAAGGATGAGGGTTTTGGATTTGTTAGGAACTGGGGAACATTCTGGGGAAAGGAGGGGCTCTTCCGAAGGGATGGGCTTCACCTTAATCAGGATGGAACCAGACTGCTGGCATTAACCTTTAAAAAGGAGATAGAGAAGCTTTTAAACTAGAAAATAGGGGAAAGCCGACAGTCGCCCAGGAGCACATGGTTCGGACGAAGGTATCCTTGAAGGATACTACCAAAAGCAGTGAGGTTCCAAAAAAGAGTATAGTAGCCCAAATGCCCTTGAGTAAGGTGCAGACAGAGCGTAAAGATTCCAAATTACCCATGCCTACCAAATAGCCAGATTAATATTAATAAAATACAGTCTCTAAAATGCTTGTATGCAAATGCTAGAAGTCTAAACAATAAGATGGGAGAGTTAGAATATATAGCACTAAATGAGAGGTTAGATATGATTGCAATCTCAGAGACATGGTGGAAGGAGGATAACCAGTGGGACACTGTGATACCTGGATACAAACTATATCATAATGATAGAACTGATCAAATTGGTGGAGGAGTTGCGCTCTATGTTAGAGAGGGCATTGAGTCAGAAAGGATTAAAGTTTTGCAGGAAACTAAATTTGCTGTAGAATCTCTATGGATTGAAATTTCATGTAAAAAGGGGAAGGCGATGGCGGTGGGGGTGTACTATCGACCGCCTGGCCAGAATGAACAAATGGATGATGAAATGCTCAAAGAAATCAAGGAAGCTAACAAAGGTCACAGCAGAGTAGTAATAATGGGTGATTTCAATTACCCTGGTATCGACTGGGTCAGTGTTACGGCAGGACAAGCTAGGGAGATAAAGTTTATAGATGAAATAAATGACTGCTTCTTGGAGCAGCTGGTTCATGAACCGACCAGAGGGGAATCCATACTGGACCTAGTCCTTAGTGGAACGCCAGATCTGGTGCAAGAAATAAGGGTGTTGGGACCACTTGGCAATAGTGATCATAGCATGATCATGTTTGATTTAATTAGTGGAGGAGGGATAGTAAAGAAATCCACAGTACTACCTTTTAACTTTCAAAAGGGAGACTATGATAAAATGAGGAATATAGTTAAGAAAAAACTAAAAGGAGCGGTTGCAAAGGTTAAACACTTACAGCAAGCTTGGGTGTTATTCAAAAATACTATCCTCGAAGCCCAGACCAGCTGTATTCCACGCATTAAGAAAAGTGGAAGAAAGTCCAAAAAACTGCCAGCATGGTTTAAAGGTGAGGTCAGAGAGGCTGTTGCTGCCAAAAAAGCATCCTTCAGGAAATGGAAAAAAGAGTCAAACGAAGAAAACTGGAAACAGCACAAGCACTGGCAAGTTAAATGTAAAGCATTGATAAGGCTTGCAAAGCGAGAATTTGAGAAGGAACTTGCTACGGAAGCAAAAACACAAAATAAAGACTTTTTCAAGTACATTCGTAGCAAAAGGCCTGTGAGAGAGTCCGTTGGGCCATTAGATGACAGAGGGGTAAAAGGGGCAGTAAGAGGAGACAAGGCTATAGCAGAGAGACTGAATGAATTCTTTGCTTCGATCTTTACTGAGGAAGATGTAGGGATGTTACCCAAGACTGAAGTGGTATTTAAAGGTGATACTGCAGAGGAATTGAGAGAAATATCGCTACACCGGGAAGATATATTACAACTATTTGATAAACTGAATAGTAGCAAATCACCTGGACCGGATGGTATACATCCAAGAGTGTTGAAAGAACTGAAATATGAGATTGCGGACCTGCTATTGGTAATCTGTGAACTTTCATTAAAATCATCTGTAATACCTGAAGATTGGAGGGTCGCCAACGTAACACCAATTTTTAAAAAGGGTTCCAGGGGTGACCCGGGAAATTACAGACCGGTGAGTCTGATGTCAGTACCGGGCAAAATGGTAGAAACCATCATAAAGAACAAAATTACACAGCATGTAGATAGTCATGGCCTAATGGGAGTCAGCCAACATGGCTTTAGACAAGGAAGATCTTGTCTTACTAATCTGATATGTTTTTTTGAAGGTGTGCATAAACAGGTAGACAAAGGTGAGTCGGTTGATATAGTGTATCTGGACTTTCAGAAAGCTTTAGATAAGGTCCCTCATCAGAGACTTTTGGCGAAACTAAAAAGTCATGGGATAGGAGTCAGTGCACTATTGTGGATCGGGAACTGGTTAAAAGATAGAAAGCAGAGGGTAGGGCTAAATGGCCAATATTCCCAATGGAAAAAGGTGAATAGTGGAGTACCCCAGGGATCTGTACTGGGTCCGCTACTTTTTGACATATTCATAAATGACCTGGAAAAGGGAATAACGAGTGAGGCTATCAAATTTGCAGATGATACAAAACTGTTTAAAGTTGTTAAAACCCAAGAGGATTGTGGAAAACTGCAGGAGGATCTGGATAAATTGGAAGACTGGGCATCCAAATGGCAGATGAAATTTAATGTGGACAAGTGCAAAGTTATGCACCTAAGAAAGAACAACCCACACTATAGTTACACAATGCAAGGTTCCACATTGGGAACCACCACCCAGGAAAAAGATTTAGGAGTCATCGTGGATAACATGTTAAAACCCTCTGCCCAGTGTGCAGCAGCGGCCAAGAAAGCAAATAGAATGCTAGGTATCATAAAGAAAGGGATGGAAAATAAAACAAAGGATATTATAATGCCTCTGTATCGTTCCATGGTACGACCGCACCTTGAATACTGTGTGCAGTTCTGGTCACCGTATCTTAAAAATGACATAGCATTATTAGAAAAAGTACAGAGAAGAGCCACCAAAATGGTGAAGGGGATGGAAGGCTACTCCTATGAAGAGAGGCTACAAAGGTTGGGGCTCTTCAACCTGGAAAAGAGATGGCTGAGGGGAGATATGATAGAGGTCTATAAATTAATGAATGGAGTGGAGCAGGTAAACGTGGATCAATTGCTTACGCTATCAGAATATAGAAATACTAGGGGACATGCAATGAAGCTACAGGGTAAACTATTTAAGACAAATAAGAGAAAATATTTTTTCACTCAACGTGTAATCAAACTCTGGAATTTGTTGCCGCAGGATGTGGTAAGGGCTGTTAGTGTAGCTGGGTTTAAAAAAGGTTTGGACAAGTTCCTGCAGGAAAGGTCCATAAACCATTATTAAAAAGGGACCCAGGATAATCAATGCTTGACCCAGTACAAGCATTGTGGAACCTGTGTCTTTTGGGGATACTTCTAGGTACGTATGACCTAGATTGGCCACTGTTGGAAACAGGATACTGGGCTTGATGGACCTCGGTCTGACCCAGTATGGCATATCTTATGTTCTTATGTCTATTCTACTGCCACCAACACAGCTGCGTCCTCTTTGGGCGATCAAAGGAGCTCGTTCTTGCTCTGGCAGCAGGTACAGGCGAGTCATGGATTGCACCCCTTTAAGCACACTCAAGAAAGCAAACAAAGTATCTGTAAAGTACTATAGAACAAAAGAACAGATACCCAGACTGGCAGAGTTTCAAGGTTTGAAAAAAACCCTTTCTTTATTTCCCCTATGCGTTTCGGCCTTACGGCCTTCTTTAGGGGGGTATTGTGAGGGTGCAAACCTAAGATCATAAGATCATAAGATATGCCATACTGGGTCAGACAAAGGTCCATCAAGCCCAGTATCCTGTTTCCAACAGTGGCCAATCTAGGTCATACATACCTAGCAGTTTCCCCAAAAGACACAGGTTCCGCAATGCTTGTACTGGATATCCTGGGTCCCTTCTTAATAATGGTTTATGGACCTTTCCTCCAGGAACTTGTCCAAACCTTTTTTAAACCCAGCTACACTAACAGCCTTTACTACATCCTCAGGTAACAAATTCCAGAGTTTGATTACACGTTGAGAGAAAAAATATTTTCTTTTATTAGTCTTAAATAGTTTACCCTGAAGCTTCATTGCATGTCCCCTAGTCTTTCTATATTCTGATAACGTAAACAATCGATCTACGTTTACCCATTCCACTCCATTCATTAATTTATAGACCTCTATCATATCTCCCCTCAGCCATCTCTTTTCCAGGTTGAAGAGCCCCAACCTTTGTAGCCTCTCTTCATAGGAGTAGCCTTCCATCCCCTTCACCATTTTGGTGGCTCTTCTCTGTACTTTTTCTAATAATGCTATGTCATTTTTAAGATACGGTGACCAGAACTGCACACAGTATTCAAGGTGCGGTCGTACCATGGAACGATACAGAGGCATTATAATATCCTTTGTTTTATTTTCCATCCCTTTCTTTATGATACCTAGCATTCTATTTGCTTTCTTGGCCGCTGCTGCACACTGGGCAGAGGGTTTTAACATGTTATCCACGATGACTCCTAAATCTTTTTCCTGGGTGGTGGTTCCCAATGTGGAACCTTGCATTGTGTAACTATAGTGTGGGTTGTTCTTTCTTAGGTGCATAACTTTGCACTTGTCCACATTAAATTTCATCTGCCATTTGGATGCCCAGTCTTCCAATTTATCCAGATCCTCCTGCAGTTTTCCACAATCCTCTTGGGTTTTAACAACTTTAAACAGTTTTGTATCATCTGCAAATTTGATAGCCTCACTCGTTATTCCCTTTTCCAGGTCATTTATGAATATGTCAAAAAGTAGCGGACCCAGTACAGATCCCTGGGGTACTCCACTATTCACCTTTTTCCATTGGGAATATTGGCCATTTAGCCCTACCCTCTGCTTTCTATCTTTTAACCAGTTCCCGATCCACAATAGTGCACTGACTCCTATCCCATGACTTTTTAGTTTCGCCAAAAGTCTCTGATGAGGGACCTTATCTAAAGCTTTCTGAAAGTCCAGATACACTATATCAACCGACTCACCTTTGTCTACCTGTTTATGCACACCTTCAAAAAAACATATCAGATTAGTAAGACAAGATCTTCCTTGTCTAAAGCCATGTTGGCTGACTCCCATTAGGCCATGACTATCTACATGCTGTGTAATTTTGTTCTTTATGATGGTTTCTACCATTTTGCCTGGTACTGACATCAGACTCACCGGTCTGTAATTTCCCGGGTCACCCCTGGAACCCTTTTTAAAAATTGGTGTTACGTTGGCGACCCTCCAATCTTCAGGTATTACAGATGATTTTAATGAAAGTTCACAGATTACCAATAGCAGGTCCGCAATCTCATATTTCAGTTCTTTCAACACTCTTGGATGTATACCATCCGGTCCAGGTGATTTGCTACTATTCAGTTTATCAAATAGTTGTAATATATCTTCCCGGTGTAGCGATATTTCTCTCAATTCTTCCGCACCTTTAAATACCACTTCAGTCATGGGTAACATCCCTACATCTTCCTCAGTAAAGATCGAAGCAAAGAATTCATTCAGTCTCTCCGCTATCGCCTTGTCGCCTCTTAGTGCCCCTTTAACTCCTCTTTCATCTAATGGTCCAACCGACTCTCTCACAGGTTTTTTGCTACAAATGTACTTGAAAAAATCTTTATTTCGCGTTTTTGCTTCCGCAGAAAGCTTCTTCTCAAATTCTCCCTTTGCCTTCTTTATCAATGCCTTGCATTTGACCTGCCAGTGCTTGTGCTGTTTCCAGGTTTCATCGTTTGGCTCTTTTTTCCATTTCCTGAAAGATGCTTTTTTGGCAACAACAGCCTCTCTGACCTCACCTTTAAACTATGCTGGCAGTTTTATGGACTTCCTTCCACTTTTCTTAAAGCGTGGAATACAGCTGGTCTGGGCTTCCAAGATAGTATTTTTCAACAACACCCAAGCTTGATATAAGTCTTTAACCTTTGCAACTGCTCCTTTTAGTTTTTTCTTAACTATTTTCCTCATTTTATCATAGTCTCCCTTTCGAAAGTTAAAAGGTAGTACTGTGGATTTCCGTACTATCCCTGCTCCACTAATTAAATCAAAGGTGATCATGCTATGATCACTATTGCCAAGTGGCCCCAACACCCTTATCTCTTGCACTAGATCTGGTGTTCCACTAAGGACTAGGTCTAATATGGCTTCCCCTCTGGTCGGTTCGTGAACCAGCTGCTCCAAGAAGCAGTCATTTATGTCATCTAGGAACTTTATCTACCTAGCATGTCCTGCCGTGACACTGACCCAGTCGATACCGGGGTAATTGAAATCACCCATTATTATTACCGAGATGTAACTTTTGTTAGCTTCCTTGATTTCTTTGAGCATTTCATCATCCATTTGTTCATTCTGGCCATTAGAGTGCAACCCCTCCACCAATTTGATCAGCTCTATCATTATGATATAGTTTCTACCCAGGTATCACAGTGTCCCACTGGTTGTCCTCCTTCCACCATGTCTCTGATATTCCAATCATATCTAACCTCTCATTTAGTGCTATATATTCTAACTCTCCCATCTTATTTTTTAGACTTCTAGCATTTGCATACAAGCATTTTAGAGACTGTATTTTATTCATATTAATTTGGCTATTGGTAGACATGGGTAATTTGGGATCTTTAAGCTCTGTCTGCTCTGTACTCAAGGGCATTTGGGCTAGTTTACTCTTTTTTGGAACCTCTCTGCTTTTGGTAGTATCCTTCAAGGATACATTCTTCCGAACCATCCGAACCTCAAAAGAACAGAACAATAACAGTTAAAGCAAATCAATGAGTTAATAAGCAATATAAAAATTAATATATAAAAATGAAAATCAATAAAACAATAGCTGGAAAGACATATATGTAAACCGTACTGTGAATCTATATGCAACTTAAAGAGCACGACAACAGATGAGATGAGGAGGACATAACTAGAGTATAAGTGTAACTACCAATGCTTTCTTTGTATAGGGTCTCTATTACATAAGGACCATATGACACTAGAAAAATAATAATATGCCATATAAATAATACATAGCAGATGATAAAAAGATAAAAAGTTTAATACTGACAATAACATAAATAATATTAATACCATGTAAGACCATTAATGGAGAAATTAGGCCTTACCTGCTAATTGTCTTTCCTTGAATCCTCTCCGGGCCAGTCCAGGGTACCATCGGGTTGTCAATCCCCTTCAGCAGCTGAGGACTGAAAACTAAAAATCTTTGCTGACAGGCTATAGCCACTCCCCCTTGAGACAGCTCTCCAGTCTATTGTAACCAAGCAGTGTAACAGAACACACAACCACCAGCTTTACAACCGAGTCAATCGCCCGGAAGAATCAAAAAACTATCCATTAATGACCCCTATGGGAAGAAAAGGAACATACCCCGTCCCTTGCGTGAATAATGGGCGTACACACCCCCTCCGCATGCCAATGAACTAAACTGTGGTTTTGTGGATTTTTTTTTTCTTCTTGTTTTTAAATCCAATCATAGTGAAGGGAGCCCCAAACACCTCCGCCACCAGAGCAGCCCGCAGCCCCGGCGGACTGACGGAAGCGGAACCGCAAAAGAACCTGCTCGCGGTCTCCTCAATACGAACGGGAGGGCCCTGGACTGGCCCGGAGAGGATTCAAGGAAAACAATTAGCAGGTAAGGCCTAATTTCTCCTTCCTATTCATCTCTCCGGGCCAGTCCAGGGTACCATCGGGCAGTACCAGAGCAGTGCCTAAAGACGGGAGGGACCCGCGAGCCCCGCCACAATGGCAGCAGCCCCTACTCTCGCATCCCCCCCTGGCTTGGAATCCAACCTATAATGCTTCGTAAACGTATGCAGAGAAGACCACGTCGCCCCTCTACAAATATCAACCGGCGGCACCAAGGCAAACTCTGCCCAAGAAGCCACCTGACCTCGCGTAGAATGCGCCTTGAGACCTATCGGAGGCGATTTACCACCCGCAACATAAGCCGCCACTACAGCCTGCTTCACCCATCGAGCAATCGACACCTTAGAAGCTGCCTGTCCCTTCCGAGGACCCCCAAACAGAACAAACAACCTGTCCGATTTCCTAAAGGGTTTCGTGATCCGGAGATAGCGTTTCAAGACGCGCCGCAAATCCAACGTCCGTAAGGAACGATCTACTCGCGACCCTTCCAAATCCGCGAAGGAGGGAAGAGCAACAGACTGATTTACGTGGAAAGGAGACACCACTTTAGGCAGAAAAGACGGCACGGGACGAAGGAGTACGCGTTCCGCCAAAAACTGCAGATACGGTTCTCTACAAGAAAGAGCCTGAAGATCAGATATTCTCCGCGCAGAACATAAGGCCACCAGAAAAATGGTTTTCCACGAAAACTCTCTCAGGCCTCCCGACGAAGCTCCCTCAAAAGGAGGTCGAGTCAGGGCGTCAAGGACCAGATTCAAATCCCAAGCCGGCACCACAGGACGAACCGGTGGCCGCAGAACCTTCACCGCTCTGAGAAAACGCCCCATATCCGAATGAAACGACAACCTCCGACCTTGCACCGAACCCCTATAGCACGCCAGAGCCGCCACGTGAACCTTCAAGGTGTTAAGCGACAAACCTTTCTGCAAACCGTCTTGAAGAAAAGCCAAAATCTCGGGCAATGTCGCCTGAAAAGGACGAACGCTACGGCTCGTACACCAAGTCTCAAACACCCGCCAAACGCGAGCATAAGCCAAAGAAGTCGACGATCTCCGAGCCTGCAACATCGTGGATACCACCGCTGCCGAGTAGCCTTTGCGCCTCAAGCGCTGCCTCTCAAGAACCAAGCCATAAGCAAGAAGCGATCCACCTGCGGCATGAGAATGGGACCCTGCTTCAGCAGATAGCCCCGAGCTGGCAACCGCCAAGGGGAATCCACGAGCAGCCGCCGAAGATCCGCATACCACGGCCGTCTGGGCCAATCCGGCGCAATGAGAATCACCGTCCCCCCGTGACGAGCTATGCGCTGAACGACCCGACCTATCATCGGCCAAGGAGGGAAAACGTACAGAAGCTTGTCCGATGGCCAAGGATGAACCAGAGCATCGAGTCCTTCGGACATGTGCTCCCTGTGCCTGCTGAAGAAGCACGACGCCTTGGCATTGCTGTGAGTGGCCATGAGATCCAACGACGGCCGCCCCCAGCGCCACACAATGTCGAGAAAAATCATCGCGTCCAGTTCCCACTCTCCGGGATCGAGAACATGACGACTCAGATAATTCGGTCTGCACATTCTCCTTTCCTGCCACATGAGCCGCTGACAACGCCAACAAATGGGATTCCGCCCAGAGCATCAACTCCTGACTCTCCGCCAACAACAGAGCACTGCCCGTGCCCCCTTGCCGATTGATATACGACACTGTCACCGTATTGTCCGAAAAAACTCGCACCGCCCTCCTCTCGAGGAGCGCAGCGAAGGCGAGCAGAGCCAATCGAACTGCCCTGAGCTCCAGGAGATTGATCGAGAGCGACGCTTCCTCTGGAGACCAGTGCCCCTGAGTCACCTGAGACTGACAATGAGCTCCCCAGCCCGATAAACTGGCGTCTGTCGTCACTAATGTCCAAACCGGAAGCTCCAACGGCACCCCTGCTTGAAGATGACTCGGATCGAGCCACCAAGAGAGACTGATCCTCACTACCTCCGCGCAAGGCAGCTTCCTTGACAAAGGATGAAGCTGAGGAGACCACCGGGACAGCAAAGCCTGCTGCAAGGGCCGCATATGAGCTCTGGCCCAGGGCACCAGATCTAAAGCAGCCGCCATGGAGCCCAAGAGCTGCAAATATCTCCATGCCGATGGAGCCGGGAGCCGAAGAAACGCCTTTACTTGAGCCAGAATCTTTAGAACCCTGCCCTCCGGCAAGGAGACCAATCCGCGCTCCGTGTCGAACTCCGCTCCCAGATACACCAGCCAGGACTGGGGCTGCAGCTGACTCTTTGTATGGTTGATTACCCAACCGAGCGGTTCCAGGAGCTGAACCACCCGAGAGGTAGCCTCGACCGACTCCTGCCGCGAACTGGCCCTGATCAACCAATCGTCCAGATAGGGATGAACTTGAATACCTTCCATCCGCAAGGCTGCGGCCACGACCACCATGACCTTCGTAAACGTCTGAGGAGCCGTCGCAAAGCCGAACGGTAACGCTCGGAACTGAAAATGACCCGCGGGCACCGCAAACCTCAAAAAACGCTGATGCTCCGGTCTGATCGGGATATGCAGATAAGCTTCCGTGAGATCGATGGACGTGAGGAACTCTCCCGGTCGAACGGAACGAATCACTGACTGCAGAGTCTCCATCCGAAAATGAGGAACCCGCAAAGTCCGGTTGACGTGCTTGAGGTCCAAAATCGGACGAAAGGAGCCTTCCTTTTTGGGAACCACAAAATAAATCGAGTATCGACCGGACCCTAACTGGTCTGGCGGAACCGGCACAACCGCTTCCAGCCGCACTAAGCGACGTAGCGTGTCCTCTACCGCCTGTCTTTTGGTCCTGAGACCACAAGGCGACATCAAGAAGGCCTCCTGGAGCAGTCGAGCGAACTCCAGCGCATACCCATCTCGGATGATCTCCAGTACCCATTGGTCTGTCGTTATAGCGGCCCAGGCAGAGAGAAACCCCTGTAAGCGGCCCCCTACAGGAATCTCCACCTGGACCAGCTGACCTTCATTGCGGCTTCTTAGAAATGGACTGCTGGGCAGGGAAATAGCCTCTACCAAAACCTCTGGAGCCACGAAAAGGCTGAGCCCTAGGCACGAAACGCCCTCTGGGATAGGGAGAAAAACGCGCCCCTCGAAATCTACGAAATTCCCTACCCTGCCCACGCTGAGTAGACGACTGTTTGAAAGACTTAGGGCGATCCTCCGGCAAACGCCCCCCTTTGGAATCACCCAAATCCTTTACAATCTTCTCCAAGGCCTCCCCAAACAGCAGCTTGCCCATATACGGGAGCTTACTGAGTCGAGCCTTCGAGGAGGCGTCGGCCGACCAATTCCTTAGCCAAAGGAACCTCCTAGCCCCAATCAAGGAGGCCATAGCTTTAGCCGAAATACGAATCAAGTCATAAAAGGCATCCGCCTGATAGGCCGCCGCCGATTCTAACTTCGCTCCCTCAGAGGAGGACTCCACCGAAGAATCGGAAGGCGACCCCCCCTGGAGCCAACGGATCGACGCTCTAGAAACAAACGCCCCACAAATGGAAGCCTGGAGAGCGAGAGCACAGGAATCAAAGGCTTGCTTAAGCAGTCCTTCCAGCTTGCGATCCTGCAGATCCTTAAGCGCTGTACCGCCTTCCACAGGGATCGTAGTCTTCTTCGTCACTGCAGAAACCAGCGCATCCACCTTAGGCATCTTCAGCAATTCCTTCTCGTCATGTGGAATTGGATAAAGACGACCCAGCGCACGACTGCCCCGGAGCGAAGCCTCCGGGCACTCCCATTCAGACTCTATCATCTGCTTTATGACCCGGTGGAGCGGAAAACAAGGTTGCTCTGCTTTAAAACCTTGCAACAAGGGATCCTCCAGCGGTTCCTGCTGCACCGTAGGGAGAAGGATATTCAAGGCTGCCAAAGACTGTCCAATCAGCGCCCCCAATTCCTCCTTACAGAACACTCGAAAGAGATTTGGGTCTTCACCCGGAGCCAGCTCACCATCCTCCAGCTCAGCTACCCATGGATCAAAACCAGCCTCCGAAAAAACTTCCGTCTCATCGCACTTCTGAGGCTCAGGCAGCGACTGACCGAAGCCTTCCACGGCAGCAGCTACGCCTGCACGGGAAGACCCTTCTCCAGGATCGGACCCAATATCCCCCGAGGACCCCCCATCCCCACTGGAAGACAAGGGAACTTTGCTGCCCTGGGACACCTTTAAAGTATAAGCTCTATGGAGAGCTAGAATAAACTCCGGGGAAAAGAAAGCAGCCAAAGGTTCCTGAGCTTCAGGAAGTGTGTGCTGCTCTTTCAAATCAGACGCAGAGTCTCTCACAGACTTAGATTTCTTCTTGCCTTGCTTTTGTTTGCCCGCAGGAGAAACGGCGGGCTTATCTAAAATGGCCGCCGTTCCCGCCTGATCCAGCACGCTAAGGGATTTCGGAGCTTCCATCTTGCTACCCTGTGAAACTAAAAGACCAAGAAAAACTGCCCCGACGACTGAAAACCGCCAGCCGAAACCGCAAACGAAATCGCATGCAAAATCAGATCCCCCGGAACACACACACATACACACACACAGGCTAAGTCCCGACTGCAAGTAAGAACCAAAAATCAACTGACCTGAATGCAGCACTGAAAGGCCCCGAAGCTCCCGATCCCGCTGCTAGCGGGTAAGTGAGCTGCGGATGTGCAGACAAGAGGGAAGAGGTACCTGGGGCTCCCAGGAACAATCACCCTGCAATCAACGGCCCGGTTCACCTCGGGAGACAGGCTCTGCCCCCGTGAACGCTGTCGAAGTGCTCCTCCACGGAAGTACTCCTCTGAGGACTTCTCAACCAACTTTATTGACAAAACCCCACAAGGGAAGAGGTACAGGAGATAGAAGAGAGAAATTTAACTCTGCTAGAGCCAATTCCTCTCAAAAGTCTGCTAATGAAAAGGCCAGCTGCAACTGGAAAGAGAGCCTGCCAGCTTTCACGTCCTGTTCAGCTGCTGAGGACTGAAGACTGGAGAGCTGTCTCAAGGGGGAGTGGCTATAGCCTGTCAGCAAAGATTTTTAGTTTTCAGTCCTCAGCTGCTGAAGGGGATTGACAACCCGATGGTACCCTGGACTGGCCCGGAGAGATGAATAGGAAAAATAGTTTGCTATAAGAAAATAAATAAATAAATAGAACCACAATTTTATTACTTTTATTTGGTTTTACTATATGTTCTATGTTGATATCATATTTAGGAAGGTTCATTTTGATAATTCTATCTTTTTAACTAGTTCAGCGGCAACGCCGACATAGCAGCACTGCCTGCTCTTTTTTCTAACTCTGAATGTACCATAGCTTGAACAATATTGTTCCTACATTATACATTCACAACATAGGATCCCCACTAGCTGGATGATAAACATTGGGTACGCTAAAAAATTCAGCAAAAGTAGTCAGATTCACTTGTTTCATTTGGTTCGGCGGGGAAACGCCGACATAGCTGTCTTTCTCTGTTCTCCCTATTATGTCCTCAATCATTTTACTGATATAATGTTACATTATTATTGCATAATAAGAAAGTTTCTAAGTGCATTCCTTGTTTATTCATGTGTCCTTTTTTTGGGACAGTCTTGATACATGGGTATCATTATTCATTACATGACCTTTCATCTCTGCGCGGCGGGAAAACGCCATTAAATACAAACATACCACTGGCTCGGACTTCACTACTGCTATGCAGATAATGCTGAGCATTACGGTAAGACAGCTGTTTATTTCTGCTCACGTTTTACATTCTAATGTAGGATTCATTGGGTTCCTTTTAATTTTAAAGTTTGGCAGGTAATCTTTTTTAGATGTTGTGTTTCATTGAGATAAATAGTACACAAGGTACGTTCTCAATATCACGTATTTTGGCGGAATGTGTTTTGGTTCTTTGAATGCGATTTTGACAACTAAGTTCTAGTCATTATTTTTACATCCATCATAGAACCACGATTTTGATGGCAATTTATAATATGTGATCACTTTCATTTAGATTTGCTATATGAAACGTTCAGTTTGATCTTTTTATCTTTTTAATTAGTTCAGCGGCAACTATCTGCTCTTTTCTCCAACTCTAAGGGGTATGTTTACTAAACCGGGCTAACGGTTAACCCAGGCTATCTGCAACTAGGTCCCATTGAATAATATGGGACCTAGTGGCAGATAGCCCGGGTTAACCATTAGCCCAGTTTAGTAAACATACCCCTAAATGTATCATAGCTTGACACAATATTGTTTTTATATTATACATCCATAACATATGATCACCTGTAGCTGTTTTCAATAACACTAGTTATGCTGATATTTCAGCTAGTCAGATTTACTTGTTTGTTTGATTCGGCGGGTAAACGCCAACGTAGCTGTTCTCCAATTTTAAATGCATTGACATTTGGAAAGTATAGTTCTTCTATACTATATCCCCAATAATCATTTCACTGATAAAACGTTATGTTATAACTGTATTACAAGAAAGAATAAAAAATGTTTTCATTACATTGCTTATTCATACATCCTGTTTTGGGACAGCCATTTTCAAAGCTCTTAAATAAATCATCTTTCTAAGTTTGAAAATTGGTATATCATGATTCATTTTATTTTGATATTCCAACACAATACATTAATATTTGATACAATGCCTTTTTGAAAAGCTTTCAGGATATCTTTGCTGTTTTGTTTTTCATAGTGTTCCTCCCTTATTATGATTTCTTTTGAAGACGTTTTTTTGAGTCCTTTTGTCTTTTCGATATTGATATCATTTTCAGGGAGTTCTTTCACATATCTGGCTTTTTCCTTATAAGAGGTGTCTTATATTTTTATTTGCTAAATTTTTTTTTATTTAAAGATGCTTGTGTGATTTAGATGTTGACGATAAAATATTATTCATGTTTTTATATGTTTACCTTTGATGATTCTCTTTTTAATATGTTCTATTTATTTATTTATTTTCTTATAGCAAACTATTTATTAATGGTCTTACATGGTATTAATATTATTTATGTTATTGTCAGTATTAATCTTTTTATCTTTTTATCATCTGATATGTATTATTTATATGGCTTATTATTATTTTTCTAGAGTCATATGGTCCTTATGTAATAGAGACCCTATACAAAGAAGGTATTGGTAGTTACATTTATACTCTAGTTATGTCCTCCTCATCTCATCTGTTGTCGTGCTCTTTAAGTTGCATATAGATTCACAGTATGGTTTACATATATGTATTTTAGCTTTGTGGTCATTTTTTTTATGTTAGCGGTATGTCTTTCCAGCTATTCTTTTATTGATTTTAATTTTTATATATTAATTTTTATATTTCTTATTAACTCATTGATTTGTTTTAACTGTTATTGTTCTGTTCTTTTGAGGTTTGCACCATCACGATAGCCCCCCCCCCCCCCCCCCCCGAAGAAGGCCATAAGGCCAAAACGCGTAGGGGAAATAAAGAAAGGGGTTTTTTCAAACCTGAAAACTCTGCCAGTCTGGATATCTGTTCTTTTGTTCTATTGCACCCCTTTAAGACCAGCCCCTGGCAGATCCCACTCATCCTGGATCATCTGTCCTACTACTCCATGTACCGGGAAAACGTTCTGCGATTTCCGTACCACCTGGAACAGCGGATCTTACAGCACCTCTTCCTCTGCTGGGAAGTTAGCAGACATATTCAGGGCCTTGAGGGATTCCAAGGTACGCACAGAATGTGAGCCCTTTGGGGATGAGGAATTGTATTGTAAACCGCTTTGATGCCCTTCGGCCTGGGCAGCATATCAAGAAATTGCATAAACATAAACATAAAGATGAGCGCAGGTAGCTTCTCCCGGCGGAAAACCTGAACAATCCGGGCCTGATCCTCCTGCTCCGGGATCTCTCCTTCTTCCAACTCCTCCTGCAGATGTAGCTCCATGTCAAGGTCTTCCCCATCCAGCCCCTCCAACAACGGTGATTGCTGCCACCCCTCTAAGCCTCTAGCCCGCTTAGATGCCACTGCTCCTGACTTGTGCTCTTTTGATTCTGACAGCCTCTTAGCCCTGTGTTCCGGGGCTGAGAAGCTGCTTGCCAAGCCCTGTTGACGCAGGCAAAACGCCTTATTCCAAAGTAAGACAGACTCCGGTGAGAACTCCCCCAGGAACCCTACTGCTCCCTGGGCTTGAGGGATGGATGGTCCGGGCATCGAGCAGGAACCAAGGGCCGGATACGTTGAAGGTAACATGGTGCCCCCCGCCCCCAGGGTCTCTTGCAACCAGGAGGGACTCTCCTGCCTCAGCTTATCCTGCAGGCCCTGCTCCAATGACTTAGCCTCTTGCTTGCAGTCTAGGTAGATGCCTGCCTCCGAGACCACACCCCATCGGGGATCACATATCTTGAGGATTTTTAGATTGACAAGCCTTGTTGTACCTTAAAGATATGAAATGGACCTTGCACTGATCCAATCAAACTTTCTCCGAGTAAAGTTTACATTTTGTTCTAAGTACTACAAATGGCTATAAGGGAGTACAGCTTCCCTTACAAGCAATATTACAAATTTAATAGGTACATAATCTGAGTTAAGAGACAAGGGATGATCATGTCAGGTTACTCACTGACCATAGACAGATGGAAGAATTTTATTTGCCTCCTATCCACTGACTGTGACTATCTTTCAAATTAAATACATTTCTTGTATGCAAGTACTTCCTGTTTTCACAGAACTGTAGCTGCTACAAACCTATATGCAGACCTTTTTTTCCCCACTTATCTTTCATTTATTTCTGTCTCTGACTTTTTATCTGACCCTTCTCAGGAGAAAGTCACAATGTCTCAACCAACTGCCACTTACATCACCTGACCAGGCACAACAGCATTCTGATATCTGCCCAGCAACAATGGCATTTCTAGTTAGGCTTTTCTCACAGGTCTGCATCAAGTCATTGTGCACTGAATAGGTTTTGAGCTGTATAACACAAGGAATGCTTAAGGATTAAGTGGAGTTCACCCCCCTTGATACCATCCTATACCAGGCACTGCAGTCTGCCGGCATGGTGGGAAGGGCTGGAGCACTCCCCAGGAACGCCCTCAATCTGTACTCAGGTAAGTAAAAGGATCCCTATCATAGTGCACCTCCACGGGCTCAGGCACAGAGCACTAGAGTACTTGAACTAAAATAAAATAAAATAAAATACAACCAATTTACTGAAATCTAATTAACTGAAACTGAAATTAAAAAGAAACTGCAAATGGCCCCCTAGGAAGAAGCTGCTCTGTCCTGCTTTATTCTCCGGTGGATGCCTCTCCCAGGCACCCAAAACACGGCAGGGGGTTAAAACACATGCAGGCCTGAATAAGAAGAAATCACGCCTAAGTGCAGCAGAGGGAGTTTCCCACATCGCTACAGGCTACCAAACACGCGGCAGCAGGCCACTCTCTGTCTCCTCGTGTTCTGGCGGTTGCTAGGGGTTCCTGCTCTCCCCCCCCCCCCCCCGCCACTCTTTACCTTGGAGCCTCTTTGCCACGTGGCTTTTCTACCCCTCGCGTTCAGCCTTCCTTCCCGGCTTTGGTGCTGAGGGGGGAAACTCAGAGCTATAGCTTTCACTCCTGTCAATTAACTGCAGCCCCCGTGGTGACTCCTCACCCAATAATGGGCTCGGACTGAGGAAGGCACCCATAGAACTCCTCCCCCCCCCCCGAAATCCTGGGGAGAGAGGGGGAAGAAGGAATATCCTCCCCTCAGCCCTGTTGTTCCCCGGGTTCTCTCTGTTCCTTCTGATTTTCTTTTCACTTCTGCCTTTAAAACAAAGAAACCTGCACATTAACAGGGGAAATAAAAAGCAAACTCTAACTAAACCTATCTCTTTAATTGTCCCTTCAGTGAGTCCAGCACCCTGGCTCACTACCTCCTCCAGCTGCTTGGAGACTGAGCATACTGGGACTGGTAAGCGGTGCCAGCTGCATATGTACACTAGTGTCATCAAAAAGATGACATGCTAAGTCTCCAAGCAGCTGGAAGAGGTACACTACCCAGAGGTGCGGGATGGGACTGGACTGGAGGAATGATAAGGAACAGAGCATTAGGGTTTAGGATACTTATGATCTCAGCCGCACTGGTGAAAAAGTGCATTTCAGACTGCTGTGTGTCTACTGGGGAAGAAGCCAAAAAAACTTTCAGAACCTATAGAACAAAGCTTCCATGCTATAACAGTCATAATTGACAGGAATCATACAGTAACAAATTGAAATTACACTTACCTGGTAATTGTAGTTCCTTTAGGAACTCCAGTTTAGTCCTCCACCTGTGGGTAGTGTACCTCCTCCTGCAGCTTGAAGACTGGGCATGTCAAACATGTGACATCACTGGATGTAGCCTGCTGGTCTCTCTCATCAGCCCCAGTGAACTATTGACAAAGCACACTCAAAGGAGCAACAAATAAGCATCTAATATATCACATTAACTGTTGAAAACCAGAACTTATAAACACTAACTATATACAACGGAATGTTCATATGGAAAGATAGGCCTTTTCTCTTGTGCTTTTTCCTTCCGCCTTAGACAGAATCAGATATTAGAACGAGACAGAATTGAGAGAAAAGAATAACCAAAAATATACCTACCGGTAATCTCACTCTTCTCCCAATGGCCTCTGTCCTACAAGCCATAGCATCCCGGGCAGGAATGAGGACTAAACTGGAGTTCCTAAAGGAACTACAATTACCAGGTAAGTATAATTTCAATTTCCTTATCGTTCCTCCAGTTTAGTCCTCCACCTGTGGGATGTAACAGAGCAGTAACTAATGGGAGGGGCCTTTCCAGCCAGCTTGCAGCACCCCCCCCCCAAATACCACATCTTGTGCTGACATCACATCCAGGCAGTAGTGTTTACTGAACATATGAAGAGACGATCAGGCAGCCGCCCTGCAAATATCCCCCGGTGGGACCAAACTGTGCTCCGCCCAAGACGTCGTCGCCTGTGCTCTGGTCGAATGAGCTCTTAAACCTGCTGGCACCTCTCGCCCATACAGAAGATACGCTGAACCAATCGCCTCTCTAATCCATCGAGCAATAGAAGCCTTCACAGCCGCTTCCCCCCTGCGGGAATCGCCAAACAAGACGAACAAATGATCCGATCTGTGAGAGTTCTCTGAAACCTTCAAATACTGCCACAGTACTCACTTTATATCCAAATGGCGCAATCCTCAGTCCGCAGAAGTTCCCTCCAGTGAACCCAGAACCGGAAGAGACACCGTCTGGTTTAGATGAAACGGGGAAACCACTTTAGGCAAAAAGGAGGGAACCAGCCTCAATACCACTTTTTCTCTGGAAAAGGACAAAAACAGTTCCCTACAAGACAACTCCTGTAGCTCCGAAATTCGCCACGCTGAACAAATAGCTACCAAGAACACCGTCTTCAGCGTTAAATCTTTGACCGACGCCTTGTGCAATGGTTCAAACGGCTCCTTAGCCAATGCTCCTAAGACCAAATTGAGATCCCACGGAGGCACAACAATTCTGCGTGAGGGTCGCAACCGGGTTACCGCTTTCAGAAAACGCAACACATCGACATGGGCACTAAGTGACGCTCCATGCACCTTGCCGCGATAGCGCTGCCAACTGCACTCTTAAGGAACTGGCCGCCAGGCCCTTCTCGAACCCCTCTTGCAGAAAGCTTAAAACCTCCGGCACCGAAATGGTCGCCATGCGAACTTGCCTCCTGGAGCACCAATCCTCAAACACACGCCATACACGAACATACGCCAAAGACGTAGACTTCTTCCTTGCTTTGAGTAAGGTTGTGACTACTGCCCCAGAGTAACCTTTTTTCCTTAGCCTAGCCTTTCAATGGCCAAACCGTAAGCAAGAACCGATCCACTTGGGGCATCCGAAGCGGCCCCTGTAGTAACAGACTGTCTGACACCGGTAACCTCCATGGTTCCCCGTCAAGCAGCCGGACGAGATCGGCGTACCATGGCCACCTTGGCCAATCTGGGGCCACAAGCAACACTCTCCCCCGAAGAGCCTCGATGCGTTGCACCACCCGGCCTATGAGCACCCACGGGAGAAACACATATAGGAGACCTGACACGGGCCACCGCTACATGAGCGCGTCAATCCCCTCGGACATCCTCTCTCGCCATCTGCTGAAGAAATGGGACACCTTTGCTGACCGAAAAGTCGCCATGAGATCCATAATCGGCGGCCCCCAGCATAGCACCACTTGTGCAAACACCTCCAGATGCAACTCTCACTCTCCTGCATCCACTTGGACTCTGCTGAGAAAATCCACCATCACATTGTCCTTTCCCGCAATGTGAGCTGCCAAAATCGCTGGCAGTCGATGCTCTACCCACGCGAAAAGCGCCTCCGCTTCTTTTTCCATGGCCACACTGCCTGTACCACCCTGTCGACTGATGTAGGCCACTGTTGCAGAGTTGTCCGATAGCACTCGAACTGCTCTTCCTGTCACCGCAGTCTCGAAGGCCTGCAGCGCTAGCGTCACAGCTTTGAGATCCAACCTGTTGATCGACCATGTACTCTCTTGAACCCGTCCAAATACTTTGCACAAAGAGATCTCCACAATGTGCTCCCCAACCCGCGAGGCTTGCGTCCGTCAATAATGGCAACCATTCTGGCTGCTCCGGGGGCATCCCTGTCCGCAATGATGCGGCATCAGCCACCACCGCAGAGACCGCCTGACCTCGGGGGGACAGGGAAGCCGCTTGCTCAGCGAGTCGTTTTGATGAGTCCAGTGGCGGAGTAGCGCTCGCTGCAAAGGTCGCATGTGACTTGGCCCATGGTACCGCTTCCAATGTTGCCGCCATTGTCCCTAGCACCCGAAGGTAATCCCAGGCCGAAGGTGCCGGGGAGGCCCGGAACTGGCGGACCAACACTCTCATGAGTTGCACTCATCGATTCGGCAGAAACACTGCACCCTTCTTCGTGTCTAAGCACATCCCCAGATACTCAAGATCCTGGGATGGCACCAAGTGGCTCTTTGCCGTACTGACAACCCAACTGAGGCTCTCCAAGAACTTCACCACCTTGTCCGTTACCTGCACACTCTCGGCCTCTGATTTTGCTTGAATCAACCAATGGTCGCGATACAGATGTACCAGAATCGCCTCCTTTTGTAACGCTGCCGCGACCACCACCATAATTTTGGTGAAAGTTTGCGGTGCTGCTGCTAGCCCGAAAGGCAACGCTTGGAACTGATAGTTCCCCCATGGAAGGGCGAAACACAGTAATGTTTGATGGCCCACTCTGATAGGAATGTGCAAGTACGCTTCTGTAAGATCGAGGGATGTCAAGTACTCTCCTTGGCGAACCGCCACAATGACGCAGCGCAAAGTCTCCATCCAGAAATGCGGCACTCATAGACAGCGGTTCACTCCTTTTAGATCCAAGATAGGGCAAAGGGATCCGTCTTTCTTTGGTACCACGAAATAAACTGAGTATCGACCCCTGCCATAATCTTCTATCGGCACCGGGACGACCGCACCTATTTGCAACAATCAGTCTAGCATGCATCGTACCACCAAGGTTTTCCGCTACCCCCTGCAGGGGGACATCACGAAGGAATCCTGGACTGGCTTTGCAAATTCCAGCGCATAACCATCCCGAATTATCTCCAATACCTACTGGTCTGACGTTATTTGGGCCCAGGCAGGAAGAAACCCACGAAGCCGTCCTCCTATCGGTTGACTTCCTACCGGGGCCCGCCTCACTTCATTGCGGCTTTCGAGTTGAGGATGTAGCCGCTGCTGCAAAACCTCTACCTGCTCCTCGAAACCCACGAAACCCTTGGGTTCTAGAAGCAAATCTTCCTCTCTGGAATCCACCCAAGCGGGAAGTCCGAAACCTCCTAAAATCTCTAAACTGACCCCGGAAGGCCGGCACAGACCTCCCCTGCTTAGGCTTATCCTCAGGAAGCTTTCCACCTTTAGACTCCCCTAAATCCTTAAACAACTTGTCAAGATCCTCTCCAAACAACAAGTTGCCCTTAAACGGAAGCTTACTGAGACACGCCTTAGAAGACCTGTCGGCCGCCAAATTACGCAACCACAAGGATCTGCGAGCAGCAACCAACGACGCCATACTATTAGCCAATGCTCTGATCAAATCATAATGGACATCCGACAGATAAGCCGAGCTGGACTCTAGGCAGTCCAATTCTCTCAAAGTTTCTTGCTCTAACAGGGCCGACTAACGCAAACTTTGGGACCATCGGAGACAAGCTCGAGCAACCCACACTCCACAAATGGCAGCATGCAATGACAAAGTGTCTGCTTCAAAAGATTGTTTCAACAAACCATCCACTTTTCTATCCTGTGCATTTTTTAAAGCTGCACTACCTTCCACTGGGATAGTGGTTTTCTTAGTTACCGCGGACACCGCCACGTCAATCCGTGCAGTCCGAAATTTCGCCTTATCCTTATCTGCCAAGGGATATAGCCTATTCATAGTCCTGATCCCTCTGTCCAGCCTCCGGTTGGTCCCACTCCCCCTGGATCATCTGGTCCACCACTTTATGCACGGAAAAGACTACCTGAGTTTGCCTCACCACCTGTATAATCGGGTCTTCCTCATTTTCCTCTTCTACTGGCTGCACCGTGGCCAGCTTCAGCATTTGAAGGGATTCCGTAATCAGTGCTGTCAACTCCTCCTTACGAAATATCCAAATGATTTTCGCCTGATCCTCCAGTTCCGGAATCTCCCCTTCTTCCAATTCCTCCATACCTACTTCAGGCTCTTCCTCTGGCTCCTCTGGGTCTTGCCACTCCACATCAGAGGGTGAAAGCTCCCGAGGCCTAGACCTCTTTGGTGGCTTCGGTGCACTACAACCCACATCAGCTGTTCCTTGCTGCTGTGGCGTCGCAAGCAGAGGCAATGGTTCCGGCATTTTCCCCTGTCCTTAAGCAGAACGCCTGATACATGATCAGGACAAAGTCCGGGCAGAAATCACCAAGTTGCGGTTCCGAACCCCCAGCCGGAGGTACCCCCGACGATCCGACTGGAGTGTCATGGACTGCCCCTGGGGAAGGGGTCAGCTGAACCTCTCCTTCCGCTCCAGCTGCCGCAATTTGCAGCTCCTTTCCTACCTTGACCTCCATCTGCTGCTCCACACTGGTGGACACTGCCGTACAACCCCGGCAGATTCCAGACTCTGCGATAGCACCTCTCTGGTACCGCAGACTATGCACAGAGGGCGTGCCGCCATAAGCTACACCCCTATCCAAGAAATCACTGTAGTGCTTATTGTTATTTTCCTTTTTATTTCAATCCCCCCAGCCAAACAGGGCTGAAGTGTAATTGTCAGAATCACCTCACCTAATAACTTACCTAGGAACTCCTCGAGGCTACCTTTCCAGCAATCCTGCAGGGGTAGACCCACCCCCCACACACACAAAGGACCCCCAAAATAAAAACCACCGCACACGAAATTTGCGGATGGGGAAGGAGAAGCAGAGCTTTGCAGCCTTGGAAGTCCCAGCGCTAGCGTTTGCCACGCGACGACCACGCTCTCAAAATGGCCGCCGCTGTCTTCAGCTCGAAAATGGCACCAAAATCGCCGAGACCTATTTAGCCCCCTACTAACCTTTCCCCTGCTTGCCGAGCTCCTTTCTCTGCCCCCGCAATACAGCTTACCTCAAAACCACGTTTACCGGCGTTCTACGCTGTCGCGGAGGTCCAGCCCGCACGGCTCCGCTCAGCAGGAGTATGAGCGCACCACCACCGGGCGAACACACCGCCAGGAAACGTAGTGATTCGGAAGGAACGTGTCAGCTCCGATCACCACCGATGGCCGGTTTCACTGACTTGCAGAGCTCTCCCCTGTACTAGCAAGGGGAAGAGAGAGACGGAATCCAAATCAAAGCATAAACCTATGCTACTGCTACCCTAACTGCTCCTTTTCCATTCCTCTAGTGAGTCCAGCACCTAGGCTCACTACGTCCTCCTGCTGCATGAAGACTGGGCACACGGGCTGATGGTAGAGACCAGCAGGCTACATCCAGTGATGTCACAATTTTGACATGCCCAGTCTTCAAGTTGCAGGAGGAGGTACACTACCCACAGGTGGAGGACTAAACTGGAGGAACAATAAGGAACCCTGTATTTAACAAGTGGGAATGGCATGTGCAGCATGGCTCATGGAATTATTTCCATCCCCTCTACAAGTGGCTGTGTGGGTGTGGGTGTGTGTCCATGCACATGTGTGTTTGTATCAGTGTTGCCTGTGTGCATTTATGTTGTCTCTGTCTGTATCACGAACCTAAAATTGAGACAAAAGAGGTAATTTGAATGGAGCAGTTTCCAAACATTTGATTTGTTTAGAAAGGATAATAAAAGCAAACCTAATGTGATAATATATCTAACCATTATATGTTCCCGTCAGCAAATTAGAATGCATGCATTTTACATTTTAACCACGGGGTACCAGTGTAGCAAGGAAACAAATATTGCTCAGTTTGTTCATAGTACCAGTAGACTAGCAATAAAGCATTTTTATTCTTTTCAGGCCAACAAAATTATACATAAGGGGTTGATAAAATGTCTGTTTGGGGGCAATCTCTATACCAAACTTGGTCCCATTTTGTTAAATTTTTGGAGTGAAGTTATACTGTGAGTTTGCTGAGTTTGGACCAGAGAGGGTCTAGTAAATGTTATAGTTTGAGGTAATCACTTTTGATTAAATTGTGCAAGTGGCTGTAAACTGTAAAGTAGCTGTATGTGAACTGAGGAAAATTGTTAGCAAGAAGTCTATTTCAAAGTTTCCCATTCAATTGTATAAATAAAAACATGTAAATAGTACTTCAATATCCTACTTACTCCTAGTAAAGAAGTTTAGTACTGAGTTCTTGCCCCAAAGAGCCAAACCAGTAGGGACTCTATTTAACACGGTGTAGGCATTTTTCTGTGGGTGTGTCTGTTTCTGCATACGTCTGTTTATATGCTTATGTGTTTCTGAGTGCACATGCATTTGCGTGTGTGTGTATGCACTGTATAGGTATGTCTGCTTATCTGTGTTGGCTCTGTGTGTGTTTGACTGGTAAAGGAGAGGAGAGGCACAATTTAAAAGGAGCAATTCCCTAGCAGTTATGTTTCAATATATTGCTTTTCTATACTGCAACTGTTGAAATTCCCTCTTCCATATATATATACTCATACATTAGGCATTTTTCTGGGGACTTGATTTCACTGGAACACCCAGTCTAATATATAGGGGCTTTTACTAAAGATTAGTGCTCATTAATTAAATGAACATTTTTTAAGTGCCACTGTTCTCACAGAATTAAAAGGGCATTAAAACCTTTAGTAAAAGGGTCCCATCATTTCTTTACAACATTCTATTGGAATACAAAAAATACAAAGGTAGCACTGCAAAAGATTACATTGAGTCCTAGTGGGAAAATAAAACAAGCTGGATTTTTATAGATTCCTACATATAAGCTGCACATTAGCAAAATACAACACAATGGTAACACATGTAGACCACAGACAGATTCTCACCAAATATACAATAAGCAATCACACACTAGACATGCTGACAAAAACTGAATTGGAAACCCTAAGAAGCAAGACTGCATGCAGTGCAGCACTGGAAAAATAAAAATAAATGTAGTTTCTCCTGTACTGAGAAAAATACAGACATTAGAGATGCATATTCTTGAATCTGACATATTCCAACCACCTAACTGAAAATAAAATGTTTTCTATTTTTATAATGGCATTTGCCCGGACTCTTATGTCTGCATTTCCCAGTTGCTTTTCTAGTTCCCTCTGTCCTGTCCTAATGCTTTCTCCAGTGTCTCCTGTCCATTTTTCTCTCTCCCATCATAGATTTAAAGCTGGGGTTAAACATGGTTCTTCCATCAGGCTTATCCAGAGTTTGCTAGTGCCTCCCATAGACATTAGGGCAGTTAGTTTCCCTCCTTCCCACCTATGTTGTGCCCTATACCCACTACATAGGTTGCAATAGTTTGTATTATTGTCCTATGATCTTCCCTTTCCTTTCCCATTATGTCTGCAGTTTGACATGCTCTGCCTGTGATATGTCCACAAAAATTCTATTGATTGCATACCAGAGTTGACAATGTATACTGTGTAATAGTGGTATACCAAATGTCTGTAAATAAATTAAATTCATTTTGTCTTATATACTTTCTCCCCTATATCTGTCCTTGACATTGATCTTCCCCTCATATCTCGCTTTCCTCCATTTCTCTTTACTTCCTCTCTAGCCACTCAGATTGCTCTCCTTACCCTCCTCTCTCTCTCGCTCTCTCTCTCTCAGCCTTCTTCTGTGTAAAAAAAATCATTTTTAAAGTTATGACTTTTATGGAGAATTAAACCATATATTGAACTGTCAGACTTTAGAACTATTTTGCAACAGTTAATACATACTAACTCCATTGGATTACTGCAATTCAGTTTTGCATGGGCTTCCCCCAATCTTCCATTAAGCCACTTCAAATTGTACAAAATGTGGCTGCTGTTTTGGTTACTGGTGCTAAATTACAGGAGCATACATCTTAGTTCTATATGCCCTTCCTTGGCTTCCATTAGAATGGCCAACTTGATTTAAATTTGTGATGTTACTATTTAAGGTTTTAAGACTTTGTATATTTTCTCCTTTATCTATTCTGGCCAAACTGTATCATCTCAGACGTTTTTTTAGATCTCATGGGGTTTAGTAGAAATCTCAGTATGACATGATATTCGTGGGGTGAAACTTCAAAACAGAATTCATTCTGTTGCTAATCCAAGCATTTGGAATCAATTGCCAGCTGAGATATGTTATTGACTGATGCACTTGGTTTTAATAAAAAGTTAAAGGCCTCTTATTTTATCCAAGTGCTCAGAGATAAAGGAAGTTTTAAATCATTTTGGGATGTATTTTGTCATGTTTGTGTTTATGATTTATATGTAATTTTGCCATAGTTGCTTTGTATGATTATTTATTATTTCATGTGTATTTTGTTAGCTGCCTAGATCTTTGAGTGGTTGGGGTTATAAGAACTGTTAAATAAATAAAATAAATAAAGAAGAGATTTTTATTTAGTGGTTGTGAAAATTTAGCCATGCAAACAGAAGATGGGAATGGGTCACGGTTGCTGCTACAGGTGACAAACTCCTGATATCTCTCTCTTCTCTGATTCCCTTTGTTATTCTCCCATTCTCCAAAGAGCCTGAGGAATCAGCAGTTCTTTCATTCCACATATTTCTTACACATCATCTAAAAACTGCAGCAAATACAACAAATACAAAATGCAGATGAGACGTTCCTTTAAACTGTTCCATAAAACAATCTTGAAACGAGAATGACTCCAAGAGAATAAGTAACTATGATCCCTTAAACATAGGTGGTTTGTTGCCCCCCCCCCCCCCCCAAATATTGCAGGTACTAATGGTGATCTGGTACCCCTTCCTCCACTGTCAGCATGACTTCCTTATCTTTTGCGCCCCCCCCCCCCCCAAAATAAGAATGCAAACTACACTGATTCCCTTAAAGCAAACAAAGTTGGAAAGGTTTCATGAGTCAAAATACAAAACTTGTATGATCCCATATCTCAAAGTGATCAACAACAACAAAAAAGAAACAATTAAGTTCAAAACTTTGAATGAGGCATTTCAATCGTGAGCAATTGCTTCAATGCATCGAGTTTTTATGTAAATGTTTGCATACTGCAAAAAAAATGTTTAACCAAAAACGAATTCAACTGTTTTATGTCAGATTTAAATATACTGCCTTGCTAGTTTACTATTTTCCGAAACTGAAAAATTCTGAAAATAAATCTGATTAATAACTGGTATTGCAAGAAACTACATTATCAAAATCGGTATATGAACATATTATTTTTACTGTTCTTTTAGTATCACAATCTCAACTAATAAGACATCTATCATCGGTCAATTCTGATACAATTCTGAACCATTTCCATTCATCCTTTGTTCTCTTTGAAGAAAACAGAAGCCGACTGAATGCTCTAGTCTAGAGTCTAGATACTGAAACGATAAGAAGACGGTAATGAATGGAAGGAACATCGTTGAAACCAACACATGCCGACAAATAAATGCCGCTCCGGCTTTAAAAGCTTTAGTTACATCCTCCTGTGTCTACGGCCCCTGTTAGAGGTGTGGACTAACACTTACACGTTGACTCCGAGAGCTGTCCAGCGCCAGCCTCGAGGATCACGCACTGAACCTATCACGCATGTTCCCACGCGAGCAGGAGAGTTCCACTTCCGGACCGTTGCCCCGGTAACAGAGATGCTTTTGCCTTTCTGCAGGGCAAGCCCTCGAAAAACCGAAGTACGGAACACGTGAACAATACGTCATCGTCAGCTTAGCTAGTGCTAGAGTCGTCTACTGATCGTTTGTAGAGCTAGAGGACAGGAGTTCAAGAGATGTGGGGTTTGCATGTATTATATAAACGACCCGCACCTGAACCCTCCACCATTCTCCAGCACACTTTTCTCCTTTATGAATCATAAAGAGAGATGCTGTGTTAGGGTTTCTTGGCTTCATTTGGGGTGGGGTGATATAGTTACATATTCATTTACATATTTGCATATTCATTATAGTTATCTTCTTTTTTTTTTAAAGCTAGATGGATAGGAAGCTAGTATACCAAACAGACAAGGGATGAGCTGGTGCCCCCAAGATACTGAAAAGGAGTAGTGGCTCTCATTCAGTTGCTTTGCCAAAAAAAAAGGAAAGCAACATTCTCAGGCTAAATAATTAAAATGCAGCAAAAATTGTAGCTGTTTAGTTATTTAGCCAATGAAAAAAAACTGGCAGTCTAAGATTAAAAAACTACTGACCCCTGTAAATATATAGTCTGCAAAAAGCAAAGGAGATGTAAGATGCTCACATGCCAGGGGCAAGAAGAAAAAGAGAACCACAGTGCACTGTGATATGGTTCTCTCTTGTTCCTTTTGAACATCTATTCTGCATCCAACGAAAGCCTCTTCCAACAGTAGGTGCAGAGCAGAACTAGAACATTTCACCATAGAACCCAACATACACAAAAAAAATCTGATTCCAGGCATCTCATTAACAGCCTCTCCAGTAACAGGCAGATTGTGAACTAATAAAAAACCCTACAGAAGTCAATGAAGACCTATAATGCAAATCTACCATATCATGATGACACCAGCTTCTAAAATTAATGCAATAAGGAGCCTTAGAATATTCTTTCACCTATTCGGAAAACTGAAGAAGCCAGATTACTACAGAACCTACATAGAAACTCCGTGCTAAGAGATCTCAGTCACACAGGCAAAACACAGTGAGACCCCCACCAAGTACAGAATAAATTATAATAAACTTGAAGTAGAAATATGTAGATGAAATTAAATTTAAACCCCAACAAGCCAGGCTCTGAATGCAGTGTAATACAAGAGAGGAGGCAGGCGACACTTCACCTCACCTTTGCTGAGCAGTAGCATGAGATGCACAGGCCTTTCTGATCCCACATGCAGGCGGGCACAGCCTCTCCCCATAATCTTCCCCCTCCGTTGATCTCATTGCTCCTTGTTCAGGAATCAAGGAAGGGGGCAGACCATGGGGAGAAGCAGTGCTGCTTGCATATGGGATCAGAGATAACTGTGCCTCATGTTACTACTAAGCAAATGTAAAAGCAGCAGCTAGCAGAGAGGTGCATATGCTGACAGAACTTTATTTATGCAGCTATGTAGCCTATAGCTGGCACCAAAATTCCAAACGTTCTGGGCCTCTATTGCAGGCCTCAACAAATTTTATGTGGATTTAGGAGCCAGGTCAAAATCTTAGGAGCCAATGCTTGTGACCTACTCGCATCCATCCTCCCATTGTCTCTCACACTGGTCTCATGTTCTCAAGTCTCACGAGACCAGCACCAGAATTCCTATACTGCATGGCATCTTTAGATAGAAATACAGATAACAACAGTTATAGCTTCAGATATGTGTAGGCCAATTCTGAAAATGTGCACGTCCGGGCAGCGGGCATGTGCAAATGGAAATGTACAGAAATAGAACCCAATTCGACACATGTGGGGATAGATGCGGCTGCATGCACAGAATCACCCACAAAGACGTGCTAGGTGCGGCCCGCACACAGTGCTACATTGTACAAAGACAGGTATACACCGACAATGGCATTGTACATCCCTGCACTCACCATATTCTGAAAAGATGTACATCTGCAACCCTATCTGTCTCTGCAATGTACCCGTGAACAGGCAGCTGTGAAGCTGCTGTGTGCATGGACAGAGCTGTTCTGAAGCTGAATGACAATGTAAGATGGCAAGACTCACTGGTGGATGCAAGTTAGACAATAGAAACCAGTCAGTGGCATGCTCAGACCACTGCAAAGCACACTCAGTGTACAGTTCTGTAGCAGGAAAATGGGTAGAGAGTGAACTTACTGGCACAAGATGCAGTGCAACACTACAGACATGCCAGTAGATGTCCTCCTGAGGTATGCATGTTGTGAACAGCTCAGGAGCATGACTGTACAATGCTAAGAAGGACATAATCCCAGCAGAACAGGCCCCCATAGGGAACTATCCAAACACGTCCCCTGCACAGTAGTTAGCAGTACAAGCACCACACAGACATGCCCAGAGACACCATCGGCACTCCCATCGGCACTCCCATGTGCACATTTGTAGAGACCAAAGCTGGTGCACCTAGGAATGGCATACTGCGCTTTGCACCATTGCACACCCATCATCTGAGGTTCCCTGAGTAGTGACAGGGAAGTGATTGTGGAACCGTCCTGCACACTCCTGCCTGTATGCAATGGCACTCGGTGATGCTGCAGACAGCCCTATGGTCCAGGTACCTGCCAGGCATACCTGTCCCCCCCCCCCCCCCCAGATATGTGGATGAGCAATCTAGACAGCCACTCTCCCATGCAAATACATGCACTCTCACTTGCAACTCTACAGAAACAGCCGTCTGCCAAAAGACTGCACAGCACCAAATGTCTTAGCTGATGGATAGGGAACCATAGCAAGCAGTACTTCCAAACCAGCATCATGTCTGCTCACTACATTTGGCTTTCTACATTCACGATAACTATATGGTGGACCTCAATCTGCTTCAGGGCTGCAGTAGGCCCAAACAGCCCTTCCAGTATATCAGCTTCAAGGGTCAAACCCCATATGCACATTGCACATCATAGGCCCACATATGTAAACAACAACAAGAAAGACATGTACCATGTAGTCACCAGCATAAGATATCTCCCGTATAGTTTATTTAGCTGTGCTTATATGCCACTTTTCACCAGGTCAAGGTGGTTTACAGACATATGCTAACAGGCACTTTTTATTCCCTCGTCCCTGAAGGGCTCACAATCTAAGTGTACCTGAGGCAATGGAGGATTAAGTGGCTTGCCCAAGGCCACGAGAAGTGGCCTCCAGTCCCTCTGGCCTGAGGTTGCTTGCCCTACATGGGAATTGAACTCCTGGTCCTCCAGCCTAAAATAACCTGTCCCAACCACTGAGCCACTCCTCCCTCACATATAGTGTTCCAATAGGAGTTACATAAGACCTTATCTGCACCAGGGGACTGTGCACATTGCATAGAGCATATTGTAGACATCCAGGGCCCGATTCTGATCCCGACGTACATCTTTGTATGTCCGGGCTGACCCAGACATACAAAGGAGATCGCAATTTTGATCCCACGGGGCATGTCTAGCCCCGCGGGATCAGAATCGCGAACAAGCCTGTATGTACAGGCCGGGACTGTGATTCAGTTCCAGCCTGCATGTACAGGCACTGCCCGGCTAACTCAGCCAGGGCTTTTAAATGGAGCCGCAGTGCCATGTTGTCATGTTGCCATGGCACCACAGCTCCATTTAAAAGCTTGCAATGTCTGCCGCCTGCTACAAAAGTTAATTCCTCACAGCCCGACCCCCGATCTAGCCTCCTAAGGCCAGGGTTGGGCTGTGGGGAATTAACTTTGCCCCCCCCCCCCAGTCTCTTCCACGCCCCAATGCAGACCAAAAGAAACGTCCAGGGAAGTTATTCCATCTGAGGGGTGGAATAACTTCCCCGGACATTTTGCTGGCCCTGGACGTACAGGGCTGACATCAGAATCGGCCCTGTACATCCAGGGCCCGGCGACCGCCCACTGCCCACCCATGCCACCCCTTCCCCATCCCCATATAATTTCCCCGCATAACCAGCGGGACGTCCATCCCTACTATTCGTGCCTCAGAATGACACCCCCTCCCCCCCCCCCCCCCCCACACACACACTGTGTACTGCACAACATTCCAGCTGGCTGGGTGCTGCACATAGCACTAATGTCCAGGCTTACATTTTCACATTGGGTTCTAGGACTCCATCACCGGTATCATATCCAGGATTTGGGCATTGATAGGGCGCTCTAGCTGTGCCCCTTTAGCTCACATAGCAATTGCCAGCATGACTGGATTGAACACCAGTGCTTTACTGCATACAGGTGTAGTGGTTTCTATTTCTGCTGCTTTGATGTACATCTTCCCTCTCCTCTGCTTTCTGTTCCATAATACTTTATGCTGTGGTTTTCCAGACTGCAGTCACACCAGTGCACAGCATAGGTTAGTCATCCATTCACTACTATTGGCTGCATTGGGGTGAGGAGCAGAAATATTTTTAAGTCCTACATTTATTCCACATTTTTGCAGGTATAACCTGGATGTCTGCGGGGCTGCCAGTAGACGTACATGGGTGTGACCAGAATACGCTTCATACTCTGGCTGGCTGGCCCACATTCTGCCCCTTCTGCGATCCCTGTTTAAGTTCAGAATATGGTTTTGGACGTTTTTATGAGATTCATGTTGCTCCTTCACGTACAGGCAGCTTATTCATGGTTCAGAATGACTCCCTAAGTGTCTATACATGTGTGTATGGTACAATGGTGGTGTGCCTGTCTGTGCATAGGAGAAGATATGGTAGGTGCCTTTGTGTGGTGGATTGTGGGGCTGCAGTGCATGTATGTGTGTGGTGCAGAGATGAAGTGCCTGTATGTGTATGGTGCGGAGGTGAGGTGCCCATGTGTGTGTGTATGTGTATTTGTGTGTGTGTGTCTGTGGTGCAGAGGTAGGATGCTTTGTGTATGTGTCTGTCGTATGGAAGTGGGATGCTTGTGTGTGTGGTGTGGGGTGCTTGTGTGTGTTCTTGGGGGAGGGGAATGCACCTTTTGGCAACACCTTGCATTCTTCCCTCCCCTTCCAACCCCTCTCCTGCTGGCTCCTCTCCTCTGTTACCCTTCCAGACTCTCTCCCTTCACCAACCCCTCCTAGCACTCCCATCCCCTACCCTAAAATCCTCCCCTTCCTCCTTTTTTAAATAAGCCCACTGCCCATTTAAATTGTCCCTGCCTTCTCTACCTCACTTGAACTCTTCCCCCCCCCCCCCCCCACACACACACAACCTATTATGCTGCAGGCTGCCACCAGGCCTCCCTCTTCTCTTCTGCCTGCGGGGAATTGGATCCCCACAGGGAGACTGCTTGTCTCTCGGCCGCGATTGTGGCCATCCCCTTCTCTTCTGCTCCTGGGAGATCAGATCCCCATGGACAGACAAGCACCATGGTCATCATCAGGGCAACTCGTTTGGGGGGGGGGAGAGGTCAATGGCCCCCTGCCCCCCCCCTCCCCCAAACTACAGCTATGCTCCTTGGACTGTTTTGTCTACATGCATTCTGCCTGGAATCTTGGAGGTAAGAAGGGGAGAACTCGCTGCTGCTGACCAAGAGCCAAGGATGGACTTCAGAACCAGTGCACTGCAAAACTTTCTCATCGTCTATTGCATTTTTTCCTGGATTTTTTATTCCCCTCTAGTGCTAGGGGCTACCAACTCATGATGCACTTGGGGTGCATGGATGCTAAGAAGCTAAGGAGGGATGGGGGAAGTCGATGTTTCTACTACTACTACTATGACTACTAATACTACTACTAATCATTTGACTAGTGCTACAAGGCATAGGCAGCGCTGTACAGACACATGTAAAAGACAGTCCTTGCTCATCAGAGCTTACAATCTTTGAGATAGAAGCTCATTTATGAGGTACTCTGGAAGGAATGCAGAGTTGTTGGGTTTAGATGCCCGTTTCATTCCCGCCAGTAGTGGCTCTTGAAGTTTACATCTCTAGTCAAAAAGCTGAGTCAACAGTGGCCACATTAACAAAAGAAGAACATTGTTTTCTTACAGGCCCACAGATGCTCTAAGGCCATTCTCTAACTCTCTGTGATGTCAACAGAAAAGGCCCAAATTATCTATGTCAGAGGTTCCCAACTTTTTTGATTGTGTGGACCCCTAATTAACCTCTCTGTCTTTCCCTCAACCGTTTTCTAAAAGTCTCAGTTCTTTCTTTCCCCCTCCTACCAGGCAATTCACTCCAGTCTCTCTCTGCTCCGCCCCCCCCCCCCCCCCCTTAGCCAGCTTCTACTAATATCTTTCATCCCCACCAACCTTTCTCCTTTTTCTTTTTTCTGTGTCCTATGGACCCTTTGTAATGGCCTCACAGACCTTCAGGGGTCTGCACACCACAGGTAGGGAACCACTGATCTATGTTTTATGAGGCCGAGAGTTGTGTGCAACAACATTGAGTCTTTGTTGATGATGGAGCGGAGGAGGATTAAAACTGTGGTGTGAGGATCAAGGAAGTCGGGGTTCAAATCCCACTGATGCTCTTATGACTTTTGCTTCAGGTACAAATCTAGACTGTAAGCCCTCTGGGGACAGGAAAATACCTAGTTTATCTGTATGTATCTTACCTTGAGCTACTAGTGAATAGGACTGAGCTAAATTAAATAAAATTATAAAATTATATTGGCAAGGAGCGGTGAGATAGCGTCAGTAGGCTAGTAATAAAACATGGAATGGAATGTTGAAAATAAATTATGTATAAGGAGGTTAAAAAAATATCTCTGTGCTTAATTTGGTCCCATTCTGTTAAATTTTTGGAGCGTTATTTGGGCTATAGGCAGACATTTTTCAACCCTATGTGTATAATTTATTTCCAACATTCCACTGGTTTGGAAAGAACAAAAAAATGGAAAAAAGATACATTGAATTAAAAATGGTCCAGATTACACACAGGGCTCCAGATGAAGTCCCCCACAAATATGGTCCAATATGTTATCAATGGGAGAAGCAGTTCCACCAGCTGCAGCATAAACACATTTGTTGTAACATAGCAGTTAGAGAATTGCAACTTTCAAACTTTCACCTACTTCCTTTGAGAACCATAATGACCTTCTTTTCCTTTTACATTGATGTACTTTCCTATTACACTTACAGGTAAACTGGCTCAAAAATGCTTTATTTAGTATGTATTTTTGAGGCTCAGTATGCAAGATTTCAGTTTTCTTTTATTCACATGATACACACTCATTTGTATATCTTTGTGTGGTTATAGTTTTATGTGTATTTAAATGTTCCAAATGTACCCCTGAGGCAGTCTGATGCTGAAACGTCTAGTTTCAAATGAAGATTACATATTTGATTTTAAGAAGATAATGACATAATTCTTCTTTCATGTGTGTATGTTGAGTTCTACATTTGCAGACACTATGGGTCTCTTTTACTAAAGGTTAATTCACGTTAATTTTTTTTAACATGCGTTAAGTGCCATTGTACCCATAGAAATTCAATAAAAGGGCTGTCGGCACTTAACACATGATAACATCATGAACACGCATTAAAACCTTTAGTACAAGGGCCCCTACATTTGTCTTAATAAAAGTAAATTGACATATCTGTTGAACTACCCCTTTTGTTGATTTGCATTGTTTCCTGTGGTGAGATTTGTCTCTTTTTTATTGGCTATCCACATGTTAAATCAACCTATCTTATCAACATTCCTTATTAATTCAGAGAAACATGCCATTAAATTTCTGAATTATGTCCACGTCCATTGCAAAGAACCCAAAGAAAATTTCCATCATTGTTAGAGCATTTGAGAAAAATCACAATCATACATTTTTTGTATTAAAAAAATTGAAAAAAAATTCATATCACTGTCTATTGCTGCTTTTGAGTTCATATGGTAGTTTGATATAATAGTTATAATTATTCCAGTCAATTTTCAGGGGTGGTGGTGGTGGTGTTCCTATTTTTTAAAATGCTGGTGCACCGTAGGCGAACCTTCAGCTTTGCATTCTCTCCCAATTAACTTTCAAACTTATAGGCCACTTCCATCCCCTTACCCCAAGATTAGTAATTAAACTGAACAACCACAATAACCCCCACAGCCAAACCTCCCAGAACAATTCATAACTGGATAGAGGGAGGAAAAATTTCAAAAGCCATTGATGGGGATAAATACCACGTTACCGGTATAAAAGCAGGGCCAGATTTAAGTTGTAAGCACCTGTAGGTAAAGGGTGTGGGATTGTTTCTTTCCCCCTCCCCCAAATCACCTTTGCCCAAATCTGGGAACAGGAAAATATCTACTGTATCTGAATGTAACTTGCCTTGAACTGTGAGAAAGGTGCGAGCTAAAAGCCAAATCCTCCCTTACCTTTTAAATCCCCTGCAGCAGCCAGCACTACCTTAGTAGCTTTCCAGCGTGGGACCTTCTGGAACTCATGCACTGATAGGCCCTGTGATGCCCCTCTGTCTCCTCTGCAACAGGCTTCCCGTCACAATAGAAGCCCATGCTAAGAGCTGGGGATCCCAGGACCTGTCAGCACACAAGTGCCGGGAAACCAGTGTTGCCATTTCTACAGTTTTCCTGCCTATTTGGACAACCTTTTTGCCCAGGCCATGGGAAAAATTAAGAGGTTGCAGTTTTTTGGGCAATTTGCCTGCACTGCTTCAGGCAAGAAAACTACAGAAAACAGAGCAAAAAATAAGTCTGACTTCGAAAAGGTTACAGCCCTTGGCTGCACCTCATCGGTCAAGTCCCAGGCCAGAGCAGCCAAATTGGGAGCTGACCAATGAGATATAGCAGGATGGGAATGATTGACTACCATAATCCAGCCAATCAGGGAAGGGGGTGGGGCCACTTAGTAAGATGGGCATGGCCGCACTTGATGGACCGCCAGATCAGCCAATCAGGGGCCAAAGGCAGGTAATTGTTTTAGGCTATTTTGTAACCCACTTTGGACTGGAACTTTCAAGATCATCTGGCAACACTGTGGGAAACTCCCCCACTGGAGAGCAACTTGGGAGAAAAATAGTGCTGGTTGCTGTGGGGGATTTAAAGTACAGTGGTGGAGGTAAGAGGACCTGGATCAAGACATGGCAATGGCAGCAATGCTCAGGCACCTATCAAAATTTGGTGCCAGAGACAGTCGACTATGATGTCTATACCTAAATCCGAGTTTGGGTAAAAGATGAAAGTTCACAGTTTAAAGGGAATGCATGCTCATACCTATTATTTGAGAACTAGTGCAAAACATATGGGTAAAAGCACCCATGAGCTTTGTATAATAGTGTAGAGTTTTGAATATTAGCCCTATACTTTAAAATATTTAATTGTTTAATAGATACAATTTCTAAAACAAATTTGTATTATGTATATATATCACAGTGCCTAAGAAATATGAGTCTTAAGGCTGGACTACAAAGAAAAAAAAATCAAGCAACCAATTTTCCCTTGTGCAGCTTATTGTACAACTGCAATCAACAATCTGCTTCCAAGGAGCTAACCACAACAAACTTCAAAACAGCATGAACACAATGGGGAACCTCCTACAGCTGCATCCGTTTTATATCTAGAATGCACTGCTAGACTTTTAGCAAGAGAACACATTTCCCTCCTCTTGGAAAAGCAGCTAAATGAACTAGGCTTAAAATCCTGTATTTTATTTTGTAGCATATTAGGCAGACTGGCCCAAAATACGCCTGATCCGTTGTTACCTTATGTTCCTTCTCGTTTGTCCTCACAATGGGGCTTATTCCAAGTCTCTCTTCCTTCAGTTATCAAGCTTGAGATATACTGGTAGTCTGCATTTTCAGGCATGGAACCAAAACCGTGGAACCTTAGGATTCTAAAATGTGGATGGCAACATGGGCAGATTTAGGGCAGGGAAGAAAGTTAAGCCCAGCAGTGATATTCAGCAGTAGGCATCTAAATTGGGCTCATAAATCTGGGCAAATGAATCGCAGACTTCAATTTAGGAGCATAACAAGCACCTGAATTTACAGTTGTAATCAACATTATTGGCAACCTTGCATGTCAGGCATGTTTTGTACAATATCTGGAGAAATAATTGAAAATATTCCAACTGTATGTCATCATATTTTAATAGTACGTATGTTCAAACGTATACGACAAAAAAAAGATGTATGTGCAACTTAGACGTACCAATTTCTGAGAAAAAAAAATATGACCCGGACATGATTAATGGCATCTTTCACTAATATATGGTTGCACAACTCTTGGCAGTGATGACAGTCTCCAAACGTTTCTTGTAGCCATCTATAAATTTTGTACATCTGTCTGCTGGTAGTTTCTACTACTACTAGTAATCATTTACATAGTGTACAAGGCATATGCAGCGCTCTACAGATACATATAAAAGACGGTCTCTGCTAATCAGAGCTTACAATCTAATCAAGACAGACAATACAATAGTTGAGAATAACAAATAGGGAAAGGTAAAGAGTCACAAGGATAAACAAGGGATCAGGATCTAAAAGCAGCTACAAAGAGGTGCCGAGATCCTTTTCTCCCTTACTGATGTGATGTTGGGATTATCTCTTAATGTTGGTAATGGTAGAATGATGTTTTTGAGGGTATAAATAACCATGGCGTGGCAGCGTCCCAGTTTTTATACTATTTTCCTACTATTTCCTTTTTTAATCAGTCATGTTGTATTTGATTCTTTTATGTGTCAAATATGTGTGCTTATATAGTTAAAAAGTTATTTCACTTTCACTGGCCACTTTTTTTTAGAGGCTATTGGACATTAAGGGGTTGAACTGCAAGGGTGCCAAGAATGTTGACCACAACTGTAGGTGAATTTTCAGCAGAAAACATAGGGACCCTTTTACTAAAGCTTGGTGACTGGTTAACATGTTTAATGCATGGCAGCTAGCAGCCAAGAACACTAACATGCCAGGATGCCAGTGATTGCAGGGTAAAACACATGGTGATTGGCCATGATACGATGGGGCGGGGAATGAGAAGTGTGGGCACGGAGAGCACATTGCCCCTAGCAAGAATGTAATGTGGCAATTAGCTCGAGTTCATCTAATGATACTTTTATGAGAGTCGTTAGGTGAACCTGCCTTACTATAGCACACATTAGCAATTCTGTCCGAGCGTTAGCTACTGAGATGCTGTTCACACCCCAAATGCAGAGGCTATGCACTTAGCATGCGTTTGTTTTGCAAATTAAGTGCAGAACCTTAAGTTCCTATGTAGGGCTAAACATACAGTAAGGAAGTTTAGCTGCCTAAAGTAAGAAACACATGGACCAATTTTCAAACTGGCCGATATTTAAATGCCATGTTGGTCAGCTGTGGTGCTTGAATATAATTCAGATATTCAGCGGCAATATCCAGATAGTGGCTGCCACTGAGTATTTGTACTAAAAATATAGGCACTGGTTAATTGTTTAATTGTGCAAGAAAGCCAGGGGTTCATATACTTTTTCACATGATGATACCATTGAATCATTTTTTGAATAAATGATCAAAACATATCCTTTGTGTCTGAGTTATTTATTGTGTGGTTATCTTTCTCTCTTATCATTGTTAAGATTTGGATCTAATCATGTTTAAAATATAAATTGTGCTAAAATATAGACCTTTCTAGGGGGTTCACATGCTTTTTCTCAGCACTCTATATTATATATACCATTATCTATGTCATCTTTAAAAAGAAACACCAACTTCACTATTGAGGTATGTAATTTTGACAGTGTCACCTGTAAATTTCATAATTTCATAGCTTTCAATAAAATAACCTATCTTTCTTCTGACAGCAACAGTATGCATTTCCCCCTTAGCTTTAGAGTGTGCCCCTTGATTTTGTTTAGTAATCTGACTGCTGTTGAGATCCTTGTAAGATCTAATGATATAACTGAAGGTTTGCAATTCCACCCCCCTCCCCCCAATTAGCCCTCCTTTGAAAATCATTGACCATAGCTTTGTGTTCCATGTATTTTAACAGCCCATCTTTACATATATCTTTTCAGATATGTTAGTGAGAACAGGAAGGGCAAAAGTGGTACCATCAGACTCAAGGGTGAAGGGGAGCAATATGTAGAAGCTGATGAAGATAAAGCAGAATTGCTTAACAAATATTTCTGTTCTGTGTTCACAGATGAAGAACCAGGAGTAGGATCTCAGACAACACCCACAAACAGGAACAGAAGCAAGGGGCATCTTGAACATGGATGGATGGATGGAGGGAGGGAGGGATGGGGGTTGACATGGAGGGATTGAGGGAGGGGGCTGATATGGATGGATGGATGGAGGGAGGGGGCTGACATGGACAGAGGGGGGCTGACATGGAGGGAGGGAGCTGATATGGATGGATGGAGGGAGGGAGGGGGGCTGACATTGACAGAGGGAGGGAGGGAGGGGGCTGATATGGATGGATGGAGGGAGGGGGGCTGACATGGACAGACGGGGCTGACATGGAGGGAGGGAGCTGATCAGGATGGATGGATGTAGGATGGCTGACAAGGACAGAGGGAGGGAGGGAGGGGGCTGATATGGATGGATGGAGGGGGGCTGACATGGATGGAGGGAGGGAGGGATGGGGGCTGACATGGAGGGATGGAGGAATGGAGGGAGGGGTGCTGACATGGACATAGGGGGGCTGACATGGAGGGAGGGAGCTGATATGGATGGATGGAGGGAGGGGGGCTGACATGGACAGTCGGGGCTGACATGGAGGGAGGGAGCTGATATGGATGGATGGAGGGAGGAGGGCTGACATGGACAGAGGGAGGGAGGGAGGGGGCTGATATGGAGGGATGGAGGGAGGGGGCTGACATGGACAGAGGGGGGCTGACATGGAGGGATGGAGGGAGGAGGGACTGACATGGAGGGAGGGAGCTGATATGGATGGATTGAGGGAGGGGGCTGACATGGACAGAGGGAGGGAGGGGGCTGATATGGATGGATGGAGGGAGGGGGGCTGACATGGAGGGATGGAGGGAAGGGGGGCTGGCATGGAGAAAGGGGAGAGACAAGGGGACATACTGGACAGACGGGATAAATGCTGGACAGAGGCGAGAGACAGTGCGGGTTAGGATTATAATGGGCTGATGGGGGAGCTAGCACTGGTAATGGGCAGATGGGGGGGCTAGGACTGGTAATGGGTTGATTAGGGAAGGCTAGGACTGGGAATTGACTGATCAAGGGGGTGTTGGGACTGGTAATGGGCTGATAGGGGGGTAGGACTGGTAATGGGCTGATTAGGGGAGCCTAGCACTGGTAATGGGGTTGAGGGGGGTGGGACTAGCACTGGAAATGAGCTGATTAGGGGAGGCTAGGACTGGTAATGGGCTGATGGGGTGGGGTAGGACTGGTAATGGACTGATGGGAGGCTAGCATTGGAAATGAGCTGATCGGGGGGGGGGGCTATGACTGGAAATGAGCTGATTAGTGGAGGCTAGGACTGGTAATGAGCTGATGAGGGTAGGACTGGTATTGGGCTGATTAGGGGAGGCTAGCACTGGTAATGGGGTTGAGGGGGGATTAGCACTAGAAGTGAGCTGATTGGGGGGCTTTGACTGGGAATGGGCTGATTGTGTGGAGGGGAGGATAAAGCTGCTGGCTCTGGAAGAAAACTGGGGGCTAAGGCTACAAATGGGCTGATACAAGGGGATGGGAGAATGGAACTGGAAGGGAGTGGATCTGAGAGGGGCTGCCATGGTATTTGTGCTAGAAGGGACTGGTCAGTGGGGAAGGAGGGGGGACTGGAAGGGAATGGACACCAGTGGCAGTCATGGGAATGCAAGTTGACATTGGAAGGTACTGGGAGTGAGGACTGGAAAGGGGCTGATACTGGGGAGGGTTTTCTGGGACTGGAAATAGGCTGATGGAAAGACGTGAAGAAAACGAAAGAAGAGATAAAAAATGGCAGATGGACCATAGACCACAGAAAGAGAGCTAAGAGAAGACAGGAAAGCAGAAGCCTCAGATAAGGACCAGCATGATCAGAGAATAAATTGGTCAGACAACAAAGGTAGAAAAAATAATTTTATTTCATATTAGTGATTTGACTACAAAATCATAATAATTTTGAAATCAAATATTGTTACTTGTTATTGTGATTATTGTGGTTTAAATAAGTACATTTTATAAATAAAAACATATTGCAAAGGCCTATAATATATTAATAATTCAACAAATGATTACAGCGACAATGCGTTAACGGTAAAGGAAGAGAGATGCATTTGATTTTATCATTGGGGGTCACCACAAGTTGACCAATGGTAAAAGGGGTCATGGTACAAAAAAGGTTGAGAACCACTGTTCTAGCAGCTCCACTGACTGACCTTTTCAATGCCTCGTTGGAGTCAGGAGTGGTATCAGAGGATTGGTGAGGCAAATGTGATCCCTTTACACAAAAGTGGAAGAAAGAATGTGATTGAAAACTACAGGCCAGTTAGTTTAACTTTGGTGGTGAGTAAATTATTGGAAACACTGCTGAAACAGAAAATAGTGAGGTTTCTCGAGTCCAGCAGATTACAGGATTTGAGGCAGCATGGATTCATCAGAGGCAGGTCTTGTCAGACAAATCTGATTGATTTCTTTGACTGGGTGACCAGGGAGTTGGACTGAGGGAGAGCCCTAGATGTGGTGTATTTAGATTTCAGTAAAGTCTTTGACACATTCTGCACAGGCGACTTATAAAGAAATTGAGCACCCTTGGGATGGACCCTAAAGTTACTGCTTGGGTTAGAAACTGGTTAAGTGGGAGGCGACAAAGGGTACAGGTAAATGGAGCTCATTCTGAGGAGAAGGAGGTTCCCATGGTGTGTCCCAGGGATCTGTCCTTGGTCCGATTCTTTTAAACAACTTTGTTAGCGATATTGCAGAAGGGCTGTCAGGTAAGGTTTGCCTCTTTGCTGGTGATATCTAAATCTGCAATGGAGTAGACCCCAGGAAGGTGTAGATAACATGAAGAGGGATCTAGCTAAGCTTGAAGAATGTTCTAGAATTTGGCAGCTGAGATTTAATGTTAAAAAATGTAAGGTCATGCATTTGGGCTGCAGCAATCCAAGGGAGCAACTCGTAGTATAAGGGGTGAAGTAATTCTGTCCACAAAAGAAGAGTGGTACCTAGGCATGATTGTGTCTGATGATCTTAAAGTAGCTAAACAGGTAGAAAAGGTGACGGTGAAAGCTAGAAAGATGCTTTGGTGCATAGGGAGAGGAATGGCCAGCAGAAGAAAGGAGGTGATAGTGCCTCTGTATAAGTCTTTGGTGCGACCTCATTTGGAGATTGACTATGCTATATATGCGGACGACATAATGTTGCTCACCCCTTTCAATATCAAAACTCCCAACTTTCACAATAATCTCATGCTTCAAAAAAATTGCCACCTGGCTAAGGACCTTTGGTCTTCTCATAAACTACAAAACCCCCACAGAAATCTTGATAATAACCAGGAATCTAAACTATAAACCTCCAAAAAGTGTTGTAGTTGATGACTTTGAAATTGAAGTAAAATAAGAAGTTAAATATCGAGGTGTAACACTTGACAGACATTTCACATTCCAGACATACATCAAAAACTTAACAAAAGCAATTTACAATAAGATGCGACTCTTGCAACACCTAATACCTCTACTACAGCCCATTGATTTTAGAACTGTAATGCAAGCCTTAATTACCCCCCACATAGACTATTGTAATAGTCTACTACACCGCCTTCCTCAAGTTTCCCTTCACCCACTTATCATGGCATAACATTTGGCCGCTCGTATTATTCACAATTCCCCCTGCAATGAACACATAACACCAATTCTATTTGACCTACATTGGCTACCAGTCCAAAGCAGGATAAAATATAAAATTATAATGATTACTTTTAAAATCAGCAGGAAAATTGCTCCCACTACCCTCTCCCACCTGGTCAAACCCTTATCTGATGACAAGCAGAGAAGAAAACAAATGTCCAAATCCCTCACTTTCCCTCCAGAATACTGCAATACAAAACAATGTGTCAGCAATAGAACTTTTGAATACATATCCCCAGTACTCTGGAACTCTTTGCCAGATAACCTTCGCAATATCACAGACCTAACCTCCTTCCGAGCCCACCTTAAAACCTACCTCTTTATCCAACACTTCGGCGATAACATGTTTCCAACTGACAATAGCTCCATCCAATATTCCCCCTCCCCAACCTAATCTAAAAAACAAAAAATCCACTGTCATTAAAATGTAAACATGTAAATAAGTTAACTCAGTTGAATATGTAAACTTGTTATTTTATGTTGCAACACTAGTTTTTTGTTAAACTGTTCTATGTACATGTTGTTCTATTGTAAACCGCTATGATTACCTGAAATAGCGGTATAAAAACACACAAATGTGGTCTTTTTCTGTCGTCATGTTTCTATCTTTATCTAAATATTCCTTTGGAGAATGGGTTCTCAAAACTGAACTCCATATTTCAAATGTGGATTGGCAAATGCCTGCTACAGTGGAAAAATTATATATTTTTTAACCTGTACACAACAGCCCAAGCTGAATTTTTGGATCGATAGCTTTACCTGATTTACCTTCTTTTGTCTTCTGTGGCTTGTTTACCACTGTACCCCAAGTTAACCTGAAATGGTTGATATGTCTGCTTTTGCCTGACTGTATACAGATTCGTAGGTCTGATTTCCCCTTTGACATCTCTAACAAAATCAGACCTACAGATCTATGCATGCAGAACCAGCTTGATGAGTTGACTAAGGGTGAGATGACAGACCTGCCTAATTTCTCCTTTGCAATTGGCCTCCTCGCATTATCCTTTATTTAGCCCCTTCCTCTTTATGGCTTCACCCCACCCCTTTCTTGTTTTGTTGGCTCCCGATCCCGTGCTTCAGTACAGCATTAACCTTTCCTTATCCCTTTCTTACTTCCCCTTCCTCTCAATTGTCATTACACATCCGCCGCCCCTAGTAGCAAGTGGGAAAGAAGACAGAGAGAGATCGAGCCTGCAGCTTGCTCTAAATCGGAGTAAAAGTCCAAGGTGAGGCTCCGGGAAAGCTGTTAAGTGGAGGTGTGAGATAGGATACGGCCAGATCCCGGAAGACTGGGCTGGAGGTAGGCAGTAGAGAAGAGAGGAATGGAAGCTAAGGTAAGGGAGCGGGGCGGGGACCGCGAAGAGCTCGGTAGGTGGGATCAGGTGAAGGGGCGGGGCGAGAAGAGCGCTAGAAGGGTGGGGCTCAAGTGAAGCTATGGAAGACACTCAGGTAAGGAGGAGGAGTTCGGGTACAGTGCTCGGTGCCCCGCCCTGCCTCGCCCTATGATATGATTGGATTGATTAAGGTAATAAAGAGAAAATAGTGCAGAGCACGGAACTAACACTAAATCCAGCTCATAAGTGACGCTGCAGTAAGTCTCTAAACGCCCTTTCATTTTTAAAAAGTACGTTTTTGGATATATTCACTGTTAATGGAATCATGCTTTTCTGTTTTTCTATAGGGCAGCTGTCGCTTCAAGGAAAGAGAATAAGGTAACGATGTTATAATTTCTTACCTACTTTCTATTTTTTTGCTTTAACAGCAATTTGAAGCAAAAAACATTAAGGAGGTTATTTGATTTAGACTAAGACTTGGGCTTGCAAAGTAGATTATGTGCATAGAAAAGGGGATTGGCAGTTTAAATGCTAATATGAATTGTTAAAAGAGTAGGGATCATTAGATGTGGAATGGGTGCAAATAATCGGGAATTGTTAATGTATAGCTTGATTTTTGTTGCTGCTTAAGTTCACGGGTGGCTTATGAATTAGTTGCAACATATATCTTCTTAGCAATGTGTTTTATTACCATCTCAAAGATTAATCTCTATTGTTTTTCGTCAGGCAAGTTAGCTTTCCTGTAGAAAAAGTTTGGTGTGTTTATAGACATAAATTCAAACAATTACAGTAATGATGTTTTGTAATTATAAAATGGCGACAACTGATGAGATCACCTGCTTGGCAGTCAAAACAATGACAGCTTTCCCCCGACACCGATCATCTGTTAACAAGCTCACGCTGTTTGCTTTGTAGAAGAGTAGATAGCGCCTTTATATTATAAGAATATCTCTATATTTCTTGCCCACAGTCTTATCTATATCAAATCACTAGGGTTTATTTTTTGTTTTTATTTTTTGCATTTGGCTCTCTGTTACAAAGCGGGCAGGTTTGATAGGCTTTCATTTAATGTGGTTGGTCATGAGAGAATTGATCATGTGTAGAAAATGTAAGCAAGGATCCGGGCAATCCTATTTTGGATAATTTATTTACCTTTTAAAGCAGGGGTTCTCAACCCAGTCAGGTTTTCAGGATAACCACAATAAATACGCATGAGAGATTTGCATGCACTTCTTCCCCCATTGCATGCAGATCTCTCTCATGCATATTCATTGTGGTTATTCTGAAAACCTGACTGGCTAAGTGTGTCCCCAGGACTGGATTGAGAATTCCTGCTTTAAAATGTAAAATTCTTCTACAAAAGAAAGTATAAATAAACAAACCAAATGGGCTTTGCTTTTGTTTTAAAAGCACAAATTCTTATCTTCCACAAGTAAATGTATTGGGATCAGTCACTTTACCCTTTACTTAATATTAGGAGCATGGATGTGATTCCAACTTAAACTAGCATGTTTTCATAATGTTTATAACTAATATTCATGTATTGTATGCCATGACTAGTTCATTTGCATGTTTTTGTTCTCCTTCAGACCAGACCTGTTTGTGGTTCTCCACCTATTGGTGCCATGTCATAAACAGCCATTATCATCTCACTGACAGCGTAGAACAGTATTTCTCAGTCAGCTTCTGCAGACATGCCTAGGCAGCATGTCGTATGCATATTCAGTGTGGTAATTCTGAATATCCAATGGGCTAGATCTGCCTCCTGGAGAGGGCTAAGAAGTCCTGTTATAAAGATGTGAATATTTTGGAAAGCCATGTGGCATAAAGCATATCAAGTTGGTATCCTATATGCTATTTTCTAAGCAAATAAGGCCTCCCTTGTTCCTGTAAAATAAGAGGATAAATTAAAAACTTGAAAAAATATTAAAGGAAATACAAGAAAAAGAGATGATGAGATCATACTATACAGGTGTGGCCTAATGGTTGGAGCAACAGCCTACTATTTGGGTTCAAGTCCCACTGGCATGACTTGGGCAAGTCACTGTACCTTCCATTACCTTGCCAAGAAAATCCAGGGGCTGCTGGGTTGCCAGGAGGCAGCATTGACTTAAAAGCACTTAAAAAAAAAGTAAAATAGCTTTTTGTTGTTGTTGGTTGGTTGGTTGTTTGTTTTTAAGGCTAACAAATGTTTAAAGCTGCAAGGATTGCTGAAGTTCCTTCCTTGGATAATCTTTATCAGATCGGGTACTTCTTAAATGTGTTTTCCTGAAACCATTGCTAGCAATATATTTTAGGACTTTTATTTTTGAAAATTCATAAATTTATAAATTTAGGCACTTTATGTTTAGTTAATTTAGGTGTTCTTTGAGGGTACAAAAAATTGGCATTTATCAAAGTTTTTGTGCCATAGGTACTAGTGTAGTGTAGTGTCTTCTGGTGGAATCAGATATGTACATTGTATCACGTAAAAGTTGTCAGTGCAGAAGCACAAAATCTGCATGAAGGATACCGATAAGCCAGAAGAGGGATGAGAAAGTGTTATGGGAAATAGGTGTTTACTGGAAAAACACCATCTTAATCTTTTTTTTTTTTTTTTTTTATACCTGGGGTGGTTTTATCAGTGTTAGGGCTTCTGATTTGGGTTAAAACCTAATTATAGTCTGTTTATGTGATACTATCCATTGGTTTGTTGTGTTGATGGCAATCTGCCTAGAACTGTGGACGGGTGGGCTGTATATATTTTAAATCTCTCTATTCAACCAGCTTGTTGGTTTTCTTCTAAAATTATTTTTGATGAACTAAATTGGCTGCCTCTAGGTCCATACATTTTTTTTTTTTAATATTCAAATACCTTTTTATGTGCAAAAGATAGGGGGAGGGGGAAGTTTGTATATGTGAAAGGAAGTTGTAGAATAGGGAGTCTCAAAACTTCAAGCACTTGACATTGCGCCTCACTCCCCCCCCCCCCCCTTGTGAATTTGCTGAGGGGAAACAATGTTTTTCCCTTTTGATGGGTAAAAATATTAAGAAAGGGGGAGGGTTAGGGGACAAGAGTCTCGGTGGTTTGGCAGATTAGTATTGGTTAATATTTTAGAGGTCTTGGAAGTTGGTAAGCTTACCGCACCCCTTGTCTTTTTCTCTTGTCTTGCATCTGACCCCTAAAGTATAAGGGTGGGTGTATGTACATGGTGACATTCCTCCCCCTCTCTCTCAGCCTCTTCACTTCTTTCCCCATCCCTTGCTCTTCCTTCCCTCTCTTGCTCCAGCTAAGTGGGGACTGGCCTCCTTGCCAGAAATGTTCATCATGGTGCTAGTTTCGCTTGTTCTCCTGGAGCAGGGGCTCTCAACCCAATCCTTGGGACCCACCTAGCCAGTCTGGTTCTCAGGGTAACTACAATGAATTTGCATGGAGAGATTTGCATATAATGGAGGCTGCATACTAAATAGTTCATATGGGTTGAAATATTGACTAGGACTGACTGTAGCCGCCTGCTAATAGAGGAGATATATTATATCATACAAGACTTCTTTACACTGATGCCAGTGACCAGAATAATAGCTAGTATTCTCATCGGGAGCAATAATCCTTGCACATATCAAAGGTATCACATTACTATAGGTAAAGTTTGTGGTGTTCCCAAAACCACTTAACATGGATTCAAACTTCATTTAAAAGATCAAAACTGTGCAGCAGATTGGGGGAACTGCCAGGGCAAAGTACAGATTTGTTTTCAGATATTATTCAAGGTATGTAAAATAGAAAAAAACCCATTGAGATTCATCTGTAGTCTTATGTCCTTCTTATCTCAGCATGAATTTGAAAGGAAGAGAATTCCCATAGTATTTTACAAGAAGCTCTGCCAAGGGAAGGACCCCTTGTAAAACAAGTACAGGATTGCCTGTGTTGATGTCTTTTGATATGCAGATGGAGTAGTAAATCTGCTTTTAAAGCTGCATATAGGGGAGGAGGGGAGGGGAGGGGAGGGGAGGGGGAGGACTGTTCTAATGATCTCCATTTAGGCACTGGAGCAGCTTTTTAAAATAGCTGTTCCTGCTGTAGACACAGCCCAAGAGTCAGCAGGACCAGTTCTTTCCCCTCTCCCCATTCACCCCCACCTCAATTCTTCCCCGCTCAGCACACAAGAAATCAGATCCCTCTTCCTGTGCTCTCCCTGACAGTTTAACCTGCTCAAAGCATTTGATTTCTTCTCCTACCACCCAGTCACCTTCCTTTGGCCTTACCAGAGGTCCCTGCATCGGTGAAGTTTGCCGTCTTACTTTGGGGGGAAGGGCAAAGGGCAAGGAAGTTTTTTGTTTTTTAATACTACCAGTGGGAGCAAGGATACCAGATCACCATTAGTGCCTGCGACATTTGGGGAGGTCTACCCCCCCCCCCCCACACCCCCCAAAGACACCTATGGGTCCCTGGTGCCTAGTTGGAGCAGGAGTGATTAACACTCCTGGTCTTAAGGCTGTGGGTTCCAAAATTGTGCCTCTGACCCCTAATGGTAATCTTCTGGTACTGACTCCTAAGAGTAGTACCACAAGTTTGCCAGGGGTCATGGGAGCCATCTTTTCTCTTGCAGCTATAAGAGTGAGTTGTGTGTTGCGAGGCCATGCATTTCCACGCGTGCGACACATGTGTCAGAGGACACCAACTATGTGAGGTTGTGGCATATTGTTTCCTCTGTCCCTTGCACTTTCTCCACTCATACCAACTACCTGTCCCTCCCTTCCTTTCAATATCCTCTTTCTTTTCTATACAACTTTGCATCTCTCTCCCTTCTCTGCCTTTCACTCCTCTACTTCTACCCTTTCACTTATGCTCTGCCCCCCCCCCCTCTATTAAGCTCTACCTACTTCCCTCTTCTCTCTAACACCACATAAAAACATAAGAACATAAGATATGCCATACTGGGTCAGACCAAGGTCCATCAAGCCCAGTATCCTGTTTCCAACAGTGGCCAATCTAGGTCATACGTACCTAGCAGTTTCCCCAAAAGACACAGGTTGCACAATGCTTGTACTGGGTCAAGCAGTGATATCCTGGGTCCCTTCTTAATAATGGTTTATGGACCTTTCCTCCAGGAACTTTTCCAAACCTTTTTTAAATCCAGCTACACTAACAGCTTTTACTACATCCTCCGATAACAAATTCTAGAGTTTGATTACACGTTGAGTGAAAAAATATTTTCTTTTATTAGTCTTAAATAGTTTACCCTGTAGCTTCATTGCATGTCCCCTAGTCTTTCTATATTCTGATAATGTAAACAATCGATCTACGTTTACCCGTTCCACTCCGTTCATTAATTTATAGACTTCTATCATATCTCCCCTCAGCTGTCTCTTTTCCAGGTTAAAGAGCCCTAAACCTTTTAGCCTTTCTTCATAGGAGTATCCTTCCATCCCCTTTACCATTTTCGTGGCTCTTCTCTGAACCTTTTCTAATAATGCTATATCCTTTTTAAGATACGGCGACCAGAATTGCACACAATATTCAAGGTGCGGTCTCGCCATGGAACGATATAGAGGCATTATAATATCTTTTGTTTTATTTTCCATTCCTTTCCTTATGATACCTAGCATTCTATTTGCTCTCTTGGCCGCCACTGCATACTGGGCTGAGGGTTTTAACATGTTATCCACAATGACGCCTAAATCTCTTTCCTGGGTGGTGGTTCCTAATGTGGAACCTTGCATCGTGTAACCATAGTTTGGGTTGTTCTTCCCTAGGTGCATAACTTTGCACTTGTCCACATTAAATTTTATCTGCCATTACGATACCCAGTCTTCCAATTTATCAAGATCCTCTTTATTTATTTATTTATTTATTTACATTCTCTTATATACCGCGCTATTCTGCATCAGTGCGGTTTACATTGAACAAACTGAAATTACATTGAACAGGGCATTATAACTTGGAGATAACTATTTTACAGGGAACATGGGCTATGGAGGGTTAAGTGGCCTGCACAAGACCACAAGGAGCAGCTGTGGGACTAGAAACCCCAGTCCTTCCGGCCCAGGGTTGCTGTCCTCTAGTGGGATTTAAACCCCCGACCTTCCGGCCTGAAGTATCTTGGAATTTTCCACAATCCTCATGGGTTTTAACAACTTTAAATAGTTTTGTGTCATCTGCAAATTTGATAACCTCACTCGTTATTCCCCTTTCCAGGTCATTTATGAATATGTCAAAAAGTAGCGGATCCAGCACAGATCCCTGGGGTACACCACTATTACATAAGAACATAAGATATGCCATACTGGGTCAGACCAAGGTCCATCAAGCCCAGTATTCTGTTTCCAACAGTGGCCAATCTAGGTAATACGTACCTAGCAGTTTCCCCAAGGGACACAGGTTCCACAATGCTTGTATTGGTTCAAGCATTGATATCCTGGGTCCCTTCTTAATAATGGTTTATGGACCTTTCCTCCAGGAACTTGTCCAAACCTTTTTTAAACCCAGCTACACTAACAGCCTTTACTACATCCCCCGGTAACAAATTCCAGAGTGTGATTACACGTTGAGTGAAAAAAATATTTTCTTTTATTAGTCTTAAATAGTTTACCCTGTAGCTTCATTGCATGTCCCCTAGTCGTTCTATATTCTGATAAGGTAAACAATCGATCTACGTTTACCCGTTCCACTCCGTTCATTAATTTATAGACTTCTATCATATCTCCCCTCAGCCGTCTCTTTTCCAGGTTAAAGAGCCCTAACCTTTTTAGCCTTTCTTCATAGGAGTATCCTTCCATCCCCATTCACCTTTCTCCATTGGGAAAATTGTCCATTTAGCCCTACCCTCTGCTTTCTATCGTTTAACCACTTCCTGATCCACAATAATACACTGCCTCCTATTCCATGACTCTTTAGTTTTGCCAAAAGTCTCTGATGAGGGACCTTGTCAAAGGCTTTCTGAAAGTCCAGGTACACTATATCAACCGACTCACCTTTGTCCACCTGTTTATTCACACCTTCAAAAAAACATAACAGATTAGTAAAACAAGATCTTCCTTTCTAAAGCCATGTTGGCTGTCTCCCATTAGGCCATGACTATCTACATGCTGAGTAATTTTATTCTTTATGATGGTTTCTACCATTTTCCCGGTACTGACGTTGGGCTCACTGGTCTGTAGTTTCCTGGATCACCCCTGGAACCCTTTTTAAAAATTGGTGTTACATTGGCGATTCTCCAATCTTCAGGTATTACAGATGATTTTAATGAAAATTCACAGATTACCAATAGCAGGTCTGCAATCTCATATTTCAGTTCTTTCAACTCCCTTGGATGTATACCATCCAGCCCAGGTGATCTGCTACTCTTCAGTTTATCTAATAGTTGTAATACATCTTCCCGATGTATCGCTATTTTCTTCAATTCTTCCACACCTTTAAATACCACTTCAGTCATGGGTAACATCCCTACTTCTTCCTCAGTAAAGACCAAAGCAAAGAATTCATTCAGTCTCTCCGCTATCGCCTTGTCGCCTCTTAGTGCCCCTTTAACCCCTCTAGCATCTAATGGACCAACTGACTCTCTCAGAGGTTTTTTGCTATGAATGTACTTGAAAAAGTCTTTATTTCGCGTTTTTGCTTCCGCAGCAAGCTTCTTCTCAAATTCTCCCTCTGCCTGCCTTATCAATGCCTTGCATTTGACTTGCCAGTGCTTGTGCTGTTTCCAGGTTTCGTCGTTCGGCTCTTTTTTCCATTTCCTAAAAGATGCTTTTTCGGCAGCAGCCTCTCTGACCTCACCTTTAAACCATGCTGGCAGTTTTTTGGACTTCCTTCCACTTTTTCTTAAAGCATGGAATACAGCTGGTCTGGGCTTCCCAAGATAGTATTTTTCAACAATGTAAGTCGATGTAAGTCTTTAACCTTTGCAACTGCGCCTTTTAGTTTTTTCTTAACTATTTTCCTCATTTTATCATAGTCTCCCTTTCAAAAGTTAAAAGGTAGTACTGTGGATTTCCTTACTATCCCTCCTCCACTAATTAAATCAAATGCGATCATGCTATGATCACTATTGCCAAGTGGCCCCAACACCCTTGTCTCTTGCACTAGATCTGGTGCTCCACTAAGGACTAGGTCTAATATGGCTTCCCCTCTGGTCGATTCATGAACCAGCTGCTCCAAGAGGCAGTCATTTATTTCATCTAGGAACTTTATCTCCCTAGCATGTCCTGCCGTGACACTGACCCAGTCGATACCGGGGTAATTGAAATCACCCATTATTATTACTGCGCTATAACCTTTGTTAGCTTCCTTGAATTTCTTTGAGCATTTCATCATCCATTTGTTCATTCTGGCCAGGCGGTCGATAGTACACCCCCACTGCCATCGCCTTCCCCCTTTTACATGGAATTTTAATCCATAGAGATTCTACAGCAAATTTTGTTTCCTGCAAAACTTTAATCCTTTCTGACTCAATGCCCTCTCTAACATAGAGCGCATCCCCTCCACCAATTTGATCAGCTCTATCACTACGATATAGTTTGTACCCAGGTATCAGTGTCCCACTGGTTGTCCTCCTTCCACCATATCTCTGATATTCCAATCATATCTAACCTCTCATTTAGTGCTATATATTCTAACTATCCCATCTTATTTTTTAGAGTTCTAGCATTTGCATACAAGCATTTTAGAGACTGTATTTTATTCATATTAATTTGGCTATTGGTAGGCATGGGTAATTTGGGATCTTTAAGCTCTGTCTGCTCCATATTTGAGGGCATTTGGGCTACTTTACTCTTTTTTGGAACCTCTCTGCTTTTGGTAGTATCCTTCAAGGATACATTCTTCCGAACCATCTGCTCTTGTGCGACTGTCGGCTTTCCCCTATTATCTAGTTTAAAAGCTGCTCTATCTCCTTTTTAAAGGTTAATGCCAGCAGCCTGGTTCCATCCCGGTTAAGGTGAAGCCCATCCCTTCAGAAGAGCCCCTCCCTTCCCCAGAATGTTCCCCAGTTCCTAACAAATCCAAAACTCTTATCTCCGCACCATTGTCTCATCCACGCATTGAGACTCCGGAGCTCTGCCTGCCTTTTGGGTTCTGTGCGTGGAACGGGAAGCATTTCGGAGAACGCTACCCTGGCAGTTCTGGATTTCAACTTCCTACCTAAAAGCCTCAATTTAGCCTCCAGAACCTCCCTACCACATTCTCCTATGTCATTGGTACCGACATGTACCAAGACAGCAGACTCCTCCCCAGCACTATCTAAGACCTTATCTAGGTGGCGCGTGAGGTCCGCTACCTTCGCACCAGGCAGGCATGTTACCAGGCGATCCTCATGTCCACCAGCCATCCAGCTATCTACATGCCTAATGATCAAATCACCAACTATGACGGCTGTCCTAACCCTTCCCTTATGGGCACATGGCCCTGGAGAAACTTCCTCGGTGCGAGAGGGTTTTACATCACCTTGAGGACAGGTCCTAGTTACAGAATCACTTCCTGCCACACCAGGGTGGTGCACTCCTGTCACGTGACCTCTCTCCTCCATGGCAACAGGGATGCTGCCAGACTGGAGGTGGGACTTCAGGACTATATCCCTGTAGGTCTCGTCTACGTACCTCTCGGTCTTTCTTATGTTTTCCAAGTCTGCTACTCTAGCCTCTAGAGAACAGACTCCTTCCCTGAGAGCAAAGAGCTCCTTACACCTAACACCATTTCCTTGATTCTCTGCCTCTTTTCTTTGCGGCAGCCTGCTCTTATTGTGGTCTTAAAATGCTGGTGGGACTCTGGGACCCCTGGAGGCATTTTAAAGTCTCGGCTCCTGTCTTCCTGTTGATCGGCACTATGCTTTATGGCCACAGCGATAGCCTTTAGACACTCTTCACACTGGCCGTGAATGGAGTTTCTGCTGAGTCTGTTTACTGGAATGCATAGGTTTTGTTTGTGAAAATGCAAGAAAACCTGTGCCTACAGACACATCTGGAGGCTCCACAATAGGTGCTATCTTTAGGGCAAAATGCACCTAATAAATGATCACACATGATATCCTTAGAAAAGCAGCTTGCTTTGGTATTTTAATGTAAAATCTTTAAACTGGAAAGGTTTTATGTGAGGATATTTTATTCCTGCCTTCCACAGCTCAATATTTACAGCTCAAATTTGTAGTGGTTTTCCTTCAGAAAACCAGGACTCTGGTAGTCAGGAAGCTAGAAAAAAAACATTCTCTCTGCCCCCCTCCCCCAAGTTGAGTTAGGGGATCGCGTTATTTAGATTTTCATATTTACACCCTTAGATAAATGCAGGGTGTTTTTTTTTAAATTTATCTCTAGAGAAGAATTTGTTTGTTGAGCCTCTTAGAATGGAGTATGGTTTTTTTGCAAATGTATGTTTACTGTAAACTGTGGGCAATTTTGAATTCAGCAATGGCCAAGGTCACTGGCATCAAGTTTTCAGTAAAAACATCTGCAAAAGAACAATTTACAGTACATCACTGCGTTTTGACTTTTGTCTTTGTGTTTAAAAAAATCATCTGTTTGCCAACCCAAGGATGATCTCATGTTTTGAGATTTGCAGTAGGAAGTATAGTGGAGACACCTATGCAAATAACTAAGCCTGTATTTGTTTTCTATTTAACATGTAGTTTGCATAGGGAGTTGTCAAAAAATAAGATACTTTGTGGTATGCACTCGATAATATTTTAAAGCATAATCTACATTCTTTAAGGTATCATTTTTCAGATATTTTGGCTCCCGTGATTGGTCACCTTTTTTCTTTTTTGGGGTATCAAAATAATTGACTTGTTGGATCTTTGTTGCTGTTTTGGCATAAATCATGTATGTATCTGATTATGACTTTGACTTCCTGGTTTTCAAAACTCTTGAGCCTTGATTTTGCATCATTAGCCCCTCGATTCTGCCTTCCTATGTTCGGTATATGAAAGTGTGGCATTGCGCAGGTTCCTGATTAAGTTAAAAAAGCATCAAAGCCCCTCTGATTTCCTTAGATCGTCACTAGAACAAGTGACAAAACAGATGGAACTAAGCCCACTACTGCATGTTAGCAATAAAACAATAAAGCAGACAGTAGAAATGCAGATTTGATTTCATTTACTCTTTAATGCCAAGTGATTGGTTAAGCCTGCCGAATATCCTGCTGCAAAACTGTTAATTGAGGCCTCTGGTGAAAACGGGACACGCTGCACAATATGCAACAGGTGTATAGTACTACAAAGCACAAGCAGATCATGCACAGTGACAGCAGATTGGCTGCCAAGCTCATCGGCATGCTTAATGACTACACCCAACTCTGGAGTTTTACCAGAGAGGGAGAAGCCACCAAAGACAGAGTGGGGTGGAGAAGGGGTAGTGTCCTTGGGTAGCAAGCGCTCAATGCAAAAGATGGATAAAACTGACTCAGGACAGAAGACGTTTAAGAATAGCCTAGTGGTTAGAGTAGTAGGCTGAGAACCAGGGGAGTGAAGATTCAAATCTAATCTCCCACTGATGCTCCCTGTGACCTTGACCAAGTCACTTCATTCTTATCACCTCAGATACAAACTTAGGGGTATGTTTACTAAACCGTCTTAATGTGCGCCCGGCGATAGTGTGCAGGCTGCCATAATGAGTTTGATCCCCCAGTGTGCCTAATGCATAAGGCTGGCTGAGGCCTGATCAGCGCAATTTCACTGTGGGCTCATTCACCTTGTATGGGGACAGAGCATAGACCTTTCCAAAATTCATATCTTTTTTTTGGAGCTTTCTTGGGGGTGTTTTTTTATGTTTCCCATTGATATCACTATTGCCCAGCTTAGTTATGTTATTTTTTACTTTTTTTTCTGGTCATTTTCACTGTTTCTTTGCCCTTTTGTTCCGTGCACATGTATCACACTTATCACTTTTTTGTAGGTTTCCCTCGTTTTGCTGTACATTGCTGACGGAAATGGTTTCTTTTCCCTTTAAATCAGCTCTAACGCCAGGGTTTCACTGGCGTTAGTTTTCAGCCTCGGATTTCACAGCGTTAGTGTGCAGGGAGCCTCTCCCCTCCCACTCTCCGCCCATTGACCCTCTCTCTCCACCCCTGGGGAGCCTTCCTCCACCCTCCGGGAGCCTTTCTCCGCCTTCAGCGCTCGTTTGCGCCTTATCATGCAATAACGTGGGAGAGCGCACGTTAAGACGGTTTAGTAAACATACCCCTTAGACTGTAAGCTGTCTGGGATAGGGAAATACATTTAGGTACATTAGGTAACTCACCTTGAGCTACCTCTGAAAAAGCATGTGTTAAATCCAAATACACGTTTGTGTTGAGTAGTGCCAATTTGTCTTTAGAGAAGCTGCTCAGTCTAGTCAACTAGATTGAAATAACACACAAATGCATTTGATGTAAAACTGCAGAGCCATACAATATCAAGATGACAATTGCTTGTAAAAGAGGTTTTTTTTCTGACATTTCAAGGTCAGCTTCTAGGTCACAGAGTGTGCACTTGGCTGCCAGTGACATCCCAGGGAGCTGCCAAAGGGTACTGTTAACACAAGCATAGAGCACTTTGAGGGAAAGCAACTTGTTTACAAGATATTTGTATCTTGTGACTCTGTATGCTAATATATTTTAGCACTGTAGAGTGTCGGAGAACATTTTAGCCCAACAGATTGATTTTAATTTGCCTCTAATTGTTGTAGAATAATAATGCAGATGGCTTTCCAGTAAATGTATATACCAAATGTTTCATATTTCTTTAATATAAAATTGGTATCGAGGCAGGGCCATACCAAGCTAGAAATATGCCCTTTGCAACTAACCAACCCCTCTGCCTCAGCCACGTGCAGTAACTCGTTCCTGTATTTTTTTTTTTTTTTTCATTTTTTTTTTTTTGTTTTTTAGCTTCCTGGAGGCCTGATGATATCGGTGCCCCTCTCTGACTCCCGATGCCGGCTTCCTGTCAGCACCTGAAGCCGGCATAGGGAATCAGAGAGGGATGGAAGCAAAAAGCCCCACAGCACCAAAGCTTAAGGTAAGTACTGTGGGGCTGTTTGCTCTCATTGCCACTGTTGTAGGTTCTGGAGAGGGGTGGCAGGGGAGGTACAAGGGGTGAGGATCACCTAGGGCCCCTCATCATCTCCTTACGCCGGCCCTGCTCTGGGGACAAGAAAATACCTACCTTGAACTGCTACTGAAAAAAGCAGGAATTAAGTCCAAAGTTCATTCCCTTCACTTAGTTAAAGGGAAGTGTGTAGAAGGTCGAAAGGCCATTACTGGTTTACTTCTCCTCAAGCTCTGAAATCAACAACAGAAAAGAATGTGTCGGAGGATGCACCACTGGGGACTTGAGGTATCATGGAGTGTTAATGTCAAGAATGAAGAAGTAAGGAAAGGGCAAAAGGAGTTGCGATTGATTTAATTTGGGTGCATAAAACAGAAGAAATAAAAATTAGATTGGCAAGAAAGGTACTAGAAATGCTTATGGAAAGAGGAAGACCAAAAGAGATGTGCATTAACAGTATTTATTGTTTATTTATTGTTTATTGTTTATTGTACATTTAATATACCGCCTCCCATAACATCGAGGCGGTTTACAATATAAAATCAATAGTTAAAAAAGAAAAGAATTACAATATATGATAGAAGGAGAGAGAGAAAAGGGCAGAATAGATATCCAGATTGCAGCCAGAAAGACAGAGAAAGGGAAATTTAGGGGGGAAAAGCTAGAGAGAAAAGGTGAGTTTTTAGGAGGGAGCGGAATTTGGGATAGGATTTACAGGATATTAAGGTCCACAGCTCCGGCAGGAATTAATTATTATAATAGGTTCGTCCAAGGAACATTAGACTTCTACAGAGTATAGTAGCATATTATTAGGGAAATGGGAACTGATCATTTAAATCCTTAATCAAATGTTGCTGGTTGCCTGTAGCATATAGGACTAAATTTGGATTCCTTGTCTTGTTTCCAGGTCACCACCAGGGGCAGCAGAATGCCTCTTTGGTTGGTGGGGGGGGGGGGGGGAGGCAAGGTCAGCCCCAACAACAAAAAAATCACACTGTACAGTAGTTTTAACTGTCATTCATATTGAACATTAAACGGGGAGGTCAAGGCTTTAACAACAAAATATACACGTAAAAATTACAAAAAGAAATGTACATGCCAACTGAAAAACATCAGATTATAGTGCACCAATCTGTTAACTGCTTTTGAATATGAAGACACATTTTATTGTCCATGTTTATCAAACTTTACAATGAAAGTCCTTCTGTGCTCATTTTGTTGTGCAAATTCAGCTGCAATTGCATGAATATTTGCCTGTGCAAGGGCCTCCTTGTGAGTGTGGGCACACAATGTCATTTAATCTCATCTGAGTCATTGTAGATCACAGGTCATTTTTAATATGATGTAATGTAGAAAAGCATCTCTCTGCTGTTGCCATAGTCCCAGGTATTGTATAATATAAACAAAGCAGTCTGTGTACTTCTAGCAGTATGTCTTTGCCATAGGCACAGCATTCATTGCTTCTGGCAGTGGGCGTGTGCTATCGACCTCCTGGCCAGAGTGAACAAATGGATGATGAAATGCTCAAAGAAATCAGGGAAGCTAACAAAATTTACAGTACAGTAATAATAATGGGTGATTTCAATTAAACCGGTATCGACTGGGTCAGTGTCACGGCAGGATATGCTAGGGAGATAAAGTTTCTAGATGAAATAAATGACTGCTTCTTGGAGCAGCTAGTTCATGAACTGACCAGAGGGGAAGCCATTTTGGACCTAGTCCTTAGTGGAACACCAAGATCTGGTGCAAGAGATAAAGGTGTTGGGGTTTAAAAGTGAGGTCAGAGAGGTTGCTGTTGCTAGAAAAGCATCTTTCAGGAAATGGAAAAAGGAGCCAAATGATGAAAACTGGAAACATAAGCACTGGCAAGTTAGATGCAAATCATTGATAAGACAGGCAAAGAGAATTTGAAAAGAAGCTTGTTGTGGATGCAAAATGCATAATAAAGACTTTTTCAAGTACATTTGTATTAAAAAACCTGTGAGAGTCAGTTGGACCATTAGATGATGAAAGGGTAAAAGGGGCACTAAGAGGGAATACGGCCATAGTGGAGAGACTGAATTCTTTCCTTTGGTCTTTACTGAGGAAGACGTAGGGACGTTACCCATGACTGAAATGGTATTTTAAAGGTGATGCCGCAGAAGAATTGAAAGAAATAGCGATACACCAGGAAGATGTATTACTCTTCAGTTTATCAAATAGTTGTAACAAATCACCTGGACTGGATGGTATACATCCAAGCGTTTTGAAAGAACTGAAATATGAGATTGCAGACCTACTAGTAGTAATTTGTGCCCTATCATTAAAATAATCTGTAATACCTGAAGATTGGAGGATGACCAGTGTAACGCCAATTTTTAAAAAGAGTTCCAGGCATGATCGAGAAACTACAGACTGGCGAGCCTGACATCAGTACTGGGGAAAAATGGTAGAAAGCATTTTAAAGAACAAAATTACTGAAAATATAGATAGTCATGGCTTAATGGGAGACAGTCAGCATGGCTTTAGCCAAGGAAGGTCTTGTCTTACTAATCTGTCATGTGTGGGTTTTTTTTGTTTTTTAAGGTGTGAATAAACAGGTAGACGAAGGTGAGTCTGATATAGGGGTATGTTTACTAAACAGCGCTAATGTTGCAGCAGCGATGTTATTGCGTGATAATGGCGCATTACCGTGCGATAACGTCACGCATCACGCGATAACATCTCCGGCGGCGTTAAGGTGCACAGAGGGTGGAGTAAGGCTCCCCAGAGGGTGGAGAAAAGGGGTCAATGGGCGGAGAGTGGGCGGGGAGAGGCCCCAGGCACACTAACGCTGTGAAATCAGGGTCTGAAAATTAACGCCAGTGAAAACCTTGCGTTAGAGGCACATTTGCAGGAGAGAAACCATTTCAGTCGGCAATGTACAGCAAAGGCAGGGAGACCTAGATAAGTGATAGTAGTGATACATGTGCAGTAACAAAACTTGCAAAAAACAGAGAGATAATGACCAGAACCAAAACAGAAATACAAAACACTGAGTTGGCCAATATAATAAACAATGATAAATGTTAATCAACACTACCCATAAAGAATAAAAAGGAAGATGTCACTTTTGGAAGGGTCAATTCTGATTCCCCCTACAAAGTGAATGTTCCAACATTGATAGTGTTGATGAAGGTTTGCTGTGGTGTATATTGGGCAGCTTGCTTATGTGGCTTTCACATGTGCAGCAATAGCAGAGTGGCCACATAGGAAAGGGCACTATGGTGATGATGTAAATGGGGTACAGGGGGCTGCAGGCTGCACATGCAGTGGGCCAGCTGGGGCGCAGTGTGGACTAGGCAGATGCCTACCTGGCACATAGGAATGCAGAAACTGAAAAGCAGCAGGACAGCAACTGACCAGGGTCCAACATGGCCACATGTGTGCGTCCCAGAGTGTCCCAGGGGACAGTACCCAGCAGGTACCCCCAAGGGCACAGAACATTGGCAGGCGGTGCCAGGCGGAAGTGCTGATGTCCATGTCAGCACCCCTACCCCATATCACACACCATAGGCAGCCGCCTACAGGCACACTGGATGGCCTGGGACTGCGCACCACCAGCATAAGGGCATATCAGCATGGTGGTGAAGGGGTGCTGGTGGTGGAGAGGGCAGTGGCATCTGCCCACAGCACACCAAGGCCAAGCCTTGTTTAGGTGGGTGCCGTGCACTGCAACAGATAGGGTCTGTCTGACGAACAGTAATGGTATCCCCAGGGAATGACCTGCCTCTGTGGCAACAGTTTGGTGCAGTACACATAGCCAGTGTGTTCAGGGGCAGTAGGTCACAGGTTTGAGTCCCAGCTGTGGCTCCTACAGACCATGTTCCTATATTTTTACCCAGTACTAAACCGTGGTAATAAAGAAGGAATCTTTATTGCAGATAAAATAAACACGCCATAAACACCTATATTTTACTCTACAGAGCACATACACCATAAACATGTGCAATCCCTAGAGCAGAATTTCCCAACTGCAGTCCTGGAGGGCCAAACACCATTCAGGTTTCATGCTGTCCCTAATAAATATGCCTGTGATGCATTTGTATGCACCGCCCCCATTGTATGCAAATGTAGCCATGCATATTCATTAGAGACAGCATGAAAACCTGAACTGTGTTTGGCCCAACAGGACCAGAGTTGGGAACCTCTGCCCTAGAGCAGCAGCCAACAGGGGCACAAACACCCACACCCACAGGCTCCACTATCCAACAGCTCATGGAGAGTCAGGCTGTTGGGCCCTGTGTGGAGCAGCATCTACCAATACTACCACCTGCATACCTTAGCAATGCCGTTTTAAACTTGGAAACACGTTCCACATATATCAAAAGGTTGCTATGATTAATGTCAGATAACAAATCCTAAGTTAGACACAATTTGTTGACAGAGATTCATCATAGCAACCTTTCTGATATCTGTGGAGTGTGTTTCAGTTTTTGTTTCTGACAGTGTTTACCACCCCGGGGAGTGACCCTAACAGTATTGAGTACCATAGCAATGCCTACACTCTGCCCAGGACGGGTGTGGCGGCCAGGGCTGCCAACCACTTCTATATTTGCACAATGCTGAAATAGGTGTGGGAGTGTGTGTATGTCTATTCAGTGTTTTGTGGCTACCTACACCTTACTGAGCCCACAATGCTTGCACTGTTTCCAGTGTTAGCCTGCCAATTTGCATAATGAGGAGCAAGTACTGTGGGTATGGCCCGGACAGGGTGGCCTGTGCAGGCTGCATCTGCATAGGGCAATGGCTGGGACAATGTACTGCCCGACCACCTCCTGCATGGACAGGATGGCCACAGCACACTCTCACCCTGACTGAGCAGTGACCATGGCATGGCTAGGTTCCCCCATAGTGCCATACAGTATTTCTCTCAAGTGATATCTGAGTTCCCTTTTCTGGGGCCCAATCACTGATATACCTGTGTGGTGTGTGTGTGTGTGTGTGCTCATATCCCATTTTTGGGTGCACACAGTTCCTCCAGGAACATGCACTATGTACTAGCTAGCAGACTGTCTGCAGTTAGCATGTGTATGGCTGGAACACCTTGCAGGGTGCAGCAGGTGGAGACTGACTGTGTCCTCTGCTGGTGAATGTCAGATAGTGGTGGGTGCAGCTGAGCTTTTCCAGGCCTACTGCCAGTGCCCTATGTGATGCATACAGATCTGCATTGACTGCCCTGTAGGGTGCCTATTCCCCAGCAGGACTGGGGTTGATGGTCCCCTCTACTGGCACCATTGCAGAGATGTAGAATGTGGATCTGTTGGTGGGAGATCCTGTGCCCCACCCTGACCCACAGAGGACGGGTTGGATGGTGCTACATAATCCGCTTTTGGGTCCAAATACCACCCTTCACTTATGACATGTGACCATGGCATCCACACAGGATATGCACTGTTCTGAGTGCATCATAGTCCACAAGGGCTAGACATGACTGGGAAATACAGATGGACACAGGTGTATCCTAGGTGTGTCTCCAAGGACTACCTATCACACACTGGCACTGATGGGGACCTTCAGCACAGCCTATCTCAGCTATGCCATGTTCTGCACACCTGGTGCTGGGCGCCCCACCTCACCCTCAGGTTGAGCACAGGACCCGCACAATGTCACGGTCTGTAGCTACTCTATGCCAGTAACACACACGGTCAGTTCCCCCTACCAGGCCGGGGTGCTATAGAGGCGCATACCCCATCTTGTGATCAGATGTAGGCTGCTGATCTGCATGTGCAGTGCATCATGGATACGGGTGGGTTTACCCTATCCTGGTAACCACAGCAGACAGTTTGTGTGGTGACCTGCAGTCTTTCTGTAGCCAGCCAACGGTGGGTTAGACACTATAGAGATGTAGCCCACTGGTTACTTCAATGACTGCGAAGGCAGAGGTCATGGGTTTGATGTCACAGTGGTGGTATTTAATAAGGATGTCTGAGGCTTTTCCTTTTAAATTAAATCAGTGCTGCCAGCAGAAACACCCTCACAGTGCCGTAGCCTAAGGTGCCTCATTAGGCGCCCTATAAGGTGCCCTATAAGGTGCCCTATAAAGCGCCCAAAGGGCACATTATAAGTTGCCTTGGCAGACAGGGCACTTTATAATGTGCCCTATGGAGTGCCTTATAGGGCGCCTTATGCGTCACCTTAGGTTACGGCACTGTGAGGGTGTTTTTGCTGGCAGCACTGATTTAAATTAAAAGGAAATGCCTCAGACAGCATCTTACATAACACCACTGCAGGATCGAACCCATGACCTCTGCCTCCGCAGTCATTGCAGTAATCAGTGGGCTACATCTTTATAGCCTCCAACACTGCACAGGCATGAACTTAGGGTTAGCGCGCATTAACGTGCCATGGCGCCCACTATCGCACGATACAGATTCCTTGCAACCTTCCCTCCGGACTGCCCACAACCTTATATGGCATTCTTCACATTAACGCTGCAACTAGTGCCGGTAACATTAAGACAGTTTAGTAAACATACCTCATTGTGTATCTGGATTTTCAAAAAGCCTTTGACAAGGTCCCTCATGAGACTTGACGAAATTTAAAAAGTCATGGGATAGGAGTCAGTTTACTACTGTGGATCAGGAACTGGTTAAAAGATAGAAAGCAGAAGGCAGGGCTAAATGGCCAACTTTCCCAATGGAGAAAGGTAAATAGTGGAGTATCCCAGGGATCTGTGCTGGGTCCGCTGCTTTTTAACATATTCCTAAATGACCTGGAAATGGGAATAATGAGTGAGGTAATAAAATTTGCAGATGACACAGAATTATTTAAAGTTGTTAAAACCCATGAGGATTGTGGAAAATTGCAAGAAGACCTTGATAAATTGGAAGACTGGGCCTACAAATGGCAGATGAAATTTAATGTGGACAAGTGCAAGGTTATGCACCTAGGAAAGAACAACCCAAACTATGGTTACACAATGCAAGGTTCCACATTAGGAACCACCACCCAGGAAAAAGATTTAGGAGTCACTTTGAATAACATGTTGAAACCCTCTACTCAGTGTGCAGCGGCAGCCAAGAGAGCAAATAGAATGCTAGGTATCATAAGGAAAGGAATGGAAAATTAAAACAAAGGATATTATAATGGCTCTATCATTCCATGGTGTGACCGCACCTTGAATATTGTGTGCAATTCTGGTCGCTGTATCTTAAAAAGGATATAGCGTTATTAGAAAAGGTACAGAGAAGAGCCACCAAAATGGTAAAGGGGATGGAAGGATGCCCCTATGAAGAGAGACTAAAAAGGTTAGGGCTCTTCAACCTGGAAAAGAGACGGCTGAGGGGAGATATGATAGAGCTGTATAAATTAATGAATGGAGTGGAACGGGTAAATGTAGATCAATTTGTTTGTGTCATCAAAATATAGAAAGACTAGGGGACATGTAATGAAGCTACAGGGTAACCTATTTAAAAATAATAAGATAAAATTATTTTTTCACTCAGCTTCTAATCAAACTCTTGACTTCATTACCGGAGGATGTAGTAAAAGCTGTTAGTGTAGCCAGTTTTAAAAAAGGTTTGGACAAGTTCCTGGAGGAAAGGTCCATAAACCATTATTAAAGGGGACCCGGGATATCCACTGCTTGCCCCAATCAAGCACTGTGGAACCTGTGTCTTTTAGGGGAAGTGCCAGGTGTTTGTGACCTAGATTGGCCACTGTTGGAAACAGGATATTGGGTTTGGACTTTAGTCTAACTCAGTATGGCATATTTTATGTTCTTACCATTGTGGGATCCTTTTCAGAATTTTATTGTATTGGGCAGTATTTTCAACTATGTATACATATAATCAAAATCGTTAGCACACACTTCCAAAGTTGTGCGAGCAAATGTAATAGTGTCTCCTTTAGCTGCACTGAGCAGAAGCTTCTCCAGGTCAATTGCCACATCAGTGTTTTTCAGATCAAACCATGAGCCAATTCACATACAAAAGAATCCAAAACTTCATAATACATTCTCCTATAATATTCTGCTGGACTCTGAAAAGCACAGCTGGCTTCTCCACCATTCAAGCTTTTTGGGGGCCTCTGCTGTCTTGGGCATCAGTCAGATCTACTGCATCCTCCATCACAGACTTGTCGGAACTTTAACTGGCCTGTTCTGACTGCTGCCACGGGAGACATCCCCGTGTTAGGTATATTGCTATTTAAGCATCCTGAAATGTTCTGTTGACTGCTCGGTGGCAGAAAATACAAGATAGGAGAGACGCAGATCATAAAACGTATTAAATGTTTCTGCCATTGCCAAAATGCCAGCAGCTCTTCTACCATACTCATCATGTGACTCCTCATTTGATCTGTGTCATCTCAGTACAGAGAGCACTGTAGTTAATGTAGGATGGATTTCAACACACCCTTGCGGACAGTCCATCTTGTTGGACAGAGTACACAGGTTTTGGCTATCGGGGCTTAATTCTTTTCTGTAAAGATTCAAACAGATGGTTTTTCTCTTTGGGGACAGCTTGATGAGATGGATCACCTTCACCTCTGGCACCATATCCAATATATCTCAAACTGCTTTACATTTTTCTCTGCATCTTGCAGGCACAAATTTATGCAGCGTACCGAGCAATGAATGTGAATAGCTGCAGAATGTTTTTCTGTTTAAATTGAGCAGCAACACTGCGTATTTGACGGAATATATTAGCTGCACCATCATATCCCGGCCCCCTGCATAGAGCCACTGGCATGTGGCAGTTTACCAGAAGAACATTTAGTACATTGTAGATGAGTCTGTTTTAGGCATGTCAACAAGGCCAATGAAATCTTCATGTATGATATAATTCTCATTCACCCACCCAGTGAAATAAAGTAGCCAAAATGTTCTTTGTTTGTGATATCCCTTGTTTCATTTGCAAGAAGAGAGTAAATTCCAGTCTTAAACTTTGAAAGCAATCTTCGTATGATGTCCATTGCAAAGAGATGAATTAACTTATCAGTGATGTCATGAGACATGTATCTTTTTTCAGAGAAAGCCATAGGTTAAGATCAGGACAGTCCTTGCAGCGAAGTTTCATGAGCTGATTGCCATTTTCATTATCGTGACCCTCGCTTGCCAGGCCTTGTCCCATTAGAAAATAAAGGGAGGTTAACGGTTTCACAAGCATTTTTCGGTTAGATTTCGGTTCTGTTGAATTGTGTATCGAGTAGCAATGGTTGTTGGATGTGACATATAGGTCTGCTCTGCATCTGAGCTGTGGCTTCTCGGTGACATTGTGCTTTTTCATGTTGCTGGAAGCACTGGACAGCATGTTTCCACTTCTGGAAACTGTTCACAGTAAAGGCACCTTCCATTTTTTGAGCAGGTTTAGGTATTTGCTTATACAGAAATGACACTGTGTGAAGAATAGTTTCCCTCGTGTTTCACATAAAGTTAACAACTGAACTCCTTGAACCAGTTCAACTTAACTGATCGAGTTCGTTGTGGTGATCCAATTCCCTGTATCTTTTTAGTACCCTCTAACACTGTGAGATCTTCTGGTTGATTAGGCCTCACCAGATGTATGCAGCATTCACTGAAGCAGTGGGCTGTGGCAGGACAAACCAAGGTGGTAGACAGGACTGGTTGTATCTTCTCAGTCCCATTAGAGTTACGTTTTTTTCCATAGTCAATTCTGGAAGTGATTCTGATGATGATTCTATTTTCTCGTCATCTCTCTTGATTTGTTTGCTTTTGAAAAAGTCAGTAATTGGTTTGCTTCATTTCATTTTCAGCTCCCTTCTGAAAAAAATAAATGATAAAAAGAATGCCTTATGTTTTGGTCCTGACTGTCTCTGACCTTTTTTCACAGCACCATGAAAAAGAGATGGTGTAAATCCTTTAATGATTTTTTAAAATTTGACTGGCTGAATTTGTGTTAATTCTAGTTACACTGACACAAAACTCCTCACCCTGGAGCGAGGCAAAAACCTTCGAAATACACTTGATGCAGTAGTATAGCTATAGTTAGAGGTGCCCAGGTTTTTCCTTCTAAAAAAGAAAAGTCAAAGAATAAGAAATAAAGCACAGAGGGTTAGGACATAAAAAAGAGACCGAAGACCTCATGGTGGGGGGCAGGCAGCAGCGATGGTACAGTGTTGTTAAGAGCAAGAGGCATGGGAAATGTGGTGAGCACCCTGGATCAGCCGGTGGCAGGAAATTAGAAGTTTTAACTTTAGCTGCCTGCTGTGTGAGCTGGGCTGGGCTGGGCTGAATTTTTCCGATGCCTCTGCTCACTACATTTCACAGATCCCTAGTACTTGACTGGCATAGTGACAATTATAATCCATCAAGGGCCTTTGGGTTATTAGACTGGCATCCACTCTGTAAAGAGCTTTGGGGGGGTTATCTTTCTTTTTCTCCCTTTTTTTTGTCAATACATTGAAAATCTATTCATCATCATTTATGTAACATTGACTTCCCTGTATAAATAACACAAAATCCAATGAATTCTTATGTAATCCAGTACACATTTCCTTCAAATCTTATTTTCTTTCTCTGTCTTCCATACTGCAGCTGTCCCTTGGGCTGTTTACTAAGCTGGGCTAACGGTTAATATGTGCTGTTTGCAACTAGGTCCCATGTTATTCAATGGGAGCTAATTATAGACAGCACACCTTAACGGTTCGCCCAGCTTCGTAAACAAAGCCCCAGATGTCACTCCCAACACCATTACATGTGTTTTTGTTCCTATTCATTCTTTTGGATTTGCATTTGAAATTAGCTTGTGTCTTTTTTTCAGGAATAACTAAAGATGAGTTAGTCAGGTATAGTAGGGTTTTTTTCCCTGTCCTTAGAAGGTTTAAAATCAGTTAAAATGACCAAACAAGATTATCAGATCAAAAGCACTATATTCTTTATCCCAAATTGAAACTATAGTTAGCTATTTTCAAATTTATTTCTCTTGGAAGGCTGCCATCCCATGCATTAATTACTTCCAGTACTAAATTGGTGATTCATATTCACCTTTAAAAGTTATAAAGCATTTCTTTGGATCAAGCACTGTTTTGTGCAGGGAAATAACTTCTTTTTTTTAATAAAGATTTTAACCAAAATACATACACGATGTCTATAAGAAAAGCATAACCTGCTACCATTAGAAATTAGGAAAGTATGCAAACTCCCCCCCCCCCCAAAAACAATAGCAAGAGATGCTCTAGCTCTCATCATGTGAGAGAAGCAGAAGTGAACAAATGAATTAATACCTAGAACTACCCCAGTCAAAAACAGGACAAGAGTCAGAGTATACACAAATCCCCAAGTACTCATACTAACCCACTGATTTGTGCCAAAGATAATTTTCCAAATGGGGAAACATTTGTGAAAACAAACTTATTTCCAGCATAGGTAACCACATACTTACAGGGGAAATGGAGATAGAATGTAGCTCCGCTAGAAAAGACTTTAGACCGCGGCTGCAAGAAAGCCTTCCTACACAATTGTGTAGGCCTGGCAACATCATGGAAAAAATGTTTATCGCCTGGCCACAAAAGGGAAGAGACTTTTTAGAAAAGACTGCTATCTTGAAATTTTTATAATTATCAGCCTCTGATCCAAAAGTGACCAGCAGAGTTGCCCTCTCGGAGACAATGTCTTGAGAGATCTCAAGGAAAGCGGTCAAATCAAGGCTATTCGGAGAAGCGATAGAATCCAACCCCTCCCTTCAGCCACTTCTACCCGAGTCCCCTTAGAAACATAAAATAACTTAGAAATAACTAGCGCATCAACATTACTAAACAACAAAATTTCTTTCAAATACTTTTTCAGCAGCTCGAACTGGGACAGAAACCGCATCACAGGAAAATTCAGGAATTGCAAATTTCTTGCCCTTAATTGATTCTCCATTGCCTCCAGTTTTGGTATGAATAACCAAACTATCCTTAACCACTGCCCCCACTCTGAAGTTTCATTACATGAGACTCTAAAGAGGAAACTGGAGTCCTGCTGTCTAAATTTGTCCACAGACTCCTCGGAAAATTTGCACAATTGACCCATAGTCAATTGAAACCAAACATCCCTCAAGGAAATCTCAGTGGAGGGGTCCAACGGCACAAACAAACTTGATGATGGTGACACAAGAGAAACTGCCTTGGGGTACCAAATACCAGCCTCTGAGAGGGACGGGGATCACGAGACTGCTCGCTTGCAGGTGGAGAAGTGTCTCTCTGAGAACCACCACTAGCATCTGGAACAGACAAGCCTTTCATAGAAGAAGGCTGTGGTGGAGGTGTAAGGCAACCAGAACTCAAGGAGGTTTCAGTATCCAAAGTATTACTCATGGTTGTAGAAAGAGAGGCAAAGCAACAGGCTGAACATGGAGATCCATAGACCCCTGAACTAGGCCTGCTTCTCCAGCACCTCAGTAATGCCTTGTTCTTCACCTTCCACTTACCCATAACATTTCAGAGCTTTTTCCAGTGCTGCATTGTGCTCTGAAGGGGCTCCAAAAAGGCAAGACATGCCCTTTTGGTCACACCCCTTCGGTCATGTGCCCGCAGTCACACACCCGCTGCAAGATATAACATTTTATAAAACTATGCACATATGTACCAGGAAACATCATGGGACCATTGCAGAAATGCAGATAGCAGAGCTGGACATCCTAGTAGGACGTCCAACCCCCGTTCTGGCCCAGCACTCAATCCTCAGTCCAGCTCTCCCCGCACATACTGAGGGATAGTGTGGAGAGCGCTGAAAGGGGGAGGGCCAGAAGCAGGGAGTAAGCGGAGCGGAGGCGGGCCAAAGCTCTTGGATGTATAGGACCTATTCAGGTCATGGCCCTGTATGTCTAGTAGAGGAGAGATAGACTAGGGACTATTCCACCTCTGAGGTGGATAAGTCCCTTACGTCCCACCGACTGCAGGGTTTGGGCCAGGCAGCCCCACCAAACCGGACCGGCAAATGCAAGGGGGTCCCCGCTGCATTGAGGGTTGGGTGGCAGGGAAATGAGGGTTTCCTCCATTGTGGCATTTCTGTTCTTCTGCTGGGTGTCCTGGTGCCATGGCAATGGGATGCCATGGCACCGGCACACCAGCAGGAGCATAAGGTGGGCTGGACGGGCTGTAGGGAGGACATCCTGCGCCACTGAATCGGGGCTATGCTGGGCCATCTGAGTGCCCAGTCATGCAACTGTGGGACCATTTAGCTCAAGCAGTTGCAGAATTGGGTGCAATTTGGGGCCGTCCCTTTTTTTTTTTTTTTTTTTTGGATGTTTGGACGGCTCGGACGTGCCCCTGTTGGAATTGGGCTCTATGTGAATAATTTTATCTGACATGAGTGGAGGTGTTTCTTGGGGAGGGGGGGGGGGGTTAGTGTTTGGATTCATTGTTTGTAGTTTGATTTGTATTATTGTACTGTATGTGTTTTGCATATGCCATTGTAAGCTGCTATCTGGATATGAGAAATAGTGCCAAGGCGGATAGTGCTGGGAGAGGTCTGTCCAAGAGGTTACCCAGTGAGCAGTGATTTTATTTTAATCCACTAACCAGACAAACTGCATAAAGTGGGCAAAACCAAGCCTAATTTTATGGAGTTCCGCTTTCCAGATAGCGGCTGAAATCATCTCTATCCAGACTGCTTGTAGCAGTTACCGCTGAAACCGGATATTGAGTGGAGGCCGCTACCACAACAGTCCCACTGAATATCTAGTTTCGTTTTGCCTGCAGCAGCCAACATTTGAAAAAATATATCATCGGCTTAATATCGGCCTGAATGTGCCTACTTTTTTTATGTGATGTATGTGTGGGCAATCCCAAGTGTAGGGTTGCAATGTATCTGCCTTAGGGCCGATGTAAATTTTGTGTGAGAGCTTTTGTATACCAGAAGAGAGAATTCAGAGAGCCTGTTTTTACAAAAGCACATATTTATGCCTGTGTGTGAGCATGCATAATTTTATAAAATATATGCGTACTTTACCACTACGCCCCTCCCTCCCACCCCCTCCAAGCCATGCCCTTAGGAACACCTACCCGCATATCATGTAAACATTGGTGCTGTCTTGGTGTGCGGCTACTGTTTTACTATTGCACACACCCCTTGGACAATTTTATAACCGCTTCTTTCCAAGTGTAAATCGTAAATTACCCATAGGAAAAGCTTTATAAAATTGCTATCATGACAGCAGTTTTGTAACAGGCTGCCTATATGCGAATACCAAGTAGGCGCCTATTTTATAAAGAGACGGGTCAATTTTAGGTAAGATGTGGAGAGGAGAATTAAAACATCCAAATCAGGATATGGAAAAGTCCTGCAGTATTTTAGGAAGGCTCTGAGAAATGCAGAGCCTCTTGTAAAATATATGCAAGGATGTGCAGCAGTGCACATCCCTTGCATTAGCACATCCACCTGGAACAGCAGTTTTAAAAAGCTGCATGCAGGGATGGGGAGGGGAAGCATTCAGCTGTACCCCAAATGTGCGCGGGAGCAGCTTTTTAAAATGTCTGCTTCTGATACCCATGTACCTGCACTCCCAACCCCAATGCCATCCCCGGCTCTTACCGAGGTTGCTGGTAAGGACTACTAAGACGAACTGCTACTGCAGGAAAGATCTGCACGTGCAAGGATTTATCTCCTGGGAAATGCTCTAAATCTTGAGGAAAAGGGAATTCATTGGATGATAGAATCTGTGTATTTTAAAATTAAGTGTTAGGTTACTTAAGGCTTATTACAAGCCGACTTGCAATTTAGTGTTGGGAGGTATTTTTTCCCTCCCCGGGTATAATCCTTGCTTTATAGCCACCTAAACAAAAATGCAATGTAACCTAAACAGTTAAGGAGACAGGAGTTTTCTTACTCACTGTCAGGTTTAACTGATTACCCTTAACCCTAATAACTTGCTGATAGATTAATTAAGTCCTTGAGTTCACCTAAAGGTGAAAACTAAAAGTCTCTTATTCTTATTAGGTATAATTATATTGACTCAAGTATCCCTATTCCCCTAGCAACTATAAATAACTGAAAAACTTTGCAGCTGAGACAAACAGAGGTATATAGACTAGACTTGCTGGGGTGTAGTAGAGAAGTCCTGTGTGGATGAGTCTATGGTGCATGGAAGAGGGCTTTGGATTTGTTAGGAACTGGGCAACATTCTGGGGAAGGGAGGAGGGGCTTTTCCGAAAGGACAGGCTCCACCTTAACCAGGGTGGAACCAGGCTGCTGGCATTAACCTTTAAAAAGGAGAGAGCAGGTTTAAACTAGAAAACGGGGGAAAGCTGACAGTCACCTAAGAGCACATGGTTTAAAATTATGTATCTTTGAAGGGTACTAGCAAAACAGGGAAGTTAGGGCATCCCAGTAGAGAGGTTCCAATAAAGGTAAAAGTAACCCAGGTGCCTTTAAGTAAAAATCAGACCGAGCTGAAAGGATTCCAAATTACCCCTGTCATCCGATAGCCAGACTGTTAATACGAACAAAAAACACGCTCTGAAATGCCTATATAGAAACATGACAACAGGCCATGTGGTCTTTTTCTATCTAGTCTGCCCGTCCATATCAACCACTACAACAGTCCCCTTTTTTCCTTCAGAGATCTTCTGCATTTGTCCCATGCTTCTTTGAATTCAGATACTGTCCTCATCTCTACCACCTCCACTGGGAGACTATTCCATGGATCCACCACTCTTTCCATAAAGATATTCCACATATCACTCCTGAATCCTATCCCCTTTTATCCTCATTTCATGTCCCCTCGGAGCAGAGCTTGCTTTAAATCGAAAGAGGCTCTCCTCCTGTGCATTTATACCATGGAGGTATTTAAACATCTCAATCATATCACCTCTATCCCACCTTTCCTCTAAAGTGTACATATTAAGACCCTTAAGTCTGTCCTCATATGCTTTTATAATGAAGGCCACTAGCCATTTTAGTAGCCACCCTCTGTACTGACTCCAGCCTGTTTTTATATCCTTTTGAAGGTGCGGTCTCTAGAATTGCACACTATACTCCAAATGAGGTTGCACCAGAGGCACTATCACCTCCTTTCTTCTGCTGACCATTCCTCTCCCTAGGCACCCAAGCATCCTTATAGCTTTCGCTGTCACCTTTTCTACATGTTTAGCTACTTTAAGATCATCAGACACAATGACGCCTAGGTCCTGCTCTTCTTTAGTGGACAAAAGTATTTCACCCCCTATACTATATCGCTCCCTTGGATTGCTGCAGCCCAAATGCATGACCTTGCATTTTTTAACATTAAATCTCAGCTGCCAAATTCTAGACCATTCTTCAAGCTTAGCTAGATCCCTCCTCATGTTATCTACACCTTCCTGGGTGTCTATTGTATTGCAGGTTTTGGTATCATCTGCAAAGAGGCATACCTTACCCAATAGCCCTTCCGCTATATCACTAACAAAGATACATTATAACTTATAACTGACATTATAACTTAACCCCTTGTTAAAACTTCAAGTTTGAAATCCATGTTGTAATGTAACCCAAAGGTTTTGGAGTTCAACGGAATCGAGGGGAACAGTGATTGTGGTCCGTAAGGTGATTAGTGGTTACGTAACGCTACCATAGTGTTCAGTGAATAGGGGGGTTTGAGGTTCTTACAGAAGTCTCTTATGTCAGCAGTCATCTCGAGGTCCTCTGGTTCCAGTCTTGGTGCATGCTGGCTGTTTGCTTCTTGTTTTTTGCTTTTGGGGACTAATAGGTAGTTTTTGCTATTGGCTCTCCTTGGTCTGATTTCTGGATCTCTTACTATGAGGGATTGGAGTATGTCCACAGTTGTATAGTGTGTGATTTTGAATGTAACGAGAATGATCTTCTATTTGATTCGAGCATGTATTTTTGTTTTTATCTGCAAAACTTACCTGCACGGAAAGTGGACACCATTCTGTTGGCACTACTGAGAGCAAAGCTTTATTGGTATAATGTTCCTCCTTTTTTAAATTTTATTAAATTACAGCTGGCACATATTAGGACCAATGCAATCAAAATCCCAGTAACAAAAAAAAAATACTGTGCAAATTTGGTAAAAAGGTTTTAGAAAAATTTTCAATTTTACATGAGTAAACGGTGATTTACACTTGTTTTAAGTTGGGTGTTGGAAACCCGTCCTGCTTCAGCGAGGCTCGGATTGCACACGTTCCACAACCAGCATACTCTGAGCTGTATTTAGTGAAGGCATTCCAGGGGTGCATTAAGGCTAGGGGAGGAAAATAACACATCAACACAAAGCGGGGAAAACTTGTGGCAAAAAGTTAAAACATATACAAACACTAGGTTTTAGTCGCATGTATAATAGCTATACATCTTAAAGCATTGAACAGTCATTAAAACATATAAAGCCATCACATATAAAACAAATTTGAACACACAAAACCCGGCGCAGCCATGTTTCAACATAATGGTGCTAAGATGTTGCACATGACACACCAATTGTACATAGCAAGCCCTAAGTCGGGTCTGCTATCTTTGCACATTCCCTTCCACTGTAATGCTGTGGTTCTGGCAGAAATCACCCTGGAATATTTGTCAGGAATTCACTAAACATACTGTACTGAGGTGCTGCAGGTAAATGAATACCATGGTAAATTGTCCTGCAGTAAATAGCACAACACAGTACTATTTTACCATAGATTAGTAAATAATGGTCTTAAGAGTGCAAGCCATTTTGAATGGGAACTTTTATCCTGCACCTTAGGGTTCAACAGGTCCCAGGCCCTAGGTTGCCTACAAAGCTAGAAAATGCACCTTAGTGCTCAGGATTTCGTGTTCCCTAAAACTGTGTGTACTGTAGCCCTGGTCACCTCGATCTGCACGGCATGGCTTGACTCTCGGTAAGCTCGAGCCACACAGTTCAGGAATTATCGGCTGGTCTTGTGAGATAAGCAGACTGTTCCTGCCGCACCACATGGCTAAGACATCATGAATGAGCCATGCGATGCAGATGGCAGGAGAGTCCATTTCTGTGGTAACAGCATTAATAGTTGTAATACTTTATCTTTTTCTTTCTTCTCATGTTTGATATACAGTACCACCTAAACGAAAGCACCAGGGCGGTTTAGAATAACAGTATAAAAGCGTGCTGAGAATTAGAAAGGCATGCCAGCAATGGATAGGACGGGAAAGAGGCAACCATACTTAGAGGGGGTGGAGGAGAGTGGAAGGGGATGGACTTGGGAAGGGAAAGAAGAGCAACTGAGTTAAGGCTGGGGAGGGGGGAGATCAAAAGCAACATGAAAGAGAGGGTTTTTTAGCATCTGGTAGGAGGGTTCTAAGCGGAGTACTGATGGGAGGGAGTTCCAAAGTGTGAACCATAAGTGGAGGGGGCGGAATAACGAACTATAGTTTTGAGATACATCAGCTGACTGCTTAGCTGAGGGAAGTATTTGGGAATTGAGTGGTTGAGGCTGATGGGTACAAACAGGTTTGGGAGAGAGTATTTGGATGAGGATAGAGTGCAAGTAGGGGGTGGGAGGTAGAATATATGAGAGAGGGGAGAGACTGGTGGGGTCTGGCGAGAGCTGTACCTGAGGCATTTGCCTCTTGGCTTCACTTTATCAGCAGGATGCTCCTGTGTTGCTGACAGCATGCTTTGGGGGGGGGGAGGGGTGCAGTTGGTTTCTGCCAGTGCTGTGCTATGCTGTGGCACATTGAGATATGATTTACATAGTTCTTCTGCGTACACAGAAAATGAGGCAAATAGCCGTGAAGGTGATACTTTTAGAAGGGGCATCTTGGAAGAATTTGGGACATCCAGAGCAGAACATCCAAAAATCCAGGGGGAGTGGCAGCAGTGAAGGGGAGGCAGCATATAAGTGCCTTCTGAAATCACTCAGTCTCCTCCTCAGAAACTGAATGTACCAGTAAGTGGTTCTGGAGACTGGCCCCATGCAGATAGCAAGGCTAGTACGTGCACGGGTACAGACCATTTCACAAATGGGGGCATCCATGGAACCGGGTACTTGGACGCCTTGGCAGGAATATTTCAGAAAGGGGGCGGCTATGTTATGAGACATGCATGTCCCGGCCTGTCCTTTCAGATACTTAGATATGTGGCGGCAGGTTAGTAATATGTTTGGAAGATGTATTTATATGCAGGTTTCATTGGTCAGGAGATATTCACTGCGGCGACAAAAGCACATTTTGCTCTGCTCCCTGGAAGCATTGCAGCTGCACCTTATTCATGGTCCAGAGCTGGTACAGGCATAAATGCCGCAACAACCAGGGCCAGATGTGCTTGTGGTGGTCTGAAATCTCATTGTGATGCGCTTCTCTGTTGCTCCACCCAAGCCCCGCCTCACCCTTGCCCCATTTACATGGGGATGTCTAAATACTTGATTTCTAAAATGGGTCTGGGGATGTCTCTGTGCTTTGCACATCTGAATAAGACATCCAAATCATGAATAGAGCTTCTAAACTACCCCCCTTAATAAATCGGACCCTAATGAAGTGCAGCAGACCCTCAACGGGTCCCCTGTCTCTTCTCTCCAAACTTCAGTGGAGACAATGGTGGAGGGGAGAGAGTGGCAAGACAGGTCACAGCTGCTGGCCCATAGACACACAGAAAACTTGTCAAAGTCTACTGAAACGTGCCTTGTGTTTGAATTTGGAAAAGTGAGTAATTAAAATCTACGAGTCTGCATTAATAAAAGATAGATTAAATTATCTGAGTGGCTTGTATAATGCACTGGACTCCATTTGTAGTCCTGTCTATTTAATTTTAAATCGTTACAATAAGCAAATATACAATTAGTCATATCAAGACCACATCAATTTGGAAAAGGAACAACCATATTCAAAACAAAACCCTGTAATAAAATATTATAACCCACATTTACATAACCAGTGTAGCAAACAATCCCAAACTAAATGCAAAGAAGAGAGAATTACTCCTTACCGCTAAGAAATATCTCCAGTTGGTCAGCATCAAAAATGAAAGAGTTTTACTACGGTGCTGAGTATATTTAGATACATCTGGAAAAATCTGTATAGTCTGCCCACAAAGTTTTTCTGCTTTCCTAGCAAAATATAAATGAAGAATCATATCTTTATCAGAAAGTGATAAAAATGTAACATGTAACTTCTCAACATATAGGGGTGTCCTGCATGGAGCGGTGGGTTCACCCCTCAACAAAGACATGGGGAGGGGCGGCCTGCACAGAGTGGCACTTACTCCTGCCATCTTACTCCGGCCTTCTTACTGGGCAGACTAGATGGACCATACTGGTCTTTATCTGCCGTCATTTACTATGTTAATTAATGTGCCCGCATAGAAATCTCCTGTTTGGAAGATTCCAAGAAGGCCGACAAATCTAAACATTAAATGATCCATTTCCCCTTCCAACCAGGGCTGACCTGTCCATTGTGCGAGAATGTTGTTCGCACAGGGCTCCGCGCGAACTTCATTCCCATACGGAAGTGAGCCGGGGGGGGGGATCCTGCCCTACCCTGCCCCACCCCGCCTGAGGCCACAGCTCACCTCTGTACAGCTGCCAGCGTGAAGAGCGGTGTGTTTTTCTCTCACGCTGGCAGCTGTGTTCTTGTGAAGCGCGCAAGTGCTAGGAAATGCCCTTTAACCTTTCCTATATAGAATCTGAGACCTGGAGTTCTTCTTTCATAAAATATCATAAGTTACTTATATAGAAAAGATCATAGCCGGAGTTTTTTGGATTTGAGGGATTGTCCATATAACTTTTATACATTAGTCTACCCTCTACAAAATGACCTAATAATACGAGTGATCATAGGCTTTAACCTTTCCTGGCATTCAGCGCACAGTTATTCACGCTGGTAGCTGTGTAGAGGTGAGCCAGGGCTTCGTGCAGGCCTCCCTGGCTCACCTCTGAAGCCGCTTAGACAGGCGCGGGGCTCTTCGGGAGGAGGGTGTAGGATAGGATTGGAAATGGGCTGATGGGGAGAACTTGGACTGGAAATGGGATGAGGGGGCTGGAATAGAACTGGAAATAGGCTGATGGGGGGCATGGGAGAAGGGAGCGGATGCTGGGTGGGGCTGGAACTAGAAGGGAGCTGATGTTGGGGGAGGACTAGAAAGGGATGGGGCTGGTGGAATGAGGATGGAGAGGAGAAAATTTTATTTTGTGTTTGGGGGGGGAATCTATGATTGGTCAGATATTGGGAGAGTAAGTGGAGATTGAGGATGGAGGGGCGAAATTTGATTGGATGAAAAAGTAATAAAGAAATGGAGAAAAGAGCAAAAGGGGAAAGATCAGTATGTCAAAGCAGCTGTAGAGAGAAAAAGGGAAAAAATCTAGAAGAGAGAGAAGAAAGGACAAATGGACAACTAGCAGATGACACGAAACCAGAAAAAAGTGACTGGCGCAATTGCAACTGAAAAATAAAATGCCCAAACAAGAATTTATTAACTGGAATATGTCAGCTCTGGGAAATGTGTATCGTCAACATCTTTGTGTTTTTGTTTAGTACAAGAGGAAATTAATTTATGGTTTTTATTTCTCCAGTGTTGTACATTCCAAGTTTGACTTTTGGGGTTCCCAATTTAATAATTGGGGTATGTTTACTAAACAACAATAGCGGCTTCCGTGCAATATCGGAGCTGCGGCCCCATTGAATTCTAAATTGTGATCCCTTGTTCTTTGTTTGGTGATGGGCCTATGTTCTGCATTTGTAACTGAGCTGAGGTATTCTGTTCATGTAATTTCTATTTGACAGTGCCACTTGTTCTCTTTCCCCAGTAGGAGATGTATTGGTATTCTCGGAGATGTATTGGTTTAATATTTGTAGTGTTGCCTTTTTGATAGGTAGAGTATGGTGCTTTGTGAGTCCTGGTAGTGCTGTTATGATACGGTGGGTTTGCTATGGGTTCTAAATGGTCAGTGATTATTGTACTTCCTAATGTATCTGGTGGTTGGCACTGGAATATAGTAATGTAGGAATCTGGTAGTCTTTGTTTATCCAGACATTCATTAAGAGGCATGTTTAATAAAAGTTAGCGCATGTTAACATTATGCAAATATTTATGCAAATGAGGCTCCGCAATGAGTCTCCACACATGGCCCTGCACCCTCCTTGGGCCGCCCCTGCTTCCAATCCACCATCATTCATCCCCTCAAACTTTGTATCTGAAGGGTCTTAATAGATCCTAGAGAGTTTAACTGACTCTGAATACGATATCAACAATACTTTTTTCAAATATTTATAAAACAAAGTCTGGGGGAGAGAGAATGTGTATGGGGAAAACTTATAAAGCACAAATTTTTTGCTCAAAATGCATTTTCCAAAAATTCAAATTTCCTACATATCGACAACGAGCCTTTCACTGAGGAGGAGCAAGCTGACTGAAGAACAGAGACCTGAGATTCCAATTTAACACCGAAATTCTGTAGAAGAAAAAATGGTCTCATGCTCTGCCAGTTTGGCCACTACTTCTTTAGAAAATTGCGATTTATTTGCTTAAGAGAAGACTGTAACGTTAATTTAGTTCGGGAGACTATATCCCAAATGTCACGCAATGAAATCTCTTTGGAAGGAACAGGCCTATCTGAAGAGACCTCCGCATACTCAAATGGAAGAGGCAATAAAGTATGTCTATTTGCAGAAGTAGATAATACATTACCAGATGCAGTTCCAGCGGCAATGGAAGTACCTGTCGGCCCCTCCACTATACCCAAACAAGGGGAGGAGAAGGACTTCAGCAACTGATCAAAACACTGATTGGGCGGGGTTGAACCAATAGCGGGAAGGGCTAAAGAATCGAAAGATGCTCCCACTAATGAGGTAGACAAATCTGGCTCTGATGTTGCATCCAACGGCTCCATGGAATTTAAAACTTTCACATTTAAGTCCGTAGGTCCTTGCACTTTCACTGCCTTGGAGCTAATAGGATATTGGGCTCTCCTTCGCTGTTTTCCCCATTCCAAGAACAACTCCCACCAAACTTTGCCTCACGTGTGCCGAAGGGGCACCAAGGGGGCAGATCTTTGGACATGTCCCTTCAGATACAAACCTGCGGACATGCACCTGTGATCGTGTCCCATGGTAGGGCTATGCTGTTAAATATCCCAGCCCCAACATCAGACGCTGGCAAGGCAGGTGCAGGGTTTGAAGCAGTCAAAGTAAGAGCTCTCGAGCACTGTCCTGAAGAACGAGTTATCCCATTTGTAATCCTGTCTGATGATTTTGGGGTGGCGGAGTGGTAGAAAAGGATGCTTGGGTGCATAGGAAGAGGAATGGCTAGCAGGAAAAATGAGGTGATAGTACCTTTTGTATAAGTATCTCCCTAGTGAGACCTCATTTTAGAGTACTGTGTACAAATCTAGAGATTGCATCTTCAGAAGGGAGTAATCGGGATGGAGTCTGTCCAGAAGATGGCTACTAAAATGGTCAGTGGCACTGGTCATAAATTTAAAGAACTATGTATGTTTACTGTAGAAGAAAGACAGGAGAGGGGACATATAATAGAGACATTTAAATACCTCCATGGTGTAAATGCAGAGGAGGAAGGTCTTTTTCAATTGAAAGGAACCTCTTGAATGAGTGGAAATAAGATGAAGGTGAAAGGGGATAGACCCAGGACTAAGGGGATAGACTCCAGGAGTACTGTATGGAACAGCCTTCCATTGGAGGTGGTGGGGATGAGGACAGTATCTGAATTGAAAGAAGCATGGGACAAACACAGTGGATCTCTAAAGATGAAAAAGGGGACTGTTGTAGTGGTTGATATGGAAGGACAGACTAGATAGGCCATGAGGTCTCTTTCTGTCGTCATGTTTCTATGTATGAGTGAGGGGTGACTGCATGTTTGTATCTATCTGTCTACTCTGGAAAGTAGGACGCTGAAAGAGCTGACTTAAAGGACATACGGGCCTATATAGAAAGCTGGCTCTGAAGTCACATGCTGTCAACTCTATATGCCTCTATGCAGCTCACCAATAGTGCACAAATTTGGCGCTGGCATGCAGAAAGCAGCGCATACGCAAATTAACCATGTGTTAAACTGGGAGAGAAAGCCAAACGCATGCGCACAGAAGTCAGTGCAAATTTGGCATGCTCTTCCAGAGAAACGGGCACCACATGGCTAATTTTGCATATGTGCCCTGACACTATTTTTGATGGCATCGGGGGCTTTCTCTGATGCCTGGATCATCTGAGGTGAAGTGTCAAACTTCACCTCCAGAAGATCCAGGCATTGGGGAAAGCCCCTGATGCCATCAAAATACTGTTGGGGGGGCCAGTGCCTCCGCAGAAGGCAAATCCCTGGTAGCCCAGTGGCTCCGATGCTCCCCACCCCCTCCCAGCACCTTTGCAAAAGAGCGGGAGCACTGGCCACATGCATCTTGAAAAATGGCAGTGCCTGGCCCTCTGTGGTGCATCCTGGGATGCACAGGGTTGAGTCAGACTGCCATATAAGGTAGAAAATGCCTGCCTGCTGTATCCCAGGATGTACTGTGCCACCTTTTTTCAAGATGGTGGTACAGGAGCACATGGGTAACGTTCCCGCTTCTTGTAAAGGCACCAGGAGGTGAGGGGGGGGGGGTTCAGGGCCGCTGGGCCACCATGATTTTTTTTGTTTTTTAATTGGGCGGTGGGGGAAATCACGGCCGCTGGGCTACCAGTGATTTGCTTTTTATCAGGGGTACTGGCCCCCCAACAGCATTTTGATGGCATTGTGGGTTTTCCCTGATGCCTGGATTTGACATTTCCCTTCAGATGATCCAGCCCCTAATGCCATTAAAATACTAAAAGGGGCACGTGCAACATGTTTAAGCCTCCTCAGACCCAGGAGTAGAGATACTGGCGCTAAGACTGGTTACAAAATCCTCTGTGTTTCTCTGCATCAAGTGCAGACAGTATTAGTATGCCAGTTTATACGGATAGCTCTTTTGCCTATAATTTAAACACACTTGGTGGTGTGTGTGTGCTTGCTTTTCCTTTGCCATTTTACGCATGCATCCATCTCTTTTCTGTATTTGGCGTGGCAATAATTTTGTGCCTAAAAGTTATCTGTGTTTAAAGCCATGCTAGTTTTCTGCATCGGCCCCATAGTTAGCAGGGGAAGAGTGGAAGCTAATGGATCTGGGCATGGCTATGAAAGGTGTGTGACTGAAAAAGTGTGAGTAGATCTTGCAAGGAAGAGATGTGTATGTGGCACTATTATACTATGGGGCAGATAGAGGCAGTAAGGGAGAAGGTAATACATAGCCACAGAAGTTAGCAGAGATTTGAAGAGCTAGAGAGGGATCCCGTACAATCTAGACCAGGTCACTTATACAGCAGGTAGAGGAACAGAGCAAAGCACACGGAGAGGAAGATATGGGAGAAGGGAAAAGGTGGAAGCAGAAACGAAGCAGGGACTGTCCAAAACATGCATTTTTTTGTGTCCTTCCAGGAGGAGAGGAGAGGAGGAGTAGCAATAGGAGAAAAAGATTGTAGGCAGGACTACAAAGCATTGCAACAGGGGCATGATCACGAGAACAGATGTGGGGCTTCAATATCAAAGAAAACCATTGCATTCTGGAGGCGATTCTTGAATTTAGTGTGTATTTTGGCAGAGGCTCCACAAGAAAATCCTGGCAACAAAGAGCACCTTTGGAAGCAAATTGCATCAGCAGTCGGCAGCCTCTGAGTCATTCTCCGTGCAATAGCAAAGCTCTAACATCAGTATCAAGACATTAAACAGGCCCTCTGAGAAATATCACTTAAAATGTATGCGCATCAGAGGAAGATAGGAGGTAGCTATGGTTCTGGTATTCATAGTGAACCATTGGAGCAACACCTCACTGAAAGGTTGAGTCCAAATGTCATCCCCTACCTTGATCTTAATTTTTGCTATATAGCCTCACATGGACGTTACTGAACCAGGACTTTTCGGGAGGTCTTGGATCAGTAGCAGAATGTAGGGGAGAGACAGGATAAGAGCCTTGCTGCAGAGGAACCTCACTTTTTTTTTCTTTTAGCACCAAAAGAGATGCATGTACTTCAAATACATCCCTCTATATATTTTCTGGTTTATTGCTTTTGCTGAAAGCATCTTGGATAAACAGGCTACATGTCATTAGACCCCCACAAATGGAGGGATAGTTACCCATTTTGTAGCTGGCTGCAAAGTTCTGATAGGAGGAAAATCTCTATACAGAAAGACACTGGAACCTTTGCAAACATCACTACATTGCTGTACCAGAAAACTGTGGAAAATGAAGAGGCTATGATCACCTGGGCACAACTGGGCAAGTGGCATCCAGGCTTAGGCCATGTGCCCTGCCCCATGTCCCCTTGCTTAAGTCATCCCTCACCACTGATAGAATGTACAGATGTTCAGTTTTGCCACAAAAATGTAGAGTTCATTGGATAATGTTGGCCAAACAATAACCACAGAGCCTGCCCACTCCATTGGCTTTTAAACTGCCATTCCACCAGCGTGTTCTGTGAGGGGAGAGCAGCAGCCAGCATGAGAGGTGAGAGCGGGAGCTCCACCTCCCTCCACAGAGCTTGCCCACTCCATTGGCTTTTAAACTGCCATTCCACCAGCGCGCCCGCGCCTTGCGGGCCCGCGCCTGAGGGCCTCGCAAGAGGGCCCTTTGGCGTGGCCCTTAGGCGTTGGACCGTGCGGGACCGGGTTATCTGCTGTATTTGGTTTGCATGCCACGACGAGCGGGATGGTGGAGGAATGATGCCGGCGTCGTAGGCTGTGAGTGAGAGCTCTGCCTCATCTGCTTCTGTCAAGTATATCCAGGCAGCAGAGGTTTATAAGGAGCCATTTCTGCGGCGTATTTCTGCCTGGCTTGAATTTGTGATGAGTAGCGATTATGGTCAAGTCTGTTTGGAAGGACTGAGCTGTGGTGGTATGACATTCTGCCTCTCTGGTGTTATAATGAACCTTTCCTCTTGTCTCTTCTATTTCTTTGACTATCACTATCTCTTACTCTGTCCTATCTTGTTAATGGCGTTCTTTTCATATTTTCAGTATCATTTATGTAGTATTGTAAACCGCTCTAATGCTTTGGCCTGAGCGGTATATCAAATGTAATAAACATAAACATAAACCATAAACAAACATATAACTAAAATTCAGTGTACAAATCTCAAATATATACATATATATACATTAAATTGCCATAAATCTCTGACACTTATCTTCGAGATGCACAGCCCGTACTTGCCAAAGGGAAGTGCCGTCAAAGCCTGCCCCTTGACCTGAAAGCACTTCTTAACCATTGCTATCATAGTGTATTATGGATAATGTGCATCAGTTATGTGGAGCAGCATGCCATTAAAGCATACACTATACCCCCTGTTGCAGCAGTGTCCTTCTCTGTTTTCTGACCCAACCTGTCAAAGATTGGGATTGTTGCATATTTAATATATGGCAATGAGGTGTATCCCTCCCTCCCCCCACCATCAAAGTGTGGGGAGGCACGTTATCCACTGATCCTGCTGCAAATCCATCAACCCTGTCAGGGGAAGGACAATTTCCTTGTGGCCACTCCCCCTATACTCAACTGTACAGCTGTGCACTCGATCCAGTGGCCCTTAACTTCTGACCACACTCCATCGACAGCAACTCCTCACTCAGCTGTGGCCAACAGCATTTCTCCTGTGTCCTAGGCCGCGCACAGGAAACATCCATGCTGATATCACACAGGTATACACTGACTGCACAACACAGGCCAGGGCAACTTACATCAATCAGGTCATGCCCAATGCAACTCTTCCCCCCCCCCCTTGATTGCCTCCATAAAGCAAGCCAACCATCCGTTCACCTTTTTGTCTCATTTTCTCCACTGCCCAGTGTGACCTTTTTTGCCTTTTCAGACCCTACATGGTACGATATGGGACCACACCACCTGAGTCCTAGAAAATGTCAGCCAGCTGCATCGTCCGATTAATTTGACACTGAGGGTATTGGCCAATCGTTCCCCCTCCAGATGCAGCACTAAGACCCAAGGGCTCCTGACTGCCCTCCTTCTGCGCATAAGGGATGGAACCAGCAGGTCCTATATCATTCCCCACACCCCCATCCCGACAGTCGACACCTCTGCAGGATTCAGGCCTTAACTAAAGCCCTGTTGGTCTGCTCTGGGTTCTCCTTTGTACCCAGTGGACATATGGATAGCCTCATATCCACATTTCCTGGGGAGTTGCACCTAGGGCAAACCATCAAAAGAAGAACACAAGAAGGGTCAGGTTAGTCACAGCAACATTCGTCAATCCTTAACTTCCGTTCAGGTTATAGTCAGAATGCCGTCTGTCCACGAACATGATTTGTTCCCTTACCATGCCAAGCCCAGCTGCTATGGTAACCGCCCCAATGTGGAAGGAATGAATGCCGTAATAGCCAAACGTAAGGTTTGCCTCTGCAATGACCGGCTTCTGCACCATGGTGAACCAAAAGTGACTGAGGTACTTCGCCAGCATCGACCAACACTGCTTGCCTCCCATTGAGCATAATCGTCTGCAATTCTCAAAATACCACACCAGACATGTGTGGTCTCCTGGAAGGGGTGACAGTGACAATTTGGTCCCCCTTTTTGTGGGGTCCATCTTAGAGTTACAGGTCTGTGGTCAGGCATGCGGCGATGCTTGGCTGACCATCCCTTCGTTATCCTTGCAATGATAAAATCTGCCGAAGGGCTCCGCTCTCCCATTGCTTTGGCAAAAGGGGTGATGGCTGTTAAGCGTGTTCTTATCGCGGATTTACTCCTGCCCCTGTCCCTGCAGCAGAATATCCAGTGAAGAATGGTGCTGGCCTTAAAGCAGTCATCTTCCCTGATGCTGTCCTGCACACACAAGTCCCGGAAGTGATCCTGGGTCTTCAAGTATGTTGGCTTGATATGCTCTGCCAGGAAACCCATCAAAAGATTCCAAACTTCGGCAGGCCCAACACCTGGACTGCCTCTGGAATGGATGTCTTGACTGCATCTGCCCCAGGAGCACTGGCCAGGAATGCTGCCTTCTTAAAATGGAGAGAGGGCATTGGCAATCGTGTTATGGAACCAGGAGCATGAGGACGAAAGACGTTCTCCTACCCTGAGTGCCCTGGAGAATGCTAAGGAGAAGGCACATCTGAAAAGACGAGTCTCAAAGGTGTCCTAGCAGACCGCCATCCATGACAATGAGCAGCTTCCTTAACACCTCGTTGGCAATCAGGCACCTGTGGTCCAGAGCACGGCAACGGTCAGCCTCCCCACCCATCATCCTTTAGCAATGACAAAATCAGCTGAAGGGCTCTTTTTTTCCCCATTGCCCAGGTGAAGAAAGTGACTGACTGCCACCAGGTGCATTCGTACTACAGATTTCATCATACCACTGCCCTTGCATAATAGAATCCACTGGAGAGTGGAGCCCATCACACATCGGTCACTGTCCCTGATCCTGTTAAGGCTACAGAACTCACAGAAAATGTTTCCAGGCTTCCAAAATACTTCCGGCTGATGCCCCAAATGCACACAGTACTGCTGTTATGGACATTCTGAGGTCAACAGCAATGTTGTTTTAAAATCCTGTGATATGCTCTGCCTTAAAGGTGATATTATGCAGAATGAAAAGCAAAGCAATTTCCCAGGGCAGCACCACCACCCCTAACGTCCTGGCATACATCTCATGTACTGCTTGGACCACTGCCAAATCGGTGCGGAATGTAATCACCCTGTTAGCCAACTCCAGGGATGTGATATCCTTGTTTAGCGCCGAAGGAGTACCACTCGTGCAGCCAAGACTCCGAGCCCCAGGACCCACAGAAGTATATCCCAAAAGTGCCCCCCCCCCGACGTATCCATGAACAATTCCAGGTCGCAGTTTCAACAGGGGGAGTCCTGCCAGAAGGCTAAGCCATTAAAGGCCTTTGGGAAATGTTCCCCAGACTCGTAGGTCTTTATGCATGCTCTTATTAGTCCTGATGCAGTGATGCCTCTGCTAGACCCCCCTTGTCACAAGAGCCAGTTAGTGACAGAAAACCTGCCCCATTGGGAACTGCTCTAATTTAGGTTTTCGCAAGCCTCTCATTTGCCCAGTGGTGGGTTTTAATTTCTCCAACTTATCCCTGGGCAGTCTAGACACTTGGGCTTATATCTAGCTGAATTCTGAAGAATGTGTCCTGCAGGTCCCACGGTCTTTTCTGCCACCAGAGGTACTGTGCGATGAGCTCGTGGGAATCCAAGATCCTTTTTTGCACTACTTGAACCCAGCCCCCACGAACAGGAAATCATCTAGATAATGAGCCAGGCCCTACTATTTCTTCAACCGGCCAAAGCAGGAATGAACTGAACTGCTCAAAATATGCACAGGAATTGAGCAGCCCATGGACATACATTTGTCATAGTAGTTTTCGCTCTCAAAGGTGAAAACAAAATAGATGAAAGACTAAAGATGCACCGGGAGTAGTCGGAATGCCTACTATCTCTGCCTTAGCCAGTTGTGCCTGTGGCCCAAATTCTGAATGATTTACTATGGCCTGGTCGATACACATACCTCACAAAACACAAAAAAGGATTGATATGGTCATCAACCAACTTGCCTGTGGGACAGAACAAGTTGTGTATCAAACAGAATTTGCTTGGCTCCTTCTTTGACACTATTCCCAACGGGGACACCAGACTTGGGAAGGGGGGAGGGGTCACAGTAGGAACTCACCACCCTTCCCAAGACGTTTTCCTTGGCGATTTTTGTTTTCGCACCACCCGAAGGTGCTGAAGGAAGGAAGGGGAGTTGCGTACATAAGAACATAACATAAGAACATAAGATATGCCATACTGGGTCAGACCAAGGTCCATGAAGCCCAGTATCCTGTTTCCAAAAGTGGCCAATCTAGGTCATACGTACCTAGCAGTTTCCCCAAAAGACACAGGTTCCACAATGCTTGTACTGGGTCAAGCATTGGTATCCTGGGTCCCTTCTTAATAATGGTTTAGGGACCTTTCCTCCAGGAACTTGTCCAAACCTTTTTTAAATCCAGCTACACTAACAGCCTTTACTACATCCTCCGGTAACAAATTCCAGAGTTTGATTACACGTTGAGTGAAAAATATTTTCTTTTATTAGTCTTAAATAGTTTATCCTGTAGCTTCATTGCATGTCCCCTAGTCTTTCTATATTCTGATAATGTAAACAATCGATCTATGTTTACCCGTTCCACTCTGTTCATTAATTTATAGACTTCTATCATATCTCCCCTCAGCCGTCTCTTTTCCAGGTTAAAGAGCCCTAACCTTTCTAGCCTTTCTTCATAGGAGTATCCTTCCATCCCCTTTACCATTTTGGTGGCTCTTCTCTGAACCTTTTCTAATAACGCTATATCCTTTTTAAGATACGACGACCAGAATTGCAAACAATATTCAAGGTGCGGTCTCACCATGCAACGATATAGAGGCATTATAATATCTTTTGTTTTATTTTCCATTCCTTTCCTTATCATACCTAACATTCTATTTGTTCTCTTGGCCGCCGCTGCACACTGGGCTGAGGGTTTTAACATGTTATCCACAATGACGCCTAAATCTGTTTCCTGGGTGGTGGTTCCTAATGTGGAACCTTGCATCGTGTAACCATAGTTCCTTATCGTCACTCCAGTCCAGTCCCTTTACTTCTGGGTTACGCAACCCTTCCAGCAGCTTGGAGGCCGAGCCCAACCTTTTTGGAGGTGGATCGGTATAAATACCACTGGGACCACCCACCAACTCCAGTATTCTCAGCCTCCAAGCAGCTGGAGGGTTCCGTAAGCCTAGGGCTTACTGGAGTCCCCTTTATTTAGATTATTTAGATTATTTACTTAGAATTTCTCCTTTTATTTCTTTGATTTCTTGATATTCAGGGTTTTTTTTTTTCTCCAGGCCTGCCCCTTTAATTCCTGCCTGCTCACTCCCCCCCCCCCCCCCCGGGTCGGCAAGGACATCGGAGGTGTTTTCTCTCCTGCGGGTTGCAGGCTGCAGCAAAGAATCCTGCCTTGCACGGATCCCTTTGCGGCGATATCGGCTGCCTCCTGCCCTACTTCTCCCGAGCTGGTCCTGCCTCGCGCCGAAGCCCTCCGGGTGGCTGAGCGCTTGAGGCATAACGGCAGGCCCACTCACGCCGCCGGACCTGTCCCGGAGCAAGAGGACGTGGAGGCGAGTGCCGGGGCCCCCGTTTCACCGCGGAGCAGCTTTCAGCGGCGATCTTCTCATGTGAGCGGTTCCTGCCTCGGGGCTGCGTTCCGAGTTGTGTTCCACCGGCCCAGAGAGCGATATTGCGGTCCCCCGTCCAGGCTCCACGTGGCGAGGCCTACCACGTGTAGAGCCGGCGGGTGTTGATTGCTGAGTCAGGTTCAGCCAGCAACAGCAAGATAATCGCAAGTACTCTACTGAGCTTCAGTTCTTGGTTCTTAGTGATTTTATGCTATTTTATTTTATTTTACTTTGTTAAGCGTTTTCATTGACTAGTTCTTTGTGCTGTTGTTTCTAAGCTAGTTATTTTATTTTCAATTTAACTCAGCGTTTATTTCTAATTTAATTCAGGGATCATTTTGGTTTAAGTTACCTTTAATTACTAATCTAGGGGGTTCTTAGTTTTTCTCTGGAGGAAATATTGCCTTTGCTTGGGAGCTCACGGTGGGAAGCCCCAGCATTAAGTCATGGCGTCCAAACCTCGCTGTCCTTCCTGTGGTACTCGCAGGGGCACCTCCGCAGAGGCAGGAGTCTGCAGGAGCTGTGCCGCAGTGGCCGCCTCAGTGGAGCAGGAAATTAACTTGACCATGTCACAACCTTCTCAGGAGTCAGGAGACCCTCTAGAAGGGGAAGGGGGATCCCAGTTTCCCCTTTCAACACCCTCGGATCTGCCCCCTCCTCCTCTTCCGTCTTTCCCCCCCTCCTCTAGTGCAGGGGGGCCAGGAGAATTTTTCTCCCCTGACTTCATCCTCCTACTTCACAAGGCCTATTGCCTACGTAAACAGGGCTTAGGGTCAGAAGAGGTTGCTCCTCCAGCGGACGACAAATCAGCTAGATCCCTAGGGGCAACCATTCCGGATTCCGGTATTCCTCCTAAGCGCCCAGTCTTAGTGGAGAGGAGCCTCTAGCGTCCCTATCTCAGGGTACCCCGGAGGAGGATGGTTCTATTAAGGACTTGGACAAGGAAGAGGAGGAGCTTGAAGAGGGAGAAATCCCGGAAGAAGACCAATCACGTATAGTTAGAGTTTTTCGTCGGGAGGAGCTCCCGGCATTAATTAATGAGTCCCTGAAAGTTCTCAATGTGGCCTCAGACATGCCAGCACAGAAGGAGGCGTTAGAGGAGCCCTTAATCCAGGCCATTAGGAGATCCCAGAAGGTGTTTCCTGTCCACAGAGTCGTGCGCCAGATGATCCAGGAAGAATGGGACCAACCAGAATCAAGCTTAAGGGGAGTCCGAGCTATGACTCGCCTCTACCCTCTTCCAGAGGCAGATAAAGAGCTGCTGAAATCTCCCAGGGTGGATGCAGCAGTATCAGCAGTTACTAAGAAGACGACTATCCCAGTTGAGGGTAGCTCCGCCTTAAAAGACGCACAAGACAGGAAGTTGGACACGCTCCTGAAACAAGCCTTTGATGTAAGCGCTCTCGCCTTACAGGCCTCCATGTTAGGAGCTTGGGTGGCTCGGGCCTGTTTAAGGTGGGCCCAACAGCTTCAGACAGAGGGCTCGACGGGCGAAATACAGGCCAACTCGGCTAGGGTGGAATCCGGTGCAGCCTACTTGGCGGACAGTCAGTATGACCTCATCAGAAGCCTAGCCAAGAACATGGCCTCGGTGGTGGCTGCTAGGCGCTATCTGTGGCTTCGGAATTGGGCAGCTGATCCTTCCTCGAAGGCACGCCTGAGTCGACTCCCTTTTAAGGGGAAGCTGTTATTTGGGGAGGATTTAGAGAAGTTAGTTAAAGACCTGGGTGAGTCTAAGGGAGGCAGGCTCCCGGAAGATAGACCAAAACAAGGGCGCCCCCTAGCTCCAGTGCGTACCCAGCCAAGGGACTCACAGAGGTTTCACCCGGCCAGGACAAGCCCCTTTCCCAGGGGCCGTTTTCTCTCGAAGGGTCAAGGTTTCAGAGGCTTTCGAGGAGCAGGTCGAGGTTTTGGGGCATCCTCCTCCTCCTCCTCCTCCTCGGGCCCTAGAAAACAACAATGAGATGACGGGGGTCCAGGAGGAAGGACAGCCGGTTGGCGGACGCCTAAGGCTGTTTCTCTCCGCCTGGTCCCGAGTCACGTCCGATCAATGGGTCCTAGAGGTGATCAGGGAAGGCTATGCTCTCGAATTTGCAAAACAAATACTTCCAGCCTTTGTTCAGTCTCCCTGCGGCTCTTCTACAAAGAGGGCGGTGATAGAGGCAACGCTCAATCGACTAATAGCTTTAGGGGCCGTGGTTCCAGTACCACCAGACCAGCTCGGCGCGGGTCGGTACTCGATCTACTTCGTAGTACCAAAAAAGGAAGGGTCCTTTCGACCGATCCGGACCTAAAACAGGTCAACCGTTGCCTCAGGGTACCGCATTTCCGGATGGAGACCCTACGGTCAGTCATAGCAGCCGTGAGGGGCGGGGAGTTCCTAACGTCCCTCGATTTGACAGAAGCCTACTTGCATATCCCGGTCAGGAAGTCACATCAACAATTCCTGAGATTCGCAGTGCCAAGAGGCCACTTTCAATTCCAAGCCCTCCCCTTCGGCCTAGCCACGGCTCCCAGGACGTTCACCAAGGTGATGGTGGTAGTGGCGGCCTTCCTCCGGAAGGAGGGAATATTAGTGCACCCGTACCTAGACGATTGGCTGATCCGGGCAAAGTCAGAAGAGGAAAGTCAGTCAGCGACGACCAGAGTGATCCAGGTTCTGGAGGAGTTGGGGTGGGTCATCAACCGGGCGAAGAGCAGGTTGTCTCCCTCCCAGGAACTCGAGTACCTCGGGGCAAGATTCGACACCAACAGGGGCAGAGTATTCCTGTCACGCTCAAGATCAAGGGAGCTAAGACTCCTAGTCACGCAATTTCTAGGCAGACGAAATCCCTCGGCGTGGCATTATCTTCAGGTTCTGGGAACGCTGGACACAGTTGGAAGCACAATGGCCCATCAACAGACTGGAGTTGCGGGCCGTCACCCTGGCACTCAAGGCTTTCAAGACCTTAGTGCAAGGAAGAGCAATTCGAGTTCTCTCCGACAATGTCACCGCGGTGGCCTACATCAACCACCAGGGAGGCACCAGCAGTCCCGCTTTGGAGAAGGAGGCAGACGCCCTTTTCCAGTGGGCCGAGGTCCGGCTGCAAGTACTCTCAGCCCAGCACGTAGCGGGCGAAGACAACGTCACAGCCGATTTCCTCAGCAGGTACAAGATAGACCACGGAGAGTGGGAACTGGAACAGGGGACCTTCAACCAGATAGTGGCCCGATGGGGTCTCCCAGTCATGGACCTCATGGCACGGTTCTCTTCAGCCAAGGTGGACAGATTCTTCAGCAGGCGGAAGGAAAGAATGTCCGAGGGATTAGATGCCCTGTCCCAAAAGTGGCCTTCGGAGGGCCTTCTCTATGTATTCCCCCCTTGGGTCTTGATCGGAAAGGTTCTCCAGCGGGTGGAGTCCCACAAAGGATTGGTAATCCTCATAGCCCCGGATTGGCCCCGCCGCCCCTGGTATGCGGATCTGGTGAGGATGATCGCTGACCAACCTTGGCGGCTCCCTTGCAAAAGGGACCTGCTGAAGCAAGGCCCGGTCCGGATGCCTCACGTGGATCGATTCTCGCTTACGGCCTGGCTATTGAAAGGGCGCGGCTCCTAAAACGAGGCTACTCAGGTGCAGTAATCTCGACACTGTTGAATGCCAAGAAGCGCTCGACCTGTCTATCCTATGTAAGGGTTTGGCGCATCTTCGAAGCCTGGTGTGCAGAGCACCGTCGGAAACCCCTCTCGGCCTCAGTCCCGGAAGTTCTGGAATTCTTGCAAGCAGGATTTGACAAGGGACTGGCGCACAGCTCCTTACGGGTCCAGCTGGCGGCGATCGCCTGCTATAGGGGCAAGGTCCGTGGCAAACCCCTAGGGGCACACCCGGACGTCTCCAGGTTCCTAAGGGCGGTGAGACGGCTGCGTCCTCAGCGGAGGTCGGTCATCCCCCCTTGGGACCTTAACCTAGTTCTAAATGCCTTGATCGGGGAACCCTTCGAGCCAGTAAAGAGGGCTTCCTTAAAGGATTTAACCCTAAAGACAGTTTTCCTGGTCGCCATCTGCTCGGCCAGGAGGGTTTCGGAATTACAGGCACTGTCATCTCAGCCCCCCTTCCTGTCCTTCCTCAAGGACAAAGTGGTTCTGCGCACGGTTCCTTCTTTCTTGCCCAAAGTTATCTCTCCCTTTCATGTGAACCAGACAGTTACCCTCCCGGCCTTCTCGGCCGAGGGACATGAAGGTAGGGATAGCAAACTTCGTCTCCTAGACGTCCAGAGGGTTTTGAAACGTTACCTCTCTCACACAGCGTCCTTCTGAAAGTCCGACCGTCTATTCATTCAGTTCGGGGGCCCACACAAAGGGGAGGCAGCGGCCAAGGCCTCTATCTCCAGGTGGATCAGAGAGGCGATTGCCTCCGCCTATATCCTGAAGGGGAAGCAGGTTCCAGCGGGACTGCGGGCCCATTCCACCCGGGCCCAGGCTACATCTTGGGCAGAATTCAGCCTGGTTCCCCCTCTGGATATTTGTAGGGCAGTGACTTGGTCCTCGCTGCATACCTTTTACCAAACACTACAGACTGGACGTGCAGAGTTCAGCGGACGCTCGGTTTGGCCTAGCGGTTCTTCAGTCTGGTATGCCGGATCCCACCCAGGATTGAACTGCTCTGGTACATCCCAGAAGTAAAGGGACTGGATTGGAGTGACGATAAGGAAATAGTAATTAGATCTTACCTGCTAATTAGTGTTCCTGAAGGAACGACAGTCCAGTCCCTGATCCCACCCGGTTCCGGCAAACGTTAAGACCTATGGTTCATTGAAGAGCATCGGACCAAGCGTAGGGCCGGTTCGGCAAGAAGAGGTGCAGGAGAAAGCCGGCTCGGGCAGACTCAGCTAGCTCCCTCCCTGCCCGCTACCTTCCTCCTTCTCCTTCCCGTATACCATTCAAAAAAAATAAATAAATAAATAAATAAATAAATTTTAAAAAAAAATTTGTTTAATAGTTCTTTGAAGTATTATGGTAGGTAGGTTATTGTTGGAAATTAGTTATGTCTGCTTTTTCATTCGAATACTGGAGTTGGTGGGTGGTCCCAGTGGTATTTATACCGATCCACCTCCAAAAAGGTTGGGCTCAGCCTCCAAGCTGCTGGAAGGGTTGCGTAACCCAGAAGTAAAGGGACTGGACTGTCGTTCCTTCAGGAACACTAATTAGCAGGTAAGATCTAATTACTATTTTTGGGTTGTTCTTCCCTAGGTGCATAACTTTGCACTTGTCCACATTAAATTTCATCTGCCATTTTGATGCCTAGTCTTCCAATTTATCAAGGTCCTCTTGCAATTTTCCACAATCCTCTTGGGTTTTAACAACTTTAAATAGTTTTGTGTCATCTGCAAATTTGATAACCTCACTCGTTATTCCCTTTTCCAGGTCATTTATGAATATGTCACAAAGCAGCGGACCCAGCATAGATTCCTGGGGTACACCACTATTCACCTTTCTCCATTGGGAAAATTGGCCATTTAGCCCTACCCTCTTCTTTCTGTCTTTTAACCAGTTCCTGATCCACAATAGTACACTGCCTCCTATCCCATGACTCTTTAGTTTTGCCAAAAGTCTCTCATGAGGGACCTTGTCAAAGGCTTTCTGAAAGTCCAGATACACTATATCAACCGACTCACCTTTGTCCACCTGTTTATTCACACCTTCAAAAAAACATAACAGATTAGTAAGACAAGATCTTCCTTGTCTAAAGCTATGTTGGTTGTCTCCCATTAGGCCATGACTATCTACATGCTGAGTAATTTTATTCTTTATGATGGTTTCTACCATTTTTCCCAGTACTGACGTCAGGCTCCCCGGTCTGTAGTTTCCCGGATCACCCCTGGAACCCTTTTTAAAAATTGGCATTACATTGGCGATCCTCCAATCTTCAGGTATTACAGATGATTTTAATGAAAATTCACAGATTACTAATAGTAGGTCTGCAATCTCATATGGTGTGCAAGGAAGTGGGGCGTAGGATATAATAGGGAAACCTTCTGCAAAGCCATTCTATAATGATGCTTTCCCAGTCCTGGTGAGAGTAGGACCACAGCTACGGATGCATGCTCTCAAGCCTGATGTGTGACAGAGGTTTAAAAGGCTTTCCCTTACTGGTGGATCTACACGTGGAAGCAGAATGGCTAGCTCTACAGACCGAAGAGGTGTGCCGGGACTTACATGAGTTCCATGTGCAGCTGCTGGTATTATACTGGGAAATATGTTGGTCAGATGTGTAGAGGATTAGACTGACATGTTGTTTTTGTAAACAGTCCTCTATTCTACAAATAGGCTATATAACCACCTAATGGTTGTCACTTCTTTTAGCGCAAACATTCCACAAATATATATGTAGCTAATAGAGGTCTCAGACTTATGGTACTAATTTCAAAACATGACTTTTTGCAAAGTACCAATGTTGCATCAACGACCTCTTAGTATGATTTATAGCTACTACTTTAAACTGATGTTATCTCTTCTTTGAATTCAAAAATCGCTTATCTTGATTAACTCTGTGCTTATTAAGCAATTTTTGAATTCAAAGAAGAGATAACATCAGTTTAAAGTAGTAGCTATAAATCATACTAAGAGGTCATTGATGCAACATTGGTACTTTGCAAAAAGTCATGTTTTGAAATTAGTACCATAAGTCTGAGACCTCTATTAGCTACATATATATTTGTGGAATGTTTGCGCTAAAAGAAGTGACAACCATTAGGTGGTTATATAGCCTATTTGTAGAATAGAGGTATTATACTGGGGGCAGGGCCGGCCCGTCCATTGAGCGAGAATGTTTTTTGCACAGGGCCCCGCGTTTCAGGGGGCCCCGCGCAAAAAACATTCTTTTTGAAAAGTAAAATTGAAAAGAAAAAAAAAAAACCTGTCTGCTGCCGCGGTCGGGCCGCCGCGGCAGAATCGAGCGTGCCGCGGGGCCCCCCTGTGCACGGCAGAGCCTGCCCTCCTTGTAGCAGCTCTCTCTTTGGAGCTGAAGTCAGGCGCGCCGGCTTGCAGAGCGCGAGGGAAGAGTTTCTCCCTCGCTGCTCTGTTAAGCCCGCGGGGGCTGATGGGAAGTTCCCATCAGCCCCCGCGGGGTTAACAGAGCAGCGAGGGCGAAACTCTTCCCTCGCGCTCTGCTCTGCACGCCGGCGCGTCTGACTTTTCAGCTCCAACGAGTGAGCTGCTACCCGGCGGGCTGGCTCTGCCGTGCACAGGGGGGCCCCGCGGCACGCTCGATTCTGCCGCGGCGGCCCCGACCGCGGCAGCAGACAGGTTTTCTTTTCTTTTAATTTTCGCTGGGCTGGGCTGGGCTGGGCTGGGCTGGGCTGGGGGGGGGGTTTAGGAGTGTTGCTGGGCTGGGCTGGGCTGGGCTGGGGGGGGGGGTTTAGGAGTGTTGCTGGGCTGGGCTGGGCTGGGCTGGGGGGGGGGTTTAGGAGTGTTGCAGGGCTGGGCAGGGGGGGGGTTACAATTGTTGATGGGCGGGGGGGGGGGTTAGGAGTGGTGATGAGCTGGGGGGGGGTTAGGAGTGGTGATGGGCTGGGGGGTAGGAGTGTTGATGGGCTGGGGGGGGTTAGGAGTGGTGATGGGCTATGGGGGAGCTAAATCTGTATATGGGTTGATGGGATTAGGACTGAAAGTGGGTTGATGGGGGGTTAGGACTGGTAATGGGCTATGGGGGGGCTTAAACTAAAAATTGGGTGATGGGGGATTAGGACTGGAAATGGGCTGGTGGGATTAGGACTGGGAGTGGGCTGATGGGGAGGTTAGGACTGGTAATGGGTTGGGGGGGTTGCTAGGACTGGAAATGGGCTGAGTGGAAGGGGGCTTGAACTGCAAATAGCTGATGGGGAGGGGGGCTTGGAATGGGCTCTTAGGGGAAGGAGCTAGGACAGGAAATGGGCTGATGGAGGGGCTAGGATAGGACTGGGAATTGGGTGTTGGGGGAGCTAAGATTGGAAATGGGCTGTGGTGGGGGCTTGGATTGAAATGGACTCATGGAGGGGCTAGAACTGGAAGTAGGTTCATGGGGGGCTTGGATTAGAAATGGGCTGAGTGGAGGGGAGCTAGGATTTAACATGGGCTGATGGTGGGGCTAGGAAAGGACTAGAAATGGGCTGATGGGAGGCTGGTATTGGAAATGAGCTGATGAAGGGACTCGGATAGGACTGGAAATGGATGGGGGAGCTAGGACTGGAAATGGGCTGATGTGGGGACTAGAAGGGAGCGGATACTGGGTGGGGCTGCAACTAAAAGGGAGCTGATGTTGGGGGAGATTAGAAGGGGATGGGGCTGGGAGAGTGAAATGGAGAGGGGAAGAATATTTTGTGTGGGAGGGAAGAAAAATCTACAATTGGCCGGGTATTGGGAGACTAAGGGGCTTGTTTACAAAGCCGCGGTAGTGGTTCGCGATCGCGGCCCCATTGAAATCAATGGGGCCGCTGCTCCGATTACGATCGCAAACCGCTACCGCGGCTTTGTAAACAAGCCCCTAAGTGGGGATTGAGGATGGAGGGGTAAAATTTGAGTGGATGAAATAGGAATGAGGAAAGAGCAAAAGGAGAAAGATTATTATGTTAAAGCAGATGTAGAGAGAGAATGGAAAAAAACTAGAGGAGAGAAGAAAGGACAAATGGACAGCAGACGATGGAGAGTTAGCAGAAGACACAAATAAACCAGAAGAAAGTGACTGGAACAATTGCAACTGAAAAAAAAATGCACAAAAGGTACAAAGATATCTCTTTATTTTGAATTTATTAACTGGAATATGTCAGCTCTGGGAAATGTGCATCATTAATGTCGGTGCTTTGTTTAGTACAAGAGGAAATTAATTTATAGTTTTATTTCAACATTGTTGTACATTCCAAGTTTGGCTTTTAGGGTTCCCAGTTTAATTATTGTCTTCCTGTTTCTAAATTGTGATTACTTGTTTGGTGATGGTCTATGTTCTGCATGTGTAACTGAGCTGAGGTGTTCTGTTTATATAATTCCTATTTGACATTGCCACTTGTTCTCTTTCCCCAGTAGGTCATGTATTGTTATTCTCTGAAATGTATTGGTTTAATATTTGCAGTGTTGCCTTTTGATAGGTAGGGTATGGTGCTTTATGAGTCTTGGTAGTGCTGTTAGGATACGGTGGGTTTGCTATGGGTTCTAAATGGGCAGTGTTTGTAGTAGTTCCTAATGTGCCTGGCGGTTGGCACTGGATTATAGTAATGTAGAAATCTTTGTCTTTCTTTATCCATACACTCATGAAGAGGCATGTTTACTAAAAGTTAGTGTATGGTAACATTATGCAAATATTTATGCAAATGAGGCCCCTTATGCAAATGAGGCCCCGCACCGAGTCTCCGCACATGGCCCCGCACCCCCCTTGGGCCGCCCCTGACTGGGGGCAATATCACCGCCCTGGTGCCGGTTCTGAATGTCACCCATCTGGTAGCCAGATCTTAGAAAGGATATAGTGGAATTAGAAAAGGTATGGAGAAGAGCCACCGAAATGGTAAAGGGGATGGAAGGATACTCCTATGGAGAAAGGCTTAAATGGTTAAGGCTCTTCATTTTGGGAAATGAGAAGGCTGAGGGAAGATACGATAGAGATCTAAATTAATGAATGGAGTGGAACAGGACAGCACAGAATGGTTGTTTACGGCATCCAAAAGTTGAAAGACTAGAGGACACACAGTTAAGCCACAATGTAACCCATTTAAGACTAATAAGAGAAACATTTTACCTACAATGCATAATCAAACACTGGAATTTGTTACATTAGCAGCTTTTATTACCTCCTCCAGTATCTGGGGTTTAAAAAAGGTTTTGGAAGGTCCATAAACCATTATTAAAGAGGATCTGGGAAATCCACTGCTTACCCCCAGATGAGCATAGTGGAACCTGTGGCCTTTAGCCAGGTACTTGTAACCTGGGTAGACCACTGTTGGAAACAGGATTCTAGGCTTGATGGACCCTTGTCTGACCCAGTATGGCATTTAAGTTAAGTTTAATTTATAACCTCTAAAGCAAACAGAACTTTGTTTTGCTTTTTTTTTTGCGTCTGCAAACATCACCATAGGGTCGGTATCTGTTCTCACTTATCAGCCTTCCCTACTCCAGCTCTCACTCCTCCCAAGCCTTGCCTAGCCACAGAATTGTGCATAGGCTTGCAAGGACTGCATGTTCCTGCTTGACCCCTGGTGGATGGCCATGTGTTCTCCTGCACTCTCCTCCCCCTTGGCCATAAATAACAACCTGCAGCAAGAACTCACCATCTCAGAAGCAGCAAAACTATGCGCCCACACCCTTAACCGGACGACTGGTAAGGATTCCAAGAACAGGGTGCCAGGCAGGGGAAAAAGAAAAATGCATGGTCCTTCTCTGTCCGAACCAGAGGGACAAGAGGGCGGCCCACAGGCCCCTCTTAAGGCCAGCCATGGCCCGTCCCCCTGCCCCACTGCACATTAACCCCTGGCTGTCACCTCTGCCCTCTTGTGCCCGGCAGCTGATAATCCAGCTGGATGAGTCTTTCTCATGCCAACCAATAAAAAGCTGGATGCAAGAAGATCAGACATTGTGGGGGTGATGAAGAATGATATGAGAACAGCACTGAAAACAGAGGTGTTATGATAAGCGATTATTCCATGCATCAGGTGGAGAAAGAAGATCTTTGCCCAGCAGTGCAGTCAAGAGACTAAGAGAATGTGGCAGAAAGATACAGAAATATTTGTCGTCAGGTTGAGTCCTACAGGCTTAATTAAAATCCATTTCAAGCACACCTTGATAAATTGTCTATACATGTCACATCTAAGGAACTCCAGAGGGAGGCTCTCTTTGGCACAACTGAAGTACTACGCTGAGCATTAGCAGTAAATTTGAGAAACTGAGATCATACTCCACACACACTGGCTGAGGAGTGAGGTTCATCGCTGTCAGGTGCATGCAAAATTAAGCCATTTGGAGAAATTGCCCCTAGAGAAGAATATTAGTAGGCAAGTGGTTGTTTCAGTCCATAGCAACTCCTACAATAACAGTAGTCCTTATAACTCATTAAGTAATCCAATCGGCTCATGTCCTATGTGTAAGCCTGTTGAAAAAGCCATTTTTTCAACTTGTGTCAAATAGTTGACAATTCACAAAGTTTGTTTCTCTTGGAGTAAATGATTTTACAGTGAGGGAACAATGCAAGAGAAAGCCCACTTATACAGAGAGATGAAACTCTTGCACAGATGATAACCTGAGTAAACGTGCACAATGTGACAATTCCACAAATACTTTAGACCCAAAACATTCATAGGCTTAAGAGCTAAATTTAGCTTAGACTGGGTGCAGAATTCTATCAGGCTTTCCTAACAGGGGTAATATGGTTCTATCAAGAATTATCTGTTAAGCTACAGCTTTCTGGATCACTTGCAACTGTTGCAGTAGTCTAGTTGTGAGTTTTTTATATACAGGAGGTCTGAATTCAGAGCAGATAAAGAAGTGATGTTAGAAGGCCCTGGTCTACAGGAGAAATCCTGGTTAAATCGGATTGACGATATCAAGCCTCTCATTTTTGCAGAATTAAGCTTCAGCTTATTAGTCATAAGAACATAAGATATGCCATACTGGGTCAGACCAAGGTCCATCAAGCCCAGTATCCTGTTTCCAACAGTGGCCAATCTAGGTCATACGTACCTAGCAGTTTCTCCAAAAGACACAGGTTCCACAATGCTTGTACTGGGTCAAGCATTGATATCCTGGGTCCCTTCTTAATAATGGTATATGGACCTTTCCTCCAGGAACTTATCCAAACCTTTTTTAAACCCAGCTACACTAACAGCCTTTACTACATTCTCTGGTAACAAATTCCAGAGTTTGATTACACGTTGAGTGAAAAAATATTTTCTTTTATTAGTCTTAAATAGTTTACCCTGTAGCTTCATTGCATGTCCCCTAGTCTTTCTATATTCTGATAACGTAAACAATCGATCTATGTTTACCCGTTCCACTCCATTCATTAATTTATAGACTTCTATCATATCTCCCCTCAAGCGTCTCTTTTCCAGGTTAAAGAACCCTAACCTTTTTAGCCTTTCTTCATAGGAGTATCCTTCCATCCCCTTTACCATTTTGGTGGCTCTTCTCTGAACCTTTTCTAATTACACTATATACTTTTTAAGATACGGCGACCAGAATTACACAAAATATTCAAGGTGCGGTCTCACCATGGAACGATACAAAGGCATTATAATATGCTTTGTTTTATTTTCCATTCCTTTCCTTATGATACCTAGCATTCTATTTGCTCTCTTGGCTGCCGCTGCACACTGGGCCGAGGGTTTTAACATGTTATCCACAATGACGCCTAAATCTTTTTCCTGGGTGGTGGTTCCTAATGTGGAACCTTGCATCGTGTAACCGTAGTTTGGGTTGTTCTTCCCTAGGTGAATAACTTTGCACTTGTCCACATTAAATTTCATCTGCCATTTTGATGCCCAGTCTTCCAATTTATCAAGATCCTCTTGCAATTCTCCACAATCCTCTTGGGTTTTAGCAACTTTAAATAGTTTTGTGTAATCTGCAAATTTGATAACTTCACTCGTTATTCCACTTTCCAAGTCATTTATGAATATGTCAAAAAGCAGCGGACCCAGCATAGATCCCTGGGGTACACCACTATTCACCTTTCTCCATTGGGAAAATTGTCCATTTAGCCCTACCCTCTGCTTTCTATCTTTTAACCAGATCCTGATCCACAGTAGTACACTGTCTCCTATCCTATCACTCTTTAGTTTTGCCAAAGGTCTCTGATGAGGGACCTTGTCAAAGGCTTTCTTAAAGTCCAGATACACTATATCAATCAACTCACCTTTGTCCACCTGTTTATTCACACCTTCAAAAAAACATAACAGATTAGTAAGACAAGATCTTCCTTGTCTAAAGCCATGTTGGCTATCTCCCGTTAGGCCATGACTATCTACATGCTGAGTAATTTTATTCTTTATGATGGTTTCTACCATTTTTCCCGGTACTGACGTCAGGCTCCCCGGTCTGTAGTTTCCCGGATCACCCATGGAACCCTTTTTAAAAATTGGTGTTACATTTGCGATCCTCCAATCTTCAGGTATTAGAGATGATTTTAATGATAGTTCACAGATTACTAATAGCAGGTCTGAAATCTCATATTTCAGTTCTTTCAACACCCTTGGATGTATACCATCCGGGCCAGTTGATTTGCTACTCTTTAGTTTTATCTAATAGTTGTAATACATCTTCCCGATGTATCGATATTTCCTTCAATTCTTCCGCACCTTTAAATACCACTTCAGTCATGGGTAACATCCCTACATCTTCCTCAGTAAAGACCGAAGCAAAGAATTCATTCAGTCTCTCCGCTATCGCCTTGTTGCCCCTTAGTGCCCCTTTAACCCCTCTATCATCTAATGGACCAACTGACTCTCTCACAGGTTTTTTGCTACGAATGTACTTGAAAAAGTCTTTGTGTTTTTGCTTCCGCAGCAAGCTTCTTCTAAAATTCTCCCTTTGCCTGCCTTATCAATGCCTTGCATTTGACTTGCCATTTCCTTGTTTGGCTCTTTTTTCCATTTCCTGAAAGATGCTTTTTTGGCAACAGCCTCTCTGACTTCACCTTTAAACCATACTGGCAGTTTTTTGGACTTTCTTCCACTTAAAGTGTGGAATACAGCTGGTCTCGGCTTCCAAGATAGTATTTTTCAACAACACCCAAGCTTGATGTAAGTCTTTAACCTTTGCAACTGCTCCTTTTAATTTTTTCTTAACTATTTTCCTCATTTTATCATAGTCTCCCTTTTGAAAGTTAAAAGGTAGTACTGTGGATTTCCTTACTATCCCTCCTCCACTAATTAAATCAAAGGCGATCATGCTATGATCACTATTGCCAAGTGGCCCCAGCACCCTTATCTCTTGCACTAGTTCTGGTGTTCCACTAAGGACTAGGTCTAATATGGCTTCCCCTCTGGTCAGTTCATGAACCAGCTGCTCCAAGAAGCAGTCATTAATTTCATCTAGGAACTTTATCTCCCTAGCATGTCCTGCCGTGACACTGACCCAGTCGATACCGGGGTAATTGAAATCACCCATTATTATTATTGCGCTGTAACTTTTGTTAGCTTCGTTGATTTCTTTGAGCATTTCATCATCCATTTGTTCATTCTGGCCAGGCGGTCGATAGTACACCCCCACTGCCATCGCCTTCCCCTTTTTACATGGAATTTCAATCCATAGAGATTCTACAGCAAATTTTGTTTCCTGCAAAACGTAAATCCTTTCTGACTCAACGCCCTCTCTAACATAGAGCGCAACCCTTCCACCAATTTGATCAGCTCTATCATTACGATAGTTTGTACCCAGGTATCACAGTGTCCCACTGGTTGTCCTCCTTCCACCATGTCTCTGATATTCCAATCATATCTAACCTCTCATTTTGTCCTATATATTCTAACTCTCCCATCTAGCATTTGCATACAAGCATTTTAGAGACTGTATTTTATTCATATTAATTTGGCTATTGGTAGATATGGGTAATTTTGGGATCTTTAATCTCTGTCTGCTCCATACTCGAGGACATTTGGGCTACTTTACTCTTTTTTTTGGAACCTCTTTTTGGAACCTTTCCCAAACTGCAGTGGATGGTAAGCATGGATTCATTGTTTCCTTTACAGAAGTGAAATTGGAAGAAACGAAACTGCCAGGAATGCAGGTAGCTTAACATAGTCGTCAAAAAATTGATGCTGTATATTTAATTTCCCAAAAAGTGTCCCCAGGGCTTTCAAAAAGTAACTACACAATGACATCACAGAACCTCTAACTCAGACCTGCCAAGTTACGTGGTTCCAGAAGGGAGATTTTAGGCCATTCCTGGATTTCTGACAAGCCACTCATGATGCGTTATGAGATCTACAACACTGATTTTAAACACTGCCCTGGGTTATAAAATGAAAACTAGGACTGGAAAAAAGTTTCCCTCCTGGAAATGGATAACTTGACAGCTTTGCCAACTCATTTATTTCCAGGTATTGTGGCATAACACAAAAGGCCATCACACAATGCATTAGCGAGTTTTCCCTCCCCTGTCCTAGTCTAAATCTCCACTGGCAGTCTTCCAGCAAATGTTTATCTACAAATGTCTGAACCTGAAGTCAAAATGGCCGTTCAAGTTTAGCTAAAAAAGTGTATTGGAAACCAGCCTATAATGATTGGGTCATGCAGGGTCCAAATTTTAGATTTTTTTTCAATTATTGACCTAATAACTGCATGCTTTATATTTATTTATAAACTTACTATACCGCTCTCTGCCAAAAGGTACCAGAGCAGTTTTTCAATTCTAAAATGATACATAAAATAAAATAGAATAAATGGAACTACAATAAAAAAAGGAAAGAAAGATTAGAGATGGATAAAGACATTGGTCACTAGTTTGTGTTATGTTGTCTTAATCTGCCCTATCACATCCTCCCCCAAGAGGCCTTAGTGAACAAATGGGCCTTCAAAAGGGATTTACATTTCCTCAAAGACCATTCCATCCACAGTTCCCTAGGGAAACCCATTCCACAGGGAAGGAACTAAAAAATAAAATGCTGCAGAACGCACTTCCACAAGGCATGCCCGTGGTACAGGAGGTATCTCTAACAGATGGATTAGTGGATAAATTTAATCAGCTATGCTGGCCTCAGATCCAACAAACAGAAAAGGTTTTTAAAGAGAACAATAAATCAAACTTCTGTAACCTGCTGAAAAAAGGAAAATCGGCGCATGCATGGTTCTAGTCATTTCTATCAGTATGCAATATGATGTAAGTCTTACCCAAATGATACTTTTTCAATCTTTTTCCAAACATAAAAGGCAAATGAATCACATTTCACCCAAGATGTATTCAACTGGTAGCCTTGACTTTAAAGGAAACCTTCAAAATATTAAAGGCCTCATTAGAGGGTTTTCTGCCTTATTTGAGTAGAAAATTACAATAATTCCTATAATTGCCTACAAGGATGCTCGCCCTGTAAGTCCTCTTTAATACCCCCCCTAAAACTGATCTTCAATTCCAGCCACCACAATGTTAACATTGAGGGTAATCTTGTAAAGCTTTTTCCTTTTGTAAGGCCCGTTTGTACACAGAGAAGAGCGCTTTTTATAAAATCATGCGACTGCATATACGCTTATCATTGGGCACATGGAAACAGCATACCTCCTTTATGGGAACTGCGCATAGGTGGTCTGGGGGTCTAATCTGGGTGGATCAGGTGTGGGTTTGTGATTTACACATACCCAAGTATTTAAAACAAATATGTATGTGCACAGAGTGCAAGAAGACATTTACACCAAACAGGTGTAGTCATGCGCGTGGACATTTTGCGCACTTTTGGGGCTGGTCCTGGGATCCTGATAATAAAGTCTTTATGAAATAGGCTGAAAATAGTCATCTTGTTATGAAATTGCCCCCATTGTGTTGTATTCTTTGAGAACTGCTTTGAGCAGCTCTGTGGGGTCAGGAAACCTTCATCGTGAGTAAATACTACATATTCACTCTTGTCCTCTGTATTAGAGGCAGACTGTCCACCACACACTTGCTGGGCATCTGATTTCAAAACAGAAATGTTAGCTTACTTTTTAGGATGCAACAGATCTCAACCTCATTGTGTGCAGGAGGTTAGGTTCAACCATTGTCAGAAACAGACCATCAAACCATTTGAATTGTTAGGGATACTTGTTTCCATGTCGAAGGTTTTACAGGTCCCATGTACTGGTGAGCTAGGTTTTAACGACCTTAATCACCATTACAGCCATCAGTACCTCCCAAACTGTCCAGGCCGAGGGTCTACAGAAAACTCCCTTGCTCCTTTTCACTTCACTCTCCTGGGAAAGACTTTTTCAATTTTCCTGCAGGAATCCTTACACATCCCTTTCTGGGAGAAGTCCAATGTGTTACCAATGTGTTGATGCATGGAAAGAACTGTACCGCTCCCTGCTTTAGAGACTGGGGTTCTCTTAAATAAGCCAAAGAGCCCTTACGAAAGCATGGCTAAGCATTTCAATTGGCTGCTTATTTAGCTGAAATGTTCCCAAGGAAATATCCAGCTCCTAAACAGAAAGAGAAGGTTGCACACTAACGAGATGCTGCACCCTAATAGTGGCAAATGGCTCATTTGTGGGTTTATATGTGCTATAACATTCAAAAGGGTAGGTGGAAAGGAGTGCAGTGAAACTGGCAGCGGTGGCCTGATCCTTTTATTATGTGTGATGGTTTCTGGTTTTAGCTTGTGGGAGGCAGGTATTATCTCAACAGGTGCGCAGTACCTTTATGCTGCACTTCACGTTTCGGTTCCTGCTCTGTGTGCTCTGTTCACCTGTCTGATTTGTGAGCCATTTGTGAGCATTGGCTTTCTTCTGAGTGGATTAAGAAGCATGGCCGTTTCATTTTATTGCTCTAAAGCCATGTTTCTGGAATTGCCCTCTAGTCAGTCTGGTTTTCAGGCTACCCTCAATGAATATGCAGGAGATTTTCTTTTTGCACTGCCTCCATTATGTGTAAATCTATCTCCTGTATGTTTACCGTGGATATCCCGAACACTAGCTGGGAGTACTTCAGGAATGGCTTAAAAAATACTGCTGTAAGGAATCTAGGAAGAGGCTTATGTAGTCTTTTCTCCTAGATAGTTGAGCTAATATCCTATGGTGGTCTTGAGTTCTTGGCTTAAGAAGGGGTGAGCAGAAGAGGTCGTGCCACCCCTCCTTTTCAGACTACAAAGCAGTAGGGGTGATCTGCTCCAACCAGTCCTTCTAGACAGCCTGCAGGGAGGGGGGGGGGGGGTTTAACCCTGGAGCAGAACAGAGCAGTCGCTCTGCTCCTTAATCCATCACTCCACAGTTCCACTTCCTTTTTCTACAAATTAAGCTCTGGAGGTAGTGGTCCCAAAGTAGACAGAGCATGAAAAGAAGATGGATGTGATTAGTAGACATACCCTTTAAATGTAGCTGGAGTTTAAACTGCGTAGTAAGCCTCTGCGATATCTGCACAGGGTGTTCCCAGGGGAAGTCCTGCAGATACCGTGGAAGTTTGGATTTCCCATGGAGACCCCCATGTTACCTCCCTTGGCAGATACCATGGGAAAAGTCCCACAGTGCCTGTCGAAGCAGGTACTGTGGGTCCCCATGGTAAATCCATGGAGAGGGATGGTAACAAGCAGGTGCACAGAGCTGTGCCCTGATTGCTAACGTGCCCCCCCCCCTCCAACTGTCACGATTGGGCCTCCCCAACCCCAGTATTGGCAGTGGGACCCCCTTCAGCACAGAATTTTTTTTTTCTTCTTCCCCCACGGATAGCTCCCCACCCTCATCGGGAGCTGCCCAGGAAGATTGATACACCCCCTGATGTGCAAAGTGTTCTGGTTAGCCAGTTGGGCTTGGCCTCCCCCCCCCCCCCCCCACTGATGCACAATTTCAATGGTGGGGAGCCTGTGGCCTCCCACCTCCTGTTACTAGCTAGCAAGGGGGCCCTCGGAGCCCCCCTTCACATATCTGTAGATCCCTGGTGGTCCAGTAGAAGAATGGAGCAGGAGTGATCCTATATGCTGCTGCCCCGTCTAGTGGCCAAAACAAAATGGCCATCAGGAGGTGCTGCCCTCTAGCCTCTCACTAGGGGCAGTACTGCAAGATTGCCATTCTCATAGGCCCTAATAAAGATGGCAATCTTGCGGTACTGCCCCTTAGCTGGGTAAAAGCCGAAAAGATGCACTAAACAAAAAGGACTGCATGCTATAAACTGGTATAGGACATCCTGTGCTTTCTACAGTGAGTAGGAGATTCCCTTCAGCCTCAACTTACAGATATTTTCTCTTTTCAGTGAAATTCTTATTTCAAAATATATTAATCAAAACCCCATGTTATTACAGATACTAAAAAAGAAAATGTACTCAGCGACTCGGTTGTTCCTTACCTGAATGCTCTTTGATCCAGGCCTTGGGACACCCCCAACTTTGTAGGATATCCACAGTAAATATGTATGAAATTTTTATTAGATGCACAACGACTATGCACAAGACAGATTTGCATACGACTGGATGTGTCCCAAGCTTTAGTTTGAGAACCATTGCTCTAATCACTAGGCTAACCTACTTCTTTGTCCCCTTCAAGCGTTTAGGATCGAGCCGTGCCCTGGTACTACCCAGGATGTGTCTGCCTGAAAACCTTTCTATTTACTTTCCTTTTCAAAACGGACATTCTCTTCATTTGCACCTCTTGCAGAGTGATTTATGAACTGCTCTGAATGTTTACAAAGGGCGGCACAACAAGCCGAATAAACTACAAGCCATACAGTGGCAGTTCTTCTCAGTACTCTCTGAAAGGCACATTTTGGCAATCAGGTTTTTGGAATCGCCACAGTGAATATGCATGAGACAGCTTTGCACATGATGGTCTCTGCTGTATGCAAATTTATCTAAAGCATATTTGGTGTGCTAAGCTCGAACACCAACTGGCTTGGTGTGCCTTCAGGAGAGGGTTGAGAAGCACTACATTGTGGCACCCCAGAAAGGGGTGCTTTTAAAAATGGAACATATCATCTACTCCTTTTTTCAACAGCCTGCCCTTATAAATGGTACACAGTGGGGCTTCTTAGGGGGCCCTGCAGGAACAACTAACTCTTCGAGTCTCATTAAAGGATGTGAAAGATTCTACTGTCCTCTATTTCTTTAATCAAGCATTTTCTAGATTGCCCTTCAAATTCAGAAGGATATCGGGGTCTTTACTGGGGAATTCTTTTCCACAAGAACTGAGATACTGGTTATCTGTCTTTCAGGACAGTTTTGAAAATGAGATGTTATGTTCAGCATTATACCGCAGAGTGGTTAGGTATCAGATGTATTAATTATGAATTTGTTTAGTTGTTAGTTTTATTTTGAGATTGTAATATTTATTTAACCTAATCAGTAAACTACTTAAATACATTTGTGTACGTCGGTATAAGAAAATAAAAACAAACATGGAAGATAAGGAGACAGGGGGAGAAAAGGCAACATGGGTAGAATAAGGGTTTTTTTTTTTTTCAATTAAAATTTGTAACTTTCAAATGTGTTAGACTGATGTATATTTGTGAAAATTATTCTAGATTGTATGTAATAAGTGATGCCGGGCACTGTACACTTCTAGATAGGATTGGGGGAACATAGCTGGATGCTGTAATTTTTTCTCTGTCCTTTAAACTCCCTGAAGTCATCAATCGGAACTTGCACTACGTAGACTGGCAAGATTGTGTTATTTGACACCACATTAGGATACTGACATTCCTGCTGTCTGGATGATAGACATCTGGCATGTTAGAAGTATTGTATCTGAGCTCCAGGGAAGAATAATGTTATGTATCTTGGCCATCTGGCAAGCGAGGTACAAACTGGTCAATTTAGCGCTGAAGGAGGCTGCCTCTTTCATTTTATCACTCTAGGGGAAATTCATCTTGAAGGTAGATCATGGAAAATAAGGGCAAAAAATTAACAGAATACAAGAAGTAATGAACTGTGGCAGGAAGAGGGAAAGGGGGGAGGGATAGAATTCCTTGGGCCATGATGTATTTCCATTCTCATTTATGTAGTAAATCAGGATGTTGTACAATAAATTATATACACATAGAAGGTCCTGCTCGAAACATCTTGCAATCTAACTTGAAGATGATAATGTACCTTGCCCATTGGAAGCAGTATCCATGACAGCAGCAACATTTTAACCTTTGACTTCTGGTTCCCAGCCTTTTGTTCTACCTACTAGATCACTCATTCATGTATAGGACTCTAGGGGGAAAAAGTCACTTCTATTTTGTCCCTCCACGAGATGCTGCAATCCTTCTGGGACTCATGAACTCAGAGAATCAAGAGAAATCGCATGACTGTTTCCCATAGTTTTTACATGACCAAGCCCTGGTATCATTTTATAATTAGCAATTTTAATTGAAGAAAATGCAAGAACTAAGTGATTCAATAGGCTTCTTTTTAAAAAAAAAAAAAAAAAAGCAAAAAAACCCTGAAAACATTTTATGGGTAACATTGTAAGTTTCCTGGGGGCTTTAATTACCAAATACCCCATTTAACCAAGTCAAATCTGATAGATTAACAGTTTAGAGGGATCCAGCTTAAGATTCTAAAATTTTATCTACCAACCTTTAGTTGATCATTTCTGTGTTCACCCTCACACGTTTATGCTAGTTGAAGACTAATGGAATTTAGGGACAGAAGTAGGACTAGTGTTAAATATTTTGTACTTCCATAACTTTTTTATCTTTTTTTTTATTTATATATATATTTTTTATTTTTGCCAACAAAGAGATGCTTCAGTATACAGAGCAGGTCTCCAGGCACAATCTTTCGGACTACTGGAATGGCACAGAAGATGATCCTCATGATAGAGTAACATCTGTAATCCCAGATAATGCTGCATTTAACACAGAGTTTGATGTCAGGTATTGGGATTTTACTCCATTTTATTTCCAAATCTGCTTTACTGAAGTGGTTCAACATATTAAGCAAAAGAATAATTACAGGGCAAATTTTCAGTAGTTAATATCTAATTTCAAAGTGCACACAGTTTTCAGCCTGCACTCTCTCAACCATCTTTCAAGCATAAGGTTCCAATATGCATTGGGCTTGAATATATGTTTAGTGGCTAAGAGTGAACCCATGTGAAGGCAAATTTTAGATAGTATGTGGAGATGAGAATTGAGACCTCGAGTTCAGAATGTACACAAATCGGTGACCATTTTAGAAAAGGCTCTGCGAAACATGGAGCCTCTTTTAAAATATGTACATTGATATGCAGGCGTCCGTGTGACTTTGACACAGAACCTGAGGAGTCATTTTACAAATCTACATTTGGGATAAGTGAATTGAGGCACCTCAGCAACTTGCATGAATAAATCAATATTCCCCAGCTTACACTTGCATGTAAACCATTTTGAAAGCCACCTTGTTAATTACAGAGGTCACTGTCTTTATTTAATTTCAATTTGGAAAGGGGAATAAACAATGGGGGGTTACAAATGATAATCCTCTAAAATTTGCATTTTTTCAATACCTATACCTGCCAGGGGCCAGCTTTAAATCCCATCATGGACAACCTTTGGTCATATGCATACATTTCCTTATATGAAATGGGAAATGTGTGTAGATTTTTGGCCTGCCCTAACCATGCCGCCTTGCAATTTTATATATTATGGACATCCACATGTAAATTTAACCCTTTCTAAAATGTTCATTTACGTATAAATTCTGAATTTTCCACCTGGAAATCTAGGCTTCTAAAATAACTCCCATACTATTTAATGATATAAGGAACTTGCGATAGTGACATGCTTACTTTGTGCATATATGTTCGAAACTTAAATATATGCATAGAGTTTTCAACCATACTACTGACATGCTCACTTGAAAACATCTTTGTAATATGGCAACAATTACATGTGGTTTTCCAGGGAATAGAAAATTCATTAACGTGGATTCGTTATTTACATATTTATTTTATTGATTCCACTTGATAGCACAGATGATTGGAGTGATTTGTCAAACTAGACTAGACCCCAACTAAATCTCTGAAAATTTGCCCCTTAATATTTGAAAATAAAAAATATTTTCTTTCTATATTACTTGACGGTATTAAACAAAATATTTTGTGACTGTGAGTAGATTCTTTATTGTTGGCTCATTTCACAGTAACCAGGTAAGAAATGCTAAATTCTTACAGGTCTGTAAAGCCTCCCTGTGAGTTTTAGGCTGTTAGTGTCTGGTATTTAGTCTTTTTAGTTCATTGATTCAGATCGTTCTTTGGTTCTGTTTGTTGTATGTGAGGATGCAGAGCACAGCATGTGGTGTTCTCTAAACTGCTATCATCAAACAGGACAGTGACTTCTGTACAAAAACAGTTTGAAACTTGTGGAAACAAGATCTGATGTCAGCAGGGGATAAAGTGCCTAGGCATAGTTTGGGGGGGGGGGCATGGGAGACAGCCCTGCCCCCTCCCCACAATGTTGCAGATATTAATGGTGAACTGGTCCCACTGCCAGTATAACTTCCTCACCCTTTGTCCCCTGAAAGTAAGAAGGCAAACTACACTGATGTTAAAGTGAGACACCTCCCAACCCCACCCAACCAAAATCAAGAAACAAAAATAGGGGGGTAATTGTGCTCCTTTCCATCCTTCCAGGTTCTCTGGTATGATACTTCCTCCCTCTCTATGGACCTTCTGTTTCCCCAACCATATTTTGATCTATTTTCCAGTCTTTTCCCTCATCCTTTCATATTCAGTAATCCCATCTCCCTTCATTCCTTCTTCACAGCCCTATTACCTTCCTCTCTTCCTTTCTTGCCACATCTACTTCCGAGCTGTTTCTCCTAGAAGGGGTGTGCATGAAAAAACATTTGCTTTATTTTTCATTTTATTTTATGTGATTTTCTTGTTCATATTTCCCTATATTTTATTTGTTTTGTTGCATTTTTAATGCACGATTTCTTTTAAACATTCACTGTTTTATGGTTACAAAGTAACATAGAATATGACGGCAGATAAAGATCATTATGGTCCATCTAGTCTGCCCAGTAAGGTGGCCAGAGTGGTTGTACCTGTCGCTCTGTGCAGATTAGCCCCGCTCTATTTATTGAAGTAGAATGCATGTTTAACCCTTTCATGGCTGTTGTTGCCATATGGCAACCTTCAAATTTTCCCACAAACCTTTCACCAGATTCTATAGTTCCAAAAAATCCGCACACTGTGTACGAAATATGATGGGTATCTGTGCTTGACATCTGGAAAAAACTGTTATTTAAACTATCACACCCAGCAGTAAATGAAACTGATGCCGAGACTGTTTTTAATTTTCAGCCATTCAGGACCGTAGTTGCCATATGGGCAACAGTAAATATTGTTTCTTAGAAATAATTTTTTTTAAAAAAAAACTTTATATTCTGCATCATTTAGCTCAAATCTTAATAAAAAAAACAGAAAAGAAATTTCAGTTACAAAACAATTATGTGGACGTGAAAGGCTTAAATATTTTATTTCTGAAAACCTCTTTTAAAAAAATGAAAGATACAGTTTAATCAACATGTGAACGACGACCATGCAATTAGTATAGAAAATCAGCATGACCATGTTTTGGCACAATGCCTGTGTCAGGAGTTCACATTTCAATATTAATACATAACAAATATAAAACAATTAGTAGGGGCCCATATTGTCTTACGGTTTATTTTATTTGTTCATATGTTGATTAAAATAGCCTTTTTTTAAAGCAATAAAAATGTATTTCAGCTACTGTGAATTTTCTGCAAGTCTATTTCTCTTTTCTCCTTTCTAGTTGGTACTTCTCTCTTGTATGATTTCATGATTTGTGCCATTTTGGATGGAAACGACATAAAAAGATTATTATTGATCTTTTTTTTTATTGTCTTGAAATAGGACATTATTTGTTTTCTTCTTCCTTTCCATTCTTTACTATCCTCTCTCTATTTGTGGTTCTTTTCCCCACACTTGTTTTTCACATGCTTTATCAAGGCCTACGGTAGCATGCCATTAACATAAGGACTGGGTGAGCTCTCACTCCTCATTTCTTAAAGGAGGTTCTTCTTGAGGTTCTTCTGATGCTGACAGCTGATGGTGTCCCAAGTTTTTAAATATTTCTGAAAAAAAGATTTTTGTACAAAAGTTACTTCCAATTTGTGTTCATTAAATCTGGCACTTTTTGCACGATGCTGCTGTACACTCGCCTTTCACATCTGGTGAATGTATCATCTAGCAAATCAGCTTTTCCTAAGTTAAGTATGCCCTGGTTTCTTACAGTTCTGCTATTCAGGTTGGTCACCAGCTGGCACTCATTGGAGATGAACTTAACAGAACTTACCATGGGACACTTCAGAAACAGCTGATTCGTTTTGCACGCACATCTATATGGAGGTCAGTTCACTTTTTAACCCATATTCAAGACATTTTATTTATTCTTCATGTTTGAAGGTTACAGTTTTGGAAGCCAGTGTACTAAAGCAGAGTGGAGGAATAGCCTAATGCATAGAGCAGCAAGCAGAGAATTGAGGATGCTAGATTTCAAATCCTACTACTGTTTCTTGTGATCTTAAGCGAGTCACTTAACCTTCCATTGCCTCAGGTACAAACTTGGGGACCCTTTTACTATAGTGCGCTAAGCAGCTGACATGTTTTCTGTGCATAGTAACTGTGCACAAGGTCCTTAGTAACTGTTACCACACAGGCATGACAGTTGCCATGCTCAAATTGCATGCTGGGATGGAGAGTGGCGGTGGAGAGAACATTTGTACATGATGTTTCCTTGCACTAACTGCAAGTGGTCAATGTTGCAATTAGCCTGGATGTACCTAATGCCATCTTAATAGGTGGCGTTAGATACACCCATGGTAATTGGCCATGTGCCCAACATTTATCATGGAATGGTTGCAACTAACATGCCTTGATCTTGACTTAAAACACTTATTAGGGGCAAAAAACCACCACACGTTAGCAAAAGGGTCCCTTGAATTGAAAGCTCTTGGGAGATAGGAAAATACCTACTGTACTTGACTGGAACTCACCTCGACTTAATACTCAAAGATGTGAGCTAAATCCTAAATCCCTTCTCAGATAGTTGTGGTGTAAATTCACCACCCTTTCCATGAAGAAATATTCTGTTGGTCTACTAATGTTTTCCCCATTCTCCCCCCCCCCCCTTTCTGCGTCTAAGGGGAGGGATAAAGTTTGTTTGGTTTTTTTTAATGAATTTGGCCCTAACCCTTTTTTGTGCTTAACTATTGATAATGGATGTAAGCAAAATATTAGAAGGTAAAGCTGCACCATCCCACTTCTATTTTTTTTTTCAATTTAATATTTATTATATTTTTAACAAATAGAATAAACAAACTACTTTCACAATTAGGAAAAAAGCACTATTAGCACTATAAAACTAGAGGAAATGATACAACAATAAAACAAGTTGAATAGCGTACACTTGCTGTGTGGCACATTTTTCCCATTTGCAGAATCGGGCATGTCTGTGTGGGGGATGTGTGCTTGAAATGGCTATGGTACAAGATGTCGCAATTTGCAACAGGAATTCTGTTAGGAAAAATGTACATAAGTAAATTTCTGACTCCTCTCCTATGACCTTATTACTGTGTGCCGTGCTTTCCTTTCAAATCAATGTAATGCTACTCCGAAATTTCTGTCTTGATTTGGCAATTTTCAATCTGTAATCAAACCGCTGCTGATCGCTGGAAGCTGCGGTATACAAATGTATTCTAAATAAATAATAAATAAAGTGCATCTCAGTAGTAGGGCAGATGGGCATGTGCGAGTCAACATGCGAGCATAGCGTGGGTAGTGATTGATGGTATATATGAGCTGTGCAGATATGTCTATATCAGTGGGATGAACCGTGTATCTCCATAGGTATGGTTTAGCTGTTTATCAGTGGGGATTGAAGATGTGATGTCAGAGACTGGGTGGGATGTACATTGTGTGTGTCTGTGTGTGGCAGATAGTATTTATTTAGTTATTAGTGTAAGTTTGGGGTGCATAGCAGTGATATATAAACAGGTACAGTTCAATGTACCTGTTTATATATCACTGCTTTGTTCTATGTAATTTTATGTTGCTTGATGTAAACCGCCACTGATCTTAGGAAATGGCGGTATATAAAAGATTTGCAAATAAATAAATAAATAAAAATGTAATAAAAAGGACCTCTCACAATTTAGAAAAGATCTAAAAACACACCTCTTCCTACAACACTTCCCTCAGAGTATGAACTCCCTAAGTCATTCCCTCCCAACACGAACCAATGATCATGGTTAGTCAAGTACACCCCCCATATTCATTTCTCACCCATTTCAAATCCCCTTAGAGCCCCAAGCCTTTGAACTATAAACATGTGATTTCTTGCTGTAAATAGTTGGATAGCTGGGGTTAAATAGATAACAAGAATTCAAAGTTCATTCCCTGTTATCTGTAAACTTAACATATGTTCATGCTTAAGTACAATTTGTTAAAATGTAAACCGCGCTGATGACCAAGAGTGCGGTATATAAAAGATGTTAAATAAATAAAATAATACTCATAAACAGTGTGTGTCAGAAGCCGTGTAAATGTCATGGGTGTGTCTTGGGGCTGTACATGTGTGTGTATATATGGGTGTGAGTGTATTTGTGCTGCCAGTGTGCCTCAGGATTGTGTAGGTCTCCGTGTATGTCCATGGTAGGTGCATTGGTGGGGTGTTAAGGGGGGATGTATGTCATGGCATCACTGAAGATCATAGGGTCATTTTAGACTCTTTCTATGGAATTGCACATATCTCATATGATAAATAAGGTATTCCACAAAGTGCAACATCTTAGGCAGATTCATTCCCATTTTATTGTGGAGCATTTAGAATTTTAGTTCGGGCTTTAATTTTACCAGAACATGATTATTGTAACATTAATTGTTTTTAGAGATATACTCAAAGACTGCAGTTATTACAAAATACAACTGCTAAATTGATTTTAGGAGATCATGCAATGGATAGAGCAGGGGTCTCAAACTCAAAATTGCTTTAAGGGCCAAATGAGGACTTGTAAAGTAACCCGGGGGCCGCACAAGATGCGGGCCTCATTTGCATAAGGGGCATCATTTGCATAAATATTTGCATAATGTTACCATACGCTAACTTTTAGTAAACATGCCTCTTAATGAGTGTATGGATAAAGAAAGACTAAAAGATTTCTACATTACTATAATCCAGTGCCAACCACCAGGCACATTAGGAACTACTACAAACACTGCCCATTTAGAACCCATAGCAAACCCGCCGTATCCTGACAGCACTACCAGGACTCACAAAGAACCATACTCTACCTATCAAAAGCCAACACTGCAAATATTAAATCAATACATTTCAGGGAATAACAATACATGACCTACTGGGGAAAGAGAACAAGTGGCAATGTCAAATAGGAATTACATAAACAGAATACCTCAGCTCAGTTACACATGCAGAACATACACCATCACCAAACCAGGAATCACATTTTAAAAACAGGAAGACAATAATTAAACTGGGAATGTACAACACTGTAGAAATAAAACTATAAATTAATTTCCTCTTGTATTAAACAAAGCGCAGACGTTAATGATGCACATTTCCAAGAACTGACATATTCCAGTTAATAAATTCAAAATAAATAGATATTTTTCTACCTTTTGTGCATTTTTTTTCAGTTGCAATTGTTCCAGCCACTTTCTTCTGGTTTCTTCGTGTCTTCTGCTAACTGTCCATTGTCTGCTGTCCATTTGTCCGTCCTTCTCTCTTCTAGTTTTTTTTCCATTCTCTCTCTACATCTGCTTTAACATACTAATCTTTCTCCTTTTGCTCTTTCCTCATTCCTATTTCAGCCGCTCAAATTTTACCCCTCCATCCTCAATCCTCAATCCACACTTACTCTCCCAATACCCAGCCAATTGTAGATTTTTCTTCCCTCCCACACAAAATATTTTCCCCTCTCCATTTCACTCTCCCAGCCCTATCCCATTCTAATCCTCCCCCAGCATCAGCTCCCTTCTAGTTCCAGCCCCACCCAGCATCCGCTCCCTTCTAGTCCCCGCATCATCATCCCATTTCCAGTCCTATCCTAGCCCTACCATCAGCCCATTTCCATTCCAAGCCCCCTTCCACTCAGCCCATTTCCATTCCAAAACCCCGTCCCCATTAGCTATTTGCAGTTCAAGCCCCCCCTTCTACTCAGCCCATTTCCAGTCCTAGCAACCCCCCCCAGTCCATTACCAGTTCTAGCCCCCCCATAGCCCATTACCAGTCCTAAGCCCCCCAACATCCCACTTCCAGTCCTAACCCTTCCATCACCCCATTTTCATTCTTAGCCCCCCATAACCCCATTTTCAGTCTTAGCCCCCAATCAGACCACCTCCAGTCCTAACCCCCATCTGTCCATTACCAGTCCTAGCCCCCACCATAGCCCATTACCAGTCCTAACCCCCATCAGCCCATTTCCAGTCCTATCCCCCCATCACCCCATTTTCAGTCTTAGCCCCCCCCCCATTACCAGTCCTAACCCCCTCCCCCTCCCCATCAGCCCAAGTAAATTTAAAAATTAAAAACAATACAAACCCCTGGCTTCTGCTGCTGCGGCTGCCGCCTTGGCAGCGGCAGAATCAACTGTCCCGCGGCCCCTTCCCGTCTGCCCGGCAGAGCCCTCAGCTCTCAGCTCCATCAGCGGCGGGCTTTTCAAGCTGTGAAGAGAAGAGTGTCGCGAGAGGGAAATCACTCTTCTCTTCGCAGCTTGAAGAGCCCACCGCTGATGGAGCTGACAGCTGAGGGCTCTGCCGGACAGATGGGAAGGAGCCGTGGGACAGTTGATTCTGCCGCTGCCACGGCGGCAGCAGCAGAAGCCAGGGGTTTGTTTTGGGTTTTTTTTGTTTCCTCTCCGTTGCGGGCCGCACAAAGTTCTCTCGGCCCGCGGGCCGCGTGTTTGAGATAGAGCAACCTCATCATTAATTAAATTGCATTGGCTTCCGGCACAAACAAGTTCTCCCTTGTTTCTTTAAATTTGTTTTGCTTTTAAAATTCTACATGGCTTAGCTCCTGAGTTTCTAAAACTAATTTTTTTCTGAAAATAGAAGAAAATTATGTCCTGCTAGAAGTTTGGATTTATCCTTCTATAAAGATTTTTGTTTTAAACAGACCTTGGATAAATTATTTTTGTCAAAAGCGGGTTTGGAGTGGAACCAGTTACCCGGTGAAATTAGGAGCTTATAATTGCATGTCGTTTCATCATGTTCTTATCTTTTTCAAAAAATTTTTAAAATCTGAGTTTAGTTAAACTGTCTTAAGTTCACATGGTATTTTCTCTTAATCTTATATTTCATTTTTCTTTAACATTTTATTGTATCTTTTTTTTATATATATTTTCAATCAGTATAACAACCCAATCAAAAAAGTACAAGACAATCAATCATAAGAATATATCAAGAAAAGTAAATACAATAATCAAAGCAAAAGCTGATAAAGTCCACATTAATGGAACCTGGATATGAAAAAGATAATAGGGGAAACAAAAAGGAAAACAAGGCTAAACAGCCCACAAACTAGGAGGTAAATCATAACTACTCAGCCTCACACTCCACTACTATACCCTGCCTGTCCAAAATAAACTTCTCCAAATGAGTAACATCTGTAAAAATATAAGTAGAACCTTCAAAAGTTACAACACACTTACAGGGAAACCGAAGGAAAAATGTAGCACCCAACTGCAGGACACGAGGCTTTAAAGATAAAAAAAGCTTGCGTCTGAGCTGGGTGCCTCGAGACACATCCGGAAAGATATTAACTCTGTGTCCACAAAAAGTAGCCATCTTGAATTTAAAAAAAGTTTTTACAATAATAGATTTACAATCCAAAGATTTCAAAGTGACCACTAAGGTGGACCGCGAGTTAATCACCTCCAAGGAATCCTCTAAGAATGCCGTAAGGTTCGAAATAGAGGGCTCAATAATATCAAGACCTCCTTCAACAGGATCAACTTGCTTGATGCTACGGGGAATATAATACAACTGAGACACTTCAGTAGGATCTTTCAAAAGCAACACTTCTTTCAGGTACTTATCCAAAAGAATTTTTGGCGCTAATAAAGAGGTAACTGGAAAATTAAAAAAACGAAGGTTGCAAGAACGCAGGGAATTTTCTAGAGCTTCTACCTTAGTATGTAGCACTAGAGAATCTTTGATCCCTACCACATTAGCTGAGTGTAGTGGGAGAACCTGTGATTCTAACCGAGTACAACTAGCATCAACACGAGAAACCTTTTCATCCAACTGCTGTAAAGAAGATACAGTTTCAAAAGAAAATTCACATAAAGAACTCAAAGTGGAGGACAATTTATCGTCAATAGCTTTTAAAGCAGCCCAAAGATCCTTTAAGGTAATTTCCTTATCAGCCGGCAGCAGAGGGAGCCCAGATAAAGCGCCCGCCGCGACCAGCTGAACAGGCTTAGGCAGAATAACAGCCACATTAGTATTGACCTTTACCGAATCTAGAGTAGTCACTAAAGCAGGAGAAGTTAAACCAGGTGGGCAGAGTGGAGGAGTCCTCCCACCGGAGCTAAGAGAAACGCCCTCAGGGGAGGATTGGGCTGCAGGCCGTGGGAGAAGATGTTTATCAATAGGACCAACAACAGGAACACTGTTTGCTGGCCCACCCCCTCCTTGCCCAGACTTAGCTTTCCTTTTCCCCATCCTACCGCATTAACTAGGTAAATAAATATGCCCCAAAAACTTATCAAAGTAATAAACAGTACAATACCACAAACTCCACCGCAGTGACGCCTTCGAGCCACGCTCCGCGGTCCAGTAATACAGGCACTATATGCTAGGAAAACAGGGTCCTTATTGGGTGTAGATGTCCCCGCGATGCCTGCCCACAATTAGGGGAAAAGCAAAGCATCCCAGAGAAGGCTCCCCACGACAGCAAAATCAGGGGCACACGCACAGGCTCCCTGCACCTCCAGCACAATCTCACCAGGTCCAAGGAAAGATCAGCAAGGCAGATTTTATTCAGCCTGGGTCCTTGCTGGATGTAGATGTCCCCGCGATGCCTGCCCACAATTAGGGGAAAAGCAAAGCGTCCCAGAGAAGGCTCCCCACGACGGCAAAATCAGGGGCACACGCACAGGCTCCCTGCACCTCCAGCACAATCTCACCAGGTCCCAACATTTTATTGTATCTTAATTGTATTTCTGAGCTGCAAATTTTTCTTTTGTTTGAATGATTGATTTTTTTTACTTATTGTTTCAATGTAATTATTGATTCCATAGGTAATCTGCTCTGAACTATTTTTGGATCTAGAGGAATATAAAACTTTATATTAAATAGGGGTTGTTGGGGCGGGGGAGATGCATGTGTGTGTCATGGGGGGTGACATGGGGTTTTTCCATCCTTACTTTTCAGTGCCTTACACCTGCACTCTCCCTTCTTCCCTTCACTCAGCCATGCATGCTCCCTCCCTCCAGCCAATTTTGTACTCCCTCACTTGTATGCCCCCTGAAGTCTCAGTTCCTCCTCTAACCTCACCCCTCACCAGTGCTCTGACCCTCTTCTCTCTCTCCCTTTCTTTAGCCCCACCCATTTCCTTATGCTTTGCCTGCCTTCTTCCTCTAACCCTGCCTCTTCTCTCCTTGTTCTGCCCCTTACCCTCCATGCTCCTTCTTCTTCTCTGTCCTTTCTCTGCTTTGAGGCAACCAGGCCATAGCCCCACTCTCCATACCAGCAGAACAAACTTGCGTATAGACAGATTAACATATGGATGGAGCCTCCTCAATAGGCTATATTGCTTATGTGAAATGTGCCTCAAAACCATTCTCAAGGTCATGCCTCTTAAGACCTTCTCTTGGGAGATGAGCTGAAAAACAAAGAAAATCAATAACAGGAAAACATATCATATCAATTAATGTCATAAAGCTCATATTAATTACAACGTCATACTCACCAGCTACCAGAACTACTGGAGAATCTTTTATCTCTACAAAACGTTGCTCCTGATTTTCTAATAAATTTCTCTAGTTGACTTAGCTTTGAAAATACATAATCCTTCCCCTTAAGTTTAATGAATATTTCCTTGGATATTGAATAACAATAGAACATACCTAGGGCCAAAGCCCTAGGTTGGAGTAATAGAAATTCATGCCTAATCTTCTATGCTATAGGTGACATATTTGAAAATGCATCAGTTTTATGGCCAAAGAAATTGTACCCTCTAGTCTGAGTCAAAACCACCCCCCACTAATCTCAACACTTTAGAGCTAGTTTTCAATAGGACATTCTGGGGCATAAATTGAAACATCTAGACTAGATATTTCAATTTATGCCAATCTTTTTTTTTGTTGTTGTTAAAGATTGGTGGGTGCATAGTTTAAAACCTGAGCACTGAAAATAGGCACCTATACATTTAGACTATGCGTGTGGCTAAGTGCTTGGTTTTACAGCACCTAAACCAAATGCATAGTCTAGGTGTTGAAAATTGGTGCCTAGACGTCTAAACTATGTTTTTCAGTGGTCCCGCCCCTGGAACACCTCAAGCACACACTCCCTGCCAGACACGCACAGCATTATGCATAGAGTGGGATCCCTGTATGTATAATGCCAATGAAAATTGGGAACTGCAAGTACCTACACTAGGGGTTCTCAAGCCAGTCCTCAGGGCACACCTAGCCAATGAAGTTTTCAGAATAACCACAATGAATATGCATAATTGAGATTTGCATACAGTGCAAGCAACCACTGATCTAGATATTCGGAAACTACTTTTATGTTGACTTCAGACTGAGATAAAGGGGTCATTGTTTAATAGCCACCTAGATATTTGGTGCTCTGCCAAAGTATATGTTGGTCTCTTCAATAGATGTCTCTAAACAAGTAGATTGATTGATTATACCATCAAAATGTAGAAAGACTAGGGGACATGCAATGAAGCTACAGTGTACTGTAACCCATATAAGACTAATAAGAGAAAATATTTTTTTACTCAACGCGTAATCAAACTCTGTAATTCATTACCAGAGAATGTAGTAAAAGCTGTTTAGTGTAGCTGGGCTTAACAAAGGTTTGGACACGTTCCTGGAGGAAAGGTCCATAAACCATTATCAAAGGGGACCCGGGAAATCCACTGCTTGTCCTTATACAAGCATTGTGGAACCTGTGTCTTCTGGGAAAACTGCTAGGTACTTGTGACCTAGATTGGCTGCTGTTGGAAACAAGATACTGGGCTTCATGGACCTTGGTCCAACCCAGTATGGCGCATCTTATGTTCATAAACTTAATTCTTCTGAAGCATATCCTCCTATTAGCATTACCGAGCTTCTTGATTGATAGACCCAGAAATATAAAATGCTCTAGAAATAATTGGGAAGGCTGAAGTGTCTAAGCACAGTATCTCCTTTAAAATATCTTTGATTTCACCTTTAGTGATGCTTAAATCTAGAATAATGAAGATTTAGAAACCTTCAAATTTATTGTATCTTATTCTCTAGCCCTTCCATTTGATTTTCCATTAAAACATTCCCTTTTGTCCAGGCAACTTTCATAGCTTTCTAGAAACTGCTTTTGTACTGTGATCTTATTTTAGACCTTTCCAGTCTCTACCTTGGTTGTGTTAAACTTAGTAACAGTTTGCCCTGAGAATAAACATAACTGAGATAAATAGCAACAGAAGCCTCCATCCTGTAATTACCATATATTCAGTAGTCACCTTTTTAGAGGAAAGCCCAGCAGCTACCAAATAGCACTGCTTTTAAATAGAAGAGTGTTTGGGGGGGGGGGGGGGTTCCGCTCAGGGAGACCCAACCCCAGTGTCACTTTAGGGACTTTAGTTTAAAAAAAAAAAGTGTGGTTATGGTAAGATTTTGCACTTCCCTCACTTTAAGGAGTGATTCCTCTTTCATAGAATGACTCTAACAGCAATACCACGAGACTACCACTAGGGATCATTGCTGCCAATTGGAAAACCAGCTGCAACTGGGCAGGAGTAGTGGGAGACCTCTCCTACTTAGCACAACTAGATGCCAGGGAAACCCTCGGGTGAGTCCTATGGGGGATGGTCTGCATTGGGGGGGGCAGCATGGGGAGTTCATCTAGGGTGGGTTGGGTTGTGCCACTGTGGATGCTACACTCCTTTTTTTTTATTGTTACTGTTTAATTTCAAAGGCAGATACTGCACTACCGGACTGCCAGCCATGTGGCTGTATTTAGCAGCACCTCTTGAAGTGGCTTTAAGTGTGGTTGCATTATCGGCAGTAATGACAGCGTTCAGTAACATCCTGCATGCTAGTTGTCCCTGGTGGCCGCACTTGATCTCTGTCACAACCCACAATAAGCAGATAATGTGGGGTTTATTTATTTTATTTTACATGCTTTTATATATCGCCTTCTTCTATAGATCAGGGGTGGTTTTACATAGAACATAGTTCTCACAAGTTAAGTTTTCTTCTAAGTTCAATGTAAACTGTACATAAGTTACTATCTTACAACCAACTATATACAATGTTGCAGTAGGAATTAACATTCTCAATAGCCAGATATTGCTGAGTGAATCTGTTTAGCTTGAGCTTGGGATGCATCATAGGAGCTACCATAATACCTGATGAACAAATGTGTCTTTAGGTCTTTTTTTCGGAATGGTAGAAGATCTTTTACTGCTCTTAGGTTGTCAGAAAGCGTGTTCCATAATACTGGGGCAATGTATGAAAAAATCCTCTTGAGCTGGTAGATTGGTTAGTATTGCGGATGTGATTGGGTATGGCATAGGTGTTTTGTGAGCAGTGTCTTCGTAATCTAGATTTAGTAGGGGACATGAGGAGTGGGGACAGGGGGTTGTGGCTATTTTGTTGTGGTGCTTGAATATAATCAAGTATTCGTAATTTTATTCTTGTTCTGACTGGTAACCAGTGGAGTTCATAGAGAAGTGGGGTGACATGATTGGTGCATTGTGCCTTATATAAGATGCATGCTGCCAAATTTTAGGCTAGTTGGAGTTGGTGGATGGTTTTCTTTGGTAGGCCTTGTAGGATGCTGTTGCAGTAATCAATGTGGGGGGGGGGGGGTATTAGTGCTTGAAGGACTGTTCTGAAATCGTGATCTTCTAACAAGGGTCTGAGATGTTGGATCATGCTTAATTTGAAGTATATGGTTTTTGTAACTGATTTTATATGGGAGACCATATTTAGAGATTGATTCAGGATTATTCCAAGGTATTTTACCTCCTCCTTGACTTCAAGTTCTGTTTCTTGTAACTGAATTTTGTTGGGGGGTGGGGTGAAGTTTGGATTTCTGGAAACATAGGGCACTTCTGTTTTTATAAAGTTGATTTTTAGGTTGTGTGCATTGAGCTCAGGCATGTGATTATCTGTAAATAGTCGGTCAGAAGTATCTATGGGATGATACATCATTATATCATCGGCATAGAGGTAATAGTTTATATTGTGCTTTTTAAAGATGTTACATATTGGCTGTAGATACAGATTTAAATAATAAGGTGGATAGGGAGGAGCCTTGAGGGATACCTTGTTCTTGTTTGAAAGTTGTAGATGAAGCCTGGCCAATCCGGACCTGTTGTGTGTGGTTTGAAAGGTAGTACCTAAACTACTGAATGACCGTTCCCTGCAAGCCGATCAGTAGTCATTAGTTTGGCCCCACGCTAACTGCTTACCACAATTTAGTAAACATGGCCCTTATTTTCTTCTTGATCTCTGTCCCATGTGGATTAGATAGGTCGGCTGTAGGAAAGTTTTCTTCAGCCTCTGAGTTACCAAAGGAGCCCTGTCCTTCCTGAACGGAGGCAGGCACTGACACTCCAGGATTGACTTCTGGGGCCAGTAGTTAAAGTCCCATAGCTGGAATTAGGGGTGCTGAACAAGGATCCAGTACTAAGAGATACTTCCTCGGATGACAATTATTCATTGGACAAATCCAGCCCTTGAGATGTTTCATCTCTTACAAACTTATCCTTAGGGCCAGTAATATCCATCCCATTGGAGCCTACTACTTTGAATGTCCCCTTCCATTTGCCCATACTATATGGGACAAGAAACTCACTGTGTTTCTAGCCAATGGATTTCCATTAAACAGTTCACTTCACTGGACTCTGCTTGGACTCTGAAGTTGCTCCAAAAGCATTCTCCTTTGGGCCTGAGGTCACAGCTGCATCCTGTAGGAGGGGCAAACATTTTAAAGTGCCCTGCTGACTTGGTATTGACATTTTTGGAGTCAGAACTGTTCTTTGCAGAAGATGGTACTTACCAGGTAAGGCTGTGCAGGGATCCCCATTGCTGGCACATGTTAATCCAATTATCTCCCTCACTTCTAATTAATTTATAAACACTTCTATACTTCATCCCTGCAGACCAGTCCTTTCAATGTGATGCACTGTGGGGATTATTAGCAGCAAACAAAAATAAGTTATGCTCTCAGTTATGTCCAGGGGAAATTAGCTACTAATTCCCTGTCCCAGATTTGGTGAGATTGCTGGCAATGAACCACAAAAAGATCCTATTCTGTAGGTAACAAGGTAGAAAAATATAGTTATGGCTATAGTATTAGAAATACAAGGTAGCCAGTTATAGCAGCACAACAATCAGTTATACAAAGTAATAAATCACTGATTAGTAACCAAAGGTCACCAGTTCGCTCTGCACTTGGGAAGAATTATGGAAACTAGTTTCTGACTAACAGTCACCCTCCTAGAGGCGATGAGAAATAAGATAGTACCTTTGCTTGGCCAGATGGACGAGCTGGGATCCAAGAGTCTCTGGAGCAGCATGGGCATCCAAAGAGGCATTTAGGCAAACTAACGCAGGCTACACCCTTTTGGAGGCGAGCTGCTTGAGAACACAGAACCAGAGGTATCTGTGAAAGTCTTATCTGTGTCCTTAGGAGAACAGTCTTTCACACACACAGTGTGTATTTGTCTTGCAGACAGGCAAGACAGCAAGCATAAGGCACACAGAGCACAAAAAGGCACAAATGTTCTGTTGCATACTGTATTTAATCTTTGTGTAGAATGTCATAGGTCCGGTGATTGGTTGGCATGAGATCCTTCGAGGTGTTCTCAGCAAATCAGAAGCTAATGAACAGGTGTTCATCCTGCAGACACAGGAACCATAATGAGAGAAGATAACGGTATGCAGTTTCGGACATCCCAAGATCGGTAACATCTTAGGGGATGATGAAGACTGGAGAAGCAGATGTTCTTGCATGTGAACTACTAATTTGGCCTGGGAAACTAAATGGCCAGAAAAAATAATTGGACGGAAACAATAGTCTTCTGTATGTAGAGGTATGATCACTTGGCAAGCAGTTGCTTGAAGGTCAGGTGTGAGACTGGAAGCACAGAAAAAGTTCCTTGCAGCAGGAAACCATCTTGTTTGGTCCGCTTTGGTTTAGGCTTCAGCATCTGAGCAGGGCTGCAGATCTGCAGGGGTACCAGCCCTACAGCACAATAAAATGTTTAGATTTGTTTTGTTTTTCAATTTTACATTATTGTAAACTAGACCAAGCTGGGACTGGCTCTGTATGCCCAAGAGAAAATGATCAATCTCTCAATCTCTGTTCCAAAACAGGTGAAAAGATAAGTTTTTGCCAGCAGTCTGATTACACCACTTAATCTGGTTTGGTCCTTGTACTCTCATTAGTTTATGCCTAGGTCTTCAAATGCCAGGAAACCATTTTCACCTTCTTATCAACATTAACAGTGGGTCAAATATCATGAACATACTGGAATTCTATTTCTTGCACAAATCTATCACATACAACTTCTCCTATCATTGTCAGATGCTGTTTACTAAAGAGGCCAAATAATAGCCCACATTGAAAACATTAGCATGCACACTTTACATAGAAATGCAAGAAATGATGGCAGAAAAAGTCTATGCAGCCTAAACATACAGCCCAGTCTGTACAACGTCTTCCACAGATCCTCTTTGCTTGTCCCCTGAGTCTCCCCCTTAATCTCATCCTATGACCCCTAGTTCCAGAGCGCCTTACCATGGTAAAAGACCCAACACTTATGTATTTGCTTGGTTAACAGGTGCACCTGTACACCTTTCCTGCACGGTGTACGTGTGTACTTGTTTGGTTATTTAGCAGCACTATCCGGATAGTGCTGCTGAAAATTTCCTCTGGCCCCCACAGCACTGTTTGGATAATGCTGGGATGACCCATGGCTGGACGAAGGGCGGCGGTCCCCACCATTATCTGGTTAGCAGCGATTTTTCAGGTTCCTACCTGGACAACAAACTGCATAAAGCTGTGCCGCAGGAAGGCGGGGCGAACTATATGCTGTTTGGCTATCTGGATAGCGGCTGAATATAGTGGCGGCTGCTGTCCAGATACTGCCGCTGAATATCAACTTTTTTTTCTTTTTACCTGCAACCCGCTGTTATAAAAAAATAAAATAAAATAAAAACCACTGGCTTGGGCTGAATATCAGCTCGAATGTTGCTGTGCACCTACTTGATGCATATAAACCCCTGGACAATTTTAGACAAGCCTGTAGAGCATGTAAAATACTATTATTTTATGCTCAAGTGCCTTAGACATTTACCCCATGTTTATTTATTTAGACAGTTTTGTATACCACCTTATCCTTCAATCAAAGTGGTCACAACACAATTGGGGGATACATGTAACACAAGGTGATATGAGACACATACACTAACAGTTACAGGGAACATGTGCAATGGAGGGTTAAGTGGCTTGCCCAAGACCACAAGGAGCACCTGTGGGCCTAGAAACCCCAGTCCTTCTGGCCCAAGGTTGCTGTCCTCTAGTGGGATTTGAACCCCCAACCTTCCGGCCTGAGGTAACTTGCCCCAACCACTAGGCCACTCCTCCACAATGTAAAAGCTACATAGAGAATTTTCCCATTTTTAGGCACAGTGAATGGCAGTGCTTGCTGGTGGGGACCCTATCCCCTGCTGCCAGAGCAGTGCGCCGGGCCATGGCTGCTAGTGGGGATCTCATCCTCTCGAAAATATCCATGGCTGTGATTAAGAAGGCCTGGAATCACCTGATTGTTGGGGTTACCAGATGTCCCCGATTTTCAAGGATTATCCCTGATTTCAGGGCTCTTTGGCAGCCTCCTGTTCTCTATTCCAGTAGTGGGGACAGAGGTGCTGGGACAGGTCTGCAGGGAAGCCTCACCCTCCTATCACCACTGAAGGCAGGAGCAGCTCTGTTCCTAGGCAGAGTGAGGCGGCAGCCTCAGGTGGGAAAGTTTTGGGAGCAGCAAAAACTGCCCCCAAAACAGCTCAGCGGCAGCCACCTCCCTTTTACTTGTCTTTTTTATAAAAAAGAAAAAGAAATTGGCAGGACCAGCTTCTGCTGCCTCTACCACTTCTCCTGAGTTGGTGGTGGCATCTGCATTACTCCCCTCCTGGTGCTACCACGGACCCAGAGCCAGTGAAAAGAAGTGTGGTGCAAAGATATGAATTCAGGTGAAAAAGCATGGGGTCATCGTGAATCCAGCGCTCTTTGAAGGCCCATCCAGCCCCCTATTTGCATCAGAGTGAGGCAGGACCGGCAGGGCCTTCCAAGTGTGCTGGAGTCATGAAGACCCCAAGCTTTTGTTTGTTCCTAATAGCTCTGTCTTCAGCAGGGACATCCAAAAGGCCTGGACGTCCCCCTCCCGGAATGGGGCTCCATGTGTTTTATAAGCAACTTTGTTTTTTCTCACTTTTTGATTTTGCTCCTTGGTGTGTGAACATCTTGCATCTTTGTTGTCTTTTGCAGAATATGTATTTAGATTAAATACCATGCTGGTGTAGTGTGCAGTGTCAGGAATTGATATGTTTTATATTGGATTTCCAGGCTACATAATTAAATTGCTACCATTTTTGCTGCATATAAACAACATTGCAAAGTTTTAAAGTTTTATATCGCCTGGGAATACGTTGCTTGCTTTATTCTTGGGACAGCCAACTCACTGGTGTTATGAGGGTACCCCTCATCCCCCTCCCCCATTCCCTGACTAGAGCTCTGAGGAGGTCGTTCCATTTTGGCTGCAGGGATGGGGCACCAGCTCATTTCTCGCCTCAGGCAGCATATTGACTTGAGCCACCCCTGACTGAAGGCCGCGATTGTGGCCAGGACCAGCGGTGTCTGCCCTCAGGATTCCATCTACCGTGGGCAGATGTGCTGCTGAAGGCTGCAGTTGTGGCCAGGACCTGCAGTGTCTACCTAGCCTGCAAAAAGAAATAAAAACTAAGAAAGAGATGGGGAGGGCAGATAGCTAAAGAAATTTAAAGGAACAGTAATATTTTATTAAATAGTAAATGGTGGAGGGGAGGAATGGAGGGAGAAGGGGAAACAGAATTGGGAATGGGAAAGGGACAGCAAGAAAGGGGTTGGGTTAGAATGGGAGGGAGGGAAGAGTGTCGGAAATTGGACAGTGATGAGATGAATGCATGAGAAGTAAAGGGCACAATGTGTAGGTGCAAATGCTGCTGTAACACACACACACACACACACACACACACACACACACACTAGACAGTCAAAGGGAGGAGGAGGAGTAGGGCCATTGCCTTCTATTGACACTGTGCAGTGGCGCATTAAGAGCCTGATGTATTAAGCTATTTCCCGTAGAAACTGGGAAAGCAATTGTAGTAAATCAGGCCCTAAAACCTAGAAAAGTAACTGCGATGCACCTTTTTGGGTGGGGGTGGAGGGTGCATTGTAACCAAGGTTTTGGCAGCTGGCTCCTAGATGTTTAGGGTGGCTCCTAGTTTTCAAGAAAATTTGTCAAGGCCTGGCTTACACGATAGTTGGTCATCTTCACCGCTGCCACTGCCACACACATTGAGAGAGGCAGCAGAGGTAAGCCCGGGGGAAGTGGCAGGAAGATACTGGCCATGGAGTAGGGGAGGTAGAAGACAGGTAAAGTGAACATAGGATGGGATGGAGGGCAAATGTTCGGAACAGGAGAAAGGAGAGAGGGGGGGGGGAGTGCAGGATACCTGGGGGGTGCATAGTGATGGGAAAGGGAGATGGACACCTGGAAGGGAAGATGCTAGATACCAGGAGGAGGGGGTAAGAAGAGAAGGTGAAAAACTAGATAGGAAAATGCTGGACAGAGAGGAGGGAGAAAGATTGGGAATGGGAGGACTAGGGTGAGGGAGATAAAAACTGTAGGTAGCTGCAGTAAGAAAGACTGAGGACTGATTGATTGAGGAGGAGAGGTGAAATCAGAATGGACAGATAATCTGAAAAATAAATGGAAGAAAGCTGAAAGATCAATGTCGGATGTAGGAGAGGAAGTGAAGACAGGAGGTGAGAAAAGAAATAACAAATGGACAGGACAACCTGGGAACAGCATTAAGAGAAGACATACAGACAAAAGCAGAAATGAGAGACGAAGCGAGATGAAGTAGAAATGGCCAGACAGATAGATAGAAAAATAACTTTATTTTCAGGGACTAAACTGTAGTAAAATGGAAAAGGACAGAGCTCAAATAGCACATGGGTGCCTCATGGGCTATTAAGTAAAACCTCTTTTATTTGGTAATTCCCAATAATTAAGTATATACAGACCTTCATAATCGGGCAAGAATAAGTCAAAATTAGAAATAGGACGTCAAAGTCCTTGGCTTGAGGTACTCCTTAACACTCTTTTCCTCTTGATTCTCCCTTTTGATGGTCCCTAGTTGATGGGTGCTCTAATATTTGAAAGTAATACACTGACGAGGCCTGAAATTGTATTGGTGCTGTAGACAATAAAATACCACAACTCCGTCTTTTTATCTCATAGGTGAAAATATGAATAGGGGGTTTTACTTGCTCTCCTTCCCAAGAATGCAAGTAAAACAGTAGGCAAAATTTATTTAACACCATATCCTTGACTGGAATGTGAAGGATGCACCTGAGAGACAAGGCCCTTCTGCCTCAGCACTGAGTCTCTTCAGGTATGATACACAGGTGCACCTGATTAGGAGGTCCCTCTCACAGCTCAGAGTTGTTTACCTCTTTCCCACATTGTATCCATCTGTTACCTGCTGCTTTTGGTACCATCATGCTCCTCCGTAACTGGACACTTCTCCTCACAGACCTCCCTGGTTCTTTAATCTCGATCAAAACTAGCCAGCTTGTGTGTGGACTGCACTCTGTAACAAGTGGCTGAGTGGGTCACATTAGATGCAGCATTCTGGGCTATGTAGTGACTCCGTTGGGCACCTGGAGCCTCTCTTACTTTCACAGACCCCTTAGCTGGAAGGCAGGAATAAGCTCCTGCATGCAAAGCTCTTCTATAGTTCCTCCAATTTAGAGAGCATACAACTCCTGCCCAGTGACTGACAGGCAAGTCCAACCTCCACCATCTCATACTGCAAACTGGAGAACAGGAACTCCATAATGTTCCTCTCAATGACTATGGAGGGCATGATTGTGGGGATCCTGCTACACTTACAAAGGAGACTCTCCAAACACGTGTTCCAAAATGAAGAGCCCCTTTTACTAAAGCCTGTTAGCTGGTTAATGGGCAGTTTCATGCATGACGACTCCTCTATGGGATTGCTAAGTGCATGCTTTAGTTGCTTGTCGTGTGTTACCTGCCTGGGACATAATGGTCATACCCCCAACAGCTAACATGGAGGCTTTGCAAATAAAGTGCATGTGTTCTGCACAGTTTTGCAAATCCTTAGCGGGTTTTAGTAAAAGGGGGTCTTGAATCTTTACTGAATAAATTTCTTCAGAGCAAAAATAGCAATGGTTCAGATTCCAGTGTAATATGCAGAAGCTGTACAGCAAACAGAATAAAGGATAGCTCCTCCTCTGTCTACTCTTCTGGGACACTTGTAATCTCCAGGAACAAGCAGGAATGTAGTCTTCACATATGGGTATCGTCGGTACCGACAGAGCCCGCGCGGGAACGCTCCCCAGCGTCCAATAGGAACGCTTTTGGGAGCATCCCACAGCACATGCGTGCTGCCTTCCCGCCTCTGTACCTCTCTCACTTCAGTTCTTTGTTTTCCGTAGAGCCAACAGGATGTGTACCCTGTCACCGCAGAAAATTTCCTTTTATTCTTTGTTTTTTTGTGGTCGCGTCTGCCTTCATTCGACGCCTACCGGTACTGCCAGTTCTTCTTCTTTCTTTTCAAAAAAAGCCTTTGTCTTTTCTTCAGGCATGGAGAAACCAGCTAGTGGTGTCAAAAAATGCTCAAAGTGTGGCGGTACCATTTCTGTCACTGACACCCATGATTGGTGTCTAAAATGTTTAGGTCCTGAACATTGTCCAACGGAGTGTCTCTCCTGCACGAGGATGACCAAAAGGGGCCTGCAGAATAGAGCTGCAAAACTCGGTACCCTTTTTGCTGCGGATACGATGTCACTTGCATCGACGTCCTCCAGGGCTTCATCTTCCACCCATGGATCTCACTAAACATAAGTCTTCTAAGACTGGCCGGTCCTTGAAGGGTAAATCTCCTTCAAAGTATCGAAATGCTACTGGCGTTGCCCTTGAGGATAGTTCACTGTCCAAATAACCCCGGCGGGAGTCTTCAGGCTCCAAAGCATTAACAGGGCTCCAGGATGTTCCAGAGGCTTCCACCTCTGCAGAACTACTGGTGCCATGTTCTGGGGTCGAAGCCGCTTCCACCGGTACCGACACCCAGGCATCGACAGGAGCGATGGATAAGAGAATCCTCGCTATTTAACACAGTCTAGCGTCCCTCTTAGCAGCTTCAGTACCACTAAAACCGCTACAGATGGTTCAACAGGTATTGGTACCAACAGTACCTACTTCGACAGGACTGCTTCCCCCCCATGCCGAGCCTTGAGTCTATCTCAGGTATCAGGGATCAGGAACCAAGACATTTCGGTACTGACTTCGAGTGGTACCGAAACCATGCATTACGGGAGCACCCGGTACAGAGTGCCCTTGAGTCTTCCAGTTCCGATGACTCTGACGATTCTACTGGTACCAGAGCGAACCTATTAGAGGATTCAACTCCTCCTCAATGCAGGATGTCTCCTCCAGAAGATATGTCCTTCCAGGATTTCATACATGATTTAGCAAAGGGCCTTGCAATCACTGTGATTCCAGAAAAGGAACCTAGGGCAGAAGAATTAAGAATTCTACAATACCCTATGGCTCCCAAGTAGGCAGCTATGCTTCCCATTCACAAGATCTTACATGATCTGATGTTGAGAATGTGGGAAACTCCTTTAATGATATCTTCACATTCCCAACGCCTTGACATTATGTACCGAGTGCCAAGTTGTCCTGGTTTTCAAAAAATGCAGTTACCACACCATTCAGTGGTAGTGGAATCAGGCATGCGAAGAACCAAGAGTGCTAAAACACATTCTTCTAATCCTCCAGGCCGGGAATCCAGGACACTTGATGCCTTTGGGCGTTGATGCTTTCAATCCAGCATGCTATCAGCCAGGATCAGTTCCTATATTCTTTATATGGGAATGTTCCTGGAAGAAGTCACAAAAGACTTAGAGCTCATTAGCCCTTGTGTCTTTGAGGAAAAAAGAGCAGACTACCTTACTGTGGTCAAGCACATCAAGAATGTCTCTAAATTCATGAACCATGCTACCTTTTGATTGCCTTGAATGTATTAGCAGAACCTCTGCTATATCCATAGGAGCATGTCGTATTGCTTGGCTTCAAGCATCAGACTTAGAACAGTGGGTGCAAGAAAAGCTGGGAAACATTCCTTGTACAGGAGAAAATCTCTTTGGCAAGGACTGGCAGGACACGGCTAATCAGCTTGAATCTGAAAATACTACCTTGAACAGACTATCAAAGTCTTCAGCCAACCCAGCAAAGAAGAAAACATTCAAAAAACCCTTTTTCAGTAACAAAAGAAGCTTTACCCATCTTACACCCATCAAAGCCACTGTCCGCTTCATGTTCCCCAGAAGGGGCAACAGAACAGACAGCAAAGAAAACCACAAGCTCAAAGAGCTCAACTGGTCCAACAGACCCAGCCCCCTCAGGGTCTTTGACTTCTACCTAGAGAACTTAGTCATTCTGCCCCTGAAAGGTCCAGAACCCTTAACCATTCCAGGAAGACTATGCTATTTTGCCAAAAGATGGCAACAAATAATATCAGAAAACTGGACTCTGTCCATTGTACAACTGGGGTACAAGCTTCATTTTCTCAACTTGCCCCCACCTACAATAATAAAACAGTTCAATTCTCAGGCCCCTGCCACCAACCTCTTATGGCAGGAAGTCACATCACTTCTTGCTCAAGGAGCAATCGAAGAAGTACCCATACCCCAACAGGTGACGGGGTTTTACTCCCCCTATTTTCTTATTCCAAAGAAGACAGAGGGGCCACAGGCCTATACTAGACCTCAGAAAATTAAACAAATATTTGTTCCGAGAAAAGTTCAAAATGATCTCCCTCGGGACACTCCCACCATACCTTCAAAGTCAGGACTGGCTATGTTCTCTAGATCTAAGAGATGCGTACATGCATATTCCATCCACTCAGATCACAGGAAGTTCCTTCGATTCCTGGTCCAAGGAAGACACTTTCAGTACAGAGTTCTTCCTTTCGGACTGGCCTCTGCTTCAAGAGTCTTCACAAAATGCATGGCAGTGATAGCAGCATTTATAAGGACTCTGGGAATATTCGTCTTCCCTTACTTAGACGATTGGCTCATTCGAGCATCGACAGCTCCAGAGGCCAGCTTCGCTCTTCTCGAGCAATGAGAATCCTTCAATACTTGGGACTGATCATAAACCTCCCAAAATGTCATCTCACCCCCTCTCAATCTCTCAAATTCATAGGGGCTCGTCTAGACACATGGCAGTCAAGGGCTTTCCTGCCACAGCCACACTGTCTACGAATAATACAACTGGCATCTCAAGCATCTATGAAGGTGTTCCTTACTGCTAGAGAGATGCTTCAACTTCTGGGACACATAGTATCCACTGTCCATGTGGTTCCCTATGCTCGCCTCCACATGCTCGCAGCCCAGTGGACCCTATCCTCTCAATGGTCACAGGCCTCAGGTCAGCTAATGGACAAGATCAGAAACACCACATGTCTGATTTCATCCCTGCAATGGTGGCAATCTCTAGAAAACCTCCTCATAGGCTCTCCTTTTCAGCAGCCTCTATATCAGGCCACCCTAACAGATGCATGCAAGATGGGTTGGGGGGCCCACTTGCACGATCTCTCCACTCAGGGGTTTTGGACCTCACAGGAGGTTTCCCTTCACATAAACCTCCTAGAGCTGAGAGCCATTTTCAGTGCTATTCAAGTCTTTCAGACCCATCTCGGCAACAAAACGGTTCTGGTCCAAACCGACAATCAGGTAGCTATGTTCTGTGTGAACAAGCAAGGCTGAACAAGTTCTCTGTTGCAATGCAACGAAGCTTTGCGACTATGGGCCCTTGCCAGAGAGTTGCAAATTCACCTGTTTGCAGTATACCTTCCGGGCATTCAAAACTCATGGGCAGATAGACTCAGTCGAATACTGCTGCCACATGAGTGGTCCCTCCACTCATACCAGCTTGCTCGAGTATTTCAAATCTGGTGTTCCCCAGATAGACCTCTTTGAAAGTCCACAGAATGCCAAACTTCCCTGATTCTGTTCCAGAATCCCGGCTCACAACTGTCAGGCAAGAGGTGCTTTCCTATTCCACTGGGGTCAGGACGTCCTCTATTGCCTTCCCACCCATTCCCCTCATTCCCAAAACTTTATTCAAACTTCAGAGAGACAGAGGTCATATGATACTCATAGCTCCACGTTGGCCACGACAAATGTGGTATCCTCTTCTGCGTCTCTCTCAAACCACTCCTCTGGAGTTGGGGAATGCTCCAGATCTTCTATCTCAGGAGGACAGATGCTTACTGCATCCCAATCCCCAGTCCCTACATCTCAGGGCCTGGGTACTGAAAGCCTAGAATTCTAGGATATTAACTTTTCTCAACAAGTAAAGGATATCCTTCTGGCTTCCAGAAAACCTTCCACAAGACATTCCTATGCTTTTAAGTGGAAAAGGTTCACTGTCTGGTGTTCACAAAAGGGACTTAACCCCCTTTTGGTACCTGTAGAGTAGCTACTAGAGTATCTCCTCCAATTATCAACTTTGGTCTAAAGGTCCCTCATCAGAGACTTTTGGCAAAACTAAAGAGTCATGGGATAGGAGGCAGTGTACTATTGTGGATCAGGAACTGGTTAAAAGATAGAAAGCAGAGGGTAGGGCTAAATGGCCAATTTTCCCAATGGAGAAAGGTGAATAGTGGTGTACCCCAGGGATCTGTGCTGGATCCACTGCTTTTTGACATATTCATAAATGACCTGGAAAGTGGAATAACGAGCGAGTTTATCAAATTTGCAGATGAGACAAAACTATTTAAAGTTGTTAAAACCCAAGAGGATTGTGGAAAATTGCAAGAGGTTCTTGATAAATTGGAAGACTGGGCATCAAAATGGCAGATGAAATTTAATGTGGACAAGTGCAAAGTTATGCACCTAGGGAAGAACAACCCAAACTATGGTTACACAATGCAAGGTTCCACATTAGGAACCACCACCCAGGAAAAGGTTTTAGGCGTCATTGTGGATAACATGTTAAAACCCTCAGCCCAGTGTGCAGCGGCGGCCAAGAGAGCAAATAGAATGCTAGGTATCATAAGGAATGGAAAATAAAACAAAAGATATTATAATGCCTCTATATCATTCCATGGTGAGACCGCATCTTGAATATTGTGTGCAAATCTGGTCGCTGTATCTTAAAAAGGATATAGCGTTATTAGAAAAGGTTCAGAGAAGAGCCACCAAAATGGTAAAGGGGATGGAAGGATACTCCTATGAAGAAAGGCTAAAAAGGTTAGGGCTCTTTAACCTGGAAAAGAGACAGCTGAGAGGAGATATGATAGAAGTCTATAAATTAATGAACGGAGTAGAACGGGTAAACGTAGATCAATTGTTTACGTTATCAGAATATAGAAAGACTAGGGGGCATGCAATGAAGCTACAGCGTAAACTATTTAAGACTAATAAAATATTTTTTCACTCAACGTGTAATCAACTCTGGAATTTGTTACTGGAGGATGTAGTAAAGGCTATTAGTGTAGCTGTGTTTAAAAAAGGTTTGGACAAGTTCCTGGATGAAAGGTCCATAAACCATTATTAAGAAGGGACCCAGGATATCAATGCTTGACCCAGTACAAGCATTGTGGAACCTGTGTCTTTTGGGGAAACTGCTAGGTACGTATGACCTAGATTGGCCACTGTTGGAAACAGAATACTGAGTTTGATGGACCTTGGTCTGACCCAGTATGGCATATCTTATGTTTTTATGACCAATTCAGTGAGAGTCCATCTTAGTTCTGTTACTGCTTGTCATAAACCTTTCGATGGACAACCTATTTCCTTTCATCCACTTGTATCAAGATTTATGAGAGGCCTACTCTTAACAAAACCTCCCATTAAACCACCACTGGTGGCATGGGATCTGAATCTTGTTCTTGGTCAGCTTATGAAACCACCCTTTGAACCTTTAGCCACCTCAGACCTAAAGTTTCTTTCATGGAAAGTTATTTTCCTAATTGCCATCACTTCTGCAAGACGCATTAGTGAACTACAGGCGTTAGTAGCTGACCCTCCTTATACAAGGTTCCACCATGATAAAGTAGTCCTCAGGACTCATCCTCAATTTATGCCAAAGGTGGTTTCGCCTTTCCATTTAAACCAGTCGGTTTATCTTCCTATATTCTTCCCTAGGCCTCATGCCTCTAGTGCGGAAAGGAATCTTCACACATTGGATTGTAAAAGAGCCTTAGCCTTTTATCTCCAAAGAACTAAGCCACATAGAAAATCTTCTCAGCTTTTTGTGACTTTTGACTCTAGTCATTTGGGACTTTCAGTTTCCAAAAGAACTCTGTCAAATTGGATTGCAGACTGCATATCCTATACTTATCAGAGTAAAGGACTTTCTCTCGAGGGCCATGTCACAGCTCACAATGTGAGAACAATGGCAGCCTCAATGGCTAACCTTCGTTCTGTGTCCATTGATGACATCTGTAGAGCAGCCACTTGGGCTTCGGTACACACCTTCACAGCCCACTACTGCTTAGACAAGGACTCCCGTCGGGATGCCTCATTTGGCTATGCTGTTCTTCAGCATCTCTTCCATACTTAATACAACTCCTACCCACCGTCCACGGTTTGGATGCCAGAGGTCCATGGGAGGAAGCATGACCCATCTCACCTGGGTTCGCAGATTGCTGGGGTCACCCCTTGGCATCTTTCAGCTGGGGAATCCCCATATGTGAAGACTACATTCCTGCTTGTTCCTGGAGATAGCGTAGTTAATCACCTGTAACAGGTGATCTCCGGGAACAGCAGGAATTTAGTCTTCACAACCCACCCACCTCCCCTAGGAGTTGACTCTGTCTATCTCTTTCTCTACTTCTCTCCTTTGGTCTCAGCTATAAACTCAACTGAAGTGAGAGAGGTACAGAGGTGGGAAGGCAGCACGCATGCGCTGTGTGATGCTCCCAAAAGCGTTCCAATTGGACACTGGGGAGCGTTCCCGTGTGGGCTCCGTCGGTACCGATGATACCCATATGTGAAGACTAAATTCCTGCTGTTTCCGGAGATCACCTGTTACAGGTGAGTAACTACGTTTTCCCTTTGGATTCTGCATGTCCTCTGTATGCTACACATAAGGAAGGAGACTGAAGAAAGATAAGCTGCTTTCTCCTCTCTTATTCTCAATTCCTTTTAGGAACAAGATCTTGACTATCTTCCTTTGTCTAGAATTATCAGGTCAAGGAGTCTTTACTGCACATTCCTGCTTCCTTCAAAGGCACTACAAAACATGAGGACATGCCAGACCTTCCCAGGGACTCCACCATTCAGGTTCACTTACAAAATACTCACCATGATTCACAAGATTATTCACACTAGAACTCCTCAATATCTTGCCGATCTCGTTCGCCTCCATGTTTTCCCCTACTTACTCCAATCCATCCATGTGAACCGTCTCTATCCCCTCCCCCGCGCAAGCATACTTTGAGCTCACCAGTCCCTCTACATTTTTCCACCTGAACACCGCACTCTGGAATTCATTACTCCACACACTCCGCACTGAACCATCATTCCCCCGTTTCAAGGTCATGCCCAAAACCCACTTATTCCATCTTGCCTTTGACCTCCCCCTCTCTCTTTCCTGATTGCCCTCCTCTTCTGCCTGCCTGGGTTGCCTCTATCTCTATCTCTTATGACTATACCTTCCTACCTAGTCTCTTTCCTGTCTAACATTGGCGTATCTTTCAATGTTCCTACCTCTAGCTTGCCTTTGATTTTGTACATCACCCTGATGCTTTTGCTTGGGTGGTATATCAAACGCAAAATTGGGAGGGAGGAGTAGCCTAGTGGTTGGGGCACGGTACTTCAGGCCGGAAGGTCGGGGTTCAAATCCCACTAGAGGACAGCAACCTTGGGCCGGAAGGACTGGGGTTTCTAGTCCCACAGATGCTCCTTGTGGTCTTGGGCAAGCCACTTAACCCTCCATTGCCCATGTTCCCTGTAAGTATTAGTGTATGTGTCTCATATCCCCGCGTGTTAAATGTATCCCCCAATTGTGTTGTGACCGCTTTGATTGAAGGATAAGGCGGTATACAAAAAACTGTCTAAATAAAAAATAAATAAAAAAATAAAAAAATTAAAGATAAAGATCATTGTGGTCTCTGCTGTGGGAGAGCACTCTAACAAGTGGTTTAGTCCCTTCTCACTCAACATTTCCATTTGCACTTTGTTGGGAGGAACACAGAACCAGTAAGGGGCATAGAGCTTCCTCGCAATAGGAGGCCTTACAAGAAACTAGTGCGCTTTCTGAAAATGGGCCCATAGAATTTCTGATTCAAATGTAAAATGAGAAACCCAATGTGTGAGATGGATGAGTGGCCTGGTGACCAACGAGACCAGGGTTCAAATCCCACTAGCACTCCTTATGGCCTTGGGCAAGTCACGTAACCCTCCATTGCCTCAGGTACAGGGGCGGCTCTACCATGAGGCAGAGTGAGGCAGCCACCTCAGGCAGCAAAGTGTTAGGCGTGGCAAAAAATGCCCCCAAAACATCCCGCCTCACTCTGCTTTTGTTAAATTGTTGGGAGAAGCACCGCCTGCTACCACTGCGGCTACCGCCGTCAATTAAAAAACAAAAACAAAAGCACGGGGTCTTTGTGACTCCAGCGTGCTCAGAGGTCCTTGCTGGTTCCACCCCTCTCTGATGCAAAATGCATCAGGGATATTCAGGCTAGTTAACGAAAGCAGTGAAATTTAGGAGAGCCTTTCATGGGCTTAAGTTTTGCTGCTTTGGGATAACCAGCTAGCGGCTCAATATCGCCGCTAGCCTGTTATCCCTGGGTACTGTCTGCTCCACCCCTTGAACACCCTGACACTAGCCGACCAGCATTGGGGAATTTAATGGCGGCCTTCCAGGATATTCAGCGGTATTGTCTGCAAACTGCCTCCCCCCCCATCTGTTTTTAGTTTGTGGTAATATATTCCCTACTGGGTGAGGATCTGTGTTCTACATGTGACTGAGGCTACGTGTTCTGTTAGCATGGATTTTCTATGTAGAGATTGGTATTCATCTGGCTTGTTTGTTTTTGGATAGGTATATGGCTGTTCTAGGGCCCACTGCAGTATTTACCGTGCTGCTCATTTCTGGATAGGCTCCTTGTTTGCGTTTTGGAAGTTGATGGTATGGTAGACTTTTTCTATAGGTCTTGAGTTATATATATATATATATATTTTTTAATTTAAATGTTTATTGAACCATTCAACATGATACATTGATAAGAAACCCCACAACATTTTCTTATAATACCCCCTTTTTCCCCATGTACACAAAACACCCCTCCCTCATCCCCACTATTCCCTACCCCCTCCCCTCTCCCCCTCCTTTATACTACGCCACAACTCTCCCCAATCCACTTCAAATTTGTCTGTCCTCTGCCGCCTTGCAGCAGTTAATTTTTCCATAAGTACTATATACCTCGATCTTCTTTCAAAATTCGCAATGAAAGGAGCTTCTCTCTGCTTCCAGGCTGCTGCCAGCTCACATCTAGCTGCACTAAGGCACGCCAATGTCACAATCCCCCCCCCTTCTGTTGACCCTCCCCCCACCAAGACAGTAGGTATATACCCGGTTTCAATTCCACCTCCACCCCCAGTTTTTGTTGTATCCACTTCTGTATCCTACCCCAATATTCTTGTACCTTTTCACACCCCCACCAAATATGCCAAAATGTACTCACCTCCCCACATTCCCTCCAGCAGGATGCCGCTACCCCAGGATATATCCTATGTAATCTCTCTGATGTATAATACCATCTAAACATTATCTTGTAACAATTTTCTCTAATACTACTGGACCATGGGGCTTTTTTCACCTGAGCCCACACCTTTTTCCAATCCTTGGATGACATTGTCTCCCCCAATTCCACCTCCCAGTCTCTCATATATTTAAATTTCTTTCCCTCCTCCCCTCTCACCCCTTTATATATCCCCGAGATCAACCCCCTCGTACTTTTTTTTTTTTTTTTAATTTTCCCCATACCAAATGGCCTCAAGTATTGACAGCTCTCCCTCTATTACCCCTGTCCTCTTCAGTCTCTGCAGGAAATGGCCCACCTGCATATATACATATCTATTCTTTTCCTCCAGGTCGTACTCCCCCCTTACCTCCTCAAATCCCTGTACCTCCCCCTCTTCAATCAATTGATAAAAACATTCCAATCCTTTACTCTTCCATTCATCAAAAATTCCGCCTTCCCATCCAGGCGCAAATGCTTTCCACCCACTTCATGGAGTCAACAGGGAGAATGCACTTGCCCTTTTCTTTATATCCTGTGCTCTCACCCCATCCCATACCCCAACTATCTTGCTCATAGCCGGCGAGCCTACCCCCAATTCCTTCCTTTCTTTCTTTGACGCAACAGCCATGCATCTAACCATCCACCCTTTACATGTGTATTTTCTAGCGCCACCCCAGGTTTAACCCCTACCCCTCCCTCCAGTCCATTACATGTCTTACTTGAGCTGCCCTATAGTAATGCTTGAAGTTGGAAACCCCTAGTCCACCTTCCTATTTTGGTGCATACATGACCTCCCTCGCTATCCTTGGAGGTTTTCTTTTCAAGATATATTGGAAAGCCTTCCTTTGCAGCTCCCGCATCACCCCATCTGGTACTCTCACAGGCAATGCCTGAACGAGATACACCATACGCGGTAGGATATTCATTTTGATCCCTGCTAGCCGTCCTAACCAGGACATCTCATATCTCATCCACCTCTCTAGATCCCTAATAATTTCCCTCACCACTCTCAGATAACCTTATATACCTCATCATATCCCACTGGAATTTGAACCCCCAAATATCCCAATGATCCTTTAACCCATTTCACTGGATAATCCCTTTTTAATTGTTCCTCTAAGTCCTTAGACACTGACACGTTTAGAACCTCTGTTTTGTCAAGATTCATTTGGAAACCCGATACACCCCCATACCTATCTATCTCCCCCATTATTTCCGGCATCACCAACAGCGGTTCCCATATATACAATAAAATATCATCAGCGTATAACGAAATTTTATGCTTATCCCCCCCCCCCCCTCTTTCCAACCCCAGGATCTTATTCTCACTTATCTTCTGCGCCAACGGTTCGACCACCATTGCAAATAGCAACGGCGACATTGGGCACCCCTGCCTAGTTCCTCTCCCCAATTCAAAATCCCCCAAATAACTCCCATTAACTTTCACTCGTGCCTTAGGGCCCGCGTATAAGCCCCCCACCCATTTCTCATAATTTGGTCCACACCCCATTTTCTTCATTACCCTCATTAAGAATTCCCAATGTACCCTGTCGAACGCCTTTTCAGCATCAATTGACATTAATAAAAATTCCTCCTTCCCTTGCACCACCTCCCATACTACCCCCAGTGCCCTCTTTATATTATCAGCTGCCTGTCTCCCGTGATGAACCCAGTTTGATCTTCCTTTATCAGACCCGGCAACCACGGTGCCAACCTCCCTGCCAACACCTTCGCTAAAATTTTTACATCTACATTAAGTAATGATATTGGCCTATAGGAGCTACAATTCAATGGGTCCTTCCCCTGCTTTGGTAAACTGGTAATTCCAGCCATAAGCATTTCCTGCGTTAATTCTCCCCCCTCCTCTAATATCCCATTAAACACCCTTCCTATTACCTCCCCAATTTCTTCAAAAATATTTTTATAAAAACTCCCTGGCAACCCATCTAATCCAGGCGCCTTACCCACCCAGCATCCCTTTTACCGCTCTCCCCAACTCCTCCCCCGAAATTCCCTCCTCTAACATTTCCTGTGCTTCCTCCGTTAGCTTTGGCAACTGTATCTCCCAGATATCTTTGTATTTGTTCTGACTCGATCCCTTCTTCCTTCTTATATAGTTCCTGATAGAACTGTGCAAATTGCTCCCTAACTTCTTTTTCTTCTCTACACGCCTCCCCATTCCCCCCCCCTAATTTGGTAGATCATTGATTCAACCTTCCTCTTCTTCAACCTTCTAGCTAGGAGCCTACCAGCTTTGTTGCCGAATTCATAATACATCTGTTTTACCTGATTCACTTCAAAGGCGACTTGGTCTATCTGCAAAGCTTGTAGCTCCCCCCTCACTCTCTCCACCACCTTCCTATATCTCTCTGCTCCCATCCTCTGGTACTCTCGATCTGCTTCTTTCAGTACTCTACCCAACTCCTCCTCCTTATATCTACGCTCCTTTTTCAATTTCGCCCCACATAATCTCCCCCTAATATAAGCCTTCAATCCCTCCCATAAGATTACATTCCTCACTTCCCCATTATCATTGAGCTCTAAATATTCCTTTATCACCCCTTTATATCCGCCACCACATCTTTCCGCTTAAGCAAACTATCATTTAACCTCCTGAATTTAGTTCCTTCTTGCCTTTTCCCCCTTATTTCTACCATCACCACCCCATGGTCAGACCAAATTATCGGCACTATCCCACTCTCTTTAACCTCCACCATCCATTCCCCATCTATCAATATCATATCAATCCTACTCCAACTGCTGTGTGGCGCTGAAAAAAATGTATAATCCCTCCTCTTGGGATACCGTTCCCTCCATACATCCACTAAATTATACTATCTCATCAATTGTTTTAACCCTCTTCTATTCCCCCCCCCCTCCTTCATCCAACCCTCTCGGGTGTCTATTCATCCCAGACTGCAATAATACATTAAAATCTCCACCTATTAGTAACTTCCCTTGTGTTTCCTTCTCCAACAATTTCCGCATTTCCCTCCAGAATGCCACTTGATTTCCATTTGGCCCATATATTGATACAGTGGTAATGTCTTCATTCCCCAATCTCCCCTTTATCCCTACCACCCTCCCTTCTAAGTCCTGAAAACCCTCACGTACCTGAACTCCACTTCCCTCCTTTACCAAAATGGCTACTCCCCCCCCCCTCCTCTTTGCCCCCTCCTTATTAACAGAGAAAAATTGATCCGGGAGCCTCCTATTTTTTTTTAACCTTCCTATGTCACCCCTCCTTAAATGTGTCTCTTGTATTAATACCACCTCCCACTGATTCTTCTGAATCTCTCGGAATAATTGCCTTCGCTTATATGGCAAATTTAACCCTTTAACATTCACCAATCCAATCTTCACCATTTCCCTTTATTCCCTCGTTCTCCTCTCCTGCCCCCTCTCTAGTTGTATCTGCTCTTCCTACCCTCCCCTCTTTCCCCTCTCTCTCCCCTCCCCCATACCCCTTACCCCTCCCCACTCCCCAGACCCCCCTAATACCTTCCACCTTTTCTCCTTCCATGTGTCATGTCCTATCCCATTACCCACCCCGTTCATATCTCTATATACCATAATACCCCGAGTGAACAGACTCCCAACCCCCAGTAAAATCCCCCCTTCTTACTTCTTTGTAAGCTATACCCAGTCCTTAAAGTTTCCCTTTTCCCCCCTATAGATCATTCATAAATCCCTTTTTATCCCCCCTTCCAACCACCTTCTCCACCTTCTCCACCTTTCCCCACTCCCCTCCACCTCCCCCCCTTGCCCCCCCCCCCAATATACTCTTTCCAGGTTGGCCCTAGAAGTCCAGTGTCCAGAGGACCTTATGGTCCTCTCTTATTTGTCTCCTTCCCCCTCACCAGCCTTAGCCTGGTGCATTCAGGTGTCCACTTCTAGCGGCATTTTCTTTTGTTCTTGTGAGAATCTCTACCCCTTTTCTGTCACCCTCTGCCACTGCGATATAACTTGCGCCTTGCTTCTGGTCTCTTTACTTTGCAGCTCCCGCTCTCTCTCCTTTGTCTTTGGCAAATGCTCACATCCCAGTTCCTGCAAGCCACTTTCACCTCCTAGAAGCCCCATTCACAGTAATCAAGAGTCCAAATGGGAACATCCATCTGTATCTCAAACCTTTCCCCCTCAGATACGCCGTCACTTCTTTCAATCCTCTCCTTCTCTCCAGCGTTCCTCTGGATAAATCATTAAAGATCTCTACTTCGCAGTTCTCCCAAGCAATGCGGCCATATTTCCTTGCCACCACCAGGACTTTTTCTTTTACTGGATAGCTGCTCATGCACACTATGATGTCCCTTATCTGCTTCTCCCTCCGCGGGCCCAAATTTGCCCTGTTCCGCCGCCATTTCCTGCAACTCTCCAGCCTGGTTTTCCACGTGCTCTTCAACCTCTTCAACATGCTGCCTTAGGCTGCTCACATCCTGTTGAATCGTATTTAAAGTCTCTTTCAGATCGTTCCTCATTGCTGTTAAATCCTCTTTTATCTCTCTTTTAAAATCCTGTAACCACGCTTTTAAATCCGCACCTTCAAACTGCTTCCATCTCCCTTCATTCTCCTCCTCGTTGCTCTCATCTGCATCTTCCAAGCTCTTCCTCGTTTTCACCTCCCTGCTCACATACACCGACTGGAAATGCACCAACTTTTTCCAAACCGACATGGCCACCTCAGGTGTCTGTTCCCCGTCCACTTTGCTAGCCGGGTTCTAGCTTATTTTCACTTAAGACTATGGGAATGGAACGGAGCTTGGCTACCCTGCCGCCATTCGCTCCATGATGTCACCGGAAGTCCCGGTCCTGAGTTATTTTTGTAGAGTGTTGTATTTCTTCACAATATGCCCAGTGCTCACAGGGATTATATTGCTGTTACAGAGACGATGTCAGAATTGGAAATTATTTTTGGTATGTTGAGTTCTGTGGGAAATGTCCTACTTCTGCTCTGCACTCATTGTTGGGAGAGGGGTTTCTTTGGATGCAAAATACATGTTCAAAAAGAAAAAGCAAGAACCCTATCAGTTTAAACACCAAAATAAAGTTAGAGGAATTTTATTTTGGTGTTTATAAACTGTACCATGTTTCTTGCTGTTTGTGTTTGCTCCTAGATGTGTGATCACCGTGCATCTCCTTTGTCTTTTGCAGAATATATATATATATATATATATATACATTAAATGCCAGGCTGATCCAGTGTTTAGTGTCAGGAGTCAGTGTTTTATATTACATTTCCAGGCTACATAATTAAACTGCTCCAATTTCTTGCTGCATATAAACATCATTGCAAAGTTAAAAATAAATATTATATAACCTGGGAACATCTTGTTTATTTTTGGGGCAGCCACCTGATTGATGTTCAGAGTGAGGGGACTCCCTGTTCCCTGGCTCCATTTTGGTTGCCAGGTTTGGTTGCTAGCTGGCTCCAGATGCAGCAGACAAGCTTTTTTCAGTCCTGGGTTCACCCATTGCATTACAGGAATATAAAGTTATTTCTCTCTTCCACTCCATAAGAAAAGCGAGGCTACATGTCCCTGCATGAAATGGGGTAAACCTAGGACTGGGTCAAGCCTGTTGGGCATATCTGGAGCCGGTTGGAAACCCTACACTGCCAGGCAGGGGGAGGAGGGCATCAGCTCTTTTCTCACCTCCAGGCAGCAGAATGTCTAGAGCCGGCCATGCTCAGGTACACAGATTGTAAGCCCTCTGGGGACAGGGAAATACCTACAGTACCTGATTGATACTTCCCTTGAACAACTGCTAGAAAGGAAGATCCACCTCTCTACACCTGAAATCTCTCCGGGAATCCAGGTCTGGATCTCTGTCTGCCTATCTGACATTGCTACCTGGATGTCTTACCACCATTTGAAATTGAAGATACCGAAAACCGAGCTTCATATCTTTCCCCCCTGAACCCACCTCCCCCTTCCTCACTTCTGTGGATGGTACTCTGCTCCTCACTGTTTCCTTTGCTTTAGCTTTGATTCCTCCTTCTCCCTAAACATACAACTGATAGCTAAAACCTCTTTCTATTTCTACAATGTCAGCAAAATTCGCCCCTTCCTTTCTGAACACAGTACTAAGACCCTTATCCACTTTTTTTAGTCATCTCCCATCTAGACTATTGCATCCTCCTCCTTGCTGGTCTCCCTTTGAATCATCTCCCTCCCCTTCAATCTGTTCAAAATTCAGCTGTGTGGCCAATCTTCCACCAGTCTTACTATGCTCATGTAACTCCTCTTCTTTTCCGTATCCAGTTCAAACTTTTACTGACCTATAAGTACACTCATTCTTCTGCTCCTCTCTACCTCTTCTCTCTTATCTCTCCCTACCCCTTCTTGGGAATTCTGCTACTCTGGCAGATCGCTTCTATCTGTGCCCTTCTCTTCCATTGCCAGTTCCAGATTTAGATCTTTCTACATTACTGCTCCTTATACCTGGAGCAAACTACCTGAGTCTGTGCATCACGCTTCATCTTTGGCCCTTTTCAAATCCAAGCCAAAAACTCATCTCTTTTGAAGCTGCTTTTGGATCCTGCTCCACGTAGTCTCCTGCTCTCCAATGATGTGTTTCCTTTCCATTCCCCTAGAGTCTAGATATATCCTTGTCCCCAGCTGTTGTGTTATCTGCCTTGATTAGGTTGATGAGCAGGGACTGTCTTACATGCCACTGTACAATGCTGCATATGCCTTGTAGTGCTATACAAATGATCAGTAGTAGCATGAGCTAAATAATGAATGAATGAATGAATGCCCAGAATTGGGGCCTTTGAAAGAAGGAACACTAAACCCTTTTAATCCTTGATTATGTTCTGATTAATCCTTGATTATGTTCTGATTAGGCCAGCATTTCCAAGTAGCTGGATGTAGAGGACAGGTAGCCTGCTTTCTGTTTCATATCTTAACCTTCATCATATGAAACATGTTTGCCTAATTGAATATATTTTCCCTCTCTGCTCTATGTAATGAAACTAGAAGAGTAAAAACGATAAGCATTGTCCTCGTAAAGCATGCAATAAACCTGTTTTGACATGAATTTAAAGGGCATTTCTGTTTTCCATCCTGTACATGATCTCTTGCATTCTCTTATCATGATCTTGGGATATTTTCAAAGGTTTTCCAAAACAAAGGACTGCAGGCAGGGCCAGCCCCAGAATTGGTTCAAGCTGTTGGCACCCTAGGCAAACCTTAAGTCTTAGCTTTAAATGCCCTGCTCTTTATCGCCCCTCCCCCTTCACCAGAAGTTGCTGCCCTAGGCGACACCCTAGCTTGCTTAAAAGTGGGACTAGCCCTGGCTGCAATATGAGATATCCTTTTTATATGCTAGCAAAGCTGAAAGTACAAAGTGTCGAGAAATTACATTCAGCTCATAAATTAAAGCCTACCTGATTAGCACAAGAAAAAGCTTTCATATACGGTATTTATTACACATCTAATGTTTTTGTTAGGTTATCAACATTTTGGCAGTTTTGTGACACACATAAAAAAAATTCTTTTTGCTCCTTTTTTTCAGAATGGCTGCCAGCATCTGCCAGACGAGCATTTATAATAACTTTAAAAGTATTATCAATTGGTCCTCAAAACTGGTGAACAATAGTTGGATCACAAGGATCCTTGCCTATGGAGGATGGGTATGATGCATTTTTTTTAAATTTCTTTAAGTCCTTGCACAGCTGAGGGTGAATTCACTCATGGTAGGAAGATAGCACTAGAGTATACACAGCCAATTCATGTGGCACTGTAAGCCCATGGAACTGATACCTGATTAGCTAAGCCTGGATTTAGAGCCTAAACAAGAGCACTTAAAACTTATAGTCTCCTTTTAAGAGTGTAGAGTAATGTAGTTAGCAGATATACCACAATCATTAAACTACTTGTCCAGGGCTATTATAGGTCCTAACTATGGGTAATTTAGGGCACCTGCAGTGCTGAGAACAAGTTTGAGAATGTGAATTACAAGTTTGTAGCATGATGCACTTGTTTTATTTTGAAGCAAGTCTTTTTTCATATGCATTAAAAAGGGTATAAACTAAATAATTCTGTGTTTTTCAAGACACACATGTAGAAGCAATAAGACTAATTCAAGATTGAGGTGTGAACTAGCAAGTGATCACCTGCTTTACTTGGAATAATTAATTGGCTGATTAGAATCAGGGGTGTAACTAATTGGATAACAAGTAAACTACACTGCAAAGTAAGTCTGCATAACAGAGTTTGAGCATTACGTATAGAGGCCTTCACCCTAAGAGCTCATGAAACTTGTCTTACCATCATCAAAAGACCTACAGAAAAGAGAAGTTGATGCTCACCGGTATGGGCAAAGTTAACGGGTCATTTCTAAATATTAGGGACTCCATCCATCCACTGTCAGAATTTTGCAAGAGGCAGGAGCAGAGATTTCAAGATGAAATGTGCTGCTTGCTTTTGCTGGCCCAGCCTGCCTTTGGCACAACCTGTTTTCCCCATGGTGCAAAGTATCTGCACTATGTACTGTGTTGGTAGTTTTCTCATTATGGAGGAAGGATCCACCATAATGAACAGTAAAAGTGCAGTGGGAGAGATAGGAAGAGAACCAGGATAGAACAGAGCCCTTAAAACCAAGTGATGACTAGGTATTGAGGAGAAGGTGGTGGTCGACTGTATCAAAGGCAGCAGAAAGGTCGAAGGATGAGAATTCAGTAAAGGCCCTTGGATTTGGCCAGGAACAAGTCAGTGGAGACTTTGGCAAGAACTGTTTCAGTAGTATGTAAAGGACGAAAGCTAGATTGCAGTGGATCCAGAAGGGCTTTTGAAGAAAAAGTCAAGATACAGCAGTGAACTGCACATTTAAGTAGTTTAGTTTAGAAATAAAAGGGAGGAGGGAGATGGGTAGATAATTAGGACTGGTAGGGTCTAGTGAGGGTTTCTTGAGGAGAGGTGCAACCACAATATGCTTGAAGGCTGCAGGAACTGACGCAGTGGAAAGCGATAGATTGAGGATATGACAAATGGAAGGAATGACAGCAGAGGAGATGGAGGTTAAGAGACAGGTGGGAGAACAGGATCAGAGGAGCAGGTAGTGAGTTTGGAGGAGGAGGAGGAGGAAAGATGTGTGGTTTCCTCCTCAGATCTTAGAAAAGGAAGAGTGACAGAGGTTGAGGGGAGGAGTTGGGAGTGAAGAGGGGATGGAGATTATCTTGTGGGGAATTCAACTGCAATCTTGCGGACTTTGTCATGGAAATAATCAGCCAAAGTCTGTGCAGAAAGGGAAGGAGGGGTTGGGGTTGGAGGCACCTTGAAGAGAGAGTTGAGAGTTGTAAAAAGACGGTGAGGGTCAGAGGCAAAAGAGTTAGTCAGGTAGACATAATAGTCTTGTTTGGTAAGTGCTATGGGCTGATTGGAAAGGTGCTAGCATGAATTTGAAGTGTAGAAAGTTTGCAAGGGTGTGGGATTTTAGCCAAATGTGCTCAGCTGAGCTAGCACAGGAATGTAGGTAGCAGGTTGTCGAGGACAGCTGAGGCTGAGGTATGGTATGCCTCACAGGACATGGCATGGAAGAAGAAAGAACATCCAGAGCAAAGTGCAGTGTTAGTATGAGTACCATCATGGATTCTATCAAATTTACAGTGCATTCCAAATGAGCTGGACTTTTATAAAAGATACTGGCTCATCAACAGACTCAGATAACTTAGTGGAGGGAAGAGATGATGAGACAGTAGTGGAGAGGGTCGATAGCATGAAGATTCCTAAAAAGGTTGGAGGAGATAGGGCGAGACTGAGGTGGGGAGTGATGAAGAGTGAAGCTTGCCAGGTGATGATCAGATAGAGGAAGAGCTGAGGTACAGAGGTTTGAGAATAAGCAGTCAGAGAAGAAAAGTTCAAGGCAGTGGCCATGCAGGTGAGTAGGGGCGGTAGAGCACAGCTGGAGGTTGAATGAGGAGGCAAGGGAAAGGAGCTTTAAAGCATAAGGGTCAGAGGGGTTATCAACAAGAATGTTAAAATTCCTGAGAATAAGGGAGGAGGAAGATGAATCCAGAAAGAAGGAAAGCCACCAGTCAGTCAGTGAGAAAAGTAGACGTGGACTTGGGGGGGGGGGGGTTGATTAAAAACAGCTATCTGGAGAAGTAGTGGAGTAAAAAAGGCAGATTGAGTGGACTTCAAAGGAGGGAAAGGAGTGAGAGCAAGGCAGAAGGGGAAATTGGCAGGAATGAGAGAGTAGAAAACCAACACCAACACTACCACCACAGCCAGTGGGACAAAGTGTGTGGGAGAACTGATAGCCTCAATGACAGAGAGCAGTGACTGAAACCAAGTCTAAGAGCAAGCAAATGGAGAGTATTACAGATAGAGGTCATGAATAAAGGCAAGCTTTATGTGAGATGGAGTGTGCATGCCACAAGATACATGAAAAAGGGAGAGAGGCTGGGGAAGGGAGAGGGATATGAATAAGATTTGAGGAGTTGCAAGTGGATCTGCCATGGGAGTGTGAAAAAAGTCTAGGGGGGCCAGGGTTAGGTTTGATATCCCCAGATGAAAGGAGGAGGAGCAGGAACATGTGGGGCAGAGAGGAGGCAGCAGGCAGTAATGAGGGTGAGATCTTTCAGAGAGAGAGAGAGGATGACTGAATTACAGGAAGAAATGGTGAAGCTCGAGTAGATGGCAGGAGAGATGAGTATAGTAAAGAGGGGATGAGGAGGAGGAGGGGCTTGAAGTTGTTGATATGAGGGGAGAAGATTGGGGAGTGTCAACGACAGGAAGAAAGTGATGTGGATCCATAGGAAAGAGCTGGGGAGGGTAGTAGATGTCAAGAGGAAATCTATGAAGGATAGCCAGGAAAGAGATCACAGATTAGGGAGCACCTGTGAGTAATAATGGGAATTGCTCTTTCGTTTTTGTAATGTGATTGTGTATAGATTTTCTTTTTTAATTTTTGAGATGTTATCCTGTAAGCCACTTTGATGTGTGTAGCTAAAGGCGGTTAATCAAGTCTATAATAAACAATGAGCACGAGACAGCTCTATGAAACTGTTAGCCAGGAGAGGGGGCAGTGGGGAAATAAAGAAAAGGAGCAAGAATCGGCCAGCAGAAAGATAGCAGGGGGCTCAACAATATTACAAAAAATATAGACAAGATATAAAACATACTAACAATGATAAATAAATAAAGAGAGAGATAGACAGACAGACAAGCTCAAAACTTAAAAGCAAATGGTAAAAATGTCTGACCCAAGTCAGGAGCTAAGAGCAGAGGCTTGTAGTGGAGTTGCTCTTCCCAAGGCAGAGACAACAGAGGGCTGAGCACACGTGTGCAGGCAGGAAAAGGCATATGCATTTTTGCACTATTTGTGCATTAGGTGCAAAACTGTAGTGCACTTTAGTAAAAGTCCCCTAAGTATACAGACCTGTCTTCTATTGAAAGATTTATGTTACGGTTTTTATGCATTATAAGATGGATGGGATGTATCGAACTGTAGAGAAAAGCCTCTGTCTTTTCTCTTGCTTTTTGCATTAAATTACTTGTTTCTCATCTCTTAACAGATTCCTGCACGTGTCTTGAAGAATACATACCAGTCTTTGTTACTTGCTGTCTTGTTCATCACCATGGTTGGAATTATTCTCAAATTTGGACTGTACAGCTGAAACTTGCGATAGCAAGAAAAGGCCACTGCTGGACTTTGGCCATGCTATGTGCCACCCCGGTGGTGGTGCTTACATTTTTTTTTAAGCTAATTAATTGTTGCTAGAAATACTTTTTTCTATTTAAACCCTGAACTAGTGCTGGGTCACTTGTTTCAAGACTCTTTTTTTTTTTTAAGAGAAATGTTTAAATTTTTATGTGGTTGTTGCTGGGTAACTTCCTGCGGTGTAAGAATGTTTGAACTTTGTAACTCCTGATGATTTACTATTGTCTGTTTCATGACTGTTTTTATGATCATGCATTTGGTATACTGAGCCTGTATTTGTGGAGGGATGTCTTCAGAATAGTGAGCAGAATACAGAAGGATTGCTGGTCATTCTTTCTTTTACAGATCAAACTGCAAAACCTCTTACAAATCATGATAGGAAAAAGCACAAAAAATGTTAATAAATTCACTGCTTAAAAAATGAATTCATTGAGTATTGATGTTGTTTTCTAAGAGAGAATTTAGGATAGTTGCAGGCTTGTAAAAATAGTATTTCTAAAGCAGTATGAAAAATGACTACAAATTCTAGAATGCTTTTGTAGTGAAGGCATACCTATAGGTGAAAATGTCATGGTCACCCTATAGTTCTTATAGCTGTAGGTATACTGGTGTGCTCAGGATGTAATCGGTTAAGTAAGCCACTGGCAAGGATATCTTGTGAAAAGTCTCTCTTTGCCATTTTCGTTATCTTCTCCTTTCCACTAATGTCTTCTACCTGATATTTGTTTGGTCTTCATTTCATTTCTTACTCAGATTTACCTTTCTCTCGCTTTGACTCAACCTTCCCTTATTGTTTTGGAACATTTGGTTTTGTTTTCAACTGTAATCTTACTAAGTCAGCCTGCCTTCTTTTCTATGCAGACATGCTCATTAGTCCACCTGGCCAAAAAATCCAATTTTCCTCTTGCAAGGATTAAAATGTTGGTGAGGAAATGTGACAAGACAAAATTAAAACAATGTCCAATGTGCAAGGCAATAGCTTCAAGTTTTGTCCCAGGTGCAGAGCTGGTCAAAAATTGACCATCACCAAGTTTGCTGCAAGTGTTTGGGGCCAGGCCATAATGACTGTGGCTATGATTGATTCAAAGGTGCCACCCAGCATGATTTGGGCTTTCAGTCATAGAGAATGAAAGTTTAATGTAAGGGCCATGAAACTACAGCAACAACTTGTGACCAAGCTATGCCTCAACCACTTTGGTTCCTCAGAACAGCTGTAGAGTTGAGACACTATCATTCTCTTAATTCAAGCCAAGAAAAAGATTTTGAACAAACCAGTAAGGAGCTAAAGAAGCTGGTGTCATGTCTTGAATGGAGCATTTGAAGCTTCAATGCATCATTTTGTATGACTCCAAAGAGCAGAGAGGTACAGAGGTTCCACATCTGAAGAGGCTCTATCTGAAAATAACCTCTGCCTCTCAGGCAGAGAGTACCAAACTGGTATTCAGAATTCCAATATGAAGCTTTCTACAGTGACCTTCTTCAAGAGAGCCAAAAACAATGGCCATCAGGGTAAATCCCAGAGTTGGTTGAAGGTGTTAGTGCCTTAAGCAAACCATAAGCCTAATGCGCCCCCCCCCCCTCACCTCTCAGAATCTATTATTTAGTTTTGAATGCCTTGTTCTTTGCTACCCCCCCCCCCCCCCCGAAGCTTTCACCCTAGTTTGCCTAGTTGCTGGACTAGCCCTGATGGCCATTTACTAAGACAATATTGGTGCTGTTATCACTGATGTGCATGACATATCGGCAGGTTGAGGTCCTGGTACATGCAATCTGACTCCCTCAGTACACGTTCCCTTTAATGCTGGCATTTGTTTGGCATCCTAAGTTTGCCTTGGTGCTGTTTGTGCTGAGACTAACATGACAATAGGGGTCTGTTACTTTAAATATATGTCATTTTTGTATTTTCTTAGATATAAGAACAAGCCTTGAGAAGAGGACAGAGTTTGATCATCTGATGGAAATAATGAAGAATGAGTCAGTCCATATTTTATTTATTTAACAGGTTTTCTTATACCGCTTTATCATTTTAGTCATATGACTTATGATTGTTTTCTGGAGGGCTGCTGGAAACCATTGACCACTCTTGATGGCTGTGGGCTTAAGACTCTCATGATGATGTCCAGGAATGGCATGTAGAAAAACATTACAGCAGTGGAAATCTCATTAGGATGAAGTCAAGGAAGCACTGGAACGGGTGAAAAAACACCATTCTGCATTTCAGACCCTATTCACTGCCATGTTTGAACCATATTTCAGTATGATTTAACAATTTAATGCCAAAACATTTTATTCAACTCTAAGAATCATTTTAAATGCTTTGGTTTTCTAAGTTAAAAAAAATGCCAGTACTCACAGGCAGGGCCATCCTTTAATGGGTGAGGTGGCAACCCTCCACCCTAATAGCCCTGCTACCAGCCACAGAGACTATGCAAAAGCATCATTGCAAAGGTTATCCTGCTTCTTAGGACACACTGCTTGTTGGAAAAAGAGAACTAGTTGCACTGCTACAAATCCTTGCACCTTAGTATATATAAAATATGGCTAGTGCCTCACCAACTACAGAATAAATGACTTACCTATTTGAAATAGAAATATACAGACAAAAACAGAACTAAAAATTCAAGAAACTGGATTCTGCTTACAGGACCATACTGGAGAAACAGAAATGCATCTCCTCCTGTACTGTGCAAAATGAAAAGATATACTGCATATTCAAATTCTAAATCAAAACGCTTTTTCTGCTTTTGTCAGAACAGCTCAGTGGCTGTAGCCCATGTCTGTCACATATTTACAGGGGCTGATCTAGTATGTGCTAGCTGCTTCATGCACCTCCCCAAGATGCCAGTTCTTCAATTGGGGGGCACACTTGCTCTACGTGCGTGTTTGGAGACCATGGGTCAGTTTTGGCAGACAATGGAAAATGTGCTGGTATTTGGTACTACAGAGTAGCCCTAGAACAAAAGGCTTGCATTTATTGTACAAAATCTGTTACTGCACTGTCCCTTACCAAAACCTCAGATTTGTACATAGTAGTAATTGCCACACCCAAGAACACAAACTATGGAGCATTTTGGCACAGCACATGTTGTTCCAAGTGGCTGATCAGGTTTATCCTGGAGAAACAAAATTAGTAATACTGACAAAGGATTTAACTGTATAATAAACATTGTCCTTTGTAGACAGTCTGTTATTGTCAGTGCAATGACGATATACCCACCTTTCTGCTTTCCTTTTAACTCTTGCTTTTCTGGGGGAGGGTGGTACATTGGCACAACACATATCCTATTCAAAAATAGCCTCTAGCTAAAAAAGGTGAGGTAATTTTTCAACAAGATTGATCTTAAAAGGCTCTAGAAAATCTATGGCTAAGCCTGCTTTTCACTTTTGCTTGCCAAGTGGAAAACTGGTCTACCTTGGTGGTTAGGCCTCATCTATACATGTAACTTATGAAACCGAAAAAAGCAGATTTCATCCATAAACCTTTTCGCTCTCCTGATGTTTTGCAGTATTCCTAGGAGCAATAACTTACAATATGTTTGCATCAGTTAATATTTTATGGTTCGCACTTGATGAGGTGGCCATGGTCTCATATTGCAGGTTTAAAAAAAAAAAAGAAATTCTAGTTTATTATGCCAAAAATAAATCCATCCACTCCTTTGCACTTCAGAATGCTTTGTACAGCCTCTTGTCAAAACTGGCTGCCTAATGTTCTGCAAACATCCTGAAACTTTGCTGATATGCATAAATCTCCAGCCAGATTGTGGTGATCAGCATAGCTACACCCTATTATCTCACCGAGTACTACTCAAAACTGTATCAGTTCTGAAATCTAGTCCTTGAAGTACCCCATGCTGTGTTTTGAATTCAGAAAAATCATGGATTCGGCAATGAAGCTACTACTGATAGAAGTACAAAAAAATTGGAAGATGGAACTGAATCCATACTTTTCTTAATATTTCTCTGAGACCAGGGCTTAACTGGCGAATTTGTGAATTCAGCACTACCCAAAGTATGACTCTTAAGCTATTTTTTTTCAGAACAAAGAATTGTAAATTGTCAATAGATGTTGTGGATATCTTGAAAGCCAGAATTTGTGGGATTTGAGAACTAATTGAGTACAATCTTTGTTCCAGTTTAGGATCAGAGTGTATTTTTTGAGTTTTTCCTATGACACCTATGCACAAAGCAATTTTGCTGTATGAAGAAAGTGCAAGAAACTTCATAGTAGTACACAGACACCTTAGAGTCCCAACTAAACAATGTGTTCCCCTTTAAACGAACATATTTTTGATGGACGTTAGTATGGTTAATGTGTAAGTGCATTTCTTTGAGAGGTGGACAGAAGGGATTGATCTTGCAGAGTGAAGAAGTTGTCTAGAGCAGAGGTTCCAAATTTTATTAACTTCCAAAATGCATAGGGATGCTCTCTCCCCCCCCCCATTCATCCACAACATTTTCTGTAGACCTCCTACCCTCAGGACTAAGCCTCACAAGCCTTCTTTATTTCCCTTCCTACACCATTCACTCTCCCTCCCCCTAGCCCGTTCTCCCCAGTCACCTTCTCTCCTATCCTCAGCCAGTCCCTACCAGCCCATCTTGGGGCTTTTTCCCCTCCCCTCTCTGCTGTATCTTGGGGACCCCTAGGGGTCCACAGACCACAGGTTGGGAACCAATGGTCTAGAACAGGAGTGGGCAATTCCGGTCCTGGAGGGCCGCAGACCAGTCAGGCTTTCATGATGTCTCTAATGAATATTCATGAGATCTATTTGCATCCACTGCCTCCCACTGTATTGAAATAGGTCCATGAATATTCATTAGGGACATCATGAAAACCTGACTGGTCTGTGGCCCTTCAGGACTGGAATTGCCCACCCCTGGTCTAGAGTAGTAGTTCTCAACCTAGTCCTCTGGGACCCCAGGCCAGTCAGGTTTTCAGGCTATCCACAATGAATACGCATGAGGTAGATCTACATGCATTGCTTCCATTGTATTCACATCGATCTCATGCATATTCATTGTGGATAGCCGGACTGGGTTGAGAACCTCTGCTCTAGAGGTTAGAGTAGTAGGATGAGAACCAGGGAAGTCAGTATTCATATTCTTTCTTCCACTGACATCACTTGTGACCTTGAGTAAGTCCATTACCTCAGATACAAAACACAGATTGTATATAGAAAAAACCCTCCTGTACTTCTATAAATCACATTGAGTTTGTTTTTGGAAAGGCTAGTAATTGCATCTAAAATGCAAACTCTAGGTTATTCAGAGACCCCTAAAGCATTCAGAAATATGATTAGTAGACAGGTACATAGACAACAAACGTGCCTTGTGCAGTACCTGGATAAGGCATGTCCATCAAATTATAGTAACTTAATAAATAAGAGTCAATGTATGCAGGCAAAAAGCTACAGCCCCCTGCACTGGGGCTATCTCCACAAACAAAAGATTTAGATGGGAAAGCAAAAGCTGAAGCTTTTTATTCATATTTTGTTTTATAGTCCTATGTTTAAGAAGTGGAGGATTTCCCATGATGGACAAGAGCTCTCATGTCTAGGATTTCTTCATGGAAGAAGGGATTCCTAGACTATGTCTGATCTCTGGTACTATTTCAGGGTTACCAGAAAAGGGATCTGGAACCCATACAGTGGTCTAATGATATTTCTAAGGAAGGAGGAGCATCTATACTGAGTTTTCCAGTTAGCGTACATGGTACTCATAAGGTCTTAAACAACAGAGGAGTTGGCCCAAGTCATGTTCAGAAAGAAGGAAAAAGGAGAGGAGATTATATTACTAAGGAGAAGAGAAAAGCCATTGGAATTCAGGTAGCAAGGATTATCCCAGGAGGCATATGAACTCCCATAATCTGCCCATTAAGAGATCATGTAATCGTGAAGCAAGAAGATCTTAGCTGTGTGACTGTGAAATTGGAAGAGACTGATTTTTGTCTTCTGGTGGAACAGTTGTCTAATGGTTAAAGCAGTGTGCTGAGAGTCAGGGAAGCCAGGATTCAACTCCTGCTCCTTGTGATCTTGGGGAAGTTGCTTACCCCTCCCCATTGCCTCAGGTAAAAATTTAAAGTTTTTCAACACCACCACCCAAGCTTTATGGAAGTCTTCAACCTTTGCAACTGCTCCTTTTAGCTTTTTCTTAACTATTTTCCTCATTTTATCATAGTCTCCCTTTTGAAAGTTAAAAGGTAGTACTGTGTATTTCCTTACCATCCCTCCTCCATTAATTAGATCAAACACAATCATGCTATAATCACTATTGCCAAGTGGCCCCAACAACCTTATCTCTTGCATCAGAACTGGTGTTCCACAAAGGACTAGGTCCAATATGGATTCCCCTCTGGTCGGTTCATGAACAAGCTGCTCCAAGAAGCAGTCATTTATTTCATCTAGGAACTTTATCTCCCTAGCATGTCCTGCCGTGACACTGACCCAGTCGATACCGGGGGTAATTGAAATCACCCATTATTATTAATGTGCTGTAACTTTTGTTAGCTTCCTTGATTTCTTTGAGCATTTCATCATCCATTTGTTCAGTCTGGCCAGGTGGACGATAGTACACCCCCATTGCCATCGCCTTCCCCTTTTTACATGGAATTTCAATCCATAGAGATTCTACAGCAAATTTTGTTTCCTGCAAAACTTTAATCCTTTCTGACTCAATGCCCTCTCAAACATACAATGCAACCCCTCCACCAATTTGATCAGCTCTATCATTACAATATAGTTTGTACCTAGGTATCACAGTGTCCTAATGGTTGTCCTCCTTCCACCATGTCTCTGAGATACCAATCATATCTAACTCATTTAGTGCTATATATTCTAACTCTCCCATCTTATTTTTTAGACTTCTAGCATTTGCATACAAGCATTTTAGAGACTATTTTTTTTCATATTAATTTGGCTATTGGTAGGCATGGGTAATTTGGGATCTTTAAGCTTTGTCTGCTCCATACTCAAGGGTATTTGGGCTACTTTACTATTTTTTGGAACCTCTCTGCTTTTGGTAGTATCCTTCAAGGATACATTCTTCCAAACCATGTGCGACTGTCGGCTTTCCTCTATTATCTAGTTTAAAAAGGAGACAGAGCAGCTTTTAAAGGTTAATGCCAGCAGCCTGGTTCCATCCTGGTTAAGTTAAAGCCCATCCCTTCGGAAGAGCCCTCCTTTCCCCAATTCCAAAACCCTCATCCTTGCACCATCATCTCATCCACGCATTGAGACTCCAGAGCTCTGCCTGCCTTTTGGGTCCTGTGCGTTGAACAGAAAGCATTTCGGAGAACGCTACCCTGGAAGTTCTGGATTTCAACTTCCTACCTAAAAGCTTAAATTTAGCCTCCAGAACCTCCCTACCACATTTTCCTATGTCATTGGTACCGACATGTACCAAGACAGCAGACTCCTCCCCAGCACTATCTAAGACCTTATCTAGGTGGCGCGTGAGGTCCACTACCTTCGCACAAGGCAGGCATGTTACCAGGCGATCCTCACGTCCACCAGCAACCCAGCTATCTACATGCCTAATGATCGAATCATCAACTATAACAGCTATCCTAACCCTTCCCTCATGGGCACATGGCCCTGGAGAAACTTCATCGGTGCGCGAGTGTTTTACATCACCTGGAGGACAGATCCTAGTTACAGGAGCACTTCCTGCCACATCAGAGTGATGCTTTCCTGTCATGAGACCTCTCTCCTCCAGGGCAATAGGGATACTGCCAGACTGAAGGTGGGACTTCAGGACTATATCTCTGTAGGTCTTGTCTATGTACCTCTCTGTCTTTCTTATGTCTTCCAAGTCGGTTACTCTAGCCTCTAGAGAATCGACTGAGCAAAGAGCTCCTTGCACCTAGTGCACACGCAAGACCTCTCACCAACTGGGAGAAAATCATACATGTGACACTCAATGCAAAAGACTGGAAAGCCCCCATCTTGCTGCTGGACTGCATCTTAGTTTTAAGCTTGTGTTTAGATCTTTTTTACTTACTAAGGGTTGCTATGGATACTTATACTAATAAAATTGTACCTAATACATTTAATATACCTTGCTCACCTGAAGCTTAATTAATCTCAGTTCCTTAGTGTATCACTGATTTGGATAACGAGCTGCACCTGAGAGTGCCTCCTTTCCTTTAAGATGCGTAAGTACCTATAAAGCTACGATTATCCCAGGGGTAGGTGGGATTAAAAGAGGGCTGCGACACAGTACCCTGTCCTGTGCTTCTGAGGTAAGCTGTGACCAACTTCCTGGGTGATTAACAGTCCTTGCTTGGATAGGAGTCTTTCAAAATGGCCTTTTGACCTGCCACCTGGCGTTAACACCTATTGAAAAGGTTTCACAGGGCTCTTGCCCCCTAGTTAGAAGGCCTCTTTGTAAAGGTCTCTAGAAGACTTTATTTGTTGCTTAAAGAATACTGACCCTTTTATGCTAAGTTATATTCTGATTGGATTTAAATTAAAGCTCTTTGCTGCTGATAGGCTCTGACTTATGAAATTTAAACTAGAAACTCTCTGCTGGGTTCTAAATTTAACCAGAAAGCTCTCTTCTGTGCTTTAAATTTAAACTAAAAGTACTTTGCTGATACTAGGCCCTGAGTGAGTATTAAATGTAAACTACAAGCTCTCTGCTGGGTATGAAATCTAACCAGAAAGCTCTCGTCTGTTTTAAATTTAAACTGCTGCTACTAGGCCCTGACTGATTTAACAAATACACTGGGTTCACAGATTAATCAGCTTTAGTCCAAAGAAGTCCCTTCAGAAAAATTCCCAGAAGTATATACTTACTATTGCAGATCTCTCTCCAGAAGTAGCAGTCCCCTTTTCTAGTCCTTGCTGTACATTCAGGTACAGCAAGTATTGGGCAGGGAAATACTTGCTGTATCTTAATGTAATCTTCCATTGCTATACTCTGCTCTATACTTTCTGTGATTTAAAGAGCAGAATAGAAGCACTGATATTAAACTGCCAGATTGTCATGGCAGAGGAAGTTTTGTTAAAGTAAACATTTCAGTTGGAACAAAATAATAAACCCCAAATAAAGACCATACTGGCCCATCCTGTTTGCCATGCAAGGTGAGTAGGATTGTGATGGTTACTCTGTACAGGTTAGCCCCAAGTCTTCTATAAAGTGTAAAAAGTCATTTCATTGCTTTCCGAGCTGTAGTGCTCTATGCTTGATTTCCATCCTCTTGCCATTTAGGGATCCTCTGTTTATTCCACTTTTTTAAAAAATTCTAGCACTGTTTTGTTGCCTCCACCTTCTCTAAGAGGGCATTCCGGATATCCACTACAATTTCTGTGAAAAAAAATGTATCTGATGTTACTTCCATGTCTACCTTCTTGCAGTTTCATATCTTGTCACCTACTTCTACAGCCTTCTTCCCTTTAAAAATTTGTTTTTCTTGTACATTTATACCTCTCAAATATTTAAACATCTCTATCATATCTCCCTATCCATCCTCGTCAGGTTTTGTCTTCTGATGTAGACCTCACACCTACTCAGTTGCTTTCCTCTGGAACACCTCTGGCCTCTTCATATTCCTAACATATGCATGTTGTAATGCAAGGGTTCTCAACCAATCCTCCGGGCACTCCTAGCCAGCCCGGCTTTCTGGATAACCACAGTGAATATGCATGAGAGAAATTTGCATACAATGGAGGCAGTATATGCACACCTCTCTCAAGTATATTCATTGTGGTTATCTTGAAAATCTGACTGGCTAGGTGAGACCCGAAGATTGGGTTGAGAATCATTGTTCTAAAGGCTACCACAATCGCTTCCATCTTTATATCAAGGGCAGGGCTGACCATCTCTCCCTTTCATACAGCATATGGAAACTGTTTTCTTGTAGGCAGATGGGTGTAACCTAAGAGCTTTGAAATAAAGCTCTTCCAGTATGTGGAACAAATCTATGCCCAGAGAACCCTTCAACAGTGAGATGGGACGAGGATTACATTCTATTCAAGCAGTCATTTACTACCTAAATGGGCAGGGCAAGAGAGACCTATGCAAGCTCGCAAAGGAATAAGCTTTTAAAAGGCTTATTTGTCTTTCCTGTTTGCACTTAAGGATACATTTGTGGTTCTCTACCAAAGTTAAACAAAAACAAACAAACCTCCCTGCTTATGCCTTATTGTCTCTTTGGAAGACATGAACCATAAACAGGCTCTTGTTTAAACAGAGATTCAACTGATAATCCAGAGCCTCCACAGTATAAAAATATAAAATGTGAGGTCAGATAAAGATTTCAAAGCCCCTTTTCCTCTGCCCATGCAGAGTGTCTTCTTCATTAAGCTATCTATGGTTGTATCTGTAATATTTACAGAACCAGATTAACCATTAGGTAGACTACTGCTGCTCCCCCCTCCCCCCCCCCAGTTGAAGAGCAACGCAGTCCAGGCACCACACAAACTCAAAGAATCATTAGTATCTACTTTTTCTTTTTTTCTGCAGGGAGGGTGGGCAGGCAATTTGCAAAAGCCTGTAAACCTGTTTAAGGACCCTTACTGTTCTACCAGCTGGAGTGTAGAGGTCTCCAGTGGCCCTACTAAGTATAATAAACTGTCTTTTATGCCACCCAGTACTTTCCAGAATGGGAAGGGTTCTCCTCCTTACCACTGGGGAGAGACCTCAAAGTGGAGGGAAACTGAATGGTATAAATATTCTGCCCAAAGGCAGTTTTCTGTCTGTTGGTGGATAAAGCCACTGTACCAAAGCTTTTGTCAGGCTGGCATCATCAAGGCACCATTGTCATGTATTCTGGGCTGGATTTAAGATGTTGGCACCTATAAGCATGACTGCAGAGCAATGAGGAGAGGAAGTTCCTCCTATAGAGATCACAGAGCAAGTGGAAGCAGGCTTCTGTTTAGCCCAGGTATTCCATGCCTTCAAAATTTGACACTCTGAGCAATGCCTATGCCTAAATCCGGGCCTGCATATACTGAAAACAGTAAGAAATCAGGGACAGAAGGAGAACTCAGAAGTGTAATAAGGGGTTGCTTCTGATTTTGAAAGAGGATTCAGAGGGCAACCGCAAGAGCTGAGGTGAGCCAGGGTTCTGGGAAAGAAGTGCTTGCCTCCACCACCACCAGATACAAATCCAATGTCCAGCAACAGCAAAGTATTTGAATGGAGTGGATCCTCATCTTATGGCGGTAAAAATGACTGTCTCTATCCCAGAGTAGAGACTAAGGAGAGAAAGTGAGTAGACTGATTTTTACTGTTTTGCATTTTTGATATACGTTCTACTACTTCAATGGTTCCGAATAAAATCTTGGCAGGAGTGTGAGCTTGTGGAGGTGGAAGCAAGTGGCCTCAGGAGCCAATGTCCCCCCCCCCCCCCCCGCTTTAGTTTGTTCCTCTCTAGAACCCTGACATCCATGGGAGATAGACCTAAGCAGGCGAGTGTTGTCTCCCATGAAGTATGGATCATAAGTCTTCCCATAGAGAATCTGCACTTGGTTAAGGGACATACAGACCAAAGTGACTACACCTAGTGGGGCTTGTTTACAAAGCCGCGGTAGCGGTTCGCGGTCGTTATCGGAGCTGCGGCCCCATTGATTTCAATGGGGCCGCGGCTCTGATAACAACCACAAACCGCTACCGCGGCTTTGTAAACAAGCCCCTATGATGTCCAATTTTGTATTTTTGCAGGGTTGTTCTGATAAGGATAGTGTTGGGGAGTTCAGAAGTGTTGAGTTTAATTTCATGGCATAGCCAAAACTAAATAATTCTGGAGGGTCCCAAGATTAACATGGGTGAGCACTAGGCATACAGATCTGAGCTTGACTAGTTATACTCTTTATCAACATATAACTTAAAGAGCACCTTTATATAGAATGCAACAGCTGTCATGAATCAGGGACAACTTATCATTAATAAGTGCTTGAAAAAATTGAGTTTAAAATATTGTAAACCACATCCATACATATGGAAACAATTGAAATATATTTTAACAATGACTCCAGTGGCAGCATCCCATGACTTAATTTAAACACACACGACATTATGTAAAACGTTCTCTAAAATCCTACCTGATGTAATGGCAAATTACTATAATTTAGTATATATCCTTCAACGTTCTTTTATGACAAATGTGAGGTTAGTAGCTGGGCCCACTGCAGTTCTGTTCACAGTCTGTGCCACCTTAAGTTGTCATCAAACTTGGTGGAGGTTCCATAACGTTGTGGGTCTGTTTTGCTGCCTCAGGAACTGGAGGTTGGGAACGTATTAAAGGAATCATGAAGTCAAAGGACTACCAAGGTATTTTGGAGCAAAATGTGCTGCCTAGTGTCAGAAAGCTAGATCTGGGTCGAAGGTCATAGGTCCTCCAGCAGGACAATAACCCAAAACATACATCCAAAAGTACAAAAGAATGGTTAAACAACAAAAAAGTCCATATTTTTTCCTAATTATTTATTTCTAATTTAACAAATACTGCATAAAGCAATATACATATACATGAAAGAAAAGGAATAGCACAACAAAATACTTCCATGAAATAAAAAACAAAATCAAACTGAAAGAAAAGTAGAACATTATGTGCTAAATACTAATAGCCTTCAATATGGAAAGGAGGGATCCTGCAAAGAGGCTCGATAACAAACATATTCATAAATTCAAAGTAATTAATATTACAAAGAAAAAGCATGCCACATGACCCAATACACATTAAGCATCCTGGAGAGAACTGATCTGTAGCCACAATTGCACCTGGAGTCTTACGAGCATCCAGAAAAACACACAACTGCTTGGGATCATAGAAAATATATCTAAGGGAGGAAGATTTAATCAAACATTTACATGGGAACCTAAGCAAATAAACCAAAACAAAACCTAAAGAGAGAATTTCAGTCCGCATAGTCAGAAACTGACACCTTTTAATTTGAGTTACATAGGAAATGTCTGGAAAAACCGACCTTCTGTCCAAAGAAGGTATTTTGGAGCGAAATGTGCTGCCTAGTGTCAGAAAACTAAGTCTGGGTCGAAGGTCATGGGTCCTCCAGCAGGACAATGACCCAAAACATACATTCAAGAATACAAAAGAATGGTTAAAAAAAGAAAACAATGGACTGTTTTAAAATGGCCAGCAATAAGCCCTGATCTCAATCCAATCGACTTTGGAAAGAGTTGAAATCTGCCATTGGTAAAAGGAATACTGGAAACATTCATGAGCTGGAACAAATAGCAGTTGAAGAGTGAGAGAAACTACCAGCAGACAGAAGGATGAAACCTATAGATGGCTACAAGAAACATTTGGAGGCCATCATCACTGCCAAGGGTTGTGCAATCAAATATTAGTGGAGGCTGCCATTAATCTTGTCAAGGTCATAGTTCATTTTTTTTCTCAGAAATTACTATGTCTACATTGCACAGACATCTTTTTTTGTTGCATACCTTTGAACATATTAAAATATTATGACGACATATAGTTGGAATATTTCTAATTATTTTTCAAGATATTGTACACAACATACCTAAAATGCAAGTGTGTCAATAATGTTGACCTCAACTGTAGCCATCTTTCAATAGTTTCTCTTGAAACTTGTGTTTGTTCTTATTTCCTACCATATTTTTCTCTTTTGCTATTTTTACATGTTTTCTCAAAGCTGTCTTACATTTTTCATGACCCTTTCTTCCTCACAGTCCCTTTTGCCACCTTCCTTACCTGTACCTCTCCAAACATTTTCCTGTCTTACCCCTCCTCCCCCCAAGTTCTTCTTGTCTCCACATCCTCCTTTTCCTCGTCATCCTCAGTAGCTTTCCAAATCCTCCTGTTTCAACATTCTTGTCCTATCCATAAAGTTTTTGCTCTTCTCTGCAACTTCTCTCTTCCCATTGCCCCCCCCCCATACATCCTCTCTTCTGCTTCCTCCAGCTTTCTGACATTTCTCTCTTCTCCCCAGCAACATCGTTCCATTTATATTTCTCTTCTTTTTCTCTCTCTCCATTACCTTACTTCTCCATTCCTCTCTTTCCCATGATCTCATCTACCTCCATCAGTGTAGTTTGCCATCTTAATTTGGGGGGAGCAAAGGGTAAGGAAATCAAAGTGACAGTGGGAGTAGGAGTACTAGATCACCATTAGTGCCTGCAACATTTGGAGGGGGGGAGGAGGGGTTGCCACCTCCTCAAAATTATGCCTGCCTGTCTCCCTCCCTCACTTATCTTGCACTTCCATGTTCGTAGTATAGCCACTCATTGCCTTCCCACACCAGTGTGGCTTTTTGCTGATTTTGTACCCCTGCTGTGTCTTGAGCAGCAGGAACTGTCCCAAGGATATGAGGCACCCTAGGCTAAATATCAGCCATGTACCCCCTCGCAATTAGCTTATAGACTCCTACCACCCCCCTCCAAGATTTTGACTATCAAACTCAATTGAAATCATCTCAACACCATCCCTCCCAGAACAATCCTATAACAATTCATATCTGGACATCATACTTTGAAATACTAAACTTTATTTTGTAACTATATACATAATGTTAGTGTAGCTGAGTTTAAAAAGGTTTGGACAAGTTCCTGGAGGAAAAGTCCATAAACTCGTATTAAAGTGTACAAGGGGAAATCCACTGCTTCTCTGTGAGTAAGTAAAATGGAATCTATCTTTTGGGATCCTGCTAGGTACTTGTGACCTGGATTGGCCACAGCTGGAAACAGGATATTGGGCTTGATGGACTATTGGTTTGACCCAGTATGGCAAAGCTTATGCTCTTAATGAGGGACATTTCAAAAAGCCACTTACAAGGGTAAATGGACTATTTGCATACTGCCCATTCTTCCTGAGAGTAAAAATAAGCACCAAAGAGTGTGAGTTTGTGTGACTTGCCAGGACTCATTGTTTTGCTTTGACTATAGATGCTCTTTGCTGCCCCCCCCCCCCCCGAAGCTGCACTTGATGTCATACCTAGTGGTTTGCCTAGTGTTGGGTCCAGCCCTGTTGAGCAGCAAGTAGCCACTCCAAATTTCTCTCCATATTTCCCCAATGCCTGGGCTCTAATGCCATACATAATTTCAACTTTTAGACCCAGACAGACATTTAAAGACAATTATAGGCCAAACTTGAAAAGAGAATGAGAAGGCAATCAGTGGGCTGTAGCAAGGTGGGGGGAATGGAGGCTTTCTTCTTTCTTGAGATGTGTATGCCTTGTAGCACTATAGAAATGATTAATAGTAGTAATAGTAGTAGAGATGTAATATCGGGAAGTTTGCAACTTTGCGAAGAGAAACCAGCATCCATGTTTGACATTAAATGGATACAAATCTATTCGTGGTCTCTTCTGTCAGAGTTATAATATGATTATTGTATCGAATACTCTGCAATAACACTAAAAAGTATAGTATATATCCTTCTTTAGACTTGAATCAAAATATCAATTTTAACAGTAGCTATAAGGTCTCAGAAACTCAGGCTGCCATTGACTTATAATACACCGTCAAATGGACTAAATGCCTCTAATACATTAATGACCTTATTCTGAACAGCAACCTTGTTTCTTTTTAACTTAAAAATAATTCAGTGCTTAGCTTTTGAAGGAGATCCCAGCTTCCAGTGCATATCCCGACGCTGTCAGGTGCGCTATCTTCTGCGTTTCACCCTTGCGGTTTTCATCAGGGGAATTTAAGCACTGTAATTTAAACAAGTTCATTAGGTACAATCTTTCAATAATTTTTTATTATTACGAGTACATTCAAAAACCTTATACCTGTAGTATTACTGGTACTTCTTCTCAAAAGCTCACTCTCTTAGCATTCACCAACGGTTGTAAGACGCCGCGCATGCGGATTAGTTATATAGAGACTTCATAAGCCAGCACCTGTGTATCGATGCCAACTCAGAAACAGACTTCCCATTCTAGTCGTGCATTTAATCCTTCAGGGGTCACTGTTTTTAACCTATATATCCAGCGTTGTTCACTATAAAGTAAAGCCTGTTCCCTTGTTCTGCCATATTGTGCTGTGGTTATTTGTTCAATACAAAAACATTTCAACTCTTCATAAGTATGATGATATTGTAGACAGTGATCCACTATAGGTGCTTCTCGTCATTGGCAATGCAATTTACTTTTGTGTTCATTCATCCGAATTTTGAATGGTCTGTTCATTTTGCCCACGTATAACAGATCACATGGGCAGCGTATACAGTACACTACATGTGTGGACATACAAGACATTTGACTCTTCAATTGATATTTTTTATTTCGGTGACTAAACTCTGTTAATTCCTGAGTAACTAAACAGATACTATATGTCCCACATTTAAAAAGTGACCCCTGAAGGATTAAATGCACGACTAGAATGGGAAGTCTGTTTCTGAGTTGGCATCAACACACAGGTGCTGGCTTATGAAGTCTCTATATAACTAATCTGCAGGCGCGGCGTTTTACAACCGTTGGTGAATGCTAAGAGAGTGAGCTTTTGAGAAGAAGTACCAGTAATACTACAGGTATAAGGTTTTTGAATGTCCTCGTAATAATAAAAAATTGTGGAAAGTTTGTACCTAATGAACTTATTTAAATTACAGTGCTTAAAAAATTCCCCTGATGAAACCGCAAGGGTGAAACGCAGAAGATAGCGCACCTGACAGCGTCGGGATATGCACTGGAAGCTGGGATCTCCTTCAAAAGCTAAGCACTGAATTATTTTTAAGTCAAAAAGACAAAAGTAGTTGTTTAGAATAAGGTCGTTGATGTATTGGAGGCATTTAGTCCATTTGACGGTGTGTTATAAGTCAATGGCAGCCCGAGTTTCTGAGACCTAATAGCTACTGTTAAAATTGATATTTTGATTCAAGTCTAAAGAAGGATAAATACTATACCTTTTAGTTATATTGCAGAGTATTCGATACAATAATCATATTAAATGGATACAGCCTAGTACAATTAAATGAAAATAGGAGCTAAGTACAGCACAAAACTGTGCAAGGCAAAAGGAAAGAAAACCCCAGCTACTTGTTCAAACATACAAATATCTAGAAGATCAGGAAAACCCTATAATACAGTCAAACATTATACAGTTGTCATCAACATTATTATCACCCTTGCATTTTAGGTATGTTGTGTACAATATCTTAGAAATAATTAGAAATAGTCTAACTGTATGTCATCATCATATTTTAATAGTATGTTCAAAGGTATACAACAAAAAAAGATTTCTGTGCAACGTAGGCATAGTAATTTCTGAGAAAAAATACAAAATATGACTTGGACAGGATTAATAGCACCCTTCACTAATATTTGGTTGCACGACCCTTCAAACAATTTTTGTAGCCACCTATAAGTTTTGTACATCTGTCTGCAGCTAATTTCTCCCACTCTTCAACTGAGATTTGTTCCAGCTCATGAATGTTGCCAGGATTCTTTTTAACAATGGCAGATTTCAGCTCTTTCCAAAGGTTCTCGACTGGACTGAGATCAGGGCTCATTGCTGACCAGTTTAAAACAGTCCATTTGTTCCTTTTTCACCATTCTTTTGCACTTGTGGATGTATGCTTTGGCTGATTGTCATGCTGGAAGACCAATACCTTCAACTCAGACCTAGCTTTCAGACACTAGGTAGCACATTTAGTTCCAAAATACCTTGGTAGTTCTCTGACTTCATGATTCCTTTAATACATTCCTATTGGAGACTCTCTACTGATATGCCCTAACTTCAATCTTTTGCTAGTATCCTTCAAGGATACATTGTTCCGAACCATGTGCTCTTGCGCGACTATCGGCTCTCCCCTATTATCTAGCTTAAAAGCTGCTCTATCTCCTTTTTAAAGGTTAATGCCAGCAGCCTGGTTCCATTCCGGTTAAGGTGGAGCCCATCCCTTCGGAAGAGCCCCTCCTTTCCCCAGTTTATTTGGTTTTATATACTATGCTATTTAAAATCAGCATGGTTTACAATATGAACAAACAAGAGACATTCCCTGCTCTTCCGAGCTTACAATCTACAGTTCCTAACAAATCCAAAACCCTCATCCTTGCACCATTGTCTCATCCACGCACTGAGACTCTGGAGCTCTGCCTGCCTTTTGGGTCCTGCGCATGGAACGGGAAGCATTTCGGAGAATGCTTCCCAGGAAGTTCTGAATTTCAACTTCCTACCTAAAAACCTAAATTTAGCCTCCAGAACCTCCCCTCCACACTTTACTATGTCATTGGTACCGACATGTACCAAGACAGCAGACTCCTCCCCAGCACTATCTAAGATCTTGCCTAGGTGGCGCATGAGATCCGCTACCTTTGCAACAGGCAGGCATGTTACCAGGCGATCCTCACGTTCACCAGCCACCCAACTATCTACATGCCTGATCGAATCACCAACTATAACTGCTGTCCTAAACCTTCCCTCATGGTCACTTGTCCCTGCAGAAACCTTTGTGTGAGAGACTTTTATAGAAACATGATGACAGAAAAAGACCACATGGCCTATCTAGTCTGTCCTTCCATAACAACAACTACAACAGTCCACTTTTTACCTTTAGAGATGCTCTGTGTTGGTCCCATGCTTTTTTGAATTCAGTTACTGTCCTCATCTCTACCACCTCCACTGGGAGACTATTCCACGGATCCACTACTCTTTCCGTAAAGAAATATTTCCGCATATCACTCCTGAATCTATCTCCCTTCACCCTTATCCCATGTCCCCTCGTAGCAGAACTTGCTTTCAATTGAAAGAGGCTCTCTCCCTGAACATTTATGCCACGGAGGTATTTAAACATCTCAATCATATCACCTCTACCCCGCCTTTCCTCTAAGGTGTACATATTAAGATCCTTAAGTCTGTCCTCATATGCTTTATAATGAAGCCCATTAATCATTTTAGTAGCAACCCTCTGCACCGACTCCATCCTGTTCACGTCCTTTTGAAGGTGCGGTCTCCAGAATTGCACACCATACTCCAAATGAGGTCGCACCAAAGACTTATACAGAGGCATTATCACCTCCTTTTTTCTGCTAGCCATTCCTCTCCGTAAGCACCCAAGCATCCTTCTAGCTTTTGCCGTCGCCTTTTCTACCTGTTTAGCTACTTTAAGATCATCAGACACAACCACGCCTAGGTCCCGCTCTTCTTTAGTGGACAAAAGTACTTCACCTCCTATACTGTATTGCTCCCTGGGATTGCTGCAGCCCAAATGCATGACCTTACATTTTTTAACATTAAATCCCAGCTGCCAAATTCTAGACCATTCTTCAAGCTTAGCTAGATCCCTCCTCATGTTATCTACCCCTTCCTGGGTGTCTACTCTATTGCAGATTTTGGTATCATCCGCAAAGAGGCAAACCTTACCCGACAGCCCTTCCGCTATATCACTAACAAAGATGTTAAAAAGAATCGGACCAAGGACAGATCCCTGGGGCACACCACTGGTAACATCCTTCTCCTCAGAGTGAGCTCCATTTACTTGTACTCTTTGTCGCCTCCCACCCAACCAATTTCTAACCCAAGCAGTAACTTTAGGGTCCATCCCTAGGGTGCTCAGTTTGTTTATAAGTCGCCTGTGAGGAACAGTGTCAAAGGCTTTACTGAAATCTAAATACACCACATCTAGAGCTCTCCCTCGGTCCAACTCCCTGGTCACCCAGTCAAAGAAATCAATCAGATTTGTCTGACAAGACCTGCCTCTGGTGAATACATGCTGCCTCGGATCCTGTAATCCGCTGGACTCCAGAAACCTCACTATTTTCTCTTTCAGCAGCGTTTCCAATAATTTACTTACCACCAAAGTTAAACTAACCGGCCTGTAGTTTTCAACCACATCCTTACTTCCGCTTTTGTGTAAAGGCACCACATGAGCCTCTCTCCAGTCCTTTGGCACCACTCCCGACTCCAACGAGGCATTGAAAAGGTCAGTCAGTGGAGTTGCTAGAACATCCCCAAGTTCCCTCAGTATTCTAGGGTGTATCCCATCCGGTCCCATCGCTTTGTCTACTTTAAGTTGAGCTAGTTTCTCATGAACACAGTCTTCTGAAAATTGTTCAAGATGTCCCTCGCTTCTGTTCTTATTTGTGGGTGTTTTCTGAGGTCCTGCTCCTGGTTCTTCATCTGTGAACACAGAACAAAATATTTGTTAAGCAATTCCGCTTTATCCTTATCAGCTTCTACATATTCCCCCCCTGCACCCTTGAGTCTGACAATACCACTTTTGCCCTTCCTCTTCTCACTAATATATCTGAAAAATGTCTTATCCCCCCATTTTATTGCATTGGCTATTTCCTCCTCCTTTTGAATCTTTGCCTTCTTGACTACTTTGCTAGCTTCTCTAAGTTTTTCCAAATACAGATGCCTGTCTTCCTCTCTCTGTGATCTCTTGTATTTCATGAAGGCCTCCCTCTTTTTCTTCACTTTTTCAGCTACTTCCTTCGAAAACCATAGCAGTCTCCTGTTCCTTTTGCCTTTATTTACCATTTTAACAAAAAGGTTGGTTGGCTTTAAAATACCCCCTTGCCCACTGTTTTTCCCACTGTTTTTCTACATCCCCCAGCTGTTCCCATCCCACTAAGGACTCCCTGAGGAATTGGCCCATCTTCGCAAAGTTAGTCTTCCTAAAGTCTAAGATCCTCACCTTGGAATGGATTCTAACGGCCCTAGTCCTAATACTGAACCACACCATCTGGTGATCACTGGATGCAAAATGATCTCCCACTACAACATCAGAAACACTTTCACCATTGGTAAGCACCAAGTCCAGCATGGCCCCTTCACGTGTGGTGTCTGTTACCAATTGCCTGAATAGTTCTTCCTGTAGAGAATCCAGGATCTCCTTACTTCTAGATGATACTGCAGCAGGAATGTGCCAATCAACATCTGGCATATTGAAATCTCCTATCAGTAGCACTTCCCCTTTCCTAGCAATGCTGCGTATGTCTTCAATTAACTCTCTGTCCACCTCTTCCTCTTGTGAGGGAGGTCTGTATATCACACCAATGCAAATAGATTTCTCTTTCCCTCTTTCTAGTTTAACCCACAATGCCTCCTCTCTCCCTTTTAAGCTCTGTAATTCCAAAGCTTTAATAGTAGTTTTTACATATAGTGCCACTCCTCCTCCCCTTCTTCCTACCCTGTCCTTTCTGAATAAAGTATAGCCAGGTATAGTTACATCCCAGTCATGGTTTTCTGTGAACCATGTTTCTGTAACTGCCACTAAATCCAAGTCAGCCACTCCCACCAAAGCTTCAACTTCAGGGGATCTTATTTCCCATGCTACGGGCATTAATACACACTGCTTTCCATATGTTACCCCTGTTACCCATTTCCATAAAGGTATTTAATGTATCACCTACCTGGGGGCTTTCTTCACCCATCTCCAACGAATCTAGTTTAAAGCCCTCTTCAGTAGATTAGCCAGTCTACTACCAAAGATGCGTTGACCTTTCTTGGACAGATGGATGCCATCTCTGCTCTGCAACCCTTGGAACAGCATCCCATGGTCTAGGAAACCAAAACGCTCTCGATGACACCATCCACGCAGCCATGCATTCATCTCCAGGATGCGAGCCTCTCTGCCTTGGCCTTTACCCTCAACAGGGAGGATTGAAGAGAACACCACCTGTGCACCTAACTGCTTCACCCTCTGTCCCAGAGCCATGAAGTCACTTTTGATACGTTCCGAGGTATACCTGGCAGTATCATTTGTTCCAACATGGATTAGCAACATTGGGTAATAGTGGGCTTGATGAGTCTCGGCAAACTCTCCGTAACATCTTGGATTTTGGCACCAGGCAGACAGCATACCTCTCTGGACATCAAGTCTGGTCGGCAGATGGACGCCTCAGTACCCCTCAGAAGAGAGTCTCCAACCACCACTACCCTTCGTTTCCTTCTGGTCACTGATTCCGCAACTTTGGGGTACTTGAACTCTGGTTCGTCCCTTTCCAGGGATGCTTTCACCTCCTCCACTTATATCACCTGGAGGACGGTCCTAGCTACAGGATCACTTCTTGCCACACCAGGGTGATGCTCTCCTGTCATGTGACCTCTCTTCTCCATGGCAACAGGGATGCTGCCAGACTGGAGATGGGACTTCAGTACTATATCCCTGTAGGTCTCGTCTATGTACCTCTCTGTCTTCCTTATGTCCTCCAAGTCTGCTACTCTAGCCTCCAGAGATTGGACTCGTTCCCTGAGAGCAAAGAGCTCCTTGCACATAGTGCACTCCCAAGACCCCTCACCAACTGGGAGAAAATCATATATGTGACACTCAATGCAAAAGACTGGAAACCCCCCATCTTGCTTCTGGACTGCTGTCTGCATCTTCATTTTAAGGATGTGTTTAGGTATTTCTTTACTTACTAAGGGTTGCTAGAGATACTTATACTAATAAAACTATACCTAATACATTCAATGTATTTTGTTCACCTGAAGCTTAATTAATCTCAGGTCCTTAATGCATGCCCGATGAGGATAAACAGCTGCACCTGAGAGTGAATATGGCACCTCCTTTCCCTTAAGAAATGTAAACACCTATAAAGCTACGATTATCCCAGACTTATTAAAAATTGGCTGCTACACAGTACCCTGTCATGTGCTTCTGAGGTAATCTGTGACCAATTTCCTGGGTGATTCACACAGCCCTTGCTCGGATTGAGGGAGTCTTGGGCTCAAAATTTAACCAGAAAGCTCTCTGCTGTGTTTTAAAATTTAAACTGAAAGTTCTTTGCTGCTACTAGGCCCTGACTGATTTAACAAATACACTGGATTCACAGATTAATCAGCTTTAATCTAAAGAATTCCCTTTTCACCAAGATTTAGAAAAATTCCCAGAATTAAATACTTACAATTGCAGATCTCTCTCCAGATGTAGTCCTTCAAGGCCAAGGCTTGAGGACTCTACATCCCGCGAGCTGTAGTGTGATGTTGGAGCTGCACCCTGCCCACTACCTCAATGAGCCGCTGAAGGCAATCCACGGGTAGAAAGGCCTGTGCCCAAGTGGTGTTGAGGAGGGCCCCGATAAACTCCAGTTGCTGTGCCGGCTGGAGGTGAGACTTCAGGTATCTTGAGTGGCCGTACAAATTCTCTTGGCTCTCAAGAATTGACCAAAAGATAAATTGTTTTTAAGTGCCAAGTTATGAAATTTCAAATGACATATGAGTTCCAGAAGATACCATACCTAGATTTGTTCATAGTAAAGACAGAGGAAGGTTTGAGAACTACACTCTATAGGAAAGTCACGGATAGAAATCAATTACTACATTATAAGAGTTTTCATAACTTGGCACTTAAAAACAATTTACCTTTTGGTCAATTCTTGAGAGCAAAGAGAATTTGTACGGCCACTCAAGATTTTGAAGATCAAGCTAAGATTATGAAAGAACGGTTTGAAGCCAGACAATATCCTTCATATCAGATCAACAAGGCATATAGAAGAGCTGCCCAGACCTCTCGGGAACAGTTATTACAAGTACATACTAAAAAAGAGATTAGCAATATGGTATGTCCCCTTCTTTATTCATACAATTCCCAAAACATTGTTAAGATTTTGAAAAAATATTGGTTTTTGGTACAATCCCTGCCAGGTTTCGCAGAGGTAAATTTAACAATAGCACATAAACGCAATGTGTCATTATGCAACATGCTGGTTCCATCTACATGGAATGGAAATTTCTCTCCAATCATAAGGGACAGTTTCAATGCAGCAGATGTTCCGTGTGTATTCATGCCCTGCCCATTAGAAAGCAATACATACATCCTACCAACAAGCGAGTGTTTTATATAGATGACTATTCCAATTGTGCAACAAGTCATGTAATATATGTCATACAATGTCCTTGTAACAAACTGTATGTAGGAATGTCTACACGTCCGATCAGGCAGAGAATCATTGAACATAGAAGCAGTATCAATAGGAAAGCGGTGGATAAGCCTTTGGTTAGTCATTGGTTAGAGCAAAAACACAAGATTTCTGATTTGAAATTTTTTGTGATTAAAAAAGTAAAACTGAATTGGAGGGGGTGGGGGGTGGGGGTGACATCACCAGAACTATTTTGCGGCTAGAGCAACGGTATATTTTTAACTTGGAGAGTTTGCACCCTAAGGGGTTGAATATGGATGAAGATTTGTCTGTTTTTTTGTAGGTATCATAATACAATATCTTTTTCAACAATTGTATTCATACAATTGTAACAACCTTTGAAAATTTCTTTGATAAAGTACTTGAGTCATTTGATGGCATTTACATTTTGGGGGTTAGAACCTTCCCTTCCATTTGGGTAAATTTGTAGATATTAAGAGGCCACGGATCATAAATATATCAATTTATATTACCCGCCGGGGCATTTTTTGGAAATTTGATTACAGTACAACACATAAAAATTGTTAATATAAAAAGTAAAAAATGTGTATCATCTAAAGCCAGCCCCCCCTCTCTTTTTCTCGATCCCTGAGACATTTCAGATTGTGTATCTCTCGATTGGGGGGATGTGGTTGGTATGTTCCATATCTAAGTATTTTGCCGTAGGTGGTCCAGCCCTCGATTTAGAAGATATGTCCGGTAAATAAGGGACCCAGAGCCTTGCTGGAGCCAGTTTGGGATAATGGTGATATTAGAAGGGGGGTTCTTATATGTGGTGATTTACAATTATTTTTAACAATATGGAGCAGGTCTTAATTTTATTTGGACGTATGTTATTTACATATGATTATGAATCACGTATACTCCTCCGGGTTTTACATTTCATTTAGAGGTTGTAACCTTTTATATGATTTGATTTTCATGTTCTTTTAACTTGTGGTATTTACTTAAATTCAACAGAAATCAATATATAATAGACATGTTCATGTACATTTGTGGTTTATTCCCATTTTTATAGATTTTTTATATATTGGCTTTTTAAAAAATTGTTCAAAGAAATCTTTTTGGGGTAGAATCGTTGTAAATTTGCCGATAAGGATGACATTTGCATTTTATGGTAATTGTACATTACGTCATCGTTTTCCTGCGGAAACCATCTATTTTTACAGCGCAGACGCCGGTGTCCTTTCATTAAGAGCATGACAGAAGAATTTGTGATCGGATGCATTACATGCTGAAAATACAGCGATGCCCCCCTTTTTTGCGTGAGTAACAAATGTGATTTTTTCATGAGGTGCTTCTATTACCATATGGATGATTCAATATACAAAGGAGTGCATCACTGGCAAACACAAAAAAACTAAAATGAATTGTAGAGCTATATTAGTTTTTATGGGATATAGTTTTTTGATAAATAATTTTTGGTTCAGTCCCTTAAGTTATTTATTTATATGTATTTGAAGAGCAAGCCGTTTATTTTATCACATAAGTTAGAATTCAAGCCCTCGGTTGGGGTCCATACCGTGCGGTGGCAAGCGCATGCTGGGCCATCTCAATTTTTAATAACTGCTATTAATGTTTTGATGTCTTCAACATTAAATATTTTCCCTTGTTGCTATATAATAATTTGTTTAGATGGGATATAACAATTACGGTTCGTTCCTGTTGTGCTATCAATAAGGTTATTCATTGATACATTATACATAACATTAAAGTATTCCTTGTCCCCTTTTTCTCAAAAATAATAGACTGACAAGAACATATGAACATTAAGGTAAGTAGGAATTTAATTAAATGAGTTTATAGTACATCACTTCTGTTCTGGCCTTTCAAGTTTTTTTTAACTATTTATGTTTTTATACTTTATGTATTTTAAGTTATATCAATTTTTTTATGATTGTATAATATGTGGCATACAGCCGTATTAGTTTATGGTTTCATGTTATTCACATTACTGAATACATATGTATAATCTACCGTGGTATTGTTTTATACAAGGTTTATATTCATGGTTGGTGGTATTTAGTTGTTATATATATGTTTAATGTGCATAACTGCCATATGATTGTTTTTAACGTTTATATTTATGTATATTTTTGTAGCCAAATAACAGCCCCTGAAGAAGAGAGATCGAAACATGGTCTGTGTTGGGCTTTGGCTCATGAGTGTTCATTAATAAATTATCCTTCCCTTGCTATCCACCTTTGTGTCTGGGTATTTACTGCACGTGGTTTTGTGCTTTTCGGTTGGACTATGCAACAAGGCAAAGGCCTGTTGCATGAGTGAGAAAATGTCCGGCGGAATCCCCACCGGACCCACCTGGCTAGCCGTTGGCGGAGGAACTGCCCCATCCCCCAAGGCAGGACCCGATACCTGCTCTGCGGAGACCCCTGAGGTGGGCAGGGATTCCCCCCTTCTCCCGGCTAACCCCCAACTGGTCTCCGCTGGTCCCTTCCAGAGGGTCCTCCATTAGGGTCGCTTCGCGGGCGCAGGGCCTACACACACCCCTGACTCCAACAGCTCCCCTTTCTTGTACCACACACCAAACAACGTGGCTTGGTCGGCATGCCCCTCTGTATAGAAAGACTGCCGTCCCCTAGCAGTTCTAACTAGGATAAGCACTGTGCCTTTTTTTTTTTTTACACCTGTAGCTCCAGCTAACTGCACAGCCCCGTGCCGCCATACAAACGCAAAAACGAGGCCTTAAAACCCCCGAAACCTCCACTGAAAGGCAAACCTCACCAGAAACGCTAATCTACCTCACGGCCTTCAAAATAGAAGCCGTCGCCGCGCTTCCCGCGCGAATTTGAGCAGGCGGCCTGGTCGCACGACCCCAGTCTGCACTCCCGCTCTCTCCCCCAGGCTAAATTATGCTGTCCGCTGCTGCCAGACTCACCTCCAGCAACTGCACAGACTGGGAGGAGGCCTTTAAACGCGCCGGAGCTCAGCCAGACCGCGGCTTCGGCTCTTTTCAGCGCGTTTCGTCGGAGCTTGAGCCTTCTGCACCCCTGACGCTCCGATCCTGAGCCTGCAACCTGCTCCTCACCCGGTACTGCGGGTTCGGGAGCAGGGAGGCAAAGATGCTGCGTTACCCTCTGAATGCTCGTTAGAGTGAAGGGGAGAGACCCAACTGGGGGGGGGGGGGGAGGAGGGGAGGGAGTGGGGAAGTGGAGAGAGAAAAGAGAGGAGAGACAGAGAGAGTCGGACAGCAGCAGCCAAGGGACACCTCCAGCAGCAGCACCTTCCCTGAAAAACACCAAATGAAACCCAAATCAATTAACTACACTTAAATTGAAATTACAAACTATATCCCTAGCTCTGCTTATTTGTGCTGAGTGAGCCTAGAGCTCAGAAGCTTCTCCAGCTGCTTGGAGACTGAAAATACTGGAGATGAGGGGGTGGTCCTTGCCTATATATATATGCTGAGGTCATCAAAGCAATGATGTGTTTTCAGTTTCCAAAGCTGCTGGAGGAGATTCTAAACTCAATGGTTCCGGGACTGGACTAGAGGGACGAAAAGGAAGTTGGATCTTTTTCCAAGAGCTTATAATACTTTGGATCAGAAAGGTGAGTCATGATCTATTGATGATAAAATTGAGAGGACAATACTACAATGGAACCACTTTTATCTGCGTTTCTAATAACAATATCATTATTTTTGCCCAAGTCCAATAAGGCCTGTCGTTCAATCCGGGATAACATCTTGAGCCTTTGGTGAATTCTTTCGGCTCCAACTGCCAGTTAAGTATTATTGTATCTCATGATTTGTGGCTTGTTTCGCATTTCTTAGCTTACTGGCTTTTGGATACCACACTTGGTATTTGCACTTTTGTGCATATATATTTATAAAAAAAGATTAAAAGGAGTTGCTTGTTATTGGGAGGGGTTTTCTCTTCCCCCTGCACAACAGGCATTCCAACATTTAATTCAAATTTTTGTTTCAAAGATTTTTTCCCCTTTTCTTTTGGGTTTGATTTTTTGATTTTTTTATCATGCTATTCACAGCATTAAATGCTCTAACTCCAGAACATGAGAAAATAACATGCTTCAAAAGTTGTCTCACAATGGCTCAACTCCGTGAATTTATCAATTAACACAAAAAACCCCCGCAGAAGCCTCAATGATCTCTAGAAACAAATCATTTTCACCACCCCTCAACTTCAAATAAATGGTTCCTCCCTTGAAATAAAAATAAAAAAAATATCTGGGCATTCTACTTGATGAGAACCTCAACATGATAAAACAGATCAGCATGATAACGCGAACAATATATAACAAGACATGCATGATACAAAACTTAAGACCTCTTCTATCTTCAGATATCTTCCGCACAATAGCCCGAGCATTTATCTGTCCACACTTCGATTTCAGTATCCTCCTCCTACAAGGTCTACCCAAATAAACACTAAAAACACTCCAAATGGCGCAGAACACCGTGGCTCACACTATAATGAAAGCTAAAGCTTCAAGATCTGATCACAAAACCCCAATCATGCACCACTTGCACTGGCTGCCTCTTTCACAGAGAATCAAATTTAAGGCAATACTGACCACATTTAAGACAATAAACAACATTGCTCCAACATACCTTAATTTGCTAATCCAGGCGCAACAAGAAGTAGAAGATAAAACATGAAACATCTTCTAGCCACCCCGACAGTTTCAAGAAATGCAAACCAATCAACAACAAACAGGGCATTTTCATTATACTCACCCACTCTATGGATCTCTCTTGCGAACAATCTACGCACAATAAACCATACTTGGGGAAAAAAACTCAAAACCCTACTGTTCACTGAATCCTACCAGTCCATAATGGTTAAACAAGCTTCAATCTAATGGACAATCTACTACACTTACAACTCTGCTCACCACTCACTCACATAATCCACCTTGATGTAAAAATGAACATGCATAACATCGATTTCTGCTGTGATTTACCAGACCTGTAAATAGTTAGCCATTATACTTCATCCTGAATGCCTTAGTATGTAGTAGCAAATTAATTGTTCATTGTACTTTCTAAGCTATTCCTTGTTCATTGTAAACTGCCCAGATTATGTGATAAAGTGGTATATAAAACTAATAAAGAAAAAAATCCTCTGGAACCTATGGTCCAATTTGGCCCATTTTCAAATTTAATGTGTCTCTTCATTGTCTCCCCCCCCCAATCACAGGGCCAGCCTGTTCACTAGGCGAACTAGGTAGTCACCTAGGGCAGCTGACCATGGTGGGTAGCATGGCGAAAGCCACCTTCTTTGAAATGGCGGCACATCTGCCCCTTCAGCACAACCATAGGCCTTAAAGCACCTGCATGTGTACACGCAGTCATGGCCTGCCATTCCTGTCCCCTTCGACACTAGGTTACGTCAGAGGGGGCAGGAGCAGCAGATTCTGAGTATGAATATGCACACATGCAGATGCTTTAAGATCCATTGCTGCTTTGGAGAAGAGAGGGATCACTGTGCTTCCAACCTCCTCCAAGTGAGAGGACTGATTCTGGGGGAGGATGGGTTGCGTGGCAGAAACCCTTAAGCCAGTCCTGCCTCCACACCATATTTTGGTTCCATTCTGTTAAAGTTTCAGAGAGTTATTTTGCCCCTAGCTAGTCATCCATTCTCAAAGCCTTATGTACAGAGATGGCAAACAAGGCAATTACCCTAGGCCCCAAGACTGCCTCAAGCTGAATAAGGTACAGCCTGAAGGCAGATTTTGGGGCCTCCTCACCAGTTTGGCAATGTAGGTGGTCACCGTAAAAGAGGAAGGCCGGCAATGAGATAGATCGATAAAAAGCAGCAGCTATGGATACCACTCTATCAATGAGCCGCTTGGCGAAGACCGAACAAAGTTTAGGTCAACTATCCAGAGGGTCGCCAAGAGTCTACACCAACTCGACGGCACTTAACACCACCACCAGTTTCTTCCCTGGGCCCCTGCACATCTAACACTAGCCCCCTTTACAACATTCCATTGGGATGGAAAGAACAAAACAAACAAAAGGTCATAGCAGTACAGCAAGAATTTCACGATGGAAAATGGTTGTCCACCAACAGTTTAAATTTGATCAGCTTTCTGAAAAGGATTGTACAGGAAGAGATGAACAGAGCAACCTTTTTTGTATCTCTTTTTTTTTAAACAAGCTTTGAATACAGTCACGTTCCTGTTCTTTTGGAAAAAATAACTAGATTTTTCTAAACTTATATAAAGAGGCACAGAAAAGAAGGAAACCTTTTCTCTTTATGTCAAGAGATTAGCAGGTCAATATTTTAAAAAATGCTGACGTTTGACTTTAAACAACAACCATGGCATTGAAATCATCTGGGTATATTCAGTACCACTATATGTATAGTCAGCAGTGCTGAATATATTTATGGACACTGATATATATATATAGTGGCGATACTCACCTGCTACACCTATAGCTAAGCCACTTAATTTAGGATAGCTGGTTTTTGTTGGTCTAAGTTAATCTGCTTGATTATACACTTAGCAGCTGAATATCATCGCTAGCCATATAATTGCTCCATACCAGCACTATCCATATAGTACTGCAGAAAATTCAGAGATAGGGCACTTAAATATTTAGCAGCCACTAAGATGGTAATTTTATAACAGGCAGCTTAATAAAAGTACTTTTTAAGGCACCTATTTTATAAAAACAAGTAGGCGCCTTATTGTCTTCATAAAACACTAGCTTAAGTAGTAGAGATTATGACTTAAGTTAAGGTGTGACCACTAATATAAACAGAAATTCCACACAGCCACATACCATATAATACAAAAGAAAAAGAGGATGTAGATACACTGTATACACTCCTAAGCAAAAAAAGGTTTGCAGCTTGTCGTGCTGTGAGGGCTTGTGTGCATCAGTGATGCTGAGAGCTAAACTATCGGTAGTTTAACTACTGGCAGGGTTTCCCAAGATGGACAGGTCTCAGCTGAGGTGCCAGACCAAGACAAACCACCCATCTGGGCAGCAGCAGAATGGGATAGTGCTAACGGCAGAGGATCACATTTCTGTGACAACGGCAACACCACCAAACTTAAACTGTGCGGAAGAAAGGCCAGGCAATCTACTTCTGTATCTTGCCATGAAAACCCAATGGATAGTTACAACAAAACAAATTGTGCTATAGTGCTGGAAGATGAGACCCCCAGGTTGGAAGGCACTCAACTAGCTACTAGGGAAGAGCTGAAGACTTTTCAGAGTAAAGCCAGCATGTGGTTGGATCAAAGCCCTCGGGACGTCCGACTGCTGATGTAGCTGCGCATGAAATGAGAGTCAGAAGCTGTAAAGATGTCTTACGCATTGGAACATGGAATGTGCGAAGCATGAACCAAGGGAAGTTGGAGGTGGTCAAGAATGAAATGGAACGTGTACAACTTGATCTGTTGGGTATCAGCGAACTGAAATGGACTGACATCGGGCACTTTGCATCAGATTATCACATGGTCTACAATGCTGGAAATGAAAGACAAAGAAGAAATGGTGTTGCATAAGAACATAAGATATGCCATACTGGGTCAGACCAAGGTCCATCAAGCCCAGTATTCTGTTTCCAACAGTGGCCAATCTAGGTCATATGTACCTAGCAGTTTCCCCAAGAGACACAAGTTCCACAATGCTTGTACTGGGTCAAGCATTGATATCTTCGGTCACTTCTTAATAATGGTTTATGGACCTTTCCTCCAGGAACTTGTCCAAACCTTTTTTAGACCCAGCTACACTAACAGCCTTTACTACATCCTCCGGTAACAAATTCCAGAGTTTTATTACACGTTGAGTGAAAAAATATTTTCTTTTATTAGTCTTGAATAGTTTACCCTGTAGCTTCATTGCATGTCCCCTAGTCTTTCTATATTCTGATAACGTAAACAATCGATCTACGTTTACCCGTTCCACTCCGTTCATTAATTTATAGACTTCTATCATATCTCCCCTCAGCCGTCTCTTTTCCAGGCTAAAGAGCCCTAACCTTTTTAGCCTTTCCTCATAGGAGTATCCTTCCATCCCCTTTACCATTTTGGTGGCTCTTCTCTGAACCTTTTCTAAAATCGCTATATCCTTTTTAAGATACGGCGACCAGAATTGCACACAATATTCAAGGTGCGGTCTCACCATGGAACGATATAGAGGCATTATAATATCTTTTGTTTTATTTTCCATTCCTTTCCTAATCATACCTAGCATTCTATTTGCTCTCTTGGCCGCCGCTGCACACTGGGCCGAGGGTTTTAACATGGTATCCACAATGACGCCTAAATCCTTTTCCTGGGTGGTGGTTCCTAATGTGGAACCTTGCATCGTGTAACCATAGTTTGGGTTGTTCTTCCCTAGGTGCATAACCTTGCACTTGTCCACATTAAATTTCATCTGCCATTTTGATGCCCAGTCTTCCAATTTATCCAGATCCTCTTGCAATTTTTCACAATCCTCTTGGGTTTTAACAACTTTAAATAGTTTTGTGTCATCTGCAAATTTGATAATCTCAATCGTTATTCCACTTTCCAGGTCATTTATGAATATGTCAAAAAGCAGCGGACCCAGCACAGATCCCTGGGGTACACCGCTATTCACCTTTCTCCATTGGGAAAATTGGCCATTTAGTCCTACCTTCTGCTTTCTATCTTTTAACCAGTTCCTGATCCACAATAGTACACAGCCTCCTATCCCATGACTCTTTAGTTTTGCCAAAAGTCTCTGATGAGGGACCTTGTCAAAGGCTTTCTGAAAGTCCAGATACACAATATCAACCGACTCACCTTTGTCCACCTGTTTATTCACTCCTTCAAAAAAACATAACAGATTAGTAAGACAAGATCTTCCTTGTCTAAAGCCATGTTGGCTGTCTCCCATTAGGTCGTGACTATCTACATGCTGAGTAATTTTATTCTTTATGATGGTTTCTACCATTTCTCCCGGTACTGATGTCAGGCTCACCGGTCTGTAGTTTCCCGGATCACCCCTGGAACCCTTTCTAAAAATTGGTGTTACATTGGCGATCCTCCAATCTTCAGGTATTAGAGATGATTTTAATAATAGTTCACAGATTACTAATAGCAGGTCTGCAATCTCATATTTCAGTTCTTTCAACACCCTTGGATGTATACCATCCGGCCCAGGTGATTTGCTACTCTTCAGTTTATCTAATAGTTGTAAGACATCTTCCCGATGTATCGATATTTCCTTCAATTCTTCCGCACCTTTAAATACCACTTCAGTCATGGGTAACATCAGTACATCTTCCTCAGTAAAGACCGAAGCAAAGAATTCATTCAGTCTCTCCGCTATCGCCTTGTCGCCTCTTAGTGCTCCTTTAACCCCTTTATCATCTAATGGACCAACTGACTCTCTCACAGGTTTTTTGCTACGAATGTACTTGAAAAGGTCTTTATTTTGTGTTTTTGCTTCCGCAGCAAGCTTCTTCTCAAATTCTCTCTTTGCCTGCCTTATCAATGCCTTGCATTTGACTTGCCAGTGCTTGTGCTGTTTCCAGGTTTCGTCATTTGGCTCTTTTTTTCCATTTCCTGAAAGATGCTTTTTTGGCAACAGCAGCCTCTCTGACCTCACCTTTAAACCATGCTGGCAGTTTTTTGGACTTCCTTCCACTTTTCTTAAAGCGTGGAATACAGCTGGTCTGGGCTTCCAAGATAGTATTTTTCAACAACATCCAAGCTTGATGTACGTCTTTAACTTTTGCAACTGCTCCTTTTAGTTTTTTCTTAACTGTTTTCCTCATTTTATCATAGTCTCCCTTTCGAAAGTTAAAAGGTAGTACTGTGGATTTCCTTACTATCCCTCCTTCACTAATTAAATCAAAGGCGATCATGCTATGATCACTATTGCCAAGTGGCCCCAACACCCTTATCTCTTGCACCAGATCTGGGGTTCCACTAAGGACTAGGTCTAATATGGCTTCCCCTCTGGTCGGTTCATGAACCAGCTGCTCCAAGAAGCAGTCATTTATTTCATCTAGGAACTTTATCTCCCTAGCATGTCCTGCTGTGACACTGACCCAGTCGATGCCGGGGTAATTGAAATCACCCATTATTATTACTGCACTGTAACTTTTGCTAGCTTCCTTGATTTCTTTGAGCATTTCATCATCCATTTGTTCATTCTGGCCAGGCGGACGATAGTACACCCCCACTGCCATCGCCTTCCCCTTTTTACATGGAATTTCAATCCATAGAGATTCTACAGCAAATTTTGTTTCTTGCAAAACTTTAATCCTTTCTGACTCAATGCCCTCTCTAACATAGAGCGCAACCCCTCCACCAATTTGATCAGCTCTATCATTACGATATAGTTTGTACCCAGGTATCACAGTGTCCCACTGGTTGTCCTCCTTCCACCATGTCTCTGATATTCCAATCATATCTAACCTCTCGTTTAGTGCTATATATTCTAACTCTCCCATCTTGTTTTTTAGACTTCTAGCATTTGCATACAAGCATTTTAGAGACTGTATTTTATTCATATTAATTTGGCTATTGGTAGACATGGGTAATTTGGGATCTTTAAGCTCTGTCTGCTCCATACTCGAGGGCATTTGGGCTACTTTACTCTTTTTTGGAACCTCTCTGCTTTTTGTAGTATCCTTCAAGGATACATTCTTCCGAACCATGCGCTCTTGGGCGACTGTCGGCTTTCCCCTATTATCTAGTTTAAAAGCTGCTCTATCTCCTTTTTAAAGGTTAATGCCAGCAGCCTGGTTCCATCCCGGTTAAGGTGAAGCCCATCCCTTCGGAAGAGCCCCTCCTTTCCCCAGAATGTTCCCCAGTTCCTAACAAATCCAAACCCCTCATCTCTGCACCACTGTCTCATCCACGCATTGAGACTCCGGAGCTCTGCCTGCCTTTTGGGTCCTGCGCGTGGAACGGGAAGCATTTCGGAGAATGCTACCCTGGAAGTTCTGGATTTCAACTTCCTACCTAAAAGCCTAAATTTAGCTTCCAGAACCTCCCTACCACATTTTCCTATGTCATTGGTACCGACATGTACCAAGACAGCAGACTCCTCCCCAGCACTATCTAAGACCTTATCTAGGTGGCGCGTGAGGTCCGCTACCTTCGCACCAGGCAGGCATGTTACCAGGCGATCCTCACGTCCACCAGCCACCCAGCTATCTACATGCCTAATGATCGAATCACCAACTATAACTGCTGTCCTAACCCTTCCCTCATGGGTACTTGGCATTTATAATAAAGAAGAAACTTGCAAGAACTGTAATGAAATACAATGCAGTCAGCGAACGCTTAATCTCTATTCGTCTACGAGGAATGCCTATCAACACAACTATAATTCAAGTATATGCCCCAACAACAGCTGCAGAAGAGAATGATATTGAAGAGTTCTATGAACAAGTACAAGCTGAAATTGACAGAACATGCAAACAGGATATCCTGATAGTCATGGGTGACTGGAATGCAAATGTTGGTAACAAAGAAGGTGGCAAAGTAGTTGGAAAATATGGACTTGGCAACAGAAATGAAGCTGAAGAAAGACTGATAGAATTCTGCAAGACCAACGATCTATTCATCTCAAACACCTTCCATCAACACAAGCCGCGACTGTACACATGGATTTCACCCAATGGATTGTATAAAAATCAAATTGACTACATCTGTGGAAGTCAACGATGGAAAAGTTCTATAACATCAACAAAGACAAAACCTGGAGCTGATTGTGATACAGATCATCAACTACTAGTATGCAAACTCAAGCTAAAGTTGAAAAAGAGCAAACCACTCATGAATGCAGCAAAATATGACCTTGAGAATATACCACTGGAATTTAAAGATTGCCTGCAAAATCGATTTGCTGCTTTAGATACAAATGACAGAGCTCCAGAAGAATTATGGAATGACATCAAGAAGGTTGTGTTGGAAGAAAGCGAGAAGTCTCTACAAAAGTTGAAAAAGCAAAAACGGCCAAAATGGATGACGGAAGAAACTCTGAAAATTGCCCAGAAACGCAGAGAAGCTAAAGCCAGAGGAGAAAGAAAGACAATAACAGAACTCAACAGAGATTTCCAACGTGCAGCAAGACAGGACAAGGAAAAGTACTACGACGACACATGCAAGGAAATAGAAGCAGAAACTATTAGAGGAAGAACAAGATCGGCTTTCCTAAAGCTACGAGAGTTAAAGAAAAAGTTCCAGCCTCAAATTGGAATGTTACAAGATGCTCAAGGTTCTATGTTAAATGATGCTGAGAAGATCAAGAAAAGGTGGAAGGAATATACAGAGTTTTTATATGATAAAGATCAAGTGGACCAACAGCCGTTTCAACCTGTACCTTATGATCGGGAACCATTGGTGATTAAAGAAGTTGAAGCAGCATTGAAAGCCTTATCAAAGAACAAAGCACCAGGCATTGATAGCATTCCCATAGATGTATTACAGCAATCTGGTGCAGCTGTTACCGTACTTACAAGGCTCTGCCAAGAAATATGGAAGACAACATCATGGCCAACTGACTGGAAAAGATCTGTGTTTATACCAATACTAAAGAAAGGTGATCCAACTGACTGTGGTAATTATCGCACAATCGCTCTGATCCCACATGCCAGCAAGATTCTACAGAAGATTATTCAAAAGAGACTACAACCATACCTGGAACAAGAACTACCTGAAGTGCAAGCAGGGTTCAGGAAAGGGCGAGGAACGAGAGACATCATTGCGGATGTGAGATGGATCCTTGAAAAGACTAAAGAATACCAAAAGGATATCTATTTGAGCTTTATCGACTATAACAAGGCATTTGACTGTGTAAACCATGAGAAACTCTGGGCCACATTAAGAAGCATGGGTATACCAGAACACCTGATCGTACTCTTGCACAATCTGTACATTGATCAAGAAGCAACAGTTTGAACGGAACAAGGAGAAACAGAATGGTTTAAAATAAGCAAAGGTGTAAGACAAGGCTGCATACTTTCCCCCTACCTGTTTAATTTATATGCAGAACAAATCATCAAAGAAGCAGGATTGTATGAAGACAACAGAGGTGTGAAGATTGGTGGAAGACTCATCAACAACCTTTGTTATGCTGATGATACCACATTACTGGCTGAAAGTGAAGATGATCTGAAACATTTGCTTCTCACAATCAAAGAACAGTCTCAGAATGGGCCTGCACCTTAATGTAGACGACAAAGATCATGAGAACTGGTATAATTAACAGGTTCATTGTTGAAGGAGAAGAAATTGAAATCATGAAAATGGTTAAACTCCACGATAGTTCACTCCCCCACTGTTGATCTGTGCCTCCTACATGAATACACATACAATTTCCACTCGAATTTACATATTTATATAGTAAAAGCATATATATAGTATAATGTTGACTGTACATAGTTATCCCTGTTACTCCATGTTATATATTCCTGTGTTCTCTGTAAACTCAATGTTACCTGTTTGCATTGCAGTATATTTGTTCGATGTACACCGCGCTGATTTTAATAGCGCGGTATAGAAGAGATGTTAAATAAATAAATAAAATAAATGAACAACTTTAACCTACTTGGATCAACTATCAATAAAGAAGCAACAAGCAGTCAAGAAATCAAACGACGCATTGCTCTTGGCGGAATGGCTATGAAAGACCTAGATAAGATCTCAAGAGCAGAGATGTCTCTCCTCCATACAAAGATTCGACTTCTTCAAGCCATGGTATTTTCAATAACATCATATGGATGTGAAAGCTGGATAGTGAAAAATATAGACAGGAAGAAAATTGATGCCTTTGAATTATGGTGCTGGCGACAAATACTGTGTATACCATGGACTGCCCCAAGAACAAACCAGTCGGTACTAGAGGAGATCAAACCTAAGCTTTCTTTAGAAGCTCAGATGACAAGACTTCGACTTTCATACTTTGGACACATCATGCAAAGAGAGAGATCATTAGAGAAAGACATCATGCTTGGCAAGATAGAAGGTCAATGCAAAAGAGGAAGGCCAGCAATGAGATGGATCGATACAATAACAGCAGCTACGGGTACCAGTCTGTCAACAATGAGCCACCTGACTCAAGACCGAACACAATTTAGGATAGCTATCCAGAGTGTCGCCATGAGTCGACTCCGACTCGACGGCACTTAACAACAACAAGATGAATTTCCATCTGCTTCACCAAATAAACTGTTTTGCAAAACATATCCACAGAGGAGGCCTCAGGATTAAAGGACTTCAGTACCGAGGCAAGTGGTCTGGCAGCCAAACTATCATTCGGCTCTGATCCACTCGTAACTCAGCCCCTCTATCATTCATCGGCCCTGTAGTGTTTTTTCCATTTTAAAATGCGTTTAAAACACAGAAAAGCCACTACGTTATGAAAGGATAACTCCCAAAGGGACAAAAGCTGTGAGATATTGGTAGACTCGTTTTGCCTTATATTTTAATAGGCTGCTTTAGGATTTGTCTGACAGCACAACTCCAGCTGAGGAATAAAATCTGTCAATCATGGTGTCAAATTTAAATAGGAAGTGGAAACATTCAAGCAAACGCACCACCAATAGGATCACACTATTGTTATCCATTCAAGTGCTTTATTTAAGCCCAAAGATTGAAGAGTGATCAAAGTAAAAATCCACCTTTGCTCTAATCGGGCCAATCAGTTCTCTGCGTTGCCTCTATGAAATGTCCCTAATGCTGTCGAACACCAAACACTTTTAACTCCTGCCATTGGTGATTATGGTCCAGGTAATTTTGTACAATAGGTGCCAATGAGACCTGGTTGGCCAAACAGAACTTATGCTCACTTAAACGATGCTTAATCCTTCAGCAAATGAGGTCCACATATGCTTTAGCATAAGGGCAAATAATTAAATTAATCACCCAAGTAGATTGATATATTCTGAAATACAGAAACAGACTGTCAATGAAAGTTCTAAGATCATGCCATTCTTTAACATCAAGAGAATTCACACACATTATGCAATGCCCACATGGGCCATGATGTCCTTCCTGTGTATCATTGAGGAAAGTTGACTTAAAATCCGAATACACCAGAGCATTTCTCAAATTGCGTGCCCTTGTGAATGTGATACATGGATCTGATTTAAATACTGAATGTAATGATAGCACATGCTAATGATTCCGAATAATGTGGACTACCTCCTGTGCATGATCAGAATGGCGTTATACAAACTTGTTTCTCCATCTTGGAAGGTTTTTGTTTCTGCAACAATAATGATCGATTGGCATATTTTGCCCTGAGGTATGCTGCTTGAACCACACCCCTGGGATATCCCTTCTGAAGGAAGTATCCTGGCCTGACAACAGAAATCCTGATCGTTAGAACAGATCCTTTTAGTCTCAAAAACTGTCCTATAGGAAGGGCTTTTTTCAATTTGTAAGGATGGTGACTTTCAAAATGTAATAAATTGTTATGATCAACTGTTTTTCTATATAATGACGTGTGCAATAGACCAGCTTCCAGTGTCACTGAAACATCCACAAAGGCCACTTGGTACTTAGAACACATCATTGTGAACTTTAAATGTAGGTCTTGATTAATTAAGCATTTAATGAACTCATTTAAAGCCATAAGGTCCTACAGACCAGTAGCGAGTCTCCCACTCACCGCAAAGATAATCGAGAAGATAGGCCAACATCAGCTTCAAGAACACCTAGACGTCAACAACATACTGGACCCGCAGCAACACGGATTCCGACCATTACATGGGGTCGAGACCCTCATGACCACGCTGATGAACACCCTCATCATAGGAACCCAAGAGAAACACTCAGGATACATCCTAATTTTCCTGGATATATCAGCGGCCTTCGACAACATCTCCCATAACACCCTTATCCACAGACTCCAAACAATTGGGATCAAAGATACTGTACTCCAATGGTTCAGGTCCTATCTAACCAACCGACAGCAACTGATCCGCACCAAAACCTCAACCTCACCCCCCTTCCAGCAACATCAAGGAGTACCTCAAGGATCCACATTATCAGTCATGCTTTTCAACATCTACCTCCGTCCACTCTGTTCAGTCATACGCACTCACAATGTCAACTTCCACATATACGCCGACGACATAATGCTCTACGCCCCAATTACAACCACAGACCCAACAAACGACCAACTATCAACCTGCTTCACCGACGTATCCAACTGGCTACAAGAGAACAACTTATCCATTAACATAAAGAAGACCGAAGCTCTCATAGCGACAAAAGACCCAGACTTCAAACCACCCACTCACCTCACCATGGGAACCACGCAAATTCAAATACAACCACACATAAGATATCTCGGCATTATCATTGGCCAAGCCCTAACCCTTAAGCAGCAAATTAACAATACCACTAGAACTGTATTCCACAAGGCCAAAACGGTACAACGTCTCCGACCTCTCCTCGAACCGCAGGACTTCAGAACAGTAATGCAAGCTCTGACACTCCCTCATCTGAACTACTGCAACATAATCTACCATGGCCTACCTGCCACTCAAACCAATCCCCTCCGAACTGCCCTAAACACCACGGCGAGAATAATTCACAATGCAAAGAAACGGGACCACATCACCCCAATTCTGAGAGACCTTCATATTCTCCCCATCGAAGCAAGAATCAAGTACAAAGCTCTTCTACTCACCCACAAAACCATCCACCAAACACAAGGCACCCCACTCCGCGCCCTACTGCCTCGCCCAACCCACAGCAGAACAACCAGACAATCCTCCAACAGCTCCATTGCCGTCCCCCACAAAAGAACCAAGGCAACACAACAGACCTGCAACAGAGCCTTCGAACTCTATGCCCCATCCCTCTGGAACTCTCTACCAAACCACATCAGGAACAACGGTGATCTCCCATCATTCAATATGCAGCTAAAAACCGTCCTATTCCAAGAACATCTCTGAATAGGAATCCCCCCTATTTCTCTTCAAGAACTCCAGACCAGTAACTCTGCTATCCTGTCAGTCTCTATGTTCATCCCAAAATCATCAATGTTGAGCCCCCGGTGATGGGCCCCCCCCCCCAATATTGATCCCCCCCCCCTGTTATATGTCCCACCGCTTTGACCCGGTGAAAAGCGGGATATAAATACAGTTAAATAAATAAATAAATAAATAAAGGATGTTTGTCCAAATGCAAAAAATATCAATAAAGCATACTCATAAAGATATTTTATAAGACCAAGGCGATGGATATAGAATGTTTTTTTTCATAACTGGTCACATATAAATTAGCCATGCCATGAATTTGTAAGTAAAGCTCCTCGTCAAATCTGAAATAATTTTTAGTCAACATGATTTCAGCAAAGAATAAAAATTTAGTAATGACTCTCTCTGTGAGCGCTGCTGAAACACATTCTCAAACAATCATAAAGCCTGTACCCGAGGAATGCTATATACAGTGCAGTTATATCCAATGTCACCAACACACTGTCATCCCCGTAGTCCTGTAATTTATTCAGAAAATCAGAGGTATCATAAATGTATGATCTTGCCTTCCTTACAAAAGGTTGTAGAAAATGGTCTACAAACTGGGACAAAGGTTCAAGCACTGAAGATTTACTTGATATGACAGTGCGTCCAGGGGAAGAGTTTAATGTTTTATGAACTTTTGGTACCGTGTAAAAAATTGGTATCTTTGGACATTGTACCCATAAGAATTTATACTCCTTGAGTGGTTATAATGCCCCCTTGAAGAGCTTCCTGGGTGATGTTGAATATTAAGCTTTGAATATTAAGCTTTCAAGTTACAAAGTAGGATCTTCTGCTAAACGTTGGTAGAAATGATGATCCTGTAACTGATGTCTTACTTCAGTTTTATATTGAACCTGATTCTGAATGACAATTGATCCTCCTTTGTCTACGGATTTTATAACTGCATCATTAAGAGTGGCCAGATGGAGTAAAGCTTGTTTTTCTAACCTTGATAAATTGTTATATATTTCTATACTTTTTGGGATCGAGATTCCAGAAACTCCAGATCGCATAGGTTAAGTTTATGAATGTAGCTATGTGAAAATCCACTGCATTAGAGAGGACCCCAGTGTGATTTCAGTCTAAATAGAGAAACAATCTTCCCACCCTAATTTCCTTGATGGTGACTGGCAAAAAATTATTTAATCTGTAATGTACGTATGAAGTGGGGAAAAAAAAATACTGAGGACTCTTCCTGCTGTAGGCCCTCCGTGTCGGGGCTGGCATCCATTCCCTGCTACCAAGAGCCCCGACAACCCGAGTAGTTTCCCCACTGATTAAAAGAGGGCTTTTTAGTATTATTCTTAGTCCAATTCAGAGTAGTTACTCACCTGTAACAGGTGTTCTCCAGGAGCAGCAGGAATCAGTCCTCACATATGGGTGATGTCGGTGCCGACGGAGCCCCAGTGCGGAGCATTTCCCCAGCTTTCAAAGAAAGCCTTTGGGAATGCAGCGTGCCTGTGCAGTCCCCTTCCCGCCCAAGGGTGCCATCTTGCTCAGTCTGATGACATAGCTAAAAGACAGCAACAAAACAAAATAAAATAAAGTATATAACTGCAACTCCAGGGGAGGAGGGAGGGTCGTGAGGACTGATTCCTGCTGCTCCTGGAGAACACCTGTTATAGGTGAGTAACTACTCCTTCTCCAGGATCAAGCAGGAAGTCAGTCCTCACATATGGGACTCCCCAGCTCTACGCTACCGGGAACGCAAAGCTGAAAAAATGGCTCCCTCTGAAGAGCCTCAGCATCCGTGATAAGAATATCCTCTGAGAACGCCCCCATACGGTAGCCCAACACAAGGGCCGGAGGGTAGGAGTTGCCTAAACCTCAAAGAGATTGCGGAGTATCGCCTTCGGGACTCTCTCTCAAGGCAGTAGTGGGCTACAAAGGTCTGGCTTAAGACCAAGTAGCGGCCCGGCAGACGTCGGCCAACAGAATAGAGTGGAGATGAGCTACTGACGCGGCTTTCGCCATGACTCGACCCTGCAAGGAGAGGCCAGCTGCCTTGTATGCCCAGGCGATACAATCTGCTACCCAAGTGGACAAGGTATGCTTGGAGACAGGCAACCCCAGTTTATTAGGGTCAAAGGAGATGAAGAGCTGAGTAGCCCTTCGATGCCCCCGCGTCCTCTTACAGTCCAGGGCATGCAAGACTGTTTCAGCCCGGCTGGTATGCGGCCTGGGAAAGAATGTCGGAAGAACCACCTTCTGGTTGAGGTGGAAGGAGGAGACAACTTTTGGGAGGAACTTAGGATGGGTCCGTAGGACCACCCTGTTCCTATAGAACCATGTGTACGGTCTATCAGAAACCAGAGCTTGAAGTTCACTCACATGTCTGGCAGAGGTAAGAGCTACCAGGAAGAGCGCCTTTCAAGAAAGGTAGCGTAAATGGCAAGTAGCCATCGGCTCAAATGGTGGGCGAGTAAGTTGTTGCAAAACCACGTTCAAATCCCACTCAGTGGCAGGTGGACAAATCGGAGGCTTGAGCAAAAGCAGGCCTCTGAGGAAGCGGGACACCAAGGGGTGAACCGACGGAGACTGTCCCTCTACCGGTGAGTGGTGTGCTGATAGAGCACTGAGGTGGACCCGAACAGAGTTGGACTTAAGGCCTAGGTCTGACAGGTGAAGTAGGTATTGTAGTACTACTGGCACAAGGCAGGAGAAAGGTTCTTCATTGTGCTGAGCACACCATATTGAGAACCTACGACACTTGAGGGCATAGGACTTTCTGGTGGATTGCCTCCTAGAGGCCAAGACCACCTCCTCAACTTCCCTAGGTAGAAGTAAGGGAGCTAGCATTATCCTTTCAGCAGCCAGGCCAACAGATTGAGGGATCTGAGATTGGGGTGCAGAAGGGAACCCTGATCCTGAGACAGGAGATCGGGTTGCAACCCCAGAGGGAATGGAGTTTCCACTGCCAACTGCAGAAGAAGTGGAAACCACGGTTGCCTCGGCCATCTGGGGGCTACCAGAATCACCGAGGCCTTGTCCTGTAGAATCTTGAACAGAGTTTGGGCCACCAGGGACGTGGGAGGAAACGCATACAGGAGGCCCGTAGACCAAGAGATCAGAAATGCATCTGCTGCCATTCTCAGGGGATGCGGCTGTCTGCAGCAAAACCTGGGCAGCTGATGGTTCAGTGGACTTGCAAAGAGATCGATGGATGGAAGTTCCCATCGTAGAAAGATCTGCTGGACCACCAGTGGATTCAACTGCCATTCGTGAGGCTGGAGAATCCTGCTTAGTTTGTCTGCCAAGAAGTTCTCCTGACCAGGTAGATAAACTGCTTTGAGAAACATGCCTTGTTTGACTGCAAAGGAGCAAAGGGCCTGCGCCTCCTGACATAGGAGTCTGGACCCTGTGCCCCCTGCTTGTTCACACAGAACATTGCTACTGTCTGTCTGAATTAAGACAGACTGGTGAGAGAGGGCATGAGAAAAAGTCTGTAGAGCCAAGCGGATTGCTCGCAGCTCCAAAAGACTGATCTGTTGTGTGGCCTCCCAAGGAGACCAGAGGCCTTGAGTGCACGTGCCCTGGCAATGTGCACCCCAGCCCTTTAAGGAAGTATCAGTCGTCAGCACCCTTGTGTGTGCTGGGGCCTGAAATGGTACCCCCCCTGAGAAGGTTTGGGAGATGTAGCCACCACTGCAAGGAGTCCAAGAGTGGTTTGGACACCTTTACTCTGTCTCGGAGGTCGCCTGTGGCTTGCACCCACTGAGCTCTGAGGCACCACTGAGCCGCCCGCATGTGCAGACGGGCATTCAGGGTCACATGTACCGTGGATGCCATGTGGCCCAGGAACCGCAAGAAGTGTCTGGCGGAGACCTGAGAATTGCTTTGGAACTGGTTGACCAAGTCCATCAGCCTGTGGGCCCTGTCCTTGGGCAAGTAAGCTCTTGCCTGCAGGGTGTCTAATCTTGCCCCTATAAACTCTAGGTTCTGTGAGGGGAGCAAAGTGGACTTTGCGTAGTTTATGACAAAGCCCAGATGCTGAAGAAGAGACACAGTGCGAAGATTGGCTTGTCGGGCCTCCTGGAGAGACCGACCCCTGATGAGCCAGTCATCCAGGTATGGGAAGACAAAAATTCCCTGATTTCTGAGATAGGCCACCGCCAGGCATTTGGTGAAAACCCTGGGGGCGGAAGTTAGGCTAAAGGGAAGTACTCTGTACTGAAAATGGTTTCCTCCCACCACAAATCTGAGATATTGTCTGTGGTCTGGATGGATGAGAATGTGAGTATAAGCATCCTTTAGGTCTAAGGAGCACAGCCAATCTCCCTGCTGGAGGTAGGGCAGCAGTATCCCAAGGGTAAGCATCTTGAACTTTTCCCTCTCCAGAAACTTGTTTAGGTTTCGCAAGTCTAGGATAGGCCAGAGGCCTCCTGTCCTTTTTGGTACCAGAAAGTACCTGCAGTAGAAGTCTTGCCCTTTCAGGTGGTGAGGCACCGGTTCCATCGCCTGTTCCTTTAGAAGACTTGCCAACTCCTGAAGGAGGAGGTTTCTGTGCAGTGGGAGTCTTGGAGGCTCCCCTCGAAAGTAGGAGGGGGTAGCTGGAGGAAGTGGAGCATGTAGCGCTTTTGGACAATGCTGAGGAGCCAGGTATCCCCTGTGATGGCTAGCCACCTGTAGGCATACAGGGTCAGCCGACCTCCTGTGCTGAGTGGAGCCAGCTGTGGAGAAGAGGCTATGCTGTGGGAGTCAAAACCCCGCTCCCTGCTGTGCAGGAGCCAGAGCTGGCGGCTTGGGGGTCTTCTGCCTACGGGGCCCATGCCCCTGCCCCTTGGCCTGCTGGCCCTGTTGGGGAGCTGGAGAGGCCTGATATTGAGGGTAGGATTTGTAGGCAGCACCCTTCCTCAGGAAAAAGGGCTTCTTCCCCGAGCCCTTCTTTTTCTGAGAAGGGGCAGAAGTCTTCCTGGACAGCCTTGTCCTGGTGAGAGTCTCAGTCTCGATTTACGCAGCCTTTTCAGTCATGGGCTTACCGAAAAGGTTTTCACCTTGGCAAGGGACATCGACCAACTTGTCCTGCACCCATGGCTCCAGGTCTGATGACTGTAGCCAGGCCTGATGGTGTGCACCAATGCCGGCTGCGGCTACCCAGGCCGAAGCCTCGAAGCCATCATAGGCTGCTCGAGAGATAAACTTCGAGCACTCTCGAATCCCTGTTGACAAAGCCTTGAACCTCTACAAAGGTTCCTCGGAGAGGCCAGCTGAGAACCTGGCAATCTCCTTTGCCAGGTCTTGTAGGTACATGCCCATGTACAGCTGGAAGGACTGCACACAGCAAGATAGCATAGAGCCCTGGAAGCACTTTCTACTGAGGGCATCCAGGTTCCGGGCCTCCCAGCCGGGGGACACCGAGGAGTGCATCTTCTGACTCTTCAGACGGTGCATGGCCAATTCCACAATCATGGAGTGGTGTGGTAGCTGCACCTTTTGGTAGCCAGGGCTCTTACGGACTAGATAAATGGAATTGACCCATTTGCTAAGAACCGGCGTCGAGGCCGGTGCCTCCCACATATAGAAGAGAAGCCGTTCCAGCACTGGAGGAACCAGTACAGTAAAGGCTTACTTCGGAGGAAAATCATACTGGAGGGCATCAAGCTCCTCGACTTGAGGCTCCTCCTCGGCATCCGCAGGGAAAGCCAAGGCCTTGGCCATGTCCCTCACGAAGTACGAGAACCAGGTATCATCCAGGGGGGAGCGTCTCCGAGGATCGGACTCCGGTGAGTCCGAAAGGACGCTCTGAGACAGAAGGTGTCCGGTGACTCCTCGTCCTCCATCTCCCACTCCTACTCCTCCGAGGAGGAATCGAGCAGCAACGGCTGTGTGGGCCTCGGAGCCACCCGCCCCGACGCCGAGGGTATCGGCGTCGATGACCTCAGCCCCACATGGGAGGTCGAGAGGGACCTTGACCGAGGATCGACTTGAGACTTCATCGACTCAAGGATCAGCTTGGTCTCCGGGGTCGACTTAGACATCGAAGTCACGGTGGTCGGGGCAGAAGCACCGGTCAGACCGGTGATCAGCACCCGCTGCTGCTCCATGAAGGCACTCAAAAATAGGTCTTTTCTTCAGAATGTGAATAAATGAATCAGTGAACAGTACATTCCAAAAAATATCATAAACATTAAGAACATAAGATATGCCATACTGGGTCAGACCAAGGTCCATCAAGCCCAGTATTCTGTTTCCAACAGTGGCCAATCTAGGTCATATGTACCTAGCAGTTTCCCCAAGGGACACCAGGTTCCACAATGCTTGTATTGGTTCAAGCATTGATATCCTGGGTCCCTTCTTAATAATGGCTTATGGACCTTTCCTCCAGGAACTTGTCCAAACCTTTTTTAAACCCAGCTACACTAACAGCCTTTACTACATCCTCCGGTAACAAATTCCAGAGTTTGATTACACGTTGAGTGAAAAAATATTTTCTTTTATTAGTCTTAAATAGTTTACCCTGTAGCTTCATTGCATGTCCCCTAGTCTTTCTATATTCTGATATCGTAAACAATCGATCTACGTTTACCCGTTCCACTCCGCTCATTCATTTATAGACTTCTATCATATCTCCCCTCAGCCTTCTCTTTTCCAGGTTAAAGAGCCCTAACCTTTTTAGCCTTTCTTCATAGGAGTATCCTTACATCCCCTTTACCATTTTGGTGACTCTTCTCTGAACCTTTTCTAATAACTCTATATCCTTTTTAAGATACGGCGACCAGAATTGCACACAATATTCAAGGTGCGGTCTCACCATGGAACGATATAGAGGCATTATAATATCCTTTGTTTTATTTTCCATTCCTTTCCTTATCATACCTAGCATTCTATTTGCTCTCTTGGCCGCCGCTGCACACTGGGCCGAGGGTTTTAACATGGTATCCACAATGACGCCTAAATCTTTTTCCTGGGTGGTGGTTCCTAATGTGGAACCTTGCATCGTGTAACCATAGTTTGGGTTGTTCTTCCCTAGGTGCATAACCTTGCACTTGTCCACATTAAATTTCATCTGCCATTTTGATGCCCAGTCTTCCAATTTATCAAGATCCTCTTGCAATTTTCCACAATCCTCTTGGGTTTTAACAACTTTAAATAGTTTTGTGTCATCTGCAAATTTGATAACCTCACTCGTTATTCCACTTTCCAGGTCATTTATGAATATGTCAAAAAGCAGCGGACCCAGCACAGATCCCTGGGGTACACCACTATTCACCTTTCTCCATTGGGAAAATTGGCCATTTAGCCCTACCCTCTGCTTTCTATCTTTTAACCAGTTCCTGATCCACAATAGTACACTGCCTCCTATCCCATGACTCTTTAGTTTTGACAAAAGTCTCATGAGGGACCTTGTCAAAGGCTTTCTGAAAGTCCAGATACACAATATCAACCGACTCACCTTTGTCAACCTGATTATTCACTCCTTCAAAAAAACATAACAGATTAGTAAGACAAGATCTTCCTTGTCTAAAGCCATGTTGGCTGTCTCTCATTAGTTCATGACTATCTACATGCTGAGTAATTTTATTCTTTATGATGGTTTCTATCATTTTTCCCGGTATTGACGTCAGGCTCACCGGTCTGTAGTTTCCCGGATCACCCCTGGAACCCTTTTTAAAAATTGGTGTTACATTGGCGATCCTCCAATCTTCAGGTATTAGAGATGATTTTAATGATAGTTCACAGATTACTAATAGCAGGTCTGCAATCTCATATTTCAGTTTTTCAATACCCTTGGATGTATACCATCCGGCCCAGGTGATTTGCTACTCTTCAGCTTATCTAATAGTTGTAATACATCTTCTCGATGTATCGATATTTCCTTCAATTCTTCTGCACCTTTAAATACCACTTCAGTCATGTGTAACATCCCTACATCTTCCTCAGTAAAGACTGAAGCAAAGAATTCGTTCAGTCTCTCCGCTATCGCCTTGTCGCCTCTTAGTGCTCCTTTAACCCCTTTATCCTCTAATGGACCAACTGACTCTCTCACAGGTTTTTTGCTACGAATGTACTTGAAAAGGTCTTTACTTCACGTTTTTGCTTCTGCAGCAAGCTTCTTCTCAAATTCTCCCTTTGTCTGCCTTATCAATGCCTTGCATTTGACTTGCCAGTGCTTGTGCTGTTTCCAGGTTTCGTCGTTTGGCTCTTTTTTCCATTTCCTGAAAGATGCTTTTTTGGCAACAACAGCCTCTCTGACCTCAACTTTAAACCATGCTGGCAGTTTTTTGGACTTCTTTCCACTTTTCTTAAAGCGTGGAATACAGCTGGTCTGGGCTTCCAAGATAGCATTTTTCAACAACAGCCAAGCCTGATGTACATCTTTAACCTTTGCAACTGCTCCTTTTAGTTTTTTCTTGACTGTTTTCCTCATTTTATCATAGTCTCCCTTTCGAAAGTTAAAAGGTAGTACTGTGGATTTCCTTACTATCCCTCCTCCACTAATTAAATCAAAGGCGATCATGCTATGATCACTATTGCCAAGTGGCCCCAACAACCTTATCTCTTGCACTAGATCTGGTGTTCCACTAAGGATTAGGTCTAATATGGCTTCCCCTCTGGTCGGTTCATGAACCAGCTGCTCCAAGAAGCAGTCATTTATTTCATCTAGGAACTTTATCTCCCTAGCATGTCCTGACGTGACACTGACCCAGTCGATACCGGGGTAGTTGAAATCACCCATTATTATTACTGTGCTGTAACTTTTGTTAGCTTCCTTGATTTCTTTGAGCATTTCATCATCCATTTGGTCATTCTGGCCAGGAGCTCGATAGTACACCCCCACTGACATTGCCTTCCCCCTTTTACATGGAATTTCAATCCATATAGATTCTACAGCAGATTTTGTTTCCTGCAAAACTTTAATCCTTTCTGACTCAATGCCCTCTCTAACATAGAGAGCAACCCCTCCACCAATTTGATCAGCTCTATCATTACGATATAGTTTGTACCCAGGTATCACAGTGTCCCACTGGTTGTCGTCCTTCCACCATGTCTCTGATATTCCAATCATATCTAACCTTTCATTTAGTGCTATATATTCTAACTCTCCCATCTTATTTTTTAGACTTCTAGCATTTGCATACAAGCATTTTAGAGAATGTATTTTATCCATATTAATTTGTCTGTTAGACATTTGGGATCTTTAAGCTCTGTCTGCTCCATACTTGAGGGCATTTGGGCTACTTTACTCTTTTGTGGAACCTCTCTGCTTTTGGTAGTATCCTTCAAAGATACATTCTTCCGAACCATCTGCTCTTGGGCGACTGTCGGCTTTCCCCTAATATCTAGTTTAAAAGCTGCTCTATCTCCTTTTTAAAGGTTAATGCCAGCAGCCTGGTTCCATTGATCAGCGCTGTCTTCTTAAACACAAGCCTTACTAGGCCACATTCCACAGACTGGAAAAAAAGTTATTTATATATCCTATTTAAAGGGTCTCAGACTTATGGACAACGGACTTAGAACGGCCCGTATGTCCCGTTTGCATCAATGACCCAAATGTGTGTGACTACACTAAAGCTAAATCTTGAGTCGTACAAATGGAACAAATCTTATCTTATTGTTGAAAAAGCCTTGTCACACTGCTGCCAACTCGAATCCCCGACGCCAACTTTGAGTACCACTGTTGCGTTTCACTTCTCGTTTCATCAGGGGCTTAGGTCTACTGCTCGTGTGGCTCTGTGTGAAAGTTCCACGTTTTTTATCAACTTTTTCTCTTCTCCGTGTTCAGAGGAAAAACAAAACAGATGCTGCCCACGTCCAAGGGCCTCTAATGCTCCCAAGTCCCGGTGCTTCCAGCACTTAAAAAGCTGCTCTCCAAGGCCGTCAACCTGAGTCCAAGCTCAGGAGACTCAGCAGCCCCCGACTCGAGCCCCGATGGCGGCTCCCCCAGAGGAGAGTCTACGAGGACAACTGCACTTACATGACTTGGGGACTCCGACTCCACATGAGGTAGCTTGGAAGGCCTCTCCAACTCAGAGAGCCCGGGGCGGTGGTCAGGGCTATGCGACCTGGCCCTCAAGGAACCAGGAGCCTTTACCGACACCGCCCTCCTGAGATTTTCTTTCCTTCTGTGCTCCCGGGAGGGAGACTCCCTTTCAGAGGAACCCTGACAGCGCTCGGGGTCAGACTCCCAAGATGTCGAGGCCTCTGACGAAGTCTGGGCCCGGCTGGACGCGGAGTCAGAGAAAATTCTCTCACGTTGATGCTGACGGCTCCGAAGCGCCTTCGACGACATTTTGCCGCACGGGCCACAGGCCAGCGAGTCATGGTCGGGCCCGAGGCATCGGAGGCAGCAGTCATGTGTGTCGGTGAGAGACAAACGTTTCTTGCACCGATCACACTTTTTGAACCCGCTGGCAGCCATCGGGGTAAAAGGGCCCCTGCAAGGTCAAAAGACCAGGCTGCCAGTGAAAACACAAAAAGAGTGCGAAAGCTAGTCACGAAGGACAAAAATCGAAAATCACAACTCCGGACTCAATACTGGTGTACCGAGCCCAGGTGGGAAGGGGAACCGGCGTCAAACCGGATAAGACAACGCGAAAAAAAATCAACTTTTCCCGGGTGACACGAACTCATGTTCTTCGGGCTCTGCGGAGAAAGAGACTGAGCAAGATGGCACCCTTGGGCGGGAAGGGGACACACTGCATTCCCAAAGGCTTTCTTTGAAAGCTGGGGAAATGCTCCGCACGGGGGCTCCCTCGGCGCCGACGTCACCCATATGTGAGGACCGACTTCCTGCTTGGTCCTGGAGAATTAATTTTCTGTTGTTTAAATGTGCCTTCCCCAGATGAGTGATTACTAGAAGTATCCTCAGAAGAAGTCTATCATTACAATCAATATTTAAATCTGGTCCATGTATTACATTCATAAGGGCAAGCAATTTGAGAAATGCTGTGGTGTATTCAGATTTTAAGTCAACTTTCATCAATGATACACAGGAAGTACATCATGGCCATGAGGGCATTGTATAATGTGTGTGAATTCTCTTGATGTTAATGAATGGCATGATCTTAGAACTTTACGTCAATATATTCTGAAATACAGAACAGACTGTCAATCTACTTGGGTGATTAATTTAATTATTTGCCCTTATGCTAAAGCGTATGTGGGCTGCACTTGCCGAATGACTAAACATTATTTAAGTGAACATAAGTTCCGTTTGGCCAACCGGGTCTCGACAGCACCTATTGTACAACATTGCTTGGACTGTAATCACCAATGGCAGGAATTAAAGTTGTTGGTGATCGACGGCATTTGGGACATTCATAGAGGCAATGCGGAGAACAGATTGGCCCGATTAGAGCAAAGGTGGATTTTTACATGGATCACTCTTTAACCTTTGGGCTTAAAATAAGTCTAAAATGGATGACAATAGTGTGATCCTATTGGTGGTGTGTTTGCTTGAATGTTTCCGCTTCCTGTTTAAATTTTGCGCTATGAGTGACATGTTTTATTCCTCAGCCGAGTTGTAATGTTGTCGGACAAGTACTGAAGCAGCCTATTAAAATATAAGGTGAAACTCGAGTCGACCAATGTCTCACAGCTTTTGTCCCTTTGGAGACTCAAGGAGTTATCATCTAATAGTCAAGTGGCTTTTCTGTGTTTTAAAAGCATTTAAAAATTGAACAAACACTACAGGGTCGATGAATGATACAGAGGGGCTGCGTTACGAGTAGATCAGAGCCGAATGAAAGTACTGGGGCAAATAGTCTTGCAGCCAAACTGAGGCCCTATAATCCTGAGGTCTCTTCTGTAGATATGTTTTGCACTGGGACACGATCAGGAACCTTTTTTTGCTCAGAAGGGTATACATTGTACCTACAGCCATTTGTTCTTTTGTATTAAGTTAAGGTGCAGACATATACACCAGCCACAGAACTCTGTGTAAATGCTCATGCATAGATTATTTAAAGAAAGTGTGTAAATCATAGAATCTTACAATTTATGCACATACTTGTGCTCCACCCATATACACACCCACTGGAAAAAGCATGTGTCATGGCAAGGTGCATACTTTTACATTGGCCAGTATTTTATAAGAAGTCCTTAATGTATACATCTGGCCATATATGCACATTCATGAGTAACATAACCTCCAGTTAAGCACATGGTGCTTACTTAAGGTGGCACTCCCTTGTAAAATTTGCCTCTAAGTTCCATAGCTCTTTTGATGCTGATATGTTTCTATGACGGCCCCTGTAATTGTGTTATGAATATTGCTGCTATGAAATGTTTTCCCTTATTACTGATCAATTGAATTTTCTTCTAGCATCTTAGAAGACGAATACGTTTTGAAATACTGACAGTGAGTCATGACAATTATAGGCAGAAGCGAACATATGTTATGTCAGTCTCACCTTGTAACAATTTTTCCATTTAAACATGATTACCTCATTTTTATGCTCTTGGATTCCTATGGGCCTTCCTGCTTTTCTTTATACATGAGGCAATATTTTTCCCTTTTCCTTTGTTAGTTTCCATATAATTATTTATTTGCATGCCTTATTACTTTTCAAGGAAAATGCAATAAAAAAAAAGAAAATTATTATTGCCTGTAAAAGACATTTTACTGTCCTAGGCCTTTCCTAGAGCAATATACTGGATGAAATACAGTAAGTCTGATGTACAAATATTAAACGGTTTCAGCGAAATAGTATGAGACTTAGAAACTTTCAGGAAAGCTGAAAATTATGTCTCCCAACTGTGATAACTAATTTCTTTCTGTTGTATTAGACAAGATTATGCTGTACAACATGGTACTCGTATCCTCCCAAATGCATCAATTTTATATTCACTGAATGGAAATTGCATAAAATAATTCTTGTGAAGTCAATACAAATATATGAACACGTGATTAACATAACAGGATGCTGGCCAACTGGATTTCTGCCATTCTAAAACAGTCCTTGGGCAAGTCACTTAACCTCCCATTGCCTCAGAAGAAAGGCCTGTCGCACTGCTAAGAAAACCCAGGAGCTGCTGGGTCACCAGGAGTCAGCATTGACTCAAAGGCAAATATTGCATTGCATTGCAAAACGGTCCTACTGGTCTTCGTCTTTGTCATCTTCTGTAACACCCACATGCCAATAAGAATGCCAGGCCTTTAGGTTGCAGGTTTTCAAGATTGTTCCCAGATTTTTTCCAGGACCTACTTCATATGTTTGAGGAAACTCTGTCCCTTGTTTTCTTTCATAAATAGCATGCATTGTCTGTTCCCATCTTACTGGCGAAACCAACTGCTTCACTAGCAAACGATGAATGTGCTGAGTATGCTTATATTTCTTGCCATCAACATTTGAATAAACAGAAATAAATGGTTTTTGAATATCTATCTTCTTTAGCACATCGGTCAAGGGCTCCAATGCTGGTTCCATCAGACTGGTATGAAAAGCACCACTCACTGGTAATAATTTAGTGCGTATGAAATGATACTTTCGAGAATTCTTCTGTAGAAACTGAAGTGCCTGCAACAAAAAGCATCACGAATGTCATGGAAAACAAAAGTATGCTAGTTGAACTTGCCCCCTTTTAAAGATATAAATTTAGCACTGGCCCAGTGGCTGGGTGATTAACATAAAGCTGATGTATAGGATGATGAACTGGCTAGGCTGGATGTAACACTAATAAGCTAGTTGTTTCCATCATTTTTTTTTAAAGATGTGACACACTCTGCGCTGAATTCACTTTGTCTTGGCCCACTACCATCATCCATTCCTTCCTACTCTCTCAAATCATTCTCCTCCCTTCCTTCCCCTACTTCCTGGTATCAATACATTTTCTTCCCTCTCCTCTCAGCTCATTCACCTGGCATTTGTACCACTTCTCCTTCTGTCCCAACCCACAGCATCACTATTTTTCCTTCTTTTTCTTTTACTTGGCATTACCTAGCCAGCAAGAGGAATGGGTCAAGCAGTGCTTCTTACTTGCTGCTGCCTCCTCCTCTGCCTCTTTCCTTCTAAAGTTGGAACTTTGTGGGGGCTACATTCACCTGGTGTTTAAAGTGCCTGAGCAGGTAGTCTGTGCTAGGGATCAGGCAGACAGGATGGGATAAGTACTGCAGTGCCATTAGAAATACACCTTGGTTTAAAATTGTGCCAGGAAGTTGTATGTTGGCTGGGTTTCTTACTGACCAGAAGCTCAAGTGGAGCAACCTCCTGATTAGACTAAAATCAAGGCTGAATAAAGACATAGACAAGCCTCAATTGCAACTTCTATGGCAGGCAGGCAGGGGAAACAGTTGAGATGTCAAAACCCCTAGACCGATGTCTGCATAATAGGAAGTCAGACAAGCTAAAAGAGTGAAACTTTATGGCTCGTCTAGGAAGTAGGCTCTGGACAAAGTTGAGCAAGTGGTTACATGCAAGTAAACTATAGAATGTCATTAATAAAAAAGCCTATTGTGATGTGCACACTTCAGTTTAAATAAAACATGTAACTAGTACATCAGCGACCTGCTTCTTCCAGGAGAAGAGAAATGGAAATTACACTAACCTGGTAATTGTAGTTCCTGGAGGGTCCAGTTTAGTCCTCCAACATCGGGTAGTGCCCCTCCTCCTGCAGCCTGGAGACTGGACCAATCAAGTCTTTTGTAGTATATATGCAGACGGAGCTCCCAGAAGCCCCCAGTGTACTAGTAACAAAGCATACTTAACGAAGCAACACATTAGATTAATATACAAAATGACATAATGAAAATGACATAATTAAAGAACAATTTGTTTCCCCCCCACAAAAATATCCAACTTTCTCCCCAAACGAGGAAGTCAGAACACTGTATTGCGCTGAAACCAACGCCCCAGAAATCAAAATACAGCTCCGTATCAGAAATCTCAGGAGCTGACTGAACACCTGAGAAAGAAAGAGCCATAGCCAAAAACGCGGCTGCAAAAAAGGTTCGAACGGCAAGAGGAACCGTCTTATGATCCACCGTTCGGAAAGCGCGCCGCATTTTTATAACAGATAGTCGGGAGGGAAGGAGGACTAAACTGGACCCTCCAGGAACTACAATTACCAGGTTAGTGTAATTTCCATTTCCTGTTCGGTAATCCAGTTTAGTCCTCCAACATCGGGATGTAACAGAGCAGTTAAGACCGGGCGGGACCTTGCCATCCGGCGCGCAGAACCGCCGAACAAAAGAGGAATCCCGAGCCGCTGACACATCTAAACGATAGTGTGTACTGAAAGCATGCAGAGACGACCAGGTGGCCGCCTTACAGATATCTGCTGGCGGAACTAGGCTATACTCCGCCCAAGCGGTCGCCTGAGCCCTAGTGGAATGATCCAGTAGCCCCTCCGGAACAGACCGCTGCTGCAACAGATACGCAGACGCGAACGCTTCCTTGAGCCATCTTGCAACGGAGGCCTTAGCCGCCGCTTCCCCTTTACGTGCACCACCGAAGAGCACGAATAGCCGGTCAGTCTTCCGAAAAGATTCGGTAGCCTTCAAATAACGACGACGTGCACGACCCACATCGAGACGGTGAAGACTTCTGTCCGCCGACCCGACAGAGTGGGAAGAAAGAACTGGAAGAAACACTGCCTGATTCACATGAATAGGGGAAACCACCTTCGGCAAAAAGGAAGGGACCGGGGAAAAAGACAAAAAAGGTTCTCGGCAGGACAACGCATGTAGATCTGAAATACGCCGTGCCGAACAGATGGCGACAAGAAAAACCGTCTTCAGCGTAAAATCTTTCAGAAACGCCCTACTCAGGGGTTCAAAAGGTTCACGAACCAGGGCCCGCATCACTAGATTCAAGTCCCCCGGAGGAACGAAAATCCTGCGGGAGGGCTGCAAATGAAAAACAGTCGTAAGAAAACGACGTACGTCCGGATAAGAACCGCGGATACGGCCTAAAACTTTGCCTCGATAACGAGATAGCCGCCAACTGGACTTTCAGGGAACTAGCCGCAAGGCCCTTATCAAAAGCAACCTGAAGAAACTTAAAACGACGGAAACGGAAACCGTCGCCGCCCGGACTCCACGCCGGGAGCACCAGTCTTCAAAGATCCCCCAAATCCGAACGTAAGTAAGAGAAGTGGACGTTTTCCCCGCCCGCAGTAGGGTAGAAATCACCGCGGGGGGAGTAACCCTTCTTTTTCAGCCGAGCCCTCTCCATGGCCAAACCGTAAGCGAGAATCGACCCACTTGGGGCATCCGCAAGGGTCCCTGAAAAAGAAGATTCGGCAGCGTGGATAGGAGCCAAGGAATGCCGTCGCTCAGCCGGACCGGACCAGATCGGCATACCAGGGCCACCCAGGCCAGTCCGGGGCCACCAGTAACACTCGACCCCGATGGCCCTCGATGCGCTGAACGACCCGGCCAATCAGAACCCACGGAGGAAAGACATAAAGAAGGCCGGACGTTGGCCACGGTTGAATGAGAGCGTCGAGCCCCTCGGACATGCGCTCCCTTTGCCTGCTGAAGAAGCGTCCTGTCTCGGCCGATTGAAATGTCGCCATGAGATCCAAGAAGGGCGCCCCCCCCCCCCCCGACGAACTATTTGTGCGTAAACTTGCGGGTTTAGCTCCCACTCTCCGGGGTCCACCCGCACTCTGCAGAGAAAATCGGCCTGAACATTGTCTGCGCCTGCGATAGGCGCTGCCGAGATGGCCGGAAGATGAGACTGCACCCAATTGACCAAGGCCATCGCTTCTGATTCCAGGGCCATGCTGCCGGTGCCCCCTTGGCGATTGATGTAAGCTACGGTGGTCGCAATGTCCGAGAGGACTCGCACCGGCCCGGTCGAGAACTAGGGCTTTGAGGCCAAGAGGGCTAGCCGCACCGCCCGCAATTCGAGGCGGTTGATCGACCAAGAAGTCTCCAGGGGAGACCATTCCCCTTGAGCGAAGCAGGTCTCGCAGTGAGCCCCCCAGCCGGTTAAGCTGGCATCCGTTGTGAACGGAACCCAAAGTGGAGGCTCCAGGGAATCCCCCGCGCCAGGTTCTCGGAGGAGAGCCCCCACCGGAGTGATCGGCGAACCGCCCTTGGGCAAGTCAATCTCCTGTTCAACGAGTCGAATTGGTTGGACCAACGGCGCAGCAGAGCACTCTGCCGCGGGCGCATGTGGAAGCGCGCCCAGGGCACCACCTCCAAGGTTGCTGCCATCGTACCGAGGAGCTGTAGCTATCACCATGCAGACGGAGCGGGCATCCCCCTGAAGAGTCGGACAAGAGACCGAATGCGGCGCTCCGGTAGGCACACCAAGCCCCGTGCTGTGTCGAGGCTCACTCCCAGATACTCGAGATCCTGAGTCGGGCACAGACAACTCTTGCATTCTTTCACCACCCAGCCGAGGGACCGCAGCAGAGCCACCACCCTGCTCGTGACGTGCACACACTCCCGACTGGACTTTGCCCGAATCCACCAGTTGTCGAGATACGGAAGGACCAGGATGCCCTCTTTGCACAAGGCCGCCGCGACCACTACCATCACGTTTGTGAAGGTGCGGGGGGCCGTGGCGAGACCAAACGGCATGGCCGGAAATTGGAAGTGGCCCCACAGAAGAGCGAAGTGGAGAAACCGTTGATGAGACGGCCGGATGGGAATGTGTAATGTGGTCTGCAGCGGCTGTGGAAGATCCTGCAGCAGGGGCTCTGAGGAGGGGGGAGATAAGGTGCTGAGGGACCCAGCTAGCAACGCAGTGGGTATGGGGAAAGCCTCCGGGATGCAACGTGCAGGTGTAACACAAGCAAGCTATTAATGTACCCTTCGGCTGATTACATTTCACATATAATACAGCCAGAGAAAAAAGCATTGTAGAGACTTAAACCACCTTTCCTCTTCTTGTGTGGGGTTTCATTTATTTATTTATTTATACATTTAAAACAAAAAGCAAGGAAGGCTCAGGGAAACCAAGACTGTTTAAGAAAAGGATTTTGAAAGTCCACGTGCCTCCACAGCATGATTAAGTGTGTGGAAACTGCTGTTTAGAGCTGTTTCCTCTAAAAAGAAACACTGAAGAGAAAAACAAAACAGCCGCTGGCACCGAAAAAACTGTCAGGTATTCGCAGAACTGAGAAGGGAACTGTCAGTCATTCACTGTGCTGGCATAGAGAAACTTTCAAGGTCAGGGTAAGGCAATTACAGTGACTGAAAGTAGGGAAATTAGAGTGGGATCCCTCCGCAGCCATTCAGACCTCCATGGTAGGGGCTGAAAGGTGTTTCTGGGGAGGGATGTAGAAGCTCAATCCAGCCATAGGAAAATTACAGTGAGCATGCTTAATTAGGCCGAGCCCAAAACAGTCAGGATCCAAAACCCTGACTTAAAACCTCAACCAAATGGTATATTGAATAAGACAGGTACAATAATCAGTAGGACGTACAAAGTAACCCGGCTGCAGTTTGTGGACTAAAAAGTCAAAGTAGGCACTTCCAAACTCAGGGGCAGCCGGTCCAGATACAGCTGAAAGCATCCCAGAGCAGCTGAGGCAAGGAAGAAAAAACAAAAACAGAGTACTCACAGTTTTCTTACAGAAAATGATACCTGAACTTCCTGGAGGTATCCAAACTCTCGTGGTAAAGACTCAGTGCAGCGTAAAGCCAATGGAGAGCTCCCCCGAAGCCAAGCTCCGGAGTTCCCAAGTTCCTCAGGGGAAGCAAGATGCTGGGGGAAGAGCAGAGCTGATGCCTGAGGTCCCTGTGTTTCTTCTGACAGCCTATGCAGCGTAAACCTGAATAAGGCACAGGGAGAACTAAAAAGAAATAACTGCGTCCCGCAGGAACAGGCATTTAACAATATTCCCCAAAATAGGTAATGCCTCAGCCAGCCTTCTTGTTGGGCACAGTGGGGAATGGAACCCATGAGCCCTGCACCCTTCGTCAGTGACTCAGCATTGTACTGTGGCTCTGAATTGCATACTGTTCTCTATCCATGCCTTCTGTACTTTTTATCCATTATGTTCATACATAGGCAGAGAAAAAAAAAAAAGTAACCTCTGCACAACTGACATCTAGCAAGTGTTGTGGAAAAAAAAAAAAACCTGAAACAACAATATAGCTTTTAGAAGCCAGCAGAGAAGTAATCTGGCTTCCCGCCAAAAACCGAGGCTCATTAGCTATTCAAAATGGCCACCAGCAAAAATAAAACACCAAAAGAGTGAATTAAAACCCCCAAAAGCTAAGGAATTAACTTAAAAAGTCACAGAAGAAGGTGGGAGGGTTGCAGGCATGAGAGAAATGCCTAAAATCGCTGAAAAATCAAGAAAAATCAATCGAGTTACCACAGAGCTGCAAACAGCAGTTGGAGAAGACATGCCAGGTCTAAAGAAACTGCAGCACAGCTCTTGCAGATGCCAGAGTCAGTCATTGTACCTCTGCGGGACCCACAAATCACACATTGAGGTTTGGCAGCCATGCTAAGGCAACCTGCTTCCAGGGGGAAAGAAGGAAACAGGAACAGGGAAGCCCACAGCAAAGGGACTAACTGTATTCAAATCAGTACAGCTTTAAATTTAAAACTTTTTTTTTTTTTTTTTTTTTTACAGAAAACAAAATACTCCCCAGAATCCTAGGGGTGCCCTGAGCAAAATCGCCAGCAAAAGAAACCCCAAAAATGCCAGGGGAACCCGTGCACAAGTGTTAAAAAGTGCCCTTAAAAAGCACACTTTAGAAATCCAAAATGGCCGCCGCACTTTTTCACCCACAATAAAAAAAGGCACGAAAATACAAAGGTAACCAAATAATATGGAAAAGAAAGAAAACGACCCTCTAATACAGGGCAAGCGAAAAAAATCAGGAAAAAGTGCAATTCGGAAGCCAGGGGAGCCGACAGAGCCTCTGACAATGCAAAAAACAACAGAGCTGAAAAGATAAAGCAAGGAAAATTCCTACCAGCTCAGGGAACAGCAAGGAACTCAGCCAACTCCTCCAAGTGACAGGCAATGCTGTAGCAGGTATGGCTCTTCCCCGAACAGTCTTGGGGAGAGCTCAACCCAGGTTTCAGATATTCCCAGGCAGGAAGGCAGGAGCCCAATGCAGGTCTGGCTTCCCCCAGGATGTCCCCCTCCTTTTTTTTTTTTAAAGATACAGCTACCTAGCAAAGAAATGGTAAATAAAGGACCCAAAATAAAACCCCAAAAGAACTAACTAGTGTTGCTCCTTCAAGTGTCACTTAGGGTGCCCAGAAAGGGCACAGAAGTCTGCAAGCTGCAAGGAGACTGGACACACTGGGGGCTTCTGGGAGCTCCGTCTGCATATATACAAAAGACTTGATTGGTCCAGTCTCCAGGCTGCAGGAGGAGGGGCACTACCCGATGTTGGAGGACTAAACTGGATTACCGAACAGGAATCAGTGTTTAGTTCCTGTCCCAATTAACTTCGAGGGATCAGTTTGCAACAGCTGCACACCAATTAGGAGCCTTTGCACTAGGTCAGGGGTGGGGAACCCTGGTCCTGGAGAGCCGCAGACCAGTCAGGTTTTCGGGATATCCCTAATGAATATTCATGAGACATATATGCATTAGAGATATCCTGCCAACCTGACTGGTTTGTAGCCCTCCAGGGCTGGATTTGGAGACCCCTGCCTTACACCTCTGTCATTTAAGATTGTGAGTGGGCAAGGTACAGATGTCCTAGACATCGAAAGGGTATATAGAATGTGTCACATTCCTCCTCGATTCTCACCACCACCAAAAAGGTTGTCTAATAGACAATATTTTGGTGGTGGTGAGAAGTGAGAAGGAACGTGACAAATTCTATCTAACCTTTTTGATGTCTTGGACATCTGCACCTTGCCTACTCACAATCTTAAATGACAGAGGTGTAAGGCAGGGGTCTCCAAATCCAGCCCTGGAGGGCTACAAACCCGTCAGGTTGGCAGGATATCTCTAATGCATATATATCTCATGCATATTCATTAGGGATATCCCGAAAACCTGACTGGTCTGCGGCTCTCCAGGACCAGGGTTCCCCACCCCTGCACTAGGTGATAGCAAAATCTCAATCCCCAGCCCTCCTTTTGAGGATACCCAGTTGTCTAGAATCATTATACAAAACTTCAGTTTTATGCTGGAAGATTGGAAAGCTAAGCTTTTACAGGTGGGCTTATAAAAATTGCTTCCTGAAATATGGGATGGAAACAGGTATGGATCAAGAAAGGGCTACTGGGGCAATAAGCCAGGCACTCAGTTCTCAAAGCAGAAATCCTGTGTTACAGCACAGTGCTAAAGCTCTAACGCAGAGTTTCCTAACGCAAGTTTAACACCTATACTGTAAGCAAACATGCAAATGAGTTGTGTACAAAAGGTCTGAGTAGAAAAATGATAGAAAACCAGACTCATGAACACATGTTAGCAATTTGGCCCCTGTACGTATGTGTTCGATTGCTGAAAAAAACATGTTGAATGGTAGAAGACCAACAATCATGCATTTCCACCCGGCCACTGCTGAAAATTCATTGGTAGTATGGTGGCCCCAAACCTCCAAAAAAAAAAAAAAAGTTTCCTTGTTAGCCTTTATCCCCATTTCCCAAACCTCCCAAAAAAATGTTCCCTCACAGTCCAGTACCCCCAGTAGCTCTGAAACCCCCTTATCTGATCCCCCCTGGTAATTCCCTGTTGAGGGGCAGAAGTGATGCCCATAGGCTTCTGCCACTGTGCTGCAGTCTTGGAAAATGGCAGTGCCTCATCACGGCCCAATGCATCCTTGGATGCACCGGGTAGGGTTAGCCAAAGAAGGCAAAAGCTGCCTTATATGGCAGACTGACTTTGCCTAGTGCATTTTAGGATGCACCATATGGGCTCAGGTAACACCATATTCCATGGCAGCATGGGGCAGGAGTGTGTGTGGGGGAAAATCAGATTTGGGGGGGGGGAGGGGGTGGCTAAGAACTACGAGGGATTCAGTGGGTTGGGCTAGGGGCCACCAGACCACCTTAAAAGATTTGAAGGCTTCAGAGCCACTGGTCAACCAATAATTATTTGGTTGCGTTAGGGTTGGTGGATGGGGGTGAATGGGAATGTGTGATAGGAGGGGTCTGGACTTCCTTGGGTCATCTGAGGTGGTGTGTCAAACTTCACCTCAGATGATCCTTTTGCTCCCTGCTGAGTCTTTTTTTTACATCAGTAGCAATTAAAAATTCATTATTTTGCATGTGCTTAGCATACCCACTGCACTATGCTTTAGCAAAGTGGCTTTGCTGGTGAAGTTTTCTGTGCTAGCTTGCTTTCTGCATTGGGAAGTAAGGCTAGTGTGGAAAAATCTCTAGAAAAACGCTAAATAGAGCACTACAGTTTGCTGCATCAAGTCCTAAGTTATTAAGGAATCATTCATGCCTACTAAGCATCTGCCATATTTTACACCACTTACTACTTTTACAGTACAGTTACTTTTGCCTCTAAAAGTGCCCTCAAGGGGTCAAACTAAAAAATAATTTACGTATTTACTTAATTTAGTAATTTGAATATTTATTAAATTGCCCTTTTCATGGTACAGAGCATATGCTCAGGTTATAAAATTGAGTTGCAATTAGGCGCACACTAATTCATCATGTTTTCACGGTTTGGTCTGCAGCAACAAATATCACTCATACCGACTCTTGGCATATTTTTCAGATTCTGTATCAGAAGGTTTCAAATAGAAAATGTCTTGAGAACTCAAATTACCTGTAAATGTCCCGCAATGACTCGGCCATCTGGAAACAGGTAATTTGCAACACTGCACACAGCCTTCTCTATACCTAATGACTTGCAGTGCTCTCGAGCTTCCAAACAAGCAAACTTGTATTTAGATTGGGGTCGACCAATCACAGACAGCATCCCACTCGGAACTGCATCAGATGCCTGCTGCATAGCCTCTGCCCGAACTTTCACAGCATACAATGCTGAGAGAGAGAGAAATATATCAGATAAAATTCAGTATCTATTATTGGACTTAAAGCATAGTTACTCACCTGTAACAGGTGATCTCCAGGAACAGCAGGAATTTAGTCTTCACATATGGGTATCGTCGGTACCGACGGAGCCTGTGCGGGAACGCTCCCCAGCGTCCAATAGGAAAGCTTTTGGGAGCATCCCACAGTGCCTGCGTGCTGCCTTCCCGCCTTTCACAACTGTCCCTCTCCAGTTGAGTTTAAAGCTGAGACAAAAGGGGCCTGCTGAGACAAAAGGGGCCTGCTGAGACAAAAGGGGCCTGCTGACTCCCGACGCCCAATCCGGGCCCAGCAAGGGATTTTAAATACACGCGCCTTCAGGCGCCGACATCCGGCAGCCCCCACCACCACCAGCAGCTCTCCCCTTCCCGGGGATCGAGCCACCGGCAGCAGCAGGGGCCTGCTGACTCCCGACGCCCAATCCGGGCCCAGCAAGGGATTTTAAATACACGCGCCTTCAGGCGCCGACATCCGGCAGCCCCCACCACCACCAGCAGCTCTCCCCTTCCCGGGGATCGAGCCACCGGCAGCAGCAGGGGCCTGCTGACTCCCGACGCCCAATCCGGGCCCAGCAAGGGATTTTAAATACACGCGCCCTCAGGCGCCGACATCCGGCAGCCCCCACCACCACCAGCAGCTCTCCCCTTCCCGGGGATCGAGCCACCGGCAGCAGCAGGGGCCTGCTGACTCCCGACGCCCAATCCGGGCCCAGCAAGGGATTTTAAATACACGCGCCTTCAGGCGCGCCCGCGACTGGCGGGCCCGCGCCTGAGGGCCTCGCCAGAGGGCCCTTTGGCGTGGCCCTTAGGCGAAGCACGAGAGGCGGCACACCAGATGCCTCACCAGTGACCTAACTGCCGGACACCTGACCAAGATTCCAGCGTTCTACCAACATCTGAACTGTGAGAATGTGTTTTCGTTGAATATCTCCATCTATTGTAAGCCACATTAACGTACAAAGTAACCTGATAGCATCATAACGTATTAGATACTATCTTAGCAATACAATCTTACCAGTTGGAAGTCAATTTAAACTGCCAGCTTTGCACTTCTTACAGTGTTCACATTACTGCAATACTGCATTCTCTCTGTAAAGTTAGTCATTATCTTGCATGCAAACTGTACCTGCTCTATTGTGCGCTCTCATATAATTACTCCTCTACAGTGTCTCACACACAATCCAAACCCTCAGAATGGCCCTCCAGGTCGCTGTCATTCTTAGCCTCTACCTCCTCACCCACTGGCTTGGAACCTCCCAATCTCTCTACATACCACATGGCAGGATTCCAATCCTGAATAGCCATGGAAAAAGATGGAATAGTCCTCCTTACTTCAACACAGAAAGTAACACCTACTCACGCCACTCCCACCTGATACATGTAGCACTCCAGCTATCCAATACACCCAACCAGGAAAAACCTTGTAGATGCCGACCCCTAAAATGTGCCATCATTAACGCACGTTCCATCCGCAAAAAATGGCCTGTTGTCCTTGACACAATCTCCTTCTATGACCTTGAGATCCTCATGATCACAGAAACATGGCTATCACCAGAAGACAACGTCCTCCTCAATCAACTACTTCCCCCCAATTTTTCCATACACACGAAACATAGGGAAAACAAAAAAGGAGGAGGGGTGCTCATAATCTCCAAATCAGACCTCAACTTCCAGATTGTGGACTCTTCTAGCACAACCAGCCTGGACACTCTCTCTGTTGCTAACCAACAATTCTCCCTTACCCTATTATATAGAACACCATCTACGTCTCCAGTTGACCTTCCAACCATCATTGACCTTGCAGCTAACACCCGCACTCCCAACAAACCAATTTGGATAATGGGTGATTTCAATCTCCCATCGCTACACCAAAACCACGCAAATGCGTTCCTTGATGCAATGGAAGAGCTGGGTCTCAAACAAATCATAAATGAACCCACACATACAAAAGGGAACATTCTGGACTTGGTTTTTATGCCACATCCAGTCAAGGACAAAAGCCACAATCTGCCAACATCAGTCGTGGATGTACCCTGGTCCGACCACAAATTGATCATTATCCAGATTCCCAGCAACAATGACCAGCTGAACAGAAGCCAACCCAAGAACATCACCTCTCGAACTTCCACTAGATGCTTCCGCCCCTTCGATAGGGAACTCATCCTTTCGGAGACCCCATCACTCATCAACAAAACAACACCTGACCTTGATGAACTAATCTCTCACTGGAATTCCAGCCTGCTTGCCATCTCACAACACCCAAACCCTAAAAATACAGCAAGAGCGAAAAGAAAATCCGCCCCATGGTTCTCTCCTGACCTACGCGCTTCCCTCATGCAACTACGTAGACTCGAACGCCGATGGCGCCGATCACGCTCACCGGAAGATCAGACCGCATACCTAACCCACCTTGCAATACATCGAGGAACAATCTCTATCAGAATGAGACAATATCACACTGACACCCTAAAGAGGTCATTGAATAAACCTCGTGACCTCTTCAATTTGGTCAAATCCCTCTCAAAGGAACCATCACCCGAGCAACACATCAACATACACCCACAAGATTTCGCTGATTATCTGCAATCCAAGATTGTACAAACTAACAAGGTCACAGCAGTCCAATATCAAGAACCAGCGGACCTCTCTCCACTTAACTTTTTTTCCACACCATCCAATAAATGTATTGAGAACACCATAGCATCACTCAACACCTCCACTGCACAGACCGACCCATGTCCAGCTTTTTGGATCAAGGAACTACGAGATGTGCTCAGTCCTGTCATCGCAAATATAATGAAACTCTCCTTTACAACAGGTTATTTTCCCACTTCACTCAAGCAGACTTCCATTAGACCATTACTGAAAAACCCCAAACTGGACCCCCAAAGGGTGGACTCCTATCGACCAATAGCCAGCATCCCCATCTTAGCCAAAATAATTGAGAAGGAAGCACAACGGCAAATTCAAGATCACATAGACTCTGTTGCTCCCTTAGATAACTGCCAACATGGGTTCAGAGAACATCATGGGGTTGAGACACTACTCACTGGTCTAATCAACAATATCATCACAGGAATTGACAACATCCATCAAGGTTTTGTCCTCATCTTCCTAGACATCGCCGCGGCTTTTGACTCCGTGAGTCACGAAATCCTCCTGGGAAGACTAAAAGAAAAGGGTGTCTGCAACAAGGCACTAAAATGGTGCAAGTCTTATCTGGACGATAGATGGCAATATGTGAAGTCTGGATCAGAAGAGTCTAGCCACTTCCATCAAAAACAAGGGGTACCTCAAGGATCCTCATTATCCTCCTTACTCTTCAATATCTACATGCAGCCCATTTGCAATATCATAAGATCATTCAACGTAAACTGCATGATATATGCAGATGACATTCTTTTATACATGCCTTTCTCCACAACCCACATGGACCTGACCCCACTCACAGATTGTTTCAATGCAGTTTCAACATGGCTCCAGACACAGAACCTACGTATCCAGCATAAAAAAACAGAGGTCCTTTTCATCTCCAGAGACTCCAGCTTTACGCCCCCATCCCACGTCAGTGTCAAGGAAGCTGATTTGCAAACTAAAGACGCAATAAAATATTTGGGAGTTACCCTGGACCAACATCTAGACATGAGACGCCACATAAGCAGCGTAGTCAAAGCCATCTACTTCAAAATCCGTTCCCTCAAACACCTACGCTCCCTGCTGGACCCAGACGATTTCCGTACCATATATCAAGCGCTGATCCTGCCGCATTTTGACTTTGCAAATGCCATCCTACAAGGTCTCCCCCAATCCACACTAACCCCCTTACAGTTGGCCATGAATGCCGCAGCTAGGGTCCTCTACGGTGCATCCAGAGACGACCACGTGACTCTATTCTCAAACAGCTACACTGGCTACCAATTCACGGGAGAATCACCTTCAAATCCCTTGTATTAGCATTTAAGGCAATCAAAGGCACCTCATCCCTCTCACTCACGAATCTAATCCACATGGTCCCCCCCAACAGAGCAAGAAGAACATCAGCTGTAAACTTGCTAGCAATACCAAAGGCTTCAACAAAGTCCAACACGAACACCACAAACAGGGCATTCAGTTTTTATGTACCAAAATGCTGGAACACCCTACCCCCTGACATTAGAGCCATTACCAATCTATATCAGTTCAGGAAGGCTCTCAAAACATACCTTTTCTGCCAATACTTCCCAGACAGCAACTGAACTAGATATCCCCTCCAAGAAATGACCCAATCTAGAAATGCCCTCACACTGCAGTGTAGATAGTTTATGTATATAGTTAACCCAGTTATCCAAGTTTGTACTCCTGTTCAATGTAAAACCTGACAGTTTGTCGTTATGGTCGTTTTGTTATGATGTAAACCGCGCTGATTCTAAATGGCGCGGTATATAAGAAACTGTAATAAATAAATAAATAAATAAATAATAAATAAATAAATAAAAGAGAGAGGGAAAGAGAGAGAGAGAGAGAGAGAGATACATCTCCTAGGGGAGGTGGGTGGGTTGTGAAGACTAAATTCCTGCTGTTCCCGGAGATCACCTGTTACAGGTGAGTAACTATGCTATCTCCAGGAACAAGCAGGAATGCAGTCTTCACATATGGGGACTCCCTAGCTGCAGATGCCAGGGAGAAGGCCCCAGAAGTTGTGTGCCCTTGTTAAAGGGCTCCACTTCCCCCATGGACCTCTGGCATCCTACCAGGGATGGTGGGTAGGAGTTGATTAAGTGTGGAACAGGTGTTGAAGAACAGCCTGACCAAACAAGGCATCCCGGCGGGAGTCCTTGTCTAAGCAGTAATGGGCTGTGAAGGTATGAACCGAAGCCCAAGTAGCTGCTTGACAGATGTCGTCGATAGACACAGAGTGAAGAGGAGCCATAGAGGCTGCCATGGCTCTCACATTGTGAGCTGTGACATGGCTTTCAAGAGGAAGATTTTTACTTTCATATGCAAAAGATATACACTGTGCAATCCAGCTGGACGGTGTTCTATTGGAGACTGGAAGTCCCAAATGACTAGGATCAAAAGCAACAAAGAGTTGAGAGGACTTCTTTGTTGCTGTGTCCTTTGCAAGCAAAAGGCCAAAGCCATTTTACAGTCCAAAGTATGAAGATTCTTTTCTGCATTTGAGGCATGAGGCCTTGGGAAGAATACAGGAAGGCAAACTGCTTGATTTAAATGAAAAGGTGACACCACCTTTGGCATAAAGTGTGGATGAGTCCTAAGGACTACCTTATCATGATGGAACCTTGTATAAGGAGGATCAGCCACCAACGCTTGCAATTCACTGATGCAACATGCTGATGTGATTGCAATAAGAAAGATGACCTTCCAGGAAAGGAATTTCAAAGAGGTAGTGGCTAATGGTTCAAAGGGTGGTTTCATGAGCTGCCCAAGAACAAGATTTAAGTCCCATGCCACTGGTGGTGGCTTAATGGGAGGCTTAGTTAAAAGAAGGCCTCTCATGAATCTCGCTATGAGAGGAAATAGGTTGTCCATTTAGAGACTTGAAAGAAGCTGCAGTAGCACTCAAATGAACTCTCACTGAATTGGTCTTAAGCCCTGCATTTGATAAATGAAGGAGATTTATTTATTTATTTATTTACATTCTCTTATATACCGCGCTATTCTGCATCAGTGCAGTTTACATTGAACAAACTGAAATTACATTGAACAGGTTATTATAACTTGGAGATAACTATTTTACAGGGAACATGGGCTACGGAGGGTTAAGTGGCTTGCCCAAGACCACAAGGAGCACCTGTGGGACTAGAAACCCCAGTCCTTCCGGCCCAAGGTTGCTGTCCTCTAGTGGGATTTGAACCCCCGACCTTCCGGCCTGAAGTACCTTGCCCCAACCACTAGGCCACTCCTCCACTCCAGTAATTGATTCCAGAGGTATCGCAAGAGGGTTAAGACCCTTCTGCGAGCACCATATGGTAAACCTTTTCCACTTAAATGCAGAAGAGCGTCTTGTGGAAGGCTTTCTGGAAGCATAAAGGATATCCTTTACCTGCTGGGAAAAGTTAAGACCGTGAAGTTCTAGGCTTTCAGCAACCAGGCCCTGAGATGCAGAGACTGTGGATTGGGATGCCACAGCATCCCGTCCTCTTGAGAAAGGAGATCTGGAGCAGATCCTAACTCCAGAGCAATGTTCCCTCTAATTTTCTGTAGGCTGTGTGCGCATAAAATATCAGCTTTGTGCAGCTTTTGAAGGAAGGTTAATTTTTTGTGCACCACATAACGACACTCGGAGTTATATACTTTAAAATTTGACTACACGTCAGTATACAGTATGTACACCACATTGATTTTAATCAAATTAAATGAAAATAGACGATTACTAAATGAAGTGGGAAATTTCTAGTAATTACAATCATAACTTTTAAATTTTAAGACGTCTGTGTTGTTTTCTATCAGAATCAGAGCCGTAATTTTTGTCCGCTCTGTTGTAAAGTATGTGGACTCGCTTGGCGAGGTGTGTGCGTGCGTGCGTACACGCGCACAGCTTAGAGGGAACAGTGCTCCAGAGGCGGAGCTTGAGAGAGATGTAAGAACAGAGGGTACCACATTTGCCGTGGCCAACGTGGAGCTATGAGGATATGACCTCTGCCTCTCTGAAGCTTGAACAGGGTTTTGGGAATTAGGGGAATGGGTGGAAAGGCATACAGGAAGTCCTGACCCCAATGGAGGAGGAAAGCATCCCTGGCCTGACAACCCTGAGCCGGAATTCTGGAACAGAACCGGGGAAGTTTGGCATTCAGTGGACTTGCAAAGAGGTCTATGTCCGGGGTTCCCCAAATTTGAAAAATTTTGGCCACCAGGTTTGCATGGAGAGACCATTCGTGTGGAAGCAGAACTCGACTGAGTCTGCCTGCCCAAGAGTTTTGAATGCCTGGAAGATTCACCGCGAGGAGATGAATCTGATGCTCTCTGGTGAGGGCCCATAGTCGCAAAGCTTCGTTGCAGAGCGACAGAAAGCCTGTTCCACCCTGCTAGTTCACATAGAACATGGCTACTTGATTGTCCATTTGGATTAGGACCATCTTGTAGCTGAGCTGGGTGTGGAATACTCGAAGAGCAAGGAAGATTGCTCTGAGCTCCAGGAGACTGATGTGTAGAGAGGCCTCCTGTGGAGTCCAGGCACCCTGGGTAGAGAGATCTTGCAGGTGGGCTCCCAAAACCACCTGTGAAGCATCTGTTGTGGCTTGGGGTGGGGGTTGCTGAAAAGGAGAACCCACCAGAAGGTTTTGGGGTGACTGCCACCATTGGAGGGACAAAATAAGGTGATCTGAGTTTGCTATTTTGTCTGACAGGCAATCTGACGCCTGAGTCCACTGAGTGGATAAAGTCCACTGGGCTGCCCTCATATGGAGGGAAGCATAAGGAACCACATGCACGGTGGATGCCATGTGGCCTAACAACTGTAACAGTTCCCGAGCAGTGAGGTGAGGTTTTAGCACTGCTTGGGAAGCTAACTGCACAATACGAAGGCAGCGGGGCTGTGGAAGGAAGGCCCGTGTCTGTCTGGTATCCAGCAGAGCTCCTATAAACTCTAGGGACTGAGTGGGAGCAAGGTTGGATTTTGGGAAGTTTATGAGAAGTCCCAAATACTGAAGGATGCGCATTGTGCGAGAGAGAGAGCAACCCTGGCCTCTGACTCTGAAGGGGCTCGAATGAGCCAGTCGTCTAAGTAAGGGAAGACGAATATTCCCAGGGTGCGGAGAAATGCTGCCACTACAGCCATGCATTTTGTGAACACCCTTGGTGCAGAGGCCAGGCCAAAAGGAAGAACCCTGTATTGGTAGTGCTTCATTGAAACAGAAAGCAAAGGAACTTTCGGTGAGTTGGATGGATGAGAACATGAGTGTACGCATCCTTGAGATCTAGAGAACAAAAGCCAATCCTGACTCTGAAGGTATGGCAGCAGAGTTCCTAAAGAGATCATTTTGAACTTCTCCTTGAACAGGAATTTGTTCAATTCTGTGAGGTCTAAAATAGGTCTGTGTCCTCCTGTGTTCTTTGAAATAAGGAAATAGGGGGAGTAAAACCCTGTACCCCGTTGGGGAATGGGCACCTCTTCTATTGCCCCTTGAGCAAGGAACACAGTGACCTCTTGAGCTAACCGGTCGTTGAGAGAGGTCTGAGAATTGAACTCTCTTACCATTGTAGGAGGGGGCATGCTGAGGAAATGCAGCTTGTACCCCTCTCTTACAATAGAGTTCAATTTTCTGCTGTTATCTGACCCCATCTGGGGGCAAAATGACACCACCTTCCTGGGATGGTGGAGGGTTCTGAGCCGTTCAGGGCCAGGAAGGCAAAGTTCTCTAGATAGGAGTCAAAGCCCCTGTGGAGGCTGAGTCTGCTGAGCCGTTTGAGGCTTAGTTGCTTTTGTCTTTCTTTGCCTAGGTTACTGCTGCCTCTTTTGGGCAGACTGACCTAAACAATGCCCCTGCTGGGTATAGGAGGGATAAAACTTCTTCTTCTTACTGAAGAAAAGTTTCTTAGAGGATTTATCCAAAGTGAAATTGTCAGCATCTATCTCATTAGCTTTTTCCTGCCAATTCTTGCCAAAGAGATTCTCTCCTGTGCAAGGAATATTCCCTAGTTTGTCCTGTACCCAAATTTCCAAGTCAGATGCCTGGAGCCAGGCAATTCTACGTGCACCTATGGCAATGGCAAAGGTTCTGCTTATGCACTCAAAGCAGTCAAAGGCTGCACGATTAACAAACTTGGAAACATCCTGAGCATGTTTGATAAGTGCGAGATAATCTTGCCTTTTATCATCAGGAAGGAGAGGGCTCATAAGCTCTAAATCTCCTGTGACCTCTTTAAGGAACACTTCCATATACAAGATATAGGAACTGATCCTAGCAGAAAGCATGAAAGCCTGGAAGGTTCGACATCCAAGTCCTACATTCATGTCCTGGAGGATTAGATGCATGCCTTTTTGCACTCTTTATCCTTCTCATTGCTGATTCCACCACCATAGAATGGTGTGGTAATTGAGTCTTCTGAAACCCAGGACAAAGAGGAACTCGATACATGGTATAGAGTCTTCGAGAGTGAGGAGATGTGGTTAGAGGTGTTTCCCACATCCTTAACATGAGATCATGCAAGATCTCATGAATAGGTAAGGTAGCTGCCTCCTTGGGAGCTTTAGGGTATTGTAGGATTTCTAATTCCTTTGCCCTAGGCTCTTTTTCAGGAGCCACTGTGATGGAAAGACCTCGGGCCACATCTCAGATAAAATCCTGAAAGGACATATCCTCTGGTGGAGACATCCTACGCTGAGAAGAATCATCCTCAGGAAGAAGTACTCTGGTATCGGCAGAGCTTTCAGAGTCTTCAGATTCATCCGAGGATTCAAAGTATCTCCGATCCGGGTGATCGTGCAAGGCACGGTACCAGTACCGATCAAAGTCAGTATCAAAGTGGTCCGGTACCGACTTGTCGATGCCTGATAAAGACGCATGACTCGGTCCCGATAGAATACCTGCTGATGTGGATGCAGTCAGTGCCGGTACCGGTTGAATTGTCTGAAGCGGTTTCAGGGGCATCGAGGCCGTGAGAAGAGCTGCCAGACTGCGTTCAATAGCCAAGAATCTCTGGTCTATCGACGCTGCCCATCAGCATGGCACCAGTAGTTCTGCCGAGGTTGAAGCCTCAAGAACATCCTGGAGCCCCGTTAATGCTTTGGAACCCAAAGCCTCACGCCGGGACCAATGTTCCCTCTAATTTTCTGTAGGCTGTGTGGGCATAAAATATCAGTTGTGCAGTTTTTAAAGGAAGGTTAAATTTTTGTGCGCCACATAACGACACTCGGAGTTATATACTTTAAAATTTGACTACACATCAGAATACAGTATGTACACCACATTGATTGCACTAGAAAATATTGTAGAACTTGTGAAAACCATAAATACATAACAACTTTTAAATTTTAAGATGTCTGTGTTGTTTTCTATCAGAATCGAAACCATAATTTTTGTGCGCTCTGTTGTAAAGTATGTGCGCTCGCTCGGCGAGGTGTGTGCACGCGCACAGGCACACAGCTTAGAGGGAACAGTGCCCGGGACAATTTTGCTGGTGAAAGTCCCTCAAGGGCAACGCCAGAGGCATCTCGATATCTAGAAGGAGATCTACCCTTTGAGGACCAGCTAGATTTATGTTTAGTTACCTGAGATCCATGGGAGGAAGACAAAGCCCTGGAAGACGTTGATGCCACGGAGGCTGCATCGGAGGGAAAAAGGGTGCTAAGTTTAGCAGCTCAGTTTTGCTGGCCCCTTTTCGACATCATCCCACAGGCAACACACTCTGAAATAGAGTGGTCAGGACCTAAACATTTGAGGCACCACTCATGGGTGTCGGTGACGGAGATGGTACCGCCACACTTAGAACACTTTTTAAAACCCGAACGGGTTTTTCCAATTTGAAGGAAAAAGTTGGGCCTAGTGCCCAAAATGGTGCGTGGCACCTGAGGAGAGAATTACTGGAAAAGACTCCAGAAAGAAAGGTTTTTTTTGTTTGTTTTTAGAAAAAAAGAAAGAAGAACCGGCGGTACCGGTGTAGCATCAAGGGAAGGCAGACACGACCACAAAAAAGAAGAATAGAAGGGAATTTTTTTTTCTGCGGTGACAGGATGTGCGACCTGTCGGCTCCGCGGAAAACGAAGAACTGGAGAGGAACAGTTGGGAAAGGCGGGAAGGCAGCACGCAGGCACTGTGGGATTCTCCCAAAAGCTTTCCTATTGGACGCTGGAGAGCGTTCCCGTGCAGGCTCCAACGGTACCGACAAAACCCATATGTGAAGACTACATTCCTGCTTGTTCCTGGAGTTAAAACATCGCTTTCTAACAAAATCATGACTCCATGTTTTTTGACACTCTCATTTCTGGGCAGCACTAACTGTAGGAAACATTTACTTGAAACAGGTGTTTTCTGTAGACAGGAAGATCAATCAGGCATACAAATAGATGACATTATCTGATAGTTCCAGGACAGAATGCCTCTCCCCGAGTTTTTTTTTTCCATTTGATCATTTTATTAAGTATTTAGTATCATTACAAACATCACTTAACATGTATCAAACTGCACATAACATTTATGTATCAAACTTCCCACAACATTTGTATTTATTAACAATTATATATTCTATTTATTAATTCATATAATATTACTCTAAATACTCTATCGTCCCCTTTCTAACCACCCTCCCCCGCTCATCCATCCACATCCATTATTGAATTAATATCCTCTCTCCTTTCACCCAATCACCATTTATCCTTCCAGTAAAATTGTATTTAAATTTTGTATAAAATCCCTCTCATATTTTCTCTAGCACGCCCACTCATTCTTCCTTCCATTTTTCCCAACCACTTACACACACTCTTCCATTGTTCCACAACTTTCTCACCTGTCCCCCGCCTCATCTCCGTCAATCTATGCATCAAACACATCTCTGCCACTCTTTTCACAAATCCTGCCTTATGTGGCATGGATTTCCCCTGCCAATGTTGTGCTATTTCTTTTCTAGCAGCTACTATACAGTGATGTATCTCTCCACTAACTCTCTTTGGAATGTCCACATCTAATTGATGTAGTAAACAAATCTCTGGCTTTCTTTGTATTTGATATCCTGTCATGTTATATATCAACTGCAAAATCTCAATCCAAAAGGCTTGTATCCTCTTACAATTCCACCAAAATATTCTAGTGTAGACTAGAGTTCAAAATTAGTTTAAAATTTTAAGTATGCATGACCCTTCCTGTATGCTACTGTCCCCCCTCAGTCAATTTAAAGCACATAATCAGCTCTTGGAAAAGTGGGTGGGAGTATGACTGAATAATCCTACTGTCTATGGAGAACCTCTGTTACGGGTAACCAACTCTGCTTTCTCCATCTACAAGTAAAATTGAATCAGGCACATGAGTGAATGATTCCTAAGCTCATCCATTTCTGAGAAAACTGTCCCAATATAGTCTAAAAAGCAACTTGCTCACATACAAGAGTTGAACAGTTTATATGGATAGTACTCGACCAAAGCACTATCCCTGACTGAAGACAGGTTCAGGCAGTAATGAGAAGTAAAAATAATTAGTGAAGATAAGGTGGCTGTCTTACAGAAGCTCTTCAAAGATGCAGATTTCAAAAGAGCTAAAGTTGAAAAAGTTTCCTTACTGCCACCAGAATTTAGAAACATAAAAGAGACAGTGGAATTGCAATGGGCTAAACTAAAGGTGGCAATAAAAGGGGCAACAGATAAATATGTAAGGAAAGTAAATAAAAACAAGAGGAGAAGGAAACCTACCGTATTTGGTTCTCCAAAGAAGTGGCTGCTCAAATAAAGGCAAAAAACAGCTTTCACAAAATTCAAATGCTTGCAAATAGAGGAACACAGAAAGGAATAGAGGATTAAACGAAAAGAGACAAAAAGAGAAATAAGGAAAGCAAAATCAAAGGCAGAGGAAAAGATGGCCAAAGATGTGAAGTGTGGCGACAAAACTTTCTTCAGGTATATTCGGGAGATGAGGAAAATCAGAGATGGAATTGCAGGACTCAGAAGTGCTGAGAACGGATTCATGGAAAGTGACACTGAAAAAGCGAAATTGCTAAATAAAAATACTTCTGCTCTATTTTTACTAAAGAAAATCCTGGAGAAGGACCATACAAATCTGTCTAAATAAATAAATAATCTGTGACTCTCAAATATAAAAATGGGAATGAAGTAGATGATGTGTTATAACAACTTGCAAAACTGAAAGTGGACAAGGCCATGGGACCGGATGGGATACATCCCAGGATACTGAAAGAGCTCAGAGAGGTTCTTGCAGGGCCATTAAAGGATGATTTCAACAGATCCTTGGAAACAGGAGAAGTTCCTCAGGACTGGAGAATGGCTGATGTGGTACCGTTTCACAAAAGTGGTGACAGGGAAGAAGTCACAAACTACAGGCCCGTGAGCCTTACTGCGGTGGCGGGAAAAGTAATGGAGGCGCTTCTGAAGGAGCGAATAATAGACTTTCTCAAAACCAACAGGTTGCATGATCCGAGGCAACATGGTTTTACCAAGGGACGATCTTGCCAAACAAACCTGATTGAGTTCTTTGACTGGGTGACCAAAGAACTAGATCAGGGGCATGCGATGAATGTCATCTACCTGGATTTCAACAAAGCCTTTGATACCGTTCTTCATAGGAGGCTTATCAATAAACTAAGTAGTTTGGGGATGGGTCCCAAGGTGATGAACTGGATCAGAAATTGGTTGACTAACAGACAGAAGGTGATGGTAAATGGAGCTCACTCGGATGAAAGGAGGGTGATTAGCGGGGTGCCCCAGGGGTCGGTCCTGGGCCCGGCACTGTTCAATGTATTTGTGAGTGATGTTGCTGAAGGACTGCATGGAAAAGTCTGTCTTTTTGCAGATGACATGAAAATTTGCAACAGATTGGACTCCCCCTGAGGGAGTGAATAACATGAGGAAAGATCTACAAAAGCTGGAAGAATGGTCTAATGCTTGGCAGTTAAGATTTAATGCGAAGAAGTGCAGTGTCATGCACTTGGGAAGCAGAAATCCAAGGGAAATGTATGCGATAGGGGGCGAGAGGTTAGTGTGCACGGACCAGAAGAAGGACCTTGGTTGATTATTTCTGAGGATCTCAAGGTCGCAAAACAGTGTAACAAGGCAGTGGCAAAAGCCAGGAAGATATTGGGTTGCATACAAAGAGGAATTACCAGCAGAAAGGAAGAGGTACTAATGCCACTGTATAAGTCACTGGTGAGGCCTCACTTGGAATACTGTGTTCAGTTTTGGGGACCATATCTTGCAAAGGATATAAAGAGACTGGAAACTGTTCAGAGGAAGGTGACCAAGATGATTTGGAGCCTGTGTCAGAAGTCATGAGAAGAGACTTGGACCTAAATATGTACACTCTGGAGGAGAGGAGGGATAGGAGAGAGATGATTCAGACCTTTAAATACTTAAAGAGAAATAATGAACAAACAAACCTCTTCCAAAGACGGGGAAGCTGTAAAACTAGAGGGCATAACATGAAGCTGCAAGGGGGTAATTTGAAAGGCAATGTCAGGAAATACTTTTTCACTGAAAGGGTGGTGGATGCTTGGAATGCCCTCCCGATGGAAGTGTTGGGGGCAAATACAGTGACAGAATTCAAAATGGCATGGGACAGACACAGTGGATCCCTTTACAGCAACAGGATAAAATCAAAATAAACTTAACTATCTAATTTCCCAACAAACAGGGGTGTCCTACACAGAGCGGTGGATTCACCCCTAAAACAAAGATATGGGGAGGGGTGGCCTGCACAGAGCAGCAGGTGCACCTACTCTTGCCATCTTACTGGGCAGACTAGATGGACCATACTGGTCTTTATCTGCCGTCATTTACTATGTTACTATGACAGCAAATAAAGACTATATGGCTTATCCATACTAACCACTAAATTCTACAATCCATTCCTTTCCCTCAAAGATCCCCTGCTTGCCCATACATTCTTGAATTTAGATGTCCTTGTCTCCACCACATCCAAAGAGAGCCTGTTCCACATATCCACTAACATTTCCACAAAGAAATATTTCCTTAGATTATTCTTGCATCTACCCCTTTCACCCTCATCCTATGACCCCCTTGTTCCAGATCCTCCTGTCAAATGAAAGAGGTACGATTCCTGTGATTTTAAACTTGGTGGTATTTAAATGTCTCTATCATATCTCTCCTATCCTGCCTTTCTTCCAAAGTATAAATATTTAGATTTTAAGTTGGTCCTCGTATGATTTATAATGAAGACTATTGACCTCTGGACTTACTCCAGTCAGTTTCTCTCTTTATGGAGATGCTGTCTCCAGAATTGCACAAAGTACTCCAAATGGGATCTCATCAGAGACTTTAACCGAGACGCTATCATCTCCTTTTTCCTACTGTCCATTCCTCTTTCAATGTATCCTTTTGGCTTTTACTTTTGTCTTATCTACCTGTTTTGTATCCGATGATCAGAAGTTGGTCAATCATCCACAGAGTCCACTTTTCGTTTTTGCATTGAAGAGGTTTTTCACAGAGCCCAATTTTTCTGAAGTATTGCAGCTGGACATCAAGAACACTTCATGGACTGGAGTCAACAGCTCAGGGATAGGACAAATCACTATTTGATAAAAGTTTGCTGGAAATGTGGGCCCAGAAGGAGACAAACTGCCAGAGCTGTCTTTTACCAGGAATGACGTTTTGCCTTCACCTCCCATGTCAATCGATGGCCTTAAGATCACCAGGGGGAAAGGATCCTGTCTGGCATTCTCAAAAGGGATGTTTCCTGCCAGGTTGCCTTTCTGCATGGAAAGCGTAGTTACTCACCTGTAACAGGTGTTCTCCAGGAGCAGCAGGAGTCAGTCCTCACTTATGGGTGACGTCGGCGCCGACGGAGCCCTCGCGGAGCAATTTTCCCCAGCTTTCAAAGAAAGCCTTTGGGAATTGCAGCGCGCATGCGCGGTCGTCTTCCCGCCCGAAGGTGCCATCTTAGCCAGTCAGATGACATAGCTAAAAAAGACAGCATAAAAATTTGCAAAAGAACATAAGCAGACGATTGCAACTCCAAGGGGAGGAGGGAGGGTAGTGAGGACTGATTCCTGCTGCTCCTGGAGAACACCTGTTACAGGTGAGTAACTACGCTTTCTCCAGGACCAAGCAGGAAGTCAGTCCTCACTTATGGGACTCCCAAGCTCAAGGCTACCGGAGACCCTAAGCACAAAAATGAGCTCCCTCTAGCTCAGCAGCACAGAAGGATAGAATCTTCGCTGAATTATCACCCACCGGTAGCCCACATCCGGGATGGAGGGTAGGAGTTGCTCAGACCTCAAAGAGATTACGGAGGACTGCCTGTCCGAAAGCACTGTCCCTACGGGACTCCCTCTCGAGACAGTAATGGACCGCAAAAGTCTGGCTCGAAGACCAAGTAGCGGCCCGGCAGTTGTCTGCCAGCGGAACAGAGCGGAGGTAAGCCACTGACGTGGCCTTTGCCCGAACGCAATGAGCCGTGACTCGACTTTCTAAGGAGAGTCCGGCTGCCCCATAAGCCCAAGAGATACAGTCTGCAACCCAGATGGACAGAGTACGCTTGGAGACCGGGAGCCCCAATTTATTGGGGTCAAAAGACACAAAAAGCTGAGCAGCTTTACGGTGCTCCCGCGTACGGTCAAGGTAGAAGTTCAATGCCCTTCTACAGTCCAGGGTATGGAGCACCGTTTCAGCTCGGCTGGAGTGTGGTCTGGGAAAGAAGGTTGGAAGTACCACCTCCTGATTGATGTGAAAAGGGGAGACCACTTTAGGCAGAAATTTCGGGTGAGTCCGAAGGACTACCCTATTCTTGTAGAACCTAGTGTAAGGGGGATCAGACACGAGGGCCTGCAATTCACTTACGCTCCTAGCGGAAGTGAGGGCTATCAAGAACAGTGTTTTCCAAGACAGAAAACGGAGAGAACAGGTAGCCATAGGTTCAAAAGGCGGACAGGTGATCCGCTGTAAAACCACATTCAGGTCCCAGTCAGGCGCTGGCGGGCGCAGAGGTGGTTTAAGTAGAAGGAGACCTCGGAGAAACCTCGCTACGAGAGGGTCGTTGGAGAGAGGTCTGCCGTCCACCGGCACATGATGTGCTGAAAGAGCACTGAGGTGAACTTTGACGGAGTTGGACTTAAGTCCCAGATTAGAGAGGTGTAGCAAGTACTGTAAGATCACAGACACCGGGCAGGAGAAGGGATCCTGAGACTGTTGGGAACACCAGATTGCAAAGCGACGCCATTTAAGGGCGTAGCATTTGCGGGTAGAAGGCCGTCGCGAAGCCAAGACGACCTCCTCCACCTCCGCCGGCAAGAGAAGAGGAGCAAGGACTACCCTTTCAGCAGCCAGGCCATGAGGTTGAGAGACCGGAGGTTGGGGTGCAGTAGGTGATCCTGGGTGAGGAGATCCGGTTGTACCCCCAGAGGGATTGGATCCTCCACCGCCAGTTGCAGCAGGAGCGGAAACCACGGCTGCCTGGGCCAGCGAGGGGCCACCAGGATCATGAAGGCTTTGTCTCGGAGAACCTTGAAAAGAGTCCGAGAGACTAACGGGATGGGAGGGAAAGCGTACAGAAGGCTCCCCGACCATGAGATCAGAAAGGCGTCCGCCGCAACCCGAAGGGGGTGTGGCTGACGAGAGCAGAAGCGAGGAAGCTGCCGGTTGTGAGGACTGGCAAAGAGATCCACCGTGGGGAGGCCCCACCTGAGGAAGAGCTTCTGAACGATCAAGGGATCCAGACGCCACTCGTGCGGCTGGAGGACCCTGCTGAGTTTGTCCGCCAGGCAATTTTCTTGGCCCGGGAGATAAACTGCCTTGAGGAGAATGCCGTGACTGACGGCCCAAGAGCAGAGCTTCTGTGCCTCCCGGCAGAGGAGGAAGGAGCCCGTGCCCCCCTGCTTGTTCACGTAGAACATGGCAACTTTATTGTCCGTCTGGACAAGGACGGACTGTTGGGAGGTCAGGTGGGAGAAGGCCCTGAGAGCTAGGCGGATCGCCCTGAGCTCCAGGAAGTTGATCTGCTGAGCAGACTCCCACTTGGTCCAGAGGCCCTGAGTACGAGCCTCTTGGCAATGTGCTCCCCAGCCCAGGAGAGATGCATCGGTGGTCAGCACCCGGGTCGGCTGAGGTGACTGGAAAGGCATTCCCAATATCAGGTTCGGCTGCCGGAGCCACCACCGGATAGACGAGACCAGCGGCTCGGAGACGCGCACAAGGTCTGCTAGGCCGCCTGTGGCTTGCCGCCACTGCCGGCGGAGACACCATTGAGCAGACCGCATATTCAGGCGGGCATTGGGGGTCACATGGACGGTGGAAGCCATATGGCCGAGCAGTCTCAGGAAGCGCCTGGCGGAGACCAGGGGCTGGCTGCGAAAGCGGTCGGCTAGGTCCATGAGCCGCTGAGCCCTGTCGAGCGGTAGGTACGCTCGCGCCTGAGGAGTGTGCAGCCTTGCGCCGATGAACTCGAGATCCTGTGAGGGGAGCAAAGTGGACTTTGCGAAGTTTATGACAAAGCCCAAGTGCTGCAGCAGAGTCACCGTGCGGCACGTGGCGTTGGTGACCTCCTGAGCGGACGCTGCTCTGATGAGCCAGTCGTCGAGGTACGGAAAGACATAGAGGCCGTGAAGCCGGAGATGGGCCGCCACGACCGCGAGACATTTTGTGAAGACTCGCGGTGCGGAGGACAGGCCAAAGGGCAGTACTCTGTACTGGTAATGATTTCCTGCCACCACAAACCTTAGGTATTGGCGGTGGCTTGGGTGGATGAGGATGTGCGTGTAGGCATCCTTTAGATCCAAGGAGCATAGCCAATCTCCCTGCTGGAGGTAGGGCAGAAGGATTCCAAGGGTAAGCATTTTGAACTTCTCCCGCACAAGGAACTTGTTGAGGTTGCGCAAGTCCAGGATGGGTCTGAGGCCTCCTGTTCTCTTTGGTATCAGAAAATACCTTGAATAGAAGCCTTGACCTCTCAGGTGGTGTGGCACCGGTTCCACCGCCTGTTCCTGCAGAAGACCTGCTAACTCCTGAAGGAGCAACTCCCTGTGCAGAGGGGGGCGCGGAGGCTCTCCCGGAAAATAGGAGGGAGGGACCTGATGGAAGTGGAGAAGGTAGCCCTCTCGCACGACCTGAAGCACCCAGGCATCTGCGGTGATGCTGGACCACCTGTGGGCGAAGTGAACCAGCCGGCCTCCGGTGCTGGGGGGAACCAGCGGGGGGGGGAGAGGCTATGCTGAGCGAGTCAAAAACCCCCACCCTGCTGAGCAGGGGCTGGTGGTGCAGGCTTGGGGGCTTGCTGCCTACGGGACCCGTTACCCCGTCCCTTGGCCTGCTGGCCCTGTTGGGGAGCTGCAGGGGCCTGATAATGGGGGTATTGTTTGTAGGCAGCTGCCTTCCTCGGGTAAAAGGACTTTTTTCCCGAGCCCTTCTTTTTCTGGGAAGGGGCGGAGGTCTTCCTAGAAAGCCTGGTCCTGGTGAGAGTCTCAGTCTCAATTTGTGCAGCCTTTTCCGCCATGGGCTTGCCAAAGAGGTTTTCGCCTCGGCAGGGGACATCGACCAACTTGTCCTGTACCCAGGGCTCAAGGTCGGACGACTGAAGCCAAGCCTGTCGGCGGGCACCGATGCCGGCTGCGGCTACTCGAGCCGAGGCTTCAAAGCCATCATAGGCTGCTCGGGACATGAACTTTGAGCATTCCCGAATACCCGTGGACAAGGCTAGGAACCTCCGCAAGGGCTCCTCGGAGAGACCAGCGGAGAATCCGGCTAGCTCTTTAGCCAGATCCCTGAGATACATGCCCATGTATAGCTGGTAAGTCTGGACACGACAGGCGAGCATAGAGCCCTGGAAGCACTTCTTGCCAAGGCCATCCAGGTTACGGGCCTCCCTTCCAGGAGGCACCGAGGAGTGCATCTTCTGGCTCTTAAGACGATGCATGGCCGATTCCACTACCATGGAATGGTGTGGCAGCTGTGCCTTTTGAAAGCCAGGGCTCTTGCGGACTCGATAGATAGAATCGACCCGCTTGCTCAGGACCGGCGAGGAGGCCGGACTCTCCCACATGCGGAAGAGTAGTCGTTCCAGCATAGGAGGAACCGGCACAGTAAAGTGTTCCCTCGCGGGAGAGTCATACTGGAGGGCGTCGAGCTCTTCGGCTCGAGGCTCCTCCTCGGGATCCGCAGGGAAGGCCAAAGCCTTGGCCATATCCCTAACGAAGTCCGAGAACCGGGCATCCTCCGGGGGGGACTGCTTCCGAGGCTCGGACTCCGGAGAGTCCGATGGGACACACCGAGTCCGGAAAGAATCAGGTGACTCTTCCTCCTCAGACTCCCAGACCGACTCCGACGAGGACTCGGTGGGGTCGGCCCGGGCAGGGTGCGGCGCCAGCCGCCCCGACGCCGAGGGAGTCGGCGTCGGCGACCTCGGTCCCGAACGGGAGGCCGAGGGCGACCTCGACCGAGGATCGACTCGAGTTCTCATCGACTCGAGGATCGGCTCGGTCTCCGGGGTCGACTTGGACGTCGACGTCCCGGCGGTCGGGGCAGCGACGCCAGCGAAGCCAGCGAGCAGTGCCCGCTGCTGGTCCATGAAGGCAGACAGTCTGCTCTCCAAGGCCGTCAACCTGAGTCCGAGCTCAGGTGACCGAGCAGCCCCCGACGTCGGCTGTCGCGGAGGCGAGTCCAGAAGGACTACAGGACTTACCCGGGCAGGCATCTCCGACTCCAGGCGAGGTCGCTTCGGGAGGTGTTCCTTCTCCAAGGACCCGGGGCGGCTGTCGGGGCTATGCGACCTGGCCCTCGCGGAGCCAGGAGCGTCCACCGACGCCGCCCTCGCGGGTTTTTCCTTCCGACGATGGTCCCCGGAGGGAGAACCCCGGTCGGAGGAGCTCCGGCGACGGTCCGAGCTGGAGCCTTTCGACACGGAGGCCTCCGACGAGGTCCGGGTACGGCTGGGGTCAGCGAAGATTCTCTCGCGCTGATGCCGCCGACTTCTCAACGCCTTCGAGGACAATTTGCTGCAGGGCCCACAGATCAGTTCCTCATGATCCGGGCCCAGGCAGCGGAGGCAAAAGTCGTGTGTGTCGGTTAGTGACATATTTCGGTCACACCGACCACACCGCTTAAAGCCACTGGCAGCCATCGGGGGAAAAAGGGCCCCTGCGAGGTCAAAGGACCGGGCTGCCAGGGAAAACGAAAACGAAAGCTGACTAAGTCAGAAAAACCGAAAAAACGGAAGAGGACTCGAGACCGGCGTCGCGAGTCCGGGCGGGAAAACGATCGGCGTCGAACCGAAAGAAAAAAGTATAAAATAACGAGGAAAATCAACTTTTTCGCGGGGACAAGACGGGGACGTCTGTAGGGCTCCGCGGAAAAAAGAAGACTGGCTAAGATGGCACCTTCGGGCGGGAAGACGACCGCGCATGCGCGCTGCAATTCCCAAAGGCTTTCTTTGAAAGCTGGGGAAAATTGCTCCGCGAGGGCTCCGTCGGCGCCGACGTCACCCATAAGTGAGGACTGACTTCCTGCTTGGTCCTGGAGAACCATATCTAGACTGGCTGGTGGCCCAGGCATCCCAAAATTTGTTTTCTGGAACCCCTACTTAGGGTCCTTTCCTCTGAGAGGCACTGTCCAGACCCTCACAAGTCCTTGAGCTAATCCAAGTTATATCCAAATAATCACTGCCCTTTGTAGGGTAGTCTAGTGAGTAGAGTTTTTCAAGCCCATCCACTGACCTGCATCTTTGCAAAAGATGTCTTCATCCCATATCTATGGCCACTAACTGAATTTGATCATATTCAGCATTTGTGAAAAACAACACTGCTGATTACAGCATGAACCCGTGCCTGCTGAATCCAACACACATATAGATGGCAGAAATAAAGCCCTTCTACCTCACAGATTCATTTAAAAAGGATCTCTAGCCTTCTAGGGATACCCCCTATTTTACTGGATTGGTTGTGTACTTGGTCACTGTTGAAACCAAAACATTTACTTTGGGAGTGGCAAACAGCCTCTCCTGCTCTAGCCTAGACAGAGGACAGAGTTTAATAAGATCCCTTGCTCCTCAAAAATGTATTTATTTATTTATTTCAGAATTTTTCTATACCACCCCTTCCTGAGATCAGGGGCGATTTACAGTAAACAACTTTAAGTAGAACACTTTTTATAATCCAAATATTCAACATTTAACGTAACTATTTACATATGACTGCAGAATTCCATTTTTCTTTGAAATGAAGGTGTGTGTTGTGGCCCAGGGAGGGTGGCACCTCCCAGGTCTCCTGGATCATATTACTGATTGTCTGGTGAAAGGAAATGATTTTTTTTGGTCTAGATATCCAGCCAGAATGGGATCTTGCAAAGGGATCTCTTACTTATGCTCTGACAACTTCAGTATGTTCACCACCTGATCAGTAAGGTCAGAGAGCTCTTCTTTTCTGAAGAGTCTAACAACTGAGGGGTCTTTCTGCTTTCCTCATATATCACAGAGATCCCATTCCTTGCTGTCAGCCTCTGGCTCCTCCTCAGAAGTGAATGATCTAAGGTTTGGAAGGATCAGGGATGAATGTTGGGCCTTCATCATTCTGGACCTCTTACCCAGCTGAGACTGATGTTGTCTTGGCATCTGACCCCAGGACTGATAAGCCTGAAACATCCACATCAGGAAATCAGGGGGCAAAAACTCCTTCCACAACAGTTATGCCCACCTCTCCTGGCTTGTGTAATTTGGCGAAGGCCTATCAAAGAGATCATCTTTCCACTGGCTCCTGACTCCACGTCGGGGGAGGGGGGGAGAGAAGAGGATGAAGACAATTCTCTTTGAGGCTGAGCTGGTGGAAATTCTCAAGTAGTGTCTGTTTTCTGGGAATCACAAACAGAAAGAGCACGCCGCCAATCTCTGCTTTCTGTTACCACAACTGTAACCAGCACCTGCCCCACTTTTAAAGCTTGGACAAGTCCCATAGATGTTGTCCAGTTATGCCAGGCTTGCTGTGGCCTTCCTCTCCAGATCTTGGTTGCAGAAGCTTAGAGAATACTCCTTGCAGACCATTCTGCCCTTCTCTAGCTTTTTTTTTGACGACACAGTAGCTCTCCTTAGCCCTTAGTGCACACTCAGAAAGACAACGTGCACTATGGGGGCACACCACAACAACCACACACATTAGCTGTCCACAACAACCATACACATTAGCAGTACACTGCATGATAAACGTGTATTCACTAAACAGCATGTGCCTTTCGAAAATGATGCACATTCACCAGAAAATGCACATACCTATCAGAATAGCATGTGCATGACCACCATGTCAACACTATTATGCAAAATGTTTGAATGTTGTAAGCAGCTTTCTAACTATATATAATTACTGTCCTATTTTATATATAGTGCTTGATACATGTTCCTTTAAAACTGTTAACTGTTCCATGTAAATTTGTTTCATGTAATGTTAGTTATTTTCCCTGCAAACCGCACCGACCTCAGAAATGCGGTATATAATAAATAAATAAATCGTGTCTGTCCCATGTCAATTTTAATTCTGTCACTGCATTTGCCCCACCGCTTCCATCGGAAGGGCATTTCAAGCATCCATGACCCTTTCAGTGAACAAGTATTTCCTGATGTTGCCTTTCAGTTTACCCCCCTTGTAGCTTCATGCTGTGCCCTCTAGTTTTACAGCTTCCCCATCTTTGAAAAAGGTTTGTTTGTTCATTAATATCCTTTAAGTATTTAAAGGTCTGGATCATATCTCCCCTGTCCCTCCTCTCCTCTAGCATATACATATTTAGATCTTCTAGTGCAGGCTCCAAATCATTTTGATTGCCTTTCTTTGAACTGTTTCAAGTCTTTATATCCTTTGTGAGATATGGTCTCCAAATCTGAACACTATACGCCAAGTGAGGCCTCACCAGCGACTTGTACAGTGGCATTAATACCTCCTTTCTGCTAGTAATTCCTCTCTTTATACAACCCAACATCCTTCTGGCATTGGCCACTGCCTTATCACACTGTTTCCTCAGAAACAATCACTCTGAGGTCCTTCTTGAAGTGTCCTTTCCTTGAGTCCTGCTAGCCCAGACCAGATAAGTAGGCTGTGTTCCCCTACCAGCAGATTGGTGTAGACAAAGAACCAATGAAAAGCCCAGATTTCATTGACATCTGCCTCTCACCTCAGCCACCAGAGATCCCTTCAGTATTTGTCCCAAAGTATATGGGAGATACAGAGCAAGCCTCACACAACCTCAAATGTAGGCAACAATGAGCAATCAACAGTAGAGAACTATGTACAGGAAGGTAGAAACACAAGGTAATCAGTAGAAGATGAGCGTGCAGAGCCAAGTATAAAATCATGGTAGACCCAAGGATACCGCAGCATAACCAGTTGTCAAAACGCTATCGCCAGTTCAACAGAGAAGAGATCTTAGAAAGGACACAACCTCTCCATAATACGCATGGCATGAACCTTGATGACTTGGTTGCCACATGGAACTCATGCCTCAACTGACTCTCCCACCATCAACGCCTCACATAACAAGAGGAAGAACGCACCTTGGTACTCGCCAGAGCTCAAGACCTCCCTCCGACATCTCCGACAACTAGAGAAACGCTGGCGCCGCTTCAGATCAATTGAAAACCAAGAAGCCTACTCTGCCCAGCTGTGCACCCATCGAACAGCAGTTTCGAGGAAAATGAGGCAATACCATGCTGAGGTACTACAACGGTCCCTGAATAAGCCGCACGAGCTGTTTAACATCGTCAAATCCTTAACCAAGGAGCCCTCCAACGATCAGCTAAACCAACCAGACCCACAGAAATATGCAGACTACCTGCAAACCAAAGCAAACCAGTCCACCCTATCCGCTAACGATGGGGCCCCAGACATTCTTACGGCCTTTTCCACCCCTCCTTCACCTTCACAAGTACTGACAGTGACCCAAAACACCATCGCCACCTTTACTACCCCAACTGACAGAGAAATACAAGACATCATTATGAATTTAAACACCACCACAGCAGCAGGCGACCCATGTCCGGCATCCTGGATAAAATCCCTACGTACTGAACTCAGCACCTTCCTGGCGAAACTGATTGGGACCTCATTCCAAACAGGCGTCCTCCCCCGAAGCCTAAAACAAACCTCAATCAGACCGTTGCTCAAGAACAACAAACTTGACCCACAAAGATGGACTCATACAGACCTATTTCCAGCATACCCCTCCTAGCGAAAATCTCAGAGAAAATAGTCCACCATCAACTGAGCCAACACATCGAGGATAACTCACCCCTCGATCCCTGCCAGCATGGGTTTCGCAAACAACATGGCGTGGAAACCTTGTTAACAATTCTATTCAGCACCCTTATAACAGGGCTAAATAACGTCAAACAGGGGTTTGCCCTCATCTTTCTCGACATCGCAGCCGCTTTTGACTCCGTCGACCATGGCCTACTGCTATCCCGCCTCGCCGAGAAAGGCATTCAAGGCACCGCCCTTGCATGGTGTACCTCATACCTAAACGACAGATGCCAACATGTTCGATCCGGTACTTCAACCTCCACACCATTCCCACTAACAAAGGGCGTCTCTCAAGGCTCCGCCCTCTCCGCCCTATTCTTCAATGTCTACATGCAGCCTATCTGCTCTATCATCAGGTCTTTCAGTGTAAACTGCCTAATCTACGCCGACGATGTCCTCATGTTCACCCCAATACATACTGATCACCCTGACGTATCCCAACTATCAGCATGCTTCAACGCAGTCACAGACTGGCTACACTCGCAGATGCTCAAAATCAACCTCAAAAAGACAAAGGTGCTTTTCATCAGCAGAGACCAAGCATTCACCCCGCCATCTTCATTGAAAGTACGTGATGCCGAACTCCTCACAAAGACAACGATCCGTTACCTTGGAGTGTTGATTGACCAACATCTCAACTTAAACGCCCAGATAGGAAACATCTCTAAAGCAATCTACCACAAAATCCGGATGCTACGTCATATCAGACCGCTACTTGAGCCAGACGACTTTCGAACAGTCTTCCAGTCCCTTGTAATGCCCCACTTCGACTATGCGAACTCCATCCTCCACGGCCTGCCGAAGTGCACTCTACAACCTCTGCAGCTAGCAATGAATACTGCAGCCCGAGCCCTCCAACAGACATCGATCAGGCAGCACATCACCCCTATCCTGAAAACACTACACTGGCTCCCAATACGCTACAGGGTCACCTTCAAAATCCTAACAATAACATTCAAGGCCATCAATAAATGCACGGCCAGCGCCCTCACTGAACTTATCCAGCTCACCCCCCCCAACAGACTCAGAAGATCTGTCTCCACCAACTCCTTAATGCTCCCGAAAACCATCACCAAATGCACCAAGGCCTCTAGAAACCGTGCCTTTGCCTTAGCCGCACCTTCATGCTGGAACAACCTACCGCCCAATATCCGTGCCATAAACAACCTTCTCCAATTTAGAAAGTCTCTAAAACCCTACCTTTTCCTTCAATGCTTTCCCAACTCTGAAGGCATCACCTAAACGGAGCCCATACATACCCACACGATCAAGAAGAGCTGTGTACATAGTTTTTTACATGTTCTCCAAGTTTAAATTCCTTGTTTTAATGTAAGTCCAGTGTTGACCCCCACACTGGACATCTATGTTTCTTGTAAACCGTGCTGATGTTAAACAGTGCGGTATACAAACAATGTTAAATAAATAAAATAAATAAAAATAACAACAGTTTCAGGGGTAGGCCTCGGACTGTTCTAGCAGAACTCAAGGAAAGAACATTATCTGGCAAGTAAAATGTCACCTTCCATATTGTTTTGCTAGACCAGTTCTGACAAGTGGGATGTACCAAAGCTACAAAACCAGTGGGTGGGAAGAAGACACAGCAACTCACAAAACTATTGAGCTAAAGGTCATGTCTGCCTGTGTGTGGACATCCAAACGGTAATGCTCGACATAAGTGGAAAGTGATGCTCACATTGCTGACAAATGTCTGCAGGGGCTACTGAGTCCTGCTCCGCCCACGAAGATGTTTGTGCTCAGGTAGAATGGGCGCGCAAACCCTCTGGAACCAGCTGGTTCCGGAACAGATATGCCGAGGCAATCGCCTCCTTAATCCAGCGCCCCAAAGTCAACCTGGCCACAGCTTCACCCTTGCATATTTTCCAAATAGCACAAAAAGATGGTCTGACTTACAAAAGGTATTTGTAACGTCTAAGTACCAGAGAAGCACCCTCCGGACATCTACAAGCAGAAGAGCCTCATCCTTCCCCTGACACTGCTCCTTGGAAAAAGAGGGTAGGCAAACCACCTGGTTCACATGAAAGAGAGAACTTTAGGCAAGAAAGAAGGCACAGGTTGAATGGAAACGGCCTCTTTTGAGAAGGACAAATTAGGATCGTGGCAAGACAGAACCTGCAGCTCAGAGATCCACCTTGCAGAATAAACTGCAACCAAAAGACAGTCTTGAGCGTCAAATATTTTAAAGTAGTGTGCTTTAACAGCTTAAAGGTGGCCGCTATCAGGGCCCTGAGCACCAGACACAGATTCCAAGATGGAACCACAGACCGAAGGGAAAGATGCACATGCCGAATCCCCTGGAGAAAATGTGAGACGTCCAGATGCAAAGCCAAAGACTTGCCGCTACTGGACCATGGAAACAGGACAGAGCTGACACCTGAACTTTCAAGCAGCTAAGTGAAAGGCTCTTTTCCAGGTCATCCTGCAGAAAGAAAGAAATTAATTTGTGTTGAGCTTTGTCATATTCAAGACCATTATTTTCAGTAGGGCCCAATCATACAGTCTATTTTCCTTTTTTTTAAACCATTTTTATACTTCAGCAGTTAAAACTATACAGGTGTAGTTGTGTTATCACTAGAGTGGATTTATAAATTCCTGTATAGGGTCCAAGGAGTGATTGGCATCCTGCAGAAAGGCCAACAGGGAGGACACCTTGGTCACCTCAGGAGCCAAGTGCCGTGTTCTGCACCAGCGCTCAAAGAGATACCATATTCGTACATATGCTAGCTTGGTAGACCTCCTCCGGCACCAAGCAGAGTAGAGATTATTGTTGGAGAGTAGTCCTTACATGTTAGCAGTCTCCTTAAAACAGTCATGCCGTAAGAGAGAAGGAAACTGGATCCTCCAGGACAATCAGTCCCTGTCACAATAGCCCTTGAGACGGAGCCAAAGAGGCGGCGCCTGCAGAAGCTGCATCAAGTCTCAAACTATGCTCTCTGTGGCCAATCTGGTGCTAATGGAACAATTTTGCCCAGGTGGAGCTCTATATACCAAATCACATGCCCCACTAGGGGCCATGGAGGAAACATGTACAGCAACCACTTATTTGGTCAAGGCTGGGTCAGGGCTTCAATGCTCTTGGACCCCGTCTCCGTATGGAAACTAAAAAAGCAGCAAACTTTGGTTTTGGTGAGGGTTGCCATCAGATCCATTTCAGAGTGACCCCAGCAGCGCAGAATCAACTGAAATGCTTCCTGACTCAACTCCCAATCACCGAGATTCAGAGAGTGGTGCCTGAGGAAGTCCGCTTCCACATTGTCCACCCTGACAATGTGCTGGACCAACAAGGCTAGGAGGTTCTTCTCTGTCCAGGCAAACAGGAGATCCATCTTTAGGGCAACTCTGGCTGTCCTTGTGCCACCTTGCTGATTGACATAAGCCACCACTGTGGCATTGTATGAAAACACTCAAACCACCCGGCCATCGACCAGTGGCTGGAAATGCAGAAGAGCCAACCTGATGGCTCTCGTCTCGAGGCAGTAGATGGACCATATAGCTTCCCTGTAGTCATATGGTCTTGGCAATGGGCTCCCCAGCCTGAGAGACCGGCATCCATCGTCAGCAGGATGGCCTTCACCATCAACAGGAGTGGAAGCCTGTGTGCGAACTACTGAGAACTCGAGGACTAAGTTAACAAGGACCACTGGAGTGGTTGCCTGTGAGCATGTGCCCACGGCACCATCTCTAGTCACCGCCATCAGTCCAAGGAACTGAAGATAATACCAGACTCTGGGGGCCTGCCGCACACAGAACAGCACCAGGCAATCCAACAGTTTTTTTACTTTTTCCTCTGGCAGGAAAACTTTGCCCATTCGAGTGTCAAAACGTGGTCCCAGAAACTCCAAGGACTGATCACTCAGCCAAGGCTTTCCAAGAAGGACACCACTCGGGATGTCTCCCAAGACACTTCTGACAGGGAACGGGCTCAGATGAGCCAGTCATCCAGGCAGGGATGGCTACAGTTCCCATGACACTGCAGCCGCCATCACCATCACTTTGCAGAATGTCCATTGGGCAGCGGAGAGCCCAAAAAGGAGGGTGGCAAACTGTTAGTGAGAGCCAAGCACGACAAAACGCGAATACCTCTGCTGATCCATCTGGATCAAGATATGAAAATACACCTTGGCCAGATCCAGAGAAGCCAAGAATGCCCCTCAGTGCACTGCTTGAATCACAGAATGCAAGATTTCCATCTGAAAGTGCAGGACACACATATGCTCATTGACCCCTTTGAGGTCCAGAATGGGCCAGAAGGAACCATCCTTCTTTGGTGCCACAAAATAGATGGAGCATCTGCCCTTGCCCCGCTTGTCTGGGAGAGACAGGCACCACCGTCCTTAGGTGTAGCAACTTGTTCAAGGTGGTCCGCACAGTGGCACCTTTGATCGCAGACCCACACAGGGATATGAAGGCGGCATCGGGAATCGGCTTTTTTCACTCCAGGACATAGCCGAACTGAATGGTGTCTAGCACCTAGTGATCCTTGGTAACTCGGGCTCATTCCTGAAAGAAGAGGCAAAGCCTGCCGCCCACCGTAGGCACTAGGGAATGGGCCCCCACACCTTCATTGCGCAGCCCAGGAGGGCCCTCCTCTGGAAGTGACCAGCTCACTGGGCCCACATGTTCCATGATAAGACGGAGAAGAAGCTCCAGGCCCTGAAAGCAGAAGGAAAGAAAGGTTTACCAGATTGGTAATGATGATAGTCCTGAGACCCCCGGCCATCTGGCCAGCACACCCTTGGTGGTCAGGCGGAGGCTGACGAGACAGTGGCACCAACTCACTTCACAGGCCCCTTGGAACTATTCTCTGGAAGGCGGTACGATTTTGTCTCGTCTAGGTCCTTCACCAGCTTTTCCAAATCAGTCTCAAACAGAAACTTCCATTTAAAGGCCAGCTGAGTCAACTTGACTTTGGAGGATGTGTCCACTACCCAGTACCGGAGCCAGATCCAATGCCGTGACATTGTCGTCAGGGCAACACCCCTGGCCACCAAACGTACCAGGTCATACAAGGCATCAGAAAGGAAGGCCATAGCAGACTCCAAAATAAAGGTAGCATCATCAGGCAGAAGAGACTGAATCCACTGGAGCAGGGCTCTAGACGTCAGGCTAGTACATACCACCAGCTGAAAGATAGCTGCTGCCATGGCAAACTTGCTCCTCAGCAAGGAATCTACCTTGAGGTCTGTCTGGTAACTGCTGTGACCTGTGCATTCACATTGTGAATGTCAAACCACTTGCCATGCTCCTCCTCTAGGAGGGCATAGAGCTTCTTATACACCCTTAATCCTTTAGGTATGGAATTGAGAGAGTCCCACTCCGACTGAATCATATCCTTGATCATCTCTGGGAACGGGAAGGCAACAGTAGATTTCCGCACCCCTTGAAGGAGTGGATGTACCTTTGGCTCCTGCTCTATGCCAGATGCATCCGTCATGTTCAAGGTGGATGAGACCATGGTAATCAATGCAGCCAGTTCCTCCTTCCTGAATAGGCGGATCATGCCTGCCTCTGCATAATCTTCTGAATGTGAGAGCATGTCCTCATCCACATCAGAGCCCAATACCAATTCATCTGAATCTGAGGCATAGTATATATCTCGGATAGCTCCCAACTGTTCCCCATCTCCAGGAAGCATCTTGCGCAGGGGACATTTAGCCAAGGGCAATTGAACAAGGCTGCTACTTTCAGTCTGCCTGGCACGAGACTGCGTCCAAGGATACCTCAATGCTACAGGGTCTGAATTTCCACGCCAGAAGAACCAGACTTGCTGCAAAACGGAAAAGAATTCCAGGGAGAACGATCCGGAATCCAAAGCTCTCCTCTCAGATAAAGCTCCCCAACACCAAGGGGCATAGCCACTACAGACACCCTAAAGGATGAAGAGCGGCTCACAGCAAAGTCACCAGCGCCTCTGGCCGGCTGGATATGCGTAACCTGATTTGCATGGATGAGACAACGGAGCAAGGAAGAGGATTTTGGATTTGTTAGGAACTGGGGAACACTGTGGGAAAAGGAGGGCCTTTTCCAAAGGGATGGGCTCCACCTTAACCGGGATGGAACCAGGCTGCTGGCATTAACCTTTAAAAAGGAGATAGAGCAACTTTTAAACTAGATAATAGGGGAGAGCAGACCGTCGCCCAAGAGCGCATGGTTTGGAACAATGTATCCTTGAAGGATACTAGCAAAAGATTGAAGTTAGGGCATATCAGCAGAGAGGTTCCATATGAAGACAAAAGTAGCTCAAATGCCCTTGAGTACAGAGCAGACAGAGCTTAAAGATTCCAAAATTACCCCTGCCTACCGTTAGCCAGATTAATATGAATAAAATACAGCCTCTGAAATGCTTGTATGCAAATGCTAGAAGTCTAAAAAATAAGATGGGAGAGTTAGAATATATAGCACTAAATGATTAGATATGATTGGTATCTCAGAGACATGGTGGAAGGAGGACAACCAGTGGGACACTGTGATACCTGGGTACAAACTATATCGTAATGATAGAACAGATCAAATTGGTGGAGGGGTTGCACTCTATGTTAGAGAGGGCATTGAGTCAAAGGATTAACGTTTTGCAGGAAACAAAATTCACTGCAGAATCTCTATGGATTGAAATTCCATGTAAAAAGGGGAAGGGGAAGGCGATGACAGTGGGCGTGTACTATTGACTGCCTGGCCGGAATGAACAAATGGATGATGAAATGCTCAAAGAAATCAGGAAAGCTAACAAAAGTTACAGCACAGTAATAATAATGGGTGATTTCAATTCCCCGATATCGACAGGGTCAGTATCATGGCAGGACATGCTAGGGAGATAAAGTTTCTAGTTGAAATAAATGACTGCTTCTTGGAGCAGCGGGTTCATGAACTCACCAGAGGAGAAGCAATTTTGGACCTAATCCTTAGTGGAACACAAGATCTGGTGCAAGAGTTATAAGGGTGTTGGGGCCACTTGGCAATAGTGATCATAGCATGATTGTGTTTGATTTAATAAATGGATGAAGGCTGGTAAGGAAATCCACAGTACTACCTCCTAATTTCAAAAGGGAGATTATGATAAAATGAGGAAAATAGTTAAGAAAAAATTAAAAGAAGCAGTTGCAAAGGTTAAAGATTTACATCAAGCATGGGTGGTGTTTAAAAATACTATCTTGGAAGCCCAGAGGAGAAGTATTCCATGCTTTAAGAAAAGTGGAAGTCCAAATAACTGCCAGCATAGTTTAAAGGTGAGGTCAGAGAGGCTATTGTTGCCAAAAAAGCATATTTCAGGAAATGGAAAAAGGAGCCAAATGATGAAAAGTGTAAACAACATAAGCACTGGCAAGTTAGATGCAAGGCATTGACAAGGCAGGCAAAGAGAGAATTTGAGAAGAAGCTTGCTGTGGAAGCAAAAACGCATAGTAAAGACTTTTTCAAGTACATTTGTAGCAAAAACACCTGTTACAGAGTCAGTTGAACCATTAAATAATAGAGGGGTAAAAGCGGCACTAAGAAGAGACAAGGCCATATCGGAGAGGCTGAATGAATTCTTTCCTTCGCTCTTTACTGAGGAAAATGTAGGGATATTACCCATGACTGAAATGGTATTTAAAGGTGATGCCACAGAAGAATTGAAAGAAATATCACTGGGAAGATGTATTACAACTATCTGAAAAACTGAAGAGTAGCAAATCACCTAAACAAGATGGTATACATCCAAGGGTGTTGAAAGAACTGAAATATGAGACTGCAGACCTACTATTAGTAATCTGTGAACTATATCATTAAAATTGAAAATTGGAGGATGGCCAATGTAACGCCAATTTTTAAAAAGGGTTCCAGGGGTGATCCGGGAAACTACAGACTGGTGAGCCTGACGTCAGTAACGGGAAAAATGGTAGAAACCATTATAAAGAACAAAATTACTGAACATGTTAACAGTCATGGTTTAATGAGACAGTGTCAACATGGCTTTAGCCAAGGAAGGACTTGTCTTACTAATCTGTTATGTTTTTTTGAAGGTGTGCATAAACAGGTAGACAAAGGTGAGTCAGTTGATACAGTGTATTTGGATTTTCAGAAAGTCTTTGACAAGGTCCCTCATGAGAGAATTTTGGTGAAATTAAAAAGTCATGGGATAGGAGGTAGTGTACTACTGTGGATCAAGAACTGGTTAAAAGACAGAAAGCAGAGGCCTTTATCACTGCTGAACGTTGATTTTAAGATCATGTTAAAGATCCTGTCTGAGTGTTTGTCTCCAATATTGCCCAATCTGATCCACCCGACTCAGGTGGGCTTTTTGTAAAGGGCTGCCAGGCAGTAGGGAATGTCTGTCAAATTTTGGCATCTCTGCAGTACTGTCGCTGGGCAGAGATTCCCTCACTCCTTATCAGTTTTGATGCGGAGAAGGCCTTTGACAGAGTAGAATAGAAGTATATGTTTAAGGTGTTGGAAGCTTTTGGTTTTGGGGGTTTCTTTCTTCAGGCAGTGCAAATGCTTTATGCTGACCCATGGGCAAGGATCTTGGTCAACGACCTCCAAACAGTAAGGTTCCCTATGGAATGCAGGAGAAGGCAGGGGTGTCCCTTATCTCCTCTGTTGTTTCTACTTACATTAGAACCGCTGCTGGCGCGAATACGTGTGGACTCGTGGATCGAGGGGATGCGCTTCGGCTCATAAAAATTCAAATTGTCTGCCTTTGCCGATGACATTTTGGTATATCTGACTAATCCTGAAGGCTCTCTCTCGACGTTGTTACACAAACTAAAAACTTTTGGTAGATTCTCAGGCTATAAGCTGAGCCTAGATAAGTCAGAGGCATTGCCTACCCACAACTTGCTCCTTGCTTCCTGGCGGGGAGGATTCCCACTTCGCTGGGCGAGCACCTCAATCCGATATCTTTGGGCGATCCTGCCAATCGTTCTGAAAGATCTTTACAGGTGCAATGTGGTGCCCCTTCTTACCCAAACTACTCAGCTTCTAGAGAGATAGCGGGATCTACCTCTCTCATTGGGAGGTTGAATTGCATTATTCAGGATGACACTTTTCCCACGCTGGCTCTACATGCTTCAAATGCTCCCCATTTGGCTCCTCAAGAAAGATGTGAATAGATTTGATTCCATGCCAACTTGTTTTCTTTGGATGGGTCGTTGTGCTCGTATCACATTACAGGTGCTTATGGGGTTCTGGCATCGGCAAGGGATGGGAGGCCCTGATCTTCAGGTGTACAAGAATATACTCCTTTAGCCTGTGAGAGGGCCTTGGCCACCCCTCTGTTGCTACTTTATATGCTGCACATGCCAGTGAATAAACTGCCTGGTTTACTATGGCAGTGCCCTCTGATTTGGGTGGTATACCAGATATGGCAGTGGATTTGCTCAAAATTGAAACATTCGAGTTCCCAATCAGTCTATTTGCCCATCCATGGGAACGCCAACTTCACCCCTGGCATGTCATCAGAGGGTTTTCGCCGGTGGCGACACTTGGGAGTATTACACTTAGACCAGGTCCTGACAGAAAACAGAGAATTGCTAGCCTTCCCGGGACTTTGTACCCAACTTGGGGTCCACAGGGCTGACCTTTTTTCATATTTTCAGTTGCATAGTTACATTTGCAGCCTAGATAAGGGTAATTTGTCAGTGACTTCTGCACTGATTTAGAGGATTTCTTTCTTTGTGAAGAATCTGGTAGGATCACGATTTCTCAGGTGCAGTTGTCTTTTGGGATTAAGGCTGCGAAGATCGCTTGTCACTGGTTGGCTGAAACATGGAATGCCGACCTTAGTACATCTCTGACAAGGGAGGACCTATGGAAGCTCATTGGTAAGATTCCTTGCTTTATAGCAATGGTCTCTCTCTGGAATATGTAGTATTGGGTAATCCAATGTGCCTATCTTTCAACCGGCTGCTTGCGGGCAATGGGTTACTAGAGGTGTCCGATGTGTCCCAAGTACGGCGAAGACGGAGCCCCGCTTGTTCACTTCTTGTGGTCCTGTCCAAGGGTACAAGATTATTGGGGGGGACATTCACTCATTTGTGGAGCAAGATGTGCGGCAACAGTGGGCGCTTACCCCATAGGCTGCCCTACTCCATGAGATAGCAGGAGTGGCAGTTGCCAGTAAGGGACAAAAGCATTGGTTGAAGCTTTCTTGGACTCTGGCAACACAAATAATTCTGATGGGTTGGAAGTCAGCAGATTCCTCCAGTTACTGGCAATGGCGAAATGCTATGCACCAGCACATGCAACTTGATAAACTATGAGCCAAGGCTGAACGCCGATGAACCCCCCCCCCCCCCCCGTTTTCATACAGTATGGGATGATTATATTCAAGTGCTACCTCCTCGTAGCCGCAGCTATATTTTAGATGACTTATAGGAGAGGGTTGTTAATACATATGCCCGGGGGGTGTTGTTGCTCGCAGAATGGAGAGGGGTGAGAGAATGGAGGGGGGGGGGACGGACTGAATGGGTAGGACAACGGGGACGCAGCAGCCGGTAGTGTGTATGAGTCACCACACACCAAACCACACAGCTCCTTACTGTTTGTCATTATTAGTAGGCCTGGGAGGGATGGTGGAGGGGGGATAAGGGGGGTAGGTGGGGGGAAATAACAAAATCTGTAAGATATACCGTAACCATCTGTTTTTGATTGTGTTTATTTTGTGAAATGGTCTGAAGTTCTGTTTTGTTGATTCAATAAAAACATTTTAACATAAAAAAGCAGCTTTCATACACAGATGCTTTTCATGATGTTGATATCAGTTTGTGTACTTAACAGCATTTACATGTAAGCTTCTTGTCTAAACATCAGGCGCCTTCTCTGGCACTTTTCAAATCCAGGCTGAAAACTCATCTCTTGGCTGCCACTTTGGGTCTTAACCCACCTGATCACCCTTTGTGCTTCCTTACCATTCCCCCTAGATGTATCCCCGTCTACACCTACTGTGTTGTCTGTCTCAACAAGACTGTAAGCTCTGATGAGCAGGGATTGTTTCTTACATGTCCGTGCAGTGCTGCATACATCTTGCAGTGTTATACAAATGCTCAGTGGTAGTAGTAAACGATGTTTCGTTACAGCAGAAATATCCTGTCAATGTCGCAACAGCCGCGATACATTCTGTTATATTTGTGGTGAGCATATGTTTAAGCCTCAAAGATGAAGCATGACTGCACTTATTAAGAAAGCTTATGAGCTCTACTTCAGATGAAAAGTTGGTGATGAAGACAAATTCTGGGCTCCTTGCATTTGCTGTGCAACATGTGCTGTCAAGTCTCAGAGCTTGGCTCAGAGGTACTCAGAAGTCAATGCCATTTGCAGTCCCGATGATATGGAGAGAACAGAAGGATCACTTGACGGACTATTACTTCTGTCTGACCAATGTATCTGACTTCTCTGCTAAAAATAAGAAATCTACTGAATACCCCAGTCTGCCTTCAACCATGAGACCAGTACCGCATGATGACGGTATGCCAGTACCGAAGCCACCAGAGACATGGAGCCTAGATGAGGCAGGCAAAGATGCCACAATGCACGGGCCAAATGTGGAAAATGACATGAATCCAGATTTTGAACTATATGTCTAGTGTGCCTCATCTGATAACACAGTCAGAACTGAATGACCCTGTGAGGGACTTACGTTTGTCAAAACAAAAGCTGAACTACTTGGTTCAGTTTGCTATTGCCAGGTATGAAAATTCCTGTCTTTCATATCTGCCAAGAAGATATGAAAAATTTCTTTGTGCAGGTTGACAACCTCTGTTTCTGCACTGACACTGATGGGTTGTGGGCATGACCACAACAATGGCGCCTTTTATAGATTCATCACTGTTAAGCCTGAAAGCTGTCTTGTTACACAATGACAATGTCCACCGTTCAATACTATTGCTTATTCAGCACACATGAAAGAAACCTATGAAAACATGGAACTGTTGTTGAAACACATACAGTACAACAACTACAACTGGAACATCTGTGGTGATCTAAAAGTAGTCGCATTGCTACTAGGAATACAGTTTGGGTATACTAAGTACTACTGTTTCATTTGTGAATGGGACTCCCGTTCACAAATGAAACAAACATTAAAAAGAACTGGCTGCTCCGAAGGAGTTTGATTCTAGGACAGAAAAATGTTGCACATGAAGCATTTGTCGACAAAAGTAAGATATTTTTTCCAACTCTTCATATAAAACTCAGACTAATGAACAAGGAAGGTGAAGTATTTCAATATCTGAGACAGAGGTTTCCAAGAATAACTGATGCCAAGATTAAGGAAGGCATTTTTGTGGGTCCACAAGTCAGGCACGTCATCAATGACAAGCGGTTTGAAGATCTTCTAGTGAGGCCTGAGAAAATCGCATGAAAGGCATTCACGGATGTTGTTGAGAATTTTCTTGGCAATTACAAGGTACCAAACTACGTCCAGCTGGTTGACAACATGCTTTGAGCATACAAAACCATGAAGTGCAGTATGACGCTGAAGATTCATTTTCTGAATTCAGCGACAAACATGGTGAAAGGTTTCACCATAAACAAGGCAAACACCCCACCTGCAGTATCACCAGGCACATAAAGAGCAGGACCAGAATACACCGTGAAGTTGAGGACACTTTATTGGAAATTTCAAGGTCAGCCCGATACGTGTTTCAGCCAATGGCTTTCTTCAGGGGACAATGATCTCCAAAAAAACCAACACATCTAATTATAATAAAACCAAATATAAAACAACTAAATAACATCGATGGCAATAAAAAAAAATAAAAATAAATGAAACAAATAAAACCAGGAACCAAAATCTTTAGTAAAATCAGCATACAATGTTAATGATTGTCCAAAACACATATACATAAAAAATTTTGCATGCATATGACAACATTAAAAGTTGATAAATAATAAGAAATAATCAAAAATATAAATAATAGCTAAAAGCATAACAAACTGTATATAACATATATATCATTGGTGATAAAACCATGAATCCAGCAGAGCCAAGATTAAAACAAGGAAAAAAACCCACATTATTAATTCAAAGAGACATTTAGAATTGAGTGAGGGCCAAGGAGCTTCTAATTACTTACCATTCGGTGCAAGGCAAAAGTAGTTGATGCTACGGCCTTGAAGCTATCATAATCCCCAAAATTTTTCAGGAAGCAAAACTTTTGAACAAATTTGTTGTCCATTGGAAAATGACTAGTGGAGGAGCTATTTTAGACTAGTCCTTTCTGGAACACAGGATTAGGTGCAAGAGCTAACTGTGCTGGAACCACTTGATACCAGTGATCATAATATGATTAAATTGATATGTTTGTTTTTATTATATTTCAAATGTGTTACTGTAATCTGCTGAGAATTTACATACTGGTGGCATATAAATTTGTATAAATAAAGCCGACTTAATAACTGAATGAAAACACGAAGGAAATTACTGTATCAGCAATTTATTTTCAAAAGAGAAACTACAAAATGAGCAAACTGGTTAGAAAAACACTAAAAGGAGCAGCTGTAAAGGTCAAAAATTTCAACCAGGCATGAACATGGTTTAAAAATATGATCTTGCTGTGGGATGGTCTGGCTACTTTAAACACCTCCCTAAAGAATGTTTTGGGTACAGTGAGTACAGAGATTGTTGGGGTTAAGTCTGTATGTGCTACCCTCTCCAGTGTTCAAGATGACCAAAAGTTGAGAGACTCTCCAGGCTGGAACAGTATGTTGGGCAGCTCCGGGATGTGGTGGCTGCCCAGGTTAAAGACAAGTCTGTGTCTCTCAGGAAAATGGAATATCTGGAAAACCAGGTCCGCTGGTGTAACCTGCGGTTCCTGAATTTCCCAAGGTCTCCTTTATCATCACCTTTGGAGATGGTGAGGAAGTACTTTGGGGACATTTTTAAGATCTCCTCTGAGCACTACCCACTTCTGATAAGGGCCCAGTATTTGTCTTTGGGGTTAAGGGATCATGGATCCGATATCCCTCCTGTTTCTCCTGGAGTGGGAGACCTTAGTGGGTTTTTGGAATCTTCCCTGGAGGGCATAACAGATAAAGCTACTCTCCTTGCAACTCTGGCACTGGAGTCGGATAAGTTTTATATTCTTAGATTATATTTCAAGAAGTTTAATGAAGTTTTTCTAGGCTCTAATGTGCATATATTTCCTGACGTGTCGAGTGAGACAGCTGAGAAGGAAGGACTTTTTGGCCCTTCGCACCAGGGTTTTAGTTCTTGGGGCAACTTTTCAGCTTAGATTTCCTGCCAAGTGTGTTTTATTTAAACGGAAGTATTATATGTTTTTTGACCCTAGGCAGCTTCAGGAGTTCTTGGAAGCTAGGGAAGCTGTGTTAGTGGAAGTTCCTGGTCCTCCTCATTCGGCTGACGCCTAAGTCTCCACCTGTCGGTATTAAAGTTTAATGTAGGCAGTTTGGGACCCCCTGAGGTGCTTTGCTTTCTGTGATTTTGTTCCTAGTACTTCCTCAATATTCTTTTACTTGAGGTCTAAATTTGTAAATGGGAGATTAGTATCTTTAGGATGTTTTTCAATTTTGCCTTTTTCTGTAATGCCCATTTTCTTTTCATTCATTGTAAAGTTTTGGATGTATTATGCATTAATAAGTGATAAATAGAAAGTTAAAAAAATATATATATATGATCTTGGAAGCCCAGACCAGATGTAGCCCATGCAGTAAAAAAAGGTGAAAGGAAGGCCAAACGACAGCCAGCATGGTTTAAAGGTGAGGTGAAAGGCGTTTTTATAGCCAGCGGGCGCACCTACTCTTGCCATCTTGCTAGGCAGAGTAGATGAACTATGCTGGTCTTTATCTGCCATCATATACAATGTTACTATATATGTTAGACAAAAACTCACAATAAAATTTTTTTAATACACAATCTATCCGCAGACTCTCTCCTCATACACATGACACCTGACAACAGAAAGAGAAGACAAAGCATGCAAAACACACTTCTGATCCCAACCACAAGAGTAGAAAGCAGCCAAACTGTCGGTCATCGAGCATTTTCATTATATGCACCAACTCTCTGGAACACACTTAAGGAGCAGATTCATGCCAACACCGACCTCACAAGCTTCCGCAGGGTACTAAAGACCTACTTATTCCAGCAATACTATGAAAACATTCCATAGTATCCATAAAAGATCTGTCAGTAACTACCTGCCTAGCATCACATTGGACTAATTCGCTCCATGTCACTTCCCCCACTATCAAGAATTAATTTTGTTTTTAAGTTATCCATGATAACATTCCTGTTAAATGTATAATACCTTACAGTTATGTAATGTTATATGTAAATTACTCTGACTGTAAAATAAGCACAGTATATAAAACCAAGTTAAATAAATAAATTAAATAAATAGTCAAAGGATTTATTAGAAAAGAAATAGTGAATAAAACAAAAAATATCATAATGCCTCTGTATCGCTCCATGGTGTGACTGCACCTCGAGAACTGTATGCAGTTCTGGTTTCCACATTTTAAAAAGGATATAGCAGGATTAGAAAAGGTACAGTAAGGATGACCAAAATGATAATAGGGATCAAACTCCATCCTTATGAGGAAAGGCTAAAGAGGTTAGGGCTGTTCGGCTTGGTGAATACAGGTGAAGGAAGATACGATAGAACAGGGCTTGACAAAGCCCAGGCACCAGGTCAACCAGAAATTTATACCTGGCGCCTTGGATTTGCTTCTCCCTCTGATCATGGGCAGAAAACCCCTTCTGTCTGTCCATGGGAGATTGGATCCCTGTGGGCAGAACAGGAGCGATCTTTGCCGATCCTCGTGGGGTGTCTGCTGCATCTAAGCCCCAATCGTAGCAAAGATCCCTTCTGTTCTGCCCGCGGGGATCCAATCTCCTGCAGAAAAAACAGGAGTGATCTTTGCCACGATTGTATTTTAAAAGAAGAAGGGGGGGGTGATGGAGCAAATCCTAGGCACCATTTGTAAATTTCTGGTCACCATAGCAACTTAGCACCTGGGATTTGTCGAGCCCTGGGTATTAATATGGGGCCACATTTTGCAAAATAATGGAATAAATCGAAAAGTTCATTCTTAGAGGCTATTTTATGAAAGGGCATTTTGATATTGCACCAAATGTGCCCATAATGCGCAAATCCATGGCATTAGGACAACACACAGCGTTAACTGCTGGGAGCGTGGAAAGAGGAACAGAAACTGGAGAGGGGTTGATGTGAGGAGGGAACAGTGCAAGGTGGAGGTTAAAGGGATGCATGCAGGGAACAAAAGTGACAATCTGTATATGTCAAAGGGGGCACCCCCTCACCCAGAACATACATGCAAGCACCTCACCGCCACACTACACACACACTCTCCACCTTCGCATGACAGATACACACAGAGGCACCACAAACAAACATACATTTATACACACATATACAACTCGCCGCTGCACCACACATCCTACTCTCTGTGCCATACACAGAGGCTTCCCAGCTCTGCATCACACACACATATGCACACCAGCCCTGCACCCCACCCACACAAAGGCACCTACTGCCACATCCCACACACAGACAGGCACACCACCATTTTACCACACACTCACAGAGACACTGCTGTCTGAAGAACTATTGTTATCTAAAGATGATGCATGGTGTAGGAACTCTGCCGCTGGTCTCATGAGAACATAAGACTAGCGTGAGAGAACTGGAGGGGAGGGATGAAAAGGTCACAAGCCCTGGCTCCTAAATCTTCACAAAATTGATAAAAGCTTGTGATAGAAGGTCTATTAAATTCTGAGTGGAGTGGAACAAGTATACATGAATAGATTGTAACTTCATAATGGGATGCCTAGTCTTTTTGCTTTTCAAAAGAGTAAACAAAGTAATACATTTAAAACAAATAGAAGAAAATATTTTTCACTCAATGTAAACTTAAGCTCTGGAATTCACTGTAGGAGAATGTGGTAAATGCAGTCAGAGTATTAGAGCTTAAAAAATGTTTGAACAAGTTCCTGGAAATAAAATCCATAAACCGTTATTAAGGTTGACTTGATAGGCAGGACAGAACCTTGCTACGTTTTGGGAGCCTGCCAGGTACTTGTGACTTGGATTTGCCAAATGTTGCTAGAAAACAGGATGGCCTTGAAGCATTGAACCAGTATATTCTTACATAGTATATAATTTTTAGAACAATTTCACAAAGCAGGATTTTAAAAAGAGTTATCTGTATAATTGAAAAATTGTAAAATAATGCTAGTAATAAAGATTCTACAATACCATCTGAAAATTCCATGGCTCCAGCAAACACCAGAGCTGCGAACTCCCCAATACTGAAACCTGCAGCAGCAACACATTTTTCAATAGCCTAAAATAAAGAACAAACATACTTATATGCAAAAGAACAAAAAAAGTAAAGTTTAAAATATTCACAGTATTACCTTGGGTTTTCTAAATATACATTTTCTAGTTTCTTGAACCTGTTGTATTTTTCCCTGTTTTTGGTCTTAATGCTCAAGTCTCTTATTTATTTTTTTCCTATCTTTTACTCAAAGATTGTGAAAAATATATGTCTTTATTTATTTGTTTTGTTATATTATGATATTATAACTGCCTTTCTGAAAAAATTCACCTAAGGCACTGTACAAAAGACTAAACTGCAAATAAGCAAAAATAGATTTTAACAATATTATAAAGCTCAGTGTGTCATAATAGTACATATTAAAGCATTAGTAAGCACAAGCACAATCAGTACTGTAAATAAACATAGGCGGCACATGAGAAGTAGAATATAATAAAAAGCTACATTAACATCATGGTACATGTTTTTAGAACATGAATATGTACAACAGCAATCAATACAGAAGATATATCCAGAAAAATGTGTATGTGAGATCTATCAGTAAATGTACGGGATAATTTCATAACAGGGTACCTATGTGAAATGCCAAAAAATGCACTTATGTTATGCCTATTTTATAAAGGCCATAGTCCAATATTATCAGGAGTCAGCATTGACTTGACGGCACTAAAAATAAATAAATTAATATTCTAAAACAAATCAAAGAACCTTTTGGTGAAAGGACCATCTCTGTATGTGAGCATATTAAGGATTTTGAATATTGACTTTAATAGAACCAATGATGAGATTGTGGTGAAGTGATACTTTTTTTTTTAAATTGTATTTTTAATGTAATTTTTACAAAATACAACCCACGTTTTACACTTGTGAAAATAAAAAGGCTAGTCAGCAATACAACAACATAATAAAGTAATAATCAAACGTAATTCAGCCTACCAGCCCTTGTGCACCAGCCCAACAAGAATACAGGGATACAGGAGATCCAAAGGGAAATAAAATACAAAACCAAAACCAAAAGATACTACAGACTGCCCAAACCACAAGCTACTTCAAACTGCTAGACTTTATTCAATCCGTGGCCGGAGGCAAATGTGAGTTGATAAACACCCCCCAACTGGGTTGGATCAAAAAATATATAACTTTCAGAGCGCCATTTAACTAGGCTTTTACAAAGAAATTGAAGAAAAAATTGACCATCCAGCTGGGCAAGAGCAGGTTTGTAGAGAAGGAACACATGCTGCCATTTCTGGGTTTCACAGGCTAAATCAGGATAAATTCTAACTTGAAGCCCCCTAAATGAAATAGAGCGCTTACGAAAATACATCTTAAAAAAACATTACCTATTAGTGGGCAATGTAAAAGTAATTAACAATGTAGCAGGTACAACCACAGCTTCAGAGTCTGAAATCTCTAATAACTCAGATACGGCGTCATCAAGCCCGGTAAAGAGCTGGTTCCTGTGTGCTGGCTCCCCGGGCAAAAATAACGATCCAGATGACCTGAGGAAACCAAAGGTAAGGGGCTTTCCACTGCAGAGGGAGGCTTCCAGCTGGTTTTCATTTCCTCTTTGGCATGCTAGAAACAGCGCCCGGAGGAACAGCAGCCTAAGTCAGCCATCTTGAATCGCAAGGTGATACTTTATTCTCAGAAGTGTATACTCCCTTACAAATGGTTGTTTTACCAAAGGTATTTATGTATTTTATAAAAGCAACATAGGCACCTATTTGCCTTTATAAACTTTTCTTACAAAGACCACCCGAAGCACACAAATTCTCACCTACTCTGAAGGTGTAAATGTGTATATGTACTCTGTACGCATCTATATTATAAAGCAGGGGTCTCAAACACGCGGCCCGCGGGCCGCATGCGGCCCGCGAGACAACTTTGTGCGGCCCGCGAAAGAGAAAAACAAAAAAACCCCAAAACCCTGACTTCTGCCGTTGCCGCCGTGGCAGCGGCAGAATCAATTGTCAAATTAAAAAAAAAAAGACTTCTGCTGCTCAAGCAGCAATATCACCTGTCCTGCGGCCCCTTCCCCTGTGCCCGGAGATCCGAATCTGCTCATCAGCGGCGTGCTTTTCAAGCCGCGAAGAGTATTCCCCTCTCGCGCGGCTTGAAACCGCGCGAGAGGGGAATACTCTTCGCGGCTTGAAAAGCACGCCGCTGATGAGCAGATTCGGATCACCGGGCACAGGGGAAGGGGCAGCAGGACAGGTGATATTGCTGATTGAGCAGCAGAAGTCTTTTTTTTTTTAATTTGACAATTTATTCTGCCGCTGCCACGGCGGCAACGGCAGAAGTCAGGGTTTTGGGGTTTTTTTGTTTTCCTCTGTCGGGGGGGGGGGTATGACTGGAAATGGGCAGATGGGGGTTAGGACTGGAAGTGGGCTATTGGCAGGGGGGGGGGTTATGACTGGTAATGGGCTATGGTGGGGGCTAGGACTGGAAATGGGCCGGTGGGGGTTAGGACTGGAAGTGGGCTATTGGCAGGGGGGGGTTATCACTGGTCATGGGCTACGGCGGGGGCTAGGACTGGAAATGGGCAGATGGGGGTTAGGACTGGAAGTGGGCTATTGGCAGGGGGGGGGGTTATGACTGGTAATGGGCTATGGTGGGGGCTAGGACTGGAAATGGGCAGATGGGGGTTAGGACTGGAAGTGGGCTATTGGCAGGGGGGGGGTTATGACTGGTAATGGGCTATGGTGGGGGCTAGGACTGGAAATGGGCAGATGGGGGTTAGGACTGGAAGTGGGCTATTGGCAGGGGGGGGGTTATGACTGGTAATGGGCTATGGTGGGGGCTAGGACTGGAAATGGGCAGATGGGGGTTAGGACTGGAGGTGGGCTATTGGCAGGGGGGGTTATGACTGGTAATGGGCTATGGTGGGGGCTAGGACTGAAAATGGGGTGATGGGGGTTAGGACTGGAGGTGGGCTGATTGGGGGTTAGGACTGGTAATGGCCTATGAGGGGAGGTAAGACTGAAAATGGGGTGATGGGGGATACGACTGCAAGTGGGCTATGGGGGGGACTAGGACTGGTAATGGGCTATGGGGGGGGTAAGACTGAAAATGGGGTGATGGGGGGGTAAGACTGGAAGTGCGCTATGGGGAGGTTAGGACTGGTAATGGGCTATGGGGGGTCTAGGACTGGTAATGGGCTGGGGGGGTTGCTAGGACTGGAAATGGGCTGAGTGGAAGGGGGGCTTGAACTGCAAATGGTTGATGGGGAGGGGGGCTTGGAATGGAAATGGGCTGTGAGGGGAGGGAGCTAGGATTGGAAATGGGCTGATGGGGGGCTAGGATTGGAAATGGGCTGATGGTGAGGCTAGGATAGGACTGGAAATGGACTGATGCAGGGACTAGAAAGGAGCAGATGCTGGGTGGGGCTGGAACTAGAAGGGAGCTGATGTTGGGGGAGGATTAGAATGGGATGGAGCTGGGAAAGTGAAATGGAGAGGGGAAAAATATTTTGTCTGGAAGAGAAGACAAATCTACAATTGGCCAGGTATTGGGAGAGTAAGTGGGGATTAAGGATGGAGGGGTAAAATTTGAGTGGATGAAATAGGAATGAGGAAAGAGCAAAAGGAGAAAGATTAGTATGTTAAAGCAGATGTAGGGAGAGAGAATGGAAAAAAACTAGAAGAGAGAAGAAAGGACAAATGGACAGCAGACGATGGAGATAGCAGAAGACACGAAGAAACCAGAAGTGGCTGGAGCAATTGCAACTGAAAAAAAATGCACAAAAGGTAGAAAAATATCTCTTTATTTTGAATTTATTAACTGGAATATGTCAGCTCTGGGAAATGTGCATCATTAATGTTTGCGCTTTGTTTAGTACAAGAGGAAATTAATTTATAGTTTTATTTCTACAGTGTTGTTGTACATTCCAAGTTTGGCTTTTGGGGTTCCCAGTTTAATTATTGTCTTCCTATTTCTGAATCTTTTAGTCTTTCTTTATCCATACTCATTAAGAGGCATGTTTACTAAAAGTTAGTGTATGGTAACATTATGCAAATATTTATGCAAATGAGGCCCCTTATGCAAATGAGGCCCCACGTCTTATGCGGCCCCCGGGTTACTTTACAAGTCCTCATTTGGCCCTCAAAGCAATTTGAGTTTGAGACCCCTGTTATAAAGCATGCATATACATTGCAATTCCGTCATAGGTCTGTCCAAACTATGTCCCAATAAAACAGATTGCATAAAAGTAGATATAATCTTGTGGTGTGCCTACTTTTTACATATGTATATACCATGCAGTCTTATAAGGTGAAATTTAAACTTACCTTATAAATGCCTGTATTTATTTATTTATTTATTTACATTCTCTTATATACCGCGCTATTCTGCATCAGTGCGGTTTACATTGAACAAACTGAAATTACATTGAACAGGGCATTATAACTTGGAGATAACTATTTTATAGGGAACATGGGCTATGGAGGGTTAAGTGGCTTGCCCAAGACCATAAGGAGCACCTGTAGGACTAGAAACCCCAGTCCTTCCAGCCCAAGGTTGCTGTCCTCTAGTGGGATTTGAACCCCCGACCTTCCGGGCTGACGTACCTTGCCCCAACCACTAGGCCACTCCTCCACTCCTGTAGCATGGGAAATAAGATCCTAGATGTTGAGGCTTTAATAGGAGAGGCCGACTTGGATTTAGTAACAGAGACATGGTTCACGGTCAACCATGTTTGAGATGCAAGTATACCAGACTATACTTTATTCAGAAAGGACAGAGTAGGAAGAAGGGGAGGAGTGGCATTATATGTAAAAATAATATTAAAGCTATAGAAATACAGGGCAAAAAAGGGAAAGAGGAGGCACTGTGGGTTAAACTAGAAAGAGGGAAAGAGAAATCTATCTTCATTGGCATGATATACAGATCTCCTTCACAGGGAGAAGTAGTAGATGGAGAGTTAATTGAAGATATACGCAGCATTGCCAGGAAAAGGGAAGTGCTACAGATAGGGGGATTTCAATATGCCAGATGTTGATTGGCACATCACTGCTGCAGTATCTTCTAGAAGTAAGGAAGAACTATTCAGGAAGAACTATTCAGGCAACTGATAACAAAACCCAAACGTGAAGGGGCCATACTGGACTTGGTGCTTAACAATGGTGAAAGTGTTTCTGATGTTATAGTGGGAGATCATTTTGCATCCAGTGATCACCAGAAGATGTGATTCAGTATTAGGACTAGGGCTGATAAAGCGTAGTTACTCACCTATAACAGATGATCTCCGGGAACAGCAGGAATTAAGTCTTCACATATGGGTATCGTCGGTACCGACGGAGCCTGCGCGGGAATGCTCCCCAGCATCCAATAGGAAAGCTTTTGGGAGCATCCCACAGTGCCTGCATGCTGCCTTCCCGCCTTTCCAACTCTCCTTCGTCAGTTGAGTTTATAGCTGAGACAAAAGGAGAGAAAGAGAGAGACAACTTCTAGGGGAGGTGGGCGGGTTGTGAAGATTTAATTCCTGCTGTTCCCGGAGATCACCTGTTACAGGTGAGTAACTACACTATCTCCAGGAACAAGCAGGAATGTAGTCTTCACATATGGGGACTCCCCAGATGAGAGATGCCAAGTGGATGACCTAGCAAGCTGCGAACCTCTGGTGAGATGGGTCATTCTTCCTCCCATGGATCTCTGGCATCGAAAACCTGGGACGGTGGTAGGAGTTGTATTAAGTCTGAAAGAGATGCGGTAGAACAGCCTGTCCAAACGAGGCATCCCGACGGGAGCCCTTGTCTAAATAATAATGGGCTGCAAAGGTGTGTACTGAAGCCCAGGTGGCTGCTCTACAGATGTTGTCAATGGACAGAGAACAAAGATTAGCCATAGAGGTTGCCATTGCTCTCACATTGTGAGCTGTGACGTGGCCTTTGAGAGAAAGTCCCTTACTCTCGTATGCAAAAGATATGCAATTCATCTAGAAAGAGTTCTTTTGGAAACTGGAAGTTCCAAATGACTAGAATCAAAAGCAACGAAAAGTTGAGAAGATTTTCTATGCTGCTTAGTTCTTTGAAGGTAAAAAGCCAAGGCTCTTTTATAATCAAAGGTATGAAGGTTCCTTTTTAAATTAGAGGTATGAGGCCTAGGAAAGAATACAGGAAGGTAAACCGCTTGGTTAAAATGAAAAGGCAAAACCACCTTTGGCATGAAGTGAGGATGAGTCCTAAGAACTACCTTATCATGGTGAAATATTGTATAAGGAGGATCAGCCACTAAGGCCTGCAACTCACTGATGCGTCTTGCAGAAGTGACAGCAACTAGGAAGATGATTTTCTAGGAAAGAAACTTCAGGTCCGTAGTGGCTAAGGGCTCAAAGGGCGGTTTCATAAGCTACCCGAGAACAAGATTAAGATCCCATGCCACCGGCGGCAGCTTGATGGGAGGTTTTGTTAAGCGTAGACCTCTCATAAATCTTGCTACGAGTGGATGAGAGGAGATAGGTTGTCCATCTAGTGGTCTGTGGGAAGCAGCAATGGCACTAAGATGAATCCTTATTGAATTGGTTTTAAGACCAGAATTTGATAAGTGGAGGAGATACTCCAGTAGCAATTCCACAGGCACCGAAAAGGGGGTAAGTCCCCTTTGAGAACACCATACAGAGAACCTTTTCCACTTAAAGGCGTAGGATCGTCTTGTGGAAGGTTTTCTGGAGGCCACCAAGATATCGCTTACCTGTTGAGAAAGGTTGATATCTGGAAGCTCTACACCCTCAGCAACCAGGCCCTGAGATGCAGGGTCTGGGGATTCGGGTGCAATAGCATCCCGTCCTCCTGGGACAGAAGATCTGGAGCATGTCCCAACTCCAGTGGTGTGGCTTGAGAGAGACATAGAAGCAGAGGATACCACATTTGCCATGGCCAACGTGGAGCTATGAGTATCATACGTCCTCTGTCTCTCTGAAGTTTGAACAGTGTTTTGGAAATGAGGGGAATGGGTGGGAAGGCATAAAGGAAGTCTTGCCCGCAGTGGAGGAGAAAAGCATCTCTTGCCTTACAGTTTTGAGCAGGAATTCTGGAACAGAATCGGGGAAGTTTTGCATTCTGTGGACTTGCAAAGAGGTCTATATCTGGGGTCCCCTGGATTTGAAACACTCGAGCAATCTGGTCTGAGTGAGGAGATCATTCGTGTGGCAGCAGTATTCGACCGAGTTTGTCTGCCCAATATACCACTAGGAAGTGGATTTGATGCTCTCTGGCGAGGGCCCACAGTCGCAAAGCTTCGTTGCATAACGACAGAGAGCCTGTTTCGCTCTGCTTGTTCACGTAGAACATGGCTACCTGATTGTCGGTCTGGACCCAAACTGTCTTGTAGCTGAGCTGTGCCTGGAATACTCAAAGTGAAAAATAGATCATCAACTAATGTATGCAAAAGATTTTTTGTTGGAAGACTAGCCTTGAGAATTAAAACACTCTCTCGTGGCTTAACTTCCGTTTTACTCAATTTTGTAAGGGCCCCCCCGGAGCTCTAAAAATATAGATAAAAACACACTTACTAGTGTACCCTACACCAAACATGTGCAAAAATAAGGTACTTCCAACATATCAAAAGGTGCCAGTATTACTTATCTGTTGTATATGTTGAATACAGGTACTCAATGAATCTGCAAAAACTCTCATGGGATGACGAACTGCACCAATATCATAGAAGCGCAATGGCTGAAGAAAGTCTGCAGTTTCAATTCAATAAAGGATAAAGGACACAGCACTGCGTTTCGGGCAGATAAAATCAAATGTCCTCTTTCAACTCTTTCTAAACTGCAAACATGAAAGTCCGGCTCGCCTGTATGTTCAGGACGCCAGCGCATGCTCATTAGCGATCTAAAGTCCCAACAGGAAACCAAAAATTTAAAGCCAAAAGCCAGCCAATCTAAATTGCCCACGTCATATTCAAATCCCTTTAGAGTGCCCAGCAAATTAAAGACTGTTCCAATCCAACTCTTTGTTAAGCCCCCTAGGTTCTACCGTAGACAGTCGAAATATCCACATCTGTTCTTCAACAGTCTTCTTCAAACCTAGGTATGAAGGGGGGGTGGGTTTCTGACACCAACCAGCACAGCTACCAGCATAGGAAAGGAAAGCAGCTCTCCTCTCTTTCAGAGAATCAGTCAGCCTGCAGATGTTGTGCAACACTGGACTGTATCAGCCACCCATATGCCATCTATGCCAGGTTAAAATAATAGAAAAAAAACTCCAAAAATGTGATGACACATCAAAAGCAAGACCAAAAAGTCAAAACATGCAAAAACCTGGAAATCACTGTTAGCAAACACAAACACACATTTTTTTTGTCGGGATCCGCCGACTTGAGATGGAGAGTTGGCTATGCCAGGTTGGCTAGTCACCACCCACTGCAGGTACACATAGCCACGATGAAAGTCTTGGCTCTGTACAAATAGCATTTTATTTATTTATTATTTAACAGGTTTTATATACCACTTTATCATTTCAATCAAAGCGGTTTACATTGAAACTTAAACTTGGTAATGTACATTAAACAGGGACATTGATAACTTGGATTTTTCTGAGGCAATGGAGGGTTAAGTGACTTGCCCAAGGCCACAAGGAGTGCTAGTGGGAATCAAACCCTGGTCTCTGGGTTCCCAAGCCAATGTTCTTAACCATTAGGCTACTCCTCCACTCCACAGCATGGACCGCCAACAACCTAGTCAGTGACTGAAGTGCCGTAAAAAAAAAAACCCAGCACCCTTGTCACTGCAGCATAATCCTATACAGCACTATATGGATACATAGCCATGACATGGCCACAGCTCAGTCACAGCGAGAATGACCTCTCTGCATGAACAGCTGTGTGCAGTCAGGCCATGCTCATGTCAGACCCATGTTTTGATGGCTCAGCCATTTACTAACCTCTGACTCATGTGCATCCACTGCAAACTGCTCTTTTGTAGACAATACCCAGAAACCTCTTCTCATTTGTGTACCCTTTTTGTTTGAACTTAAGGAGAGCTAATACAATGCCAAGAGCACTGGAAACTGGCCCAAGATAGGCTGTGAGTGCATGTGAATGCTTTGAGCTGGTGTTAAAATTCCCCGCAGATGTGCCTCTAACGCCCATTATTCTGATCCAGCATTAGCATGCACTCGCTGACTCCGCCCACTCCACACCCCTTCTCCGCCTCCTTTCCTCTTAACAACCAGCAGCACTTTTGCAGCTGTTACGGCAGCATTATTGGGACTTTCCATCACGCTAACGGGTACCAAAAGCAGCCAGTTGCTCCCTTAGCGTCGTTTAGTAATCATACCCCTAAATGTGTGGAGAAAGGAAACTGAGGAATATGTAGTAGACTGCAAAGCAAAGAGTTTGAACAGGAGTGAGGGGTAAGATCTCATGCACACCTAAAATTCAAAACATGGCACTTGTCAGTGTCCCAGGGCTGAAAGTCCATACAAAAGAAGGTTGGAGGGAGATAAATAGGAGACCAAAGAAATGACAAAAAACAACAACAACAAAAAAACAGATAAAAGAACAAAAATGTAAAAATGAGTTGTTGAGAAGAGGGGAAAAATGTACCTGGCTCCTAAAAATCTGGTTCCCAAGTTTACTAAATAGCAAAATGTAAGGTCTGCCTTGTTTCAGGAAACATAGCAGAGGATCAAGCAGCAGAAATGAAGCCAAGTTGCAGAGAAATCAAGTCAGTCCAGTGTGACATATTTTGACAAACACTTCTGCAACTTGTTGTAAGGGTTCAACATTTCATCTTGAGAATCATTAAAAAGAAGCACGAGTTCAGAGAGGCAGGACTAAAAATATATTATCAAAACATTATTATTTTATTCTCAGGCTTTAAAACCTAAAGTTGACTCCTAGAACACCCCAGATCATTGGAAGAAAATGAGCCCTCAGTCTATAGCAATAGTTCACAACCTTTTTTTATGATAAAGCTGACTGATCATAGTCATGGTTTATTAAAAGTTTAATATACTGCATCACCCTTCGAAACAGCAGGACTTTTGACATAAAAACACTGCACACTACAGTTTGCCAGTGAACACAAAGAGCCCAAATATCTGTTCATTGTAGTTAAGAATATGTTTCCCTTGCATCATTTTTAACAGAATTTACTTTTATTAATAAACTTATTGAAATAAAAATTGTTCAATTTTGTTTTTTCCTATGGAAGTTTTAATCATTTCTCATTCATTGGTGAGAAATCTGGGACTGATGTGCTATACACAGTTTGCCTATCATTCAACCACATCTTGAAAAAGTCACATTTTTACTAAAATGCGGCAGCTTACCACAAGTTCAGCCCCAACGTTTAGTGTAGACATGGTGCTGGACCCGCACTAAAAAAATGGAGGCATGCCCAGCATGTCCCCATGTAGTTATCATAGGTTCCATGCCACCGCCATGCTGAACAGTTTGTCACAATTAACATGGGGGCAACACTGTCCGTTAGCATGTGTTAAAGACGCCTATGCTACCAGCAATGTGCATGCTCCGCCCCGAACCGCCCAGTCTCTGTCCCAACCCATGCTAAGAGGTTAACATGGCTGCATTTTTGGCAGACAGTAATGGTTACCATGGCACTCTTGGCATGCCCTACGTATATACCTCACGCTGTTAGTACACTTTAGTAAACATGCCCCTAAACTTACTGTCAACATTAAGAAATTTTACCTACTGTATTTTATAGTCTATACAGAGCAGAGCTAAGATTTTATCCCTTGGAGCTTAGCATACAAAAATACTAAAATTCTGGTGTCACCTCAGCAGCAGCAACACAAAACCCCTCCACTGCCAGACATTCTGTCAAGTTGCACTAAACCCTGCAAATAAGCTACAGTATTCTGAATTTATGTAGCAAACCATGTTCTAATATTTCCAACTATCAGGGCACAAATAGCAAAACTTGTACCTTCCAAAAAGATAGCATGCCAGATACAGAACATCAATACACCGCCTACTGGAGAAGCCAAATAAGTTTGTCTGCTATAAATCCCCACACAAAAATACACATGCCAACAGAATCCCTCTTCTGGGTCACAAACGCAGAACACAGATCAATCCTCACTAATTACAGAATAAAGGATCAAATGTACATCCCAAGAGTGCACAAGTCTCTGTGTGTAGTACAACACATGAGAAATAAAAATAAAAATGCACTTCCTCCTGTACTGAGCGAAATACAAAAATGTAAGAAATGCACATTCCCAAAACTGATATTTTCCTAGTCACTAAAAGCTGAACATTTTATTTATTTATTTTTAATCACTTTTACATGAACAACTTATATTTCTGATAGAGGTGATCCCAGTCTCTTTCTACTTTTTTTGTTGGTCTTCCCCTAAATTCTTTCCATTTTCTATTTCTTCTGTCTTCTCTCTTCCTTCCCTTTGATTTTGTGCCCCTTTTCACTCCCTCTCCCCAGCTTTCCATCTTCCTCTATCACTCCTTCCCCAGCCTTCTGTTCTCCACTCTGTTTTTTGCTCAACCCCTAGAACCCCAATTTCCTATCCTCGGTATTCAACCTCCTCCTCAGTCCTCAATTGCCTTTGGGGGAAGCAGACCTGAAATATTTCCAGCTTCAGCTGATGGTAGCGATGATCACTGGGGGCATGGGTGGGGGAAACTGAATTAGGAACCTATAATGGCGATTTCAAATACCTGGCTCCCCCTACCTCACATCCTCCCAAGCCTGAAGGTACACGTGGTTGTTAAGGAAAGCATGGGCTTGCTGTCCATGTCAAATTTTTAGTGAGACACCTTCCAGCTCTTTGTGACAAATCAGTGTCTCCAGATACTGGTTGAGAACCACCGATATACAGTCAAACCTCAGTTTTCATGATTAATCCGTTCGAAAAAGTCTGACTAAAACCGAAACGTATGAAAACTGAAGCAATATTTACCATAAGAAATAATGTAAATCCAATTAATCCGTTCCAGACACCCAAAAATATTCATAAAAAATACATTTTATAGAGAATAACTATATTTTTACATACAGAAAACAATGAGAAATAAATATAAATGGACTAATGAAATGGATAAATGAACATTTAACATCACTGAAAGCAAGCTAAGTACAGTACTGTACAGTATGTTAACATCTGGCCTTAGCCACCCCTGACAAGCAGCTGTGCCCAGCTCTCTTCGGAATCACATTGGATTCAGCCCATTAAAATACCTTTACATTATCTGCTCAATGCTTCAGAATGGCAGAAAATCTTAATGATATAGCTTCAGACGTACCCTGCAAGAGAAAGAACTGCCTCCCACATTCATGCAACATCTCCTGCTTACGTTGACAGCTTTTCTTCCCGGCTACCTCCGAGCCTGAGGGGCGCTCCAGAGAACGGGCAGGCGGTGGACGAGATCGGGGCCTTCCTCTCTGTGCAATCCTTGCCTCTCTAACTCTGACCAGGCTCGAGGATGTGTTTCATTTACGTGCTCAGCTGGCTTTCGCTTCTCATCATGCTGGCGATCGGCGAGTCCGGGGGCAGTGCTGTCGGGACCGGGCGGGCATTCTGGCAGTGTATACAGACCGGTGTGCAGCGCAAGGGTGTATATATTTACAGTATTGTAATTTACGAAAACCAAGGCGATGTACGAGAACCGGGACAAAATCTCAGTCAAAAAAGACGTTGAAAACCGAAGCGTATGAAAACCGGGGCAAATGAAAACCGAGGTTTGACTGTACACAATACTCTGGCCCTTCTTCTTACAGGCGTCAAGCTTGGATTCTTTAACTCCTGATCCCTCTATCCCCTCCAGTTGCTAGTCCTATATGATTTCTGCTAACACCACGTTCTGGAGGGCTCTTTTCTACTGTTTATTCTATATGGCATACCCAAAAAAATTACAAGTGCATAGGCATCATTTTCAACACTTACCACCTAGGACTCAACTTCCACCCAGCCAGTATTAGGTCATAGGCAAACTAGGTCAATGCCTAGGCCCAAAGGTTGAGGGGAGAGCAATGGCTGCCAGATATGCTTAAATCTGGGCCTGCTTGGATCCTGTGCAAGAACCAACAGCTAGTGTCATCAGTTATATCAGCAGCATTTATTTATTTAGCTGTATTTATATCCCGCTTTTCACCGGGTCAAAGCGGTCAATTGGGAGATACATTTAACACGAGGGATATGACACACATATGCTAATACGTACAGGGAACATGGGCAATGGAGGGTTAAGTGGCTTGCCCAAGACCACAAGGAGTACCTATAGGACTAGAAATCCCAGTCCCTCCGGCCTGAGATTGCTGTCCCCCGGGTGGGACTTGAACCCCCGGCCCTCCGGCCTGAAGTACCTTGTCCTAACCACTAGGCCACTCCTCCCTCTTAGCCACTCCTCCCTCTTCCACTAGGCCACTCCTCCCTCTTGGCCCATGTAAGAGGTGATATCAACAGATAGTGCTGCGCAATGGCACTCTCTCTTCTTTATATGGAGTCACTAAGCCAGCATCCAAAAAAAACAGTCTTATTAGCAACCACCTCACATTGCTTCCCCCCCTTCCCTCATGTCTTTAGGCCTCTGTCAGCTTGCTAAAGTCTTCAAGCCCTAAAACAAACTTACAGTATCTGAAGGCATAGGAAACAGCCAGCAACCAACAGGTGCTAGAAGTTTTAGAAGCTGTGGAGAATATTTGCTGATGTCTGGGGGATAACAGGGGGGAGAGTGATTTCTGCTATCAGGGGAGTCAAAGAGAAAGTTCTTGCTAGCTTCTGGGGTTAGTTTTAAATCCCAACATTAATGTGATGTAATTAAATGTAGAGATTAATATATTAAATGTTAAAGCATTTGTGGGGAGCTTAAAAATGTAATAATACTGTGATGGGGGGGGGTAGTGCACTTGTTTGCCTAAAGTCCGTCAAAGGATTAATCCTTTCCTGCTTCAGCCTCCATTGTAATTAATTACAGCAACCAACTACTTAGAAAAGTACTTGTGTATACATTGGACATATGATAACATAAGAAAGGCTTAAAAGGTTAGGGTTCTTCATCTTGGAAAAGAGACGTCTGAGGAGAGATATCAGAGGTCTGTAAAATAATATAGATCAGTTGTTTATTCCTTCAATATGTAGAAAGCTAAGGGAATACACAATGAAGCTACAATGTAGCACGTTTAAGACTAATCAGATAAAATATTTTTTTCACTCAATAATCAAATTCTGGAATTCGTTGCCAGAGGATGCAGTAAAAGCTGTTAATGGTTTAAAAGAGATTTGGACAAGTTCCTGGAGGAAGAGTCCATAAACCATTATTAAAGCAGACTCAATCCCCTGCTTACCCCTGGAATAAGCAGCGTGGAATCTGTCTACCTTTTGGGAACCTGACAGGTACTTAAAGGGCTGGCGCTAGAACTGGTTCAAGGTGTTGTACCCTAGACAAACCTTAAGCCTTATGCTCTCCCTGGCTGTCAGAATCTATTGTTTAGCTCTGAATGCCCTACTCTTTGCCACCTACCAGAAGGTGCTACCCTAGGCAATTACCTAGTTTACCTAATGGTTGGACTTGCCCTGGGTACTTCTGACTTGAAATGGCCACTGGATTCGAAGGACCTTTCATCCGATCCAGTATGGTATGTCTAAGAATAGCTGAAAAGGACCTTTTCAAACTTGTGTTACTATTTTTTCTAGTCCATCAATAAATACATTTCATAAAAACGTTTACAGTGATAGTATCAAGATACTCACTTGTGGCTTATCCTGGTTCAGTTTTTCTACTGCTGCTAGAGAAGCTACAAACACAGCAGGCTGACAATGAACAGTTTTATCCAGTTCTTCCTTTGGGCCATTCAAACATAAATGCAAGAGGTCGTAGCCCAGCACCTTATCAGCAACTGCGAACATGGCCCTGACCGTGGGGTATTTCAAAAGTCCTTTCCCCATTCCCACGAACTGGCTGCCCTGACCGGGAAACAGCATGATAGTGCTATCCACCGGGCACTTTCTGATTGCAGGGTGGCTTTCTGCGGCTTCCTCCGTAGCCTGCAGCATCTCGGAGAGCTTCTCAGCTCTAACTGACACATTGCTGTTGTTACCAACGTGACTGCCACTTTCCAACCCGCCGCCTAACCCTGTTGAAACGCCCCTACTCAGTAGTCCTGAAGGATATCTCCAAGCGCAAAGCCTCCTCCTCAGTAGCAATACTTTATTAAAAGAAAGGCGTCCCGTTTTGCAGAATGAATAATACATTTGAACCAACTTAACTTTAGTTTGTTTTCGTTAGATGGCCCTGCTAAATCTTGTCAGCTTTGACTCGGCTGGGGTTTATGGAAACTAGAAAACGAAACCATGCCACATGGGAAAGAGCCCGCAACACACAGGGTGCTCACATTTTCAGTTATACGTAAAGCTAGTAAGCTACATCCTGGGAGAACGTGCACTGTGTCACACTGCTGAGTTTTCCGTCTACGAACACAGACCGTAGAAGAAAGGTTCCGCGCTATGCAACATATTAAACTGGTGGTCCGTCACGTCACGTGCCATGGAAGAGCAGCCAAAAGTGTAGAGAGCATTGGCTTAGAAACCACGCAAATCAGCGTTTGATTCGCAGTGCACTAGCACGCCTTGTGGCCATTGCCTCAGAAAAATCCAAGTTATCAATGTTAGATTGCAATGTAAACCGCTTTGATTAAATTAACAAAGCGGTATGTAAACCTGTTAAACAAATAAAATAAAACCGACTCAGCCAAGTTGCATACTTTCATTCTAAATATTGCGAAAATACTTTAGTTAAAAGGTCCTTCTAAATCTTTCTCAAATATTCGGTTTTACACCGCATCTGAAGCGACACTCTGATAAGTATAAGCTAGTTTTGGGAGCAGAAAATAAAAATTCCAGCTTCTATTCTGAATTGTCAAAATATGAATTAGGTTGCAAGCAAGTGCAATGCTTTTCTCACAGAAGCATAGATCATTTTATATGGTGGCTCCTTTTGTGTTCATATCATGTTTATACCTTTCCACGGCTTCGGCAGGCGTCTTTGAATAATTTGAATCTAATCTCTTGGATGTGCCGAAGTCCATACGCTTGTGAGCTCATTGGATAATAATCAGGACAGGAGGCGCCTGAACGCGCTTCCTGGAATTGGGCGGGCGGGAGCGCTGAGGTTCATTTCACACTGCTGCTGCGGGGTGGGCGTGAGTGAGAGTAACTAGGAGGTAAGCAGGGGTCTCGAGCGGTTGCCCTCCTCTGATATTCCACGGGCAGAACCGCGCGTGCCCCCTTGCGACTGTCAGCTGCGCTATACCCGAGCACGGCTGTAAATGCAAAACGTTTTCTGCAGCGCTGTAGTCGACAGCTTAAGTTGCCTTAACAAATATTTTGCTATTTATGCCTTCCTACTTGCTTTTCGACGTCTCGTCTTCTTCCACTGTACTCTTTTTTTTTTTTTGTTACCATACAGATTTCCTTTTGTGAAAGTTTGGTTGTATTTTTTAGATTGTAGCAACTACTCACAAGTCATTGTTACGAAACTGAAAAGATAGGCAGGGCAGCAACTTCTGGGAAGCTACAAAGAGCCGGGCATGCAAAGATAAACAATAGATTTTGACAATAGATAAACTGGGACCGGCTCTGAGGTCGTATATAACATGATAGTCAGGGAGGGCCCAGTGGGCGGATCGAGACAAATGTGCTGCCTGAGTGAAAGAATGAGATTTCCCCCTTCCCCCTCCCCCCCTTCGTGGGGGCGGGGCTTTTTCAAAACTCCAATCAGGGACTGAACCAAACCAAAAAACTGATTAGATTATATGGAGGAAATGCAAGATGTTTGCACACCAAGGAACTAAAAGACAGCGAGAGCCACAGCACGGTTTATAACACTAAATTATAACTCATTTTTATTTTATTTATTTAACAATTCTTATATACCGCGCTATTTGTTATCAGTGCAGTTTACATTCAACAAAAATATTCAAAACAGTGAAGAATGTTTGAATTTACATTATAACAGGGAATAGAACTTGGAGAACATGGGAGACTATTTACATGTTGAAATAAATCAGGGTAGATGCGGAATACATGAAAAATATATACATAAGATATTGCACAATGGATAATACTTGATCTGCAAAGACGTAGGATGTTTACAGGCTGGAGAGAGAATGCTTAAGGCAAGAGTGTTATGTTGTGTAGGGGGCTCTGGTATGGGGGTGGTTTCTTGGGCGGGGTAGATGATTGAGAAAAATGGAGCAGAAAGAGGTGGTGTTTTATTGCTTTCCGGAATTGTAAGAGGTCTCTGATTGCTCTGATTTCTGGTGGGAGGTCGTTCCAGCATTTTGGTGCGTAGTGTGCAAAGGTTCTTCTCTTGGTTGTTTGTGAGCACTTTATGGAGTCTTTGGGGATGGTTAAAGTATTGTCTGTTGCTGTCCTTCTAGTTCTAATTTTTGGAGTAGGTGTGATAAGGGCTTTGAGAGATTCGGGGGCGATGTCATTGATAATCTTAAATGTTATTAGCAGAATCTTATAAGTTAGTCTGCAGTATATCGGTAACCAGTGGAGATCCTTAAGAATTGGGGTGATATGGTCTGATCTGGCTAGACCGTGGAGGACACGGGCTGCAGCATTCATAGCTTGTTGGAGAGGATTGAGGGTGTTCTTTGGTAGGCCATACAGGATTAAGTTTGCGTAATCTAAATGTGGTAGTATGAGGGCCTGGAAGATGGTTCGGAAGTCGTCCGCAGGTAGCATAGGTTTGAGGTGTCTCAGCGTTCTGATTTTGTTGTAGATAGACCTGGTTATGTTTTTTATGTGTTCTTTGAAGTTGAGATGCTGGTCCAGAGTGATGCCGAGATAGCGTATGGTACTTCGGATTGGAAGGGCTGCATCTCTTACTCTTAGGAAGGGAGGAGGGGAGAAGCTTTTGTTCCTTGATATGAAGAGAACCTCTGTTTTCTTAAAGTTTATGTGGAGGTTTTGGGAAGTTAGCCAGTCAGTGAGTACATTGAAGCAGTTGACTAGGTTGGTGAATTCCGGGTGTTTGATTTTGAACGGAGTGAATAGCAGGACATCATCAGCATAGATTAGGGTGGAGATATTGAAAGAGCGGATGATGTTGCATATCGGCTGCATATAGATATTGAACAGCAGCGCCGATAGGAAGGAACCTTGCTGTTGGTTGAATGGTGCTGAAGTGTTGTTATAAACTTCGTTATGGTTCTTGCTTTTTCTTTTTCAACGTATATTTTGCATCCACAGAGCCCCTTTCCTCAAAAGTGGGTGCAGAGCACCCAGGACATTTTTTCAGAACTCAATATCTTAAAAAAAAAAAAATCTGATTCTGATCATCTCACTAAGAACAACAACAACAAACATTCTCCAGTATCAGGCATATTGTGAAATAATACAAAATCCTACAACAAAGTCACTGAGTATCTATAGAGCAAATCTACCATATCAGCACCAACTTCCAAACTCACATAAGGAGCCCATCCAAAAAACGCATCACTGTAAATACTACAGTGGGCCCTGAAACATACACCTATTTGAAAAGCTGAACATATCAAATTACTACAGTACAGTATAGATCTTTATGTAGAAATTCCATGTTAACAGAACACCTGGCCTCAGTCATACACTCAGAACAGACCCTCACCAAATACAGAATAAGTAACCACAATCTAAAGTAAAAATAAAAATATGTAGACAAAATTTAAACTGAAAACCCAAGAAGCCACATTCCTCAAGCAGTGCAACATTAGATAAATAAGATATGCAGTTCCCCCATAAAGTGTAAAATATAAAGATAGCACAAAGTCCAATTACTAAAATGAAATAAAATTATTTTTTCTACCTTTGTTGTCTGACCATTTTATTCTCTGATCATGCTGGTTCTGATCTGAGGCTTCTGCTTTCCTGTCTTCTCTTAGCTCTCTTTCTGTGGTCTATGGTCAATCTGCCATTTCTTATCTCTTCATTTGTTTTCTTCACTTCTTTTCATAAGCCTATTTCCAGTCCCAGTAACCCTTCCCAGTATCAGCCCCTTTCCAGTCCTCGCTCCCAGTACCTTCCCATGTCAACTTGCATTCCCATGACTGCCATTGGTGTCCATTCCCTTCCAGTCCCCCTCCTTCCCCACTACAGCCCCTTCTAGTCCAAATACCATGGCAGCCCCTCTTAGCATCCACTCCCTTCCACTCCCATTCTCCCATCTCCTCACATCAGCCCATTTTTAGCCCTAGCCCCCAGTTTTCTTCCAGGGCCAGCAGCTCTATCCTCCCCCACCATCAGCCCATTCCCAGTCAAAGCCCCCCCCCAATCAGCTCACTTCCAGTGCTAGTCCCTCCTCAACCCCATTACTAGTGCTAGCCTCCCCTAATCAGCCCATTACCAGTCCTACCCCCATAAGCCCATTACCAGTCCTAACCTCCACTAAACAGCCCATTTCCAGTCCTAGCCTCCCCGATCAGCTCATTTCCAATGCTAGTCCCCCCTCAGCCCATTACTAGTGCTAGTCCCCCCTCAGCCCATTACTATTACTAGCCCCACTAATCAGTCCATTACTAGTCCCAGCCCCCCCTCGATCAGTCCATTCCCAATCCTAGCCTCCCCTAATCAACCAGTGCTAGCCCCCCCCATCAGCCCATTATAATCCTAACCCACACTGTCTCTCCCCTTTGTCCAGCATTTATCCCCCGTCTCTCCCCTTTGTCCAGCATTTGCCCCGTCTCCCCCTTTCTCCAGTATGTCTCTGTCTTCCCCTTTGTCCAGAATTTTCCCCCTGTCTCCCCATTTGTCCATTATTCGTCCCCTGATTTTCCACTTTGTCCAGCATCTCCCCTGTCTCTCACCTTTGTTACTCCTTGTCCTCCTCCTGTTCCCACTCCCTCCACCTGAATCTCTCATCCGGCCGTGGCAGGGGCATTCTGGCTGTTTTAATTTTAGATTTTGCCGCCTCTGCCCTGCTTCTGCCTTCCCGCCGCGTTTTTTCCCTCAAGAATGATTGCAGCAAAAAAAAAAAAAAAAAGCAGGGAGAAGGACAGAAGCAGGACAGAGGCAGCAATATCTAAAATTAAAACAACCAGAGTGCTGCTGCCGCCACACAAATCAGGCTGATCGCTTGCAGCATTCAGGCTGATTTGTCCAATGCCGGTGGCACTCCCCTTCCAGCCTCCTCCTCCCCCATTGTCAGCCCCCTCCTTCCCCAGTGTCAACCCAGTTGCAGACCCCACCTTTCCGTCATGCCAATTCCCTTCCAGCCCCTTCTCCCCCTGTGTCATCCCCATTGCAGACCCCACCTTCCCCTCACCTCAATTCCCTTCCAGCCCTCCCTGTCAGCCCAGTTGCAGACCCCACCTTTCCCTTGTCAATTCCCTTCCAGCCCTGTCCCTCCTCCCCCCCCTGTCAGCCCCCTTGCAGATCTTACCTTTCCCTTGTCAATTCCCTGCTCCCTCTTCCCCTCTCCCCGTGCCAGCCTGCTGCCTCTACTGCTTCCTTCTCCTACAGCCACGGCTCCCTGCCTCTTAGAGAACAGTGGCTGTGCTGGTAATTAATTAATTATAATTGCAATTGAAATAAAAAAGAAGCCACATCCCAATAGATTTAGATGGGTTTTAAACTAGGATTACGGTAGGCTAGCAGTGTCTGGACCAAGAGACCCAGAGTCTCAGGTGTCAGATACAACTGCAATTGCTAAATCGCTCTAAGAGCATTGTAAATTTTCTTAACCACTGTTTCAATTTGCAATTTTGTCACATACCTTAGGTCTGTTTCTGTAAAACCACACCCCAATAGATTTAGATAGGTTTGTAACAACTTCCTTTGGGGCGGAACAAAGCTGCACGCAGTCCTTCGAGAGGCGGGAAGGCTCCACACCGGCTTCTTTTTTATTTCAATTGCAGTTACCAGTACAGCTGCAGTTCTCTAAGAGGCAGGGAGCCGCGGCTGCAGGAAAAGGAGGTGGTGAGTTTGCCGCTGCCGAGAAGTGGACTCAGCAGCAGCAGCAACTTGTGTGCCGTTTTTTTTTTTTTTTTACTTTTGAAGGTGAAGTGAAGCTGCTGTTTTGGGGGCATTTTTTTCCGCCCTCAAAACTTTGCCACCTGAGGCAGCCACCTCACTTTGCCTCATTATAGAGCTGCCCCTGATGATAGTAAGCATTCACCGATCCTCAATCACTCTCACTGTTATCCCTCTTCCTAGGACCTGATACAAGAATTTGTTGCCCATAATCAATGCCAGACAAAAAAGGATCCAACGACTAGAGCACTAAACAAATGTACTTGTATATATGATGCCTTAGAAAAAAAATTGTTAGACAATTTGTATCAAGGACTTAATCTCACATTAACAAACGTTCAATTTTAATAAATCCATTTAAATTCATATAGAAAACGTATACAAATTACTGAAGATCATTCAATTATCTGAAATAGAGATGTTGAAAACACATGGGAAGCAGTCTGGTATTATCAACATAGTACTGTGTTTCGAACAAATTAGTTTTTAAAGGTTCTGCATCAGGAAATCATCCAAAAATTCCCTGCACAAAAGTGCCTCAAAAATCCTCACTTTATGTGAATGCCATCCAAATTTCAGTAATAAAAAGCATGACGCCCTTCATTAAAGATAGTGTCTGACATCACAAACAGAGCTTATATACTTGGAGTAATCAAAAATCCATCATTGTTCACATCTTTGTAGGCTGGCTGTCCAATCACCCCTTTGCCAGCCTTGCAACACCCAGTCAATAATTCACCAACAAGACTGAGAGAAAGTGTGACCATATTGTATACAGTGAGAAACCAAAGGAGTTGTAAAAGTACGAGTAGCAATCCGGAGACTTGTGCTCAGTCAACCTTATTTTAACGTGGCGAATAGTGTGGCCCATGTACTACATACCATAAGAACATAAGATATGCCATACTGGGTCAGACCAAGGTCCATCAAGCCCAGTATCCTGTTTCCAACAGTGGCCAATCTAGGTCGTACGTACCTAGCAGTTTCCCCAAAAGACACAGGTTCCACAATGCTTGTATTGTGTCAAGCATTGATATACTGGGTCCCTTCTTAATAATGGTTTATGGACCTTTCCTCCAGGAACTTGTCCAAACCTTTTTTAAACCCAGCTACACTAACAGCCTTTACTACATCCTCCGGTAACAAATTCCAGAGTTTGATTACACGTTGAGTGAAAAAATATTTTCTTTTATTAGTCTTAAATAGTTTACCCTGTAGCTTCATTGCATGTCCCCTAGTCTTTCTATATTCTGATATCGTAAACAATCGATCTACGTTTACCCGTTCCACTCCATTCATTAATTTATAGACTTCTATCATATCTCCCCTCAGCCGTCTCTTTTCCAGGTTAAAGAGCCCTAACCTTTTTAGCCTTTCTTCATAGGAGTATCCTTCCATCCCCTTTACCATTTTGGTGGCTCTTCTCTGAACCTTTTCTAATAACGCTATATCCTTTTTAAGATACGGCTACCAGAATTGCACACAATATTCAAGGTGCGGTCTCACCATGGAACAGTATAGAGGCATTATAATATCTTTTGTTTTATTTTCCATTCCTTTCCTTATGATACCTAGCATTCTATTTGCTCTCTTGGCTGCTGCTGCACACTGGGCCGAGGGTTTCAACATGTTATCCACAATGACGCCTAAATCTTTTTCCTGGGTGGTGGTTCCTAATGTGGAACCTTGCATCGTGTAACCATAGTTTGGGTTGTTCTTCCCTAGGTGCATAACCTTGCACTTGTCCACATTAAATTTCATCTGCCATTTTGATGCCCAGTCTTCCAATTTATCAAGATCCTCTTGCAATTTTCCACAATCCTCTTGGGTTTTAACAACTTTAAATAGTTTTGTGTCATCTGCAAATTTGATAACCTCACTCGTTATTCCACTTTCCAGGTCATTTATGAATATGTCAAAAAGCAGCGGACCCAGCACAGATCCCTGGGGTACACCACTATTCACCTTTCTCCATTGGGAAAATTGGCCATTTAGCCCTACCCTCTGCTTTCTGTCTTTTAACCAGTTCCTGATCCACAATAGTACACTGCCTCCTATCCCATGACTCTTTAGTTTTGCCAAAAGTTTCTCATGAGGGACCTTGTCAAAGGCTTTCTGAAAGTCCAGATACACAATATCAACCGACTCACCTTTGTCCACCTGATTATTCACTCCTTCAAAAAAACATAACAGATTAGTAAGACAAGATCTTCCTTGTCTAAAGCCATGTTGGCTGTCTCTCATTAGTTCATGACTATCTACATGCTGAGTAATTTTATTCTTTATGATGGTTTCTATCATTTTTCCCGGTATTGACGTCAGGCTCACCGGTCTGTAGTTTCCCGGATCACCCCTGGAACCCTTTTTAAAAATTGGTGTTACATTGGCGATCCTCCAATCTTCAGGTATTAGAGATGATTTTAATGATAGTTCACAGATTACTAATAGCAGGTCTGCAATCTCATATTTCAGTTCTTTCAATACCCTTGGATGTATACCATCCGGCCCAGGTGATTTGCTACTCTTCAGCTTATCTAATAGTTGTAATACATCTTCTCGATGTATCGATATTTCCTTCAATTCTTCTGCACCTTTAAATACCACTTCAGTCATGGGTAACATCCCTACATCTTCCTCAGTAAAGACTGAAGCAAAGAATTCGTTCAGTCTCTCCGCTATCGCCTTGTCGCCTCTTAGTGCTCCTTTAACCCCTTTATCATCTAATGGACCAACTGACTCTCTCACAGGTTTTTTGCTACGAATGTACTTGAAAAGGTCTTTACTTCGCGTTTTTGCTTCTGCAGCAAGCTTCTTCTCAAATTCTCCCTTTGCCTGCCTTATTAATGCCTTGCATTTGACTTGCCAGTGCTTGTGCTGTTTCCAGGTTTCGTCGTTTGGCTCTTTTTTTCCATTTCCTGAAAGATGCTTTTTTGGCAACAACAGCCTCTCTGACCTCAACTTTAAACCATGCTGGCAGTTTTTTGGACTTCTTTCCACTTTTCTTAAAGCGTGGAATACAGCTGATCTGGGCTTCCAAGATAGTATTTTTCAACAACAGCCAAGCCTGATGTACGTCTTTAACCTTTGCAACTGCTCCTTTTAGTTTTTTCTTGATTGTTTTCCTCATTTTATCATAGTCTCCCTTTCGAAAGTTAAAAGGTAGTACTGTGGATTTCCTTACTATCCCTCCTCCACTAATTAAATCAAAGGCGATCATGCTATGATCACTATTGCCAAGTGGCCCCAACAACCTTATCTCTTGCACTAGATCTGGTGTTCCACTAAGGATTAGGTCTAATATGGCTTCCCCTCTGGTCGGTTCATGAACCAGCTGCTCCAAGAAGCAGTCATTTATTTCATCTAGGAACTTTATCTCCCTAGCATGTCCTGACGTGACACTGACCCAGTCGATACCGGGGTAGTTGAAATCACCCATTATTACTGTGCTGTAACTTTTGTTAGCTTCCTTGATTTTCTTTGAGCATTTCATCATCCATTTGGTCATTCTGGCCAGGCGCTTGATAGTACACCCCCACTGCCATTGCCTTCCCCCTTTTACATGGAATTTCAATCCATATAGATTCTACAGCAGATTTTGTTTCCTGCAAAACTTTAATCCTTTCTGACTCAATGCTTTTTCTAACATAGAGAGCAACCCCTCCAGCAATTTGATCAGCTCTATCATTACGATATAGTTTGTACCCAGGTATCACAGTGTCCCACTGGTTGTCGTCCTTCCACCATGTCTCTGATATTCCAATCATATCTAACCTTTCATTTAGTGCTATATATTCTAACTCTCCCATCTTATTTTTTAGACTTCTAGCATTTGCATACAAGCATTTTAGAGAATGTATTTTATCCATATTAATTTGTCTGTTAGACATGAGTAATTTGGGATCTTTAAGCTCTGTCTGCTCCATACTTGAGGGCATTTGGGCTACTTTACTCTTTTGTGGAACCTCTCTGCTTTTGGTAGTATCCTTCAAAGATACATTCTTCCGAACCATCTGCTCTTGGGCGACTGTCGGCTTTCCCCTAATATCTAGTTTAAAAGCTGCTCTATCTCCTTTTTAAAGGTTAATGCCAGCAGCCTGGTTCCATCCCGGTTAAGGTGAAGCCCATCCCTTCGGAAGAGCCCCTCCTTTCCCCAGAAAGTTCCCCAGTTACTAACAAATCCAAACCCGTCATCTCTGCACCATTGTCTCATCCACGCATTGAGACTCCGGAGCTCTGTCTGCCTTTTGGGTCCTGCGCGTGGAACAGGAAGCATTTCGGAGAATGCTACCCTGGAAGTTCTGGATTTCAACTTCCTACCTAAAAGCCTAAATTTAGCCTCCAGAACCTCCCTACCACATTTTCCTATGTCATTGGTACCAACATGTACCAAGACAGCAGACTCCTCCCCAGCACTATCTAAGACCTTATCTAGGTGGCGCGTGAGGTCCGCTACCTTCGCACCAGGCAGGCATGTTACCAGGCGATCCTCACGTCCACCAGCCACCCAGCTATCTACATGCCTAATGATTGAATCACCAACTATAACGGCTGTCCTAACCCTTCCCTCATGGGCACATGGCCCTGGAGAAACTTCCTCGGTGCGAGAGGGTTTTACATCACCTGGAGGACAGGTCCTAGTTACAGGATCACTTCCTGCCACACCAGGGTGATGCTCTCCTGTCACGTGACCTCTCTCCTCCATGGCAACAGGGATGCTGCCAGACTGGAGGTGGGACTTCAGGACTATATCCCTGTTGGTCTCGTCTATGTACCTCTCTGTCTGTCTTATGCTTTCCAAGTCTGCTACTTTAGCCTCTAGAGAACGGACTCGTTCCCTGAGAGCAAAGAGCTCCTTGCACCTAGTGCACACGTAAGACCTCTCACCAACTGGGAGAAAATCATACATGTGACACTCAATGCAAAAGACTGGAAAGCCCCCATCCCGCTGCTGGACTGCTGTCTGCATCTTAGTTTTAAGTTTGTGTTTAGATCTAAGTTCTTTACTTACTAAGGGTTGCTATGGATATTTATACTAATAAAACTGAACCTAATACGTGTAATATACCTTGTTCACCTGAAGCTTAACTAATCTCAGGTCCTTAGTGTATGACTGATTTGGGTAATGAGCTTCACCTGAGAGCACCTCCTGTCTTTTAAGATGTGTAAGTACCTATAAAGCTACGATTATCCCAGGGGTGGGAGGGTGGGAGGGAATTAACACTTATTAAAAGAGGGCTGCTACACAGTACCCTGTCTTGTGCTGCTGAGGTAAGCTATATTCTGATTTGATTTAAATTATAGCTCTTAGCTGCTGCTAGGCTCTAACTTCTTATGAAATTTAAAGTACAAGCTCTCTGCTGGGTTCTAAATTTAACCAGAAAGCTCTTTTCTGTGTTGTAAATTTAAGCTAAAAGAACTTTGCTGATGCTAGGCCCTGAGTGACTATTAAATGTAAACTACAAGCTCTCTGCTGGGTTCCAAATGTAACCAGAAAGCTCTCTTCTGTGTTTTAAATTTAAACTAAAAGTACTTTGCTGTTACTAGGCCCTGAGTGACTATTAAATTTAAAGTACAAGCTCTCTGCTGGGTATGAAATGTAACCAGAGAGTTCTCCTCTGTGTTTTAAATGTAAACTTAAACTGCTGCTACTAGGCCCTGACTGATTTAACAAAAATAGTGGATCACAGATTAATTAGCTTTAATACAAAGAATTCCTTTTAGAAAATTACCAGAAGTAAATACTCACAGTTGCAGATCTCCCTCCAGAAGCAACAGTCCCCCTTACCAGTCTTTACCTGAGGTGCTCTATTCATGTAGGGAAGAACACCCACAAATCTGTCATCCGCAGGGGTGTCCTGAGCGGACAACAGCCACTCACAATGGACATCAGATCCTCTTTGTAGGCTTTAGAGACCACATCTGATGGATACCCTGGATTCCTAAGTTGGATACCCTGGAACTAATCAACTGATGAACAAATCCTCCTTAGATGCAAAAATTGGCCAAATGGTAATCCCTTCTTCAGGCTTGTAGGATAGTGACTATAAGGCTGGCCCATCCAAGAGGCAGGCTAGGCAGCTGCCTAGGGCAGCAGACTTCCATGGGTGGCACAGCACACATGGCCTGCTGCCCCTCATGCTGAACCATGCCACTTCCCCCCGCTGTCGCTGATTCCGGTGATGGAGTCAGCTCAGTGGCAGTGGCAGTGGCAGGCCATGTGCTTCGGCACACATGACTTGCCACTTCTGACCCCCCAAAGTTGTGTCAGCAGGGTCAGAACTGCCGCTGAGCCACCCTGACCCCACCGCCAGAATCAGCGGCAGAGCAGCTCAGCGCGGTAGGAGAAAAGGCGGCAGCACGGCTCGGCATGCAGGGGAGCAGTATGCCAGGGCCAGCCCTGGTTGGCTATAAGTACCTTAATAAGTTGTTTTTGTTCACCAGTTTCCTATATAATATGGTAGCTAGATGATTGGCTTGTTTAGATATTGTAATGTCCAAAAGCTCGATAGAAAATTCCACCCTAGAGGTGAAGGTAATATTGGACTTGCACATGTTCAACCAAATGACACCTTCTTCCTGCAGATTTTTGGTATTGCTATGGGGGCCAGAGTGGCTCAGTCTGTGGCTACTCTTTATATCACATGGTATCAGGACACCTATGTTTATCCGTCTCACCACTGGTTTACTAATATTTTGGTATGGAAGCGCTTTTTGGATGACTTTTTTTCATCTGGCTGGAGCAGATGCCATCTTTAATGAAGAGCATCATGCCTTTTGTTACTGATTACTGGTGTGGTTCAGTATTAGGACTAGGGCTGTTAGAATCCATTCCAAGGTGAGGATCTTAGACTTTAGGAAGATTAACTTTGCGAAGATGGGCCAATACCTCAGGGAGTCGTTAGTGGGATGGGAACAGCTGGGGGATGTAGAAAAACAGTGGGCAAAACTGAAAGGGGGTATTTTAAAGGCAACCAACCTTTTTGTTAAAAAGGTAAATAAAGGCAAAAGGAACAGGAGACCGCTATGGTTTTCGAAGGAAGTAGCTGAACAAGTGAAGAAAAAGAGGGAGGCCTTCATGAAATACAAGAGATCACAGAGAGAGGAAGACAGGCATCTGTATTTGGAAAAACTTAGAGAAGCTAGCAAAGTAGTCAAGAAGGCAAAGATTCATAAGGAGGAGGAAATAGCCAATGCAATAAAATGGGGGGATAAGACATTTTTCAGATATATTAGTGAGAAGAGGAAGGGCAAAAGTGGTATTGTCAGACTCAAGGGTGCAGGGGGGAATATAGAAGCTGATAAGGATAAAGCGGAATTGCTTAACAAATATTTTTGTTCTGTGTTCACAGATGAAGAACCAGGAGCAGGACCTCAGAAAACACCCACAAATAAGAACAGAAGCGAGGGACATCTTGAACTATTTTCAGAAGACTGTGTTCGTGAGATACTAGCTCAACTTAAAGTAGACAAAGCGATGGGACCGGATGGGATACACCCTAGAATACTGAGGGAACTTGGGGACGTTCTAGCAACTCCACTGACTAACCTTTTCAATGCCTCGTTGGAGTCGGGAGTGGTGCCAAAGGACTGGAGAGAGGCTCATGTGGTGCCTTTACACAAAAGCGGAAGTAAGGATGTGGTTGAAAACTACAGGCCGGTTAGTTTAACTTCGGTGGTGAGTAAATTATTGGAAACGCTGCTGAAAGAGAAAATAGTGAGGTTTCTGGAGTCCAGCGGATTACAGTATCCGAGGCAGCATGGATTCACCAGAGGCAGGTCTTGTCAGACAAATCTGATTGATTTCTTTGACTGGGTGACCAGGGAGTTGGACCGAGAGAGAGCTCTAGATGTGGTGTATTTAGATTTCCGTAAAGCCTTTGACACTGTTCCTCACAGGCGACTTATAAACAAACTGAGCACCCTAGGGATGGACCCTAAAGTTACTGCTTGGGTTAGAAATTGGTTGGGTGGGAGGCGACAAAGAGTACAAGTAAATGGAGCTCACTCTGAGGAGAAGGATGTTACCAGTGGTGTGCCCCAGGGATCTGTCCTTGGTCCGATTCTTTTTAACATCTTTGTTAGTGATATAGCGGAAGGGCTGTCGGGTAAGGTTTGCCTCTTTGCGGATGATACCAAAATCTGCAATAGAGTAGACACCCAGGAAGGTGTAGATAACATGAGGAGGGATCTAGCTAAGCTTGAAGAATGGTCTAGAATTTGGCAGCTGGGATTTAATGTTAAAAAATGTAAGGTCATGCATTTGGGCTGCAGCAATCCAAGGGAGCAATACAGTATAGGAGGTGAAGTACTTTTGTCCACTAAAGAAGAGCGGGACCTAGGCGTGGTTGTGTCTGATGATCTTAAAGTAGCTAAACAGGTAGAAAAGGCGATGGCAAAAGCTAGAAGGATGCTTGGGTGCATACGGAGAGGAATGGCTAGCAGAAGAAAGGAGGTGATAATGCCTCTGTATAAGTCTTTGGTGCGACCTCATTTGGATTATGGTGTGCAATTCTGGAGACCGCACTTTCAAAAGGATGTGAACAGGATGGAGTCGGTACAGAGGGTTGCTACTAAAATGATTAATGGGCTCCATTATAAAGCATATGAGGACAGACTTAAGGATCTTAATATGTACACCTTAGAGGAAAGGCGGGATAGAGGTGATATGATTGAGATGTTTAAATACCTCCGTGGCATAAATGTTCAGGGAGAGAGCCTCTTTCAGTTGAAAGCAAGTTCTGCTACAAGGGGACATGGGTTGAGGGTGAAGGGAGATAGATTCAGGAGTGATATGCGGAAATATTTCTTTACGGAAAGAGTAGTGGATCCATGGAATAGTCTCCCAGTGGAGGTGGTAGAGATGAGGACAGTAACTGAATTCAAAAAAGCATGGGACCAACACAGAGGATCTCTAAAGGTAAAAAGTGGACTGTTGTAGTTGTTGATATGGAAGGACAGACTAGATAGGCCATGTGGTCTTTTTCTGTCGTCATGTTTCTATGAAGTCTGGACAGCATTCACATAAAATAAGGATTTTTGAGGCACTTTTGTGTGGGGCATGTTTGGATGATTTCCTGACATAGAACCTTTAAAAGTCATTGGTTTTAAATGTGGTACTGCATCAGTGATACAAGTTTGCTTCCTGTCTGTTTTCAATATCTCTATTTCAGATAAGTGAATGATTTTCAGTCATTTTTATGCATTTTCTATATGAAGTTAAATGGATTTATTAAAATGGGACATTTGTTAATGTGAGATTAAATCCACGATACAAATTTTCAAACAGATTTTATTTTTCCCCTAAGGCACTCAATATACAAATACATTTATTTAGTGCTGTAGTGGTACAATCTTTTTATGTCTGATTATATTATTGGTTCACTCTTTGGTTCTTCTGGGGGGTATACTCGTTTATAGTCGGTGCCAGACAGGGGGGTAGTTTCACTGTTTCATTTGGGAGGGTGGGGCAAAGGGTGGAATAGTCAGATGGGGAGGTGACATATTTGCATATATCTCATACATATTCATTATGGTTATCTAAAAAAATCATACCAGACTGAAAGTCAGTATATCAAACAGCAAAGAATTTTACTGAAACATGGCAGAACTATGAGAGGTTTCTCTTAAGAAGCTCCCCACTCAGATGAATTAGCAAGGGGACTGTTCCTTTGAAAATATTATGGATAGGGGATTTCTGGTACTGATTTGGGGATGAGAAGAAGAGCTCAGCTGTGGCATAGGAAAAAAAAAGGGGGGGGGAGGGGATCACATATCCCCAGTCAGAACTATCTAGCTGATAAGCTCAGCAGAGTTCTACAGTCTCACAAGAGGTCCCTAGATGCAGCAATCTTGCAGACCATCTTTTAGGAGTGGGGAACCTCTCAGGTTAATCGCCTATCCAATAGCAATAACGTGAAGCTACCTCTGTGCTGCTCCATCCTCCAACCATCTAGCCCCAGATGCAATTGCAATTCGCTGCATTTGACTTCTTTATGTGTGCTTTCTGCTCATAACGAAAATCCCTCACTAATTTCAAAAGCAGCCATGGATCATGATTCTCATAGCATCATACTGGCCAAGGCAGAACTGATTTCCCTCCTCTGAAAAGGATGGTAGTAACGATTTCTAACATTAATTATTCCAAACGAGAGACATTTCCTTCATCCCAGTTTGAAGTCGCTAGCCCTCACAGTATCAAAATTGAGTAGTGTTCAGTCTCAACCATAAGCCTACCAATGCTTATTCAGGACATACTAAAGCTGTTAAGGAAACCATCCATAGTCTTATCTACTCTTTCAAGTGGAAAAGATTTTTCATGTGGTTCTTTATGAATGGTCTCAGCCTTATTATGTGTTCATGTACTACCATCCTCCAGTGATTATACCACTTATATTGTCTCGGACTCCAAATGTTCTCCATCGGGGTACATTTCAGTGCTCTCTCTGCCTATTATGCTCAGTTTGATTATCTTCTGGCTTCTCAGTGTCCTATAATTTCACCCTTTATGTCAAGCTGCCAGTCCAGAAGCTTCCCTACCATGACACATTAATATTGTTCTGACTTCTCTTATGAAGTTGCCATTTGAACCAGTAGACTCTGCTTCACTCAAGAACCCTACAAAGACAGAGTAGTTACTCACCTGTAACAGGTGTTCTCCAGGAGCAGCAGGAATCAGTCCTCACATATGGGTGATGTCGGCGCCGACAGAGCCCCCGTGCGGAGCATTTCCCCAGCTTTCAAAGAAAGCCTTTGGGAATGCAGCGCGCATGCGCGGTCCCCTTCCCGCCCAAGGGTGCCATCTTGCTCAGTCTGATGACATAGCTAAAAGACAGCAAAAATAACAAAATAAATCATATGACTGCAACTCCAAGGGGAGGAGGGAGGGTTGTGAGGACTGATTCCTGCTGCTCCTGGAGAACACCTGTTACAGGTGAGTAACTACTCTTTCTCCAGGACCAAGCAGGAAGTCAGTCCTCACATATGGGACTCCCCAGCTTAAGGCTACCGGAGACCCAAAGCTGAAAAATGAGCTCCCTCTAGAGCCTCAGCATGCAAGAACAGAATCTTCTCTGATAACGCCCCCCGAACGGTAGCTCAACACCAGGGCCGGAGGGTAGGAGTTGCCTAAACCCCAAAGAGATTATGGAATACCGCCTGCCCGAAAGCACTGTCCCTGCGGGACTCCCTCTCAAGGCAGTAGTGGGCCGCAAAAGTCTGGCTTGAAGACCAAGTAGCAGCCCGGCAGATATCTGCCAACGGAACAGAGCGGAGATGAGCCACTGATGCAGCCTTTGCCCTGACACGATGAGCTGTAACTCGACCCTGCAACGAGAGGCCAGCTGCCCTGTAAGCCCAGGTGATACAGTCGGCTACCCATATGGACAAAGTACGCTTGGAGACAGCCAACCCCAACTTATTGGGGTCAAAAGAGATGAAGAGCTGAACAGCCCTCCGGTGCTCCCGCGTACGGTCAAGTTAGAAGGACAACACCCTCCTACAGTCCAGGGTATGCAAGACCATCTCAGCCCGGCTGGCATGCGGCCTGGGAAAGAAAGTTGGAAGAACCACCTCCTGATTGAGGTGGAAAGAGGAGACAACCTTAGGAAGGAACTTAGGGTGAGTCCGTAAGACGACTCTGTTCCTATAGAACCTAGTATAAGGTGCATCTGATACTAGGGCCTGAAGCTCACTCACTCGCCTTGCTGAGGTAAGGGCTACCAGAAACAATGCTTTCCAGGAGAGAAAACACAGAGGGCAAGTAGCCATAGGTCCAAATGGTGGGCAAGTAAGCCGTTGCAAGACCACATTTAAATCCCATTCAGGGGCAGGGGGACGCACTGGAGGCTTAAGCAAAAGCAGGCCTCTGAGGAAGCGAGCCACCAAAGGATGGCTTGAGAGAGACTGACCCTCCACTGGGGAGTGGTGTGCTGAAAGAGCACTAAGATGAACTCTCACAGAATTGGACTTAAGGCCTAGGTTGGACAGGTGAAGCAAATATTGCAGCACCACTGGCACCAGGCATGAGAAAGGATTCTCGTTGTGTTGAGTACACCAGGTAGAGAATCTACGCTACTTAAGGTCATAAGACTTTCGGGTGGACTGCCTCCTAGAGGCCAAGACCACTTCCTCCACTTCCCTAGGCAGTAGTAAGGGCGCTAGAACTACTCTTTCAGCAGCCAGGCCATCAAATAGAGGGACTGGAGATTGGGGTGTAAGAGAGATCCCTGCTCCTGAGACAGGAGATCAGGTTGCATCCCCAGAGGAAGAGGAGTGTCCATTGCTAGGTGCAAAAGAAGTGGAAACCAGGGTTGCCTTGGCCACCTGGGGGCTACCAGGATCACCGAGGCCTTGTCCCGGATCACTTTGAACAGTGTCTTGGACACTAGAGGCATGGGAGGAAATGCATATAGGAGGCCTGTAGACCATAGAATGAGAAACGCATCCGCTGCTACTCTGAGAGGATGCGGTTGTCTGGAGCAGAACCTGGGAAGCTGACGGTTCAGAGGACTGGCAAAGAGATCTATGGTTGGAAGACCCCATCTCAGGAAGATCTGTTGAACCACTAAAGGATTCAACTGCCATTCGCGCGGCTGCAGGATCCTGCTCAATCTGTCCGCCAAGTAATTCTCCTGACCTGGGAGATAGACCGCTTTGAGAAGAATGCCGTGATTGACTGCCCAGGAGCACAGTTTCTGCGCTTCCTGACATAGAAGGCAGGACCCTGTGCCCCCTTGTTTGTTCACATAGAACATAGCAACTTGATTGTCCGTCTGAACCAAGACAGACTGGTGAGAGATGAGATGGGAGAAAGTTCTCAGGGCTAAGCGGATAGCTCTCAGTTCTAAGAGATTGATCTGCTGTGCGGCCTCCCAAGGAGACCACAGGCCTTGAGTACATGCTCCTTGGCAATGTGCACCCCAACCTTGAAGAGAAGCATCGGTTGTCAGCATTGAGAGTGTGGAGGTGTCTGAAAAAACACCCCGTGCAGTAGATTTGGAAGATGAAGCCACCACTGCAGAGAAGACTCTAGTAGTTTGGACACCCTCACCCTGTCCGTGAGGCTTCCTGTGGCTTGGTGCCACTGAGTTCTGAGGCCCCACTGAGCTGGCCTCATGTGTAGATGGGCATTTGGAGTTCATGGACTGTGGAAGCCATGTGGCCTAAGAGCCTCAGGAATTGTCTGGCAGAGACCAGAGAATTGCTGCGGAACTGCCTGGCTGGATCCATCAATCTGTGGGCCCTGTCCACGGGTAAAAAGGCCTTTGCCTGAAGGGTGTCCAGTCTTGCTCCTATGAACTCCATGTTCTGTGAGGGGTGCAAAGTGGACTTTGCGAAGTTTATAACAAACCCCAGGTGCTGAAGCAGAGCGACAGTGCGAAGGGTGGCTTGATTGGCCTCCTGTGGGGATTGACCCCTGATGATCCAGTCATCCAGGTATAGAAAGACAAAGAGGCCTTGAACCCTTAGGTAGGCCGCCACCACCGCCAGGCACTTGGTGAATACCCTGGGGGCGGAGGTTAGGCTATCTGTACTGATAGTGGTTTCCTCCCACTACAAATCTGAGATATTGTCTGTGGTCTGGATGAATGAGGATGTGAGTATAAGCATCCTTTAGGTCTAAGGAGCATAGCCAATCTCCCTGCTGGAGGTAGGGCAGCAGGATTCCAAGGGTAAGCATCTTGAACTTTTCCCTCTCCAGGAACTTGAGATTTCGCAAGTCTAGGATGGGCCTGAGGCCTCCTGTTCTTTTTGGTACCAGAAAGTACCTGGAATAGAAGCCTTGACCTCTCAGGTGGTGGGGCACTGGTTCCACTGCCTGTTCCTTTACAAGACCTCCCAACTCCTGCAGGAGTAAGTCCCTGTGCAGAGGAAGTCTTGGAGGCTCCCCTGGAAAATAGGAGGGGGTACCTGGTGGAAGTGGAGGAGATAGCCCCTCTGGACTATACTTAGTCAACAGGTATCCCTTGTTATGGCTGACCACCTGTGGGTGTACAGGGCCAGCCGGCCTCCTGTGCTGATGTGGGCCAGCTGAGGAGGAGAGGCTATGCCACTGGAGTCAAAACCCCGCTCCCTGCTGTGCAGGAGCCGGAGCTGGCGGCTTGGGGGTTTTCTGCCTACAGGGCCCATGTCCCTGCCCCTTGGCCTGCTGACCCTGTTGGGGAGCTACAGAGGCCTGAAAATGAAGGTACTGTTTATAGGCAGATGACTTCCTCGGGTAAAAGGTCTTTTTCCCCGAGCCCTTCTTCTTCTGAGTAGGGGCAGAGGTTTTCCTGGACAGCCTTGTCCGGGTAAGAGTCTCGGTCTCGAGTTCTGCAGCCTTTTCAGCCATGGGCTTGCCAAAGAGGTTTTCACCTCGGCAGGGGACATCGACCAACTTGTCCTGCACCCATGGCTCAAGGTCAGATGACTGTAGCCAGGCCTGACGGCGTGCACCGATGCCAGCCGCGGCTACCCGGGCCGAAGCCTCAAAGCCATCATAGGCTGCTCGAGAGATAAACTTCGAGCACTCACGAATACCCGATGACAGAGCATTGAACCTCTGCAAAGGTTTCTCGGAGAGACCAGCAGAAAACCTGGCAATCTCCTTTGCCAGGTCTTGAAGGTACATGCCCATGTACAGCTGGTAGGTCGGGACACGGCAAGCAAGCATAGAGCCCTGGAAACACTTCTTACCGAGGGCATCCAGGTTCCGGGCCTTCCGGTCGGGACGCACCGAGGAGTGCATCTTCTGTCTCTTCAGACGATGCAAGGCCGATTCCACAACCATGGAGTGGTGCGGTAATTGTGCCTTTTGGAACCCGGTGCTCTTGCGGATTCGATAGATGGAATCGATCCGCTTGCTCAAAACCGGCGTCAAGGCCAGCGCCTCCCACATGTGGAAGAGCAACCGTTCCAACATCGGAGGAACCGGTACAGTAAAGGCCTCCACCGAGTCCGAAAGGTGTCGGGTGACTCCTCATCCTCCGTTTCCCAGTCGGTCCCCTCGGAGGAGGAATCAAACGGCTCCGGTCGGGCAGGCACCAATGCCATCTGCACCGACGCCGACGGTACCGGCGTCGACGACCTCGGTCCCGGGCGGGAGGCCGAGGGAGACCTTGGCCGAGGATCGACTCGAGTGCGCATGGACTCGAGGATCGGCTCTGTCTCCAGGTTCGACTTGGACATCGATATCCCAGTGGTCGGGGCAGATGCACTGGTGAGACTGGCGATCAGTGCCCGCTGCTGTTCCATGAAGGCAGCCAAGCTGCACTCCAAGGCCATCAACCTGAGTCCGAGCTCAGGAGACTCAGCAGCCCCCGACTCGGGCCCCGGCAGCATCGGGTCTGACGTCGGCTCCTCTGGAGGAGAGTTCACGAGGACTACAGTACTCACGTGACCCGGGGACTCCATCTCCACACAAGGTTGTTTTGCAGGCCTCTCCGACTCCGAAGACCCGGGACGGCGCTCGGGGCTATGCGACTTGGCTCTCTAGGAGCCAAGTGCGTCCACCGATGCCGCCCTCGCGGGTTTTTCTTCTTGTGATGCTCCCGCGAGGGAGACCCCCTCTCAGAGGAGCCTTGGCGCTGCTCAGGGCCAGAGTCCCGAGACGTCGAGGCCTCTGACGAAGTCCGGGCCCGTCCGGACGCGGAGTCAGAGAAGATTCTTTCCTTTTGGTGCTGCCGACTCCTCAATGCCTTCGAGGACATTCTCCCACACGGACCACAGATCATTGGGTCATGATCGGGTCCGAGGCACTAGAGGCAGCAGTCATGTATGTCGGTGAGAGACATAAGTTTCTTACACCGATCACACTTTTTAAACCCGCTGGCAGCCATCGGGGGGAAAAAGGGCCCCTGCGAGGTCAAAAGACAGGACTGCCAGTGAAAACAGAAAAATGGCGTGTACGCTAGTCACTAAGGACAAGAACCAAAAAAAGAAGTCCGGGCTCGATACTGATGTATCAGGCCCAGGCGGGAAAGGGAAACCGGCGTTGAACCGAAGAAAACGGGTCCACGCAGAACAAAATCAACTTTTTCCTCAGGTGAAAATGAAACACGTCCGTCGGGCTCTGCGGAAAAAAGAAGACTGAGCAAGATGGCACCCTTGGGCGGGAAGGGGACCGTGCATGCGTGCTGCATTTCCAAAGGCTTTCTTTGAAAGCTGGGGAAATGCTCCGCATGGGGGCTCCGTCGGCGCCGACGTTACCCATATGTGAGGACTGACTTCCTGCTTGGTCCTGGAGAAAGTGTTTGATGGACCTTGGTCTGACCCAGTATGGCATATCTTATGTTCTTAGTAGCTGCTACCTTAGCTAGGAGAATAAGTGAACTCCAAGCAATAGTAACCTACAAAGTTTACATACTGTTTCATCATAACAAAGTGGTTTTTCAAACTCATACCAAAAATTAATGAGGAAATAGTGCTTTTCACATTCTATCCAAAGACCGATAAAAAGCTACACAAGAAAGCCCACTACACTGCAGACAATCTCTTGTATATTATCACAAAAGAACTGAGTCATCTGGCAATCTGTGCAGCTTTTTGTCTCCTTTGACCCCAAAAGAATTGGCATACCAGTCACCGAAAGAACTCTAGCAAATTGGCAGGTATCTGCATCCATTCTGTTACAAATAAACGAGTACTCTGAATGCTAAAGTCTCACCAAATCAGAGGCATTGCACTTACTGTGGCTCTCCTAAAGTCTACTGTACTTCGTTGGATACAATGTATGAAGCAGTGGCATGACCCTTGCTTCATACCTTTACTTCATGCCACTGCTTGGACCAGGACAACGTGCCGGCTAGTCTGCTTGAGTGGTATATTAACCCTCACACTGTTTTTTTCTGTGTGGATTGCTCCTGACTATGGGATAATACGTAAAGAGGTGAGCAACCCTAAACTTGGGAGTCACTCACGTGTATGTCTGATTCAGTCCTGCTTGCCTTTTGAAAAAGCATTGTTGCTAACCTGTAACAGACGTTTTTCCCAGAAAGCAGGATTGATCAGCCATACAATTCCTCCCACCTCCCTGAAAGTTGACTTAATTCTTGAGCTTTGAAACCAACTGAGGAGCTGGGGAGACCAATGCACACAGGAAGAGCTGCACATGCTCAGAACTTTATACAGAGTTCTGCGCTCTCAGAGAGTGGTTCTATCCTAATGACATCACTCACTTGAGTGTCTGAGCAATCCTGCTGTCTATGGAAATCATCAGTTACAGGTGAACAACATTGTTTTTTGAAATTTCAGTCTATGGTGCAAATGTACAAATCTTACATCATCTACAAGACTCCCAACTCTAGTTTTAAACAACTAATGTTGTTCCATATTTTCTTTCCTAGATGAATATATTCTATGGAGAAAACAATTAAAATATATACATGTAAATGCTTGAAAAGATTTATTAATAATTGTACATTAATTCAGATTCTTTCAAAATTTTATGGAGGAGGGAAAATATCCAATAGTGTTCTGTTAACATCAGATAATTGTTGGTGATGAAGGGCCTGAATTTGCCAAGAGATTTTTCAGTAGACACAGAATGGAAAATAAATCTTTAGCAAATCAGACCCTTAGATCTTAAAAATGACGCTCTAGCATTTTGTATTATTAGTTTATATATTAGATAATATAGGGCAGGCATGTCCAACAGGTAGATCACGATCTACCTGTAGATTGCGGAGGGGTCAGAGGTAGATCGCCAGCCCCACTTGACTCCATTTCTCCAGCAGCTCACCCCGTTGTTAGAAGAGAGCTTGTGCCGGCAGGTCGTCTGCCGAGTGCTTGCCGCCGCTGCTGATCCTTTGCCTATCTTTTTTCCCTGCCTGTGGGAATCTTGCCTGCGGGTGTATTGGGGGCGCTTGTTGTTTTTGTGCCAGTAGTTTATGGATACCCCAGGGAGCTGCCGCCCACACCCCACGACGAGACGCCACAGGCCCGGCATCATACATGGTCTCCTGCCTCTCAGAATCACCCATTCCTGCCCCCGCCCCAACACCCCTTAGAAGTGTGTTATATACCAGGCGATATTCATTCACCCGGGCTTTACCTGAATACACTTACCGTATTAGTTGTGTCATGTGCTGGTCATTGGTCGCTTTATAGTTCGCTTTCATTAAACGTTTTCGGGTAGACACAACAAAGTGTCGAGAATTTGGTGATTGTGGCGGGCTTTTCCAATTTTGTTCTAACTTGCCTAGGCCTTGCCTTCGAATTGGTTCAAACTACTGTGACTTTTGTTTGCCTCTGCAATTTTATTTTGCCTAACCTTTGCGTTGATTCTACACTGTGCAGAATTTATTAAATTGCGTGTGGTGGTATTTGAACTTGTTTGGCGGTATTTGATTTTATCTGGTTTGCTGGACAGGTGTTTGAGTTTTTTGGATGATTGTTTGGTGGTATTTAATTATTGGTGCCAGTATGATAAATTCTTATTTTTACTTTTAGAACTGCATGTGTGGTTTTGGCATCTCCAGTCCTTGTATTGCACATCATCCAGAGGTCTTCAGTTCCTGTTGATCTTTAATAGTTTGGGACAGGGACAGTTTTGGACTGGATTCAGCCTGCGTTTATACTAACTTAGCAGATTTGGCCTTCTTACATCCAGCCACCCCAGTATAACGAAGATGAGTGTATAACGAAGATGAGTATAACGAAGAAGAGCAAAACCTACCACTTTCATGATGAATGGGAAATGGACTACTTCTTCATCGTGGTGAAAGACAAGTGTTGTCTAATTTGTAACGCCCCGGTATCCTTGCCCAAAAAGAGTAATCTGGAACGTCATTATAAGGCTCTGCATAGCAATAAGTTTGATGCTGATTTTCCACCCAAAAGTGAAATTTGTAAACTGAAGCTCAAAGAACTTAAATCGAAATTGGCTACTCAGCCACAGTTGATGGCGAAGCCAAAGTCACATTCGGTCAATGCAACCATGGCATCCTTCAAGGTCAGCAACCTGATCGCAAAGAAATGCAAACCTTTCACTGAAGGGGAATTTGTAAAACATTGTTTTCTTGAAGCAGCTGACAATCTTTTTGAAGGATTTAAAAATAAGAAAGAGATCATAGCTGCTATTCAAGATGTACAATTGTCAAGAAACACCAACGTGCGGCGAATAGAAAAGATGTGTGGAGACACAACTGAACAATTGTTGGAGGATGTTTCAAATTGTATTGCTTTCTCACTCCAAATGGATGAATCTATAGACATAAGAGACATAGCCCAATTACTAGCCTTTATCCGGATGGTTTTTGAAGATTTCAGTGTTAAAGAAGAACTACTTGGATTTCTTTAAAAGGGAGAACTACCAGTCAGGAAATATTCAGTTCTTTCCATTCTTTTATGACAAAGTGTAATCTTCCATTGCAGACTTGTTTCCATCACTACTGATGGAGCAAGAGCAATGACAGGTGAGTTAACGGTTTCATAGCCCTCTGTAGACAGCATGACGACTTCCCAGATTTCCTTTCTTACCACTGCATCATTCACCAGCAAGTTTTGGCAAGCAAGAGACTCAATACAAAGACTGTCATGGACATCACTTTCAAAATTGTAAATTCAGTTCATGGAAGATCACTTCAAAGACGACTTTTCAATCTTACTCTTGATGAAGGGGCAGCGGAAATCATTTTGCACACAGATGTAAGGTGGCTAAGTAGTCACAAATTTCTACAAAGATTTCATGATTTGCTGAATGAAATAATAAGTTTTTTGAAGGAGAGGGGAGATGACCAAGCAAAGTTGGAAGATGAGGAGTGGTTATGTGATCTGGCATTTCTCGCTGACTTTACAGGCAAACTAAGTGATATGAACCTTGAACTACAAGGTAAAAACAAATGCATTGGCGAGAAGATGAGTACAGTTTCATCCTACAAGAGCAAATTTGAGCTAACAATGACTGACCTTGCAAACAACACTTTTGATCATGTTCCTAATATGCAGGACCATCTGGGATAATATCCAAATTTTGTTTTTCAGAACGAGAAGTATGTGACAGAAATCTGTTCTGTTATCCAGGAATTCGAAAATAGATTCTGTGACTTCCAAAAAATTGGAACAGTTGTGGAGTACTTGTCATACCCATTCAAAGTAGATGTGGACATTAAAGAAACTGCAGCTGCTATCAGTAAAAATTACTCATTGAACAAGCCATCTCTTGAAAACAAAATATTAACCCTTAAAAATGACATTTTTCTCAAGACCCGTGCTGAGCAAGAATAGTTTTGGAAGTTAGTTCCTAGAGACAAATTTCCCAACTTGAGAAGATGCAGTGAAGCTGTATACTCCTGTTTTGGTTCAACTTATTTGTGTGAATCTGTGTTTTCCCATCTGAAAATGACAAAGAGTACACAACGTTCCAACATGACAGATGAACATCTCCAGGATTCCCTAAGACTGGCCCTCACGCAATATTCACCCAACTTCAAAAAGCTGGTGGATGAAATGCAGGTTCAGACGTCTCACTAATGAGCAAGAGCGAAATATTAAAGATTGTGCAAGATCAACCTGGATCAATACTCAACCTAAATTTAACACAAATTATTCAATAAAAGTTAAAGAAAGTTATTAAGACAGTTAAAGAAAGTTATTACTTAATAAAACTTTAAGAAAAAATGTACTTTCCATTTCCCCTCGCAGTTCTTACTTGATCTTCGTCTCTCTGTTTTGTTTTTGCTTAATTTGCTTAACAGCTGATCACATCCAAGTAAATGACAGAAGGTTCATTAAAAATGGGGGGGGGGGGATCCTTCAGCTTTATTGGGTTAAAATTTAATTTGAAACTTAATTTTCATGGTGGTAGATCACCGGCACCTTTGGCCGGAAAAAGTAGATCACGACCTGTTCGAAGTTGGACATGCCTGATGTAGGAGATCAACACTTTGCTGCATAATAAACAAATCCTGTTTTTGTTTTAGAAAAATGATGCCAACTTGGGCCCCAGCTGCTGGTTTTATCTTTGTGCCACATGTTGGAGGGCTTTTGGGAGGTTTGATAACGAAGAGAGAAGTTGATACATGGTATACGACTCTTCAGAAGCCATCCTGGCGTCCACCTAACTGGATGTTTGGTCCTGTCTGGACAACTTTATATACATCAATGGGGTATGATTTCAAACTCGTTTATTATTCTTTAATATGAAATGTACTTTCTTTAGTATTATACCATAGTAACTTCACCAGCATTCCAAAGTCCTGCAGAATAATCTAATAACTGCTGGTAGATTAGTGGGGAGTCACCAGCCCGGTGATAAGCACGTTAAAATTTCCCCTTCACATTTTATTAAGGAGTGATGGATATCTGGAATGACTTACCAGCAGAGGTGGTAATAACAAAAACAAGGAAAGAAAAAAAAGCTTTATCTTAAATGTGTGGCTGATTTAATCCTTTAATCTTCTAAAGAAAATTAGCAGGTTTCTGTCATACAATCTCTTACTGGTAAAAATTAAGCCAGAGTTTACCCGATTATAGATACTCCGCTTTCCTTTCCTTTAATAGCAGTTCTTTTATTTTGCACATTGCTGAGGTCAGACTAATGATCACTGTAAAAGACAGCAAGTGGAGTATTCACTAAAGCTCTGATTATTAAAAAAAAAATCTGAGTTCCTAAATTTATGCACTTAAATTGGTTCAAACTACAGCCAACCTTCCTAAGTCTACCCAATCTGATCTCATCTCAGAATCTAAACAGGGTCAGGCTTGGATAGTCTTTGGTTAGGAGATCACCTTGGAATACCAAGTGCTGTAGGCTTACTGCACAGAAGAAAGGCCTGGCAATCTACTACTAGTCACATGTTGCCAGGAAAATTCAGGGGATAGTCACAACATGGACAACCATCCAGAGTTGACCTAGACTCAATGGCACTTAACAACAACAAAGGCTAAATGAGCTTAAGGGTGAGGCTCACTTCCTGATATTTCTGATGCTAATAAGCTACTACATCCTCCATTTCCACTAGCGTGAAGGAGTGTCCCCAGCACATAGAGGTGCAAAAACGTGTTTCAGTAAATCTGTATTGTTTTTGCGGGAACACAGACTCTTAAAATTGTAATTTTTGTGCCTCAGAGAGTGATACATTATACACAGTGTACCTGATTTATAAAAGATACATATCCTGTATCAAAAAGATGTGTTATTCACAGGTGTGCATTTGAATTGGAGAAGTCAGCATCCTTTTCACCCGAGAAGGCCACCTAAAGTTTAGTGCCTGCTGCCAGTCCAGCCTGGAAAGTTGCTGCATCCAGGAATTGCTGCTAGGGCTGCTCTATTTCTAGAAGTTTTGGAAAGGGGAGAGCATAGAAAACTCAACCAAAATAAGCAAAACCAAAAAAAAGAAGAAAACTTAAGCTACAAAGAATGTTTCCCTGGCTTCTAAAAAATTTGGCCGATACTCAATTTTAGAAAACTTTTCTACTCTGCTTAGTAGTACTTTTATTCGGAAATAGTTTGGCTTGCAAAACCTGCTTTAAAAATTATGGTCTACTCTGATAGCTTGGAAGTTAGAAGATCCTAGTAGATGGCACACTTTTGGGTTTCTCAGTCTTTGCCATAATTTTGCAATTCCCCTGTATTTTCATTGCATGTTATAATTAACGCAATAGTGCACTTCCTTCCTGTCCCCCAGCACCGCCTTCTTTACTTTCTTTCCTCTCTCTCCCCAGTCCCTCTGTGGAATTTTCTCTTTCTTTCTCCTCTGCTTATATAATCCTCTTCCATAAACTCTCCTTTGCACATTTCCTCCCCCCCAAACCATTGCCATTGCCATGTGATCCTCTTTTTCTTATGGCCAGCTGTCAGGAGGTCTGCACTTAACACCAGCTTCTACTATCTGGCTTCTCTCTAAGATTTCAACCCTTGATACCAGCAGGTCCTTTGAGACTGCGACTTCCCACACATTCAAACTTTAGAATGAAACCATTGGTGGAGGCAGATATGACATGTGATGCTGCTCTCCCAGAGTGGATCATGCAACACATAAGGGACTTAATTGTGGCACACCAGTTGCAAAGCACTGTTCTGGTGTGATAGTAATAGTGTTGTCATGTATTTTGAATATAGATATGGTTCCTATCTGGTGTGGAATGAGCTGGGAGGCTTCAATGAAAAAGCTGTTGTTCCACTTGGATTGTATGCTGGACAGCTAGCCCTTAACTGGGCATGGACTCCCTTGTTCTTTGGAGCTCACAAAATAGGATGGGTAAGTATATCATAGAATGTAACAGTACTGGGATTTTCTCCTGAGAAAACAAGTCACTTGATTAGTGTATTTGGCTTTTCACAATCCCGTTCAGGTTATAATTTTTTGGCCAGATTAGATTTATCAAGAGCATGTACTGTTAGATCCATACTCCAGTGTCATTAAAATGACATGGGGTCAGGGGTATATGGGGTACTGAAACAACATGGCACCAAGTATACTTTTAAACTCTGGAAAGGGATTTGCCAAGATATCGGAAGAGAGTCTAGAAATCTGGTAGGGCTTGGAGAACACTTCATGGGATTTGGGGGCATGTTAACTAAAGTGTTGTAGCAAGGTGTGTGAGGTTTAGCACAGGGCTAATGTGTGTTTTTGGCCTATGGTAGCTGGAAGCGTGTGGCCAGAAGGCACCTGCGCTAACAATACCATGCTACCTCAGCAGCAGCGAATACTGTAGGGGGGGGTTAGGGTGGGGTTGGGATGGAAAGTGGACATGAGCAGATTGGCATGGCCACGCTAGTGCACGTGGTAGGCACAAAGATGCCGCTAGTGTGGATACAACTACCGCTAGCCTCTGACCAGGCTGTAGTTGTATCTGTCTTGCTAGTGCGCTGCGAATGTACAGTCCGATTACCAGTCCCACAAGGTTTAAATGCCAGAAGCAACCCACACATACTAGCAATAATGATAATGCTGGATGGCAGTGTGCATAAGTGAACCAAGTGCTTGCCTAGGGCACATGTATCGGAGTGGGAGCATGGTGCAGCTACCATGGCAGCGGAGCACTACAGCCTAATAGTCACAAAACCAGGACCTGCAGCACACGAGTGTACCTGCTGGGAGAGTGAGCAAACATCTACATACAGTACACAGCAACGGCTATCCTGATAGTATGCTATACATGTCTGCATAGGCCCTGGATAGATGTGGGAGGGCTGCTGGTGTGATGAACTGCAGAGGAGTTGGGAGAAAGGGCTTATGCTCAGTGAAACAGCCTGTAGTGGTCACATAGCCAGGGTTTATTTATTTATTTTATTTATTTACATTCTCTTATATACCGCGCTATTCTGCATCAGTGCGGTTTACATTGAACAAACTGAAATTACATTGAACAGGGCATTATAACTTGGAGATAACTATTTTACAGGGAACATGGGCTATGGAGGGTTAAGTGGCTTGCCCAAGACCACAAGGAGCACCTGTGGGACTAGAAACCCCAGTCCTTCCGGCCCAAGGTTGCTGTCCTCTAGTGGGATTTGAACCCCCGATCTTCCGGCCTGAAGTACCTTGCCCCAACCACTAGGCAGAGTACAGCTGGGATCGGAGCATACAAATGTGGTGGTCCAACCAAACTGCGTTCTTAGACCACCACTTCCCCTACATGGGGAACCATGTAGTGGTACATATGTGCAGAGGGGAGCCTTGCTGGTGCCATGGGTCCTGTTCCTGTGGGCAAATGGTCTCTCACCCTGATCAAAGAGAGTGATGTCTTTGACCTTCTGGCTGATTACTAGGAGCTCTACTATAACTACTACTACTACTAATCATTTGTATCTACATAGCGCTGTACATATAGATGTAAGAGACAATCCCTACTCATCAGAACTTACAATCTGATCAAGATGAAAAAACATTGCAAAATTGGGGACTAGAGTATGGCAAGACACACATAAGTAGTGGGCAAGAGAATGAGGGGCATCAGGATCCAAAAGCAGCCTCAAAGAGGTGGATCTTCATTCTGGACTTGAATAGGTTCAGAGAAGGAGCTTGATATGCCAACTGAGGTAGTTTGTTTCAGGCATGTAGAGAAGGAAGATGGAATGGACAAAGTCTTGACTTGGCAGTGGCAGAGAAGGGCACAGATGAAAGGGATCTGCCAGATGAGCAGAGTTCCCGAGGAGGAGTGTAGAGTGAGATAAGAGAGGAAAGGTAGTGAGAAGCTGCAGAACAAATGCACTTGCAGGTAAGTAGAGTTTGAACTGGATGTGGAAATGAATAGGGAGCCAGTGAAGTGATTTGAGAAGAAGGGTTACATGAGCATAGTGACACTGACAGAAGATAGTTCGCGCAGCTGAGTTTGAACAGATTGAAGGGGAGAAAGATGATTCAGAGGGAGATCAATGAGAAGCAGGTTACAATAGTCAAGATGGGAGGTGACTAGTGAGTGGATGAAACACAGAAGCATTCCAGTAGAAAAAGACCATATGCCCTATCTAGTCTGACCTTCGATATCAAATACCTTTTTTCCTTTAGAGATCTTCTGTGTTTGTCCCATACTTTCTTGAATTCAGATACTGTCCTCATCTCTACTACCTCCACTGGGAGACTATTCCACGCATCTACCACTCTTTCCGTAAAGAAATATTTCTGCATATTACTCCTGAGTCTATCCCCTTTCACTCTCATCCTATGCCCACTTGTTGCAGAGCTTACTTTCAGTCGAAAGAGGCTCTCTTCTTGTGCATTTATGCCATGGAGGTATTTAAATGTCTCTAACATATCTTCTGTAAAGGCAGAATAGAGGAAATATGATAGAGACATTTAAATACCACTATGGCATAAATGCATAAGAACAGATGAGGGTCTTAGTAGTGTATGTAGAAAGGAAGGAACATATTTTGCCAAAGTTATAGAAAAAGAAGCGACAGGTTTTAGCTACAGTTGTGGTCAACATTATAGACACTCTTGCATTTTAGGTATGTTGTGTACAATATCTGGAGAAATAATTGGAAATATTCCAACTGTATATCATCATAATATTTTAATATTAAGTTCAAAGGTATACAACAAAAAAAAGATGTCTGTGCAATTTAGACATAATAATTTCGGAGAAAAAAACCTAAATATGACCTGGACAGGATTAATGCTACCCTTCACATTTGGTTGCACAACCCTTGGCAGTGATGACAGTTTCCAAATGTTTCTTGTCGCCATTTATAAGTTTCATACATCTGTCTGCTGGTAGTTCTCTCACTCATCAGTTGTGATTTGTTCCAGCTCATGAATGTTTCTAGGATTCCTTTTACCAATGGCAGATTTCAGCTCTTTCCAAAGGTTCTTGATTGGACTGAGATCAGGATTCATTAGCAGCCATTTTAAAAGGAGCCATTTTTCCCCTTTAACCATTCTTTTGTACTTTTGGATGTATGTTTGGGTCATTGTCCTGCTGGAGGACCAATGACTTTTGACCCAGACCTATCTTTCTGACACTAGGTAGCACATTTTGCTCCAATACCTTGATAGTCCTCTGACTTTATGATTCCTTTAATACATTCCAGGTCTCCAGTTTCTGAGGCAGCAGAACAGCCCCACAACATTATGGAACCTCTACCATATTTAACTGTAGGAAGGGTGTTATTTTCCTTATACGCTTCATTTCTTCACCTGTAAATGTATCACTAGTCTGCATTGCCAAAGAGCTCAAGTTTGCTTTCATCTGTCCATAGAACATTTTCCCAGAAGGATTGTGTTTTCTCAAGGTGGGTTTGGGCAAAGATCAGGCATGCCTTTTTATGTCTGTCTTTGAGCAGTGGGGTCCTCCTTGGCCTTTGCCCATGAAATCCTTCTTTGTTTAGTGCACAGCATATGGTGTGGGTTGAAATCACTATTTCAGATTGCTCCAGGTCAGCCTTAAGCTTTTTGGATGTTGTACATGGTATTTTTCCAACAGTTCGCTCTAACCTTTGAAGACTTCTTGGTTTAATTTTCCTCTTCCCACCTTGCCCTGGGAGATTCTGGACAGTTCCGTGAGCAGAAAACGTCTTACTAATACTGTGAACTCTAGACATGGGAATCCCGTGGTCTTTGGAGATGGCCTTGAAGTTTGATGTTTAGTGATAATAGCTTTTCTAATGGTTTCAAGCAGCTCTCTTATCTTCACCATTGTGAAAATGGAACACAGAGTGAAGTTGGACATTTTAAACATTAGAACCGTCATTCATTGGTTGATGCAAGTAATGTGAGTGCTGACAATTGATTACAGGTGCGTCTAATGGAAATATGGTTCTTCTGTTCAAACTGATTTGAATTGTTTATAAGGGTGCCGATAATCATGCCCTGGCAATGTCTCCGTTTTTATACTATTTCTTACTATTAACTTTTTAAATTTGGTATTGTTTTATTTTATTTTTTTATGTATCAAACATGTGTGCATATATAGTCCAAAGCCATTTCACTGGCCACTTTTTAGGAGATATTGGATACTAAGGGGTTGAACTGCAAGTGTGCCAATAATATTGACCACAACTGTATCTCTTGGATGCGTGCAGAGAAAGAGAGTGTAGAGTCAAAAATGACTGTAAGGTTGCAAGCTGAGGAAACGGGGAGGAGTGTAGTGTCATCCACAGAATTAGAGAAGGGAGAAAGAGGGGAGGTGTGTTTACTGGGAAAAGATAAGGAGCTCGGTTTTGGCCATGTTCAGTTTCAGACGGTGTTGAGACATCCAGCTATCAATTTCGGATAAGCAGGCAGAGATCTGGGCCTGGATTCCTGGAGAGATTTCAGGCGCAGAAAGGTATATCTGAGAGTTGTCAGCATAGAGATGGTACTGAAAGACATGGGAGGAAATAAGTGCATAAAAAACTGAGTAGAAAGAGAAAAGGAGAAGGCCCAAGACAGAGCCCTGAGGTACACCGATTGAAAACGGAATGGTGGTAGAGGAAGATCCACCAGAACATACACTAAAAGTGCAATGGGAGAGATAAGAAAACCAGGACAGAACAGAGACCCTAATCTAAGCGAGGACAGCATATCAAGGAGAAGGTGGTGATCAACAGGGTCAAAGACAGCAGAAAAATCAAGAAGGATGAGAATCAAGTAGAGGCTTTTGCTGGAGACTTTGGCAAGAGCCGTTTCTATGGCATATGGAGAACAAAAGCCAGATTGCAGTAGATCCAGAAGGGCTTGAGAGGAAAGAAAGTCAAGACAGCGGCAGGGAACCGCTCGTTCAAGTAGTTTTGAAGCAAAGGGGAGGAGAGAGAGGCCAAAACTGGAAGGACAGGTAGGATCTAGTGAAGGCTTTTTGAGGTGTAATCACAACATGTTTGAAGGCCACAGGAACAGTTGCAGTGGAAAGCAATAGGTTAAGGATATGACAGATGGAAGGGATGACGGTGGAAGAGAGAGAGTTTAGTAGACTGGTGGGAATGGGATCAGAGGAGCAGGTAGTCAGTTTGGAGGGGGATAGAAGATTTGCAGTTTCTTTCTCAGTTATTTCAGAAAAGGAAGAAAGGATGACCAAAGGTGAGGGAAGGATTTGGGATTGAAGAGGGGGAAGATGAGTTGGAGGTGAGCCTGCAGAGAATTCAAGGCTAATCTTCTGGACTTTGTCATGGAAGTCATCAGCCAAGGTCTGGGCAGACAGTGAAGGAGGGATTGGGGGGAAGGGGGACCTTTAGGAGAGAGTTGAGAGTAGCAAAGAGATGGTGAGGGTCAGAGGCAAGAGAGTTAGTCAGATGAACATAGTACTCTTGATTGGTGAGTGCTATGTTCGACTGGAAAGAAGTTAGCATGAATTTGAAATGTAGATAGTCAGCAAGAATACGTGATTTAAGCCCGAGTGGGCTCAGGAATGTAGGTAGCGGGTTGTTGAGGACAGCCAGGGTTGAGGTACAGTACGCCGCACAGGGTGTGGAATGGCAGGAACAAGTGCACCCAGAGCAGAGGAGATTATAATGCTATAGGAGTCAACACTGACTTGATGGCATTAAAAAATAAAAAATAGGAGGATATTGCCCCATCAATAGACTCAGATGACATAGTAGATAAAAGAGGTGATAAGACAGTAGTGGAAAGAGCTGAAGGGTTGATAGTTATTTATTTATTTACATTCTCTTATATACCATGCTATTCTGCATCAGTGCGGTTTACATTGAACAAACTGAAATTGTATTGAACAGGGCAGAGATGTATATAGTTATAATGCCCTGTTCAATGTAATTTCAGTTTGTTCAATGTAAACCGCACTGATGCAGAATAGCGCAGTATATAAGAGAATGTAAATAAATAAATAAATAAATTATAACTTGGAGATAACTATTTTACAGGGAACATGGGCTATGGAGGGTTAAGTGGCTTGCCCAAGACCACAAGGAGCACCTGTGGGACTAGAAACCCCAGTCCTTCCGGCCCAAGGTTGCTGTCCTCTAGTGGGATTTGAACCCCCGACCTTCTGGCCTGAAGTACGTTGCCCCAACCACTAGGCCACTTCTCCACTCTATAGTGTGTGAAGTGTGAAGATTCCTAAATATGTTGGTAGAGATCGGGTGAGGCCAAAATGGGGGGTGGTTAAGGGTGAAGATTAGCAGGTGATGGTAAGATAAGGGCAGAATTGAGGTGGAGAAGTTTGAGGATGAGCAGTTGGAGGAGAAGACAAGGTCAAGGCAGTGGCCATGCTTGTGAGTAGGAGTGGTACAGCATAACTGGAAGTTGAATGAGGAGGTTAGGGAAAGGAGCTTTAAGGCTTAAGGGTCAGAAGGGTTATCAATATGAATGTTGATATGGAGCGGAGTGGAGGAGTAGCCTAGTGGTTGGGGCAAGGTACCTCAGGCTGGAAGGTCGGGGGTTCAAATCCCACTAGAGGACAGCAATCTTGGGCCGGAAGGACTGGGGTTTGTAGTCCCACAGGTGCTCCTTGTGGTCTTGGGCAAGCCACTTAACCCTCCATAACCCATGTTCCCTGTAAAATAGTTATCTCCAAGTTATAATACCCTGTTCAATGTAATTTCAGTTTGTTCAATGTAAACCACACTGATGCAGAATAGCACGGTATATAAGAGAATGTAAATAAATGTTAAAATCCCCAAGAATAAGGAAAGAGGAAGATGTATCCAGAAAGAAGGAGAGCCAGGAGTCAAAGTCGGTGAGAAAGGTAGAGGTGGACTTATTGGGGGGTGAAAATGACAGCTACCCAGAGAGGTAGTGGAGAAAATAAGCAGGTGGCATGGACTTCAAAGGAAGCAAAGGATTTAGATAGAGGCAGAAGGGAGTGACCTTCCTGAAATTGGCAGGAAAGAGAGTAGGAACCCAAAACCACCACTATGGCCAATGGACCGAGGTGTATAGGAAAATAGGTAGCCTCCATGACAGAGGGCAGCAACTGAAGCAGAATCTTCAGAGAGAAGCCAAGTTTCAGTAAGAGCCAGGAGAGGCGGAATATTAGAGATAAAAAGGTCATGAATGAAGGCAAGTTTATTGGAGACAGAATATGTATTCCACAATATGCATGAAAAAGGGAGAGAGGAGAGGGATATGAAAGATTACACATTGATTTGCCTTGGGAGTGTGAAAAAAGTCAAGGGGTGCCAGGGCTGGGGTTGACGTCTCCATATGAGAAAAGGAGAAGGAGTAGCAGAGAATGGGAGAGAGAGGGGGCAGCACGACGAAAGTGAGGGTGAGGGCACCTCAGTGAGAGTGGAGCTGGCTGAATGAAGAAGAAAATGGTGAAGTTCAAGGGCAGATGATAAAGTAGAAGAAAAATGATAGGGGAGGTCAGGACAGTAAGGAGTGGGTAATGAGAAGTAGGGCCATAGAATTGTGGGAATGAGGGGAAAAGATTAGGGAGAATTAGCATCAAGAACACAAAGTGATGTGGAGCCATAGGAGAAGAGGAGAGAAAATGCAAATCAAAGGAGATACAGGTGGAGAGAGAAGAGAAAGTCCTGGTGGCTTCAGGTGCACCTGAAGAATTGCATCAATGAGCAGAAGGCGGCTATGAAAGAAGGTTAAGCCAGGGGTGGATGGACTGGGGGTAATAAATTATTGAGAAGGGAGACACAGCACTGTAGAGAGCAGGATCTGAGTAAATGACAGACAGAAGATAGGACATACACTGACAAAACAGAAATATAGACAGAGCAATAAATAACAAGCTAGAATCTAAACAGGCACAGAAAAATGCCTGACTAGAACATTCAAAGTTAGCAGAAGCTTGCAATGAGTTCCCTGCTCAGTGATCCCAGCCCCTGTGCTTAGGGGATAAGGCATTCCTGAACCTCACAAGGTCTTGTGGGTCTTCGGTTCCCTGTCAGTTGGTGTGCTTTGACTGGGAGCTAATTGGGGTTGCCCATCCCCATGTGTGAAGTATACCAGGGTGGTAGCATGGGTACCTTTTGTAGAATTCCCTCCACCCCTCTGGCACAGCTTAGGCCACAGGGGTGGGTATCCTATGTGTGGGCCAAGGGGTTGCAGCTGGACAAAATGGGTCCATGTGGCAGAGTAGATGAGTAGCAGTGTGCCCCAATCATGTGTCTCCCCACATCTGTGTAGGGTCTACAGTTTTGCAGATTCTAGCACCCCTCCTTCTCCCACATGGAGGCAGCACTTCTCAATAGCTATGGTACTGTGCCAGATGTAGCAGGGAGTGACTTTCCTCCCCACCAGAGGCCTAGTACCTTGTTCACTGCAGCCTAAGTAAACAGGCTCTGTGGATAACTCAGGATGAGAGGGGTTCATGCAGCCATTCTATATGGGGGGGGGGGGGCACTGCTGACACCTTGCCTGCACCCACATGGTACCCCCCTGCTTCTTCAGAAACTGCATTTGCATCCTATCTCCTACAGAAAGTGCACAGAACAGTCTGAATGCATGTGTTTGCATTTCTGATTCACTGCTTTGCCCCCTCTTTCTTTCAATGGCCACTTTGTGCATGCCCTGTTAGTAGCGGTCATTTATTGCTGTCTGCTCTCTTTGCAGAGGTTTGGCTGCCTACTATTGCCCATAGCACCACATTGGTGGCAAGCAAGTACAGGGCATACCTAATGTACTTCTTCACAGCATGCATTTGCAATGGCCATGCAATTAGCGTGGCATTACCTCCCTATCATGGCCATGCCCCCTACATTTGCTATGGCAGCTACGCCCTGCTGCGGCATAACCACATGCTAATTGCAGGTTAGCCTTGAATTAATTGTGCCACTTTAGTAAACATGCCCCTTGATGTTTATTGCAGAACTTCCCTTTGAAATATGTGATGAGAATTATATTATATTCAATGCTGTACTTTGACCCCACTCTGTCATTACAAGAATTCAATATTATCGTTTGGTATTGCTCGTCCATTTCCCACATAGTTCCAGTCTTCTGGGATGATGGATAAACCTTGGGGGATGTTTACTAAGCTGCGCTAAGTTTTTGCAGGTATTGCACATTGAGAGTAAAGATCAACCTGCAGTGCATGCAGGGCTGGCCCAAGGCTTTCTGCTGCCCTAGGCAGAAGCCCTGGCCAGCCACCCCTCCCCCATGCACTGAGCCGCACCCCCCCCCCCCCCCCTTTCTGAGCCATGCTGCTACTGATTCTGGTGGCATGGTCAGGAGGTAGCTCAGTGGCAGCAGCCGGCCATGTGCTTTGGCATGCACGGCCTGCCACCTCTGACTCCTCTGACACAACTTTGGGGGGAGTCAGAAGCGGCAGGCCATGCGGGTCAAAGCACATGGCCTGCCATGGGCTGCTGCTGCCAAGCCAAGCTGACCCCATTGCCGAAATCACCTGCAGTGGGGATGGTGGCACAGCATGGATCAGCAAAGGGGGAAGCAGGCCATGTGTGCCGTGCCACCCATGGAGGTCTGCCACCCTAGGCAGCCAACTAGTAGATGGACCAATCCTGAATGCATGCAACATTGTTGTGCACTACCTCTTGGGGGAGTGTACAGCATGGTCGTAGCAGATACTACATTGATTTGTGCCCTAACACACACCAGTGGCATTCACACTTAACATTGAGGTGGCATTAAGTGCACCCACGCTAAACGCAGCATTGACAATGGGCATATGTTAGTATCTCCAACTAAATACAATGTGCAGTCAACTCACTCTCCATCCCTACTACATCCATTTTCTTCCCTGTCGCGCTAAGCAGATAGTACGGAAATAATCATGCACTCTTTTCAGGTGCATGGCTAGTTGTTAGCGTGGCTCCACGCAAGCTGGTTATCGCATACTCAAGCACGCATTAACAGCACAGCTTAGTAAACATTCCCCTTTGTGTTGTAATGTGGAGACTTCATATCTAATACTCAGAAAACGTTACTACATTGGTTATTTTATGCTATTTATAACTCTTCTTGTTATCCCATGCCACCATACACTCAAACAGAAAAATGAAAGGGCAAGAGTATAATTTTATTTATTATTTTTTATTGTTGCAATCAAAATTTTTATTGAAGATACGCAATTATCATATCAACAAATCTTAATGTTAATAGCATTTCTAGACCACTTTTCTTGAGTAATAGAAAAATGGTTATGGTTTATAGCAAATAAATATAACATAGTTTATAGTCGTTGCACCTTGTCGTGCTGGTTTGCAGCTTGTCGTGCTGTGAGGGCTTGCGTGCAACAGTGATGCTGAGAGCTAAACTATCGGTAGTTTAACTACTGGCAGGGTCTCCCAAGATGGATAGGTCTCAGCTGAGGTGCCAGACCAAGACAAACCACCCATCTGGGCAGCAGCAGAATGGGATAGTGTTGACGGCGGAGGGGTGGCTTAGTGGTTACGACAAGGTACTTCAGGCCGGAGGGCCGGGTGTTCAAGTCCCACCTGGGGACAGCAATCTCAGGCCGGAGGGACTGGGATTTCTAGTCCTATAGGCACTCCTTGTGGTCTTGGGCAAGCCACTTAACCCTCCATTGCCCATGTTCCCTGTAAGTATTAGCGTATGTGTGTCATATCTCCTCGTGTTAAATGTATCTCCCAATTGACCGCTTTGACCCGGTGAAAAGCGGGATATAAATACAGCTAAATAAATGAATAAATAAAATCACATTTTTGTGACAACGGCAACACCACACTTAAACTGCGTGGAAGAAAGGCCCGGCAATCTACTTCTGTATCTTGCCATGAAAACCCAATGGATAGTTACAACAAAACAAATTGTGCTATGGTGCTGGAAGATGAGACCCCCAGGTCGGAAGGCACTCAGCTACTGGGGAAGAGCTGAAGACTTTTCAGAGTAAAGCCAGCATTTATGAAGTGGTTGGATCAAAGCCCTCGGGAAGTCTGACTGCTGATGTAGCTGCGCATGAAATGAGAGTCAGAAGCTGTAAAGATGTCTTACACATTGGAACATTGAACGTACGAACCAAGGAAAGTTGGAGGTGGTCAAGAATGAAATGCAACGTGTACAACTTGATCTGTTGAGTGTCAGCGAACTGAAATGGACTGGCATCGGGCACTTTGCATCAGATGATCACATGGTCTACTATGCTGGAAATGAAAGACAAAGAAGAAATGGTGTTGCATTTATAATAAAGAAGAAACTTGCAAGAACTGTAATGAAATACAATGCAGTCAGAGAATGCTTAATCTCTATTCGTCTACGAGGATTGCCTATCAACACAACTATAATTCAAGTATATGCCCCAACAACAGCTGCAGAAGAGAATGAAATTGAAGAGTTCTATGAACAAGTACAAGCTGAAATTGACAGAACATGCAAACAGGATATCCTGATAGTCATGGGTGATTGGAACACAAACGTTGGCAACAAAGAAGAAGACAAAGTAGTTGGAAAATATGGACTTGGCAACAGAAATGAAGCTGGAGAAAGACTGATAGAATTCTGCAAGACCAATGATCTATTTATCTCAAACACCTTCTTCCAGCAACACAAGCGGCGACTGTACACATGGACTTCACCCAATGGATTGTATAAAAATCAAATTGACTACATCTGTGGAAGTCAATGATGGAAAAGTTCTATAACATCAACAAAGACAAAACCTGGAGCTGACCGTGGTACAGATCATCAACTACTAGTATGCAAACTCAAGCTAAAGTTGAAAAAGAGCAAACCACTCATGAATGCAGCAAAATATGACCTTGAGAATATACCACTGGAATTTAAAGACTGCCTGCAAAATCGATTTGCTGCTTTAGATACAAATGACAGAGCTCCGGAAGAGTTATGGAATGACATCAAGAAGGTTGTGTTGGAAGAAAGCGAGAAGTCTCTACAAAAGGTGAAAAAGCAAAAGCGGCCAAAATGGATGGCGGAAGAAACTCTGAAAATTGCCCAGAAACACAGAGAAGCTAAAGCCAGAGGAGAAAGAGACAATTGCAGAACTCAACAGAGATTTCCAACGTGCAGCAAGACAGGACAAGAAAAAGTACTACAATGACACTTGCAAGGAAAAAGAAGCAGAAACTATTAGAGGAAGAACAAGATCGGCTTTCCTAAAGCTACGAGAGTTAAAGAAAAAGTTTCAGCCTCGAATTGGAATGTTACAAGATGCTCAAGGTTCTATGTTGAATGATGCTGAGAAGATCAAGAAAAGGTGGAAGGAATATACAGAGTTTTTATATGATAAAGATGAAGTGGACCAACAGCCGTTTCAACCTGTACCTTATGATCGGGAACCATTGGTGATGAAAGAAGAAGTTGAAGCAGCATTGAAAGCCTTATCAAAGAACAAGGCACCGGGCATTGATAGCATTCCTATAGAAGTATTGCAGCAATCTGATGCAGCTGTTACCATACTTACAAGGCTCTGCCAAGAAATATGGAAGACAACATCATGGCCAACTGACTGGAAAAGATCTGTGTTTATACCAATACTAAAGAAAGGTGATCCAACTGACTGTGGAAACTATCGAACAATCGCTCTGATCCCACATGCCAGCAAGATTCTACTGAAGATTATTCAAAAGAGACTACAACCATACCTGGAACAAGAACTACCTGAAGTGCAAGCAGGGTTCAGGAAAGGGCGAGGAACGAGATACATCATTGCGGATGTGAGATGGATTCTTGAAAAGACTAAAGAATACCAAAAGGATATCTATTTGTGCTTTATCGACTATAGCAAGGCTTTTGACTGTGTAAACCATGAGAAACTCTGGGCCACATTAAGAAGCATGGGTATACCAGAACACCTGATCGTTCTCTTGCGCAATCTGTACATTGATCAAGAAGCAACAGTTCGAACGGAACAAGGAGAAACAGAATGGTTTTAAAATAAGCAAAGGTGTAAGACAAGGCTGCATACTTTCTCCCTACCTGTTTAATTTCTATGCAGAACAAATCATCAGAGAAGCAGGATTGTATGCAGACAACAGAGGTGTGAAGATTGGTGGAAGACTTATCAACAACCTTCGCTATGCTGATGATACCACATTACTGGCTGAAAGTGAAGATGATCTGAAGCATTTGCTTCTCACAATCAAAGAACATAGTCTCAAAATGGGCCTGCACCTTAATGTAAAGAAGACAAAGATCATGACAACTTGGCATAATCAACAGGTTCATCGTTGAAGGAGAAGAAATTGAAATCGTGAACAACTTTAACCTACTTGGATCAACTATCAATAAAGAAGAAAGAAGCAACAAGCAGTCAAGAAATCAAACGACGCATTGCTCTTGGCAGAATGACTATGAAAGACCTAGATAAGATTCTCAAGAGCAGAGATGTCTCTCTCCATACAAAGATTTGACTTGTTCAAGCCATGGTATTTTCAATAACATCATATGGATGTGAAAGCTGGACTGTGAAAAAGACAGACAGGAAGAAAATTGATGCCTATGAATTATGGTGCTGGCGGCGAATACTGTGTATACCATGGACTGCCCGAAGAACAAACCAGTCGGTACTAGAGGAGATCAAACCTAAGCTTTTTTTAGAAGCTCAGATGACAAGACTTCGACTTTCATGCTTTGGACACATCATGCGAAGAGAGAGATCATTAGAGAAAGACATCATGCTTGGCAAGATAGAAGGTAAACGCAAAATAGGAAGGCCAGCAATGAGATGGATCGATACAATAACAGCGGCTACGGGTACCAATCTGTCAACAATGAGCCACCTGACTGAAGACCGAACACAATTTAGGATAGCTATCCAGAGGGTCACCATGAGCCGACTCCGACTCGACAGCATTTAACAACATAGTCTTTGAAGCCGCTTTTGGATCCTGATGCTCCTTACTCTCTTGTCCACTACTTATGTGTATCTTATCATACTCTAGTCCCCAGTTTCAATCTGTGTTTTGTTTTGATTAGATGGTAAGCTCTGACGAGCAGGTACTGTATGTACTGTGCTGCATATAACTTGTACATATAGCAGGTACTATATGTACAATGCTGCATATAACTTGTAGCGCTATACAAATGATTATTAGTAGTAATACTTTCTATACCACCTTTGTGGATTGAGGCAAGGTGGTTTAAAAGTAAAATAATTAAAAATAGCTTAAAACTCAGAAAGAAATGCCATTAAAATCAATCACAATTTGAATATTGTGTGCAATTCTGGTCACCATATCTTAAAAAGAATATAGCGGAAATAGAAAAGGTACAGAGAAGAGCTACCAAAATGATGAAGGGAATGGAAGGATACCCCTACAAGGAAAGGTCTTAAATAGGACTCTTCAGCTTGGAAAAGAGATGGCTGAGGGGAAATATGACAGAGGTCTATAAATAGTGAGTGGAATGGGTAAATATAAATCAATTGTTTACCCCTTCAAAAAGTAGAAAAACTAGGGGGAACAAAATGAAGCTACAAATGTAGCCCATTTAAGACTAATTGAAGAAAATATTTTTTCACTCAATACATAATCAGACTCTGGAATTCATTGCTGGAGGATGTAGTCAAAGTATAGCAGGGTTTAAAAGAGGTTTGGACAGGTTTCTGGAGGAAAACCCATAATCATTATTAAAGCGGACTGGGAAAATCTACTGCTTACTTCTGGGATAAGTAGCATGGAATCTGTATACCTTTTGGGAACCTGACAGGTACTTGTGACCTGGATTAGCCACTGTTGGAAACAGGATACTGAGCCTGATGGACCTTTGTTCTAACGCAGTATGACATTTCTTATGCTCTAAATTAAACTCTCCTCATACCATTTGTGTATGTTCCCCTATTTACTCATTCCCTTCCCTATGTGTTTAAACTCTTATCTTGTTGTTTTTCTATATAATTCTTCAGTAATTTCATACTTTACTATCTTCCCACATGTCAAGGAAAAAAGTAACTTTCCAATATTGTCCTGCTAGACCAGCCCAGACAAGTGGGTTGTGTCCCCTTACCAGCAGATGTGAAGACAGAGAAACATTTTAGAGGCTTTTTTGACACTATCCTGCAATTAACAGCCAGTATCCCTAGGAGCATCTCAGTATTTCTCTGTCTCCAGTAATGATGGATCCAAGTTTTTACAGCCCTGATAAAATCTGAAAAATGCTCTGAGAAAGATCGATTTTGCTGGTGAGCAACCACCCTCGGGGTAGCTTTCTTACTAGAATGCAATGCTGGAGGCTCCACTAGAGTAATCCGTAAAACCAGTGTTCTTTTGGGTATTGCCATATGGAGAAGGGGAATTTGTTCAGCTCCTCATCTTTATCTTGCAAAGGGCCAGTTGAGTACCCAGAAATTTTAGAAAGGAGGTGGAAAAGGCAAGTGTTATCTTGCAGGGACACTTACTTGTCCTTCTCAGAGGAGGCCATGTACATTCGACCTATCCCTTCCTTCTTACCCAAGATGGTATCATCCTTTCAATCAGATCTGCCCTCCTTTTCTAGGGCACAGTGTCATGGGAAGGACAAGGACCTTCGCCTGATGAATGTCCAGAGAGTGCTTAAGGTTAAGGTTACTAATGCTTCCACAAGTCAGACTGTCCATTTGTGCTGTTTATGGGACTGTGTAAAGGTTACATGGCTCCCAAATCTACCCTGGTGCACTGCATCAAAGAGAGCATTTTTGAAGGGGTGAATAAGCAGGTAGATATAGTATATCTGGATTTTCAGAACGCTTCTGACAAGGCCCCTCATGAGAGATGTGAGGGAAATGATTAATAGTAGTAATTAAAAAGTCAGGGGATAGGAGGCAGTGTCCTGTTGTGGACTGAGATCTGGTTTAAAAGACAGAAAACAGAGAGCAGGACTAAAAAATGGTATTTTTTCTCAATGAAGAAAGGCAAACAGTGGAATAACACAGGGATCTGTCCTGGGCCCGCTACTTTTTAACATATTTATAAATGACCTAGAACTGGGGAACAAGTGAAGTGACCAAATTTGCAGATGACATAAAATTATTCAAAGTTGTTAAATAACAAGAAGATTGTGAAAAATTGTAAGAGGACCTTGAAAAATCGGAAGACAGGGCATCCAAATGATAGATGAAATTTAATGTGGACAAGTGCAAAGTTATGCACTTAGGGAAGAACAACCTAAACTATAGCTACACAATGCAAGGTTCTATATTAGGAGTCACCACCCAGGAAAAGGATCTAAGCATTAGAGGATAATATGTTAAAATCCTCTCCTCAGTATGCAGCAGTGGCCAAGAAAGCTAATAGAATGCTAGGAATTATAAGAAAAAAATGGGGAATAAATCAAAGGATATCATAATGCCTCTGTAAGGCTCCATGGCGCAACCACACGTTGAGTATTGCATGCAGTTCTGGTCACCACATCTAAAAAAGATATAGGGGATTTAGAAAAGGTACAGAGAAGGGCAACCAAATTGATATATAGAAGGCTACCTCTGTAAGGAAAGGTTTAAAAAGTTAGGGCTATTCTGTTTGAGGAAGAGACGGCTGAGGGGAGATATGATAGAGGTTTATAAAATAATGAGTGGAGAGGAACGGGTAAATGTGAATTGGTTATTTACTGCTTGGAAACAGGATACTGGGCTTGATGGACCATTGGTCTAACCCTGTATAGCAAATCTTATGTTCTTAAATCTAGCACTTCTTTTGAACCTTGATGTAGTATGAATTCTGGGCATCACCTCATTGTTAGGCCTTTTAATCTTCCATTTGCTGCACTGCTCTATATTTGCCCCTTCTGTGATCTGCTCCTATATATAATCTAAGATAAATAAACCTCAAAATATCAAATGACTACAATGTAACAATGTGTAATGAAAGTCATAGATGAATACACCATCGGGTGCTACCAATAACCAAATTCATTTTCATCCCACCGAAACTATGGTTTTTGTCGGGATCAACCGACACGAGCAGGAGAGATGGCAACTCCCCCCTCAATGTCGGGAGAACCCTTTTATTCAGTGAATAAATAAATCACCCAAAACCACATAACATGAAAAATAGTGTGTCCCTCACTTATCTTATAAACAGGCGAAGTTTGTCCTCCATAAGTAAACATCGGGTTGAAATCTGCACAACATGCATGCTTCGGGCCCCGAAAGAGCCCTGTGTCAAGTGTTCCCATTCTACAATCGAAGTGATCGCCCTAGAGAAAACGCCAAACCCAACGTTTTTTATACGTGGCTATAATGGCCGCCGATTGGATCGTCAAAATACGTCATACAAGGAGTGTCTTAAGGGATTTAATGCCCTTAAACACTTTAATGAACTTCAGACAAAAGATTTAAAATGCTGACCAAGATCAAAATACTGACTAATGTAAACTTAATTATGATGGTGATAATCACAAGCGGTTCATTATAAAAGGCTCCACCAATCATATTCCAAATTGAGGCCGAATGGGGTCACTGTTTGAAGGCGAAAAATCCAACATTGTTCGCGCTATTGCAACTGACGCTCACGATCACCCCCACCCCGGGGGTTGACAGGAACCCAATCAATAATCCTCCATCGAAAATCACCAAAGGAGTGGTTCCTCTGTATACAGTGTTCCACCACTGGTGCTGAAAGAGTCTTTGATCTAATCCTAGAGGCATGTTCCCCTAACCTGACCTTCACCGGACGAATCGTCCTGCCGATGTATAACAGATCACAAGGGCAAATGAGCATGTAAACCACAAAACTTGAGTGACATGTGGAAGTCCCCATAAAAGCAAAAGACTCCATCGTGGTGGGATGAGACCACTGAATACCTTCCAAGGTAGTGTCACAATACCTACAGTTTTGACAAGCCCAATGGCCCTGTCTTGAATTACCCACCGAGGGAATTGTATGTCTTGAGGCAGTATGAACTAAACGATCCCTCAAATTAAGGCCCCTAGTGTATGCGAACCTAACAGGTTTTTGAAAACAGGAATGCATCTGCAAAACCTGCCAGTATTTTTTCAAAAGTCTGGTGACCTGAACTGTGTGGGTCATAAAGGGTAAAACACCCATAATAGTGTCCAATTCCCTACCATCCCCAGAAGCAGACTGGGACCCAGAGGTATTTAACAACCACTCCCAGTGTGAAAACCGTGCTCTAACATAAGCACCCCTCACCACGTTCTTAGGGTAGCCCCTTTCCAAAAGACGAGTTCACAAGGCTCGCGCCTGTTGCTTATAGTCCTCCAAGGAAGAACAAATTCTCCGCAGACGTAGAAATTGGCCGAAGGGGAGACCTCTGCTTAAGGGGAAAGGATGATGGCTATGGTATCGGAGTAAACTGTTCCGCTGACTGGATTTGCGGAACAACGTCATGGAAAACATACCCCCTTGTATTCCAACAAGTACATCAAGGAACTCAATTTGACATTCACTGATATGGGCCGTGAACTGTATGTTCACTTTTATGGTGTTAAGCCACCTGATAAAATGCATTAGCTCCTCCCTTGTCAATGTCAACAGGAAAAAAATATCATCAAAAAACCTCCTCCATAATCTCACAAATTGAAAAGCACCTGCTGGTTAGATATATTGTTCCTCCATGGCAGCCAAATATAGAGTGGCAATGGAAGGGGCTACAGTGGCTCCCATGGCTATGCCATGACACTGCTGGTAAAATTGCCCTTGAAATGAAAAATAATTTTTTGTTAAGACCAGCTTAGTGATGTCCAACAAAAAAGACTTTGGGATTCTGGTCGGTGCGATGGTGAATGCCGACTCCAAAAGGGACAAGGCCTCCTCCTGATGAATATTAGTATAAAGTGCAAACACATCTAAAGTCACCAGTTACACCTTATCCAATGGTTCCACAAATTCAGTCAGAATACTTAGAAAAAGGGACGTGTCCCTTAAATATGACTTAACACACCGAGCTTCCTGTTTTAAAAACACATCACTAAACTGTGACAGGGGTTCTAACACTGAACCCCTGCAAGAGACAATAAGGCGTCCCAGAGGGGAAGACAAAGATTTGTGCACCTTGGGGACAGTATAGATTACTGGGATATTAGGGTATTGCTGAACCAAAAATACAGCTTCTCGGGCCGTGATCCAATTTTTAAAACGAGCTTCCATGATCAGTGAACGGATGATGATCTGTAACTGTGGCGTGGGGTCTCCCAATAATGGTTTATAATACTTCATATCCCTTAATTGAGATAACAGATGCTCCTGGTATGAATCCAAAGATTGTACCACCACCGCTCCGCCCTTATCAGCCCCCAGATGACCAAATTAGTGTTTGTGGCAAGCTGTTTCAGGGCTGAACGTTGTTCCTTGGAGACATTAGAATGATGTTGTGTGAAGGTCTTTTCACAAGATGTTAATTCATTCATAACCTATGTTTGGTAAGTGAAAATTTCCGAGTCCACGGCACCTGGAGGAACACAACATGACGGAGGGCGCAAGATGGATCTGTCCGAAATTGAAACGTTATCTGCAAAATAATGCATCACTCGTAACTTATGGAAGAATCGGAATAATGCTACTCACATCCTAAAGGGATCGTAAGGAACCGTCGGTATGAACGAAAGACCAAGATCCAGCACCTCCAGTTGTGTTGGTGTCAGTACCAGTCCTGAGATGTTGATGACTGTTGTCGTCGATGCATTCTCTGTCTGGTGGTGGGAGGCTCCCAGTGGTCATCCGTGTAGGGCCGACAAGAGCGACCACCCCTTCGTCGGCCCTTGCGAAAACCCGCCGATGATCCGGCTGCCACCGTAGTTCTCTGCCTCTCTCTTGGAGTATCGCTAGAATCCATGTCCTCAGTTGAATGATCAAACGTGACTCGTTTTTCTTGTGCTGGTTCCGTGACATCCGAATCGGCCTTATCGTACATCCAACGGTAAACCTGATCTGTGTCGTAATCTGTCTTATCTCTCTGGAATTTGTTTGATTTAAATCCTTTCAGATATTCAAAAATACCTTGTAGCTGGTGTTCCACGTCTTTCATTTTATTCATGAAAGTCTCTTTCCCTAGAGATTCCGGAAGGGAACTTTTTAACTCCTCCACCTCAAGGGAAATAGCCGTTTCCTCCAGCGTAGTGCGATCTATGATGAGGGCAATCAGATCGAAACTGCATTTGTTTGAAATACAGTTCCATTTAGACACAAAATCCACATCCGACAAGAATAGTTTTGGAGCCCGTGGCATCCGTAATCTGTCATAGAACATGCATTGTTAGAGTTATTTCCCCTACTCTGCATTCTTTTTTCCAAAATTTGTAAAAGTATATTAACCAAAAATGAATACATATTGGGGGGTGAGACAAGGGGAGAAACCTACCCTGTTACATAATTATTCTTTATTGTAGCTCTGCTTAGATTCCAAGGTTTTATTTTGAAAGAATATCTGGAGCAAGCCATAGTGCAAATCATTACCTGGACACCTCTGGAAATGCACTTGCAGGCTTCATTTGGACAGTACTTCCTCTTTTAGTCATAGGTCTTCTTCAACTGAGGTTTCAAATTATTGGTTACATGAAAAAATTCTGTTTAACCATGCTCAATGTGCTATCCTAAATTGTCATACTGATTCCGACATAGAGGTTCTGTATTGGTTTTTACAGTCAGCACTTTGGAAACTATGAAAGCAATAACAAAAACCATTTCCACAGAGAAAATTTATTTAACAGGTCTTTTATACTGCTCTATCTTCCAATCAGGGAGGTTTACAGTATAATAACAACTTTACAATGAACAGGTGGAGTAACTTGGAAAAACATAACATAGGAATTGCAGTGAACTATTATACAGTAGTATATTATAATGGATCATTAGGTTTAGATCATTAGGTTATCTTGGAGTACTGGAAGGGGTGAGGGTAAGGTATGGGAGGATACAGGGACTAGAAGGTGTTCATCAGGTAATCTTGGCATAGTGTGGTATTCTGTGAATAGAAATGTATTTAATGCTTCACGGAAATCCTGTAGGTCGGTTATGGCTTGTATATTTTCCGGTAAGGAATTCCAGAGCGTTGGTGCATAGAGGGAGGGAATTCTGTTGCATGTTAACTGTTTTGCCTTTGTATTTGCCTTTGGTATGAGCAATAGGTTTCTGGTGGTTGCTCATCGGTTTCGTATTTCTGGGTTTCTTTCTATCAATGGTTGAAGGGTGATTGGTGCCAGCTGGTGGATTATTTTAAAGATGATGGTGAGCGATTTGAATTTGGATCTTTGAATAATGGGGAGCCAGTGCAACTGTTTTAAAGTTGGGGATATTTGGGTGTCCCTTGGTATGCCAGATATTATTCTTGCTGCAGTGTTTTGTATTAGTTGTAGTGGTTGAATGATGTGTCTTGGCAGGCCCTGATAAATGGTATTGTAGTAGTCCAGTATCGGGATGAGCATGGCTTGGCAGGTTGTGCGGAAGTTCTTTTCGTCCAAGAGTGGTTGGAGTCTTTGGATTGTTTGCAGTTTATAGTAGGCTGATCTTGCTGCTTTGGCTATATGTGTTTGGAAGTTTCAGTCCAGTATGACTCCAAGATATTTTATTTCCTATTTGACTTCTATGTCGTTCTGATGGATTTTAAGTTTGTTTGGGAGAGTGAATGAGCTATTTTAGGCTATGATAAGTGCTTCTGATTTACGATAATTTACGTGGAGATTTTGACTTTGTAGCCAGTCAGACATTGATTCCAAACATGATATAATCCCAGAATAGTCAGGTTGGGCAGTATGGAATGGGGCAAATATAATATCATCCACATAAATTCAATATTTGATATTGTGGCTTTTTATTATGTTACATAAGGGTTGTAGGTATATATTAAATAGTACAGCAGAGAGTGCTGATCCCTGAGATATCCCTTGGAGTTGGTCAATTAGACTTGAGTAGTCGGTGCCCAATTTTGAAGCTTGTGTTGATTGAGGTATGAGAAAACCATCGGAGGGTGATTATCGGTTAAGCCCATATCCTTAAGGTGGTCCATAGTGTTGATTGTATTATGGAGTCAAATGCCGCTTTGATATCAATAAAGATTAGGACTCCCTTTCTTATATTGTCCATGGTAGTTATGATTCTGTCTAGTAGAGATGTGTAAAGTGTTTCCATGCTATTATTTGACTTGAACCCATATTGATGGGGATCAAGCGGGGCATTGAAATCTATATGGTCCTGCAGTTGGATTAGGACCACTTTTTCTATCATCTTTGTTAGAAATGGGAGACTTGATATTGGTCTGTAAGAACTGGGGTGTGCCGGGTCCAGTGTTTGTTTTTTTATATTGGTCTCATCTCACAATTGTTTGTTTAAGGTTAGGGGGTCATGATACCCTGTGTAAGTGAGAGCCGTGTGATGCAGTGTAGAGTTGGGATTAGTTGTTTCGCCATTAGCTTAATCCAGGAGATCGGGCAAGGATCTGGGGGGGAGGGAATGGTATTAATATTAGACACTATGGGGGTCATTCTGTCCCATGAATAGTGGGGATGGACATCCCTTCAGGACATCCATCCTCGCTATTTGTCCCCTTGCTGGCCCTGTCAATACCCTCCCTGTACTTACAGCAGGTTTGTATGGGGAGGCCTAGATGGGGATGGGAGGGGGCGTTCCAGAGGTGGAGCGAGGGTGGGGCATGGGCAGGCCATGACCCTGGATGTACAGGGCCAATTCAGAGGTCGGTCCTGTATGTCTGGGGCCTCGAATCTAGATGGGGGACATTCCACCTCGAAGGTAGAATAAGCCCCCTGGACGGAGGGGGGATCGTGGTGTGGGATCTGGGGAAACAGGTGAGGGGGTTCCCCACAGCCCGACCCAGGTCTTGTAAGGCTGGATTGGGGGTCAGGCTGTGGGGAACAGGCATCCTGTTTCAGCAGGCCAGGATCGCGGCTCATGACGGGACGCCATGGCATCATGTCTCCATTCACAGGACCGGCTGAGTTAGCCATGTAGCTGCTGGGACGAACGGCTAGACAGAATCTGATCCAGGCCTGCACGTCCAGGCACTAGATCTGATTCTGAGCCCATGGGGGCTGAAGGATCAGAATCGGATCTAACTTTGCACACCCGATTCTGCCCGGCCGTACAGGCGGCTGGATCTGCATGAATAGAACTGGCCTCTGTGTTTTGTAGTTGGTCATTAGTGGGTGTGTAAAAGGAGCTACAATGTTCAGGTGGATCTTGTGTGGAGTTAATTTCTTTCGGTTGGGATGGTGGCTGTGAGACTGTGGGTTGTAGTTTTCCTTCTAGGAAGTCAACCATGGTTTGAGGGTGAAGTGGTGCAGTCTCATCTCGCCGTGAATTATCCTTGGTTAGAGAATGTGTGATGTCAAACAGTTCTCTTAGTTTGTTTAGAGATCTCAATATGAGGTTCATATGGTATAGCGTAGTTACTCACCTATAACAGATATTCTCCAGGGACAGCAGGAATCAGTCCTCACATATGGGTGACTTCGGCACCGACAGAGCCCTCATGCGGAGCAATTCCCAAGCTTTCAAAGGAAGCCTTCGAGATTGCATCGCGCATGCGTGGTCCCCTTCCCGCCCAAGGATGCCATCTTGCTCAGTCAGATGACATAGCTAAAAATACAGCAAAATGACTAAAAACCAATAATAGGACTGCAACTCCAGGGCAGGAGGGAGGATCGTGAGGACTGATTCCTGTTGTCCCTGGAGAACACCTGTTACAGGTGAGTAACTACACTTTCTCCAGAAACAAGCAGGAAGTCAGTCCTCACATATGGGACTCCCTAGCTGTAGGCTACTGAGAACCCATAGCTGAAAAATGACTTCCTCTAGAAGAGCCACAGCAGCTGCAATAGGAATTCACTAAAGGGTTGGAGTTGCCTAAACCTCATATAGGTTCTGGAGAACTGCCTGGCCAAAAGCACTGTTCTGTCGGGACTCCCTATCTAGGCAGTAATGGGCTACAAAAGTCTGGCTTGAAGACCAAGTTGCAGCCTGGCAGATGTCTGCCAGCGGAACAGAGCGGAAGTGAGCCACTGATGCGGCCTTAGCCCTGACGCGGTGGGCTGTGACTTGACCCTGCAATGGGAGGTCGGCCGCCCTGTACGCCCAGGCAATGCAGTCTGCCACCCAGGTGGAGAGCGTACGCTTGGAAACAGGTAACCCCAGCTTACTGGGGTCATATGAGACGAAGAGCTGAGTAGCCCTTCGATGTCTCTTCGTACACTCTAGGTAGAAGGACAACACCCTCTTACGAGCCAGGGTATGCAGGACTGCCTCTGCCTGGCCGGAATGCGGCCTGGGAAAGAAGGTCGGAAGAACCACCTCCTGGTTGAGGTGGAAAGAAGAGACCACTTTTGGAAGGAACTTCGGGTGAGTGCGGAGGACCACCCTATTCCTATAAAACCTTGTGTATGGTTTATCTGTTACCAAAGCTTGCAGCTCACTCACACGTCTGGCTGATGTGAGTGCCACCAGGAAAAGCACCTCCCAGAAGAGGAAGCACAGATGGCAAGAGGACATCGGCTCAAAAGGTGAGCGAGTAAGCTGCTGCAAGACCACATTTAAATTCCACTCCGTTGCTGGAGGACGAACTGGGGGTTTCAGCAGAAGCAAACTTCTGAGGAATCTGGACACCAGGGGGTGAGCCAAAAGAGGATGCCCCTCCACTAATGAGTGGTTTGCTGACAAAGCACTCAGGTGGACCCTGACAGAGTTAGACTTGAGACCTAATTCTGAGAGGTGAAGCAGGTACTGCAGCACCACTGGTACCAGGCAAGAGAAAGGGTTTTCATTGTGCTGGTTACACCACCCCGCAAACCTACACCACTTGAAAGCATAGGATTTCCTAGTGGACTGTCTCCTGGAGGCCAGTAACACTTCTTCTACATTCTGAGGTAGGAGGAGAGGAGCCAGCACTACCCTTTCAGCAGCCATGCCATCAGGTTGAGGGACCTGAGGTTGGGGTGCAAATGTGAGCCCTGAACCTGGGACAGCAGGTCGGGCTGTGTCCCCAGTGGGAGTGGGGTTTCTACTGCCAGCTGGAGGAGAAGCGGAAACCAAGGCTGTCTTGGCCATCTGGGGGCTACCAGAATGACAGAGGTCTTGTCCCGACGGATTTTGAACAGAGTCTGGGCCACCAGAGGCATGAGAGGAAATGCATGCATGAGGCTCCCTGACCAGGAGATCAGGAAAGCATCTGCAGCCACCCTCAATGGATGTGGCTGTCTGGAGCAAAATCTGGGCAGCTGGTGATTTTGCAGACTGGCAAATAGATCTAGAGACGGATGTCCCCAGCGGTCGAAAATCCGCTGGGTCACCAGCGGATCCAGTTGCCATTCGTGAGTTTGGAGAATCCTGCTTAGTTTGTCTGCTAGGCAGTTTTCTTGACCAGGCAGGTACACTGCTTTGAGAGACATACCCTGCTTGATGGCATAGGAGCAGAGGTCCAGTGTCACGAGACCCCGTACCTCCCTGCTTGTTCACGTAGAACATTGCTACCTGGTTGTCCGTCTGTACTAATATAGACTGATGTGAGAGGACATGACAAAAGGCTTGAAGAGCTAGGCGAATCGCCCGCAGTTCTAAGAGATTGATTTGGTGTGCAGACTCCTGAGGAGACCATAGTCCCTGAGTGCATGATCCTTGGCAATGGGCTCCCCAGCCTAGCAAGGAGGCATCTGTCGTTAGCACTCTGGTGTGCGAGGGACTCTGGAAAGACACATCCTCGAGTAGATTGGGTGGATGATTCCACCACTGCAATGACTTCACCAGGCATCCAGATACTGTTATCCTGTCCCTGAGCCTGCCGGTGGCTTGTGTCCACTGATCCCTGAGGCACCACTAAGCTGTTCTCATGTGGAGACGGGCATTTGGTGTCACATGCACCGTGGAGGCTATGTGGCCCAGGATGCGAAAGAAATGTCTTGCTGAGACCAGAGACCTGTGTCTGAACTGATGTGTCAGTGCTAGCAGCCTCTGTGCCCTGTCCTCCGGCAGGTAAGCCTTCACCTGAAGGGTGTCCAATCTTGCTCCTATGAACTCTAAGCTTTGAGTGGGGAGCAAAGTAGACTTTGCGTAGTTTATGACAAAGCCTAGACGTTGCAACAGGTTGATAGTGCGAGAGGTGGCCTGTTGGACCTCCTGAGGCGACTGGCCCCTGATGAGCCAGTTGTCCAGGTAAGGAAAGACAAATATTCCCTAACTTCTGAGGAAGGCCGCCACTACAGCCAGGCATTTTGTAAATACTCTGGGAGTAGAGGCTAGGCCAAAGGGTAGAACCCTGTATTGGAAATGTTTTCCTCCCACTACAAATCTCAGATATTGCCTGTGGTCTGGAGGTATGAGGATGTGTGTATAGGCATCCTTCAGGTCTAAGGAGCATAGCCAATCTCCCTGGTGGAGGTAAGGCAGCAACATTCCAAGGGAAAGCATCTTGAACTTCTCCCTCACCAGGAACTTGTTTAAGTTTCTTAAGTCAAGGATGGTTCAGAGGCCTCCTGTTCTCTTTGGTATGAGAAAATACCTGGAGTAGAAGCCCTTTCCCTGCAGGTGGTGGGGCACCGGTTCCACCGCCTGATCCTCTAGAAGACCTGTCAGCTCCTGCAAGAGGAGGTCCCTGTGAAGAGGGGGTCTGAGAGGCTCTCCTGGAAAGAAAGAGGGTGGTATCTGGCTGAAGTGAAGCAAATAGCCCCTCTGGACTATTTGCAGGACCCAGATATCCGAGGTGATGGCAGGCCACCTGTGAGCGTAGAGTTAGCCTGCCCCCTGTGCATGACTTTACCACTGGTGGAAGAGAGACTAATGCATTGGTAGTCAAAACACCCCACTCGACTGGGTAGGAGCTGGGGTCTGGGGCTTGGGGGCCTTCTGCATACGCGGGCCATGCCCCTGTCCCTTGGCCTGCTGCCCATGTTGGGGAGCTGGGTTGGCCTGGTAAGTGGGGTAGTTGCGGTAAGCAGGTACCCTTCCTCGGGAAAAAGGGCTTTTTACCCGAGCCCTTCTTCTTAGAAGGGGCAGAAGTCTTCTTTGAGAGTCTTGTCCAGGTCAAGTACTCTGACTCGAGCTCAGCAGCCTTCTCAGTCATTGGTTTGCCAAAGAGGTTGTCACCTCGGCAAGGGACATTGACCAACTTGTCCTGAACCCATGACTCTGGATACGATGACATTAGCCAGGAATGGCAGTGTGCACCGATGCCGGCCATGGCTACTCAGTCCAAAGCCTCGAAGCAATCATAGGCCACTCGAGATATGAACTTCGAGCACTCCCAAATCCCGGTGGACAAGGCATTGAAGCGCTGCAAGGGTGCCTCGGAGAGGCCAGCCGAGAACACGGCAATCTCCTTTCCAGGCCCCTCAAAGTACATGCCCATGTACAGCTGGTAGGTGTGGACACAGCATGAAAGCATCGAGCCCTGGAAGCATTTTCTGCCGAGGGCATCCAGGTTCCAGGCCTCCCGGCCAGGAGGCACCGTGGAGTGCGTTTTTTGGCTCTTGAGCCTATGCATGGCCGATTCCACAACCATGGAGTTGTGCGGCAGCTGTGCCTTTTGGAACCCAGGGCTCTTGCGGACTCGATAGATGGAATCGACCCGCTTGCTGAGAACCGGCATCGAGGCCGGTGACTCCCACATGTGGAGCATAAGCCGTTCCAGCATCGGAGGAACTGGCACAGTAAGGGCTTCCCTCGGGGGAAAGTCATACTGGAGGGCATTGAGCTCTTCAGCTCGAGGCTCCTCCTCGGTATCTGCCGGGAATGCCAAAGCCTTGGCCATGTCCCTGATGAAGTCCGAGAACCGGGTATCCTCCCGAAGGGACCTTCTCCGAGGCTCCGAACCCGGTGAGTTTGATGGGACATACCGGGTCCGATGGGTGTCCAGGGACCTCATTTCCATCTCCCATGCCAATCCCTCTGAGGAGGAATTGAGGGGCACCAGCTGCGAGGGCTTCGGCCCCGACGCCGAGAGCACCGGCGTCGACAACCTCAGTCCCAAGCGGGAGGTCGAGGGAGACCTTGGCCGAGGATCGACTCGAGCCCGAAGAGACTCGAGGATCGTCTCGGCCTCCAGGGTCGACTTGGACGTCGAGGTCCCGGTGGTTGGGGCGGATGGACCGGTGAGACTGGCTATCAGTGCCTGCTGCTGCTCCATGAAGGCAGACATGCTGCGCTCCAGGAGTGTCATCCTGAGACCGAGCTCAGAAGACTCCGCAGCCTCCGGCTTGGGCCCTGACATTGTCAGGCCTGATGCCGGCTCCCCCGGAGGGGAGTCCATGAGGACAACAGCACTTAGTCGCAGGCTGCTCCGACTCCAAGGATCCGGGGCGGCGGTCAGGACTCCGTGACCTAGCTCTCGAGGGCCCAGGGCGATCGGAGGCATCCAATGACGCCGCCCTCATGGGCTTCTTCTTCCTCCGATGTTCCTGGGAGGGAGACCCCCGTTCAGAAGACCCCCGACGCTGCTCGGGTTCAGACAGCTCCCGAGACGTCGAGGCTTCTGATGAGGTCCGGATCCAGGGGGATGCGGACTCCGAGAAAATCCTTTCATGCTGCTGCTGCCTACTTCAAAGTGCCTTAGAGGACATTTTCCCACACGGGCCGCAGACCTTCGGGTCATGGTCAGGCCCGAGGCATCGGAGACAGCAGTCCTGTGTGTCGGTGAGGGACATTAACTTCTTACACCGATCACACTTCTTAAACCCACTGGCAGCCATCGGGGGAAAAAGGGCCCCTGCAAGGTCAAAGGTACGGGCTGCCAGTGAAAATAAAAAAAGAACGCAAACGCTAGTCTCTAAGGACAAAAACGCAAAAAATTGACTGGACTCGATACCGGTGTACCGAGCCGAAGCGGCGTCCAACCGGTCGAAGATCAAAATTTCTTCCAAGTTTTGACGCACTTTTTCGGTGAGAAATTAGGGACAACATCTGTTGGGCTCCGCGGAAAAAGGGAGACTGAGCGAGATGACACCCTTGGGCGGGAAGGGGACCGCACATGCGTGATACAGTCCCAAAGGCTTTCTTTGAAAGCTGTGGAGGGCTCCGTCGGTGCCGACGTCACCCATATGTTAGGACTGACTTCCTGCTTGTTCCTGGAGAATCCATTTTACTAGCGTTGATTTGATACTGGTATTCCTGGAACTTCATATTGTATTCCTGATGATCTTCCTGTGTCTTGGACCTTCTCCATTTTCTTTCCATTCTGTGGAGGGATTTTTTTGTGTCATTGATCTCTTTTGAGTACTATGGTGTTGAGTGGTTTCTGTGGTTGCTCAGGTTCTTGATTGAAGGCACTGAAGCTTCCTTCAGTGTGGAGTTCCAATTCTTGATTATATTTTCAAGATTTGTTGAAATGGATAGATTTGGAATTACATGCTTCATGAATGTGTCATTATTAAAGTGAGTGAATCTCCTTTGATACTCTTCTAATTGTTTCAGTCTTTGATGGTGATGTTTAGCATGTAATGATCTGACCAGGGTACTGAATGGAAGTTGGGATGAGTGCATTAGAGATATACATGAGGTCCAGTGTTGCTCCTTTGCTGTGCGTTGGGCCATGGATTATTTGGGTGTATTGCAAGTCTTCCATTGCTTGCTGAAATGCCTGCACATCCTTATTTTGTGTAGATGGGATAGTGAGTTCTTCTAGTATTATATGGGGTTTTTGTTTCCTGAATGTTTGTAAATTTGCTCTAGGATGAGTGAGAGGTCTTCATCTAGGCTACTTGGGGCTCTATAAACAAGGCAGATAGAGATGTGCTTGTTAGTTATTATTATCATATTGCATCCAGTTGTAACATGTGAAAATATTGTTTGAAAACCTAGTAGTTTTCTTGAGATTACAAGTACTGCTGCACCTCTTCTTGCAGATCTTGTGCAGTTGGGCGTGGTGTAAGAGTGAGATTCAATTTAGTTGAGTATAACTTGGTCTGTGTCTGTCAGCCATGTTTCTGTAATACACGTGGAGGCATATTCTGCTTTGTATGTCTCCAGGCTGTGGGGGTTAGACGTCCCCCGCAGGAGCAGAATTGAAGCACAGTGGCTGGACATGTGGAACGTGCCCCTATTCAGGCACCCCGGACGTCCAGCCACTCACCCGGCTAACTCAGTCAAGCTCCTTATGGAGCCACGGTGTCATGATGACTCCTCATACAACTCAGTTGTACGGGGAACCTTTTGTCATCAGCCACATCTGGATGAATATCTGGGATGTACATCCAGGCTAGACATACATTCTCATTATTCATGGTTGGGAATGACCCCCCATTGAGGCACATTCCACTTTGTATATCTCTGGGCTATCGGACGTACAGACATCCGGATGGCCAGGAGACGCAGCCGATTCTGTTCCCATGGGGGCTAGACATCCCTGCGGGAGCAGAATTGCAGCACAGTGGTTGGACATCCAGAACGTGCGCCTATTCAGGCACTCCAGATGTCCAGTCACTTACCTGGCCAACTCAGTCAGGCTCCTTAATGGAGCTGCGGTGCCACTGTGTCATGTTGCCATGGCACCACAGCTCCATTAAGGAGCCATGATCCCCAGCCACTGTTGAAAAGTTTCTTTTCCTGCAACCAGACCCCTGATTCAGCCTCCCATGGCCAAGGTCCAGCTGTGGGGAACTTCCTGCGCCCCTACCTACTTTTTTCCCTGCTGGCCGCCACTGAAACTCCGTATCCAAGTGGACTTATTCCACCTCTGAGGTGGTATAAATCCCCCATTTACCCAGCTGACCCGGATGTGCTGGGCTGACCTCAGAATAGGCCCTGTATGACAGTGGAGATGACAGGCCCTCCCCCGCCCCGCCCCGCCCCTGTCTAAGGCTCCCCATACAACTCAGATGTTCATTTGGGGAGCCTTTTTTTTAGCAGCCACATCTAGACGAATATCAGGGATGTACGTCCATGCTGGATGTACATCCCCATTATGTCTATGTTGTTTTCCTCAATGTAGTAATTGATGATATGGAATTTGTTTCTGATGGAATGGGCATTGATTAGAGCACATTTTTTTTTTTTTTAAATTCTTTATTTTCGGTTTATAACAACAAAGGAAAAGGAAGACATACAGCTAAAAGACAGATACATAAAGTGTAATACATACACCAAAGTAAACCCCTGCCACCCCCCTCCCCCCTGCTTCTTCTCTAGAAAACTAATCATTCCTGAAGCGGGCGTGTACTTACATTATTGTGTTACAAAACCTAACGGTGATCTGAAACATGATGAGTGCACATTATACAGGCATGTTGGAACAATGAGCAGATTGTACATAATCATTAAGCATCTGCCATTTAGAGAAGCGAGAGTGAGTTTGGGCATGGGGAATAGCTCTCCGAGGTATCTGCTCATATTTACTATATAAGCAGACGAGGTTCCACCATTCATTGACAGTAAGTCGAGAGCTATCCTTCCAATTCCTCGTGATTAAGCATATGGCTATACCCAGCATGAAATCAAGGAGAAAGCGACCCTTCTTAGGAAGAGAGGGGACCTCCGCCACAGAGCGGAGTCCCACGATCTTCCAAGAGAGAGGTTCGTGAAGGTGTAAGATAAATTGAATACAACCCCAAACCCGCCCCCAATAAACCTGTAGTTGAGGACATTCATAAATAACATGAGCGAAGGTTCCCACAGCAGTATGGCAAGACCAACACTGGTCCCTAGCAGTTGTGTTCCATTTGGCTATTTTTTCTGGGGTATAAAAGCATCTGTGTGCAAAAAAGAAGAGAGTTTGGGTAACAGAGGCAGACCGGGAAACCCGCACTACTTTGCTCCAGAAAACGCTCCATTGCACAGGGGTTAAAGTGGTTTGCAGTTCGCGCTCCCAGGCTTGTTGGGCTCTAAAAGTGGCCGTGTCTGTACCCTGACATAATATTTTATAAAAGTTAGAGGCTACCCCATGTGTACTACTAATAGAGTGAACTATCTCTAATAGCCCGTCCTCAGTAGGGGCAGAGGGCGGCATGATTCGAGCACTTTTGAGGCAGTGTTGAAGCTGCATCAATTGAAAGTAGTGTTTCGCTGGTAACGCAAATTCCTTTTGTAAATCAGAAAAGGTTTTCCAACGAGCTGCAGAGAAAAGCTGTTGGGGTGTCCAGATCCCCCTTGAGTACCAGGGTTTCCATGCTATCGTTCTATTTAGGACTTGAATTCTGGGGTTATTCCATAGCGGGAGTCCATCCTGAGGACATACGTTCGGGCCCAGTGATAGAATGAGAGTGTTAAAGGCCGCAAGAGTATCGACAATCATTGGTGGATGGCGGGTGTCTACTTGATAGGACATACCGGGGAGATGGGTCAACGGAATTGGGCTACTAAGCTCCTCTTCTATGTCAAGCCAAACTGGTCTGCTGTCTGTTGAGGCATCTAGCCATCGGGCACCTTGCTTAAGTAGGAAGGCTTGATGATATCTAAGAAAATCAGGAAATCTGGTACCCCCTCTTTCCTTTGCAGACTGTAGTTTTTGTTTAGCTATCCTTGGTGGCTTGCCCTGCCAGAGATAACGGACGAGAAGGCCCTCAATATCTTTATAAGTATGTAGCGGGAGTAAGCATGGCAGCATTTCTAAAATGTAGTTCACATTGGGGACTATCATCATTTTCACAGTTTCTAGGCGGCCCCACCATGTAAGAGATAAGGGAGACCAACGATTTGTGAGCTCACGGACTTTGGAGACTACCTCTTAGGCATTAAAACTGATAGTGTCTTCTAAAGGGGAGCAGTAATGGACCCCGAGATACTTCACCATGCGGGATTGCCAAAGGAAGGGAAAGGCCTGCATGTCAGCCTCATGTACCCAGCGGTTCAGTGGGAATGCTACAGATTTGGTCCAGTTAATTTTATAGCCCGATAATTGTGAGTATCCGTCAATCATATCCAAGACAGCTGGAACCGAATCGAGGGATACGAAAAGCATAAGGTCATCTGCATATGCAGAGAGTTTAATCTCCCTATGACTGAAGGGGACACCTCGAATACGTGCGGACTGTCTAATAAGGAGGGCTAGGGGTTCAAGAGCTAGATCAAAGAGCATTGGTGATAGGGGGCAACCTTGACGCGTGCCTCTTTGGAGATTAAATGGCTGAGACTTGATGGCATTTACACAAATACTGGCGACGGGTTGAGTATACATGACTAGGAGATATCGGAGGAAGCCCTCCCCAAAGCCATACCATCGGAGAACTGCAAATAATAAGGGCCATTCTAGGCGATCAAAGGCTTTTTCGGCATCCAGGGAAAGACCCACCCATGGATGATCTAGATTGGCAGCACTGGATAGCACATGGCACAAGGTCCGAGCATTGTCAGCAGTTGATCTGCCGGGTATAAAACCGCATTGGTCGGGGTGAATTAGGGTGGCCATCCTGTCAGATAGCCGGGTGGCCAAGATCGTTGCGAAGATCTTATAATCGGCATTAAGTAGGGAGATTGGACGGTAGTTGGCGGTTAGCAGCGGGTCTCTGCCTTCTTTCTCAAATACTACCACATTAGCTGCAGAAAAGGATCCCAAAGAGGATGTATCTACCGCAAGGGCAGTAAAATAGAGTTTTAAATAGGGAACTAAATCTGCACTGAACGTTCTGTAGAATTCGGTCGGGAGACCATCGGGCCCTACGGCACGGCCCGAGGCTGTTCGTTTTAGGGCAGATTGGATCTCTGAAGTAGAGAAGGGTTCATCCATCGCATCCCTATCATCTTCAGAGAGGGTCGGCCGCTGAATGCCAGAAAGCAATCGCTCGAATGTCTCTGACGAGAACTCACATTCAGATTGATATAGGCGGGTATAGAAATCCCGAAAGAGTTCTACAATGTCGGAGTCTGTGGTCACTATGCCCCCTCCCTGTGGAGCTCGAAGGGCCGCTACGCGTTTGGCTTCTTTTTGACCTTTCAAGGCGTTGGCTAAGAGTCGACCGGTTCGGTTATTTTCACGATAATATGTCCCTCGCTGAAGCTCAATACTCTTAGAAGCTGCAGTTGAGAGGATTGAATTATATTGAAAACGGAGACGCTGTAATCGAATTAATACACATGGATCAGTACGTGAAGTTAGAACTCGTTCGCCTGCTTTTATTTGTTGGTCTAGTATGAGTAGCTGCTGTTTGCGTTGTTTCCGCAGGCGGATTTGATAGCTAGTGATCGTTGCTCGAATAGCCGCTTTGAAGCCCTCCCACCAAGCCCAATTCGCAGTATCCTGGGGTAGATTAAAATGGAAGTAATCCTGTATGGCTGCTCGAATTTCTAACTGGAACTCTGGCTGAGTTAACAGGGCTCTATCAAAGAACCAGGCCCCCGAATTCCCTTGGGGTGCAGTAGTGTGTAATTGAAAGGAAATAGCAGCATGATCTGAAATATGTTGGGAGTGAATCTTTGCAGTGTCCACCTGAGGAACTAACAGTTTTGATATTAGAAAGAAGTCTATGCGAGACTGGGATTTGTGAGGGGAAGAGAAGAAGGTGAAGTCAAGCTCATTGGGGTGTAGTAACCTCCATAGATCAACTAAAGCAAGATCTTTGATCAGGGAGGTAAGCGTGGTGTGACTCTTGGGGGGACCACTTGTCCTAGGCGGCTGTTTGTCAATCAGGGGATCAAGGACTAGATTGAAATCCCCCCCAATTATCAATGAAGTATTAGCAGAGGCCTGCGCAACCTGAGCAATGGTAGCAAAAAAGGCAGGGTCATCCACATTAGGAGCGTAAAGGCATATACATGTAACTTCAAGGCTACCTATCTTGAGGTGAACTCTGGACCATCTACCTTCTGTATCTGAGCTAGTCGCAATAATAGTAGCATGCAAAGATTTCCTAACCAGTATGGCAACCCCACATTTCTTAGAAACGGCTGGGGAATAGGCGGCCACCATGTAAGGTTTAATATTGAGTTTAAGAGTTTCCTTCGAATTTAAATGCGTTTCTTGGAGAAAAATCAGATCCGCAGCTTCCTGACTTAGGTAGCTTAGGATTTTCTTCCGTTTTATCGGATTATTGATTCCTTTTACGTTCAATGAGAAAATCTTACATGGTGCCATCAATCGGTAATAGACATTTTAGGTAAGGGCGCTTGAAAACATACAACATAATCAGAATCTGTGCAACAATGACATAATCACCGAGTATGCTGGCTTATACACCCCATATTGAAAAGTATGTACCATTGTATCTTAGAGAAGAAGCAAAACCCCCAAAGAATATGGCGACCATATGTCTGCGGGAGGAGGCCCTAGAGAGGAAATAGAAAGACATGAAAAAAAAGAAAAGAAACACCAGAGTCCATAATTAACACTGTCTCTGATACTCATCGAGGCTACTGTGGGTAGATGGAGTCGGGTCACAGATATCATCAAAAGTAAGGCAAACAAACTGCCCTCGCCAGACTCTTTGCTGGGCTGCGGCAGATCCAATATGGCAGGTACAGCGGATATGAGAATACTTGCAGGAATATTCTGGAAGTCAGCGCATCAAGTCGGCTTCTTTGGAATCCAAAAACTCCGCTAGTAGATCAGGGTCCTCAAATGTTCTTGTCTGATTGTGAAGCGTGACTCGGAGCTTGGCCAGGTACATCAGGCCATAGCGTGCTTGTAGTTGTTGAAGCCTCGGCCGGAATTCCAGAAAGCGCTTTCGGCGGTCGACCGTGGGTTTAGCCAAGTCAGGATAGAAGGAGATCTTGTGGCTCTCAAACTCCATATGGCCCTTTGCCCGAGAGGCACTTAGAATTTGCTCCACGTGTTGATATCTCAAAAGTCGAAAAATGATAGGCCGCGGGGTCTTCCTGTTGAGCGTTATGCTTGTGGGTACACGATAAGCGCGATCGATCTCCAAATCTTTGGTAAAGGTGATTTGGAGCAGGGAAGGGAGGATTTTGCATAAAAACTCTTTCATGTCTCCCGATTCCGCTCCCTCCGGTATGCCCACGAGTCGTATGTTGTTGCGGCGCACTCTATTATTGCCATCTTCCACTTCTTTCTGCAAGGCCCGCACCTGACGTTCAACTTTGTCGAGTTTGGACAACCGGGCCGCATGGGAGTCTAATATGCTCTCCATTTTGTCCTGACGCGAAGAAAGCCCTTCTAGCTTGCTTTGCAGCACACCAAGATCTTCCCGCAGCGCTCGGAGTGCTTCACCGTTTGACTGCACGAGGTTTTTGACCCCTCTAATCTCTGCGAGGATTTCCTGCTGCATTTCGGGGCCCTCGCGCAAGGCCAGCCCCTTCTGCGGGGATGGGGTTCAGTTTTGGAACGTTTGCCGTGAGAAGCCGCTGGAGATCCAAATTCCAGGCGCGTGGGTTTGGTCCCCGCCATCTCACCAATGTGCCCCGGCAAGATCAGAGTAGAAGTTCCAAGTATGTACGGTGTTAATTCAGGATTCTGAGTAGGCCTCTCGGGAGCCTCAGCGTTATGCGACCATCCCGCTGGACATCAGGCTCCGCCCCCGATTAGAGCACATTTTAGTGTGTTATTTGTTTGTTGTTTGGGTGGTGTTTGTGCAGAGTAGGGGAGGATGTGATTTTTATTAGCCTTTTTGGCCTCCTGTATTATTTATTTATTTTACAGCTTTTATATACCGTGCTATTCATCATCAGTGCGGTTTATAATTTAACAACTTTATACTTAATACTTAACTTTATACTGTATGTCTGATGTTGATAGTGTTGTCTTGTATATTCCTGTCTAAGGCTCTGTATTATTGATATTTGCTGGTATATTAAGGCTTGTGTACCCTCTGCTGCATGGGTATGCAGTGTATTGAGGAGCAGGGGGATGAAACTTCGTACTCCTTGCTCCAGTGCCAATCGGGTCCTGTAGAGGAAAATGCTGTCTTATATACCAAAATGGGCTGTTCAATTATTGCCTACCCTTCATATGAGAAAAAGCGTAGTTACTCACCTGTAACAGGTGTTCTCCAGGAGCAGCAGGAATCAGTCCTCACATATGGGTGACGTCGGTGCCGACGGAGCCCTCGTGTGGAGCATTTCCCCAGCTTTCAAAGAAAGCCTTTGGGAATGCAGCACGCATTCGCGGTCCCCTTCCCGCCCAAGGGTGCCATCTTGCTCAGTCTGATGACATAGCTAAAAGACAGCAAAAAACAAAATGAAATATAGGACTGCAACTCCAAGGGGAGGAGGGAGGGTTGTGAGGACCGATTCCTGCTGCTCCTGGAGAACACTGTTACAGGTGAGTAACTACGCTTTCTCCAGGACCAAGCAGGAAGTCATTCCTCACATATGGGACTCCCCAGCTTTAGGTCTACCGAGAACCCAAAGCTGAAAAATAAGCTCCCTCTAGAGCCTCAGCATGCGAGATAAGAATCTTCTCTGAGAACGCCCCCAAACGGTAGCCCAACACAAGGGCCAGAGGGTAGGAGTTGCCTAAACCTCAAAGAGATCACGGAGTACCGCCTGTCCGAAAGCACTGTCCCATCGGGACTCCCTCTCGAGGCAGTAATGGGCCGCAAACGTCTGGCTTGAAGACCAAGTAGCGGCCCGGCAGATGTCTGCCAATGGAACAGAGCGGAGATAAGCTACTGATGCAGCCTTTGCCCTGACACGGTGGGCCGTAACTCGACCCTGCAAGGAGAGGCCGGCTGCCCTGTATGCCCAGGCGATACAGTCTGCTACCCAAATGGACAGGGTACGCTTGGAGACAGGTAACCCCAGCCTATTAGGGTCAAAAGAGACGAAGAGCTGGACAGCCCTTCGATGACCCTGCGTACGGTCAAGGTAGAAAGACAACGCCCTCCTACAGTCCAGGGTATGCAAGACCATTTCAGCCCGGCTGGCATGCAGCCTGGGAAAGAAGGTCGGAAGAACCACCTCCTGATTGAGGTGGAAGGAGGAGACAACCTTTGGAAGGAACTTAGGATGAGTCCGTAAGACTACCCTGTTCTTATAGAACTGTGTGTACGGTCTATCAGAAACCAGAGCTTGTAGTTCACTCACGCGCTTGGCCGAGGTTAGAGCCACCAAGAACAACGCCTTCCAGGAAAGGAAGCGTAAATGACAGGTAGCCATTGGCTCAAACGGTGGGCAAGTAAGTTGTTGCAAGACCACATTCAAATCCCAATCAGGGGCTGGTGGACGAATCGGAGGCTTGAGCCAAAGCAGACCTCTGAGGAAACGGGCCACTAAGGGGTGGACTGACAGAGACTGGCCCTCCACCAGTGAGTGATGCACTGACAGAGCACTGAGGTGGACCCAAACAGAGTTGGATTTAAGGCCTAGGTCCGATAGGTGAAGCAGATACTGCAGCACCACTGGTACCAGGCACGAAAACGGATCCTCTTGACGCTGAGCACACCAGGTGGAGAACCTACGCCACTTGAGGGCATAAGATTTCCGGGTGGATTGTCTCCTAGAGGCCAAAACCACCTCCTCCACGTCCCTAGGTAGAAGTAAGGCGGCTAGAACTATCCTTTCAGCAGCCAGGCCATCAAATGAAGGGACTGGAGGTTGGGGTGCAGGAGAGATCCCTGATCCTGAAACAGGAGATCGGGTTGCATCCCCAGAGGGAGTTGAGTGTCCACTGCCATATGCAGAAGGAGTGGCAACCATGGTTGCCTTGGCCATCTGGGGGCTACCAGGATCAGTGAGGCCCTGTCCCGAAGAACCTTGAATAGGGTTCTGGCCACTAGAGGCATTGGAGGAAACGCATACAGCAGGCCCGTAGACCATGAGATTAGGAAGGCATCTGCTGCTATTCGCAGAGGATGCGGTTGTCTGGAACAGAACCTGGGCAGTTGACGGTTCAGTGGACTGGCAAAGAGATCTATGGTTGGAAGACCCCATTTTAGGAAGATCTGCTGGGCCACCAGGGGATTCAAATGCCATTCATGAGGCTGTAGAATCCTGCTCGACCTGTTTGCCAGGTAATTTTCTTGGCTAGGTAGATAAACTGCCCTGAGAAACATTTCATGTTGGACTGCAAAGGCACACAGGGCCTGTGCTTCCTGACAAAGAAGCCTGGAGCCTGTGCCTCCTTGTTTGTTCACATAGAACATTGCCACTTGGTTGTCCGTCTGAATCCAGACAGACTGGCGAAAAAGGACATGAGAGAAAGTTTGTAGAGCTAACTGAATAGCTCGCAATTCCAACAGATTGATCTGTTGTGTTGTCTCCCAAGGGGACCAGAGACCCTGAGTGCATGCCCCTTGGCAATGTGCACCCCAACCCTGAAGAGAAGCATCGGTGGTTAGAACCCGTGTGTGTGGTGGTCCCTGGAATGGCACCCCTTTGGTCAGGTTTGGGAGATGCAGCCACCACTGCAGGGAGGCTGCTAGTAGTTTGGACACTCTTACTCTGTCTCTTAAGTCTCCTGTGGCCTGTATCCACTGAGCCCTGAGGCACCATTGAGCAGGCCGCATATGCAGATGAGCATTTGGAGTTACATGGACCATGGATGCCATGTGGCACAAAAGCCTTAGGAAATGTCTGGCAGAGACCAGAGATCCCCTGCGAAACTTCTGGGCCAGAGACATCAGTCTGTGAGCCCTGTTCTCGGGCAAATAAGCCATTGCTTGTAAGGTATCCAACCTTGCCCCTATGAATTCCACGTCTTGTGAGGGGAGCAAAGTGGACTTTATGACAAAGCCCCGGTGCTGGAGAAGAGAGACAGTGCAAAGAGTAGCTTGTCTGGCCTCCTGTGGAGACTGACCCCTGATGAGCCAGTCATCCAGGTATGGAAAGACAAAGATGCCCTGGTTTCTGAGATAGGCCGCCACCACCGCCGCCAGGCATTTGGTGAAAACCCTGGGTGCGGAGGTTAGGCCAAATGGAAGTACTCTGTACTGAAAATGCTTTCCTCCCACTACAAATCTGAGATATTGTCTGTGGTCTGGATGAATGAGGATGTGAGTATAAGCATCCTTTAGGTCTAAGGAGCATAGCCAATCTCCCTGCTGGAGGTAGGGCAGCAGTATCCCAAGGGTAAGCATCTTGACTTTTTCCCTCTCCAGGAACTTGTTGAGATTTCGCAAGTCTAGGATGGGCCTGAGGCCTCCTGTCCTTTTTGGTACTAGAAAGTACCTGGAATAGAAGCCTCGTCCTATCAGGTGGTGAGGCACCGGTTCCACCGCCTGCCCCTGTAGAAGACTTGCTAACTCCTGAAGGAGAAGGTTCCTGTGTAGAGGGAGTCGTGGAGGCTCCCCTGGAAAATAGGAGGGAGGTAACTGGTTGAAGGGGAGCAAATAGCCCTTCTGGACTATGCTCAATACCCAGGTATCTCTTGTTATAGCTGACCATCTGTGTGCGTACAATGTCAGCCGGCCTCCTGTGCTGAGTGGAGCCAGCAGTGAGGGAGAGGCTGTGCAGTGGGAGTCAAGACCCCCCTCCCTGCTGTGCAGGAGCCAGAGCTGGCGGCTTGGGGGTTTTCTGCCCACGGGGCCCATGTCCCTGCCCCTTCGCCTGCTGACCCTGTTGGGGAGCTGTAGAGGCCTGGAAGTGAGGGTAAGATTTGTAGGCAGAGGCCTTCCTCCGGTAAAAGGTCTTTTTCCCCGAGTCCTTCTTCTTCTGAGAAGGGGCAGAAGTCTTCCAGGACAGCCTTGTCCTGTGTCATGAGGTAGAGTCATCAGAGCCTATGGAAATAGGTAGAACAGATGAAAACAGATCTGAAAATGACAGCTCAGATCAGCACATGGAGCAGAGTTGCTATAGGCAACCAAAACAAACACTATCACATGGTGGGAGAACACGCTTGAGCAGCAAGCAGGTTCCTGATTCATTAGGAAATGAAGGGCAGCTGAGAAGGGGTGGAGCCCAACCAAGCACAGGGACACGCGTAGTTAAAACATGCTCACCTGAGGTTAGTGAGGAGAGAAGAAGAAGAGGCAGGGCGAAGAGCAGAACAAGTTCCAGTTCTAGAAGCAGAGACACAGGAGTGAGAGAGAGTTCAGAAGCCAGCAGAACTGAAAGGTATACGGGAAGAAACACCGCAGCCTGTTGCAGAGAGCAGTGCCCAGCTAAGGACGTGCCCGGTGAAACTTACCAGAAAGCTAGGAGAAGCTACGGTACAGAAGCCAGGCTCAGGAAAGCTGAGGAGTTTTATCTTCCTAAAACCAGGTACAGCACAAGAGGGAAAGTCTGTCCTGGGGAAAGTTTTATGCTGAAGGAAAAGCCAAGACGGAAAGGCAGAGAAACGTCTCCATCTCAGCAGTGCTCTGATAACTCACTCACACGCAGGAGCTCAGAGAAAAGGCAGTTGGGAGGTAGGCCAATTCCTTCTAATAGAAGAGCCTTTGAATATAGTGATTTGCCCTGTACGTATAAGGAGTTGTGTGACTCACAAAGGGAGCTCTCAAGAGAAGGTGGTAATTATTCCCTACACTCTCTTAACCAGGAAGAAGGGAAGTGTAATTACCGAGAGCAGAGTTTGCCTAAAGATAACGTTTTCTATAACCCTGAAGAATGTTATTCAGAGGAGGAACCAGAGGAAATGCAATGTAATGATTATGAAGAAGCAACATCAGATACATGCATGGACTGTACTTTAATTATGTCAGATGACATTACATCTTTCTGTTGAAGAGGCTGTTAAAATATAAGCAAACTGCAGTAAGGAAAACTTACCTGTTTTGAATGGACTGTTTGTGTTACTTTTGAGTTCAGCTGAAGATAAGCATATTTTGGTTCCAGTTTGTTCCTTTTGATTTTTGTACCAGAAGCATGGTGTTTTGCCTTTTGTTCCCATTGCTTTAAAAATCCACCCGGAAGGAGAATTAAAAGTCCTGTTTGAAAGCCTTACTATTCATCCACGACTCACCTTCTTTATTCAGCAATTGGGACTACAACTCCCAGAGGGCATTATAATCATCCACTTTTACTAGTATTGAAGTAGCCCCGGTGAATTACCCAGGCTCCAGCCCCTGGGGACCCTCACCGGGTGACACCTGGTGAGAGTCTCAGTCTCGATATCTGCAGCTTTTTCAGCCATGGGTTTGCCAAAGAGGTTCTCACCCCGGCAAGGGACATCGACCAACTTGTCCTGGACCCATGGCTCGAGGTCAGATGACTGTAGCCAGGCCTGATGGCATGCACCGATGCCGGCTGCTGCTACTCGGTCTGAAACCTCAAAGCCATCATAGGCTGCTTGAGATATAAACTTCGAGCACTCTTGAATACCCTATGACAAAGCCTTGAACCTCTGCAAAGGTTCCTTGGAGAGGCCAGCAGAGAACCCGGAAATCTCCTTTGCCAGGTCTCGAAGGTACATGCCCATGTACAGCTGGTATGTCTGGACACAGCAAGCCAGCATAGAGCCCTGGAAGCATTTTCTACCGAGGTCATCCAGGTTCTGGGCCTCCCTGCCGGGGGGCACCGAGAAGTGCATCTTCTGACTCTTCAGATGATGCATGGCTGATTCCACAACCATGGAACCTTCTGGAACCCAGGGCTCTTACGGACTCGATAAATGGAATCGACCCGTTTGCTGAGAACCGGCGCCGAGGCTGGTGCCTCCCACATGCGGAAGAGGAGCCATTCCAGCATCGGACGAACTGGAACAGTAAAGGCCTCCTTGGGGGGAGAGTCATACTGGAGGGCCTCGAGCTCCTCGGCTCGAGGCTCCTCCTCGGGATCCGCGGGGAAGGCCAAGGCCTTAGCTATATCCCTCACGAAGTCCGAGAACCGGGTATCCTCCGGGGGGGACCTTCTCTGAGGCTCGGACTCCAGTGAGTCCGATGGGATGCACCGGGTCCGGAAAGTGTCCGGGGACTCCTCGTTCTCCGTCTCCCACCCCTACCCCTCCGAGGAGGAATCGAGTGGCTCCGGTCGGGCGGGCACCGATGCCATCTGCCCCGACGCCGAGGGTACCGGCGTCGACGACCTCGGCCCCATACGGGAGGCCGAGGGAGACCTTGGCCGAGGATCGACTCGAGACTTCATTGACTCGACGAGCGGCTCGGCCTCTGGGGTCGACTTAGACATCGAGGTCCCGGTGGTTGGGGCAGATGAACTGGTGAGACCGGCGATCAGCATCCAGTGCTGTTCCATGAAGGCAGCCAAACTGCTCTCCAAGGCTGTCAACCTGAGTCCGAGCTCAGGAGATGCAGCAGCCCCCGACTCAGACTCGGGCCCCGACGGCGGCTCCCCCAGAGGAGAGTCCACGAGGACAACAGTACTCACGTGACTCGGGGACTCTGGCTCCACACGAGGCAATTTGGCAGGCACCGACGTCACCCATATGTGAGGACTGACTTCCTGCTTGGTCCTGGAGAAATTTGCACATCTATCAACAAAGCATGTGCTTTTACCTGCTTGTTTGTAGACATTCCAGTGGGTGTGGTTGGGCCAGTAATAGAGACAGTCTTAGCCTTACAGCGCTCACACAAAACGCAGGTGCATATTTGTGTGGATAATTTGGAGGGGGGGATTAGGTTTTCTTTGATTATTGTGGCAAATCTTGTTGTGAGCTTCCTTATCTACCTCTAAATAACATGTCTTTTTTTTTTGGGGGGGGGGGGGGTTAGAAAATTTAGCTTTTTTTGTGATCTAGTTTTATTTGCAAAATTTGAATTTGATAGCTCAGCTGTACTGGGGATAACACAGGGAATGAAGTGACGTTATATAACCGACATTACCACTAATCCCCAATCGCACTAAGTCCAGTAGTGTATATTCTACACTGTTTTAAAAAAATAATTGAGATATATTTAGATCAAATTTTATTCAAATCAAAACTTAAAGTAAAATGAACCAAAGGGATTTGAGGATCTAGCAAGATTGCTGCTGGATGCTATTAAAGGATAGTTCAACAAAAAACAATTTCTTTTCTGTTTGCATATATGTGTAGAAAACACACTACTGGACTCTGTGATTGGGGATTAGTGATACTATCATTTAGTGGATTGTTCATCCCCATATACAATCTGTTTCTAAAAAACGTTGTATTATATAGAGACAAATATGAAACCTAAGAGAAACAAAGGCTCTCTTTTTTATTGTTGTTGTTTTCAGGCATTTGCAGAAATACTCCTCCTTTCTGGTACAGCAGCAGCCACGACAGTGCACTGGTATCCAATCAACAAAACAGCAGCTTACTTGATGTTCCCTTATTTGGCCTGGTTGACTTTAGCGTCTGCCCTCAGCTACTGTATCTGGAGGGACAACACAGGCAAGAAGCAGAAATAAAGAAAACTAATGTACTGCAGTGTAAAATGACACTTTCAGTGTTTGCTTTTATATAAAATGTATGTTTGTGGCCTTCTAATGATCAAAGTATGCTTAACAACATAGGACTTTATATACTGAGTAACTAGTTTCTGATGAGTTAGAGCTGTATTACTCTTTTTGATATGTAAATGAATTAGTAAAACTGATTTTTGCAGACTTAGAATATCAGGATCATGATAATATAAATCATACAACATGCATTTAAAATGCTTCGTGCCTGATCATTTAGCCCCGTTTTTGACTGCTGATATAAAACTGTAAATCAAAAATTTAAGTCCAGTATAGTCCTTAAATAAAAGTTTGAGACACTGGTTAAAATTATGGTGTGGTTTACATTTGACAACTCATGCAGGGGAACAACCAACTTCTTAAAGTATTTTGTTCTCGTTCTCTGTAAATTCTGTTCACATCTTTTTTCTTGAACATAAAGCATAGTTACTCACCTGTAACAGGTGATCTCCGGGAACAGCAGGAATTTAGTCCTCACATATGGGTATCGGTACCGACGGAGCCTGCGCGGGAACGCTCCCCAGCGTCCAATTAGAAAGCTTTTGGGAGCATCCCACAGCGCCTGCATGCTGCCTTCCCGCCTTTCCCAACTGCCTCTCTCCAGTTGAGTTTTAAAGCTGAGACAAAGAGAGAGAGAGGGAAAGGGAAAGAGATAGATAGAGAGATACAACTCCTAGGGGAGGTGGGTGGGTTGTGAGGACTAAATTCCTGCTGTTCCCGGAGATCACCTGTTACAGGTGAGTAACTATGCTATCTCCAGGAACAAGCAGGAATGTAGTCATCACATATGGGGACTCCCTAGCTTTAGATGCCAGGGAGAGACCCCAGAAGTTGTGTGTCCCTGAACCAGGGATCCACTTCCCCCCATGAATCTCTGGCATCCAACAGGGATGGCGGGTAGGAGTTGATTGGTATGAAACAGGTGTTGAAGAACAGCCTGACCAAACAAGGCATCCCGGTGGGAGTCCTTGTCCAAGCAGTAATGGGCTGTGAAGGTATGAACCGAGGCCCAGGTGGCTGCTCGACAGATGTCGTCGATAGACACAGAGTGCAGATGAGCCATTGAAGCTGCCATGGCTCTGACATTGTGAGTTGTGACATGGCCCTCCAGAGGAAGATTCTTACTCTGATAGGCAAAGGAAATACACTGAGCAATCCAGTTAGATAGTGTTCTCTTGGAGACTGGAAGTCCCAAATGAGAAGGATCAAAAGCAACAAAGAGTTGAGAGGACTTTCTATGTTGCTGTGTTCTTTGTAGGTAAAAGGCTAAAGCTCTTTTACAGTCCTTTCTGCATTTGATGCAAGAGGCCTTGGAAAGAACAAAGGTAAGTAGACCGCTTGGTTTAGATGAAAAGGCGAGACCACCTTTGGCATAAAGCGTGGATGAGTCCTAAGGACTACCTTGTCATGATGGAACCTTGTATAAGGTGGATCAGCTACTAGCGCTTGCAACTTACTGATGCGATGTGCTGATGTGATTGCAATGAGAAAGATAACCTTCCAAGAAAGGAATTTCAAGGAGGTAGTAGCTAAGGGTTCGAAAGGTGGCTTCATGAGCTGACCAAGAACCAAATTTAAGTCCCATGCCACAGGAGGTGGCTTAATGGGAGGCTTAGTTAGCAGAAGGCCTCTCATAAATCTTGATATAAGAGGATGGGAGGAAATAGGTTGTCCATTTAGAGGCTTGAAGGAAGCTGCAATAGCACTCAAATGGACCCTCACTGAGTTAGTTTTAAGTCCTGCATTGGATAAATGAAGGAGGTACTCCAGTAATGATTCCACAGGTATGGCAATGGGGTTAAGACCCTTCTGCGAACACCATATGGTAAACCTTTTCCACTTGAAAGCATAAGAGCGTCTTGTGGAAGGCTTCCTGAAAGCATAAAGGATATCCTTTATTTGCTGAGGGAGGTTAAGATCATGGAGATCTAGGCCTTCAGCAACCAAGCCCTCAGATGCAGAGACTGGGGATTGGGATGCCATAACATTCCGTCCTTCTGAGATAGGAGATCTGGAGCAGACTCTAACTCCAGGGAGGGAGCTTGAGAGAGATGTAGAAGCAGAGGGTACCACACTTGCCGTGGCCAATGTGGAGCTATGAGAATCATGTGGCCTCTGTCTCTCTGAAGCTTGAACAGGGTTTTGGGAATTAGGGGAATGGGTGGAAAGGCGTACAGGAAGTCTTGACCCCAGTAAAGGAGGAAAGCATCCCTGGCCTGAGCCCCCTGAGCCGGAATTCTGGAACAGAACCGGGGAAGTTTGGCATTCAACGGACTTGCAAAGAGGTCTATGTCCGGGGTTCCCCAAATTTGAAAAATCTTGGCCACCTGTTTTGCATGCAGAGACCACTCGTGTGGAAGCAGAACTCGACTGAGTCTGTCTGCCCAAGAGTTTTGTATGCCTGGAAGATACACTGCCAGGAGATGAATCTGATGCTCTCTGGTGAGGACCCATAGTCGCAAAGCTTTGTTGCAAAGCGACAGAGAGCCTGTTCCCCCCTGCTTGTTCACGTAGAACATGGCTACTTGATTGTCCGTATGAATGAGGACTGTCTTGTAGCTGAGCAGGGTGTGGAACACTCGAAGAGCAAGGAAGATTGCTCTGAGCTCCAAGAGATTGATGTGTAGATGAGTCTCCTGTGGAGACCAGGTGCCTTGGGTGGAGAGGTCTTGCAGATGAGCTCCCCAACCCATCGAAGCATCTGTTTTGAGAGTTGTCTGGGGTAAGGGTTGTTGAAAAGGGGACCCCAGCAGCAAGTTTTGAGTGGACGTCCACCACTGGAGGGACAAAATAAGGTGACATGTGTTTGCTATTTTGTCTGACAGGCATCCTCATGCCTGGGTCCATTGAGTGGATAAAGTCCACTGGGCTGCCCTCATATGAAGGCGAGCATAGGAAACCACATGAACAGTAGATGCCATGTGGCCTAGTAGTTGTAGCATTTCTCGGGCAGTGAGATGGGGCTTTAGCACTGCCTGAGAAGCTAACTGCACCATGCGAAGGCAACGGCCCTAGGGGAGATAGGCCCTTGCCTTTCTGGTATCCAGCAAAGCTCCTATGAACTCTAAAGACTGAGTGGGAGTTACACTGGATTTTGGGATATTTATTACCAGACCCAAATACTGAAGGATACGCATTGTGCAGGATAGAGAAGTCCTGGCCTCTGACTCTGTTGGGGCTCGAATGAGCCAGTCGTCTAAGTAGGGGAAGACGAATATCCCTAGAGTGCGGAGAAATGCTGCTACCACAGCCATGCATTTCGTGAACACCCTTGGTGCTGAGGCCAGGCCGAATGGCAGCACCCTGTATTGGTAGTGCTTTTCTTGAAAAAGGAACCAAAGGAACTTTCTGTGAGTTGGATGGATGAGAACATAGGTGTACGCATCCTTGAGATCTAGAGAACAAAGCCAATCCTGACTCTGAAGGTATGGCAGCAGAGTTCCAAGAGAAATCATCTTGAATTTCTCTTTGACAAGGAATTCCCTGAGGTCCAAAATAGGTCTATATCCCCCTGTTTTCTTTGGGATAAGGAAATAGGGGGAGTAAAACCCCATACCCTGCTGATGGATGGGTACTTCTTCTATTGCCCCTTGGGCAAGAAGCATAGTGACCTCCTGACCTAACAGGTTGATGAGAGAGGTTGGAGAATTGAACTGCCTTATCATTGTGGGAGGGGGCATGCTTGAAAAATGAAGCTTGTACCCCTCTTTTATGATGGAGAGTGTCCAATGCTCTGCTGTTATTTGCCCCCATCTGGGGGCAAAGTGACACAACCTTCCTGGAATGGTGGAAGGCTCTGGTCCAATGAGAGCCAGGAAGGCTAAGTTCTCTAGCTGAAAGTCAAAGGCCTTGTGGAGACTGAGACTGCTGGGACGGCTGAGGCTTAGCAGTCTTTGCTTTTCTTTGTTTGGGTGGTTGCTGACCTTTCCTGACAAGCTGGCCTGCAGAACGTCCCTGCTGAGAATAAGCAGGATAATACTTTTTCTTTTTAGAAAAGAATGGTTTCTTAAAAGATTTCTTTCTTACAGGATCAGCTGCGGACTTGGACAATCTTTCCAAGGTGGAGTTGTCAGCATCCAATTCATTGGCCTTTTCCTGCCAATCTTTACCAAACAGGTTCTCGCCAGTACAAGGAATATTTCCCAGTTTATCTTGTACCCAGAGCTCCAGATCAGATGCCTGGAGCCAAGCAATTCTACGTGCACCTATGGCAATGGCAGAGGTTCTGCTTATGCACTCAAAACAGTCAAAAGCTGCATGGTTTATAAATTTAGAAACATCTTGGGCATGTTTGACCAACGTGAGAAAATCCTGTCTTCTATCCTCTGGAAGAAGAGGACTCAAAGCCTCTAAATCACCTGTGACTTCCTTCAGGAACATTCCCATATATAGACTATAGGAACTGATCCTGGCAGAAAGCATGGAAGCTTGGAAGACACGACGTCCAAAAGCATCCAAAGTTCTGCACTCATGTCCTGGAGGATTAGAGGCATGCCTCTTTGCACTCTTGATCCTCCTCATAGCTGATTCCACTACAATAGAGTGGTGAGGAAGTTGAGTTTTCTGGAAACCAGGACAAGGAGGGACTCGATACAGAGTAGCCAGTCTACGAGAATGAGGAGAGGTGGTAAGAGGTGTCTCCCACATTCTTAACATGAGATCATGCAAGATCTCATGGATGGGCAAGGTAGCTGCCTCCTTCGGAGTCTTAGGATATTGTAAAATTTCCAACTCCTTTGCTCTGGGCTCTGTTTCAGGTGCCACAGTAATGGACAGACCTCGAGCCACCTCCCTGATGAAATCCTGAAAGGAAATGTCCTCTGGAGGAGACATCCTACATTTAGGGGAGGAAGGCTCCTCTGGGAGAAGTATTCCCGCATCGACAGAACTGTCAGAATCCTCAGATTCCTCTGAGGTCTCGAAGTACCTTCTATCAGGATGTTCTTGAAGAGCCCGATACCCGTACCGACCGAAGTCGGTACCGGGAATAATCGGTACCGGAGTGCATCGGATGACTGGGTGCCGGCAATACGGACACCGATGTCGATGCTATCGGTTCCGGTACTGATACTGGAGTCGGTGCCGGTACCGGTTGAAAAGTCTGACGTGGTTCTGAGGGCGTCAATGCTGCAAGGAGAGCCGCCAGACTGCGCTCAATAGCCAGAACTCTCTGGTCTATCGACGCTGCCGATGCCTGGATGTCGGTACCGAAGAAGACTGCTGGTACCCCAGAGCATGGCACCAGTAGTTCTGCTGAGGTTGAGGTCTCGAGAACATCCTGGAGCCCCGATAATGCTTTGGAAACTGAAGCCTCCCGCCAGGGCAATTTTGCCGGTGCAGAATCCTCAAGGGCAACGCCAGAGGCATCTCGATGCTTAGAAGGAGATCTACCCTTTGAGGACCGGCTAGACTTATGTTTAGTTACCTGAGATCCACGGGAGGAAGACGAAGCCCTGGAAGACGTCTATGCCACCGAAGCTGCATCAGAGGGAAACAGGGTACTGAGCTTGGCGGCTCGGTTCTGTCGACCTCTCTTGGACATCATGGCACAGGCCGTACACTCCGAGATGGAATGTTCAGGACCTATACATTTCAGACACCACTCATGGGTGTCGGTGAGGGAGATGGTACCGCCACACTTGGTGCACGTTTTAAAACCCGAGGAGGGTTTTTCCATTATGGAAAAAATGTTGGGCATAAGGCACAAAATGGCGCATGCACCTGGAAAAAATGGGAAAGTACTAAGGAATTTGTTTCTTTTTTTTTTTTTAAGGAAAGAAAGAAATAAAGAAAACCCGGCGGTACCGGTAAAGCATCGAGGAAGGCAGATGCGACCACAAAAAAGAAAGAAATTTTTCTGCGGTGACAGGAACATGACCTGCTGGCTCCGCGGAAAATGAAGAACTGGAGAGAGGCAGTTGGGAAAGGCGGGAAGGCAGCACGCAGGCGCTGTGGGATGCTCCCAAAAGCTTTCTAATTGGACGCTGGGGAGCGTTCCCATGCAGGCTCTGTCGGTACCGACGATACCCATATGTGATGATTACAATCTCCAGGAACAAGCAGGAATAAGTCCTCACATATGGGTACGTCGGTACCGACGGAGCCCGCGCGGGAAAGCTCCCCAGCTTCCCAGAAGGAAAGCTTTTGGGGCCTCCCACTGCGCATGCGCGCTGCCTTCCCGCCTTCCTGACCAACTCTCCTCAGTTCTTCTTTTTCCGCGGAGCCAGCAGGTCGTGTTCCTGTCACCGCTGAAGAAGTTGTTATTTTAATTTATTTCTTTGGCCGCGTGTCTGCCTTCCCCGATTCCAGACCGGTACCACCGGTCTTTTTTCCTTTATTTCTTAAAAAAAAAAAAAATATTCTTTTTTTCTCACTTGGTGTATTTGTTCTGTGAGGCCTTTAGGCCTTCACAACTTCTCCCTCATGGAGAAACAAGCCTCCGGTTTTAAAAAATGCACCAAGTGCAGCGGTACTATTTCAGTCACAGACACCCATGAATGGTGTCTTAAATGTTTGGGGCCTGACCATTCCATTCCGGATTGCCCATCCTGTTCTTTGATGTCTAAACGTGGCTTACAGAACCGGGCAGCCAAGTTTCACATGCTGTTTTCTACAGATACTCCAGCATCAACATCTTCCAGGTCTTCCTCTCCTGATGGATCTCAGGTAACCAAACATTCCTCTGGCAGGTCCTCAAAGGGCAAATCTCCCTCTAAGTATCGAGATACCCCTGGGCTTGACCCTGAGGACCCTGCCCCAGCCAAACAACCCCGGCGGGAAGCTCCGGCTTCCAAAGCTCCTCCTATGGGGTTACAGTATGCTTATGGGCAGAATCAACTCATACAGCCTCTATATGGGCATGTTTCTGAAAGAAATTGCATTAAAAATACGCCATTTTCTCCCCTTTATCCCAGAGGATAGAAAGGAGGAGTTCCTTCTTTTGCTAAAGCATACCCAAGATATTTCGAAGTTCTCCAACAGAGCAGCCTTTGACTCCTTTGAGGGTGCTAGCAGAGCCTCAGGTATTGCCATAGCGGTTCGTAGAATTGCTTGGCTCCAGGCCTCTGACCTAGAACCCTGGGTCCAGGATGGGTTGGGAAATTTGCCCTGTACAGGGGAGAATCTGTTTGGTAAAGAGTGGCAAATCAAAGCCACTCAAATGGATGCAGAAAATGCTGCTTTAGATAGACTTTCTAAGTCTACCTCTACCCCTGTCAAGAAAAAATCTTTCAAAAAGCCTTTCTACAAGAAGGCCAGATTTGCCACAAATACTGGCCAACAATCTTCTGCGGCTCGCTTTACTCCTAAGCGTCAGCAGCCTAAACAGGCCAGGGCGAAACCTGCAGGGGCTGCTACAGCCCAACAGTCCCAACCCCCTCAGGGTTTTTGACTTAAAACTAGAGAACTTAACCTTTCTGGCTCTAAAACATCCAGAACCTCTCTCCATTCCAGGAAGGTTAGCTCATTTTGCTCCCAGATGGGAGCAAATCACATCAGAACAATGGACCCTCTCTATCATCAGAGAGGGTTACAAACTACATTTCTCCAACCTTCCTCCCCATACAATGGTGAGAAGCTTCAATTCTCCCCCATCTCTCCTAGACTTGTTGGGTCAGGAGGTGACCACTCTTCTTGCCCAAAAGGCAATAGAAGAGGTTCCTCTTCCTCAACAGGGGTCAGGTTTTTACTCCCCTTATTTTCTCATCCCCAAGAAAACAGGGGGGTACAGACCCATTCTGGATCTCAGAGAATTGAATAAATTTCTATGCAAGGAGAAATTCAAGATGCTTTCTCTAGGTACTCTCCTTCCATACCTACAGAGTCAGGATTGGCTTTGTTCTCTAGATCTCAAGGATGCGTACACACATATACTCATCCATCCATCCCACAGGAAATTCCTACGGTTTCTGTTCCAGGGAAAACATTTCCAATACAGAGTACTTCCCTTCGGTCTAGCCTCTGCTCCAAGGGTATTTACCAAATGCATGGCAATAGTAGCTGCATTTCTACGCGCCCTGGGAATTTTTGTCTTCCCATACCTGGATGACTGGCTCATCCGAGCTCCATCTCAGTCCGAGGCTCAGACTTTTCCTGGATCGCACCAGGCGCATTCTACAGTATCTGGGACTTGTGATCAATCTGCCAAAGTCCCAACTCACCCCTACTCAATCCCTAGAATTCATGGGGGCCTGGTTGGATACCACCACTGCAAGGGCCTATCTGACTCAGGCCCATTGCCAACGTCTAGTGCACTTAGCCTCTCAGACTCAGTCCAGAAGCCACTTGACTGCCATAGAGATGCTACAACTATTAGGCCACATGGCCTCCACAGTGCATGTGGTGCCTTATGCTCGCCTACATATGAGAGCAGCTCAATGGACTTTGTCCACCCAGTGGACTCAAGCATCAGGAGCTCTCTCAGACCAAATAGCAAACTCCAAACGTCTCTTTTGGTCTCTCCAATGGTGGATGTCCACTCAAAATCTGTTGTTGGGGGCCCCCTTTCAACCATTGTTGCCCCAAGCAACCCTCACAACAGATGCCTCCCAAACAGGTTGGGGAGCTCATCTCCAAGATCTCTCCACTCAGGGCACTTGATCACCACAGGAGACCACCCTTCATATCAACCACTTGGAACTTCGAGCAATCTTTTTGGCTCTCAAAGTTTTTCATACCCTCCTCAGCAACATGACAGTCCTTATTCACACGGACAATCAAGTAGCCATGTTTTACATAAACAAACAAGGAGGGACTGGCTCTCTGTTGCTTTGCAACGAAGCTCTAAGATTATGGGCCTTCGCCAGAGAGCATCAAATCCATCTCCTGGCAGTATATCTTCCAGGAATCCAAAACTCTTGGGCAGACAGACTCAGTCGAGTTCTGCTTCCACACGAATGGTCCCTGTACATAGATCAGGTACTCAGAATCTTCCAGAAATGGGGAACCCCGGACATATACCTCTTTGCAAGTCTGTGGAATTCCAAACTTCCCCAGTTCTGTTCCAGGATTCCGTGTCAGGGAGTTCAGGCCAAGGATGCCTTCCTCCTTCATTGGGGTCAGGACTTCCTGTATGCCTTTCCACCCATTCCTTTGATTCCCAAGACTCTGTTCAAACTTCAGAGAGATCAAGGGTCCATGATCCTCATAGCTCCACGCTGGCCACGCCAAGTGTGGTACCCTCTACTTCTGCATCTCTCCCAAGCCCCCTCCCTGGACTTGGGAGCGGCTCCAGACCTTCTGTCTCAGGAGGAGGGGACTTTGTGGCACCCAAACCCCAAGTCCCTTCACCTCAGAGCTTGGTTACTGAAGGCCTAGACCTTCAAGACTTCAATCTTTCGCAGCAAGTGAAGGATATCCTACACGCCTCTAGGAAACCTTCCACTAGGCGTTCTTACGCTTTTAAATGGAAAAGATTTTCCATTTGGTGTGCTCACAAGGGTCTTAACCCTCTAGCACTCCCATTGAATTCTCTTTTGGAATATCTCCTGCATCTCTCCAATGCAGGACTCAAAACAAATTCAGTAAGAGTCCATTTGAGTGCTATTGCGGCATCACTTAAGCCCATCAATGGACAACCTGTTTCCTCTCATCCTCTTATTGCAAGATTCATGAGAGGCCTAACCTTAACTAAACCTCCCATTCGACCTCCTCCGGTGGCATGGGACTTAAACTTGGTTCTTGGTCAGCTTATGAAGCCACCTTTTGAACCCTTAGCCACTACCTCCTTGAAATTTCTTTCCTGGAAGGTTATTTTTCTTATTGCAGTCACCTCAGCTCGCCGTATCAGTGAACTGCAAGCCCTAGTGGCTAATCCACCTTATACAAGGTTCCATCATGACAAGGTGGTCCTTAGGACCAATCCCCACTTTATGCCTAAAGTGGTCTCCCCTTTTCATCTTAATCAAGAGGTATATTTACCTGTCTTTTTTCCAGCTCCTCATGCATCCAGTGCAGAGAGGAACCTTCATACTCTAGACTGTAAAAGAGCTCTTGCCTTTTACCTCCACAGGACACAGCAACATCGAAAGTCTTCTCAGCTTTTTGTTGCTTTTGATCCTTCTCATTTAGGACTTCCAGTCTCCAAAAGAACACTCTCCAATTGGATTGCTCAGTGTATCTCTTTTGCTTACCAGAGTAAGAACCTTTCTCTGGAGGGCCATGTCACCGCTCACAACGTGAGGGCCATGGCCACCTCTATGGCTCATCTAAACTCTGTGTCCATTGACCAGATCTGTCGAGCAGCCACCTGGGCCTCGGTTCATACCTTTACAGCCCATTACTGTTTGGACAAGGACTCCCGCCGGGATGCCTTGTTTGGTCAGGCTGTCCTCAGACACCTGTTCCATTCTTGAACAACTCCAGCCCACCTTCCCTGAATGGATGCCTGAGATCCATAGGAAGATGAGGAACCTTTCAGTGTCTCATACCCTTCAGGGGATCTCCCGGGCATCTTAGCTAGGGAGTCCCCATATGTGAGGACTTATTCCTGCTTGTTCCTGGAGATAGCACAGTTACTTACCTGAAACAGGTGATCTCTGGGAACAGCAGGAATTAGTCCTCACAACCCACCCACCTCCCCTAGGAGTTGTATCTATCTCTCTCTTTCCTTTCCTCTCTCTATTGTCTCAGCTTTAAACTCGAACTGAGGAGAGTTGGTCAGGAAGGCGGGAAGGCAGCGCGCATGCGCAGTGGGAGACCCCAAAAGCTTTCTTTCTGGGAAGCTGGGGAGCTTTCCTGCGCGGGCTCCGTCGGTACCGACGTACCCATATGTGAGGACTAATTCCTGCTGTTCCCAGAGATCACCTGTTACAGGTAAGTAACTGTGCTTTCCTGCTTGTTCCTGGAGATTACATGGGACAATCTACAAAAGTTGGCAAGTTCTGTTTAAATAGGTTCTCTACTGAAAATTTACCCCATGTTCTAACTGGTACTCTACCTGGCAGGTTTTAGCCTGTACAAATCTAGCCAATATTCAAATGCATTGTACCTGAATACTCTGTGGTTCAGTATTGGCTTGTTATGCAGCTAAAAGTACATGGGTATTGCATGCTTAACACCATCTAAAAGAATGGCATAAGGTTTCTGCATTTGCTACATGCGTACAGTTCTGAAACCTACCATGCAATCATCTGGAGAGTGGCTGCCATTTGAAATTTTGACTGTTCCAGATAAATTGTTTCTTTATTGTTTATTGGGAACTTAATAGACCGCCCATCACAATAGCGTCTGAGCGGTTTACAATATACAAAAGGCTACTTAGAAAATTAGGAAAGGAACGCCATAGTGTGATAGGAAAGAGGAAAGAAGAGAGAAGAGTAAAAGGTCGAGGCTAGATTATAGTAACAGAAACAAGGGAAAACAACATCATGGGGGTGGTGAAAAGGGGCGCTTGGGGGGGGGGGGGGAGAGAGGCCAAAAGCTAGATAGAAGAGATGGGTTTTTAGATGTGCCTTAAATGTGGGTTCCAAGCGAAGGTCTGTGGGAAGCGAGTTCCATAGGCGGGGACCAAGGAAGTAAAAGGCAGAGGAACGGGTGGTTTCTAGGTGGGCCTGGGATGGGGAGGGTAAGGTTATGCGGTTCATGTGGATGGTGCGGAGGGAACGGTAGGGAGTGTGGAGGTGGATCAGATCGGCAAGGTAAAGGGGAGTGCCAGTATGAATAGACCTGTGAACAAAAAGAAGAAATTTGTACTGAATACGGAAGGGAATCAGAAGCCAGTGCAGGCGAATGAGAAGAGGGGTGATATGGTCTAAACGGGAAGAGCAAGTGAGGATACGGGCAGCAGTGTTGTGGACTCGTTGCAGATGTTGAAGTTGGGATTGGGGGAGACCAGCTAAAGAGATGTTACAATAATCGAGGCGGGAGACAACTAGGGAGATGAGGAGGGTGGACATAGCGGAGAAAGAGAGGAAAGGGCATACAGATCGGAGTTGTCTTAGGGTGAGAAAGCAGCGCTGACCTACAGATGAGATATGTGCTTTGAACGATAGGGAGGAGTCAAGGGTCACACCAAGGTAGCGTAGAGAGGTGACGATGGGGATTGGAACGGAAGAGAGCAGTGGAATGAGGGAAGGGGCAGGGCTACCGGCAGTGAATCAGATGGCTGAGGTTTTAGAGAGATTGATATGCAAGAAGTTGGAGGAAAGCCAGGATGCTACTGAGGAGAGACAATTGTTGAAGGGGGTAATATTGGGGGAGACAGAGTTAGTGTGATAAAGAAGAAAGATATCGTCAACGTAATAATATGCAGAGACACCGTGTTGTTGGACTAAAAGTGCGAGAGAAGCCAAAAAGACATTAAAGAGGAGGGGAGCAAGGACAGAGCCCTGGGGGACACTGCAGGGAAGGGGAGTGGAGGGTGAAGAGAGAGAACCGGTGGAAACTGAAAAGGAATGGCCAGAGAGGAAAGAGTGAAACCAATGAAGAACTGTGCCGGTGATGCCGGCATCTTGGAGGCATGAAAGGAAAGTGCGATGATCAACGAGGTCGAATGCGGCAGAGAGATCCAGAGAGACAGCGAGAGTGACAAGGCCATGATCGTGAGCGGTGTGTAGTTCGTTTAGAAGAGAAAGAAGAACAGACTCCGTGCTGTGACCGGGGCGGAAACCTGATTGTCGAGGGTGAAGGGTGAGAGAAACTTCAAGGAGTGATGACAATTGAGTGAAAAACAAGTTTTTCTAAAAGCTTGGAGAGGAAAGGGAGATTAGAAATGGGGCGCCAGCTAGAGGTGGAAGAGTGATCTAGTGAACCCTTTTTCAGAATGGGGCGAATGATAGCGTGTTTCCAGGGAGAGGGGAAGACACCGGTGGAGAGACTAGAATTAAAGATAGAGAGAATGTGGGGGGAGAGAGCTAGAGAGGGATCTAAGAGCCAGTGGGAGGGAATGGGATCAGAAGAGCAGAAGGTGCCATGATTATCTGGATACTGGCTGCACCACCTTCACTTCACCCACAGGCCATCCCTGCGCTAACCTGACACTAGCAAGGTGGTCATAAGAACATAAGATATGCCATACTGGGTCAGACCAAGGTCCATCAAGCCCAGTATCCTGTTTCCAACAGTGGCCAATCTAGGTCATACATACCTAGCAGTATCCCCAAGAGACACAGGTTCCACAATGCTTGTATTGGGTCAAGCATTGATATCCTGGGTCCCTTCTTAATAATGGTTTATGGACCTTTCCTCCAGGAACTTATCCAAACCTTTTTTAAACCCAGCTACACTAATAGCTCTTACTACATCCTCCGGTAACAAATTCCAGAGTTTGATTACACGTTGAGTGAAAAAATATTTTCTCTTATTTGTCTTAAATAGTTTACCCTGTAGCTTCATTACATGTCCCCTAGTCTTTCTATATTCTGATAGCGTAAACAATCGATCTACATTTACCCGTTCCACTCCATTCATTAATTTATAGACCTCTATCATATCTCTCCTCAGCCGTCTCTTTTCCAGGTTGAAGAACCCTAACCTTTGTAGCCTCTCTTCATAGGAGTAGCCTTCCATCCCCTTTACCATTTTGGTGGCTCTTCTCTGTACCTTTTCTAATAACGCTATATCCTTTTTAAGATACGGCAACCAGAATTGCACACAATATTCAAGGTGCGGTCGTACCATGGAACGATACAGAGGCATTATAAATATCCTTTGTTTTATTTTCCATTCCTTTCGTTATGATACCTAGCATTCTATTTGCTTTCTTGGCTGCCGCTGCACACTGGGAGGAGGGTTTTAACATGTTATCTACGATGACTCCTAAATCTTTTTCCTGGGTGGTGGTTCCGAATGTGGAACCTTGCATTGTGTAACTATAGTGTGGGTTGTTCTTTCCTAGATGCAAAACTTTGCACTCGTCCACATTAAATTTCATCTGCCATTTGGATGCCCAGTCTTCCAATTTGTGGAGGTATTCGGTGGCATAGTCCGGATAATGACATGGAATATCTTTCTACACTGTAGTTATTCAGAAAATTGGTCCCTTACTGTATAAGCATAGGTTTCTCCCCCAATTACACTCCTAGGAATGCTTCTCTTTATTGAGGCTTTGGATAAGTTTTTATTTCATTTTGTTTATATTCCGCTTACCTTTGCACTCCTAAGCAGGGAAATTATGTGGAGCATGGCTCTCAGATTTTTTTCCAATTTATGTGTATGTGTGCATGCACATGCAGTTGTGTTGCCTCCTCTATATGTAACTTTGACTTATAGGGGCAGCCCAACCATGAGGCAAATTAGGCAGTTGCATTGTAGCAGCGAAGTGTAGACAATGAATAAATCCAGGAGTCAATTACAGGGTCCAAGCCAATTTATTGTGCACAAGGCTCAGAGAGTCAAGCTTCAAAAAGGACTGAGCAAAGTTCTTACAGAGACATATTCATTTTATACATTTCTTTTCAGTTTGATACATGCAGACTTTCTATTGGTTCCAACGCCCCCTGCATTTGTCCAATCGGAGATCCCTTCTGGGCCTAGCACCCAGCTCCCTCCTCTAGGACTGTTCTAACAATGGTATAGTTTCTAGGTATGGATACAATTCTACTGCAAGGTTGTTTCTGGCTCTAGGAATGCAAGTATTGAAACATTTCTATCATCAGAACACAAGAGAATAATGAAAGATTTATGTATTCATGAAAACTTCTTATTAAGCAGTTTAAAGCAGCTTTCTCAAACTTTCACAGTTTTTTGGTTCTTACTAAGATGGGGGTTGAAATCAGGGCCTAACTTACAGGCCTTTCATATTTGCAGACTATTATAGGCCATAGCCTGCCACAGCATAAGGAGGCAGCATCTGGGTGGTGCCAAAAAGCAGCTGCAGCCACAGTAGAAGAGGTGCCGACAGCCAAACACAAACTCAAAGATCCATCAGCACATACTTTTGCTCACAGGGAGTGTGGGTAATTTTAAAATAGCCCAATTACCTGTGTAAATGGCTCTTGGAAACCGACTTTATTATGTTTATGTGCATACATACACAAAATAGGAATTACACTTACCTGGTAATTGTGATTCCTTGAGTGACTCCAGTTTAGTCCTCAACCTCTGGGTAGTGAACCTCCTCCTGCAGCTTGGAGACTGGGCATGTCAAAAAATCACGACATCACTGGATATAGCCTGCTGGTCTCTCCCATCAGCCCCCAGTGAACTATTGACAAAGCAGACTCAAAGGAGCAAAAAATCAGTAACTTTTTTTTTTAACTTATAACCTGTCTACCTATTACTCCCCTTCCAGAAGGGAAGGGACTGCTTCCTGCATGCCCTCCTTTCCAACGAAAGCCTAGCCCTAAACAATTCAGAGCAATATAGCAATATATATAACAATATCATAATATAATAATATAACAATATAGCGCAAAACAAATGGAAGCAAAACGACTGAAGACCAGTGAAGGCCTATATCCACTTTTAACTTTGCACTTCCCCCAACAGAAAAACCACTGCTAAGACCCCATCCCCGGGCGGGAATGAGGACTAAACTGGAGTCACTCAAGGAACCGCAATTACCAGGTAAGTGTAATTCCTATTTCCTTATCGTTCCTCCAGTTTAGTCCTCAACCTCTGGGATGTATCAGAGCAGTAATCATTGGGAGGGACCTTTCCAGCCGGATCTCAACACCGCCTCCCTGAAAACGGCATCCTTAGCCACCAGAACATCTAGGCGGTAGTGCTTACTGAATGTATGGAGAGACAACCAAGAGGCCTCCCTACAGATGTCCGCTGGCGGAACCAAACTGTGCTCCGTCCAAGAAGACACTTGCACTCTGGTAGAGTGAGCTCGTAAGTTCCCTGGGACTGTACGGTCCCGTAGAAGATAAGCCGACGCACTCGCCGCTCCAATCCATCCAGAAATGGACTCCTTCGCCGTCGCTTCCCTTTGCGGGGCCCTCCGAACACCCCAAAGAGAGACGATCCGCTTTGCGAAAGTTTCTGAAACCTTTAAACACTGCCGCAGCGCTCTCTTGATGTCCAAACAGCGCAAGCTATGGTTCAATATGCTCCCCTCTGCCGCACCTAGCGCTGGAAGAGAGACCATTTTAGTTAGGTGAACGTAGAAACCACATTTGGCAACAACGACGGAACCAGCCGCCAGGCCACCTTCTGTCTGGAGACAGACAAAAAACAATTCCTGACAGGTCAACGCCTGCAACTCCGAAAATCACCTCGCCGAACAGATGACCATCAAACATACCGTCTTCAAGGCAAAACCCTTAACCTATGCCTGTTGCAAGGGCCCCAACGGCGCGCTAGCTAACGCTCCTAAAACCAACTTGAGCTTCCCCGGTGGAATTAATATCCTGCGAAGGGCTACAGTCTGTTAACCACCTGAGAAAGCGTACCACATCGACCTGTGCATGAGAGCCACTCCCTGTCCTTTGCCCCTATAGCAAGACAGAGCTGCTACCTGAACTCTCCAGGACCTGCCTTTACCAAACCCATCCTGCAGAAAACTTAATACCAAGGGAACTGGCACAGTTGTCGCACGAGCGTGCCTCCGCGAGCACCCGTCCTCAAAAATGCGCACATATGCAAGGGACGTAGACTTTTTTTTTTTTTTTTGCGGCAAGGTGGCAAAGACTGCTGTTGAGCAACTCTTTTTCCTTAATCTTGCCCTTTCAATGGCCACTCCGTAAGCAAAAACCAATGCACCTGAGGCATTCGAAGGGAACTCCGTAGCAACAGAATCTCCAATGTCGGAAACCTCCATGGATTCCTGTCAAACAACCGTATGAGGCAGGCATACCACAGATGCCTCGGCCAGCCCGAGGCCCCCAACCACATGTTTCCCCGAAGCGCTTCGATACGCAGAACCACTCGACCTATGAGTGCCCTCGGTGGAAAGACATAGAGAAGACCGGACGACGGCCACCATTGAAACAGTGCACCGATGCCTTCTGACCTCCTTTCGCGTCGTCTGCTGAAGAAGCGACCCGTTTACACAGAGTGAAACGCCGCCATGAGGTCCATTACTGGCTGTCCCCATATGCGACCAATCTGTGCGAACACATCCGGATGCCATTCCCATTCTCTGGCATCTACTTGGACCCAGCTGAGGAAATCCGCCATCACAGTGTCCTTACCCGCAACATGCGCCACTGAAAACGCTGGCAGCCAAAGCTCTATCCACATACACAGACCCTCCGCCGCGGCCTCTATGGCCACACTTCCAGTTCTGCCCTGCCGATTGATGTAGGCCACCGCCATGGAGTTGTCAGACAGTACTCGCACCGCTCTATCTGTCACTGTAGCTTCGAACGCCTGCAACGCCCGGAGTATCGCTCGCATTTCCAGTCGGTTGATTGACCACTGGGTCTCCTGTGTACTCCCAAGAGCCTTGCGTGAAACGATCTCCGAATGTAATGGAGTTTAACAAAGTTTTTGGTCAAGCTCCCGGAGGAAAGGTCCATAACCTTTTATTAGAGAGAAGCTGGAAAGTTATAATTTTTTTTTAATACCAACTTACAGCAATTCAAAATGTTCTACAAGGCACACAACCCAACAGAGCGTCACATCTGTTGTACATGCAACGGAACCCTTAAAATATGAGCATACATGAATCCACCGCTTGCCCCGAATCAAGCATTGAGTAGCCTATTCGTCTTTTTGGAAACCAGCCAGGTCCTTAAGACCTGGATTGGCTACCCTAGGAAACAGGATACTGGACCTGAAAGAGCTTGGTCTGACCCAGTATGGCATTTCTCGTATCCTTATGAACGGAACCTCCCCAAGGTCTCTGCCTTGGAAGCACCAGGCTGCGCCTGGCCCTATGGCTAGCTCACACGGAGCAGTGCGGACTAGTGGTTGAGGCAAGTTGCCAGAGGGCCAAGGGTTTGAATTCCAATCGAGACCACCAATCTTGGGCCATAAAAACTGGGGTTTCTGGTCCCACAGGTGGTCCTTCTGGCCTTCGTTAAGCGACTTAACCCTCTGCCTCAGGTACCAAAACATAAATTGTGAGCCCTTCAGGGAAAAGGGAAATAGAAATACCATAATCGACTGTATGCCACCCTGACCTGTAGGCAATCAGTATACTCAAATAAATAACTGACTGGGAATATGTGACCGTAGCAAACACTGGCAGTGGAGAGACAGAGCTGGTGCTGGTTCCTGGTCTTCCTTTCTTGCTCTCCCAGTCCTTCTGCCAGCATTGAGAAAAGGCTAAGAATAGATTGTCCAGTGGGCCGGGGACCTTGCGTCCTGGACATCAGAGAGAAAGAGGGGCTAGGATCTGGAAGCAAAGCCCAAAGAGAAAGGGAAACTGGTGACTGTGACACTGTAGCTCCTCCGGACGGCTCACTCCACAGCAGATCCCATGACTGCATCTCCAACCCCATGTAACACCATGAGGACCTCACGCACTTTATTACAATTGACATCCCCCCATTACTGGAGAAATTACCTTAGTCTGATAATACGGTATGAGCAAAGAAATGCAGTCTCACTCTGCAAAGAGTGCACCCAAAAATCATGCCTAAGCAATAGTAAGCACATACAAAATGCACATCTACATATACGGGTGACCCAGCACCTGTCACCCAAACACAGTGCAGTCAGCACGCTTGAACATAGGCTGAATGCATGGAGCATACACAGAGTATTGACTTCCTCTATGAAATCTTCCAGTGCCCTGGAGCGCTAAACCCCAGACTGTGCTGCCTAGACGTCCTTCTCTTCACCCTCAGCACGGGCCCTTTAACAAGATGGCACAGACAGGTCAGTGCCCCTGCTAAGTGCTTAAAGCCCTGCTCTGAAAGCACAGGCTCTAGAAATAGATGAGAATTTCCTGGGAAGGGCATGCTAAGTGGAGCTATGAAACACACAGGCACCCCTCCCCGGCCTTCCTGCAGTCAGAGAAATAGCAGTGGGATACACCAACAACCTTGCAAGTGGAGGTCTTAGAGGTTGCTGCCTGTGTGAACCTGATGAGGAATACGATTTCATATTTTACCCCCCCCCCCCCCAGGGATGGGGGCACTGAATACTATATGTGATTCATGAGCAGCGCTGCCATCCGGTGGCCTTTAGGGTACCAGAGCCCGACAAACGATACAGAAGTTAAGAGCTTTAAATCTTGGTCATATAATCTTAGAAACATAGAAATATGACGACAGAAAAAGACCACATGACCTATCTAGTCTGTCCTTCCATATCAACAACTACAACAGTCCCCTTTTTTCCTTTAGAGATCCTCTGTGTTTTTCCCATGCTTTTTTGAATTCAGTTACTGTCCTCATCTCTACCACCTCTACTGGGAGACTATTCCACGGATCCACCACTCTTTCCGTAAAGAAATATTTCTGCATATCACTCCTGAATCTATCCCCATCACCCTCATCCCATGTCCCCTCATAGCAGAACTTGCTTTCAATTGAAAGAGGCTCTCCTCCTGAACATTTATGCCATGGAGGTATTTAAACATCTCAATCATATCACCTCTATCCCGCCTTTCCTCTAAGGTGTACATATTAAGATCCTTAAGTCTGTCCTCATATGCTTTATAGTGAAGACCACTAACCATTTTAGTAGCCACCCTCTGCACCGACTCCGTTCGGTTCACATCCTTTTGAAGGTGCAGTCTCCAGAATTGCACACTATACTCCAAATGAGGTCACACCAAAGACTTATACAGAGGCACTATCACCTCCTTTTTTCTGCTAGCCATTCCTCTCCGTATGCACCCAAGCACCCTTCTAGCTTTTGCCATCATCTTTTCTACCTGTTTAACTACTTTAAGATCATCAGACACAACCATGCCTAGATCCCGTTCTTTCTATAAGTTAATGTTAATTCAAACCACCGCAATTGAATGTTAATATAAACTGAATGGAACACCCTCCCTGTATATAACCCTTGTACATAGCTCATCCTGTAAATAGCACACCAAAAAATCATTGCCTTCACTCACACAAATACTCACCTGTGTTAACAGTACATACCTACCCCTACTAACACATGTGATTTTTGATTGATTGCAGTGTAAACCGCTTTGATTTCAGGACAAAGCGGTATATAAATCCTTTTAAATAAATTAAATAAATAGTGTTAAGTAAGGCAGTGGCAGCAGTTGATAAATGAACATGGTGACTGTAGAAGCATATGCTTTGAATGGAGTGGCTTAAGCAGTGGGTTGACAACCAGGGAAGCTGAGCAAGTCATTGTGGTGAGTGTTGTGGGCAGGAGGGAGATTTGTAACTGGGAAAGCAGAGAAGAAAAGAGAGCAGCTTAAAAGAAGCAATTCCCTAACTGCTGTTTCTCATTATATCTAAGTTTCTATGCTGTAGAAAGCATAGTTACTCACCTGTAACAGATGATCTCCGGGAACAGCAGGAATTTAGTCTTCACATATGGGTATCGTCGGTACCGACAGAGCCTGCGCGGGAACGCTCCCCAGCGTCCAATTAGAAAGCTTTTGGGAGCATCCCACAGCACCTGCATGCTGCCTTCCCGCCTTTCCCAACTGTCTCTCTCCAGTTGAGTTTAAAGCTGAGACAAAGAAAGAGAGAGAGGGAGAGAGAAAAGAGAGAGATAGAGATACACAACTCTTAGGGGAGGTGGGTGGGTTGTGAAGACTAAATTCCTGATTTTCCCGGAGATCACCTAACTATGCTAAATCCAGGAACAAGCAGGAATGTAGTCTTCACATATGGGAACTCCCTAGCTACAGATGCCAGGGAGAAACCCCAGACGTTGTGTGCCCTTTTGAAAGGGCTCCACTTCCCCCCATGGATCTCTGGCATCCTACCAGGGATGGTGGGTAGGAGTTGATTAAGTATGGAACAGGTGTTGAAGAACAGCCTGACCAAACAAGGCATCCAGGCGGGAGTCCTTGTCCAAGCAGTAATGGGCTGTGAAGGTCTGAACCGAGGCCCAGGTAGCTGCTCGACAGATGTCGTTGATAGACACAGAGTGAAGATGAGCCATAGAGGCTGCCATGGCTCTCACATTGTGCGCTGTGACATGGCCTTCAAGAGGAAGGTTTTTACTCCGATAGGCTAAAGATATACACTGTGCAATCCAGTTGGACAGTGTCCTTTTGGAGACTGGAAGTCCTAAATGACTAGGATCAAAAGCAACAAAGAGTTGAGAGGACTTTCTATGTTGCTGCATCCTTTGCAAGTAAAAGGCCAAAGCTCTTTTACACTCCAAAGTATGTACTGAAGTGTAAAATGACACTTTTAGTGTTTGCTTTTATATAAAATGTATGTTTGTGGCCTTCTAATGATCAAAGTATGCTTAACAATATAGGACTTTATATACTGAGTAACTAGTTTCTGAGGAGGCGGGTTTTTCCATTGTAGAGGAAAGTTGGGCCTAGTGCCCAAAATGGCACGTGGCACCAGAGGAGAAAAAAGCTGGAAGACTCCAGGAAAAGATTTTTATTTTTTTTTACAAGGAAAAGAAAGAGAACCGGCGGTACCGGTGTAGCGTCGAAGGAAGGCAGACGTGACCACAAAAAAGAAGAATAAATGGGATATTTTCTGCGGTGACAGGAAGTGCGACCTGCCAGCGCCGCAGAAAATGAAGAACTGGAGAGAGACAGTTGGGAAAGGCAGGAAGGCAGCACACAGGCACTGTGGGATGCTCCCAAAAGCTTTCTAATTGGATGCTGGGAAGCGTTCCCGCACAGGCTCCGTCGGTACCGGCGATACCCATATGTGAAGACTACATTCCTGCTTGTTCCTGGAGATACTGGAATTGCTTCTCGGAAGGAGGTGTGTGTGGGGGGGGGGGGGGGGGCGGAATGCAGCTTACTTCTCTGGATCTCCTCCAGTCTGATCTAGCTTATTTTCTAACTGAATGTGTCTTTTCATCAGTTTTTCCCTAGTGTCAGTATTGATCCTGTTCCTTTATATTTTGGTATCACAATTAGAAACAAAGTCCACAAACGAATACAACAATAACACTAGAGCTGAAGAAACAACATATCAATGAGTAGGTTGAAATTCTTAGTGTGAGTAAACTTTCACTTGCTCCACAAGATAACATTCAAAACAAAAGCTCAGTCAGATGGTCAGGATTTTTAAGGGTCTCAGAACCGTGGCATAGCTCATTGCCGGAAGGATACTCCGACTTGTGCAGACTCACATCAACGGTCCCCCACCTGTCATTCACCAGCCCATAAGTAGTTTTGAATTTTTAAATGCATTTAAAACCAATCACAAACCACTTAGCTGTAAGAAGCAAACTCCCCTGAGCCTTCGAGGAACCAAGGCTGTAAGACAAACAGTCGACTCAAGTTTCGCCCGTATATTCCAAAGGGCTGCTTCAGGACGCATCTAACAGCAAGAAAGGTCCTACTCACGGGAGCATTATCTGCCCTCAGAAAGACATTCTCATACCCTTATGTATATAATACTTTACAATTTCCTTTCAGTTAGAAAGAACAACACTTCAACAAACAGGTATATATACATACATAAAATAAAATGTATTTCACTTTGCTTGAAGCAGATGTTCCTAAAACTGGTTAATGAAACATCTCACTCTCCGTATTACCTCGTAGATAAGCCAGTCTAAAAGAATACGTTTTCAGATTTTTATGAAAATTTAGACTTTCACTCTAAACAAAGATCCATTGGAAGAGTATTCCAATCTTGCATACCTACCATTGAACAAATCTAGGAACAACCTGCACAGTCGGGCAACCTAGATTTTCATGCTGATTGGATGTAATGTATGAGGCGGCTTGTACCAATGTAATAATAAAAAGTTCTGTTGGCTTATTTATTCATAATGTATTAAAGACTATAAGCAAAAAAGTTTTAATTGCATAAAATACATTATAGGCAACCCTTGCATTTTTAAAAATGCTGGCATAGTACAGTCAGACACTTTAAATGGAAATAAGATGGATAGGTGCATTTTGTATTATGGTTTATTCAAATTTGATTTCCTGTCCTTTGTACCAGCAGAGCAGTGTGCAATAAGCAAATTTTAAAAAAAGAAAAGAAAAGGAAAAGAACTCTATTAAAATTAAAGGAAAGCTAAAGGATGAGATAGCAAGGGAGGGGAGAAGTAGGGGTTGAGGTCAGAAACCTAGGAGACCTGTGAAGGAAGATTAAAAACCAGTTGAAACACGTGAGCTTTCAAGGAGGACTTAAATTTAGCGTATGAGAACTTGAGGCCAAGGTCAGCAGGGAGGGACAGTCCTAGGAAATAAAAGGTCCAGTGCTGTGTGGATTCCAAATGGGCCTGCAATATTGAAGGGAAATGGAGGCCATTTGTGTGAATCGAATGGAGGATCTGGGGAGGGGGCATGCAGGATGAGGTAAAAGGATAGATAAGCAGGGGTGCCGAAATGCATAATCTTATGAGTGAGACTGAGAAGTTTGAAGTGGATCTGGTGTGTGAGGGGCAGCCAGTGTGACTTTATGAGCAGGGGAGAAACATGATCAAATTTAGTGGTGCGATGAAGTAGACGAATAGCCGTGTTCTGGGCAGATTGGAGGCGTTTAAGTTGACAGTATGGTAAGGCAGAGTAGATGACATTACAATAATCTAAGCGGGAGATGATCAAAGCCAGGAGCAGAGTGACATTGGAAGAATCTGAAAGGAGTGAACGAATAGAGCATATCTGATGAAGAGTAACCTTTGACCACTATGGTGATTTGATTGTGGAAAGTGAGGGAGATACTTAGGAGAGGAAAAAACAGGAATTGGAAATCCATCAAGTGAAGGGGATAGGGAGGAGGAAGCAGAATCACCAGTAAGCCATATAGCAGAGGTTTTTGAGAGATTCAGCTTTAGAAAATTTAAGTGCAGCCAAGATGCAACCAGGGAGAGACAGGAGTTAATGATGGTGAGGTCAGAAGAAGTGGGATGAGTATGGACCAGCAGCAGGATGTCACCCACATAGTAATATGCAGATATACCCTGCTGCTGAAAAAGGGTGGCCAGAGGAGCAAGGAAGACATTGAAAAAGAGGGGGCCAGAACCGAACCTTGAGGGACACCGCAGGAGAGGGGGAAGTGAGTGGACGAGGAAGCCTCAAAGGACACATAGTAGGAATGGTCAGTGAGGAAAGAGTAGAACCATGGTAACACTAATCCACTTTAATGTGTAAAAATGTGTTATTTCGATGTCTTGAACATCAGTATAGATGGAAAAACAAACAGGATGTCATCAGTATACAGTCTAAAATAGATATCCAATTCTTGCAATACATATTAGAATAGTATCCTGTAAGCTAAGTAGAACACAAGAAACTGCAGGCCCTTGTTGTACTCCCCAGGTTAGATAAGACACCCAGCTCCTGGGATCTTACACATATCTGTTGAATGCCCAGACAAAAATGATACAAATCGGTCAAGTACTTACTGCACTCACACCAAGTCTGAGCAGTCTGTCTATAAGAATTGCATGGATTACAGTATCAGAGGTGGCTAACATGTCTTAAAACAGCATCAAATATGCTATGCTCAGGATTATTGACTCTATTCTGAGGAAAGCAATGACTCTGGATTATGTTCAAATGAAAACTATGCTTGTTTGGCTCTAAAAGAGCCAATTTGTCAAGATATTCTTCAGATGCATGTGCTACCTGTTCAATTATTTTCCCAGTCAAGGGGAAACTAGAAATTGGATGATAGTTACATCAATCCTATCGCTCTACGGTGTTATTTTTTTTATCACAGGCTAGATTTACAAGCAGTGGGCCTCCAATATATGAAAATTTATCTCATGCATAGTCATAGTACTAGTCCTGAAAACCTGACTAGCTAAGGATACCACCAGGAGAGGGTTGAGAAGCACTGATTTACAAGAATTGTCATGGGTTCTCAGCTAATCTCCTGCCCAATTACCTTCCATAAAAATCTTGTAATTTTAGCTCAGTTTTCTTGAATCTTGGAGCATATGTATTGAAAAAGAAATGACCAATGTGCAGGGGCGGCTCAAGGCAATCTGCTGCCTGAGGCAAGGGATGAGATGGCGCCCCCTATAGTGGGGGGAAGAGAGAGGCTTTCTCAAAACTCCATTCAGGTTCTGAACCAAACCAAAAAGTTGATTAGATTATATGAAGGAAATGCAAGAGTTTGCACACCAAGGAACTAAAAGAAAGAGTGAGAACCACAGCACAGTTTATAAAATTAAATTATAACTCATTTTTATTTTGTTATAAACTGCATTATGGTTCTTGCTTTTTCTTTTTGAACATATATTTTTTATTCACAGAACCCCCTCCCTCAACAGTGGGTGCAGAGCAGAACCAGGACATTCACCCACGGAACTCAATATCTTAAACAACAAACAAACATTATCCAGTACCAGGCATATTGTGAACTAATACGAAACCCTACAACAAAGTCACTGAGTATCTATAGATCAAATCTACCATGCCATACCAGCACCAACTTCCAAAGCTCACATAAGGAGACCATCCAAAAAAGCATCACTGTAAATACTACAGTGGGCCCTGGAACATCCAAACACCTATCTGGACAGCTGAACAATTCAGATAGCTACAGTATGGATCACTACATACAAATTCCATGCTAACAGAACACCTGGTCTTGGTCACACACTCAAAACACAGACCCTCACCAAGTACAGAATAAGTGACCGTAACCTAAAAATAAACATATGTAGATAAAAATTAAACTGCAACCTCAAGAAGCCATATTCTGCATACAGTGCAGTACCAGAGAAATAGAAAGAGATGCATTTCCATGTACTGTATAAAATATAAAGATAGCACCAAGTCTGGTCATTAAAATGAAAATAAAATTCTCTTCTAACTTTGTTGTCTGACCATTTTATTCTCTGATCATGTAGGTCCCAAGCTGAGGTTTCTGTTTTTCTCTGTCTCCCAGTGCACCCTCCTGTCTACTTTCCCCCAGAGACGGCACGAGGGTGATGCAGAGCCATGTGTAGAGACTCATTGTGGCATCATTTGCATAAATTTAGTATACTTTATTTTATGTTTAAATTTGTTTATTCACCACACCAAAGTCATTTACCATACATTCAGCTGGGCGCACCTATAGTACATCATATAAAGAGCACACAAAGAATTATCTGAACACAAGATTCAACGTACTTAGTATACCCAGGAAACGAGAAAGAACAATCATTTGCGGTCTTTTCACTGCACTTTACATACTTCATCCGCCTCCCCTAAAACTCCCCCCTTTACCTCTTCCCCCCTTAAACCCTCCCTCCCTCGCCTTTGAACTGCCGCCCCCCCCCCCCCCCGGCTAAAGGCTAGGGGTGGTTTCTTCTCCCCAGCCCATTAGCCCTCTCCTTCTTACCTATACCTCTCCAGGCAGCCCAGTTATCCCCCTCCCGCCCATCCTCCCATGTAACACCACCCACCCAAAGGTGAATTCACAAATCGGGTTTGCCACCGATTTACATCCTTATTAAGCTAGGAACCGTCCCCACCTATTATCCTGCTCCGTGCCCTGACCGGTATAGTCTGGAGGTGTGAGCCCCAGCCCTTCATGAAGACCTCCCATAGTTTTGGGTTACCCCGCACCCTATATCTCTCCATCAACATCAAACTATGCAAACAAATCCTCCATTGCCCATACATAGGGCCCCGTGAGTCCAACCAATTATGTAGTATGGTCATTCGGGCTGTCACTAACACCAAACGCATCCAATCCCACTCTATCTTACCCAAAACTGCCCCAACATCTTCATTCCAAATATCTAGCACCATGTTCAGAGATGACAATATCAACAATGTCCCCAAGCACTTCTCTAAATACCCTTTGACTTTACCCCAGAAGATCTTTACCTTTGAGCAGTGCCAAAACATGTGCCCCAGCATAGCTTACGCGGTCTCACATCTCAGGCAACAATTCGTGCTTGCTATCCCCGCCCGCCAAGCCCTATTTGGAGCAAAGTAAAGCCTATGTATCAACCTATATTGCATGTCTCGATAGTCCATTGACACACTCAATTTGGGGATATTTACTGTAGCTTGCACAACCCACTCTCCATCCACTACGTCGCCAAGGTCCCGTGCCCAGGCCCCCACTAATTCCTCTTCAATCCCATATGATTCAAGTCTTAACAAAGATTTATGTAACTGAGCCACTTTCGCCACCTGCTCCTCCCCCCATCATAAGCTCTTCCATCCGTGAGCAAATTTCCCCTTGCAGTGAGATCGCCGGCAGCGTGCCACTAGAGCTCCGAATCTGAGCATATGGAAACACATCGCCTCCAGTCCATGCATACTGCTCACTTAGTTTGGCGAAGGACTCAATGGCCCCTTCTCCTGTTAGCAACCGCTCTATAGTGATAATTCCCCTCTGTTCCCATCTCACAAAACTCTTATCTGTCATTCCCGGCACAAAATCCTTATTCCCCCTCACTGGAAGGTAGGGGGAACAGAACGCCGAGCACCCCATTTTCTCACATATCTCCAAGCTCCCAGGACTGGATGTAGCATTACAGACCGCGTCCTACTATCTATGCCCTTCACCGACTTCATATGCAGTATGTACCTAACTTGCAATGGCTTAACCAGTGCCCCAATCACCTCTATCGGGGTATAGTCACCAGACCCCCATATCCAATCACGTACATGCCTAAGGAGGCACGCCATGTTATATTTTTTTATATCTGGAAAACCCATCCCCCCCCCCGTCCCCGGTCTCTTCAGCACCGCCAGGTGAACCCGAGGTCGCCTGCCTCTCTAAAGCAGAAGATTTATCTGTTTTTCCATCTGAAGGATATCTGTCCTTTTCAACAACAGTGGGAGTGTCTGAAGCGCCTGGGAAACAACGTCATCTTGAATAGGGCAATCCTACCCCCGAATGATAATGGCAGCTCCCTCCATTTCTGTACCCTATCCGTTAAATCCTTCAATAGAGTTGCTACGTTGATTTGATAAAGGTCCTGCAAATCAGCCGGCAAGTAGATCCCCAAATATTTAAATCTATCTCCTGCCCATTTTAACGGAAAAGTACCCGGCCATCTTTGGGATATTGTAACATCCAGCGGCATGGCCTCAGACTTATCAAAGTTCAGTCTTAAGCCTGAGAACCCGCCATATTCTTGGAAAAGCTTCAACAAGGCCAGCAACCCTTCCTCAGGATTCTCAATATGCACTAAGAGGTCGTCGGCAAATGCCGCCACCCAAAATTTGGTCCTCCCCACTGGAATCCCCCGAAAGTCTATTGATGTTCTAATTCGACATAATAAGGGTTCCAACATCATTACAAATAGAAGTGGGGAGAGAGGACAGCCCTGTCGGGTACCCTTCTGGATCTTAAATTCTGAGGACATATTGCCATTGACCATGATCGCTCCCCTAGGGTCTGCATACAACAACCTGACAACTTCCACAAAAAAACCTTGGATCCCCACAGCCTCGAGCACTTGGTACATAAACCCCCAATCTACCCTATCGAACGCCTTTTCTGCATCAAAACTTATTAACATGGACCGTCTGTTATCCTTTCTGCTAGCACACATTGAGGCCAAGATTCGTTGTAGACTATATGCCGCATGTCTACCTCTCACAAAACCTACCTGGCCCCCATGTATTAAGGCTGGCAGAAACTCAGCCAGCCTATCCGCCATTATCTTCACTAAGATTTTAATATCCACATTCAACAACTAAATAGGTCTATAGGAACTTGGGAGGAGTGGATCCCTACCTGGCTTAGATAAGACTGTGACCAAGGCTTTATTCGCCTCATAGGGAAACTTCCCTTTTTGAATCATATCCCCATAATATTCCGTTAAAGGGATCGCCACCTTGTCCCCCATTATTTTATAAAACTCCCCCCTTAGGCCATCTATTCCTGGAGCCCTCCCACTCTTTAGATTTTTGATCGCCTTTTGCACCTCCTGTACGGAAATTGGCGCATTCAGCACCTGCAACTGAGCCTTCGTCACTCTCGGCAAAGTGCAACCCCGCAGGAAATCCCTTCCTCCCCCCGATTCCTCACCTTCCGCAGCATATAACGTTTGGTAGTAGTCACAAAACACCTGTTCAATTTCCTCTGCTTCCGATTTTAACGTACCATCCTCATGTCTAAATTACCCCCACTTGCCTAGGTCCCCCTTCGGCTCGCACCAAAGAAGACAATAACTTACCAGCTCGATTCCCATATCTATATAGCTGGTATCTATAGTACATCAGCGACTTTTTAGCCCTTTGACCAAGCAGCAGCTCCAACTAATTTTGCAGTTCCTTCAGCCTAACCCTAGCTTCCCCACTCCTCTGCCTAGCGTGCCATCGTCGCGCTTTCGACAGTTCTTTCTCCAACTGTACTATTCTACTGTTCGTTTGCTTATGCTTTTGACTGTGATAACTGATAATTTCCCCTCGCAACACAGCCTTTCCCACCTCCCAAAAAAGGGTTGGATTGTCCTCATGCTGGGCATTATTCGTTGTATAGTCCCCCCACTTATCTCGTAGGTATTTTTCAAACTCTACATCTCCTACTAGATCTAGGGGGTATCTCCAAATCCTCCTTCTACCCTGGTCCTGCTGCCACACCTCCAACATCACCATGGCATGGTCTGAAATTACTGAAGGGCCAATGTCCACCCGAGAGACCCAACTAAACAAGTCCCTTGAAAGGAGAAAGTAGTCGATTCTCAACCACGTCCCATGAGCCCTAGACAGGTGCGTGTACTCTCTATCCCCTGGGTGCAAGACCCTCCACACATCCAATAATTCATATCCTTCACACAGCCCCCGAATACACCGTGCACTCTGCTGATCACGGGTGCCAGGCATCCCCGAGCGATCCATACATTCATCCATCACCAAGTTAAAGTTGCCTCCTAAGAACAATTGATAATTCCCTAAATTGGAAACCATCCTGGAACTTGCCGATAGAACCAAGCCTCATACACATTCGGCGCATAAACCGAGCCTAAAACCACACACATTCCATTTAGGGCCCCCCAAATAAAGACATACCGTCCCTCTGGGTCTATCTCCACCCGCTCTTCCACCCATCCCACCATTTTAGCTATCAGAATGGCCACCCCCTTTTTTTTCTTACTGCCGGTGCCCCATAAACTTTGCCAAACCATCCTTTACCCAACTTGTCATGTTCTACTGACGTTTGGTGTGTTTCTTGTAACATTGCTATTTCAACCCGTTTTAATCTCAACTGTTGTAGCACCTTATATCTCTTTATGGGAAAGCCCATTCCACAAACGTTTCAGGATGCTATTTTCAAAGTTTTACCCATTTGCTATTGGCCACAACATCACCTTCCGCATGTTATTAATACCTCCACATTGGAATGGACCCCACCTCAAGCCAAACACCCCCCCTCCGGCACCCAGAGCCTTTCAGCAGCAAAACCCTGACCACCCGCACCAAAAATCCCACTCCCTCTCCCTTTTTCCCCCTACCCCCCTACACCCCTCCCACCCGTGCCCTCACTGCCACTTAACTTTCCCCTCCGAAGATCCCTTTCCCCAGCACCCCCCCTCCCACCCTACTCGACCTCCAGTCCCTTCCCACCTGGAACCCCATTCCAATGACATTTGGGTCCACCCCATGTACTTTTAACTAATCCTTCACTCATCCACCCACCGCGCCCCCGTTTCCCCCTGCTCCCCCCCCCACCCCACTATATTGATTACTAGCTTGGCGCGTCTCACCTCTCCTCCACTCCCTTTTAGCCTGACATCTCCCCTTCCCGCTTTTCCCCATGCATAATAACATGTTAGCACAAAGATGGAAAAGGATAAAAATAGTAACGCATGTAACAGTAACTTTACATAGCATCTTATACTTCCCCCATGCTTTAAACCCTACTTCCTTAACCCAGTGTATGACACTTCGAAGGAGCGACACCATCTCCTTATACCCGCTCCCTTTCACCCTCTGCCCTCCCTCTCGCCCAGTTCCATATACATGTCTCACTTTTCATACACCCCATCAAAAAGTTCTCATTCAAACTCTCATCATGTTCCCCTTACTCAAGGGGCAGAGTCTCCACTTAATTGCGCCAAACATTCTTGAGCCTCTTCAGGGATGGAAAGATACTTCATGCGTCCTTTGTATTCTACCTGCAACTTCGCCAGATATAGTAGGGCAAAACGCAGGCCCTTGTTTGCTATCTGTCCACATGCTGCAGAGAATGCCCTGCGCTGCTGACTTACTAATAGGGAATAGTCTTGAAAGACCAAGATCTGGTCTGAGTCCCCCGGCTGCCTTCAACGACTGCGAACCGCCCGCAGGACATCCTCCTTCTGCCGAAACTCCAGGAAGCGTGCAATGACAGCATGTGGCCGACGCGCATTGTCTTGCCGTAGGCCCAGCCTGTGTACTTGCTCCAGCTTGATCGGGCCCACCACAGTGTTGGAAAAGTTCTTTACAATCCAGGTCTCCAGAAAACCAGAGAGTTCACTATCTGCCACTGTCTCCGCGATTCCCACGAAGCAGAGATTTTTTCACCGCCCCCGATTCTCCAGGTCATTGATTTTCTCTTGTTGGTGCTTTACTAGACCCTCCAGGGCCGTCACCCTCACCTGTAGGGTATGTTGCATATCCTCCACATCCGAGATACGTGCCTCGACCTGCTCCATGCACCCTGTAAAGTCCCCAATGCTCTGGCTGACTTGAGTTAACTGCTCCGCCAACGAGCGGAACCGATCATCTAGCGCACTCACCACCACAGCACTCACTTTGGACACCATAGCCTGATTCTTTTTTATGCCGGGGCTGGCTGCCATCTTGCCCTCTGGGGGCAGACCTTTCTCCTTTCGGGCTGATTTAGAGGCCATAAATCTTGCAGGGGAGACCTGGATTTATTTCCCCGCTCTCTCGTTGCCTCCTCTGCTGCTTTCTGAAGCCGAGTGAGCTTACACACTTTGTTGTGAAGGGAATTGTTGCTGTAATTAGGGGTAGTTTCCCCGGAGCTGGTCCACCAGCGTCCTACCAGTCCCCCCCTAGTATACTTTATTTTAAAATATATATGCCACCCATCTAAAATCCTAGGCGGTTTCTAAACATACATATGCAATTTAGTAAAATAATGTTACAATAAAACAAACATAATAAACATAAACCGCTACTGATCGCTAGAAGTAGCGGTATATAAGTGTATACTAAATAAATAAATAATAATAAAACTTGAAATTTGATTAATGAAAAGTCACTTACACAGCTCCTCCCCCCCCCCCAATCAAACCATTATAAGTATCTGCACGTCAGATTCATTTTTCTATGACCAGATTATTGATGAGGAGGGAATATATAAAATGAGAAACTAATCCTGGTAGCCATGAATTCAAACGGTGGATTGAAATGCGTTAGAGCTGGAAAAGTCTGGAACTCAGCAGTGGTGAAGCTATCAGGTTACTAAATTGAGATGTTCCCTGAAAATTTGAAATGTCCTTGAATCTGAACTGACAAAATATTTTACATTTCAGTTTGGCAGCATAAAGAACACAAAACTACAAACCTCAAAAACACTACATATTCCAGTACTTCCCCACCCAACCAATATGCTACAGTTGACCTCACCAAGAATCCAGAGTACAGGATCCATAGAGCAAATCTACTATTCCATAACAGCACTAACTTCCAAAACTCACACATCATGGAGCGTACCCAGAAAAGGGCAACACTATAAATATTGCAGCAGGCCTTAGAACATCCATACACCTGTTTGAAAAGCTGAACAAGCCAATTTACTACAGTACAGTATAGACCAGTGATGGCTAACCTTTTTGAGCCCGAGTGCCCAAACTGCCGCACAAAACCAAAGAATTTCCTCAAAGTGCCAGCACGTCAATTTGCATAAATATTTGCATAATGCTAACATACACTAACTTTTAGTAAACATGTCTCTTAATGAGTGTATGGATAAAGACAGACTAAAAGATTTCTACATTACTATAATCCAGTGCCAACCGCCAGGCACATTAGGAACTACTACAAACACTGCCCATTTAGAACCAATAGCAAACCCGCCGTATCCTAACATCACTACCAGGACTCACAAAGCACCACACCATACCTATCAAAAGGCAACACTGCAAATATTAAACCAATACATTTCAGACAATAACAATACATGACCTACTGGGGAAAGAGAACAAGTGGCAATGTCAAAAAGGAATTACATAAACAGAATACCTCAGCTCAGTTACACAGTTGCAATTGCTCCAGCCACTTTCTTCTGGTTTCTTCATGTTTTCTGCTAACTCTCCATCATCTGCTGTCCATTTGTCCTTTCTTCTCTCTTCTAGTTTTTTTTTCCATTCTCTCTATCTCCGCTTTAACATACTAATCTTTCTCCTTTTGCTCTTTCCTCATTCCTATTTCATCCACTCAAATTTTACCCCTCCATCCTCAATCCCCACTTACTCTCCCAATACCCGGCCAATTGTAGATTTTTTATCCCTCCCACACAAAATATTTTTCCCCTCTCCATTTTACTCTCCCAGCCCCATCCCATTCTAATCCTCCCCCAACATCAGCTCCCTTCTAGTTCCAGCCTCACCCAGCATCCATTCCCTTCTAGTCCCTGCATCAGCCCATTTCCAGTCCTAGCAACCCCCCAACCCAATACCAGTCCTAGCCCCCCCCCCATCAACTCACTTCCAGCCCTAAACCCCCATCACCCCATTTCCAGACAGCCCCCATCAGCCCCCAGCCCATTAGCAGTCCTCGCCCCCCGCCCCCGCCACCGCCGCCATTAGCAGTCCTAACCCCCCCCCTGCCCATTAGCAGTCCTAACCCCACCCCCCCCCCTGCCCATTAGCAGTCCTAACCCCCCCCCGCCCATTAGCAGTCCTAATCCCCCACCCCCCCTGCCCATTAGCAGTCCTAACCCCCCCCCCTGCCCATTAGCAGTCCTAACCCCCCCGGCAAATTTTTTTTAAAAAAAGGAGGCTCTGGCTGCTGCCGCGGCAGATTGCAATGTCCCGCGGGGCCCCCTCCGCCCGCTAAGCCCCTCTGCAAGGGCTTTCAGATTCGCGAGGGAGAGCGTCTCCCTCGCGTCTCTGTTAAGCCCGCAGGGGCTAATGGGAAATTTCCCATCAGTCCCTCGCGTCTAAAGGGGCTGATGGGAAATTTCCCATTAGCCCCTGCGGGCTTAACAGAGACGCGAGGGAGACGCTCTCCCTCGCGAATCTGAAAGCTCTTGCAGAGGGGCTTAGCGGGCGGAGGGGGCCCCGCGGGACGCTGCATTCTGCCCTTGCCGCGTCCGCAGTCAGAGACAGCTTTTTCTTTTTTTTGCGGACCTATGGCCCGCGTGCCAGCTGCAAGGCCTTCGCGTGCCACAGCTGGCACGCGTGCCATAGGTTCGCCATCGCTGGTATAGACAAACTCCATTTTAACAGAATACCTGACCTCAGTCACACACTCAGAACACAGACCCTCACCAAGTACAGAATAAGTGACTACAATCTAAAATAAAAATATGTAGACAAAAATTAAACTGAAACCCAAAGAAGCCAGACTCCGCATGCAGTGCAACATCAGACAGAGATGCAGTTCCCCATACTGTGTAAAACAAAGATAGCGCAAAGTCCAATCACTAAAATGAAAATAAAATTATTTTTTCTACCTTTGTTGTCTGACCATTTTATTCTCTGATCATGCTGGTCCCAATCTGAGCTTCTGCCTTCCTGTCTTCTCTTGGCTCTCTTTCTATGGTTTATAGTCCATCTGCCATTTCTTAATTTTTATTTTAACAGGCTTTTTTTTCATATACTGCTTCATCATTTCAATCAAAGCGGTTTACATTGAAACTTAAACTTGGTAATGTACATTAAACAGGGACATTGATAACTTGGATTTTTCTGAGGCAATGGAGGGTTAAGTGACTTGCCCAAGGCCACAAGAAGTGCTAATGGGAATCGAACCCTGGTCTCTGGGTTACCAAGCCAGTGTTCTTAACCATTAGGCTACTCCTCCACTCCACTTCTTATCTCTTTTGTTTTCTTCACTTCCTTCCATCAGTCTATTTCCAGTCCCAGTAACCCTTCCCAGTATCAGCCCCTTTCCAGTCCTCCCTCCCAGTACCTTCCAATGTCAACTTGCATTCCCAAGACTGCCACTGGTATCCATTCCCTTCCAGTCCCCCTCCTTCCTCACTGTCCAGCCCCTTCTTGTCCAAATACTATGGCAGCCCCTCTCAGCATCCACTCCCATTCACCCATCCCCTGCATTTGAAGCCTAGCCCCCAGTTTTCTTCCAGGGCCAGCAGCTCTATCCTTCCTTCCCCACTATCAGCCCATTCCAGTCCTAGTCCCCCCCCCCCATCAGTCCATTTCCAGTCAAAGCCCTCCCAATCAGCTCACTTCCAGTGCTAGCCCCCCACATCAGCCCATTTCCAGTTCTAATCCCCCTTCAACCCCATTACCAATGCTAGCCTCCCCCATCAGCCCATTATGTCCTAGCCTCCACTAATCAGGTAATTTCCTGTCCTAGCCCTCCCGCAATCAGCCCGTTTCCAATGCTAGCCCCCATCAGTCAATTACCAGTCCTAATCCCCCATCAGCCCATTACCAGTCCTAGCCTTCCCTAATCAACCCATTACCAGTCCTAGCCCCCCCCATCTTCGCATTTCCAGTGCTAGCCCCCATCAGCCCATTATAATCCTAACCTGTACTGTCTCTCGCCTTTGCCCAGTATGTCCCCATTTCCCCCTTTGTCCAGCATTTGCCCCCGTCCCTCCCCTTTGTCTAGTGCTTGTCCCCGTCTCCCCTTTGTCCAGTATTTGTCCTGTTTCCCCCCTTTGTCCATGTCCATCACTTGCCCCCGTCTCTCCCCTTTGTCCAGTATTTGTCCTGTCTCCCCCCCTTTGTCCATGTCCATCACTTGCTCCATCTCCCCCCCACTTTGTCCAGTATTTGTCCCTTGTCTCCATCTTTATCCAACACTTGTCCCTCTGTCTCCCCCTTTGTTTAGCACTTGCCCCGTCTCTGCCCTTTGTCCAGTTATGTGCCCCCTTAATCCAGCATTTGCCCCCGTCTCTCCTTGTCCTCCTCCTGTTCCCACTCCCTCCACCTGTACTTTTCATCTGGCGGTGGTGGCAGCACTCTGGCTGCTTTTATTTAAGATTTTGCCACCTCTGACTTCCCACTGCTTTTTTCCTCAATGCTTGCAGCGAGAAAAAAAAAAAAGCAGCGGGAAGGCAGAGGTAGCAAAATCTAAAATGACAACAGCCGGAGTGTCACTGCCGCACGAATCAGCCTGATCACTTGTAGGGTTCCTGCAAGCAATCAGGCTGGTTTGTCCGATGCTGGCAGCACTCCGGCTCTGTTTTAGTTTTAGATTTTGTAGCTTCTGGCCTGCCTCTGCCTTCCCGCGCAGGGAAACAAAAGAGGCAGGCGAGGCTGCAAAAATCTAAAATTAAAACAGAGCCGGAGTGTCAGAGTGCTGCCCGAGACCACTGCCTCAGGTGGTCTAATGGAAGAACTGCCCCTGCCAGTGTGCTCAGTCCCCCATTACATTTTGAACACTGATCCATAGCAGTACAAGGTACTCTAACTTGTTATACATCTGCTTCCATCAATACCTTATTATTGCATTCCCTCAGTTGACTATTACTAATTAGTTTGGGGATTCTAGCTTTACATTATCTATACCAGTCCCCCTCCCTTTTCCCCCAAGGCCAATCCTAAATCCCTATTCCATTTCTTTGCCAGCATTTCGTATTTATGCCCCTGCTTCAACCCTTGAATAGACTTCTGAAAGTCCAAGATGGAAACGCTTTAACCTCCGTTTCAAATTTGTAGTTCCACCTTAGAAGGTTTCCTGCTGCAGGGTTTTAATGTGATGATATGCCTGGAAATAGACAACAAAATCCTTAACTTCTAGGTCATATTTTTGCTTTAGGTCCTGAAACGAGTACAATACGTCATCACCATTCACCTCCTGTGCTATGGAGAAGTTCATCTATTCATAGCACTGTTAGAGGTAAGCAACTGGTCTTTCTCAAAAGGAGGTATGCTGAAGGCTATTTAGGAATAATGCTGCTAGATCAGGAAGGCACTCACCTGTTACAGGTAGTCTAATTCCCTACACTGGGTTATTTCTTTTTACTGACTGCTGTGTAGTAGGATTGAGTGGCTCTATCTTGTATGGTTGAATTACTTTTACTCACTTTTGAAGAGAGCTGTGAATTCTTTAAGAAATGAGCCAAGAGGGATAAGGATGTTAGTGGCAGGCCTGGGAAATTGGTGGAGAAAGCATAGTTACTCACCTGTAACAGGTGATCTCCGGGAACAGCAGGAATCAGTCTTCACATATGGGTATCGTCAGCACCAAAGGAGCTCGCACAGAAACATTACCCATGGTCCAATAGGAAAGCCTTTGGGAGCACTCTACTGTGCCTGCGCATCTGCCTTCCCAAGTCCTCTCCTCAGTTGAGTTTGTAGCTGAGTGACAGAGAAAAAAAAGAGAATATCCAACTCTTAGAGAAGGAGGGCAGGTTGTGAAAACTGATTCCTGCTGTTCCCAGAGATCACCTGTTCCAGGTGAGTAACAATATCTCCAGGAACAAGCAGGAATACAGTCTTCACATATATGACTCACTAGCTCCCAGGTACCAGACTGAGTTAGCAGCGGTATCCCCAAGGCTAAAGGATGGCACCAAAGGGTCTGGATACAAAGTAGCCCCGTTGGACTCTATGGCAGTTGGCAAGAACATTGACAGTGAAGCCTTGTGATGAAAAAAGTGTGAGAGAGAGGGTAGGAGTTGCAGTTAATCCCAAAAAGGTGCTGGAGGACAGCCAGACTAAAGACAACATCCCGACAGGAGTCCCTGTCTAGGCAGTAGTAAGCAGTGAAAGTGTGAATGGAGGACCAGGTAGCTGCTTGACAGATCTCGAAAATAGAGACAGAATAAAGGTTGGCAACTGAGGTCGCCATGGCCTGCACATTTTGAGCAGTGATGTGACCCCTCAAGGGAGAGTCCCACTTTAGTACAGGCAAAGAAAATACAGTCTGCAATCCAGCTGAAAAGAGTGCGATTTGACACTGGAAGCCCAAGGTGACTTGGATCAAAGGAAATTAACAATTGGGAGGATTTCCTGAAAGTCTTGGTTCTGTTCAAGTAGAAAGTCAGTGCACATTTGCAACCTAAAGTGTGCAGCACTGCCTTGGCTCTAGATGCGTGCGATCTGAGGAAGAAGACTGGCAGCATGACAGAGTAGTTGAGATGGAAAGAAGAGACAACCTTCAGAAGGAAGTGTGGATGGGTACGGAGAACCACCTTGTCGTGATGGAACCAGGTATATGGAGGATCTGACACTAACACCTGCAGTTCACTGATGCAGCAAGCTGAGGTGAGAACAATGAGGAAGATTACCTTCCAGGATAGCAATTTTAAAGAAGTGGAGACCAACGGCTCAAAAGGCGGCTTTAGCAGCCGCACTAGGACCACGTTGAGGTCCCAAGGCACTGGTGGCGGTTTAATTGGCGGCTTAGATAGCAGGAGACCCCGCATAAATCATTGCGCCAAAGGGTGAGACAAAATAGGATGCCTGTCGACCTGCCTGTGATAGGCTGAGATGGCACTAAGATGAACTCTGAGTTAGTCTTAAGACCTAGCGATGACAAGTGGAGGAGATATTCTAAGGTCAATATGTTTCAGGATACACCAGAGGGTGAACCATCACAATTTGAAGGCATATGAATGTCTAGTAGATGGCTTGTGCGATGCAAGTAAGATGTCCTTGAAAGATAGAGTAGGAAGAAAGGGAAGATATGCTTATGAGGGAAGGAGGAGGCACTGTGGGTTAATCTGGAAAGAGGGAATGGAAAATTGATTTACACTGATGTGATACAGATGTAATTGAAAGCATTCACAATATTGCTATGAAAGTGGAAGTATTATTAGTAGAAGATTTCAATTGATGGATGGTGATTGGGATATTCCTGCTGTGGTGTCATCTAGAAGTAGGGAGATCCTGGATTCTATACAGGAGAGGTGTTCTGCCACTGGAAACAACCTACACAAGAGAGGGGAAATGCTGGCAAAGCTCCCCATACTTACAAATGGGGAGAGTGTTTTTGATGTTGTAGTCGATCATCTGGCATGCAGTGAGCAATAGCTAGCAAGTTTCAATATTATGACAAAAGTCCTATACTTCAGGAAAACTAACTGCAAAGATGGGGGACAATCTCAGAATGGACAAAACTGAAAGGAGAAATTTTAAGGGCAACACACGTTTCTTAATATCATAAAGGTAAATAAACTTAAGAAGAAAAGCAGGCTATGATTTTTAAAAGAAGCTGAAAGGGTAAATAAAAAGGTTATCCTTCATAAACCATTAAGAAATTGCAGAAAAAAGAGAGACCTCAGTGACAACTTAGCAGCTTCTATGAGCTTTTCACATCACATAACACCATCGGTCAAAAAACCTTCCACTCAGAGTCAAGCGTTGACGAGTCCGAGGCCCTGCGACTCCTTGCCTCGAGGCCAAAGGGTCGGTGGCCTCCCGAGGATCTGGGGTCCAAATCACAGACACTGGCCAGCAAGAACCAGATGCCCAAAGAATGGGGCAGAAGGCTTACCCGAATCCGGTGACGCTTACATTCGGGGGGCCTGCTCATAAGGGCAGATGAGGTAGATGAACCGGCTATCATCACCTGTTGCAAGGCCAGGATAGCAGTGATGTTCTGCTCCAGGGCCGCAATTCTGGTTTCTCATCCCGAAGGCTTTTGGCGCAGGCACAGAGGATCACAGGCCCAGTGCTGGCACTCGTGCAAGTGTCCTTGATGAGGAATACAGTCTCGAGGAACCTCACACGATCTCTGCTGGCCGAGGAATCCTTCTTGAGGACCTTCTCGGAGTTGCCAGGGTCCCTCCAGGTGGTTTTACTGGGTTTCTCCGGTGCAATCTCAACAGACTTCAAAGACTTTTTTCCCTCTGGGGCCGAGATCTTCTCGGAGGAGCTGCTGCTGTGGGACTCAGAGGATACTCGGGCCTCACGGGATGTGCTGGGCTTGGAGCTCAGCATCGGGAGTCTGGGGCAGAGTTGGACCTGGGGAACAATTTCTCCTGCAACTCTGACATTTTTCTGTTGGTTTTAGGCATCATGGCCTGGCACAGGTCGCAGAAGGTGCTGTCATGATCCGGGCCCAGGCAGCGCAAGCTGCAGTCATGGGTGTCCATTATTGACATGGTTTGATTGCAGCAGTCACATTTTTTGAACACACCGGGAGACAGAGTTGATGATCCCTGGGCAAAAAAGGTGCAAATGCCAGTCGAGGAGACCTCCATGAAAAAGAGGGCTGGGAAGAGCACCGACTCAAGGCAGGAAGAAGAATCAGTTGCTAACCAGAAAAAACACATAATTTTTAAGGAAATAAGAATTTTTCCAGGAAAACAGTACTCATTTTCGTTGGGCTCTGCAGAAAAAAAGGAGACTGTGCAAGATGACAGATGGGTGGGAAGGGGACCACACATGTGTGGTAGCATATCTGAAAAGCTTTCTTTGAAAGCTGGGGAAATGCTTCAGAGCGGGCTCCCTTGGCGCCGACGTCACACCATAAGTGAGGGCTGACTTTCTGCTTGTTCCTGGAGAAAGCATAGTTACTCACCTGTAGCAGTTGTTCTCCGGGAATAGCAGGAATCAGTCCTCACATATGGAGTGACGTCTGTGCCGATGGAGCCCATGCGGAGCATTTCCCCAGCTTTCAAAGAAAGCCTTTGGGAATGCTACCACACATGCGTGGTCCCCTTCCCACCTAAGGGTGCCATCTTGCTCAGTCAGATGACATAGCTAAGACAGCAGTCAAATCAAAAAGAAGGACGGCAACTCCCAGGGGAGGGAGGGAGGGTTGGGAGGACTGATTCCTGCTGTTTCCAGAGAACACCTGTTACAGGTAAGTAACTGCGCTTTCTCCAGGAACAAGCAGGAAGTCAGTCCTCGCATATGGGACTCCCTAGCTGCAGGCTGCCGAGAACCAAACTATAACAGTACTAACAGTGACCAGTCAAGGTGGCTGAGAGTTGCAGAAGGTGAGTCCTCCCTGAGAGACTCTGCAAGAACCTAGCAACACTATCATTCTGGTTGCAGGAACACAGACGGGTCGGAGGGCAGGAATTGCCTACACTCCAAGAATATTACACATCATTCCTGACCAAAGGTGCTGTCCCTGCAGAATTTGCTTTCCAGGCAGTAGTGCTCTGCAACTGTGTGAATGGATGACCAAGTGACGGCTCTGCAAATTTCTGTCACCGGCACAGAACGGAGGTGGGCCATTGAAGTGGCCATTGCCTCACGTGATGCGCTGTGATCCAGTGCTCTAGGGAGAGGCCCATCTGCTCATAAGCGAGGGTGATGCAGTCCGCTACCCAAGAGGATAAGGTACGCTTGGTTACAAGGAGCCCCAGTCTGCTGGGGTCATAGGACATGAAAAGCTGAGGTGCTTTGCAATGGCCCTGGGTCTGCTGCAGATAGAAGGACAGGGCCCGTTTATAGTCCAGTGTGTGGAGTATGAGCTCCTCCCTGCTGACATGAGGCTATGGGTAGAAGGTGGGGAGTACCACCTCCTGGTTGAGGTGAAATGGGGATACCATCTTCGGGAGGAACTTAGGGTGAGTGCAACCCTGTTCTTGAAGAACCTGGTTACGGCGTGTCTACCACCTGCGCTTGAAGCTCACTGAACCTGCAAACTGAAGTCAGGGCCACCAAGAAGGCCAATTTTCAAGATAGGTATCTGAGGTGGCCGGTGGCCAGGGGCTTGAACGGTGGTCTAGTCAGCTGGAAGAGCACCACGTTGAGGTTACATTCTGCCAACAGAGGGTGGAAAGAGGGTTTGGATAGCAGAAGATCCTTTAGGAACCAGGAGACCAGGGGCTGACTGGATAAGGGGCTTGCCCCGTACTGGGTGATGGTGAGCAGCTATGGCACTCAGATGCACCTGGACAGAGTTAGATTTCAGTCCTGTATGCGACAGATGCACACAGAACAAACCTGCGCCACTTGAAGGCATAGTCCCTCCTCATGGAGGGTTTCCTGGAGGCCAGCAGGATCCCCTCAACCTCTTGTGGCAGGTTGAGTGCGGCCAAGGCTACCCTCTCAGCAGCCAGGCCGTCAGAGTCAGCGACCCCACACTGGGGTGCAGGAGGGAGCACGCCTCCTGAGTCAGAAGGTCCAGGGCTCGACCCAGGGGAACTGGGAATGTCGCCGCCAGCAAGAGCAGTAGTGGGAGCCAGGATTGCCTGGGCCACCTGGGGGCGATCAGTATCACAGATGCCCTCTCGTTCTGAATTTTGAACAGAGTCTTGGTGACCAGAGGAGTCGGTGGGAATACATACAGCAGTTCCTCGGACCATGAGATCAGGAACGTGTCTGCTGCTACCTTCTGTGGGTGTGGCTGTCTGGAGAGGCAAACAGGTCCATCTTAGGCCAGCCCAGCCCCAAAGGTAAAAGAGCTTCTCTGCCACTGTGGGGTCAAGTTGCCACTTGTGAGGGCGCAGGACTCTGCTGAGTCTGTCTGCTAGGTAGTTTTCCTGGCCCAGGAGGTAGACTGCTCGCAGGAGTATGCTATTGCACACTGCAAAGGAGAGAAGGATTGACGTCTCCTGGAAGAGGGAGTACGAGCCTGTGCCCCCCTACTTGTTTATGTAGAACACTGTGACCTGGTTGTCTGTCTGGACCAGAACATGCCTGTTCTGCAAGAGGATGCGGAATAGACATAGGGCGAGGAATACTGCCCAGAGTTCCAGGAGGTTGATCTGTAGAGGAGACTCCTCCCGGGACCAGCTTCCCTGAGTGCAGTGAACTCCGCAGTGAGCTCCCCAGCCCTGGGGAGAGGCATCTGTAGTCAGGGTCCTCTGCGGTGGGGGCACCTGGAAGGGCATTCATGCCTAGAGGAGGCCCAGGTCTTGCCACCAGTCGGGGGACCTCACCAGCTGACGGGTGATCCTGACCCTGATCCCGTCCCAGAGTCAGTCCGTGGCCTGGGGTCGACTGAGAACACAGGCACCACTGGGCTGTCCGCATGTGCAGGCGGGCTAGGGGTGTGATATGGACCTTGGAGGCCATGTGTCCCAGCAGGCGGAGGAGGCAGTAGGCCGGCACCATTCTGCGGTGTTAGACCTCCCCTGCCAGCTGTCTGAGGTGTTCTGCCCTGTCCTGAAGGGGGGGGGGGGGGCTCTGGCCCACATGTGTCCAGCTGAGCACCAATGAACTCTAGGTCTTGCACCAAAGAGAGATGTGATTTGGGGAAGTTGATGATGAACCCCCGGTGCTGCAGGAGGAGGATGATACTTCTGTGCCCTGACTGGCCTCTGTGGCTGTGCCGCCTCTGATGAGCATCCAAGTAGGGGAAGACTAACACCACTTGTAGGTGCAGATGCGTGGCTACCACTGCTAGGCACTTTGTGAACACTCTTGGCGAGGAGGCCAGGCCAAGGGGAAGTACCCTGTATTGGTAGTGGCCTCCCCCTATCATGAATCTCAGGTATTGCTGGTGAGATGCGTGGATCAGGATGTGGGTGTAGGCATCCTTTAGGTCCAAGGAGCAAAGCCAGTCTTCCTGGTGGAAGTAGGGCAGCAGTGTCCCAAGGGAGAGCATTTTGAACTTCTTCCTCACTAGAAACTTGTTCAGGTCTCGGAGGTCCAGGATGGGTCTGCAACCCCCAGTTCGTTTGGGGAAAAGAAAGTACCTTGAGTAGAAGCCCTTGCCCCAGAGGTGCTGGGGAACAGGATCTACAGCCCTGTCTCTTAGTAGACCTGCTAGCTCAGAGTAAGGAGGCCTGGTGAAGGAGAGGTCGCACTGGCTCTCCTGGAAAATGGCTCAGAGATGGGAGCTGGAAGCAGAGGTGGTAACCAATGTTCCTGCTAACCTGCGCTGGGTCCGCTGCCAACATTCCTGCCGGCGGGGGGAGGCGCAGAGCGATCAACGCTCTGCCCCTCCCCCCACCGGCAGGAATGCTGGCAGAGGACCTCGCAATGTTCTCTTTAATCTGCGCCGGGTCCTCCGCCGGCATTTCTGCCGGTGGGGGGAGGGGCAGAGCGTCGATCGCTCTGGACCTCCCCCCGCAGGCAGGAATGATGACGGCGGACCCAGCAGAGGCTAGAGGGAACATTGGTTGTAACCCTCCTTCACCACCTGGAGCGCCCACTAGTCCAAGGTGACCTTGGCCACTTGTGGGCAAAAGAGTGCCAGGCAGCCCCCCTGTGGGCTAGTGAGGGTCTCCCAGGGGTAGGGAGGCCCGGCTCTGGGAGTCAAAAGCTCCTATCAGGTTGAGCCGGAGCTGTTGTCTGCGATTTGGGAGCCTTTGGCTTCGTGTCCCTGGCCCTTGGGCTGGAATCCCTGCTGCTGCTGACCCCAGGGCAAAAAAGGGCATGAATGTTGGTCGAGGTAAGCCTTGATGAAAAAAGAAAAAGGGAGCTGAGAACAGAACCGGGGAAGGCGCTAGCTCGAGGCAGGAACAGGAACTGGTACACAAAATGGGAGAAACTCAACTATAGAAGATAATTTTTAAGGAATTTTTCCAGGGAAACTGGACAAGCATCCGTTGGGCTCTGCAGAAAAAAGGAGATTGAGCAAGATGGCACCCTTGGGCGGGAAGGGGACCACGCATGCGAGGTAGCATTCCTAAAGGCTTTCTTTGAAAGCTGGGGAAGTGCTCTGAGCAGGCTCCATCGGCACAGTCACCCATACGTGAGGACTGACTTCCTGCTTGTTCCTGGAGAAATGATAGATACGTGTAAATACTTTGGTAGCATAAATGTACAGGAAGAGGAAAGCGTCTTTCAATTGAAAGAAAGCTCTGAAACAAGGGAGCATAGGATGAGGGTGAAAGGGGATAGACTCAGCAGTAATGTGCAAATATTTCTTTACAGAACCCAGGTGTCCGAGGTGATAAGTGCCCACACCGGGGCGAAGCGAGACAGGCATCCCCCCACCGGCTGCTGCGCCACTGGAGGGTGAGGGGCCATGCCACTGGCATCAAAACCCCTGAGGGGGTTGTGGGGGAGCCGGCGTCGGGGCCTTCGGGCCCTTTGGTTTGCGGTGACCCTGGCCAGACTTCCCCTGTGCTGGAGTGGTCGGCGTGGGGGTAGCCAGGTACGACGGGTAGCCGCAGTACTGGAGGCCTTTCCTGGGGAAGAAGGGCTTCTTGGCAGGCTGCTTATTCTGAGGAAGTGTCGAGGTCTTGTGGGAGAGACGGGTCCTAGTGACGTACTCCATTTCAATCTATGCAGCCTTATCCTCCATCGGCTTACCAAAAAGTTGTTCGCTAAGGCAGGGCACATCCAGGAGCTTCTTCTGCACCCACTGCTCCAGATCCGAAGATTGAAGCCAAGCCTGGCGGCGGGCTCCGATGCCTGCGGCCACCACCCGAGCCGAGGTCTCGAAGCAGTCGTAGGAGGCTCGAGAAATATACTTGTAGCAATCCACCACTGATTTCAACAGGGTGCGGAAACTGCCAAGGGGCTCGCCCTCGAGACCCACGGAGAAGCCTCCAAGTTCTTCTGCCACGTCGCGGAGGAACATACCCATATATAATTGGTATGCCTGCATGCAACAAGAGAGCATGGAACCTTGGTAGGCCTTGTGGCCCAGGGTATCAAGGGCTCTCGATTCTCAGCCCGGCGGGATCGATGAGTGGGACTTCGGGCTTTTCTGCTTCCTCATGGCTGATTCCACCACCATCGAGGTGTGTGGAAGTTGGGTCTTTCGGAAGCCTGGCCCTCGCTGCACTTTGTACATTGTGTCAAGGCACTTGCTCACAATGGGGACCGAGGCCGGGGCCTCCCACATGCGGAGCAATAGCTGAGAGAGGATTGGCAGCAGTGGTACGGTGAGGGATTCCCTGGGTGGAGCCTCATACTGAAGAATATTGAGTTCTTCAGCATGGGGGTCTTCCTTGGTCTGGGTAACCAGGCTGAGGGCCCGAGCCATGTCCCGAATAAACACCAAAAAGGTGTCGTCCTCGGGTGGTGAACGCCGCTGGAGGTCAGGCGGTGAGGGGTCTGACGGAAAATCCGGTGAGTGTGGGTCTCCGGGGATGTGTCCCCATTGGATTCCCAGTCCGAGAAATTGGTTGAGGGATCCGAGCCAGTGGTTCACCCTGTCCGATGGCTGGCGGCCTGGAGTTGGAAGCCCTGGATGATTTTGCCACTGAAGAACGGGAAGGCAAGCGAGACCGATGTCGAGGACCCTCATGAGGCCCGCGGCTCTCGGGGGTTTCCTGGACGGATTTGGGTGTCCCACGCGAGGGACCCGCAGTCTCCGGGTGCAATTTAGTGAAGCTGCCCGAGAGCGCCTGCTGGGAAGCAATGACGCAGAAATGCTGTGTTCTAGCGCCAGTATATGGGACTTGGGGCCCTGGGATGCTGATACCAGGGTCACCGGATTGGGCATCAAGGAGGAGAGGGGGGTCCTCACCGGGATGGCCCCTCAGGAGACTGGGCGCCTTCGCCAGAGACCTCTGTTTCTCTGTGAGGTACCTTCTGGGGCCGCTCTTTGTCAGACTCTCGGGAATGCCGAATGGGGCTAAACAACCGGGCGTGGGAGCGCTCCTGCTTGTCGGGGGCCCCAGACAGCGACTTCGAGGCCTTCTTTTTGTGCCGTTCCACCTCAGAGGTCCCCTGGTCCAAATGCCATCTGGAATGCGGAGCTGCAGGGGGAGAACTCACCAGAGGGGAGACGACAGAGGGTGCCACCGGGGACTCCGAGGCAGTTTTTCGAAAAATGTCTTCGGACTTCTGCTTATAGCTGAGCAGGGCCTTAGAGGACATTTTCTTGCAGAGCGAACAGAGCTCTGGGACATGGTCGGCTCCCAGACATCTTAGACAGCAGTCATGAGTGTCCATAAGCGACATGTTCCTAGAGCATCTATCACATTTTTTAAACCCGGTGCCAGCGGTTGGAGAGAAAAAAGGGCACGAAGCCCGGGAAGAAAAAAATTTAGAAAGGGTATCCCCGCAAGCTCCAAAAGAGAGCAAGGGGAGGACGGGTAGGGGACCGGTGCAACCGGAAAAAAGAGAAATAGCCTGTTAAGGCGAGGAAAACGAAAGCTTTTTCCGAGGGACGAGGACGTATGTTCGAAGGGCTCCGCAGAAAAAGGGAGACTGAGCAAGATGGCACCCTTGGGCGGGAAGAGGGCCACGCATGCGTGGTAGCAATCCCAAAGGCTTTCTTTGAGAGCTGGGGAATTGCTCAGCGCGGGCTCCATCGGTGCCAACGTCACCCATAAGTGAGGACTGACTTACTGCTTGAAAATGGCGTTTCTCCAGGAACAGAGTAAGGTCCTTCAGAGTGGCTCGCGTTAGAAGCTCAAACAGCACCATCACAAGTGCAGAGAGAACCAGATTAAGATCCCAAGGGGGAACCACTGCGCTCGATGGTGAACAAACATATTTGAACCGTTTCAGGAAATGCACCACATCTGGATGAACTGCCAAGGAGACCCCCTTGATCTGTCCTCTGAAACAAGTCAACACTGCCACCTGCACCAGCAGAGAGTTGAGCACCAGTCCTTTCTCCAGGCCCACCTGCAAAAATACCAAGATCTCTGGAAGGGAAGCAGTGAGCGGGCATAGATCTTTGTTTGCCATCCAAGCCTCAATCTCCACATTCGGACTGCCACCCACCCGCTCCCTAACCTTGAGGGTTTGAGGAGGGGGTCGGCCTTGAGGTTGAGGTTGTAGTTGTGAAGGTCGAATGATAAGGCAGGCAAAAGAATATTTTTTTACATAAGGATTTATTTCTCCCGCTCCGTGGTGGAATGGAACAGACGTAAAGGAATATATATTAGCCAAAGTAGGAACAAAGGAAAAACAGGCTCTTCAAATGCTGTGCTCAAAATGTCCTTCAACACTGGAGTTCACATTCCGTCATGTGACCTCTACTTTTAAATCAATTAAACAAGGAGAAAACAATAATGTTCCTGTACTGTAACCAAGTTATGCTTCAGCTTATTTTTATCTCTTCATAAGCTCTTCAGCCAGGTACTTAAATAGCATACATTTTAGGATATCATAGCAAATGACCATTCAAGCTTTGCTTTACTAATTTCTGTCAATCAGACAGGTTGAGCAGTCCATTGGTTGATTCAGTTCAATCATTGGCAAAGGAGAAGTCAAGGGCATTTCTACTTCAGGACTCTTCTCTGATTGCACTAACTTCTGGTCAGGAATTGCTCGTTTATCTAAGAATTCTTTGAACTCTTTAAGGAGTAATTCAGCCTGCTTTCTAACTGGGCTGGGCTGAGGATTTGCTCCTTCCTTGGGTAAGTAATTGTTTGCAGACTTTACTTCAGGAAAGCAAGTAATGAGCACATAAAGAACACAGTAAGGTCAATTTACTACAAACTAAAAACACTGCGCCACCTGAAACCAATGATGGAGACCAAGGACTTCCGTACAGTTTTCCAAGCAATAGTCACACCGCATTTCGACTATGCAAATATCATCCTTCATGGCCTCCCCAAGAATACACTAAATCCACTTCAACTGGCGATGAACGCGGCAGCCCGCATCTTATCTGGAGCTTCTATAAGAGATCATATAACACCAATACTGATCGATCTGCACTGGCTCCCGATAAACTGCAGAATAATATACAAAACCCTCCTCATAACATTCAAGGCTATTAATAAATTATCTCCTGCATCGATCTCAAAGCTCATCACCCACACACCAAACAACAGACCCAGGAGACTAGTAGCAGAAAACACACTAGTTACTCCTAGTATCTCCACAAAATGGACACAACAAACTACTAAAAGAGCTTTTGTGTCCTATGCTCCCAAGTGCTGGAACAAACTACCTCCAAACATCAGATCAATCAGGGATATCACCCAATTTAGAAAGTCCATCAAGCACTATTTATTCACTTTGCACTTCAGGCTACCATACACACAATAGAACCGGCTCCCGTCTCACTCAGATAACTCCTACACATAACAACAATCCAGAACAAAGGGTCAAAATGTGAAAACACTGTATTCTTGTCAAATATCAAATCTTGATGTAACCTATTCAATGTATACATAATTTGTATAATTATGTAGATAGTTACCCCCAGTTCACACCCAGTTTATCTTCCCTGTTATCTGTAAACCTAGATCAGTCATGTATTGACAGGTATATTGTTGTTCAATGTAAACCGCACTGATGATGAATAGTGCGGTATATAAAAAATGTTAAATAAATAAATAAAATAAATAATGTCGTCTCTGTTAAAACATTCATTCAATGCACTGGAGTTACCCCTCCCCCACTTGTCTCTGTAAGTAAGTGTCAGGTTAGCCAGTTCAGTTGTATGAGGAGTGCTTCTAAAGAGTGCTTCAAACGTAGGACCTTCTAATTCCTCCCGGCTTATTTCTCTCCCATATAGGTCAGCTGTGTTCTTTCTACTAGCCTGCTTGCTAAATCTTTCAGCTGTCTGGTGAGAATAGCTGGGTTTGTTTAAACGAGTTTCAGGCTGCAGCCAACTGCCTTCATAATGCCTGAGTCTGTCCTGAGTTTTAAAATCAGCATTCACTCTTTCTGGCTTCTCATAAAACTTGTCATCTGAATTAAACACACCATGTACCTTGTATTGAGGCTTGTCTGAGAATTCCCTGCCACTCTGCCTTCCTTTCCACGGGTCAGCTCTCTCCTCCAGAAGCCTAGGCTTTATCCCTGGGTCTCTCAGTGCTTCACACCTCTCTTGTTCCCAGAAGGTTCTTTCAGGCACTGAGTATCCCTGGTACCTGCTTCTTGGTTCTGAATCCCTTCTCCTAGGATTACAGCTGGGCAGTGTTTCTCCTTCTAAGTCAAGGGTTTCTGCATCAAAGGCTGTTTCCTGCCTTTCACGTTGCTTCCTTCTTCCCTGCCTTGCTCCGTCTCTCCTCTCTCTCTCTTGTCTCTCTCTGTTTAACAAGCTGCCTCTGCTTTGGGCAGCCCGCCTCCTGCTAGGGCGTGCCCAATCAGTAACTCTGCTTCTCCCTTCCCCCGAGGTGAGCTGTGTTAGCTGATTAGCCATGTGTTTCTTGTTCTGAGCAGAGAAAATCCTGCATTTACCTGCAGTACCAAAACCTTCCACCGTGTCACCATCTGTTTCCATGGCTTCTGGGGAAGCTACTACGTCACAGGACATAAGCAAAGGACATGGACTGCTTGCACGCCTGCAGCAAGGTAGCAGTGAGCTGAGCCAAATCTCTCTGTCTCTCAACTAAGCCCTCTCAAGAGCCAAGCCATAAGTGAGAACAGAGCTGGGTCTGGCATCACCACAGGGCTTGAGACAGGAGATCATCTACCACCGGTAAAGACCACGGGCTCTCTACTACCAGACCAACCAGATCTGTATACAATGGCCTCTGAGGCCAATCGGGCGCCACCATTATCATGAGACTCTGATGTGCTTCTATCTTCTAGATCACTCTGTCTATGAAGCAGCCAACATGGGAAGACATATAGCAGGCCTCCCTGAGGCCACCTTTGAACCAATGCAGCGAGGCCTTTGGACATTCTTTCTTGCCTGAGGCTGAAAAACCTGTCCACCTTGGCATTGTCTGTCGCCATCAGATCCATAATGGACAAGCCCCATTGCTGCATGATCTGCTGAAAAACCGATTCCGTCAAGGACCACGCCCCTGGATCCAAAACATTCCTGTTGAGTAAGTCAGCCTGTATGTTCTCTTTGCCTGCCACGTGAGCAGCCGACAGTGCCACTAAGTGTGCCTCCACCCTCTAGAGCAGCGTTGCCACCTCCTTCGCCAACTGGCCACTCTTGGTGCCTTCCTGGCGCTTCATGTAGGCTACTGCGGTCATGTTGTCGGAGAGCATGTGCACTGCCCTTTAGTGGATCAGGGGAAGAATGGCCATGAGCACCAGGAAAATCACCCTGGTCTCCAGCCTGTTGATGGGCCAGGCCCTCTCCTCCAGCGATCATTACCCCTGGACCACCTGACCCTGACAGTAGGCCCTCCAGCCTATCAGACTGGCATCTGTCATTACCACAATACAGTCAGGGATTTCGAGAGTCACCCCCTTCGTCAAGTTGCTCAACCGCAGCCACCACCACTTGAGACTCACCCATGCCTCCCATGGCAACACTGAAGTCTTCCACAAGGAATGCCGCTGAGCCAACCACCATGACAAAAGGGCCCAGTGCACCAGTTCCAGAACCACTGCCATGGAGCCCAGCACATGCAGGTAATCTCAGGCACGCAGCGCCGGCCTCCGCAGGAATCGCACAATCTGATTTTGCAGTGTCCAAACCTGCTCTGTTGCCAAGACAACCCTGCCCATCACAGTATTGAAGTGGGCTCCCAAATACTCCAGAGACTGGGTCGGCTCAACTCTGCTCTTCGTAAAGTTGACCACCCAGCTCAACTGCTGCAGCAGCATGATCACTCGCTACGCCATCTGTCGAATCTCCTGGCATGCCTTTGATTAACCAGTTGTCCAGATACGATTGGACCAGAACAACTCTCTCTGCATAGTGCTGCTACCACCACCACCACCATTCACCTTGGTGAAAGTCCTGGGGGGCTGTGGCGAGCCCAAAAGGCAGAGCCCGAAACTGGACGTGACTGAAGGAAACAGCAGAAGTGCTGATGGTCCAGTCAAATTGGTATATGTAAATATGCCTCCAAGAGATCCAAAACTGTCAAGAACTCCCCCTGCATGCACCGCTACTATCACGGACTTCAGAGTCTCCATTCGAAATTGTGGAACCCATAAGGCCCTGTTGACCCCTTTCAGGGTAGGTTAGAACCCTCCTTCTTTCTTGGAACAATGAAATAAATCGAACGATCACGGCTACGCTCCTGAGGGGGCACCTCTATGATGGCCTGCAGTTGTAGCAGATATTGCACCGTATCCCTGAACACCCGGGCCTTCCTTCGTGGCCCTCCAGGTGAAACCATAAAAGAATCGGAGAGGGGATGGGCGAACTCAAGGGCATATCCCTCCCGAACCACCTTGAGTACCCACCAGTCCAATGTGATTTGGGTCCAGGCAGAATAGTACCCCTGCAGACGACCACCTATGGGCACCAACTCCGCTTGAACCCCTGTACCTTCATTGTGAGGGCTTAGAGCCACCGCAACCTCTGGCTGGCCCATCTCCGCCGCCCCCCCAGAAAGGGAGCACCCTTGGGAAGATAACATGTTCTCTGGGGAGCCCAAATCTTGAGGGATGAAACCTCCAGAAATCTCAAAAGCACCCTGGAACTGCGTGGGCAGGCTTTGTGGTCTTGGGCTTGTCCTCCGCAAGCCTCTGAGCCTTCGACGCTCCTAAATCCTTCACTAATTTCTCCAAAGGCAAAACCAAACATCAGCTTCCCCTGAAAAGGAAGTTTACTCAGGGACCCTTTGAAGAGACATCTGCACACCTGCTATGCAACCACAAGAGCCTCCAGGCCGTAACCACTAATGCTATGTTTTTAGCTGTCGCCCAAACCAGATTGTAAAAGGCATCCACCAGAAATGCCAACCAAGACTTGATCCACACCGCCTCCAACAAGGAATGCTGCTCCTCAGTGGCTTCTGGCAACTTCTGTGACCAATGCATACACGCCCTAGCAACAAATGCTCCGCAGATAGCTGCTTGCAAGGACAAACATTGCTTCAAGCTTCCTATCTTGAGGGTCCTTGAGGGCTACACCACCCTCTACTGGAATGGTAGTCTTCTTCGTGACCTCCGTCACTAAAGCATCCACCATCTGAAACTTGAAGCGCTCCTTGTCCTCTCTTGGTACTAGATACAATCTCACCATCGACTGGCACGTCTGCAAATTTCCTTCCGGCGCCTTCCACTCCGCCTTGATCATATCCCGAATAGTCATATGCAACGGGAAAAACTGGGATGGCTTCTGGATCCACTCCAATAAGGGGTCCTCCAGCACGCTCTCAGAAGGGGCTTCCGTTGGGATATTCAATGCCACCATGGAATGCTGAGTCTCACCCTCTTCAAGGCTCTCCCTGCAGTAATTGTTAAAGCAGTCCGAAGGCCCAAGGGTTCTCCAAGCCCCCAGAGGCCTTATAGTCTTGATCATCGACCTCCTCCTGCCGTTTCCACAGAAGTCACTTGGCCAGAGGAGAAGACTGTCCCATCCGAAACCCCAAGTCCTTCTGAGGCCCACCAATCATGGGAACAAACTCCTGCTGCATGCCATAAGTTTGCTGGAGCATGAGCGTAAATTTTGGAGCAAATGCCCCTACTACCGGGCCTGATCCTCCTGAGCTCTGATAAAAATCCTAAAGCACCAGTAATTGGCTCCTCGGGGTCTGACTGGGCTCTCCACAGCCTGTAGCAGGCCCCACTAAAATGGCAGCATTTCCTACCAAAATCGGGGCTTTGCACGGCTCCTCTGACTTGCTGTAGACTTCCCTGCCGTATCAGCTGCACATTCTTGCTGTCGGGGCACCTGTTCTTCCACACAGCCGTCTTCCATGCAGCTGTGGCAGATGCCGGAGTTGGGAGAAAGGTTCTGCTGGCTGCTGCAGGCCATGCACACCAGCTTTGAGAGGCATGACACGCACAGCAGTGATCACCTTATAGGGGGAACTGATGCCTTTGATTCTCCTTCCTCTCTTTATTTATTTATTTTTCTTTTAAAGAACCCACAGCTAGGAAACAGAAATTACACTTACCTGGTAATTGTAGTTCCTGGAGGGTCCAGTTTAGTCCTCCACATCAGGGTAGTGCACCTCCTCCTGCAGCAAGGAGACTGGACCAATCAAATCTTTCCCCTGTCAGGATGTATACTGCTGGAGCTCCCATCAGTCCCCCAGTGAACTGTTATACATACATATTTCTCTTTTGAGTTTGCTTTGTTAACAGAAATGAGACCCCTCCCCCAAATAACTCGACTCCGTCCCCAAACAAGGGAGCCGTAACTGTGCACATCGCGTCCACTTCGACAACTGAGCCAAAGAAAAGGCACTGCCGCACTGTCAAAGAAAAAACAAGCAATCAAAAGAGAGCGGAAGACCCCCAAACTCGAGGACCACAGAAAAATCGCTTAACCAGCTCTCTCTCACACCGCATTAGCGCGCCGAATGGAAAAAGGAGAATCGGGAGGGAATGAGGACTAAACTGGACTCTCCAGGAACTACAATTACCAGGTAAGTGTAATTTCTATTTCCTGAGCGGTCCTCCAGTTTAGTCCTCCACATCAGGGATGTAACAGAGCAGTAATTAATGGGAGGGACCAATCCAACTGGCGTGCAAAACAGCCAAACCAAAGCAAGAATCCTTGGATGCCAGGACATCCAGCCGATAATGCTTACTAAAGGCATGGAGCGACGACCAAGTAGCCGCCCTGCAAATGTCCACTGGTGGAATCAAACTGTGCTCCGCCCACGACGTCGCCTGCGCCCTAGTGGAATGGGCCCGCAAACCTAAAGGAACCGCACAGCCATGCAGAATATACACCGATGCAATTGCCTCCTTAATCCATCTGGCAATGGAAGAATTCGCCGCCGCCTCTCCTTTCCACTTACCACCAAACAGGACGAACAGGCGGTCCGTCTTACGAAAAGACTCGGTAGCTCTCAGGTATCGGCGGAGCACCCGCCAAACGTCTAGCCGATGCAACCCGTTATCAGACGCGCCCGTCCCCGGGGAATTAAAGACTGGGAGAAAAACGGCCTGATTCAAATGAAAAGGAGAAACCACCTTAGGAAGGAAGGAAGGAACAGGCCGCAAGACTACTCTGTCCCTAGAGAACGATAAGAACGGCTCTCGACATGAAAGCGCCTGCAACTCCGAAATTCGTTCAGCTGAACAGATGGCCACCAAAAACACAGTCTTTAACGTGAGATCCTTCACGGACGCCAGGCAAAGAGACTCAAAAGGCTTCTGGATCAAAGCTTGTAACACCAGATTCAAATCCCACGGAGGAATCGTCACCCTGCGCAAAGGCCGCAGCAGGAACACGGCCCTCATCAACCGTTGCACATCCGCGTGAGCCCCCAGGGGAACCCCCAAGATCTTACCCCTGTAACACGCTAGGGCCGCCAATTGCACTTTCAGAGAACTGGCAGCAAGACCCTTGTCAAAACCGTCTTGCAAAAAACTGAGAATGGCTGGTACTGAAGCCGTCGCGGCCCGGATATCGTGCCGCGAACACCAATCTTCAAAAATTCGCCAAACGCACACATACGTGAGCAAAGTAGAAGCTTTCCTCGCCTGAAGAAAAGTGGCAATGACTGCTGAAGAATAACCTTTCCGCCTCAACCTAGCCCTTTCAATGGCCATACCGTAAGCAAGAATCGATCCACCTGCGGCATCCGCAGCGGGCCCTGAAACAATAGATCCACCAAGGACGGCAACCGCCACGGTTCGCCATCAAGGAGCCGAATCAGATCCACATACCACGGACGTCTGGGCCAATCCGGTGCCACCAGAAGAACCTTTCCCCGATGCGCCTCTATGCGTTGAATCACCCGACCGATCAACGCCCATGGAGGAAAGACGTAAAGGAGCCCGGAGTCCAGCCAAGGACGAATGAGAGCGTCTATGCCCTCTGACATGCGTTCCCTTCGTCTGCTGAAGAACCGAGTGGTTTTGGCCGACTGAAAGGTCACCATGAGATCCATGACCAGAGGCCCCCATCTGCGGACTATTTGAGCGTACACTTGCGGGTGGAGTTCCCACTCCCCGGCATCCACCTGCACTCTGCTGAGGAAATCCGCCATCACATTCTCCTTCCCGGCGATATGCACCGCTGAAATGGCTAGTAGCCGAGGTTCCACCCACTGGAACATGTCGGACTCTTCTTCCATGGCTCTGCTGCCCGTGCCGCCCTGACGGTTGAGGTATGCAACGGTCGCCGAGTTGTCTGAGAGAATCCGCACTGCTCGGCCCGTCACTGAAGATTCGAACGCCTGTAGTGCCCGCATCACCGCTCGCAGCTCGAGGCGGTTGATCGACCAAGAAGCTTCCAGAGCTGACCAAGTTCCCTGCGCGAAGCGACTGTCGCAATGAGCTCCCCAGCCCGCCAGGCTCGCATCAGTTATCACAGGCATCCAGACCGGCTGCTCTAGAGGAACTCCCGCCTGCAACGCCTTCGAGCTCAGCCACCATCGTAACGACTGCCGCACTCGCCTCAGACAAGGCAGCCGCCTGCTCATCGAATCCGTTTGGTTCGACCAACACCGTAAAAGGGCTCGTTGCAGCGGATGCATATGAAACCTGGCCCAGGGGACTACATCCAGAGTTGCCGCCATCGTTCCCAAGACGCGAAGGTACCACCAAGCTGACGGCGCCGGGAATGCCAAAAACTTGCGAACCAGAAGGCACAAGGCTCGAGCTCGGCGGTCCGGCAGAAACACTAACCCTTTCGCCGTATCGAAGCGAACCCCGAGATATTCGAGGGACTGAGTCGGCACTAAATGTCTCTTTTTCTCGTTTACCACCCAACCGAGACTCTGCAGTAGAGCTATTACTCTGCCCGTGGCTTGCAAGCTCTCCCTCTCGGTCTTTGCTCGAATTAACCAATCGTCGAGATAAGGGTGAACCAAAACACCTTCCTTCCGCAACGCCACCGCGACCACCACCATGACCTTGGTGAAAACACGGGGCGCTGTGGCCAGGTCGAACGGCAGCACTTGAAACTGGTAGTGACCCCAAGGAAGGGCGAATCGTAGGAACGTTTGATGAGCCGCCCTGATCGGAATATGCAAGTAGGCCTCCGAAAGATCGAGAGACGTTAGGAATTCTCCCTGACGCACCGCAACTAAGACGGATCTTAGAGTTTCCATGCGAAAATGAGGCATCCGAAGATAACGATTCACACCTTTGAGATCCAGGATAGGACGGAGGGACCCGTCCTTTTTTGGCCCACGAAATAAATAGAGTACCGACCCACACCGAGATCGGAATCTGGAACAGGCACCACCGCCCCCAAGGCCAGCAGGTGGTCCAACGTTACGCGAACGGCTAACACTTTTTGAGGACTCTTGCAGGGCGACAGAACGAAGGCATCCCGGAGAGGACAAGCCAGTTCCAGAGCGTACCCCTCCCGGATGATCTCGAGGACCCACTGGTCCGAAGTTATCTGGACCCAGGAAGAAAGAAAGTGACGAAGCCGACCTCCGATCACCTGACTTCCTTCCGGGGTCCGCCTCGCTTCATTGCGGCTTGCGACCAAAGGAAGAGGAGGACGAAGCGGAGGCAGTCGAGAACCTTCTACCTGCTCCTCGAAACCCTCGAAAACCCGAGGATCTAGCTGCCCGTCTTCCGTGCTGGAAACCCCCAAGCCTGGAAGATCGGAACCTGCAAAAGTCCCGAAATTGACCTCTAGCCGATGACACACCCCTATTCTGTCGTGGATTATCCTCCAGCAGCCTCCCGCCTTTAGATTCCCCGAGGTCCTTGACTAACTTATCAAGGTCGTCCCCGAACAACAGCTTGCCTTTAAAGGGGAGCTTGCTGAGGCACGCTTTAGAAGACCCATCAGCAGCCCAATTATGAAGCCAAATAGACCTGCGCGCCGCTACTACTGAAGCCATGCTGTTAGCCAAAGTCCTGATCAAATCATAGTGAACATCCGCCAAATACGCTGACCCCGATTCTAAGCGGGTTAACTCCAACAATCCCTGTTGGTCCAGACGGGAGTCCTGTCGCAAATGCTGAGCCCATCTCAAACAGGCTCTAGAGACCCAGGCCCCACAAATAGACGCCTGTAAGGCCAAGGCATTAGTCTCAAAGGCCTGCTTTAACAATCCATCCAACTTTCGATCTTGCGTGTCCTTCAAGACCGCACTGCCCTCAACCGAAATTGTCGTTTTCTTAGTCACCGCTGAAACCGCTGCGTCAATCCGTGGCGAACAAAACTTCTCTTTATCCTTGTCCGCCAGGGGATAGAGACTGTTCATCGTCCTGATACCCTTCAAGCCTGACTCAGGTAGATCCCACTCAGCCTGAATCATCTGATCAACCACTCTATGGACCGGGAACACTGTTTGAGAATCTCTCACCGCTTGAATGAGAGGATCTTCCAAAGCCTCCTCGTCCCCGGGTCGCCCGACAGTCAGATTCAGGGCTTGCAAAGATTCTGTAATTAAGGGAATCAGTTCTTCTCTGCGAAATACGCGGATGATCCGAGCCTGGTCCTCAGGTTCCGGAATCTCCCCTTCCTCTAATTCGTCGATCCTGTCTTCGGGTTCCACATCAGACCATTCCGGCTCTTGCCACGCCATATCAGGGAGTTCCATTTCTGAAACTCGGGACCGCTTGGCTGCCTTAGGAGTGTCCACTCTCGCCCTCTCTCCCTTGAGAGACGGCGGAGCCGGTGAAACCGCGCATGGCTCAGAACATTTTCCCAAGCGTCCCTTCTGGAAAGCTTGATGCATAAGAAGCACGAAATCAGGGGAGAAATCCCCCCAAAACGCCTCGCTGGCCCCCACTGCCTGCGAGCCCCCTGGCGCAGACGGAGTAGGAGAAGAGGAAGGTACGAGCATCCCTGGAGCCAGCTCCTCCCCACCTGAAAATGGTGGGTCCACGGGCTCCAAAGGTACACTGGCCTCCATTTGCTGCGGTAGATCTGGTGGATCGCAGGCGCAGCCCTTGCAAACCCCAGCGTCAGAGATGGAGCCTTTGCGGGACCCACAGATCACGCACTGCGGCCGCCGGGACATGGAAAAAGAACCCGCAGTAGCGCAGAGCTGTGGCAAGAATAAGGCAGGCCAGGCCACAAGCAGGACTGCAGCCAACCAACAGTCCGTCCGATGTGACTGAACTTTTCTGTTTTGTTTTGTTTTTTTAACACCCCGGCTCACTGTTAGTAAAAGGAACAAGAGCAATTCTGAGCCAGGTTGTACAGCCCAGGACACGCTGCAGCACAGCCCCCGAAGAAAAAGCGGGAACCGAAAAACAAAATGGCCGCCGGCACCGCCGAGAGGAGAAAAAGGCACGAAAAACTAAAGAAAAGTCAAAGAAACCCAAATAAAACAAAAAACCGCACCGATCCCGCTGCCACTAAGATCTCTGGGAACCTCAAAACCGGCAAAAAGGTCACTTACCCTGTAGCCGCGAACCTGCAAAACAACGGAGCTGAAATGAAGAGGGAGCTAATCGCTATAGCCCCGCAGTGTGAGGAAAGCACAGAACGGAGAGCTAAGCGTTCTGGGGTCCTCCGAGCTGCAGAATCGCCGTGCTGAATGTTTCCCCAAACCTATAAGGTGGTGAGTATTGCCAGATTCCTCCTCCGTGCTTTCCAGGAGGGGAGATCACAGGCTACTGACTGCACCCGACGTGCCGTTACCCAGCAGAAGGCAGACGGGCAGTGCAAGCTCGGCTCCCTCCTTTATCGCATTTAAAGAGACAGACCCTTAAACTGAAATAAATCAAGAGACACTACAAGGAGCAAAAAAGGCAAGAAAATAAACCAAACAAAAACTAACTATTATTGTCCTAAGCCCCAAAGTGAGCCCTGAGCAGGCTCACACCGCCTCCTGCTGCAAGGAGACTGGACACACTGGGGGGCTGATGGGAGCTCCAGCAGTATACATCCTGACAGGGGAAAGATTTGATTGGTCCAGTCTCCTTGCTGCAGGAGGAGGTGCACTACCCTGATGTGGAGGACTAAACTGGAGGACCGCTCAGGAACTTGCTGAATACTGCCTAAATGGAATCAGTGCTGACTGATCTCTACGATCACTGTTGTTCTCAAAAGGGAAGTGGAGGGAAGTGGGGGAAAGAGCCTCCCTTTGGGGAAGGGACCCTGCCCGCCGGGTGTAACATCTCAGGCCTGCTGCTCCAGGCCCTCAGCAGAGTCAGGCCAGGGACATGGATGCAGCACTGTATGGTCTGCTCAAAGCTGGATCGCCTCCACAAGTCACCTACTGTCCTGATCTATATTTTACTCTTTTTGGTTTTATGGTAAACTAAGCCGTCCAGTGAAGTCCAGGGCACCTAGGAGCGTAGACACTCTCCATCTGCTGGAGAATGAGAAATACTGGCTTGGGAATTTCAGTGCAGGACCCTTATAGGGCGACGTCAAACCAGTGGTTCTCAGTCTCCACCTGCTGGTAAGCAGACATAACCCATGTGTCTGGACTGGACGAGACGGATGATTAGGAACTTAAATTACAGTTTAAAATGATCATTCATCTTTTGTATAATTTTAAAGACCAGTAATAGACTTGTTATGTAAGAGACACACAAATCTCTTTGCAAAAAATGAAAGGAAATATGTATTTAGTATAATTAGACCATTTAACTAGTTTCTGGTGATCCTATTCAATAAAGCATCCCAAATATAAATCATTGACTATAAAGTGAACATTTTAATGGTCAAGAAAGTATTTTATGAAGAGAACATATGCTTTATGATTTCACATGATGCACTTATGAATCAGATACATAATAGGAAAGTTTGCACAACACTAGCCCAACTGAGACAAGGGTACTAGAGAACCTGAGAAGTTCCAGTCATTCGATCCAGTTGCTGTCCAGGAGTATCAACATTTTTGTCCCGCCCCCCCACTCCCCAGCACCTCCCATATTTAGCATAATAAACTTAAGTAAACTGATAAGAAGTTGAGTACTTGCATATCACTATATCTGATAAGCAGAGTAGCACAGAACTGCAAGATTATCATTGCTATTGAACACTGAGAGAGATGGAATGCTAGCCTTATGCCATCTAGCCCTATACAATGCATGTCACATGACAATTGTTGGGTTCATCCAGAAAAAGTACACTGAAGATGTCATTAAAAAACGTTGTGTGATATTGGCAGGCTCTAGTACAATCTGGGTTGAAGTTCACCTCCAGGATCTGAGGCTGCATAATCCGTTTTCCTAAAAAAAGGGAAAAAGAAATGTTGCAGTTTGTTATGCAATAATTCAAACTCATCAGCACATACTCTACTTCTCATTGTGTTTATAAAATGTTTAACTAGTCTCCAGATTTCATCAAGATTTCTGCAAAAATATACAAACATTTAGAGCAGTGGTGCCTAACCTATGGATTCACAGATCTTTGGGGATCCATGGACTATTACAAGGGATCTACAGGACACAGAAAAAAAAAAATAGACAGGCTAGTGGGGAAGACATTGGTAGAGACTGGCTAGGCCCGCAGGGGTTCTCAACCCTGTCCTCGGGACCCACCTAGCCAGTCGGGTTTTCAGGATAACCACAATGAATATGCATGGAAGAGATTTGCATAAAATGGAGGCAGTGTATGCAAATCTCTCTCATACATATTCATTGTGGTTATCCTGAAAACCCGACTGGCTAGGTGGGTCCCGAGGACAGGGTTGAGAACCCCTGGGCTAGGGGAAGAGAGACCGGAGGGGAATTACCTGGGGTGGGGGAGGGGGAGGGAGACATACTAAGAACATAGATATTCCATACTGGGTCAGACCAAGGTCCATCAAGCCAGTATCCTGTTTCCAACAGTAGCCAATCTAGGTCACAAGTACCTGTCAGGTTCCTAAACAGATACACAGATTCTACATTGCTTATCCCAGTGTAAGCAGTGGATTTCTCTGGTCCTCCTTAATAAAGGTTTATGGACTTTTCCTCCAGGAACCTGTCCAAATCTTTTTTAAATCCAGCTACACTAACAGCTTTTATTACAACTTCCAGTAATGAAGTCCAGAGTTTGATTGCGCGTTGAGTGAAAAAAATATTTTCTCCTATTAGTTTTAAATGGGCTACATTGTAGCTTCACTGCATGCTCCCTAGTCTTTCTACTTTTTGAAGGAGCAAAAAAAAAAAAAAAACCCAAAAAACTACCCCAATCTATAATACGTTTATCTGTTCCATTTCATTCATTATTTTATAAACCTCTATCATATCTCCCTCAGCCATCTTTTTCCCAAGTTTAGGAGCCCTAACCTTTTAAGCCTTTCATCATAAGGGTATCCTTTCATCTCCTTTACCGTCTTGGTGGCTCTTCTCTGTACCTTTTCTAATTCTGCCATATCCTTTTCAAGATGAGATGACTTGAACTGTACACAATATTCAATGTGTGGTCGCAACATGGAATGATAGAGGCATTATAATATCCTTTATTTGGTGGGGACGAGCTTTGGCAGAGAGCCAGACTAGTAGAGGCATAAAAGGGAAGGGAGATCAGAGGGCTAAGGGGGACAGGCGTAGCACCAAGAAGAGGCGATCCAGGAAGAGTGGTGGGGAAGGGATCCACACAATTAAAAAAGTTCAGAACCTCCAATTTAGAAATTAGTATAAATAAGGGCATCTGCAGGAAACTTCTCACACAAAAACACCAGCCCCCAGAAAAGCAAAAAGGATGTGCAAAAAATAGCCTAACAGCTAGACTACAGAGTAAAACCAGCTGCACTATCGGTTTTAGTGTCTTCTAGCAAGATGGCCCTTCCCTAAAGTCTGGACAGTAAAACTGCCTCCCAAGCTGCCAGCTCTGAAAACAAGCACTTTACTGTACAGACTTATGAAATCATTACCATAGGCTAAACAGCAGCTCTCAAAAGCATATGATCTGATTAGAAGTCAAAAACACAAAGCACGGTTGTTGGTCCCTGCATTTTGGCCAAACAGAGATTAAGGGTAATGCCCAGAAAATGATCTTTCCCAAGACTGCTTAAGTTTCCAATTCATACTTAATAATACTCATTCACAACTTTTTAAATATCTATTTGTACCTGAATGTAACTTGCCTTGAACTACTACTGGAAAGGCTTGAGCTACAAAACGTAGTTACTCACCTGTAACAGGTGTTTTCCAGGGACAGCAGGAATCAGTCCTCACATATGGGTGATGTTGGTGCCGACGGAGCCCCCACGGAAGCATCTCCCCAGCTTTCAAAGAAAGCATTTGGGAGATGCACCAAGCATGTGTGGTTCCCTTCTTGTCCAAGGGTACCATCTTGCCTCAGTCTAATGACATAGCTAAGATGGCAAAAAAATAAAATATGGTAAAGGAACAACTCCAAGGGAAGGAGGGAGGGTTGTAAGGACAGATTCCTGCTGTCCCCAGAGAATACCTGTTACAGGTGAGTAACTACACTTCCTCCAGTAACAAGCAGAAGTTAGTCCTCACATATGGGACTCCTCAGCTACAGGCTACTGAGAACATGTAAAAATGCCATGGCGATCTGCAAAGGGTGAGCCATGATCAACAGCAGTTGAGTCCCTACTGAGAGACTCTCGCAATACCCATTTGTCCGGCACAGAACCAGCACTCTGGTAGCCTGAACACAGAAGGGTAGGAGGCAGGAGTTGCCTACACCCTGAAGAGATTACAGAGTATGGCCTGGCCAAAGCTGCTGTCCCGTCGGGGACTCCCTCTCCAGGCAGTACTGAGCTGCGAAAATATGGACCGAAGACCAGGTGGCGGCCCGGCAGATTTCCATCATGGGGATAGAACGCAGATTTGCCACAGAAGTAGTGATAGCCCCGACACGGTGCGCAGTGACCTTCTGGTCCAATGAAATCCCCTGCTTGCTCATAGGCAAGGGTAATGCAGTCTGCCACCCAAGCGGACAGAATTTGCTTAGTCACTGGAACCCCCAGACGGCTGGGATCATAGGATACGAAAAGTTGTGGTGCTTTGCGGTGGCTCCGAGTTCATTGCAGATAGAAGGTCAGGGATCTCTTACAATCCAGAGTATGGAGAACAGTCTCCACCCTACTGTGAGGCCTCAGAAAGAAGGTGGGGAGCATCACTTCCTGGTTGAGGTAGAATGGGGACACCACCTTTGGCAGAAACCTGGGGTGTGTAGAATCTCATGTAGGGCGGCTCTGCCATCCAAGCCTGGAGCTCACTGACTCTGCAGCTGATGCGAGTACAAACCAGGAAGGCAACCTTCCAGGAGAGGTACCGCAAGTGGCAGGTAGCCAGAGGCTCAAATGGTCAAACAGAGGCTTAGTGAGCTGTGAGAGCATCACATTGAGATCCCTCTCTGCCGCTGGAGGGTGGACGAGGGGGAGGGAAGGAGTGGTTTGAATAACATGAGGTCCTGCAGGAACTGAGACACAAGGTGCTGAGCAGAGAGGGACTTTCCTTCGATGGAATGGTGATACGCTGCGATGGTGCTCATCTGACAGAATTGGACTTTAGTCCCACCTGCGACAGGAGGAGCAGGTACTGGAGTATCACTTGTACTGAGCAGGAGAATGGGTTTGTCCATCTTTCTGCACACCAAACCGAGAACTGGCACCACTTGAAGGCATACGCCCTTCTTGTGGAGGCCTTATGAGATGCCAGAAGAATCTCTTTCATGTCCTGTGGGAGGTTTGAAGGGGGCTAACACTACCCTTTCAGCAGCCAAGCCATGAGTGAGATGGACCTCAGGTTGGGGTGTAGGAGAGAGCCCTACTCCTGTAAAAGTAGCCCTGGGGTTTGGCCAAGCGGAATCGATGTTGCCACCGCCAATAGAGAGAGAAGCAATGGGAATGAGGGCTGCTTGGGCCACCAAGGAGCTATCTGCTAGACCTTGAATAAAGTCTTGGCGACCAGCAGTGTCAGTGGGAAGGCGTAGAGAAGGCCTTCTGTCCATGGAATGAGGAATGCATCCACTGCCACCCGGGACGGATGCGGCTGGCAGGAGCAGAATCGGGGCAACTGCGTGTTGTCTGGATGATGAACAGGTCGATCAAGGGGCTGCCCCAGACACAAAACAGCCGCGAGGCTACTACTGGATCCGGGCACCACTCATGTGGCTGGAGGACTCTGCTCAGTTTGTCTGCCAGAGCATTGTCCTGGCCCGTGAGGCTGACCGCCCTTAGAAGCATCGCCCTGCATGCTGCAAAGGAGTAGAGGGCTACCGCCTCCTGGCGGAGAAGGTATAACCCTGTTCCCCCTCGTTTGTTCATGTAGGACATTGTGACCTGATTGTCAGTCTGGATCAGCACAGAGTGGTGCTGCAGCTGGTGGTGGAAGGCTTGGAGAGCTAGGAATATCACCCAGAGCTCTAGCAGGTTGATTTGCAGCCGGGATTCCCTCTGGGACCAGTCACCTTGCGTCTGGAGGCCCTCACAATGTACTCCCCAGCCTATTAGGGAGGTGTCCGTGGTGAGGAAGTCTGGAGGTAGGTGCCTGGAAGGGCATCCCGGCCTGAAAGTGACGTGGAATCTGCCACCATCCCAGGGAGTCCGTCAGCTGGCGGTCATTTTCACTGTCCCTGAGCCTGCCTGTGGCTTGTGTCCACTAAGAGCGGAGGCACCACTGGGCTGCCCTCATGTGCAGGCGGCCATATGGGGTCACAAGCACCATAGAGGCTATGTGTCCCATCAGGCGGAGAAAAGCCAGGCAGGTAGCGTCCGGGGTCGGTGTGACTCTGTGGCTAACTCCCTTAGGCATTCTAACCTCTCCTGAGGGAGGAAGGCTTTTGCCCATAGGGTATCTAGTTGTGACCCTATGAACTCTAGGCACTAGGCCAGAGTGAGGTGGTACTTGGTGACGAGGCCAGACCAAAGGGCAGCACCCTGTATTGGTAGTGCTGTCCTCCCCACCAAGAAATGGAGGTATTTTCTGTGGCTGGGGTGAATTAGGATGTGCATGTAGGCATCCTTTAGGTCTAAGGAGCATAGCCAGTCTCCCTGCTGGAGGAATGGCAGCAGTGTCCCAAGGGAGAGCATTTTGAACTTCTCACTGACCAGAAACCTCTTGAGCTCTCGCAGGTCCAGGATGGGCCTGAGGCCCCCTGTCCTCTTGGGGACGAAGAAATACCTGACGCCTGTGCCCCTGAGATGTTTTGGCACTGGCTCCACTGCCTTGTCCTGGATTAGGCCTGCTAGCTCAGTGAGAAGCAGGGTCTGGTGAAGGAGGGGTCTGGTGGGCTCTCCTGAGAAGTACGAGGATGGAGCCCACTGTAGGTGGAGGAGGTAGCCCTCCTCGACCACTTGTAGCACCTAGGTATCGGAGTGGCTGTAGCACCCAGGTATCGGTGATGGCTGTCCACCTGTGAGCAAACAGGGCTAGGTGCCCCCCTGTGGGTTGCAGAGGACCCCCTGGGGGAGAGGAGGTCGTGCCCAGGCAGTAAAAAGCTCCCCCAGGATGGGCTGGGGCAAGCGCCTGGGACTTCGGAGTCTTTTGCTTTCGGAACCATGTCCCTGGCCTTTTTGCTGCTGGCCATGTTGAGGGGCCAAGGTGGCCTAGAAATGCAGGGTACTGACAAAGCCCCCCCCCCACCCTTCTTCCTCAGGAAGAAGGGCTTCTTCCCCGGGGCTTTCTTCTGGGGTTGCACGAAGTCTTCTTCAAGAGCCTGGTTCTCATCAGGAACTGGGCTTCTATCTCTGCAGCCTTGTCTACCATGGGTTTCCCGAATAGGTTCTCTCCTATGCAGGGGACAATCAATCAGTTTGTCCTGCATCCATTGCTCTAGGTCAGATAACTGCAGCCATGCTTGGCGTCATGCCCTGATGCCTACGGCGACCATCCTGGCCGAAAACCTGAAGCCATCGTACGCTGCTCAAGACAAAAACTTCAGTCTTTCACCGCAGAGGTCAGGGTTCCCCCTCGAGGCCTGCCAAAAATCCATCAAGCTCCTTTGACAGTTCCTTCAGGTACATGCCGATATAGAGCTGATAGGACTGGATCCAGAAAGTTAGCATTGAGCCCTGAAAGGCCTTCCGGCCGAGGGTATTGAGTGTTCGGGCCTCCCTGCCGGGTGATACTGATGAATGAGATTTTTTGCTTTAGAGCCAACTCATGGCTGACTCCACAACCATCAAGCTGTGGTGAAGCTGGGTCTTTTGGAACCCAGGGCTTTGGCATACCCGGTACATGGCATCGAGGTGCCTACTGACGATTGGTACAGACGCCAGTGTTTCCCACATCCAGAGGCGGCGGCAGTCGAGGATTGGGGCACCGGGACCATAAGGGTTACTTTAGGGGGGGTACCCTGTATTGGGGTATCTTCAATTCCTCGATTTGTGAGTCCTCCTCGGCCTTAGTCTTAATAGTGAGAGCCATGTCTATGTCCCGCACAAAATTGAGGAAAGCGACATCCTCGGGCAGGGAACGGCATCAGGGGAGACGGGTCCAAGGGCACATCTTGGTGTCACCTTGTGTCTGGGGACTCTTCGTCCTCTGTCTCCCATTTGGACTCGAAGTCAGAATATAAGTCCAATGCCATGCGATCAACTTGGTCGAGATCTGCGACCTCCGGAGGATCTATGGTCTGAGCCACAGGTGCTCACTGGGGAGGACTGGTGCCCCGAAGAGCAGGACCAGGACGTCATCAGGTGTCAGGGGCTCTCTTGAGGCCGGTGGCACTTGAGGACCGGCTTGACGTTTGGGAAAGCCCTCGATGTCGAGGGTCCCATCATCAGGGCAGATGAGCTGGACATAAACACCTGCTGCATGGCCACGAGGGCAGATATACTGCTTTCTAAGGCTGCCATTCTGGTCGCCATACCAGTTGGCTCTGCAGCTTTCGACGTGGTCACTGAGGGCTTCAGGCCCGGCATTGATACTGTTGAGGGGAAGTCTTCGATGAGGATGGCCTCAGAGGTCTGAGGCCGGTTGCAGGTGCAGATGACTCCTTGTGGGGCAGCTTGGAAGGCCGCTCCTGCTCAGACTCCTCAGACTCGCACCTGTGACTGCAGGGCCTGGGGTGGGTTTCCCCATCTTCCTAGGCTCACCTTCCGAGGCAGTCTTCAAGGGTTTTGCTCCTCTTATGCTCCACCTCTGGCAATTTCCGCTTGGAGGAATCGCAGCCGCGGGACTCCGAACAGGCTCTGGCTTCACAGGGCACCAAGGTACTGAAGGGGGCCCTGGAGCGTGGTGACTCCATCATGGTGTCGGACTTCTGAAAATTTTTTTTCCTGCTACTGATGACGACTGTAAGGCCTTAGAGGTCATAGTTCTGAGTCTGAGTTGTTATGCTCCAGGCCGAGGCACTGGGGGACAGCAGTCGTGCGAGTCTATGAGCGACATCATTTTGTCCTATCGGTTGCACTTCTTGAAGCCACTGGAGCCCATCGGAAAAAGAGGTTCCCCGCCGCCTGGCAGGGGTCCAAGGCCTTTGGCTGAAAAAGGGAACGAATGCCAGTTAAGGGACATCGCGATAAAAAAGGAGAAAATGAATGAACGAATCAGAGGAGCGATGCTGAGGAGAGCTGGTTCGGGGGTGGGAAGGAACCGGTAAGCAAACCGGACAAAATGCAAAAAACCCCACATTTTTTCCATGGGAAACTGGACAACGTCTGAAGGGCTCTGTGGAAAAAAGGAGACTGAGACAAGATGGCACCCTTTGGTGGGAAGGGGACCATGCATTCGTGGTGCATCTCCCAAAGGCTTTCTTTGAAAGCTGGGGAGAGGCTTCCGCGCAGGCTCTGATGTCACCCATATGCGAGGACTGACTTCCTGCTTGTTCCTGGAGAAAAGGATGTAACTGAATATCTTACTGTCTACATAACAACATAGTAAATGATAGCAGATAAAGACCAGCATGGTCCATCTAGTCTGCCCTGCAAGGTGGCATGGGCAAGGCTGGCCCCTCTTACTGGGCGGCCCCTAGGGTGGCAGATCTCTGTGGGCGATACAGAATGCAGCAGTCCATGTGCTTCAGTACACCTGGCCTGCCGCTTCAGACCCCCCCCCTCCAACAGGAAGTTGTGTCAGAGGAGGTCAGAAGCAGCAGTGCATGTGTGCCAAAGCACATACCCTGCCACAGGCTGCTGCACCCTGCCAAGTCGTTCCCCCACCAGTGGCAGCAGGGGAGTGGCGGCTCGGTGCAGGGGGGAGGCGGCGTGGCTCGGGAGAGGGGGGGCGGCACAGCCTGGGCTTCTGCCTGGGCCAGCAGAAACCCTTGGGCCAGCCCTTAGCATGTGTTGTACTTGTCGCTTCATGTGGCCACACTCCTCTAATTTTTGAAGTGTAAAAGTTATTAAGGTTTACTAGTGATTGCATCCTATTACTATAGAGATCTTCTGTGTCTGTGGTGGTGATCACAAAGGCATGGGACAGTTTTTGTCCCTATACATTCACTGGGAGGGCATTCCAGGCATCCACCACCTCGAAAGAGTATTTCCTGATGTTGCTTTTAAGTATTCCTCCTTGCAACTTCATTTCATGTTCTCTAGTTCTACAGCTTCCCAGCACTCAGGAGGCTAGTACAGGGTCAGGTTTAAGATTTTAGCAGAATCCAAAGAGTGGAGCAGGGGAGGTGGTTCACAGAACTTAAAAAATTGGAGAACCAGAAGGCCACAATGCCATCCCCTTTTAAACAACACATACACACACTCAATGTAAAGAGGATTTTAATTGAGAAAGACAAGTAACAGAAGGGTAACTGGTCATTACAAGTATTTCTCTTTCATACTTCTGCATTAGGGTAAGGAGTTTGAAACAATGTAGTGTCGGGTTGGAAGTGATCATGAGAAGTTGGGTTGAACAGTGGTTATAAGAAGTTGATAATTTAATGACACTGTAAAATTAGAATTACTAAAATCATAATTCATTATTTTTGAACAATTGGCAAAATATGAACATGATATTAAAATGGATTTAGTGCTAAGCTAGCATTGTTATTGTTAGTGTAAACACCATGGTCCAACAAAAATGAACGATTACAGAACACCTTTTGACTTTGGATGGACTAATATAAGATCAAATTCAGGAAAAAAAGCTTGTATGTTTGAATGGTAGTCACAATTTAATGTAAAGAGTAAGCAGTTACTCACCTGTAGCAGGTGTTCTCCATGGACAACAGGAAAAGTCCTCACATATGCATGACATCATTTGATGGAGTTCCACACAGCAGCATTCCCAAAAGCTTCTAAAGGGAGCTTAACTCAACCGCACCTGCACATGCCTTCCTGCTTACTGCTGTGGCATCTTCTTATCCTTCTCCTCAGCTAGTAATATGACTTAAGATAATTCAACTCCAAGAGGAGGAGGGAGAGTTGTAAGGACTTTTCCTGCTGTCCATGGAGAACACCTGCTACAGGGTGAGTAGCTTCAATTTCTCTGAGGACAAACAGGAAGAAAAAAAGAAAAAAAGAAAAAGAGTCCTCGCATACCGGAATACCTAGCTACAGGTTCCTAGGAACAGAAAATGGGAGAATACACCCAGCTGGTGCCAACATGCTATTATATTTTGTTTTATGAAACGATTTCTTTAAGGAAGCCTGAACAGAAAGAAATGAGCCTAGGGAGTAGAGTTAAATAGTAACATACATAGTAACATAGTATATGACGGACGATAAAGACCATCATGGTCCATCTAGTCTGCCCAGCAAGGTGGCAAGAGTAGGTGCACCTGCTTCTCTGTGCAGGTCACTGCTCCCCCCATGCCTTTGTTTAGGGGTGTTCCCCCGGCTCCATGCAGGTCACCCTTATTTGTTGAAATAGCAGACAGTTAAGGTTATTTTGATTTTATCCTATTGCTATAAAATTATACTCCCCGAAAAGATTCTGTAGTACTGATTGACTGAATCTGCTGTCATATTGGGAATTCCCATCCAGATAGTAGTGAGAAATAAAAGTGTAAACCAAAATCTATGTTGCAGCTTTACACATCTCCTCCATGGAGGCTGAGCGCAAGTGGACCACAGACACAGTCATGGCTCTGACATTATGAACCATGGCATGACCCTCAAGGCTTAGGCCTGCCTGGCATAAGTGAAGAGAGATGTTTTGAGTTTCAGGAGGGTCTTAGCAATGAGAGATATTAGAGGATATGTGTAAAAGAACACCCTTCTCCCACTCAAGGAGGAGTGCATCCGAGAATAGTTTGCTGTGTGTTCCCATCCTTAGGGGTGGCAAAGAAATTAATCGAGGGGGTGCTTCACTCCCAAACTATGTGGTGCGCCACCTCCTTATTCAGGGTTCATTGTATAGTTGAAGGACTCAGCTCAGTCAGTCTACCAGGCAGATTGGTGACTCTCAGCTGCATCCCGTAAGAGATGGCAAAGTTCCACAGTATGATCATTTCCCAGCACGAGAGGTACAACTCTGTTCCTCCCTACTTGTTGATGTAAAACATGGTAACCTGGTCGTCACTTTGGATTAGAACAAATTTGATTTGGCAACTGATCTCTGAAAGCCCTCAGAGCATTTGCTATTGCTCTTAGTTCCAAGAAATTGATCTGATGGAGATACTCTTGGAGGGAACAGTTCACCTGGGTGTAGAACCCATTTACTTGAGCTCTCATCCCAGTTTGGATGCATCTGTCATTAGACGTTTTTGATGGGGAGGAATTTGAAATGGTTGACCCTTGGCTAGATTATGCTGAATAGTCCACCAGGTTAGAGACTGAACTAGTGAATGAGTAATAGATAGATCATCATTTAGCTTTCCAGTGGCTTGAGTCCACTAAGTGCTCAAAGTCCATTGAGCTTGTCTCATATGGAGATGTACCAAAGGTGAATGGTTGAAACCATGTGGCCTAGCAGTCTCAACATGGTATGAGCTGGCATTTGAACTTCCTGCACTATCAGTCTAGATAGTCTGTTGTGTGGTAGGAACAACTTTGCCTGAGGTGTGTCAAGCAGAGCTCCGATAAACTCCAATTGTTGGGAGGGACGAAAGTAGGATTTTGGATAATGGATTATAGACACTAAGATATGCCATACTGGGTCAGACCAAGGTCCATCAAGCCCAGTATTCTGTTTCCAACAGTGGCCAATCTAGGTCATATGTAACTAGCAGTTTCCCCAAGAGACAAGTTCCACAATGCTTGTACTGGGTCAAGCATTGATATCTTCGGTCACTTCTTAATAATGGTTTATGGACCTTTCCTCCAGGAACTTGTCCAAACCTTTTTTAAAACCCAGCTACACTAACAGCCTTTACTACATCCTCCGGTAACAAATTCCAGAGTTTGATTACACGTTGAGTGAAAAAATATTTTCTTTTATTAGTCTTAAATAGTTTACCCTGTAGCTTCATTGCATGTCCCCTAGTCTTTTTATATTCTGATAAGGTAAACAAATCGATCTACGTTTACCCGTTCCACTCCGTTCATTAATTTATAGACTTCTATCATATCTCCCTTCAGCCGTCTCTTTTCCAGGTTAAAGAGCCCTAACCTTTTTAGCCTTTCTTCATAGGAGTATCCTTCCATCCCCTTTACCATTTTGGTGGCTCTTCTCTGTACCTTTTCTAAAATCGCTATATCCTTTTTAAGATACGGCGACCAGAATTGCACACAAATATTCAAGGTGCGGTCTCACCATGGAACGATATAGAGGCATTATAATATCTTTTGTTTTATTTTCCATTCCTTTCCTTATCATACCTAGCATCCTATTTGCTCTCTTGGCCGCCGCTGCACACTGGGCCGAGGGTTTTAACATGGTATCCACAATGACGCCTAAATCTTTTTCCTGGGTGGTGGTTCCTAATGTGGAACCTTGCATCGTGTAACCATAGTTTGGGTTGTTCTTCCCTAGGTGCATAACCTTGCACTTGTCCACATTAAATTTCATCTGCCATTTTGATGCCCAGTCTTCCAATTTATCAAGATCCTCTTGCAATTTTTCACAATCCTCTTGGGTTTTAACAACTTTAAATAGTTTTGTGTCATCTGCAAATTTGATAACCTCACTCGTTATTCCACTTTCCAGGTCATTTATGAATATGTCAAAAAGCAGCGGACCCAGCACAGATCCCTGGGGTACACCACTATTCACCTTTCTCCATTGGGAAAATTGGCCATTTAGCCCTACCCTCTGGTTTCTATCTTTTAACCAGTTATTAAAAGAGGGCTGCTACACAGTACCCTGTCTTGTGCTGCTGAGGTAAGCTATATTCTGATTTGATTTAAATTATAGCTCTTAGCTGCTGCTAGGCTCTAACTTCTTATGAAATTTAAACTACAAGCTCTCTGCTGGGTTCTAAATTTAACCAGAAAGCTCTTTTCTGTGTTTTAAATTGAAGCTAAAAGTAATTTGCTGATGCTAGGCCCTGAGTGACTATTAAATTTAGACTACAAGCTCTCTGCTGGGTTTGAAATGTAACCAGAAAACTCTTTTCTGTGTTTTAAATTTAAGCTAAAAGTACTTTGCTGACACTAGGCCCTGAGTTACTATTAAATTTAAACTACAAGCTCTCTGCTGGGTATGAAATGTAACCAGAAAGCTCTTTTCTGTGTTTTAAATTTAAGCTAAAAGTACTTTGCTGATACTAGGCCCTGAGTGACTATTAAATTTAAACTACAAGCTCTCTGCTGGGTATGAAATGTAACCAGAAAGTTCTCCTCTGTGTTTTAAATTTAAACTTAAACTGCTGCTACTAGGCCCTGACTTATTTAACAAAAATTGTGGATTCACAGATTAATTAGCTTTAATACAAAGAATTCCTTTTAGAAAATTACCAGAAGTATATACTCACAGTTGCAGATCTCTCTCCAGAAGTAACAGTCCCTTTTTCTAGTCCTTCAAGACAAGGACTAGAAAAAGGCCAAGACAAGGCCTTTGACCAAGTGTCTTGGCCTTTTCTCTTTCAGGTAATGGAAAGAATGGGGTTGGGAGAAGAATTCATGGGTTGGGTACAAGCCTTTTACCGCAATCCAAAAGCTTGTGGGCAGGTCAATGGAGCGTACTCAACTTTTCTCGAGCAGGGGAGGGGGACGAGGCAGGGCTGCCCTTTGTCACCTCTACTGTTTGCGCTGTCAGTAGAGCCGTTCGCGGAAAGGGTAAGAGAGCGAGCAGATCTGAGGGGGATAACAGTAGGGAAGAATGAAAGAGTAGTTACTCACCTGTAACAGGTGTTCTCCAGGAGCAGCAGGAATCAGTCCTCACATATAGGTGACGTCAGCGCCGACGGAGCCCTCATGCGGAGCATTTCCCCAGCTTTCAAGGAAAGCCTTTGGGAATGCAGCGCGCATGCGCAGTCCCCTTCCCGCCCAAGGGTGCCATCTTGCTCAGTCTGATGACATAGCTAAAAGACAACAAAAAAATCAAAATGAAGGATATGACTGCAACTCCAGGGGAGGAGGGAGGGTCGTGAGGACTGATTCCTGCTGCTCCTGGAGAACACCTGTTACAGGTGAGTAACTACGCTTTCTCCAGGACCAAGCAGGAAGTCAGTCCTCACATATGGGACTCCCCAGCTCTAGGCTACCGGGAACCTTAAGCTGAAAAAAATGGCTCCCTCTCAAGAGCCTCAGCATTTGTGATAAGAATATCCTCTGAGAACACCCCCGTATGGTAGCCCAACACAAGGACCAGAGGGTAGGAGTTGCCTAAACCTCAAAGAGATTACAGAGTAGCGCCTGTCCGAAAGCACTATCCCTTCGGGACTCTCTCTCCAGGCAGTAATGGGCTGCAAAAGTCTGGCTTGAAGACCAAGTTGCGGCCCGGCAGATGTCTGCCAACAGAACAGAGCGGAGATGAGCTACTGACACGGCTTTCGCCCCGACATGGTGGGCCGTGACTCGACCCTGCAAGGGGAGTAGGTCGGCTGCCTTATACGTCAGGCGATACAATCTGCTACCCAAGTGGACAATGTACGCTTGGAGACAGGTAACCCCATCTTATTAGGGTCAAAGGAGACGAAGACCTGAGTAGCCCTTCGATACCCCCGCATACGTTCTATGTAAAAAGACAACGCCCTCTTACAGTCCAGGGTATGCAAGACTGTTTCAGCCCGGCTGGTATGCGGCCTGGGAAAAAAGGTCGGAAGAACCACCTCCTGGTTGAGGTGGAAAGAGGAGACCACTTTTGGAAGGAACTTGGGATGGGTCCGTAGGACCACCCTGTTCCTATAGAACCATGTGTACGGTCTATCAGAAACCAGAGCTTGTAGTTCACTCACACGTCTGGCCGAGGTAAGAGCCACCAGGAAGAGCGCTTTCCAAGAGAGGAAGCGCAAATTGCAAGTAGCCATCGGCTCAAACGGTGGGCGAGTAAGTTGCTGCAAGACCACGTTCAAATCCCACTCAGTCGCCGGTGGACGAACCGGAGGCTTAAGAAGAAGCAGACCTCTGAGAAATCGGGACACCAAGGGGTGAACTGACAGACTGTCCTTCCACCGGTGAGTGGTGTGCTGACAGAGCACTGAGGTGGACCTGAACAAAGTTAGACTTAAGGCCTAGGTCTGACAGGTGAAGTGGATACTGCAGTACTACTGGCACAAAGCAAGAGAAAGGATCTTCATTGCGCTGAGCACACCATACCGTAAACCTATGCACTTGAGGGCATAGGACTTTCTGGTGGACTGCCTCCCAGAGGCCAAGACCACCTCCTCAACCTCCTTAGGTAGACGTAAGGGAGCTAGCACTATCCTTTCAGCAGCCAGGTCATCAACTTGAGGGACCTGAGATTGGAATGCAGAAGGGAACCCTGCTCTTGAGACAGGAGATCGTGTTGCAACCCCAGAGGGAACGGAGTTTCCACCGCCAACTGCAGCAGAAGTGGAAACCAGGGCTGCTTCGGCCATCTGGGGGCTACCAGAATCACCGAGGCCTTGTCCCGGAGAATCTTGAACAGAGTTTGGGCTACCAGGGGCGTGGGAGGAAACGCATACAGGAGGCCTGTAGATCAAGAGATCAGAAAAGCATCTGCTGCCATCCTCAGGGGATGCGGCTGTCTGGAGCAAAACCTGAGCAGCAGACGGTTTAGTGGACTTGCAAAGAGATCGATGGATGGAAGTCCCCAGCGGAGGAAGATCTGCTGGACCACCAATGGATTCAACTGCCATTCGTGAGACTGGAGAATCCTGCTTAGTTTGTCTGCTAGGAAATTCTCCTGACCAGGTAGATAAACTGCTTTGAGAAACATGCTTTGTTTGACTGCAAAGGAGCAAAGGGCCAATGCCTCCTGACATAGGAGCCTGGACCCCGTGCCCCCTTGTTTGTTCACATAGAACATTGCCACCTGATTGTCCGCCTGAACTAGGACATACTGGTGAGAGAGGGCATGAGAAAACTTTTGTAGAGCTAAGCGGATTGCTCGCAGCTCCAAAAGATTGATTTGCTGCATGGCCTCCCGAAGAGACCACAGGCCTTGAGTGCACATGCCCTGGCAATGTGCACCCCAGCCCTTTAAGGAAGCATTGGTCGTCAGCACCCTTGTGTGTGCTGGAGCCTGAAAAGGTACCCCTCTGAGAAGGTTTGGGAGATGTATCCACCACTGCAAGGAGTCCAAAAGTGGTTTGGACACCTTTACTCTGTCTCGGAGGTCGCCTGTGGCCTGCATCCACTGATCTTTGAGGCACCATTGAGCAGCCCGCATGTGCAGACGGGCATTCTGAGTCACATGTACCGTGGATGCCATGTGGCCCAGGAGCCGCAGGTAGTGCCTGGTGGAGACATGAGACTTGCTTTGGAACTGGTTGGCCAAGTCTATCAGTCTGTGGGCCCTGTCTTCGGGCAAGTAAGCTCTTGCCTGAAGGGTGTCTAAGCTTTCCCCTATAAACTCTAGGTTCTGAGAGGGGAGCAAAGTGGACTATGCGTAGTTTATGACAAAGCCCAGATGCTGAAGAAGAGAAACAGTGCGAAGAGTGGCTTGTCGGGCCTCCTGGAGAGACTGGCCCCTGATGAGCCAGTCATCCAGGTATGGGAAGACAAAAATTCCCTGATTCCTGAGATAAGCCGCCACCACCGCCAGGCATTTGGTGAAAACCCTGGGGGCAGAGGTTAGGCCAAAGGGAAGTACCCTGTACTGAAAATGGTTTCCTCCCACCACAAATCTGAGATATTGTCTGTAGTCTGGATGAATGAGGATGTGAGTATAAGCATCCTTTAGGACTAAGGAGCATAGCCAGTCTCCCTGCTGGAGGTAGGGCAGCAGTATCCAAAGGGTAAGCATCTTGAACTTTTCCCTCTCCAGAAACTTGTTTAGGTTTCGCAAGTCTAGGATAGGTCAGAGGCCTCCTGTCCTTTTTAGAACCAGGAAGTACCTGGAGTAGAAGCCTTGCCCTTTCAGGTGGCGAGGCACCGGTTCCACCGCCTGTTCCTTTAGAAGACTTGCCATCTCCTGAAGGAGGAGGTTCCTGTGTAGAGGGAGTCTTGGAGGCTCCCCTGGATAGTAGGAGGGGGGTAGCTGTTGGACGTGGAGAATGTAGCCCTTTTGGACTATGCTCAGTACCCAGGTATCCCCTGTGATGGCTGGCCACCTGTATGCGTACAGGGTCAGCTGACCCCCCTGTGCTGAGTGGAGCCACCAGCGGAGGAGAGGCTATGCTGTGGAAGTCAAAACCACGCTCCCTGCTGTGCAGGAGCCGGAGCTGGCGGCTTGGGGGTCTTCTGCCTACGGGGCCCATGCCCCTGCCCCTTGGCCAGCTGGCCCGTTGGGGAGCTGGAGAGGCCTGATACTGAGGGCAGGATTTGTAGGCAGCACCCTTCCTCAGGAAAAAGGGCTTCTTTCCCGAGCCCTTCTTTTTTTGAGAAGGGGCAGAAGTCTTTCTGGACAGCCTTGTCCTGGTGAGAGTCTCAGTTTCGATTTCTGAAGCCTTTTCAGTCATGGGCTTACCAAATAGGTTGTCACCTCGGCACGGGACATGGACCAACTTGTCCTGCACCCATGACTCTAGGTCCGATGACTGTAGCCAGGCCTGATGGCGTGCACCGATGCCGGCCCGGCTACCCGGGCTGAAGCCTTGAAGCCAACATAGGCTGCTCGAGAGATAAACTTCGAGCACTCTCGGATCCCTGTCAACAAGGCTTTGAACCTCTGCAAGGGTTCCTCGGAGAGGCCAGCTGAGAACCCGGCAATCTCCTTTGCCAGGTCCTTTAAGTACATGCTCATATACAGCTGGTAAGTCTGGACACGGCAAGATAGCATAGAGCCCTGGAAGCACTTTCTACCGAGGGCATCCAGGTTCCAGGCCTCTCGGCTGGGGGGCACCAAGGAGTGCATCTTCTGACTCTTCAGGCGGTGCATGGCCGATTCCACAACCATGGAATTGTGCGGTTGCTGCGCCTTTTGGAACCCAGGACTCTTACAGACTTGATAAATGGAATCGACCCATTTGCTAAGAACCGGCACCAAGACTGGTGCCTCCCACATACGGAAGAGCAACCGTTCCAGCATCGGAGGAACCGGAACAGTAAAGGCTTCCTTCAGAGGAAAATCATACTGGATGGCATCGAGCTCCTCGGCTCGAGGCTCCTCCTCGGCGTCCACAGGGAATGCCAAAGCCTTGGCCATGTCCCTCACGAAATCCGAGAACCGGGTATCCTCCGGGGGGGGGGGGGGGGGGACCTTCACCGATGCTCGGACTCCAGGGAGTTCGAAGGGATGCACCGGGTCCAGAAGGTGTCAGGAGACTCCTTGTCCTCCGTCTCCCACGCCGACTCCTCCTCCGAGGAGTCGAGCTGCTCTGGCCGTGTGGGCCTCGGTGCCACCCGCCCTGACGCCGAGGGCACCGGCGTCGACAACCTCGGCCCTGCACGGGAGGTCGAGGGGAACCTTGAGCGAGGATCGACTTGAGACTTGATGGACTCGAGGATTGGCTCGGCCTCCGGGGTCAACTTAGACGTCGAGGTCCCGGTGATCGGGGCAGATGAACCGGTCAGACCGGCGATCAGCACCCGCTGCTGTTCCATGAAAGCAGCCAAGCTGCTCTCCAAGGCCGTCAGCCTGAGTCCAAGCACAGGAGACTCAGAAGCCCCCGACTCAGGCCCCGACGGTGTCGGGCCCGACCTCAGTTCTCCCGGAGAGTCCACGAGGACAACAGAACTTACGCGACTCGGGGACTCCGACTCTATGCGAGGTAGTTCGGACGGCCTCTCCGACTCTGAAAGCCCGGGGCGGCGGTCAGGGCTGCGTCACCTGGCCCTCGAGGACCCAGGGGCCTCCACCGACACCGCCCTCACAAGCTTCTTCTTCCATTTGTGCTCCCGGGTGGCAGACTCCCTTCTCAGAGGAACCACGACGGCGCTCGGGGTCAGACTCCCGAGATGTCGAGGCCTCTGACAAAGTCCAGGCCCGGCAGAAATGGACTCTGAAAAAATTCTCACACGTTGATGCTGACGGCTCCAAAGTGCCTTCGATGACATTTTGCCGCATGGGCCACAGATCAGCGGGTCATGGTTGGGCCCGAGGCATCGGAGGCAGCAGTCATGTGTGTCGGTGAGAGACATAAACGTTTCTTGCACCGATCACATTTTTTGAACCCATTGGCAGCCATCGGGGGAAAATGGGCCCCTGCAAGGTCAAAAGACCGGGCTGCCAGTGAAAATAACAGAAAAAGGCGCGAACGCTAGTCACGAAGGCCAAAAACCGAAAAACGAAATTCCGTACTCGATACCGGTGTACCGAGCCCAGGCGGGAAGGGGAACCGGCGTCGAACCGGATAAGAAAAAGCGAAAATTGCAGAAAAAAACCTACTTTTCCCGGGTGACACAAACTCACGGCCGCTGGGCTCTGTGGAAAAAGAAAGACTGAGCAAGATGGCACCTTTGGGCGGGAAGGGGACCGCGCATGTGCACTGCATTCTCAAAGGCTTTCCTTGAAAGCTGGGGAAATGCTCCGCACGAGGGCTCCGTCGGCGCCGACGTCACCCATATGTGAGGACCGACTTCCTGTTTGGTCCTGGAGAATATAGAATATCTTTGTTCGCGAACGATATTATTATGAGTGTGACCAGACCAGGGTTTACTTTACCATTATTGATGTAGGAATTAGAATAGTGGTTCTCAACCTTTTTTTACCGTGACCCCTTTTACCATTGGTCAACTTGTGATGACCCCCAATGATAAAATAAAATGTGTCTCTCTTCCTTTACCGTTAATGCATTGTCGCTGTAATCATTTGTTGAATTATTAATATATTATAGGCCTTTGCAATATGTTTTTATTTATAAAATTTACTTATTTAAACAACATTAATCACAATAACAAGTAACAATATTTGATTTCAAAATTATGATGATCTTGTAGTCAAATCACTAATATGAAATAAAATTATTTTTTCTACCTTTGTTGTCTGACCAATTTATTCTCTGATCATGCTGGTCCCGATCTGAGGCTTCTGCTTTCCTGTCTTCTCTTATCTCTCTTTCTGTGGTCTATGGCCATTTCTTATCTCTTCTTTTGTTTTCTTCACTTCTTTCCATCAGCCTATTTCCAGTCCCCTTCTAGTCCAAATACCATGGCAGCCCCTCTCAGCATCCACTCCCTTCCAGTCCCATTCTCCCATCCCCTCGCATCAGCCCATTTGTAGCCCTAGCCCCTAGTTTTCTTCCAAGGCCAGCAGCTCTATCCTCCCCTCCCCCACCATCAGCCCATTTCCAGTTGAAGCCTCCCCAATCAGCTCACTTCCAGAGCTAGTCCCTCCTCAACCCCATTACCAGTGCTAGGCTCCCCTAATCAGTCCTTTACGAGTCCTAACCCCCCATCAGTCCATTACCAGTCCCAACCCCCCATTGATCAGTCCATTCCCAGTCCTAGCCTTCCCTAATCAACCTATTACCAATTCTAGCCCCCCTCCCCAATCTGCCCATTACCAGTGCTAGCCCATATAATCAGCCCATTATAATCCTAACCAACCCTGTCTCTCCCCTCGGTCCAGCATTTATCCTGTCTGTCCAGTATGTTCCCCTGTCTCTCCCCTTTGCCCATGTCAGCCCTCCCTCTCTCCCTCCTTCCATGTCAGCCCCCTCCCTCCCCCATGTCAGCCCCACTACAGGTTCCCTTCCCCCTCCTCCCCTCTCCCTATGTCTGCCTGCTACTGCCCTGTTCTTCTGCAGCCATGGTTCCCTGTCTCTGTGCCGGTAAAGCTGTTGCGAAGCCTTTCTGTCTCTCGACGGGCTCCATGCAGCATTGTCCCACCTCCAAAGGAAGTTGTTTACCACTTCCTTTGGAGGCGGGACAATGCTGCACGGAGCCTTCGAGAGACAGAAAGGCTCGGCAACATTTTCACATGCACAGCTGTGGTTCCCTAAGAGGCAGGGAGCCACGGCTGCAGAAGAAGGGAGGCGGTGAGTTTGCCGCTGCCGAGAAGCGGACTCGGCAGCGGCAGAAACTTGTGCGCTTTTTTTTTTTTTTTTTAACTTGGCGGAGTGAGGCAACCCATCCTAAATCCTGTGGCGACCCACAGGTTGAGAACCGCTGAATTAGAAGAATATGGAAAACTATCGGGATTTACTATAAATTGGGCAAAATCTGAAATATTAAATTTGTCAATAAAGGAAGAGCAGGAAATTCTACAAAAGAAATACCCATTTAGGTGGGCTCGGGGGTCAATTCGATATTTAGGTTTTCACATAAGTAATAGGTTGGAATGATTATATGACTTAAACTGCTTAAAACGTTTTGGGCAAGTGGAGAGTTGGTTGAATGGGTGGGGGCAAGGGTATGTGTCCTGGTTTGGATGAATAGCTGTTGTAAAAATGATGTTACTGTCTCGATTTCTATTCCTGTTCCAAACACTGCCGATACAGGTGCCATATAGAAAGTTAAAGCAACTGCAAAAAATCATTAATCGCTTTATTTGGCAGAATAGGAGCCCCAGGGTAGCAATGTCAGTTATTCAGAGGGCAAAGGGGGAGGGGAGATTAGGGGTCCCCAATTTTAGAAAATACTACGAGGCAGCACAGTTGAAAACGGTAAATGACTGGCAACAAGAGAAATAGAAGCAATGGGTCCAAATGGAAGAGGACTCAGTAAGGGGAGTGGACTTGGAGAGGATAATATGGAAGGGAAGTAAAGTAGGGGAAGGGTCCACATTAAACCCTATGATAGCACACAGTGTGAAGGTCTGGAAGCAGAACAGGAAAGCCTTAATACATGATAAAGAATACACACAAGGGATGACATTAATGGCATGCTTCGGGAGGGGGCAGGGGCCAGGAGTGAATGTATTGAGAAGATGGGCAAACTTGGGGCTTGCGCATATCTCACAAATAGTGGCCAAAGAGGGGGTTAGAGAGTTTGAGGGTATTCGGGATTTATACGGGTTAACAAGAAATGATTACTATAGCTACATCCAGATTAGCCACTTTTTGCGACAGCAAAAGGTATGGAAGGATACATTGTTGTGGGATACAGGGCCCCACAGATCTATGTGGGAATACAGGGTGGTTTGAGGCCCTGGTATCAGGACAGCTAGGCAAAAAGGAAGCTATGTCTAAGATATATAAAGGGTTAATGGAGGGAGGAGGGGATAAGTTAGAGTTTAGAGAAGAAATGGGAGGAAGATATAGGGGTGCACTGGAGTGAAGAGGAGTGGGATAAAGTTATACAGACCGTGGCAGGTATATCAATTGCTACTCAGATAAAAGAAAACGCCTATAAAGTGTTATATCGGTGGTATTGGACGCCGATGCGTAAAAGGCGAGCAGGTCTGGGGCAATCTGATGTGTGCTGGAGAGGCTGTCAAGAGAGGGGGGATATGCTACACATGTGGTGGAAGTGTGGAAAGATCCGAACATATTGGGGCAGGGTGTTGGATATAATATACGAGATGACAGGACACAGAATACAGAGGACCCCAGAAGTTTGTTTACTGCATCAGTTAGAGGAGAATATATTGGAGAGGGATAAAGGGGTAATACACCATTGCATTGTGACCACAAGGTGTGAGATAGCAAAATGTTGGACAGGGATGGCTTTACCACGGAGTGAAGGCTTCATTACAAGAATAACGGAATTGTGTTTGATGCATCGATTGACCAAGCTGAGGCAAGGGAGAGGAGAGAGGAGCATGGAACAATGGAAGGGGGTATGGGGATGGTTACGAGATTGGGGAAGGGGAGCAAAAGTGTGGGGGGAATAAGGAGGAATGAAATGAAGCAAAGACTGTTGTCTGTATAAAGTTATTTGTCTGTAATATAGAGGGAGAGTTTATATCCGAAGTTGAAATCATTATGAAAGTTTCGTTGAGCTATCATAATAAAAACTTGAAGACGGGGGGGGGGGGGGGGGGAAGGGGGGGGATAGTAGAGGAAGAGACACCACAGCAGTTGTAACAGCCAGAGGTGAATACTATATATTGGGATGTGTAAAAGTCATGCAAGTTGTATTATGAGAAAACAGAAGATGTTTGTTATAATATTGGAAACTATTAAAAAGTTAAATGTAAAAAAAACCAAAACCCCAAAAAACAACATGCCCATGTAGAGCTGGTAAGAGACCATGTGGGAAGCAAGCATGGCATTCTGAAAAATTTTATTCTCATAAGAATCCAGTGTCAAAGTCTCTCACCCTGGGGGCACCAAGAAGCATGTCTTGGAACTTCTGGGCATTTTGGGAGTAGATTCAATCACCAGAAAATGGTGCGGAAGCTTGAGTTTCTCAAATCCAGGAGCCTTTTGATACAGTATATAGAGTCTACCTTTTTTCTCACTGGAGGTACAGTTAGGGGGACGTCTCCCATGCTCTTATCTGCATGGGAGACATCCCCCTAACTGTGCCTCCAGCTGATGTTGCTTGTGCTGCTGATGTGATTACGGCATTCCAATTTTGCTGGTTAGGACTTCTATTTCAGTCAATTCTGGCTGCATGTTTGGGAGTACTTGTTTTAGGAATTCTTCCTTGTTGAACGGTTTGAATCTTCTTGACAGTTGGTCTTTTTCCTTAATGGATGAATGTTGGTATGAAATGATTTGGAGCCTGAGCCAGGTGATGAATGAGAAGAGACAAAGTCCTAAATATGTATAGCCTAGAGGAGAGGAGGGACAGGGGAGATAGGATTCAAGGTATTAATGAACAAACAAATCTTTTTCAAAGAAGGGGAAGTTATAAAACTAGATAGAGGGCATAAAATGAAGCTGCAAGGAGGTAAACAAAGCATTGTCAGGAAATACTTTTTTACTAAAAAGGGTGGTGGATGCTTGGAATGCCCTCCCGATAGAGGTGGTAGGGGCAAATACTGAGATGGAATTCAACATGGCATGGGACAGAGGGTGGATCCCCTATATAGAAAGAGGATAAAATCAAAATAAACTTGAGTATCTTTTATGCTTCAACAGATAGAGGGGGGTAACCTGCATGGGGTGGCGGGTACAATCCTAAACAAAAGCATAGAGGGGAGGTAACCTAAATGGACCGGCGGATACACCTCCTCTAGTCACCTTACCGGGCAGATTATATGGATCATATTGGTCTTTATCTGCCATTATATACTATGTTACTATGTAACAGCCTTCTCTTAGCTCAGATTAGCCAGCCAATAACCCATGTCATATTCTGGGAACATCGGCCGATTCTGCTTTATTTATTTATTTTTATTTATTTAACAAGAGCTTATATACCGCTACCTTCCAGAAAGATCAGGTGCGGTTTACAATAGAACAATTTTAAACAGGGTAAAACATTGTTTTTTACATGGAACATAGGAAACTGTAGTATACATTACAATGAACCTTTTAAACAAGGTAAACATAAACATAAACTTTGGTTATACATTAACAATTCTACTTGTGATATATCAACTATGTACAGATCAAATAACTATAAGCAAAGGTTTGATTCTCCATTGATTTAAATTAGTATTACATGTTTAATTTCCTATTATATATAGGGTAAGGTTTGAAGAAAGAATGGTTCTTTAGATGTCTTATTGATAGTGATAGGCTTATTTGAAAGTTAAGATAAACTTATTTTAGGTATAATTATATGCGAAGAATGCAGGATGTAGTAGAGTGTTACTCCAAGATAATTTTGTTGGGATTGTAATATATGGCTCTGTTTTAATTTATTATTGTTCCTTTAGAGAAACATTTATCCATTTTCAATGAGTGGAGGAGTGTTGTCCATTGAGTCAAAGTGTATTCTGAACATGTGGGTTTTTAGTCTTTTCCTGAGTTCTTTTAGGTCAGTAAGTTTTCTTATTTCTTCCGGAAGTGAATTCCAGAGTGATGGGGCTGCGTGGGAGAATGCTTTTTTATTAGTTATCTTTTTAGCTTTGGTGAAGTCTTTTGGACACTTTAATTTATTGGCATGGCCTCTCCTTTGATTATTGTTTGTTGAGTCTATATCTATGAGCTTGGTTAGTGTTGGTGGAGCTAAATTATATATTGCTTTAAAGGTAGTTATTATTGCTTTATAGTTTATTCTGCATTGGATTGGTAGCCAATGTAAGTTGGCTAATATTGGGGTTATATGTTCAAATGGGTGTACTTTCGTTAAGATTCTTGCTGCTGTATTTTGAGTGATTTGAAGCCTTTTTATATTTTGTTTTGTTGTGCCTAGGAGTTGCCACCTGCTTTGCCACCTGCATCTCTGGAGATGGCAAGTTTGGATAATCGTGTTCTGAAGACTGCCGAGGAAAGAATCACGTTGCTCTTCGCCATGCAGCAGGTCAGTGTTGCTACGGCACAACAAAATATTGAGCCTATCCTCAACTAGCACAGCCTGCCTGCAGTAGAGGCAACAACACTGGGGCATCGAAAGGCCTCCAACACTAATAACTGACCGGCCAATATCACTCTCCAGCACATTAGGGATTAATGTGCCCCCAGTGCCTAGGAAATCTTCAGTGCATCAATGCTCCTGAAGGCACTCTGGGTCCCCACAGAAGAGAGTTGACAGGCAGAGGCTCAGAAGTACTTTGATTTCCTCACTGAGTCTGATTCAGAAGGCTGGATCACAAATGAAGAGTCTGACCTTTCAAAGGATAGATTGCCAGAGCTGCCCTCTGACCTTCTCCACCTCATGGAAAGGCATAAATCTCCTCCTGAAGACATGACATGCCAAGATTTTGTGAGGGATACAGCCAAGACCACACCATTTTTTTTGGAGACAGAGGAGGAATCCGGGACAGAAGAGTTGGAAATCCTCCAATACTCCACAGCCTTCAAGGAAGTAGTGGCAGTGCTTGTGTACCGCATATTTTAAAGCCACTGCTTTTGTAAATACTGCCCGACATCGGCCGCCAGCTCCAGCCCTCCTCTGGAGCTCCGATCAGCATTGGGACAGGAAGCAGGAGGCAGGAAACCCCTCCTGTTCCCCATCGCAAGGCCAATCAGGGCCCGATGTGGGATCTTCAAATCAAAGCGCCTCCCGGCGCACCCATGCCCAAGGCCCTCGCCAGAGGGCCCTTTGGCGTGGCCCTTAGGCGGGGAACATAGGCGAGAAACCCCTCCTCCTCCAACATCTTAAGCTCACAGCAGTGCCTCTTATTACCATCTGATCTTAACCTCAGAGTACACACCGTCTTTGGCTCCTAACTCTCCCACTCATCGTATTCACGATGTCAGAGCATCTTGCATTTGTATTGCACCTCCTCTGCCTAGCCAAAATCATATCATGGGCAGACTCTTTTACACAGATCCAAGGCCTGGTACCCATCGTGCAAACCCCAGGACGCAGAAGCTATTATGACTCCCCCCACTCCGGTAGACCTTATCTGCCTGCAAACCAGCGTAGGCTGATACACAACCTGTCTACCAATGGAAAAAAACAAAAAACGCAAGTTACCACACCAAGAGAACCTAAACTGCATGCTAATAAATACCCGATCCATCCGCAATAAGTGGCCAGTTTTCACTGACTATGTCATCAACCAGAATTTGGATCATCTCCTTGTCACTGAAACCTGGTTATCTGACTCGGACACGGTCATCACCAACCAGCTAAGATTCACAGGCTATGAGCTCTAACTGTCCTAGAGTGAACCGACGAGGTGGTGGTGTCCACATTTTAGCCAGAAGCAACCTCCACTTCCAGTGTACCCTAGCCAAGAGTACAACCAATCTTGACTACATCCTAATCTCAAATAAGACAATAGCAAATTGGTCTCCTCTACCGCCTTCCATTATCAAATATCGATGAACTGGCAACAATCCTCGATATGGCATGCAACCATAATACTCAACAAAAAAGGCTCTGGCTCTTAGGTGATTTTAATCTCCCTTCTCTCCCTGCCAAGCACTCTGCAACATTCCTTGATGCAATGAATACACTGGCCTACCATCAACTCATCCACACCCCCACACACGTCGGCGGTAACATCCTGGACCTTATCTTCACTCGGCTACCCCTCCACACCTTAAGCAACCTAACATCACCAACCGTGCTACCGGTCCCCTGGTCGGACCACAATGCCATTCTCTTCAACATTCCACATGACAGAGAAAAACGACAGATTTCCCCATCTAACTCTCCTGTCACCCGCCGCTTCAGATGCTTCGACAAAGAAATATTCTTCACAAACACTCTGCATGACCTCAACTCTGACACCGATGATCTGGTAAAATGAATAGACATTTGAAATAAAAACCTTTCTAGAGCTGCACTCCTACCATCCTCCACAAAACCCACCTTCAAGAGCCACACAGCTGTATGGTTCACTGCTGAACTACGTGAATCTCTGGTGCACCTCAGAAAACTGGAACGCCACTGGAGACATTCTAGACATACCAACGACCAAGCTGCATACCTGAATTCTCTACATCAACATCGTAAAGCTGTCAACCACAAGAAAGAAAGAGCACTACTCTAGCACCCTTTTGCGCTCCCTCAATAAACCTCTTGAACTCTTCAACCTCGTCAAAAACCTCACAAAAGATACATCTTCACACAAACCAGCAAATACTCCTAACCCAGAGACCTTTGCCACATACTTTCAAAGGAAAACCACCTCAACAACGCCCCACTCTGATTCGTTCAACCTTTACAGCCTACCTAGGCATCTCCCCTTTGCCAATGACACACTTGAATCAACATTAGAGACCTTTTACCCATACTCCACGGAACAAATTGAGAAGATTATCTGCAGAATCAACATCACCACCTCCCCAACTGACCCATGTCCTGCATTCTGGATCAAGCAAGCACAAACAAATCTCAGCCCAGTCATCACCAGAATCGTTAACCTCTCACTGACCGAAGGAAGTCTACCACCTCCCCTCAAAACCGCCTCCATCAGAACACCGATAAAGAATATCAAACTTGACCCATCAGAGGTCAATTCCTACAGACCCATCTCCAGCCTTCCTTACTTAGCCAAAATACTTGAAAAGGTTGTCCACCAACAAACCCAGGACCACACTGACTCCCACACATCTCTAGACCCACAGCAGGATGGGTTCCGACAGCTTCACGGCGTGGAAACCCTACTGACAACTCTTCTAAGAGATAAGGATTCATCCTAATATTCATGGACATCGCCTCTGCTTTTGATTCAGTCAACCACAATCTCCTACACCAAATAGGTAGGCTACTTGAATGTGCGATTCACCGCCGCTGTCTCGACTTCCTCTCCTCTCATGCCCTCCTGGATCCCTTATAGTCTGGCTTTCGTCCTTTACACTCTACTGAAACGGCTCTTGCCAAAGTCTCCAGTGACTTGTTCCTGGCAAAATCCAAGGGCCTTTACTCTGTCCTCATCCTTCTTGACCTCTCTGCTGCTTTTGACACTGTTGACCACAACCTTCTCCTCGATACCCTGTCCTCTCTTGGTTTTAGGGGCTCTGTACTATCCTGGTTCTCCTCCTATCTCTCCCATCGCTCTTTTAGTGTGTGTTCTGGTGGCTCCTCCTCCTCTGCTACCCCGCTCCCAGTTGGTGTACCTCAAGGATCTGTCTTGGGTCCGCTCCTTTTCTCTCTCTACACCCAAGTCCCTTGGTGCGCTTATCTCTTCCCATGGCTTTCAGTACCATCTGTATGCTGATAACTCCCAGATCTCTCTCTCTACGCCTGAAATCTATCCGGCAATCCAGACCCAGATCTCTGCCTGCCTTTCCGACATTGCTGCCTGGATGTCTCACCGCCAATTGAAACTGAACATGGCCAAGACTGAACTTCTTATCTTTCCCCCTAAAACCTCCCCTCTTCCTCTTTCTCAGTCTCTGTGGATAACTCTGTACTCCTTCCTGTTTCCTCAGCCCGCAATCTGGGGGTTGTCTTTCACTCCTCTCTCTCTTTCTCCTCACATATCCATCTGATAGCTAAGACCTGCTGTTTCTTTCTCTATAACATCAGCAAAATCTGCCCTTTCCTTTCTGAACACACTACTAAAACGCTTATCCACTCCTTAATCACCTCCCGTCTTGACTATTGTAACCTACTCCTTGCTGGTCTTCCTTTAAATCATCTCTCTCCCCTTCAATCTGTTCAACACTCTGCTGCGCGGCTAATCTTCCGCCAGTCTCATCATGCCCATATTACTCCTCTTCTCAAGTCACTTCATTGGCTCCCTATCCATTTCCGCATCCAGTTCAAACTTCTCCCGCTGACCTATAAATGCATTCACTCTGTAGCTCCTCACTACCTTTCTTCTCTTATCTCTCCTTACAACCCCCCTCGGGAACTCTGCTCTTCTAGCAAACTGCTTCTATCTGTGCCCTTTTCTTCTACTGCTAACTCCAGACTTCGCTCCTTTCACCTTGCTGCGCCTTACGCCTGGAACAAATTACCTGTGTTTGTACGCCAGGCACCTTCTCTATCCCTCTTCAAATCCAGACTGAAAACTCACCTCTTCTCTGCTGCTTTTGGATCTTAACTCATCTGATCTCCTTTTCTTTCCCTTGCTTTGTCCCTGCCTACACCTTATGTGTTTGTCTTGACTAGATTGTAAGCTCTGATGAGCAGGGACCGTCTCCTACATGTCTGTGCAGTGCTGCGTATGACTTGTAGCATTATATAAATGCTCAGCAGTAGTAGTAGTAGTAACATAGCCCTCAAATGGTTCAAATCCTACCTTTCTGATCGCCAGCAGCAAGTCCACATAGAAACGCAATCATCCAGACCATTCCAGCAGACACAAGGAGTCCCACAAGGCTCATCCCTCTCCGCCCTACTCGTCAACGTGTATATACAACCGATCTGTGCCATCATTCAATCTTTCAAAATCTACCACCACATTTATGCCGACGATGTCCTACTCTATGACCCTTTCTCCACAGGCAACCCTGACTATTCTTCCATCACAGAGTGTTTCAATGCAGTCTCAGATTGGCTTGCCTCCCACAACCTGACGGTTAACAGCAGAAAGTCAGAGGTCTTATTTATAACTAAAGACAATACTTTCACCCCACCAACTTCCCTCAGGTTGAATGACATCAATCTTGTGCCTAAGCAGGAAGTACGTTACCTGGGAATCACATTGGACCAGTATCTGAATTGTGAAACCCAGGTACAAAACATCACCAAGGCAGTTTACCATAAACTGAGAACACTCTGGCATCTACGTCCCCTTCTCGAACCCTCAGATTTTCACAGTTTGCCAAGTCCTCATTTTTCCTCACTTTGACTACTCCAACATAATTCTCCATGGTCTCTCAAAGCAAGCTCTCCAATCTCTACAACTGGCTATGAACACAGTCGCCCGAACGCTCCTGTCTGTGTCCAGATATGAACATGTTACGCCCCTCTTGATACAGCTACACTGGCTCCCTATAACAACAAGTCGCCTGATTTACAAAGCTCTCCTACTTACCTTCAAAGCTCTTAACGGCATGTCTGCATCCTCCATTGCTGAACTCATACAATGGACCCCGGAGACCAGAACCAGAAGATCATGCATGGTAAACTCTCTCGTCATCCCTTCTGCAATAAGGTCTTGTACTCAATCTACCAGGAATCGTGCTTTTTCATTATTTGCACCAACCAACTGGAATGCTCTACCCCCAGTGATCTGAGGCATCCCCGATTTAACATCCTTTAAGAAAGCATTAAAGACATACTTATTCCAATCATTCTACAACCAACCACCCTAAACAAGACCTTCTCTTTTTGCCCAACCTTGCTCATCTCCCCACATCCACATTGACTAAGAACAATCGGCTAGATTTTATTTTTACTACTGTTCCGCTGTTTTAGTTAAAGTTCTTTATTCTGTTCTGTACAAAATTGTTCAATGTAACTGTTCCACTGTTTTTGCTCTTGATATCTCCAGTTCTATGTAAGATGTTTTGTTTGTTCATGTTATATGTAAACTGCACTGATTTGAAAATGCGTGGTATATAAAAGCAAATAGATAAATAACCCACACAGGAAACAGAACAAGACCAACAATGGCATGCTGGTATACACCCACCCTACGGAAATTGAAGACACAGCTCAGACGAATCTAGAGAAGATGGAGAAAGTCAAAGAATGAAACGGACAGAGCAAGTTACATGAGTGAGCTTGATAAATACCGCACTGAAACAGATAATGCTAAGAGAGCATATCACAAGAAGATTATAATGTCATCAATTAACAGGCCACGCAAGCTGTTTGATATTGTCACGAGGTTAATGAAAACCCCCAACTCTGTGAGCCAACTCCCAAACCTGCCACCACAGCAACTGGCAGCACAGTATAAGCAGCTTCAACAACAACCCAGCCCACTACCCATACCAGTAAGAATTGACCCCACTACTACCACAAACACTGACTGGGGAACATTTGCTACGATTTCTAAAGAAAGAATTGAAACCACCATATCAGGACTAAACACCACAACCTCCCCGCTTGACCCAACTTGCCTGGTGGAGTGGATAAAAAAGTCAAAACAGGAACTGAGCACTGCAGTAGCAAACATAGTGAATGCATCATTCAAACAAGGCAAAATGCCCAACAACCTAAAAACATCCATTATACGTCCATCCCTCAAAAAAACAGAGCTCGACCCATTGGATCCCACCTCATTCAGACCAATAGTGAGCCTACCATTCACTGTGAAGGTAATTGAGAAAATAGTTCAACAGCAACTGCAAGAACACCTAGAAAACAACACTCTTGATCCGCAACAACATGGATTCCGCCCTTCCCATGGGGTCGAAACCCTAATGGGTCACTCTCCTAAGCACCCTAACCAAAGGGATACAGGCCAAACAGGCTGGTTATGCACTGATTTTTCTGGATATTTCTGCGGCATTTGACACAGTTGCACACAACATCCTCCTGGCCAGGTCACAAGAGATTGGCATACGGTACGAAGTACTGCAATGGTTCCAGTCATACCTAACTAACAGATATCAACTCATTCGAACAAACACCGCTAACTCCCCTCTCCTTCAGCAAACTCAAGGAATACCACAAGGGTCCTCCCTCTCAGTCACACTCTTCAACATCTACCTTCAACCCATCTGTGCAACAACACAGTCCCACAATATCAACTTTCACCTATATACGGATGACATTATGCTGTATGGACCCATCACAACTTCCAATCTGACAAACCCAAAACTAATGGACTGCTTCAATGATGTCTCCAGATGGCTACAAGAAAACAATCTCACAATAAACCTTAAAAAACCGGAAGAGTTATTTGTAACCAAGGATCAAACCTTCTCCCCCCCACCCCCCACCATTCCTCACCCTAAGCGCAACTAAAATAAAAGTTCAACCGCAAGTCAAATATCTGGGAATCATCCTTGATCAAACACTTTCATTTAAACAGCAGGTTGCAAAAACCACAAGATCAGTATTCTTCAAAGCAAAGATGGTACAAAGACTCAGACCGCTCGTAGACCCACAAGACTTCCGTACAGTTATGCAAGCAATGACACTGCCCCACTTAGACTATTGTAATGCAATCTACCAAGGACTCACGGCCACCACCATCAATCCACTATGGACAGCCCTTAACACAACGGCAAGGATCATACAGAGGGTAAAGAAACATGACCACATAACCCCAGTCCTAAGAGATCTCCATATCCTACTACTAGAAGCACGAATAAAATATAAACCACTGGTTCTCATACATAAAGCGCTTCACCAACAGCCACTATCTCATCTACAAACCCTGCTACCCCGGGTGAACTCTGGAAGACCAACACGACATACTATGAACAATACACTCATTGTGCCACATGACAGAACAAAATTTAATCTCCAAACATGTAACCGTGCATTCGACCTTTATGCACCCTCGCTTTGGAACTCACTCCCAACCCAAGTCTGCTGCAACAAGGACCTCTCTGCATTTAGAAAGCAGATAAAAACCCTCCTCTTTCGGGAGCACCTAGGATCAACGCAGAACAGCACCCAACGGAATTCCCCAAAGTGGATTGAGACAGCAGAGAGAGCCTGAAATGTAAATATATCTGAACTGTGAATGACGCTGAAGAGAGAGAAAGAAATGTAATCATGGCTGATACCTCTCACACACCAAATCCAGAATGTAAATATCCTATACACCCCCCCTCCCCCCCGGTGATGGTATATTCCTTTCCCTCCTGTAAATACAAATAGCCCTGTTCATTGTATCCCCCCTTGTTTATTCTAAACCGCTTTGACCCGGTGAGAAGCGGTATATAAGCACAGCTAAATCAATCAATCAATCAATCATTTTGGTCACCTTCCTCTGAACTGTTTCAAGTCTTTTATATCCTTTGTGAGATATAGTCCCCAAAATTGAACATACTACTACAAGTGAGGCCTCACTTGTTGCAAATTTTTATGTCATCTGCCAAAAGGCAGACACTTCTCTTTAATCCTTCAGCAATATCACAGGGGAATTAATACCTCCTTTCTGCTGGTTATTCCTCTCTGTATGCAATCCAGCATCCTTCTAACTTTGGCTACCGCCTTGTCACATTGTTTTGCCATCTTGAGATCTCAGACACTATCACTTTGAGGTCTTTCTCCTGGTCCGTGCACACCAACCTCTCACCACCTATTGCATACAATTCCTTTGGCTTTCTGCTTCCCAAGTTCATGAGCTCTTTCAGGAAGTAGTGTCGTCTGAATCAGAGCTGCCTTGGGAATCACTGCAGTGTCTGTTTCCAGACCCTCTAGGCTTTCCAGCACTGAAGATTGGTTCCTCTTCAGTCTGGTCTGAGACTTCTTGCTCTAGCTTACTTACAGCCAGCCTTCTCACTTCCTCTCTCCTGGAAGGAGTGTGAATAGCCCTGGTTCTGGCTCCTTCACAACTGCTGTCTCTGAAGCTGTTCCCGTGTCTCCAACTGGATCTGTTGCCTGAACTGCACCTGCTGCATTGTGTTCTCTTTCCGTTTCTGTTCCTGCTTGAACTCTCTCTGAAGTCTTCACCTCGCGTTCTGCTTTCACTTCCTCCCTTGCTCTGTGTGAGCTTAAATGTTTGAAAGTGACGTTCCTCCCCTGGCCCCACCCACAGGTGTTTCCTATCTCTAATAATGGAGTCTGGGTGTGGTCTGAGCCTGGCTTTTGAAGTGTGGTTTTTTCCACTACCCTCCTTCTGGAACGTGTGTTTTGGTGAGCCCTTCCCCCACACAGAAGAAAAAGTTTCATTTTTTTCTGTTTTCCAGGGCTGTGCTGCACTCTCCTTACCACTATATATCTATATCTATCTATCTATCTATATATATATATATATATATATGAATATGTAGACATACAGACACATATCTCCAGGTATGTGGAAGGAGAGAGGTCTATAGAAGCTGATCCCCCCTAGGGATATAGGGAGAGAAGAAGATTCATCTAAGAGCAGAAAGGTTAATTCCTGCTTGAATAGACATACAGAGAAATCTCTTTTCCTGGTCATGATTGGCAGAGTCAGAGGAGAGGTCTCCCTGACAAGAGAAGTCTGGATTGTTTTCAGATTTTGAGCTCTTGAATAACCAGGATGGCCTACGTGAAAAAGGCAGAGGATAACTTCAGACTGTAGGCAGGAAGTCCAGATTTCTCCAGAATTGCCATATGGAGAATGGATAGAGGACGCCACTGGAGGAAGATACCCTAGTGACTTGCCTATGAGGGCAAGAGAGGTATTGGGCGTCCTGTAGCTGCCATTGAACAAAATTATCTCTGACGAGAATACCAAAGGAGATATGAGCCAAGCCAGGGAATTGGCCCTTCTTTAGGTTTTCACGTAATGAAAGGCCTGAGACTGATGTCTCAAAAGAGATTTAAGATGAGATGGTAAGGGTAGGAAATACCTACCAGTCATGGAAACATGACTGGGGTAACCCCTTTTAACCATCTGGGGTTATCTGCTAGGCAAGATACTAATGCTCTCTAGCAAGGGCCCATAGTGCAAAGCTACTCTGTAGAGTTGCAGAGAGCATGCTGCAGGTTGGTTAGAAGAAAAACTGGCTGTGGAAAGCCAGCAGGTAACCAAGTATTCTGCCAAGGACAAGGGGCGAAGAATAGAAGTTAACCAACCAGGCTGTGATAAGAGGGTTTCCCAAACGAGGTTGATAACATGTTTGGGACTTAGCACTGAGGCTAGAAGGATTGCTAGTGGAGGAGAATCCCTGGTTGTGTGGTGGACAGAACCAGTGACCTAATCACTAGGAATTGCTGTATCTGCAGCAATGTACCAGGGCAGCGGAGAAATGTCTTTTTCCCTCTCCCTCTTTTAGATTGGGAAAAAGAAACAGACCTGGTAGGATTTCCTATTGTCTGATGGGCTGCCCTAAGGTAACAAGCAGAGGGGGGGAGGGGGGACACAACTCTGGAAGGGAGAATCCCCCGGTAGAACAGGTAGAGGACCATAGGGGCTTACCAGTGTAAAAGGGTCCCACTTACAAACCAAATGTTATGGTAAGAGGGAGGTAAGACAGAGTTAAAAGAGACTGACTATGGAGGAAGTCTCTGACAGGTGAGATGATACATGCCAGTACAGGGAAAACAACTGTCTATTAATAGTTGTTAGTTCTCTTTCCTCCAAGAGGAAGAGGAAAACCCTGTTAAGTATGGGCATGATCATCAAAAAGACTCTTAAAGTTAAAGAAAAGATGTCTCATGAAGAGATATCTAGGAAGGTTAGAATAAATTTAGTGCAGATACTGCAAATGAAAAGAAGCAGACTGCTACTCTAACCACCAACCAAGAGGGGCAATGATGATCTATTGTAAACCCTGCGACTGCTGGGTTTGTTGACCCTACTGAGGTTGTGGATTCTTCAGAGCAGGGTGATGTTTCCCCTGTTTGGGAACATCTGTATGATGGGCAGAAGATGGAGAAAATCTTCTTCCCCTAGGGGAAGAAATTTTGGCAGGACATTTCCTACCAACTGGGAAAGAAGAAGGCGTAGAACAGCCTCTGGAAACAGGACAGTCAGTTGTTAACTGAGCAACCTGGAGTAAAGACTCCTTGTTAAAGAGATTTTCTCCAGTGCAAGGAGTATTTCCCAGTCTAACTTGTGCCCATTTGTCCAAGTCTGAAGCTTGGAGCCAGGCTTTACGTCGTGCTCCTATAGCTATAGCAGACTCAAAGGAGCTATATGCTAACTGACTCAAAGGAGTCTAGGGAAGCACGAGTAAGAAATCTAGAGATATTTTGAGCATGACTAACCAGTGAGGAATAGTCTGCACTCTTGGGCTCTTGAAGAAAAGGAGTCAAAAGATGTAATTTCTTTGTGCCCTTCTCAAGAGATAAGCCCATATAAAAAATATATGAGAGAATTCTTGCTGAAAGCATGGATGCCTGGAAAGTTTGGCGTCCAAAGGCATCTAAAGTCTTAGAGTCATGACCTGGCGGATAAGAAGAGTGCTTTTTAGTACTCTTCACCCGCCTCATTGCTGATTCTACAACACTGGAATGATGAGGAAGTTGAGTCTTTTGAAATCCTGGAGAAGGGGGCACCTAATATAGAAGATCAGTTGCTCTGAAAGTGGGGGTACCTTTAAAGGAGCTTCCCACATTCGTAGAAGGAGATCCTGCAAGGAATGATGCAAAGGTAGCATGATGTTTTCCTTTGCTCTCTCAGGAATATAGAGGGATCCTGTATTGCCTTGTGTAGGACCTTGTCCAGAAATAGAAATGGCAAGGGATTTTGCCATATCTGGGAGGAAAACCTGAAAAGAAGGATCCCCAGAGGGAACTTCCTTTGGATAGGCTAGGTCTGATGAAGAACTAGCGTTGGCACCGAGGGATCTATCCAAGCTTATAGGAATAGAAGATCCTGGATGGTGCAGGATGGAATCCTTATAGGATGGCCGCTGGTACTGCAGGAGGTCAGGACCAGCGCCAGTCGGTAGCACATCGTCCATGCTAGGGATCGATTCCAAACTCGGTATCGAGGGAAGCAAGCCTGACGAGAGAAGCATGGAAGGCACCGACAGCAATGGTAATGTGGATAACGGTACCGTATCCGATACCAGTGGATGAAGGCCAGCCGGTGGCAACTCTATCAGTATCGAAGAAACCGAGAGTTGCAGATCCGAATTATCGGAACCGAGCCTTCGGTACCGTCTGGTGTCGGTACCAAGGCGAGTCGGTACCCAGTCCTCCAGACTAGAGATCGATTCCAGACTTGGCATCGAAGGAAGCTAGTCTATCGATGCACGTCTGGAGGGTACCGACGTCGGTACTAGTATCGGTACCGGTACTGGAAGGTCAGTCTGGAGCGTATCCAACGGCCCCGTAGGTACCAAGGACGCCAGACGACGATCCTTGGTGAGGAATGTTTCATTCAACACCATTGCCGATGCCAGGGTATCGGTACCGCTCGAAGCGGATGCCACCACTGGGCATGGCTCAGGTATGTTCTGTGAGGGGTGAACCTCAGGAACAACCTGAAACCCCACACAGGCTTTGGAGGCCGAAGACTCCCACCGGGGTTTTGAAGCCAGTGGTTTCTCGAGGGCAAGGCCGTAGGCATCTCTATGCTGTGCATGAGAATTGCCGCTCGAGGACTGGCTAGTCTTAACAGACTGTTTTTGGGTTACCTGATCCTGTGTAGAAGAAGATATGGTCGGTGCCCTGAAGTTGGATGGGGACCGCGTGTCGAGAGGAACTCGATGTTGAAAACTTCTTCCCACAATACTATTGCCAGAGGGCTCCGGAGGAAAATGGTCAGGACCCAAGCAGGTTAGACACCAATTGTGAGTGTCTAAAAATAAGTTTGTACCGCCACAGTTTGTACATTTCTTGGGGATAGTGGCTGGCGGTTCCATGAAGGAAAAAGGAGAGGCCTAACAGGCCTGAGAAACCGTGAGACACTGAGGAGGAAAAATATTCCTTAAAAAGGAAAAATTTTACAAGAAAAGAAAAAAGAAACACCGGCGGTACCGGTGGCATCGGGGAAGGCAGTTGCAACCACAAGAAAATTAAAAAATAAAAGAAGAATTTTCTGCGGTGACAGGAAGACGTCCTGCCGGCTCCGCGGAAAAACGAAAACTGAGGCGAGACAGTTGGGAAGGCGGGAAGGCAGCACGCAGGCGTGTTGGGATGCTTCCAAAAGCTTTCTGATTGGATGCTGGGAAGCGTTCCCGCGCAGACTCCGTCGGTACCGACGTACCCATATGTGAAGACTCATTCCTGCTTGTTCCTGGAGATAGATGAAACCAAATCCTCCTTCATCCTCAGGGAACATCAATGGATGACCAATATTCAGATGGTCTACTGGTGCTCGGTTCCGAGTAGGCTCGAGAACTCCTTGATACCAATGCACTGCCAGCTTCTGGTGCAGTCTTGGAAGCCAGGACTGGCTCAAGGATTTCTGCTGCCCTAGGTAGGCTTTCTGTGCCACCCCTCCCAGATAGCATTGGGGGGGGGGGGGGGAGGGGGAGGTGGCATAGCTATCCCTACATGCCTTTTTTATTTATTTATTTTTAAAACAGCACATCTGCACCACAGTGGGACTTACAGAACCTGCCAATTTTCACACACTCACAACCTGCCACTCCTGCCCCTTCTGACAGAAGTGGCAGACATTAAATGCATGCACGTGGGCGAGTGCTTTAAGGTCCACCACGGTGCTGAAGCAGCATCAGAAAATTGCTACTTTGATAGGGCCAGGGGTTGCTATACTACCCAATGGGGGCAGTCACTTAGTAGATGAGTCGGCCCTCTGGAAGTCATCAAGATGAATGCTGCTGATGCCAATGCTGATCGACTGGATTGAGAAGTGTCAAAAATCTTCACATGCTATTTCTCTCAACCTTTGAGCCCTCATGTTGTCATCTGCAGATACAAATTACAAGAGGGCGAAAATAAAAAAATTGAAGATAAGATGGCGATGTGGCGCTAGGTGGGAAGGCATGCACAGGCAAGCTTCCAAAAGCTTTTAGGAGGCGTTGGGAATGCTCCCAAGCAGGCTTCCACTGGATGACGTCACCCATATGTGAGGGCTTTATTCCTGCTTGTCCACAGAGAAACGGGTCTTTTTTGGCACCTTCAAAATGTGATGCCATAGGCAGTCTATCTTTCCTAAGTCTAAATCTGGGACTGGCTTGGTAGTATATATTAATATATGTCCCTATGTTTGGGCCCTGTTCCTTTACTCTGGCACATGTGATTATCCATGACTGCATACATTTTGCTTTAAAGTTAATGGTTTCACAGGAATCTCAATCCCATTCAACGGACTAAGAAAACATTCTGGAAAAACAGAGAGCAATGTACACAGTAGGGACCAGTCTGATGACCTAATTTCCTTTAGCTTTAAAGAATAGACAGCAGTGATGGGGGGGGGGGGACTCAAAAGAAAGTCAAACAAGAACAGCAGGCTGAAAAGAGATTCGAGGGGGCTGGAGCAGTGACAGATCAGAAAGTTTTGGAGACATCATGATGGGTTTATGGAGAGGCAGAAAGTTGGGTAAATAAGGAAGACAAACTGCAAGGAAGTAGCATGGACTATATAACCCAGGCTTCTGTTTGATAGAGTAAATCGCTTTCATGAATCTGTTCGCAATTTAGCTTCCCCCCACCCCCCAATTCCTATCCTTTTTGTATTTGTAGCAAATCCTTTTTCCCTAAATTCAAGGCAACATTAAAAACCTATTACTTTGAATTAGCCTTTGGTGATCTTTTATGACTGTATCACTCCTGTTCACTTTGCAGACCTTCTGTGGATTTGCAGCACAGTGTAGCGGGTGGTCATACCCCTTCCTTCTAGTTCCTCTGTCACTGTCCTATCTATTTTTATAGTTCATTTCCTCCTATCAATGTACTGTAAAAAAGAAATTAGACCTTACCTGCTAATTGTCTTTCCTTGAGTTCTCTCAGGGCCAGTCCGGCACTTGAGGGTTGTCAACCTTCTCCAGCAGCTGAGGACTGACAAAACTGAAGTTTTGCTGAAGCAGGCATCTGGCTCCCCCTGCTGTCCAAAACCTCAGTCTTAACGTGAACAAGCAGCTCAAAAACAAACGAACAACAAAAAAACAGACAACCGACAGAGCCCGCTGAAAACAACGAGCTCCGCTTATAAAAACTCCTATCACTACCCCTCACCGTCAAGCCTTTGTTAACTCAGCATTTACTGAGTTTTATCTTTTTTTTTTTTTTATTGTTGGACCGGAAGCCGAACCCTGTCCAAAACTCGAGGATGCCCCGGAGACCACCAGAGACCAAAATCCTTGAACGTAAGTCTTGCCACCAGCCCCTCCGAACCCCCCGCTGAAAAGACTGTATACTCTGAAGCTAGCGGAGAGAATCGGAAGGAGCGCCTAGGATGCACGACAAAGAACGATACCGAGATACCGCAAATGAAACAGGGTGGGATCCGGACTGGCCCAGAGAGAACTCAAGGAAAGACAATTAGCAGGTAAGGTCTAATTTCTTCTTCCTCTTCGTCTCTCTGGGCCAGTCCGGCACTTGAGGGAAGTACCAAAGCAGTGCTTAACCCTGGGAGGGACCCACTAGGCCCGCAATGATGGCCGATGCCCCCACATTTGCGTCTCCCTTGGCCTGAACATCCAATCTATAGTGCTTGGAAAAAGTGTGCAGCGACGACCAAGTCGCTGCACGACAAATATCCACAGGCGGAATTAGGGCCAACTCGGCCCAGGACGTCGCCTGACCACGAGTGGAATGAGAGCGAAACCCCTCCGGCAGGGATTTCCCGCTCGCCTGATACGCCGCCGCTACAGCGCATTTAACCCATCTGGCAATGGAGGCTTTGGAAGCCGCTTCCCCCTTCCGAGGTCCTCCAAACACCACAAAAAGCCGGTCCGTTTTGCGAAACGGCTCCGTTCTCCGCAGGTACCGCTTGAGCAGTCTACCCAAATCCAACTTACGGAGTACAGAATCAATGGGGACGCCGTCCTGATCCTTAAAGGTCGGAAGAAAAATGGTTTGATTCACATGAAAAGAAGACACCACCTTTGGGAGAAAAGAGGGAACTGGTCGCAGCACAACCTTTTCCTGTGAGAAGTGGAGAAACGGTTCCCTACAGGACAGCGCCTGCAGGTCCGAAACCCTCCAAGCCAAACACAAGGCCACCAACAAGGCGGTTTTCCAAGAGAGCTCTTTGAGCGGCACCTCTAGCGCCAGCTCAAAAGGAGGCCTTGCCAAAGCCTCCAGGACCAAATTGAGATCCCAGGATGGAACCACAGGACGAACTGGCGGACGCAAGTTTTTCACTGCTCTTAAGAACCGCAGAATATCTGGATGGCCGGAGAGGAGCACCCCCTGCACCTTACCACGAAAACAAGCCAGCGCCGCCAATTGCACCTTTAGAGTGGCGAGAGCCAAACCCTTATCCAGACCGTCCTGAAGGAACTCCAATATGTCCGCCACCAGGACCTGGCTCAAACGGAGCCTCCGTGCACTGCACCAGCGTTCAAAGATACGCCAAACTCGCACGTAAGCCAGGGAAGTGGACCGCCGTCTGGCCTGCAAAAGAGTGGAGATCACCGCCGGCAAATACCCCTTACGCTTCAGCCTCTCCCTTTCAAGAGCCAAGCCGTAAGCGAGAAGCGATCCACGTCCGGCATGAGAAGCGGACCCTGACACAAGAGGTTCGCCTGGACCGGCAACCTCCAAGGGTCGTCCACCAGAAGACGGACGAGATCCGCATACCACGGCCTCCTGGGCCAATCCGGTGCAATGAGAACCACTCGCCCGTCGTGTTGCTCGATTCGCCGAAGGACGCGCCCTATCAGCGGCCATGGCGGAAACACCTAGAGGAGACAACCGGACGGCCACGGCTGCGCTAGTCCGTTGAGGCCCTCTGACATCCGCTCCCTGCGCCTGCTGAAGAAGCGACTCGCCTTGGCATTGTTGAAAGTGGCCATCAGGTCCATAACCGGTTGTCCCCAACGGCGGGTAAGGTCGTGAAACACTGCAGCATTCAACTCCCATTCTCCCGGATCCATGACATGACGGCTGAGGTAATCGGCCTGCACATTGCCCCTGCCGGCTACATGCGCCGCTGAGAGCGCCACTAGATGGGACTCTGCCCAGACCAACAATAGCAGACTCTCCTGCAAGAGAACCGCGCTGCCCGTTCCCCCTTGCCGATTGATGTAAGACACTGTCACTGCGTTGTCGGAGAAAACTCTCACCGCTTTCCCCGCTACTAGAGAGTGAAACTCGAGGAGCGCCAAGCGCACCGCTCTGAGCTCCAACAGGTTGATGGAGAGACCGGACTCCTCGGGCGACCAAGCACCCTGAGCCAAGTGGGACTGACAATGCGCCCCCCAGCCCGTGAGGCTGGCATCTGTCGTCAGGAGCAACCACTCCGGGTGCTGCAAGGGGATCCCGGCCCGAAGATGGGAAGGATCCAACTACCACAGCAGACTGTCGCTTACCTCCGGAGACCAGGGTAATCTCCGGGTTAAGGGATGCTCCTGAGGTGACCACCTGGTTAGCAACGCCTGCTGCAACAGCCGCATATGTGCTCGAGCCCAGGGGACCAGATCTATGGTAGCTGCCATGGACCCCAGAAGCTGCAGGTAACGCCACGCCGTCTGCGCCTGCAGGGCCAAGAACGCTGTTACCTGTTGCAAAATCTTTTGGATCCTGCGTTCGGGCAGAAACACCGCTCCGCGGTTCGTGTCGAAGACCGTCCCCAGATAAAGGAGCCGTTGGACCGGAAGCAACTGGCTTTTGGCCTGGTTGATCACCTAGCCCAGCTGTTCCAACGCGCCCTCGCTGATATGGGGCAAAGCGCGATCCTCTGAACCTGCGAAACTCCCGTGATGGAGCCCTCCGAGACCCGGCAGGCCGCTGGCCTCTCGGACGGTCCTTTGGGAGCCGACCCCCTTTGGAGTCCCCTAAATCCTTCACAATCTTTTCCAACGCGGCTCCAAAGAGCAACGTACCCTTGTAAGGGAGCTTACTAAGGCAAGCTTTGGACGAAACATCCGCTGCCCAATTCCGTAGCCAAAGGAACCTCCGCGCCGCAATGACTGTCGCCATGGACTTAGCGGAAATCCGCACCAGGTCATAGAACGCATCCGCGAGGTAGGCCGCGGCTGACTCCAGCTTCGCACCTTCCTCGTCCTCTCCTCTGGAGGCAGTACTGGAGGCTCTGGAGACATACGCCTCACAGAAAGCCACTCTAAGCACCAGGGCGCAGGACTCAAAGGTCTGCTTCAACAGTTTCCAATTTCCTATCCTGCAAATCCTTGAGGGCCGCCCCGCCCTCCACAGGGATCGTAGTTTTCTTGGTTACCGCGGAAACCAGTGCATCCACCTTAGGCATCTTGAGTAGCTCCTGCTCCTCCTGCGGCAAGGGATACAAACGGGCGATAGCCCGAGCCCCCCGCAGGGTAGCCTCTGGGCATTCCCATTCCGACTCCATCATCTGTTTCATTACTCTGTGCACAGGAAAACACTTCCTCTCTGTATTAAAACCCTGCAGCAGCGGATCCTCCAAAGGCTAATCCTGAGCCGCTGGTGGGACAATATGCAAGGTTGCCAGCGCCTGGGAAATAAGTGCTCCCAACTCTTCCTTGCGAAATACTCGGAACCTACCTGGATCCTCGCTGGCCCCCAACTCTCCCTCCTCCAAATCAGGAACCCCCTGATCCAGAACCGAATCCCACAGGATTTCTCCTTCCTCCTCCCTGGCTTTCCCCACCTGACTTTTCATTTCTCTGTCTCCTATCTTATGGTCTACCTATTGTTCTATCCTTACTTTCTTCTCTTTCTAGCATTTATTGTAACTTCTTTTTCTCTTTCTATAATTAATAATTTTTATTTTTGTAAACCGCTCCGATGTTATGGGGAGCGGTATATTAAGTGTGAAATAAACAATAAACAATAAACTTTGGGGCTCCGGTAGCGGAAAACCGACGCTGTCGGCCCCCCCTTGTGCCCCCTGGACAGACTTGGAGGAGCCTTCCCCCGGGTCCAACTAGGCATCGCGTGTAACAGGGAGAGGAGAGGGACCGGAGACCGAGCTAATATCCTTTGCCTGATGCCACTTTAAATAGGCCTGATGTAAAGCTAATATAAAGTCAGCAGAAAATGGAGCTTCCAAGTTCTGCTGAGCTGCAGGCAACCCCAGTGAAGGAGCTTCCCCCACTTTACTGGACCGCTTCGTTTTAGCTTTCTTTTTCACAGAGCCTGTATGACTTGCCTGCAACACACTCGACATGGCTGACATGGCCACCGTTCCCATTTCTTCCACGTTCTGCAGGCCGCCCAGCAGGCTCCCAGACTCCGGCTTGCCTTCCATGCCTGCTCTAGGAAAAACGCAACGAAAACGAGCGCGTAAGAAAAGAGGAAGAAGCCCCGCCACGAACAAACTCCCTGACGAGACCCCGAACCGCGCCGATCAGCCGGTTCACTACCGACTGGAGCGCCGCGCGCCTAAACTTTAACTGACCTGCTGAGAGGAGGAGCGGATGGCGGCGAATCTCCCGTTCAAGTCAGCCACTGCCGCTGCTAGCGGTGTAGCGCTTGAAAAGTGAAAACAAAGGTTGGTTGGTCCCTGGGGCTCCCAGTACCGCTGACCGTCTTTCCCTGTTGAATCGGAGCTGCGAATTAGGCAGGCTCTGCCCAGAATGCCCCGCCATCCCCGGAGCTGTTTAAGCGCCAGAGGGGAACCATGCGCTTGCGAAGACGAACCCAGCCAGGGCTCTTCAGCAGCACCGCCAAGGCACCGTTCAAAACAAAAAAGCAAGGCAAAGCCCAAACTAGCAGAATAAAGAAAAAAAACTAAAGTAAAATAAATTAAAAAGATGTTCTCTTTCCTACACTAACTCCGGAAGCCAGACAATCAACGTCTCCTTCAGCTGCTGAGGACTGAAAGACTGGGGTTTGGACAGCAGGGGGAGCCAGATGCCTGCTTCAGCAAAACTTCAGTTTTGTCAGTCCTCAGCTGCTGGAGAAGGTTGACAACCCTCAAGTGCCGGACTGGCCCGGAGAGACGAAGAGGAATGCGTTGTGGTAAATCACTTTGCTGTCCTATTCAGTGATAGGAAATTGTCCAGAATAAAGAAAGGGAAGTAATAGGAGAGATGGAAGGACAGGCTAGGCCAGGGAAGGGACAGGGCATTCTGAAAGGCCCAAAGAGCCCACAGAGGATGTTCCAAGGTACACAGATATAGTACCAAACCAAACTGGATGGGATGAGGCATGGAGCAGACCAGCAGGCAAGAATGTTCATTCTTTGATTTCCTATATTGTTTTAGGACTGTCTAATTGTGTTTTATTCTTTAGTTTAACTTATTTGGTATTTGCTATATCACCTTTCATTAAAGAAGCATTTTACAGGGAATATTTAAATTATCTGTTGAAAGGAAATCTGTTGAAGGGAAGAGCAACCACCCCCCGATTCCACCATCCCACGATATCCCATAGGGTTTCTCCTTCTCCCAGAATGAGGTTTTAAGACCTTTAACCTGGAAAAGAGACGGCTGAGGGGAGATATGATAGAAGTCTATAAATTAATGAACGGAGTGGAATGGGTAAACGTAGATCGATTGTTTACATTATCAGAATATAGAAAAACTAGGGGACATGCAATGAAGCTACAGGGTAAACTATTTAAGACTAATAAAAGAAAATATTTTTTCACTCAACGTGTAATCAAACTATGGAATTTGATACCGGAAGATGTAGTAAAGGCTGTTAGTGTAGCTGGGTTTAAAAAAGGTTTGGACAAGTTCCTGGAGGAAAGGTCCATAAACCATTATTAAGAAGCGACCCAGGATATCAATGCTTGACCCAGTACAAGCATTGTGGAACCTGTGTCTTTTGGGGAAACTCCTAGGTATGTATGACCTAGATTGGCCACTGTTGGAAACAGGATAGTGGACTTCATGGACCTTGGTCTGACCCAGTATGGCATATCTTATGTTCTTAAGATTTATCATAGGAGGGGCTCTATTCTCAAATAAGCAGGCAGAGCATTCTAGAGCATGGGTGCTACATAGAAAAAAGAAAAGCTGATAGGCACGTGGATTCCAGTCTTTTCAAAAGATTTAATTTCTATTGGGTATGTTTGTTTTACTGTGAGATTTTTTGGTTTGATATCTATGGCCTTCCAAATAGACAGGTTTTCCCCTGATTTTACCTTTTCAGAGCTACCTTAATTTCTATGATTTTGGAGAAAGGTGCTGTGTAAATCTTCTGAGGGGAGCTCTGTTTCAGCCTGGACAGTTTTCCTTACTTTTGTAAAGGCCCATAAGTTTTTAAAAGCTGTCTAAGTAGAGTCCTCTAGCGGTTCTAGAAATTATTGAAGGTGTGACCTTTTTATGCCACCCTGTCTTTTCAGAAATTGTGGAGGCTCTCCTTACTAGTGAGGTAATAGTAACAGACGACCTCAATACGGAGGGAAAACTGAGTGGTATTAATACAAGCCCTAAGGCAGTTTCTTGTCTTTGGCGGGTACAGCCACTGTACAATATAGGAGTTAGGAGTTTGGCTGATTAAGCCACCATACAAGCACATGTGTAGTGACAGTTTGCTTAGGCCACTACACTTCAAAGTCTGCTTCTAAACTTACTAAACCAATACCAGTACATTAAAAAGTCAGGGGCAACAGGCAGCCTCTCAAAGAAGATGAGAAAAAGGTTTCCACTATTCCTGGAAACAGAGAGGTAGAATCATAGTAAAACCTCAGGAGTTAAGACAAAAAGGAGGGATAGTTTTCTACAACAGAAAAGCATCTACAGTCACATCTATGACCAGTATCCAGCTATACAAGACATCAGCCAAAAAATGAATCCAGGAAAGCCAGGATTCAAGAGGAGAAAGAAGGCAAGCTCAGGTGTGTGCTACAGTAGGTGGATGAGGCAAGAGAAATGTGCCAGTGTGAGACTGCAAAACCTTATCAGCAAAAGGATTAATGCAACCGTGGGGTCTCAGGTATTGTTTGTGTGGGTTCTTCGACAAATTTAAAGGGGGGAATTTTCAAATGTATTTACGCAATTTGCACACCTGGCAAAAGTCAGATGCAGGTACTTTGGCCTAACCTTTGCCACGTTAGCTAACTGTGCAGTAGCTCAATATTGCTGCTGCCCAGTTAGCCTTGTGGCAATCCGGCAAACCCTAGATATTCAATGCCGGGGCCGGATATGACACCCAGCATTGAATATCTAGGTTTAACTTCCAGCACCGCTAGGTAACTGCATTAGCAGCGCTAGCCACAGGCATTGAATAATCCCCTTTTTCTTTTCTTTTTAAAGATAATGACTTTCTATTGTTAAAAAAAAGGGCACATTTCCAGTCATATTTATCTATAACTAACTAGTAGAAAAGCCTGTCAAAAATGATGCAGTAACATGGGCTGAAAACAGGTGAATTTTGTTCCATAAACTCCATCTTTCCTGTCTGTCTATACCCTGCCCTACATTGAGGGCCTCCACTCGGTACCATCATCTAGTGTGCTCCTGACTCCCCCCCCCCCCACTTGCCCATGGAAGCCCCCAGTAACAGGACCAGAGAGGACCCCTCTCAAATATCTAATACAATGATTCTCAAACGTATTCCTCTTGCGACACACCTGACAGATGAGGCTCATGTATATGGTGCTGCGCAGGGGACCATTGTTGGATATCGGCGGCCACTTCACTTCAACTCCAGCCCTTGTCTCTGCTGCCGGCGGCAATCACAGAGAGCACAGGCACAGGGCCTTTCTGATAAAGGCGCGTGCCTCTAAGACACTGCCAGTCATCCCTGTCCCGGCCCTCTCTGATGCATCCTAGAAATCCCCCCAGTCATTTCGAGTCCAGGGTATCAGCATGCTGCTGGCCCTCCAAGCTCTCTGCATAGTTGATTGCTCCTCTTCACTCTTTGCCACCTGTTGCTTCGGTTTGGAAGGGGGCCGAGCCAAAACTCCACTATCTCCAAGTCCTTTAAGAAGGCTAAACCTTCCACCCTAGTCCAGGCCAGAACCGTGTGCCCCTCCTTGATGATGGCTAAAGCAAAGGGGAACAGCCACCGATAGGAATTCCCAGCTCCCACAGCTTTCAAGTGGCATCGCACAGATCACAATGATGCGGAAGCGTAGTAGGTGACAAGTTCTCAAATATTTCAACACTGTGAGAGTCCCAGATCAGCTGATCTTTATGCCGGGCTTTGGACATCACCTGCTCTTTAAGCATATAATTATGAAAGCACACCACTAAGTCACATGGAAAATTAGCCCGAGAAGGGCCCAGGGCATGATGTGCACTGTCCAAAATAATCTTAGGACAGTCCCCATCTTCCTCCGATAATGCACTAATAATGTTCGTCCTCGGGTAACCCCTAACCCTCAAATTACTGCAGCAGCTGCTGCTTTCTATGTCCTCAATCTTGTTTGCCATCTCACCATTAGCCTGCTGCATGGCCTGAACCATTTTCTCCAATGCCACTACTATTTCACTTTGCATCTCCATGCTTTCAATACATGCGCCAAATTCCTGCAGCTCACTGTGCAAATCTGTGGCTGCCGGGGTCACCTGTTCTTCACCATCAGAGTCCACCCCCTCTTCCAACCATAAAAGGGTTTTGGTATTTTTAAAACAAAGTTACATTCTTTTTGGTGCTTTAGTTTAAAAGGTGAAATATTTTCTTTAGTGGGGTACATTTAAAACTCTGCTTTAGTATCTTTCTCAGCTCTTTGAAGCTACTGACACCTAATCAGGAGTTAGTTCCCTCCCTACCACCCCCAACTCCCACCCACCCCTAGTGAGCTGTCTTGCTTTATAGGGCACCTCCCCAGTTAACTACACACAGTGACTTTGAACAGCACATTTTGACCGTACTTAAGGAGATTTAACTGCTTTTTCTCTGAAAGGACGGTTGAGAAACCGGCTGGTACTTTGGTAGATCTCTCTCTTTTGTTTTAACAGATACCTTAGCTCCACAAACTGAACAATGGCTGAGAAAAATCAAATTGCTAAAGCTGTTAACCCCCGTAACAGCTTCTGCCTCTGTCCAGACAGAGGTCCCAAAGCCAGTTGAAGGACCGGTTCAAGTGCAGGGTGCCTGAATGCTGAAACTCTCAGGAAACAAGTAGAGGAACTCAGAGAGGAGATGGCGAGGCTGAGGAGCATTCAAGACAGTGAGAAGTACATTGATGCGATCTTTCTTGCAACATCCAAGCTCTCCAGCAGAGGAAAAGATAGGTGCCTACAGAATGATGAAGGTTGGACACAAGTCACCAGGGCCTGCAGAATCACCAATCCAACTTCTCCAGCCCTTGAATTAAAGAACCATTATGCAGCCCTGGAAGTGGAGGAGGTGAAAGCATCCCCAGAAAGGAAAGAACCAAAGCTCAAGTATCCCAAAGTTGCAGAATCAGTGACCACAAGGAAGCGAAGGGTAGTGGTGGTTGGTGACTCTCTTCTGAAGGGTATTGAGATGTCCATCTGCCGACCAGACTTGATGTCCAGAGAGGTATGATGTCTGCCAGGTGCCAAAATCCAAGATGTTACGGAGAGTTTGCTGAGACTCATCAAGCCCACTGACTATTACCCAATGTTTCTAATCCATGTTGGCACAAATAATACTGCCAGGTATCCCTCTGAGTGTATCAAAAGTGACTTCATGGCTCTGGGACAGAGGGTGAAGTAGATAGGCGCACAGGTGGTGTTGTCTTCAATTCTCCCTGTTGAAGGTAAAGGCCAAGGTAGAGAAGCGTGCATCCTGGAGATGAATGCATGGCTGCGTGGATGGTGTCATCGAGAGCATTTTGGTTTCCAGGACCATGGGATGCTGTTCCAAGGGTTTCAGAACAGAGATGGTGTCCATCTGTCCAAGAAAGGTCGACATGTCTTCAGTAGGAGACTGACTAATCTACTGAAGAGGGCTTTAAACTCGATTCGTTGGGGCTGGGTGAAGAAAGCTCCCAGGTAAATGAAAGCCCCCAGGTAAGTGAAACATTAAATACCTTTATGGAAATGGGTAAAAGGGGCAACATATGGAAAGTAGTATGTATAAATGCCCGTAGCATGGGAAATAAGATCCCAGATGTTGAAGCTTTAATGGGAGTGGCTGGCTTGGATTTAGTGGCAGTTACAGAAACATGGCTCACAGAGAACCATGACTGGGATGTAACTATACCAGGCTATACTTTATTCAGAAAGGACAGGGTAAGAAGAAGGGGAGGAGGAGTGGTACTATATGTAAAAGATAATATTAAAGCTTTGGAATTACAGAGCTTAAAAGGGAGAGAGGAGGCACTGTGGGTTAAACTAGAAAGAGGGAACGAGAAATCTATTTGCATTGGTGTGATATACAGACCTCTCTCACAAGAGGAAGAGGTGGATGGAGAGTTAATTGAAGACATATACAGTATTGCTAGGAATGGGGAAGTCCTACTGAGAGGGGATTTCAATATGTCAGATGTTGATTGGCACATTCCTGCTGCAGTATCATCTGGAAGTAAGGAGATCCTGGATTCTCTACAGGGAGAACTATTTAGGCAATTGGTAACAGACCCCACACGTGAAGGGGCCATACTGAACTTGGTGCTTACCAATGGGGAAAGTGTTTCTGATGTTATAGTGGGAGATCATTTTGCATCCAGTGATCACCAGATGGTGTGATTCAGTATTAGGATTAGGGCTGATAGAATCCATTCAAAAGCGAGGGTCTTAAGACTTTAGGAAAACTAACTTTGCTAAGATGGGCCAATACCTCAGGGAGTCGTTAGAGGGATGGGAACAGCTGGGGGATGTAGAAAAACAGTGGGCAAAATTGAAAGGGGATATTTTAAGGGCAACCAACCTTTTTGTTAAAATGGTAAATAAAGGTAAAAGGACAAGGAGACTGCTATGGTTTTCAAAAGTAGCAGCTGAAAGGTGAGGAAAAAGAGGGAGTCCTTCATGAAATACAAGAGATCACAGAGAGAGGAAGATAGGCATCTATATTTGGAAAAATTTAGAGAAGCTAGCAAAGTAGTCAGGAAAGCAAAGATTCAAAAAGAGGAAGAAATATCCCCCATTTTATTGCATTGGTTAAGACATTTTTCAGATATTTTAGTGAGAAGAGGAAAAGCAAAAGTGGTATTGTCAGACTCAAGGGTGAAGGGGAGGAATATGTAGAAGCTGATGAGGATAAACTGGAATTGCTTAACAAATATTTCTGTTCTGTGTTCACAGATGAAGAATCAGGAACAGGACCTCAGAAAACACCCACAAACAGAAGCGAGGGGCATCTTGAAGAATTTTCAAAAGATTGTGTTTGTGAGAAACTAGCTAAACTTAAAGTAGACAAAGCGATGGGACCGTATGGGATACACCCTAGAATACTAAGGGAACTTGGGGACATTCTAGCAGCTCCACTGACTGACCTTTTTAATGCCTCGTTGGAGTCGGGAGTGGTGCGCCAAAGGACTGGAGAGAAGCTCATGTGGTCCCTTTACAGAAAAGTGGAAGTAAAGATGTGGTTGAAAAACTACAGGCCAGTTAGTTTAACTTCGGTGATGAGTAAATTATTGGAAACCCTGCTGAAAGAGAAAATAGTGAGGTTTCTGGAGTCCAGCGGATTACAGGATCAGAGGCAGCATGGATTCACCAGAGACAGGTCTTGCCAGACAAATCTGATTGATTTCTTTGACTGGGTAACCAGAGAGTTGGACCGAGGGAGAGCCCTAGATATGGGGTATTTAGATTCAGTAAAGCCTTTGACACTGTTCCTCACAGGCAACTTATAAACAAACTGGGCACCCTTGGGATGGACCCTAAAGTTACTGCTTGGCTTAGAAATTGGTTGAGTGGGAGGTGACAAAGGGTACAGGTAAATGGAGCTCACTCTGAGGAGAAGGAAGTTACCAGTGGTGTGCCCCAGGGATCTGTCCTTGGTCTGATTCTTTTTAACATCTTGGTTAGTGATATAGGTAAGGTTTGCCTCTTTGTGGATGATACCAAAATCTGCAATAGCGTTGACACCCAGGAAGGTGTAGATAACATGAGGAGGGATCTAGCTAAGCTTGAAGAATGGTCTAGGATTTGGCAGCTGGGAATAATGTTAAAAAATGCAAGGTCATGCATTTGGTCTGCAGCAAGCCAAGGGAGCAAATAATAGTAAAGTGGGTGAAGTACTTTTGTCCACTAAAGAAGAGCGGGACCTAGGTGTGGTTGTGTCTGATGATCTTAAAGTAGCTAAACAGGTAGAAAAGGCGACAGCAAAAGCTAGAAGGATGCTTGGGTGCGTAGGGAGAGGAATGGCTAGCAGAAAAAAGGAGGCAATAGTGCCTCTGTATAAGTCTTTGGTGCAACCTCATTTAGAGTATTGTGTGCAATTCTGGAGACCGCACCTTCGAAAGGATAGAAACAGGATGGAGTCAGTACAGAGGGTGGCTACTAAAATGGTTAATGGTCTTCATTATAAAGCATATGAAGATAGACTTAAGGATCTTAATATGTACACCTTAGAGGAAAGGCAGAATAGAGGTGATATGATTGAGACGTTTAAATTCCTCCGTGGCATAAATGCACAGGAGGAGAACCTCTTTCAATTGAAAGCAAGTTCTGCTATGAGAAGACATGGGATGAGGGCGAAAGGGGATAGATTCAGGAGTGATATGCGGAAATATGTCTTTACGGAAAGAATGGTGGAATAGTTTCCCAGTGGAAGTGGTAGAGATGAGGATGGTATCTCAATTCAAAAAAGCATGGGACAAACACAGAGGATCTCTAAAGGAAAAAAAGGGGACTGTTGTAGTTGTTGATATGGAAGGACAGACTAGATAGGCCATGTGGTCTTTTTCTGTCGTATTATTTTTTATGTTTCTATGTGCACTTGCTGCCCTCCGGCGATACAAAAGCTCAGAGGATGCCATCTTGGCTGCATCTTTTTTCAGTGCAGAAAAGCAGTCAAAAGCCTCATGGCCCCTTCCCCAAAGTAACCCATAACCATACCAATCACACCCACACGTTGAGTGTAATGATACTATATAAGTTCAAAAGCCGTTTTTGCATCCCATCTACTGGTACCACTGTTCAAGTGTACCCAGACTTGTAACTTTAGTTTCCTGTATTACAGTTCAATGTATACCTAAGTTTTATGTTCTATGAAAACCACCTTGATAATCAGAAAGGCGGTATAAAAGAAACATTAAATAAAAGCAAATTCCTGCAGGTTGGGGAGCAGCTTTTAACTTGCCATCACCATCTAGGGAGCTTCCACACCAAGCACATGCCCTTTCAGGCTGGATTTGGGGTATGTAGAGGAGTATCACTCACACTTTGCTCAGCGGGTCGGTGGAACTCTAACCCGATGCCACCATATAGAGTGGTTACATCACTTCCTCTCTGTTAGCTTTTAATCTTAATGCATGTGGGCTGACAGTCAGGTTTTACCAATAGTTAATCTCTGTCAGCTAGATTGGCTTCTGGGTTTTATTTAATTAATTAATTTATTTATTTACATTCTCTTATATACCGCGCTATTCTGCATCAGTGCTGTTTACATTGAACAAACTGAAATTACATTGAACAGGGCATTATAACTTGGAGATAACTATTTTACAGGGAACATGGGCTATGGAGGGTTAAGTGGCTTGCCCTTGTGGGACTAGAAACCCCAGTCCTTCCGGCCCAAGGTTGCTGTCCTCTAGTGGGATTTGAACCCCCGACCTTCCGGCCTGAAGTACCTTGCCCCAACCACTAGGCCACTCCTCCACTCCATTTAATTGGGACTTGATAGGGGTCAGTTAAAATTCGGAAGTAAATAGACATAAATCAGAAAACATTTGGAGGATAATGTTGGGGAGAGGAGAGATTTGGTATCCAAAGTCGGGCATAGTTGTTGCCAAAATTTTACTATGAGGCATCTTTCCTACATGGGAAAAAGAAGATTATGGAAAGAACATATGCTAGGTTCCATACATGTTATTGCAGGCTACTGACAGAGACAGAAGAGCGAGCTAAGAGGATTCAGGCATGGTGAGAGTCTAAGGTTCCTGCAGAACTAAGTAAGAGAAGAAAGCTCTTGGAAGGGGCTAATGAAGAGGCTTGGAGAGAGGTTAATAATTTGGCCATACATAAGGCGTCATAACTAAAGGGGAAGGTTGAAATTTGCTGCTACTAGTATTCAGTGTATTAGAGCTGTCGAAGCCTAACTTAAGAGAGCCTAAATTAATAGGACTCAAAGGATGGCTCAGTATTGCAAAAAGGATGATTTGTGCCTAGATCAGCGGTTCCCAAACTTGTGGTCGCGACCCCAAATGGGGTTGCAAAATCCTCATTTGGGTTCGCGATTGCACGTTATGCTCAGGAGAGGGCCAACTGCCCTATCAGACATTCAGGCAGAGCAGAGGCAGCACAAAGTCAATTGCTCTCAATCAGCGGCCACTTCACATCAACTGCAGTCCTGTCCCCCGCTGCCAGTGTCAATTAAAGAGCACAAGCACGGGGCCTTTCTGATATAGGTGCGTGATACAGCATGCATCAGAGAGGCTGGGACAGTGATGACTGGCAGGGTCTTAGAGGCACATGCCTGTATCAGAAAGGCCCCGTGCCTGTGCTCTCTTTGCTTGTCGCCAGCAGCGGGGACAAGGGCTGGAATTGAAGTGAGGTGGCCGCCGATGTCAACAATGGTCCCTGTGCAGCATCATATACATGAGCCTCATCTGCGATGCAAGAGGAATAAGTTTGAGAATTACTGTATTAGAGCTTTGAGAAGGGTCCCCTATAGTCCTGCTACTGGGGGCTTCCATGGGCAGGTGGGGGGGGGGGGTCAGGAGCACACTGGATGGTAGTACCGAGTGGAGGCCCTCAAAGTAGGGCAGGGTATAGACAGATAGTAAAGATGGATTTTACGGAACAAAATTCACCTGTTTTCAGCCCATGTTAGCGCATCATTTTTGACAGGCTTTTCTACTAGTTAGTTATTGATAAATATGACCAGAAATGTACAGATTAACAAGTCATTATCTTTAAAAAAAAAAGATATGGGGGATATTCAATGCCGACGGCTAGCGCTGCTAATGCAGCAATCTACCAGTGCTGGAAGTTAAACCTAGATGTTCAATGCCAAGGGTGATATTTGGCCCCGACATTGAATATCTGGGGTTTACTGGATTGCCACAAGGCTAACCGGGCAACAACAATATTGAGCCGCTGCCAGGTTAGCTAACGGGGCAAAGATTAGGCCAAGGTACCTGCTTCTGACTTTTGCCAGGTATGCAAACAGTGTAACTGCATTTGAAAATGGCCCCCATAAATTTGTCAAAGAAACCAGTAAAAAATTTACTGCAACCCACAGGTGCTCCTTGTGGTCTTGGGCAAGCCACTTAATCCTCCATAGCCCATGTTCCCTGTAAAATAGTTATCTCCAAGTTATAATGCCCTGTTCAATGTAATTTCAGTTTGTTCAATGTAAACCGCACTGATGCAGAATAGCGCGGTATATAAGAGAATGTAAATAAAGGTGAAATTAGACTTACCTGCTAATTGTTGTTCCTTGCGGAACTCTAGTCTAGTCCCGGACATCTGGGGTATAAGCACCTCCTCCCGCAGCCTTGGAGACGGAGCCCGTCACTCTTTTTGGTGACACCAGTATAAGTAGATGTGGGACCGCCTCCTTGCTCCAGTAATCTATTGACAAAGCAGACTCACCAGAGGAATAAGTAAACGGATACAATATCTTGAAAAATTAACAGCAAACATATTTACAGAATAATCAATTGCTGCCATGCACCACCCAAGGCTCACATCCACATGCGCTTAGCCCTGTGTGGTCCCCTGTCCAGGACCTCCCGAGAGGTACCATAACCACTGCCCCTTACATACCTATACCCCCCCCTAAGGATCGCCGGCCATACAGGCGCTACTGCAGCGCAGAGCCACCTACCGTTAAAATTCTTCAGGCCACGGATCTAAAACAACAGAAGGGAGGGACACGGGACTAGACTAGAGTTCCGCAAGGAACAACAATTAGCAGGTAAGTCTAATTTCACCTTCCTTGTCATCCCTCTAGTCTAGTCCCGGACATCTGGGGATGTAACAGAGCAGTAACTTTTCAACGGGAGGGACCCGCTAGACCAGCCTGAAGAACCGCTGATCCAAAACGAGCCTCCCTGTCGGAGAGTAAATCGATCCTGTAATGCTTGACAAATGAATGCAACAACGACCAAGTCGCCGCCCTACAAATTTCTGCCGCAGGCACCAAATTGTACTCCGCCCAGTAAGCCGCCTGCGCCCTAGTCGAATGAGCTCTCAATCCAGCCGGCACGGTCCTGCCTTTGAGAATATACGCCGACGAAATGGCCTCCTTAATCCACCCAGCAATCGAAGCCTTGGATGCAGGCTCTCCCTGCCTTGGACCTCCAAACAGAACAAACAATCTATCAGTTTTACGGAAAACCGCCGTTCTCTGCAAATAGACCCGTAAAACTCGACTCACATCCAACCTATGCAACTTCTTCCCATCACGGTCTGCCACCTCTTTCTCAAAAGTCGGCGAAGCAATGGATTGATTCACGTGAAAAACCGACACCACTTTAGGCAAAAAGGAGGGCACTGTGTGCAACACCACCTTTTAGTCATGGAAGATCAAAAACGGCTCTCTACACGACAGCGCTTGTAACTCTGAAACCCTGCGAGCAGAAGAAATGGCCACTAAGAACACCGTTTTCAATGTGAGATCCTTTAAGGTCGACTTAGACAAAGGCTCAAATGGCATACGCACCAACGCCTCCAACACCAAGTTGAGATCCCAAGTCGGCACTTGAACCCGGTAGGGCGGACGCAGCAGGGCAGTTGCCCTCAAAAAACGCTTTACGTCCGGGTTAGCAGCGAGCACTACACCTTGCACCTTTCCCCAATAACAAGAAAGGGCCGCCAATTGAACCTTCAAGGACGCGGCCGCTAACCCCTTGTCAAAACCGTCCTGCAAAAAATCAAGAATCTGCAGGATAGAGGCTTTCAGCGCCACCACCCTCCGCAGTTCGCACCAAGACTCAAAATGTCGCCATACCCGAATATAAGCCAACGAAGTAGAGCGACACTTGGACCTCAACAAAGTGGCAATCACTGCCGCCGAATAACCCCTGGCCGTCAACCGTGCCCTTTCAAGAGCCAAGCCGTAAGAGAGAACCGATCCACCTGAGGCATTAATAAGGGACCTTGTCCCAACAGATCCTCACTGCACAGCAGTCGCCACGGTGCTTCCACCAGAAGCCTCACCAGGTCGGCATACCACGGTCTTCTCGGGCAATCCGGCGCTACGAGAATCACGAGTCCTTTGTGCTTCTCTATCCGCTGAACTATCCAACCTATCAAGGCCCAAGGAGGGAATACGTAGAGGAGCTGCTCCGTCGGCTACCCCTGCAAAAGGGCATCTAAGCCCTCGGACATTCTCTCTCGCCGTCTGCTGAAAAGCCGCCGCACCTTCGCCGAAGCAAAGGTTGCCATGAGATCCATCACAGGGAGACCCCAGCGCTCCACGATCAGCTCGAAGACCTCCTGATTGAGGACCCACTCCCCCGGGTCCACCGCATTCCGACTCAAATAATCGGCGGTCACGTTGTCCACCCCGGCTACATGCCCCGCCGTTAACGCCTCGAGATGTCTTTCGGCCCACTCGAGAAGCTCCTCCGCCTCTGCCTCCAGCGCCGTACTGCTGGTGCCCCCTTGCCGATTGACATATGCTACTGCTGTGGCGTTGTCCGACAGGACGCGAATCGCACTGCCCTGCACCTGGGGCTGGAAGGCCCTTAACGCCAGGTAACTGCTCGTAGCTCTAACCTGTTGATTGGCCACTGCCTTTCCCGATCCGACCACTGACCTTGGGCAAACTGCCGCTCGAAGTGCGTCCCCCAGCCGTAAAGACTGGCATCCGTCGTCAGGGCCTTCCAGTCCGGCGACTCTAACGGCATCCCCTTCTCTAGATTCTGGGGATTCAGCCACCATTGAAGGGAGAGCTTCACCGCCCCCGGACAAGTCAACCGTCGAGACAATGGATCGGACTGATTGGACCACCGTCGGAGCAGCGCCGCCTGCAACGGACGCATGTGCGCCCTGGCCCAAGGCACAAGGTCCAACGTGGCCGCCATGGTTCCCAGAAGCTGTAGATAATGCCACGCCGAAGACGCCTTTCTTAGAAGAAACTCTCGAATGAGCCGGCGCAGACCCTGGGCTCTGGCTAGGGAAAGAAACACTCTGCCTGTCTTTGTGTCAAAGCGAGCTCCTAGATACTCCAGGTCCAGGGTCGGAGTCAACTTGCTTTTTGCCACGTTGACCACCCACCCTAAGCTTTGTAGAAAGAGTATCACCCGACAAGTGGCCTCTTCGCTCTCGCGCTGCGACTTCGCTCGAATTAACCAATCGTCGAGGTACGGGTGAACCAACACCCCTTCTCTGCGCAACGCCACCGCTACTACTACCATCACCTTGGTAAAAATCCGCGGAACTGTTGCTAAGCCGAACGGTAACGCCTGGAACTGAAAATGCCCCATCGGAACCGCAAAGCGCAGGTACTGTTGATGCTCCAGGTGAATGGGAATGTGCAGATACGCTTCTGAGAGGTCCAGAGATGTGAGAAACTCTCCCTGCCTTATGGCTACAATGACTGACCGCAGAGTCTCCATGCGAAAATGAGAAACCCGGAGGCACTTGTTGACTCCTTTGAGGTCCAGAATCGGCCGCCAAGAACCTTCTTTTTTGGGCACCACAAAATATATCGAGTACCGACCGCAGCCGTACTGGTCGAGAGGAACCGGCACCACCGCTTTCAAGTCTTGTAACCTTTGTAAAGTCTCCCGCACCGCCCGACGCTTGGGTTCCGTTCTGCAAGGAGACTAGACAAAGGACTCCGGAACGGGTCGACGAAGCTCTAGGGCATACCCCTCCCTTATGACCTCCAGAACACATCGATCCGATGTTACGTGGACCCAGGCAGGATAAAACTGCCGTAGCCGCCCTCCTACAGCCACTACCTCTGCCCGGGTCCCCCTCATTTCATTGCGGCTTTTTGATGGCCGAGGAAGAGGAGGCTCCAAAACCTCTCCCCGCTCCTCGAAAACCTCGAAAATTCTGGGACCGATACTGAAAACGGCCTCTTTGAAACTGACCGAACCGTGGCGTTCGAAATCTGCGAAACTCTCTCTGCTGACTTCTGGAAGGCGTAAGCGACCGATTAGGCTTCTGCTTATCTTCCGGCAGCCTACCTCCCTTAGACTCCCCGGGGTCCTTGACCAACTTGTCTAAATCCTCTCCAAAAAGAAGTTTGCCCCGAAAGGGAAGCTTTCCTAGCCTAGCCTTCGAGGCTCCGTCTGCTGCCCAATTTCACAACCAGAGATACCTCCGTGCCGCTACCACGGACGCCATACTCTTCGCCAGACCTCGAATAAGGTCATACTGCACATCTGCTAAATAGGCCGCTCCCAACTCCAGCCGGGCCGCCTCTCCCACCATCTCGTCTTCCCCACCCAGCGAAATCCGCTGAGCCCATCGGAGACATCCTCTAGCTACCCAGGCCCCACAAACAGTAGCTTGCAAGGATATGGCGTTGACATCAAAAAACCTGTTTTAATAGCGTATCTAGTCGGCGGTCCTGCGAATCCTTAAGGACCGCACTGCCTTCCACCGGAATCGTGGTCTTCTTGGTGACCGCTGAAACCGCTGCATCCACCTTATGTGATTTTTTTTTTTTTTTAATTTTTTATTTATCATTATCCAGTTTTTCACATCCGAAAAAGAACATTCAAATGAATATAGAAAAATAAGGAGATACAACTTTAAACCACAAATACAAAGTAGGAAATTAATCCCCCTAACCAATAGACCACAAACTAAGAAGAAAATAGGGAGAGCATCAGGAAAAACATTGTTACATAACAACTATCAAAAGTAAATATCTATACAGCGGTGGCCAGAGACTTATGTGTCAGCCAGATGGGGGTAAACAGGGACATTAACCATAACCTCCTCCCTAGCCTCCAGAAACTCCCGGAGCTGCCCAGGATCAAAAACCAAGTACATTTTTTGATTAAAGGTAATACAACATTTTACAGGAAATTTTAACTGAAAAGAGGCCCCTAGGGCCAAGACCCTGGGACGGTAAGCTAAAAAGCTTTTCCTTCGCAGTTGCGTATCCCTAGATACATCAGGAAATATTCTAACGTTAGATCCTAAAAACTGCTCGTCAAAATTCCTGAAATACATTTTCAAGATATAATATTTATCAGACTCCAGAGGCACTGTGACAAGTAGAGTGGCCTTCCCCGTAACAATCTCCAATGAGCTTTCCAGAAAGCCCGTAAGGTCTCTTTCACCAGGGAGGCCGGAGGGGCTACCGGGAATCTGATCACCAGAGCTACCAGGCAAATATTGAACCCGCACCAGAGGGGGAAATTGTTCCGAGGGAATTTTTAAAATTTCCCCGAAATACTTCCGCACCATGGCCATGGGAGATAATACAGGTGACCTTGGGAAATTCAAGAAACGCAGATTGCATCTACGCGCTTGATTTTCCAAATACTCCATTTTCTTATTAGTAACAATTTTGTCCTTAAGCTGAGCTGTAACCAAATCCCGGAGTTGATCCATCTCCCCCTCAAGTCTAGTTAACCGCTCTGCTTGAACATTTTGGGCACTGGAGAGAGTTCCACATATAGATTTCACCCCACTTAAGTCCAAATTCATAGTATCCACATATGTTAACAAGGAGGTGTTCAATGCCGCGAAACCTTCCCATAGTGTTTCAAGAGTAAATACCGCTGGACGTTCCAAACGAGGAATCCCCGGAAGACTCCCAGCACGGTCAGACACACCGCCAGTTTTCTCCTCCGATGTAATCATACCATTACTGGACTCCGGGTGTCCTCTCGCTCCAGGAAAGCTAACCACTTCAGTCGAGCCCCCCTTCACGCTGTGCCGAACAGGTGTACTCGTAGGGACTTCTGCCGGCATAGCAAGCTCGGCTGATACAACACTTCCGGGTCGCGGTGGAGGAGAGCGCTGCTCAGGAGAGAGCCAAACGCCCGAAGTGCTCAGGGGTGACGTTCCTCCTACCACCCCCGCTGAAGACACCACTCCTCCCCTGACAGTGAAACCGCAGCCAGAAAGAACTCGCTGGGTTGAACTGGATACCAAGCCCGCTGAAGGTAACACGGCTTGTTTCCGCTTTCGCCTCCCCATCGTTCTTCACAATCAAGGGGAGATATCAGCACAAAACGCAGCTCACCGATAAACGTTCTCACCGCCAAGGGGGTGCCGCCGCCATCTTAATCGCTTCCCCCCCCCCCACATATGATCCACCTTATGTAATTTAAAAAGTTCCCTATCCTGCTCTTGCAAAGGATACAGCCGAGCCATCACTCTGGAACCCTTTAGTCCAGCCTCCGGCGAGTCCCATTGCTCCTGAATCATTTCCTTAAAAATCCTATGCAACGGAAATACCTTCTGGGACTGCCGCGTTGCCTGAAGCAACGGATCCTCTAAGGACGAATCCGCCAAGCTCTCCACTACCGGCATATTAAGAGCCTTCAAAGTCTCAGAAATAAGAGCTGCCAGTTCCTCCCGGCGGAAGACCCTAACCACCCTAGCCTGGTCCTCCTGCTCTGCAATCTCGCCTTCTTCCAGCTCCAGATCCCCCTCTGAATCCAGACCGTCTGAGACCTCCTGCGGAACTACTGCAGCTAACTTAGCCCTCTTTAAAGGGGTGCCTTCCTTGCCCTCGACTACGGAAGCCCCAGGCCTTTTCAGACTACTCCCCACCTCCGCAGCAAACTGCTTTCCCCCTAGGGCTTGCTGCAGTAAGGAGAGAAAATCCGGGGAGAAAATGTGCGACAGCCCCCCCTGCAAGCCCGACAGGGATGGGGAGGGCTCCGCAGACAAGGAAGGCCCTTGAGAGGGCCCCAACGAAGGACCTGCCGGAGAAAGCGGCTCAGGAGAGCCAGACGCCCCCTCCCCCGGTCCTGCTCCATCCGCCTCTACTTCCTTAGACTCCGCTTCTAACGCGCAGCCCTTACAGATGCCCATATTTGAAAGTGAACCCCTTTTGGCTCCACACATGAGACACTGGGGCCGGGACGGCATACTGGCAAGCCCTCTCACAGCTAACTCTGCTATAGCTCAAAGAGGCCGGCACTTTTTTTTTTTTTCTATTTGATATGAATATCCTTCAGTGCCCGTCTTAAGCACCCAAACTGGTTATGCAGGCTAAGAAGAGGGAAGTTTCAGACAAAGCCGTGAGCTCACTATGGCCCGCTAAAAAGCTGCACCAGCCCACACAGCGCTTCCTGCCGAAAACGCGGCGTGCGCACGGCCTACGCGCCGCTCAAGCCAGCACCAGAAGTTTGCCGCACTTTTCTCCCGCTAGGCCTGCAACGTCCCGAGGCCTTGAAAAACTGCCAAGACTGTGCGAGGTACTCACCGCGCTGCAAGCAGCCTGCCGCCTCTCCGACAGCGCCGAAGACCAGCGATCCTCCGGGGCTGCTATCGCTGCCGCGGCAGCTAAATCGGCCGACGTCGCAGCGAGCTCTCCCTCAACGTCTCCTCACCCACAGCACGGGTTCGGGAGACGGAGGCCCCAACAGCTACTCCCGCACTCCCCCCTGATGCAGTACCTCCAGGGAGGGGGGGAGAGAGGGGGAGCAAAGTTCGAGTGACCACCAGCCGTCCTCCAGCCGGCACAAAAAATCCTGGCTGGGAAAATTAAAGCTGCAGGTCCACCTAGTTGCTGCCTTGCTAACTTTGCTTCCTTCCTTATTTGTCCTTTCTTTCTTTTTTTTTTTGTTTTAGCAATAAAAGGAAAGACTACAAAAAATCCTAACTGATTCCTCTAGTGAGCCCGTGGCTCACACCTCCTTCAGCTGCCTTGGAGACTGAGCTTACTGGAGCAAGGAGGCGGTCCCACATCTACTTATACTGGTGTCACCAAAAAGAGTGACGGGCTCAGTCTCCAAGGCTGCGGGAGGAGGTGCTTATACCCCAGATGTCCGGGACTAGACTAGAGGGACGACAAGGAATAAATAAAATAAATACCCCCCACCCCCCAAACAATACCCGAGACCCCAACGGTTGCATTAATCCCTGAGAAGGGTAGTGGTAAATATTTTTTGGTTCACCTTTTCTCTTCCAACAGCAAGAAATTATTACAATACCAAAGTAGATACGTGGGGGGGGGGGGGGGGGGGGGGTGTAAGTGTACTAAAGAGAGGACCTTCTATTTGTTGCCTATGCAAAATACTTTTAGTACACTTTATCCCGTGTTGACAAATTCATTTTGGCAAAATTCTTATTTTTATTGGACTGTAATCATTGTGAATGCTTCATAAAGGCACCGTATAAATATGAAAAATGAAATACATAAAAAGCAGAATTCAAAGAAAGGGCAGTAGCTCACCATCACTATTTTTATCCCATTTCAGCATCAAGTCAATAGCATACACTGCTCGAGATGATGGATAATCACAGATACCCAATGGGGCAGGTTTTGAAGTGGCAACTTTGAATAACTCTACGAACGCCTTAAAAATTTCTGCCTAAAAAGAGAAAAAAAGAGAAAAAAAAAGGTCTTGCAGATTACAAAAACCTTGTAAAATACAGGGATTCATTTTGATAGCAAACATTAGTATTTAACATCTTTTTTAAAACCATTTTTCTACTAGTCAGAATGGTTTAGATAGAACATAATGCAATACAGAAAACTTTAACTGGAACCATGATTACATATATCAAAGGGATACAAAAATTTGAGTAGTAATTAACATTAGCTCAAACATGGTTATGGAAGTTAGACTATGTATACCGGAGAGGGGAGGGATTGTATGGTTTATGCGGGAATAGTGTCTCTGAGGGTGCAGTGAGGTGGATTGCATTGGTAATGAAGGGGGATTTTGGTAGTGGAAGCTTGTGACATATTCTGAGGTTGAGGTAGAAGGGTTTCGGTTGTTTTTGGGAGAGTTCGTGTAGGGTCAAGCTCTTTTATATCAAAAAATCCAACATGATGTGCCCTGGAAACGCAACACTGCACCAGGGCCCAAGCCCCCCAACAATGAAGAATGAATATTGGACCTATTGAGGAGCTTGAGCTCCGATGCAGGAAAGCGCCTCCGAAACATGACATGTTGGACTAAGTGGATCAGATACACAAAATAGGATACGTTTTTAAATAGCTTTGGGATTTTTTGAGTGTTTGTTTCCACTATCGGTCCAGAGACTTTTGCACTTTTCTCCATGAATATTGCTCATCTATCACAAGTATAATGAAATGAAGGGGCCCCTTTACCAAAGTGTCCTATTGCTTTGTACTAATGTGCAAATAGCATGAAAATTTACCTGCATTAAGTGCACAATCTCTATGTTAGCTGTCGGAGGTGTGGACACTGCGCCAATCTACATGTAACACCATATGCTATCATGAGCATTATTACCGCAGGTGCATTAACGCCACCTACTGAAGTATGGTATTTGCACCTATGCTAACTGCAACAATGAGGGTTCATAATAGACAATAAAGAAATTACTCTGAGCACAAATATAGAGCATTAGAAGACTGTCTTGCAAGAGCCCGCTGCTCCGTTCACTGCCGATATACTGAAAAGATTTCTGCTTAACACTGTACACTCAAGATTTTTCCAGAAAGCTGCTGCATCTGCAAAACCTGCCCAGCATGCCTTTCCTCAGATATACTAGAGAACAGAAGTATAGTCACACAGCAAGCGGGTAATTTAATAAACCTATTCTGGGGTAAAATGCCAATTTGAATGCAGAAAAGGTCTCTTACGTTTAGGTCACACATAAAAGCAGGCACACTGCAAGTAGGGCATACATACTAATATTTAGGAATAAGTGTAAAGTCCATGCTATGATGTCTGCATGATTTATGCTAGTATTTATAAAGACATGTAAGGCACACTTCAGAAAGATGGTTTATGTGGCTGCAGTGAAGCCCATATAAATGCATCTGCAAATCTATGTTAATCTGAGAAAAGATGGTGGACACATATAAATCTGATGTAAAATTGACATATCTCCACCCTTCACAATTGACATGGGTTTCAAATCAAAGGAGGAAACACAGGAATACATGGGGATGGAAGTTCATATGCAGTGCGAGATGTTATTTCACAAACATACATGTGGGGAAAAATTGGCATGGAAACCCCAGCAACTCACACATGTAAGTGCCGGCTTTTCAGAATGAGCAAGTGTAAACATCGGCACTTATCATTCATCCTAGTCATTTGCACAAAAAGATGTTCAACTGCTCTTAACTAATCACAGGGGACACGCTGTTTACCTCATTTCAATGTGGAGGATGAAACAAACATTGGGGGATTAAGGGGGATATCTCTCTTAATCCCTCCTTTAAAGGGTTGGCCGAAATGAGCACTTTTTAAAAACCTGTTCGTAGCAGAGAATAGGTGTAAATCCATATGTGGACAAGTCCTGCCTTCCATGTGTATCCCCTATATGAAATGGGAGATACATGTATAGATTTTGTTCCTCTCAGACCACACCCCTGGCATACCCCCATGTAACTTATATGTGACCGGGCAGACATGTATAAATTGGGGTCTTATAAAATTGCGTTTTACACATGAATGTGGCTTGCACATTTTTCTGCCACCAAATCCACATGTAAAATAAGGATAAGGCTTCTAAAATTACCCCCCAAAGCACCTATGTGTCTTTATAAAATAGGTGCTTTATCCATCCCCAAACCTGGGTGCTCTGTTATAAAATTACCCTCCAAAAAGTCAAACCTTACCTCTGCTTAGCAGACACAACTGATTAAAATTTGCCTAGACGTCAACATACAATACATATTGAATCACAAATGATCTGTTAAAATAAAGGTAAATGAAAAGAAAACTATATTTTCAGGGTCCGATATTTAAAGTGATTAACATAGTTAGCAGATTGACCAACTTCAGGGCAGATTTGTTGGCTGGAGACCATGTAGCTATATACTGTAAATATACCATACAAATACACACACAATCTTTCTTCAACTGTAAGTTTTGTTGCTCTATGGTAGAGCAGAGGTCTGTCTCAAAAGATGCTCTTCTCTTCTCCCATCCTTCCTATATCTAGGGGCCAATGTAATAAGCCATGCTTTAAAAAGGTGCAATGAGCTTCACTGCAGGACATTTTAACCAATATGATGAAAAACCCTTTTACTATCAATGCGCACTAACAGAAAAAAACAACACAGCACACATTGCTGTGTTATTATACCACCATTTTCTACAATCTGACATAAGAGGCACCTTACTTCCCATTAATGCATGAACAGGGATTGGCTGAGGCACTGATAAGAAGGGAAACAAAAAGGAGAAAAAAAAAGTCCCAGAGTAAAAATAAAACTCAGACCAACCCCTCATCCTGGACACCCCATACAGTCAGACCCTCTACACTGTGGCACCATGGCTCCAAGGAGACAGAGTGGCATCCTCCTCATCCTGACATCCTCCAAAATGGCAGCTCCCGACTCTCAGCACTACATCAAGATGAACCACCAGTGATCAGGCATCATTAATTTGTAAGATGGTAGTGGGTGAAGAAGTTGTGGGACACCTCCCCTGCCACACAATCTTGGAAGACCCTTCTACTCCAGCTCAGATCTGGAGTGAAAATGCAGTGTGGGAGCAAAGATTCTGAACTACAAATGTAGTAAAAAAAAAACTGCACTAAAATTTAGCATGGCTATTCTACGTCAGAAGCAATTGTAGATTTCAGATTTTTGTATGCATGCTGAGTTATCCTTCAGCATGGTGGTTTTACTTTTGATTTTTCTGTGCTTAAAATCTTACTATACTGAGAGTAAGATTAGCACAGAAAAAGATCACGAGTTAACTGTTGTGCAAAAGGATAGCACAGATTACATCAGCTCTTCAGTCTTTTACCCTTTTTTTGCATAGTTACATATCTCCCAGTGATTGCTCTAAGAAGCGTTCACCTTCTTCCAAGTCTCCTGGTTGAGGGAGGGGGGGGGTGTGGAAGAGGGGACTCTTCTTTCTCATCCCTCAGTGGGAGCCACCTGCAGAGTCCAGCAAAGGAGTATCTAAGATTCACTTCAGGGAAGCCCTCTTGGACAGTGTGCTTAGGATCAGAGCCTCATCTTATAAGTGGTAGAGGACTGTAGGACCTGACAAAAACAGTGGCTTTCTTGGAACTAGGGTGCTATATTATTAAAATAAACTCTGACATAAACACACATGCTCTTTTAGCAGAACTACTGAGGGGACCCTTTACTGCTGCTCCTGGGACCCCACCCTTCACTGCCAACAATGGAGGACCTGGAGATATATATGGTGTGCGCCTCACCCAAAGACCCAAACGATCATCCCCAGAATGGCACTTTGTGCATTTAAGATAGTGGAGCTTCTTGCCAAAATGCAGTCAACCATGAGACAGGTGGGTAGGCCACCCTACCCTTCTCTGCGGCTTTCTTCATGTGTGGGAAAATATGAGGACTGACAATAGTGCTGTCGTACCCCATGCAGGCCCAAGCGCTGCTGGTATAGATCTCTTTTGTCATCCACAGCTCTGGTACCAAAGCAGCAAGAGTGCTGTCTTCCTTGTGAAGGACTTCTTCCAATCCTCCCCTGCTGATTTCTGCACTGCTTGCATGGCCTGGGCTGCCCAAATAAAATAAAGCCTCCTTTCTTCTCTCTCTTTTTTAAAATAAACTTTGCCAGTACACAACTTTTAGGTAGCAAACAGCACTGGAGCCAACAACTATCTAACCCAGTGGTTCTCAAACCAGTCCTCTGGGACCCCTTGGCCAGTCAGGTTTTCAGGATATACACAATGAATATGCATGAGACAGATCTGCATACAATGGAAGCAGTTCATGCAGATCTATCTCATGCATATTCATTGTGGATATCCTGAAATCCTGACTGTCCTGGGGGTCCCAGAGGACTAAGTTGAGAACCTCTGATCTAACCGAAACAGGAAGAGGAGGCAGCGCACAAACACATACCCAAGTCACTGGAAAAGGAGGCTGCTCCCCAAAACTCTCTAGACATCCTGAACTGGAAAAAAACAGCCTCAAAAAAACCATCCTTCCCCTGCTCAACCAAAGCCTTTAAGCCAAAGCTAGGAACCAAAATAACCCATCACCTCAAGCCCCCATAAGAAGATGATGATCACTTCAGGTGCTCAACCAGGGGAAGACTGTCTGCAGACTGCTACTTTAGGAGGAGAAGGTCTAGCTCAACCAGGGGAGTTAGTATGTAGACCACTGCCCTGGGACACACTCAACCAGAAAAAAACAGCCTCAGGACCTCTAACCCAAGAGCTGTAGATGTTCGCTTGACCAAAGGGACACAGCTCGCAGGCAGATGCTTTGTAAAATGGGCTGGCTACAACTCTGTCTGAAGATCCCAACAGGCCCAGAGTATGTCAATCTTACTAAACCTGCACAGTATGTGCCATCATCTGCTGGAAACAAAATATAGGAGTATCTTGTTGATACAGCCTCTCCCTTATGAGCAGGGATGTTGTCAAAGCAAAGCTGTTTTCTCTGCCTCAATCTGCTGGCAAGGTGACAAACTATATGTCTAGACTAGCAGGATGAGGAGGAAATACCATTAAAGATAGTGATTATAGGGATGCGTATCAGCAACACACTTACACTCTGGGTGCGAGATCCTACTGATGGAACTTATATTAAATTGGAACAAGAGGGCATTTTTCTGCAATATCCTCATACTCTAGAATTATACCAAGTTTTCTATGGAACATAGATACTATGCATTTAGGAAACTACATAAGAACATAAGATATGCCATACTGGATCAGACCAAGGTCCATCAAACCCAGTATCCTGTTTCCAACAGTGGCCAGTCTAGATCATAAGTACCTAGCAGTTTCGCCAAAAGACACAGGTTCCACAATGCTTGTATTGGGTCAAGCAGTGATATCCCAAGTACCTTTTAATAATGGTTGATGGAAATTCCCTCCAGGAACTTGTGCAAACCTTTTTTAAACCCAGCTACACTAACAGCTTTTACTACATCCTCTGATAACAAATTCCAGAGTTTGACTACACGCTGAGTGAAAAAATATTTTCTCTTATTATTATTAAAGACTTATAAAGCGCCGCAACATATGAAGCACTGTACAAACATAGAAGAGAGACAGTCCCTGCTCATCAGAGCTCACAATCTAATAAGACAGAAAACAAAATAAGTTACATAATACATCAACAACATCCGCCAAGGGTTCATCCTTGTCTTCCTAGACATAGCAGCGGCATTTGACTCCGTGAGCCACGAACGCCTCCTGGAACGACTCGAGGGTAAGGGAATCACCGATAAAGCACTCGAGTGGTGCAGATCCTACCTTTCTGACAGGTGGCAGCAGGTACGATCCAACGATACTTCATCAGATCGGTTCCATCAAAAGCAGGGGGTCCCACAAGGCTCCTCCCTCTCCGCCCTTATGTTCAATATATACATGCAACCTATCTGCAACCTGATACGGTCCTTCAGTATCAACTGCATGATATACGCGGATGATGTGCTGTTATACATGCCTTTTACAACAGAGAACCCCGACCTCACTCCATTAACTAACTGCATAAATGAAGTATCCAACTGGCTGCAATCTCAAAACCTCAGGATCCAACACAAGAAAATGGAGGTTTTGTTCATCACGAAGGACCGAAATTTCACCGCTCCGTCCTTTTTGAAAGTGAAGGATGCAGACCTCCAGATCAAACCCACTATCAGATACCTCGGGGTCACCTTAGACCAGCACTTGGATATGAAGGCGCACATAGGAAACATTGTAAGAGCAGTCTACCATAAAATCCGTTCCCTTAGACACCTTCGATCCCTGCTAGAGCCAGATGATTTCAGAACCATCTATCAGGCCCTAATCATACCTCATTTTGATTATGCGAACTCTATCTTACAAGGACTCCCTCAAGCCACCTTACACCCACTGCAACTGGCAATGAACTCCGCAGCAAAAGTCCTTCACGGAGCTTCCAGGAAAGATCATGTCTCACCCATCTTAAAACAACTCCATTGGCTTCCGATACGAAGTAGACTCACTTACAAGCTATTACTACTTACATTCAAAGCCATCAATGGACTCACATCCACGTCACTAACGGACCTGATCCAGATGACACCTCAAAACAGGGACAGACGGTCAGTAACACTCAACACACTAGTAGTCCCAAAATCCATAACACAATGCACCAAAGCAACAGCAGACAGAGCTTTCAAGTTCTGTGCACCAAGGTGTTGGAACAGCCTCCCTCAAGGCATCAGAGCAATCCCAGATCTATTGCAATTCAGAAAAGTCTTGAAACACCACCTCTTCCTCTTGTATTACCCAGTAACTAATGCAGACACCTCAACCACCTCACAGTTCTCCCAAAACCCCTAAGACAGAAACAAAAAGAGTTCATGATTATGTTATAAATTGTAAATAGTTACCCCTGTTATCCAAGTTGTTTATGCCTGTTCAACTGTAAACACAAAGTACCATCGGAAATGTGTAAATTCTTTGTTCACTGTAAACCGTGCTGATGCTGAATAGTGCGGTATAGAAGAGACTATAAATAAATAAAAATAAAAATAAATAATACAAATAATCTTAAATAGGTTACCCTGTAGCTTCATTTCATGTCCCCTAGTCTTTCTATATTCTGATGATGTAAACTACTTAGAAGTTTCGTTTTCATATCAACCTCTGTGTAAATCTTTTTATTGATCTTAAAGGGAACAATCTTGAAAGACAAGAAAAACAGCATAAAAAAGATAGTTGACAGTTTAGATGATACAAAGAGCAACATCTTAATATGTACTTTAGTGGAAAGGTGGGATGAGGTGATATGATAGAGACATTTAGATACCTCCATGGCATAAATGCTCAGGAGGGTCTCTTTCAACTGAAGGCAAGCTTTGTTATGAGGTGACAGCACAAGAGTGAAAGGGGATAGACTCATGAGTAATATGCGGAAATATTTCTTTACGGAAGAGTGGTAGATGTGTGGAATAGACTCCCAGTGGAGGTGGTAGACACAAGGACAGCATCTGAATTCAAAAAAGCATGGGACAAACACAGAGGATCTTTAAAGGTAAAAAGAGGACTATTGTAGTTGATATGGAAGGGCAGACTAGATAGGCCATGTGGTCTTTTTCTGCCATCATATTTCAGTGTAACAGTTAAAAAGTAACAGAGTGCCCCCCTAAGACCCAGACACCAACCTCTAGTTCCCCTTCTCATCCACCCATCCAAAATACAAAGTACAAAGAGAAAGCAAAGGAGTGAAAACAAACAATAAAAGTGAAGAAAAGGGGTGGAGGAAGGACCTTAGAACCCTCACACACTAGCCCCATCTCCCCCTACCTCAGCCATCAAAAGACTCCTGAACACCAACAGACACCCCATATATCGCCTCCCTCTCATGTAACACCCACATCCCCCTTCCCACCTGCAAGTTAACTTGCAACATCAATGGGGCACAACCACTAACATCTGTGGATACAGCCTAAGTAGAGGTCTGCAAATGCATCCTCACCCTGCCACTATATTATGGGGCCCCACAGTCCAAAAATCTGGATCAGACCCTAGCGGTTTTCTTTGCAATTCAGCAGTAAGCTTCTTCATTTGATAGATGTCCCAAACTTTAGCAAGATATATAAAAGGTCAAAAGTAGAAATCCAACTATAATACCAAACAAAAAAATTACTATATTCTTAAATAGAAATAGGACAAAGGAATGGACGTCAAACAAATATAGAGCTTCAATAAGGTCCAAATAGACCCTCCAGTATAATAGCCTCAAAGGCCAATACTAGTATGCTCTGTTCATTATAGGTCCATGCCTAAACCCAGCATAAGCAGTGCAAACATATTAGCTTGCAATCACATAACTAAATGTAAAACATAACCCAATACAATATTGCGTTTCGGTAAGGACAAACTGAACTTATCTGCATCAGAGGAAAACAAACAAACAAAACTCATAAGGTCCACTGCATAAAGAGCCAACCTCTAGTCGGCTGAGTGCTCTATACAGCCAACTACTTCAATGGGAATTTAACCAGACACAAAAGCAAGATAACATGATCGGAACCACCACTCAAATCAGAGATGCCACATTCAGACCACATGATTCAATAGATCCCAATCGGAACATCCAAGAATGTTCACAGATACTTAACTGCTTAAGTCAATAACCCCCCCCCCCCCCTTTCCAGGAATGGGGCAAGTTATCAAGAATATGCCAATGCAAATCTGAAAGTGAGTACTGCTGCTGACCAATGTGAGATTAACAGAGCAGTTTCAGATTTTGTGTTGATGCGACTTATGTTCAGTTAAACATAAATGCATCTTCCTTATAATACAACCCACATGGATAAGGGAACACGAATACATCATATAAATCACCCACTCAGATTCACATGCTGTACAGTGTCTTGAAAAATAATGTACAATAATGTTTTCCCATTATTGTACGTCCTACAAGGACCGGTAAGAGCAAATTCACTCCAATTACATTTATCACAAGGGTAATGACCAAGACAAGAATGATCAATCTCATCGATAGGACCTCCATAGTTATTAAGTAATTCACTCAAATTCTTACCCCGTTTGAAAGCTATACGTGAGGCTTCAAGGGTGTAAACTGAAAACATTCCAATGTTTACAAATCTCCTTCACAGCTATATGTATTCCCTATGTATATGGCAATACACATACCAAACTATCATCCTGTACAGATTTTTTTATATTGTAGCAGGAGATCCTGTTGGACATATTTTGCTCTGAATATACATGTTTGATAACAGAGCCAGCATATTCCCTAGCTAAAAATCAAGATTTCACTGTTGAGGCCTCAGATGAAAAGGCTGTCTCGGTTGAACAAATAGGGTGAGCTCTTAAATACTGACTTATTGGAAGACAACTCCTCAATTTTAAAGGGTGACAACTATTGAATTGCAAATAGGCATTCCTATCCACAGATTTATGAAAGATAGACGTTGTAACACCTAATACAGTTCTGTCAATCTTAACATCCAGAAAATCAATAGTCCTAGCATGATAGGTTAAAGAGAATTGAAGGTTATTGTCCAATCCATTTATCCATTCATGAAACACAAGCAGTTCAGCTTCAGACTCCATCCATAAGATATCATCCATATATCTTCTCCACATACCAGTCTTTGAGGCAAATGGAAAATCTGACAAATGTAGCACGTCAAATTCAGCTACGTACAAAGAGGCCACTGAAGGGGCCAATGTAAAAATCACCATTAAACCAGAAGTAGCTCCTTTGAAGAACTATCTCGGCAATTTCAGAGGAAACATTAAGTGGAAGAGAGCTGGTGGAGATCTGGATTGACAATGCTTTAGAAATTATTTGTAAAGCCCGAGCTTGAAGCAGGTTTGTATACAGACTATCTATATCCATTGAGATCATATATGTCACAGACAACCAGGAAGAAAATTCCTTTAAGAGGCACAAGAAATGGGCTGTGTCTTGAACATATGAGGGAATCTTTCGGAGCATAGGTCGCAGGAACACATCTATGAAGTGTGTAGAAACAATAGGACGTCCCAGTAATTGAGACAGATTCTTATGAACTTTATGCAAGAAATAAATCATTGGAATCATTGGTGTAGGTTCAACAAGAAACAGTTTTTCACGTAAAGTTAAAAATCCCAGTTCATTAGGGGGATGACATGGACTGTCGAGGCCATATGGCCGAGATGATGGAGCATCGTCCAGGCTGAGACTATGTTGTGGATCTGGACCACGAAGGTCAGAGAGATGAGGCAGTCTGTTCTGTCCTGTGGAAGGAAGGCTGTCACCCAGTGGATGTCAAGGCATGTGACGACGAACTCCAGGGATTGGACCGGAGTGAGGTGGAACTTCGGGTAATTCACCATGAAGCAGAAGTGCTTGAGGAGATGGATGGTGCAGGCCGTGGACCGCCGTGCTTTGTCGGCCGTCTCCCCTGTAACGCGCCAATTGTCTAGATAAGGGTAGACAAAGGTGCCCTGTAACTAAAGGTGGGCTGCGGCTACCACCAGGCACTTGGTGAGTACTCATGGAGCGGACATAAGACTGAAGGGAAGCACCCTGTATTGGTAGTGGTTCCCTTGTACTCTGAAGCATAAGTATTTTCTGTGCTTCGGGTGGACCAGGATATGAGCGTACGCATCCCGAAGGTCCAAGGAGCATAACCAGTTGTTCTGCTTGAGGAAAGGCAGTAAGGCACCAAAGGAGAGCATTTTAAACCTCTCCCGCACCAGGTATTTGTTGAGATTTCTTAGATCGAGAATGGGTCGGAAACCGCCCATCCGCTTTGGCACAAAGAAGTAACGGGAGTAGAACCCACAACCTCTGAGATGCAGTGGGACCACTTCCACTGCTTGCTCCTTGAGGAGGTTGGCAAGCTCCTGTGCCAAGACGACCTGGTGCACGGGGGGCTGAGGGGGCTCCGTGGGGCAGAAGGGTGGAGGAAGCCAGTCCAGATGAAGGAGGTAACCCTCTCCGTTGACCTGGAGGATCAAGGCATCTGAGGTGACAGACTCCCATTGGGGAGCAAAGTGGACCAGATGCCCTCCCACCAGTAGCTGGGTTGCTGGAAGGTGAGCGGCAATGTTCCCTCTAATTTTCTGTAGGCTGTATGCGCATAAAATATCAGATGTGCAGCTTTTGAAGGAAGGTTAAATTTTTGTGCACCACATAACGACACTCAGAATACAGTATGTACACCACATTGATTTTAATCAAATTAAATGAAAATAGACGATTACTAAATGAAGCGAAAATTTCTAGTAATTACAATCACAACTTTTAAATTTTAAGACATCTGTGTTGTTTTCTATCAGAATCAGAACCATAATTTTTGTGCGCTCTGTTGTAAAGTATGTGCGCGTGCTCGGCGAGGTGTGTGCACGCGCGCACACGCACAGCTTAGAGGGAACAGTGGTGAGCGGCTATGTATCTGGCGTCAAAAACCCAGGGCCGACGTGCCGTGCCAGGGTCTGGCTCTTTGGCCCCTTTGGCTTATGCAGAACCTGGTGGCGGCTCTTGCCCTGCCCACCAGGAGGCAGAGCCAGCACTGGGGGATAAGGTGAGTAGCTCCGATAGGGCTTCTTTTGCGGGAGGGAAGAAGTCCTGGGAGAGATGGGTAGGGGTTACGTATTCTGTCTCAATCTCCGCCGCTTTGTCCTCCATCGGTTTGCCGAACAACTGCTCGCCCAGGCACGGTACATCAAGCAGCTTTTCCTGGACCCACTGTTCGAGGCCTGAGGACTGGAGCCAGGCCTGTCATCTGGCTCCAATACCTGCAGCTGCTATCCGACCAGAAGACTCAAAGCAGACGTATGCAGCGTAAGAGTGGTACTTCGAACAGTCCCCCACTGATTTCAGGAGGGACTGAAAAACGACTAAGGTAGTCGCCATCGAGGCCCACTTGGAAACCCCCATGTTCCTTTGTGAGGTCACAAAAGAACATACCGATATACAGTTGATAAGTCTGGATGCAGCAAGCCAGCATGGAGCCTTGGTAAGCCTTATGCCCGAGGGCGTGAGACTCCTTACCTGGCGGAACCAAAGAGGTTTTTTTTGGGCTCTTCTGCTTGGCAGATTCAACTATCACTGAGGTATGGGGGAGCTGGACATTACGGAAGCCGGGCCTCCACTGGACCCTGTACATGGTGTCCAGGCGCTTGCAGACAATGGGAATAGACGCAGGCATCTCCCACATGAGGAAGACCAGCGGGTTAGAATGGGCGGGACCGAAATCGTGAGAGATTCACCTCAGCGGGGGTCTTGTACTGCAAAATATCGAGTTCCTTCTTACAGGTCTCCTCCTCGAATTATGTAGAGAGCGCTAGGGCTCGAGCCATGTCCTGCACAAACTCCACAAAGGAGGTATCCTTGGGAGGCGACCACTGCTTCTGAGCGGGCGGAGAAGGATCCGAGGGGAGGGGGACTCGGAACTGGGTTGCTCGAGCAGAGCTCGTGAAGTGCGCTGGGCTCTCGAAGCCAGCCCCTTCTGGATCAGGAGGTGCTGGCCTGGGAAGATCTCGCACCTGAGGACTGGGACGAAGATCGAGACCTTTGCCGGGATCCCTCACGAAGCCCCTGGCTCTCAGGGGTTGCCGCAGCAGTCTGGGGAGTCAAGACAGGCATTGCCTTCGAAGTCTCAGAGCGTGTGCCAATGGCTGCGCTCCAGTGCATTTGGGCCTCCCACTCAGGAGTGGGGCCTGTGACACTGACACCGGGGTAACTGGCTTGGGCGTCGAGGAAGAGAGGGGGTCCTCACCTAGAGCTCCTTCTCTGACTCTAGGGATTGCCGAGGAGGGCTAAGGGACCGAGCACGAGAACGCTCACGGTTGTCTGGAGTCCCCGACAGGGTCCTCGAGGCCTTCTTTTTCTTCCACTCCCTTTTATGAGACCCTTGCTCAGAGTGACACTGGGGCAACGGGGCAGCTCCGGGGGACCCCAAAAGGTGGAGGGTCAATGGAGCAGGAAGCTACCAAGGGCACCGGGGCCGTCTTGCAAAAAATATCATCCGGTTTGCAAAAAATATCATCCTTGGAGGACATCTTTTTACAAAGGGAGCAGAGCTCCAGGTTATGGTCCGCTCCCAGATACCTGAAACAACAGTCATGGATGTCTGTGAGGGACATGTTTTTGGAGGATCTGTCACACTTTTTGAAACCGGAGGCCATGGGGTAAAAAGAATCCCCGCAAGGTCGAAGACCTTCGGTTCGGTCTATGGTTGAAAAGGGTGCGAATGCGCTGTGGGCAAATTCACAAAGAAAAGGAAAAAAATAGCAAAGTCCCAGGGTCTACTGCCGAAGCAGGGGCACTGGGACGGCAGGAAGAGGACCAGGAAACCGGCAAGGAAACAATATGAAAAAGGTTTTTCTGAGGTACAGGGACCTACATCCAAATTGTTCTGTGGAAAAAGGGAGACTGATCAAGATGGCACCCTTGGGCGGGAAGGGGACCAAGCATGCGTGGTGGCATTCCCAAAGGCTTTCTTTGAAAGCTGGGGAAATGCTCCATGCGGGCTCCCTCGGTGCCGACATCACCCATATGTAAGGGCTGACTTCCTGCTTGTTCCGAGAGAATGTGAGTTGCCCGTGGCCTTTTTTTTCCTGTTAGAAAGTTAAACCAACCTACAGAGCTACTATGGTTAAATCAAATATCAGCAAGTACAGGAAAGGGAGAGGGTTTGGGCAATATTTTTGTGGTTACGCAGATAGTTGCAAACCTTGCCAGTAAGATGGAGAAATTTCACTTACCGTTAATTTCCTTTCCTGGAATACTGCTAGACCAGTCCAGACAAGCGGGTTATGCACCCCTGCCAGCAGATAGGGAGACAGAGAAAAAACTCCAGAGCTGTGATTGGTCAGGCTCTGGGTGACATAGGCATACCCCTAGAGGTCCTATTCAGTAACTATGCAACAAGCCAAAAAGGCAACATCTCAGGGAAAAAACGCAACTATGAACCCTTAAAAAGGGAACCAACTCAACCCCTCAACCCGAACGAAAAATGGAAGAGGAGGATCAAATATCATTCCCAAGGGAAGAAGTCTGAAATGACTGCTTTGACACATTCCCAGGAAACAAACTCCGGAAGTGCTCACGGAGCGTATGACTGTCGGCTGCTCTGCACAAGTACCAGTGCCTCTGACAAGCTGGGTGGGTTCTGGACTGGTCTAGCAGTATTCCAGGAAAGGAAATTAATGGTAAGTGAAATTTCTCCTTCCAGATCATACTGCTAGACCAGTCCAGACAAGTGGGAAGTACCCAAGCTAATTACCCTCAGGGTGGGCAGTTAGAGCCGCCGACAGCACCCCAACTCCGAAACGACTGTCCTCTCGGGCCTGTATATCCAACCGATAGTGCTGAACAAAAAGACGACAAGGACGACCAGGTGGCCGCTCGACACATATCGAGAGGAAGGGCGTGGGACCTCTCGGCCCATGACATGGATTGGGCTCGAGTGGAATGAGCTCGAAGCCCTTCTGGAACCGGCTGGCTTGGAGAATGTAAGCTGATTCAATGACCCGACGCAGCCACCTAGCGATAGAAGGTTTGGAAGCAGCCAAAACCCTTCGCGGCCCCAAAAGGAGAACAAAAAGATGGTCAGTCATGCGAAAGGAATTGGTAACTTTCAAATAGCGAAGGAGAACTCGCTTGAGGTCAAGGAAGCGAAGATTTTTGCGCCTACCCGCACACTGTTCTTTAGAGAAGGCAAGCAATAGCAGGGGCTGATTGACAAGAAAAAGAGTAACCACTTTGCGCAGGAAGGAAGGAACCGTGCGAAGAGTTACCCCCTCAGGAGAGAAAGACAGATACGGATCCCTGCACGAGAGAGCTTGAAGCTCCGGGATTCTTCGAGCCGACTGATTGCTACCAAAACCACCGTTTTGAGCGTCAAATCTAGAAGAGACACTTCCTCCAAAGGCTCAAAGGGCGGATTTCCTAGCGCCCTGAGAAGAAGTGCTAGATCCCAAGGAGGAACTACCGGGTGGACCGGAGGACGAAGCAGCTTGACCCCTTTCAGAAACCAAGACACATCAGCGTGGGAAGCAAGGGATCTACCGTGCACCGGACCCCGATAACATGTCAAGGCAGAAATGTGCACTCGAAGCGAACCGAGCGCCAAACCTTTAGCAAGACCATCCTGTAAAAGGGCAAGAATATCAGGAATTGAGGTACGCCATGGGGACAAGTGATGACGTGAACACCAAGCCTCGAAGACGCGCCACACTCTCGCATAAGCAGCGGATGTTGAAGACCATCGCGCACTAAGGAGGGTAGCTACCACCTTCGGCGAATACCCCTTACGGGTCAAACGGCAGCGTTCAAAAGCCAAGCCATAAGCGAGTAGGGAGCTGGATTTTCCATGAAGATCGGTCCCTGTCTGAGGAGTCCGGAGGGAGCTGCCAGCCGTAATGGCGACCCCCGTGACAGCCTGATTGGCATACCATGGTCTTCTTGGCCAATCTGGAGTGACAAGGACTACCGGCCCCCTGTGCAACCAAATTCGCTGCAGGATCCTGCCGATCATGGACCAGGGTGGAAAAACAAAGAAGCTGGTTTTCCGGCCAAGTCTGAGTCAACGCATCGATGCCGAGAGTCCCGCGTTCTCTCGAAAGGCTGAAGAAACTCGGAACTTTGGCATTCGCTGTCGACGCCATGAGATCTATCGCTGGCGACCCCCATTTTTGAACTATCCTCTGGAAGGCTAGCGGGGCCAGTTCGCACTCGCCGGGGTCGAGGGTATTGCGACTCAGAAAGTCCGCCTTCACATTGCTGGTTCCTGCAACGTGTTGGGCGGAGAGGGCTTGGAGATTTCTCTCTGCCCAAGGAAGAAGAAGAAGAGCCATCTCATTCGACACTCCAGTGCACTTGGTCCCTCCTTGACGGTTGATGTAGGAAACTGTGGTCGCGTTGTCAGATAGTATCCGAACCGCTTTTCCGTGCAGAAGAGTGTGAAATCTCAGTAGAGCCAGATGTACTGCTCGTGCCTCTAGTCGATTGATTGTCCAGCGGGATTCGCGTGTTATCCAAGTGCCCTGCGCAGTGTGAGATCGACAGTGCACGCCCCAACCGGACAGACAGGCATCCGTTGTTAGAACGATCCAACACGGAGTCTCTAATGGAACCCCCTTCAGGAGGTTGCTGGAGGAGAGCCACCACCGTAGGCTTAGTCTGACCCTGGAGTGAAGCGGAAGGCGAATCTGGTAGTCTTCCGAAACTGGCGACCATCGTGTCAGGAGAGCTTTCTGTAGACAGCGCATGCACGCTCTGGCCCAAGGCACGAGATCTATGGTCACCGTCATGGATCCCAGGACTTGAAGGTAATCCCATGCTCGAGGCGAGACCTGTGCTAGGAGACTGCGAACTTGAGAAGTTAACTTGAGGAATCGAGGTATTGACAAAAAGACCCGACCTAAGGCTGTATCGAATCGAGCCCCCAAAAATTCGATCTCCTGGGATGGATGAAGACAACTCTTGTCGCGGTTGATTACCCAACCGAGGCTTTCGAGAAAGGCAACAACCACCGAGACTGTGCTGCAAGCCTCGGGGGGAGAGTCTGCGCAAATGAGCCAGTCGTCCAGATAAGGATGAACTCTGATGCCGCGGCTGCATAAGGCCGCAGCTACTACCACCATTACCTTGGAGAAGGTTCGAGGCGCCGAAGCTAGACCGAAGGGCATCGCACGAAATTGGAAATGTTGACCGAGTACCGCGAATCGAATGAGTCGCTGATGCCCCTCTCGAATGAGAATGTGAAAGAATGCTTCCGCGAGATCGAGGAAAACTAGAATTCCCGCTTGAATAACGGATCGCAGAGTCTCCATTCGAAAGTGTGGTACCCGCAGACTGCGATTGACGCCTTTGAGATCCAAGATAGGACGAAAGGAGCCGTCCTATTTTTGGCACCACGAAATAGACAGAGTAACGGCCTAGTCCTCTTTCCAAACCCGTCTTTAGCACACTCTCAACTTTTTAGGTCTTGCTGGTCGCGGAGTGCCACTCCGCCCTCAACTGGAATTGTGGTATGCTTGGTGACCCCCGGTCACTAACGCATCAACTTTCGGGTATGTCAGCCAACGGTCCAAGTCAGAGGGAGACCAAGGGTATAACTGATCAATACCGCGTGCCGTACGTAGAGAGGACTCTCGAGATACCATATGCTGTAACTCGGCTGGAAAGGAAAAAGCTTTGGAAGGCTTACGAATGCCCTGTAAAATGGGATCCGGCTGCAACAGGGTTTGAGAACTCAGGATCAGGCGTTAGGCGTAGCGACTCCATCACCTGTGTGATTAGGGCCGGCAACTCCTCTTTCCAAAAAAGTCTGATATCTTGAGAGTCCTCGTGAACTGTCAGCGAAGAATCAGACAGAGAATATTCCCCATCTTCTTTCTCAAACGAGTCAGGGCTCATCTCCGACAATTTAAAGTCTTCTTGAATATCCGTAGTGTCCCGCAAGCCACATGCAACGGTCCTGGAAGGACGTACTGCTTTAAGGTCTGAGGACTTTTGGGACCGTTTGCCGAGACCCCACCATATCCTTGTCTGCTACTGGGCGGGTGCTGGAGATATACCAAAAGACTCTGAACGCCACAGGTGCCATGCCTGGCGGAAGAGCGTCAGGAACTCACTGTCAGCCAAGGCTGCCGTGGCTTCCAGCGGCTGTGGAAGCAAAATGGGAGCTGACTGAGTCCTTTCTGCAGGAAGTTCCTGCTGCAGGGGGGCTCCAAGGAGGGAGGAGTTAAGGCGCTGATGTCCCCAGCTGGCAGCGCAGTGAGAATGGAGGTAGAAGATTCTCCTGGATGCAGCATGCAGGTGGAACACAAGCAATCTATTAACTCCTTTTTCTTATTATTACATATAATACAGCTGTGCAGAGAAACAGGCATTGCAGAGGCTTAAACCTTTTTTTTTGTAAACAAAAATCAAGGTAGGCTTAGGGAAACAGAAGACTCTTCAAAGAAAAGGGATTTTGAAACTCCCTGTGCCTTCACAGCATGTTTAAATGTTTTGAAATGGCTGCCCAGAGCTGCTCCCTCCAAAAACAAACAAACACTGAAGAGAAATCCCTCCTGATTTTCAAAATGGCCGCCGGCACAGAAAAACTGCAAAATAAAAGTTTCCTAAGCTCTAAAAACCTTAAAAATGCAGCAAAATTGCTGGGGAAGAGGCAAGGAGTGCTGCTAGCAACTTGAAAATTCAAATCCTGACGAACCCTGAATCACCAGAAACGGAGGGGAGAAGGAAACTGTCAGTTATTCACTGTGCTGGTACAGAGGAGCTGAATTCCCATGGAGGAGAAGAGAAACTTTCAAAGTCAGTGTAAGGTAATTACAGTGACTGAAAGGTAGGGAAATTAGAGTTTGATCCCTCTGCAGCCACTTAGACCCTCATGGCAGGGGCTGGAAGGTGTTTCTGGAGAGAAGGAGAGCTGCACAGACAGTGAAATCAGGAGCTCAAACCCTGCTGTATTGCTGATTACAGAAAATCCAGCTATTAAGGAGGGAAGCCTGGGAAACCCAGAGAAACCCCTCGTGTGTGCTCTGGGTGCATCCAGGAAATAAAAATGAAGAAAAGAAAATAGGAACTTCAAAACCCAGTTTAACAGACCCTGATGAAACCGGAAGTGAAGGAATCAGGTCAGAGACAGCCGGTCCCGATGCAGTTGAAATAAACCCAGGGCAGCTGAGGCAAGTAAGAAAACAGTTTACTTACAGTTTCTCTCAGAGGGAGGAGTGGTCTAGTGGTTAGGACAAGGTACTTCAGGCCAGAGGGCCGAGGGTTCAAGTCCCACCTGGGGACAGCAATCTCAGACCGGAGGGACTGGGATTTCTAGTCCTATAGGCACTCCTTGTGGTCTTGGGCAAGCCACTTAACCCTCCATTGCCCATGTTCCCTGTAAGTATTAGCGTATGTGTCTCCTATCCCCTTATGTTAAATGTATCCCCCAAGTGACCGCTTTGACCCGGTGAAAAGCGGGATATAAATACAGCTAAATAAATAAATAAATAGATACCTGATCCGCCTGCTGATGTCTAAGCCCTCGTGGCAAAGACTCAGCGCTGCTTAAAGAAAATCGGGAGCTCTACTGAAGCCAGGCTCAGGAGCTCCACAAGTTTATCTGGGGAATCAAGTTGCTGGGAAACCCAGAGTAACACCTCTTGTGTACTCTGGGTGCATCCAGGAGCCTCAAGATACAGTGAAAAAGGAAAAAAAACAAATTGTAGAACAAGCTTGAAGAATACCCTCATCTGCTGAGACAGAGAAAATACTGAATAGGACCTCTAGGGGTATGCCTATGTCACCCAGAGCCTGACCAATCACAGCTCTGGAGTTTTTTTCTCTGTCTCCCTATCTGCTGGCAGGGGTGCATAACCCGCTTGTCTGGAATGGTCTAGCAGTATGATCTGGAAATGAAAGAGGGCCTGGGTGTTGGATTAGGTAGTATGCTTGTAAGAATCAAAACAGAAAATGACAATGCCTAACACAGTCTACCAGCAGGAGTTAGAGGCCAGCACTAAACTGAATTTGGACAGATTTGAAGGACAGTGATAGAAACAGGGAAATAAGTCAAGTTAAAGTTGGATGAGACTGGCATTAGAAGTACGTTCCCATGCTTAACCTACTGACACAAAGTGGTAAAGAACCATCTAGGAGGAATCTAGTTATATGTTACTGTGTCTATGCCATCTAAAACAGGTATAGTGGACTTGCTTATTTTTAACAGATGTTCTCCAAAAAAAATGGCAGTCAGGTGACCATGCTTGGCACCGATTGGATGGACTAAGTGTTTTCTGAAAGATTACAGTGACTCTCCTTAATTCTATATAAAAGCATTGAATTTGGCGAACTCAGAAGGGAAGAAAAGGAGGTATTTGACACCAGTGAGCTGCTATTTTAAGAGAATAATTGTTAGAGAAATTGGAGCTGCTCATCTTTAAGGTAAGCAATTCACAAAAATCACATGGGACAAGGGTTGTTGATGTTCAGAAAATAATGGGATGTGAATGTATAGATCAATTACCATATTACAACCATGCAAATCTCCTCATTGAAGATGCAGAAATTAAAGGCCTGACATCATGACTATCATCATGGGTCTTGACATACCCCAACGAGGTTTGTGCATAACCTAAGGAGATGCACTCTACTATACAATTGAAAATGATATGTGTTGTCTCTACTATACAATTGAAAATGGTATGTGTTGTCTCCGAGATCTAAATAAGGTCAAAAGGAGGAAGAGGCTGGGAAGGATTTTCTAAAAGGCATGTATCTATTTCAGAAAGATGGGGCCAACTCTTTAGCAAACCAGGGAATGAAGGACATTTTCATCTTTATGGATGTGCGGCATAGGGAAAAATGTTATGAGTAACTAGTTAAAAGTGGAAGATACAAAAACACATACTTTTCCTAAAGTAGTGTCTACGTCATAGGACCTGGAGCTCACCAAACTTGCAGGTTGAAGTGACTACCATCTAAAAACAATCTTCCATGTCAGACAGCTCAGCTCACATGGGTCAAGAGGCTCAAATGTGGCTTTCACCTCTTGATACGTCAGTGTGGTACTTAAACAGTGAGGAAGGCTTCAAATTCTGAATGCTACAAAGAATGGACTCATAGGGGCTTATTTACAAAGCCGCGTTAGCGGTTTCCGATCGTTATCGGAGCCGCAGCCCCATTGAAATCAATGGGGCCGCAGCTCCGATAACGATCGGAAACTGCTAACGCGGCTTTGTAAACAAGCCCCTTAGTGTATTTGTATAGTGCTTTATAGTAGTTTTATAGAAGGAAAACTGGTAGTAGTAGTAAACAAACCATACATGATTCTAAGAACTAGAGACTGTACAGAAATGGGATTCCTCCTATACGTTGGTGATGAATGCCAGGCACAGAGGCGAGCCTTAACAGCTGCTTTACAAGCCATATCAAATGTAGAATGAACTCAGTTTTTGCATGGGTATGCAAATTGATCTAGGGCTATTCTTTTGTATCAGACAGCGAATCTGTGAGAGCTAGAGACTGAATGCTACTGAGGAGCAATGGATCTGTGCAAAGTTTAGACGTTCCCAGCTTGGATTGTTTCCTCCTTCTCTTATGTGTTCATTTCTCCTGCCTTCAAATGAAGCTCTTCTTACATCTTTCAACTCTTACACCTACCCCCCTCCACTCTTTTTTTTCTCTCTTCTAGCTTTTGATCTTTTTCTTAAGGCTCCCCATCCCCTTTCTCTCCTTCTCCTATTCCTCCATCTTCTGCATCATCCATCTCTATGCTGTTCCCTTTCTTACTCCCCATCTCCATTTTGCTCTTTCTTAGCATCTCCCCCCTACCTTTCATCATGACATTACTGTAGCATCGCAATGCATTTCGGAAACCAGGATCAATATCTGAAACTGTAAGCTATATAAAATGTTTTGTTCAATTAGGGCAATTGCTAATCATGTCTTCTTCATCTGCCTGCATACAAAGCCTGAAATTTTGACACCTGGCAGCTTGTTGCAGGCTAAGGCAAACTGATCTTGTAGGAAGGACAAATAAATATCACTTAAGACTTCTGGGATATCCTTGAGAGATATTATAATCAATAGGCAGGAAGTGCTGGCCTGTGAGTTTTGAAAAAGGTTTTGGCAATAGCACATACTGTACATATATCAGACTGCAGCCATGGGCTCCTGTCATATCCTGAATGGTGAAGCACAGCAGTGTGTGTGGCCAGGTTGCCAGCATGCACAGCCACTGGAGATTTGCTATCTACAACTTAGAACAGGAGAACAAAAATGCAATCAGAGGACTACAAAAAAAAAGTCTGTTTTTCAGGATCTCTAGTGAATTTGCACGAACTACATCTGCATGTGTTTCTTCATGATACACACATAGCTAGTGCATACTCATTAGGGATAGCTGTAAAACCAGACCAGTTTGTGACCCTCCAGCAAGATCAAGGGAGCAGGATTCCAGGACTGCAGTTTGACCTCCTGCCTTAGACGGAACACTGGACAAAATGTCCAGAAAGATCTATACAATAACATGGAGTGCTACTGAACCAATATTGAGGCAGGAAACAGGCTAAAAAACCCCCAAAACCAATGAACGAACCAAACAGGGAACAAAATACATGACATATTGTACAAACCAGAATTAGAAGATTAAGTAAATAAGTTTTGTTCCCGAACTAAAAATTTCAGAATTTCTAAGAAACAAGAATTTCCAGATATCTAGAACTCCAGATGTCTTTTAGCATAGTAAACAAAATGACAAAGCTCTGGTTTGTTCTCTGGAGATCAGTATAGTGTTGTCTGTACCTGGGAGCCAGAATTCAACCTTTAGTTGTGGCCACTTTGGATAGTGCAGAATCTCTTGCGCCTTTCAGAATCAGCTTCAAATATTTAAGAGACAAGTTACAGCTTTGATAACTTCAATAAAGTTTTATGACAATTCCCTTTGGTTCCTTGGAGTATTCAGAGCCCTGGTCTCGGTTTGAGTTGGAAAGGGCAGAATGAGATTTGGATTTATGCAACTCAGTGGTCCTCAAGTTTAAAGGACCTGGATGTTAACTCACTGGTAAGATGACTCAAAAGCCTGTCCATCTGGATCTAAACCACTTTGGGCCACATCTTCATGAAGATGTCATGACTAGAAGCACCGTGACCATATTCCAAAAATTGTACAAAGCGTGTGATGGCGAGTTATGGACAACTTCTCTTTGTAAGTGGGACAAAACTTTAAGCAACAGGCCTCTTCTTGGGCATGGTAAGGAAGATCAATAAGATGAAATTGCTCACACAAAAGGCAGCCTGAAGAGAAGAAATATTTAGCCAAGTGACCTGCTAGAGTGGGCCACAATAAGAAAAGTTGTGGCTCTTAATATATTGGCAAATAAGACTTTAAAAAAATGCCCAAAAGCTTACTAGGACTCATAAAAGAATTTTCTCCAACATCACAGAGGCAGCCATCTAGTGTCGCTGGATAAATCCAAGCAGTAGGGGCACCACAGAGTAGAAGTGTGGTACATATGTAGTGATGGGAGTGTGTTTTCCAGAAAGATCTGTAAGAATCTGTCTATTCTGTCCATTCTGCACTGAAAGCACAGTTACTTACCTGTAACAGGTGATCTCTGGGAACAGCAGGAATAGTCCTCACATATGGGTACGTCGGTACCGACGGAGCCTGCGCGGGAAAGCTCCCCAGCTTCCCAAAAGGAAAGCTTTTGGGGCTTCCCACAGCGCAGGCGCGCTGCCTTCCCGCCTTCCTGACCAACTCTCCTCAGTTCGAGTTTAAAGCTGAGACAATAGAGAGAGGAAAGGAAGAGAAAGAGATACAACTCTTAGGGGAGGTGGGTGGGTTGTGAGGACTATTCCTGCTGTTCCCAGAGATCACCTGTTACAGGTAAGTAACTGTGCTATCTCCAGGAACAAGCAGGAATGAGTCCTCACATATGGGGACTCCCTAGCTGAGATGCCTGGGAGATCCCCTCTGTAGGTATTTCATCTTCCGATGGATCTCAGGCATCCATTAAGGGAAGGTGGGCAGGAGTTGTTTAAGAATGGAACAGGTGTTTGAGGACAGCCTGACCAAATAAGGCATCCCGGCGGGAGTCCTTATCCAAGCAGTAATGGGCTGTGAAGGTATGAACCGAGGCCCAGGTGGCTTCTCGACAGATCTGATCTATGGATACAGAGTGAAGATGAACCATAGAGGTGGCCATGGCTCTCACATTGTGAGCTGTGACATGGCCCTCCAGAGAAATGTTTTTACTCTGGTAAGCAAACGAAATACACTGAGCAATCCAATTGGAAAGTGTTCGCTTTGAGACTGGAAGTCCCAATTGAGAAGGATCGAAAGCAACAAAAAGTTGGGAAGACTTTCGATGTGGCTGAGTCCTATGGAGGTAAAAGGCAAGAGCTCTTTTACAATCTAGAGTATGAAGGTTCCGCTCTGCACTGGATGCATGAGGAGCTGGAAAGAAGACAGGTAGGTATACTTCTTGATTAAGATGAAAAGGTGAAACCACTTTAGGCATAAAGTGTGGATTGGTCCTAAGGACTACCTTATCATGATGGAACCTTGTATAGGGTGGATTCGCCACTAAGGCTTGCAGCTCACTGATGCGACGAGCTGAAGTGACTGCAATGAGGAAAATAACCTTCCAGGAAATAAATTTCAAGGAGGTAGTGGCTAAGGGTTCAAAAGGTGGCTTCATAAGCTGACCAAGAACCAAGTTTAAGTCCCATGCCACTGGAGGAGGCCTAATGGGAGGTTTAGTTAAAGTTAGGCCTCTCATGAATCTTGCAATAAGAGGATGAGAGGAAATAGATTGTCCATTGAAAGGCTTGAGGGATGCTGCAATAGCACTCAAATGGATCCTTACTGAATTCGTTTTAAGGCCTGCATTGGAGAGATGCAGGAGATATTCCAATAGAGAATTGATAGGAAGAGCAAAAGGATCAAGATCCTTTTGAGCACACCAAATGGAAAATCTCTTCCATTTAAAAGCATAAGAACGCCTTGTGGAAGGTTTTCTGGAAGCATGGAGGATATCTTTCACTTGTTGAGAGACATTTAAGTCTTGAAGGTCTAGGCCTTCAGTAACCATGCTCTGAGGTGGAGGGACTTGGGGTTTGGGTGCCACAAAGTCCCCTCCTCCTGAGACAGAAGGTCTGGAGCAGCTCCCAGGTCTAGGGAGGGACCCTGGGAGAGATGCAGAAGTAGAGGGAACCACACTTGGCGTGGCCAGCGTGGAACTATGAGGATCATAGATCCGTGATCCCTCTGCAGTTTGAACAGAGTCTTGGGAATCAAAGGAATGGGTGGAAAGGCATATAGGAGGCCCTGACCCCAATGAAGGAGGAAGGCATCCCTGGCCTGAACCCCCTGACACAGAGTTCTGGAACAGAACCGGGGAAGTTTGGCATTCCACGGACTTGCAAAGAGGTCTATGTCCGGGGTTCCCCATTTCTGAAAGATTCTGAGTACCTGATCCATGTGCAGGGACCACTCGTGTGGAAGCAGAACTCGGCTGAGTCTGTCTGCCCAAGAGTTTTGAATTCCTGGGAGATATACTGCCAGGAGATGGATTTGATGCTCTCTGGCGAAGGCCCACAGTCTGAGAGCTTCGTTGCAAAGCGACAGAGAGCCAGTCCCTCCTTGTTTGTTTATGTAGAACATGGCTACTTGATTGTCGGTATGAACAAGCACTGTCATGTTGTAGAGGAGGGTATGAAAGACCTTGAGAGCAAGAAAAATTGCTCGAAGCTTGTCAGACGGCTGCCTGGGTGAGAATCTTCACACTCTTGGCAAGTGCATATTTCTATATGATTTGCAAGGTATTGTGGGCAATGTAGTTCATTCACACCAGACACAGCTGCTGACAATAATTTAGTTGTGCTCTTGGGTAAAGCCAATAAGATATTTATTTATGGGGTTATTTCTCCCAACACAGATATGCTTGGTAGCACATAAATTAGGTTACTTGCTTTCAGTGTTAACTTGGAAAAACAAAGTCAAAATCAGGAAAACAACAAATGAAAAGCCACAAAGCAAGAAACAAACTGTTCTTTTCAGGTTAACTTCTGATTACTTCCCACATAGATACAGAAGTGATTCTCTCCTAGCTCACAAGCAATTTAGGTGAGGCTCGATTGCTAGCAGTTACCAGCTGAAACCCCTTAGCTGGCTTGCTTTCTACTGTGTGGGTCAAACCCTGCTTCAGGAGCTTTTCTGAGTAGATTAAAGAACAAATTTGTATTTCTTTGTGATGGTTGCTGTACTTTATAACAGAAAGTTACCAACGGAGTTTAGATAGAGAGCAGTCCATATAAACAGGATCCTCATCTGCTATTATTCCCCCTTGTTCAACAAGCATGGGTTCAATATCATGGATTGGCACAGATGAATCTCTCAATGGAGCATTTTCAGGAGAATACTTGTTTCCCTGCTGTCTTTCAAGGTTATAGCTAGGGCATAGATCAGTGTTCATACCTGAGCTTCCATTGCTGTTAGAGTTCCTCTCTATATAGCCTGGCCAGTATGTAGTCCAGTTCTTATGTCCAGCCTTCCAATCCAGATCCCTGGACCCTGGATCTCTCTTCACATACCTTCTGGCACGGGTCTTAGGGTCCCTTCCACGTGCAGCCATCTCCCTCACAGGTAGCGTCTGGAGATTCCTAGCTCTGCAGCACCATTCCTCTGGCTTTCCCCAGTCCAATGGTGTATGCTGGCCCTTGGAATACCTCCCAGTATACGTACTGCTTTGGACTCTTCTAGACCTCTCAAAGGCTTTTCTCCTCTTTCTTCCAGAGGGCTTCTTTCCCTCTCTATCCGTCCGGTTTGGCTTCTGCTTCTGATGATCCTTCAGATGAAACTGATGATCAAGCTCAAGCTGCTTCTCAGGATAAGGGTGATCATGAAGATGGTCATCTGTAGAATAAACTCTACTCTTATTCTACCTAGATGAGTGCTCCTCCCTAACACAGCGCAGCTGTGCTGAATCAGGCCCTGCCCTTTGAGATGAGTGCTTAGGGATTACCTCATAGCCCTCCTGATTGAACACACGTTTCCCCACTTCAGCTCCTCTAATGGCTGTTGGAAACCTGGTGCATTCTGGGACTGGTAGTCCTTTTATGGGAAAATTCTGTTTACTTATTTCTACCAGAACTGACAGGTTGCTTGTTCAGAGTCACTTCACCTTTTCTATAGCTCCTTCCTGAGCTATGATAAGCTTCCTTATCACAAGCTCCAGAAGGTTGATATGAAGGGCAGTCTCCTGCGGAGACCAAAGGCCTTGAGTGGAGAGGTCTTGAAGATGAGCTCCCCAGCCTGTCTGGGAGGCATCTGTAGTGAGGGTTGCCTGGGGTGGTAGACCCAAAGAGACGTTTGGAGGTTTCTATTTGGTCGGAGAGAGCTCCTGATACTTGGGTCCACTGAGTGGACAGAGTCCATTGAGCTGCTCTCATATGCAGACGAGCATAAGGCACCACATGAACTGTGGAGGCCATGTGGCCTAGCAATTGTAACATCTCTCGGACAGTCAAGTGAGTTCTGGACTGAATCTGAGAGGCCAGGTGCACTAGCCGGTGGCAGCGTGCCTGGGGAAGATAGGCCCTTGCTGTGGTGGTATCTAACCAGGCCCCTATGAATTCGAGGGATTGAGTAGGGGTGAGTTGAGACTTTGGCAGATTGATGACAAGTCCCAGATACTGCAGAATGCAGATGGTGTGGTCCAGGGAAGTCTGAGCCTGAGACTGAGATGGAGCTCGGATGAGCCAGTCGTCTAGGTATGGGAAGACAAAGATTCCCTGAGTGCGTAGAAATGCAGCCACTACTGACATGCATTTTGTGAACACTCTTGGAGCAGAGGCTAGACCGAAGGGGAGTACTCTGTATTGGAAATGTTTTCCCTGGAACAGAAATCGAAGGAATTTTCTGTGGGATGGGTGGATGAGTATATGTGTGTACGCATCCTTTAGGTCTAGAGAACAAAGCCAGTCCTGACTCTGAAGGTAAGGAAGGAGAATACCCAGAGAGAGCATTTTGAATTTTTCCTTGCACAGGAATTTGTTTAATTCTCTCAGATCTAGGATGGGTCTGTGTCCTCCTGTTTTCTTTGGTATCAGAAAATAGGGGGAGTAGAACCCTGAGCCCTGTTGGAGGAGGGGAATCTGTTCTATTGCCCCTTGGGCAAGCACGGTATTCACCTCCTGATCCAACAGGTGTAGGAGAGATGGGGGAGAGACGAAATGTCTCACCCTGGGATAGATAGGAAGGCTGGAAAAATGCAGTTTGTATCCCTCTCTGATGATAGAGAGGGTCCACTGCTCTGATGTAATCTGTTCCCATCTGGGAGCAAAATGAGTCAGCCTTCCTGGAATGGTGAGAGGCTCTGGTTGCTGCAGAGCCAGAAAGGGTATGTTCTCTAGAAGTAAGTCAAAACCCCTGAGGGGGTTGGGACTGTTGAAGCGTAGCAGCTTCTGCAGGCTTTGTTCTGGCCTGTTTAGTCTGCTGTCGCTTAGGAACAAAGCGAGCTTGAGCAGATGACTGGCCAGCATTGGAACCAAATCTAGGCTTTTTGTAGAAAGACTTCTTAAAAGACTTCTTTTTGGCAGGGAGTGAAGTAGACTTAGAGAGTCTATCCAAAGCAGCATTCTCTGCATCCATTTGAATGGCTTTGACTTGCCACTCTTTGCCAAAGAGATTTTCACCTGTACAAGGTAAATTGCCTAGGCCATCTTGCACCCAGGATTCCAGGTCAGAGGCCTGGAGCCAAGCAATTCGACGAGCAGCTATGGCTATGCCAGATGCTCTACTAGCACCCTCAAAAGAGTCAAAGGCAGCCCTATTGGAGAACTTTGACACATCTTGGATATGCTTTAACAGAAGCAGAAACTCCTCTTTTCTATCCTCTGGAATAAAGGGGAGAAAATCTTGTACTTTAAGAGCAAGCTCCTTTAGAAACATGCCCATATAGAGGCTGTAGGAGTTGATTCTGGCAATAAGCATACTAGCCTGAAAGATTTTCCTGCCAAAAGCATCCAAAGTTCTACATTCTCTTCCTGGAGGGGTAGAAGAGTGCCTTTTGGTACTCTTAATCTTTTTCATAGCAGACTTCACCACAATAGAATGGTGAGGAAGCTGGGTTTTTTGAAAACCAGGAGAAGGAGGGACCCGATACATGGTATCCAACCGACGAGAATGTGGAGATAGTGTAAGAGGAGCCTCCCATAAATCCATCATATGTTCTTGGAGAATATTATGAATGGGTAAGGTGACTGCCTCTTTGGGAACCTTAGAGTATCCTAAAATGTCTAATTTTTGAGCTCTAGGTTCCTTTTCAGAGGATACTGTAATGGAAAGTCCCTTGGCAACTTCCAAGATGAAGTCCTGAAAGGACAAGTCCTCTGGAGGAGACATTCTTCTCTTTGGGGAAGAAGGCTCCTCAGGAAGAATAAGGGATGCTTCATCAGAATCATCTGAGGTATCGGCATCCTCAGAAGACTCAAAGTATCGCCTACTTGCTTCCAGAGATTGATACGGGTACCGACCGGTATCGACCTCGGGCGTACCGGGAGCCGGGTCGGTACCGAGAATATCGCGGGAAGCAAAAACCGGTACCGGCCTTCTACTGGAAGTAGATGCTCTGGGTACCGGTATCGGTTGTGGTACCGGAACCGGGGTCGGAACCGACGGTTGCGGTACCGAGGGCGTCGCAGCATTAATAAAAACCATTATGGCCTGCTGCATGGATTGTACCGTAGTACCCATTGACGCCACAACTGCCTGGATGTCGGTACCGGTTTGAGCTGGTACCCCAGAGCAGTCTAACAGGTGATCGGTCGAGGCCGTGCCATCGATGTCAACCTGTAACCCCATAGGAGGAGCTTTGGAAGCCGGAGCTTCCCGCCGGGGTTGTTTGGCTGGGGCAGGGTCTTCAGGGTCGAACCCAAGGGCCTCTCTCTGCTTTGAGGGAGATTTGCCCCTTGAAGACTTGCCCGAGGAATGTTTGGTTACCTGAGATCCATCCGGAGATGAAGACCTGGATGATGCTGATGCTGGATTATCTGTGGAAAACAGCACATGAAATTTAGCTGCTCGGTTCTGTAAGCCCCGTTTGGACATCAGAGAGCAGGATGGACAATCCGGAACCGAATGGTCAGGGCCCAAACATTTAAGACACCACTCATGGGTGTCTGTGACTGAAATAGTACCAGAGCACTTGATGCATTTTTTAAAACCAGAAGATGGTTTCTCCATGAGGGAGAATTGGTAAAGGCCGGTAGGCCTTACAAAAAGAAATACACCAAGTGTGGAAAAAGAAAAATATATATATATATATTTTTTAAAGAACAAAGAAGTAAAGACCGGCGGTACCGGTTCGGAATCGGGGAAGGCAGATACGCGGTCAGAACAACTTTTAAAACAAGAAATTCTTCAGCGGTGACAGGAACACGACCTGCTGGCTCCACGGAAAAAGAAGAACTGAGGAGAGTTGGTCAGGAAGGCGGGAAGGCAGCACGCATGCGCTGTGGGAAGCCCCAAAAGCTTTCCTTTTGGGAAGCTGGGGAGCTTTCCTGCGCAGGCTCCGTCGGTACCGACGTACCCATATGTGAGGACTCATTCCTGCTTGTTCCTGGAGATTGCAATTGTACCACCCATTTTGTGAAACTGAACTACTTGTCAGGAAAAGCAAACACTGCCCTGTAGCAGCGTAGTCTTTTTACAGACTGGACAAAGATTTTGAAACCTTAGGTTTATTAATATGCTTAGGGCCAGATATATTCAGCAGTGGTGGCTAGCTAATCCAATGCTGTTAGCCATTGAACTCTTAAGTCCAGATATTCAATGCTGGGGCCATATCCAGGCCCCAGCACTGAATATCCGGATTGTCCAGATTGCTCGGAAGCTAACCAGGCAGCCTGATAAGCTTCCGTGGTGAAAGTTAGGCCAACCTTTACTGTGTCTGACTTTTGTTGCATGTCGATAACTGGGCAGTGGCTGCATATCGCTGCTGCCTGGTTATCGGTGGGTACTGCCCTGAACACCCCAATGCAAACTGTGTAAATGCCTTTGAATATTCTCCTTTTAGTTTTTCTCTTACAGTTCTATTTAAAATGTTTCAAATTTGATTTGGAATAGATTCAATCATGTCACAGCTTAGGACATTAAGCAATTAATTATATTACTGTATTTCCCCACTACATTAGTCTTACATCTGACAATTTTAAGATGGATTATTAGAAAATTAAATCATACCTGTATATTTTTCCAGGAATATTCTGGGTACTGCTTCTCAAACAGGGGAATAAATTCATCACAATGAACCTGCAATTAATTTTTAGATTGTAAACTATCTATTCAAAGTCACTATTAAAAGATCAGTTGTTTCTGTATGCAATACCAGGGACTTAATTCAATTTAATATTATTAACACAGATACTTGGAAGGCAAATCAAATTTTCTACAGCTGAACATTGACAACAATAGCTTTCTCCCACAATAAGAGTAGGTTTATTGGGTAGTTATTAATGTGAATTAAGGAAACATAGGATTTTGTCACTTAATAGATGTTAGTTTACTTGCAAACTTAATAATGGCGTGCAAAGCACTTCTTTATTATGCAAATGGACCACCACATCTTGCGTTTAGCTTTGTAAACTGGATTAATGCCAGCACTGAGATGGTATTTTCTCCTCTGGAGCATCAGGGTGCTAATGGGTGGTCTGATGCGAGCAGGGAGCCTCATAAAACCACTCCTGCAACACCCTGACACTTAAAAATTCTGAAGGCCTGATTCCCTCTTCCCCTCACATGCCCCTTATTTAGGGATTTAATGCATAGTGATACCCCCCACAAGACTACTGGTGCCATTCTGAACTCAGACACCTAAAGGAGTAGGAAACTGCTCTTGCGTGACCACTAGATACCAGGAAATAGGTGCCAGGATGCAGGGAGTTGGACATTCTACCTTGCACTGGCTCCTTTAAGAGATAGCATGATTGTTCTCTGCATTACTGCTGCTGCCGCCAGAAACATGTGATATTTCCAGCTGCAACAATGCAAATTTATATTTATTGCGGGACTCACTCAATTGTGATACTGAGGTACTACAGGTTACTGACTCCCATGGTGAAATAATGCATTTTACCATGACAATATTTATCGCAGTTTAGTAACTACGGGCCCAATATTCAAAGGCATTTACACAGTTGCAGACCTGCAAAACCGTGTAAATGCCATTAAGCGGGATATGGAGTGGAAGGTCAGGGGTTCAAATCCCACTAGAGGACAGCAACCTTGGGCCGGAAGGACTGGGGTTTCTAGTCCCACATGTGCTCCTTGTGGTCTTGGGCAAGCCACTTAACCCTCCATAGCTCATGTTCCCTGTAAAATAGTTATCTCCAAGTTATAATGCCCTGTTCAATGTAATTTCAGTTTGTTCAATGTAAACCGCACTGATGCAGAATAGCGTGGTATATAAGAGAATGTAAATAAAGCGTAGTTACTCACCTGTAACAGGTGTTCTCCAGGAGCAGCAGGAATCAGTCCTCACTTATGGGTGACGTCGGCGCCGACGGAGCCCTCGCGGAGCAATTTTCCCCAGCTTTCAAAGAAAGCCTTTGGGAATTGCAGCGCGCATGCGCGGTCGTCTTCCCGCCCGAGGGTGCCATCTTAGCCAGTCAGATGACATAGCTAAAAAAGACAGCATAAAAATTTGCAAAAAGAACATAAGCAGACGATTGCAACTCCAAGGGGAGGAGGGAGGGTAGTGAGGACTGATTCCTGCTGCTCCTGGAGAACACCTGTTACAGGTGAGTAACTACGCTTTCTCCAGGACCAAGCAGGAAGTCAGTCCTCACTTATGGGACTCCCAAGCTCAAGGCTACCGGAGACCCTAAGCACAAAAATGAGCTCCCTCTAGCTCAGCAGCACAGAAGGATAGAATCTTCGCTGAATTATCACCCACCGGTAGCCCACATCCGGGATGGAGGGTAGGAGTTGCTCAGACCTCAAAGAGATTACGGAGGACTGCCTGTCCGAAAGCACTGTCCCTACGGGACTCCCTCTCGAGACAGTAATGGACCGCAAAAGTCTGGCTCGAAGACCAAGTAGCGGCCCGGCAGATGTCTGCCAGCGGAACAGAGCGGAGGTAAGCCACTGACGTGGCCTTTGCCCGAACGCAATGAGCCGTGACTCGACTTTCTAAGGAGAGTCCGGCTGCCCCATAAGCCCAAGAGATACAGTCCGCAACCCAGATGGACAGAGTACGCTTGGAGACCGGGAGCCCCAATTTATTGGGGTCAAAAGACACAAAAAGCTGAGCAGCTTTACGGTGCTCCCGCGTACGGTCAAGGTAGAAGTTCAATGCCCTTCTACAGTCCAGGGTATGCAGGACCGTTTCAGCTCGGCTGGAGTGTGGTCTGGGAAAGAAGGTTGGAAGTACCACCTCCTGATTGATGTGAAAAGGGGAGACCACTTTAGGCAGAAATTTTGGGTGAGTCCGTAGGACTACCCTATTCTTGTAGAACCTAGTGTAAGGGGGATCAGACACGAGGGCCTGCAATTCACTTACGCGCCTAGCGGAAGTGAGGGCTATCAAGAACAGTGTTTTCCAAGACAGAAAACGTAGAGAACAGGTAGCCATAGGTTCAAAAGGCGGACAGGTGATCCGCTGCAAAACCACATTCAGGTCCCAGTCAGGCGCAGAGGTGGTTTAAGTAGAAGGAGACCTCGGAGAAACCTCGCTACGAGAGGGTCATTGGAGAGAGGTCTGCCGTCCACTGGCACATGATGTGCTGAAAGAGCACTGAGGTGAACTTTGACGGAGTTGGACTTAAGTCCCAGATTAGAGATGTGCAGCAAGTACTGCAAGATCACCGACACCGGGCAGGAGAAGGGATCCTGAGACTGCTGGGTACACCAGACTGCAAAGCGACGCCATTTAAGGGCGTAGCATTTGCGGGTAGAAGGCCGTCGCGAAGCTAAGACGACCTCCTCCACCTCCGCCGGCAGGAGAAGGGGAGCAAGGACTACCCTCTCAGCAGCCAGGCCATAAGGTTGAGAGACCTGAGGTTGGGGTGCAGAAGGGACCCCTGATCCTGAGTGAGGAGATCCGGTTGTATCCCCAGAGGGATTGGGCCCTCCACCGCCAGTTGCAGCAGGAGTGGAAACCACGGCTGCCTGGGCCAGCGAGGGGCCACCAGGATCATGAAGGCTTTGTCTCGGAGAACCTTGAAAAGAGTCCGAGAGACCAGCGGGATGGGAGGGAAAGCGTACAGAAGGCTCCCCGACCACGAGATCAGAAAGGCGTCCGCCGCAACCCGAAGGGGGTGTGGCTGACGAGAGCAGAAGCGAGGAAGTTGCCGGTTGTGAGGACTGGCAAAGAGATCCACCGTGGGGAAACCCCACTTGAGGAAGAGCTTCTGAACTACCAAGGGATCCAGACGCCACTCGTGCGGCTGGAGGACCCTGCTGAGTTTGTCTGCAAGGCAATTTTCTTGGCCCGGGAGATAAACTGCCTTGAGGAGAATGCCGTGACTGACGGCCCAAGAGCAGAGCTTCTGTGCCTCCCGGCAGAGGAGGAAGGAGCCCGTGCCCCCCTGCTTGTTCACGTAGAACATGGCAACCTGATTGTCCGTCTGGACAAGGACGGACTGTTGGGAAGTCAGGTGGGAGAAGGCCTTGAGAGCGAGGCGGATCGCCCTGAGCTCCAGGAAGTTGATCTGCTGAGCAGACTCCCACGTGGTCCAGAGGCCCTGAGTACGTGCCTCTTGGCAATGTGCTCCCCAGCCCAGGAGGGATGCATCGGTGGTCAGCACCCGGGTCGGCTGAGGTGACTGGAAAGGCATTCCGAATATCAGGTTCGGCTGCCGGAGCCACCACCGGAGAGACGAGAGCAGCGGCTCGGAGACGCGCACTAGGTCTGCCAGGCCGCCTGTGGCTTGTCGCCACTGCTGGCGGAGACACCATTGAGCAGACCGCATGTTCAGGCGGGCATTGGGGGTCACATGGACAGTGGAAGCCATATGGCCGAGCAGTCTCAGGAAGCGCCTGGCGGAGACCAGGGGCTGGCTGCGAAAGCGGTCGGCTAGGTCCATGAGCCGTTGAGCCCTGTCGAGCGGTAGGTACGCTCGTGCCCGAGGAGTGTGCAGCCTTGCGCCGATGAACTCGAGATCCTGTGAGGGGAGCAAAGTGGACTTTGCGAAGTTTATGACAAAGCCCAAGTGCTGCAGCAGAGTCACCGTGCGGCACGTGGCGTTGGTGACCTCCTGAGCGGACGCTGCTCTGATGAGCCAGTCGTCGAGGTACGGAAAGACATAGAGGCCGTGAAGCCGGAGATGGGCCGCCACGACCGCGAGACATTTTGTGAAGACTCGCGGTGCGGAGGATAGGCCAAAGGGCAGTACTCTGTACTGGTAATGATTTCCTGCCACCACAAACCTTAGGTATTGGCGGTGGCTTGGGTGGATGAGGATGTGCGTGTAGGCATCCTTTAGATCCAAGGAGCATAGCCAATCTCCCTGCTGGAGGTAGGGCAGAAGGATTCCAAGGGTAAGCATTTTGAACTTCTCCCGCACAAGGAACTTGTTGAGGTTGCGCAAGTCCAGGATGGGTCTGAGGCCCCCTGTTCTCTTTGGTATCAGAAAATACCTTGAGTAAAAGCCTTGACCTCTCAGGTGGTGGGGCACCGGTTCCACCGCCTGTTCCTGCAGAAGACCTGCTAACTCCTGAAGGAGCAACTCCCTGTGCAGAGGGGGGCGCGAAGGTTCTCCCGGAAAATAGGAGGGAGGGACCTGATGGAAGTGGAGAAGGTAGCCTTCTCGCACGACCTGAAGTACCCAGGCATCTGCGGTGATGCTGGACCACCTGTGGCCGAAGTGAACCAGCCGGCCGCCGGTGCTGGGAGGAACCAGCGGGGGGGAGAGGCTATGCTGAGCGAGTCAAAAACCCCCACCCTGCTGAGCAGGGGCTGGTGGTGCAGGCTTGGGGGCTTGCTGCCTACGGGACCCGTTACCCCGTCCCTTGGCCTGCTGACCCTGTTGGGGAGCTGCAGGGGCCTGATAATGGGGGTACTGTTTGTAGGCAGCCGCCTTCCTCGGGTAAAAGGACTTTTTTCCCGAGCCCTTCTTTTTCTGGGAAGGGGCGGAGGTCTTCCTAGAAAGCCTGGTCCTGGTGAGAGTCTCAGTCTCAATTTGTGCAGCCTTTTCCGCCATGGCTTGCCAAAGAGGTTTTCGCCTCGGCAGGGGACATCGACCAACTTGTCCTGTACCCAGGGCTCAAGATCCGACGACTGAAGCCAAGCCTGTCGGCGGGCACCGATGCCGGCTGCGGCCACTCTAAGCCGAGGCCTCAAAGCCATCATAGGCTGCTCGGGACATGAACTTTGAGCATTCCCGAATGCCCGTGGACAAGGCTAGGAACCTCCGCAAGGGCTCCTCGGAGAGACCAGCGGAGAATCCGGCTAGCTCTTTAGCCAGATCCCGGAGATACATGCCCATGTAGAGCTGGTAAGTCTGGACACGACATGCGAGCATAGAGCCCTGGAAGCACTTCTTGCCAAGGCCATCCAGGTTACGGGCCTCCCTTCCAGGAGGCACCGAGGAGTGCATCTTCTGGCTCTTAAGACGATGCATGGCCGATTCCACTACCATGGAATGGTGTGGCAGCTGTGCCTTCTGAAAGCCAGGGCTCTTGCGGACCCGATAGATAGAATCGACCCGCTTGCTCAGGACCGGCGAGGAGGCCGGACTCTCCCACATGCGGAAGAGTAGTCGTTCCAGCATAGGAGGAACCGGCACAGTAAAGTGCTCCCTCGGGAGAGTCATACTGGAGGGCGTCGAGCTCTTCGGCTCGAGGCTCCTCCTCGGGATCCGCAGGGAAGGCCAAAGCCTTGGCCATATCCCTAACGAAGTCCGAGAACCGGGCATCCTCCGGGGGGGACTGCTTCCGAGGCTCGGACCCCGGTGAGTCCGATGGGACACACCGAGTCCGGAAAGAATCAGGTGACTCTTCCTCCTCAGACTCCCAGACCGACTCCGACGAGGACTCGGTGGGGTCGGCCCGGGCAGGATGCGGCGCCAGCCGCCCCGACGTCGAGGGAGTCGGCGTCGGCGACCTCGGTCCCGAACGGGAGGCCGAGGGTGACCTCGACCGAGGATCGACTCGAGTTCTCATTGACTCGAGGATCGGCTCGGTCTCCGGGGTCGACTTGGACGTCGACGTCCCGGCGGTCGGGGCAGCGGCGCCAGCGAGGCCAGCGAGCAGTGCCCGCTGCTGGTCCATGAAGGCAGACAGTCTGCTCTCCAAGGCCGTCAACCTGAGTCCGAGCTCAGGTGACCCAGCAGCCCGACTCGGGCCCCGACGGCGTCGGGCCCGACGTCGGCTGGCGGAGGCGAGTCCAGAAGGACTACAGGACTTACCCGGGCAGGCATCTCCGACTCCAGGCGAGGTCGCTTCGGGAGATGTTCCTTCTCCAAGGACCCGGGGCGGCTGTCGGGGCTATGCGACCTGGCCCTCGCGGAGCCAGGAGCGTCCACCGACGCCGCCCTCGCGGGTTTTTCCTTCCGACGATGGTCCCCCGGAGGGAGAACCCCGGTTGGAGGAGCTCCGGCGACGGTCCGAGCTGGAGCCCTTTGACACGGAGGCCTCCGACGAGGTCCGGGTACGGCTGGGGTCAGCGAAGATTCTCTCGCGCTGATGCCGCCGACTTCTCAACGCCTTCGAGGACAGTTTGCTGCAGGGCCCACAGATCAGTTCCTCATGATCGGGGCCCAAGCAGCGGAGGCAAAAGTCGTGTGTGTCGGTTAGTGACATATTTCGGTCACACCGACCACACCGCTTAAAGCCACTGGCAGCCATCGGGGGAAAAAGGGCCCCTGCGAGGTCAAAGGACCGGGCTGCCAGGGAAAACGAAAATGAAAGCTGACTAAGTCAGAAAAACCGAAAAAACGCTAGAGGACTCGAGACCGGCGTCGCGAGTCCGGGCGGGAAAACGATCGGCGTCGAACCGAAAGAAAAAAGTATAAAATAAAGAGGAAAATCAACTTTTTCGCGGGGACAAGACGGGGACGTCTGCAGGGCTCCGCGGAAAAAAAGAAGACTGGCTAAGATGGCACCCTCGGGCGGGAAGACGACCGCGCATGCGCGCTGCAATTCCCAAAGGCTTTCTTTGAAAGCTGGGGAAAATTGCTCCGCGAGGGCTCCGTCGGCGCCGACGTCACCCATAAGTGAGGACTGACTTCCTGCTTGGTCCTGGAGAAATAAATATTCAGCAGCATTAACATGGCAGCAATTGCAAAATATGGCCATCTTGGTTTTGCCTGCCACAATCATCAAATCCATTTCTGGTTCCCCCAGCATGGCAGTATCAGATTGAAGGCCATCTTCAAGCCATGCTCTTGGAGCCTACATGTTTCTGCTGAAGTAATCTGCTGAAATATTCTCCTTCCCTGCCATGATGGTGGCCAACAATGCTGCCAGAAATCTCTCCATCCAGCACCAAAGGGGTGCTACGTCTAGTGCTGCCTTGATGACTGATGAAAGCTCTACTGTTGGGCTGTCCAACAGGTTCCCCAATGCCCTAAGGCAAACCATTGGGAAAAAGCCTTGAGGGCTAAAAAGACCTGCCGCATTGCCAGATGACTGATCAACCATCATCATTGTACCAAATGGGACAGGCTAAAAGCGTCCCCCTCCCCAGCTGCCTTGCTTCCATACTGGCCAAAAATTACTCCGGTACCTCCAAGTCCATTCCAAATGACAAGCTTGAGTTGTTCTGACACCAAGATAGGCTCTCTTGGTCTTTCACCAACAAGGCAGTCTCTCCCAAGACTGATAAGTTTGTACAGATCCTAAGACAGAAGGGCTTGTTGCAGAAGATGTAAATGGGCCTTGGTCCATGGACCTAGGTCCAAGGCTACTGCCCCTGATCAACAACACCTGGAGATAATTACAAGTCCTTTTATATGTGCAACTTTAGAATTCTCTCTTCTATCAGAAAATCCTTGCCCTTCCTGATACCACAACAGGCCCCCAAAGTATTCCACGGACTGAGATGGCACTAATCTGCTCTTTGCAAATTTGACCACCCCAGCCCATTTCCCAGAGAAACCTGACTACTACCACCACAACCTCAGTTAAGTTCCTCAGTGTCGTAGCCAAACCAAAAGAAAGGGCATGAAACTGAAATGGTCTACCAGTACCATGAGGTACAAAGGCCTCTGATGTGCTAAAAGAATGGGAATATGCAGGTATGTCTCCTTTAGATCCAATGAGATACTCTCCTACTATACAGTTCCTATCAATCATTGAACGCAGGGTGTCTATTTAAAGTATCGGCACCTTTAGCGCTTTCCCCGACTTGCTTCAAATCCAGGAGTGGCTAAAAGGTCCTTTCCTTCTTCAGCACCACAAAATACAGAGTATCTCTCTAAACCTTGCTCACCTGGAGGCACATGTACCACAGTCTCAATCTGGAGCAGCCTTTTGAAGGTCCCCTGGACTGCTTGTACCCTATCTGGAGCTTGGCAAGAGAGGCTGCATCAATACGAGGGCATATCCCTCAGTGAATCATCTTGAGTTACTTTCTGGTACGAGGTAGCCAAGCCCTTGCATTGTAAAATAGTCTCAGACAGCTGTCCAAAAGTTGCATAAGAAAATGGGCCTTTAGACCTCAATGTCTGGGAGGGAGTCTGGAGGGAGGAGTGGCCTAGTGGTTGGGGCAAGATACCTCAGGCTGGAAGGTTGGGGGGGTTCAAATCCCACTAGAGGACAGCAACCTTGGGCCGGAAGGACTGGGGTTTCTAGTCCCACAGGTGCTCCTTGTGGTCTTGGGCAAGCCACTTAACCCTCCATTGCCCATGTTCCCTGTAAAATAGTTATCTCCAAGTCATAATGCCCTGTTCAATGTAATTTCAGTTTGTTCAATGTAAACCGTCTTGATATCATGAAAGGCGGTATATAAGAAATGTAAAATAAATAAATAAAAATAAATTGTGAAGATCTGGCACCAGATGCCAGCCTTGCCATGCTACCTCTACTTTTTCTTTGATCTGCACAAAGACTGCCCACATGACCAAATTCTTGACTTCTGGGAATACCCTGGCCTGGTTAGGTGATGACTCCTGGCATCTCAAAAACCACCCTCGCGTAAAGGAGAAATGCCTTGATCCTCTATGCTTATCCTCGGGAAGCTGGAGAGCCTTGGATTTGCTTGTCTTGCACCAATTTTTTTTCAGATCAGCACCAACATCAAATTTCCCCTTTAAAGAGAAAGTTGCAGAGGTGCATCTTGGAGGCCATGTCTACTGACCAGCTTCTTAGGTCACAACAAATGCCAGGCAGGCACTGATGTAACCTATTTATTCTTATCAGCCCCCGCCACCCCCCCCCAGAAAACCAAACCAGAGCATCTGCGAAAAAGGCAGAACCAGAAGCTTACTCTCAACATAAGCCCCCACAGGTTGCTACCACCCTTTGACATCTCCGCCTCCATATGCCTGAGCGTCCTCAGCATTGCTCCACCATCAGTCATTGCCAAAACCAGGACATCTACACCTCGAGTTGGCAGCAGTGGATATATCCCACCCTACCGCCATCACATCCTTTGTTATCCTATGGAACAGAAAGGGCTTTGTCTACTTACAAATACTTCCCAGTGAAGGATCCTGCTGTTTTTGAGTTGTGATTCACCTGATCTCCCTCATGTTTCCTTACCATTCCCCCTAGATGTATCCCATATGTTGTCTGTCTTGACTAGACTGTTATCTCTGATGAGCAGGGACCGTTTTTTACATGTGTCTGTGCAGCGCTACATATGTCTTGTAGCGCTATATGAATGTTCAGTAGTCATAGTAGTACTGGTGCCTTGGTGCTATGCCCACAGCTGCCAACCTGAGAAATCAGGGATGGCAATTCATTCTTAAAAAAAAAAAAACAACCCACCATCACAGAAGGGTCCCCCTCCCCCACAGGGATTTCTTCTTCCTCTAGAGAATCCTTGAGATCATCCTCTAAAGTCTATAAGGTTCCTCCAGGGGATCTTCTGATGCATCCTCCAGGAGAATTCTTCCTTTGGCAATATGCTGCTGCCGCCACTGAAAGCGTTGATGTCTCTGCTGTTCAATAGTAAAGGACCTTTCCTCTTTTTTTCACTTTTTAAATTACCTTAATTTCAAAAGGGAACTATCCCACTCTTGGCTCCCTCCCATGAAGTTGGTAGCAGCATTCTCTAAACCCCTTCAGGGGATTCTGCCAAGGTTCTGCACGCCAAACTAAGTGCTGGCACGGCTCAGACCAGGTACTCAACCTGTATTTTGCCTCCTCCTTTCCCCCTGATTCCTCCAGACCAGTGAGACTGCACAGGGGAGTATGTAGCCTCCATTTGCTGTAGACTAAGAAATACTGCATGATTAGGGACTGTACAGGACCCATACAGGATGACATCATCAAAATGGCAGTACTCAAACTCAATCTTCTGGCAGGAGAGTGTAAACCCACATATTTGGGCTGGACTGGATGGACGATAGAGAAAGATCTACTTTCTGGAATCATCCAGGTACTTGTGAACTGGACTGGCCACTGGATGCTGGCCTCTAAGAACTTTGGTTTTCTTATGTTTTTATTTTATACCTCTCTAGTTTTGAGAGCAAAATCATCAGTACACTATCACTGTAAAGCACAGTTACTTACCTGTAACAGGTGATCTCTGGGAACAGCAGGAATTAGTCATCACATATGGGTACGTCGGTACCGACGGAGCCTGCGCGGGAAAGCTGCCCAGCTTTTCAGATGAAAAGCTTTTGGGGCCTCCCACTGCACATGCGCGCTGCCTTCCCGCCTTCCTGACCAGCTCTCCTCAGTTCGAGTTTAAAGCTGAGACAATAGAGAGAGGACAGGAAGATAGATAGATAGAGAGACAACTCCTAGGGGAGGTGGGTGGGTTGTGATGACTAATTCCTGCTGTTCCCAGAGATCACCTGTTACAGGTAAGTAACTGTGCTATCTCCAGGAACAAGCAGGAATAAGTCATCACATATGGGAACTCCCTAGCTGAGATGCCTGGGAGATCCCCCTCCAAGGGTAACCATCTTCGTATGGATCTCAGGCATCCTTTCTGGGAAGGTGGGCAGGAGTTGTTTAAGTATGGAACAGGTGTTTGAGGACAGCCTGACCAAACAAGGCATCCCGGCGGAAGTCCTTGTCCAAGCAGTAATGGGCTGTGAAGGTATGAACCGAGGCCCAAGTGGCTGCTCGACAGATCTGATCTATGGACACAGAGTGAAGATGAGCCATAGAAGTGGCCATGGCTCTCACATTGTGAGCTGTGACATGGCCTTCCAGAGAAATGTTCTTACTCTGGTAAGCAAAGGAAATACACTGAGCAATCCAGTTGGAAAGTGTGCGTTTGGTGACTGGAAGTCCCAAATGAGAAGGATCAAAAGCCACGAAAAGCTGAGAAGACTTTCGATGTGGCTGAGTCCTATTGAGGTAAAAGGCGAGAGCCCTTTTACAGTCAAGAGTATGAAGGTTCCTCTCTGCACTGGATGCATGAGGAGCCGGAAAAAAGACAGGTAGATATACCTCTTGATTAAGATGAAAAGGCGAGACCACTTTAGGCATAAAGTGGGGATTCGTCCTAAGGACCACCTTATCATGATGAAATCTGGTATAAGGTGGATTAGCCACCAAAGCCTGCAGTTCACTGATGCGGCGAGCTGAAGTGACTGCAATAAGGAAAAGGACCTTCCAGGAAAGAAATTTCAGGGAGGTAGATACCAACGGTTCAAAAGGTGGCTTCATAAGTTGACCCAGAACTAAATTCAAGTCCCATGCTACCGGAGGAGGTCGGATGGGAGGCTTAGTGAGGGTTAGGCCTCTCATGAATCTTGCAATAAGAGGATGAGAGGAGACAGATTGTCCATTTATAGGTTTTAAGGATGCTGTAATAGCACTTAAATGGACTCGTACTGAATTCGTTTTGAGGCCTGCATTGGAAAGATGCAGGAGATAGTCCAGTAGAGAATTCAAAGGAAGTGCTAGAGGGTCAAGACCCTGTTGAGCACACCAAATGGAAAAACGTTTCCATTTGAAAGCATAGGAACGCCTGGTGGAAGGTTTCCTAGAGGCATAAAGGATATCTTTCACTGGTTGAGAAAGATTAAACTCTTGAAGACTTAAGCCTTCAGTAACCAAGCTCGGAGATGTAGGGACTTGGGGTTTGGATGCCACAAAGTCCCCTGCTCCTGAGACAGAAGGTCTGGTGCAGCTCCCAGGTCCAGGGAGGAGCCCTGGGAGAGCTGTAGAAGGAGAGGGAACCACACTTGGCGTGGCCAGCGTGGAGCAATGAGGATCATGGATCCGTGATCCCTCTGAAGTTTGAACAGAGTCTTGGGAATCAAAGGAAGGGGTGGAAAAGCGTACAGGAATTCCTGACCCCAATGTAGGAGAAAGGCATCGTTGGCCTGAGCTCCCTGACACGGAGTCCTGGAACAGAACCAGGGAAGTCTGGCATTCCACGGACTTGCAAAGAGGTCTATGTCCGGGGTCCCCCATTCCTGAAAGATTCTGCGTATCTGGTCCATATGTAGGGACCATTCGTGTGGGAGCAGAACTCGACTGAGTCTGTCTGCCCGAGAGTTTTGAACTCCTGGAAGATATACTGCCAGAAGATGAATTTGGTGCTCTCTGGCGAAGGCCCATAATCTGAGAGCTTCGTTGCAAAGCGACAGAGAGCCCGTCCCTCCTTGCTTGTTGACATAGAACATGGCTACCTGATTGTCTGTTTGGACTAGGACAGTCAGGTTGACAAGGAGGGTGTGGAAGACTGTGAGGGCAAGGAAGATTGCTCGCAGTTCCAGAAGGTTGATGTGAAGGGTGGTCTCCTGAGGAGACCAGGTGCCCTGAGTGGAGAGGTGCTGGAGATGAGCTCCCCACCCTGCTTGGGAGGCATCTGTTGTGAGGGTTGCTTGGGGCAACGAAGGTTGGAAGGGGATCCCCAACAACATATTTTTGGAGGATGTCCACCACTGGAGAGACCAAAACAGTCGTTTTGAGGTGAGTATTTGGTCTGAGAGCAGTCCTGATGCTTGAGACCACTGGGTGGCCAAGGTCCATTGAGCTGCTCTCATGTGAAGACGAGCGTAGGGCACCACGTGTACCGTGGAGGCCATGTGGCCCAGAAGCTGCAGCATTTCTCTGGCTGACAAGTGGCTTCTGGACTGAGCCTGGGAGGCCAAGCTTATTAGTCTTTGGCCTCGGACCAGAGGGAGGTAGGCCCTTGCAGTGGTGGAGTCCAATTGGGCCCCTATGAATTCCAGAGACTGAGTAGGGATGAGTTGGGATTTGGGAATGTTTACCACAAGTCCCAGATATTGAAGAATACGCCTTGTGCGGTCCAGAGACATCTGGGCTTCTGACTGAGATGGAGCTCGGATGAGCCAGTCGTCCAGGTATAGGAAGACAAAGATTCCCATGCCTCTGAGAAATGCGGCTACGACTGCCATGCATTTTGTGAAGACTCTTGGAGCAGAGGCCAGACCGAAGGGTAGTACTCTGTACTGGAAATGTTTTCCCTGGAACAGAAATCTTAGATATTTTCTGTGGGATGGATGGATGAGTATATGAGTGTACGCATCCTTGAGATCTAGAGAACAAAGCCAATCCTGACTCTGAAGGTATGGAAGGAGAAGGCCCAGAGAGAGCATTTTGAATTTCTCCTTGAATAGAAACCTGTTCAATTCTCTCAGATCTAGGATAGGTCTGAAGCCCCCTGTCTTCTTTGTTATGAGAAAGTAAGGGGAGTAGAAACCTAACCCCTGTTGTGGAGGAGGAACCTCCTCTATTGCCCCTTGGGCAAGAAGAGAAGAGACTTCCTGACCCAACAGGGTCAGAAGAGATGGGGGAGAACTGAAGTGCCTCACCATGGTATGGGGAGGAAGGCTGGAGAAATGAAGTTTGTAGCCCTCTCGGATAATAGAGAGGGTCCATTGCTCTGATGTGATTTGTTCCCATCTGGGAGCAAAATGAGCTAGCCTTCCAGGAATGGTGAGGGGCTCTGGTTGTTCTAGAGCCAGAAACGGCAAGTTCTCTAGAGGCAAGTCAAAACCCCTGAGGGGGTTGAGCCTGCTGGGGTGTAGCAGACACTGCAGGCTTTGACTTTACCTGCTTAGATTGTTGGCGCTTAGCCGCAAAGCGAGGCTGAGCAGATTGCTGGCCAGTATTTGTGGGAAATCTGGTCTTTTTATAGTAAGGCCTTTTAAAAGGCTTCTTTTTGGCAGGGGTAGAAGTAGACTTGGAAAGTCTATCTAGAGTGGCATTTTCTGCATCCATTTGAGCAGCTTTAATCTGCCAGTCTTCCCCAAATAAGTTCTCACCGCTCCAGGGCAGATTCCTGAGGTCATCTACAACCCAGGGTTCTAGGTCAGAAGCCTGGAGCCAAGCGAGACGTCGGGCTGCAATAGCAATTCCCGAAGCTCTGCCTGCAACTTCAAAGGAATCAAAGGCTGCCCTGTTGGAAAACTTGGAGACCTCTGAAAGTTGTGTCACCATAGAAAAGAAGTCCGCCCTTTGATCATCAGGAATAAAGGGGGCAAAATTCTGTATTTTTAGGGCAAGTTGCCCAAGATACATGCCCATATAAAGGCTATAAGAATTGATCCTGGCTATAAGCATACTAGCCTGGAACATCTTTCTTCCAAAAGAGTCTAGGTTCTTACATTCTCGCCCTGGAGGGGTAGAAGAATGCCTTTTAGGACTCTTTATTTTCTTCATGGCAGACTTCACCACAATGGAGTGGTGAGGCAGCTGAGTTTTCTGGAACCCAGGCGAAGGAGGGACCCGATACATGGTGTCCAACCTGCGGGAATGGGGAGACAGTGTTAAAGGAGTCTCCCACAAATCCATCAAGTGTTCTTGAAGGATTTCATGAACAGGCAGAGTGACTGCCTCTTTAGGAGCTTTTGAGTATCCTAAAATGTCCAATTTTTTTGACCTGGGTTCTTTTTCAGAAGATGTAGCAATAGAAAGTGCTTTTGCTACATCAATAATGAAATCCTGAAAGGATAAATCCTCTGGAGGAGACATCCTCCTCTTTGGAGAAGAGGGCTCCTCAGGAAGAGTAAGCTCAGCAGATTCATCAGAGGAATTGAATTCATCAGAAGAATCTGAGTCTTCCCTCTGTACTGCCAATGTACGATATGCATACCGATCAGTATCGACATCGGGCGTATCGGGCATGGGATCGGTACCGGGCGAAAGCCGGAATCCGGCATGCGGAACCGATCGACGTTTGGAAGTCGATGGTCTCGGTTCCGGTGTAGATACCGGAACCGGGGTCGGTACCGATGAAATCGGTACCGAGGGCGTCGCAGCCTTAATGAATGCCAGAACGGCTTGCTGCATGGTCTGGACAGTACTGCCCATAGACGCCACTACTGCCTGGATGTCGGTACCGGTATGGGCCGGTACCCCAGAGCAGTCCAACAGGTGATCGGTCGAGGTCGTGCCATCGATGTCAACCTGTGACCCCATGATTGCTTTGGAGGCCGGAACCTCCCGCCGGGGTTTTTTGGCCTGGGCAGAATCCTCGAACTCAGAATTGAGAGCCTCTCGATCTTTAGAAAGAGATTTGCTTTTAGAGGATTTGCCCACAGAAGTTTTGGTTACCTGAGATCCATCCGGAGAGGAAGACCTGGATGACTGTGATGCTTCTGAAGGAAACAGCACATGGAGCTTGTTGGCCCGGTTCTGCAAACCACGTTTAGACATCTGGGTGCAGGATGGGCAGTCCGGTATGGAGTGTTCAGGTCCCAAACATTTGAGACACCATTCATGGGTGTCTGTGACAGAAATGACAGCACTGCATTTGGTACATTTTTTAAAACCAGGGACTGGCTTCTCCATGAGGAGAATTTGTGTAGGCCTTAAGGCCTAACAACAGGTACCAAGCTGTGCTGAAGAAAATAAAAAAGTCTTTTTTTTTTTTTTTATAAAGAAAGAAAGAGAGACCGGCGATACCGGTTTCGGTATGGGGAAGGCAGGTACGCGGTCTAAAGAAACAAACAAAAGTAACAAATTCTTCAGCGGTGACAGGAACACGACCTGCTGGCTCCGCGGAAAAAGAAGAACTGAGGAGAGCTGGTCAGGAAGGCGGGAAGGCAGCGCGCATGTGCAGTGGGAGGCCCCAAAAGCTTTTCATCTGAAAAGCTGGGGAGCTTTCCCGCGCAGGCTCCGTCGGTACCGACGTACCCATATGTGATGACTTATTCCTGCTTGTTCCTGGAGATTGCTAGTCATACATGTGTTTAGTCAAACTTGTTCTACTCATCTTTTCTATACTTCAAAATTTAACTGTAACTAAGTCATGAAATGAATGGTTGTGTATTTAGCATAACAGTATTCCTCTGGCCTGGAAACTAATGCAAACAAGCCTTAATTCAGGCTGGGGAGGGTCACATCATGCAATAAATTGAAAGCTATGGTTTAGATTAGGTTCATGAAGTACAGACTAACTTCTCACGAGAGTGCAGATTTTACCATCAAAGAGTATTATGAAAAATTCTATAGGAGGAATATATATATCTGGCAGTCTTACATGGAAGATTTACTAGAGAGCAATTCCTTTCAGGGTGGGTATTGTACAGCATGGAACTGGTAACAACTCTGCATACCTTTTACCACCTTGCCTCCATTATCCATTCTTCACTAACCTTTTTTTCCATTAATCTGGTTAAAGGCCATTTTAAAATTATTTTAAAATAAATAGTCTTCCCACATTTAAAAATATTTGTTTTAATACTTCCTTGTTTCATGTTTATGGTTTAGATTTTGTTCCAGGTACTAATAAACCAAAACAGTTTTTGAACATACATCTGTCAGTTTCTCACCTGTTTTAACTGCACATTCTGAGCATAGTTCATAACCGTAAAATGTTTTTCATAGTCATCCAATCTGTCCAGTGCAAATGGCCTAGGAATTGAGCGAAAGAAAAGGTACCTTTATTGACCAAGACATCGGGATCAATCTATGCATGTTATATCCCACTGAATATTGCACCAAGGACATTACCTATTTGAGAATCGAAGCCAAAATACATCATACGCATATAGCTTTAGTGGTTTTACTGATCGCAGCAGCACAATGTAACGAATGTCAAATTTCACCAGTCCCACATCATCACGATGAAACAGTACTGGATTTTCAATATACTTGGACACTACCTAGAAGGAAAGGGGGGAACACAAGACAAAAAGCCATCCCAGAGGTTTTAGTTCAAATTGCACACATTGGCCCCTTGTTTTAAAAGAAAATTATGAGAGAATGAATTCTTATTTTAAAAAGGACCAAACTCTAAACATTCTGTTGAACAAATAAAATCTATGCTACTGTGGCAAGTTTAGATGGTTGTCATCAATCATTAAGGGGTCAAAGTAAATCATGCTTTTCCAAGTGTTACAATACATCAGCATACACACATCAACTAACTAAATAAAATAAATTTAAAAACTAAGGTATGTAAAACATAAGTAATTCAGGAATACAATTATAGCACTCATCGCTAGGATGGCAAAGGCTAAAAACTAGTTTGCAAGAAAGCACAGCAAACAGGTAGGGAACATTCCATCTTACGTATGTTCAAAATGCCACATTTTGAGTAGTTTTCTGGGAACTTACAGACTTGATGCTAATCTAATGATAAGTAGGAGCGAGTTGCAATTGATCTTGAAGGGATTTTATTATCTGTAAGGCACAGGTCCATTCACTGATAGCAGATGTATTCGTGCTTATGGAACATAGTAAGGTAGAGCATATATGGGTTTATAGGTGCCTACATGCCTTTATAAAATGGGCTCCTTGAACTAACCCCAGTGGCGCGCAAATGCTCTGAGGCAAGTACCATGTGCATGTAAGTCTGGTTGCATGTATTTTATAATATCCATATATACCACACAATTCTGCCCCAGCTCCACTCACATATCACCCCAGGAAAGTATCTACATGAAGACTCTGTAGAAGTATGTGTACTCTTGTTGGTATAAGTACTTGTATAATAGCCATTTTCCATGTGTAAAACATGCTTTACAAGTGGAACATGCTTTATATAAATTACTCTTAAGTGCCTAACTTGCTTACCATGACCAAACCTCATTCCTGCCATGCTCACATTTTGACTACCTAAATTTAGGGGCAGTCCAGCTCAACTCAAATGGGCTCATTTAGTCTTAACTCAAGTTGCGTGACTAAAGCCTTGAAAGAAATAAACACTGATCAAGAAATGAAATTACCACATCTTTCTTTGTGCCTACCTGTCCAATAGATTTCTACTATGCTGCAAACACTGCATAAGTCTACCTACTGCACTGAAATTTCTGTTTATGCATTTTCTTTGTTTTACAATATGGCGTGAAGGAGAAGTCAAGTAGTTACACCAACAGGTTGATAAGGGAAGGCAGGGTCCAAATCTTGCTTCTCCTACTGATGTTCCTTATGACTGTGGGTAAATCACTTCACGCTCCACTGCTTGGGACATCACTTTAGATAAGACCTCTACAAAGCAGGTGTTCCCTATAGATAGCAGGACACAAAGTCCTCACAACTTAAGTGATGTCAGTGATCAAACCCAGCATGGGAAACGACTTCCCAGCTCATAGAAGGCTTCACCATACAGGTGTGCCACTTCCTGCCTGTCGCACAAGGTGGGGGGGAGAAATGGAAAGGTGATGTCATCTGACTACACCAGGATGAAACTGCACACAGCTCAGAATGCGTAATGAGCTGTTCCTCAGAAGCTGCCATAGACAACTCAATGGGACTGCAGCAGGCATGTCCTCCTGTGATGATTGAGTTATATCAGAAGTTTGATCTTGGTCCACTGGATGTTGCATCTCCTCCGGTGCCAAGGAGAATGAGCATTCTTCATGTCAGGGATGCTTCAAGGACACTGGCTCTTAGTGCCTCTATGTTTTATGTCATGCTCCACTGAAGTGCAACTAACCCATTATTATCTCCACCTCGTGTTGTGTGTTGTGAGCCCTCAATGTTGAAGACTAGGTTGAATCATGTTTTTGGGTGGGAACTGGATGGTGATTGATCCTGATAAATACTCTGTATCAAGGATGATCAATATACTCTATCTGCATACATTCTCAGTATCTGATACAACTCCCAGGACCATGGAGAGGAAACGTCGGATACCAAAGGGCTAGACTTGGCACCAATGATTTGTTTGTGCTGTTTTTCACAACTCTCAAGTCCTCTAACATCTATGAACATAAATTACAAGAGGGATCATGGTTGGGTCCCAGATACTGCAATCATCAATTGTAAGTATCTTTTACAGACATGATATTGCTGCATTAGATGAACTTTTTAAACCCACCAATGAATTTTCTCTGGGACATATTACCAAAAAAAGACAGCCACAGCAAATCAAATGATTTGATTTTGAAAAATAAACCCAACCGAGGCACTACAGGTCTCAGCAAGAGGCATTAAGTACCATCCGCAAAAAAAAAAAAAAAAAAGGAAACAAACCCAAGATAACCTAAAATGGTTGTTAACGGTGCAGGTACCATATGACAGCAAGGAGTAATTAGACCTTACCTGTTAATTAGCGTTCCTGAAGGAACTCTAGTCCAGTCCCTTTCCTCTAGGTTGTGCCCCCCCCTCCAGCAGCTTGGAGACTGAGCACTTCATTCTCTTGATGACACTGGGGTATAAATACTGCTGGCACCTCCCACCAGCTCCAGTATCCTATTGACAAAGCAGATTTAACGGAGAGACAACCAAGCAGATTAATAAATCAACTAACCGGAACTAAACTATGAACTAACACCAAACAGAATCACCCCACCCCCCCGGAATGGGGCTCCCACTCCCCCGAGGAAGAAGAGAAGGCTTACCTGACATGCCACATGTCCAAGGACACTCATCTTGCTCCCTCGCTGCGCCACCACAGTCGCCGGGACACGAGCCTCCTGTAATCTATCCCCGCTGCCTTCAATCATAGCTTTGGGCTGGCCACATCTTATTGACTGTAAACCTGGGTGGGATCAGGGACTGGACTGGAGTTCCTTCAGGAACGCTAATTAGCAGGTAAGGTCTAATTACTCCTTCCTAAGCGTCCCTCCAGTCCAGTCCCTTTCCTCTGGGATGTAACAGAGCAGTTCAAGAACGGGAGGGACCTGAAGGCCGGACCAAAGTACCGCTCCCCCAAATCTGGCATCTCCCTCTACCTGAACATCCAACCGATAATGCCTGGCGAAGGTATGTAGGGAGGACCGAGCAGCCGCCCTACAAATATCCAGGGGTGGGACAAGATTGAACTACTCCCATGAGGCCACCTGAGCTCGCGTAGAATGAGCCTGGAAAACCCCGGCAGGGTCTCCCTCTCAGAATGTATGCCGAAGCAATGGCTTCCCTAATCCATCTGGAAATTGAAGCCTTGGCTGCTGCCTCCCCCTTACGAGGTCCACCAAATAGGACAAAGAGCTGCTCCGACTTGTGAAACTCATTTGTGCGAGCTAGGTATCGCGTCAACGCTCTACAAACATCCAATCGATGCAGCAGCGCATCTCCTGGCTCCTGCCCTGCCTTAGTGAAGGATGGAAGGGAAACCGACTGATTCACATGAAACGCAGAGACCACCTTTGGCAAGAAAGACGGCACTGTCCTCAAGACCACCTTTTCCTTAAAGGACAGAAACGGCGGACGACACAAAAGCGCCTGCAGCTCCGAAATACGCCTAGCCAAGCAGATAGCCACTAGAAACACTGTCTTGAGGGTCAAATCTTTCAGGGAAGCTAGCCCTACTGGCTCGTAAGGTTCCTCAGCCAGTGCGTCCAACACCAGGTTGAGGTCCCAAGGGGGAACCGCCAACCTATACTGCGGACGTAAACGCCTGACCGCTTTCAAGAACCGAGCCACATCCGGATGTTCCCCTAAGGGCTTCCCTCGAACCTTACCCCTGTAACTGGAAATTGCCGCCAACTGCACCCGCAATGAACTGGCAGCAAGACCCTTCTCGAATCCTGCCTGTAAGAAGTCCAGCACTTCTGGCACCGAAGCTGTCAGGGGTCTGCTTCCTTGGGCTGCGCACCAGCTCCAAAAACACGCCAAACCCAAACATAGGAAAGGCAGGTCGAACGCTTCCAAATGTTGAGCAAGGTTGAAATCACTGCTCCGGAATATCTGCGCTGTCAAGAGCCAGGCTGTAAGCAAGAATCGAGCCACCTGCAGCACTCTCACTGGACCCTGCGCCAGGAGATCGTCCCTCACCGGAAGCCTCCAAGGACGATCGGCCAGAAGACGAATGAGATCAGCATACCACAGCCAGCGAGGCCAGTCCGAGGCAATCAGAACTACTAATCCTCGGTGGGCCTCTACTCGCCGGAGAACCCTGCCTATGAGAGCCCATGGTGGAAACACATAAAGAAGTCCCTCTGTAGGCCACCTCTGAACCAGGTCATCTAGGCCTTCCGACATTCTTTACTTTCTCCTGCTGAAGAAACGGCTTGCTTTGGCTGACCCCCATCTTGCCATGAGGTCCATGATAGGAGATCCCCACAGAGTTACTACTTGTTCAAACATCTCCTGACAGAGCTCCCATTCGCCATGGTCCACTTTGACCCGGCTCAGGTAATCTGCCGTGACGTTCTCCACCCCGGCCACATGCGTCACTGACAAGGCCATCAGATGGGCTTCGGCCCAAGCCAGGAGACCTACTGACTCCTCCTCCAAGTGAGAACTGCGGGTACCGCCCTGACGATTGATATAGGCTACCGTGGTCATGTTGTCCAAGAGCACCCGGACAGCTCTCTGTCGGATCCAGTGCTCGAATGGCTTTGAGCGCCAGTGCCACCGCTCACATCTCCAATCTGTTTATGGACCACCGGGCTTCCATGGCTGACCAGAGTCTCTGGGCAAAATGTCCCTCACAATGGGCCCCCCAACCGACCAGACTGGCATCCGTCATCACCTGAACCCATTGAGGAGCCTCCAGAGGCATGCCCCGCTCGATTCCCTGGTTGTAGCTACCACCTCAGAACCTTTCTGACCCCCATCGGACAAGGAAGCGCAGTGGACAAGGGTTGGCGCTGATAAGACCAATGCCGAAGTAGGGACCGCTGGAGAGGCCTCATGTGCACTCTCGCCCAGGGCACTAGTTCTATTGTCGCCGCCATCATCCCCAGCACCTAGAGGTAGTGCCACTCCAAGGGCCTTCTCATGGCTCTCTCACCCTCTGAACCGGCAAGAACACCCTGCCCCCCTGGGTGTTGAACCTTGCCCCAAGATACTCAAGCTCCTGAGAAGGAACCAACCTGCTCTTGGCCAGGTTGATTACCCATCCCAAGCTCCTCAGGAGGCCGACCACCTTGGACGTAGCCTCCACACTCTCCTCCTTGGACTTTGCACGAATCAACCAGTCGTCGAGATACGGGTGGACCAGAACCCCCTCTTTTCGTAGGGCCGCCGCCACCATGACCATGACCTTGGTAAAGGTGCAAGGAGGTGTTGCCAGACCAAACGGGAGAGCTTGAAACTGGAAGTGGTCCATGGGCACCGCAAAGCGCAAGAACTGCTGAAGCAACGTCTGGACAGGAATGTGGAGATACGCTTCGGTGAGGTCGAGTGAGGTTAGAAACTCTCCTTGTCGCACAGCCACTATTACCGACTTCAGGGTTTCCAAGTGAAAATGTGGTACCTGGAGGCACCGACTGACTCGCTTCAGGTTGAGAATCGGCCGAAAGGAGCCTTCCTTTTTGGGTACCACAAAATAGATCCGTACTGGTCCTTGGGAACCGGCACGACTGCACCCACGAGCGGCAGGCGAGACAGTGTTTCCCTCACCGCTGCGGCCTTGGCCGGAGCCCTGCACGGAGACTGCACGAATGCTGGAGAAATTGTTCTCGCCAGTTCGCGAGCATACCCTTCTTGAATGACCTCCAGAACCCATTGATCGGAGGTGACTCAGACCCAGGTGGGGAGAAACTGCCACAAATGGCCCCCCACCGACAGAACCCGCCCACCTGGGTCCACCTCACTTCATTGTGACCTCCGAGGACGAGGTCCCAAAACCTTTTCCTGCCCCATGAAAACCTCGGAGACCCTGCCTCTTCGAGGCAAAACGTCCCCTCTGAAAGGGAGCCTACCGATTCGGCCGAAACCTATGGTACTCCCGAGGCTGGGACTGAGAAGGCATGGTATTGCGACTCTGTTTGGGCTTGTCCTCAGGGAGCCTACCCACTTTGGACTCCCCCCAAGTCCTTCACCAACTTATCAAGATCCTCCCCAAAAAGCAGCTTTCCCTTAAAGGGGAGCCTGCTGAGGCGGGCTTCGACGAAGTATCCGCCGCCCAGTTTCGGAGCTAAAGATAATGACGAGCCGCCACCACCGAGGCCATGCTCTTTGCTAGACTCCTGATGAGGTCATAGTGGCTATCGGCCAAATAGGCTGCCCTGACTCAATCCTCGCTGCCTCCTTTGCCGATTCCCCTAGAAGACCCTCCAGCAGCTGCAGCTGTTGCGACCATTGCAGGCATGCCCTGGCCACCCAAGCAACACAGACGGATGCCTGAAGAGCCAGGGCATTGATGTCAAAGGCCTGCTTTAACACAGAGTCTAACTTCCTGTCCTGAGCATTTTTAAGGACCGCGCTGCCCTCCACCAGAATGGTTATCTTCTTGGACACTGCCGAAACAGCTGCATCCACCTTGGGGGACCGAAGTAAATCTTTCTCCTTTTCCAGCAAAGGGTACAACCGTGCCATGGACCGCACGCCCCTTAAGCCGAACTCCGGCTGGTCCCACTCCTCCTGAATAATTTGTCGAACCACTCGGTGGACTGGAAAGACTCTGAGACTTCCTAACTGCCTGAATCAACAGGTCTTCTAAAGGCCTCCTCCTCCGCTGGGATGCCCATGGAGATGTTGAGGACCTTCAGAGCCTCATTGATCAAAGCTGGTAACTACTCTCGACGGAAGACCCGAACAATCATGGCCTGTTCCTCCTCCGGGATCTCGCCCTCTTCAAGTTCCTCTTTCTCCTCCCCATCTCCCGGTCCGAGGATTCTCTTTCCAGAACCTCTGACAGGGGAGTGGAGAGCTCCATCATTCGCCAATCTAGCCCGCTTCATGGGCAGCTCTGCTACCTCTGGTTCCGTGGGATCAGTCGCGAGCTTCACTGTACGCTTCTGTGCTGGCTCCTGCGCTACCGTCCCCTGATGACGGAGGCAAAAAGCCTTATGCAGCAAAAGCACAAACTCCGAAGAAAACCCCCAGAGCCCGCACCCTCCTGCACTCCGGTAGATGTGGAGGGCCTGGGCTGAGGGTGTAGAAAAGCCGGCTGCTCCTCTACCAGAGGCCGTGAAGCGTCAGCCCCAAGAAGCATTTCCATGGACCCCCTGGGTTCTGGGGAGCTGGATAAAGGCGGATCTTGCACATTATCCATCTGAATACCCTGCTCCAAGGCGGTAGCTTCCATTGCGCAGCCCCTGCATACGCCGGACTCTGACACCGCACCTCTGCAAGTCCCGCAGACTAGACACTGAGGTCTAGACGGCATGGCCTCAGCACTTGCTGTTCTAATGCCTGCACTCACTGTCTAACTGCCAACAGTGTGGTTTTTTGGATTTTTTTCAGCCTACTACCTGCTTTCCAGGAAGAACAATGGTCTTACCCCTCCTGGCCCGTTCCCCCTGAAGGCCTCAGCCTCTTCTTCCTCCCTGCAGTGAGAAAGGACCAGGCCTGAATCCAAAAAGGTGTGCAAAACGTGCACCAAAATGAAGAGCCTGCTTCTCCCTGCCAATCACATGCCTGCGAGGTTACAGACCTTCCTAAGCCATGCGGTCGGCAGCCACATGGTGCACTCACCCGACCACGCGTCCTTGCCGACCTTGGCGCTGCGAGCTGCTGCCCTGCTCTTAGCTCTTCTTGCTCCGCGCCGTTCAGCCGTGCCGCTCTGACCTGTCACTCAGCCGCCCAGGGGCTTCAGCGACGAGACGGGCCAACAAAGATGGGCAGTCCTAGGATGCAGCGATGTGACAATGACAGCTCCTCACCCTCTCCGGGATCATGAGCAGCTCTGCCTTCTCCCCCCGATGCCTCTTCCAACTCCTCCAGCAGTGGTGGGCCGTAGGGGGAGGGAGGGCGAGGATTCCCATTCCGACTCTGCTCCCCTCCAGATAGACAGCCCAGCCTAGGGCCCCTGACTAACCTAAATGCAATATTAACTTAAAGAAAATAAATTAACTTAAATCCAAATTCAAATCTTTTCCTACATGTCTCTCCAGTAAGCCCTCATTGGTTTACTGCCCCCTCCAGCTGCTTGGAGACTGAGCATACTGGAACTGGTAAGAGGTGCCAGAGGTATTTATACCCCAGTGTCATCAAGAGAATGACGTGCTCAGTCTCCAAGTTGCTGGAGGGGGGGGCACAACCCAGAGGAAAGGGACTGGACTGGAGGGACACTTAGGAACAAACGTTTGATAAAACACATGAAAAAGATGAAGTGGGCCTTCCTTGTCAGGCTCAACTGTTCAGCATTTGTAGCTAATAGCTTGGGTTGAGGGGCCCGGAGCGTATGTTGATTCTGGGAAAACATCAGTATCTTCCCAGCTGTCTGACCCTTTGTTGCACGCTGGGGATTTCTCTGCAGTTTCTGTAAATGTAGTGAGATACAGCAACCAGCATTGTCACTTTGGTACAGATATATGACATGGCCAGTATGTCTGGAGCCATGACTGCTAGTAGACCTAATTCAGGACATATGAGGTAGCTAGGAAGCTGAATGGCCAATTCAAGAGAAAGATTTAAACAGTCAATGCTTGGGTCATTCTTGAGCTAGAATGAGTGAGCCAGTGGGAATGCTGAGGGTATTAGAGGTGGATTTCTGGGTGCAATAATCCACCTCAGTAAACTGGATGCTGTAAAATGCCTCCATTGCTGGACCACTTTCAGAGGTTACCTTAGGGCAGGTGTGGTCCCTAGAGGCTGCAATTATGTGAATTTTTGAAAGGGATCACCATGAAATGGATAGCTCAGGACACTAGTACAACCTTACAACTACTGTCCCTGCTGCAGTAAGATTAGAGTGGCGTCCCTTGCATAATTAATGGAAATTCTTGTTAAGGATAACATGGCTTCACAGAATAAAGTAGAGACTATTATTACTATTACTACTACTACTAGTAAGTATTTGTATAGTGCTGCAAGACATCTGCAGTGCTGTACAGATACATGTAAGAGACAGTCCCTGCTCCTCATAGCTTACAATCTAGTCAAGACAGACAGCACAGTAGCTGTAGACACAGGATATGTCTAGGCGGAATGGTAAGGAAACAAAGGAAATCAGGTGAGACAAGTTCCGAAAGGAGCAGTGAAGAGGTGAGTTTTCAGTCTTAATAAGAAAAGGGCCAGAGAAGGCACCTCATGTACAGACTCAGGAAGTCTGTTCCAGGCATAAGGAGCAGCAAGGTGAAAGGAATGAAGTCTGGAGTTAGCAACAGAAGAGAAGGGCACAGATAGAAGCGATTTGTTAGAAGAGTGGACTTCCCGAGGAGGGGTGTAGGGAGAGATGAGAAAGGAAAGCTGCAGAGTGAATACACTTGTAGGTCAGCAGGAGAAGTTTGAATCGGATGCAGAAATGGATAGGGAGTCAATAAAGTGACTTGAGAAGAGGGGTAATATGAGCATGACGAGGCTGGCGGAAGATTAGCCGCGCAACAGAGTGTTGAACAGATTGAAGGGGAGAGAGATGATTCAGAGGGAGACCAACAAGGAATAAGTTACAATAGTCTAGATGGGAGATGACTAAATAATGGATAAGTGTCTCAGTAGTATGTTCAGAAAGGAATGGGCGGATTTTGTTGATGTTAAAGAGAAAGAAATGGCAGGTTTTAACTATCAGTTTGATGTGTGTGGAGAAAGAGAGAGAAGTCAAAGACGACCCCAAGTTGTGAGCTGAGGAAACATGGGGGAGTGGAGAGTGTCACCAGTAACCTTCCCAGAGCCAGGGGCACGTAGGGTTGGTCAGCCTGGTTATCCTAACTTAGAAAGTATGGCAGGGCATTTGTTCCTGCACTGCCTTATGGGAGTTGTAGTTCCTTTTATTCTCCAAGAAAGAAGTAATTGTAGTCGAGTGGTTTCAGGCAAAATGACAAGGTTTTTATTTCCCCTTCCGGGCAGATTAAATGCATATGAAAACTTAGGACAAAATAGCCATATGCAACTGGCATAAAGAAAACATTTCAGGAACTTAGGAAAAAAACAGCTTCTTTAGCGTCAAGCTTCAAAATATGCATTGCTCAACACAAACACAAAAGTAACAGTCACTTCTTATACAAAAAGAAACACTTTGCTTTTCTCCTGCTGTTTAGACAGCCTTCTTAACAGCCTGGTCAGCAAAGTGATATAATATGATCAGCTAGTGATAACGTGCAGTCCATTTGCTCATCTGTTATATCCTCAATAACAGGTCCTGTCTGCATTTCCTCTGAATCACTATCAGCTGGGTAAGTTTACACACTGCTATACGGCGTTTCAAAGTACACTCCCCCTCTGTCTTCCCGAGGCTTCTAATGAGTGGGGTTGTGAAGTACCGTATATATTGGAGTTAGTATAAGGAGAGTCCAATACTTCTTGGCAAGCACAAGGAAAACTTTTATAGCTAGTTTCACCTCTGTATAATTTGTGCAGCCTACCTTTTGGCTTTAGAAAGGAAGAACTTCTCAGCACTGCTAGGCCAGCAAGGGTTCCAAACACTGGATGTGTTTTCCTGCCTTTTAGCTTCTCAGCTTTTTCCTCAGACATACAAATATCCTCTGGCCAGCACCTCTCTCTGGAGTTTCTGAGTGCTCCCAAACTAGCCTCTCAGGCAGTCTCTCCCTCCAGCTGCCTTCAAGGTATGGCACCGGTCCTGGGCTGCTCCCACCTGGCTTCTGGGCACGGGCTCTCCGAGTCCTTCTTACTCTGGCTTCCTCCTTGTTCCTCTCTTTCTCTTCCTCTGCTTCCTGTGCTGTGTCTCCCGTTGCTCTCTTCACCTCCTCTGTTGCTCTCCTGGTCAAATCTAGTGAGGACTTTTTATATCCCTGCTTCTTAGGGCTCAGCTCTGCCCCTCCCCCAACCAGGTGTTTTCCCTTAACTCCTGAGCTTGGGGATACGTTGCAGCATGGGCGTGTTTGTTCCTCTCGTGACTCACTTTATTTACGTTTCCCTTGGAAACCCTGAACTATGTGCTCTGCCTGCCTGTCAGTTTCTGAAGCAAATTCCTCTGCATCACTTAGCTCCATAGACTCAGAAGGGTCTTCTACATGACAAGAGTTATCCACAGAGACTGAGAAAGAAGGAAGGGGAGAGGACGGTTTAGGGAGAAAAATAAGCAGCACAGTTTTGGCCATGTTCAATTTCAAGTGGTGGTGAGACAGCCAAGCAGCAATGTCAGAAAGGCAGGCAGAGATCTGAGCCTGGATTGCCAGAGATTTCAGGTGTAGAGAGGTAGATCTGGGAGTCATCAGCGAAAAGATGGTACTGAAAACCATGGGAAAAGATGCGTGCATCATATGAGCATGATGAGGCTGGCAGAAGATTAGCCGCGCAGCAGATGTTGAACAGATTGAAGGGGAGAGATGATTCAGAGTGAGACCATCAAGGAGTAGGTTACAACAGACAAGACGGAAGGTGACTAAAGAGGGGATAAATGTCTTAGTAGTGTGTTCAGAAAGGAATGGGAGGATTTTGTTGATGTTATAAAGAAAGAAACGGCAGGTCTTAACCATCAGATGGATGTGTGTGGAGAAGGAGAGAGAGAGGAGTCAAAGACGACCCCAAGGTTGCGAGCCAAGGAAACAGGGAGGAGTAGAGAGCTATCCAAATAGACTGAGAAAGGAGGAAGGGGAGAGGAGGTTTCAGGGGGAAAAATAAGAAGCTCATGTTCAATTTCAAGTGGTAGGGAGACATCCAAGCAGCAATGTTAGAAAGGCAGGCAGAGATCCTGGCCTGGATTGCTGGAGAGATTTCAGATGTAGAGGTAGATCTGTCAGTCATCAGCATAAAGATGGTACTGAAAACCATGGGAAGAGATGAGTGCACCAAGGGACTGGGTATAGAGAGAGAAAAGGAGTGGACCCAAGACAGATCCTTGGGGTACACCAACTGAGAGAATGATAGCAGCAGAGGAGGATCCACCAGAACAAATACTGAAAGAGCGATGGGAAAGATAAGAAGAGAACCATGACATTTCTGAAAGATGACTACTTCTAGAAAAAAAAGGAGTTTGCTTATTTTTATTCATGCAAATATTAAAAAGCATTTACATAAATTTCTACTTACTTTAGGTATACTCTCTCTCTGTCTAATGATATAATCAAGGTTGTTGGTGATGTGGGTATCCAAACTCCGAGCCAAGTTCCATGGCTTACAGATCCAATGATTATCTTCATCCCTAGAAAAAGATCAATTAAAAGTAATTAAGTGAATGCACTTACATACGATACCTGTCTCGTTTCTGGAAAACCTCCGTTTGAACCAAGTGCATACCTCTGAAATTGCATCCCCTTAAATATAAGAGGCAAAAAACATTTGCAGTGGTATTTTTACCAAGATGGCATTAAATTTCAGTTAAGTTGGAAGACACCTCTATAAGTAATGTGTAGTTACTCACCTGTAACAGGTGTTCTCCAGGGACAGCAGGAATCAGTCCTCACTTATGGGTGACGTCGACACCAACGGAGCCCACGCGGAGCAATTCCCCAGCTTTCAAAGAAAGCCTTTGGGATTGCTGCCATACATGCATGGTCCTCTTCCCACCGAAGGGTGCCATCTTGCTCAGTCAGGTCCCATAACTAGAGCCCTACTAAGCAGATGGCAAGGGAAGAAAAAGAATGGCAACGCTTAAGGGAAGGTGGGAGGGTAGTGAGGACCGATTCCTGCTGTCCCTGGAGAACACCTTTTACAGGTGAGTAACTACACTTTCTCCAGGAACAAGCAGGAAGTCAGTCCTCACTTATGGGACTCCCCAGCTACAGGCTACCGAAACCCATAAGCAAAGTGCTTCCGCAAAGCTGTGATCAGATGCTGACGATCCGAAGGAAGCCCAAGTTCTCGTGTCCTCAGAGGCCAAGCTCCCGGTAGCCGCAGGAGGAGGTCGGAGGGCAGGAATTGCTTATACCTCAAACAGATTACGGAGTACAGCCTGGCTGAAGGCACTGTCCCAGCATGACTCCCTCTCCAGGCAGTAGTGCGAAGTGAACGTGTTCACTGAAGACCAATTCGCAGTCTGGCAGATGTCCATCAGATGCACTCAGCGCAGTGAAGCCACCAATGCCACCTTGGCACGGACACTGTGCACAATGACTCGCTGATCCAGCAGGGCCCCAGCCTTCCCCTGGGCGAGAGCCCTCTTGCAGTCGAGGGTATGCAGAACTGCTGACGCTCAGTTGGCGTGAAATCTCGGGAAGTAGGCCAGTAAGATTATCTCCTGGTTGAGATGGAAATCCGAGACAACTTTCGGTAGTTTCTTGGGGTGGGTGCGAAGGACCACCCATTTCCTGTAGAACCTGGTGTAGGGGGCCGTGGTCATGAGGGCTTGAAGTTCGCTGACTCGCCAAGCTGAGGTCAGTGCCACCACGAAGAATACCTTCCAGAAGAGGTGCCAAAGCGAGCATGTCGTCATTGGCTCGAAGGGCGGATGTGTCAGCTGCATGAGCACGATGTTCAGGTCCCACTCCGTCGGCGGAGGCCAGACCGGGGTCCTGGAGAGCAAAAGGCCCCACATGAAGGGGGAGACCAGTGGCTGGTCCGAGAGGGGATTACCCTTGATGGGAAAGTGGTTGGCTGAAATAGCGCTCAGGTGATCCCTGACCAAATTGGATTTCAGCCACACCTGCGAAAAATGGAGGTGGTACTGGAGAACCCACTGGGTGGTACTGGAGAACCCACTGGGTGGAACAGGAGAACGGATTGATCTGAAGCCCGGAGCACCAGACCAAGAAGCACCACCACTTGAGAGCGTAGACCCATCTTATCGAGTCTTTCCTCGATGCGAGCAGGACTTCCTCAATCTCCTCTGGGAGGTGCAGCGAGGCTAAAGAGAACCGTTCAGCTGCCAGGCTGCTAGGGATAGAGAGTCCAGGTTTGGGTGAAGCACCCGGCCCCCCTCATGCATCAGCAGACCCAGAGCACTGCCCAGGGGGACTGGGGGTTCTGACGAGAGCTGGAAAGGAGGAGCGGGAACCAGGGCTGAGGGGGCCATGAGGATCATCAATGCTTGGTCATGATGAATCTTGTGGATGGACCTCGCTATGAGGGGAGTGGGGGGAAACGCATACAGAAGCCCGGAGGTCCAGCTCAGAAGGAACATGTCTGGGGCTATCCTGCTCGGGTGCGGTATCGGCCTGCAAAAGCGGGAAAGCTGTGCATTTGCTGGGCTGGCGAACAGGTCTATGGACAGAGTCCCCCAGTGGTGAAACAGGTGGCAAGCCACCTCTGGACTCAGGCGCCACTCATGTGGGCAGAGAAGCCTGCTGAGCCTGTCCACAAGGACACTGTCTTGGCCCAGGAGGTAGACAGCTCTCAAGGTCATGCTTTGGCGCACTGCGAAAGAGCAGAGGACAACTGCCTCCCAGCAGAGGCGGTGGGAGCCTATACCCCCTTCCTTCTTTATGTAGAATATTGCAACCTTGTTGTCGGTCTAAACGAGCACCGACTTGCCTCGCAAGTAATGCTCAAAGACCCTCAAGGCCAACTGGACTGCTCGAAGTTCAAGCAGGTTGATCTAATGCTGGGATTCCTTGGGTGACCACCGTCCCTGGGTAAGGAGGTTGTTGCAGTGGGCTCCCCAGCCTGACAGGGAGGCATCCATCATCAAGATGAGCTCATCTTGCAGAGTCTGGAAGGGCATGCCCTGAAGTAAGCTTCAGAGATTCTGCCACCAATCCAGGGAACTGGATAGGCTGCGCGAGACTGAGATGGGATCCCGAAGCCGGCCTGAGGCTTGGGACCATTGCACTCTGAGGCACCATTGGGCTGCTTGCATATGCATATGAGTGTGGGGAACGACGTGTACTATCAAGGCCATGTGCCTCAGAAGGTGGACCATGACTCGCGCCCAGAACCTGGTTTGGCTTTGGACCTCGGCAGCCAGAGCACGGAGGTGGTCCATGCATGCTCGAAGGAGGAAGGCAGTTGCCTGTTCCATGTTGAGCAATGCGCAGATGAACTCCATTGCCTGCACCAGTTCGAGATGGGACTTGGAGTAATTGATCAGGAAACAGAGGCGCTCAAGGAGGAGGACTGTGCATGATGCCGAGAGATGTGCCTCCTCGGCCGATGTGCCCATGACAAGCCAATCATCTAGGTAGGGGTTGATGGGTATGTCTAAAATGGAAAGAGCTGAAATCTGCTATTGGTAAAAAGAATCCTGGAAACATTCATAAGCTGAAACAAATCGCAGTTGAAGAGTGGGAGAAACTACCAGCAGATAGATGTACAAAACTTATAGATGGCTACAAGAAACGTTTGGAGGCTGTCATCACTACCAAGGATTATGCAAGTAAATATTAGTGAAGGATGTCATTAATTCTGTCCAGGTCATATTTTGTTTTGTTTTTCTCAGAAATTAGTATGTCTAATTTGGACAGACTTCTTATTTTTTTGTTGTTGTATACTTTTGAACATACTATTCCAACTATATGTCATCATAATATTTTAATACCAATTTATTAAATTGGTATTAAAATATTAATACCTCCTTGTAAATAGTTAACTTTACTTTGTCAATGTTTAATGCTTGTTTACAATATGTTCCTTATAATGTGCACTTTACTGTTCAAGTTACATTGTTGTTTTTGCATCGAGTTATCTGTTAACCGTCTTGACTAGTAGAAAGACAGTATAAAAAAAGATGTTTATAAATAAATAATTTCTGAAGATATTTTACACAATATACCTAAAATTCAAGGGTGCCAATAATGTTGACCACAACTGTATGGGAGAGGATTTGAGCTTCTTATTTTAATATCTGCAGTCTTCTCCTTTTTAGCATTATTACATTATTCATTTATCTGTCTTAGTCTGTTCTACTAGTCTGTTTACTTAAAGTACCAACAAGCAATTATTAGGCTGTTTAAATTTTAGGAATCTATACTGAAACAAAATTGCTGGCAGAGGCCATGTGATAGAATGGATGTTCTGTCTGAGCTGGCAGGGAGGAAGGCAACTCTACATCTGTGCTATTATGGTACAGAGAGAAGCTGTAGTTCATGGTGGTACATTTTTGTTTACCTCTTTTTCGGACTGAAGTTTCCTCCCTGGAGGTTTCCTGTACACTAATGAGCTTTAACAAGAAAACTCATTTACGGAACTTCTCCTGACCCTATTCTGTAATAGATCAAGAAGGCAACAAAAATGTAGCAGTCAAACTAATTTTAAGTTATTTCTCTGTTCTAAGAGTATATAGTGCTATAAAATAATCCTTTCTCCAGGAACAAGCAGGACGTCAGTCCTCACCTATGGGAGACATCAACACCGATGGAGCTCATGTGGAGCAATTCCCCAACTTTCAAAGAGAGACTTTGGGATTGCTGCCACGCATGCGTGGTCCTCTTCCCGCCCAAGGGTGCCATCTTGCTCAGTCTTCCTTTTTCCGCGGAGCCCTTCGGACACACCACCTCATCCTTCGGAAAAAGGTTTCTTCTTTCGGCCTTTTTTCTGGTTGCACCGGTCCTCTCCCGTCCTCCCCAACGCCCCCGCTTCGGCTGTGGGCCAGGAGATCCCTAATTTTCCCTTCTTCAGTTGTTTCTTACTTCGGACCCTTTTTGCACCCTGTTTCTAATCATTGGCCTCGAGAGTATTCAACTTCGCAGGAGCTCTTTTTGCCCCCATGGGCACTGGCTTCTAAAAATGTGACAGATGCACCAAAAACATGTCGCTCACGGACTGACCACTACCCATAGTTCTGCTCACTTTGCAAGAAAATGTCTGCGAAGGCCTTACAAAGCCGTAAGCAATAGTCAGATGACATTTTCCATAGGTCAGCACCAGAGTACCCGGTGACGCCCCGCTCCACTACCTGCAGTGACTCCACGTCCCAGGCGTCATTCTGACCAGAGTTTGCCTGAGGTGAAACGGCAAAAAAAGAAGACGACCTCGAAGATGCTGTTGGGGGCTCCGGATAAGCGTGAGCAGTCTCGCGCTCGTTCCCTCAGCCCTCTCCGGCGTTCCCAAGTGTCGGACAAGGAGCGGCCTCGAAAGATACCTCATACAGACACTGAGTCCTCTGGAGATGGCGCACGGTCTCCTGAGGGTCGTCCCGGTGAGGACCACTCTCCTCCTCCATGCCAGACCCATTAACCCCGGTGTCGATGTCCCAGGGACCTAGCTGCCCAGCAGGCGCACTTGCCCAGCACGGCTGGCTCGTGCCTCAAGACAGAGGGGGTCCCTCGATTGTGGTCCCAAAAACTGCCTTAGAAACCCCCGAGAGCTATGGGCCTTGAGAGGGTCCTCGGCACTGGTCTCATTGTTGTCCCGTTCCTCGGTGGCAAGGTCTTCCAGAGTCAGTGCCTCTGGCTCCAGATGGGCCTCGGCCCCCAGACGTGGGGATCAGCTTGACTCAGAGTCTCTCGGACATCTCGGGCTGGGAATCAGATTGGGACATGTTCCTAGAAACCCGCGCCCATTGGGACCTTCCTTCTGACCTGTCCCTGCCCGCCTCATGAAGGCGGTCACCCCTCAAAGATACCTCCTTCTTGGTATTCATGTGGGATATGGTTTGGGCCCTCAATCTGCCCACGCAGACTGAGGAAGAGCCAAGGGCTGAGGAACTCGACATTTTGCAATATGAGTCTCCTCCAAGGGAGTCTCTCACGGTCCCTGTGCCGTCCATCCTGACTCCGGATGCTCCTCCGCATGTGGGAAGCACCCGCCTCGGTCCCTATCATCAGTAAAAGACTCGATGCTGTGTACAGTGTCCAGCGTGGCCCTAGGTTTCGAAAGGCCCAGCTTCCTTATACCTCCATGGTAGTGGAATCTACGATGCAGAAACAGAAGAGCCCAAAGTCGCATTCTTCGGTTCCACCCGGCAGAGAATCCCGTGCCCTCGACGCCCTTGGGTGTAAGGCTTACTAGGGATCTATGCTGGCATGCCACATCCAGGCATACCTACTATATATGAGTATGTTCCTTCGTGACCTCGCTAAAGAGCTCGGCGGTTTCTCTGCGGGCCTCGAAGGTGACCACCTTTTCAGATTTGAGACCCTCCTGAGATCGGTCGCGGACTGCTCGAAATACCTTTCTCTTGCCATGTATGACGGGTTTGAGTCTTCCACCCATGTGGCAGCGGCTGGCATCGGAGCCCGGAGTCAAATATGGCTCCAGTCCTCAGACCTGGAACAGTGGGTCCAGGAGAAACTCTTGGATGTTCCCTGCCTCGGCAAACAACTATTCCGCAAGCCCATGGAGAACAAGGCGGCCGAGATCAAGACGGAGTTTGTAAACTGCACCCGTCTTTCTCGGAAAACCTCATACCTTCCTCGGAAGAAACAGCACAGCAAGAAGCCCTTCTTTCAGAGGAAGGGGCTTCCTAACCAGGGATACCCACCCTATCTGCCAGCCCCAGCACTGACGCCCAGCGGCCAAGGCAAGGGCGGAGCTCAGGGCCACCAGAAACCTAAGGGACCCAAGACCCAACTACTGGCGCCACCCCAGCCAGCTCCGGGGTTTTGACGCCAAATGCATAGCCTCTCATCTTCCAGCAGTGCTCCCATCGGTAGGAAGACGTCTGTCCCTTTTCACCCCCAAGTGAGAAGCCATCACATTGGACACCTGGGTCCTTCAGGTCATCCAGGAAGGTTATTGTCTCCATCTGGACAGACTTCCCCCTCCCTTCTCCCCAGCGGAGCCTACTTGGCTTCCCTCACACCAGGCTTGCTTAAAGAAAGAATTGGACAACCTCCTTTGTCAACGTGCTGTCGAAAGGGTCCCGCCGCATCTCCGAGGTCAGGGGTTCTGCTCCCGTTACTTCCTCGTTCTGAAGAGGACAGGGGGCCTGTGCCCCATTCTCTATCTCGGGAACCTGAACAAATTTTTGGTGAGGGAGAAGTTCAGAATGCTATCGCTTGGCATCCTGCTGCCCTTCCTCCAGCAAGGTGATTGGCTATGCTCCTTGGATCTCAGAGACGCTTACGCCCACATCCCTGTGCACCCCCAAGCACAGGAAGTACCTGCGTTTCAAGGTGCAGGGGGAGCATTATCAGTACAAAGGGCTCCCCTTCGGGCTCGCATCTGAGGCTTCACCAAATGCTGGCAGCAGCCACAGCATACCTTTTTAACCATTCTTTTGTACTTTTGTATGTATGTTTTTGGTCATTGTCCTGCTGGAGGACCCATGACCTTCGACCCAGACCTAGCTTTCTGACACTAGGTAGCACATTTCGCTCCAAAATACCTTGGTAGTCCTCTGATTTCATGATTGTTTTAATACGTTCCAGGCCTCCCATTCCTGAGGCAGCAAAACAGCCCCATAACATCATGGAACCTCTACTGTGTTTAACTGTAGGAAGGGTGTTTTTTCCTTAAGCTTCGTTTCTTTGCCAGTAAATGTATCACTGGTTTGCATTGCCAAAGAGCTCAAGTTTGGTTTCATCTGTCCACAGAAAATTTTCCCAGAAGGATTGTGGCTTCTCAAGGTGCGTTTGGAAAAGTATCAGGCATACCTTTTCATGTTTGTCTTGGAGCAGTGGGGTCCTCCTTGGCCTTTGCCCATGAAGTCCTTCTTTGCTTAGTGCACAGCATATGGTCTGGGTTGAAACCACTACTCCAGACTGCTCCAGATTAGCGTTAAGCTCTTTGGATGTTATATGTGGTGTTTTTCCAACATGTCACACTAATCTTCGAAGATTTCTTGGATTAACTTTCTTTTTCCCCATCATGTCCTAGGAGGTCCTTGATGTTCCATGAGCATAAAACGTCTTAATAACATTGCAAAATGTAGACACAGGAATCCCAAGGTCTTTGGAGATGGCCTTGTACACCTTTGAAGTTTGATGCTTGGCGATAATGGCTTTTCTGACAGTCTCAGGCTGTTCTCTAGTCTTCACCATTGTGAAAATGGAGCAGGGAGTGAATGTGGCCATTTTAAACAACATTAGAGCCATCATTTATTGGTTAATTCAAAAATGTGAGTACTGACAATTGATCACAGATGTGTCTAATTTTACTGCAATGGGAATGTGGTTCTTCTGTTCAAACTGATTTGAATTGTTCATAAGGGTGTCAATAATCATGTCCTGGCAATGTCCCAGTCTTTATACTATTTCCTTTTTTCACTGGTCTTGTTTTATTTGATTCTTTTATGTGTCAAATGTGTGCATATATAGTCCAAAGCAATTTCACTGGCCACTTTTTTTTTAAAGGAGAAACTGGACATTAAGGAGTTGAACTGCAAGGGTGCCAAAAATGCTGACCACAACTGCAGAATTAGAGCAGAATGCCAAAACATCTTACTAACCAGGTGGGCAGCCTCATTTATTTATTTATTTAATTAATTAATTAATTAATTAAACTTACATGCAAAACCACTCATTGCAATTTAAAACATTAAAATATACTACGTTCAGTCAAATACAGCTAAATGTCTTCATACTATCACAAATAGGTATCCCACCCAACTACCCTCACCCTCAGGATAAGCCAATTAAAATAAATATAGGGTTTGCCCATCCAAAAGGATTTAAAATATAATCTTCAGCTCTTTAAGCAGCACATTCAACGGAAGTGGGCCCTCTACAAAGAAAGTCTTTTCACAATGGCACATTTTCCTTACAATTTTCACAGTAGGGATAGACAACTATTTCCCCCTGTGAACACTCTGGTCAGGGCATAGGGATGCAATCAATGTTCCCTTTTCAACAACTTCTTTTTAAAAATGTTCACTCATCAAATTTAAAAAACTGTGTGCAATGGAAGCTATTGATTAAATCATCACAAATCATAATACCACAATAATTTCCTTAATTCTGTCATCATAACAATCATAATACATTAATACTGTTTATGTTTTGCATATGCTTTCATTCGAGTTTCAGAATTTTTTTCTGAAAAGCGATTCCTTTAAGAGTACACCTTTTTCATTCTAACATACTATAACAATTTTATCAACATACAGTAAAGCATAGTTACTCACCTGTAACAGGTGATCTCCGGGAACAGCAGGAATTTAGTCTTCACATATGGTATTGTCGGTACCGACAGAGCATGTGCGGGAACGCTCCCCAGCATCCAATTAGAAAGCTTTTGGGAGCATCCCACAGCGCCTGCGTGCTACCTTCCCGCCTATCCCAACTGCCTCTCTCCAGTTGAGTTTAAAGCTGAGACAAAGAGAGAGAGGGGGAAAGAGAAAGAGAGATACAACTCCTAGGGGAGGTGGGTGGGTTGTGAAGACTAAATTCCTGCTGTTCCTGGAGATCACCTGTTACAGGTGAGTAACTATGCTATCTCCAGGAACAAGCAGGCATGTAGTCTTCACATATGGGGACTCCCTAGCTTTAGATGCCAGGGAGAGACCCCAGAAGTTGTGTGTCCCTGTGGAAGGGTTCCACTTCCCCCCATGGATCTCTGGCATCCAACCAGGGATGGTGGGTAGGAGTTGATTAGGTATGGAACAGGTGTTGGAGAACAGCCTGACCAAACAAAGCATCCTGGCAGGAGTCCTTGTCCAAGCAGTAATGGGCTGTGAAGGTATGAACCGAGGCCCAAGTGGCTGCTCGACAGATGTCATCTATAGACAAAGAGTGCAGATGAGCCATTGAACCTGCCATGGCTCTCACATTGTGAGCTGTGACATGGCCCTCCAGAGGAAGATTCTTACTCTGATAGGCAAAGGAAATACACTGAGCAATCCAGTTAGATAGTGTTCTCTTGGAGACTGGAAGTCCGAAATGAGCACGATCAAAAGCAACAAAGAGTTGAGAGGACTTTTTATATTTATTTATTTAACAGTATTTCTAAACCGCCTTATCTTAATAATCAAGGTGGTATCACAGCAAACAATCAGGTCAACTGAGTGTGTTATACATGCAGTGGGGGGGAAATTGAGTGTGTGTTGTGTTGTGTGCTAGATTGGTATGAGCTATGTACAGAGTGGCTGTGTTGCTGTGTTCTTTGCAAGTAAAAGGCTAAAGCTCTTTTACAGTCTAAAGTATGAAGATTCCTTTCTGCATGAGGCCTTGGGAAAAAGACAGGCAGGTAAACCGCTTGGTTTAAATGGAAAGGCGAGACTACCTTCAGCATGAAGTGTGGATGAGTCCTAAGGACTACCTTGTCATGATGGAACCTTGTGTAAGGTGGATCAGCTACTAGTGCTTGCAACTCACTGATGCGGCGTGCTGATGTGATTGCAATGAGAAAGATAACTTTCCAAGAAAGGAATTTCAATGATGTAGTAGCTAAGGGTTCGAAAGGTGGTTTCATGAGCTGACCAAGAACCAGGTTTAAGTCCCATGTCACCGGTGGTGGCCTAATGGGAGGCTTAGTCAGATGAAGGCCTCTCATAAATCTTGCTATAAGAGGATGGGAGGAAATAGGTTGTCCATTTAGAGGCTTGAAAGAAGCTGCAATAGCACTCAAATGGACTCTTACTGAGTTAGTCTTAAGTCCTGCACTGGATAAATGAAGGAGATACTCCAGTAATGATTCCAGAGGTATCGCAAGGGGGTTAAGACCCTTCTGCGAACACCATAAAACATTTCCACTTGAAAGCATAAGAGCGTCTTGTGGAAGGTTTCCTGGAAGCATAAAGGATATCCTTTACTTGCTGAGGGAGGTTAAGATCATGGAGATCTAGGCCTTCAGCAACGAAGCTCTGAGATGCAGAGACTGGGGATTGGGATGCCATAATATTCCATCCTCCTGAGACAGGAGATCTGGAGCAGACCCTAACAACAGAGAGAGAGCTTGAGAGAGATTTAGAAGCAGAGGGTACCACACTTGCCGTGGCCAATGTGGAGCTATGAGAATCATACGGCCTCTGTCTCTCTGAAGCTTGAACAGGGTTTTGGGAATTAGGGGAATGGGTAGAAAGGCATAGAGGAAGTCTTGACGGCAGTGAAGGAGGAAAGCATCCCTGGACTGAGAGCCCTGAGCCGGAATTCTGGAACAGAACCGGGGAAGTTTGGCATTCAACGGACTTGCAAAGAGGTCTATGTCCGGGGTTCCCCAAATTTGAAAAATCTTGGCCACATGGTCTGCATGCACAGACCATTCGTGTGGAAGCAGAACTCGACTGAGTCTGTCTGCCCAAGAGTTTTGTATGCCTGGAAGATACACTGCCAGGAGATGAATCTGATGCTCTCTGGCGAGGGCCCATAGTCACAAAGCTTCATTGCAAAGCGACAGAGAGCCTGTTCCCCCCTGCTTGTTCAAGTAGAACAGGCTACTTGATTGTCCCTATGAATGAGGACTGTCTTGTAGCTGAGCAGGGTGTGGAACACTCGAAGAGCAAGGAAGATTGCTATGAGCTCCAAGAGACTGATATGTAGATGAGTCTCCTGTGGAGTCCAAGTGCCTTGGGTGGAGAGGTCTTGTAGATGAGCTCCCCAACCCATTGGAGAAGCATCTGTTGTGAGAGTTGCCTGGGGTAAAGGTTGTTGAAATGGGTACCCCAGCAACAGGTTTTGAGTGGACTGCCACCATTGGAGGGACTAAATAAGGCGATTCGTGTTTGCTATTTTGTCTGACAGGCACCCTGATGCCTGGATCCATTGAGTGGATAAAGTCCACTGGGCTGCTCTCATATGGAGGCGAGCGTAAGGAACCACATGCACGGTAGATGCCATGTGGCCTAGTAGTTGTAACATTTCTCGAGCAGTGAGATGAGGCTTTGACACTGCTTGAGAAGTTAACTGCACCATGTGAAGGCAACTGGCCTGAGGAAGATAGGCCCTTGCTTTTCTGGTATCCAGCAAAGCTCCTATGAACTCTAGAGACTGAGTGGGAGTTAGGTTGAATTTTGGGATGTTTATGACCAGACCCAGATACTGAAGGATACGCATTGTGCAAGACAGAGAAATCCTGGCCTCTGACTCTGATGGGGCTCGAATAAGCCAGTCATCTAAGTAGGGGAAGACGAATATTCTTAGAGTGCGGAGAAATGCTGCTACCACAGCCATGCATTTCGTAAACACCCTTGGTGCTGAGGCCAGGCCAAAAGGAAGCACCCTGTATTGGTAGTGCTTTCCTTGAAAAAGGAACTTTCTGTGAGTTGGATGGATGAGAACGTGAGTGTACGCATCCTTGAGATCTAGAGAACAAAGCCAATCCTGACTCAAAGTATGGAAGCAGAGTTCCCAGAGAAATCATCTTGAATTTCTCCTTGAACAGGAATTTGTTCAATTCTCTGAGGTCCAAAATAGGTCTGTATCCCCCTGTTTTCTTTGGGATAAGGAAATAGGGTGAGTAAAACCCCTGTACCCTGTTGATAAATGGGTACTTCTTCTATTGCCCCTTGGGCAAGAAGCATAGTGACCTCTTGATCTAACAGGTTGATGAGAGAGGTCTGAGAATTGAACTGTCTTACCACTGTGGGAAGGGGCATGCACAGAAAGTGAAGCTTGTACCCCTCTTTTATAATGGAGAGAGTCCAATGCTCTGCTGTTATCTGCCCCCATCTGGGGGCAAAGTGACACAATCTTCCTGGAATGGTGGAAGGCTCTGGTCCATTGAGAGCCAGGAAGGCTAAGTTCTCTAGCTGAAAGTCAAAGGCCTTGTGGAGGCTGAGACTGCTGAGGGTTAGCAATCTTTGCTTTCCTTTGTTTAGGTGGTTGCTGACTCTTTTGGGCAGATTGACCTGCAGAACGTCCCTGCTGGGAAAAAGAGGGATAAAACCTCTTCTTCTTGGAGAAGAATGGTTTCTTGAAAGATTTCTTTCTTACAGGATCAGCTTTGGCCTATAATCTATCCAAAGTGGAGTTGTCAGCATCCAATTCATTGGCTTTCTCTTGCCAATTCTTGCCAAACAGATTCTCACCTGTACAAGGGATATTGCCCAGTTTGTCCTGCACCCAGAGCTCCAAATCGGATGTCTGGAGCCAGGCAATTCTACGTGCACCTATGGCAATGGCAGAGGTTCTGCTTCTGCACTCAAAACAGTCAAAAACTGCACGGTTGACAAACTTAGAAACATCCTGGGCATGTTTAACCAGTGTGAGAAAATCCTGCCTCTTATCATCAGGAAGAAGAGGGCTCAAAACCTCTAAATCTCCTGTGACTTCCTTAAGGAACATTCCCATATATAAAATATAGGAACTGATCCTGGCAGAAAGCATGGAAGTCTGGAAAGTACGACATCCAAAGGCATCCAAAGTTCTACACTCATGTCCTGGAGGATTAGAGGTGTGCCTCTTTGCACTCCTGATCCTTCTCATAGCTGATTCCACTACAATAGAGTGGTGAGGAAGCTAAGTCTTCTGGAAACCAGGACAAGGAGGGACTCGATACATGGTATCCAGCCTACGAGAGTGAGGAGAGGTGGTAAGAGGTGTTTCACACATTCTTAGCATGAGATCATGTAAGATCTCATGGATAGGCAAAGCAGCTGCCTCTTTAGGAGCCTTGGGATATTGTAGAATCTCCAACTCCTTTGCCCTGGGCTCTGTTTCGGGAGCCACAGTAATGGATAGACCTTGAACCACCTCCCTGATAAAATCCTGAAAGGAGATATCCTCTGGAGGAGACATCCTACGTTTAGGAGAGGAAGGCTCCTCCGGGAGAAGTATTCCGGTACCGACAGAGCTGTTAGAATCCTCAGACTCCTCCAAGGATTCGAAGTACCTTCTGTCCGGATGCTCCTGAAGAGCCCGATACCCGTACCGACCGAAGTCGGTACCGGGGGGAATCGGTACCGGTAGGCATCGTATGACTGGGTGCTGGCAAAGCAGACACCGATGTCAATGCCGTCGGTACCGGAGTTGGTGCCGGTACCAGTTGAACTGTCTGACGCGGTTCTGAGGGTGTCGATGCCGCAATGAGAGCCGCCAGACTGCGTTCAATAGCCAGGAACCTCTGGTCTATCGATGCTGCCGATGCCTGGGTATCAGTACCGGAGAAAGCAGCCGGTACCCCAGAGCATGGCACCAGTAGTTCTGCCAAGGTTGAGGCCTCGAGAACATCCTGGAGCCCTGATAATGCTTTGGAAGCCGAAGCCTCCCGCCGGGGCAATTCTGCCGGTACAGAACCCTCAAGGGCAACGCCAGAGGCATCTCGATGCTTGGAAGGAGATCTACCCTTTGAGGACCGGCCACACTTATGTTTAGTTACCTGAGATCCATGGGAGGAAGACGAAGCCCTGGAAGACGTCGATGCTACAGAAGCTGCATTGGAGGGAAAAAGGGTGCTGAGCTTAGCAGCTCGGTTTTGTCGACCCCTCTTGGACATGGCACAAGCCATACACTCGGAGATGGAGTGGTCAGGACCTAAACATTTAAGACACCACTCATGGGTGTCGGTGACGGAGATGGTACCGCCACACTTGGTGCACTTTTTGAAACCCGAAGGGGGTTTTTCCATAGTGGAGGAAATTTTGGGCCTAAGGCCCAAAATGGCGCGTGCACCTGGAAAAGAAAAGTTTGGAAAAAAAATTCTTTCTTTCTTTTAAAAAAAAAAAAAAAAAGTAAGAATGAATCGGCGGTACCGGTACAGCGTCGGGAAAGGCAGACACAACCACAAAAAAGGAGAATAAGGAAAAATTTTCTGCGGTGACAGGAACAACGACCTGCTGGCTCTGTGAAAAACAAAGAACTGGAGAGAGGCAGTTGGGAAAGGCGGGAAGGCAGCACGCAGGCGCTGTGGGATGCTCCCAAAAGCTTTCTAATTGGACGCTGGGGAGCGTTCCCACGCAGGCTCTGTCGGTACCAACGATACCTATATGTGAAGACTACATTCCTGCTTGTTCCTGGAGATCCTAATGATCCTGATATACAGACCCCCTCCCCACCCTCTCGCCAATCAAGTAAACACTCCCATCTACCCCAGGTGAGTTTGTAAGCAGACATAGGGCACTTTTCAACAGATTTTCTGAAACAAAGAAGAACTGAATTGTAATTGAATTGAGTACTCCAAGTTCCCTGGGTACTTTGGCACCTAAATCTTATCACTCAATACAATCTACTGAGATGTACGCCAAACCGCACCTCTCAGTCCCGACCCCCTATATAGAAGTGGGACACTCCCCCTGGACTGCCTCACACCCCCCCTTTGATCTTCCATCCCAAACCATGTAGCATATGTATCATATGCTCCACTGGACCCCATGTTCCTGCCCTCTTCTCCTCTGGCTTCCTCCAGCCCAGCCATCTACCAGGACTACTTCTATTACAAGATCTATTGACTGTCATTACATCTTATCTACTCTGAACCACTGTTCACTTGCTTTCATTAAGTTAAGACTTTAATTAGGTTATGTTATTATGTATTATGTTCCTATGTTTCATTGTTCAATGTAAAACCTTAATGTTAAGCATCAACACTAAGTTCTGTTTAACATGTTATCTGTAAACTGCCTTGACTCTTTGGGTAAGACGGTATATGTTGTTGTTGCTAAGTGCCGTCGAGTCGGAGTCGACTCATGGCGACCCTCTGGATAGCTATCCTAAATTGTGTTCGGTCTTGAGTCAGGCGGCTCATTGTTGACAGACTGGTACCCGTAGCTGCTGTTATTGTATCGATCCATCTCATTGCTGGCCTTCCTCTTTTGCGTTGACCTTCTATCTTGCCAAGCATAATGTCTTTCTCTAATGATTTCTCTCTTCGCATGATGTGTCCAAAGTATGAAAGTCGAAGTCTTGTCATCTGAGCTTCTAAAGAAAGCTTAGGTTTGATCTCCTCTAGTACCGACTGGTTTGTTCTTCGGGCAGTCCATGGTATACACAGTATTCGCCGCCAACACCATAATTCAAAGGCATCAATTTTCTTCCTATCTGTCTTTTTCACTGTCCAGCTTTCACATCCATATGATGTTATTGAATATACCATGGCTTGAACAAGTCGAATCTTTGTATGGAGAGAGACATCTCTGCTCTTGAGAATCTTATCTAGGTCTTTCATAGCCATTCTGCCAAGAGCAATGCGTCGTCTGATTTCTTGACTGCTTGTTGCAGTCAAGTATATAAAACCACTTAAATAAATAAATAAAATAAAACCTGAGTAAGCAGCATCCCCCTCTCCTCCTGGACAGAATGTCAGAGATTGTGTTGGGCTGCAAGGTGAAAATTCATGCACAGCAGTAGCTCAGAAGTAAAATTCTTAAAATGTAATAACAGGACAGTGTTGCCAGGAATCTATGAATATTATAACATCCATTGGATGGAACTCCAACAGACAACTCAACAGAGTGCCAAACCAAACACAATTTAGGACAACTATCCACAGAGTAGCCATGAGTTGACATCAACTCAGCAGCATTTAACAAATAACCACCGCCACCACTAAACAACAACTCGTGCTCAGCTATTAAAATCAGGTAGGAACAAATTGTTTGGTTTCTCTGTGCTGCTTTATAACAACTAATTAAAGTTTGTCGCACTAACATTTTTCGTATATGCTGTATTTTTCTGTGCACGACTGCACATGTTCACAGCAGAGAGAGAACACTGGGTGCAATCTGTAGATAGTGCGGAGCCAACCCATGCATGCTACAAAAAACAAGATCTAAAACTTTGAAGTCTATTCTAAAATGCACAGGGAGCCAGTGAGGTTACTGCAAAAACCAGACAGATATGGTCAAACCGTCGAAGATCCTTGTTAAGTATCACAGCAATATTTTGCATTAGCTGAACCTGCTGAAGGTGCCTTCATGGAAGCCCTGCCAACAGAGCATTACAATCATCCAGCTACAGAAATATCAAGGCTCAATTCAGTTTCCAAATTGGATAGTGACAGATAAGGACATAGTTGACAAATATGCCACAACTGCATAGATGAACCAACTCAGACATGGATGCCCATTCTAATTTTATTTATTTAAACCTTTCTTATATACCACCCCTTCCATCGATCAAGGGCGGTTTACAATGAACAAAAATTCCCCCAAAAATTGGTTACAGAGAACAAAATTAATAACTATGATACAGGAAAACTATATACATGATAGTTTGTTACCTATACAGTGGTAACATGACAGCTGAGTCTGAACTATTTACAGTAAATAATGATGGCAGCGCAGGTTAAAAGGTGTATTGGTGCCATTGGAGAGAGGGGAGTCATGGTTAGTGTAGGGGGAAGAAGGGATAGTATATGAAGAGGCATTGTAATATTCTGCGAACAGTAGAGTTGTTAGCTGTTTGTGAAAGGTTTGAAGATCCTTGATTGATCTAATATAGTCAGGGAGAGAGTTCCAAAGTGTGGGAGCGGAGTACCTGAAGGCTCTATTGCTAGTAGATTGGTTAGTTTTTTGCATTGAGGGGGGAATGGCTAGGAGGTCCTTTGTACATTTTCTTCTGAGTCTGCTATCAGCTTGTGCATGTATAAGGGTGGTTAGGTGGAAAGCTGTTATGTAATTTAAATGTTGTAACTAACATTTTGTATCTCATTCTAGTGGCAATGTGCTCATTGAGGTTTGCTTTCACAATGATCCTAATGGTTACATTTTGTGCAAGTTGGAGTGTGTAGAAAAACGTTTTAGGGATGCCTTGTAATAGACTGTTGCAGTAGTCCAAGTGAGGGGTAATCAGAGCTTGGACCACAGTTCGAAAGTCATGTGCTTCCAGGACTGGTCTGAGGTGTTGCACAGTTTTTAGTTTAAAGAATATTGTCCTGGCCTTTTGTTTGAGAGTTCCGTCGATGATGACTCCAAGGTATTTAACCTCCTATTTGACTGGGAGGTTGATGTTATGAAGTTTAAAGGTATAGGGAGGCATAAAGTTCTGATTCCTAGTTGTGAATAAAATTTTGCTTTTATTGAAATTTATTTGCTTGTTGTTTGAGTTGAGCCACGATTCTGCTTCGGTTATGCAGTTAATAATGCTGTGGTACTAAGGATTTTTTACGTCGATTGGAGCATAGACCATTATATCGTCTGCATAGACGTGATATTTGATGTTGTGCTTCTTGAAAATTGAGCAGATGGGTTGGAGGTATAAGTTAAATAGTAGAGTGTAGGTATAGGTTAAATTTTAAGATTACTAACAATTCTAACCCTGACACCTTCAGGGTCCAACTCCCACCTAACTGTGGAATCTGATGGGGGGGGGGGGGGTTCCCCTTTGTCAACCACAGCAAGCTTTAACTTGCAACATCTAACTGCATCCATGAGCTATAAAACCAACCCTGTAACATATATGATCAAGTTCCTGTCAGTAACATCTTTAGCAAAAGGATTAAGAATCTGGACATCATCAGCATAAATGTAAAAGGCAAGACCCGCCTTATACATGGCCTTACGTAGGGGACCAAATGGATGCTAAATAAATAAGAAGAAAGCAGCAAACCCTAGAGTATTCCACATCACAAGGAGGGGGGGCAGGGTAAGAGGTGGCATTTTGATCCCAAAACACACGGGATCCATTTACTTAAGTAAAAAGAAATGCAGACATGCACCCATGTCTCTTCACTCCCAGACACAATAATTCCAGAAGTGGACTATTGTAAACCATGTCAAAAGCAGCTAAAACACTAGTTGGAACAAAGCACCTCACATTCCCTTATTCAGCAAGATGTGAATATCTACTAATGATACGAGAAGGGGACACTGGAGACCAGTGGACAGAAGGACATACTGGAGCAGCTGCATGTGTGCTCTGGCCCAGGGCACTATTACTACTACTGAGCATTGGTAAAGCGCAACAAGACATACTCAGTGCTGCACAGACACATGTAAAAGACAGTCCCTGCTCAGAGATTACAATCTAGTCAAACAGATAACACAGTAGCTTTAGACACGAGATATGTCTAGGGAGAATGGTAAGGAAACACAAAGGAGATCAGGTGAGTCAAGATCGGGTAGTTTGTTCCAGGCATAAACAGAAGTAAGGTGAAAGGAGCGAAGTCTGGAATTAGCAATAGAAGAGAAGGACACAGACAGAAGTGATTTGCCCAAAGAGCAGAGTTCCCAAGGAGGGGTGTAAGGGAGAGATAAGAGAGGAAAAGTAATGAGGAACTGCAGAGTGAATGCATTTATAGGTCAGCAGGAGAAATTTGAACTGGATATGGAAACAGATAGGGCGCCAATGAAGTGACTTGAGAAGAGGGGTAATATGAGCATGACAAGGCTGGCGGAAGATTAACCATGCAGCAGAGTGTTGAACAGATTGAAGGGGAGACCAACAAGGAGTAAGTTACAATAGTCTAGATGGGAGGTGACTAAATAGTGGATAAGTGTCTCAATAGTATGTTCAGAAAGGAATGGGCGGATTTTGTTGATGTTAAAGAGAAAGAAATGGCATGTTTTTACAATCACCTGTGGATATTCCACAACGCTAAGACTCTAATTTTCTTTATTATCTCTGTTTTCTAGTTACCAATATAGAGTCTAAACTGTCTGTTTTGTGGGAATTGTTAATATAAAGTTTAACTGTGGTTATAAATTAAGCTTGGGGATAATCTGACTGTCTCCTTTCCTGGGTAGCCTTGGAGCAGATATCTGTGGGTGCCCCCAGTTCAGGAACAGCCTACTGGCCAGAGACACTTAGGTTCCCGCCCATCCTACCCCTTGCCCCACCCACCCAAGGGGCTGCATTACCTATATAGTACTCGCATACGTTGCCTCTATCCTTTTAACTTGGGTTAGAGCCCACATCTTCTTCCTCCTTCCTTCTTCTCCTCTAGGACTGCTTATTCAGCATGTTGTTTATTTGGTGCAATAACTGCAGTACTTTCATTCCAAGACGAATCATATGGAACCTCAGAGCTTGTCCTATGGGCCTCAGGTCAGCTACCATGCATAAAGAGCTGACTCTACTAAGGGAAGACCTAGCTGCCATGTATAAAGAGGTGATCCTACTCAGGGAGGAACTGGCTGCAATGAAGCGCACCTCTTCTAGGATACAAACTGAACAATGTCCATCACCGCTCCCACAAAGCATCAAACATCCCAGGAACAAGGGGATCACAGTGGGTTCTGGTAGATTGCGACCTGTAACGCACAGACATCCTATGCATCAAAAGATATCTCTGCATAATGCCTTCTCTGCCTTGGCTAATGAGGATGAGGAACTGAGGGAGGAACTGGCTGCAATGAAGCGCACCTCTTCTAAGATACAAACTAAACAAAGTCCACCACCACTCCCACAAAGAATGAAACACCCCAGGAACAAATGGATCACAGTGGGTTCTGGGAGATTGTGACCTGTGACACAGAAGCATCCTATGCATCAGGAGATATCCCTGCATACTGCCTTCTCTGCCTTGGCGAATGAGGATGCCCAATCCAAAGAAACTGAAGAGCCCTTAAATGAGACAGCGAATGAGGATGCCCAATCCAAGGAAACTGAAGGGCCCTTAAATGAGACAGACAATGCTCAATCTCCTGCTAAAGGACCAAATATGAAGAAAACCTCACCAAACAGCAAACTACTACTACTTGGTGATTCCATCATCAGTGACAGCAACTTGAGAACACGGTTCAAAGGAGAGAAGATAGTCAAGTGCCTCCCAGGCTCTTCAGCCAGCAGGAATACAAACCACGTTGTTGAAATACTTAGCGCAGAAAGTGAACACTCCAAACTTGATGTGGTTATCCATTTGGGCACAAATGACCTGGCTAGAAATACTACCTCCACAGTCCAAAAGAACTTCCAATCTCTGGAAGAGAAACTCAAGCCCATTGTTAACACTGTTGCAATCTCAGAGATTCTACCTTTGCTTGGTAAGGGGGCAAAAAGGCTGCATCGCATCAACAGCTTTAATACATGGCTCCAGACCTGCTGCAAACAAGAAGGATTCAGATTTATTGGCGACTGGGGTTACAGATGGAACAACAAGAGACTATACTGTGCTGATGGACTACATCTCCCTGTCGCAGGGAAAAGAATCCTAAGTGAAAAATACAAGCAATATGTGGATATGCATTTATACTAGAACAAGGGGGTGATGTATGTGGAAGGTCAAGCTCTGGACGTCACCCCCTGCAAAAGCAGATTAAAATCAGAAACAGCCACACATTTAAACCACACATCAAAAACAAGTGGGAAGATGTAAGCAGAACAAAATCAATGCTAAATACACGCAAGCCAGTTAAATGCTGGAAAGCAAAGAGCACAAATGCTCGAAGCTTAGCCAACAAAGTTCCAGACCTAGAAGCCCTAATGGTGGAAATGGATTTGGACATTGTGGCCATTACAGAAACATGGGTAAACGAATCGCATGATTGGGATATAGCCATACCTGGCTATAATCTATTCAGAAGAGACAGAGAAAATGGAAGAGGAGGAGGAGGAGCCTTGTATGTCAAAAGCAATATTAAAGCTACTGAAATGCAGGGGGCATGGGGAAAAGAAGAAGCGCTCTGGATTGTGTTGGAAAGAGGAGATGGCACTGTCATCCATACTGTTGTAGTCTACGGACCTCCGACCCAAATTGAAGAGATAGATAACGAATTGATTATAGATATTGCCAAGATAGCCATAAAGGGGGAAGCGATCATATTGGATGACTTTAATCTACCTGATGTGGATTGGATTACTCCTTCTGCAAATCTGGAAAGAAGCAAAAAAATTGTGGATGCTCTCCAAGATGCATTACTTAGACAAATGGTGATGGAACCAACCAGGGAAAGCTCAACAAAAGCAGCTCAAGCTGGATTTAGTGCTCACCAATGGCGATAGTGTGTCAGATATCTGCGTGAGTGCCCCTGTGAGCAGCAGCGATCATCACACGGTGTGGTTTGAGATAAAAGCCATGGTACAGGCCAAACATAGCAAGCTCAAAGTCCTAAACTTCAAAAACACCGACTTTAATAAAATGGCCGAGTACCTAAAGGAGGAGCTGACAGGGTGGAAGGAGATAAGGGAAGTGGAATTGCAATGGGCTAAACTAAAGGTGGCAATAAAAGGGGTAACAGATAAATATGTAACAAAAGTAAACAAAAACAAGAGAAGAAAACCTATTTGGTTTTCCAAAGAAGTGGCTGCTCAAATAAAGGCAAAACACACAGCTTTCGCAAAATTCAAAAGCTCGCAAACAAAGGAACACAGAAATGAATACAGAATCAAACTCAAAGAGATAAAGAGAGAAATAAGGATAGCAAAATTAAAGGCAGAGGAAAAGATGGCTAAAGACGTGAAGTGTGGTGACAAAACCTTCTTCAGGTATATTCAGGAAAGGAAGAAGATCAGAGGTGGAATTGCAGGACTCAGAAGTGCTGCGAACAGACTCGTGGAAAGTGCCATTGAAAAAACGAAATTGCTAAACAAATACTTCTGCTCTGTTTTTACTAAAGAAAGTCCTGGAGAAGGACCACCTGTGACTGTGGGAAAGAAGTAGTTACCACACCATTCACAGAAGAAGAGGTGTTAGAACAACTTGCAAAACTGAAAGTGGACAAGGCCATGGGACCGGATGGGAAACATCCCAGGATACTGAAAGAGCTCAGAGAGGTTCTTACAGGGCCGTTAAAGGATGTTTTGAACAGATCCTTGGAAACAGGAGAGGTTCCTCAGGACTGGAGAATGACTGATGTCGTACCTCTACACAAAAGTGGTGACAGGGAAGAAGTGTCAAACTACAGGCCTGTGAGCCTTACCTCGGTGGCGGGAAAAGTCATGGAGGCGCTCCTGAAAGAGCGAATAGTGAACTTTCTCAAAACCAACAGGTTGCAAGACCCGAGGCAGCATGGTTTTACCGAAGGACGATCTTGCCAAACAAATCTGATTGAGTTCTTTGATTGGGTGACCAGGGAGCTAGATCAGGGGCATGCGATGGATGTCATCTACCTGGATTTCAGCAAAGCCTTCGATACTGTTCCTCATAGGAGGCTTATCAATAAACTCAGTAGCTTGGGGATGGATCCTAAGATGGTAAATTGGATCAGAAATTGGTTGACTGACAGACGACAGAGGGTGATGGTAAATGGAGCTCACTCGGATGAAGGGAAGGTGATTAGCGGGGTGCCCCAGGGGTCGGTCCTGGACCCGGGACTGTTCAATGTATTTGTGAGTGATATTGCTGAAGGACTGACTGGAAAAGTCTGTCTTTTTGCAGATGACACGAAAATTTGCAACAGAGTGGACTCCTTCGAGGGAGTGGTTAACATGAGGAAAGATCTACAAAAGCTGGAAGAATGGTCTAATGCTTGGCAATTACGATTTAATGCAAAGAAGTGCAGAGTCATGCACTTGGGTAGCAGAAATCCAAAGGAATTGTACGCAATAGGAGGGCGAGAGGTTGGTGTGCACGGATCAGGAGAAAGACCTTGGTGTGATTATTTCTGAAGATCTCAAGGTGGCAAAACAGTGCAACAAAGTGGTGGCAAAAGCCAGGAGGATGTTGGGCTGCATACAAAGAGGAATCACCAGCAGAAAGGAAGAGGTACTTATGCCACTGTACAAGTTACTGGTGAGGCCTCACTTGGAATACTGTGTTCAGTTTTGGAGACCATATCTTGCAAAGGATGTAAAAAGACTGGAAACTGTTCAGAGGAAGGTGACCAAAATGATTTGGAGCCAGCGTCAGAAGCCTTATGAGAAGAGACTTGAAGACCTAAACATGTACACTTTGGAGGAGAGGAGGGGCAGGGGAGATATGATTCAGACCTTTAAATACTTAAAGGGAAATAATGAACAAACAAACCTCTTCCAAAGACGGGGAAGCTGTAAAACTAGAGGGCATAACATAAGGTGGTAAATTGAAAGGCAATGTCAGGAAATACTTTTTCACAGAAAGGGTGGTGGATGCTTGGAATGCCCTCCCGATAGAAGTGGTGGGGGCAAACACGGTGACGGAATTCAAAATGGCATGGGACAGACCATGGATCCCTTTACAGCAAAAGGATAAAATCAAAATAAACTAAACCATCTAATTTCTCAACAAATAGGGGTGTCTTGCATGGAATGGTGGGTTCACCCCTAAACAGGGACGTGGGGAGGGGTGGCCTGCACGGAGCGGCAGGTGCACCTACTCTTGCCATCGTGCTGGGCAGACTAGATGGACCATGCTGGTCTTTATCTGCCGTCATTTACTATGTTACTATGTGTGTGGAGAAAGAGAAAGGAGTCAAAGATGACCCCAAGTTGTGAGCTGAGGAAAAATGGAGGAGTGGAGAGTTATCCACAGAGACTGAGAAAGAAGGAAGGGTAGAGGACAGTTTAGGGAGAAAAATAAGAAGCACAGTTTTGGCCATGTTCAATTTCAAGTGGTGGTGAGACATCCAAGCAGCAATGTCAGAAAGGCAGGCAGAGATCTGGACCTGGATTGCCAGAGAGATTTCAGGTGTAGAGAGGTAGATCTGGGAGTCATCAGCGAAAAAATGGTACTGAAAACCATGGGAAAAGATGAGTGCACCAAGGGACTGGATATAGAGAGAGACAAGGAGTGGACCCAAGACAGATCCTTGGGGTACACCAACTGAGAGAGGGATAGCAGTAGAGGAGGATCCACCAGAACAAACATGGCACCAACTCCAGCATGGTTGCCATGGAACCCAACAGCTGAAGGTAGTCCTACACTCTGGGAGCTTTCTGACCACAAAACTGCTTTGAAGAGGACCTTCATGAACCTCTCCTCTGTCAGGGTTTCCTTCTCTATCCTGGTGTCAAAGCAGGTCCCCAGATAATCTAGGGACTGGGAAGAAACCAGGCTGCTCTTGGCATTCTTAGCCCAAATTCTCCAGGACCTCCACCAACCAGGCTGAAGCATGGCAGCTGTCCTGCTCCAATGTGGCCCAAAAGAGCGAGTTATCAAGGTAAGAGTAGAGACAGATTCCCTGCTAGCACAAAGCTGCTACCCCCACTACCACCATCACTTTGGAAGCATCGCCTAGAACTGAAATGCCTCCCCAGCACTGTAAACCTTAGAACTGGATTTTCCTCCCTGATGGCATTATGAAAAGTATGTCTTGGACAAGTCCAGTGAGATATGATATTCCCCTCATTACACAGCTTGAATGAGCAACTGTAAGATCTCCCTTAAAAAAATGTAAAACTCACTTTAAGGCACTTGTTAACCCCCCACTTGAGAGAGAATAGGATGGACAAAGCAATCTTTATAGGACATCACAAAATAGATTTGAGTATCTGCTCTCTCCCCACTGGGCCTGAGGCATAGGAATAATGGTCTGCAACTAAATCAGCCTTTCCAGTGTAGCCTGCATGGCTCTCTTTTTTTTTGGAAGAAAGCCACAAAGGTGTCTGTCTGAGATAGGAACAACACATGCCAAAGCATAATTGCTTTGAATGATGTCCAGGACCCAGTGGTCTAATGTAATGTGGGCCCACTGAGTAAAATAGCTGAAGATGACTGCTGATCACCACCACCTTGGTGTGGACCTGCTGTCCTTCAATGGGCAGAACAAATACCTCTAGAACCTGACCCAGAGGGGGACTCCTTGGCCTTAAGTGTCCCCAAAACAGCGGAGACATCCCCCAAATATCCCCTGAAAAGGCAGCTTTGTGAGTTGTACTTTTGAAGATGTGTCCACCAACCAATGGCACAGCAAAGCTATCAACAAGCCACAGTGGCCAAAGTCACTGTCCAAGCAGACAAATGGATGAGATCATAAAAGATGCACACCAAAAATATCAGACTTCAAAATGAGCCAATTCCTTGTCTTCTGGCAAGCCCTGTACCCAATGTAACAGGGCTCTAACCATGAGGACTGAACCCCCAGAGCAGAGACTGAGAAACTTGTCTTCAACAGTCTCTCCAGCTTGTGATCCTGTTGATCCCAGAGAGTGGTCCCTCCTTTCACTGGGATGATCATCCACTTGGGTCACTGCTGTGACCAGAGCATCCACCTTGGGAAAACACAAACCTTCCACATTTTTCAAGAGAAGGGCACAAAGTTTACTCATGACCTTTCACTGCTCCCCCAGGATGACACCATCTTGTATTTCCTTCTCCACCAGAATCATCTAACATATTGCCTGTGGAAGGGGAAAAGCTCAGATGACCTTCAGATGCCTTCCAAAAATCAAGTTCCATCCACCTTTATCTCCATGAGTAGCTCTGATATAAACAGCTCTGTAGACAATTGTGAAATTATGGAAGCCAGCTCTTCCTACTTAAACAACCTTATCATGGACGATGACAACTCCTCTGAGGATGACAATTCCCTGTCCTTAGGGCTCCATGCTACCCTCCAAACTTCCAGCCTCCAGATCATCCCCCAGAAACCCCAAACTGGGGACTCTGGAGGATATGAAACTATCTGGGAGGACTCCTATTCCTTGGAGAGCCTGGGCCATTTCTGGGGCTGGAGCCCCTGACCCTGGGGCCCCAGCAAAGTGAGGGGGAGCCATAGATAGATGAGCCCCCAGCCTCTCCAACCATGGCTAGTGAAAGCCCAGGCCTTGACAAGACAGCCAGAGTCTACTGAAGTGCCCACAGAATCTCAGGCAAGGGTAGATTAGGTGTCATCCCCTAGAGTCCCTGGGACTGCTTCCCCAGGTGCTCCCACTCCAGGTGTGACAGTGATGGTCCCCAAGAGCTCCTCTGAGACCCATCAGGTAAAATGGTGGTTTTTCTCACCTCAACATTGTCTCCTGCACTCATTGATGCTGTGTGCTTTGGCAGGGCTTCCACAGGTCACACCGGGGAAGCATGAGCTCTAAGTGCCCAGGTTAATGCAGGTGACTCACCCTGATCTATGACACACATCACACACACTGCCCAGCAGTGCTTGCAGCTGGACAACTCCCATAGGTCATATGTCATCTGTAGTTCAACATGACCCCACAGGCCACCTATGAAGGAAGCATCCTAGCACCACTCTAAAGTCCAAAGGTCCTCCCCTCGCCAGCCTTGGCTCACAGCCAATACCACTCCCCTGCAGTAAAGATGAAGCAGCTGTGAAGGCCTCTGGCAGAATGGTGACGACAGCCACAGCTATCCCCAGAGTAGAAAAGAGGAAGAAGAGGATGGGATAAAGGGGCAGAAAGGCTAGGAACCCCCCCTCCCTCCTCGGACCAAACCCACTGGGGTGGGCCTCATCTGGAGGGGCAACCTCAATCTGAAGTCCTAAGGGCCTTTAGAAGAAAAGCTGCCACTAACTATGCACTCCACCAGCAGGACATCAACAGCTGTGCTCTACCAGAGATGACAACCCACAAGTCGGCATTCTAAGAGCCCACAGATCCACCTCTGGGGAGAGCACAGACTGTGGCCTCAGGAGTCCACCACTATTATCAAGATGCACCACTATTTCTCTGGAGTCAGAAATACTAACTACTGCCTCTAGCTGCACATCTCCTTATAATAGTGATGCGGTCAATGGGAAGTTCTTGTATTCTCATTCTCTATCATCTGCTGGCAGGGGAACACTATCTGCCTGTCTGGGTGGTCTACCAAGAAAGGAAGAAAGTTTATGAACAGACTGAAAAGCCAAAAGTGGACAAAGTCATGGGACTGGATGAGATAAATTTCAGGATTCCAAGAGAGCTCAGAGAGATTTTGTCAAGACTTTTAAAGAATGTGTTTAATAGATCCCTGGAGATGGGGGAAGGATGCAGAAGAGCTGATGTGGTCCTTCTTAGTGGTAACAAAATAAGTGGCAAACTACAGGCCTGTAAGCCTTACCTCAATGGTGGGAAAATTAATGGAGATGCTATTAAATGTCAATAAACCTTTTAAAAGACAATGGGTTAAAAGAAATTGAAACAATATAGTTTTACCAAAAGAAAGATCATGCTAAATGAATCAGAGTTCTTTGACTAGGTGACCAGAGAACTAGACCAAGGGCATGCGATATTTATGTTTATTAAAACTTTATATAACACCTGTCTTATAAAGGCAAAGCTGGTTTGAGAAAATTATGGATGGATATGATCTACTTAGATTTCAGCAACGTTTTTGATACTGTTAATAATTTATTAAGTTTGATACTATCCTTTAAAAACATCAGAATGGTTTACATTAACAATCAAAATCAGCTAAAACAGAAAGAAACTCAATTAATAAAGAAGTCATAAGAAAGAAACACAATGCAAATAGATAGATATAGATCAATCTATCTATATCTATTATATATGGTGGTATATATCTATTATATATGAATTATGGTGCTGGCGGCGAATACTGTGTATACCATGGACTGCCCGAAGAACAAACCAGTCGGTACTAGAGGAGATCAAACCTAAGCTTTCTTTAGAAGCTCAGATGACAAGACTTCGACTTTCATACTTCGGACACATCATGCGAAGAGAGAGATCATTAGAGAAAGACATCATGCTTGGCAAGATAGAAGGTCAACGCAAAAGAGGAAGGCCAGCAATGAGATGGATCGCTACAATAACAGCAGCTACGGGTGCCAGTCTGTCAACAATGAGCCGCCTGACTGAAGACCGAACACAATTTAGGATAGCTATCCAGAGGGTCGCCATGAGTCGACTCCGACTCGACGGCACTTAACAACAACATAGATAGATATAGATAGATAGAGAGAGACAGAGAGACAAGTAGGCAAACAAAGCATGAACTGTCAAGGCTGGGGCTGTGCTGAATGCTTTTTGGAACAGGTAGATTCTTAATCTAGTTTTGAATTTTTGAAAAAAAAAGAGTTCCCGTTGGGGGGTAGATCATTCCAAAAGTTAGGAGCACAGAAGTAAAAGGCGGACTGTCTGGTTGATTTGCATCTGGCCTGGGAGACTGAAGGAAGAAAAAGCCAGTTGGCGTGAATAGAACAAAGAATACAGGTTGGAGTATGCAGAATGATGAGCAGAGAGAGATAGGAAGGGATATCATTATGAAAGGGTCTTGTGGACAAGGATTAGAATCTTGTATTGAATGTAAAAACATATTGGAAGCCAATGGTAATAGATTAATAGTGGTGTGATGTGGCAACAGCAGTATTGTGGATGGTTTGCAATCTTTTCAGCTGATACTCAGGAAGGCCTCATAAATGGCTTATGATGAACCCAAGCAGCCTGGGGATGAGTCCCAAGGTGTTCAACGATCAGAAACTGGACAGAGGGTGATGGTAAATGGAATTTACACAGGTAGGTGAGTAGTGAAGTGCCTCAAGGACTAGTCCTGGGACCAGTTCTGTTAAATGTCTGAGTGACATTGCCAAAGGATTAAAAAAGGCGGGATGGAGAAAAACAGACCACGGGGAGTGGCTAATCTCCAAGATGGCGACAGAGTAGTTCTGAAGCGGAATGCCTAAACGGAAGGGCAAGCAGAGGGCTCCTCCCGCGGAGCCTTCTTCGGCGAAACCCTCTCCTTCTGCGGAAACCGGACCAATGGATCGCTTCGTCCAACTATCCAAGCAACAGGTTGGGGAGATACGAGCGGCATTTGGAGTACCGAATGAGGGAGATGCAGTATCTCCTGCCTTGGACGTTACTCTCTCCCCGGATGGACGTTTCCCCCCCTTTCCCCCGAACATACTGTCACTTCCTCTCTCTGGCGCGGCCGAGAGTCCCTCCGAAGCGGGGGGTGCTGTGGCGTGTGAGCGGGGCCTGACTGAGGTGAAGTCCGGTAAGCAGCCGGTTATAGCTAATGCTGCGGAGGTTTCGATGGTGGTGTCATCTTTAGAGGGCGTTAGTGCTACTCAGGGGGTGACTGAGCTTAAGGTGGAGGAAGCTCCCCTGCTCTCAGGGAGTGTGTCATCTTTGGGCCTTACTTTGCTACGTCCTGCTGTTGTCTCCCTGGACAGTATTTGGGACATAGTTTCTCAGTTAGCCTCTGCTGTGACTCAGCAATTGGTGTTGACTATTTCCCGGGTGTCAAAGCTTGAGGATTCTTGGTCTAAAGTCCAAGTTGAGGCTACGGAAATCAAGACGCAGGTTACTACTAATGTACAAGATTTAAAACGGATCACAGATGTAACTGAGTCCTTGGTTAAAGAAAATATGAATATGCGGCTGAAGGTGGAAACTCTTGAGAATGCTACTAGATCTTCAAATGTTCGTTTACTTAATTTTCCTATGCTTTCACTGGTTTCTCCGATTGATTTGTTTAAGAGATATCTGCAAGACGTTTTGAAGGTTTCATCAGAGGTCTTGCCTCCAATAACTAAAGCTTATTTCTTGCTTTCTGGTAAGGAAATGGGGAAAAAGGTAGCTGGTGTATTGGAAATGGATTTTCTGGATGTTTCAGCTTTGCTTCAAACACCTAAGGACGATGAAGTACCTGTTTCTACGTTGATTGTCTCACTGGCCTTACCTTCAGATAGAGACTGGCTTCTTAAGCTTTACTTTAAAAAGCGGGCCAATTTGTTTCTTGGTAAAAGAATTGCACTTTTTCCTGATGTGTCAAGGGAGACACAAAGAAGGCGTAAAGCTTTTTTGATCCTTCGACCCGGGGTGACTCGACTGGGTGCATCGTTTGTGCTTAGATATCCCTGTAAATGTATAATTGTTTTTCAATCACATAAGTATGTTTTCTTCCAGCCGGAGGATCTGTCCTCCTTCATTAATGCTCATATTGTAACTTCTTCTCCTATTGAGTAGTTACGTTCCTATGAATAGTATTGCTTGGTTCTCTGTCTCCTTCTGGTAAATTTTGGTAATTTCTTTCCTTAGTGTCCGGGGGTTGTCCCTGACCTCTGTAATATTTTCCTTGCCTTCCCCTCCTTCCTTTTTGGGGGTTAACGTTATCCTGTCTATGTTTTCATTTCTGTTTAATATTTTTCCTAAATGTACTTTTGGTAATTACGTTGACAGGTTTAACTTCTGTACAAATGTATGCTTGATTTATTGTAAAAATGCATAAATATAAAATAAAAAAAAAAAAAAAAAAGGGCGGGATGGCGGAGTCTGCCTTTTTGCAGATGACATGAAGATTTGAAACAAAGTGGATACCTCTTGGGGGCAGACAAGAACCACAAAAATTAGAAGAATGGAGGGGATATTCAAAGTGATTAATGCAATTAGCAAACCTGCTAACCGTGTTAACTGCACTGACCAAGATATTCAGCAGCACTAACACAGTGAGTGGCACTGGGTGCCATTGCTGCACGCCTCCATTTTGGCACCCAGTGATTACTGGGCAGCGGAGATTCCGAGCCACTGCCTGGTTATCGCAAAGTGGTAACAGTTAGGCACCTTAAAGGGTGACCTAACCTTCACTGCTGAAGCTAATCAGGCAGCGGATGAATATCTCCACTGCCCAGTTAGCTTCTTTGCTATATGGCCAATCCGAATATTCAATGCTGGTGGCTGGATAGGACCCCAGCACTGAATAACTGGGTTCAAGTTTCAACGGCGATGGCTAGTCGCTGAAACCACATTAGCGGCCGCTGCTTAATATATCCCTTACTGAATCTTATCTGCCAAGCATTAGAAAAAAGTGAAGCAGCACAGAGAATGATGCACATCGGATGCAGGAATCCAAAGGAGCTGGATGTGAGAGGGGGGCAAGAGACTGATGTGCACAGATTAGGAGAGAACCCTAGGGTGATGTCAGAGGATCTCAAGGTGGGGAAACAATGGAATAAGGCAGCGGCCAAAGTCAGAAAGATACAAGGCTGCATACAAAAAGGCATAACTAGCAGAAGGAAGGAGATACCTCATATTATTGTCCCCATGTAAGTCATTGGTGAGGCCTCACTTGGAGAACCGTGTTCAATTTTGGAGACTGTATCTCGCAAAGGATATAAAAAAAAGATACAGACATTTAAATACTTAAAAATGTATTAATGAACACAATTTTTTTTCCAAGATAGGGAAGCTGCAGAACAAGAGGACATGAAATGAAGTTTCAAGGTGAAACTTAAAAACAATGTCAGGAAATACTTTTTCATGAAAACTGTGGTTGATACCTGGAATGCCCTCCTGAAGGAGACAGAGGCAACAGCGACAGAATTTTAAAAAGGCATGGAACAGACACAGAAGAGCCCTATATAGCAAGAGGATGAAATGAAAGGAAACTTAAATAAACTTCTATACTTCAAAAAATAGAGGGGGGTAACCTGCAGGAGTGGCAAGTACAACTCTAGCCACCTCACTGAGCAGACTAGATGGACCATGCAGCTCTTTATCTGCAGAAATTTACTATGTTACAATGTCACCATCAACTCAGGATGGGAAACTCATGTAAGGTCAAGATTCACCCACAGGACATGCATATTAGATTTGGCCGACCTACTTGGCCATCTACTGGAGCAGAATACATTTTATGATCTCAAGGTGTTCGTATTAAGCCTCTCTGATTAAGCACCCTCTTTCTGACAAACTAGGTAGAACTATTTTACATCAAACAAGGAGAAACTGGCTCCTTCATGCTATGTAAGGAGCATTAAATATCTGGAATTGGGCAATCATTGAGAAGATGTCCCCGCTTGCCACCTACCTTTCAAGGAAAACAAATACATTGGCAAATATGCTTAGTGGTTTCCTGGAATCTCACAAAATGGTCATTGTGCCTGAAAACAGCACAGGATCTTTTCTACCAATGGGGCCTTCGACTGATAGGCCTATTTGTGGAGGGATGTAATGCAGTTGACACCCCTGTGGTGGTATTTGCTGCATCACTACATATTCCCTTAGTTAAGGAAGCATAGCACCCTTTAAGAGTTGGGGGAGGCGGACTCTCCAGCCAGGTTTTATGACTTGCAGGAAGGCTAAGAGTCAGAGTAATAGAGGAAAGTGGATTAGCACAGCTGAGCAGGAACAGACTGCTCAGGGCAGGCCGTTAAACTGCCATGGAGCCTGAAGGTTCAGGATTATGCAGCTCACGCTGTCTAGAGAAAGGATATGGAACTGGAGACAAATGAAGTATCTATTGCTGAACCATGAGATGAGCCTGAACAATGGTGCTAAGCTCCAATGACTAGTATACTTCCAAAGCTAAACCAACAGATAGTATTTGGAGAGAGGCAGAAAGCTAGCTGAAGGCACAACTTGTCTGCCAAAAGGAAGGGGCTGTCCACCCCACTCTCAGAAGGGGGTTATGAGAGTGTGGGAAATACAATTGACTGTCATAGATAAAGCGTAGTTACTCACCTGTAACAGGTGATCTCCGGGAACAGCAGGAATCAGTCTTCACATATGGGTGAACATCACTGACCGAGACCACATAGGAATGCTCCCCAGCGTCCAACAGGAAAGCCTTTGGGAACACTCCACTGTGCCTGCATGCCTGCCTTACTGCCTTCCCAATTTCTCTCCTCCATTGAGTTTGTAGCTGAGAAGAAGAATATATGAAGGACCCTACAACTCCTAAGAGAGGAGGGTGGGTTGTGAAGACTGATGTCTGCTGTTCCTGGAGATCATCTGTTACAGGCGAGTAACTACGCTATCTCCAGGAGCAAGCAGGAATGCAGTCTTCACATATGGGACTCACTAGGGGAGGGGGGGGGGAGAGTAGTGCGATCCCTGAGGCAAAAAAAGTGTAGCCAAAGAGCCTGGAAGAGTTGTGGGTCGTTGGACTCTATTTCAGGAAGCAATACTCCCTCAATGATAGTCTGGTATCTTGTAGAAGTTTGGGACGGAGGATAGGAGTTGAGTTTAAGTCCCAAAGAGGTGCTGGAGTACAGCTTGGCCAAAGACAGTGTCCCAAAGACAGTCTCTGTCCAGACAGCAGTGTGCAGCAAAAGTATGAAGGGAGGACCAGGTAGCTGTCCGGCAAATGTCCTCAATGGCTATTGAATGGAGATTAGCTATGGATGTTGCCATAGCCTGCACATGATGAGCAGTGATATGACCCTCCAATGAGTGCCCAGCTTGTGCATAAGCAAAAGAAATGCAATCTGCTATCCATCTAGATAGAGTATATTTCGTCACAGGTAGGCCCAGGTCAATAGGATCAAAGGAAATTAATAATTAAGAGGATTTTCTGTGATCTTTAGTTCTATCCAAGTAGTAGGCCAGCGCTCGCTTGCAGTCTAAAGCATGTAGTGCTGCTTCAGCCTGAGACATATGTAGTCTAGGGAAGAAAAACGGGAGGATTACTGACTGGTTTAGATGGAAGGAGGAAACCACCTTCGGAAGGAAATGCGGATGGGTATGTCATGGTGGAACAGAGAATAGGGGGATCCGCCATTAAAGCCTGCAGCTCACTGATGAGGCGAGTTGAAGTGAGGGCAATAAGGAAGATGACCTTCTAAGACAGAAACTAAAGTGAAGTGGTAGCTAAAGGTTTGAAAGGTGGCTTTAGAAGTTGCGCCAGAACCACATTCAGATCCCAGGCCACTGGAGGAAGCTTAATGGGTGGCTTGGACAGCAGGAGACCCCACATGAAGCGTGCTACTAAGGGGTGCGAGAAGATAGGCTGTCCATCCACTGGTCTGTGAGAGTCCACAACAAGGTGAACTCTCATGAAGTTAGTCTTAAGACCTGTAAGGATAAGTGGAGGAGATATTGTATAAGCGACTCCACCGGGCAAGAAAAAGGGTCAAGGTCCTTTGGGGAGCACCAGAGGGAAAACCTATGCCATTTAAAGGCATAAGATTGCCTGGTGGAATTCTTACGAGACGCAAGGAGGACATCCTTGACTGCCTGTGATAGGTCGAGGTTGGCGAGCACTAGCCCTTCAGCAGCCATGCTGTCAGGAATAGGGAGTGAAGATTGGGATGAAGGAGTGTCCCGTGGTCCTGAGAGAGAGGAGGTTGGGCACACATCCCAGGTTGAGTGGCTGAGTCTGTGCCAGGCAAAGAAGCAGAGGAAACCACAGTTGATGAGGCCAAAAGGGAACTATGAGAATCATCGAGTCCCTGTCGGCCTGTAGCTTGAACTGCATCTTGGGTATCAAAAGGATGGGAGGGAATTCATAGAGCAGTCCCTGTCCACAGTAGAGAAGGATGGCATCAAGGGCCTATGGGTGCAGCGACGGAATCCTGAAGCTGAAGAGCGGAAGCTGTGTGTTTTGTGGAGCAGCAAAAAGACCTACGTGTGGGGTTCCCCACATTTGGATAATCCAAGCAGCTGGCGCCCGATGCAAGGTCTATTCGCGTGGATGAAGGATACAGCTTAGCCTGTCTGCTAGGACATTGAGTTCACTTGGGAGGTACCGCTCTGAGGTGGATGCAGTGAGAAATGGACCATAAGCGAATCGCTTCTTCGCAGAGGGGATGGGACCCCGTTCCCCCTTGTTTGTTTACGTAGAACATAGCAACTTGGTTGCTGGTCTGACTAGAACAGATTGCCCCGATAGTTGGGGGTTGAAAAACCCCAAAGAGCATTTGTCAGTACCTGTAGTTCTAGCAGGTTGATCTGCAAGGCAAATTCCTGTTGTATCCACAAATCCCTGTGTGGTCAGTTCATTCAGATGCGCCCCCTAACCCAGCTTGGAAGCATCCGTCGTCAGGATGCATTGAGGTGGAGGCATCTGAAAAGGAGACCCAACGAGTAGGATTTTTGGGAGGCACCACCACTGAAGGGATTTGATCAGTTAAGGGGTGATGTGGATCTTGTCACCGAGTCGACCCTTTGCTTGTGTCTACTGGGAAGAAAGTCCACTGCGCTTGTTGCATATGTAATCGAGCATAGGGGACGACATGGACCGTGGAGGCCATGTGCCTAATACTTGTATCATCTCTCAACCTATTACTCAGTTTTGCTGCTGTACCCCTTTTGCCAGATCGATGAGGCAGGCAGAGTGATCCTGTGAGAGGAAAGCTTGGGCCTGTTGCATGTCCAACTTCAGATGTTGGGTTGGAGTGAGGTGGGACTTTGGGAAGTTTAGGACAAACCCCAGGTGTTGGAGCACCCTGATGGTGCAATGAAGGGATAGTTTTACCTTTTGGGGGGAGTCTCCCCTGATCATCTTTCCTTACTTAAACAATTGGCTGTGTAGGTAGGCAGTGACAACTGCCATGCATTTTGCGAAGATCCTTGGGGCAGATGGAAGTGGAAAATCTGATATTGAAATGGCTTCCTTGAAACACGAAGCGCAGATACTGTCTTCTGCAAGCGATGTATCAGTAAATGCATGTACGTCTTTTTTAGGTCTAGAGAACATAGCCAATCATGTCTCTGGAGATATGGTAGAAGAGTTCTAGAGAAATCAACTTAAATTTTTCTCAGACCATGAACTTGTTTAGGTCTCTAAAATCCAAGATGGGCCTGAAGCCTCCCGTTTTCTTTGGAATGAGAAAGTATGGAGAGTAGAAGTCCAACTTTTCTTGAGGAGGAGGATCTCTTTCTAAGGTACCCTGGGACAACAGGGTGGTCACCTCTTCTTTTAAATTATTTCAATTCCAAATTAACAGCAAGAAACTGCTACAGAAAGAAAAGCAAAGAAACAAGTGCAAAACGCACCAGGAAATAGTATACAAAGAAACTAAATGCTCATTAGTCCACAATTATAGAGGGACGTGACATTTTATCCGGAGAAATAAAAAAGATAAGTATAGGAAAACAAATCTATAACAAAACACAGGCAGCCCTAGGCATATTCATTCATGAGAGTGGAGATCCCAACTCAACAAGGGGAGAGAGCTTGATCACAGTCTTAGAAGAAATAAATGTGGTTAAGTGTGTAGAATCAAAAAACACATCTATTACCCTGAAAAATAACTAAACATTTACAAGGATAACATAGTTTAAAGCTAGCCCCAAGCTGTAAGACTTGGGGATGGAGCAATAGAAACTGTCTCATACGTCTCTGGGTACTCCTAGCCACATCAGGAAACATCTGAATCTTACAATTCATAAACAAAACATCTCTATATTTAAAGAACAATTTCAAAAGCCAGTCAAGGTCAACATCCAGAGCCAATTGAACCAACAAAGTAGCTTTCTGTACTCCTTCCTCCACAGAGCGCTCAAGAATATCTGTAATGTTTAGAATGTCCATATCAGAAGCCTGACCCCCTCCTGAGGAAACTTTCCTATGAGGAATATAATACACATTGGTAGTAGGTGGGATAGACTGCTCAGGAACCCTCAAACACTTGGATAGATATTCCTTGAATATCTCATGGGGGAAAGAGCACCAGATTTAGGAAAATTCAACAAGCGAAGATTTCTACGTCAATTAACATTCTCCAGATTTTCCCGTTTTAAATGGGTCGCCATATTATCCTTAACCAAAACTGCATTCTGCGACTCTAAAGCTTTAGTTTGCAAATCATGTGCAGCAAACCTCTGTTCCAAAGAGTCAAAGTTAAAGCGAAAGAGCACCAAATCAGCAGAATTATGTGTAGTATATTGAGTAAAACTCTGGGATAGCAAATTGACAGAAGCCTGGAGACCTTGAATGGCATCCCACAAAGTTTGCAGTGTAATTTCTGATGGGCAAACAGAAAAACCTCCAGCAGATACAGAAACTGAGGCCACACTTAAAGTTTGAGGAGTAGTAGAAATCAAGCTCTCCAATCCCCCCAAATGCTGTTCCAAGGGATCTACCAGCACTGGGGTCAGCACCATAGCTCTTCCACCAGCCACTCCTACTGCACTAACTCTCCCCTCCAAAGCTGCAGCGTTGGGACTGGCTCCTCCAGGGCCTAATAACGCAGCCTGCATGGAACTCACTGCAGTACTCCCAGGCACCACTCTCCCTCCAGGAGATGAAGACACTGCCTTCGAGTCCGACAAGCTCTCCGAAACTGCTGCGGACTCCAAACAAGGCACCTCCAGAGGTATTCCATGCCCTAGGGGACTCCAGATTGAAAAAAGAAGTGATGGGCGGCTGAGTCAGTGTTGATGCCCCCTCCCAGGCCCAAACCAACAGCTTTGGCAGGAGCAACCCTTAGCCTTCCACTTCCCCATTCTCAGGGGAGCAGCCATCCCACACGCCTAGGTGCCAGCGCCATCTTGCCCCACCTCTTAAAGAGTGCTTTGAAGGGCTTGTATGGGATAATCCCCTGTGAAGCAGGTTGGGGGTAAGGTTTTGAAATGAAGTCGATAACCCCTTTGGACAATCTGGAGTATCCACTGCTCTGATGTTATGAAGGTGCCACATGTGGGTATAGTAACAAAGTCTGCCTGCTATGTGAAGAGGCTGGGGGCCCTTCAGGGGCAGTCTGATGTCCAATTCAGACTGCTGAAGCTCTGCTTGTAGATTCAAAAGCATCAAAAGAGGCCCTGGTAAGACTAATAAAAGAAAATATTTTTTCACTCAACGTGTAATCAAACTCTGGAATTTGTTACCGGAGGATGTAGTAAAGGCTGTTAGTGTAGCTGGGTTTAAAAAAGGTTTGGACAAGCTCCTGGAGGAAATGTTTGGACAAGTTCCTAGGAGGAAAGGTTTGGACAAGTTCCTGGAGGAAAGGTCCATAAACCATTATTAAGAAGGGACCCAGGATATCAATGCTTGACCCAGTACAAGCATTGTGGAACCTGTGTCTCTTGGGGAAACTGCTAGGTACATATGACCTAGATTGGCCATTGTTGGAAACAGGATACTGGGCTTGATGGACCTTGGTCTGACCCAGTATGGCATATCTTATGTTCTTATGTTCTTCTGGCCTTGCTTATGAGTGTCTGGAATTCAGGGGTGCGAAAATCTCCAGATCCTTGGTGAAATCCTTCAGAAACATACCCATGTACAGCATGTAAAAGTTGATTCTGGAGGCCAACATGCATGCCTGGAAACATCGAGGGAAGAGTGGCCTAGTGGTTAGGGGACAGTACATCAGGCCAGAGGTTCAAGTCCTATCTAGAGATAGCGATCTCAGACTGGAGGGACTGGGGTTTCTAGTCCTATAGGCACTCTTTGTGGCCTTGGGCAAGCCACTTAACCCTCCATTGCCTCAGGTACACATAGATTGTGAGCCCTTTGGGGACAAGGGAATGTATCCAATACCTGTTTGTAGTGACTACATAATGTAAACCGCTTTGACTGAAGGATAAGGTGGTATAGAAAACTGGTTAAATAAAGGTATTGAGTATTCGAGTCTCTGCCAGGAGGCATGGTTGAATAGTACTTTGAACTCTTTATTCGGCGCACAGCTGATTCCACAAACCATTAAGTGCTGGGGGAGCTGAGGTTTTTGGAAGGCTGGGCACTCTGGTACTTGGTACATGGTATTGAGCCTCTTGCCGACAGGCAGAGACATGAGCAAGGCCTCCCACATACGAAGCATAAGATCCTGCAGGATATGATGCACCGGAAAGGTAGCTGCCTCCTTGGGCGTGGGAGGGTATAAGAGTGAGTGAGTATCTGCAATTCCTCCCACTTGGTTCCTTTTCCGAGGCTACTGTGATGGAAAGCCCTGTTTCCATGTCACGTATGAAGGCCTGAAAGGACCTATCTTCTGGTAGGGACTGACGTCGCTCCTGAGACGGCGAAGGGTCTGAAGGGATGTTGGGAAGTTCTTGGGAATCAAGTGACCTCCTATCAGATTCTGAAGAACTTGAATCAGAGTCTGGCAAGAAATCAAAGTATCGGCAGTCTTGGACTCAACCATCGATGCCAATACCGATACTCAGAGGGCAATGGTGGTCTGAGTCTGTTAGATACCAGGGGCATCAATCGGTCCAAACAGAGGAATCGGCTTTGAGTGCTCAGACAATGCTGGCTCGAGAGCTGGCATTGGGCCAGATACATCTGACTGTAGGCTCGGTGCTGAAGCCTGCATTCCTGAAATTCTCTATATTATTGATACTGAGGCTGCCAAGAGTGCTGCCAAACTCCTCTTGAGAGCCAGTATGAACTGGTCTAGGGAGATGGTTGATGTCTGGGTGGAATCACGTACAGGACGCCGAGCCACCGTCCCAGAACATGAAACCGGTTGCTCTCCAGAGGTCGATGCCTCGGAAGCGACCTAGAGCCCCACTTGTGCCTTGGACAGATCCTCCCGCCAGGGATATTTGGCTGGCCGGTTTGCATTGGAAGCACCTCTAGGGGAGTCGTGATGCTTATGCTGGTACTTTTCCCTGCCATCAGAATCAGCCTTCGATGTTGAATATTTGAAAATGGCCAGACTTTGACTTACTTCTGTATTTGTACTATGAAGAAGTCTGCGACCCATGAGAAGATGTTGCCCTCAATGAAGTGGAAGCCACTGAAAGAGTGAACAACAATCCAAACTGTCTGGCTCAGTTCTTGAGCCCTCTCTTTGTCATTTGTTGGCACAAAGGACAAGAAGTGGGTTAGTTCAGAACCCAAACATTTTAGACAAGTCATGTTTATCAGTGACTGAAATGGTACTGGGTCACTTGGTACATTTTTTGAAACCACCGACAGGCTTTTCCATGCCTGAAAAAAAGTTGTCTTTGAGATTGAAGATAAGGCTATGGAGGCCTAAAGGCCTAGTTTAGCGATGAGAACCATGGTGAAAATCAATAGAAAACTGAAAATAAAAAAAGGAAAATTATTGAGACTGGTATCAGATTCGACTGAACCACCGTCAATGGGACGGCAGAAGCACAATGTACCCTAAAGGGCACAAAAAAGAGAAGTTTTTTGGTAGTGACAGGACGATGCATCTTACTGGCTCTGTGGACAATGAAGAACTGAAGAGAGAAGTTGGGAAGGCAGATACACAGGCGCAGTGGAGTGCTCCCAAAGGCTTTCCTAGTGGATGCTGAGGAGCGTTCCCGGGCAGGCTCAGTCGGTGATGTTTACCCATACGTGAAGACTTCATTCCGACTTGCTCCTGGAGAGGAGCCTGATGCTGTGCTAAACAGGAAATGTGAAAAGGAACTATGAACTTGAACTGAGTTACATAAAATGACTGCATTTGCAGCGGACATTGCTGGAAGCTGAGAACGCTGCAGCTGAGAGAGAGAGAGAGAGAGAGAGAAAGAGAGACTCTAATGCTGCTGTGGTAAAGCATGGGATTGGGGCTGTAGTACAGAAGAGACTATTTAAATGAAGCCTGAAGACCAAGAAGAGACGACACAGCTGTCCAATAAAGCCCAGGTTACTGAGGCACAGTCTGACTGGAAGTCAAGACTATGGGGGAGCGGGAGTAAATCTCCTGTATGAATTTCTCGTGTTTGCAGCTGATCTCCAGAAAAGCTACTTTGATTTTGGAACTTTGCTTACTTAATAAAGTGGTTATTTGAACTATGCTTGCTCGAGCTAGTCTGAGAGAAGTGAATTTGGACATGAGAGCAGCTGATGGAAGCCAAGTGCTCCCTGCAGAGTGTGACAAGGCAATGCAAAGCTGTTGCAGTTTTATTCAAAAAAAACAAAGTGAAAAAGGTCTGGCTGTGGATGCTGTCAGTATTCAATGGAGTGTGTTGCTCTATACTTATCCCCCCTCTGTTCATCACCAAAGAACTTCAGAATAACTGGGATGGAGCAATCATGATCTTTATTGCTCCATTTTATCCAAAAAAAACTGACTTCCTCAGCTTTACCAATTTCAACAAAAGCACCAATATATCTCAGAATTCTCTGCTCTGGTCATACAGGATCCAAACATCTGATCCTTGGCACTAATGGCTTTCACGCTGAGCACAGCCTAGTGGCTTCCCTCAAGTTGTTTAAGGAGATTTCTGAAATCATTCATGCCCAACAACACATTCATTAGGAGATCATAAAGCTTTAAAATGGAAGAGATGTTGAAATTAGGACTTACCTGCTAATTTTCTTTCCTCGAGTCCCTTCAGACCAGTGCAGATATGTGGGTTTATGCATTCCTACCATCTGTGCCTTGCCTGCTCCATCTTGCATGGGGTGGGGCTGCTCATGTACCAGATGTGGCCTTCACCAAACTAAACTCACTCCCCCTAGCCAGTACTCTGAAGGCCACCACTAAATTTAGTGGGGCCCTGGCTGCTTTTCTGTTTTATCTGCCTTTTCTTTTTTTTTTTTTAAATAAACTTTGCCATGACCACTTCCTTGGGCTTCCTCCCAAAATAAGGGAAGGCGACAAAGGGTACAGTGAAAAAAAATAAAGCGACAGCTTACCACCAACTTCCCCTTGGGTCCCCTTCCAGAGGTCCCTCCCCAAAGGAGAATGATGACAGAGGATACTGCTGCCAAAGTGTCCTTCACAGAGGGAGATCTCCAGCTGCCACTCAGACCTTTTCCCAAATGTAGGGTAGGAGGATGACAAAAGATATAGTTGCCAAAAAAAATCCCCCAAGCTAAAACTGAAAGGGAAGAAGTGGGTGGGGGGCAGTAAGGACTCTACCACCGGGTTTGAAATCCTGGACTATCTGAACTAGTTCAGCAAATTCTAGCCCTTGAGTTTACTAACGTGGTGAATCTTCTGCAAATGAGATGACTCCCGTCTCAAAAGTAGGACATACATCATTATATCCAATCTCACAAGCCTATTTATTTATTTAGACAGTTTTGTATACCACCTTATCCTTCAATCAAAGTGGTCACAACACAATTGGGGGATACATTTAACACGAGGGGATATGAAACACATACACTAATACTTACAGGGAACATGGGCAATGGAGGGTTAAGTGGTTTGCCCAAGACCACAAGGAGCACCTGTGGGACTAGAAACCCAAGTCCTTCCGGCCCAAGGTTGCTGTCCTCTAGTGGGATTTGAACCACTAACCTTCCGGCCTGTGATACCTTGCCCCAACCACTAGGCCACTCCTCCCTATTTGCCTATCAGCTACTAGAGACTGAGAAAAATACTAGCTGGATGTAGACTGCACAGGACCCTAAACAGGGCGATATCAAACAAGTAGATCTGTGTCTCCATTTGTTGGTAGAAGAGCATAAACCTACACATCTAGGCTGGTCTGGAAGAATGAAGAGGAATTTCCCACTTGGTTCAACTGGATGAACCAAGACACATTCATCTGTTCCCTATGAATACCTCTTCACTTTCTTGGAATCTGGTTTGAGCACTTCTGCGATAGCAGCTTACATTGGTTCACTGATATCATTACATAATTTGATAATTTATTTATTATTTATTTATCGTTTTTCATATACCGTGCTATTTCACATTCAGTGTGGTTTACAGAGAACATAACAGAACAATAATTATGCTTGAGGGGGCTCTGGCACACAAAACACTAACCAAGAAGTTATTTGCTTCGTGGGATATGAATGCTGTGCTGGCTCAGCTGATAAAAATGCAGTTGGAACCAATGTAAACCACTATTTGAAATTTTTTTTATCTTCACCTAGAAAGCATAGTTACTCACCTGTAACAGGTGATCTCCGGGAACAGCAGGAATTTAGTCTTCACATATGGGTATCGTCGGTACCGATGGAGTCTGCATGGGAACGCTCCCCAGTGTCCAATTAGAAAGCTTTTGGGAGCATCCCACAGCACCTGTGTGCTGCCTTCCCACCTTTCCCAACTGCCTCTCTCCAGTTGAGTTTAAAGCTGAGACAAAGAGAGAGAGAGGGAAAGAAAAGAGAGAGATACAACTCCTAGGGGAGGTGGGTGGGTTGTGAAGACTAAATTCCTGCTGTTCCTGGAGATCATCTGTTACAGGTGAGTAACTATGCTATCTCCAGGAACAAGCAGGAATGTAGTCTTCACATATAGGGACTCCCTAGCTACAGATGCCAGGAAGAGACCCCAGAAGTTGTGTGCCCCTGTGAAAGGGCTCCACTTCCCCCCATGGATCTCTGGCATCCTACCGGGGATGGTGGGTAGGAGTTGATTAAGTATGGAACAGGTGTTAAAGAACAGCCTGACCAAACAAGTCATCCCGGCAGGAGTCCTTGTCTAAGCAGTAATGGGCTGTGAAGGTATGAACCGAGGCCCAAGTAGCTGCTCGACAGATGTCGTCAATAGACACAGAGTGTAAATGAGCCATTGAGGCTGCCATGGCTTTCACATTGTGAGCTGTGACATGGCCTTCCAGAGAAAGGTTCTTACTCTGATAGGTAAAAGAAATACACTGTGCAATCCAGTTGGACAATGTTCTCGGAGACTGGGAGTCCCAAATGAGAAGGATCAAAAGCAACAAAGAGTTGAGAGGACTTTCTATGTTGCTGTGTCCTTTGTAAGTAAAAAGCAAGTGCTCTTTTACAGTCCAAAATATGAAGATTCCTTTCGGCATTTGAAGCATGAGACCTTGGAAAAAATACAGGCAGGTAAACCGCTTGGTTTAAATGAAAAGGTGAGACCACCTTTGGCATGAAGTGTGGATGAGTCCTAAGGACTACCTTATCATGATGGAACCTCGTATAAGGAGGATCAGACACTAATGCTTGCAACTCACTGATGCGACGTGCTGATGTGATTGCAATGAGAAAGACAACCTTCCAGGAAAGGAATTTCAAGGAGGTAGTAGCTAAAGGTTCAAAAGCTGCCCAAGAACCAGATTGAGGTCCCATACCACCGGTGGTGGCCTAATGGGAGGCTTTGTTAGAAGAAGGTCCCTCATAAATCTCGCTATGAGAGGATGCAAGGAAATAGGTTGTCCATTTACAGGCTTGAAAAAAGCTGAAATAGCACTTAAATGGACTCTTACTGAGTTAGTCTTAAGCCCTGCATTAGATAAATGAAGGAGATGCTCCAGTAATGATTCCAGAGGTATCGCCAGGGGGTCAAGACCCTTCTGCGAACACCATATGGAAAACCTTTTCCACTTGAAAGCATAAGAGCGTCTTGTGGAAGGTTTCCTGGAAGCATAAAGGATATCCTTTACTTGTTGAGAAAGGTTAAGATCATGAAGGTCTAGGCTCTCAGCAACCAGGTAGAGATTGGGGATCGGGATGCCACAACATCCCGTCCTCCTGAAACAGGAGATCTGGAGCAGATCCTAACTCCAGAGATGGATCTTGAGAGAGATGTAGGAGCAGAGGGTACCACACCTGCCGTGGCCAATGTGGAGCTATGAGAATAATATGGCCTTTGTCTCTCTGAAGCTTGAATAGGGTTTTGGGAATTAGGGGAATGGGTGGAAAGGCATATAGTAAGTCCTGACCCCAATGGAGGAGAAAAGCATCCCTGGCCTGAGAACCCTGAGCCGGAATTCTGGAACAGAACCGGGGAAGTATGGCATTCAGTGGACTTGCAAAGAGGTCTATGTCCAGAGTTCCCCAAATTTGAAAAATTTTGGCTACCTGGTCTGCACGGAGAGACCATTTGTGTGGAAGCAGAACTCGACTTAGTCTGTCTGCCCAAAAGTTTTGAATGCCTGGCAGATACACCGCAAGGAGATGAATCTGATGCTCTCTGGCGAGGGCCCATAGTCGCAAAGCAACAGAGAGCCTGTTCCTCCCTGCTTGTTCAGATAGAACACAGCTACTTGATTGTCCGTCTGAATTAGGACTGTCTTGTAGCTCAGCTGGGTGTGGAACACTCGAAGAGCAAGGAAGTTTGCTCTGAGTTCCAAGAGATTGATATGTAGATGGGTCTCCTGTGGAGTCCAGGTACCTTGGGTACAGAGATCCTGCAGGTGTGCTCCCCAGCCCACCTGTGAGGCATCTGTTGTTAGAGTGACCTGGGGTGAGGGCTGTTGGAAAAGGGACCCCACCAACAGGTTTTGGGTTGACTGCCACCACTGTAGGGACAAAATAAGGCGACTTGTGTTTGCTATTTTGTCTGATAGGCAGCCTGATGCCTGAATCCACTGAGTGGATAGAGTCCATTGGTCTGCTCTCATATGGAGGCGAGCATAGGGATCCACATGCACGGTAGATGCCATGTGGCCTAGTAATTGTAACATTTCCCGAGTAGTGAGATGGGATTTTAACACTGCTTGGGAAACTAACTGCACAATGCGAAGGCAGCAGGGCTGTGGAAGATAGGCCCTTGCTTTCCTGGTATGCAGCATAGCTCCTATAAACTTTAGAGACTGAGTGGGAGTTAGGTTGGATTTTGGGATGTTTATAAACAGGCCCAAATACGGAAGGATACGCATTGTGCAAGAAAGGGAAATTCTGGCCTCTAGCTCTGATGGGGCTCGAATGAGCCAGTCGTCTAAGTAGGGGAAGACGAATATACCTAGAGTGCGAAGAAATGCTGCTACCACAGCCATGCATTTCGTAAACACCCTTGGTGCTGTGGCCAGGCCAAAAGGAAGAACCCTGTACTGGTAGTGCTTGTGATAAGGAAGCTTATCATAGTTCAGGAGGGAGCTATAAAAGAGGTGAATTGGCTTTGAACAAGCAACCTGTCTTTGCTGGTAGAAATACTAAAACAGGATGTTTTCATAAAAGACTACCAGTCCCAGAATGCACCAGGTTTCAAACAGCCTCTAGAAGGGCTGAAGTGGGGAAACGTGTGTTCAATCAGGAGAACTATGAGGTAATCCCCAATCACTCATCTCCAAGGGCAGGGCTTGATTCAGCACACCTGGGATGTGCTAGGGTGGAGTGTCCCTCTAAGCACTTTAAAAGTAAAAGATATTCTACACAGAGACAGAACAGGGAGGAACAGAACAAGGAGACACAGAAGCAGAAGCCATTGGAGAAAGAAGAGAGAGGACTACAACAGCAGAAGCAACCCAGAAGGAAGACCAGAAAGACATCTTGGAGGTCTAAAGAAGGAGCCCACAGCAGTACGTGTGTTAGGAGTGATTTCAGAGGCAAGCATACTCCATTGGACTGGAGGAAGCCAGAGGATTGGGGTTATAGAGCCAGGAACTCCCAAACGGCACCTTTGAGGGAGACGGCTGCATTTGGAAGGGGCCCTAAGACCGGTGCAAGAAGGTATGTGAAGAGAGACCCAGTGTCCAGGGATCTTGATTGGAAGGCTGGACATAAAAGCTGGACTACTTACTGGCCAGGATACCAGGAGAGGAAACCTAACAGCAAGGGAAGCTCAGATATGAACTTTGATCTATGCCCTAGCTCTTTATCTGGAAGACAGCAGGGGAACAAGTATTATCTTGAGAGTGATCAATTAAGGAATTCCTCTGAGCCAGACCATGATACTGATTCCATGATATTTGAGGAAGAAGGAGATATAGCAAATGACCAATTGGAATACATGGACTGCTCACTGTCTAGGCTGCTGTTTTAAAGTAGTTTCTCACTAATACAACAACCACCAAAAGGAACTGTAACTTGTTCTTTTATCTACCCAGAAAAGTCTCTGCAAGAAAGCTTTAGGGTAGGATTGAGCCACGTAGAGAGAGTGAATCAGCAAAGGGGTTTGCAGCTGGCTAATTATTTGTAATTGAGCCAGGCACAAGTGCACGTGAGCTCTAGAAGGAAACTTCTTCCTTGTGTGTGTGAATAGAAGAAAGTTATCCTTGATAAAGAACAGTTTTTTTGTTACTTTTGGGTTTGTATTTTTTCTTTTGGAGCAAAAAGAACTTTTCTGTCTCCCATCAAGGTCTTTATTGATTTATTGCTTAAGAAGTTCATTTACCTTATAACATGTTTTGTTTTTCCTGAGTACAATACTTGAAGCAAGTGTCCTTTTGTGTTACCAAGTAAATCTGTGTGGGAGAATTAACCCCATGAATAAAATCTGTTTTCTTTGCTTACACTCGAGCATCACAACTCATTATTTTGTGAACGGCTGATTCTGGTATGAATGAACTACAACCCCCACACTCCTTTGCAAGTCATAATAATATTTTGCCTTTGCCAAGACTGTGGACATTCATAACCAGCACCCCCGTTTACATGCTTCCCCTGAAATAGGAACCGAAGGAATCTTCGGTGAGTTGGATAGGTGAGAACATGAGTGTACGCATCCTTGAGATCTAGAGAACAAAGCCAATCCTGACTCTGAAGGTATGGAAGAAAAGTTCCCAGAGAAATCATCTTGAATTTCTCTTTGAACAGGAATTTGTTCAATTCTCTGAGGTCTAAAATGGGTCTGTGTCCTCCTGTTTTCTTTGGAATAAGGAAATAGGGGGAGTAAAACCCTGTACCCTGTTGGGAAATGGGTACGTCTTCTATTGCCCCGTGGACAAGAAGTAAACTGACCTCTTGACCCAACTGAGTGTCGAGTGAAGTCTGAAATTGAACCGTCTTACAACTGTATGAGGGGGCATGTTGAGGAAACGAAGCTTGTACCCATCTCTTACAATGGAAAGAGTCCATTCTTCTGCTGTTATCTGCCCCCATCTGGGGCAAAATAACACAACCTTCCTGGAATGGTGGAAGGTTCTGGCCCGTTGAGGGCCAGGAAGGCCAAGTTCTCTAGATGGGAGTCAAACCCCTGTGGAGGCTGAGTCTGCTGGGCCGGTTGAGGCTTAGCAGTCTTTGTTTTCCTTTGTTTTGGTGGCTGCTGTTCTTTTCGGGCAGACTGACCTGCAGAATGCACCTGCTGTGTACAGGAGGGATAAAACCTCTTCTTTTTAGAGAAGAATGGTTTCTTGTTGGATTTTCTCCTTGCAGGATCAGCTGTAGCCTTTGATAGTCTATCAAAAGTGGTGTTATCAACATCCAACTCATGAGCTTTCTCTTGCCAATTTTTGCCAAAGAGATTTTCGCCTGTGCAAGGGATATTCCCCAGTTTGTCCTGTACCCAGAGTTCTAAGTCAGATGCCTGGAGCCAGGCAATCCTACGAGCACCTATGGCAATGGCAGAGGTTCTGCTTATGCACTCAAAGTAGTCAAAAGCTGCACGATTAACGAACTTGGAAACATCTTGGGCATGTTTGACAAGTGTAAGATAATCTTGCCTCTTATCATCAGGAAGGAGAGGGCTCATAAGCTCTAGATCTCCTGTAACCTCCTTAAGGAACATTCCCATATATAAGATGTAGGAACTAATCCTGGCAGAAAGCATAGAGGCCTGGAAGGTTCAACGCCCAAAGGCATCAAGAGTCTTACATTCACGTCCTGGAGGATTAGATGCATGTCTTTTTGCACTCTTGATCCTTCTCATAGCTGATTCCACCACCATGGAGTGGTGTGGTAACTGAGTTTTTTTAAATTCAGGACAAGGAGGTACTCGATACATGGTATCAAGCCTACGAGAATGAGGAGAGGTGGTAAGAGGTGTTTCCCACATTCTTAACATGAGATCATGCAAGATCTCATGAATAGGCAAAGTAGCTGCCTCCTTGGGAGCTTTAGGATATTGTATAATCTCCAACTCCTTTGCTCTGGGTTCTGTTTCAGGAGCCACTGTGATGGAAAGACCTCTAGCCACCTCCCGGATGAAATCCTGAAAGGATATATTCTCTGGAGGAAACATCCTACGTTTAGGAGAGGAAGGCTCCTCAGAAAGAAGTACTCCGGTACCGACAGAGCTGTCAGAATCCTCAGACTCATCGGAGGATTCAAAATATCTCCTGTCCGGGTGCTCTTGCAAAGCACGATACCGGTACCGATCGAAGTCGGTACTGGAGGGGTCCGGTACTGGCCTGTCGATACCGGAGGAAATAGCATGACTCTGTGTCGGTAACACACTCGCCGATGTCAATGCTGTTGGTACCGGTACCAGTACCGATGTCGGTGCCGGAACCGGTGTCGATACCAGTTGAACTGTCTAAAGCAGTCCCGAAGGCACCGATGCCGCAAGGAGAGCCGCCAGACTGCGTTCAATAGCCAAGAATCTCTGGTTTATTGACACTGCCGATGCCTGGGTGTCAGTACCGGACGAAGCGGCCGGTACCCCAGAGCATGGCACCAGTAGTTCTGCCGAGGTTGAGGCCTCGAGAACATCCTGGAGCCCCGATAGTGCTTTGGAAGCCGAAGCCTCCCGCCGGGGCAATTTTGTCGGTACAAGTCCCTTAAGGGCAACGCCAGAGACATCTCGATGCTTGGAAGGAGATCTACCCTTTGAGGACCAGCCAGATTTATGCTTAGTTACCTGAGATCCATGGGAGGAAGACAAAGCCCTGAAAGACGTCGATGCCACAGATGCTGCATCGGAGGGAAAAAGGGTGCTAAGCTTAGCAGCTCGGTTTTGCCGACCTCTCTTCAACATCTGAGATGAAGTGGTCAGGACCTAAACATTTGAGGCACCACTCGTGTCGGTGACAGAGATGGTACCGCCACACTTGGAACACTTTTTAAAACCCGAAGCATTTTTTTCCATTGCTGAGGAAAAATTGGGCCTAGTGCCCAAAATGGCACGTGGCACCCGAAAGAAAAAAGGCTGGAAACTCCAGAAAAAAATATTACAAATTTTTTTTTTATTTTTTTTTTTTAGAAAAAGAAAGAACCGGCGGTACCGGTATAGCGTCGAGGAAGGCAGACTCTACCACAAAAACAAAAAGAAATAGAAATGATGAATTTTCTGCGGTGACAGGAAAAACGACCTGCTGGCTCCGCGGAAAACGAAGAACTGGAGAGAGGCAGTTGGGAAAGGCGGGAAGGCAGCACGCAGGCACTGTGGGATGCTCCCAAAAGCTTTTTAATTGGATGCTGGGGAGCATTCCCGCGCAGGCTCCGTCGGTACCGACGATACCCATATGTGAAGACTACATTCCTGCTTGTTCCTGGAGATAGGCTTGTTCCTAGTAGCTATAACCTCAGCTAAAGAGTCAGCAAGCTACAAGTGCTCCTCACCATAATCTACAGTTTCACCGTAATAGAATAATCCTCCATACTCACCTGAAAATGTCTTCCTAGACAGGCATCCATGTTTGCCCTATATTCTTCCCAAAGCCTCACATGCACAGATGTGAACAGGCACTGCACGTGTAAAAGTGCAAGAGCATTAGCAAATGAAACAAATAGCTGGGTAGACTGACTATGAAGCTGAGCTTAAATAAAAAAGGAAATAGCTTCAGGCAAAATAATCCTAGCAAACAATAACATAGGTCTGACAGTCATAACTCTTACAGGTCATTACTGACTAGACAAAATATCCAGGAGGGACAGTGCCTTCACGCAGGCTTATCTTCTGCCAGTGTCACTATGCTCATGTAACCCCTCTTCTCAAGCCACTTCACTGGCTCCCTATCCATTTCTGCATCCAGTTCAGCCTTCTCCTACTGATCTACAAGTGCATTCATTCTGCAGCTCCTCACTACCTTTCCTCTTATCTGAGCACTCCTCCTTGGGAACTCCACTCCTCTGGCAGATCCCTTTTATTTATTTTATTTATTTATTTAGAGAACATTTGTATACCGCTGCTTCCAGCGATCAGCAGCGGTTGACTATACATATCAGGAGGGGTAATCAACAGTTAATACAGAATGATTGCATGCCAAGATTCATACTGGGTTCACACTGCACAAAAATCTGATACAATATTTACAGGTGCAATTACATATATACATATTGTTACAATATTTACAACTTGCAGTTATATATATACATTCTGTTACACTAATTACAGCTAAACTGGGGGGAGATGCACTAACCTAGATGCATTACATGGTGGTTCAAATCCCTTAAAGTCATATTGTAAGGTCACTCTAGTGTCATGGATACGGTTGACCCTTTGTGTTCTAGTTATTATTTACTCTGTTAGATTATAGTGAGTTATAAACAGGTGGGTTTTGAGCTTTTTCCTAAAGTCTGTTAGGTTGTTGATTGCACGCATGCCATGTGGCAGCTGATTCCATAGCATGGGTGCAATGTAAGAGAATGCTCTGTTGCTGGTGTGTATCTTGGCTGTTCTTATACTCTTTGGGACACTGAGAGTGTTTAAGTTGGCGGTTCTTCTGCTTCTATTGTGAGTTTGAGCGCTGATGAGATTGGTTAGGAATGACGGCGCTATGTTGTGTATAAGTTTATCTATGTCCTTCTTTGTCACTGCCAACTCCAGACTTTATTCATTCCATCTTGCTGCTCCATAAGCCTGGAACAAACTACTTGAGTCTGTGTGTCAGGTGCTTTCTCTAGCCCTATTCAAATCCAGGCTAAAAACCAACCTCTTTGAAGTTGCTTTTGGATCCTGATACTCTTCACTCTTTTGTCCACTGCTTATGTGTATCTTACACATAGTCCCCAGTTTCGCTATGTGTTTTGTCTTGATTAGATTGTAAGATCTGATGAGCAGGGACTGTCTTACATCTATATGTACAGTGCTGCATACACCTTGTTTTTTGCTTTGTTTTTTTTAAGTGCCGTCAAGTCAATGTTGACTCCTGGCGATCCAGCAACCCCTGGGTTTTCTTGGCAAGGTATGACTGGAAGTAGATTGCCAGGCCTTTTCTTCTGAGGCAATGGAGGGTAAACTGACTTGCCCGAGGTCACACGGCGTGCCAGTGGGAATCAAACCCTGATCTCTTGGGTATTAGGCAGTTGCTCTAACCACCAGGCTACTCCTCCACTGTATGCCTTTTAGCGCTATACAAATGATTAGTAGTAATAGTAGTAGCTCTTCAAGGACTTTCATTTAAGTTAACGGTCCTAGGTTGTTTTCATGTGTAAGGCCTGTTTAGGCTTCATCTTCTAATTAAAGAAGTTACAGTTCTGGTCAACATCACTGGCACCCTTGCAGTTCAACCTCTTAATGTCCAATATCACTTAAAAAAGTGACCATCGAAATGGATTCGGACTATATATATATATATATATATATATACACATATTTGACACATAAAAGAATCAAATAAAACAAGACCAATTAATAAAGGAAATAGTAGGAAATAGTATAAAAACTGGGACACTGCCAGGATACGATTATTGGCACTCTTATAAACAATTCAAATCAGTTTGAACAGAAGAACCACATTCTCACTGCAGTAAAATTAGACACACCTGTGATCAACTGTCAGTACTCACATGACTTGAATCAACAAATGAATGATGGCTCTAATGTTTAGAATGGCCACAATTCACACCCTGTTCCATTTTCATAAGGGTGAAGACAAGAGATCTGCCCGAGACTGTCAGAAAAGCCATCATCACCAAACTTCAAAGGGATATAAGGCCACCTCAAAAGTCTTCTTCGCTTGCACCTGGTGGGGCAACCTCTAGGAAGAGATGATATGCAAGACCTGATGAGGCATTATCCTCTTCTGGAACAAAAGGTTAACCAGACAGACATACAAAAGTACCACGAGTTCTGGCACAGACTATTTTTGTGCAAAAGACTGGCATCAAAGGAGGAGTCTGTACCAATTCCGTTTTTAGCACAAAGTGGCTTGATGACTCCAAATCTGGAGTGTGTTTCAAGATGGCTGAAGGCATTAACATTTTCAATACTATGTCTGACCTTCTCTGAAGGCTTGCATTTGTAGCAGCTGCGACCCTTGTGACAAAATCCAATGTATATGAGGGCATGAGCTACTCTGGTGTCCTCTTTTTGATTCTTTTTATGATACACTTCCTTTGAGGAGGATTCACTCTTCGTAGGAGAGCAGCCTCTTTCAACACCAGATGGTGGAATATGGTTTCCAGAACTATTAGAACTGCTCCTGTCTCCTTTATGTATAAGTTTACACTCCATAGGGGAGTCGGGCGAGGGCGGGTCAGGCTCTTGGGAACATAAATATTGGGAAGAGGTTCTTAATGGACATTTTCCACTCACATGAAAATCTTTTGAATTTGCTGATAGCAGTCTTTCTTGTTCATGGCTGACTGTGTCAAACTTTAAAAGAGAAGATGCAAACACCAAAAAGATTAGGAGAGCTAATGTTGTACTGGCCCTGTTGGATGATACCAACCACTCACGTGTGCGATTCATTCTACTTGTTGACCAAGAATGCAGCTCCATATAATGAGCAGAAATGGCACCACTAAAAGAATTTTACACATGAACAAATTAAAAATATATTAAAAAGCACTGCCTATTGAAAATCACAATAACCTGTGGCAAATTACAGTGGATTAAATATTGTGAGATCCAAGATGGTTTTCTAATACTTCCATCTTCAAAGCAAGTTAGGCGTCATGTAAAAAGACTGGCTCTATGCCATCTAAATCTAAAGCGCCCTTCTCGTCTGTGATAAATGCAATGTATGCCTTCAAGTCAATGCTGACTTCTGGTGATTCAGTAGCCCCTAGATTTTCTTGGCAGTGTGACTGAAGTAGACGGCTAGGCCTTTCTTCCATGACAATGGAGGGTTAAATGACTTGCCCAAGGCTACAAAGAGTGCTAGTGGGAACTGAACCCTGGTCTCTTGATTACCAAGCAGAGCTCTAACCACTAGGTTACTCCTCCACTTCACAGTCTGTGATAAAATTTAAAAGAAACAAGATGTTGTACTATAAAAGCATTCAAGAATATGCAGATCGTTAATGATTATTTCCAAAGCCAAAAGTCAATATTTAAAGTTTAAAATTTTAACATCTCCCAAATTGAACTATAATGTTGAAGTCTACCCTACCTTCAATGTCTATTCAGAAAAGCACAAAATATCAGATATAATCTGCAGACCTGAGTTTATAAAAATATTACAATAAATTGAATACAAACAACTATCCTCAACAGCCAAAAAAGACTGCTTAAAATAAAGCTTTACGCAGCTTTTCTGATCCCAGGATGGGTGGGAGGAGATCATATCTGATCATTTTATATGCTGCAAATCTGCATACTAAGTAGCATACAGTAAAATGCACAAAATCCACAGAAAATAAGACAAATCAAAGTTATGCTTGATCTACAGCCCATACCCCATCTAACCCAAGGGAAAAAAGCCATGTTTAACAAACTCTTAACTAGCTGCTAAATCATGACTACACACAGTGTGATATATCACCGATCATAAAGGCATATGTGTAATGGAAATGCTTTTCTTAAAATGGGCCAGAGGCATGCAGCCACTGTATCTTATGCATAAATAGGTGACGTTTTCACAGATGTCATGATAAAGATATTTTTCCCCTTATTGCATCCAATAGAACCAATGATAAATAAAAGGAAGGTTTACCATAGGTAAATACATGTTAAATACCATTATAACTATAGAAATAAAAGGGCTGTGGGCACCTAGCATGTGTTAATTTCATTAACAAGCATTAAAACCTTTAGTAAACATGCTCTAAACTTACTTGATCAAGTAATGCATTACCTCTGACTTGGAAAGCGTCTCTTAGGCATTTTATTACTGGGGCTTATTTTTTATAGAGTGGGGTTGGGGCTTTTGTAAATAGTTTATATTACTAGAGAACATAACATGAAGCTTCAAGGGGGTAAACTGAAAGGCAATGTCAGGAAATACTTTTTCACTGAAAGGGTGGCAGATGCTTGGAGTGCCCTCCCGATGGAAGTGGTGGGGGCAAACACAGTGACAGAATACAAAATGGCATGGGACATAGAGGATCCTTTTATAACAGGATAAAATCAACGCAAGCATAACTATCTCTTAAATCTGAACAAATAAGGGTGACCTACACAGAGCGGTTGGTACACCCCTAAACAAAGGCACGGGGAGAGGTAAACTGAATGGAGCGTCAGGTGCACCTACTCTTGCCACCTTGCTGGGCAGACTAAATGGACCATACTGGTCTTTATATGCCATCATATACTATGTTACTATGTTAGTTTGATAGTGTATAATTATGTTTTTTGAATCATTTGGTGTCTTATGATGTAAAAGTGGTATATAAAATACATTTTAAAAAATAGTAACATGAAGAGTTACCTCCGTTCACGCTGCTGAAAACAGCTTATAAACTGGGGTAATTCTGTATGGAGGTTAAAAGTGCGTGGCAGCCATTTTGGTCCTTCAGGGCCTTCAATTCGCCTTGCTATAGAAGCCAAACAGTCCTTGACAGTAAGAAGGTTCTCGCAAGGAAACTGATTCAGCAATACGTGAGGCCTCTCATCACTCAGTTTTCTGTTAATGAGAAAACATGATCTTAAGTACACATTGTTCTGCATCGTCCAGAAAATTTGTACGTGCTGACAATACAAATTTTCAAGAACCTATAATCTTTGATGTGAGAAAAGTTGTACAGGATGTCTGCCTCCTTCTCATCTGCTGTAAACGTAAATTGTGGATGGTTCAAATTGTCAAGCACTTGCTGCACTTCTGTGTATACTCTGTAACAAGAAATAAAGTATATGACTAACAGAAAACTGTTTCATACAAAATAAGTTACCTAAATCATCTCAATACAAAATTTCTGCTTTAAATCTCAATCTCATTGTGGAAGCTAAATACCACCAATTCTAGAACTTCCTAAGAATATCTAGAAAAGGTACAATCACCCCATTTACAAGACTGGTGCTTCATCTGGTTTTCAGAGACTTAATGGGTACAATTTCTTTGTGATACACACAGTCATAATGCTTTTTGTAGCTACTAAAATTCTATTTCTAGCCAAAAATGTTTAGTGCATTTTTTTTTTTACTAAAACAGACTTGCACGTGTCTTTGGTTTAGGTATTCTTTATACCAGGTACATAAGGTACCTCTGGGAGACAAAGAAAAGGGAAACAGCTTATTTTCATGCATGACAAAACTATAAAAAAATGCAAAACAGGAATAACCTAATGGTTAAATCAGCAAGCTGAGAACCTGCAAAGCCAGGTTTGAATCCCACCTCCATTCCTTGTGATGGGCAAATCATTTAACTCTCTATTGCCTCAAATACAAGCTTTGATTGTAAGCCCTCCAAGAGTAGGAAAAGTACCACTGTACCTGAATGTAAAATGCCCTGAACCTCTGAGAAAGGCATTAGATACATCCATTTCCCTTTTCTAATCCGTTCCCACTTACAGGAATATGTGCATATATTTTAGGGATGCATGGGACAACTTGCAAGCCAGTGGTTTTTTTTTAAGTAATAGCAGCACAAACAGGCAGAAAGAACTTGTTAAAATTACTTGCTAAGCTCCGAGAGCAGACCTGGTAAATAGCTGGAACTCGGACACTAGCAAAAAAACCCATCTTTCCAGCATAAACACAGAAGGTCAGAAAGATAATCTGCAAAATATCAATTTCATCTGTGTATTACTATTTAACAGGTCAAATTAAGACAGATGCCCTGAGGACATGTTTACTGAATGCTACCACATCTTAAGTGCCACCACAGCCACTGGAAAGAAATGGGCTGCAGACACACTTAATGCATGGTAATGTGTAGTAATCATGCTCTCTATCCTCAGCTTGTAGTCATCAAGATCAGAAAAGCATACTCCACTGAACACACAATTTCCAACAAAGCATAGTTACTCACCTGTAAAAGGCGTTCTCCAGGAACAGCAGGAATCAGTCCTCACAAATGGGCCACATCAGGGCCGACGGAGCCCGTGCGGAGCATTTCCCCAGCTTTCAAAGAAAGCCTTTGGGAATGCTACCACGCATGTGTAGTCCCCTTCCTGCCCAAGGGTGCCATCTTGCTCAGTCAGATGACATAGCTAGGATGGCAATAAAAAATAAAACAAGGTAGGGAGGCAACTCCCAGGGGAGGAAGGAGGGTTGTGAGGACTGAGTCCTGCAGTCCCTGGAGAACACCTGTTACATGTGAGTAACTACACTTTCTCCAGGAACAAGCAGAAAGTCAGTCCTCACAAATGGGACTCCCTAGCTCCGGGCTGCCAAGGACCGAACCACAACAGCACCAACGGTGACCAATCAGATAGCTGTGAATTGCAGAAGGTGAGTACCACTGAGAGACTCTGCAAGACCCTAGCGTCCAGCGACACTATCACTCCGGTAGCTTGAACACAGAAGGGTCGGAGGGCAGGTGTTTAATTTAATTTAATTTAAATTTAATTTACAGATTTTTTATATACCGCTCCTTCCATTGATCAGATGCGGTTTACATGGAACAACAGTAAACAGGGAGAGCTGTTTTTACATATAACAAATTGGAACTTATATTTAACAATTAACAAATAGTGAGGATCACATTTTTGTGACAACGGCAACACCACCAAACTTAAACTGCGCGGAAGAAAGGCCTGGCAATCTACTTCTGTATCTTGCCATGAAAACCCAATGGATAGTTACAACAAAACAAATTGTGCTATGGTGCTGGAAGATGAGACCCCCAGGTCAGAAGGCACTCAACTAGCTACTGGGGAAGAACTGAAGACTTTTCAGAGTAAAGCCAGCATTTATGATGTGGTTGGATCAAAGCCCTCGGGAAGTCTGACTGCTGATGTAGCTGCGCATGAAATGAGAGTCAGAAGCTGTAAAGATGTCTTACACATTGGAACATGGAACGTACGAAGCATGAACCAAGGGAAGTTGGAGGTGGTCAAGAATGAAATGGAACGTGTACAACTTGATCTGTTGGGTGTCAGCGAACAGAAATGGACTGGCATGGGGCACTTTGCATCAGATGATCACATGGTCTACTATGCTGGAAATGAAAGACAAAGAAGAAATGGTGTTGCATTTATAATAAAGAAGAAACTTGCAAGAACTGTAATGAAATACAATGCAGTCAGCGAACGCTTAATCTCTATTCGTCTACGAGGATTGCCTATCAACACAACTTTAATTCAAGTATATGCCCCAACAACAGCTGCAGAAGAGAATGAAATTGAAGAGTTCTATGAACAAGTACAAGCTGAAATTGACAGAACATGCAAACAGGATATCCTGATAGTCATGGGTGACTGGAACGCAAAAGTTGGCAACAAAGAAGAAGGCAAAGTAGTTGGAAAATATGGACTTGGCAACAGAAATGAAGCTGGAGAAAGACTGATAGAATTCTGCAAGACCAATGATCTATTCATCTCAAACACCTTCTTCCAGCAACACAAGTGGCGACTGTACACATGGACTTCACCGAATGGATTATATAAAAATCAAATTGACTACATATGTGGAAGTCAACGATGGAAAAGCTCTGTAACATCAACAAAGACAAAACCTGGAGCTGACTGTGGTACAGATCATCAACTACTAGTATGCAAACTCAAGCTAAATTTGAAAAAGAGCAAACCACTCATGAATGCAGCAAAATATGACCTTGAGAATATACCACTGGAATTTAAAGACTGCCTGCAAAATCGATTTGCTGCTTTAGATACAAATGACAGAGCTCCGGAAGAGTTATGGAATGACATCAAGAAGGTTGTGTTGGAAGAAAGCGAGAAGTCTCTACAAAAGGTGAAAAAGCAAAAACGGCCAAAATGGATGACAGAAGAAACTCTGAAAATTGCCCAGAAACGCCGAGAAGCTAAAGCCAGAGGAGAAAGAAAGACAATCGCAGAACTCAACAGAGATTTCCAACGTGCAGCAAGACAGGACAAGGAAAAGTACTACAATGACACTTGCAAGGAAATAGAAGCAGAAACTATTAGAGGAAGAACAAGATTGGCTTTCCTAAAGCTACGAGAGTTAAAGAAAAAGTTCCAGCCTCGAATTGGAATGTTACAAGATGCTCAAGGTTCTATGTTGAATGATGCTGAGAAGATCAAGAAAAGGTGGAAGGAATATACAGAGTTTTTATATGATAAAGATCAAGTGGACCAACAGCCGTTTCAACCTGTACCTTATGATCGGGAACCATTGGTGATGAAAGAAGAAGTTGAAGCAGCATTGAAAGCCTTATCAAAGAACAAAGCACCAGGCATTGATAGCATTCCCATAGAAGTATTGCAGCAATCTGATGCAGCTGTTACCGTACTCTCAAGGCTCTGCCAAGAAATATGGAAGACAACATCATGGCCAACTGACTGGAAAAGATCTGTGTTTATACCAATACTAAAGAAAGGTGATCCAACTGACTGTGGAAATTATCGCACAATCGCTCTGATCCCACAAGCCAGCAAGATTCTACTGAAGATTATTCAAAAGAGACTACAACCATACCTGGAACAAGAACTACCTGAAGTGCAAGCAGGGTTCAGGAAAGGGCAAGGAACGAGAGACATCATTGCGGATGTGAGATGGATCCTTGAAAAGACTAAAGAATACCAAAAGGATATCTATTTGTGCTTTATCAACTATAGCAAGGCTTTTGACTGTGTAAACGATAAGAAACTCTGGGCCACATTAAGAAGCATGGGTATACCAGAACACCTGATCGTTCTCTTGCACAATCTGTACATTGATCAAGAAGCAACAGTTCGAACGGAACAAGGAGAAACAGAATGGTTTAAAATAAGCAAAGGTGTAAGACAAGGCTGCATACTTTCCCCCTACCTGTTTAATTTATATGCAGATCAAATCATCAGAGAAGCAGGATTGTATAAAGACAACAGAGGTGTGAAGATTGGTGGAAGACTCATCAACAACCTTCGCTATGCTGATGATACCACATTACTGGCTGAAAGTGAAGATGATCTGAAACATTTGCTTCTCACAATCAAAGAACATAGTCTCAAAATGGGCCTGCACCTTAATGTAAAGAAGACAAAGATCATGACAACTGGCATAATCAACAGGTTCATCGTTGAAGGAGAAGAAATTGAAATTGTGAACAACTTTAACCTACTTGGATCAACTATCAATAAAGAAGCAACAGCAGTCAAGAAATCAGACGACGCATTGCTCTTGGCAGAATGGCTATGAAAGACCTAGATAAGATTCTCAAGAGCAGAGATGTCTCTCTCCATACAAAGATTCGACTTGTTCAAGCCATGGTATTTTCAATAACATCATATGGATGTGAAAGCTGGACAGTGAAAAAGATAGACAGGAAGAAAATTGATGCCTTTGAATTATGGTGCTGGTGGCGAATACTGTGTATACCATGGACTGCCCGAAGAACAAACCAGTCGGTACTAGAGGAGATCAAACCTAAGCTTTCTTTAGAAGCTCAGATGACAAGACTTCGACTTTCATACTTTGGACACATCATGCGAAGAGAGAGATCATTAGAGAAAGACATTATGCTTGGCAAGATAGAAGGTCAACACAAAAGAGGAAGGCCAGCAATGAGATGGATCGATACAATAACAACAGCAGCTACGGGTACCAGTCTCTTAACAATGAGCCGCCTGACTGAAGACCGAACACAATTTAGGATAGCTATCCAGAGGGTCGCCATGAGTCGACTCAGACTCGACGGCACTTAACAACAACAACAAATAGTGAACTATGTACAAAGGAACAGAATTAAACTATATACAGAGTTATTTGTTATTCATTTGTCTTCAATACATTGTTTTAGGGCTTCAGTACTTCATTCCTTTTCTGGAGGAATATATTAGCTGGAATAGGGTTATCCTTTATCTAGCTGAGAGGTGAATTCGTCAAGGATCCATAGTGCATTGTAAATAAGTGTGTTTTAAGTTTTTTCCTAAACTCCATGATTTCAGGTAAGGATCTTAATTCTAATGGGATTGTGTTCCACAAAATGGGGGCTGCAAGGGAGAAGGCTTTCTTGTTTGGTGATTTTTTGGCCCTTATAAATTCTATAGGTGTTGCCTATACCCCGAGAATATTATGGAGTACTGCCTGGCCAAAGGCACTGTCCCTGCAGGGCTCGCTCTCCAGGCAGCAGTGAGCTGCGAACGTATGAACTGAAATCCGTCATCAGCTCTGAGCGGAGGATGGCCACCGACGTGGTCTTCGCCCTCACACGATGTGCTGTGATCCGGTGCTCGAGGGAGAGGCCAGCTCGCTCATAGGTGAGGGCAATACACTCTGCCACCCAAGTGGACAGAGCTCACTTGTCACAGGGAGCACCAGTCTACTGGGGTCATAGGACACGAAAGCTGAGGAGCTTTCCTACTTCAAGTAGAAGGACAGGGCTCACTTGAAATCTAGTGTATGAAGTATTAGTTCCTTCCTGCTGGCATGAGGCTGCGGGAAGGTGGGGATGAGGTGGAATGGAGATATCACCTTCAGCAGGACTTTGGGATGTGTGCGGAGCTCCATCCTGTTCTTATAGAACTTTGTATATGGTGGGTCTGCCACCAGGGCCTGGAGTTCGCTCACTCTTCGAGCGGACGTGAGGGCTACCAGGAAGGTCACTTTCTAAGACAGGTGGAAAGTGGCCAGGGGCTAGGGGCTCGAATGGCAGTTTAGTGAGCTGGGAGAGCAGCACATTGACGTCCCATTCTGCCGCCGGAGAGGGGGCTGGGACAAAAGGAGGCTCTGAAGGAATCTAGAGACCCGGGGCTGGCTAGAGAGGGGTTTTCCCATTGACAGGGTGGTGGTACGCAGCTATGGCGCTTAGATGCACCTTCACAGAATTGGATTTCAGCCCGGCATTGCAACAGATGCAGTAAATACTGAAGAACCAACTGCACGTGGCAGGAGAAGGGATTCTCCTCCTCCTCTGCACACCAGATGGAGAACCATCTCCACTTACAGCTGTAGGCCCCGCCTGGTGGAGGGTTTTTGAGAGGCCAGTAGGACCTCCTCGACTTCTCCTGGTAGGTAAAAGGGGGCCAGCGCTACCCTTTCAGCAGCCACATTGTTAGAGATAGCGACCCCAGGTTGGGATGCAGAAGGTAGCCCTCCTCCTGAGACAGGAGGGCAAGGACTCGGCCCAGTGGGACTGGGAGTGCCACCAACAGGTGTAACAGCAGAGGGAACCAGGGTTGCCTGGGCCACCTGGGTGCGATCAATATGACTGATGCCCCCTCGCTCTGGACCTTGAAAAGGGTCTGGGCGACCTGGGGTGGGGAGGGGGGAGGGTCTGTGGGAACGCATATAGTAATCCCTACGAGATTAGAAAGGTGTCTGCCGCCACTCTCCCCAGGTGCAGTTGGCATGAACAGAAATGTGGTAGCTACACATTGTCTGGGTGAGTCGGATGATATAGTGTATCTGGACTTTCAGAAAGACTTTGACAAGGTCCCTCATCAGAGACTTTTGGCAAAACTAAAGAGTCATGGGATAGGAGGCAGTGTACTATTGTGGATCAGGAACTGGTTAAAAGATAGAAAGCAGAGGGTAGGGCTAAATGGCCAACTATTTAAGACTAATAAAAGAAAATATTTTTTCACTCAACCTGTAAATCAAACTCTGGAATTTGTTACCGGAGGATGTAGTAAAGGCTGTTAGTGTAGCTGGGTTTAAAAAAGGTTTGGACAAGTTCCTGGAGGAAAGGTCCATAAACCATTAATAAGAAGGGACCCAGGATATCAATGCTTGACCCAGTACAAGCATTGTGGAACCTGTGTCTTTTGGGGAAACTGCTAGGTATGTATGACCTAGATTGGCCACTGTTAGAAACAGGATACTGGGCTTGATGGACCTTGGTCTGACCCAGTATGGCATATCTTATGTTCTTATGTAAAAAGGTCAATCACTAGCCTGCCCCAGCGGTGGAAGAGCTGTTTTGTTACCTGAGGTTCAAGTGCCACTCGTGTGGACGAAGGACTCTGCTCAGCCTGTCTGCTAAGCAGTTGTCCTGACCTGGCAGGTATACCACTCACAGGAGCATGCTGTTGTGCATTGTGAAGGAGAGCAGAGCAACCGCCCCCTGACAGAGGGAGTATGAGACCTTGCCCCCCTGCTTGTCGATATAAAATGTGGCCACCTGGTTGTCCATCTGGATCTGCACAGGATGGTGCCATAGGTGGTGGCGGAATGCTCGCAGGGCCAGGAAGATTGCTCCGAGTTCGAGAAGGTTGATCTGCAAAAGTGACTCCTCCTGGTACTATTGCCTTGCGTGCAGCAGTTCCCGCAATGTGCTCCTCAACCGAGGAGGGGAGGCATCTTGTCAGGATCCTCTGTAATGGGGGTGCCTGGAAAGGCATTCTCGCCTGGAGGTGGTGCAGGTTTTGCCACCAGGTGAGGGATTCCGCCAGCTGGCGTGCGACTCTGACTCTGTCCCTTAGCCTGCCCGTGGCTTGAGTCCACTTGGGCTGTCCGCATGTGTAGGTGGGCTAGTGGTGTGACATGGACCATTGAGACCATGTGGCCCAAAAGGTGGAGAAGGAGGCGAGCTGGCACTGACTGGTAGCACTGTACCTCTCCTGCCAGTTGTATGAGGCAGTCTGCCCTTTCTCTTGGAAGGACAGCCTTGACCTGTAACATGTCCAACTGCGCCCCTTTGAACTCCAGACTTTGGGTTGGGACAGCAACAATCAGTCCTCACTACCCTCCCACCTCCCCTTAATAGTTGCTATTAGAACATAAGATATGCCATACTGGGTCAGACCAAGGTACATCAAGCCCAGCATCCTGTTTCTAACAGTGGCCAATCTAGGTCATAAGTACCTAACAGTTTCCCCAAAATACACAGGTTCCTCAATGCTTGTATTGGGTCATGCAGTGATATCCTGGGTCCCTTTTAATTATGGTTTATGGACCTTTCCTCCAGGAACTTGAATAAACCTTTTTTAAACCCAGCTACACTAACAGCTTTTATTACATCCTCCGGTAACAAATTCCAGAGTTTGATTACAGGTTGAGAGAAAAAATATTCTCTCTTATTAGTCTTAAATAGGTTACCCTGTAGCCTCATTGCATGTCCCCTAGTCTTTTTATATTCTGATGACAAACAATCGATCTATGTTTACCCGTTCCACTCCATTTATTAATTTATAGACCTCTGTCATATCTCCCCTCAGCCGTCTCTTTTCCAGGTTGAAGAGCCCTAACCTTTTTAGCCTCTTTTCATAGGAGTATACTTCCATCCCCTTTACCCTTTTGGTGGCTCTTCTCTGTACCTTTTCTAATAACGCTATATACTTTTTAAGATACGGCGACCAGAATTGCACACAGAGGCATTATAATATCCTTTGTTTTATTTTCCATTCCTTTCCTTATGATATCTAGCATTCTATTTGCTCTCTTGGCTGCCGCTGCACACTAGGTGGAGGGTTTTAACATGTTATCCACGATGACGCCTAAATCTTTTTCCTGAGTGATGTTTCCCAATGTGGAACCTTGCATCGTATAACCATAATTTGGGTTGTTCTTTCCTAGGTGCATAACTTTGCACTTGCACACATAGCACAGTTACTTACCTGTAACAGGTGATCTCTGGGAACAGCAGGAATGTCTTCAAATATGGGTATCATCGGTACCGACAGAGCCTGTGTGGGAACGCTCCCCAGCGTCAAATAAGAAAGCTTTTGGGAGCATCCCACAGCGCCTGCATGCTGCCTTCCTGCCTTTCCCAACCGCCTCTCTCCAGTTCGAGTTTTAAGCTGAGACAAAGAGAGAGAGAGAGGGAGGAAAGATAGATAGAGAGATACAACTCCTAGGGGAGGTGGGTGGGTTGTGAAGACTTATTCCTGCTGTTCACAGAGATCACCTGTTACAGGTAAGTAACTGTGCTATCTCCAGGAACAAGCGGGAATGAGTCTTCACATATGGGGACTCCCTAGCTGCAGATGCCAAGGAGAGACCCCAGAGTTGTGTCCTTGAAAAGGGCTCCACCTCCCCCCATGGATCTCTGGCATCCAACCAGGGTAGGTGGGTAGGAGTTTATTAGGAATGGAACAGGTGTTTGAGAACAGCCTGACCAGACGAGGCATCCCGGCGGGAGTCCTTGTCCAAACAGCAATGGGCTGTGAAGGTATGAACCGAGGCCCAGGTGGCCGCTCAACAGATTTGGTCGATGGACACTGAGCTTAGATGAGCCATTGAGGCTGCCATGGCCCTCACATTGTGAGCTGTGACATGGCCTTCCAGAGAAAGGTTCCTACTCTGGTAGGCGAAAGAAATACACTGAGCAATCCAGTTGGACAGTGTTCTCTTAGAAACTGGAAGTCCTAAATGGGAAGGATCAAAAGCAACAAAGAGTTGAGAAGACTTTCTATGTTGCTGTGTTCTTTTTAAGTAAAAGGCGAGAGCTTTTTACAATCCAAAGTATGAAGATTCCTCTCTGCACTTGATGCATGAGGTCCTGGAAAAAAGACAGGTAAGTATACCTCTTGGTTCAGATGAAAAGGCGAGACCACGTTGGGCATAAATTTGTGGATTGGTCCTGAGGACTACCTTATCATGATGGAACCTTGCATAAGGAGGATTAGCCACCAAGGCTTGCAACTCACTGATGCGACGTGCTGAGGTGACTGCAATGAGAAAGATAACCTTCCAAGAAAGAAATTTCAAGGAGGTGGTGGCTAAAGGTTCAAAGGGTGGCTTCATAAGCTGGCCAAGAACCAGATTTAAGTCCCATGCCACTGGAGGTGGTCTAATGGGAGGTTTAGTTAAAAGAAGGCCTCTCATGAATCTTGCTATAAGAGGATGAGAGGAAACAGGCTGTCCATTGAGAGGATTGAGGGACGCTGCAATAGCACTCAATTGGACTCTTACCGAATTCGTTTTGAGGCCTCCATGGGAAAGATGCAGAAGATACTCTAGTAAAGAATTCAAAAGGTATTGCAAGAGGGTTAAGACCCTTCTCTGAACACCAAATGGTAAATCATTTCCATTTGAAAGCATAGGAACGTCTAGTGGAAGGCTTTCTAGAAGCATGAATAATATCTCTGACATGCTGAGAGAGATGGAAGACTTGAAGGTCTAGGCCTTCAGCAACCAGGCCCTGAGATGGAGAGACTGGGGGTTTGGGTGCCACAACGTTCCGTCTTCCTGGGAGAGAAGATCTGGAGCAGAGCCCAACTCCAGGGACGGAGCTTGAGAGAGATGCAGAAGTAGAGGATATCACACTTGGCGTGACCAATGTGGTGCTATGAGGATCATAGAACCTCGGTCTCTCTGAAGCTTGAACAGTGTTTTGGGAATTAGGGGAATGGGTGGAAAGGCATAAAAGAAGTCTTGACCCCAGTGAAGGAGGAAGGCATCCTTGGCCTGAACTCCCTGACACGGAATTCTGGAAGAGAACCGGGGAAGTTTGGCATTCCACGGACTTGCAAATAGGTCTATGTCCGGGGTTCCTCAATTTCGAAAAATCCTGGCTACCTGGTCCCTGTGGAGGGACCATTCGTGTGGAAGCAGAACTCGACTGAGTCTGTCTGCCCAAGAGTTTTGAACACCTGGAAGATATACTGCCATAAGATGAATCTGATGCTCTCTGGCGAATGCCCACAGTCGCAAAGCTTCGTTGCAAAGCGACAGAGAGCCAGTCCCTCCCTGCTTGTTCACATAGAACATGGCTACTTGGTTGTCCGTGTGGATGAGGACTGTCCTGTAGCTGAGCAGGGAGTGGAACACTCTGAGAGCTAAGAAAATTGCTCTGATTTCCAAGAGATTGATGTGTAGCGAAGTCTCCTGTGGAGACCAGATGCCCTGGGTGGAGAGATCTTGCAGATGAGCTCCCCAACCCATTGGAGAGGCATCTGTTGTAAGGGTTGCCTGAGGAACAGGTTTTGAAAGGACTTCCACCACTGGAGAGACCAAAAAAGGCGACTGGAGTTTGCTATTTTGTCTGACAGGCAACCTGATGCCTGAGTCCATTGGGTGGACAAAGTCCATTGAGCTGCCTTCATGTGAAGGCGAGCATATGGAACCACATGCACAGTGGATGCCATGTGGCCTAAGAGTTGTAACATTTCTCAAGCAGTTAAAAGAGGCTTTAACTGTATTTGGGAAGCTAACTGCACCAAGCGCAGGCAACGGGCCTGAGGAAGATAGGCCCTTGCAGTTTTGGTATCCAACCAAGCCCCTATAAACTCGAGGGACTGAGTAGGGGTGAGATTGGATTTTGGGATGTTTATTACTAGTCCAAAATACTGAAGGACACACATTGTGCAGGTTAGACAAGTCTTGGCCTCTGCTTGAGATGGAGCTCGAATGAGCCAGTCGTCCAGATATTGGAAGACGAATATTCCCAGAGTGCGTAGAAATGCAGCTACTACTGCCATGCATTTCGTGAACACCCTTGGTGCAGATGCCAGACCAAAAGGAAGCAACCTGTATTGGTAGTGCTTTCCTTGAAAAAGAAACCGAAGAAACCTTCTGTGAGTTGGATGGATGAGGACATGGGTGTACACATCCTTGAGATTTAGAGAACAAAGCCAGTCCTGACTCTGAAGGTATGGAAGCAGAGCACCGAAAGAAATCATCTTGAATTTCTCCTTGAATAGAAATTTGTTCAATTCTCTGAGATCTAAGATGGGTCTGTAGCCCCCTGTTTTCTTTGGAATAAGAAAATAAGGGGAGTAGAACCATGTGCCTTGTTGAAGAAGAGGTACTTCTTCTATTGCCCCTTGGGCAAGAAGGATGGCAATCTCCTGACCTAAAAGGTTGAGGAGAGATGTTGGAGAATTGAACTGTTTCACCATGGTGTGAGGGGGAAGGTTTAAGAAATGAAGCTTGTACCCTTCCCTTATGATGGAGAGGGTCCATTGCTCTGCTGTGATTTGCTCCCATCTGGGAGCAAAGTAAGTCAACCTTCCTGGGATGGTAAGGGGCTCTGGTCCTTCCAGAGCTAGAAAGGCTAAGTTCTCTAGTTGCAAGTCAAAGGCGCTGAGGAGGCTGAGGCTGCTGGGCCGTGGAAGGTCTAGCAGCCTTTGACTTGGCCTGTTTAGGTGGTTGCTGACTTTTTGCAGCAATACGACCTGCAGAAGATGCCTGCTGACCATAAGCAGGATAATATCTTCCCTTTTTGGAAAAAGATGTCTTTTTAAACAATCTTTTCTTAACAGGAGCAGAGGTAGACTTTGAAAGTCAATCCAAAGAAGAGTTTTCAGCATCCATCTGAGTGGCCTTTGCTTGCCAATCCTTACCAAAAAGGTTTTCACCTGTACAAGGGAGATTTCCCAATTGATCTTGGACCCAGAGTTCCAAATCAGAAGCTTGTAGCCAAGCAATTCTGCGTGCCCCTATGGCAATAGCCGAAGCTCTTCTTACACACTCAAAAGAGTCAAAGGCTGCACGATTGGAAAATTTGGAGACATCTTGGGCATGTTTGAGCCAAGTGAGAAACTCCTGTCTTTTATCCTCTGAAATGAAAGTGGTTAAAGTCTGCAGATGATCTGTGACTTCTTTTAGAAACATTCCTATATAGAGACTATAGGAATTGATCCTAGCAGCTAGCATAGCAGCTTGGAAAACCCTTCGGCCCAAAGCATCCAGGGTCCTGCATTCACACCCTGGAGGATTAGATGAGTGTCTTTTTGCACTCTTTATCTTCTTCATGGCAGACTCTACCACAATAGAGTGGTGAGGAAGCTGGGTTTTGTGGAAGCCAGGACAAGGAGGGACATGATACATGGTGTCTAACCTGCGAGAATGAGGAGAGGTGGTGAGAGGTGTCTCCCACATCCTCAACATGAGATCATACAGAATCTCATGAACAGGCAAAGTAGCTGCCTCCTTAGGAGCTTTAGGATATTGTAAAATATCCAACTCCTTGGCTCTGGGTTTTGACTCAGGGGCCACTGTGATAGAGAGGCCCCTAGCCACTTCCCTAATAAAGTCTTGAAAAGACAAGTCTTCTGGAGGAGACATTCTTCGTTTAGGTGAAGAAGACTCCTGAGGAAGAAGTATCGATGCTTCTACAGAACCCTCAGACTCATCAGAGTCCTCATAGGAATCGAAGTATCGCCTGTCTGGATGCTCCTGTAAAGCCCGATAACCGTATCGAGTGGTATCGACATCAGGAGTAATCGGTACCGGTTCGGTACCGATGGGCATCATAGGACAGGGTACCATTGTAGTCGACACCGAAGCCGATGTCGATGCCGGTACTGGAGTCGGTACCAGCAACGGGGATTGTTGCGGTACCGGAGGCGTCGCAGCCTGTATGAAAGCCGTTAAGGTGCGCTGCATGGTCAGAATCTTCTGATCCATCGACGCCACCAGAGTCTGGATGTCGGTACCAGTGGGAGCCACCGGTACCCCAGAACATGGCAACAGGTGATCTGTCGAAGCCGAGTCATCGATGTCAACCTGTGACCCCACAGATAATGCTTTGGAAGCCGGAGCTTCCCGCCGGGGTAATTTTGCCGGTGCAGAATCCTCGAGGGCAAGCCCAGAGGCATCTCGATGCTTGGAGGGAGATCTGCCCTTCGAGGACCGGCCAGATTTATGCTTGGTTACCTGAGATCCATGGGAGAAAGAAGAGGCCCTGGAAGATGTCGATGCTACCGAAGCTGCATCAGAGGGAAACAGGGTACTGAGCATGGCTGCTCGGTTCTGCTGACCTCTCTTAGACATCATGGTACAGGACATACAATCCGTGATGGAATGGTCAGGTCCCAAACACTTTAGACACCAATCATGGGTGTCTGTGACAGAAATAGTACCGCCACATTTTGTACATTTTTTTAACCCAGAAGCGGGCTTCTCCATGAGGAAAATATTTTTAGGCCTAGGGCCCAAAAACTGAAAATGCACAGTAAAGATAAAGCGTTTTTTGTTTTGTTTTTTAAGAAAGAAAAGAAAGACCGGCGGTACCAGTCCGACGTCGAAGAAGGCAGACACGACACAAAAGAATAAAGAAAAAATAAAGAACTTCTTCTGCGGTGACAGGAACACGACCTGCTGGCTCCGCAGAAAAGAAGAACTGGAGAGAGGCGGTTGGGAAAGGCGGGAAGGCAGCACGCAGGCGCTGTGGGATGCTCCCAAAAGCTTTCTTATTGGACGCTGGGGAGCGTTCCCACGCAGGCTCCGTCGGTACCGACGATACCCATATGTGAAGACTCATTCCTGCTTGTTCCTGGAGATTAAATTTCATATGCCATTTGGATGCCCAGTCATCCAATTTATCAAGATCCTCTTGCAATTTTCCACAATCCTCTTGGGTTTTAACAACTTTAAATAGTTTTGTGTCATCTGCAAATTTGATAACCTCACTCATTATTCCCATTTCCAGGTCATTCATGTATATGTCAAAAAGCAGCGGACCCAGCACAGATCCCTGCGGGCGGTCTCCACTATTCACCTTTTTCCATTGGGAACATTGGCCATTTAGCCCTACCCTCTGCTTTCTACCTTTTAACCAGTTCCTGATCCACAATAATACACTGCCTCCTATCCCATTACTTTTTATTTTTGCGAAAAGTCTCTGATGAGGGACCTTGTCAAAGGCTTTCTGAAAGTCCAGATACACTATATCAACCGACTCACCTTTGTCTACCTGTTTATTCACACCTTCAAAAAAACATAACAGATTAGTAAGACAAGATCTTCCTTGTCTAAAGCCATGTTGGCTGTCTCCCATTAAGCCATGGCTATATACATCTTGGGTAATTTTGTTCTTTATGATGGATTCTACTATTTTTCCCGGTACTGACGTCAGGCTCACCGGTCGGTCGTTTCCCGGATCACCCCTGGAACCCTTTTTAAAAAGAGCAGTTGCTCACCTGTAACAGGTGTTCTCCAGGAGCAGCAGGAATCAGTCCTCACATATGGGTGTCATCGGCGCCGATGAAGCCCCAGCAGAGCATTTCCCCAGCTTTCTATGAAAGCCTTTGGGAATGCAGGCACGCATGCGCGGTTCCCTTCCCGCCTAAAGGTGCCATCTTACCTCAGTCAAATGACATAGCTAAGAACAGCACACAAAAATAAAAAATAAACTATGTACAACTGCAACTCCAAGGGGAGGAGGGAGGGTTGTGAGGACTGATTCCTGCTGCTCCTGGAGAACACCTGTTACAGGTGAGTAACTACTCTTTCTCCAGGACCAAGCAGGAAGTCAGTCCTCACATATGGGTGACTCCCAAGCTCTGGGCTACCAAGGAACCCAGGCTGAACAAGAGAGCTCCCTCTAGTCTCAGCAGCAAAGAAAGGCTTTTCAAGGACACAACCTCCACCGGTAGCCCAAAAGAGGACAGGAGGGCAGGAGTTGCCTAAACCTCAAAGAGATTCCGGAGTACTGCTAGGCCAAAAGCACTGTCCCTACGGGACTCCCTCTCCAGACAGTAATGGGCCGCAAAAGACTGGCTTAAAGACCAAGTTGCAGCCCTGCAGATGTCTACCAAGGGCACAGAGCGGAGATGAGCCACTGAGGCAGCCATTGCCCTGACACGGTGGGTCGTAACCCGACCCTGCAAAGGAAGGTCAGCCGCCTTGTAAGCCCAGGTGATAGTCAGCCACCCAGATGGACAAGGTACGCTTGGACACTGCCAACCCTAACTTATTAGGGTCAAAGGAGACGAAGAGCTGAGTAGCCCTTCTATGCCCCTGCGTATGGTCAAGGTAGAAGGATAAGGCCCTCCTACAGTCCAGGGTATGCAGAACTGCTTCAGCCTGGCTTGCATGAGGCCTAGGGAAAAATGTTGGAAGAACCACCTCCTGAATGAGATGGAACGAGGAGACAACTTTTGGGAGGAACTTTGGATGAGTCCTGTGGACTACCCTGTTCCTATAAATCCTGGTGTAAGGCCTATCACAGACCAGAGCCTGAAGCTCATTCACTCGCCTAGCCAAAGTAAGGGCTATCAGGAAGAGTGTCTTCCAGGAGAGGAAGCACAGTGGGCAAGTAGCCATGGGCTCAAAGGTGGGCGAGTCAGTTGCTGCAAGACCACATTCAACTCCCACTCAGGGGCAGGAGGACGGATTGGGGGCTTGAGTAAAAGCATGCCCCTGAAAAAGCGGGACACCAAGGGGTGACCCGAGAGAGAATGTCCCTCCACCAGTGAGTGTTGAGCTGCTAGAGCTGAGAGGTGGACCCGAACAGAATTGGACTTAAGTCCCTGATTGGATAAGTGCAGTAAGTACTGAAGCACTACTGGTACAGTACAGGAGAAAGGATCCTCTGTACGTAGCTGACACCACACAGAAAACCTTTTCCATTTGAGAGCATAGGTTTTTCTAGTGGACTGTTTCCTAGAGGCTAGGACAACCTCCTCAACTTCCTGAGGTAGGCCCCAGTGAGCCAAAACTACCCTTGCAGCCTCCAGGCCATCAAATTGAGAGCTTTGAGATTGGGGTGAAGAAGGGAACCCTGATCCTGGGAGAGAAGGTCGGGTTGCAACCCCATAGGCAGTGGGGGATCCACCGCCAGTTGAAGCAGAAGTGGAAACCAAGGCTGTCTCGGCCACCGGGGAGCGACCAGCAGGACAGAGGCCTTGTCCTGAAGAATTTTGAAGAGAGTTCAGGCCACCAAGGGCGTGGGAGGAAACGCATACAGGAGGCCCTGAGATCATGGAATCAGAAAAGCATCTGCTGCTATCCTCAGAGGATGCGGATGCCTGGAGCAGAACTTTGGCAGTTGCTTGTTTATTGGACTGGCAAAGAGATCTATCAAAGGGAGACCCCATTTTAGGAAGATCTTCTGAACTACTGAAGGATGCAGCTGCCACTCGTGAAGCTGCAGAATCCTGCTCAACCTGTCGGCCAGGTAGTTTGTCCTGGCCTGGAAGGTACACAGCCTTGAGGAGCATGTTGTGCTTGAGGGCAAATGAACAAAGGTTCTGAGCCTCCCGACAAAGGATTCTGGACCCAGTCCCGCCCCGTTTGTTCACATAGAACATGGCTAACTGGTTGTCTGTCTGAACCAGGATAGAATGATGAGCCAGGGCAGGAGAGAAAGCTTTGAGTGCTAAGCAAATAGCTCTGAGCTCTAGGAGATTGATCTGCTGAGCAGCCTCCCAAAGAGACCACAGGCCCTGGGTGCACTTGTCTAGACAATGAGCTCTCCAGCCCTGCAGGGAGGTGTCAGTGGTCAGTACCACCGTGTACCCAGGAATCTGAAAAGGCACCCCCATTAGTAGATTGGGTGGGTGTAGCCACCAGCTGAGGGAGTTCAGAAATTGTCTGGACACCCTTATCCTGTCCCTGAGGCTGCCCGTGGCCTGTGACACTGAGTCCGAAGGCTCCACTGTGCAGGCCTCATATGGAGCCTGGCATTGGGGGTCACATGTACTGTCGAGGCCATGTGGCCTAGAAGCCTCAGGCAGAGTCTGGCGGAGACTAGTGACCTGTTGAGAAACTGGTTTGCCAAGGCTATCAATCTTTGTGTTCTGTCTTCTGGCAAGAAAGCCTTTGCCAGTAGAGAGTCGAGCCTTGCTCCTATGAACTCCAAGTTCTGGGAGGGGAGCAAAGTGGACTTTGCGAAGTTTATTACAAACCCCAGGCTTTGAAGAAGGGCAATAGTTCTGAGGGTGGCTTGTCTGGCCTCCTGGCATGTCTGACCCCTGATGAGCCAGTCGTCCAGATAGGGGAAGACAAAGACTCCCTGATTTCTCAGGTAGGCCGCCACCACTGCCAGGCATTTGGTAAAGACCCTGGGAGCGGAGGTGAGGCCAAAAGGCAGAACTCTGTATTGATAATGGTTTCCTCCCACAAGGAACCTGAGGTACTTTCTGTGGTCTGGATGAATGAGGATGTGAGTGTACGCATCCTTTAGATCTAAGGAGCATAGCCAATCTCCCTGCTGGAGGTAGGGCAGAAGTGTTCCAAGAGTAAGCATCTTGAACTTTTCTTTCTCTAGGAACTTGTTGAGGTTCCTGAGGTCGAGAATGGGTCGAAGGCCACCGGTTCTTTTGGGCACCAGGAAATACCTGGAGTAGAATCCGTGACCTTGCAAGTGGGGAGGCAAGGCTCCACCGCCCTGTCCACCAACAGACCTTGAAGGCTCCCCTGGAAAGTAAGGAGGAGGCAGTTGGTGAAAATGCAGTGCATAGCCCCTGTGGACTTTGTCCAACACCCAACTGTCCCCGGTGATGAGGACTGGTGGGCAAAGAGGGCGAGGCAACCTCCTGTGCAGGGTTGTGAGAGCAGGGATGGAGAGGTTACGCTCAAGGAGTCAAAAACCCCCACCCTGCTGAGTGGGAGCAGGAGCCGGAGGCTTGGGGGTCCTCTGCCTACGGGGCCCGTTACCCTGCCCCTTGGCTTGCTGACCCTGGGGTGCAGCTTGGGCAGTCTGATATTGAGGGTACTGTTTGTAGGCAGTTCCCTTCCTCGGGTAAAAGGGCTTTTTACCTGAGCCTTTCTTTTTATGAGAAGGGGCAGAGGTCTTCCCAGACAGTCTTGTCCGTGTAAGGTGCTTTGTTTCGAGCTGGGCGGCCTTCTCGGTCATTGGCTTGCCAAAAAAGGTTTTCACCTCGGCAAGGGACATCGACCAACTTGTCCTGAACCCATGGCTCGAGGTCCGATGACTACAGCCAAGCCTGGCGTCAAGCCGCGATGCTGGCTGCCGCAACTCGAGCCAAAGCCTCAAAGCCATTGTAGGCGGCACGGGACATGAACTTCAAGCAGTCCCGAATCCCCGAGGACAAGGACTTAAATCTCTGCAAGGGTTGCCCGGAGAGTCCAGCAGAGAACCAGGCTAACTCCTTGGCCAGGTCCCGCAAGTACATGCCCATGTACAGCTGGTAAGACTGGACACGGCAAGTAAGCATCGAGCCCTGGAAGCACTTTCTACCGACGCCATCGAGGTTCCGGGCCTCCCTGCCAGGGGGCACCGCGGAGTGCATCTTCTGGCTCTTCAGACGATGCATGGCCGATTCCACAACCATGGAATGGTGTGGTAGCTGTGCTTTCTGAAAGCCAGGGCTCTTCCTGAGTCGATAGATCGAGTTGACTCGCTTGCTTAAAACCGGCGCCGAGGCCGGAGCCTTCCACATCCGGAAGAGGAGCCGTTCCAGCATCGGAGGAACCGGGACAGTAAAGGCCTTCTTCGGAGGAGAGTCATACTGTAAGACCTCGAGCTCTTCGGCTCGAGGCTCTTCCTTGGGGTCCGCCGGAATAGCCAAGGCAGTGGCCATATCCCGGACAAACTCCAAGAACAGAGTATCCTCCGTAGGGGATCTACTCCGGGGTTCAGACTGCGGTGAGTCCGACGGGACGCACCGAGTCTTGAATGTATCGGGGGACTCCTCATCCTCCGTCTCCCAGGCGGACTCGTCCGACGAGGAGTCGGGATCCGACCCTGCGGGGCCCTGGAGCACCCACCCCGACGCCAGAGGCACCGGCGTCGACGCCCTCGGTCCCGAGCGGGAGGTCGAGGGAGACCGCGACCGAGGTCGACTTCGAGCCATGATGGCCTCGAGTATCGACTTGGTCTCCGGGGTCGACTTCAAAGTCGATGTCCCGGTGGTCGGGGCAGATGCGCCAGACAGGCTGGCCATCAGTGCCCGCTGCTGCTCCATGAAGGCAGACAGTCTGCTCTCCAAGGCTGTCATCCTGAGACTCAGCTCGGGAGACGCAGCAGCCACCGACTCGGGCCCCGGCGGTGCCGGGCCCGACGTCGGCTCCCTGGGAGTAGAGTCCTCGAGGACTACAGGGCTTACGTGTCCAGCAGACTCCGGCTCCACGCGAGGAACTTTGGCAGGCTTCTCTTAGTCCATGGGCCCGGGGCGACGGTCGGGGGTCTTAGACCTGGCCCTCGAGGAGCCAGGGACCTCCTCCGACGACGCCCTCGCGAGCCGCTTTTTCCTCTTGCGTTCCCGGTCGGGGGATCCCCTGTCCAAGGAGCTCCGACGGCGCTCGGGATCCAAATCCCGAGATGTCGAGGCCTCAGACGAGGTCTGGGCCCGGCCGGAGGCTGAATCTGAGAAAAGCCTTTCTTTCTGCTGCTGGCGACTTCGGAGTGCCTTGGAAGACATCTTCCCACATGGCTCACATGACTTAGGATCGTGATCAGGACCGAGGCACCGGAGGCAGCAGTCATGTGTGTTGGTGAGAGACATCAATTTCTTACACCGATCACACTTCTTGAAACCGCTGGAAGCCATCAGGGAAAAAAAAGTGTCCCCGCGAGGTCAAAGGACCGGCCTTCCAGGGAAAAACTACGGCCACGGCAGAACTACCAGACAAACCTCCAGCAATTAACTCACCATCCCTCACAAAAGAACCAAATGCTCGCAACGGACCAGCAATCGAGCCTTTGAACTTTATGCTCCATCACTATGGAACTCTCTACCGAGTTGTCTCAGAAACAATGCCGATCTACCATCTTTCAGAAAACAGCTGAAAACCATCCTGTTCCAAGAATACCTCAACACGACCCCCACCAAAAAGCACACTAACCTCTGATCTCGTCCGCCATGAACCTCTGACTCAAAGCTACATTAACCTGTCTATGTCCAAAGTCTGTCCCATGTCCAAAGTCTGTCCTATGTCAAAATCATCAATGTTGCCTCCCCGGTGATGGCCCCGCCCTTACTTAATTTCCCCACCCTTTTATGTAACGCCGCTTTGACCCGGTGAAAAGCGGGATACAAATACAGCTAAATAAATAAATAAATTAAATAAATAAAAAGCAAAAAAGGGCGCAAACGCCAGCCACGAAGGGCAAAAACATGAAAAAGAAGAATCGGGCTCGATACCGGTGTACCGAACCCAGCGGGAGGGGAAACCGGCGTTGAACCGGGAGAAAAAACAGCGAGTATCGCCGAAAAAAATCAACTTTTATCTGGGATGACAGGACACACGTCCGATGGGCTTCTCGGAAAAAAAGAGACTGAGGTAAGATGGCACCTTTAGGCGGGAAGGGAACCGCGCATGCTTGTCTGCATTCCCAAAGGCTTTCATAGAAAGCTGGGGAAATGCTCCGCTGGGGCTTCATCGGCGCCGATGACACCATATGTGAGGACTGACTTCCTGCTTGGTCCTGGAGAAATTGGTGTTACATTGGCGATCCTCCAATCTTTAGGTATTACAGATGATTTTAATGATAGTTCACAGATTACTCCCTGCACACTGCTCACGATCGGGGTGATATTTCGGTGGCGGTAGCACTTGATCTGTCTGCCGCTTTTGACTTGGTCGACCACTCCCTTTTACTATCTCGCTTGCATGATATCGGCCTTCGCAGTACTGTGTTACGTTGGTTTCACTCTTTTCTCTACTCTCGTTCTGCTGCTGTTACCTCCTCCTCTCCGGCCCACTCCCCTTCTGAGCCCTTTTCACTAGTCTGCGGGGTCCCTCAAGGTTCTGTGTTAGCTCCTCTCCTTTTTAACATTTTTCTCACTCCACTCACATTACTTATTCAACAGTTTGGAATCACCGCCTTTTATTATGCCGACGACATTCTCCTTCTTCACCACACCTCCTATATCTCCCCCGACTTAGCCCCGCTGAATGCCTGCTTAGCTGCTGTCTCCGACTGGCTAACACAAAATTGTTTACACCTTAACCTTTCATAAACCATAGCTATCTGGTTCTCCTACGGTCACCCGCCCCCGCTCTTGGCCCCATCCTTTTGTAATACACCTGTCCCATTGGTTACTACTTTTCGTTATCGCGGGGTTCTTTTCGACTCAGATCTCTCCTTTTCTGCACACGTCTCCCATGTCTCTAAGCTTTCTTTTTTCCACCTTCGTCAGATTCGTGCCATTCGCCCCTTCCTCTCTCCCACTGCTTTAACCACTCTTCTCCTCACCCTTGTAATTTCTCGGGTTGATTTCTCCAACTCCATCTTCTCTGGCATTTCTAAATTACAGCTCTCACGACTACAACGCATTCAAAACACCGCCGCCCGTCTAGTTACCCACTCCTCCTCTAGGGACCATGTCACCCCCCTTCTTCTCCGACTTCACTGGCTCCCCGTCTTCTTCCGTATTCAATTCAAGCTTCTCATACTAGCCCACAAAGCACTGCATACTTCCACTCCTCAATACCTGGCCGACTTACTCCAATTTCACACTCCACGTCACACTCCTCGCTCATTCCACCTTAACAGGCTTGCACTACCATCCCCTTCACACGCTCATCTCCAGTCTACACGCTCCTCAGCCTTCTTCTTCGCAGGCCCTGCACTATGGAACTCCCTCCCCCCCCCTCTCCGCCTTGAGCCCCACTACCCTACCTTCAAACGCTCCCTTAAAACTTACCTGTTCTCCCTCGCCTTTGACCTTCCCCCCCCCTTAGCCCTGTCCCTCTTTCCCCTCCCTCTGCCCTACCTGCTCTTGTCTCTATCGCTTACTCTATTTGAATTGTAATTTCTTTTCCAGCTTCCGGCCTTGTGCCACTCTGTTTATATTTTTTATTGTGAACCGCTCTGCCTACTAATGAAGAGCGGTCAATCAAATAAATGAACATGAACATGAATAGCAGGTCTGCAATCTCATATTTCAGTTCTTTCAACACCCTTGGATGTATACCATTCGGTCCAGGTGATTTGCTACTCTTCAGTTTATCGAATAGTTGTAATACATCTTCCCAGTGTTCCCCAGTTCTTAACAAATCCAAAACCTTCATCCTTGCACCATCGTCTCATCCACGCATTGAGACTCCAGAGCTCTGCCTGCCTTTTGGGTCCTGTGTGTGGAACAGAAAAATGCTGTGCGGCTAATCTTCCACCAGCCTCGTCATGCCCATATTACTGCTCTTCTCAAGTCACTTCATTGTCTCCCTATCTGTTTCCACATACAGTTCAAACTTCTCCTGATGACCTATAAATGCATTCACTCTGCAGCTCCTCACTACCTTTCTTCTCTTCTCTCTCCTTATAATCCCCCCTTGGGAACTCCGCTCTTCTAGCAAACTGCTTCTATTTGTGCCCTTCTCTTCTATTACTAACTCCAGACTTTGCTCCTTTCACCTTGCTGCACCTTACACCTGGAACAAACTACCTGTGTCTGTACGCCAGGCACCTTCTCTGACCCTCTTCAAATCCAAGCTGAAAACTCACCTCTTCACTGCTGCTTTTGGATCTTGACTCACCTGATCTCCTTTTTCTTTTCCTTTCCCCCTTGTTTTATCCCTGCCTACACCTGTGTTTGTCTTGACTAGATTATAAGCTCTGATGAGCTGGGACTGTCTCCTACATGTCTGTGCAGCGCTGCGTACGACTTGTAGCGCTATACAAATGCTCAGTAGTAGTAGTAGTAGTAGGGTTGTAGCAAGATGGAACTTGGGGTAGTTAATGATGAATCCCAGGTGCTGCAGCAGGAGGGTTGTATGCTCTGCAGCCTGCCTGACCTCTTAGGCCGTACCACCTCTGATTAGCCAGTCGTCCAGGTAAGGGAAGACAAAAGCCCCTTGAATATGCAAGTGAGCGGCTACCACTGCCAACCACTTGGTAAAGACCCTTGGGGATGAGGCCAGGCCAAAGGGCAGCACTCTATACTGGTAGTGCTCTCCTCCCACCATGAACCACAGGTACTACCTGTGGGAGGGGTGGATCAGGATGTGAGTGTGAGTGTATGTATCCTGTAGGTCCAAGGAGCACAGCCAATCTCCCTGTTAGAGGTAGGGCAGCAGTGTTCCAAGGGAGAGCATCTCAAACTTCTCCCTCACCAGAAACATGTTCAGATTTCACAGCTCTAGTATGAGCCCGAGGCCCACTGTTCTTTTGGGGACAAGGAAATACTTTGAGCAGAAGCCCTTCTCCACAGATGCCTGGGTGCAGGCTCCACAGCCTTGTCCCTGAGCAGTCCTGTGAGCTCTGAGAACAGAAGGGTCTGGTGAAGGAGAGGTCGCACTGGCTCTCCTGGAAAGAACCTGGATGGTGCTTGTTGGAAGTAGAGGAGATATTCTTCCTTTACCACCTTAAGCATCCATCGGTCTGAGGTGACCTTGGCCCCCTTTTGGGCAAAGAGTGCCAGGCGACCCCCTGTGGGCTGGTGAGGATCTCCCAGGGGAGAGGAAGTCCTGTCCTGGGAGTGTAATGACAAATGATTGACTAATGCAGGAGAAGTGGATAATACTTCAAGCACAATATGCATGAAAACAATACTGCATGAGGAATAATACCGTGAATACACTCAAGCAATAAAAGAAGTCAAAATAAAATGACATTGATACAGTCAAGTCAAATCAAGTAAGATAAGACATGTTAATCTCAAACGGAAGAGTATATATATAGTATCCAAACCAAAAAGGCATATCAGTAATGCAATATGTGTTAGTGTAACACCAAGGTGAACACTCAAAAGTAATGAGAAGCAATGTGTAACTGTGTTAGTAAAATAAACACATGCTAGCTATGAAAAAAAAACACAACTCAATCAAGAGCAATGGATAACTTTCAAAGAAAATGGTGACACTCATTCAAAAGTGTGACGTTCCAGCAAATCCTGCAGACGCATGGTAGGCAGCAGAGGTGCAGGATGCATAGAGCGACGAAGAGCATGAATCTGTCTCTGTTGATACAAAGAGATAAGAAACTGGAGCACCAACAGAAAGAAAAGACCAGGCACAATGACATGTGACATAAAATCAGTTTGTAAAATGTCCACATCTCGTGAATCAAAGTTATAATCAGCAATGGCAAGGGCGGCCTGGTCAATGGACAGTTCAACTGTGTGAGAGTCCTTATAGTCCAAAAGATAGGTCAAGGCTGCAGTGAAGTCAATCTCATGACCTCGAAACACATCCAATATCTGGAGCTCTGTCGAAACAGGGTCAGCATCTAGATAAAACAAGGAAACTCCACCAACATTAACAATGGAGTTCTTGGGAACATCAATCAAGCAAACATTGTAGGGTAGAGGAACTCTATTATGAATGTCATGTTTATTCATGGTGACCAGGAGTTCACTCAAAGGGGTACTAACCAGCCAAACATTGTTGACAACAGCAACTTTCGTCTCCGAAAAGTCATCGAACTGGGTCATGGTAACTTTACATTGTTCTTTCACATTTTCAGCAGACAACCCACAAAGAGCCGTAGAAGTGTCCTTCAGGAAAGGTTTACCAGGACACAACCAATGAATGTCTTTAGAGCGTTGGCACATGCCGAGATTAGGCACCACGTATATTAGCGATGCGTGCAACAGACGACTCAAAATGTTTCTGTAAAACATGTCGGGGATCTAGGGACACAAAAACTTTGTGTGTGACAGTCTGGGACTGTGTAATCAGGAAACCAGGTGCATCCTGTAGCACGACACCAGAAAGAGGGCCAGGTTCAATCAATCTGGCCACCTCGGATCCCGCTAGCATCAAGATCAGGAACAGGACCTTCAAAGTCCGGGACTCCATCTGAAAAAGAAAACAAACAGGCTATCCTGCCTCAAGGTTAGTATCACTCACTTCATCAAGAGGTTCTTCAGGAAGGAACTTACCGGGATGACACGGTCTAAGCTGATTAATGTGGACCCATTTAAGGGAGCCTTCCCTCTCAGTACCTGACTTCATCCGAATTTGATAAGCAACAGGGGAGGCTTTATCCACAATAGGAAATGGACCGTTCCAGTTAGCTAGAAATTTACAGTCTTTGACCTTATTCTTACCAAAATTGTAGTAGAATACCTTATCGCCAATCTGGTATTCTTTAGAGGTAGTCCTCAAATCATAGTAGGCCTTCCTACCCCTAGCAGCAGTGTCCAAATTCTTTTGGGCAAAGGCAAAGGCACTTTGCAAGTGTTGTCTTAAATGGGCAACATATTCATGAGCAGTTGTAGCAGCAGCGAGATTCACATCATTAGTCCTGTAAAGAAGATGAAGGGGTAAAACCATGTCCCTACCTGTCATCATCTCAAAAGGGGACACACCAGTAGCACGATGACGCATGGCTCTGATAGCCATCAGGACCAAGGGCAGTTTGATGTCCCAGTCCTTCCCAGAGGAAGAAACATACTTTTTCAAGATACTGATGATAGTTTTGTTTGCTCTCTCCACTTGTCCAGAGGATTGTGGACGATAAGCAATGTGGACTTTGGCCTTCACACCTAGTACCTTCCACAGATGCTTAATGACTTGTCCCGTGAAGTGGGAACCCTGGTCGGATTCCACTCGCATGGGGAGGCCCCACCTGCTGAAAACATGGTTTAACAACAAGGTGGCCGTGGTCTCGGCGGTACAGTTGGGTGCTGGGATGCACTCGACCCACTTAGTAAATAAGCAGGTAACTGTCAACATATATTTGTTGCCTCGAGAGGATCGGGGCACGGGGCCGATCCAATCAATCTGGAGATCAGACCAAGGCATGGTCAGACCTCTGTTTCTCAAAGGGGTTCTATGAGAAGGAGCTGCAGGTTGAAATCTGCAACAGGTCAGACAACCTTTAGTATACAATTGGACATCTTGGGGCCAGTAGGCCACTTGTTTCAACGTTTCATAGGTTATTCGGTCACCTCTATGACCGGCACAAGGTTCATCATGAGCGTGCTGTAACATAACTCCACGGAAGGCCCGAGGTACCACCCATTGCACAATACCATGCTTACTCGTCCGTATCAACAGATCTTTCTGGAGATGGAACATGTCCTTGGAGATGTAGAGGATCCTCAGTTCCTCATCGTCCTGACAATCCTCCAGAGTTAATGGGTGTTCCTGGAGGTTCTGCAGAAAAAGGTAGAAACGTCCAAGAGTAGGATCTTGCTTCTGGGCTTGCACGAGGTCGAGATCTGTGCTCTCGCCACACCATTGAACCACAGGGGGCATGGTGGATAATTGAGCTTGTTGCTGGGTAACCGCCGTCACAATTTGAAGCCCATTGGTCTCGGGAGCCTCCAACTGCCAGAGGTCTCCAGAGACAGCACCCTCCTTGGCAAGCTGATCAGCTAGATCATTACCAATCTTGTCAGGATTATCAACACGGGAGTGACCTTTCACTTTCTTCCAGTAGATGGTCATGTCATTTTCATGAGCTACCTTGTCCAAGGTCAGAATCAATCCGGCATGTTTGACAGGTTTCCCTTTGGAATTCAGCATATTGTTAGATTTCCAAATAGGTAAGTGGGAAACAAAATTCTGTCGGACGTAGTCTGAATCAGTACAGATGGTTAGGGTGTGAACCCCTCCCTGCACAGCGGACTGGAGAGCTGTCAGGGCTGCAGCTAGCTCTGCATACTGATTAGTCTTGGTACCCAGACGGTACCTGAAGGGTTCACAAGGGTGGTTCTGGTTCCAAACCACACCTATACCTGCTACCAGTTCATGGTCAGGCTCTCGACGGTAAGCACAACCGTCCACATACACCTTGGGGTAGCCTTTACAGAGGTTCTCATCGTAAGGCCGATGACGAGAAGGCTCAGGCGTACAGGACTCCATATCGGTGCCTAAATTACCCACTAAAGGTTCTCTGGCAGTGCAATCGTGCAATTCAGCCAGGCCCTGTGCGGCGGCATCCTTGCGGTTTTGAGCATACCTTACCTCTAGGGGCCAGCCCTGAAGTGCTAAGGTCCAGGAGACAATGCGACTGTTTGACACTTGTCCCGATTTAATCCGATCACTGCCTAGGAACTTGATGGGTTGGTGATGAGTCTCAACAACCAGCCTCTCACCTTGGATATAACTGCGGAAATATTGGAAGGCCCAGACTGTGGACAACAAGGATTTCTCACAGTCAGAGTATTTCCTCTCCACTTCCGTTAAAGCTTTGCTGGCATAGGCAATAACTTTCCTATCTGTGTCATGCATCTGGTACAGAACAGCACTCATAGAGTGATCAGTGAAACCTAGTTCCACGAAGAATTCTCTGCCACTCTCTGGATAGGCAAGACAGGGAGCTCGACTCAAAGCTGCCTTCAACTCTTCTAGAGCTGCCTCTTGGTCGGGATTCCATGCCCAAGGTTCATCTCTTTTGAGGAGTTTGACCAGGGGTCGGGAAATCTCCGCATATTGATCCACAAATTGGCGGGAATAATTGCAAATGCCCAAGAATGAGCGCAGCTCACTCACATTGGTCGGACGTTTGAGTTGTTGCAAGGCCGCAATTCTCTTCCTTTGAGGCCGCAGTCCCTCAGCAGAAACTTCGTAACCCAAATAATTGAGGGATTTCCGGCACCATTGGCCCTTTGACAAGGACAGCTTTGCTCCCGCAGCTTTCAGCTGCTGGAAAACATGCTCTATTTCTTGCAAATGGTCAGTGAAACTGGTGTTCTTCACCAGAATGTCGTCTACATAGACGAGGGTGCCTCTAGTCTCAGCATCAGGCAAAGCCTTATACAGGAAAATATTGAAGTCTGCTGGGGCATTCAAATAACGAAACGGTGTCCGATTCCAAGTATATTGTCACCTACCGAAGGTAAAAGCCAGCTTATGCTGATCTTCTGGATGGACAGGTATAGTCCAAAATCCTGAGGCCAGATCCAGGCTTGTAAAGTACCTTGCACCCTTGATGGTGGCTAAGTTCTGTTCCAGATGTGCCATAGACCATCTGGATAGAGGTACCTTTTTATTAAGCTGGTGATAGTCCAAAGCTAAGCGCCAGCTAGAATCCTTCTTGATGACAGGCCACAGTGGGGCATTGTAAGTACTGTTGCATTGACGTATAATTCCCTTTTGTTCCAGGGAATTAATGATTTCCTGAACGGATTCATAGGAGGCCAATGGGATTTTATACTGCCTCACAAAGACAGGTTTACTGTTTGGATCCGTAGGAATACGGGTGACATGTAGGTCGGTGAGACCACAGTCATAGGTGTCAGTGGCAAACAGGTCCTTGTGACGGTACAGCAGTTCTTTTAATTGGGCCTTTTCTGACTCATCAGTGCAGGCATCTGCTTCAGCAAGTTTTCCCGCAACCATTTCATCAAATCCCAGAACAGGTTTGTTTGAGGGTATTTCAACCTTCTCCTCAATCTCATCTTGGAGAGAGGAGACCTGGATGGCTTGGACAGCATGGGGCTCCCCCCCCCCTGGTGGGTGAGGGAACAAACAGCCTCATCGAGTTTACTTGACAAAATCAGATGGTCAGACTCGAGGACCACCTGAGAGGTCACAGCACTATGTGGCCAGACAAACTGTAAGGTGAGGAGGCCTCGGGGTGAGGATCGTACACACGCAGGGGTTCCCCCCTTCACAGATGTTCCAGGAAACAGGGGCTTCCCCAATAATCTGGAGACTCAATTCCACACTCGGGAACGATTCTCCCACTAGGAATCCCAGAGGTTCGCCTTTCACAAGGTGAATGTGATCTGGGTTTGGATTGGTGAGCAATAAGTGTAAGGAGGGAGCTGTGGCCTCCATGCAGGGTATGGGACCCATGGCTAGGCCCAGCTCCTCAAAACGGGAATTTGGACTGAAGAAGACCAAGTTGTCTGAGACCACATGTCCTCGGGTCACCTGTATCGGCAGGGGACAATCCTGTACCCTCCCAGGTATGTGGGTGTCTTCTGCACTGACCACTTCACAGACTTGAGGAATAGTCTGACCAGCCCGTAGGGATGGGCGGGCACCAGAGAAATCCACTGGATCTCCTTCCATCCTACTCCAGAGGATGTTGTTCACGAAATCCACATAAGTTCCCAGTCGAACAAGGCAATCTGAGCCTAAGGAGAGGGGCACCTCAAGTCCTCTGATGATGGAGAAGGTGTGCCGAAAACCTTTGACCCCAACTTGCAAGGGGAGATTGCAGTAGCCCATTAATGTCTTGAGCCCTTCCCCAGGCACTTGGAACGAAGTCTTCGCTCCCATTACCCAATCAAGGGTAAGCTGTTGTTTGAGCCGATAGAAAAGCGTCTCACTGATGAGGGAGTGGTCACAGTGGGGTAATAGGTAGGCCCTTTCCTTTTGGGACATGCCCACCTGCACATATATAAAGGGACCTTTCTCAGCCGAGAATATGTCCGTCAGTCTCCTAGGGTGATCTAGGCAGGGATGGGATGGAGGAGGGGTTTGCACCTCACAACCTTCCACAGGTTCCTTCAGGAAAATCTGCAGGCAGTCAGTATCAAGGACAATGTTAGCTACTGAACCCACTGCAATGGAAACCACGTCGCTGATGCCCTGATCCTCATCTCCAGCCCTTTCATACTGGAGCTGAAGGATTTGGGGATCAGCTGACCTCTGGAAATTAATCCTGATGGACTTGTTTGTGCGTTCCACCGAACAAGGACCACTGACTCTGCTGTCATGTTTTACCCTAGCATAAGGTATGGGATGCGTGACCTGTGTCCAGATCACTTCCTGGACGTAGTCCAGAATGGGGCGTAACCGTTTCAGGAGCTCATTGCCAATCAAGAATTCTTCCCCAGGGCACTTAGTAATGATGACAGGATGTTTCACCTGTAATTTTCCAATTTGGAGGTTAAGCCAGACCTGTTCCATGGACTCTATGGGGTGATTCCCATAAGCTGCGAGTGACAAATCACTGGGTGTGACATGTAGGGTCCTCTGACTCCCCAAGGAAGCAGTGAGTCTATCAAAGAGACTCGAGGTAATCAGGGTAGCCTCAGAGGCGGAATCTATCAGGCCCTCACAGAGAAAAGCCTGCTGAATTGTAACAGGAACAGTGTACCTCTGTCCTTTTGGCTTGAGTTTACCCAGAAAGTACTTGTGCTTCCTGATGGTGTCGAAGGCTGGACCCTCGCTGTCCATTGCGGGACTGTCACTCTGTGTCCATGGGGTGGCATCTATCTGAACTGGCTGCACCTGTGCAATAGTGACCTGTGGGACAGAAACAAAGTCGGTTAGTCATTCAGTCGCATTAGAAGGGGAAGAGGAGTCAACCAGTTCCTCCTCTGGCTTCTGAGGCTTTGCTCGTGGCTTAGGTGGCGCACTACTAGCAGAAGCCTCCTGTGAGGAGCTGAATGCAATGGTAGCCTTCATCATATCTGTCAACTCGCTTATTCTCTTCTCCAGCTCCTGGAATTTGTCAAAACCGGGCTTTCTCTTCCAGTTCCAGTTCTGCGGAGTGAAACGCTGATTCCCAGAGCGCTGCTTAGACCCAGATGACTGGTTGTTCTGGGGTGGCCTGGGAGGATTCTGGGGAGCAGAAGGAGAAGAGTTATTTTCTAACGAAAGGGTAGATTTTACAGCACTAACACACTGTTTTGGCTCTCTGACTTTGCTTGGAGCCCGGACTGTGCTGCCAGTATTGGTTGCTCTCATGGTAGGAACAGCTTCCCAAATCCACTCAGCATGTTCTATCACACGTGACAGGGGTTCGTGATGCTTGTCAGACATATAAGGCTTAATAGATGGAAGGAGCAACTGACAGAAAAGATTACGAAACTCCTGATGGTGTTCTATTGTTTCCCAAGAAGGGTCACTCTGGAAGAAGGTCTGCCTAAGTCTGTAAACAAACTCTCGGGGTGTTTCATTTTCCCTATGAGTCATACTAAATGCTGCCTGCTTTGCAGCAATATCATCAGGGTATGGCCCATGTTTCTTTAGGGCCTGTTCAAAGATGACAATGTCCTTCTTTTCATCGTTTGCCATGGCCCGAATAAATTGCTGACAAGGTACATCAAAGGACCATGGAAGATACAGAACCATGTCCTCCCCCCTGGTAATGTTCAGTGCCCGAAAGGCATCTTTGACTGCAGCTAAATGTTCATTTATGGTGGCATGACCAGTTTTCTCAAAAGGGGTGACCATGCTCCGCAAGGTCTTGATAATTTGTAATTGTGCGACAGAAGCACCTTCATTTGTGTGTTTTCCTTGCAGGACACGGGAGCATAGAGGATTTTGCGTCCCTTCAGCTCCCTCTGGTGGTCGCTGCACTGGTACAGTTTTCCATCACTAGGGAGACTTCCCACCCCCCCCTCCACCGCTCCCTGTATGGGGAGGGGGTCGAGAGTAGGGTGTTTCACTCCGCCCTGTTTCTCTCCTGTGCTCATGCGCTGATGGGAGATAACTGACTCTGTTCTGGAAAAGCTGCCTTTCTACACTGGACAGGGTTTCCAGTGGCAAACTGCTGTCATCTACCCTCTGGTACTTCGAGAAGCCTAGAGGGATCAAATTATCCCTGTACTCTGTCTCGTTATTATGAGAGGTGGACACACAAGCCAATTCAAAACAGTCAGCTCTTAATTGCTGGATTTCTAGGTTAACTCTCTGCATTTCCTGCCCACATTCCTGACGTGCAGCAGCTAACTCTCTTTGCAGATCGGCTGTACGCCGTCTCGCTGCACTTAGAGCAGCCTCTGTCTCATTTAACTCAGCCATCAAAGCACTCTCTCGCTGCTCACAAAGAGCAGCGTCTGCTTTTAACCTCTTGGTCTGGGCGGCTAGTTCAGTTCTACAAACTGTCAGAAACTGCAATTCCTTTTGATCCTGTTCACCCCGCATTTTAAGAGCAGAAACCTGAGCCACTAACTCTTGGCATCGCAGACACCACAGGCTAGTAGTACCTGGGGAAAAGAGGCTACTGCTAGCCCGTCTGGTCACCTCAGCCTGAAGTTCGTCAACTTGATGACGTAATTCAGCACTCTGCTTTTCACACTGTTTTGCTGTATCCTTGGCACACTGTAGCTGACTGTGAGCTGTCCTTAAATCAGACTCTAGCGATTCAGATTTAGTTTGCAGGTGACATAATGCCTTCTGCAGTTTGTCAGTAAAAATATGCAGCACACAGGCATGCTCGGCTACCATATCCACCGGTAATTTAGCCTTATGAGCAAGAAGCCGGTCTAGGAACTCACTGAAAAAGCTATCAGCCCTAACAAGCTCTTGCGTATCTGTTGTAAGGCACTTAGAAATTCTTTCAATGTGGTCGGCAGTGGTATCTTTCGACCAACATAGGGAAGCTAATTTCTGGAATGCCAAGTCAACCTTATCTGCGTGAGCCATCGTAAATCAATAGCTGAGACTGTCTGTAAAAACAAACACAGGGCACTGCTAGAATTACTCTAATGCAGAGATCCTGTAATGTGGGTTCCAAAGCCGTCTCAACAGACAATGCTCTCTCGCCACAAACCTCAGCATAAACAGCTGCTTTGACCACAATAGGACAATTCAGAAATATTACACAAATTCTGAGAGGCGTAGCACATTCAGAAATACTCATCCCTTGGACGAGACCACCATTATTATGTAGGGTATATTCGTAGCACAAAAATAAGTTAGACTCTCTGTTGTCTAGGGGAAATAGCTACTAATTCCCAGCCCAAAGTTCGGTGAGTTATTCTGGCAATGAGCCACGAAAGAAGTCTGGTCTGCAGATATACATTAGACTTTATTATAGGCAACCAGGTAGAAAAATATACACACACACATATAGCTAATTAGAAACATGAGGTAGAAATTTGTTATAGTACAGATGTACACTTGGACAACGTAATAAATCACTGATTAGTAACCAGACGTCACTGATTCGCTCTGCACTGAGGAAAAGAAAGAAATATATTGCTATCCCCTTGCCCAAGCCGGAGGAGGAGAGATAAGTCAGTACCTTAGTTCCATCGGGCACGCAGGAACAGCTTCGCAGTCCAAGGAGGCAGCTCCTAGCTGATGCGGACTCTAGCCTCGTCAGGCGAGCCGCAGTAAGTCCGAACCGGAGGTATCTGTGAAAGTCTTATCTCAGACCTGTGGAGGACGGCCTAGCCCACACTTAGTGGCCGTCTTGCGGAAGGGTCAGGTCGCAGGAATCAGGTACGCAGTGCACAGCAGAGAGGAACCAGTGCAGGAGTCTGTATGAACAGGTGGGAAAAGCCCCCAACTCTCTCTTACTACTACTAACGTTTCCAGCGCAGATTGCATTATTCTGTGTAAGAATCCTCCGTCATAGGTCCGATGATTGGTTGGCACCAGGCAGTCTGAGGTGTTCTCAGCGAATCAGGAGGTAGATGATGAGCAGCTTCTTGCAAACAAAGGAGCCATGGTAAGAAATCAGACAGAAGCAACAGTATGTAACTTCTGGGCATGTACCAGTGTCCAAGGCCAGCCACGGACAATAGCTTCTGTATGCACACTTAGAAACGCTGATCCAGCAGTTGCTTAGGTCGTTTGTAGCTGAACACAGCAAAAGTGAAGTGAAGAATCCATCTTGTCTGTGCAGGTTGGTTCAGGCCTGAGTTGCTGAGCAGGCCGGAGATTTGCATGTAGAATTGCAGGGGTACCAGCCCTACAGGAGTCAAAAGCTCCCCCCTTGTTGGGCTGGAACCAGTGCTTGGGGCTTCTGAGCTTTAGGCTTCTGAGCTCCTTGGTCCTGCCTTTTGGAGTGAGAACCCTATTGCTGGCCCGAGAAGGGCTGGTATCGGTGACTCTGCTGAAAATGCCCCTTTTTCCCAGGGAATAGAGGCCTTTTCCCCCCCGAGGGTTTTTTGTGGAAGAAAGATTAGAGCCTCTGACGAGTCACCACTTTGGTCTTTATCTTGGTCGCCTTGTCGGCCATGGGTTAGCTGAACAAGTTCTCACCAATGCAGGGAACATCGAGCAGCTTGTCCTGGATCCACTGCTCAAGGACTGTAGCCAGGCAAACAGAAAGCCTGCCTTGGAGGGGGTGGAAGTGACTACTCAAAGAAAGCACCAAAAGCATGCAGGGCCGGAGGCTTTGGTTAAAACACTGCACTGCAGGTCCCGGAGAGGGGCAGAAGCGGCAGCAATGGGCTGCCCACGAAACATTGGCACTCTAAGCGACTACCTAAAGCACAGTTACTTACCGGTAACAGGTGATCTCTGGGAACAGCAGGAATAAGTCTTCACATATGGGTATCGTCGGTACCGACGGAGCCTGCGCGGGAACGCTCCCCAGCGTCCAGTAAGAAAGCTTTTGGGAGCATCCCACAGCGCCTGCGCGCTGCCTTCCCGCCTTTCGCAACCGCCTCTCTCCATTTCGAGTTTTAAAGCTGAGACAAAGAGAGAGAGAGTAAAGGAAAGATAGATAGAGAGATACAACTCCTAGGGGAGGTGGGTGGGTTGTGAAGACTTATTCCTGCTGTTACCAGAGATCACCTGTTACAGGTAAGTAACTGTACTATCTCCAGGAACATGCAGGAATGAGTCTTCACATATGGGGACTCCCTAGCTGCAGATGCCAGTGGAAGACCCCAGGGTTGTGTGTCCTTGGAAAGGACTCTACCTCCTCCCATGGATCTCTGCCATCCAACCAGGGTAGGTGGGTAGGAGTTGATTAGGAATGGAACAGGTGTTTGAGAACAGCCTGACCAAACAAGGCATCACGGCGGGAGTCCTTGTCCAAGCAGTAATGGGCTGTGAAAGTATGAACCGAGGCCCAGGTGGCTGCTCGACAGATTTGGTCGATGGACACAGAGTTTAGATGAGCCATTGAGGCTGCCATGGCTCTCACATTGTGAGCTGTGACATGGCCCTCCAGAGAAAGGTTTCTACTCTGGTAGGCGAAAGAAATACACTGAGCAATCCAGTTGGACAGTGTTCTCTTAGAGACTGGAAGTCCTAAATGAGAAGGATCAAAAGCAACAAAGAGTTGAGAAGACTTTCTATGTTGCTGTGTTCTTTGTAAGTAAAAAGCAAAAGCTCTCTTACAATCCAAGGTATGAAGATTCCTCTCTGCATTTGATGCATGAGGTCCTGGAAAAAAGACAGGTAAATATACCTCTTGGTTCAGATGAAAAGGCGAGACCACTTTAGGCATAAAGTGTGGATTAGTCCTGAGGACTACCTTATCATGATGGAACCTTGTATAAGGTGGATTAGCCACCAAAGCTTGCAACTCACTGATGCGGCGTGCTGAGGTGACTGCAATGAGAAAAATAACCTTCCAAGAAAGAAATTTCAAGGAGGTGGTGGCTAAAGGTTCAAAGGGTGGCTTCATGAGCTGGCCAAGAACCAGGTTTAAGTCCCATGCCACTGGAGGTGGTCTAATGGGAGGTTTAGTTAAAAGAAGGCCTCTCATGAATCTTGCTATAAGAGGATGAGAGGAAATAGGTTGTCCATTAAGAGGCTTGAGGGACTCTGCAATAGCACTCAAATGGACTCTTACTGAATTTGTTTTCAGACCTGCATGGGATAGATGCAGGAGATACTCTAGTAGAGAATTCAGAGGTATTGCAAGAGGGTTTAGACCCTTCTCTGAACACCAAATGGTAAATCTTTTCCATTTGAAAGCATAGGAACGTCTAGTAGAAGGCTTTCTAGAGGCATGAATAACATCTCTGACTTGCTGAGAGAGACGAAAATCTTGAAGGTCTAGGCCCTCAGCAACCAAGCCCTGAGATGGAGCGACTGGGGGTTTGGGTGCCACAAAGTTCCCTCTTCCTGGGACAGAAGGTCTGGTGCAGAGCCCAAGTCCAGGGAAGGAGCTTGAGAGAGATGCAGAAGTAGAGGGTATCACACTTGGCGTGGCCAGTGTGGTGCTATGAGGATCATGGTCAATTGATCTCTCTGAAGCTTGAATAGTGTCTTGGGAATTAGGGGAATTGGTGGAAAGGCATAAAGGAAGTCTTGACCCCAGTGAAGGAGGAAGGCGTCCTTGGCCTGAACTCCCTGACATGGAATTCTGGAACAGAACCGGGGAAGTTTGGCATTCCACGGACTTGCAAAGAGGTCTATGTCCGGGGTTCCCCAAATTCGAAAGATCCTGGCTACCTGGTCCATGTGGAGGGACCACTCGTGTGGAAGCAGAACTCGACTGAGTCTGTCCGCCCAAGAGTTTTGAATGCCTGGAAGATATACTGCCAGAAGATGGATGTGATGCTCTCTGGCGAAGGCCCACAGTCGCAAAGCTTCCTTGCAAAGCGACAGAGAGCCAGTCTCGCCCTGCTTGTTTACATAGAATATGGCTACTTGGTTGTCCGTATGGATGAGGACTGTCCTGTAGCTGAGCAGGGAATGGAACACTCTGAGAGCTAAGAATATTGCTCTGAGTTCCAAGAGATTGATATGCAGAGAAGTCTCCTGTGGATACCAGATGCCCTGGGTGGAGAGATCCTGCAGATGAGCTCCCCAACCCATTGGAGAAGCATCTGTTGTTAGAGTTGCTTGGGGTAGTGACTGCTGAAAAGGGGACCCCAGCAACAGATTTGGAGGGGATGTCCACCACTGGAGAGACCAAAATAGGCGACTGGAGTTTGCTATTTTGTCTGACAGGCAACCTGATGCCTGAGTCCATTGGGTGGACAAAGTCCATTGAGCTGCCCTCGTGTGAAGGCGAGCATATGGAACCACATGCACGGTGGATGCCATGTGGCCTAGTAGTTGTAACATCTCTCGAGCAGTTAAATGGGACTTTAACGGTATCTGGGAGGCTAACTGCACCAAGCGTAGGCAACGGGCCTGAGGAAGATAGGCCCTTGCAGTTGTGGTATCCAGCAAGGCCCCTATAAACTCCAGGGACTGAGTAGGGGTGAGATGGGATTATGGGATGTTTATTACCAGTCCCAAATACTGAAGGACACGCATTGTGCAGGTTAGAGAAATCTGGGCCTCTGACTGGGATGGAGCTCGAATGAGCCAGTCGTCCAGATATGGGAAAACGAATATTCCTAGAGTGCGTAGAAATGCAGCTACTACTGCCATGCATTTCGTGAACACCCTTGGTGCACAGGCCAGACCGAAAGGAAGCACCCTGTATTGGTAGTGCTTTCCTTGAAAAAGGAACCGAAGGAACCTTCTGTGTGTTGGATGGATGAGGACATGGGTGTACGCATCCTTGAGATCTAGAGAACAAAGCCAATCCTGACTCTGAAGGTATGGCAGCAGAGTACTGAGAGAAATCATCTTGAATTTCTCTTTGAATAGAAACTTGTTCAATTCTCTGAGATCTAATATGGGTCTGTAGCCCCCTGTTTTCTTTGGAATAAGAAAATAAGGGGAATAGAACCCTGAGCCCTGTTGAAGAAGGGGTACTTCTTCTATTGCCCCTTGGGCAAGAAGGGTAGCAATCTCCTGACCCAGAAGGTTGAGGAGAGATGTTGGAGAATTGAACTGTCTCACCATGGTGTGGGGAGGAAGGTTTAAGAAATGAAGCTTGTACCCTTCCCTTATAATGGAGAGGGTCCATTGCTCTGCTGTGATTTGCTCCCATCTGGAAGCAAAGTAAGCCATCCTTCCTGAAATGGTGAGGGGCTCTGGTTCTTCCAGAGCCAGAAAGGCTAAGTTCTCTAGTTGCAAGTCAAAGGCCCTGAGGAGGCTGAGGCTGCTGAGCCGTGGGAGGCCTGGCAGCCTTTGACTTGGCCTGTTTAGGTGGTTGCTGACGCTTTGCAGCAAAACGACCTGCAGAAGATGCCTGCTGACCATAAGCAGGATAGTATCTTCCCTTTTTAGAAAAGGCTGTCTTTTTGAACAATCTTTTCTTAGCAGGAGCAGAGGTAGACTTTGAAAGTCGATCCAAAGCAGAGTTCTCAGCATCCATCTGAGTGGCCTTTGCTTTCCAATCCCTGCCAAAAAGGTTTTCACCTGTGCAAGGAAGATTTCCCAGTTCATCTTGGACCCAAAGTTCCAAATCAGAGGCTTGTAACCAAGCAATTCTACGTGCACCTATGGCAATAGCAGAGGCTCTGCTTACACACTCAAAAGAGTCAAAGGCTGCACGGTAGGAAAATTTGGAAACTTCTTGGGCATGTTTAAGCCAAGTGAGAAATTCCTGCCTTTTATCTTCTGAAATAAAAGGGGCTAAAGTCTGCAGATGGTCTGTGACTTCTTTTAGAAACATCCCCATATAGAGACTATAGGAGTTGATTCTGGCAGCAAGCATATTGGCTTGAAAAACCCTTTGGCCAAAGGCATCAAGGGTCCTGCATTCACGTCCTGGAGGATTAGATGAGTGTCTCTTTGCACTCTTTATTTTCCTCATGGCAGACTCTACCACAATAGAGTGGTGAGGAAGCTGAGACTTATGAAAGCCAGGACAAGGAGGGACACTTTGGTATTAGGCGGTATATCAAGCACACTGAATAAAGATAAAGATAAAGATGGTGTCTAATCTATGAGAATGAGGAGAGGTAGTAAGAGGAGTCTCCCACATGCTCAACATGAGATCATAGAGAATCTCATGAATAGGTAAAGTAGCTGCTTCTTTGGGAGCCTTAGGATATTGCAAAATATCTAGTTGCTTGGCTCTAGGCTCTGACTCAGGGGCCACTGTAATGGAGAGGTCCCTAGCCACTTCCCTAATGAAGTCCTGAAAAGACAAGTGTTCTGGAGGAGGCATTCTTCATTTTGGAGAATCAGACTCCTGAGGAAGAAGTACCGGTGCCTCGATAGAAGCCTCCGACTCATCAGAGTCTTCGGAGGAATCGAAGTATCGCCCATCCGGATGCTCCTGTAAAGCCCGATATGCGTACCGAGTGGGATCGACATCGGGAGTAAGCGGTACCAGTTCGGTACCGATGGGCGTCATCGGACAGGGTACCGCTGCAGTCAACATCGAAGCCGATGTCGATGCAATCGGTACCGGCACCGGGAACGGTGCCGGAGTCGGTACCGGCAACGGAGATTGTTGCGGTACCGAAGGCGTCGAAGCCTGCATAAACGCCGTTAGGGTGCGCTGCATGGACAGAATCTTCTGATCCATCGACGCCACCAGAGTCTGGATGTCGGTACCAGTGGAGGCCACCGGTACCCCAGAACACGGCAACAGGTGATCGGTCGGTCGAGGCCGAGCCATCGATGTCAACCTGTGACCCCATAGACAATGCTTTGGAAGCCGGAACTTCCCGCCGGGGTAATTTTGCCGGTGCGGAATCCTCGAGGACAAGCCCAGAGGCATCTCGATGCTTAGAGGGAGATTTGCCCTTCGAGGACCGGCTAGATTTATGTTTGGTTACCTGAGATCCATGGGAGAAAGAAGAAGCCCTGGAAGACGTCGATGCCACCGAGGCTGCATCAGAGGGAAACAGGGTACTGAGCTTGGCTGCTTGGTTCTGCCGACCTTTTTTAGACATCATGGTACAGGACACACAATCCGTGATGGAATGGTCAGGCCCCAAACATTTTAGACACCAGTCATGGGTGTCGGTGACAGAAATAGTACCGCCACACTTCGTGCACTTTTTGAACCCAGAAGCGGGCTTCTCCATGAGGAGAAAAAATGTTCAGGCCTAAGGCCCAAACCGAAAATGCACAGTTGAAGAAAGAAAAGGGTTTTTTTGTTTGTTTTTTTTATAAGAAAGAAAAGAAAAGACCGGCGGTACCGGTCTGACATCAAAGAAGGCAGACACGACACAGAAAAATAAAGAAAAAAATAAAGAATTCTTCTGCGGTGACAGGAACACGATCTGCTGGCTCCACGGAAAAGAAGAACTGGAGAGAGGCGGTTGGGAAAGGCGGGAAGGCAGCGCGCAGGCGCTGTGGGATGCTCCCCCAAAAGCTTTCTTACTGGACGCTGGGGAGCGTTCCTGCGCAGGCTCCGTCGGTACCGATACCCACTGGCATCTGCAGCTAGGGAGTCCCCATATGTGAAGAGTCATTCCTGCATGTTCCTGGAGATAGCACAGTTACTTACCTGTAACAGGTGATCTCTGGTAACAGCAGGAATAAGTCTTCACAACCCACCCACCTCCCCTAGGAGTTGTATCTCTCTATCTATCTTTCCTTTACTCTCTCTCTCTTTGTCTCAGCTTTAAAACTCGAACTGGAGAGAGGCGGTTGCGAAAGGCGGGAAGGCAGCGCGCAGGCGCTGTGGGATGCTCCCAAAAGCTTTCTTACTGGACGCTGGGGAGCGTTCCTGCGCAGGCTCTGTCGGTACCGATACCCATATGTGAAGACTCATTCCTGCTTGTTCCTGGAGATTTCATCTAATGGATAGCACCGTCCCTGGGTAGATGTGTGTATGAAATTTATGCATGGGATTCGCGCACACGCACACACACACACACACACACTAAGTACCTTATGTGCCTGACCAGTTGTCCTTCTGTTAACTCTAAAGAATGTCTAACAAGAACAAGTAAAGTCTGTTTTAGTAGAAAAATACACCAAATATTTTGGCTAGAAATAGAATTGTAGTAGCTAGAACAATGACTGTGGCTGTGTGTTTTTGTTTTCTCCTCCAAGATAATTACAGCATTGTACTAACTTTGGATGATGTCATACTTGTAATGTTTGAATTTTAATTTTCATGCAAAACCCTTCTTCTGGAATGTTTCTTTTCACTTAGCATATAACATGTCTGCCTAGATCTAAAACAAATGAAAATAACTGCATGCAAAAATGATCTTCTGGTTGGCAAGAAACTCTAACTGAGAAATTCACAATGTACCAAACTACAATATATCACTTCATCTTCATCTGGATAAGGCAATCCTTTATGAATGCAGAAATAATCAGTTCCAAGTAAATGCAGTCAGCATCAAAGAGACCATTACGTGAGTTTGTCATTACGGATATATTTTGATAATGCAAGTGTGTGCAAGCTTATTTGACATCTGAACTCATTTTATTGATTTACCCTACAATCGCCAGAAAAATGCAATTTCTTTAACTTTCTTGGACGTATGGGAGGCAATTTTATGAAGAGCCCTCTAAAGTTACATGCCATGAATAAGCATGTCACTTATTTTCAATGATGTACGCACATGGGATAGGCTTTTACACATGTGCTTTAACCAGGTGCTATTCTGTAAGTATGTGGCATCAGTCTGATGAATATACTTTCAGTATGGACAGGGCCAGAGGCAGAGTGCAAATCATACACAAAGGTTATAATATTTTGTAACCTATGCTGTTCTTCAAATATCTAGATGTGGGCATTTATATCACTCTAGGACTGATATAAGTTCTCATGCCCCAATGTGATGCATGTTTGACCACTTATTCCTCTATTTTATAAAGCGCATGCGTACTTCAGTTTATAAAATAGGTGCAAAATACGCACATTAGGATATGGCATTAATCTAGAAGTGCCTTATAAAACTACCCTTATACTGTGCTTATCAGTAAGTAAAATATGTAAATACACACCTGAAAACCTTATTCTTGGGATATGTTGGGGGTCTTATAGGACTAGGCAGAGTTTCCTTGTTTTCAGCTAAAATAGCCTGGAAAAGAAAAGAAAAAAAAAGTCCTTTAAAGTACCATAGGACAATTTTCAAATTGTCCGCATTGGTGCAAAGTCTATATATATAAATTTTCAGAGGAAAAGGTATCTGCTCATTTTCACTTTAAAAAACTGCCAAGGGAACAAAGCATGCATGAACACATGCACCTGCTTTTGGTGCTGATACCATTTTGCTGGACAAGCACACAGATTTGAAAATATCATTTGTATATAGCACAGTTACTTACCTGTAACAGGTGATCTCTGGGAACAGCAGGAATAAGTCTTCACATATGGGTACGTCGGTACCGACGGAGTCTGCGCGGGAACGCTTCCCAGTGTCCAATCAGAAAGCCTTTGGAAGCATCCCACCACGCCTGCGTGCTGCCTTCCCGCCTTCCCAACTGCCTCTCCTCAGTTAAGTTTTAAAGCTGAGACAAAGAGAGAGAGAGAGAGCAAGGAAGGGAAAGATAGAGATAGAGGAAAAACAACTCCTAGGGGAGGTGGGTGGGTTGTGAAGACTTATTCCTGCTGTTCCCAGAGATCACCTGTTACAGGTAAGTAACTGTGCTATCTCCAGGAAAAAGCAGGAATGAGTCTTCACATATGGGGACTCCCAAGCTCAGATGCCTAGAGGGAGTCCTAGCATGTTGCAAGTCTAGAACGAGCCATGCTATTCCTCAGGACCTCAGGCATCCTGGGGATGGAGGGTAGGAGTTGAATACAGAAAAGGAGCTGTGGAACAGCTGACTAGAACAGGGCTTCTAAAGGGGAAGACCCTGTATAAAGGGCATTTAGTAGTAAAATATTTTAATCTGGGCCTCCCTTGTTGGCACTGCACAAGTCCACTGAGGTACATATGGATCTGTTAGAAGAGCCAGTGAATGTGCTCAAGGGGTACCTCACTGAGAAGTAGAGGTAATAAAAGTAGAACCAAAACAAGTGGAGGTCAGAACCCTTCAGGGTGAGAAATAGCCCCAGGGGAAAAACTGGGGTAGTATGAGAGGTAGAGCTTCAGCAGAGATGCAGAAGGTACTATTAAAGAAAGCTTAAGTTGGTTGGGTCCAAAAACAGTACAAACCTAAGACCAAAAGAGAAAATGAGTCTGACTCAACTGGACTGGGAATGGAATCAGTCCATGTAGGAGAGAAAGGGTATGGAGACCCTTGTATCTGATAAAAAAGTAAGGACAGACTCAGGAGCGCTAAGCTTTAGATTAACTGAAGCTCCGCAATGTCTTTCCTAAATGGGGTCAATTAGGAAAGAAAAAAGGTACATGGAGAGCTTCAGGAGTACCTAACCTTAAAAGGTTATGGTAAGGAAAAAGTTTGTTAATTACCACAGGAAGTGGTTATAAGTGGAGCCCCCTAAGTATGCTGGCACAGCATTGATAGGGGCAGTGCCCATCTGTCAGGATCATATAGGAATGTAAGGATATCTGAACCTAACAGAGAGATAGATAAGTAGATGGATACAGATCTATCTAAAAATATATCTCATTTAAAGATATACACATATAGGGTAGATATGCATATATCTATTAAGAGATATGTATGGGCAGAAGACACACAGATATATATAGATACATATATATATACTTATCTATATCTATCTATATATACCTATATGAATATGCAGGCATATAGATATATGTCTCCAGGTATAAGGATGGAGAGATGTCCATAGAACCTCATCCCCCCTAGGGATATAGGGAGAGAGGAAGATTTATCTGACAGCAAGAAGGTTGATACCTACTTGAATAGATACATAGAGAATCCTCTTTTCCTGGTAATGACTGGCAGAGTCAGAGGAAAGGTCTGCCTGACAAGAAGTCGTCTGAATTCTTTACAGAATTTGAGCTCTTGAATAACCAGGATGGCCTACGTGAAAATTGCAGAGGATAACTTCAGTCTGCAGAGAGGAAGTCCAGATCGCTCCAGAATTGCAGTATGGAGAATGGATAGAGGACGCCCCTGGAGGAAGATACCCTAGTGACCCACCTATGAGGGCAAGATGGGTATTAGGCGTCCTCTAGCTGCCATTGAAGAAGTTTATCTCTGACGAGAAGATTCAAGGAGATATGGGCCAAGCCAGGGAATTGGCCCTCCTTTAGGTTTTCACGTAATGAAAGGCCTGAGGCTTATGCCTCAAAGAGATTTAAGATGAGATGGTAAGGGTAGGGAATACCTGCCAGACATGGAACATGACTGGGGGAACCCCTCCTAACCATCTGGGGTTATCTGCTAGGCAAGATACTAATGCTCTCTAGCAAGGGCCCATAGTGCAAAGCTACTCTGTAGAGATGCAGAGAGCATGCTGCAGGTTGGTTAGAAGAAAAAACTGGCTGTGGAAAGCCAGCAGGTAACCAGCTATTCTGCCAAGGACAAGGGGGCGAAGAATAGAAATTAACCAACCAGACTGTGATAATAGGGTTTCCCAAACAAGGTTGATAACCTGTTTGGAACTTAGCAGTGAGGGTAGGAGGATAGCTAGTGGAGGGGAATCCCTGGTTGTGTGGTGAACAAAACCGGTGGCTTAACCACTAGGAATTGCTGTATCTGCAGCAACTACCAGGGCAGCGTGTAAAATTTCTTTTCCCTCTTCCTTTTTTAGATTGGGAAAAAGACAACAGACATGGTAGGACTTCCTATTGTCTGATGAGCTGCCCTAAGGTAACAAGGGGGGGAAACAACTCCAGAAGGGAGAATCCCCCAGTAGAACAGGTAGAGGACCATAGGGGCTTACCCGTTTAAAAGAGCCACTCTTACAAACCAAATGTTGTAGTAAGAGGGAGGTAAGACAAGTTGCAAGAGACCGACTATGGAGGAAGTCTCTGACAGATGAGATGATACATGCCAGTACAGGGAAACAACTGTCTATTGATAGTTGTTACCTCTCTTTCCTCCAAGAGGAAGAGGAAAATCTATTAAGCATGGGCATGAGCATCATAAAGACTTTTAGAGTTAGAGAAAAGATGTCTCATGAAGAGATATCTAGGTTAAGATAAATTTAGTGCAGATACTGCAAGTGAAAAGAAGCAGACTGCCCCCCTAACCACCAACCAAGAGGGACAATGATCTATTTGAAACCCTGTGACTGCTGGGTTTGTTGACCCTGTTGAGGTTGTGGATTCTTCAGACCAGGGCGATGTTTCCCCTGTTTGGGAATATCTGTATGATGGGCAGATGAGGGATAAAACCTTCTCCCCCTAGGGGAAGAAAGTTTGGTAGGACATTTCCTACCTACTGGGAAAGAAGAAGGCGTAGAACAGCCTCTGGAAACAGGAAAGTCAGAGGTTAACTGAGCAACCTGGAGTAAAGACTCCTTGTTGAAGAGATTTTCTCCAGTGCAAGGAGTATTTCCCAGTCTGTCTTGTGCCCATTTGTCGAAGTCTAAAGCTTGGAGCCAGGCTTTACGTTGTGCCCCTATAGCTATAGCAGAAGTCCTGCTAACAGACTCAAAGGAGTCTAGGGAAGCACAAGTAAGAAACCTAGAGATATTTTGAGCATGACTAACTAGTGAGAAATAGTCTGCACTCTTGAGCTCTTGAAGAAAAGGAGTCAAAAGATGTAATTTCTTTGTGACCTCCTCAAGAGATAGAGCCATATAAAAAATATATGAGAGAATTCTTGCTGAAAGCACAGATGTCTGGAAGGTTTGACGTCCAAAGGCATCTAGTGTCTTAGACTCACGACCTGGCGGATAAGAAGAGAGCTTTTTAGTACTCTTCACTCGCCTCATTGCTGATTCTACCACAATAGAATGATGAGGACGTTGAGTCTTTTGAAATCCTGGAGAGGGGGGCACCTGATATAGAAAATCAGTTGCTCTGAAAGGTGGGGGTACCTGTAAAGGAGCTTCCCACATTCGTAGAAGGAGATCCTGCAAGGAATGATGCAAAGGAAGCATTATGTTCTCCTTTGCTTTGCTAGGAACAGAGAGGGATTCTGTATTCCTTTGTGTAGGATCCTGTCCAGGAATAGGAATGGCAAGTGATTTTGCCATATCCAGGAGGAAAGCCCGAAAGGAAGGATCCCCAGAGGGAACTTCCTTTGGATAGGCTAGATCTGATGAAGAACTAGCGTTGGCACCGAGGGATCTATCCAAGTAAATAGGAATAGAAGATCCTGAATGGTGCAGTATGGGATCCTTAGAGGATGGTCGCGGGTACTGCAGGTCAGGACCAGCGACAGTCGGTAAAACATTGTCCATGCTAGGGATCGATTCCAAACTCAGCATCGAGGGAAGTGAGCCTGACGAGAGAAGCATGGAAGGCACCGACAGCAATGGTAATGTGGATATCGGTACCAACTTCGGTACCGTATCTGATACCGGTGGATGAAGGCCAGCCGGTGGCAACTCTAACGGTATCGGAGGAACCGAGAGTTGCGGATCTGAATTATCGGAACCGAGCCTTTGGTACCGACGGGAGTCGGTACCAAGGTGTGTCGGTACCCAGTCCTCCAGACTGGAGATCAATTCCAGACTCGGCATCGAAGGAAGCGAGTCTATCGATGCACGTCTGGAGGGTACCGACGTCGGTACTAGTATCGGTGCCGGTACCGATACTGGAAGGTCGGTCTGGAGTGTATCCAGCAGCCCCGCAGGTACCGAGGATGCCAGACGATGATCCTCGGTGAGGAATGTTTCATCAAACACCAGTGCCGATGCCGGGGTATCAGTACCGCTCGAAGCGGATGCCACCACCGGGCATGGCTCAGGTATGTTCTGTGAGGGGTGAACCTCAGGAACAACCTGAAACCCCACACAGGCTTTGGAGGCCGAAGACTCCCACCGGGGTTTTGAAGCCAGTGGATTCTCGAGGATAAGGCCATAGGCATCTCTATGCTGTGCATGAGAACTGTCGCTCAAGGACTGGCTAGTCTTAACAGACTGTTTTTGGGTTACCTGATCCTGTGTAGAAGATATGGTCGGTGCCCTGAAGTTGGATGGGGACCGCGTGTCGAGGGGAACTCGATGTTGAGAACTTCTTCTCACAATACTATTGCCCGAGGGCTCCGGAGGAAAATGGTCAGGACCCAAGCAGGTTAGACACCAATTGTGAGTGTCTAAAAAAAAGTTGTAACGCCACAGTTTGTACATTTCTTGGGGAAAGTGGCTGGCGGTTCCATGAAGGAAAATGGAGAGGCCTAGAAGGCCTGAGAAACCGTGAGACACTAAGGAAGAAAAATATTCCTTAAAAAGGAAAAATTTTACAAGAAAAGAAAAAAGAAACCGGCGGTACCGGTGGCGTCGGGGAAGGCAGCCGCGACCACAAGAATACTAAAAAAGAAAAGAAGAATTTTCTGCGTTGACAGGAGGACGTCCTGCCGGCTCCGCGGAAAAACGAAAACTGAGGAGAGGCAGTTGGGAAGGCGGGAAGGCAGCACGCAGGCGTGGTGGGATGCTTCCAAAGGCTTTCTGATTGGACGCTGGGAAGCGTTCCCGCGCAGACTCCGTCGGTACCAACGTACCCATATGTGAAGACTCATTCCTGCTTGTTCCTGGAGATCTACTTTTCCACCCCTCAAGCTATAGTGATCACATTAAATTTAATAAATAGAGGAAGGATAACAAGGAAATCCACAGCATTAGCTTTCAAAAGAGAGACTATGATAAAATGAGGAAAATAGTTAAGAAAAAACTAGAAGTAGCAGCTGCAAAAGTTAAAGCTTTACATCAAGCGTGGACACTGTTTAACATTATTATCTTGGAAGCCTAGAACAGATGTATTCCATGCTTTAATATGGCAGGAAGGCCAAATGACTGCCAGCATGGTTTAAAGGTGAGGTCAGAGATGCTGTTGTAGCCAAAAAAGAAAGAATCTTTCAGGAAATGGAAAAAGGAGCCAAATGACGAATATGGGAAACCAACACTGGCAAGTTAGATTCAAAGCATTGATAAGCTTGCCCTGGAAGCAAAAATGCATAATAAAAAACAATTTCAAGTACATTTGTAGCAAAAAAACTGACAAAAGTGTCAGCTGGACCACTAGATGCTATAGGGTAAAAGGGTTGCTAAGGGAGGATAAGGCCATAGCAGAGAGTCTCTGAACGAATTCTTTGCTTCAGTCTTTACTGATGATGATGTAGGGAAGTTACCCATGCCTAAAACAGTATTTAAAGATGATATACTGGAAGAACTGAAACAATTCTCAATAAACCAGGAAGATGTAGAACAATTTGATAAACTAAGGAATACCAAATCACCTGGACTGGATGGTATACATCCCAGAGTGCTGAAAGAACTGAAATATGAGATTGCAGACCTATTAGTCATCTGTGAGCTACCATTAACATCATCTGTAGTACCTGAAGATTGGAGAATGGCCAGTGTAACACCAAGTTTTAAAAAAGGTTCCAGGAGTGATCTACGAAACTACAGACCAGTGAGCCTGACATCACTACTGGGCAAAATGTTAGAAATCATTATAAAGAATAAAATTACTGAACATGTAAATAATCGTCTTTTAATGGGAGAAAGCCAAGATGGATTTAGCCAAGTCCTGTCTTACTAATTTGTTATAATTTTTTGAAGGTGTGAACAAGTAGATAAAAGGTGAGCCAGTTGATATAGTGTATCTGTATTTTCAGAAAGCCTTTGACAAGTTCCCTCATGAGAGACTCTTGGTAAAATTAAGAAGTCATAGGATAGGAGGCAGTGTACTATTGTGGATCAGAAACTAGCTAAAAAATAGAAAAGCAGAAAGTAGGGCTGAATGGCCAATTTTCTCAATGGAGAAAGGTGAATAGTGGAGTTCCCTAGGGATCTGTGCTGGGCCCATTGCTTTTTAAGATATTCATAGATGACATGGAAATGGTAATAATGAGCAAGGTGATCAAATCTGCAGATGACAAAATTATTAAAACACAATAGGATTGTGAAAGATTGTAAGAGGACCTTGATAAAATGGAAGACTGGATGTCCAAATGGCAAATGAAATTTAATGTGGACAAATGCAAAGTTATACACTTGGGGAACAATAACCTAAACTACAGTTACACAATGCAAGGTTCCACATTAGAAACCACCACCACCCACGAAAGAGATTTAGGTGTCATGGTGGATAAAACGTTGAAACGTTTAAAGTGCTATATTTACTGGGCAGACTAGATGGACCATACTGGTCTTTATCTGCCGTCATTCACTATGTTACTATGAAACCCTCTGCCCAATGTACAGCAGTGGCCAAGAAAGTAAATAGAATGATAGGTATCGTAAAGGAATGGAGAATAAAACAAAAGGATATTATAATGCCTCTGTATTGTTCCATCGACTGCATCTTGAATTGTGTGTGCAATTCTGGTTGTCGTATCTGAAAAAAAGATATAGCAAAATTAGAAAAGGTACAAAAAAGAGCCACCAAAATGGTAAAGAGGATGGAAGGATACCCCTACAAGGAAACGTGTAAAAGGTTAGGGCTCGACAGCTGAGGGAAGATATGATAGAGGTCTACAAAATAATTAATGGAGTAGAATGGGTAAACATATATCGGTTGTTTACTCCTTCAAAAAGTAGAAAGACTAGGGGACACGCAATGAAGCTACAATGTAGCCCATTTAAGACTAATAGGAGAAAATATTTTTTTCACTCAATGTATATTTAAACTCTGAAATTCATTACTGGAGGATGTAGTAAAAGCTGTTAGGAGTAGCTGGGTTTAAAAAAAGGTTTTGGACAAGTTCCTGGAGGAAAGGCCCATAAACCATTATTGAAGAGGACCATGGAAATTCACTGCGGAATCTGTGTACCTTTTTGGGGACCTGCCAGATACTTGTAACCTAGATTGGCCACTGTTGGAAAAAGGATACTGGGCATGATGGACCTTGGTCTGACCAGTATGGCATATCTTATGTTCTAACTCTGCTGCAAAGGGCTTCCACTCTATCTCCCTAAAATCATAGGTCACATGCCTGGCCTTCAGGACCTGTGTCCTGATACAGGGCTGAGCATGGCCTTCACACTAAGTTACTGTCTCTTCATTCTGTGGTAAAATGGCAACACGGCCACCTCAGCAACATGTGGATTCCCACCTGTCGCCCCTCCCAAGATAATTCACTGAATATGGCATTAGATGGGAGGAGCTTCTTAGACACTGACTCCAGAAGGCTGTTCTCACAGCCACAACACAAGCCCACCGTCTGCCACAGGTCGCGCAGTGATGGTTGTGCTCAACCTGACATATTCAGATCAGCTCCACAACTAGCCCCAGTCACCACTGGAATGCCAGGCCTTGACAGCCCTGGACTGCACTGTGATCCAACCGGTCTGAAAAGAAAAAAAAGGTTCTGCAAACTCTCTGCAGGCAATTTAGCTTTGTTTATTTTTAACCAAAAAAAACCACACTCCTATGAGGGCTACCCCCCTGGACTCCTCCTGAAGATGGGGAGAAAAAAAAGAAGGAATGGCCTAATGATGTAGCACCCTCAGCCAAAATCAATACAGGCAAAAGGGGACCAGAAGGGGCTATGGGGGTAGGAGAGGGTCCTGGACTACCAGATTCTGCACCCTAGGCTCTAGACTGATTACACAGAGCCTTCTTTCTAATCTCCGCCAGCCATAAGGTGAATGGTTAGTCATCTTTCCCCTACCTTCTCTCCCTGACCATGAACGTATGCCTCTGTTTAAAGTTCCTTATATGTCCTTCATAAGAGTATCCATAATTTGTATATAGTTACCCTAGTTTCTTCCATGTTTTACTACCCCTGTTCAATGTAAACTCAATGTGACCTGTTACATTGTAGTATGTTCTAACTGTAAACCGCACTGATTATAATAGCGCGGTATATAAGAAATATAAATAAATAAAATAAATAAGATATTGGAAAACATTTTAATATTGAGCAATCTGCAGATCCCCCCTAAGCCAGCACATACTACACAGGACAAAGCTGCCTCCATCTGCTAGAGACTGAGAAATGTTGGTTAGATATAAACTGCACAGCACCCTAATAGGAATGATGTCAGCAAACTAGTCGTTCTCAGTCTCCAGTAGTTGGCAAGAAAGTAAAACCATGCATCTGGACTGGACAGGAGGATGAAACAGAAAGCATAGTTACTCACCTGTAACAGGTGATCTCCGGGAACAGCAGGAATTTAGTCTTCACATATGGGTATCATCGGTACCGACAGAGCCTGCGTGGGAACGCTCCCCAGCGTCCAATTAGAAAGCATCCCACAGCACCTGCGTGCTGCCTTCCCACACTGTCTCTCTCCAGTTGAGTTTAAAGATGAGACAAAGAGAGAGAGAGAGAGAGAAAGAGAAAGAGATAGATAGAGAGATACAACTCCTAGGGGAGGTGGGTGGGTTGTGAAGACTAAATTCCTGCTGTTCCCGGAGATCACCTGTTACAGGTGAGTAACAATGCTATCTCCAGGAACAAGCAGGAATGTAGTCTTCACATATGGGGACTCCCTAACTTTAGATGCCAGTGAGAGACCCCAGAAGTTGTGTGTCCCTGTGAAAGGGCTCCACTTCTCCCCATGGATCTCTGGCATCCAATCAGGGATGGTGGGTAGGAGTTGATTAGGTATGGAACAGGTGTTGGAGAACAGCCTGACCAAACAAGGCATCCCGGCGGGAGTCCTTGTCAAAGCAGTAATGGGCTGTGAAGGTATGAACCGAGGCCCAAGTGGCTGCTCGACAGATGTCGTTGATAGACACAGAGTGCAGATGAGCCATTGAAGCTGCCATGGCTCTCACATTGTGAGCTGTGACATGGCCCTCCAGAGGAAGATTCTTACTCTGATATGCAAACGAAATACACTGAGCAATCCAGTTGGACAGTGTTCTCTTGGAGACTGGAAGTCCCAAATGAGAAGGATCAAAAGCAACAAAATGTTGAGAGGACTTTCTATGTTGCTGTGTTCTTTGTAAGTAAAAGGCTAAAGCTCTTTTACAGTCCAAAGTATGAAGATTCCTTTCTGCATTTGATGAATGAGGCCTTGGAAAAAAAGGCAGGTAGACCGCTTGGTTTAGATGAAAAGGTGAGAACACCTTTGGCATAAAGTGTGGATGAGTCCTAAGGACTATCTTCTCATGATGGAACCTTGTATAAGGTGGGTCAGCCACTAGTGCCTGCCCCTCACTGATGCGACGTGCTGATGTGATTGCAATGAGAAAGATAACCTTCCAAGAAAGGAATTTCAATGAGGCAGTAGCTAAGGGTTCGAAAGGTGGCTTCATGAGCTGGCCAAGAACCAGGTTTAAGTCCCATGCCACCGGTGGTGGCCTAATGGGAGGCTTAGTTAGAAGAAGGCCTCTCATAAATCTTGCTATAAGAGGATGGGAGGAAATAGGTTGTCCATTTAAAGGCTTGAAAGAAGCTGCAATAGCACTCAAATGGACTCTTACTGAGTTAGTCTTAAGTCCTGCATTGGATAAATGAAGGAGATACTCAAGCAATGATTCCAGGAGGTATCGCAAGGGGCTAAGACCCTTCTGCGAGCACCATATGGTAAACCTTTTCCACTTGAAAGCATAAGAGCGTCTTGTCGAAGGTTTTCTGGAAGCATAAAGGATATCCTTTACTTGCTGAGAAAAGTTAAGATCATGAAGATCTAGGCCTTCAGCAACCAAGCCCTGAGATGCAAAGACTGGGGATTGGGATGCCATAACATTCTGTCCTCCTGAGACAGAAGATCTGGAGCAGACCCTAACTCCAGAGAGGAAGCTTGAGAGAGATGTAGAAGCAGAGGGTACCACACTTGCCGTGGCCAATGTGGAGCTATGAGAATCATACGGCCTCTGTCTCTCTGAAGCTTGAACAGGGTTTTGGGAATTAGGGGAATGGGTGGAAAGGCATAAAGGAAGTCTTGACACCAATGAAGGAGGAAAGCATCCCTGGCCTGAGAGCCCTGAGCCGTAATTCTGGAACAGAACCAGGGAAGTTTGGCATTCAACGGACCTGCAAAGAGGTCTATGTCCGGAGTTCCCCAAATTTGAAAAATCTTGGCCACCTGGTCTGCATGTAGAGACCATTCGTGTGGAAGTAGAACTCGACTGAGTCTGTCTGCCCAAGAGTTTTGGATGCCTGGAAGATACACTGCCAGGAGATGAATCTGATGCTCTCTGACGAGGGCCCATAGTCGCAAAGCTTCGTTGCAAAGCGACAGAGAGCCTGTTCCTCCCTGCTTGTTCACGTAGATCATGGCTACTTGATTGTCTGTATGAATGAGGACTGTCTTGTAGCTGAGCAGGGTGTGGAACACTCGAAGAGCAAGGAAGATTGCTATGAGCTCTAAGAGATTGATGTGTAGATGAGTCTCCTGTGGAGTCCAAGTGCCTTGGGTGGAGAGGTCTTGCAGATGAGCTTCCCAACCCATTGGTGAAGCATCTGTTGTGTTGCCTGGGGTAAAGGTTGTTGAAATGGGGACCCCACCAACAGGTTTTGAGTGGACTGCCACCATTGGAGGGACAAAATAAGGCGATTTGTGTTTGCTATTTTGTCTGACAGGCACCCTGATGCCTGGGTCCATTGAGTGGATAAAGTCCACTGGGCTGCTCTCATGTGGAGGCGAGCGTAAGGAACCACATGCACGGTAGATGCCATGTGGCCTAGTAGCTGTAACATTTCTCGAGCAGTGAGATGAGGCTTTAGCACTGCTTGAGAAGCTAACTGCACCATGCAAAGGCAACGGGTCTGGGGAAGATAGGCCCTTGTTTTTCTGGTATCCAGCAAAGCTCCTATGAACTCTAGAGACTGAGTGGGAGATAGGCTGGATTTTGGGATGTTTATGACCAGACCCAAATACTGGAGAATACGCATTGTGCAAGATGGAGAAGTCCTGGCCTCTGACTCTGATGGAACTCGAATGAGCCAGTCGTCTAAGTAGGGGAAGACGAATATTCCTAAAGTACGAAGAAATGCTGCTACCACAGCCATGCATTTCGTGAACACCCTTGGTGCTGAGGCCAGGCCAAAAGGAAGCACCCTGTATTGGTAGTGCTTTCCTTGAAAAATTAACCGAAGGAACTTTCTGTGAGTTGGATGGATGAGAACAAGAGCGTACGCATCCTTGAGATCTAGAGAACAAAGCCAATCCTGACTCTGAAGGTATGGCAGCAGAGTTCCCAGAGAAATCATCTTGAATTTCTCTTTGAAACGGAATTTGTTCAATTCTCTGAGGTCTAAAATAGGTCTGTGTCCCCCTGTTTTCTTTGGGATAAGGAAATAGGGGGAGTAAAACCCTGTACCCTGTTGAGGAATGGGTACTTCTTCTATTGCCCCTTGGGCAAGAAGCATAGTGACCTCTTGAAAACAGACTGATGAGAGAGGTCTGAGAATTGAACTGTCTTACCACTGTGGGAAGGGGCATGCACAGAAAGTGAAGCTTGTACCCCTCTTTTATAATGGAGAGAGTCCAATGCTCTGCTGTTATCTGCCCCCATCTGGGGGCAAAGTGACACAACCTTCCTGGAATGGTGGAAGGCTCGGGACCATTGAGAGCCAGGAAGGCTAAGTTCTCTAGATGGAAGTCAAAGGCCTTGTGGAGGCTGAGACTGTTGAGACGGTTGAGGCTTAGCAGTCTTTGCTTTCCTCTGTTTAGGTGGTTGCTGACTCTTTCGGGCAGGTTGACCTGCAGAACGTTCCTGCTGCAAATAAGAAGGATAAAACCTCTTCTTTTTGGAGAAGAATGGTTTCTTGAGAGATTTCCTCCTTGCAGGATCAGCTGTGGCTTTGGACAATCTATCCAAAGTGGAGTTGTCAGCATCCAATTCATTGGCCTTCTCTTGCCAATTCTTGCCGAATAGATTCTCACCTGTAAGGGATATTGCCCAGTTTGTCCGGCACCCAGAGCTCCAAGTCAGATGCCTGGAGCCAGGCAATTCTACGTGCACCTATGGTAATGGCAGAGGTTCTGCTTATGCAGTCAAAACAGTCAAAAGTTGCACGATTGACAAACTTAGAAACATCCTGGGCATGTTTAACCAGTGTGAGAAAATCCTGCCTCTTATCAGGAAGAAGAGGGCTCAAAACCTCTAAATCTCCTGTGACTTCCTTCAGGAACATTCCCATATATAGACTATAGGAACTGATCCTGGCAGAAAGCATGGAAGCTTGGAAGACACAACGTCCAAAAGCATCCAAAGTTCTGCACTCACGTCCTGGAGGATTAGAGGCATGCCTCTTTGCACTCTTGATCCTCCTCATAGCTGATTCCACTACAATAGAGTGGTGAGGAAGCTGAGTTTTCTGGAAACCAGGACAAGGAGGGACTCGTTACAGAGTATCCAGTCTATGAGAATGAGGAGAGGTGGTAAGAGGTGTCTCCCACATTCTTAACATGAGATCATGCAAGATCTCATGGATGGGCAAGGTAGCTGCCTCCTTCGGAGTCTTAGGATATTGTAAAATTTCCAACTCCTTTGTCCTAGGCTCTGTTTCAGGAGCCACAGTAATGGAAAGACCTCGAGCCACCTCCCTGATAAAGTCCTGAATGGAGATATCTTCTGGAGGAGACATCCTGCGTTTAGGAGAGGAAGGCTCCTCCGGGAGAAGTACTCCGGTACCAACGGAGCTTTCAGAATCCTCAGACTCCTCCGAGGATTCGAAGTACCTTCTGTCCGGATGCTCTTGTAGAGCACGATACCTGTACCGACCGAAGTCGGTGCCGGGGGGAATCGGTACCGGTGTATCGGTACCGGAAGGCATTGCATGACTGGGTGCCGGCAATGCAGACACCGATGTCGATGCTGTCAGTACGGGTGCTGATACCGGTGCCGGAGTCGGTGCTGGTACCGGTTGAACTGTCTGACGCGGTTCCGAGGGTGTCGATGCCGCAAGGAAAGCCGCCAGACTGCGTTCAATAGCCAGGAACCTCTGGTCTATCAACACTGCCGATATCGGAGAAAGCAGCCGGTACCCCAGAGCATGGCACCAGTAGATCTGCCGAGATCGAGGCCTCGAGAACATCCTGGAGCCCTGATAATGCTTTGGAAGCCGAAGCCTCCCGCTGGGGCAATTTTGCCGGTACAGAACCCTCAAGGGCAACGCCAGAGGCATCGCGATGCTTGGAAGGAGATCTACCCTTTGAGGACCGGCCAGACTTGTGTTTAGCTACCTGAGATCCATGGGAGGAAGACAAAGCTCTGGACGACGTCGATGCCACAGAGGCTGCATCAGAGGGAAAAAGGGTGCTGAGCTTAGCAGCTCGGTTTTGTCGACCCCACTTGGACATCATGGCACAGGCCATACACTCCGAGATGGAGTGATCAGGACCTAAACATTTAAGACGCCACTCATGGGTGTCAGTGATGGAGATGGTACCACCACACTTGGTGCACTTCTTAAAATTCGAAGCGGGTTTTTCCATAGTAAAGGAAAATTTAGGGCCTAAGGCCCAAAATGGCACGTGCACCTGAGGAAGAAAAGTTTGGAAAAAAATATATTTTTTTTCTTTTTAAAGAAAGAAAGAAAGAACCGGCGGTACCGGTATAGCGTCGAGTGAAGGCAGACGCAACCACAAAAAAGGAGAATAGGGAAACATTTTCTGCGGTGACAGGAACGACGACCTGCTGGCTCTGCGGAAAACAAAGAACTGGAGAGAGGCAGTTGGGAAAGGCGGGAAGGCAGCACACAGGCGCTGTGGGATGCTCCCTAAAGCTTTCTAATTGGACGCTGGGGAGCGTTCCCGCGCAGGCTCCGTCGGTACCGACGATAGCCATATGTGAAGACTACATTCCTGCTTGTTCCTGGAGATAATGTTTTTAACCCACGAAAAAAACAAGGCAACATAAAACCTGTACTCTTACGCTGACATATGCACAGAAGTAACAAATTATGGCTGTCAGTCACTGAACAAGGATTCCATTTCTTCCATGTCAGTGCCCATTTGCTCCTTAAGGCTTTCAGCTCAATTAGAATCTGCCTCAGTATACCAGGCTCCATCCCTGGTCCTATTCAAATCCAGACTAAAAACTCGCCTCTTCAGGCTGCCTTTGGATCCTGACCCCTTATTTTCCCCATTCACCACCATTGCATATTACAACCATTTCCTCTTAGTTCACTCTGGTCCCATGTTTGTTGTGTCTTCCTTGAATAGTTTGTAAGCTCTATCGAGACAAAACTGTCTTATATGTGTATGTACAGCACTGCATATACCTTGCAGCAGTACACAAATGTTAAGCAGTAGTAGTAGTAATAGTAGTAGTAATGGTAATAGCTACACCGTGCAGTATCCCTGTTCTGGCTGGCATGGGGAATGGAAAACCTGACCTAGGATCAGGCATTATTTATACCATTTCAGGATGCAGCATATTCACCATCAGCAGTGACATTACAGCAGCAACCAGAAAAGACAAGTCCGAAAGAAAGGGAATTTATCCAGATTCTATTTTCTACACAGTTTGTTATAAATTCTGGAAACCATAACTAAAGATTTTTTTTTTGATAATTCAGTTAGCAGTTTGATACACCCTTGTCTATTATCTCTCTGGTGTTCTTACTTCCAGTTTGTATAAACATCCTCAGAAGACTTCTGCAACTCACTTTTAGAGCAGCCATAACAGAAAACAATTTTTTTTTATTACTACTTGATTTTTACTTGCTGAGAAAGCATAGTTACTCACCTGTAACAGGTGATCTCCGGGAACAGCAGGAATTTAGGTGTATGTTTACTAAACGGCGGTAGCGGACTCCGTGCGATATCGGAGCCGCGGCCCCATTAATTTCAATGACAGCCACTGCTCCGATATCGCACGGAGTCCGCTACCGCCGTTTAGTAAACATACCCCTTAGTCTTCACATAAGGGTATCGTCGGTACCGACGGAGCCTGCGCGGGAACGCTCCCAGGCGTCCAATAGGAACGCTTTTGGGAGCATCCCTCAGCACATGCGCACTGCGCCTTCCCGCCTGTCCAACTGTCCCTCTTCAGTTAAGTTTGTAGCTTCGTGAAAGGATAGAGGGAGAGAGGAAAGAGACAGAGAGATGGAGAGACAACTCCTAGGGGAGGTGGGTGGGTTGTGAAGACTAAATTCCTGCTGTTCTGGGAGATCACCTGTTACAGGTGAGTAACTACGCTATCTCCAGGAACAAGCAGGAATGTAGTCTTCACATATGGGGACTCCCTAGCTGAAGATGCCAGGGAGATGACCCCAGGAAGCTGCAACCTATAGTGAGGTGGGCTATGCTTCCTCCCATGGATCTCTGGCATCCTACCAGGGTTGATGGGTAGGAGTTGTATTAAATTTGAAAGAGATTTTGAAGAACAGCCTGGCCAAAGAAGACATCCCGACGGGAGCCTTTATCAAGGCAGTAGTGGGCTGTAAAGGTATGTACCAAAGCCCAGGTGGCTGCTCAACAAATGTCATCAATAGACACAGAGTGAAGGTTAGCCATAGAGGCTGACATGGCTCTCACATTTTGAGCTCTGACATGGTCCTGAAGAGGAAGACTCTTACTCTCATAAGCAAAGGATATGCATTGTGCAATCCATTTGGATAAAGTCCTCTTGGAGACTGGAAGTCCCAAATGACTAGCATCAAAAGCAATAAAAAGTTGAGAAGACTTTCTATGTTGCTGTGTTCTTTGTAGATAAAAAGCTAAGGCTCTTTTACAGTCCAAAGTGTGAAGGTTCTTCTCAGCATTAGAGGTATGAGGTCTCGGAAAGAATACAGGAAGATAAATCAATTGATTTAAATAAAAAGGCAAAACCACCTTTGGCATAAAGTGTGGATGAGTTCCGAGGACAACCTTATCATGGTGAAACCTAGTGTAAGGAGGATCAGCCACTAACGCTTGCAATTCACTAATGCGACGTGCAGGTGATTGCAATTAGGAAGATGACCTTCCAGGACAAAACCTTCAGGATAGTAGTGGCTAAAGGTTCAAAGGGCGGTTTCATGAACTGCCCGAGAACTATATTTAAATCCCATGCCACCGGTGATGATTTGATGGGAGGTTTTGTTAACAGAAGACCTCTCATAAATCTGGATATGAGAGGGTGAGAGGAAATTGGTTGTCCATTTAGAGGCTTATAGGAAGCTGTAATTGTGCTAAGATGGACTCTTACTGAATTGGTCTTTAGATCAGAATTTGATAAATGAAAGTAGATACTCTAGTATCGCTTCCAAAGGTATCACCAGGGGGTTTAACCCCTTCTGGGAACAACATATAGTGAAACGTTTCCACTTGAAGGCGTAAGATCGTCTTGTGGAAGGTTTTCTAGAAGCCTGAAGGATATCCTTTACCTGTTGGGGAAAGGTTGAGATCCTGAAGATTTAAGCTTTCAGCAACCAGGCCGTGAGATGCAGGGACTGGGGATTCGGGTGCCATAGGGTCCCGCTCTCTTGGGAAAGGAGATATGGAGCACACCCTAACTCCAGAGGCACAGCTTGAGAGAGATGTAAACATAGAAACATGATGACAGAAAAAGACCACAAGGCCCATCTAGTCTGTCCTTCCATAACAACAACTACAACAGTCCACTTTTTACCTTTAGAGATCCTCTGTGTTGGTCCCATGCTTTTTTGAATTCTGTTACTGTCCTCATCTCTACCACCTCCACTGGGAGACTATTCCACGGATCCACTACTCTTTCCGTAAAGAAATATTTCCGCATGTAGAAGCAGGGACTACTACGTTTGGCATGGCCACCGTGGCGCTATGAGGATCATACGACCTCTGTCTCTTTGAAGCTTGAAGAGTGTTTTGGGGATGAGGAGAATAGGTGGGAAGGCATAGAGGAAATCTTGACCCCAGTGAAGGAGGAAGGCATCCCTTGCCTGGCAATTGTGAGCTGGAATCCTGGAACAGAACCGGGGAAGTTTGGCATTCAGTGGACTTGCAAAGAGGTCTATGTCTGGAGTCCCCCAGATGTGAAATATCTTTGTCACCTGGTCTAGGTGAAGAGACCATTCGTGAGGCAGCAGTACTCGGCTGAGTTTGTCTGCCCAAAGGTTTTGAATGCCTGGAAGATATACCACGAGAAGGTGGATTTGATGTTCTCTGGCGCGGGCCCAAAGTCGTAAAGCTTCGTTGCATAACAACAGAGAGCCTGTTACGCCCTGCTTGTTCACATAGAACATGGCTTCTTGATTGTCCGTTTGGACTAGGACTGTCTTGTAGCTGAGCTGGGCATGGAATACTCAAAGAGCTAAATAGGTTGGCTCTTAATTCTAGGAGGTTTATGTGAAGACAAGCCTCCTGTGGAGTCCAGGTGCCCTGGGTAGAGAGATGATGCAGGTGTGCACCCCAGCCAACCTGTGATGCATCTGTTAGGGTGGCCTGGAATAGGGGTTGTTGGAAAGGAGATCCCACTAAGAGATTCTCCAGTGATTGCCACCATTGAAGGGACAAGATCAGTCGATGAGAGTTTGATATCTTGCCTGACAGACGTCCTGTGGCCTGTGTCCACTGTGTGGATAGGGTCCACTGGGCGGCTCGCATGTGGAGGCGAGCATAGGGAACTACATGAACTGTGGATGCCATGTGTCCCAGTAACTGTAGCAGTTCTCGAGCAGTTAGGGAGGATTTTCCTGCTGCTTGAGAAGCTAGTTGCACTATGCGAAGACACCGGGCTTGTGGAAGGAAAGTCCTTGACTGTGTTATCTAAACAGGCTCCTATGAACTCCAGAGACTGGGAAGGAACAAGTTGGGATTTTGGGAAGTTTATTACCAATCCCAAGTATTGGAGGATTCGCATTGTGCGAGACAGTGCAGAGCTGGCTTCTGCACTCGTGGGGGCTCGAATGAGCCAGTCGTCCAAGTAAAGGAAGACGAATATCCCTAGGGTTCACAGGAATGCAGCTACTACTGCTATGCATTTCGTGAAAACTCTTGGTGCGGAAGCCAGACCAAAGGGAAGAACCCTGTACTGGAAGTGTTTTCCCTTGAAAAGGAATCGTAAGAATTTCCTGTAATCTGGATGGATCAGAATGTGAGTATATGCATCCTTTACGTCTAGTGAGCAAAGCCAATCCTGACTTTGAAGGTATGGCAGAAGAGTTCCTAGAGAAATCATTTTGAACTTCTCTCGGAACAGGTATTTGTTCAATTCTCTGAGGTCTAGAATGGGTCTGTCCCCCCGTTTTCTTTGGAATAAGAAAATAGGGGGAGTAGAACCCTGTACCCTGCTGGAGAATGGGTACTTCCTCTATTGCTCCTTGGGCAAGAAGTGTTGAGACCTCGTGATTCAGCAGATTGTCTGCAGAGTTCTGGGAATTGAACTGCCTTAGGATTGTAGGAGGGGGCATGCTGTGAAAATGAAGCTTGTACCCCTCTCCTACAATGGACAGAGTCCAACATTTTGCTGTTATTTGGTGACATCTGTTGGCAAAATGACACAGCCTGCCTGGAATATTTAGGGGTTCTGAACCCCTGAGATGCAGGAAGGCTAAGCTCTCTAGGAAGGAGTCAAAGCCCTTGAGGGGGCTGAACCTGCGGAGCTGGTTGAGCTCTTGGGCCTTTTGGCTTCTTCTGCTGTTTAAATTGCTGTTGTTGTCCCCTTTGGGCAACTTGACCGTGAGCTTGGCTTTGCTGGGTATAGGATGGATAAAACTTCCTCTTTTTGCTGAAAGAGGGTTTTTTATAGGGTTTCTTTTTGGCTGGAGTGGCTGTAGATTTTGACAATCTAAGGTAATATTGTCAGCATCTATCTCATTAGCCTTTTCCTGCCAATTCTTGCCAAAGAGGTTTTCTCCTGTGCAAGGGATGTTGCCTAATTTATCCTATACCCAAATCTCCAAGTCTGATGCCTGAAGCCAGGCAATCCGTCGTGCACCAATGGCAAAAGCAGAGGTTCTGCTGATGTATTCAAAACAGTCAAAGGCTGCACGATTTACAAACTTGGAGACATCTTGAGCATGCCTGACAAGCATAAGGAAGTCTTGTCGTCTGTCATCCGGGAGAAGTGGGCTCATACGCTCCAAATCTCCTGTGACCTCTTTGAGGAACATTCCCATATATAAAATATATGAGCTGATCCTAGCTGAAAGCATGGAAGCCTGAAAGGTTCGACGTCCAAAAGCATCAATAGTCCTGCATTCACGACCTGGAGGATTGGATACATGTCTCTTTGCACTTTTCATCCTATGCATGGCTGACTCCACTACCATTGAATGGTGTGGCAGCTGAGTCTTTTGAAATCTAGGACATGGTGGAACTCGATACATGGTATCAAGCCTCCTAGAATGAGGAGATGTGGTCAAAGGTGTCTCCCACATTCTGAGCATCAGATCATGAAGAATTTCATGAATGGACAGAGTGGCTGCCTCCTTTGGAGCCTTAGGATATTGGAGAATTTCCAATTCCTTTGTTCTAGGTTCCTTTTCAGGAGCTACAGTGATTGAAAGGCCTTTGGCAACATCACGAATAAAATCCTGAAAAGACATGTTCTCCAGAGGCGACATTCTGCGTTGGGGAGAAGAGTCGTCTTCCGGGAGAAAAACTCTGGTACAGAACTATCAGAGTCATCGGAATCGGAGGATTTGAAGTATCTCTGATCACGATGTTCATGTAAGGCACGGTCCCGGTATCGATCGAAGTCGGTACCAAGTTGATCCGGTACCGATCTTTCGATGCCCGGCAAAGACGGCATGGGAAGAATTCCCACCAGGGGCCGGTACCGTCAGTGCTGGTACCGGTATCTGTGCCGGTACCAGCATCGGTACTGGTGCCGATGCCTGTTGAACCATCAGTGTCAACGGTACCGTAGCTGTAAGGAGAGCTGCAATACTACGCTCGATAGCGAGGAATCTCTGGTCTATCGACGCTGCCGATGCCTGGGTGTCGGTACCGGTGAAGGCGGCCAGGACCCCTGAGCATGGCACCAGTAGTTCTGTCGAGGCCGAGGCCTTGAGAACATCCTGGAACCCCATTGATGCTTTTGGAGGCCGAAGCCTCCTGCCGGGGCTGTTTTGCTAGTGTGGTTCATCAAGGGCAATGCCAATGGCCTCTCGATGATTAGCAGGAGAGCTACCCTTTGAGGACCGGCTTTTATGTTTAGTTACCCGAGATCCATGGGAGGAAGAAGAGGCTCTTGAAGATGTCGATGCAATGGACCTGGCATCCAAAGAAAAGAAGGTACCGAGCTTTGCAGCCCGGTTCTGTCTTCCTCTTTTAGTCATTCCCATACAAGAGAGACACTCAGATGGAGAATGGTCAGGGCCTAAACATTTAAGACACCAGTCATGGGTGTCGGTGATGGAAATGGTACCGCCACACTTGGTGCATTTTTTAAAACCACGAGCTGTTTTTTCTATCTTTAAGGAAAAATGGGGCCTAGTGCCCTAAATGGCGCCTAGCACCGAAAAAGAAAAGTTTCTGAAGAGAAACAATTCAGATTTTTTTTTGTTTTTGTTTTTTAGAAGAAAAGAAAAGAAAAGAACCGGTGGTACCGGTAGGTGTCGTGCGGAGGCAAACATGACCACAAGAAAACAAGATTAAAGAAGACATTTTCTGCGGTGACAGGGATGTGTCCTGTCGGCTCCACGGAAAACAAAGAACTGAAGAGGGACAGTTGGAAAGGCGGGAAGGCAGCGCCATGTGCTGAGGGATGCTCCCAAAAGCATTCCTATTGGACTCTGGGGAGTGTTCCCGAGCAGGCTCCGTCGGTACCGACGATACCCATATGTGAAGACTACATTCCTGCTTGTTCCTGGAGATAACCTTTTATTACACAAAAATTGAAGATCGTTTTAAATGAAGAAAAAAACCCATTTTACATCTCTAATACTTTGAATGTAATCATAAAATAGTAGAGTAAAATTGAGGACATTAAATATGTACCTGGTAATGACTTTCAGATGGCTCAGGTACATGATAACTGATGTCAGTCAGATCAGTTGACTTCCAAGGTAAGAGCACACATTTTCTGATTAAAGGATCAGACACTCCATAGGTATAATCACGGGTTACTTCGTCTATAGGCAGTATAGAATAAACAGAAAATCTTTACAAAACATACTTTATATAAAGGTACTTCAGAACTACAAGGCTAATTGGCTGAGAGGATACCTGACATTCTACATCTTATAGACAGAGAAAGCGTAGTTACTCACCTGTAACAGGTGCTCTCCAGAGACAGCAGGAATCGGTCCTCACTTATGGATGACGTCGGCACCAACGGAGCCCACATGGAGCAATTCCCCAGCTTTCAAAGAAAGCATTTGGGATTGCTACCACGCATGCGTGTCCTCTTCCCACCCAAGGATGCCATCTTGCTCAGTCAGGTCCCTTAGCTCGAGCCCTACCAAGCAGATTGCAAGGGAAGGACAAAAATTCAGCAACTCATCAGGGGAGGTGGGAGGGTAGTAAGGACTGATTCCTGCTGTCCCTGGAGAACACCTGTTACAGGTGAGTAACTACGTTTCCTCCAGGAACAAGCAGAAAGTCAGTCCTCACTTATGGGACTCCCTAGCTACAGGCTACCAAACCTGTAACCAAAAGAAAAAAAAATGCCTCCGCAAGGCTGTAAGCAGAAGCTGAAGCCTGAAGGAGTCTGAGCCCTCGGGTCCTTGGGGTGAAGCCCTCGGTAGCTGTGAAGAAGGGTCGGAGGGCAGGAGTTGCTTATACCCCGAACAGATTACGGAGTACAGCCTGGCCGAAGGCGCTGTCCCAGTGGGACTCCCTCTCCAGGCAGTAGTGGGCGGATTCGTAGAAGACCAGGTTGCCACCCGGCAGATGTCCATCATGTGCACGGAGTACAGCGAGGCCACAGAGGTCGCCTTGGCTCGGACTCCATGTGCAGTGACTCAACGATCCAGAGGGACACCCGCCTTCGCATGGGCAAATGCAATGCAGTCTGCTACCCAAATAGAGAGGGTGCGCTTGGTGACTGCTTGCCACTGCCTACTGGGGTCGTAGGTCATGAAGAATCGGTCAGACTTGCGATGAGTCTTGGTACGCTGCAAGTAGAAGGCGAGGGCCCGCTTGCAGTCGAGGGTGTGGAGAGCCGCCGATGCCTGATCGGCATGGGTACTCAGAAAGAAGGTCGGGAGTACTCTCTCTTGGTTGAGATAAAAAGCCGACACGACCTTGGATAAGAACTTAGGGTGATTCTGCAGGACCACCCTATTCTGATAAAACCTGGTGTAAGGGGCACCAGCCATGAGCGCCTGAAGCTCACTGACTCGGCGAGCCGAGGTCAGCGCCACCAGGAAGGCCACCTTCCAGGACAAGTGCCGGAGTGAACACGTTGCCATCAGCTCGAAGGGTGGACGAGTGAGCTGCGTGAGCACCAAGTTCAAGTCCCATTCCAACGGAGGGGGCGGATGGGCGGCTTGGATAACAGAAGGCCCCGCATGAAGCGGGAGACTAGTGGCTGCCTCGAAAGAGGTTTTTCCTCGATGGGGAGATGATTAGCTGATATGGCACTCAAATGAACTCTAACAGAGTTAGACATCAGCCCTTCCCTCGAGAGGTGGAGAAGCTACCGTAGAACCCACCGAACCGGGCATGAGAAGGGGGTCGATCTGATGCTCCGAGCACCAGACAAAGAAGCGCTTCCACTTAAAGCGTAAACCTGCCTAGTGGGGTCCTTCCTCGAGGCAAGGAGGACTTCCTCTATCTCCTCCGGAAGGGCCAGAGATGCTAGAGAGACCCGTTCAGCCGCCAGGCCGTGAGGGATAAGGAGGGTAGGTTCGGGTGCAACACCCAACCCTCCTCCTGCGTCAGCAAGTTCCTGGTAGAGCTCAGGGGAATCGGAGGCTCCACCAACAGTCGGAGCAAGAGTGGGAACCAAGGCTGCCGAGGACACAAGGGGCCCACGAGAATCAGCGATGTCCTGTCCTGTTGAGCTTTGAACAGAGTCCTCGCAATGAGGAGGAAAGGAGGAAATGCATATAGAAGGCTGGACGACCGGTCCAGGAGAAATGCATCGGGGCCCTCCCTGCCTGGGTGCAGTACCAGGCCACAGAAGTGAGGAAGCTGAGTGTTCTGGGGGCTGGCGAAGAGGTCCATCGCTGGAGTTCCCCAGCGCAGGAACAGCCAATCTGCCACTCTGGGATCCAGGCGCCACTCGTGGGGGCGAAGAATTCTGCTGAGCCTGTCCGCCAGGCCGTTCTCCTGACCCAGGAGGTACGTTGCCTTGAGGGACATCCTCCGCCGGGTGACAAAAGAACAGATGAGGACTGCTTTCCTTCAGAGGGAGCGCGACCCCGTACCCCCTTCCTTGTTGATGTAAAACATCGCTACTCGGTTGTCCGTCTGCACCAGGACCGACTTCCCGCTGAGGATATCCTCGAAGGCCCTCAAGGCCCATTGGATGGCCTGGAGCTCGAGCAGGTTTATCTGCTGTTGAGCCTCCACAGGCGACCACTGCCCCTGCATGCAGAGAGCCACAATGGGCTCCCCACCCTAACAGGGAGGCATCTGTGTTCAGTACAACATCGTGCTGTGGGTCCTGGAAAAGCGATCCCCGCAGGAGGTTGCAGTGGTTCTGCCACCAGTTCAGGAAAAAATGGAGGTCAGGAAGAACCCTGATGGATTCCCTGAGGTGTCCAAGGGATTGGCTCCATTGAGAGCTGAGACACCACTGGGCCGTCCGCATGTGCAGGCGGGAGTGAGGAACCACATGCACGGTCAAGGTCATGTGGCCCAAGAGACATAGCATGGACCGAGCAGTGACCTGCCGAGCACTTTGGATGCGAGCGGGTGGAGTAATCCACTGGCAAGGCGGCCATGGCCTGACGAGTATTGAGGCGCGCCCCAATGAACTCGAGAGTCTGTGCCAGCTCGAGGTGAGACTTTGGGTTTTTGACCAAGAACCCCAAGCTCTCCAAGAGGACGACAGTGCATGAAATCGCCTGCCGGGCCTCCTTGGCAGAGGAGCCTTTAACGAGTCTGTCATCGAGGTAAGGGAACACCGGCATGCCCTGACGCCGAAGGTGAGCGGTGGCCACGACGAGGCATTTTGTGAAGACCCGAAGGGCGGATGCAAGACTGAAGGGGAGCACTCTGTACTGGAAGTGCTCTCCCAGCACCCTGAACTGCAGGTACTGCCTGTGTTGGGGGTGGATCAAGATATGGGTGTAAGTGTCCTATAGATCCAAGAAGCATAGCCAGTCCCCCTACCGGAGGAAGGGCAGCAGCACACCATCTTGAATTTCTCCCGTACCAGGAACTTGTTTAGTCTGCGGAGGTCGAGGATGGGCCACAGACCCCCTGTCTTTTTCGGGACGAGGAAGTTCCGGGAATAAAAGCCCTGACCTCAAAGGTGGGGAGGGACCTTCTAGACTGCCCATTGGGCAAGGAGGGAGTGCAATTCCCACTGCAGCAAAAACCTGGTGTGCGGGGAGTCGAGGAGGCTCTGCCGGGGAGAAAGGGGGTGGAAGCCTGTCGAAGTGGAAGCGATAGCCCTCCTGGATGACCTGGAAGACCCAGGTGTCCGAGGTGATCAGCGCCCATGCCGGGGCGAAGCAGGACATGCGTCCCCCCACTGGCTGCCCTATCATCAGAGGGTGAGGAGCTATGCCGCTGGTGTTAAAACCCCTGTGGGGGTTGTGGGGGGGGGGGCGGTGTCTGGGCCTTCGGGCCCTTCGGTTTACGATGACTTTGGCAGGGCTTTCCCTGCACAGGAGTGGTTGGTGTGGGAGTAGCCGGGTACGGCGGGTAGCCGCGATACTGGAGACCTTTCCTGGGGAAGATTTCTTGGCGGGCTGCTTCTTCCGAGGCAGGGTAGAGGTCTTGCAGGAGAGACGGGTCCTCGTAACATAATCTGTCTCGATCTCCACCGCCTTCTCCTCCATCGGCTTACCAAAAAGTTGTTCGCCGAGGCAGGGCACGTCCAGGAGCTTCTTCTGCACCCACTGCTCCAAATCCAAAGACTGGAGCCAAACCTGGTGGCGGGCTCCGATGCCCGCGGCCACCACCCGAGCAAATGTCTCGAAGCCATCATAGGAGGCTCAAGAGATATACTTAGAGCAATCGGCCACTGATTTCAACAGGGTGCAGAACCTGTCGAGGGGCTCGCCCTCGAGGCCCACGGAAACACCTCCCAGTTCTTTTGGCAAGTTGTGGAGGAACATACCGATATATAGCTGGTATACCTGGATGCGACAAGAGAGCATGGAACCTTGATAGGCCTTGAGGCCAAGGGCATCAAGGGCTCTCGATTCTCGGCCCGGCGGGACCGATGAATGGGACTTCGGGCTCTTCTGCTTCCTCATGGCCGATTCCACCACCATCAAAGTGTGTGGAAGTTGGGTCTTTCGGAAGCCTGGCCCTAGCTGCACCTTGTACACTGTGTCAAGGCACTTGCTCACAATGGGAACCAAGGCCAGGGCCTCCCACATGTAGAGCAATAGCCGGGAGAGGATTGGCAGCACCGGGACGGTGAGGGATTCCCTGGGCACGGCCTCGTACTGAGGAATATCGAGTTCTTCAGCACGACGGTCCTCCTTGACCTGGGTGATCAGGTTGAGGGCCCGAGCCATGTCCCGAATAAACACTAAAAAGAAGGTGTCTTCGGGCAGTGAACGCCGCTGGAGACCAGGCAGTGAGGGGTCTGACAGAAGATCCCGGTGGGTGCGGGTCTCCAGGGATGTGTCCCCATCGGATTCCCAATTCGAGAAATCGGTCGAGGGATCCAAGCTGGACGGTTCGCCTTGTCCGATGGTCTGGAGCTGGAAGCCCTGGACGATCTTGCCCCCGAAGAACGGGAGAGTGAGTGAGACTGACGTTGAGGACCCTCACGAGGCCCGTGGCTCTCGAGGGTTTCTTGGACGGATTTGGGTGTCCCACGCGAGGCACGTCCACTCTCCGGGCACAGATCAGCAAAGCTGGCAGCGAGCGCCCGCTGGGAAGCAATGAATGCAGAAACGCTGCGTTCTAGCGCTAGCATATGGGATTCCCAAGCGGGTGTGGGGTCCTAGAGCACCGACACCGGGGTCACCGGGTTGGGCGTTGAGGAAGAGGGGGTCCTCACCAGGATGGCCCTCAGGAGACTGGGCGCCTTTGCCGGAGGCCTCTGTTTCTCTGCGCGATACCTTGCGGGGCCGCTCCTTGTCCAACTCTCGGAAACACCAAAGGGGGCTAAGCGACCGGGCGCGGGAGCGCTCGCGCTTGTCAGGGGCCCCAGACAGCAACTTCGAGGCCTTCTTTTTGCACCGTTCCACCTCGGGGGACCCCTGGTCCAAGTGTCGCCTGGAGCGCGGTGCCACAGGGGGAGAACCCACTGGAGGAGAGACAACTGAAGACGCCACAGGAGACTCCGAGGCGGCCTTTCGAAAAATGTCTTCGGACTTCTGCTTATGGCTGAGCAGGGCCTTAGAGGACATTTTCTTGCAGAGTGAACAGAGCTCTGGGTCATGGTCGGCTCCCAGACACCTTAGACAACAGTCGTGAGTGTCCGTAAGCGACATGTTCCTAGAGCATCACATTTTTTAAACCCAGCGGTTGGGAAGAAAAAAGGGCAGAAAGCCTGTGAGAAATATTTGTAGAAAAGGTATCCCCATAAGCTCTAAAAGAGAGCAAGGGGAGGACGGGTAGAGGACCAGTGCAACCGGAAAAAAAAAATAAGAGCCTGTTAAGGCGAGGAAAATCTAACTTTTTCCGGGGGATGAGGACTTGCGTCCAAAGGGCTCCGCGTAAAAAGGAGACTGAGCAAGATGGCACCCTTGGGCGGGAAGAGGACCACGCATGCGTGGTAGCAATCCCAAATGCTTTCTTTGAAAGCTGGGGAATTGCTCCGTGCGGGCTCCGTCGGTGCCGACGTCACCCATAAGTGAGAACTGACTTCCTGCTTGTTCCTGGAGAAATGAGTATTTGACTTGTCACTAGATTGTCTTAAATTCAGTGCTATCTATGCTTTCCATTCCCAGTCTCTCTTAAAACGTTATGCTCCAAGATATTCCATGCAGTCTCATGCACCAAACTGATACTCTTAGCTGAAGTATCACGTCCTCATATAGGTACCAAGGTGATATTGTTTCCAGCTGACCTGGCTCCTTCAAAGCTGGACAAGATCTGCTGGAGTGGAAGTGGAATGACTATGCCCTTGACAACTTCTATGCAGTTCAGTCTGCTCAGCTTCTGCAAGTCTGCCATTATAGGTCCCAGATACTGGATTCCTTTTGAGAGCTGGCTGCTCTTTGCACCATGTACACACACATGATTTACCACCAACAGGCTGATATTCATACATGCAACGCCATCCAAAACTGGGAAGATACCATCTCACTGCCTGACTACTATTTTTCTCTTTTTTTTTTAAATTAATTATAATCATTTAGGTTCCTTATATTTGATTGTTTTGTTTGTTCCAATGATCTATAAAAACTGACTTAGAAAAAACATTTGGCCTGTTTTCAGGTAAAATTACCCAACTGGTTTGTGGTCTTTACGAGTACTGGCAACTCTACTCAACTTAGGAAAGCATGACTTGTCAATGTTATTGCTGAAATATACATACCACCATTTTCAAGATCTCGAAGGGGCCAGAGAAGGGTGTAAGCAACTTCCTGCTGCATATAAAAGAAGGGGGCTGTTCCAAATGTAGGCTCATCAGAATGTTGAATTCGGGATCCAAACTCATCCATTATATACCATACCGGAACCTTTTCCTCTGCAGACTAAAGTTAAAAAAACAACCAAAAATTAACACATAAAACCTGCTAGCACAGCAAACATTGTACAATGAAGAAAGAGTCAGAAATTAGGCTCTGGAATCTGTTACTAGAGCTTAATTGTAGTAAAAGCTGTTAGTGTATCTGGATTTAAAAACAGCTTGGACAAGTTCCTGGAGGAAAAGTCCATAAAAAATATTAATGTGAACTTTGAGAAATCCATTGTTTACCCCTGGGATAAGCAGCATGGAATTGTCTACCTTTCAGGATACTAACAGGTAACTTTCGTCCTGGATTAGCTACTGAAATAGGATACTGGGCTTGACAGACCTTTGTTCTGATCCAGTATGGCATATCTTATTGTTCTTAACCTGTCACTGCTGAAATATGCACAGTGAAAACAGAATAATGAAGCTATCAAAGTGGGACTAGAAGTAGAACCAACCAATCTCAATCTCAAACTGAGACAGACTACTGAGAGAACGGTTTCCTCTAGCCATGCGGAAGGTAAAAAAATAAAATAAAATAAAAAGGAGGGGAGAAAGAAAGAGAGAGAGAGAATGCTTTGGACATGAAAGTTGACACAGTGTATGAGAGACAAGAACACAAAAACACACTCCCAACCTAGGAGACTCTGGTAAAGGAAGAGGGGGAAAAAAAGTAGTGGATCTAATATTTAAAGGCACCTATCCAGATAAGTGCTATGGTGGTCCCCTGTTTTATTCTGTTAGTGGTGATTTTCATTCCACTAAATTGGGTGATAAACCGCCTAAAGTTAAGTACAAGTTAGGCCTGTGTTCTAGATGACTGATTTATCTAGATAGTGGCTGAATAAAATCGCTTTTATGCAGATGGTGCTGCTGGTTAGGACTGAAACTGGATATTCGGAGCTGGCTATCCAAATTCTAGCGCGGAATCCAGCTTCACTTCTAAAGCAAACACCAACAGTGGAGTTTAAATATCAGTCCAAATGTTACTCCCAAATACACTTAAGGGCATAAAATAAAAGTCCTTCCTCCACATTAGTAAGACCAATAACAATCCAATAACTGCTCTTCTTTTTGCTACTTTCTGAAAATTAGATGGAGTTGGATGAGAGAGCCTAATTCCGTAGAAGCTGAGCTCCTACCCTCCCTCACAAAGTAAATTCCAGAGAGGAATTGCTTTCTCCCACATTTACCCCATTAGAACCTTGGCCCAGTATTTGTGGTCAACATTATTGGCACCCTCTCAGTTTAACCCCTTAATGTCCAATATCTCCTAAAAACAAAATGGCCAGTGAAATGGCATTGGACTATATATGCAACAGTTTCCTGTGGGTTACGAGCACTTGGTGGGCCAAAAAGGAAGAGAACCCCACAGGACCCCTGAGAGGGGCCAGAAAGTTAGACCCAGGCCCCCCGTCTTGCTATCTCTTCTCTGTTTGCTATGTCATTTGGTAAATTTTCCAACTTTTTTCTTTCTTTATTTTTTGCCTATTTGACTTCGATGGGACTGCAGTTGACTTGGCTTTGCTGCATAAAAGCAGCTTCAAAAAGGCAAGCATCGATCCACATCTTTTTGGAGCTTTGGGGTAGCCTAGATCAGCTTTCCCCTGTGACCTTGAGGAGCAAGGACTCACGATCAGGATTTCCTTTTCACTACGACTGCAATGCCTTTTGACAGTGGGCTTTTTTTCATGGTCTGCACCATTTTTTTGGAAGACTGTTTTTTGTGGTTTTTTTGCATGGCTTTTTCTGTCTATAGCTGCGTGGAGCTGGGCAGCATACTGGGTGCCCACTGCTGTGCCACTATGGCAAACACAGGGTAAACTCCACAACAGGCTCTTTTGCCCCCATTGCATTGGGGAAGCAAAAGCCCAGGTCTTTCAGCATCATAGACACTCCCTATGTGGGAGGTTCTTCTCCTCATTTTCTATGCCTGCTTAGCCCATGGCTCAGGCAGCCCTTGCGGAGGGCCTCACTGGCATCTCATGGAGGACTGAGGTCCCAGGCTCAAGCCAACTGGTTCTAGTGGGCCCAGTCACCTGGTAGTAAGCAGCAGCTACAGAAACAGCTCCTTGGCTTTTTCAATTGTTCCTAGCTGCTTGGCAACCCCCTGCACAGGGGTCTAGATTCCCCCATGAGGGGTTTCTGGGCCCTCGACCGGGTGCTCCTCTGGAAGTCCGGCCGTATCCTTCACAGAGTTCGGCTGGAAGGCTGACAAAGACTCCTTTATGTCTGGAGGAGAGTCCGAGGAGGAAGAGGAAGTTCCCCTTATGGAGGGCGAGTATCCAAATCAGTGACCTGCCTTTCCCACTGGGAGGACCTCTCAGTATTGATCCAGGACATGATGGTGGCCTTTAGAATTGAGGAGCCTGCATCAGGCCTGCCATCTCAGATGGACGCTACCTTAGAGAGTATCAGACATCAGATAGGGGTTTTCTCCTTACTGGAACCTTTGGAGCAGCTCTGGCTTTCTCAGGGGAAAATCTGGAGTTTGCCTGGAAAGGACTAAAGGCCCTAGCTAGGCTATACCCATTTTCTTAAGGCAAAATGAGTCAGCTCTCAGGCTGCCTTGTGCTCATGCCCTGGTCATGGTCAGGACAAAAAACACGTCTATATTGGTAAAAGGCTTTGCAGCAGTTAAGGAGATCCATGATAGGAGCCTAATGTTTATGGTAGCAGCCTAGAGCTGGAAAGATCAGGGTTCAAATCCCACTAACACCCCTTGTGGCCTTGCACAAGTCACTTAATCCTCCATTGCCTCAGGGACAAACTTTGATTGTAAGCTCTCTGGGAAAAGGGAAATAACTACTGTAGCTGAAGTAACTTACCTTGAACCTCTACTGGAAAAGGCGTGAGCTAAATTCTAATACTAAGCTAAATAGCCCACTTCAAGAATGCTTTCACAGTCTCCTCCTTGGGTTCTCAAACAGCCTTATGTGTAGACCTTGTAGCCAGGAGCACCATTACGCTGGATCCAACAACTGATGGCTAACCCTGAGGCTGCCTTTGTGACCGACTCTTTTTATGACCTGAATAGAGTCTCCTCCAGGTCCATGGTGGCAGTTGTGATGGCCAGGCGATGGCTCTGGCTTTGCAACTGGTCAGCAGATGCAACCTCCAAGTTGTGTTTCAGCAAGGTCCCCCTTCTGGGGCAGACTGCTATTTGGAGAAGATATTGTAAGTTGAAGGACCTCGGTGATGCCAGTATGCAAAGGATGCCAGAGGACCAGCCAAAAGGAGTTCTGTCAGCTTCTCAGAAAACCTCTCATGGAGTCTGGGAATGCCCAAGGGTGTCCAGAGTTTGGTCTACTTCCCATATGGATCCCAGCCTAGAAAGGGTCAGTCCTTTTGGAGTTCCCAGCAGTCTTGAGAATCTTCGATAACTGCTACTGGAGCTGGGAAGTCCTCACAATGAAATTTGGTAGGTCCCTCCTGAAGTACAGCTGGTAAAAGGGTGGCTCTAGCATTTTGTCTCTGAATAGATCTAGATCACATTTGACCAATGGGCTCTGGAGGTCACAGAAAGGGGTACATGTGCTTAAATTTACAGAGCCTCTAGGAGATACCTTTATAGAATCTCCCGGCAACTTCCAACTCAAGAGTGGCAGTCACAGAAACCTTACATTCATTCCTGTGACTGCAGGCTATTTCACCCATGTTTTCCACAGAGTGCAGCCAGGGCCTCTATTCCATGTATGCCCAAGAAGGGCAGGTTTTTTGGCTTATATGGGACTGAAATTGGTTAATACTAAACTCAGGGTTCCCCGGTTTCACATTAAGTCCATTCAATCAGTCATCACATCCGGAGGAGTTCTCTATCTCCCTGCATTTGGAAAAGGCCTAACTTTCATATCCCTTAAGGATCAGCATCAGCAGTTCCTCAGCTTCTGCATTCTAAGCCACTCTCTTCCAGTTCTGGGTACTCATCTCCCATGGATTTCAGTACCTTTTTTATGCTGACGATTCTCAGATCTGTCTTTCTACACCTAATATTTCTCAGACACTCCAGGCCTGTATTTCTGCCTGTCTCTCTGCCATTTGAAACTAACCCTGGACAAATCCGAACTTCTTATTTTTCCCCCTAAACCTCTCTCTCCTCTTCCTCCTTTCTCTATCGCTATTGATAACGCTCTTCTATTTCCTGTTTCCTCAGCCCATAACCTTGGTGTCATTTTTGACTCCTCCCTTATTCAACAGATCGCTAAAACCTGTTTCTTTCTCTATTGCAGTAACAAAATTTGCCCCTTCCTCTCTGAATACACTACTAAAACACTTATCCATTCTCCAATTACTTCCTATCTAGACTATTGCAACCTCCTCCTTGCTAGTCTCCCTCTGAGTCATCTCTCTCCCCTTCAAACTATTCAGAACTCTGCTGCATGACTAATCTTTCTCCAGCCTTGATATACTCATAAAACCTCTTCTCAAGTCACTTCATTGGCTTTCCTTCCATTTCTGTATCCAATTCAAACTCCCTATGAGCTTTAAATGCATTCATTCTTCTGCTCCTCACTCCTTTCCTCTCTCCTCTCCTCCTACAACCCTCCTTGTGAACTCTGCTCTTCTACCGGCTTGCTCCTCTCTTTGCCCTTTTCTTCCACTGCTAACTCCAGACTTCGGTCCTTTCACCTGGCTGCTCCTCATGCCTGGAACAGACTTCCTGACCCTGTACATCAGGCTTCATCTCTGACCCTTTTCAAATCTATGCTAAAGGCTCACATCTTTGAGGCTGCTTTTGGATCCTGATCCTGTGTGTCTCCTTACCCTTCCCTATTCTAGCCTTATTCATATCCTTTTGTCTTGTCTGTTTTGATTAGATTGTAAGCTCTGATAAGTAGGGACGGTCTATCTGTATTTGTACAGTGCTGCTTATGCCTTGTAGCACTTTATAAATGTTTAATAGTGGTAGCAGAACCATGGCTAGACCAAAGTGATGGAGGGGAGATATAGCTAGACGATGGGCTGATCTGTTCTCACTCTCTACAGAAGTTAAGAGAGGATGCAACTCTCATGATTCAGCAGCTGGAACTGCTGGGGTTGGTGATCAATTACCCCAAGAGCTGCTTCAATCTCTCTCAGGAGTTGTGGCACATTTCAACACCCTTCAGGGTCTAGTCTTCATTATGATTGAAAGGATGCTGAAGCTTGGCCGCCTGCTCACTGGGTCTGGGATTATCTCAAGCTCCTGGGATCTATGGCGTGGATTCTGAAATTGGTTCTATGGGCAAGAGCCCATACATGGCCCCTGCAGAAACACCTACTGTCCCTCTGGTTACTGTGCTTTCAGTTTTTGACCAGACTCTTTCCCTCTCTGAGGAGCTCAGAGTGGCCTAGTGGTTGGGGCAAGTTACCTCAGGCCGGAAGGTCGGGGGGGGAGGTTCAAATCCCACTAGAGGACAGCAACCTTAGGCCGGAAGAACTGGGGTTTCTAGTCCCACAGGTGCTCCTTGTGGTCTTAGGCAAGCCACTTAACTATTTTACATGGGCAATGAAGGGTTATCTCCAAGTTATAATATATAAGAAATGTTAAATAAATAAATAAATAAATAAAATAGTAGCTCTAGTCTGCTCTTCTGATAAGATTGGGGGATTCTCAACAGTGATGCCAAACAAAGGCTTGATTTGGGGGAAGGGAAGAGGGCTCACTGTCAGAGAGATAACTCAGAGTTTGGCTGAAAGCCAGATAATCCAATTAATGCTGGAGACATTTCAGATATTGCTGAAGGGCTCTCTGTGCAGCTGGACAGAGAAGCACCTACTAGCTCTGTCAGCAGCCCACATGGTGGGGGCTGACAATGTTTAGGCCAATTTTCTGTGTTGGGATATAATAAATTACATAGAATGGGAAATGAGCCCCTACACATTCAGCCTAATTGTGAGAAAGTGGGGTCTCTCTGTGTTCAATCTAATTACCAAGTGGGACAATGCCAAGGTGGATAAATTCTTCAGTTGCTTTTTCCTAGGCTAGTCTATATTTCACATTTTCCTTGGATAGCCTTTGAGGGTAGGGTATTTTAATCATCATTTAAAATTAAACACTATCCTAAAACAGCCAATATATTGTCAAGCTGGGAGCAGAGCGAGCATACAATCAAAGAAGCAAAATTTCAAATTACATGATCTAAAAAGATGGAATAAAATACCGAACATTAAATTCAAATAGTGAAAGTGGGATGAAGTAGAGCAGAGGTTAGATTCACCAACTGATTCTTCTGCTAAATAATGGTCTCATAGAAGTCACGTGTATCTCATGGTTAACTAAAAGCAATTATCTTGGCAATATCTAACTCAGCAGCAGCATGTTTCTTGTACTGTTAGATGATACCAAGTAGGCCGATTAGTGTTTTCATAGACTTTCCTATTCAAAAGGCAGTAATAAAAAAAACATCCCTTTCTGCAGACATAATGCTATTATAACCATGATAATGAGCTTATTATCAACCAACCTATATGCAGGCAAAAATAAAATTCCTCAGATGGGGTTGGGTCAGGAGGGAAAAGGTGTTTTATATAGTTTTGAGCAATCTAAATTCTGCATGTACTTTTACCTAAAAATAAAAATATACCTGCACATAAAGCAGGCACAAATTTATATGGGTACTTTTCCTTGAGCAATAATCAAAACAAAGTAGCTGCGTGGTTTTGTTTTGATAAAGTTTGATCATTTACTCTTCAATTAAATCAGATTTCTTTAAGTTTTTACCCCTTGAGCCAGCTGATATGTTTGGTTATATTTCCACATTTCCTTCAACACCTCTTCAACAACACCGTCATCTGGAACCTCGCCATGAAATTCAATTCCCATGAGGTTTCCCATTCTATGCAGAAGACCAGGAACCTGCAGCAACTGATCCCGGGCATGTTCGACATGGAACATCCAAGCATGATCAATCAGGAAAATACTTTAAAAAGCAGACAAAGGAAAGAAAAACAAATTGTTTCCAATAAAACTAGAACCAGAAACACCATGTACAGAGGGGATATTTGGTATTTGTTTTAAACACATCACCTCTAGCTTGACAACATATAACAGTACATTACTGCAGTACTTCACCATGTTTTGTTTTCTGGTGTAAAAGCACTGAAATTCTTCTCAAGAGGGAAAGCAAATGCAAAAATAATTTGATGCTTTTCATAAACCACATGAAGTGAGGATGATTTTCAACTGCAGCACATGGATAACACCTGTAACAGGTGTTCTCCGGGGACAGCAGAAATCTGTTTTCACATATGGGTGACGTCGGCACTGATGGAGCCCTCGCAGAAGCATCCCCCCAGCTTTCAAAGCAAGCCTTTGGAAGATGCCACCACACATGTGTGGTCTCCTTCCCGCCCAAGGGTGCCATCTTGCTCAATCAGACGACATAGCAAAAAAAGGCAAAAAATAAAATATGGTAAAGAAGCAACTCCAAGGAGAGGAGGAAGGATTGCGAAGACTGATTCCTGCTGTCCCTGGAGAACATCTGTTATGTTTTCTCCAGGAACAAGCAGGAAGTCAGTCCTCACATATGGGACTCCCTAGCTACAGGCTACCGAAAGCCCATAGAGAAAAAAAAAGTTACCCTCACGGGAAGCCGTGAGCAGCAGCAATTTATTCCGCAGGAGCAGACTGCAGTAAGACCCGTGTGTCCAAAGGAAACCAGCACTCCGGTAGCCTGGACCCAGAAGGGCTGGAGGGTAGGCGTTGCCTAGACCCCGAAAAGATTACGGAGCACGGTCTAGTCGAAGGCACTGTCCCATCGGGACTTGCTCTCCAGACAATAGTGAGCTGCGAAGGTATGGATGGAAGACCAGGTGGCAGCCCGAAACATGTCCACCATCAGACCGATCGCAGGTTGGCCACAGAGGTCACCATGGCCCTACATGGTGCGCCGTGACCCGGCCGTTCAGCAAAAGCCCCGCCTGCTCATAGGCGAGGGTGATACAGTCCACCATCCAGGTAGATAGCATATGCTTGATCACCGCTTCCCCCAGTCTACTGGGGTCATACGAGACAAAAAGCTAAGCAGCTTTACGGTGGCCCTGGGTACATTGAAAGTAGAAGGGCAGGGATCTCTTACAGTCCAAGGTGCGGAGGACAGTCTCCACCCTACTGGCATGAGGCCTCGGGAAGAAAGGGAGGTGCACTGCCTCCTGTTTGAGGTGAAAAGGCGATAACACCTTCGGAAGAAATTTGGGGTGTATGTGGAGCACCACCCTGTTCTTATAGAATCTGGTGTAAGACACCTCCGCCACCAAGGCCTGGAGCTTGCTGACCCTGCGAGCAGAGGTGAGTGCAAACAGGAACACCACCTTCCATGAAAGGTATCGCAGGTGGCAGGCTGCTCAAAAGGTGGGCGAGAAAGCTACGCCAGTACAACATTGAGATCCCACTGGTTGCCAGAGAGCGTACCGAGGGTTTTGATAAAAGGAGTCCCCTCATGAAGTGGTCACCAACAGCTGTGCCGAGAGGGGTTTGCCATTCACCGGATGGTGATGTGCTGCCAGAGCACTGAGGTGCACTCTGACAGACTTAGATTTGAGTCCTGCGTGCGAGAGATGGAGAAGTTACTGCAGGACCAGCTGCACTGGACAGAACAGGCTAATCCCCTGCTCTGCGCACCAGACTGAAAATCTGCATCACTTGAAGGCGTATGCTTTCCTGGTGCAAGGACTTACGGGAAGCCAGCAGGATCTCCTCCACTTCCTCCGAGAGGTTGAAAGGGGCTAGGGTCATCCTTTCAGCAGCCACGCTGTCAGTGACAGGAACCCCAGATTGGGGTGCAAGAGAGAGCCCCCTCCTGTGACAGGAGCATTAGGGAACTACCAAAAGGGATGAGAGAGTCTCCACCGACGGCCGGAAGGTAACAGGAACTAAGGCTGCCTGGGCCATCGAGGGGTTATCAGGATCAGAGAGGCCTTGTTGCGGAGGGTCCTGAATAACATTTTGGCAATTAGTGGTGTGGGTGGGAAGGCATACACGAGACTTTCTGACCACAAGATGCGAAATGCATCTGCTGCCACCCAGGAAGGGTGGACTTGCTGAGAGCAGAAGCAGGGCAACTGGTAGTTGTCCGGGCTGGCAAACAGGTCTATCCATGGTTCCCCCAGAGGTGGACAAGCTAGTTGGCCACTCTGGGGTCCAGCTACCACTTTTATGGCTAGAGGACCCTGCTTAATCTGTCGTCCAGTGCGTTGTCCTGGCCCAGCAGGTATACTGCTCATAAGAGTATGCCCTGTTGGACTGCATAGGAGCAGAGGGCCATCACCTTGCTGCAGAGGGCACAGGACCTCGTGCCCCCCTGCTTTTTCACATAGAACATAGCCACCTAGTTGTCTGTTTAGAACACCACTGGTTGGTGCCGTAGGCTGAGACAAAAGGCTTGGAGGGCTAGGCGTATCGCCCGTAATGCCAGAAGGTTGATCTGCTGGTTGCTCTCACCCTGCGACCAGCTGCACTGGGTGTGGAGTTCCTCGCAGTGGGCTCCCCATCCCAGCAGGGAGGTGTCCGTCATGAGAACCCTTAAGGGACATGCAGTCTGGAAAAGCATCCCTGCCTCGAGGTACTGGGGATTTTGCCACCAGGTCAGGGATTCCACCAACTGGTGAGTCACTACGATTCTGTTACGGAGATGGCCTGTGGTCTGCGTCCACTAGTCCTGAAGGCACCACGGTGTGGCCCTCATGTGGAGGTGGGCATCTGGGGTGACATGGACCATGAAGGTCATATGTCCAAGTAGGTTCAGCAGGAGCTGAGCGGATACCGAGGAATGGCATTGTATATCCAGGGCCAGAGCCCTGAGTCAGGTGGCTCGGTCACCTGGAAGGAAGGTTCTTATTGTTTATTGTTTATTCACATTTGATATACCGCCCCCCATTACATCGGGGCGGTTTACAATACAAATAAATTCGAAATAGAAAAAGAAAAGGAAGTTACAATAATTTGAGAGGTACAGAGACAGGTAAGAACAGTAATAGGGAAGGAAGAGGGGGGGGTCAGAGGAAAATCTATAGAGAAACATTAAAAGCTAAGGAAAAAAGATGGGTTTTGAGAAGGGAGCGGAATTTGGGGTAGGATTCTTCTAGTCGGAGGGAAGTGGGAAGTGAGTTCCAGAGGGAGGGGCCCATATAAAAGAAGGCTGATTTCCGGGTAGATTGTAAGTGAGCTTTGGAGGGAGCTGGGAGGTGAAGGCGGTTGATATGGATGGAGCGGAGACTGCGAGTGGGAGTATGGAAGGTAAGTAGATCAGAGAGGTACTGAGGACGGGAGAGATATATGGCACGGTGTACTAATGTAAGGGTCTTGAAAGAAATCCGGAATGCGAGTGGGAGCCAGTGGAGATGTTGCAGCAGCGGGGTGATATGATCGCGAGGGGAGGCGTGTAGTATCATCCGGGCGGCTGTGTTTTGTATTAGCTGTAAACGGTGTCGTTGATATTGGGGAATACCAGCATAGATGATATTACAAAAGTCCAATCTAGTGATGACCAGGGAAAGGAGAAGGGTGGTAAGGGCTTGAGAGGATAAGAATGGTTGAATGGCCCGAATTTGTCTGAGGCAAAAGAAAGAGCGCTGAGAAATGTGGGAGATGTGATCATGGAAAGTAAGATTGCTATCGAGGATAACACCAAGGTAGCGGAGTTTGGGGACTAAAGAAATACGGGTGCCTGAAAAAGAAGGAGCAAGTGACGGAACAGGGGAACTATGGGGGAACCAGATTGCAGCGGTCTTAGCGATATTGAGTACCAGGCAGTTGGAGGCAAGCCATGAGGAGATGGAAGACAGACAGATTTCCAATGGAGAAATATCTGGGTGGGACGATGAAGTGTGGTGCAAGAGAAAGATATCATCGGCATAGTAATAGCCCAAAATTCCAAGTTGCTGAATGAGTACAGCCAAGGGGGCCAGGAAGACATTGAACAGTAAAGGGGCCAGAATAGAGCCTTGGGGGACACCACAAGTGAGGGGAAGGGGGTCTGTAGTAGAACAAGCGGATGTGACTGCAAAAGACCTGGAGAATAAGAAGGAGTGAAACCAGTGATAGACAGCACCACGGATGCCTGCATCCCGCAGACGAGAAAGAAGAAGAGAGTAGTCCTGGAGGATGTCTAGTCTTGCCTCTATGAACTCCAGACACTGTGTCGGGAGGAGGTGGGACTTGTGGTAATTTATTACAAACCCCAGACTTTGCAGGACCTGGATGATATGTGTGGTTGCTTGCTGCAATTCTGAGGCCGTGCCTCCCTTTATGAGCCAATCATCCAGGTAGGGGAAGACATGAGCTTGCCAAAGAGGTTCTCTCCTTGGCATGGGACATTCACCAATTTGTCCTGAACCCATTGCTCAAGGTTGGACAACTGTAGCCAAGCCTGGCGTCGGGCACGGATACCCGTTGCTGCTACTCGAGCCACCAACTTGAAGCAATCATAGGCTGCCCGAGGGGATTCGCTGTTCCTGAAGGTGTGTGGAGCTGCTCATCAGCCTGGGGGCTGCCGTTGCTGCGGAGGTGTGGTAGACCGCTGTTTTCCCTCCCTACTCCATCGCAGGCACAGCCGGGACAGCTTCTAACTTTGGGTCTTTTCCTTAGTTTTTTGTATAAATCTTGCTCCTCCTATACGCGGAGCGTGTTCCGAAGGGGCATGTCCAAAGGGGCTTGTTCCGCCCCTTTGGCGCCCCTTCGGCGTCTCTGCGGTGCAGCGGCAGCGCTGGCACTCTGTTTCTCCGAGCCTATTTTTAAGGTTTGTTTTCTTTTGGTTCTTGTGACCATTTTGCTTAGTTGTTCTGTATTACGATATGGGGAAACGGAAAGCCAAGGTCGGGGGCAAAGCGCCAGAGGCCACGGCTGGGGAAGTTAAACCAGTTGGGCCCTTGGATAAACACTTTGTCCCCCTTCCGATAGCACAATCTTCTCCAGAGCTGCTGCCTCTCAGCTCCAATGGTAGATCCCCCCCCCCCTGCCCCCTACTCCTGGTTCCTTTCATGAGAGTCCTGTGGAACCTTCTTCATCGGTGAGGATAATGCCTCTGATTATTTTCCGGAAGCCGATTTTGTCGGTAGGGGAGGGAGGTTCTTCGGAACTTCCCCCCCATCCCCAGATGCTGAAATTACTTTAAAAGATGTTTGGGCAGTGTTAAAGGGTATTGACTCTAAGATGACGACTTCTTTTCATTCTTTTTCTACATTTTCTCAGGAAACTGTTTCTTCCTTGCAACAGTTAGATGCTAAAGTTACTGTTCTTGACACTGCTGTTAGTGCATTGGAAGCACAGGTTCATCCAATTGATTCTTCTAGTGTGGCTGGTATTAAAGATTCTCTTTTGATACATTCTAAGTTGGAGCGCCTGGAAAATTCCATGCGCGCTTCCAACTTACGTTTCTTGAATTTTCCCCAGTCTCCGTTATTATCTCATAGGATTCTGTTGGCTAAATTTCTTAAGGAAGTCCTGGGTATCTCTGAGAATATTGATTTCCTTCAGATCTATTATATTTCCTCTACCTTCAAAAAAAATTGAATCCGGTTGATGGGGAATTCAATGAGATTGCTTCCCCTATGAATAATCTGACTGCCTTTTTGGAAGATTCGCAGGACATAATTAATGCTAGGGCTACTCTGTTGGTCACTTTTTCCTCTGTAGATATTAAACAACGTATATTGAGGGCCTTTTTTAAGGCTAAAATTGCAAAAATTTGTGGCCAGTCGGTTAATATATTCCCTGATGTTTCTCGCAGCACCCAGATGCGCCGGAGACAGTTTTTAGATCTTAAGTCCCGGGTTTTGGCACTGGGTGCTACTTTTTTTTTTAAGTTTCCATGTAAATGTATCCTTAGTTATGAGGGTGCTTCATATACCTTTGTTGATGTATCTCAATTAGAAACCTTTTTGTCTGGAAAGGGGGTTTAAGTGGGTGTCTGGGGTCATGGCCTCCATATTGTGGATAGTTTGTATTCTGTTTTCTTTATTTGGTTTTCCTTGTAGTTAACAGTGGGGTTCCGTAATGTGGACTTTATCATGGTGTATATTTCCTATTGTAGCATGATTTTTTCCCTTTATCTTTTATGGGATTGACCTGTACCTATTTTGGTTGTTGTATATGACTAAAAATCAAATAAAAAAAAAAATAGGCTGCCCGAGACAAACTTGGAGCACTCATGGATGGCTTTGGCCAGGTTCTTGAATCACTGCAGGGGTTCCTTGGAAAGACCAGCTGAGAACCTAGCGAGTTCCTTCGCCAGGTCTCTCAGGTACATGCCCATGTACAGCTGTTTGGCCTGGATCCGGCCGATGAGCATAGAGTCCTGGTAGTATTTTCTGCCAAGGGCACCCAGGGTGTGTGACTCCCTGCTGGGGGGCACCAAGGAGTGCATCTTCTGACGCTTCAGGCAATGCATAGCTGACTCCACCACCATGGAGTTGTGTGACAGTTGTGACTTCTGGAAGCTTGGGCTCCGGCGAACTCGATATATTGAGTCGAGCCGCTTGCTCACCACTGGCACCAATGCCGGTGTCTCCCACATAGTACAGCGCATTAGCTGTTCCAGGATGGGAGGGGATGGGCACCATAAGCGATTCCCTTGGAGGCGTCTCATATTGGAGGATTTCTAGCTCCTCCATCAGAGGGTCCTCCTCCGATTCTGTCAGGAACGCTAGAGGCTTGGACATGTCCTTGACAAAGTCAAGGAACGCCATGTCCTCGGGTGGGGACCGGCGCTGGGGCTCCGAGGGAGAGGAGTCCGAGGGCACATCACGGTGGCAATGGGTTTCCAGTGATTCCTCGTCCTCTGTTTCCCAGTCAGAATAGTCTGTCAAGGACTCAAGGGAAGGATGGTTCACGGGCTCTGGGGCCGATTCCCACCCGCAGCCCTCGGAGGCCCCATGGCCAGTGCCGAGCATACTGGCTGGGGAAGATCTTGACCCCGTGGAACAGGAGCCGGATTGAGACCTCAGCCAAGGATTGACTTGAGGCCAAAGGACCTCAAGGATCGGCTCGGGCTCCAGGGACATCCTCAACATCAAGGGCCCGATGGTCTGGGCAGAGGAACCAGTGGTACCAGACAACAGCGCCTGCTGCTTGTCCATGAAGGCAGACAAGCTGCTCTCCAGGCCGCCATTCTGGAGTCCAGGCCAAAAGGTTCTGCAGCCATCGGCATGGGGACCGAGGGAATCAAGCCAGACGCCAGTTCCCCTGAGGGGGGAGTCCTGGACTAGGATGGTGTCAGACGACCGAGGCCGGTCCAATGTAGAGTCCTTTCGGGATACCTTCACAGGTTGCTCCTTCTCCGATCCCTTGGACGAGCATCTAGGACTGTGGGACCAGGCTCGGGACTTACCCAGCCTGTCTCAGTGGTCCAAGGATGCTGCCTTCGAGGCCTTCTTCTTCTTGAGTTCCCTTGAGGGAGATCCCCTTTTGGAGGCCTTGGCCTTTGGAGCTACCGGAGAATCTTAGGGAAAACAAACAAAAAAAAAACACTTATCGTGCTGCTGCTGGCGGCTCTTGAGGGCCTTGGTGGACATCTTCTTACAGAGGCTGCATGCCGTGGGGTCGTGGTCCGGTCCCAGGAAGTGAAGGAAGCAGTCACGTATGTCGGTCAGGAACATTATTTTGCACACCGATCACATTTTTTTTTTAAAACCACTGATAGCTATGGGAGAAAAGAATATCCCAGTGAGGTCGAAAACCTGTGGTGCCACCAGTTGAAAAAAAAAAGGCCTGAAGGTGCCAAGAAGGAAAAAAAAAAAAAAAAAAGGACTATGAACCTGAGACTCAAAGCTGGGGCAGCAGGCTCAGGTGGTGGGAAGAGGACCGGTGCATTACCGGAGGAGAGTATGAAACTCAGGTCGAGAAAATCAACTTTTTCCAGGGGAAGAGCAGACAGACGTCTGAAGGACTCTGTGGAAAAAAGGAGACTGAGAAAGATGGCACCCTTGGACGGGAAGGGGACCATATATGCATATTGGCATCTTCCAAAGGCTTTCTTTGAAAGCTGAGGGAATGCTTCAACGAGGGCTCCGTTGGCGCAGACATCACCCATATGTGAGGACAGGCTTCCTGCTTGTTCCCGGAGAAAATTCTGTCTTAATGGAAGTTCACAGCCAAGAGAGCTGCAAATATTCTTTAAAACAAGTATAAAAATCACTCTGGCCCTGAAAATTAACTGGAAAAAAACCCAAACCCTTATCATTGACAATAGTCTGCTTTGGTCTATCTGTAATTGTTTTCGTCCTAAGAAATTAAGAGAGAATAAATTTAACTTAAAACAAACTTTAATAAAATGAAGTTACACTACGGTTCCTTGTATTATGTTAATTGTAAACAGCTATGACTATTAGATATAGCGGTATAAAAAGATTGATAAATTATATAAAATAAAGCCAACATTAATCATAGGAATTAACAAATAAAAAGAGAAATTAGACTTAGCTGCTAATTGTTGTTCCTTGAGGAACTCCAGTCCAGTACCGCACCTCTGGGTAGTGTACCTCCTCCAGCAGCTTGGAGGCTGAGCCTGTCATCTTTTTGATGACACTAGTGTACATATGCAGCTGGCACCGCCCACCAGCTCCAGTACCTATTGACAAAGCAGACTCAGAGGAGCAACAAATAAGTAGTTAAACATGCAACAAACGCTTCTACGTCTAAATAAACGAGTACCCCCTCCATCCCCTGGGAAGGATACCCCGCCCCCCACTCCACGATGAAGAGGTCTACCTGTTGAGCACCTGAGCAACTCCAACCAGCAGGAAGCGAGCAACCGACAGCTCTTCTGGTCCGCCCCTCCCCTGCTCCTCCTGGTCACTTCCTCCACCAAGGGAACCAGCTTCAGGACCGGGGTGTACACAGATCACCACAAGAAGCACTCAGGGAGGGTTCTGGGACTGGACTGGAGTTCCTCAAGGAACAATTAGCAGCCAAGTCTAATTTTTCTTTCCTTATCGTACCTCCAGTCCAGTCCCGCACAACCGGCCTGAAGCACTGCAGATCCGAAACGAGCATCCCCCACCGCCTGGACATCCAGGTGAAAATGTTCAGAGAAGTATGCCACCCTACAGATCTCCACCGGTGGAACTAAAGTATACTCTGCCCATGAGGCTGCCTGAGCCCTCATGGAATGCGTCTGCAACCCCACCGGCACTGTTCTACCCTTCAAGATGTATGCCGACGTGATTGCCTCAGTGATTCATCTGGAAATGGAAGCTTAGCTGCCACCTCACTTTTGCATGACCTGCCAAACAGAACCAACAGATGGTCTGATCTTCGAAAGGACAGTGCCCATTTCACATACCTTCGCAGGACTCTCTTACCATCCAGGTGGCACAGCTGTGGAGTGGCACGGCCCATACCCGCTTTCGCCCACATACGCGCGCACCAGAGCCGGTAAGGAAACAGCCTGATCTACATGAAATGCTGACACCACCTTGACAAAAATGAAGGTACTGGGTGCCGGACCACTTTCTCCTTGGAGAAGGAAAGGAATGGCTCCTGGCATGACAGTGTCTGAAGCTCCGAAATCCTGCGTACCGAGCAACTTGCCACCAGGAATACCATTTTCAGAGCCAAATCCTGCAGGAAACCTTGACTCAATGGCTCAACGGGTTCCCCAGACAGCACCAGATTGGGATTCCAAGGCGGTACCACTGCCCTCTTTGGCAGACGGAGGTGGGTCACCACCCCTAGAAAGCTCAGCACATCTGGGTGAGTACCCAATGGCACCCCGTGGACTTTCCCGCGATAACCGGAAAATCGCCCCAGTTGCATCCTCAAGGAACTGGCAGCTAGACCCTTATAAGAACCGGATTGCAAGAACGCCAAGATGTCCGGGACGGAGGCAGTGGAAGGGCGTGGCTGCCTCTCTCCACACCATGATTCAAAGATGCATCCTACGCAGATGCATGACAGGTTCGTAGACCACCTCTGGGCCTGTAGCAAGGTCGCTATCCCCGAGCCTGAATATCCTTTCCTTCTTCAACCTCGCCCTTTCACGAACCATGCCGTAAGCGAGAATTGATCCACCTGGGGCATGCGAAGCGGTTCCTGCATCAAGAGGTCCTTCCGAACCGGAAGCCACCACAGTCAATCCACCAGTATCCGAATCAGGTCAGCATACCACGGGCACCTCAGCCAGTCTGGTGCCACCAGAATCACAAATCCCCAGTGCGCCTCTAGCCATTTCACTAACCGGCCTATGAGCGTCCATGGGGAAAAACAGAGAAGACCTTCTTCGAGCCACTGCTGAATTAGAGCATCCAGGCCCTTGGACTTCTTCTCTTCTTCTACTGAAAAACCGGCAGGCCTTGGCCGACTCGAACATTACTATTAGGTCCATGACCAGTGTGCCCCATTGGCAGACCATCTGCTCAAACACCTCCTGATTGAGCTGCCACTCTCCATGGTCCATGCGCACTCGGCTGAGGTAGTCTGCCATCATGCTGTCAACTCCTGCTACGTGCACCGCTGATGCCTGGAGACGAATCACTGCCCATCCGAACAGACCTTCGGCCTCCTCCTCCAGGGCTCCACTGATGCCTCCTTGCTGGCTGATGTAAACCATCATGGTCACATTATCTGAGAGGACTTGGGCCACCTTCCCCTGCAACCATGGCTTGAAACTTTCTAGCGCCAAGGTCACCGCTTGCATCTTGAGCCTGTTGATCGACCACAGAGCCTCCTGCAGACTCTCGTCCCTGAACAAAGCGTCCTTTGCAATGGGCTTTCCAACTTGACAGGCTGGTCATCCGAGGAACCCACACCAGGGACTCCTTCCACATGCAGCCACCAACTGAGGGCTCTCCTGGCGCTCCGTGGGCAGGGGAGTACTTGGGACAGGGGTTGACTCTGATGGGACCATCGACGGAGCAGAGCCCTCTACAGCAATTGCATATGCGCCCTTGCCCATGGGACTAGCTCGAGAGTGGCCACCATGATCCCCAGAACCTGAAGATAATGCCACGCTGATGGTCTTGCCCTCTTCAGGACCTGCTGTATCAACTGTTGTAGCTCCTGCACCTGGCAAACCGGCATGAAATTCCTGCCCACACAGGTATCAAAGCACGCTTTCAAACATTCTAGCTCCTGGGCCGGCCGTAACTGGCTCTTGGCCAGGTTGACCTCACCTGAGACTTTGAAGGAACTCTCCCACCCGTGCTGTTGCTCTTTTTGCTATCGTCCCTGGGCTTCGCCTGGATCAGTCAATCGTCTAGGTACGGGTGGACAAGAACCCCTTCATTGTGGAGAGCTGCCGCCATCACCACCCACCACCATGATCTTGGTGAAGGTACGGGAGTGATCGCCAGACCGAAGGGCAATGCTTGAAACTGGAAATGGCCCCTTGGCACCGCAAAGCGGAGAAACTGCTGATGTTCTGGATGGAAGGAAACATGCAGATGCGCCTCTGTGAGATCAAGAGTCACCAAAAATCTCAGTTTCCTACCGTCATTACTACTGTGAAAATGCGGTATCTGGAGACCGTAGTTCATGCCCTCAAAGTTGAGAATTGGGCAAAAGGAACCTTCCTTTTGGACAAAATGAAATACATGAAGCATCGACCGCAGACGTACTGGTCTCGCGGAATCAGTTCCACAGCTCTCACGAAACCAGCTCCACAGCTCTCAGCTGCAGGAGACAAGTCAAGGCCTCTTCTACTGCTGCCGCCAACACCACTGCACCCACTTTTGGCAATCAAAGGAGCTCATTCTTGTTCCGGCAGTGGGTATAGGGGCGTCATGGATTGCACCCCTTTACGGCCAACCTCTGGCAGATCCCACACATACTGGATCATCTGTCCTACTACTCCATGTACTGGTAAGAATTTCTGCGATTTCTGTACCATCTGGAACAGCGGATCCTACAGCACCTCTTCCTCTGCCGGGAGGTTAGCAGGCATATTCAGGGCTTTGAGGGTCGCCAAGGTACACACAGAATGTGAGCCCTTTGGGAATGAGGAATTGAATCAGTACCCGCTTGTAGCGATTGTAAATCACCCTGATGGCCTTCGGCCTGGATGGTATATCGAGAAATTGCATAAACATAAGCATAAAGATGAGCGCTGGTAGCTCCTCCTGGCGGAAAACCCAAACAATTCAGCCCTGATCCTACTGTTCTGGGCTCTCTCTTTCTTCCAACTCCTCCTGAAGATCTAACTCAGTTTCAAGGTCTTCCCCATCCAGCCCCCCTGACAGCGGTGATTGCTGCCACTCCAAGCCTCTAGCCCGCTTAGACGCCACTGCTCTTGACTCATGCTCTTTTGCGTCTGACATCCTCTTAGCCCTGTGTTCCAGGGCCGAGGAGCCACTTGGTAGACAAAACGCCTTATGCAAAAGTAAGACAAACTCCGGTGAGAACTCCCCTGGGAGCCCTATCGCTCCCTGGGAGCCCTATCGCTCCCTGGGCTTGAGGGGTGGATGGTCCGGGCATCGTGCAGGGACCGAGGGCCTGATCCTTTGAAGGTAACATGGCACACCCCACCCCCAGGGTCTCTTGCAACTGGGAGGGACTCTCCTGCCTCATCTCATCCTGCAGGTCCTGCTCCCATGACCTCCTCTTGCGTGCAGTTTAGGAAGACACCTGCCTCTGAGATCACACCACATCGGGGACTGCACATCTTGAGGATTTTTAGATTGCACTGCAGTGCTGTATCTTAAAGATATGAAATGGACCTTGCCCTGATCTAATAAACTGACACATTCTCCGAGTAAAGCTTACGTTTTTATTCTAATACTACTAATGGCTATAAGGGAGTATAGCTTCCCTTACAAGCATTACAGATTTAATAGGTACATAATCTGGGCTAAGAAACAAGAGATGATCATGTCAGGTTACTCACTGACCATAGACAGATGGAAGGATTTCATTTGCTTCCTATCCACTATCTTTCAAATTACATACATTTCTTGTATGCAGGTACTTCCTGTTTTCCACAGAGCTGTAGCTGCTACAAACCTATATGCAGTATTTTTTTTTAAACACATCTTTATTCCTGTCTCTGACTTTCTATCAGACCCTTCTCAGGAGAAAGACAATGTATCAACCAAATGCCTTTTAGATCACCTGACCAGGCACACAGCACTCTGAAATTTGCCCAGCAACAATGGCACCCCAGAACTCCCTCAATCTGTACCCGGGTATGTAACAGGATCCCAAGCACAGTGCACCTCCACAGGCTCAGGCAGAGCACTAGACTACTTGAACTAAAATAAAATAAAATCTAATTAACTGAAACTGAAATGACAAAGAAACTGCAAATGGCCCCCTAGGAAGAGGCTGCTCTGTCCTGCTTTATTCTCCAGTGGCTGCCTCTCCCAGGCACCCAAAACACAGCAGGGGGTTAAACACATGCGGGCCTGAATAAGAAATCGCACCTAAATGCAGCGGGGGGAGTTTCCCACACTGCTGCAGGCTCCCAAACATGCGGCTGCAAGCCACTCTCTGTCTCCTCATGTTCTGGTGGTTGCTAGAGGTTTCTGCTGTCTTACCCCCGCCCCCACCACTCTTACCTTGGAGCCTCTTTGCCGCATGGCTTTTCTACCCCACGCGCTCAGCCTTCCTTCCTGGCTTCGGCGCTGAGGGGGGATGACTCGGGGCTGCCATCTTTCACTCCTGTCAAGCAACTGCAGCCCCTGTAGCAGCTCCTCACCTGATAACGGGTTTGGGAGCAGCCAGAAGTCTCAGACTGAGGAAGCCCCCACAGAACCCTCCCCCCAAAATCCTGGGAGGAGAGGGGGAAGAAGGAATATTCTCCCCTCAGCCTTGTTGTCTCTCTGTTCCTTGTTTTTGTTTTTTTTTTTTTTTGGGGGGGGGGGTTACTTCTGTCTTTAAAAACAAAGAAACCCGCACCTTAACAGGGGAAATAAAAGCAAACTCTAACTAAACCTATCTCCTTAGTTGTCCTTTCTGTGAGTCCAGCACCCTGGCTCACAAACTCCTCCAGCTGCTTGGAGGCTGAGCATACTGGGGCTGGTGGGCAGTGCCAGCTGCATATGTACACTAGTGTCATCAAAAAGATGACAGGCTCAGTCTCCAAGCTGCTGGAAGAGGTACACTACCCAGAGGTGCGGGACTGGACTGGAGGGACAATAAGGAACTCAATATTGCCATGTTTTGACAGTAGCCTCTGTCAGTTGCAAAAAACATGTATGATATTCAGTTCTCTGTTTACTTACAGATAAATCATGTGTTCCTGCAGGATATTGGGCTTGATGGACCCTTGGTCTGATGCAATATGGTATATCATAGGTTCTTATACAGCATGTAAAAATTACACTAAGAGGATTTTATTCACTAGTTAAGCATGTAAATGGCATCCATGTATGAATGGTATTTTAGAAGGGCTGAATTTACATGAGGGTGTCCTAAGTTGCAAGGGGGCTTGTCAGACAGGGTGGGTCAAACATCTACATATGTCTTTTTTATTTCATATGGGGAATACACATGCATGGCCAAGAATGTCCATGTCAGGATTTACACCTGTTCCCTGGCACATTTAGGTTGTTTTTTTTTGGGGGGGGGGGGGTTGTTTTTTTTTAAACAAGTGCTCGTTTCGGCCAGCCCTTTATAATGAAGAATAAAGGGGTTAGTCTTCCTTAAATCCCCCATTGCTTTTATTATTCCTGCTGGAATTTTGTACACAATCATTGAAAATGTTGCAGCTTTTTTGTGATATTTGTTTTCTGCATTGTATTCTAAACAAAAATATCACAATATGCTGTATTTACTTTTATTGGGAATTTTATTAAAATAACCAAATATCACAATACATCCAAAATTCCCTTCAAATGCAAATTAAGGAGCAGACTCAGCGCTCTCACAGCCATCACTAATACAAAGATTCTGCTACTTCCTTAACCCACCAGCTTGTGACCGTATAGACCTCCCAACCTACCCACACCTTGGTTCCAAAACCAACCTGAATTATAAAAGAGGAATACATCAAAGCAAATGTTATATCACAAACAATTAGCATACTATAACAGATGAGTAAGACAGGGCATAACCTCCCCTCCGTTCCCCCTCCCAACACATCCCCCTTACTCTATATACATAAGCAAGCACTACCATGCACCTACCATTCCCCCAATATTCCTGAAAATTAAGTGACAGTGAAATACTCCCCATGTCACTGCTGATATGGCGCCCAAACCAGTACAAACTTCTGAAGACCATGGTGCTTAAATGCCATAATTTCACGCCTACGAAAAATACAATCAAACCTCCGAACCATCATCTCTTTCGTCAACAGCACAGAGCTTCCAACATCATGTCATTTTCAGTCTTGCTACTAGCACACAAAATCCCATTAACCACCACACCCCCTCCTCTAGTCCATCACCCTTCTCATTTAGTAATGCTTGCCCAAGACCTAAATCATAACCTCACCCTTGTAATCTCCTTGAACAACTCCTCCTTCACCCCCCCAAAATTCCCTCACCCCTTTGGCACCCCCACCACAAATGTAAAATCACCTTACACACCCCTTCCAACATGCCTTTGGATAACCTCCATTTATCCAGACTTTTCAGAAATTAGTTCTCAGGGATGTGGACATTTTGGAAAAAATCGAACTTAAGGTCTTGTTTCCATAATTTAATCTAGAGAACAATGGCCAGCTCTTCATGAATCACGGCATAGAGAAGATATAGTAATCCGTTGGGCAGATAAAGTTAGGGCTACTGTTGTACAGTCCTCGGATCAATATAGATCTCATTTAAGTCAACTTTCAGATGGTCATTATTATCGTTTGTTACCTGGTGATCCAACTTTAGAACTGCAATTACAAATAAGAGAACTGGAAGAGGATGCTTTTTTTAAAAAGCTGGATAACTAAGCAAGAAATTAAATTTTTAAACTCCGGCACACACTCTCTCGCCTATTATCTACACTGTTCCTAAGATACATAAATCATTAATGTCTCCTCCAGATAGACCAATAGTATCTTGCCAAGGATCTGTTTTAGAGCCTTTATCCAAGTTTTGTGACATCTTTTTGCAACCATCTGCACAGAAAGTGGATTCTTTCATTAAGGATACCACTCATTTCATTACTCGGTTACATTCTATTGCCGAGTCCATTGAATCTTTCTGGTTGGTTTCTTTGGATGGAGCTGCTCTCTACACAAACATTGAGCAAAATAAAACTTTAGAAGTTATATCTAATTTAGATCTGATTTTACCTCCTCGGCTACCTCGACTGTTTTTTCAACAGCTTTTGCAGTTAGTTTTAACTCAGAATTATTTTTTATCTGAACAAAAATATAATTTACAGGTTCATGGTATAGCCATGAGAGCAACAGTGGCCCCTTCTGTGGCAACCTTATACTTAGCTGATTTTGAATCATCTTTAATATATCCTCCCCCATAGTACTCCCGTGTGGTACTCTGGGGGATATTTTTGGATGACATCTTTTTTCTTTGGAATGGGACTGAACAATTATTGTTTTCTTTTGTGGAGTGGTTAAACAACCTTAGGACTGACATTAAATTTACCATGCATCATCATTTTCAACAACTGGAATGTTTGGATGTACTGATTTACAAAAGAGATAAGCTTTGTACCACATTATATCATAAGCAGGTTCAAAGAAATACTTTGTTACAATTTTCTAGTTTTCATCCTGTGGCACTTAAAAAGGCCCTTCCATATGGACAATTCCTCCATCTCTGGAGGATCTGCTCTACTGTTGAGGATTTTAACTTTCATGCTAAGGATTTAATTCAATGTTTAGGACAACAAGGTTATCCTACTAAATTATTGCTGTTGGCTTACAAGAAAGCACGTTTCACTCATTGTGAATGGTTAATGCCATTATTATCCACAGAAAATTCCATCTCTTCTAAAGGTTCCACTGTGGATCAATCGGAGAAGTTCATTAGCATACTTCCTTATACGACTCATTCTTATCAAATAATGCAGATTTTGAAAAAGCACTGGGGGGTTTTGTCTTTTCATCTTTGTTTTCAAAAGCTGTTACAAATAGCTTATACTAGAAGCTTTAATCTTTGTGATTTAATTGGCTCCACAACTTCTTTTTTGGATAGATCAGTTTTGAATTCAAATTTGGATCCTTTAGGTCACTTTACCTGTGGTACGTGTGAGTTTTTCACACAATCATTGACTGGCCATGAATGACAGTGTAACGAGGAAGATCTGTCCCTTGCCTCAAGAGCACAGAAATCTGCTAGCTTCAGCTTAGATTCTGACAGGCAGGCAAGCCACATGATTCCCAGTTACCATAGGCAACATAAACAGACTCGGACACGAGGTCTGAAGCCTCGCCCAGCTGGAAAGCATTCACCAGCTCTTGACTCAAACGGCTTTCACCTGTGTAAGGGAACGCCCAGGAAACAGTATAAAAAAATGCTTAGAGCAGTCAGAGTTAGACTCACGTGGCTCAGGGGGAGAGGAAGGAGATTGCAGAGACTCCCGAGATTCTGGAGACTCAGGAGACTCCAGAGATTCAGAGGACACAGACACCGATGCAGAGCTGCAGGAAAGTTTATGCAGGAAGCTGCAGAGAAGTTCACACAGAGAACTACGGAGGAATTCACACAGAGAGGTCAGCTGTAAGGATTTGTTTCCTGTAACGCAGTTTGTTTTGCCAAAGCACCGGGCTGTGCAGAGTGAGTGGAGAGCAGTGAAAGGAAAACCATATGTATCTGAAAAGTGTGGCAGTTTGAAGCAAGTACAAGCCCTAGAAAGGGAGAAACAAGCAGTTGAAGATATTTGTATGTCTGAGGGTGAAGAGTTCTTACCAGTTAAACCCCGAAGGAAACTTCCTAGAGAGAAATCCTCTCACGATAGAAGAGAACCGTTCGGTGATCCACAATCCAACTGGGAAGGTAGGACACGTAGAAGCTTTAAGGGAAAAGCCTATCATAAGAAGGGTGTCTCTCCTTCCTGCTATTATGAGTCATACGATAGCTATTTACCCTGCTTTAGAGGAGGCTGTCTAGATGAGCCTGCTGAAGAGACGGGACTGAGAAATGTACAAACTTCATGTTTTAAAGAAGATGTTTGTAGTGAAAGAGCACAGCAAGAACCTATGATACTAGATGCTTGTGCTGAATCTCCTATTGAGGAAGCCATGGATTGTACGCTAATTTTGTCTGATAAGATTTCTTCTCTATGCTAAAGCCAAAGTTTGAGCATTGCTTGAGAGCGCTGTGAAAAGCAGAGGAAGGACTGCTGAATATCAGATGAACCGTATGCTGTGTAAAATAGTACCACTGAGTATGATTTCCTTTAAGAGGCAAGATGCTATATTTGAGTTTCTTCAGTTCCTTACCAGTGTATATGGTTTTGTCCTAAGTTTTGTTTGTATATTATACCTTTGAGAATCCAACCCTGGGAGGGGAATAAATCCTTTTGAAAACCTGACCACTTGACTCACAACTACTACTTTCTACAAAGAGGGTCAGTCCCAGCAGTCTGGCTGTTAGCCTTAGCCACAGTCCAGCCCCTGCTGGTCACAGGCAGTTTCTTAATTCTTCTGTCAAACATTTGGCTAGATAGCATACTACCTATTCTACTGATTACGCGGTGTACATGTTACTATGCCCTTGCTTGTTAATTTATGTAGGATGGACTATCTGTCCAGTCAGAGTATGTCTACGGGAACATGCATCACGTTTACGGAATCAGACCACAAGTGCACCTATTGTGAAACATTGCATATCACATCATCATGTTTTTTGTGATTTCAAATGGAGAGTATTGGATTACGTTCCACCAAATCCTCAAGGTGGTAATCGGGAACAGAAACTTCTGGTTTTGGAACAGTCTTGGATTTTCAAATCATCAACAGTTTCCCCTGAAGATCTGAATCAAGAATTAAATTGGGCAAGTCTTCTATGATGTATAGGAAGTTTATTGGCTCAATAGGCTTTCCATTCATTGGTCGAATGGGTCATGTGCTTTAAATACCAGCTGAGTTTAGAACGGCATCCATAATGTTTGGCTGCTACATCAGGACATGTTTGCGGTTCTTGGAGCGTTGAAACAGGGCATTTATAGCTGATATGCCCCAAATGCAGTACTGTGTCCGCTGGTTATACCACATTTTTTGTGACTGATTGTTGCCCACACCACATCTTTATGCAAGGGATGAAGACTGAGCAACGCAATACTACAGCTTGAAGAATCGCTATTCGATCACAAGCACGGGTCTGGGACATTGGAGATTTCCTTCAGATAAGTGCATCGATTCTATTGAGTAACACGGAGGTGTTTTTTTCACATGAATTTTGATTTAAATTTTGTGCAAGGTTCACTGTTATAATTGGTAAACCTTTATTTGAGCAAAAGGAAGAATTGTCACGAGAGGTGTTGTCCTCACGACAAATTTTCCAACAAATATTCTAGTGCTTGGCTAACACTGCTCTTAGTTTTTTCTTTTATGATTTTTGAGCAAGTGGTGTTTGTTTTTTTGATTTGGATAACCTCTGCCCAATTTTCTCAACCTTACCGTGGTCCAATATGCCCCAGTACCTAAACTTCAGACTGTTTTCCCAACAATGCCACTGAACCAACCAGTCTTCTTGTACCCTCTATCACCCCCTCCCATCTAGCACCATCCCACATCCCAGCCACCTCACCCTCCCATGTCTCCTTAACCTTCCCCACTCTCAACAGTATACTTATACAATTTGGATAAAGCTTTGGAGTTCCCCCAATTCTCATACACCCCCTCAAACTCTATAGTCTGCTGACTTACCATATATATCCTGCCACACTCCTAGTTACTTCAGAAAACGAAACAATTGTAGAACATGAAACCTATCCTTTACCCCAAGCACATAGTATACAGAGTATCAAAAATTTTAAATCCCCCTTCTGCAGTCAAAAATCGATCAGCCCTTTCAAAATCCATCCCTGCCCATCTTTGAAAAACACCATACAAGTTGCCAGGTAAAAAATCGTCATTATAACACAAATGCATATACCTAGCATAAGCCTCCCTCCCCCCCCCCCCCCATCTCCACCAGCTGTGCCCTCCTTCCTCCAGGAGGAGGAGTGGCCTAGTGGTCAGGAGGTCCAGGGGGTTCAATTCCCATCTAAGGCAGCAATCTCAGGCCGGAGGGACTGAGGTTTCTAGTCCTATAGGCACTCATTGTGGCCTTGGGCAAGCTACTTAGCCCTCCATTGCCTCAGGTACACCTGAGGCTTGTGAGCCCTTTGAAGACAAGGGAATATATCCAGTACCTGCTTCAGCCTGGGCAGTATATTAAGAAATTGCATAAACAAACTTTCAACGTAGTGCCTATCACAGGATTTCCTGCCCTCACGCCCAATGTTCAGCCCATCCTCCTTTGCCAGCAGAGTACCTCAAGCGGGAGTCACTCCTAGAGCCCACTGTTCCAACTGCATTCATAGCTCCCCCATCCCGCCCCCGTCTCCAGTCGAACAAATGCATGCAACTGAGCTGTATCTTAATACAGCTGCAAATGCAGTATTCCCATCCCCCCTCCTGCCTCCGTATGAGCATAAAACCCCTAGCTACCTTCAGAGGATGCCCTCCCTAAATAAAACAAAAAAATGGCAGACTAAGTCTTTAATATAGCAAACAGGGAGCTCCCAAGGCAATGCCATAAAAAAAAAGAACAAAATCCAGGGCAAGATATTCATTTTCACCACTGCCACCCTCCCTACCAATGAAAAGTACATAAATGCACAAGAAGAGAGCCTCTTTCGATTGAAAGCAAGCTCTGCTACAATGGGACATAGAAGGAAGGTGAAAGGTAATAGACTCAGGAGTAATATATAGTAACATAGTAGATGACGGCAGATAAAGACCAGCATGGTCCATCTAGTCTGCCCAGAAAGATGGCAAGAGTAGGTGCAGGCCACACCTCTCCATGTCTTTGTTTGGGGGTGAAGCCACCTCTCCATGTAGGACACCCCTGATTTGTTGAGACGTTAGATGGTTCAGAAGTTATATGTTATAGTTTATTTTGTTTTTATCCTGTTGCTGTATGCAGAAATTTCTTTATGAAAAGAGTGGTATGGAGGTAGTAGAGACGAGGACAGTATATGAATTCAAGAAAGCTTGGGACAAACACAGAAGATCTCTAAAGGAAAAAAGGGGGCTATTGTATCGGATATGAAGGGGCAGACTAGATAAAAACACGCAGGCAGAAAAAGACCACATGGCCTATGTACCACCCTTTACAGCTCTCCAAATACTGACAAACAGCCCACAGCAAAGGCAGATAGTTACTGCTAAAAAGCTCCCGAAGACTCCCCCAGATTCACTCTGAGATAGCAGACTCCACTCCTCTGACCATTCGAAAGGAAAAACCTGTTTAAGTTGGGATTCCAAACTCGATTCAATATTTAACCCTATCACCTTTGACTTAAGAACATAATATATGCCATACTGGGTCAGACCAAGCTTCATCAACCCCAGTATCCTGTTTCCAACAGTAGCCAATCTAGGTCATAAGTACCTAGCAGTATCCCCAAAAGACATAGGTTCCTCAATGATTTTATTGGGTCAAGCAGTGATATCTCAGGTCCCTTTTAATAATTGTTTATGGACCTTTCCTCCAGGAACTTCTCCAAAACGTTTTTTAACCCAGCTACACTAACAGCATTTACTACATCCTCCGGTAACAAAATTTCAGAGTTTGATTACACGTTGAATGAAAAAATATTTTCTTTTATTAGTCTTAAATAGGTTACCCTGTAGCTTCATTGCATATCCCCTAGTCTTTTTATATTCTGGTGAAGTAAACAATTGATTTATGTTTACCTGTTCCACTCCATTCATTAATTTATAGACATCATTTCTCCCCTCAGCCGTCTTTTCCAGGTTGAAGAGCCCTAACCTTTTTTAGCCTCTCTTCATAGCCATTTTGGTGGCTCTTCTCTGTACCTTTTCTAATAACGCTATATCCTTTTTAAGATACAGTGACCAGACTTGCACACAATATTCAAGGTGCGGTCGCACCAAGGAACGATACAGAGGCATTATAATATCCTTTTGTTTTATTTTCCATTCCTTTCCTTATGATACCTAGCATTCTATTTGCTCTCTTGGCTGCCGCTGCACACTGGGTGGAGGGTTTTAATATGCTATCCACAATGACGCCCAAGTCTTTTTCCTGGGTGGTGGTTCCCAATGTGAAACCTTGCATCGTGTAACCATAGTTTGAGTTTTTCTTTCGTAGGTGCATAACTTTGCACTTGTCCACACTAAATTTCATCTGACATTTGGATGCCCAGATCCTCTTGCAATTTTTACACAATCCTCCTGGGTTTTAACAACTTTAAATAGTTTTGTGTCATCTGTAAATTTGATAACCTCACTCGTTATTCCCTTTTCCAGGTCATTCATGAATACGTCAAAAAGCAGCAGACCCAGCACAGATCCTTGCGGTACTCTATTATTCACCTTTTTCTACTAGGAAAATTGGCCATTTAGCACTACCCTCTGTTTTCTAACTTTCGACCAGTTCCTGATCCATAATAGTACACTGCCTCCTATCCCATCTCTTTTTAGTTTTGCCAAAAGTCTCTGGATGAGGGGCCTTGTCAAAGGCTTTCTGAAAGTCCAGATATAGTATATCAACCGACTCACCTTTAAGCTACCTGTTTTTTCACACCTTCAAAAAAATATAACATATTAGTAAGACAAGATCTTCCTTGTCTAAAGCCATGTTGGTTGTCTCCCATTAAGCCATGACTATCTACATGTTCAGGAATTTGTTTTTTATGATGGTTGCTACCATTTTTCCCTGTACTGACGTCAGGCTCATCAGTCTGTAGTTTCCCAGATCACCCCTGGAACCCTTTTTAAAAACTGGCGTTACATTGACCATCCTCCAATCTTCAGGTATTACAGATGATTTTAATGATAGTTCACAGATTACTAATAGCAGGTCTGCATCTCATATTTCAGTTTTTAAACACCCTTGGCTGTACACCATCCGGTCCAGGTGATCTGTTACTCCAGTTTATCAAACAGTTGTAATTCATCTTCCTGGTGTATCGATAGCAGCACAGCTACAGCAAGTCCCTGTTTAACGACGTGCTTCTTGAAGGAACACTTGCTTTTACAGCCACTATTGCCAGTGGCATCTCACTGGTTAGTGGAGGTGGCCAGGTTCTGTTCCCCTTTCCAGTTTAGGCATTCCTGTTCAGGAAAGGGTCAATGCTGCAGAGTGCAGTAGCAACAGGATCAGAAGTGAGCCACAGTCTCAGGGCTAAGAGTGGGGGTCTTAACCACATTAAATTTGAACTCTGAAACCTGACTATGCTGCTGTACCTCATCCATAAAGACTGGCAAATAAAGCAGCGGCTCCCGGATTGTAAATATATCATCAGCAAAAAAGGACAACTTATAGTGTACACTCCTCACCCATTGAATATTCCCCTGCTCCCGAATCCTTGCTGCCAGGGACTCAATGACAAGGGCAAAGAAAGGGACACCCCTACCTAGTACCTCTCTCTAAACCCAATTCTTCACAATGACCTCCCTGACCCCCCAGAGACTCGTATTATAGGCAGCTGGTGACGAGTAGAGAGCTTGAACTCACTGAATATACTTCTCCCCAATCCCCAGCTTGCACAAAACTGAAAACAGAGTCTCATTCCACCTGATCGAATGCTTTCTCAGCATCAACTGTTATCAATAGGGTCTCCTTCCCCTCCAGATTAGATTAAGAATCTTGTGTACACTGGCAAAAGTCCAACTCCCTGGTATAAACCCAGTCTGATCATCCTTCAGCAACCTAGGCAAATAGGTCTGCAACCTATATGCAAGAACGTCCGCTAACAGTTTAGCGTCAAGGTTAATCAAGGAGATGGGACAATAAGATCTGCATACACTAGGGTCCTTTCCGAACTTGGAAAAGTTATCCCAGCCGAGCACACAGACCTTGGGATTCCCTCCCCCTTCACCACTGCATTGAAAATCAGAGGACCCACTAACAAGTTTTGAAACTATTTGTAAAGTTTGGCAGTAAAGCCATCCAAACCCAGGTGCTTTCCCAATTTTAAGCACCCTAATGGCCTCAACCACCTCCTCAGGCAAAATGGCTTGGTCAAGTGCCCTGGAGTCCAATTCTGAAAGCTGCAGTAGAACATAGTCCAAATGCTCGTCAGCCCTAACCCTTCCCCCTGACCCACTTCCCAGTGTACAATTTGGCATACAATTGTCTGAAAACCTCTTGAATCTTATTAGATTTAAAAACCATTTCAATATTTAATGTGGAAATTAGAAAGAATTTGGTAAAATTATCGGGTTTCACTATTAAGTGGTCTAAATCAGACATTTTAAATTTAACTACACATAGAGACACACAGGATAAGTTACAAAAGAAATATCTGTTCAAATGGGCAAAAGAAAGTATTAGATATCTTGGCATTTACATTAGTAATAAGACAGAAGCGTTATATAAACTGAATTATCATAGACTATTTAGAAAGGTGGAGAGCTGGCTGGATGGATGGGGGCGGGGATATTTGTCATGGTTTGGATGGATTGCTACTATAAAGATGATGCTCTTACCAAGATTTCTATTTCTCTTCCAGACGTTACCAATTAAAATACCACCTAATCAGTTAAAAGGTTACAAAGAATTGTTCATCGTTTTATATGGAAAAATAGAAGGGGGAGAGTAGCAATGGATATAATGCAACAAACTAAAGGAGGGGGAAGGTTAGGTGTGCCTAACTTTAGGAAATATTACGAGGCAGCACAATTAAAAACGATTTATGAGTGGCATCGAGGAACACAGAAACATTGGGTTGAAATGGAGGAAGTTTTTTTGAGGGAAGAAAGTCTAAGCAAAGTAGTTTGGAGAGGCAGACAATTTAGAAAATAAAAATTAAAATCCTTTAATAGTGCATAGTTTACAAGTTTGGAAACAAAATAGAAAACGATTAATACAAAATAAGAGGTACTCAGTGTATGCCTCTAGAAGCCTGTTTTGAAAGCGGACAAGGACCAGAGATGGGCATTTTGAACAGATGGGATAAGGCACGGTTAAAATCTCTCACAAATAGTGAGTAAAGAGGGCATTTTTGAATTTGAAAATATTAAGGATCTATATAGATTAGGAGATAGAGATTATTATGCTTATCTACAAGTGAGTCACTTTTTGAAACAAATCGAAGGTGTGGCATGATCTCTAGGAAAACAGGGGGTGGTTTGAAGCATTGTATTTAGGAAATTTGGGGCAGAAAGGCGTTTTGTCCAAAATTTATAAAGGCATAATGGAAGGGGGGGGAATAACAAATTGAGATACATGATAAAATGGGAAGAAGATTTGGAGATAAGATGGTCTGAGGAGGAATGGGATAAGATAATACGAACAGTGGCAAGTATTTCCATAGTCACAAGGGTAAAAGAGAATGCTTATAAATTGTTGTTCAGATGGTATTGGACTCCAGTATGTAAAAAAAACGAGCTGAAAGGGGGATTAATGATCATTGTTGGAGGGGATGCAATGAGAAAGGGAACTGGTTGCATATGTGGTGGAATTGTAAGTGGATACAAGCCTTTTGGATTGAGATTTTGGAGTTGATATATAACATGACAGGATATCGAATACAAAGAAAGCCAGAGATTTGTTTACTACATCATTTAGATGTAGACACTCCAAAGAGAGTTAGTGGAGTGATACATCATTGTATAGTAGCTGCTAGAAATGAAATAGCACAACATTGGCAGGGGAAATCCATGCCACATAAGGCAGGATTTGTGAAAAGAGTGGCAGAGATGTGTTTGATACATAGATTGACGGAGATGAGGCGGGGGACAGCTGAGTGGAAGAGTGTGTTTAAGTAGTTGTAAAAATGGAAGGAAGAATGAGTGGGAGTGCTAGAGAAAATATGAGAGGGATTTTATACAAAATTTAAATAAAATTTTACTGGAAGGATAAATGGCAATTGGGTGAAAGGAGAGAGGATATTAATTCAATAATGGATGAGGTTGGATGAGCGGGGGAGGGTGGAAGAGGGTGGTTAGAAAGGGAATGATATAAAGAGTATTTAGAGTAATATTATATGAATTAATAAATAGAATATATAATTGTTAATAAATACAAATGTTGTGGGAAGTTTAATACATAAATGTTATGTGTAGTTTGATACATGTTAAGTGATGTTTGTAATGATACTAAATACTTAATAAAATGATCAAATGGAAAAACCATTTCACCCTTGGCATTCCTAATCTTTACCACTTATTGTTGCCTACGCGGCCCCTTTAGCCTCAAAGCCGGTAACCAGCTCGCCCAATCACCATATTCAAAATGTTCCTGCTTGGCCCTCTCCAACTGAAAGGCAATAAACCCCACTCTCAACTGCGCTAAGTCCCCCTGCAACCCTAACACCAGTAAGGTCCTTTTATGTTCCCCCCTTCAACTTATGTTCCCTCTCCGCCTCCCTGATTTTATCCAATAACTTCCCTTCTCTTGTCGCAGCTTCCCCAGCAGCCACCAAATGCCCCCAGCACCACTGCTTTAAAATCATCATATAACCCACTTCATGGGAACCCCAACCGCAATGTTGAAATGAAAATACTCCTGAATCACTTTAGTTACCTTGGCTACACAGCCCTTATCTTCCAGGATGGAACCTTTTAGCTTCCAAATTCTTACCACCCCCCCCCCCCATCCTTTCCCACCCTTACTCAAAACACTCAATGGAGCATGGTCAGACTATGTTATCTGTCCAATATCCATCTCCTCTACCCCGACACCAACTCCCCTCCCACCCAAATCATGTCCAGATGACTATATGAATTGTGCTGGGCAGAGTACACATATAGTCTCTCAGAGACTCATTCGATACCCACCAAATATCCAATAACCCCAAGTCACCCAACCTCTTTAAACTGCCACCTATGTACCCTCCCCCCCTATACAGGCCCCTCCCAAATTATCTAAGCAATGATTCAGTGTCAGATTAAAATCCCCACTCAACACAAATCGGAAGATCTTGATTACCCCCTCCCCCCAGTGAGCCATCAACTCCCGGAAAAAGCGCCATCTTGTTTTTCATATGGCGCGTAAAATACAGGCCACCAGCTACTCCTGCCTCCCTACTTTAACCCTTAAAAATACATACTGCCCTGTCAGATCCTAGACTTCCTTAATAAATTTGATCACCAACGTCCCAGACACCAAGATGCCCACTCCCCTCTTTTTTTGAGCTATCCCTACTGGCAGTTAGAAACACCATGGGAAATTTCTTTGTGGCCAGCAAATGAGTCTGCAACACCCTCAGGTATATTTCTTGCACACAAAGAAAATCAGCTTTCAACCATTCTCCTTCACTTTTCAACCACCATCTCTTATGCCAGGAGTTAGGTCCATTAGCATTAATCATTACCAACCTCAATCCCCACCATAATTACCAGATGCTCACCCTAAATCCCCCGTTACCCCAACCCCACCCACCTCCTTCCATCCTCCTCCCCCTCCCCCAGCCTCATTCCGCACCTTGAGTCCACCCAACCAGAGTAATGACGTCCCCATCTCACGCCCCTTCCCCCTTTCAAAGAAAAAAAAAAGAGCAAATCTGCTTCCCTCCTCCACCCTCAATATCAAAACCATGTAACCTCCAACCCTACCCTGCACTTCCACACCCTAATACCCATTCACCACCGTACTTCACATCCACCTCATCCCCCCCCCCAATCAGCAATATACAGCATCTTACAAAAATCTCAAGTGAGTCTCCCCCTACCACCCAACCAGTCTAAGAACAACAGTCCATCATAAACAGATGATCAAGTCTCCACAACTCTAGTGGAGCTACGCTTCTCTTTCCGAGGCGCACTGTTCCCTACTATGGTCCTCCGCACTGATCACTCTGATCTGGGTAAAATCAGCGATGTCTATCCCAGCCTCAGCCATACTGGCCACTACCTCCTCCAAGATCTTTACCCACCAGGTTTTCCCATCGCTGGTAAATGCCGTACCAGAGGGGTACAGCCAACGATACTTCAATTTGTCCTCCTGCAATTTGAATGTCACACAGCTGAACTCCCGCCAACGTTGCAAAGTCCCCAAAGAAAGATCAAACACAGACCTCTTATCGCTGCCAATCCAAATCTTGGATGCAATCCTCTCCTTGATGGAGTAATCTGAAGGCAACTGATAATGTCCCTAGGCAGGTTGCCTTTCACTGGACCAAGCACCCAATGTGTTCAGTCTAACTTTATTTTCAGCGCTGTCATCTCCTCTCCCTCTGGGCCCAGAAATTCACAAAAGATCTCAGTTGCGACTCTTAGTCATTAAACTCAGGTTCCTTCAGAACCTCATATGTAAATAATTACTTCTCTGCATCTGAGTCTCTAAGTCTTCCAATTTCAACTGTAAGGTTCCTCTCTCTACACCCCACTCCACAGCTCTTATCTTGCACCATTTGCAGAGCTCCCACCAGCTCATCCACTATTCCTCGTGCTCAACACAGTGCCTCAACTCTGCAACATCAGTTCTTATTTCAGCCACTTTTGCACTCATCTGTCTTTGCTGCCACAATTTGCTGTTTAATATCATCAAACCACTCTTCCAATTTGCCTCGTGTCACCAGGGAGACACTGTGCCACCACGTGTTGTGCCAGGAAGTATTGCTGCTTCCTCCACTTCATGAGGCATGCCCTCTGCCATCTTAGACGCCTCGCACTGCTTGGCATGTGGCCCAGCATAGGCAAAATATTTTATTCAGCTGCCTTGTGCTGCATTGCCATGCTGGCTTCCAACCCCCAGGCACTTCACCATACCACTTCACTCCATATATATGCAGTGAGAAGGGGACTGCTCTATTTAAACCACAAATTCTGGAGACTTCCGCCGGAGCTCTGTGTTCAGGCAGCCATTGGGATGGTGACGTTGTCAGTTCCTCCTCATGCTTTGACAAACAAAGCATGTAGAATTTTTCATAATTGTGACACAGATTTTGAATTTTGTTTGCAGAATTCCAGCAGGAGTATTACATTTTCCTCTTCATACTGAAATGAGAAAAAGATACCATGTGTAATTAACTGCTGCCATTTACATGTGCAGGCTTGAAAAATGGCTCACACACACAGGTATATGGCAGCTGCATGTGTAAATTGCAAACTACCAGCCTACGTGTATAGCTACCAGCAGTTACATACATATGGAGAGGTTTCCTCCATGTCTTCCCCACATATAAGCTTGTAAAATGGCTCCTCCCAGTGTACATGGATGCATATTCACATGTATTCCTGCACTTTAATGGTTTAGAAATGGCTCCACGTTCAGCAATCTTTTCTAAAGGCCACCAAACTGTAAAGTCAGAATCTTAATCTCTATGTAGTTTCTAACATGTGCCTTTATATGTCCAAAGGTCCATGAAATAAACATATAAATTTATGCTGTGTTAAATACTTCACCACACCTACGGCAAATCACCAAGGCATCAAACGATCACTCAAGGTGATTAAGATCTCTGTGCGCTACATAAAATGGGAAAGAAACTTATTGTATACGAAGTTTCATCTTAGTTTTTTTTCTCCAATACGGTTGTGCTTAGGTGAGGAAGGTTAAAAGATATTCTGAGGTTAATACTCATATACAAGCATCTTCCTGATGAATGTTACACAGTCTTTAGAAAAAGGATGGAAGAGTGTTAGATTAGCTCCTTGTTCAGGATGTTAACTTTCAATAGGCAAGAATTAAACTCAGCCCTATCCCTATCCCTCATCCTCTACCCCTTCCTCCAAGAAGTAACCTGATGAAGGTCCCCAGCCTTGTGGATGCCTCTTTGGAGCATTCCTTAGTTGGGTTAGATTATGGACATTCTGGGAGATTAAACGTAAGCATTAAGGCTGCAGCTTGTGAACCCCACTTCGAAGTTTCTAATATGAGGTTAATCTTGGCAAGTTGGAGAATAAACCGCAGAGCGCCAGGGGTTTCTTGGGTAGCTAACAGGAATAATGCTGCTATCTGTTGTGTAACATCTAAGAGTGGTGGGACTGGATGGGATTCCAGCTAAAAGAGGCTATTGGCAAGTTGTGGCAATTGCTCTCTCTGAGGTTACTTTATCCTCTGAGACAGCTGTGCAAAATTTTCATCTAAGCCAGTATCTGAATGTGCCTATAAGAAAGCTTGAGTCATGCTATGCTAGGACTGAACAGCACATCTTTAAACAGGAAACATAAGCAGCAGAAAATGTTGCCTTGATGAAGAGCAGCTCTCCTCAAATACACAAGGTGTGTGGAGGTGGACCATGGATTAATTAACAGGATCCTTATTCATAGCAAAATTCATTTATTGAAAAAAAAAACATCCGTCTTGGCCAAGTCAAGGTGGGACAATACCTAGAGGAGCTTTTAGTGGGATTGGAACAGTTGGGGGATGTAGAAAAGAAGCGGGCAATAGAGGCACTATGGTTCTCATAAGTAGCTAAAAAAGGTGAAGTGGGGGGGGGGGGGAAAGAGGGTGGCCTTCATAAAAGTACAAAAGATCACAGAAAAAGGTTTTCCAAATATTGTTGCTTGTCTTCTTAAGAAAAGTTAGGAAAGCAGTTAAGAAAGCAAAGATACAAATGTAAGAAGATAATAAGAGGTGCCGTCACACTGCTGACACCATATTTCTGGAAGGGAGACTGCTGGCTTCTACTAGTAATGCGTAGTGGCACCTTAATGGGTTAATTTACTAAACTTTTTTGCCCATAGACACAATGGAAAAAATACTTAGTAAGTCAGTTCCTAAAAGAGCTGCTGCTGATCTCAAAGGTGATTCCCACCACTCAAACCTCACTGGGGATAACTGTGGGATGGGGGGAGAAGAACAAGGGAGGTTTCAGCTGTCACCTCTGAAGTCTTTGGGCTGGCTCCCAGATTCAAAATAAAGATTTGTCTAGGCCCGATGTAGGAAGATGTTTTAAAATGAGTTCACCACTATCACGTGTCTGTTTCAGATCTGCAAACTTTTGTAGCGAGCACCAACATGCATCTGGCATCAACTTCTTGAACAGCCACATACCACTGAGGATTAGAAGTCTGAAGCCCATTTTCATGGGTCACAATAACTTTGTAACAGGGCTCATTCCTAGGATTTGGCTTCTTTTTTTTCACTTCTTGCACATCTTCAGCCTCTTCTTCTTCTTCCTCCACCTCCTCTACTTGCATTATCCCAAACATCTCACCAGCATCAAACACCTAAGATAAAAGGCAGAAATATATTCAATTGACAAGTACAAGAGCTAGCCAAATGCTTGACTCTTTACAAGTAACAGAGCTGTTATGCATACGCCTTAAAGCAAAGCAGCTTGTAGTCATGTTTCTATGTAAAATAAGGTTTTACACTTCTCCTGGGGTAGCAAGTTAGCTTCAAAGTGTCATAGCTGCACATGCACAGTTAAGTAAAAGATTCTAATCTTCAGACTAGGTTATTAGTCTACCCTACCCTCTTCATATCTTATACAACTAAGTTTAAACAGTTGTGAGCAACACTGGTGGCTCAAATTCCAAAGCCTTAAGTTTCCATTGCATTCGGATTTAGCTCACATATAGTGGATCAAAGTCAAATTTACAGATTCCTTGGCTAAACCACTGGACACCCTTCCAGCATGTCAAAGACTGTGAACACTGCTTGGACAAGAGCACTGACATTTGAGAAACATTTGCACATCAATACAGTGAAAACTTTCCAAATCATATTTATTTCTTGAAAGCCAAAGTCAGGTTAAAAAAAGTTTACCTTATACTTCAAGACCTGTTTTTTTTTCCAGCCATGTACACTTGGTAAGTCAGATCAATGCAAACTGGCTGGATTAATGCTTGCTGGTTTTTTTTCTCTTCATTAAATTTGTTGATCTTCTATAGAATAACACACATAAATGTTCTCTCACATGAGAAGTGTTTCTTCTAGGTACCTGCTACAGGGGCACAGCCAGTTAGCATATAGGGCAGAATAACTGTTACAGTTCCAAGAGAGTTTCTGGACAAGATTATATCTTTCATAGAACCTCGTGAGCTATAAAAAGCACGTTTTCCAAATGCTTGTTGAAACGATATGCCTTACTCTCTTTAGTATCGGTGTAAGGACCCTTATCAGGAAAATGAGACAGACTTTCATAAAGAGTGTGTGGCTGGGGGTGCCACAATGGAGTAGGCTCCTCAATGTGTGAGTTGTGGAAATTGGTATGGTTATGCAATGGTAGATCTGCTCTATAGGTCCTGTGCTCTGGTTTTCGCTTTATTTTTTCGTTCCCTGGTGCTGGTGGGGGCTAATGGAATATAGGTAGTCTTTGCTACTCTAAAATTTAAATTAATTTTGTTATTTCAGATTTGAGGAAATAAATTTGAAGGGAGCATTTCAGTTTAAAATTTGTTTTGTGCCCTAATAGCTTCACTAAATCTGGGCAGCTCCAGCTACGGCGCAGTCCAATCTGGTCTGTGCACCATGATCCTGAATTTATAGCTACCAAGACTATTTTCCGGTGTTATGAATAGCTATGCAAATATTTTATGCAAATGAGACCCAACAGTGAATTTCCACACATGGACCCACATCACCCTGAGGCTGCCCATGGGTAGGAATGGAGGAAGCAGAACTTTTTCAATGCTACAATGGGAGCAGTGGTACATTCCCCCACCCCCACCCCCCTTCATTTGCAAGCCATGTAAGAAGAGAAGGCAGGCTTTTGGTAGCACGTTTCAGACTACATCGGTAGGAGGTAGTCTCATTGGTCATGTGGGAAGGCAGTACCACAACTTTTGTACTGTATACACACATGTAAGAAACTGCTCCTGTTCAGAGTTTACAATGTTTTCAAGAAAAAGAGACAGAGGACTACGAAAGAACTAAGGAAAAATGGTTATAACACACAAAGTGGTTAACAAGAGAATAAGGGAGTTGAGATCCAGAAAAAACCTTGAAGAGGTGGGATTTTAGCCTGGAAATGAACAGGACCAGATATGGAGCCTGATGTACTGACTCAGCAGGTCTGTTTCAGGCATATGGTGCAGCAAGGTAGCATGAACTAAGTCTGGAGTTGGCAGTAGAAGAGAAGGGCACAGATAAAAGTGATTTGCCTGATGAGCAGAGTTCCTGAGGAAGGGGTATAGAAACATAATGGCAGAAAAAGACCATAAGGCCTATCTACAGTCTGCCTTTCCACATCAACTACAATAGTCCCTTTTTTACCTTTAGCGATCCTCTGTGTTTGTCCCATGCTTTTTTGAATTCAGATATTGTCCTCGTGTCTACCACCTCCACTGGGAGACTATTCCACGCATTTACCACTCTTTCCGTAAAGAAATATTTACGCATATTACTCCTGAGTCTATCCCCTTTCACCCTCATCCTATGTCCCCTCATAGCAGAACTTGCCTTCAATTGAAAGAAACCCCCCTGTGCATTTATGCCACAGAGGTATTTAAAATGTCTATCACATCGCCCCATCCCACCTTTCCTCTAAAGTATACATATTAAGATTTTTAAGTCTGTCCTCATATGCTTCATAACAAAGACCACTAACCATTTTAGTATCCACCTTCTGGCACTGACTCCAACCTGCCTATATCCTTCTGAAGGTGCAGTCTCCAGATCTGCACACGGTACTCCAAATGAGGTTGCACCAGAGACTTATACAGAGGCATTATAACCTCATTTTTTCTGCTGGCCATTCCTCTCCCTATACACCCAAGCATCCTTCTGGCTTTTGCAGTCACCTTTTCTACCTGTTTAGCTACTTTAAGATCGTCAGACAATTACGCCCAGGTCCCGCTGTTCTTTTGAGACAGAAGTACCTCTACACTATACAGCTCCTTTGTATTTTTGCAGCCTACATGCATGACCCTGCATTTTTTAGCATTAAATTTCAGCTACCATATTCTAGACACCTCTTCATGTTGTCAACTCCTTCCTATGTGTCTACTCTACTGCAGATTTTGGTATAGTCTGCAAACAAGCAAACCTTACCCAACAGTCCGTCCACAATATCACTAACAAAGATGTTAAACAGAAACAGACCAAGGACAGATCCTTACAACACAACACTGGTAATCTCCTTCTCCTCAGTGAACTCTTTACCTGCACCCTTTGTCGCCTCCCACTCAACCAATTTCTAACCCAATCAGTAACTTTAGGGTCCATCCCTAGGGTGCTCAGTTTGTTTATAAGTCGCCTGTGCAGAGCAGTGTCAAAGGCTTTACTGACATCTAAATACACCACATCTAGGGCTTTCCTTGGTCCAACTCACTAGTCACCCAGTCAAAGAAATCAATCAGATTTGTCTGACAAGACCTGCCTCTGGTGAATCCATGTTGCTTCGGATCCTGCAATTCATTGGACTCCAGAAACCTCACTATTCTCTCCTTTAGTAGCCTTTCCAATAATTTACTAACCACAGAGGTTTTAGAACTACAGGCAGGTTAGTCTATGTCATCCTTATGTCCACTTTTCTGTAAAGGGACCACATGTGCCTCTCTGCAGTCCTTTGGCAGCTCTCCCGATTCCAAAGAGGCATTTAAAAGATCAGACAGTGGAGCCGTTAGAACACAAGTTCCCTCAGTATTCTTGGATGTATCCCATCTGGACCCATGACTTTGTCTACTTTTAGTTTAGTTAGTTCCTCTCAAACACAGACTTCTGAAAACTGTTCAGGATTCCTGTAGCTTCTGTTGCTATTTGTGGGTGTTTTCTGAAGTCCTGCTCTAGACCCTTCATCTGTGAACACAGAACAGAAATATTTGTTAAGCAATTCTGCTTTATCCTCAACAGTTTCTGCATATTCCTCCCCTGCACCCTTGAGTTTGACAATATCACTTTTGCCCTTCCTTCTCTCACTAACATATCTGAAAAATGTTTTATCCCCACATTTTATTGCATTGGCTATTTCTTCTTTGTACCTTTGCTTTCTTGACTACTTTGCTAGCTTCTCTAAGTTTCTCAAAATATTGATGTCTGTCTTCTTCTCTCTGTGATATCTTGTATTTCATGAAGGCCTTCTTTTTCTTCACCTTCTCAGCTATTTCTTTTGAGAACTATAGTGGCCTCTTTTTCCTTTTATATTTATTTAGCTTTCTCTACCTTATATGGTAAAGCTATCTTTCTTTGTTACCTTTAAGATATTCCCTTTCAGTTTTGCCCACTTTTCTACATCCTCCAGCTGTTCCCATCCCGCTAACGACTCTCTGAGGTATTGTCCCATCTTTGCAAAATTAGTTTTCCTAAAATCTAAGACCCTCGCTTTTGAATGGATTTTATCATCAGCAGCCCTAGTACTAGTACTGAACCATACCATCTGGTGATCATTGGATGCGAGTTCATCTCCCAATGTAGCATCAGAAACACTTACCCCATTGGTAAGCACTAAGTCCAGTATGGCCCCCATCACGTGTGGGTTCTATTACCAATTGTCTGAATAGTTCTGCCTGAAAAGAATCCAGGAATTCCTTACATCTAGATGACACCACAGCAGGGATGTGCCAGTCCATATCTGGCATATTCCTGGATGGTGGTTCCTAATGTGGAACCTTTCATTGTATAACCATAGTTTGGATTGTTCTTCCCTAAGTGCATAACTTTGCACGTGTCCACTTTAAATTTTATTTGCTATTTGGACGTCCAGTCATCCAATTTATCAGAGATCCTCTTGCAATTTTTCACAATCCTCTTGTGTTTTAAGAACCTTGAGAAATGATAGGTCATCTGCAAATTTGATCACCTCACTCGTTATTCCCATTTCCAGGTCATTTATGTTAAAAAGCAGCGGACCCAGCACAGATCCCTAGGATACTCCACTATTCATCTTTCTCTGTTGAAGTAGTATCCCAGGGCCCTCTGAAAAGGGTTAATATGGAGAACGACTTGGAATGTTTCTGACAGTCTGAAGTCTAGTAGCCTGGAGAGAGATGTTACAAAAACCAAGGTCTTACATTGTTTGTGAGAACAAAGACAGAATGTTTTTGTTTTTAGAATGCTGGGGCAGAAATGCCTCTGCTCTGACCTAGAACATCTAAATAAACAAAGCTTGACGTAGAGTTGAATTTGTACAATGTAAGAGTTTTTCTCTAATAAAAGGAGGTGTGATGGCCTAGCAGAGAGGGGAATCATGGGAACCTGTGCAAGTGTGCACAGCTATGAATCCCTCACTTAAGTTTAAGTTGTACCATTTTATATAACTCTCTATGTCTGTCTGCTTTATTTGCAGTTGAATTTAGAGAACTGAATTCCAAGGATCAAGGTTGAGTTTCCTCTCTGGTCAGAAGTAGACTATAGGCTAAGAGATCCATTCAGTTGATGATGTCCACAGATTTTTCAGGTTCTGTTGCTGGTGAGGGGTGAAGCAGGGTACATATATTTTTTTCATATATTGGGAAAATTGGCCATTTAGCCCTACCCTCTGCTTTCTATCTTTTAACCAGTTCCTGATCCACTGCCTCCTATCCCATGACTTTTTAATTTCTCCCTCATGAGGGATATTGTTAACGGCTTTCTGAAAATCCAGATACACTACACTGACTGACCCACCTTTGTCTACCTGTTTATTTACAACTTCAAAAAAATAACACAGATTAGTAAGACAAGACAGAGCCTATGAGCTCGGGCTCTGCAATGCAATGCGCAGGGTGGCTAGGGACTCTTATCAAAACCAGGAGCCCATCCTGATTGTGGAAGAGTCCTCCCCCAAGGAACTACCCTTCCTAGAGCTCCTCATGAGCCCATTCCAACAGGTCAGAGGTTCCCGCCAAGGTCTCCAGGGATTCTAGGGAGGTTAAGAAGCATGCATCAGGCTACTCATCTAGGCAATTCTGCCTTGGATGCTTAGCTGGCAAACTGCCCCGGCCATGGAGAGGGATGTTGGGGTACCTCCCCAGCTCCCTGCTTCATCAGGAAAGCCTCATGAAGCAGGAGAACAAATTAGGGGGATAAAGGGGCTGACCCTGCTCCCCCAGCAGCTGCAGGGGCATAGGAGGACTTCCCCCCTTGAAAAACATGGGAATCCTGCAGCTTCGGAGGCCCCAGAGCCAAGCCTGAGTCCTGGAAAGCACAGTTACTTACCTGTAACAGGTGATCTCTGGGAACAGCAGGAATAAGTCTTCACATATGGGTATCGTCGGTACCGACGGAGCCTGCGCGGGAACGCTCCCCAGCGTCCAGAAAGAAAGCTTTTGGGAGCATCCCACAGCGCCTGCGCGCTGCATTCCCGCCTTTCCCAACCGCCTCTCTCCAGTTCGAGTTTTAAGCTGAGACAAAGAGAGTGAGAGGAAAGGAAAGGAAAGATAGAGAGATACAACTCCTAGGAGAGGTGGGTGGGTTGTGAAGACTTATTCCTGCTGTTCCCAGAGATCACCTGTTACAGGTAAGTAACTGTGCTATCTCCAGGAACAAGCAAGAATGAGTCTTCACATATGGGGACTCCCCAGCTAGAGATGCCAGGGAGATCTCCAAGGTTGTGAGTCCCTAAGAAGGGCTCTACCTGCCCCCATGGATCTCGGGCATCCAACCAGGGATGGGGGGTAGGAGTTGAATAGGTATGGAACAGGTGTTTGAGAACAGCCTGACCAAACAAGGCATCCCGGCGGGAGTCCTTGTCCAAGCAGTAATGGGCTGTAAAGGTATGAACTGAGGCCCAGGTGGCCGCTCGACAGATTTGGTCGATGGACACAGAGTTCAGATGAGCCATAGAGGCTGCCATGGCCCTCACATTGTGAGCTGTGACATGGCCCTCCAGAGAAAGGTTCTTACTCTGGTAGGCGAAAGAAATACACTGAGAAATCCAATTAGACAGAGTTCTCTTAGAGACTGGAAGTCCCAAATGAGAGGGATCAAAAGCAACAAAGAGTTGAGAGGACTTTCTATGTTGCTGTGTCCTTTGTAAGTAAAAAGCGAGCGCTCTCTTACAATCCAGGGTATGGAGATTCCTCTCTGCACTTGATGCATGAGGTCCTGGAAAAAAGACAGGTAAATACACCTCCTGGTTCAGATGAAAAGGTGAGACCACTTTAGGCATAAAGTGTGGATTAGTCCTGAGGACTACCTTGTCATGATGGAACCTTGTATAAGGAGGATTAGCCACCAAGGCTTGCAGCTCACTGACACGGCGAGCTGAGGTGACTGCAATGAGAAAAGTAACCTTCCAGGAAAGAAATTTCAAGGAGGTAGTGGCTAAGGGTTCAAAGGGTGGCTTCATAAGCTGGCCAAGAACCAAATTCAAGTCCCATGCCACTGGAGGTGGTCTAATGGGAGGTTTAGTTAAAAGAAGGCCTCTCATGAATCTTACAATAAGAGAATGAAAGGAAATAGGCTGTCCATTGAGAGGCTTAAGGGATGCTGCAATAGCACTCAAATGGACTCTTACTGAATTCGTTTTAAGGCCTGCATGGGATAAATGCAGCAAATACTCTAGTAAAGAATTCAGAGGTATTGCAAGGGGGTTAAGACCCTTCTGTGCACACCAAATGGTAAACCTTTTCCATTTAAAAGCATAGGAACGTCTAGTGGAAGGCTTTCTGGAAGCATGAAGGATATCCTTCACCTGCTGAAAAAGATGCAAATCTTGAAGGTCTAGGCCTTCAGCAACCAGGCTCTGAGATGAAGAGACTGGGGATTTGGGTGCCACAAAGTTCCCTCCTCCGGGGACAGGAGGTCTGGAGCAGATCCCAAGTCCAGGGAGGGAGCTTGAGAGAGATGCAGAAGTAGAGGGTACCACACCTGGCGTGGCCAATGTGGTGCTATGAGGATCATAGACCCCTTGTCTCTCTGAAGTTTGAACAGTGTCTTGGGAATTAGGGGAATGGGTGGAAAGGCATAGAGGAAGTCTTGCCCCCAATGAAGGAGGAAGGCATCCCTGGCCTGAACTCCCTGACACGGAATCCTGGAACAGAACCTGGGAAGTTTGGCATTCCACGGACTTGCAAACAGGTCTATGTCCGGGGTTCCCCAAATTTGGAAGATCCTGGCTATCTGGTCCCCATGGAGGGCCATTCGTGTGGAAGCAGAACTCGACCGAGTCTGTCTGCCCAAGAGTTTTGAACCCCTGGAAGATACACTGCCACGAGATGAATTTGATGCTCTCTGGCGAAGGCCCACAATCTCAGAGCTTCGTTGCAAAGCGACAGAGAGCCAGTCCCGCCCTGCTTGTTCATGTAGAACATGGCTACTTGGTTGTCCGTGTGGATGAGGACTGTCTTATAGCTGAGCAGGGTGTGGAAGACTCTGAGAGCTAGAAGAATTGCTATGAGCTCCAAGAGGTTGATATGTAGAGATGTCTCTTGTGGAGACCAGATGCCCTGCGTGGAGAGATCTTGTAGATGAGCTCCCCAACCCCTTGGAGAGGCATCTGTTGTAAGGATAGCTTGGGGTAACAACTGTTGAAAGGGGGACACCAGCAACAGATTTTGAGTGGACCTCCACCACTGGAGAGACCAGAAGAGGCGACTGGAGGTTGCTATTTTGTCTGACAGGCACCCTGATGCCTGGGTCCATTGGGTGGACAGAGTCCACTGAGCTGCCCTCATGTGAAGGCGAGCGTAAGGAACCACATGCAGGGTGGATGCCATGTGGCCTAACAGTTGTAACATTTGTCGAGCAGTTAAATGGGACTTTAACTGAATTTGTGAGGCTAACTGCACCAGGCGTAGGCAACGGGCCTGGGGAAGATAGGCCCTTGCAGTTGTGGTATCCAGCAAGGCCCCTATGAACTCTAGCAACTGAGTAGGGGTGAGATGGGATTTTGGGATGTTTATTACAAGTCCCAGATACTGAAGAACACGCCTTGTGCAGGCTAGGGAAGTCTGGGCCTCTGACTGCGACAGAGCTCGGATGAGCCAGTCGTCCAGATATGGGAATACAAATATTCCTAGAGTGCGTAGAAATGCAGCTACTACTGCCATGCATTTTGTGAACACTATTGGAGCAGAGGCCAGACCGAAAGGAAGCACTCTGTATTGGTAGTGTTTTCCTTGAAAAAGGAACCGAAGGAACCTTCTGTGTGTTGGATGGATGAGGACATGGGTGTACGCATCCTTGAGATCTAGAGAACAAAGCCAATCCTGACTCTGAAGGTATGGAAGGAGAGCACCGAGAGAAATCATCTTGAATTTCTCCTTGCATAGAAACTTGTTCAATTCTCTGAGATCTAATATGGGTCTGTAGCCCCCTGTTTTCTTTGGGATAAGAAAATAGGGGGAGTAGAACCCTGAGCCCTGTTGAAGAAGGGGTACTTCTCCTATTGCCCTTTGGGCAAGAAGGGTAGCAATCTCCTGACCCAGAAGGTCGAGGAGAGATGTTGGAGAATTGAACTGTCTCACCATGGTGTGAGGAGGAATGTTGAAGAAATGAAGCTTGTACCCCTCCCTTATGATGGAGAGGGTCCATTGCTCTGCCGTGACTTGTTCCCATCTGGGAGCAAAGTGGGCTAACCTTCCTGGAATGGTGAGAGGCTCTGGTTCTTCTAGAGCCAGAAAGGCTAAGTTCTCTAGATGTAAGTCAAAGGCCCTGAGGAGACTGAGGCTGTTGGGCCGTAGCAGACCTTGCAGCCTTAGGCTTGGCTTGTTTAGGTTGTTGCTGACGCTTTGCAGCAAAACGACCTGCAGAAGATGCCTGCTGACCATAAACAGGATAAATATTTCCCCTTTTTGGGAAAGAAAGCCTTTTTGAATAACCTTTTTCTAACAGGAGCAGAAGTAGACTTTGAAAGTCTATCTAAGGCAGAATTCTCAGCATCCATCTGAGTGGCCTTTGCTTGCCAATCCTTGCCAAAAAGGTTTTCACCTGTACAAGGAAGATTTCCTAATCCATCCTGGACCCAGGGTTCCAAATCAGAAGCTTGTAACCAAGCAACTCTGCGTGCACCTATGGCAATAGCCGAGGCTCTTCTGGCACACTCAAAAGAGTCAAAGGTTGCATGGTTGGAAAATTTGGAAACATCCTGGGCATGTTTAAGCCAGGTGAGAAACTCTTCCCTTTTATCTTCTGAGATAAAAGGAGATAAAGTTTGCAGATGATCTGTAACTTCCTTTAGAAACATCCCCATATAGAGACTATAGGAGTTGATTCTGGCAACAAGCATATTGGCCTGGAAAATTCTCCGGCCAAAAGCATCCAATGTTCTGCATTCTCTTCCTGGAGGATTACATGAGTGTCTTTTTGCACTCTTTATCTTCTTCATAGCAGACTCCATCACAATAGAGTGGTGAGGAAGCTGAGTCTTATGAAAGCCAGGACAAGGAGGAACACGGTACATGGTGTCCAACCTACGAGAATGAGGGGAGATAGTGAGAGGTGTCTCCCATATGCCCAACATGTGATCATAAAGGATCTCATGAATTGGTAAAGTAGCTGCCTCTTTAGGAGCCTTAGGATATTGTAAAATATACAATTTCTGGGCTCTAGGCTCTGATTCAGGGGCCACTGAAATGGAGAGGCCCCTGGCCACTTCCCTAATGAAGTCCTGAAAAGGACAAGTCTTCTGGAGGAGACATTCTTCTTTTTGGAGAAGAGGGCTCCTGAGGAAGGATTACCGATGCTTCGACAGAAGCCTCTGATTCATCAGAGTCTTCGGAGGAATCGAAGTATCGCCTGTCTGGTTGCTCCTGCAGAGCCCGATACGCGTACCGAGTGGTATCGACATCGGGAGTGATCGGTACCGATTCAGTACCGATGGGCATCACAGAACAGGGTACCGCTGCAGTCGACACCGAAGCCGATGTCGATGCAATCGGTACCGGCACCGGAACAGATATCGGTGCCGGTGCCAGAACCGGTACCAACAACGAAGTTTGTTGCGGTACCGGAGGCGTCGCAGCTTGTATGAATGCCATAATGGCACGCTGCATGGTCAGAATATTCTGATCCATCGACGCAACCAATGTCTGGATGTCGGTACCAGTGGAAACCACCGGTACCCCAGAACATGGCAACAGGTGATCGGTCGAGGCCGAGCCATCGATGTCAACCTGTAACCCCATAGATGAAGCTTTGGAAGCCGGAGCTTCCCGCCGGGGTAATTTTGCCCGTGCGGGATCCTCGAGAGCAAGCCCAGAGGCATCTCGATACTTAGAGGGAGATCTACCCGTCGAGGACTGGCTGGACTTATGTTTGGTTACCTGAGATCCATGGGAGGAAGAAGCAGCCCTGGAAGATGTCGATGCCACCGAAGCTGCATCAGAGGGAAACAGGGTACTGAGCTTGGCCGCTCGATTCTGTCGACCTCTTTTAGACATCATAGAACAGGACTCACAATCGGTGATGGAGTGGTCAGGACCCAAACATTTTAGACACCACTCATGGGTGTCAGTGATAGAAATAGTACCGCTGCACTTCGTGCACTTTTTAAACCCGGAAGCGGGCTTTTCCATGAGGAAAATTTTTCTAGGCCCAAGGCCCAAAAGGAAAAAATGCACAGAAGTGGGAAACGGTAGTAGTTTGTTTTTGGGTTTTTTTTAAAGAAAGAAAAAAAGACCGGCGGTACCGGTCCGACGTCGAAGAAGGCAGACGCGCGACCAAAGAAATAAAAGAAAATAAAGAACTTCTTCAGCGGTGAGAGGAACACGACCTGCTGGCTCCGCGGAAAAGAAGAACTGGAGAGAGGCGGTTGGGAAAGGCGGGAAGGAAGCGCGCAGGCGCTGTGGGATGCTCCCAAAAGCTTTCTTTCTGGACGCTGGGGAGCGTTCCCACACAGGCTCCGTCGGTACCGACGATACCCATATGTGAAGACTCATTCCTGCTTGTTCCTGGAGATAGAGAGTTCCATCATGGATGTGGTTCCCACCAAAATTGTAGACACGCCACCAGCTCTTGTGGCCTCCCCGCTGTCAGAGGAAACTCATGCTCCTTCTTCGGACCCTTCCTGGGTCCCAATTAGATCAGCTGCAGCCAACTCATCCACACTGCAGCAGCCACAGCAGAAGCAGAGCTTTGATAGATGAACTCGGCAGATGCCGCACAGCATGCACCGGGCCCTGTCCATGCAGCCACATGTGTGATCAGCTCCCCCAGGGAACGAGCAGAAATGAAGAGGAAAATAAAGGCCCGGAGCCCCAATGACTTACCCGGGTTGCCCGAGATTGAGGGAGACCGAGGCTCAGATTCCCTGTTAGGTTGTGCTGTGTGTTCTTTTGCAGCCTGCCCGCTGTGCTGAACTTTGTTTTTGTAACTGGCTTCAGTTCACCACCGAAGGCTGCAGTCAAGAAGGGCAGGCAGCATTGCTGCTACCTCCGGCCCCTCTCCCAAAAGGTTAAGGAGAAGGAAAGGAGGGGGATACTGGGGGAGGGACCAAGGGCATCCGGGTTTTGCATCCCTGGTTTCAACTAGGCCAAAAAGCCCAACAGCAAGGCGCCACCATCCACAGGAATATGCACTCCACCTGCTTGGAGACCGAAAAATACTGTCTCAGTTCAGTGGGCACAGGCTACTTATACTGAAGTGAGAAAAAGTGCTCCTCAGCCTCCACCTGTGGGTTGGCGAACATATACCCATTTGTCTAGACTGGACTTGATGGACGCCCTGGAAATGCTTGTTCAATTAGGTCTAATCAGCACAGGTTTATTTAAGCTAGCACTTAAACTCTTTAGAAAAGGAAGGATTAGACCTGAAAGGCATAGTGAAAGTATTCTCTTTCTCGAGGGGGGCGGGGGTTTGATAGAAGTTGCAAATAAAGGCTCAGGTTTGAGATGGGAAGGCGTCAGAGAGAGTGTGACACACAAAATGTTGAGGAAAAGGGTTTCTGGGCAGAGCGAGCCATCTATTTAGCCATCAATATATAAGAAACCTCCACACCTCAAATGACTACAAAATCATACTAGAACAAATGACTTTTTGTTCTAGTATCTATTTAGCCATGGCATTTGAGGGGGCACATCATCCCAGGTTGATTGCAATATTAAAGAGGAAATTCCTTCCCCTGACCTTAGATCTAAAATAGCCTCTGTTTAAAAAAAGAAACAATGAGGACCTCTGGACTACCATTTCTCCCACAGTATTTCTAACTAACCTGAGGAGCAGAAACCAAAAGGTTTGGAGACTAAACACTATTAAATTTGTATTAGTTTCATTTATATTACCAGATGACATACATGGTTATCTGTAAATCTAATCCTCCTTGGTGGCAAAAGTGCCATAATACCATTCTACTACTAAACCTGTGCCATCAAGAAGTTTGCCTTAGTTTCATCAGTTAATGTGAAAGCCCAGGCCTTCCCCACCCTTTTAAACAGGATTGAAATCAGTACGGCCAGGAAGAAAAATTACCTGTGATTTTAGCAGAGGAGTTACATTTATAATAAAGACACAAGACAAAGCCATTAGCTTCTATACCCTTAAATACTTCCTAACTACATTTCTAGGTCCATTGAGGTAGTAGAGCTCAACATGAATAAAGCATGTCAGTGGATTTCTCCAACTGGGCTCATACTATCAATACAAGATAGAAAACAAGGTGATCCTCTACTTTAAGCTACTCTGAGAGACAGAGGTCCAGCTAATAGCTCCCAACTAGACAGTGGGCTGAAATTGGTTATGGTTACTTTTATTTGATATACTGCAAGAAATGCAAGCAAGCTATGCGGTTTACAATGCGTCAAAAAACAAAGTTACAGAAAGGCATGCCATTCTCATAGGACAGTCAGAGAAAAAGAGAATAAAAGACAAAGAACAAAGGAAGGACAGTGTAGGAAGGGGGAGGGAAGAGACTGGAGAGAGACAGGGGAGGAGAGTTGAAGGGTAAGATTCAAGATTATACTGGCTCACAGCCTCAAGGAAAAAGGTGTGCTCAACTTCCAGCATGTGTACTGCTTTGTCAGCTAGGAAAAAAAAAGTGTTGCAAATGACTAATGCTACAGTTTGATGAGAGGTGATTCAGTTTAACAATATTCAGGAGGGAAGAGGCAACCTTACATAAGAATGCTGGATAACACACAGAGGGACCGATGCAGAAAGCTAGCACAGTCTTTAAGCACACAGGATGCTATGTTTAAGCACACTTTACAACTTTTTGAATGCATAAAACAGATGTAAACCCCTGCAGAAAAACTAACGCCCAATTAACGTCATGCGTATTTAAAATACATTTAGTCAGCTGCATGGTATGAAAATCATGATAAGCCCAATGCAGAGACAGGCGTAGATGATGTTGCAACCAAACCATAGCGCCAAAATTTACACTTCAGGGTCTGAGGTGACTTAAACCTCTAATGCGTGCCCCCGACAGTATTTTGATGGCACCGGGTGCTTTCCCCGATGCCTGATCAGCTGAGAAGATGATCTAGGTAGCAGGGAAAGCCCCCAATTTATTTATTTTATTTTATTTATTTAACATGTATTTATAACCCGCAACTTCCAGAGTTCAGTTGCGGTTCACAATAAAACAACAATCTACAAAGCATAAGCTTAGTTTTACATCGAACATTTTGTAACAATAATAGTAATGTTTAACAGTATGAACTAGTGCAAAACAACAAACTGGCTTGTAAACTATGTACAAAAAACTATATACAAATACATGTTGGGGGTACTTTGGAATTGGATCATAGTGTTTTTATAATAGTGTATAGTCTGTTAAATTGTTGGGATTAGTATTACTCTGTCATAATTTTTAACCTTTATCTGAGTGTATCCAGGGGTTATCTATGTTGCCGTAGTGCATGGAGAATAAATAGGTTTTTAGTTTTTTTCGGAGTTCCATGATTTCAGTTATGGATCTTAGGTCCTCCGGAAGGGAATTCCACATAGATGGGGCAGCATGAGAAAAAGCTCTTTTGTTAGTTAATTTATTTGCTTTTATGAAATCATTAGGAGTATTTAGTTTATTTGAGTATCCTTTTCTGTGCGTGGTTTTTTGAGATTCCATGCTAATTAGTTTGCTTAATGGGATTGGGGCCGTGTTGTTTATAGCTTTATATGTAGTTATTATGGTTTTATATATTATCCTACTTTGAATTGGCAACCAGTGTAGGGAGGCTAGTATTGGTGTTATGTGCTGGATAGAGTGTGCTTTCATTATAATTCTGGCTGCTGCGTTTTGTGCTAATTGGATTCTTTTTATGTTTTGTTTCGTTATACCTAAAAGAATTAGGTTGGCAAAATCAAAGTGCGGTGTTATCGTAGCTTGGATTATATTAATGAAGTCAACTTGGTGTACTAACGGGCGTAATTGTTTAAGAATTTTAAGTTTAAAGTATATTTTCTTTATGGTGTTTCTGATGTGAGTGTTCATCGTCAGATGAGTATCTAAAATAACACCTAGGTATCTTATTTCATTTTTTATTTTAATGTCATGGTTTTGTAATGTTATATGGGTTGGGGGGATATATGATTGATTTTTTGTTACAATTAGGACTTCTGTTTTTGAATGATTAATGTGAAGGTTTTGTGCTTTTAGCCATGTAGTAATTTCATTGAAGCAGTCTGATAGTAGTTTTATTGGTAAATTAGGAATCGTGAAAGGGATGTACATCATAATATCATCTGCGTATAGATGATAGTATACTCCGAATTTTTTAAAGATATCACTGACAGGTTTTATGTAAATGTTAAACAGGAGGGCTGATAGTGCGGAGCCTTGTGGGAGACCAATTTCTTGATTATATATAGTTGATGTTTGGTTACCAATTCTTACATTTTGTGTTCTATTATTTAAGTAAGAGGTAAACCATTTATGCACAGTGTCTTTTATTCCTATTTGTTTCAGGTTATTAAGCATTATAGTGTGGTGAACACTATCGAATGCTGCCGAAATATCAATAAATAAGAGTATAAATGCTTGTTTATGATTATCAATTCCTTTGAGTAGTACATCAGTTAAGACTGTTAAAAGTGTTTCAACTCCATGTTGAGGCCTAAATCCATATTGGTGGTCATCAAGTGGGTAGGATGTATCTAGGTATTCTTGTGTCTGAATTTGTACCACTTTTTCTATTATTTTAGCTAAAAAAGGGATACTTGATATGGGTCTGTATGATTTTGGTGATGTTTTATCAAGCGTGTTGTTTTTGAGAATTGGACGGATTTGAGCATGTTTGAGCGTAGAAGGGAGGTGTCCTTGAAGCAGTGAGAGGTTGACTATAGGGAGGATGAATGATATTAGTATTGGGAGTGTACTTTTTATCCATGTTGCTGGGCATGGATCAAGAAAGGAGGTTGTGGTGTTGAGATTAGCAATGATGTTCTTTAGTGCGTCTTTTGATATAGGGTGAAATTTTGACCATTCATCTGAGACGTGATGAGCTGTATTTATATTGTTTATTGTCATTATAGGTTGCATAGATTTATTTTGATAATGGGTGGCTAAAGTTTGTACCGATATTTCGGTGATTTCAGTATTCGATGTTTGAGGATTATTAGTAAGATTTCTAACAATTGAGAATAGTTCTCGTGGTCTGTTGTAAGATTTTGATAAGATTGCTGCGAAATAAGATTTTTTTGTATTATCTAATGTGTCTTTGTATTTTGTGAGATGGTTATTATATATTTCCTTGTTGATTGTTGATTTGGTTTTGCGCCAATTATGTTCTAATTTTCTTAGTTCTTTTTTCATTTGTTTTAGCGTGTTGTTAAACCATGGATTTCTGTTTATTTTTAATTTAGGGGGCTTTTTGATTCGTTGATCAAGTTTGGCAGCATTGTTGATTGTTACATGCCAGTTTATTACAGCTTCATCTAGATTCATTGGGGATGATGAGAGAGGTGAGGTATTGTTGTATCCAAGAATTCAGTTTCATTAAATTTTTTGAATTTTGTAGTGGGATCACTTCGTGTGTTATTTTTAGTGTTGTTGGTGTGGAATGTGAATTTTGTTTTGATAATGTAGTGATCAGACCAGGGTATTTGTGTATATTCTATGGAGTCTGTTTTGAATAACTTGTAGAGTGTGCTTGGTAGGAGAATAAGGTCAAGGATGCCTCCTTTTATATGTGTTTTTGTATTAATTATTTGGTAATAGTCCATGTCTGATATGGATTCTAGGAACAAGTTGGATTCTGATGGTGGGAGTGATGGGAGATTAAAGTCTCCTAGCATGATTATGGGATTATGTTCTGAAGATGAGCCTAGGAATTCAATTAGAGAATCTAGGCTATCTGCTTTTTGGACAGGGGGTCTATATATTAGGCAAATTCTACAAATGTTAGTTTTTATAATTAAGGTGTCTATATTGTTGGTTATAGTAGATGGTATTGTTCTTGCATTTAAACCCTTTTTTGTCATTATAAGAACTCCTCCTCCTTTTTTGTTAGTTCTATGTGTATAGTTTATATCGTATTCGTCGCTATTAAGTTGGTTTAAGTAGACTGTATCCGATTCAGTTAGCCATGTTTCCGTTACGCATAGCATATCAGGTTTTGAGTCAGCTATTAAATCATTAAATATGGGGAGTTTGTTTTTCATAGAGCGGGCATTTATGAGGATGCAAGTTAGAGAAGTGGTATTATTAATGTTGATTTCTTTTGTTGTTTGTAGAGAATTAGCTTGTGTTATTTGTATAAGTCTGTGGTAATTTATTTTTGCATGGTGGATTGAGTTGGGGTGTCCAATGTGGTTGTGATTTCTAATTGTAGATTGTATTATAGGGATCGGCATGTGATTTTTAGATGTTAAGCTTAGTGTTAGGTCAATTAAGATTGTTAATAAAATACAGCTGTATGTTATTTTTAGTATCATGATGGTTGAACGTGACATGTTCCAAAATTGGGAGGTGTTTGTTGTGAATTATGTTGCTAGTAGGTTTGTGTCTAATAGTAGCTATAAGAGATGCAGTTATTTTGTCTCTAAGTGTAGTAATAACTGTATCTAGAATTTGTAACAGTTTTTACTTATACAGAGTAGAGTTGATTGCAACAGTGATAAGACAAGCAGTAGCTAAAGAATTCCTGGTAACAGTATGAATCGTGTAGTGGTTATAAAATGGCTTACTGGCAACAGTATAGATCAGGCAGTAGTTAGGATTGACTTACTTGGTAACAGTATAAAATCAGGCTGAAGTTGTAAATCAAATGATAGTAAAGTGACTTACTAGTAACAGTTATAATCAGAATTGGGTCACTGACAACAGTATAACATCAAGCTGTACTTATAGAAGGTGACTACTGGCAACAGTAGAAATCAAAGTAGTGTACAGTGTGAGTGTGCACAGTGTACTGATAAAACACATTAATTAGTATAGTTATTGTATAGTGAGACTGAGTCCTACAATGATGATTAACTGGGGAGAGGTGGAGTAGACTAAAGTAATTAACAATAATCTATTAGGAAGAAATGTCAGTTATAGGAATGTTCCGAGTAGGTTATACTTGCTATGTTTGCAGATCTTGCAGGAAGGATGATCGTGTGCGAGCTCAACCCTAAGGGAGCTCCAGCAGTAGGTGGCGTCGTGGCTCGTCTTTTTGGTGTTGATTACGGGACTCAGGTTCGTTCTAGTGTGTTTTGTAAGCGCCTTAGCCTAAGGGCCGTGCCAAAGGGCCCTCTTGCGCGGCCCTCAGGCGCGGGCCCGCAAGGCGCGGGCGCGCTTGCTGGCGCTTCTTTTTAAATTGGTGCTCCTGCTGCCCGGATTGGGCAGAGCGGCCTGGTGGGGGTGGCCTGGTGCTCCGACCTGCTCGATCCCCGCCGGGAGAGCTGCTGGAGGGTCGGAGTGCTGGGCTGCTGGAAAGGCCGCGCGCCGGCTGGCGCTTCTTTTTAAATTGGTGCTCCTGCTGCCCGGATTGGGCAGAGCGGCCTGGTGGGGGTGGCCTGGTGCTCCGACCTGCTCGATCCCCGCCGGGAGAGCTGCTGGAGGGTCGGAGTGCTGGGCTGCTGGAAAGGCCGCGCGCCGGCTGGCGCTTCTTTTTAAATTGGTGCTCCTGCTGCCCGGATTGGGCAGAGCGGCCTGGTGGGGGTGGCCTGGTGCTCCGACCTGCTCGATCCCCGCCGGGAGAGTTGCTGGAGGGTCGGAGTGCTGGGCTGCTGGAAAGGCCGCGCGCCGGCTGGCGCTTCTTTTTAAATTGGTGCTCCTGCTGCCCGGATTGGGCAGAGCGGCCTGGTGGGGGTGGCCTGGTGCTCCGACCTGCTCGATCCCTGCCGGGAGAGCTGCTGGAGGGTCGGAGTGCTGTGCTGCTGGAAAGGCCGCGCGCCGGCTGGCGCTTCTTTTTAAATTGGTGCTCCTGCTGCCCGGATTGGGCAGAGCGGCCTGGTGGGGGTGGCCTGGTGCTCCGACCTGCTCGATCCCCGCCGGGAGAGCTGCTGGAGGGTCGGAGTGCTGGGCTGCTGGAAAGGCCGCGCGCCGGCTGGCGCTTCTTTTTAAATTGGTGCTCCTGCTGCCCGGATTGGGCAGAGCGGCCTGGTGGGGGTGGCCTGGTGCTCCGACCTGCTCGATCCCCGCCGGGAGAGCTGCTGGAGGGTCGGAGTGCTGGGCTGCTGGAAAGGCCGCGCGCCGACTGGCGCTTCTTTTTAAATTGGTGCTCCTGCTGCCCGGATTGGGCAGAGCGGCCTGGTGGGGGTGGCCTGGTGCTCCGACCTGCTCGATCCCCGCCGGGAGAGCTGCTGGAGGGTCGGAGTGCTGAGCTGCTGGAAAGGCCGCGCACCGGCTGGCGCTTCTTTTTAAATTGGTGCTCCTGCTGCCCGGATTGGGCAGAGCGGCCTGGTGGGGGTGGCCTGGTGCTCCGACCTGCTCGATCCCCGCCGGGAGAGCTGCTGGAGGGTCGGAGTGCTGGGCTGCTGCCATCAAAATACTGTCGGGAGCCATGCGTGACAAAAAAAAAATCCCTGGTGGCCCAGCGGCCCTGTTCTACCCCCCCTACAGTATTTTGATGGCATCAAGAACAGCCCCCGATGCCATCAAAACCCTGTTGGGGCTGGTGCTCTGACAAAAAAGTAATTACCTGGTGGTCTAATGGCTCTTAAATCCAAACACTCACACCGTACCTTAAAATAGGCGGGAATGCTGCCTATGCGCTTGTGCTCTGATCTGCCATCTTGTAAAATGGTGTGCCAGGCCCCACGTGGTGCATCCCCAGGGTTAGACTGCCATATAAGGCACAGTCTACCTTATATAGCAGTCTGACCTCACCAGGTGCATCCCAGGATGCACTGTGTGGGGCCAGGCATCGCCATTTTACAAGAAAGTGGACTAGGAGTGGGAGCGTGCAGACTGCGCTCCCACCTATATTTATTTATTTAAACTGTATTTATATCCCGCTTTTCACCAGGTCAAAGCGGTTTAACATTAAAGGGTGGGGGACAATAATCAATTCTAGGGTTGGGGCTATTGCCGGGGGACCAACATTAATGATCTGAACAGATATTAAGGACATAGACAATGGACATCAGTCTCTTAGAAAATAGATCCGAGGGTATGATTAGGGGGTCTGGGGGGTAGACAGTGATGGGTGTTTGTTTCTGGTCCGAGGTATTCCTGGAATAGGATGGTTTTTAGTTGTTTCCTGAATGTCAAGGGATCTCCGTTACTTCTGATATGACTTGGTAGAGCATTCCAGAGGGATGGTGCGTACAGTTCGAAGGCTCTGTTGCAGGTCCGTTGATTGTATTTGGTCCGTTTATGGGGGATGGTGAGGCAGTTGCTGGTGGTTTGTCTGGTTGTTCTGTTGTGGGTGGATTGGGGCAGTACGGAGCTGGGAAGTCTGAGTTTGGTAGAGGGCTTTGTGAATAAGTAGGGCAGATTTGTATTTGATTCTTGCTTTGAGAGAATGTGCAGCTCCCTCAGAACTGGGGTGATGTGATCTTGTTTTTTTGCTTTCTGGATAATTCTTGCTGTGGTATTTAAGGCAGTTCGTAGTGGGTTGGTGTGGGTGGCAGGTAGTCTGTGATAGATTATACTGCAGTAGTCCAGGTGGGGGAGTATTATGGCTTGCATGACTGTCCTGAAGTTCAATGAGAGGTCTGAGGCGTTGTACTGTTTTTGCCATGTGGAATATTATTCCGGTAGTTTTTTTGATCTGTTGCTTGAGTGTGAGCGCTTGGTCTATGATGATTCCTAGGTATTTTATGTGTGGTTGAATTTGTATTTGTGTGGCTCCTATGTTGAGGTGTGTAGGTGGTGTGAAGTCTGGGTCTTTGGTTATTATGAGGGCTTCTGTTTTTTTTGCTGATGGATAGGTTGTTATTTTGTAGCCAGCTGGAGACTTCTATGAAGCAGTCTGATAGGTGTTTGTTCACTGGGTTAGTGGTTGTGATTGGACCATAGAGCATTATGTCATCCACATAGATGTGGTAGTTGATGTTGTGGGCGCATATGATTGAGCAGAGTGGTTGCAGGTAAATGTTGAAGAGCATGGCAGATAGTGTGATCCTTGGAGTACTCCTTGGTGTTGCTGAAAGGGGGGGGGGGGGAGGTCGCTATGTTTGTGCGGATCAGTTGTTGTCTATTGGTTAGGTAGGAGTGGAACCATTGAAGTACGACATTTTTTATGCCAATTTCTTGGAGACTGTGTAGGAGGATGTTGTGGGAGATGGTGTCAAAGGCTGCAGATATGTCCAGGAAGATCATAGCATATCCAGAGTGCTTGGTCTGTGTTCCTTTGATGAGGGTGTTCATTAGTGATGTCATGAGGATCTCGACTCCATGGAATGGACGGAAGCCATGTTGTTGCGGGTCCAGTATGTTGCTGGTATCTAAGTGGTCTTGAGGTTGTTGCTGAACTATCTTCTCAATGACTTTGGTGGTGAATGGAAGACTTGCTATAGGCCTGAAGGAGGCGGGGTCAAGGGGATCCAGGTTGTGTTCTTTTAGGGTTGGGCGGATGATTGAGGTTTTGAGCACGTCTGGCATGCGTCCTTGTCTGAGGGATTCATTAACAATGTGGGTTAGTGGTGCGCTTAAGTCCTCTTTGGTTTTCTTTATCCATTCTGCAGGGCAGGAATCTAGTGGAGAGGTGGTGGTGTTTAGGTGGGAGATGATGGATTCTATTTTTTCTTTTGTGATTGTTTCGAATGTGCTCCAGTCTATGTCTATGGTGGTAGGGTGGGTTGTTGTCTCTGCATTCAGTTGTGGATTTTGTGGTTGTTGAAGCTGCTTGTATTGGCGTGCTAGTAGTTCTGGCGGGATGTTCGGTAGTTGGTTGGAGTGGTTGGGTGCCTTTGTTAGTTTCTTCACCTACAAAACCTTTTGAAGTAAAGCCGCAATTTAATCCAATAACAAAGGCTCACTCTTATAATCCCTATCCTATAATCACTAACGTGTTTTAGCAAACAGTATATAATGTCCTATAGTATTTTTTTGTCAGATCGTCTGTAATGAGGATGTGAAACATACTCGTGTAACAGACCCTCCTTTTTATTTGGTTTTAAAAGGTCACATCGACCAAATTTGCCTGGGGCTATAGATGGCCCTAGAGACCAGCAAATAACCAACTTAATAAGTGCTATATGCTAAATGCTCCCCTTCCATAGAAATTTTTCTGTAACTACTATTTGTTAGTTTCTTGACAATCTCAAAGAGTTCACGTGGTTTGTTTATTGAGGTGTTTATGATCTTCGAGTGTAAGTCTTTTTTGCTTTATTGGTTTCTGTGTGGTAAGCGTCTAGTTCACACATGTATTTTGTTTTGTCGTCCTCTTTTTTGGTCTTTCTCCATTTTCTTTCCGCTCTTCTGAGTTTGGTCTTTAGTTTCCGTAGGTTGGGGGTGAACCATCGGGCTTTTTTTGAGGTCCGTCTGGTTTTGGTCATGTTTGCTGTTGCACTGGATGCAGTGGAGATCGTGGTATTCCAATTGTAGATTAGGTCATCGATAGTGGTGGAGATTGTTTGGAGTTTAGGTAGTATTTGCGCCAGGAAATCCTCTTTGATGAATGGTTTAAATCTTCTTGTATGTTGTTTGTTCTCTTTGACACTGGTGTGCTGGTAGATGTGGGATATGTTGATGAGATAGTGGTCAGACCATGGTACACATGTGATTTGTTTTTTTGTATGAGGTGGCGTTTTGAGAGTTTAGGAATATGAGGTCAAGTGTATTCCCTTTTTCCTGTGTTGGTTCGTGTATGATCTGTGTCAGGTTCATTGCATCCATGGCATTGATGAAGGCTTCGGCATATTTGTCTTGGAGTGATGGGAGGTTGAAGTCTCCGAGGATTAGTTGTTCTTTTGTGGAGATGGTGCTCTCAGATATGTGTTGTAGTATACCTGATAGGTTGGTGCTTGAGGTGGGTGTTCGGTAGATTAGGCATATAGAGAGGTGCTTGTTGGTGAGGGTGAGTATGTCCACTTCATTGGCTGTTTGAGGCATGGTTCCTGAGGTGGAGGTTGGTTTTCACAATGATGGCTACTCCTCCTCCTCTGGTGTGTGTTCGAGAGCAGTGGTGAAGACTGTATACATTCGGTGTTAGTTGGTTCATGAGAACAGTGTCGGTGTCTGTTAGCCAAGTTTCTGTTATGCATAGGATGTCATTCTTTTGGGTTGTGATTAGGTCTTGGAGCATGTGGTATTTGTTTCTGACTGAGCGAGCATTTATTAGTGAAATAGAGAGAGGGTTGCTGTTTAGGGGGTTGGGGGTATGGATTGGTGTGGGTGGTGCCCCATGTAGGGGGGTGGGGGATGTTGGAGTTTGTGGTTTGGATGGTTGTGATGTCTGGCAAGAGATGGTTGGAAAGTGTGTCTGTGGTGGAGGGGTAAAAGGTCAGGAATGGTGCTAGGACGTAAATTGGGGCTAGGAAGGGTGGGGAATGGCTTGTAGGTGTACCTGTGTGTCCCGGGGCTGTGCTGTGCTTCTGCGCCGGTTTCTTAGGGCATTGGGTGGTCCTTTTCCACGCTGTCTCAGGTTGCTTTAGCTTTGCTGTGTGAGTTGGTGTATGTTGGGTGCTTGTTGCTGTAGTCCATTGGTTGCTTTTGTTGTGGTTTGCTTCTGTAGCTTTTTGTGGTAGTTTCTGTGGCTGTTGGTGGGTTTAGTTGCTCTTCTTGTTTTTTTGTTTCCAGAGTTTGTGTGGCTCCCGTGGGCCCTGTAGATGGGTCTGTTCCGTTTTTTTTTCTCTGTGCCGCGCCTAAGGGCCATGCCAAAGGGCCCTCTGGCGAGGCCCTCAGGTGCGGGCCCACCAGGCACAGGCGTGCCGACGGAGCTCCCTTTTTGTAGCCCTCCCACTGCCCCGATTGGGCAGGAGCTTCTGAGCGGGACGATTTCCCGCTCAGGCGCTTCTACCCCAATTAAGGTATTGGGGGGGCGTTTGGATTTAGGGGCCGCTAGACCACCAGGTAAAGAGTAGTTACTCACCTGTAACAGGTGTTCTCCAGGAGCAGCAGGAATCAGTCCTCACATATGGGTGACGTCGGCGCCGATGGAGCCCCTGTGCAGAGCATTTCCCCAGCTTTCAAAGAAAGCCTTTGGGAATTGCAGCGCGCATGCACGGTCCCCTTCCCACCCAAGGGTGCCATCTTGCTCAGTCTGATGACATAGCTAAAAGACAGCAAAAAATTAGCAAAATAAATCATATGACTGCAACTCCAAGGGGAGGAGGGAGGGTTGTGAGGACCGATTCCTGCTGCTCCTGGAGAACACCTGTTACAGGTGAGTAACTACTCTTTCTCCAGGACCAAGCAGGAAGTCAGTCCTCACATATGGGACTCCCAAGCTTAAGGCTACTGGAGACCTCAAGCCGAAAAAATGAGCTCCCTCTAGTTCGTCAGTACGTAAGGAAGGAATCTTCTCGGAGAACGCCCCCGACCGTAGCCCAACACCAGGGCCGGAGGGTAGGAGTTCCCTAAACCCCAAAGAGATTATGGAGTACTGCCTGTCCGAAAGCACTGTCCCTGCGGGACTCCCTCTCGAGGCAGTAATGGGCTGCAAAAGTCTGGCTTTAAGACCAAGTAGCGGCCCGGCAGATGTCTGCCAACGGAACAGAGCGGAGATGAGCCACTGACGCAGCCTTTGCCCTGACACGATGAGCCGTGACTCGACCCTCCAACGAGAGGCCGGCTGCCCCATAAGCCCAGGCGATACAGTCAGCGACCCATATGGACAAAGTACGCTTGGAGACAGGTAGCCCCAACTTATTGGGGTCAAAAGAGATGAACAGACGCGGAGTCAGAGAAGATCCTATCCTTCTGGTGCTGCCGACTCCTCAACGCCTTCGAGGACATTTTGCCACACGGACCACAGATCATCGGGTCATGATCGGGTCCGAGGCAGCAGTCATGTGTGTCGGTAAGAGACATAAGTTTCTTACACTGATCACACTTTTTAAACCCGCTGGTAGCCATCGGGGGAAAAAGGGCCCCTGCGAGGTCAAAAGACCGGGCTGCCAGTGAAAAAAGAAAAATGGCGCGAACGCTAGTCACAAAGGACAAAAACCGAAAAAGAGAGAGTGGACTCGATACCGGCGTATTGGGCCAAGACGGGAAAAGGATCCGGCGTCGAACCGAAGAAAAAAAGAGAAAAAAATAGGGAAATCAACTTTTTCCTCGGGGAAAAACGAACTACATCCGTCGGGCTCCGCGGAAAAAAGAAGACTTAGCAAGATGGCACCCTTGGGCGGGAAGGGGACCGCGCATGCGTGCTGCAATTCCCAAAGGCTTTCTTTGAAAGCTGGGGAAATGCTCCGCACGGGGGCTCCGTCGTCGCCGACGTCACCCATATGTGAGGACTGACTTCCTGCTTGGTCCTGGAGAATATAAGTTTTACTTGGGGTTGGGGGGTTCAAGGGCCAATAGACCACCAGGTCCATTACTTTTTGTTGGGGCACTTCAGACAGTGTTTTGATGGCATCAGGGGGCTTTTCCCGATGCCATGATCATCCCCAGTGCCATAAAAGTACTGTCGTGGGGGGGGGGGGGGGGGGACAGGCCGCTGGGCCATCAGATTTGCAATAGTTCCCAATGTCATCAAAATATTTCTATGCAAATTAGCCACGAGGTGCCCGGAGAGCAAGCCAAACTAGTACAGGCTTCTTGAACACACGTGTTTGGCTCGCTCTCCCAGTTTAATGCTGCAGTGGCTCATTTGCATGCGCACAGTTAACACAGGGGTCATTTGCATACCCTATCCTTCCTGCATCGCACATTAAAACGTGTGCGTTGTCAGAACATTAAAATCACTTCAGCACGGGTCTAGCGCCAGCTTTCTGCATCAGCACAAGACAGTGTTCTCCCCAGAAACCTTTGCCAGCCAGGTGTCATGAAGTTGTAGCCCAGTGGGGGCAGAATACTGCAGCCACTGTTTCAAATTCACTTCATATACAGTTATGTTTTTCAATCATTAATTACAGAATCACTTAAATCATTTTTCCATTCCTGCTCATTATTTAGCCATGTCAATTCATCAGATTAAGTCAGCCGGGTGGTCAGTAAAATCAGCAGGATGGTGCGCCCATTGGAAAGGTTTCAGGGAGAATACTGTAGACAGCTCTTCTTTATGGCAGCAGAAAGAGGGGCATTAGAGTGGCTCCAAGTCAGTGCTTCATCTCTCTTGGAGATCATCTCACTACAAGCTTTCTAGATTGTCTTCTATTTTGCCATCTCCATTTTCCTGGGTTTGGCAGCATAGTTGGCAGAGATACTGGCTCTCTAGCAGCCAGTTCTATCTCCTCATTCTCCTGCATCATGCTCTCTGCAATCTACAGAGAAGCTTTCCACTATGGGCCCTTGCTAGAGAGCATGGGGGGGGGGGGGGTTTCTCCAACAGCTATCCTAGCTGGTTAGAAAAGGCTTTTCAGTCATGTCTCCCATGACTAGAAGGTTCTCCCTTCTTTTACTATCTCCTTTTCTGATATAAAGGACATGGTTTTGGTGATCCAATCTCTTATGTCCTTTCACTTCCATATATATGTATATAGTTTATTCTGTTCCGTATTGTCTCACATTGTTTAGACAATACATTCTGTTTAGTTAATTACTTCGTTCTTCAATACATATGCTGTTTTGTTATTCATTATACTTATAATATGATGTTCCTTGTAAAACAAACTTGCTTTGTTAATTGTTGTTCACTGTAAACCGCAACTGAACGATGGAAGATGCGGTATATAAATGTGTGTAAAATAAAATAAATTAAATAAATTAAAGACAGAGTAGTAGTCACAGGAGTTCATTCTTTACATGTCTTTTTAAAAATAAATGCTTCCACAAGCACAACATAATGTTAAACTCAGAAGCCCTACTTATATTTCAAGATCTAACCGGACACCAATAAAAACACTCCCGACTCATAGATAAGTGTTTACAGAATCGACATGGGCAAACCACTACCTTCCCTACTACTTTCTTCTCAATTGGCCTGTTTTGCATTCTCTTCTCAGTGTTTGCACATTTTCCACAGCAACTCCTCCTCAAATGCATATATTTATATTTGTTGCCAACTGAAAAAATAAAGATATCCAACAAGAACACCTACACTGCAAAAAGAAGGGATAAAAAAACACTGATTTTTTGGACTCTCAAAAGAGCTCCTAATTAGCTAGAAAATAAACACCTAGAGCTATAATCAATAAACGCTAAGAATACAAGCCCTAATTCTACGGCACACAAGAAAAAAAAACATTATAAAAAGGAAAAAACACAAAGACAGAACATATTATAGAGGTCTTGCACATCTGGGGCTGTTGCAGTAAAAATGGTTAGCCTGTTCTGTGGTAGTACTGCACTATTCCCCACCTTGGACTCTCCCCCTTTCCCACCCACCCATGTACTCTCCCCTCCCTTGCTACCCAACCTTAACACTCCCTCCTCCCTTTCTTCCCTTTTCCTTGAATGCACTCACCATCTCTTCTCCATTGCTCCTTTTTCTTTTCTCCTAAACCCTCCCCCCCAAGGCTCTCACCCAACCCTTCCTTCTTTGAGCTGCTCCTCTCACAAATACAGGGACCCAGGAACTCCTGCCAGATCTGCAGCATTCCTCTTTGGCTCTTCCTGCCAGTGAGATCCTGGGACTCCTGCTAGTTTTTAAAAACATTCTTCTTTCGCCTTTCTTGCTGACAGGAACCGTTTGTTTGCACATGTGCAAAAGATGTGTATGGACAGATGAAGTCTCCCCAATAGGCGCTAGCGCTTAAGTGAAATGTGCTTAAAAGAAAAGACATAGCTGAGGGGAAATCTTTATCTTTATTTATGAGGTTTGATATAACGCCCATGCCGGAGCGTCAGGGCGGTGTACAATAAAAAATATATATTGGCTACTGAAACATAAAGCCAGAAAGGAACGCCATCAGCAAATAGGACAGGGATAGATAAAGCAGGACAAAACAGAGGACAGGGACAGAGCCAGAGGTTGAGCTTTGTTTAGACAAAAGACAAAAAAGAGAGGGGAAGCAGTGGAGTGACCTAATTGTAAGGGTACCACATTATGAAGGGTGGGGGGCACAGCTAGGGGAGGCGAGGCCATTGGCAGGAACAGGGAGATGGTAGACCTGGCAAAAAATGCGTGTTTTAAGAAGGGCTTTGAAACGAGGGAAAGATAGTTCGGTGCGAAGGGAGTGAGGGAGCAAGTTCCATAGAGCGGGGCTTAGGAAGAAAAATGCAGAATGACGGGTGAGTTTGAGGTGGGCCTGAGAAGGGGAGGGGAGGAAGAGACGGTTGCCATGTGCAGAACGGATGAGACGTGGGGCCGGTTGGAGGTGAATAGTATCAGTCAGGTACTGTGGGGTGCTGGTGTGCAGAACCCTATGTGTGATAACAAGGAGTTTGTAAATGAATCTTACCTTGACCGGAAGCCAATGAAGGGAGAAAAGGCAGGGAGTGACATGGGAACGAGCAAGGGAACGAGTGATAAGGTGAGCGGCTGTGTTTTGGATTAATGGAGGCGGCGAAGCTGACATAGTAACATAGTAAATGACGGCAGATAAAGACCAGCATGGTCCATCCAGTCTGCCCAGCAATACGGCAAGAGAAGGTGCACCCGTCGCTCTGTGCAGGCCTCCCCTCCCCATGTCTCTGTCTAGGGGTGGACCAACCACTCCATGTAGGACAACCCTATTTGTTGAGAAGTTAGATGGTTCTGTTTATTTTGTTTTTATCCTGTTTCTGTAAAGGGATCCGCTGTGCTTGTCCCATGCTGTTTTGAATTCCGTCACAGTGTTTGCCCCCACCACTTCCATCGGGAGAGCATTCCAAGCATCCACCACCTGCAAAAATAGTGTCACAATAATCTAAGCGGGTGATCACGAGCGACAGGACAAGGGTGGTAACAGAAGAAGTAGGGAGAAACGACCGAATAGCCTTGATCTGGCAAAGGTGAAAAAAGGAAGTATGTACTACTGAAGAGATATGTTGGTGAAAAGAGAGGGAGTCGTCCAAGGTGATAGAAACATAGAAACATAGAAATATGACGACAGAAAAAGACCACATGGCCTATCTAGTCTGTCCTTCCATAACAACTACAACAGTCCACTTTTTGCCTTTAGAGATCCTCTGTGTTGGTCCCATGCTTTCTTGAATTCAGTTACAGATACCCAGATACCGAAGAATTGGAACCAGGGGGATGGGGCGAGTGGACATAACAGGTGATAGATCAGGAGAGGAGACACCGAAGGAGAACCAAATAGTGGAGGATTTAGTGGGGTTGACGTGAAGAAAATTTTGGTCGAACCAGGAAGCGAATGAGGCAAGACAGAAGTTGAGTGGGGCGAGATCAGGAGAGGAGGAAGATGTATGGTGAACCAGGAGAATGTCATCAGTGTAGATATAGGCAGAAATTCCAGCTTGTTGAATAAGCAGGGCAAGGGGAGCAAGAAAGACGTTAAAGAGTAGGGGGGAAAGGATAGAGCCCTGGGGGACGCCACAAAGTAGGAGGAGTGAGGGTAAAGCATTGGAGCCTGAGTGGACAGCAAAAGAGCGAGAAGAGAGAAAAGACTGAAACCACTGCAAAACTGTGCTGCGAATGCCTAAATCGGACAGACATGCGAGAAGAGTGCGGTGATCAACAACGTCAAAGGCAGAAGAAAGATCCATGGAAACAACGAGAGAAAGATCACCACGGTCGTGAGCGCGGTGAAGTTCCAAAAGCAGTGCTATGAGGATAGTTTTGGTGCTGTGGCCGGCGCGAAATCCCGATTGGCGTGGGTGGAGTGAAAAGGTGGAGTCGAGGTGGGTGGTGAGTTGTGAGAAAACAAGCTTTGAGGATTTTCGAGAAAAATGGGAGGTTAGCGACTGGCCACCAGATGGTGGGAACGGCAGGATCAAGAGTAGGTTTTTTTAATAGAGGGCGAACTATGGCGTGTTTCCAGCTAGCAGGGAAGTGACCAGAGGTGAGGCTGGAGTTAACAGAAGGAGAAAATTTCACTTACCATTAAATTTCCTTTCCTGGAATACTGCTAGACCAGTCCAGACAAGCGAGTTATGCACCCCTGCCAGCAGATAGGGAGACAGAGAAAAAAACTCCAGAGCTGTGATTGGTCAGGCTCTGGGTGACATAGGCATACCCCTAGGGGTCCTATTCAGTAACAATGTAACAAGCCAAAAAGGAAACAGCTCAGGGACAAAACGCAACTATGAACCCTTAAAAAAGGGAACTCAACCCCTCAACGCGAACGAAAAACGGAAGAGGAGGATCAAATATCATTTCCAAGGGAAGAAGCCTGAAATGACTGCTTTGACACATTTCCAGGAAACAAACTCCGGATGTGCTCGCGGAGCCTATGACTGTCGGCTGCTCTGCACAAGTACCAGTGCCTCTGACAAGCTGGGTGGGTTCTGGACTGGTCTAGCAGTATTCCAGGAAAGGAAATTAACGGTAAGTGAAATTTCTCCTTCCAGATCATACTGCTAGGCCAGTCCAGACAAGCGGGAAGTACCCAAGCTAATTACCCTCAGGGTGGGCAGATAGAGCCGCCAACAGCACCGCAACTCCGAAACGACTGTCCTCTCGGGCCTGTATATCCAACCGATAGTGCTGAACAAAAGAGGACAAGGACAAGAGCAGGTGCCCGCTCGACAAATATTGAGAGGAAGGACGTGGGACCTCTCGGCCCATGACGTGGATTGGGCTCGAGTGGAATGAGCTCGAAGCCTTTCTGGAACCGGCTGGCCTTGGAGAATGTAAGCCGATTCAATGGCATGACGCAGCCACCTAGCGATAGAAGGCTTGGAAGCAGCCAAACCCTTGCGCGGCCCCGAAAGGAGAACAAAAAGATAGCCAGTCTTGCAAAAGGAATTGGTAACTTTCAAACAGCGAAGGAGAACTCGCTTGAGGTCGAGGAAGGGAAGACTTTTGCGCCTACCCGCACACTGTTCATTAGAGAAGGCAGGCAATAGCAGGGGCTGATTGACATGAAAAGGAGAAACCACTTTGGGCAGGAAGGAAGGAACTGTGCAAAGAGTTACCCCCTCAGGAGAGAAAGAAAGATACGGATCCCTGCATGAGACAGCTTGAAGCTCCGCGATTCTTTGAGCCGACGTGATTGCTACCAAAAACACCGTTTTGAACGTCAAATCTAGAAGAGACACTTCCTTCAAAGGCTCAAAGGGCGGATTTCCGAGAGCCCTGAGAACTAGTGCTAGATCCCAAGGAGGAACTACAGGACGGGTTGGAGGACGAAGCAGTTTGACCCCTTTCAGAAACCGAGACACATCAGCGTGGGAAGCAAGGGATCTACCGAGCACCGGACCCCGATAACATGTCAAGGCAGACATGTGCACTCAAAGCGAACCGAGCGCCACCCTTTATCAAGACCGTCCTGTAAAAAGGCAAGAATATCAGGAATTGAGGTACGCCATGGGGACAAGTGATGACATGAACACCAAGCCTCGAAGACGCGCCACACTCTCGCAGCAGCAGCGGATGTTGAAGACCGTCGTGCGCTAAGGAGGGTAGCCACCACCTTAGGCGAATACCCCTTACGGGTCAAATGGCGGCGTTCAAGAGCCAAGCCGTAAGCGAGTAGGGAGCTAGATTTTCCATGAAGATTGGTCCCTGTCTGAGGAGTCCGGAGGGAGCTGCCAGCCGCAATGGCGACCCCCGTGAAAGCCTTATGAGATTGGCATACCACGGTCTTCTTGGCCAATCCGGGGCCACGAGGACTACCGGCCCGCTGTGCGACCGAATTCACTGCAGGATCCTGCCAAACATGGACCAGGGTGGAAAAAACATAAAGAAGCTGGTTTTCTTTTTTTTTTTTTTTTTTTTTAAACAAAAATAAAGGTAGGCTTAGGGAAACAGAAGTCTCTTCAAAGAAAAGGGATTTTGAAACACCCTGTGCCTTCACAGCATGTTTAAATGTTTTGAAATGGCTGCCCAGAGCTGTTCCCTCCAAAAAAACAAAACAAAACACTGAAGAGAAATCCCTCCTGATTTTCAAAATGGCCACCGGCACAGAAAAACTGCAAAATAAAAAAAGGTTTCCTAAGCTCTAAAACCTTAAAAATGCAGCGAAATTGCTGGGGAAGAGGCAAGGAGTGCTGCTAACAACTTAAAAATGCAAATCCTGACGAACCCTGAATCACCAGAAACGGAGGGGAGAAGGAAACTGTCAGTTATTCACTGTGCTGGTACAGAGGAGCTGAGTTCCCATGGAGAAGAAGAAAAACTTTCAAAGTCAGTGTAAGGTAATTACAGTGACTGAAAGGTAGGGAAATTAGAGTTTGATCCCTCTGCAGCCACTTAGACCCTCATGGCAGGGGCTGGAAGGTGTTTCTGAAGAGGGATGGAGAGAAGGGGAGCTGCACTGACAGTGAAATCAGCAGCTCAAACCCTGCTGTATTGCTGATTACAGAAAATACAGCTATTAAGGAGGGAAGCCTGGGAAACCCAGAGAAACACCTCTTGTGTGCTCTGGGTGCATCCAGGAAATAAAAATGAAGAAAAGAAAATAGGAACTTCAAAACCCAGTTTAACAGTGACCCCGGAAGTGAAGGAATCAGGTCAGAGACAGCCGGTCCCGATGCAGTTGAAATAAACCCAGGGCAGCTGAGGCAAGTAAGAGAACAGTTTACTTACAGTTTCTCTCAGAAATTGATACCTGGGGGGGGGCGGAGCCTGATGTCCAGCGGGTTAGACGCTTCGCGCTGAAGCTCCCGAGAGGCCTACTCAGAATCCTGACTTAATACCTACCTAAACTTAATATTTTACTCCGAACTTACCGGGGTACCTCGGGGGGGATGGCGGCCCACAAACCAGCGCGCTTAGACTTCGGGTCTCCCTCTTCTTCACACGGAAAACGCTCCAAAACAGAGTTGTCTTCCCCACAAAAGACAATTCCACTTCGGGAAAACCCCGAAATGCAACAGGAGATCTTGGAGGAAATACGCGGTGTGAAGGAACTGGTACAGTCCAACGGAGAAGCGCTCCGAGCCATGCGAGAAGACTTCGGTATGCTTCAGGACCGGCTGGAAGGTCTCTCACTACAGCAGGACAGCATGGCGGGGGTCCTCGACTCGCACGCGGTGCGCTTGGTGAAACTGGACAAGGCTGAGCGTCAGATACAGAATCTTCAAAAAGAGTTAGAGGATAGCAATAATCGAGCCCGTCGCAACAATGTAAGGCTCATTGGAGTACCGGAGGGGGCCGAAGCAGGAGATATAAGAGAATTCCTGGTCAAAACTCTTCCCTCCTTGCTGAAGATCACTTTTCACAGAGATCTGGAAATTGACCGAGCACATCGTGTTCCTACCAACATGGCCCTCAATCGGACGACCACCCGGCCTATCATCTTTCGATTACTGAGATATCAACAAGTTGAGCAGATTCTAAATGCTGCCCGGGCGAACCATCATCTGGAGTTTGAAAGCCATAAAGTCTCCTTCTTCCCTGACTTGGCGAAGCCCACAGTAGATCGTCGGAAGAGACTCCTTGCTTTTCGCCCCAGACTTCAACAGCTACAGGCTCGCTTTGGCCTATTGTATCCAGCGAAGCTCAGAGTGACTCTCCATAACCAAACTAGAACATTCGAAGATCCTGATCTACTAGCAACATTTTTAGATTCCAAAGAAGCAGACCAGATGCGCTAATCCAACAACTTGGATCTGTAATCCGCCGGATCTGCCCGCCATTTTGAATGGCCCGACGCGGTGATCACCGCCTGGTACAGAGACTGCCTGGACTTTTCTTTCTGTCTATATATGACTTTCTTGGTCTCCTATCCCTCCATGATGTGCACCTCGGTTGGATTCGGAACACGCACAGCTATACAGGTTATATGTTTCAATTAGGCCTTCTCTGGGGTTTCTCCCCGCAGACACATGGTCGCCAGTAATTTCTGGGGTTCTGCTTCTTCTCTAATGCACTTCGGTGCTTATTTTTTTATATGGGGCGCTTCATTGTTTTTCATTAGCTTATTTTCTATCATGTCATGTGTACAGCCATATGCAGTTAATATGAGGGACATTGTGAAATTATGTGCGTTATCATGTTCTTTTTCAGAATTTCTAACTTTTCTGAATGGCCTTATGTAAGCTCTTATCACTGAATGTAAAAGGCATCAATAGTCCAATCAAAAGAAAGAAAATCCTTAGCTATCTTAATCATGAGCATGCTGATTTAGTGTTTCTTCAGGAAACGCATTTAAACTCCGCTGAATCATGTCTGTCTCTACAGTAAATATGAGCGAATACCTCGTATGTTAGCTTCTTCCGCTCAGACCCCCCACCACTTGTCTAAATGGAAGATGCTCAACGACTATGTTCAAACTGCTCAATGCTCTCATCTGACTGTTTAAATCTGTGTAAATCTCTGTCACATGATCATTCTGTATCGCAGATACTATTTCTGTTTGTTTTGATGCACAATTACTGTTGTTTGTAAGCGCTTATATGATGATACTTATCAGCTTAGAGAAGAAGCATAGGGGTGGGGGGTAATTGGGGTTGCTTTTCCTTATTGTATGTTTGTATTTGTTTCCTTTGGTGTGTTGTTTCTTTTTGCTTGTTGTAAAATGAAAATAAAAGTTTTAAAAAAAAAAGAAATTGATACCTGATCCTCCTGCTAATGTCTAAGCCCTCGTGGCAAAGACTCAGCGCTGCTTAAAGAAAATCGGGAGGTCTACTGAAGCCAGGCTCAGGAGCTCCACAAGTTTATCTGGGGAATCAAGTTGCTGGGAAACCCAGAGTAACACCTCTTGTGTACTCTGGGTGCATCCAGGAACCTCAAGATGCAGTGAAAAAGGAAAAAACAAATTGTAGAACAAGCTTGAAGAACACCCTCATCTGCTGAGACATAGAAAATACTGAATAGGACCCCTAGGGATATGCCTATGTCACCCAGAACCTGACCAATCACAGCTCTGGAGCTTTTTTCTCTGTCTCCCTATCTGCTGGCAGGGGTGCATAACCCGCTTGTCTGGACTGGTCTAGCAGTATGATCTGGAAAGGACATATGGGATGAGTGTGAGTGAAGGGTTGAGCAACCAGGAGGAAGGGAGGGGGTCAAGGGGGCAAGTCGTCTAGTGAGAGGAGATAGCTTTGATAAGTTCAGGGGAGGTGATAGGCCAGAATGAGCACCAGATGTGTGGAAAGGTACAGGAAGGGGGTGAAAAGGCAGCTGCAAAGGAGGCGGAGGGATCAGGAGGGGAGAGACGGGAAAAGAGGCGCAAAGGGAACGGACTTTGTCCACGAAAAAAGGAGGCAAGGGTGGTGAGGCTGCGGGGGAGTGAGGGGGGAGATGGAGGTATAAGGAGAGGAAAGGGATCTGAGGATCTGAAAGAGACGCATAGAGGAGTTCGAGGAGGAAGCTATAAGTTGAGAGTAGTATGATTGTTTGGTTGAGGTTATCATAGAACAATAGAGAAGGTGTGCCTGACGGAACGCGGTGTTGGAAGCAACAGAGGGTTTCTTCTTCCACAGGCGTTCTGCGCGTCAAAGATGGGTACGGTGCAAATATAGACCAGGATGGTACCAGGGGTGGTGAGAGGAAGAACGAGGGGAGATTGAACGAAGAGGGGCTAGAGTGTCAAGGGTGGCAGAGAGAATAGAGGACCAGGTATCCGCCTGCTGGTCCACGGAGAGGAAAGAAAACTCTGTGAAGGAAAGAGAGTTAGCCGGGGGGAAAGATTGCAGAGTGCGTGGGGTGATGTGACGTTTGAGAGTCAGAGGAAGAGGCCAAGGAAGGAGGCCTAGATGTGTCAGGAGATGGAAGGGGGAAGGAGAATAGCAAACACTGGTGATCAGACCAAGGGAGGGGAATAGTCTGAATACGGAAAGGGAGGTGAGGGGAGGACTCAAGAGTAAGAATGAGATCCAACGTACGACCAGAAGTGTGAGTCGGGCAAGCTACATATTGAGCGAGACACAGGTCGGAGAAAAGTGAAATGAGAACCCTATCACGCGATCTTGTTTGGGAGTCTAGGTGCACATTGAAGTCACCCAGGATAACCAAGTGTGGGGACAGGACAGAGTCGGATAAAGAAAGTAGGAGGGAGTCCCAGAGATCCGAGCGCAGTGAAGGGGGGACATAAAGGAGGAGGAAATATACTGGGGTAGGAGTGTCTGAGCGAACTAGAAGGGATTCAGGATAAATGGAGGGGGGGCGGCAAGATGAGTGAAAAAGAAAGGGAGGATCTGTAAATCAGTGCCACACCGCCGCCAAATCGACGGAGGCAGGGAGTGTGGAAAGCAGGGTAACCTGGGAGGAAAGCATTGGTGGAGGAGGGCACCTTCCCCCTCACGAAGCCAAGATTCTGTAATGAAAAGTGCATCTAAAGAGTGCTGAGTCAGAAGGTCGTGAACTAGATGAGTCTTTGCGCGAAGGGATCGACAGTTTAGAAGGGCAAATGAAAGTGTTACTATTGTAGCGGCTGTGGACGGTATGGAGGGAAGGGTAGGGGAAGACTGGTAGGAATGACAGGGAAGAAGGTTGTGCGGGTTGCGTGTTGAGAAACCTGATGGCATTGGGGCACAAAGAGATGGGCAGTGGCCCCAGAAGACAAGGCTAGCGGCCATATTAGGCAGAACTGGGAGAACTGTGTCTGCTGTGGGAAACACAGGTGCGTGAGAAGAGGAGCTGGGAGAATGGAACAGTGTCGCAAGGAGTGTGATAGAGAAGAGGTGCGTCCACGAACGTAGGATACAATGACTAAGCCGATGGCACAGGATGCCCCCGTCGTCGCCCCAAGGAGCTCGCCCTGCTCCTTGTGTGCACACCCGCGGCGCAGAACACCACCCCTGGGATCTTTAAATGCCAGCAGATACCTAGAGGATGACATGGACGCGTCACGTCCAGGAGGCGGGACACCAGAGCCTGAGTGGCAGGTGAGCAACGGGAGACCTGGAGGATGTGCTGAACGAAGAGTAAAGTGCTGGACTATTGACCAATGGGTGGCAGCACTTGTCAGAGTTGCATGTGCATACAACTGTGCATGTGCTGGAATGCTATTCTGTGCATAAATATTGTTATTTCAAAAATTATATGCACAAAATAGCATGCCATCATATGGGCAGCTTTATGTGCATGCAAACTTATGATTGCGTTAAAAAAAAAATTGTAACACAAGATGTAATCTTTACTAGTGTAAACCCATCTGCACATGCATCAAAAGTGTGCTCTCCCATGTTAGGCCGAGCGTAGAAAATGTGCACTATTTGTGTGTATTTTGCTTACTGCAATGCAAATGAAGCCTCAGGACACATATTTCTCTTCTCAATGATCTCCACACTGCTCATGACCGTGGTTTGCTCTCTCTTACCGTTTCTCTGGATCTTTCTGCTGCATTCGACTTAGTTGATCACCGCACTCTTCTATCTCGTCTTCAGGATGCTGGCCTCTCTGGTCTGGTTCTTCAGTGGTTTCACTCTTTTCTGTCTGGTCGCACTTTCTCGGTTCTGACTGGATCAGGGTCCTCATCTCCCACTCCCCTTCCCTGTGGCGTTCCTCAAGGTTCTGTTCTTGCTCCTCTTCTCTTTAATGTTTTCCTGGCTCCTCTTGCTCTTCTCATTCAGTAACACGGTGTTTCTGCTTATTACTATGCTGATGATATCTTTCTTCTTTATCACACCGACCCTGCTACACCAAATATCACTGCCTTCAATACCTGTCTCTCCTCTGCTGCTTCCTGGCTCTCTTCCAACTTTCTTCACATCAATCTCTCTAAAACTTCCGCTATCTGGTTCACCTTTGGTAACACTCCTCCTCCCCTCACCCCTCTGTTTTCCTCCTCACCCATTCCCACTGTCTCCTCTTTACGGTATCTAGGTGTAATTCTTGATTCTTCTCTTTCTTTTAAAGAACACATCTCCTCAGTCATTCAGCGCTCTTTTTTCACCCTAAAACAACTTTGCGCTGTACGTCCGTTTCTCACCTCCTCCTCTATGACCACCCTTCTTATATCCCTTGTTATGTCTCGTCTTGATTACTGCAATGTCTGTCTTGCTGGCGTCCCTCAATCCCAACTTCTTCGTCTTCAACGTGTCCAAAACACCGCCGTTCGCGTTCTAACCCACGCTTCACGTTTTGACCATGTCACTCCCCTTCTAATACACCTCCACTGGCTTCCCATTGTCTTTCGTATTCAATTTAAAGTTCTCATTTTTGTGCACAGGGTGATCCACTCCAGTATTCCCTTGTACCTCGCCGACCAGGTTCATCTACATACCCCGCACCGTTCCCTTCGCTCTATTCACGCTAACCGTATGTTTCTTCCCCCCCCCCCCTTCCCAAGCCCACCTGGAATCCACTCGGTCCTCAGCTTTCTTTTTCCTTGGCCCTAGACTCTGGAACTCACTCCCCCACTCGCTCTGCTTAGAGACCTCATATATCTCCTTTAAAACTAAACTAAAAACTCACCTTTTCTGCTCTGCCTTCAACCTCCCCTTCCCAGCCTAACCCCTCTCCCCTTCACTTTGTTGATGTGTTAGCTTCCTATCCCCCTCTCCTCCACCGTTTTTTTTTTTTGTAAACCTGTTCCTGCTCTCTATCCTTCCCTACCCCCTGCTATACCCCCCACTACTGACATGTTAATGTGTTCTCTTCCTCCCCCATGTTATCTTCTTTTTCCCCTTCTATCCTTTGACCCTATCCCTATCTGTCTTTTAAGGATTTTATGGCGTTCCTTTTCTTTTTCGCAGCTCTCTCTCCTTGTTATTTTTTTTTAAGTATGCAAACCGCCCAGATGCTAATCGTTTATGGGTGGTATATAAAGTTTTAATAAACAAACATAAATTTACATTAGCAAACCATGCACTGAGCTTTAGCACACAGCTCTAACACAAGTTTACTGCATCGATCTGTCAAGAGGATCTCTAAAGGAAAAAAGGGGACTGCTGTAGTTGTTGATATGGAAGGACAGACTAGATAGAAATACGACAACAGAAAGAGACCATATGGCCTATGTTTCTATCCCACTGCGCCTGCATAGCTGCCTTCACAACTCTGTTTCCTCAGATGAGTTTGTAGCTGAAAGAAAAAAAAATAGAGTAAAAAGAAAACCCTAAACTCCCAGGGGAGGCAAGTGGGTTGTGAAGACTAAATTCCTGCTGTTTCTGGAGATCATCCATTACAGGTGAGTAACTACACTATTTCCAGGAACAAGCAGGAATGTAGTTTTCACATATGGGACTCCCTAGCTCCCTGATACCAGAAAGGTGACCTCAGAACTGGTGAAGGTTTGCCTCAAGAGGTCATGAATCCTTCATGGATGTCTGGTATCGGTAAGGTCCAGGACGGAGGATAAGAGTTGCCCCTAAGTGTGAAAGAGGTGCTGGAGAACAGCCTGACCAAACATGGCATCCTGGCAGGAATCCTTGTCTAGACAGTAATGAGCAGCAAAAGGTATGGACTGAAGACCAAGTTGCTGCTTTGCAGATTTCATCAATGGCCACAGAGCATAGATTCGCCATCGAGATAGCTATGGCACGAATATTATGAGCAGTGACATGACCCTCTATAGATAGTCCTGCTTTATCATAAGCAAATGAGATGCAATCCGCTATCCATTTAGATAGGGTGCGTTTAAATACTGGCAGACCCAGGTGACTAGGGTCAAAGGAAATGGAACAACTGCGAGGCCTTACGGTGCTCTCGAGCCCTCTGGAAATAAAAAGCAAAGGCACGTTTATAGTCAAGTGTATGCAGGGTTGCCTCTGCTCTAGAGTTATGTGGTCTAGGAAAAAAAAAAACCACAGGAAAGTAAACTGACTGATTCAAATGAAAAGGAGACATCACCTTTAGCATGAAATGTGAGCGAGTCCTAAGGACAACCTTGTCATGGTAGAACCGGGTGTAAGGTGGGTCCGCCACCAAAGCCTGAAGCTCACTAATGCATCTAGCTGAAGTGAGAGCAATGAGGAAAATTACCTTCCATGAAAGAAACTTTAGCGGGATTGTAGCCAAGGGTTCAAAGGGTGGCTTGAGAAGCTGCACTAGAACGACAGAGATCCCAAGCCACCGGGGGTGGTTTGATAGGAGGCTTGGTGAGCAAAAGGCCTCTCATAAAGCATGCTACAAGCAGTTGAGGGGAGATGGGCTGTCCATCCAAGAGATGATGAGCGGTGGAAATTGCACTAAAGGTGAGACCAGCTGAGGACAGGTGGAGAAGATATTGGAGGAGCGCCTCAACTGGAGCTGAGAAGGGATTGAGATCCTTCTAGGAACACCAGGTAGAGAATCTACACCATTTGAAAAGCATATGAATGTCTGGTGGATGGCTTCCTGGAAGCTAACAGGATCTCCTTTACCTCCTGAGTAAGGTTAAGATCTTGTAATGCTATGCTTTCACCAGCCAAGCTGTGAGATGGCGACACTGTGGATTGGGATGGAACAGTGTCCCTTCTTCCTGGGAGAGGAAATAGGGAGCAGATCCGAGTCGTAAAGGTAGAGTCTGAAACAGATGTAGCAAGAGAGGAAAACCACAGTTGACGGGACCAGTACAGAGCTATGAGGATCATGAAGCCCCTGTCCACCTGAACCTTGAAAAGTGTCCTGGGAGGGAGGGGAATGGGAGGGAAGGCATACAGGAGACTTTGACCTCAGTGGAGATGAAAAGCATCCACCTGTTGTCAGACATGGGAGTCCTGATGCAGAAGCGTGGGAGCTTGGCATTCTGTGGAGTGGCAAACAGATCTATTTCTGGAGTCCCCCAGGTCTGAAAGATGTAGGAGATTGTGTCCAGATGGAGAGACCATTCATGGGGGGGAAGAAGGATCAGACTCAATTTGTCTGCTAAGACATTTTGCACTCCTGGGAGATACACCGCTTGGAAGTGCATTTGATGAGCAATGGCGAAGGACCAGAAATGAAGGGCCTCCCTGCAGAGGGGCCAAGAGCCTGCTCTATCCTGTTTGTTCACATAGAACATGGCCACTTGATTGTCCGTCTGGACCAGAACCCTGTGGGATCTTAGGTGATCCAGAAACATCCTGAGGGCATTGGAGATAGTACAAAGCTCCAGCAGATTTATCTAGAGCTGCGACGCCTGTTCTGTCCAGAGGCCCTGGGTGGAGAAAGAGCCCAAATGAGGCCCCAACCCCAGTTTGGAAGCATCCGTTGTTAGGGTGCAATGATGTGGAGGCATCTGAAAAGATGACCGACGAGGAGATTTTCTGGGGTAACACCATCATTGGAGGGATATGGAAAAAGGAGCAGCGACTTGGATCTTATCCCCGAGACGGCCTGAGGCTTGCTTCCACTGGGAGGCATGTGCCCATTGGGCTGTGCGCATATGTAGAAGGGCATATGGGACCACACGCACTGTTGAGGCCATACGACCTAGAAGCTGCAGCATTTCTTGGATAGTCAGATGGTCCCCGAGTAGCACTTGCGATGCCAGTTGAATGAGACAACAACAGAGCTGGAGTAGAAAAGCTCTTGACTGTTGAGTGTCCAGGAGAGCTCCAATGAATTCTAGTCTTCGAGTTGGAGCGAGATGGGATTTTGGAAGATTTATGACAAAACCCAAGTGTTAAAGTACCTGCACGGTGTGAAAGAGACAAACAGACCTCCTGGAAGGTGCCTGCCTTTATGAGCCAGTTGTCTAAGTAAGGGAAGACAAAGATCCCTAGAGATCTTAGATATGCAGCTATGACTGCACAGGGGCGGCTCAAAGCAATCTGCTGCCTGAGGCAAGGGATGAGATGGCACCCCGCCCCCCCCCTCGGAGCAGGTGTGGGGGGGGGGGGGGTCTTTCTCAAAACTCCAGTCAGGGACTGAACCAAACCAAAAAGCCAATTAGATAATGTGAAGGAAATGCAAGATGTTTGCACACCAATGAACTAAAAGAAAGAGCGAGAACGAGAGCACTGTTTAACACACCAAATTATAGCTCATTTTTATTTTGTTATAAACTGCGTTAAGGTTCTTGCCTTTTTCTTTTTGAACATATATTTTGCATCCAAAGAACCCCCTCCCTCAACAATGGGTGCAGAGCAGAACTAGGACATTCACCCACAGAACTCAATATCTTAAAAAAAAAAAAAAAAGTTTAAAAAATCTGATTCCGACCATCTCACTAACAAACATTCTCCAGTATCAGGCATATTGTGAACTAAATACAAAACCCTACAACAGTCACTGAGGATCTGCAGAGCAAACCTGCCATACCATACCAGCTCAACTTCCAAAACTCACATAAGGAGCCTACCCAAAAAAAGCATAATTGTAAATACAGCAGCGGGCCCTGGAACATCCAAACACCTATTTAAAAAGCTGAACAATTCAGATTACTACAGTACAGATCCCTACGTACAAACTCCATGTAAACAGAACACTTGGCCTTGGTCACACATTCAAAAAACACAGACCCTCACCAAAGTACAGAATAAGTGACCATAATCTAATAAACATATGTAGATAAAAATTAAACTGAAACCCCAAAGTCAGAGTCTGCATACAACACAATGCCAGAGAAATAGAAAGATGCATTTCCCTGTACTTTATAAAATATAAAGATAGCATCAAGACAGCACAGTTACTCACCTGTAACAGGTGATCTCCGGGAACAGCAGGAATTTAGTCTTCACATATGGGTATCGTCGGTACCGACTGAGCCTTCGCAGGAACACTCCGCAGCGTCAAATAGGAAAGCTTTTGGGAGCATCCCACAGTGCCTGCATGCTGCTTTCCTGCCTTTCCCAATTGTCCCTCTCCAGTTGAGTTTAAAGCTGAGACAAAAGAGAGAGAGAAAGATAGAGAGATACAACTCCTAGGGGAGGTGAGTGGGTTGTGAAGACTAAATTCCTGCTGTTCCCGGAGATCACCTGTTACAGGTAAGTAACTATGCTATCTCCAGGAACAAGCAGGAATGTAGTCTTCACATATGGGGACTCCCTAGCTACAGATGCCAGGGAGATGGCCCCAGACGTTGTGTGCCCTTGTGAAAGGGCTCCACTTCCCCCCATCGATCTCTGGCATCCTACCAGGGATGGTGGGTAGGAGTTGATTAAGTATGGAACAGGTGTTGAAGAACAGCCTGACCAAACAAGGCATCCCGGCGGAAGTCCTGCCTAAGCAGTAATGGGCTGTGGAGGTATGAACCGAAGCCCAAGTAGCTGCTCGACAGATGTCGTCGATAGACACAGAGTGAAGATGAGCCATAGAGGTTGCCATGGCTCTCACATTATGAGCTGTGACATGACCTTCAAGAGGAAGGTTTTTACTCTCATAGGCAAAAGATATACACTCTGCAATCCAGCTGGACAGTGTTCTTTTGGAGACTGGAAGTTCCAAATGACTAGGATCAAAAGCAACAAAGAGTTGAGAGGACTTTCTATGTTGCTGTATCCTTTGCAAGTAAAAGGCCAAAGCTCTTTTACAGTCCAAAGTATGAAGATTCCTTTCTGCATTTGAGGCGTGAGGCCTTGGAAAGAATACAGGAAGGTAAACCGCTTGGTTTAAATGGAAAAAAAAAGTGACACCACCTTTGGCATAAAGTGTGTATGAGTCCTAAGGACTACCTTATCATGATGGAACCTTGTATAAGGAGGATCAGCCACCAAAGCTTGCAATTCACTGATGTGACGTGCTGATGTGATTGCAATAAGAAAGATGAGCTTTCAGGAAAGGAATTTCAAAGAGGTAGTGGCTAATGGTTCAAAGGGCGGTTTCATGAGCTGCCCAAGAACCAGATTTAAGTCCCATACCATCAGAGGCAGCTTAATGGGCGGCTTAGTTAAAAGAAGGCCTCTCATAAATCTCGCTATGAGAGGATGAGAGGAAATAGGTTGTCCATTTAGAGGCTTGAAAGAAGCTGCAATAGCACTCAAATGAACTCTCACTGAATTGGTCTTAAGCCCTGCATTTGATAAATGAAGGAGATACTCCAGTAACGATTCCAGAGGTATCGCAAGAGGGTTAAGACCCTTCTGCGAGCACCATATGGTAAACCTTTTCCACTTAAATGCATAAGAGCGTCCTGTGGAAGGCTTCCTAGAAGCATAAAGAATATCCTTTACCTGCTGGGAAAGGTTAAGACTGTGAAGTTCTAGGTTTTCAGCAACCAGGCACTGAGATGCAAAGACTGGGGATTGGGATGCCACAGCATCCCGTCCTCTTGAGAAAGGAGATCTGGAGCAGGTCCTAAATCCAGAGGCGGAGCTTGAGAGAGATGTAGGAGCAGAGGGTATCACATTTGCCGTGGCCAACGTGGAGCTATGAGAATCATATGACCTCTGTCTCTCTGAAGCTTGAACAGGGTTTTGGGAATTAGGGGAATGGGTGGAAAGGTATACAGGAAGTCCTGACCCCAATGGAGGAGAAAGAAAGTATCCCCTGGCCTGACAACCCTGAGCCGGAATTCTGGAACAGAACCAGGGAAGTTTGGCATTCAGCGGACTTGCAAAGACATCTATGTCCGGGGTTCCCAAAATTTGAAAAATTTTGGCCACCTGGTCTACATGGAGAGACCATTTGTGTGGAAGCAGAACTCGACTGAGTCTGTCTGCCCAAGAGTTTTGAATGCCTAGAAGATACATTGCGAGGAGATGAATCTGATGCTCTCTGGCGAAGGCCCATAGTCGCAAAGCTTCATTGCAGAGCGACAGAGAGCCTGTGCCGCCCTGCTTGTTCACATGGAACATTGCTACTTGATTGTCCGTTTGAACTAGGACTGTCTTGTAGCTGAGCTGGGTGTGGAATACTCGAAGAGCAAGGAAGATTGCTCCGAGTTCTAGGAGATCGATGTGTAGATAGGCCTCCTGTGGAGTCCAGGTACCCTGGGTAGAGAGGCCTTGCAGGTGGGCCCACAACCCACCTGTGAAGCATTTGTTGTTAGAGTGGCTTGGGGTGGGGGTTGCTGAAAAGGAGAACCCACCAAAAGGTTTTGGGGTGACTGCCACCATTGGAGGGACAAAATAAGGCAATCTGAGTTTGCTATTTTGTCTGACAGGCAACCTGACGCCTGAGTCCACTGAGTGGATAAAGTCCACCTGGGCTGCCCTCATATGGAGGCGAGCATAAGGAACCACATGCACGGTGGATGCCATGTGGCCTAGCAACTAACATTTCCCCAGCAGTGAGGTGAGGTTTTAGCACTGCTTGGGAAGCTAACTTCACAATGCGAAGGCAGCAGGGCTGTGGAAGGAAGGCCCTTGTCTGTCTGGTATCCAGAAGAGCTCCTATAAACTCTAGGGATTGAGTGGGAGCAAGGTTGGATTTTTGGAAGTTTATGACAAGTCCCAAATACTGAAGGATGTGCATTGTGCAAGAGAGAGCAACCCTGGCCTCGGGCTCTGAAGGGGCCAGTCGTTTAAGTAAGGAAACACAAATATTCCTAGGATGCGGAGAAATGCTGCCACCACAGCCATGCATTTTGTGAAAACCCTTGGTGCAGAGGCCAGGCCAAAAGGAAGAATCCTGTATTGGTAGTGCTTCCCTTGAAACAGAAAGCAAAAGGAACTTTCGGTGAGTTGGATGGATGAGAATATGAGTGTAAGCATCCTTGAGGTCTAGAGAACAAAGTCAATCCTGAATCTGAAGGTATGGCAGCAGAGTTCCTAGAGAAATCATTTTGAACTTCTCTTTGAACAGGAATTTGTTCAATTCTCTGAGGTCTAAAATGGGTCTGTGTCCTCCTGTTTTCTTTGGAATAAGGAAATAGGGGGAGTAAAACCTGTACCCCGTTGAGGAATGGGTATCTCTTCTATTGCCCCTTGAGCAAGGAGCACAGTGACCTCTTGACCTAACCGGTCATTGAGAGAGGTCTGAGAATTGAACTGTCTTACCATTGTAGGAGGGGGCATGCTGAGGAAATAAAGCTTGTACCCCTCTCTTACAATAGACAGAGTCCAATTTTCTGCTGTTATCTGACCCCATCTGGGGGCAAAATGACACAACCTTCCTGGGATGGTGGAGGGTTCTGGGCCATTCAGGGCCAGGAAGGCAAAGTTCTATAGATAGGAGTCAAAGCCTCTGTGGAGGCTGAGTCTGCTGAGCCGGTTGAGGCTTAGCTGCTTTTGTCTTTCTTTGCCTAGGTTGTTGATGCTGTCCCTTTTGGGCAGACTGACCTAAACGATGTCCCTGGTGGGTATAGGAGGGATACAACTTTTTCTTCTTGCTGAAGAATGGTTTCTTAGAGTATCTTTTTCCTCGCAGGATCAGCTGTAGATTGCGACAATTTATTCAAAGTGACATTGTCAGCATCTATCTCATTAGCTTTTTCCTGCCAATTCTTGCCAAGGAGATTCTCTCCTGTTCAAGGTATATTCCCTAGTTTGTCCTGTACCCAAATTTCCAAGTCAGATGCTTGGAGCCAGGCAATCCTACGTGCATCTATGGCAATGGCAGAGGTTCTGCTTATGCATTCAAAGCAGTCAAAGGCTGCACGATTCACAAACTTGGAAACATCCTGAGCATGTTTGACAAGAGCGAGATAATCTTGCCTTTTATCATCAGGAAGGAGAGGGCTCATAAGCTCTAAATCTCCTGTGACCTCTTTAAGGAACATTCCCATATACAAGATATAGGAACTGATCCTAGCAGAAAGCATGGAAGCCTGGAAGGATCAACGTCCAAAGGCATCAAGAGTCCTACACTCACGTCATGGAGGATTAGATGCATGCCTTTTTGCACTCTGTCTCATAGCTGATTCCACCACCATGGAATGGTGTGGTAATTGAGTCTTCTGAAACCCAGGACAAGGAGGAACTCGATACATGGTGTCGAGTCTTCGAGAGTGAGGAGATGTGGTTAGAGGTGTTTCCCACATCCTTAACATAAGATCATGCAAGATCTCATGAATAGGTAAGGTAGCTGCCTCCTTGGGAGCTTTAGGGTATTGCAGGATTTCTAATTCCTTTGCCCTAGGCTCTTTTTCAGGAGCCACTGTGATGGAAAGACCTCGGGCCACATCTCGGATAAAATCCTGAAAGGACATATCTTCTGGTGGAAACATCCTACACTGAGGAGAAGAGGAATCCTCAGGAAGAAGTACTCTGGTATCAGCAGAGTTTTCAGAGTCTTCAGACTCATCCGAGGACTCGAAGTATCTCTGATCTGGGTGATCGTGCAAGGCACTGTACCGGTACCGATTGAAGTCGGCATCGGAGTGGTCCAGTACCAACTTGTTGATGCCGGATAGAGCCGCATGACTCGGTCCCGGTAGAATACCTGCCGATGTCTATGCAGTCGGTGTCGGTACCGGTTGAATTGTCTGAAGTGGTTTCAGGGGCATCAAGGCTGTGAGAGGAGCTGCCAGACTGTGCTCAATAGCCAAGAATCTCTGGTCTATCGACGCTGCCGATGCTTGAGTATCGGTACCGGATGAAGCGGCCAGAACCCCAGAGCATGGCACCAGTAGTTCTGCTGAGGTAGAAGCCTCGAGAACATCCTGGAGCCCCGTTAGTGCTTTGGAAGCCGAAGCCTCCTGCCGGGGCAATTTTCCCGGTGAAAATCCCTCAAGGGCAACGCGAGGCATCTCGATGTTTGGAAGGAGATCTAGCCTTTGAGGACCAGCTAGATTTATGTTTAGTTACTTGAGATCCATGGGAGGAAGACGAAGCCCTGGAAGACAGATATCGATGCCACGGAGGCTGCATCGGAGGGAAAAAGGGTGCTAAGTTTAGCAGCTCCTTTTGCCGGCCCATTTTCAACATCATCCCACAGGCAACACACTCTGAAATAGAGTGGTCAGGACCTAAACATTTGAGGCACCACTCATGGGTGTCGGTGATGGAGATGGTACCGCCACACTTAGAACACTTTTTAAAACCCGAAGCGGATTTTTCCATTCTGAAGGAAAAGGTTGGGCCTAGTGCCTAAAATGACACGTGGCACCTGAGGAGAAAATTACTGGAAAAGACTCCAGAAAGAACGTTTTTTTTTTTCAAAAAAAGAAAGAAACACCGGCGGTACCGGTGTAGTGTCGAGGGAAGGCAGACACGACCACAAAAAAGAAGGGGGGAATTTTTTCTGCGGTGACAGGATGTGCGACCTGTTGGCTCCACAGAAAACGAAGAACTGGAGAGGGACAGTTGAGAAAGGCGGGAAGGCAGCACGCAGGCACTGTGGAATGCTCCCAAAAGCTTTCCTATTGGACGCTGGGGAGCGTTCTCACGCAGGCTCCGTCGGTACCAACAATACCCATATGTGAAGACTACATTCCTGCTTGTTCCTGGAGATAATTTTATTTTCAATTTAATGAACAATTTTCTACCTTTGTCGTCTGATCATTTTCTTCTTGATCATGCTGGTCCCAATCTGAGGTTTCTGCGTTCCTTCACCTCCTAGTTCTCCCCCCGCCCCCCGTCTACTTCCTCCCAGGGGCAGCATGAGCGTGATGCAGAGCCATGTGCAGAGATTCATTGCAGCATTATTTGCATAAATTTAGTATACTTTACTTTAAAATGTAAATGCCACCAATCTAAAATTCTAGGTGGTTTCCAAACGTATACCTACAAATTTAATAAAACAGATATTACAATAAAAACAGAAATAAAAAACCATTAAATTTGATTAATGAAAAGCCACTTACACAGTCGTCCCCCCCCCCCATCAGACCATCACCAATCTGCACATCAGATATATTTTGCTATGACCAGATTGCTTCCTTACTGTCCCTCAGCCAGAGTACCATCCCTAAACAGAGGGAACCTAGGAACCTGTCCAAAATACGGCCATAAATAAGGGTGATTTTTTAATGTGACGAGTGACAGTGTAACAGCCTTATTTTAAACAGCAGTGGATGAAAGGCTTATCCTACCCAAGGGTATTCACGTGATGACCTAAGGTTCCAGAAGTGATGCCTATACTGACCCCTTTAAATTTTAAGCTATTGTGGCATTTTATACCATGGCAGCACATGCCCAAGGAGCAGACGGGCTCCTTGGGCAAGCTCCTTAGGGAGACTCCAGGGGCAGCTTTCATAAATTGTCAGTGTCATTCCAATCAATGGTTGATACCATTGATTTTCAAAATCATCTAAAAGCTTTCTATTTTCAGGAGGCATATTACTGATGTTATTGTCTTTTTTGATTTATATATATGTAAGTGTATGTTGTAGTAATTGTGTGATGCAGTATTATGAAGTATTTTCGTGACACACTTAGAATTTAAGATAGGAGTGTGATAATTTTTTTAAATAAATACATTTTCATATTTTTGAGCTTTGTTGTTGCCCTTGGCTCAGCTTCAGTCCTCCTGTATTGCTTTGTGAATTACATTGAACCAACAACTATGGATTTGTCCTTCCAAATACTGATTTGAGACCTTGATATGTCCTGGCTTCTGTCCATTGAATTCCAGTCAGGTAAAGAATTTAATTATTGATGCTCCAAATATGTCCGAGTGAATACCCTTGAGTACGGTAAGCCTTTCATCCATGGCTGTTAAAGTAAAGCTCTTATACTGTCACTCGTCACAATCAAAAAAACACCCTTATTTATGGCCTTATTTTGGACAGGGACCTAGATGTACTCTGGCTGAGAGACGGTAAGGAAGCAATTCTTAACTGTTGTTTATCCCTGGGCTTGAATTCTGTACCTATCTTGGAGCTATTAGAGGAAGCTCTGTTATTCTGAATTGCTTCTTTTCAAAACTGGATTCCTCTTCAAAAGAGGCTCCACAGGCAGAACAATAAACCCCTCCAATAAAGTGCATTTACTCTCAAAGGAGAGCAGTGCTGGCACTAGCTGCAGGTTTAGGGAGCAGATCAGTAACCGATGGTAGGCAAAAAAAAAAAAAAAAAAAAAAGCCCCACACCACTATGGTGGACTTTCAAGGCAGCAGCAGGAGCGGTGCCAAACTGAGCCACGAGCGGCAAGAAGGGGAGGCGAAAGAGTGGAGTACCAGCAGATGACTCAGTGGGGAAGCTGCAAAAATGGCAAGGGGATATAAAAGAATGGTTTTCCACTTTGCAGCAGGATTTAACTACCTTTAAGCAGGAGGTGCAGGGGTGGATTGCAGAACATAAAAATGATGTCTGAGCTGGGGCAGCACTTAAAAATGATGACCCCACAGACTCACCCTCTTTTCTCTGAAGATCACTAGCACAGCCGTGGCTGCCAGTTTAAATAAAAGCCAAGCTGATGTGAAGCCTTCCTGCCTCTGAAGGAGCCCGTGCAGCTGCATCCTGCCCCCAAAGTAAGTTAATGTAACTTCCTTTGGGGGCGGGACGCAGCTGCACGGATTCCTTCACAGAGACGGGAAGGCTCTACACCGATGTCACTTTTATTTAAACTGAAGATCACTAGCACAACCACGGCCACCAGAGAAAAGAGGGTGAATCTGCCGCTGCCGAGAAGCGGAAGCAACTTGTGCGCTTGTTTTCATTTTTTTAAACTTTTGAAGGCGGAGTGAGGCGGCTGTTTTGGGGGCATTTTTGCCACCTTCAAAACTTGCTGCCTGAGGCAACCGCCTCATTATAAAGCAGCCCCTGTGACCACCATGCACTTTGTGAAGACTCTTGGGGCAAAGGCGAGTCCAAAAGGACTCTGTATTGATAGTGTCTTCCTTGAAAGATGAAGCATAGATATTTCCTGTGTTCTGGATGAATGAGGATATGTGCGCACGCTTCCTTTAGATCTAGAGAACAGAGCCAGTCCTGACTGTGGCAGTAGGGAAGAAGGGTCCCTAGGGAGATCATCATGAACTTCTCGTGGACCAGAAACTTGTTTAAGTTTCCGAGGTCCAGAATGCATCTGCACACTTGTATTGTGGTAGGCGACGGCCTATGATCCATGCTAATTGAACTAAGCAGACAGGCCTGAGCAGCTTGACCTGTAACTGAAGCCTGTAGTTAGGCCCAGAGGAATGAAAACCCCCCTGAATGACGACACCATAGAATTGAAACTTAACTCAGTTTAACTGAACATAGCTAAGCAGAAACGAAACTGAGAAAATAAAGAAAAACAAGTTTAATTGGTACTGATAAGGTGTGCTATGCTTCTATGGAATTAATTAACTCTGCAGAGAGCAAGGTCACAGTGCCTCTGCTTCCCATATGTTTTAACAAGCTCAGCGACCTTGGAGGAGAGAAGTAACAAGTTGGAGACACTGACCATTGTAATTGGGACTAGAAGGGGGGCAACCAGGTGCTGGGCCCAGACCAGAGTCCCTATTGGGTAGCCATATCAGTACCGGGACCAATAGATGGGTGAGAGGGGTACTGGGACCAATGAAAAGTTTGCCTATGCTTAGAATGGACAAGAAAGCTATAAAAGTTGTTGTTTTACTAGAAGCCATTGCTCAGCCATTTTGAAATTGCTTATTGCTTGAGCCATGTGCACATTAAACTGGCTTGGATCCTTGAAAAGACTCCTGGATTTATTTATTGCATGCTTATCTGCTGCTACATTCTTGGTGCGTTGGCCGGGAAGTGCGAGTGGTGGATAGTGTTCAAGTGAATAAATCCACGTAATTCGCCTTGAGGTTTGGTCCAGTTGGAACCATGCCAATCCGACGCAGGGGAATCTCCCTGGGCCCACCGATCCTCTTGTATCGGAGGGAGTTCTGCCTGGCCTCGGCAGGCACTGAGTCCAGCTGGCTAACACTTCCGACCCGGGGGAGTCCAGGATCCAACTCAGAAGCTTGGGAACCAGATCTGGTAAGTATAGTTTTGAAAACCTGTCTAGACAGATGAGTTAGAACTGCAGTTTGCAAACTTTGGTAAGACTTAAGTCTTTGTTTGAAAATCCTTGCATGAGTATTCGCTAGGTACAGCTGTTATAGAGGATCATGATTCAGCCTGGTCAGAGCAGACAGGACTGGGTTTTTGGTATGTCTAGACAGAAATAGAAAGAGCAGTACTGCCAGTGGAACTTGGAATTTGTAATCTCGAGATATTGGGAATTGGTAAGAGAGCTCTCAAGGAAGGGCCGAGTAACCCCGCATGGGAATTCGCCGGGTGAAACCCTCATCCTTTTTGTAATTGGGAAAAAGACTAGTCAGAATAGATAGAAAGGAATGCATTCTAAGATACGTTGCTAGCATGATTGTGTGAATGAAGTGTGAATGAGAGGTCTGGCAGCACGGACCAAGCAGAGTGGACTCTGGACTAGCGCAGTTCCTAGTCGGGTGACTGCGTCTAGGTCGCGAAACGGATGAAGCGTTTGGTGTATTGTCCGTCCTGTGTATTTGATTTTTGCTATCTGTTGAAACTGCGAGTTTCCCTTTTGTTATATATGTGAGATTATTCTGTTGAGTAATTTGTGACAGTTCACTGATTAAGAAATTGTATTAATAGAGCAGAATGAAGACCCAAAACACCTACAGTCATTTTTAGAAATCAAAAAGCTGGTCTGACCCAGTTAGTTTTTCTACTGCAGTGTGAAAAACTGACAGGGGGCGTGTCTGAAGGAAAGAATGTCTAGTGTCGTCTTTCTAATCTTGTGCAGGCTTAAACCTCAATGCTGGTAGTTTGTGCTTATTTCAGGCAAATTGTACCTGTTTTATTTAATATGTTTTTGTTCCTTCTGCTGTGGTTATGTAATATATATCATTTATTTATCATTTAATAAGAATGTTTAGTCAGGATTGTGGGTCCCGATAGTTTTGGGTTTAGCCTGAAAAGGATTAAGTTTGTATTAATCCCTTATGGGTTGCGGACCAAGTGAGAGGAATTTGTCGGCTGTATGTTCAAATTTTCAGTAAGCACTGAAACAGTTTAAATAGGAAATGATAAAGAACTGTTTTTGTTTTTCCTTTGATCTACAAAGTAATTAGATCACGACTTAACATTGATTTAAATTGTTTTTTTCTGGCATCTCTGTCCATGTGAATGAGAAGTCTCTTTTTATGAGCACAGTTCAATTGTTTCACTAGCTCTGTTTAACCAAAAGTTTTAAAAACAAAGTTTATCTTTTTATGAAAGAGTATAAGTCATTTGAATGCATGCTTCCCCTCTGTGCTGGTTACTAATAACAAATCAGTTAGCTTTTCTGTATTTAAAAAAAAAGGGAAAGGTGTACTGTATTTTATGAAAAATATCCGGAATGTCTTTTAAATATTTGCTTCCTGAACTAAAAAAAATAATTTCTTTTGCAGAGACATGCTGACAGATAGCTATAGTTCTCTCTATAAGAAGCATAATGGATGTATGTGCTCAATCTAAGTGTTTCCTGCCTGCCCTATGTTTACAGAAATAATAAGTGTCTTTTCAAGTATGATCAAGAATTTCAGTAAGGGATTTACTGAAGATTATGAAATGTCTCTGTCCCAATCAGGATTTTGCCCCAGAATTTCTAGATATCCTGTCTCGTCTCTCTCTCTCTCTCTGTAAGTAGTTCTGTTCAGGAGATTATGGTATTAAAAATGACAGCAGCCCGTTTGCAGATTTTGTGTACTAGGGAGTGGCCCGATCTAGACCCCATCTGGCCCCGAGAGGGAACGTTCACTGTAGAGATTATCCAGTCAATACACCGTAGAGTGCGGGTAGCGCACCCAGATCAGTACCCCTATATAGATTCCTGGTTAAGTATTTGTGAAGATCCGCCCTCCTGGGCGCAGCGCTGTTATGAGGAACAGTGCAGAATAATGTTAGCTAAAACAGATTCTAGACAGAAAACGGAACAGCCTAGAATGAAAGAGCAGGATAAGAAAGCCACGAAGACCATCCTGGCAGATCCTGATTCCCCAGAAGTAGTCCTCAGGCAGCCCCGAACCCCAGGTCCAGTAAGAATAGCCCGGCGGCGTCCTGCCCCAGAACCCCAGAGACGGCCAGAGCCAAGGCGGGACCCAACCCCCGGTCCCCCTCCTAGAGAAGAGAAAGAAGAATTAGTGGAAAGAGAAGTGGAGGATGTAAAAAGTGAATCAGAAGCGGAGATAGAAGAAGGAGAGAGAGGAAATTCCCCAGAAGAGGAGGAGGACAGTGTACAAATAATCGAGAAAGCCAGCGCTAGCACTAGCACGCCAGTGAAAGAGAAACCCAAAGCAAAACCAGTTGAGAAAAAGAAAGCGACTCCTGCAAAGGCAACGACAATAACCCTTAGATCCCAAATGACGCCGGGGACAGCCCAACTGTTTCCCTTAAGGCAAGTTCCGGGAGTGCCCGTAAAGAATGATAATGATGAAGTGGTAGCGGGACCCCTAACTTATGTGTATATTCCTTTCTCTACAACTGATTTATTAAATTGGAGGTCGCATTATGCCTCCTATACTAGCAAGCCCCAGGAGCTGACAGAATTAGTAACTAGTATTATGGAAACTCACCAACCCACTTGGCCAGATTGCCGTCAGGAGAAAAAAAAAAAATCAACCTCCTGGATAGAGCATTGCTAGGAGAAACAGAATCCAGGAGAGGGGGGGGGGGGGACTACAGATTCCCAAGTAGTTTGCTAGCCACCTCTGCAACAGGGGAATGTCCACCCCCTCCGGACTAGAAGTGAAAGTCAGCTGACCAGACTTGTTTAGAACTGGAAAAAAAAAAAAAAACTGCATTATACACTGAGAAGTTTTAGGACTTGATTGAACTAATGAACGGAAATTGCAGAGAACTGGATGAATTTGCGGGCATAATGGTTAAATGAAAGTTAATCAGAGGGTGTGTGAATTGTGAAAATAAATGTAACAGAGAAAGTGAATGATATTTTAGTTGAATGATGTGAGGAGGTTATCCTAATCGAAGGAACAGAGGAAGTGAAAAACTGGGTGTGAGTGCGCCCATTATAGAAAAAGAAGGACATTAGAGAAGTGAATGCCCGTATCTTGACTCCACCCCAGGAGGGAGTACTTGATTGTAGAATCATAGACAGAATAAAACCAAGCACAGTGTTTCAGCACGAGAGTGGAGCAGCTATAGCGTGAGTGGCAGCCTGAGAGGGCTACAGCATGGATGAAGACTAGGCCAGACCGGACTCTCCAGTTTCCCTGGGTCCCCAGGAGTCAGTCTGAAAAATAGGGGACCAATATATGGACTTTTATGGGGGATACAGGAGCAGAATACTAAAGCCAGTAGCCCCTGTGTTTTTCTCGCAAAGCCTTTTCTGCAGAACCACATGTGTGAACTAGAAAAAAAAATAATAATAATGTACCAGTTCCTGTATATGCCTGAATGCCCTATTCCATTTTTGGGCCGAGACCTGCTTGCAAAGCTTCAAGCACAGATATCCTTTGTTGAAGGGGAAAAAAATGAAACTCAAAATCTGCTGGCCTGATGGTGTTAACTGTCCCCAAGAAGAAGAATGGCGGTTCTATTCACCTGCATCCAAAGCAACAAGCTGTACACTTACCAACCTCATAGCCCCACCTGGAGGATGGGCAGAAGATAATCTACCTGGCCTAGCGAAGAACATAGCCCCTGCCATTGTCACCCTCAAGCCAGTCAAGAAGCCTGGGACAGGTGATTACCGCCCAGTGCAGGATCTAAGAAAGAATGAATGATGCAGCTGAAACTATACAACCAGTGGTACCAAAATCCTTATATTCTCTTGGAACTGATCTCTGCTGAAGCTATACATTTCATCATTCTGGACTTAAAAAGATGCCTTTTTCTGTATACGCTTAGCCCAAGACCCCACTACAAGGAGGCGGGGCCAACTCATCTGGACAAGATTACCTCAAGAATTCAAGAACTCGCCTCACTCAGCAAAAGATTTGACAAGTTATCCAGAAACTCAAGAAAAAAAAAAAAGAAAAAAATTCTACTTCAATATGTGGACAACTTGCTCATAACCACCAACTCAGAAAGTGAATGTCCACCAGCCACCAGTGAACTCTTGCACCTTTTTAATGAGGCTGGATACAAAGTCTCAAGAGCCAAAGCATAATTATGTCAAACAAGTTAAATACCTAGGATTCCAGTTGTCCAGCGGAATTCGACGCCTGGAACCCTTACCAGAACGCAAAGCAGCTGTATGCAGTATTCCTACTCCAATCACCAGGAGGCAAGTGAGAGCCTTCTTGGGTGCCACAGAGTATGTTGTATATGGATCCCCAATTTTGCGCTGCTAGAGAAAAAAAACCAAAAAAAAAAACAACAACATTGTATCAAGCTATCAAAGGAATGGAAAAGTCTCCAGAGGAATGGGGACTTGAACAGGATGCAGTCTTTTGATCTTTGAAAAAAACACTCTGATGTTGTCACCAATTCTGGGTCTACCAGATGTCCAGAAAACCTTACAGTCTCTATGTTCATGAGTCGCAAGGAAATGTTCTAGGAGTGTTGACTCAATCTCTTGGACCTTGGCAACAACCAGTAGCCTATTTGTCAAACAATTGGATGTAGTTGCAAAAGGCTGGCCCCTTATTTGAGAGCTGTTGCAAGCTACAGCCCTCCTAGTGAGCAAAGCTGACAAGCTCACTTTGAGACAGAATCTTCAAGTTACTGTACCACACTCTGTTCTAACCAATATGAAATACAAAGGAAATTACTAGCTAACAAATCTATGAATGTTGAAATATTAGAGTATGTTGTGTGAAAACCCCAGATACAACTGAAGGGTCAGTCAAGCTTTCAATCCTGCTATGTTGTTATCAGTTGGTCTTGATCCCCTGATCATGACTGTTTAGAAATTATGGACACTGTATTCTCAAGCCACCTGGATTTGACTGATGTCCCTCTGGAGAACCCTGAACAGACTTTCTTTGTGGCTGAAGGCAGTTTCATCATCAATGGACATTGTTGTGCTAGATATGCAGTGGTGACCCCTGATTTGGTAGTTGAGTCCTCAGCCCTGGCCCCAGAAACTTCACCACAGAAAGCTGAACTGATAGTCCTCACTAGAGCACTAACAATAGGAAAAGAGCCCTGTCTAAATGTGTACCCAGATTTCAAGTATACCCTTACAACCTTGCATGCATATGGGGCCCTGTACAAAGAATGAGGGTGGATAACCTTAGGAAGCAAGTCCATTAAGTATAGCCCCAAGATATGATATTAATAGATACATACTGCCTATAGATCTCAGAATTTAGGAAAAGTAGAATATATGAATAGAACCCTGAAATCTCAGTTGTCTAAACTTTGCCAAGAGGTTTACCTGAAGTGGCCCCAGGTTCTTCCCATAGCCCTTCTTAGGATATACTTAGCCCCTGCCAAGTCTTTAGGAGTTTCCCTTTTTGAGATTCTGTATGGGCAACCCCTGCCTATTGTATAGGAAATAAAAGGAGATATGAGACAGATAGGATCTGAAATTATTAGACATGAACTATTGGTTTTAAGTTCTGTTTTGCAGAAGTCTTCATACCTGAGTACAAAATCGATTACTCATCAATTTGCCTGCACCCCTGCATCCTTTCAAGCCTGGAGTCTCGGTGTGGATCAAAGAGTGGAGAAAGATACTGTTAGCCCTGCATTGGAGGGGACCCTATGTCGTCATCCTGTCAACAACTCCAACTGCAGTAAAAGTCGCAGAATTTGAACCTTGGACCCATCATAATCAAGTGAAGCCAGCAGCTGCTCTTGAACCTGATCACTGGACTACTGTACAGCATCCTGAGACTCCATTGCACCTCACCCTACGACAACAACCACGGACCTAAGACTTATTGGTCCCTCAGAAACTGCACTATTTCAAGACTGTTTGTTTATCTGAAGGTAAGCCTCGCATCTGAAAAAACCTGCAATCATCAGAAAGAGACTGTGTTGTGTTAAGAAATTGAATCTTCTAAGAGACTGTGTTTAAATACTCTGAAAAGACTGTTTTGATCTCCTAAAGAGTGAACTGCTCTAAGGAAGCAATAATAGCCTAAGAGACTATGCTATGATATTTTAAGAAATTGAGACATCCCAGAGGACAGTGATACTTTGGAATCTACAGCCCTACTCCTGCCAAAACGCTGGTAGGTCTACGTACGGCAGAAGCTTGAGGATCTACAATCAACCCTACATCTGTTATCTGTTGTGGAAGTCGACAGTTCCACCAATTTTCCAGAGACTATGCCCATTATGAATTATTATTATTGCTTTATTTTGGCAGCAGCCTTGGAGTGCTTTGAAATGACTTTTGCCTTATCTCCCTGGGCAGCCTGTATAAGTACAACATGAACTGGACCGAAGGTCACTCAGACCTTGTTTTATCATTCTTCCTATACTTGCATTGGTATACTCTCCAATCCAAAAGTTGTTCTAGATCTTGACTTTCTACAAGGCTATGCAAGCCACCGTTGCAATTCCTCATACCACCACCAGAACTTGTTTCTTGAACTTGCTGGAGCAATAGCATCTAGTCTCCACACTTCTGACTGTTTCTATTGTGGAGGAACTAAGATGGGAGATCAGTGGCCCTGGGAGACGCAAGAACTGAACTATTCTATCCTATACAATCAGACTGATTTACATAATACTACTAGTGAGTGGGTATTGGCCCACCCCATTGTTGACAGTTTGTGTTTTGTTCGGACTGGACCACAATCTACTACGAAGGATGGACAGCTGGTCTGTCTAAATCAGAAGCTTTACGACAGCACAACAAAAGATGCAACTGAACCTTCTAATCCTTTAGTTCTTTTTCCCACTCTTGCCAAACTATGGACTTTGACTATCTGCCTGTTGCTCCCTTGTTTCTTGCCATTTTGCTTGCAAATGATAACTTCAGTTATTAATAACACTGTAGAGCGTAAGACAGCTACAAAGATATTAGCTATGTGAACTTACTACCCTATACCACAGAGTGATACCTTTACCTAGTATTATGTGATTTGATTCTCACACCTTATTAACATGCGGGTGAGAATAATCAAAGGGGGGAATGTGGTAGGCGACGGCCTATGATCCATGCTAATTGAACTAAGCAGACAGGCCTGAGCAGCTTGACCTGTAACTGAAGCCTGTAGTTAGGCCCAGAGGAATGAAAACCCCCCTGAATGACGACACCATAGAATTGAAACTTAACTCAGTTTAACTGAACATAGCTAAGCAGAAACGAAACTGAGAAAATAAAGAAAAACAAGTTTAATTGGTACTGATAAGGTGTGCTATGCTTCTATGGAATTAATTAACTCTGCAGAGAGCAAGGTCACAGTGCCTCTGCTTCCCATATGTTTTAACAAGCTCAGCGACCTTGGAGGAGAGAAGTAACAAGTTGGAGACACTGACCATTGTAATTGGGACTAGAAGGGGGGCAACCAGGTGCTGGGCCCAGACCAGAGTCCCTATTGGGTAGCCATATCAGTACCGGGACCAATAGATGGGTGAGAGGGGTACTGGGACCAATGAAAAGTTTGCCTATGCTTAGAATGGACAAGAAAGCTATAAAAGTTGTTGTTTTACTAGAAGCCATTGCTCAGCCATTTTGAAATTGCTTATTGCTTGAGCCATGTGCACATTAAACTGGCTTGGATCCTTGAAAAGACTCCTGGATTTATTTATTGCATGCTTATCTGCTGCTACAGTATTACAAATTAAAAAATTTTCTTTGAATCAGCAAGGAATTTTGAACCATCTTGTATGTGAGGAATCATGCTGAGCCAGCTGTACTTGAATTGTTTACTAGCCTGGAGACCAAAGGTGTAGGGAATGACTGACCAGAATTGTTTATTAACTCTGAGAACAAACAAAGGAGAAGGACTGGTCAGAAATTACTGTTTATCAAAGCTGGATGGCGTGGAGAATAATCGTAGGGAAACCTCATGTAAGGAGTCATGCAGTCCAGCTGTGACACATTTGTTACAGCCTATAAAAAGAGCTAGAAAACTCCAGGCAGACAGAGAGCCTATGTCCGCCTGGCCAGCGCGTGAGGAATCCCAGACTTTTCTCCAGCCTTCACTGTGGCTCTCCCAGCTGATAATAAAGGGGCTTCGATGATGTCAGAGTTTGGTGATGCATTGTTCTATTGTCATATCAAGTGCTGTGTTGTCCTTGAAATATCACTAATTTCTTGTTATATTATCTAGCTAATTATCATATTAAATAGCTTATTAAATACCATGCACTTGTGGCTGTTTGCTCTTGAATTTAATATCCTGGCGAGCTCTGGTCTTTTTTGGATGAGAAAGTACGGAGAGTAGAAACTCCTTCCCTGCTGAGGTGTGGGAACCTCTATGGCACCCTGTGATAGAAGAGAAGTTACCTCTTGCAGCAGGTGAGCAGTGAGAGGGGGCTGAGTATGATATTCCCCTTCCAGGGTGGAGAGGGGCAGAGTGTGAAGATTAAGTCTGTACCCCTCCTTCACTATGGTTAGTGTCCACTGCTCTGAGGTGATGAGATGCCATCTATGGGCATAATGACAGAGTCTGCCTGCTATATGGAGGAAGTGGGGGATCTCTAGAGGCAGGGTGCTATGTTCTCTAGGAAAAAGTAAAAAAAAAACAGGTGCAGACTGTGTCTGCATAGGTGGTTGAGCCTTAGGAATCTGTGGCTTCTTCTGTTTGGGAGGCCGTTGCCTCCGAGGATCCTGAGCCCGATACTGAGAAGCAGGCGTATAAAAAAGGGTAAAACTTATTTTTCTTACTAAAGGAAGTTTTCGTTGCAGCTGCCTTTTTCCTAGCAGGATTGGCTGTAGTTTTAGACAGCCTATTTAGAGTGGTATTCTCAGATTCCAACCGAGAAGCTTTATCCTGCCAGTCTTTGCCAAAAAGATTCTCACCTGTGCAGGGTATATTGCCCAGTTTATCCTGAACCCGCTGTTCAAGATCTGAGGCCTGTAACCATAAAATCCTGTGTGCATCAATACAGACTGATGTGGCTCTGCTAGTGCACTCAAAGAAATAGAAAGTTGCTCTGTTAAACTTAGAGACATTCTGGGCATGCCTAACTAGTGTTAGTCACCTCTCTTATCACCTAGAAGAAAAAGAGCCATGGCTTCAAGATCCCTAGTAAACTCCTTGAGGAGCATACCGATAAAGAGTATGTAAGAGTTTATCCTGGCTGAAAGCATGGAAGCCTGAAACCATTTGACACCCAAAAGCATTGAGAGTCTCGATTATCTACCCGGTGGGTTGGAAGAATGGGTTTTGGAACTCTTAATGTGACGCATTGCCGATTCCACCACTACTGAATGGTGGGGAAGCTGTGTCTTTTGGAAGCCGTGACATTCCGATACTCCGTACATAGTATCGAGATGACGAGTATGCAGCAAAACTGTGAGGGGAGTTTCTCACATCCAGAACATGAGATCATGGAGAATGCAGTGAATTGGAAGGGTGGCTGCCTCCTTATGGGCTGTTGGATATTGAAGGACCTCCAATTCCTCCACTCTGGGCTCTTTCTCAGATGTTATTATAGATAGACCCTTAACCAGGTCTTGAATAAACTCCTGGAAAGACATGTCCTCAGGAGAGGACATGCGCTGTTCTGGTGAAGGTTCCTCCGGAAGACTTTGTAGTCTTCGGGTATTGAGTGACTTGTCATCAGAAGTTTCCGATTCAGAGGACACGAAGTATCGGCGGAAACGATATTCTTGCTCTGCTAAGGGCCGATACCGGTTAAAGTCAGTATCGTGACGAGTAACTTGCTCGGATGAGACCTTGGTACTGTGAATGGACTCGAGGGCAGGCACGGGCAGCAGTGTGTACAGCAACATGTATCCTGCAGCAGTTTGCACTGGTACTGATGTCAGCAGTATCGTCGGTAGTGATTTGATTGGAACCGAAGCTGCCAACAGAGCCGCCAAGCTCCACTCTATGGACAGGATACGCTGATCCCTAGAGCTTGCTGATGCTTGGGTGTCAATACCAGAGACTTGCACTACTGTCCCAGAGCATGGCACCAGGAGCTCTCCTGAGGTAGAGACCTCGGGAGCATCCTGGAACCCCATGATAGTTTTGGAGGAAAGGTCCTCCTGCTGGGGTTGTTTGCCCTGGAAGCGAATCAACCAGTCAATCTCGATGCTTAGAAATAAATCTACCCTTAGAGGGATGGTCTAGCTTCAAAAAAAGACTTGTGCTTCGATACCCAAGATCCCTGAAAGGAAGATGATGCCCTCAATGACATCAATGCCAAAGAAACCACATCTGATGCAAAGAGTGCTCCTAACTTCACGGCCCAGTTCTGCAAGCCTCTTTTTGTCATCTTCTTGCAAAGGGGACAGTCTAACGGCTGGTGGTAGGGCCAGAGGCATTTCAGACACCAGTCGTGAGTGTCAGTAGCTGAGATGTTACTGCCACATTTAGAACATTTCTTAAAACCACTAGCTGGTTTCTCCATAGCGTCAGTACACAGAATGATAAGCTTAAGTCCTAAAATTGCATTGACATGCCTGAAGAGAACTCTTCTATTTTTTTTCTTTTTTTAAACAGGAAAGAAAAGGAAGAACCGACGAGAGATGGGTCTGGCAGACGCGAACCACAAAAACAAAAATGAAAGAACTAAAGAATTTTCTGCGGTGACAGGATTTACTTCCTGTTGGCTCCGCGGAAAATGAAGAAATGAGGAAGCAGAGTTGGGAAGGCAGCTACACAGACGCAGTGGGATACTCCCAAAGGCTTTCCTATTGGATGCTGGGGAGCGTTCCCCACCCGGGCTCCATCCGAACCGACTTCACCCACAAGTGAAAACTACATTTGTGCTTGTTCCTAGAGATCAAGGAAGATACAGATGAGAAAAGACTCAAGGTACAAATGGATAAGTAAATAAGAATTCTTACTGGCCTGATACCTAGGAAACGGGGCAAGGCTCTTGTAGAATATCTTGAGAAAGGTGGCCCAGGAAGGATCATTGAGAAGAGCCAGTTCATGGGGGGGGGGGGGGTAGACAAAAATTAGATACTGTTTGGCTAGTCCCAAAGCTGAGAGGGTTCCGAGAGAATACGTTTATCATGATTGTAAAAAAGCAGGGACCTGTGAGGTGGCACAGAGCTTGTAGAAGCTGAAGGTCACAGAAGGTTTACTACTAGGAAGTCAGATGAGTCTAAGAGTTTATCGAGAAATGTAAATCCCATGGTTACCAGATATTTTGTGACATTCTGCTAGGACTGGGTTGAGATTAGTAAATAGCAAAGATTTTATAAGGGCATCCAGATTATTGCAATAGTAGACTGAATGATCACAAATCCATGTGTGTGTGATGGCCACAAGATTTAGTTTTAGCCCATTACAGCATGATTTATAATTATCAAAATCTGTAAATCTCTTGAAATTGTGTGAATTCATATCTACCAAATAGCTCTGTAAAACTTCAAAACCATGTGTGCTATTTAATTGGATATTTTTTTTTGCTAATAGAGAGTATGCTGCATTCCAAGATCAGGTAGACCGTAAATTGGACATCACTAGACTATGGGATACTAATGAAACAGGTGTTTAGAAAGCGAGAAGTTACATAATCCATTACTTGGTATAAAGTAACCAAAGATTGCAGGATATTTGGTCTTATGGATTCAGCTCTGGATTGGTTTGGATCCTACTTATCCTAGCACACCTTTAAAGTTGGGACAGAGACTGGTACTACTTCCCTTTTTCAATTACACTGTCAAGTCCCTCAGGGTTCTATTCTGTTCCTCATTCTCATCAATATTTTCATTGCTCCATTAGCCACCTTGGTTCAAGAATTTAGGATACACATTTAAACAGATGATATCCAGACTGTGATGAATCTTGGGATCAAAATGTTCAATCTTTCGATTCTGATTCTCCCGCTAGAATTTCTGAGTAAATGTTTTCCCATAAATTGGCTCTGAATATTTCTAAGTCCACTGCGAACGAACCCTGCTGCAATGATTCACCTAGGATGGCGAGTGCTCCAATTCCCATTAAAGATTTCATTGTTTCTCTCGAGGTCATTCTTGATAAAGACTTGTCATTTCACTTCCACATTTCAGCCTCTGTCAGAAAATGTTTATGTACTAAGATAAAATTAGAGTCCTCAGGGGTTGAGATCTAACCATTCTATAGTTTTAAAGTTGCTTAGTTGTTCACTTGGTTTGCAGCTTGTCATGCTGTGAGGGCTTGTGTGCATCAGTGATGCTGAGGGCTAAGCTATCGGTAGCTTAACTACTGGCAGGGTCTCCCTAGATGGACAGGTCTCAGCTGAGGTGCCAGCCCAAGACAAACCACTGGTATGGGCAGCAGCAGAATGGAACGGTGATGGCAGTGGGAGGATCACATTTCTGTGGCAATGGCAACAAAACTAAAATTAAACTGCGTGGAAGAAAGGCCTGGCAACCTACTTTCGTATCTTGCCACGAAAACCCACTGGATAGTTACCACAAAACAAATTGTGCTATAGTGCTGGAAGATGAGACCCCAAGGTTTGAAAGCACTCAAATGGCCACTGGGGGAGGAGCTGAAGACTTTTCAGAGTAAAGCCAGCATTGATGATGTGGTTGGATCAAAGCCCTCAGGATGTGTGACTGCTGATATAGCTGCGCATGAAATGAGAGACAGAAGCTGCAAAGATGTCTTACAAATTGGAACATATGAAGTATGAACCAAGAGAAGTTGGAGGCGGTCAAGACTGACATGGAACGTGTATAACTCAATCTTTTGGGTGTCAGTGAACTGAAATGGGCTAGCATCAGGCATTTTGCATCTGATGATCACATGGTCTACTATGCTGGAAATGAAAGACAGAGGAAATGGTGTTGCATTTATAATTAAGAAGAAACTTGCAAGAACTATAATGAAATAGAAATCAAGCATTCACTTGCATTGTATTTGTCTATGAGGAAAGCCCATCAACACAACTATATGCCCCAACAACAGCTACAGAAGAGGAAGATGTCGAGTTCTATGAAGACGTTCAAGCTGAAATTGACAGAACATGCAAACAGGATATCCTGCTAGTCACAGGTGACTGGAGCGCAAAGGTTGGCAACAAAGAAGGCAAAGTGGTTTGCAACAGAAACAAAGCTGGAGAAAAACTGATAGAATTCTGCAAGACCAATGATCTAGTCATCTCAAACACCTTCTTCCAGCAACACAAGCGGCAACTGTACACGTGGACGTCAACCAATGGATCGTATGGAAATCAAATTGACTACATCTGTGGAAGACAACGATGGAAAAGCTTGATAACATCAACAAAGACAAAACCTGGAGCCGAATGTGGTACAGATCACCAACTACTAGTATGCAAACTCAAGCTAAAAGTTGAAAGAGCAAGCCACTCATGAATGTAGCAAAATATGACCTTGAGAATATACCACTGGAATGTAAAGACTGCTTGAAAAATCGATTTGCTGCTTTAGATACAAATGACAGAGCTCCAGAAGAGTTATGGGATGACATCAAGAAGGTTGTGTTGGAAGAAAGTGAGAAGTCTCTACATAAGGTGAAAAAGCAAAAACGGCTAAAATGGATGACTGAAAAAAACTCTAAAAATTGTCCAGTAACACAGAGAAGCTAAAGTCAGAGGAGAAAGATGAAATTACAGAACTCAGATTTCCAACATGTAGCAAGACAAGACAAGAAGCAGTACAATGACACATGCAAGGAAATAGAATCAGAAACTATTAAGAGGAACAAGATCGGCTTTTCTACAGCTACGAGAGTTAAAGAAAAAAATTCCAGCCTCAAATTGGAATGCTACAAGATGTTTAAAGATCCATGTTGAATGATGCCGAGAAGATCAAGAAAAGGTGGAAAGAATATACAGAATCGTTATACCATAAAGATCAAGTGGACCAACAGCTGTTTCAACCTGTACCTTATGATCAAGTGCAGTGTCATGCACTTGGGAAGCAGAAATCCAAGGGAATTCTATGCGATAGGGAGCGAGAGATTCATAAGGGGCAGTGTGATTGTTTCTGAGGATCTCAAGGTGGCAAAACAGTGTGACAAGGCAGTAGCAAAAACCAGAAAGATGCTGGGTTGCATACAGAAAGGAATTACCAGCAAAAAGGAAGAGGTACTAATGTCACTGTACAAGTCGCCAGTGAAGCTTCACTTGGAATATTGTGTTCAGTTTTGGAGACTGTATCTCGCAAATTATATAAAAAGGCTGGAAGTGGTTCAGAGGAAGGTGACCAAAATGATTTGGAGCCTGCATCATAAGACTTATGAGAAGAGACTTGAAGACCTAAATATGTACACTCTGGAGGAGAGGAGGGACAGGGGAGATATGATTCAGACATTTAAATACTTAAGAGTATTAATAGACAAACAAATCTCTTCCAAAGACGGGGAAGCTGTAAAATTAGAAGGCATAACATGAAGCTGCAAGAGGATAAACTGAAAGGCAATGTCAGGAAATACTTTTTCCACTGAAAGGGAGGTGGGATGCTTAGATTGCCCTCCCGATGCAAGGGGTGGGGGCAAACAGTGACAGAATTCAAAAATGGCATGGGACAGACATAGTGATCCCTTTATAGCAACAAGATAAAAATCAAAATAAGCATAAAAACTATCTCTTATATCTGAACAAATAAGGTTGACCTACACAGAGCAGTGGGTACACCCCTAAACGAGTGGCCTAGTGGTTGGGGCAAGGTACTTCAGGCCGGAAGGTCGGGGGTTCAAATCCCACTAGAGAACAGCAACCTTGGGCCGGAAGGACTGGGGGTTCTAGTCCCACAGGTGCTCCTTGTGGTCTTGGGCAAGCCACTTAACCCCCATAGCCCATGTTCCCTGTAAATAGTTATCTCCAAGTTATAATGCCCTGTTCAATGTAATTTCAGTTTGTTCAATGTAAACTGCACTGATGCAGAATAGCACGGTATATAAGAGAATATAAATAAAAATAAATAAACAAAAGCATGGGGAGAGGTGACCTGCACGGAGCAGCAAGTGCATCTATTCTTGCCGTCTTGCTGGGCAGACTAGATGGAACATGCTGATCTTTATCTGCCATCATATACTGTTATTATGATCAGGAACCATTGGTGATGAAAGAAGAAGTTGAAGCAGTATTGAAAGCCTTATCAAAGAACAAAGCACCGGGCATTGATGACATTCCCAATGAAGTATTACAGCAATCGGATGAAACCGTTAGCATACCTACAAGGCTCTACCAGTTAATTTGGAAGACATCATGGCCAACTGACTGGAAAAGATCTGTGTTTATACCATTACTGAAGAAAGGTGACCCAACTGACTGTGGAAGTTATCGCACAATCGTTCTGATCCCACAAGCCAGCAAGATTCTACTCAAGATTATTCAGCAGAGACTACAACCATACTTGGAATGAGAACTGCCTGAAGTGCAAGCAGGATTCAGGAAAGGGCAAGGAACGAGAGACATCGCAGACATGAGATGGATCCTTGAAAAGACAAAAATACCAAAAGGATATCTATATATGTGTTTTATTGACTACAGCAAGGCTTTTGACTGTGTAAACCATGAGAAACTCTGGGCCACATTTAGAAGCATGGGTATACCAGAACACCCGAACTGTTGCTTCTTAATCAATGTAAAGATTGTGAAAGAGAACTAACAGAACAAGGAGAAACAGAATGGTTTAAAATTAGCAAAAGGTGTACTACAAGGCTGCATGCTTTCCCCCTACCTCTTTAAATTTATATGCAGAACAAAATCATTAGAGAAGCAGGACTGTATGAAGACAACCGAGGGAGGTGTGAAAACTGGTGGAAGACTCATCAAAAACCTTCGCTATGCTGATGATACCACATTACTGGTTGAAAGTGAAGATGATTTGAAACATTTGCTTCTCAAGATCAAGGAACATAGTCTTAAAAATGGTCTGCACCTTAAGGTCACAAAGGCAAAGATCCTGACATCATCATTGATGGAAAAGCAATTGAAATGGTTGACAACTTTAACTTACTTGGATCAACAATCAATAAAGAAAGGACTACCAGTCAAGAAATCTTGTGATGTTCTTGGCAGAATAGCTACAAAGGACCTAAACAAGGTTCTCAAGAGCAGAGATGTCTCTCTCCATACAACAATTTGACTTGTCCAGGCCATGGTATTTTCAATAATGTCACATGGATGCGAAAGTTGGACAGTGAAAAAGACAAGAAGAAAATTAATGCCTTTGTATTATGGTGCTGGCGACAAATACTCTGTATATCATGGACTGCCCAAACAACAAATTAATCAGTACTAGAGATCAAACCTAAGCTTTCCTTAGAAGCTCAGATGACAAGACTTCGACTTTCATACTTTGGACACATCATCATGTGAAGAGATCTTGGAGAAAGACATAATGCTTGGGAAGGTACGTAGAAGGCCACCATAAGAGAGGAAGGCCGGCAATGAGATGGATAGACAATAACAGCAGCTGTGGATACCACTTTATCAACAATGAGCCACTTGGCTGAAGATCGAACAAAGTTTAGGTCAGCTATCCAGAGGGTCACCAGTTGTTGACACAAACTCGATTGCACTTAACAACAAAGTGATCGTTGGGCCTAAGGGAAAGAGATTATGTACTGGGAGGGGTGAAAGTAAGTTCTGCCTGCCTATGTTATTAAGCCTTTTGCTTTCTTCCTATATGTTAGCAATACAGACTAATACGCACTAACACCGTTCTTGGCCCAAAAAAGTGAAATGGAATTGTTTAGCCCACAAACGTCTCGTCACAACTTTTTCCTCACCATTTTTTAAATAGTTTAAGGCATGTCACCGTTATACTCAACCCAAAGACCACGTTATAAAACAGAAAACAAGAAAAAGAAGAAATGATAACGTGCGTAGGTAGCACAAATTTTCACAAGGGATCCCAACTGCTTTTATCAAAGCGCGCGCACGAAGGGAGCGAAACTTGTTGCATTTCTCTCACGCCCGAGTGCCCGACCAAAAGAGCTTCTACTGCGCGCGCGCCACCCTAGAGCGCAGGGAGGGTATCTGCGCATGCGCAAGATGGGCGTGCGACTCAAGCGCTGCTTCGTTTGCAATGTTTCTTCTATTACACCCCTTGCCCAGCCCGAGGAGGTAGGGGAATAAGAGTTGTACACAGGAAGGGGCATGCTGCTAGCGCACTTACCTCATTGTTAAGCTTTTCGTGTAAACTCTTCCAGAAATGTTCAGGGACCCCGGACGAGATAAGCGCTGTCGCGTGCAGCTCTACAAACTTCTTGTAAGCTTTCTCCTCCAGCGCCATGCTTTTGCTGTTGAGTCCAGAGTGAGTCAGTATGTGACTGGGCGCCAGCGCCTGATGTATGCTGGGAGTCCGCCTTAAAGGCGACGTTTTACCTTCTCTTTCAGCTGGTGCATACGTTTGGTGCCACCTAAAGGTGTGAGCAACGTTTCCTCGTGTTGAGGCTGACTCTTAATTCATATTAACTGTTTCTGTTATTTTAGTTATATTTTTCACACAGCCAGCGCAGCTACAGTTTAGCTGTGTGAATATGCCCTATGTGAGTACATTGGGGTTTTTTTTTAATTTTGCTGGTGAGCAGTTTTGTATTGCTGCAGCCAGATGATTGAAGGTTATTTACTTGGCCAAAGAAATCTTGAGAAAAAATGTTTAAATCACTATAAATGCAGAGCTGCCAGTTCCAGCAGAGGGATTTTGTGGGCAGTCCTGGTTTTGAAGTTGCATCTTAATGAAGCAGCGAAGTGCAAACAATGAATAAATCCAGCAGAGCGCAGACAAACCAATGATACCAGGAGTCTGTTCAGAAGGTCCAAATCATTTATTTGTGCACAAGTCTCAAGCAGAATCAAATTCAAAATGGCTGAGCAAAGGTTTCTAGCAAAACAGCAACTTTTATAGATTTCTTTTCCATTCTAGGTATAGGAAAACATTTCATTGGTCCCGGTAACCTCCCGTACCCCTTCTATTGGTCCCGGTATTGATAAGGCTATCCAATTATGTCCTTTGACTGGGCTTAGCACCTGCTCACCCCCCTTCTAGTCCCAATTACAATGGTCAGTTCACCAACTTCGTTACTTTTCTCCTCCAAGGCCATTTAACTAGTTAGCACATGTGGGGAGGCAGGGCACTGTAACCCTTCTGTCAGCAGTTTTAATTAAATCCCTAGCAGCTGTACTCTCTTATCAGTGGCAATTAAACTTATTTTTCTATATTTCTCTAGGTTTCAATTTTGTTTATCTAAGCTAATTCAAGGCTTTGCTGAGTTCTAATTCTACAATAGCAGCATATTGGGGGATGTGTAATTCCTATGGGCCTCTCCACAGGCCTCATTTGCAGGTCAAGCTTGTTAGGCCTGTCTGCTTATTTCAGACACCATGGATCATAGGCCTTCGCCTACCACATTCCCCCCTTTGATTAATCTCACCCTATTACTTAATAAGGTGTGAGAGTTAAATCATTCCATTGGATCATACCATGGTCGGAGGATCCCGACTATATGCAGGAGGACTAGGATGCCATAAGGCCATGATCTTAGTTGCGGTCTTCCGCTCGACTGTATTTTCAATAACATTGTTGATAGAACGCATACAACATGGGTGAAGGGAGATAGATTCAGGAGTGATATGCGGAAATATTTCTTTACGGAAAGAGTAGTGGATCCGTGGAATAGTCTCCCAGTGGAGGTGGTAGAGATGAGGACAGTAACTGAATTCAAAAAAGCATGGGACCAACACAGAGGATCTCTAAAGGTAGAAAGTGGACTGTTGTAGTTGTTGTTATGGAAGGACAGACTAGATGGGCCTTGTGGTCTTTTTCTGTCATGTTTCTATGGGATTATACATGGTAATAGCAAAAATACAGCAACAATTATTAGTACTAGTATCAGGAAAGTTTTAAGTCCTCCTAGCCATGAGAAAATAGAGGCAAACCAGTTAGGAAAATGCAATCCATGCCAAGTCTGTACTGGCACGTAAGCTTGTTTTCGCATATTTTCAGCAATTTCTTCAACTACTTGACCTTTATCATCGATCTTCAAACAACAATTGGTTAAATTCAATTTTCCGCACACTCCTCCTTCAGCTGCTAATAGATAATCTAGTGCTAAGCGATTCTGATATATGGCAGTGCGCATCTGAGTACTCTGTCTAGCTAAAAGTGTGAGTGCTTGGCTAGTTTCATTGGTTATTCAACTACTGCTTGTAAGCGGATAATTCGATTAATCATATATACAGGGGTCCAATAGCCCCACATACCATCATCATTCCATGTGGCCGGTCCATAATAGGCAATGATTCGCTCGGGTGGCCAATCATCACCCTCCCATTTTTCCCACTTGCCTATCTGTAGAGGTGCTCTCCTGTCTGAGCACTCTTTTCTGTCTTTGAGTATATACTGGGTATCCTAATTGTTCTCCATGTTCTGTGGGTAAGAGAAAGAAAGAAGGTCTGATGGTCCCTAAGACACACGCCCCTCCCCAGTGTATAGGGAGTCTGGCATATGCCCTGGTTCCACATATCCAATACAAGCCAGGTGGGGCTTGCCAGGCATGGGGTTTGGCAAGATTATTCCATAAGTCAGCAAGCTCAGGGAATTTTGCTAATGGATTATGGGGTTCAGGTTCTTTAGCTCCTGACCACCAGGTCGTCTTTTTCGTGGTGTCATTATAAAACTTTTGGCTGAGACAGACCAGCTGTCCCACCGGTAGATTGAATTGAGGTCCAGTTCTAGCATAACAGAGACGTCCAACTATTGGGTGTGCTAATACCCATTCGCTGGTAGTCTTATGTAATTCAGTATGATTGTAAGTCATGGAATAATTCAACTCTTGGGCTTCCCATGGCCACTGGTCACCCATTTGTGTCCCACCACAAAAGTAACAGTCTGAGATATGGAGACTGGATACTACTGCTCCAGCTAATTCTAAGAATAAATTCTGGGAGGGATGGGGAATATCAAACTTATTCTCATGCATGGTTTCATAGAAAGTGTTATGGATATGGTACCTGGATGATCTATGGGCTTGGGTATTTAATCTTATATATACTATGGTTCCTGGATCTGATCCAGATCCTGCAATTCGTAGGCCAAATTTATACCCTTGCTTCCATGCACTGGGGTTGCGTATAAACAACTGTAATGGGTTACAGGCACCTTTCTTACATTTTGCTATATCCTTGTCGTATGGCTTAGTTAAGGCAGCCATTCGATTGTCTCTGGTATTTTCTATCATACCAGTTTTCCATGTGGCATAAAAAACACATGCTCATTTCGGGCAATAGTAATCCGCAACTGGGGCTGTACTGTATTCATTTGCTAAAACTCTTTTACCTGTATACTCTCCCCATCCAGTGGTTCCCTCGGGACACATATATTTGTCATTGTGTGAGTAGGTTTTTTCCCAATTACCACACTTGGAACGACTATCTCTATTTATGGCATCACAAGCATCAAAATACAGAAAAGCAAGCTGCGTAGGATCAGTGAGTGGGGGTGTGGCATTAAGCAGAGGTCCATCCGCATCATTCCATCGTATTTCTAAAGTGTAATAGGATGGATTCTGATGTGGGTTGAAACAAACTTTAGTTTTCCCTTTGGTGCAAACATTTAGTTCAGTGGTGTTATAAATACACCGAGTCACTTTACCAGTGCAAGTATAGTAAGAATGATATAGCAAAGTCTGAGTTACTTTCATTCCAGTCCGAGTGGAAGTAATGCAAGCCGTACATGGAGGCAAGGCACAAGTCAGTTCAAGGCCTCCTAGGCAGGCAACCAGGACAAAGTAAAAACAAAGATGCATGTTGATTGGAGTTCTTCTGAATCCTCACTTGAAAATCTTGATCTCGACGTCCTTGTTTTGGCACAATGCTGTCCCGTTTGCTAATGAAGCAATTCAACGGGTGTCGAATGTTGATTGAAGATCCTCACAATGTCCATCGTGTGCCAACTAGCTTATCAATTTCAGTTGGCTCTGATTATCTGTCAATCAATATAGTATCAAACAGTGTGCAAAACCGCACATATAAGGTTTGTTTGAGCTAAATCTTGCTGTATTGGAAACAGCAATCCTCTTCGAAAGACTTGGCTACTGCAACTATGGTTGTTGGGATGATCCCAAAAGTGTCTAGGTCACTGGTTGCCGTCTCAAGGTAAGTCGCAAAGGTGACCCTATCCCTATCTGTCTTTTAAGGATTTTATGGCGTTCCTTTTCCTTTTCTTTTTCGCAGCTTTCTCTCCTTGTTAATTATTTTATGTATGTAAACCGCCCAGATGCTAATCATTTATGGGCGGTATATAAAGTTTTAATAAACATAAACATACATCAGGATGCTGTACTGCTGTCCACTGCTCGGGTTCTGGAACGGCTGCGGGCTTGACTCTGCTGTGGTGGATCCAGGAATCGATTTCTGCTACCTTTACTGCAGTTGGGGTAGACAGGATGACGGTGTACAGTCCCTTCCAATGGGGTTCCAACGGTGTCTTCTTCCAATCTTTGATCCACACCGAGGTACCAGGCTGGTAGGGATGCAGGGGTTCCATCAAGTTGATAGGCAACTGGTCCTGTATCCACGTATGAAGAGTCTGTAGAACAAAACTAAGAGCTAGAAGTTCTTGTCTGGTTATCTCTGAACCAATTTGCGTTAAACTACTCTTAATTCCCTGTACTATTGGTGGGGGTTTATCATACAGAACCTCAAAAGGGGAAAATCCTGTTGACTTCACAGGAGCTGAGCGTATTCTGAGTAATGCTATTGGGAGTACTTGGGGCCACTTCAGGCGAGTCTCCTGACAAAGCTTGGACATTTGGGCTTTCAAGGTACGATTCATTTGCTCAACTTTCCCTGAACTCTGGGGTCTATATGCAGTGTGAAGCTTCCATTGTATCTGTAGGGCTTTTGCTAACTGTTGAGTGATCTGAGACACGAATGAGGGCCCATTGTCTGACCCTATTACAGCTGGAATTCCAAATCTAGGGATAATCTCTCTCAGCAACACTTTGGTGACTTCTCTAGCTTTTTCAGTCCTGGTGGGGAAAGCTTCCACCCACCCAGAGAAGGTACAAACTAATACTAACAAGTAGTGGTATCCATTTGCTTTTGGCATTTCAGTAAAGTCAATTTGCAGGTGGTGCATGGGGGTTACACCTCCTGACTGAACTCGGGGTGGTGGTGTGGGACCCTGTTTGGCATTATTTTTGGCACAAGTTAGGCACTGGCGTGCTACTAAGGCTGATAGGGCTGCCAGCATAGTAATGCAAAAATGTGGTCTGAGTGCTTTTTCCATAGCACTTTTTCCATAATGTGTGGCTTGATGGAAAGCCTTGACAAAGGCTGGTCCCAACAATTCAGGAATTACAATTCGTCCTGGGGGTTGACTGCCCTCTGCTGGTGGCAGCTCAATCCACCCATCCTTCAGCACTCCCTCTTCCTTAGTACAGTAGTACTCCAATTCTTTGGTGGTATATCGGGGTGTCCATAAATTGAGGGGTACTGGAAACAATGCTGCCTGCATTGGCATGGCTTGCGATGAAATTTGTCCTGTCATGGCTGCTTGTCGTGCTGAGGCATCAGCGAGCCTATTTCCTTTGGCAACATCTCCTTTGCCTGCTTGATGTCCTCTGCAGTGCATGACAGCTACACGAGTTGGGGCCCATACTGCATCTAGTAGCATCAATATCTCCGAGCCATATTTAATTGATTTTCCTCCTGACGTGATGAGCCCTCGTTCTTTATAAAGAGCTCCATGAGCATGCAAAGTGGTGAAGGCATATTTAGAGTCTGTGTATACATTTAACATGAGTTTTGCTCCTAATACTAATGCTCGGGTAAGTGCAATTAATTCTGCTTTCTGGGCTGATGTGCCTGATGCTAAAGCTGATGATTCAACTACTTCATACTGGGTGACTACTGCATACCCAGCACAACGTCATCCATTGATGATGAGACTGCTTCCATCCACAAAGTAGGTTTGATCAGGATTCTCTAGGGGTACATCTGTTAGGTCTGGTCGACTTGAGAAGACAGTTTCCATGACTTCTATACAATCATGCTCTGGTAATTCTTTACTGACAGGTAACAATGTAGCTGGGTTCAGGGCATGGCTCACTTCTAATTGTATCTGTGGATTTTCACATAGCATACTCTGGTATTTCAGCATTCGGGAATTGGTGAGCCAATGATTTGCTTTCTGTTCCATGAGGGCAAGTACTGCATGTGGCACAGTGACTCGTAGATTCTGTCCTAATGTGAGCTTGTCTGCTTCACTTACTAACAGCTAAATCTGGGCTTTCTCTCTTGAGCTATAATGACAAAAACTTATGTTAGGATGAACCTAAACTCAAACTATAACCTATGGAATAAGATTGTGAAACTTAGTGTCAGGCTTGAAGGTCTCAGTTTAAAACATCGCAGCGATCCTCTGGATTCTTTGACAAAGTTTCTTTAACAAAACTTTAGCTGCTGTTTACATCAATGACCCTTAGTCAACGCTTTCCTTCTTTGTTTCACAATCAAAAATCTATTTCCCTCCTGTTTCTTTTCTTTTCTCTTTTTTTCTTTTTTACTTTCATTCACATTTTTTCTTATGTTAAAAAACTAATTAAAGCAATGTTGCTCTCGTGATTTTCGCTCTCCAACGAGCTGAAAGGATCAGTAGTATTTTGATTCTACTGGTATTTCACTCAACTTTGATGTCGTTCACTTCAAACTTGCAAACTTTCAACCAAAATGTAGAATCATGCTGGTGATACTTGCTAAGATGTTACTCTCAATCATAGTCCATTAGTGACTAAACAGAGTCTGTACTTATCTTTCGATGTCTCAATCGTGCTCTTTTTCTTGAGCGCTTTTTCTGGCAGTTGTTTTTATAGACTCTGCTCCATCCTATGGGTCATGTCGGAATGCAGAAATGCTGGAAGTATCACTCAGCTCCTCATCACTCAGCTCCCCTTGGGATTGGGATTTATGAGGAGCTGAGTGATACTTCCAGCATTTCTGCCAGACCTCTCATTCACACTTCATTCACACAATCATGCTAGCAACGTATCCCAGGAATACAATCCAATCCTGTCTATTCTGACTAGTCTTATTCAAATTCCAAAATACAAGAAGACGGGAGTTTCACCCCACGAATACTCATGCAGGGTTAATCGGTCCGTCTTTGAGAGGTGATCAAGCTCTCTTACCAAGTTCCAAGTTCAAGATTCAAATGGCAGTACTGCTCTGTCTCATCTGTCTAGACATACCAAATCAAAACTCTACTCACCGGATCCGGTCCTCAAAGTTCCCAAGCAAGCGCATGAGTTGGACCTCGGACTCCCCTCACTCGGGTTCGAGGTGTTGGCTCCAGCCAGGTCCAGCACCCGCCGAGGTCCGGCCAGCTCCCTCCGATGCAAGGGACCGGTGGCGCCAGGGAGCGAGCCCCGTCGGAAGGGCGCGATCCCGGCAGGACCAAACCTGTAGAGGCGGAAAGTCGTGGTATATTGCCCTATATACCCTCTAATACCACACCTTCCCGGCCAACGCACCAAGAATATGTAACAGCAGAGCGCAGACAAACCAATGATACCAGGAGTCTGTTCAGAAGGTCCAAATCATTTATTTGTGCACAAGTCTCAAGCAGAATCAAATTCAAAATGGCTGAGCAAAGGTTTCTAGCAAAACAGCAACTTTTATAGATTTCTTTTCCATTCTAGGTATAGGAAAACATTTCATTGGTCCCGGTAACCTCCCGTACCCCTTCTATTGGTCCCGGTATTGATAAGGCTATCCAATTATGTCCTTTGACTGGGATTAGCACATGCTCACACACCTTCTAGTCCCAATTACAATGGTCAGTTCACCAACTTCGTTACTTTTCTCCTCCAAGGCCATTTAACTAGTTAGCACATGTGGGGAGGCAGGGCACTGTAACCCTTCTGTCAGCAGTTTTAATTAAATCCCTAGCAGCTGTATTCTCTTATCAGTGACAATTAAACTTATTTTTCTATATTTCTCTAGGTTTCAATTTTATCTAAGCTAATTCAAGGCTTTGCTGAGTTCTAATTCTACAATAGCAGCATATTGGGGGATGTGTAATTCCTATGGGCCTCTCCACAGGCCTCATTTGCAGGTCAAGCTTGTTAGGCCTGTCTGCTTATTTCAGACACCGTGGATCATAGGCCTTCGCCTACCACAGCGAAGTGCAAACAATGAATAAATCCAGGAGTCAATGGCAGGGTCCAAGCCAATTTATTGTGCACAAGGCCCAGACAGTCAAGCTTCAAAAAGGACTGAGCAAAGTTCTTACAGAAACATATTCATTTTATACATTTCTTTTCAGTTTGATACATGCAGACTTTCTATTGGTCTCAACGCCCCCTGCATTTGTCCAATCAGAGACCCTTTCTGGGCCTAGCACCCTGCTCCCTCCTCTAGGATTGTTCTAACAATGGCACAGTTTCTAGATATTGATACAATTCTACTGCGAGGTCGTTTCTAGCTCTAGGAATGCAAGTATTGAAACATTTCTATCCTCAGAACACAAGAGAATACTGAAAGTTTTATGAATTCATGAGAAACTTCTTATTAAGCAGTTTAAAGCAACAGATTTTTGGTTCTTACTAAGATGGGGTTGGAATCAGGGCCTTATTTGCAGGCTATCATAGGCCATAGCCTACCACATTCCCCCCTTTGATTATTCTCACCCGCAAGTTAAAAAGGGTGGGAATTAAATCACATATTATACTCGTGTAACAGCATCATCTTGGGGTATAGGGTAATATTGCCACATAGCTAAAACCTTTGTAGCTGCCTTTCGTTCTACAGTGTTATCAATAACTGAGGTTATCATACGTAAGCAAAGGGGTAGTAGGCATGGGAGCAACAAGCATACAGTTAATATGAATAATACAATAAACGCAAGGGTCTTTAGACCACCTAACCATGAAAACGCTGAACCAAACCACCCATCAAGCTTCAGACCATGCCTGGTCTGAACAGGAACATATGTTTGTTTTCGCATTTGAGTAGCTATATCTTCAACAACTTGTCCATTATTATCAATCTGCAAACAACAGTTCCTGATCGTCCCTCCAGGCTAGTCCCGGAATCTCTGGGTTGTCAACCTCTACTAGCAGCTTTGGAGACTGAGGAACTTCAGGTCTGTGACATCACCAGTATATAGGAGCTGGATCCGCCTCCTCACCTCAGTTTATCAGTCTCCAAAGCAGCTAGTGAGGTGTGAGCCCAGAGATTCCAGGGCTCACTTGAGGAACAAAATAGTGTTCTATTTTCTTTTTGTGGGTTTTTTGGTGCATTTCCTTTGATTTGGGTTAGCTGAGAGTAGTAAGCTAGCTTGGGTCTTTTCTGCTGGTTTGCCCTGAGGTCTGCTGGTCTCCCCCTTGATTCTCCCCTCCTCTAAGTGAGCTCTGTGGGGGGGTAGCATCCTTATTGTTCCGGGGAGCAAGCCTGCAGTTGGGTACCGTCCCGCTGGTGGGGGGACCGGACTCACTGTTCTTAAGAGCGCATTAATGACAGAAGTGTGCCTGTCAGCGCTGAAGGGGAAAACCCTGCACAGACTCGTGCTGCTGCGGTCTGCTCAGCTCCGGTAAAGGCCTTGGGGTGCTCCCGCAATTACTTCCCTGCTTCGCTGGACTTCGAGGTAAGAGCGGTCTTTGCCCGCTTAATTCGGCGAGCGTTGCCCAGGAGTCCCGCTTTCGGCGGGAAACACCATCTCAGGGCTGCCAGCCTCACCGCATGTGCGGTGCGCGGGAAAAGTGCCAATTTTTTATTTTGGTTCTTCGGGCGGTTTGCGGCCTGCCTAGGGGCCCTCAGGAGCTTCGTTTTCCAAATCCTTCGGCAGGATTTAGGTGGGGGAGTCCCACTGAAGCCCCTTGAGGTGTAAAAAAAAAAAAAAAAAAGACACATTTAGTAAAGGAAAAGTTTCTGTGCCTTTTTTGAGGTTTGGGTTTGCAGAGGCTTACTATGCCTTCCAAGCAACTTTGTTTGCTGTGTGGCACGAAGCGCAGCTCCCTTTCTCTCGAGGGGGTTTGCAAAGACTGCGCTCCGGAGTTGGATCCTATAGCGCTGCAGACCACTCCGGTAGCTGGAGAGAAGGAGATGGGTGAGGACATGGCGGGGCCTTCTTCTTCTGCGCTACAACAGCCAGGCCCGGATCCAGAGGAAGAGGGGTCGGCAGCGGCGGCGTCCGCCTTCCTTCAGCAGCCGGGAGCGAGCGGTTTGGCATCAATTTTTTCTGCGGATTTTTTGGAACTGCTCCAGAAGTCCTTGACCGGAGCGCCAGTGGCGGCGCCGTCAGGGGTTCCCAGGGTGGAACCTGCTCAAAAGCGACCGGGAACTGCGGTTCTGTCTGGTGTTGGGGCCAAGAAGCACAAGTCTGGTTCGGATTTGTTCGTCCCGTCCCTTGCTTCTGATGAGGGGCGGTCGGACGAAGAGTTTGGCCAGGGGGAGCTGGAGGATCTTGAGGAAGGTGAGATCCCACACCACGAGGATCAGGCTCGGGTGGTTCGGGTGTTCCGGCGGGAAGAGCTGCCGACGCTGATTGCCGAGTCCCTCAAGGCTCTTAATATGCCGGATGCCGCCCTGGGGGAGGACGCTGCCTTGGAGGATCCTCTCTTGCAGGCTGTTCGTAAGTCCCGGAGAGCCTTTCCGGTACATAGGGTGTTTAAGGAGATGATTCAAGAGGAGTGGGACATGCCAGAGTCCTCTCTTAAGGGAGCCCGGGTTATGGCAAGACTGTACCCTCTCTTGGATCAGGACCGAGAGTTGTTTAAAGCCCCCAGGGTGGATGCCGCTATGTCTGCTGTGACTAAAAAGACGACTATCCCTGTGGAAGGGGCAGCGGCGCTCAAGGATGCGCAGGACCGCAAGTTGGAAGGCATGCTCAAGCAGGTTTTTGAGGCTAATGCCCTGTCAATGCAAGCCTCTATTTGTGGTGCCTGGGTCGCGCGGGCGTGTTTACGTTGGGCGCAGTGGATCCAGGGCGTGTCCTTCTCTGAGGTGGCGGAGGACGCTGCTCGGTTAGAGTCGGGGGCAGCGTATCTCGCTGACATACATTATGACTTGATCAGGGGCATTGCTAAAAGTATGGCTTCGGCAGTGGCAGGGCGTCGGTGTCTCTGGTTGCGAAATTGGTCCGCAGATGGCTCTTCCAAGGCGCAGTTGAGTAAACTTCCCTTTAGAGGGAAACTCCTCTTTGGGGAGGATTTGGAGAAGTTGGTTAAGGATTTAGGGGAGATTAAAGGTGGTAGGTTGCCTGAGGATAAACAGAAGTCAACCCGGTCGGCCTTCGTTCCCCGGCAGCAGCAGCGGGAGTTTTGCCAAGAGTCCCTCAGTTTCAGAGGGGTCGGTTTCCGACTCGCTTTCGGGGGTTTTGAGGCGCCAACAGGGGTTTTACATCGGCGGCCTCTACCTCCTCCAGTTCCTTCAAAAAGTCGCAATGAGGTCAGGGGGGCCCAGGTAGGGTTAGTTCCCGTGGGGGGTCGGCTGCGGGATTTTTACCCTGCCTGGGTCCGACTCACATCCGATCAGTGGGTATTGGAGGTCGTCCGCGAGGGCTACGCCCTGGAGTTTCTGCAACCGGTGGCCGAGTCTTTCGTCAGGTCTCCATGCTCCATTCGGGCAAAGCGCAGGGCAGTAACCGAGACAGTAACTCGTCTGCTAAGGCTCAAGGCCATTGTCCCGGTTCCCGCCGACCAGTTAGGGTGCGGATGATACTCCATTTATTTCGTGGTTCCCAAGAAGGAAGGCTCATGGCGGCCCATTCTCGATCTCAAACTGGTCAATCGTTGTTTGCACGTCACTCATTTTCGGATGGAAACCCTCTGGTCGGTCATTTTGGCCGTCAGACAGGGGGAGTTTTTGACATCCTTGGATCTGTCGGAGGCGTACCTTCACATTCCGATTCGCCAGGAACATCAGAAATTCCTCAGGTTTGCAGTGCCGTTGGGACATTTTCAGTTTCAGGCGCTCCCGTTTGGCCTGGCAACGGCGCCACGGACGTTCACCAAGGTCATGGTGGTGGTGGCGACGGCCTTGAGACAAGAAGGGGTGCTGGTGCACCCGTATCTGGACGATTGGTTAATCCGGGCGAAGTCCAGGGAAGAGAGTGTAGCAGCGACGTCCAAGGTGGTAGCGCTCTTGCAGAGTCTTGGCTGGGTGGTCAATGCAGCGAAGAGCAGGTTGCAGCCGTCTCAGGATCTGGAGTATTTGGGAGCTCGGTTCGATACCCGTGGGGGTCGCGTGTTCCTCCCTCAGAGTCGGATTCTGGGCCTCCGCCGCTTGGTACGTCGGTTTCTCAGGCAGGACCGTCCCACAGCTTGGGAGTATTTACAGGTGCTGGGGACTATGGCGGCGACGCTGGAAGTGGTGCCGTGGGCAAGAGCGCACATGCGGCCGTTACAGCGGGCGCTGTTGAGGAGATGGTCCCATCAGAAGGGGTCGCTATCGCAACGTTTGGTGTGTCCTCCGCAGACTCGCAGGGCTCTCGCTTGGTGGTTAAGTCCCGGGGGGCTAGAGGCGGGGATGCCGTTAGAGGCCCCGGTGTGGATTGCCCTAACGACGGATGCCAGTCTCTTCGGTTGGGGAGCACACTGTCAGGGCCGGCTGCTTCAGGGGCAGTGGTCCGACCTGGAGAAGCAGTGGTTGATCAACCGTCTGGAGGTCTTAGCTCTACGGGGGTTCGGAGCCGTCCTTCAGGGGAAGGCGGTGCGAGTGTTCTCCGACAATGCGACGGTGGTGGCGTACATCAACCGCCAAGGCGGCACCAGCAGCGTGGCGCTGGAGACCGAGGCTGAAGGTTTGTTCGAGTGGGCCGAGGCGAATCTCGTGGCTTTGTCGGCGGCACATGTCGCAGGGGTGGAAAATGTGGAGGCGGATTTTCTGAGCCGGGTAAGGGTGGATCCCGGAGAGTGGGTTCTCCATCCCGAGGTGTTTGCAATGTTGGTAGGGCGCTGGGGGACGCCGGTAATGGACCTTATGGCGACCTTTCAGTCTGCACAGGTAAGTCGCTTCTTCAGCAAGCGCAAAGAGCACATGGCGGAAGGTCTGGACGCACTTGTGCAAAAATGGCCGGAGGACCAGCTCCTGTATGTGTTTCCTCCGTGGGTGTTGATCGGCCGGGTGGTGCAGCGGATAGAACGGCACCGGGGTCCAGTGGTGCTAATAGCGCCGGACTGGCCGCGCCGGCCGTGGTATGCAGATCTCGTTCGTCTTCTGGCGGCCCGCCCCTGAAAGTTGCCCAGTCGACCGGACCTCCTCATGCAGGGTCCTCTGTGCATGCCTTGCCTGGATCGGTTCTCGCTTACGGCTTGGCTATTGAGCGGGCACGGTTGAGGGCGAGGGGGTATTCTGCGGCAGTAGTGTCCAGCTTGCTAAAGGCGCGGAAGCAGTCTACTTCTTTAGCATATGTTCGGGTGTGGCGCGTGTTTGAAGATTGGTGTGCGCAGCGGCACGTGGTTCCTTTGCGGGCGGTGGTGCCGCAGGTCTTGGCCTTTTTGCAGGACGGTTTTCAGAAGGGCTTGGCGGCGGCCTCGTTGAGGGTGCAGGTAGCGGCCCTGGCCTGTTATAGGGGTAAGGTTCAGGGTATTTCGTTGACGGTACATCCGGATATTAAGCGATTTTTGAGGGCGGTAGCTCTCCTTCGTCCGCCTCTCCGACGGGTGGTTCCGGCTTGGGATCTTCCCTTGGTTTTGGAGGCGTTGGCTCAAGCTCCGTTTGAGCCTCTGCAGGAGGCCACCTTAAAGGATCTTACATTGAAGGTAGTGTTTCTGGTGGCCGTGGCTTCGGCCAGGCGAGTGTCGGAACTGTAGGCTTTCTCCTGTCGGGAGCCTTTTCTTTCATTCTCCGCCTCTAACGTGGTGCTGCGGCCGGTTCTGTCCTTTTTGCCTAAGGTTGTTTCCCCTTTTCATCTGAATCAGGTGGTGTCGCTGCCGGTTTTTCGCGATCAAGCTAAGGATAGGCGGTCGGAGCGGCTTCATCGTTTGAACATCCGCCGGGCGTTGCGGAAGTATGTGGCTCGAACAGCAGACTTTCGGAAGTCGGATAGGCTGTTTGTGTTTTTTGCAGGCCCTAGGAAAGGGGAGGCGGCTTCAAAAGGGTCGATTGCGCGTTGGATAAAAGAGGCGATCGCATCAGCATACATTCTGCGAGGTAGGTCGGTGCCGGTCGGGCTCCGGGCTCATTCCGCTAGAGCGCAGGCAACTTCTTGGGCGGAGTGTGCTTTGGTGCCTCCAGCGGATATTTGTAGAGTGGCGACTTGGTCGTCCTTGCATACCTTTGTGAAACATTACCGCCTGGATGTGCAGGCGGCTGAGGATACCTGTTTTGGATCGGCGGTGCTTCAGGCTGGACTGCCAGGTCCCTCCCGTTGCTGATGTTTACTGCTCTGGTACATCCCCAGAGATTCCGGGACTAGCCTGGAGGGACGATCAGGAAGGTTAAATTAGACTTACCTGCTAATTGTAGTTCCTGGAGGAACTCCAGGCTAGTCCCGGACCCCACCCTGGCTCGTCCTGGAGTGGCCTGAAGCAGGAGCGGTTTTACAGGTAAGTTGCGCTTTCGTTTCCTTGCTTTCTGGGGGACGGCAGTGTGCTCTGGTGGTGAGCTGTATGACAGTGTCGGAGTCCACGCTCCATTCCTTGAAGGGTGTGGGCAGGAGATTTCAGGGCAAGCAGTTCATGTAGGTCTCTGAACGTGTTTGGTTCGCTAAGTTATGATAGTTTTTTGCATTATTATATTTCTTACTTACTTGTTGCTCCGGTGAGTCTGCTTTGTCATTAGGTAAACTGAGGTGAGGAGGCGGATCCAGCTCCTATATACTGGTGATGTCACAGACCTGAAGTTCCTCAGTCTCCAAAGCTGCTAGTAGAGGTTGACAACCCAGAGATTCCGGGACTAGCCTGGAGTTCCTCCAGGAACTACAATTAGCAGGTAAGTCTAATTTAACCTTGGTTAAGTTCAATTTTCCACATACTCCACCTTCAGCTGCTAACAAATAATCTAGAGCTAAACGATTCTGATAAATAGCTGTGCGCATTTGTGTACTTTGCTTAGCTAAAAGAGTTAATGCTTTACTAGTTTCATTAGTTATTATTTCAACAACAGCTTGTAAGCGTATAATATGATTTATCATATATACAGGAGTGCGGTATCCCCATGTCCCATCTTGTGTCCAAGTGGCGGGTCCGTAGTATGAAATGATTCTCTCAGGTGGCCACTCCTCATCATTCCATTTGTCCCATTGGCCTATTTTCAAGACCTCTCGTTTCTGTCGACTCCTGTACACAGGGAAACCCAGTTGTTCTCCATGGGAAGTGGGTAGAAGGAAGAAGGAAGGTCGTATAGTTCCCAATACGCATGCTCCTCCCCAATGGTGAGGAAGCTTAGCATATGCTCAAGTTCCACAAATCCAATATAGTCCAGGTGGAGCTTGCCAGGTACTATGAAACGCCAAGTTAGTCCAGATGCTGGCAAGATTAGGAAAGAGGACTAAAGGGTTGGAGGGCTCTGGAGTGTTGACCCCCGACCACTAGGACGTCTTTTTAGTAGTACTGTTGTAAAACTTCTGATTGAGACAGACCAGCTGTCCGACCAGCATAGTAAACTGTGGTCCTGTGCGAGCAAAACACAAGTTACCAACAATAGGGTGGGCCAGTACCACCTCACTAGTAGTACTATGTAAAGCAGTCTGATTATAAGGAATGGAATAGTTCACTTCTTGCGCCTCCCAGGGCCATTGGTCTCCCATCTTAGTTCCACCACAGAAGAAACAATCTGAGATGTGGAGACTAGATGCTACTGCCCCAGCAAGTTCATTGAACAAGTTTTGGGAGGTGTGAGGGATTTCAAATTCCGCCTTCATGGCCTCATAAAAGGAGTGATGTGTTTGATAAGGTGCAGATACATGAGTCTTAGTATTTTGCTGTATATTGTCATGCAGCAGGGGGTGATGAAAGCAAAAATGCAGGAGAAGAAGCTGTTTTTCATGAGGAAAAAGATGTGCACAAGATGAAATATCCACACAGAACAGCTAGAGGGAGCAGGCGTGCACTCACAGAGCCTGAGTGGACACACTTAGCTAATCGAGAGCACCTGACAGCCCGGAAAGCTCAAACACAGGAGAGCTTTATAAACGGAAGACTGGAGAGAGCAGAGCAGTGCTTGCAGGTGTGGAGCTGGAGGTAAAGCTGAAGGTTTACGAGAGAGAAGCACCACAAGCAAGGACCAAGCAGAAAGAAGCACTTGGGAAACTAGTGCTGGGCAAAGGAACAATCACCTTTGGAGGCAAAGCAGAGTGAAAGAAAGAAGCCTGCTTGTACCAGAGGAACCTGGGGCTAAACCGAAAGGTAGCGGAAGCTTTCAGAGAGGAGACTGGCACAGGGATTGTGTTCCTGAAGAACTGCGGGAAGGAGGAAATCCCAGTTCTATAGGCTGCTGGAAGCCAAGGTATGCTGACTCTGTTTCTATGAAGAAAACCTTATCTTATAAAAAGCCTTTTGAAAGTAATGCTAAACCTATGAGAAAGGAAAGCAAAGCTACCTCTCATAAGCCAAGTAGCCAACGCCCGAGGGTAGGCCATACTCATTGGCAAACACTAGAGGAACTCTTTAAACATCCAGAGAACAGGACTAGGGCCTGGCCAGAAATTATAGCCAGTGAAACCACTGATACAGACAGAGATAATTCTGAGCCGATGCAAGTGGAACTTGTAGAGCCAAGCCTTTTATCTCAGGAAGAGATGGACTGTTCTTTGTGTATTTCAGGCAGTGCAGAGTCATTGTTAAACCTGTGAATGATATATGTTATCTTCAGAATGTTATTCATTTGCTAAATGGAAGAAGAGTGCTGAAACATTTGCTTTACTCTGGAAAGCTTAACTAAGCATTGTTACAACTGTGAAGCATAACAGTTTTTCCGTTAACCTGAGTTGATTTCATTCCTGAAGTTAAGGGCTTTTTCTTTAGGTTGTAACCCAGCTGAATCTTATGCGTAAAGGGAAATAAATGCCTTGTTAACCCTCTACTCTGCATTCACAATTTTTCTTAGTTAGGAGCTGAACTGCTAAGACCAGGTTACACCTGGCTCTTAAAAGACCCTCCTCTCATAATAAAATAATTTTTGTGTCCCACCTACCCTTATGACCCCTGGCCACCAGGGCGGTGCACGACAATATATATAAAAGTTCCAGGATCTATGCCTCCTCCTGCTATACGTAACCCAAATTTGAACCCTTTCTTCCACTGGCTAGGGTTAAGTATGAGGAGCTGTAGAGGATTACAGGCACCTTTTTTGCACTTCCGAGGCTCAGGTAGTGATAATCTTTCCAAGCTGGCTATGCGTTTATCTCCATCTCGTCCAGTAGGCCCACCAGACCAAGTGGCATAGTACACGCATTCCCACTTTGGACAGAAGTAGGCATCTTTGGATGATTTGCTGTAGACGGTTGGGGAATGCTTTCCAGTACACCGTCCCCATCCGTATGCTCCTTCAGGACACATATATTTATCATCATAGTAGTAGGCTTGTTCCCAAGACCCACACTTGTAGTAAACATTTCTGTTTATCACATCGCAGGCATCAAAATTCAGGATAACTGGTCTCGTAGGATCAGGGAGTTGACGTGAGGCATTTATGAGGGCTCCCTCCTCATCATTCCATAGTATCTCCAGTACATAATAAGAGGGGTTCTGCCAGGGGTTGAAGCAAGTTTTACTCTTCCCTTTCGTACAGATATTCAATTCTGTACCATTATACACACATCGACTAACTATACCAGTGCAAGTATAGTAGGAATGATAAAGTAAAGTCTGAGTGACCTTTATCCCAGTTCGGGTGGTAGTTATACAAGCTGCACAAGGGGGTAAGGCAAAAGTCCTTTCTAGGGACCCCAGGGCTACCGCCCCCATGAAACAGTAGTAGAGAAACATCATGACTACAGTCTTTGGAGATGAACTGAAATATTGGGTACGATGAACTTGTAGAGTCTTTCTCTTCTTCTTCTTCTTTACTTCCGCTGTATGTAGACCTATCAACTGCCACCCTTGTGTGACAGGGGTAGGATTGTAGATTCTGAAGACTCTTACAACGCCGGTTGTCTCCGCAATGTAAGCCGCAATGGAGTTTCAGGGTCATTTACTGAAGTCCATTGACCAAGTTCAGGAGCGGCTGCCGGCTTTACTCGACTGTGATGATGGATCCAGGGTTCAAGCTCTGCAACTTTAACTGCAGTTGGGATTGATAGGATGACAACATAAGGTCCCTTCCAATGCGGTGCCAACGGGGTCTTTCTCCACTCTTTGATCCACACTGACACTCCTGGCTTGAAGGGATGTAGAGGTTCTGTCAGATTGATGGGCAATCGATCTTGTACCCAGGTGTGAAGACTCTGCAAAACAGAACCTAAAGCCAATAGTTCTTGTCTGGTTATTTCAGATCCAATTTGTTTCATATCTCCTTTTATTCCCTGTACAATGGGTGGGGGTCGCCCATACAAAATCTCAAAAGGGGAAACTCCTAAAGACTTGGTTGGAGCAGAACATATCCTAAGAAGGGTTATAGGGAGAACCTGGAGCCACTTCAGGTGAGCTTCTTGACAAAGTTTGGACAACTGAGATTTCAGGGTCCTATTCATACATTCTACCTTCCCTGAACTCTGGGGTCTATAGGCAGTGTGCAACTTCCATTGTATCTGTAGAGCTCGGGCTAACTGTTGGGTCACTTGGGACACAAATGAGGGTCCATTATCTGAACCTATAGTCAATGGTATTCCAAATCGAGGAATAATCTCGTGGAGCAGTATTCTAGTGACTTCTCGAGCTTTCTCAGTTCGGGTGGGAAAAGCTTCTACCCACCCAGAAAATGTACAGACTAGAATTAACAGGTAATGATATCCATTTGCTCGTGGCATCTCAGTAAAATCCTCCTGAATATCACTCATAGGGGTCATTCCCACTGACTGAACTCTTGGGGGTGGAGTGGGACCCTGCTTAGCATTATTCTTAGCACATGTCAAACATTGATGAGCTACTGAGGTGGACAGGGGTCCTAATAGTGAGATACAAAAATGGGGTCTTAGGGCTCTTTCCATGGCAGTTTTCCCATAATGTGTGGCTTGATGAAAGGCATGAACAAAGGCCGGTCCTAATGCTTCAGGAATTACTGTGGGACCTGGAGGTGAGCTACCCTCTGGAGGTGGCAGCACTATCCAACTTTTTTCTGTTAGGACACCCCCCTCCTTCTCACAGAAGTAATCTAACTCTCTGGTAGTGTATCGGGGGGCCCATGAGCTGAGGGGCACAGGGAATAAGGCTGCCTGCACCGAAGTATCTTGGGTCACAACTCGCCCAGTCATGGCTGCTTTTCGGGCGGTGGCATCAGTAAACCTATTCCCTCGGGCAACTTCTCCTACTCCTGCTTGATGACCTCGACAGTGTATGACTGCCACTTGCTTAGGGGCCCACACAGCGTCCAATAATATCAATATCTCGGGCCCATACCTAATGGACTTGCCTCCTGAGGTGATCAACCCTCGTTCTTTATACAGGGCTCCGTGTGCATGCAAAGTTGTGAAGGCATTCTTGGAGTCCGTGTACACATTTAAACGGAGTCCTTCTCCTAATGTCAGTGCTCTAATGAGAGCTATCAGTTCAGCCTTCTGTGCTGAAGTCCCTGGGGGCCAGAGCTGAGGACTCAACTACCAGATCAAGGGTCACCACTGCATACCCGGCACAACGATGTCCATTGATGACGAGACTGCTTCCATCCACAAAGAAAGTCCGTTCAGGGTCCTCCAAAGGGACATCAGTCAAATCCGGACGACTTGAGAACACAGTTTCCATAATTTCTAAACAGTCATGATCAGGGGGGCCAGGACCAACTGGGAACAACGTAGCAGGATTTAGAGCTTGACTGACCTTCAATTGTATCTGGGGGTTTTCACAGCATACTCTGATACTTTAACATTCGTGAATTTGTGAGCCAGAAACTCCCTTTGTGTTCCATGAGGGTCAGAACAGAATGTGGCACAGTAACTTGAAGATTCTGTCCCAGAGTGAGCTTGTCTGCTTCGCTCACTAGAAGGGCTGTAGCTGCAACAGCTCTCAAACAAGGGGGCCAACCTCTTGCTACCACATCCAACTGTTTTGACAAATAAGCCACTGGCCGTTGCCAAGATCCAAGAGATTGAGTCAATACCCCTAGAGCATTTCCTTGTGACTCATGGACATAGAGACGGAAAGGTTTCTGGACATCTGGTAGACCCAGAGCTGGTGATGACATCAGAGCGGTTTTTAGAGATCGAAAGGCTGCATCCTGTTCAGGTCCCCACTCCAATGGAGACTTTTCCATTCCTTTGGTAGCTTGATACAATGGTTTTGCTAGCAGAGCGAAATTGGGGATCCATATGCGACCGTACCCTGCGGCCCCCAGGAAGGCTCTTACTTGCCTCCTGGTGGTGGGGGTGGGAATACTGCATACAGCTTCTTTGTGTTCCGGCCCCAAGCCTCGAATTCCGCTAGACAACTGGAATCCTAGATATTTAACTTCAGTTTGACATAATTGTGCCTTTGCTCTTGAGACTTTGTATCCAGCCTCATTTAGAAGGTGCAAGAGTTCACTGGTGGCTTGTAGACATTCACTTTCTGAATTGGTGGCTATGAGCAGGTCATCCACATACTGAAGAAGAACCCTTAGTCCTGGGTTCACAGAGTAGCTTGAGAGATCCTGATTCAAAGCAGCACTGAAGAGAGTGGGTGAATTCTTAAATCCTTGAGGTAATCGAGTCCAGGTAAGTTGGCTCCGCCTTCCTGTTGTGGGGTCTTGCCATTCAAAAGCGAACAAAAGTTGGCTGGTGGGGGCTAGGCGTATGCAGAAGAAGGCATCTTTCAGGTCCAGGACGGTGAAATGAGTAGCCTCAGCGGGGATCAGTCCCAAGAGAGTATAAGGATTTGGTACCACTGGGTGTATGGTTTCAAATGCATCATTTACCCGCCTCAAATCTTGTACTGGGCGGTAATCCCCTGTCCCAGGTTTCTTAACTGGGAGAAGGGGGGTGTTCCAAGGTGACTGGCACTCCTTGAGAAGTCCATACTTCAGTAGTTTCATCGGATGGCAGTGGATACCTTCAATAGCTGGTCGAGGAAGAGGATACTGCTTCACATGCATTGGCTTGAGGGCAACAATGACAGGGGCTATGTTCTTCGCTAGGCCAGGTGGATTATCTTCTGCCCATACTTCAGGCGGGGCTAAAAGGTTAGGAGGTATACAGGAACTGGCTGGCTTGGTTGGAGATACGCTGTAAAACCGCCACTCTTCTTCTCGGGGAACAGTCAGCACCATCAATCCAGCAGGCTTTGGGTTCACAGTCATTTGCATTTCTCCCCCTTCAGCAAAGGATAATTGCGCCTGAATCTTAGCAAGCATATCTCGGCCCAAGAGTGGAATAGGGCACTCAGGCATATACAGGAACTGGTGTGTTATTTTCTGTCCCCCTAATTCACACATGCGGTTCTGCAGGAAAGGCTTGGTGGCCCTAGCCCCAGTGGCCCCAATAATGGTGACAGATCGAGAGGAAAGAGGAGCCACTGGCTTTGCCACCACTGAATGTTCGGCTCCTGTATCCACCATAAAGTCCATATATTGGTTCCCTACTTTCAAACTGACCATAGGCTCCTGGGGACCCAGGGTGAACTTGGAGCCCGGTCTGGCCTAGTCTTCATCCATTTCATCCATGTCATAGCCTGTTGCAACTGCCACTCCCTCAATAGCTTCTTCCCTCTCTCGCTGGAACTGTGCTCGAGTCATTCCTCCACGACTCTGAAATCGGCCTCCTGTTCTCCAGGGACTCCCTCCTCTCCTCCTGGGGGTGGAGTCAAGATGCGGGCATTCACTTCTCCAATGTCCTTCTTCTCTGCAATGGGCACACTGATTCGCACCCAGCGGGGTCCAATTATTCTCACGACCTCTTCCATGTCCTCTACTCCTTCGATTAGGAAAACCTCCTTCACGTCATTCGACTAAAGCGGCAGCAAGAAGATCTGCTTTCTTCATCTTTCGTTCACTTTCTCTGTTACGTTCATTTTCACGATTCACAAACACTTTCTGAGCAACTTCCATTAACTGGGCTGTATTCATGCCTGCAAATCCATCCAGTTTCTGTAACTTTCGTTTTATATCTCTCTGGGACTGACTGACAAAGGCTGCGTTTACCATACGCAAATTTTCCTGAGCGGCTGGATCGTATGGTGTATACAATCTATAGGCTTCAGACAACCGCTCATAAAAGGCCGCTGGGCTCTCATCCGGACCCTGGATAACTTCTGATACCTTCCCGATATTCATGGCCCTCTGGCCTCCCTTCCTCAGGCCCTGCAGCAAGGCCTGGCGAAATCGAGTTAGGGCCGCCGCCCCCCTTTCGTCATTTGGATCCCATCTAGGATCTTCATTTGGGAAAGCTGAGGCAGCTGCTTGTGGGAGATTCATTTCCCCCGCCTCTACGAGATTCTCTTCTAACCAGCGGATGGCTGCTTGCACAATCCACGCTCGCTCCTCAGTAGTAAAGAGAGTGGACAGGAGCTGGCGACAATCAGTCCAGGTAGGCTGATGAGTTTGCATTATACTAGACATTAACTCTGTCAATTCTTGGGGGTTTTCAGTATAGGATGCATAATGCATTTTCCAATTTAATAAATCAGTAGTGGAAAAAGGTACGTAGATTAGACTGGTTGGTCCTGGCGCCATCTGGCCCTGTTCGTTTAGGATAGGTAAACCAGGTACTTGACGCAATGGTATTAGGCGCCCTGCTTTCTTCTTCTTCTTTGGAGTTACACTTCTTAAATCATACGGTTCCCGGGTATAGGCTTCCTTGGCAGGTGACCCTGAACTGGCAGGAGAGCCTCCGCTCCCAGTATCATCGGAGGACCCTGGTCCCCCTGATGTACTTGGGCCAGACTCGGGGCTATCACTCGGAGAAGTGGGCTTCTTTTGCTGCTGCAGCGGTAATTGCTGGCGTACCTCATCAGGTTCAGCTTCAGGTGGTGGAGCTGGTGGAACTAACCTATATGGGTACTGGGGTAAACGGGCCAGGATTTCTGGGGACTCTGAGGCGGAATGCACAGGCGACTTCCCCTCCTCAAACGTCCGGGTCCCCCTGGTGGTTGCTACTAGTATTCTACACTGTTCCTCATAGCAGCGCTTCATCCAAAAGGGCTGCCTTTCACAAACACCCAGCCAGGAATCTATGTAGGGGAACTGATCAGGATGCGCTTTTTGTACAAGCTGATGAACACGGGAGACCATTTCTACATCAAAGGTGCCCCACAGGACCATGAAGTAGCTAGCACAGGCCACTCCCTATCACATAGCATTCTTAATCGAGACAGAGACATTCTTATTCCGTAGTCTCCTGAAAATCCCTTACGGAAATTCTTGATCATACATTCCAACGGAGTTTGCGTGGACTCCGCCCCTCCCATAATCGTAATGACGTACACGACAACAGACAGTAAGGGTAGGTAGTATGGCTGTAGGTAAGGGGTCCATACAGCCCACAAAACAAGGGGGGGACAAACACCACACGCTTCCCCCTTTTCGCGACCTGGGCGCGGTCGCCCGGCCAGGAACTGCGCTACTCAGGAGTCCACTCTCGCTTAGTCTGTATTTCAAGACCTCTCAATCACACAGACAATCATGCCAGCAACAAGAAATTATTTTTCAAATGCTCAAGGTTTTACTGACTAACTCAACCCAAAGGGTCGGTGGCTTCGGCTCCGCTAACCCTTATGCGGAGCGTACTAGGACCGCCCTTATGAGAGGTGATCAAGCTCTCTCGTCTTTGCGCACTTATGCAAGACGTTCTCAGTTAGTCTATACCAAATTTGTCTCACATACTCATGCGAGACTTTCCCCAGGCTTCACTGACTATTGAACAAGAAAATGTCTACTCACCGGATCCGGTTCCCGATACCAAACCAGTTCATGGGTTGGATCCTGGACTCCCCTCGGGTTCGGAGGTGTTGGCCAGCTGGACCCAGTGGTCCACCGAGGCAAGGCGGAACCCTCCCCGATACAAGAGGACCGGTGGCGCCTGAGGTTTCCCCTGCGGTTGGACAGACACGGTTCCAACCGGGCCAAACCTGGAGGCGAATTACGTGGAATATTCGCTTGAATACCATTCACTATCCACACATTCCCAGCCAATGCACCAAGAATATGAAGCAGCGAAGTGCAAACAATGAATAAATCCAGGAGTCAATTGCAGGGTCCAAGCCAATTTATTGTGCACAAGGCCCAGACAGTCAAGCTTCAAAAAGGACTGAGCAAAGTTCTTACAGAAACATATTCATTTTATACATTTCTTTTCAGTTTGATACATGCAGACTTTCTATTGGTCCCAACGCCCCCTGCATTTGTCCAATCAGAGACCCTTTCTGGGCCTAGCACCCTGTTCCCTCCTCTAGGATTGTTCTAACAATGGCACAGTTTCTAGGTATTGATACAATTCTACTGTGAGGTCGTTTCTAGCTCTAGGAATGCAAGTATTGAAACATTTCTATCCTCAGAACACAAGAGAATAATGAAAGTTTTATGAATTCATGAGAAACTTCTTATTAAGCAGTTAAAGCAGCTTTTTCAGATTTTCACAGATTTTTGGTTCTTACTAAGATGGGAGTTGGAATCAGGGCCTAACTTACAGGCCTTTCATATTTGCAGGCTATCATAGGCCATAGCCTACCACATTAAAATAGTTGTAAGGCCAGCTAGCCCAGCCACTAGTAAGACGAGGCATCTCCTTAGGGTGCCCGCTTTGGTGGGCGATAGTGGCAGGCCAGGCAGATTGGTGTGGTGAGCCATCTGCCTGCTCTGCTTGCTGATGGATCTGATTCATCGTTACTTAAAAGCAGCACTACATAGCAGAGGGCTTTTGAACACCTGTGCCAGCACGCTTATGTCCTGCCATGTCCACTTCCTTCAGTGTTTGTTGTTGGAAGGAGAGGGGCATGCAAACCTTAAGCGTGTGCGCACAGGTATTCAAAAGCCTGTCACCACTCTGCTGCTTTAGGTAGTGATGAATCTGCTCTGGCAGCAAGTACAGTGGGCAGGTGCATCAGGAACAGGAGAGGTGGCAGATAAGGAGGGAAATGCTAGAGACCTCATGAGGGGGAGAAAAGTGGAGGCGCTGGACACCTTGGGGGAGGGGGATATGCTGGACAGCTGTGGAAGCAGAGGTAGATGCTGGACATCCTGGTGGTGGAGAAGGGAAGGAGAGAGAGAGACTTTGGCAGGGCTGTCCTAACCATTAAGCAAACTAGGCAGTCACCAAGGATAACAGCTTCTGAAGGTCAGCAAAGGACAACTGCAGTCAAAGCAAAATAATAGATTATAACAGCCCCAGAATATAGATTATATATATATATAGATTATAACAGCCCCATTATAACAGCAGCAGAATGGGATAGTGTTGACGGCGGAGGATCACATTTCTGTGACAACGGCAACAACACCAAACTTAAACTGCGCGGAAGGAAGGCCCGACAATCTACTTCTGTATCTTGCCATGAAAACCCAATGGATAGTTACAACAAAACAAATTGTGCTATGGTGCTGGAAGATGAGACTCCCAGGTCGGAAGGCACTCAACTAGCTACTGGGGAAGAGCTGAAGACTTTTCAGAGTAAAGCCAGCATTTATGATGTGGTTGGATCAAAGCCTTCGGGAAATCTGACTGCTGATGTAGCTGCGCATGAAATGAGAGTCAGAAGCTGTAAAGATGTCTTACACATTGGAACATGGAACGTACGAAGCATGAACCAAGGGAAGTTGGAAGTGGTCAAGAATGAAATGGAACGTGTACAACTTAATCTGTTGGGTGTCAGCGAACTGAAATGGACTGGCATCGGGCACTTTGCATCAGATGATCACATGGTCTACTATGCTGGAAATGAAAGACAAAGAAGAAATGGTGTTGCATTTATAATAAAGAAGAAACTTGCAAGAACTGTAATGAAATACAATGCAGTCAGCGAACGCTTAATCTCTATTCGTCTACGAGGATTGCCTATCAACACAACTATAATTCAAGTATATGCCCCAACAACAGCTGCAGAAGAGAATGAAATTGAAGAGTTCTATGAACAAGTACAAGCTGAAATTGACAGAACATGCAAACAGGATATCCTGATAGTCATGGGTGACTGGAACGCAAAAGTTGGCAACAAAGAAGAAGGCAAAGTAGTTGGAAAATATGGACTTGGCAACAGAAATGAAGCTGGAGAAAGATTGATAGAATTCTGCAAGACCAATGATCTATTCATCTCAAACACCTTCTTTCAGCAACACAAGCGACGACTGTACACATGGACTTCACCCAATGGATTGTATAAAAATCAAATTGACTACATCTGTGGAAGTCAACGATGGAAAAGCTCTGTAACAACAAAGACAAAACCTGGAGCTGACTGTGGTACAGATCATCAACTACTAGTATGCAAACTCAAGCTAAAGTTGAAAAAGAGCAAACCACTCATGAATGCACCAAAATATGACCTTGAGAATATACCACTGGAATTTAAAGACTGCCTGCAAAATCGATTTGCTGCCTTAGATACAAATGACAGAGCTCCGGAAGAGTTATGGAATGACATCAAGAAGGTTGTGCTGGAAGAAAGCGAGAAGTCTCTACAAAAGGTGAAAAAGCAAAAACGGCCAAAATGGATGACGGAAGAAACTCTGAAAATTGCCCAGAAACGCAGAGAAGCTAAAGCCAAAGGAGAAAGAAAGACAATCGCAGAACTCAACAGAGATTTCCAACGTGCAGCAAGACAGGACAAGGAAAAGTACTACAATGACACTTGCAAGGAAATAGAAGCAGAAACTATTAGAGGAAGAACAAGATCGGCTTTCCTAAAGCTGCGAGAGTTAAAGAAAAAGTTCCAGCCTCGAATTGGAATGTTACAAGATGCTCAAGGTTCTATGTTGAATGATGCTGAGAAGATCAAGAAAAGGTGGAAGGAATATACAGAGTTTTTATATGATAAATATCAAGTGGACCAACAGCCGTTTCAACCTATACCTTATGATCAGGAACCATTGGTGATGAAAGAAGAAGTTGAAGCAGCATTGAAAGCCTTATCAAAGAACAAAGCACCAGGCATTGATAGCATTCCCATAGAAGTATTGCAGCAATCTGATGCAGCTGTTACCGTACTTACAAGGCTCTGCCAAGAAATATGGAAGACAACATCATGGCCAACTGACTGGAAAAGATCTGTGTTTATACCAATACTAAAGAAAGGTGATCCAACTGACTGTGGAAATTATCGCACAATCGCTCTGATCCCACATGCCAGCAAGATTCTACTGAAGATTATTCAAAAGAGACTACAGCCATACCTAGAACAAGAACTACCTGAAGTGCAAGCAGGGTTCAGGAAAGGGCGAGGAACGAGAGACATCATTGCGGATGTGAGATGGATCCTTGAAAAGACTAAAGAATACCAAAAGGATATCTATTTGTGCTTTATCGACTATAGCAAGGCTTTTGACTGTGTAAACCATGAGAAACTCTGGGCCACATTAAGAAGCATGGGTATACCAGAACACCTGATCGTTCTCTTGCGTAATCTGTACATTGATCAAGAAGCAACAGTTCGAACGGAACAAGGAGAAACAGAATGGTTTAAAATAAGCAAAGGTGTAAGACAAGGCTGCATACTTTCCCCCTACCTGTTTAATTTATATGCAGAACAAATCATCAGAGAAGCAGGACTGTATGAAGACAACAGAGGTGTGAAGATTGGTGGAAGACTCATCAACAACCTTCGCTATGCTGATGATACCACATTACTGGCTGAAAGTGAAGATGATCTGAAACATTTGCTTCTCACAATCAAAGAACATAGTCTCAAAATGGGCCTGCACCTTAATGTAAAGAAGACAAAGATCATGACAACTGGCATAATCAACAGGTTCATCGTTGAAGGAGAAGAAATTGAAATCGTGAACAACTTTAACCTACTTGGATCAACTATCAATAAAGAAGCAACAAGCAGTCAAGAAATCAGACGACGCATTGCTCTTGGCAGAATGGCTATGAAAGACCTAGATAAGATTCTCAAGAGCAGAGATGTCTCTCTCCATACAAAGATTCGACTTGTTCAAGCCATGGTATTTTCAATAACATCATATGGATGTGAAAGCTGGACAGTGAAAAAGACAGACAGGAAGAAAATTGATGCCTTTGAATTATGGTGCTGGCGGCGAATACTGTGTATACCATGGACTGCCCGAAGAACAAACCAGTCGGTACTAGAAGAGATCAAACCTAAGCTTTCTTTAGAAGCTCAGATGACAAGACTTCGACTTTCATACTTCGGACACATCATGCGAAGAGAGAGATCATTAGAGAAAGACATCATGCTTGGCAAGATAGAAGGTCAACGCAAAAGAGGAAGGCCAGCAATGAGATGGATTGCTACAATAACAGCAGCTACGGGTACCAGTCTGTCAACAATGAGCCGCCTGACTGAAGACCGAACACAATTTAGGATAGCTATCCAGAGGGTCGCCATGAGTCGACTCCGACTCGACGGCACTTAACAACAACAACAACAGCCCCACAAACTCAGTACCATTAACCATTCTCTTACTTGCAGGCAGAATGGGCACACAGATACATATATTGCAGAAGGGCTGTCGGGTAAGATTTGCCTCTTTGTGGATGATACCAAAATGTGCAATAGAGTAGGCACTCAGGAAGGTGTTGATAACATGAGGAGAAATATAGCTAAGCTTGAAAAATGGTCAAGAATTTTGGCAGCTGAGGTTTAATGTTAAAAAATGCAAGGTCATGCATTTGGGCTGCAGCAATCCAAGGGAGCGATACAATATAAGAGGTGAAGTACTTCAGTCCATTAAAGAAGAGTGGGACCTAGTCATGATTGTGTGTGATGTTCCAATTCATCCTGCTAGACCAGTCCAGACAAGTGGGTTGAATCCCCCTTCCAGCAGATGTTGTAGACAGGAAAGCTACCAGAATCTGGCTGAGGCCTGGTAGATATAAAGCCCTACCTCTAGGGATCACCTTCAGTATTTTCCTTCCCCCCCCCCCCAACTCCAGCAGATGATGGTTGTCTGTGTCTTTCTCTCTGAGACTCCATTCTGTGAAGTTTGCCTGAATGCCTCCGGGGTACACATGAGGTGTTCCTGAGAGTTCCCAGCACTTACTAGTCAGCAGCTGAGGAGCGCACATTAATTGGAGGGTTGAGCTCCTGATCAGGAGGACCAGAGCAGCTTCCCAGCATGAGTACCAGCTTTCGAGCCATGCGGCCTACCTCTGATTGCTAGGGGGAGCCTTCACTTGCTCAGGCAATTTGAATATATAATTTTAAGTGGTAAGCTAAAGTTCTAAAGAGTAGAACAATTTTATACGGCTCTGCCTTAGCACCCTTGGGTTTGTCTGCCGCAGTGGGTTACCGGTGTGAGTAAGCCCTCCCCTCTCGCGATCTCCGCTTCCCACTCTACTACTGAAGCATCTCCTTGGTCACTACCTCGCCCTCGGTTGGGGGTTGCACCTGCGGCCCGTCTTTTGCTAGCCGGTGAGTGCGCTCCGTACTGGGCAGGCCCGTGCGTGGCCTTTGGAGAAGGCGGTTTCTTTTCAGCGGGAATTTGTGCAGCGCCCATTTTTGTGGCTAGATAGTGGGAAGCAGGCCCTTTCTCATCTGATTGCCGCGGCGGACATACTCCTTTGGGAAATCTTCCCAGAGCGCAGCAGTAGAACAGAACGCCCAGCGAGTTGCACGTTTAGCCGGTTTGGTTACTGCTCGGGAACAAAGTTTGCCATGCCCTCCTCTCAGCAGTGTATAGTCTGTATTCGCAAGCACCAGGACCTAGCTGACCAAGTTTGCTCCTCCTGTGCGGCGCACCCAGGGAAATCCTCTCAAGCCAGCATTTCAGCTCTGGGGGAAGTTCCCGGCCCCTCGGTCTTGTCTTCGGGGGATTCCAGAGACCTTCCTTCAGGCGAGGAGACTCTTTCTCCTCCTCTACTGCTGCCGCAGGGTCTCTTTCCCAGCTTATAGGGGCCACTCCCCAGCTTTCGGGACCTCTTCCACAGCCCACAGATCTAGCTTCAATGCCATTTTCTGCAGGAATGGATTCCCAGAACTTCCTGTCTCTCTTCAGAAAGGCATGGGACCTGTGGCACGCAGCTCCTGCTTCTTCCAGCAATCAGCCCTTCGCCTCCCAAAGGACCTTGCAGGATTCTACCCCAGGGACCTGTAAGCACTCCCGGGAAACCTCTGCTCCTATGGGGGGATGTCTACCAAAGGAAATGACGTGGAGCCTGGAAGCCGGCGTAAATGCGTCTCCAGAGGAGGAGGCTCTCAGAAGGGGAGAGTCTGGACATTTCTGACCGTGAAGATGGGGAGTAGTCACCCTCAGAGGCCTCTGGGGACTAACAAGATGGCTTGCAGACGATCCGTCTCTTCCGAAAGGAAGAGCTCTCAGCCTTGATTGTCCAAATCATCGGGGCATTGCGCCTCTCGGCCCTGCCTACCCAGGATACTGCGCAGGCTACCCCCAGGTGGACCCTATTCTGCAGGGTATTTGGAAGCCCTCGAAGGCTTTTCCTTTTCCTCAAGAGTTTCAACAGATGGTGTCACAGGAATGGGACTCCCCTGATGCGCCCTGGCGGTCCGCTAGGCATCTGGGTCAGCATTATCTTTGGTCCCCATGTGACCTAGACAAATGGCTCGTATATCCAAAGGTTGTTGCACTGGTAATTGGAGTCACCAAGCATACCACCATTCCGGTAGAGGGGGGAGCAGCCCTTCAACATCAGCAGGATAAGAAAGTTGAAGGTTCCTTAAGACAGCTTTTTCGGCCTCAGTTCTAGGGCTACAGGCCTCTGTATATGGAGGTTTGGCAGCCCGTGCCCTCCTATGCTGGATCCAGCGCCTGTCTGAAGAGCTCTCGTCCGAAGATTCTGCGCTGGCTCGGTTGGAATCAGTCGCAGCCTTTTTAGCTGATGCCTGTTACGATCTGTTGCATCTCTCGACTCGTTCAGTGGCCGCTGTGACAGTAGCCCACCATTGGCTCTGGCTCCGGCAGTGATCGGCAGATGCAGCCTCTAAGGCACGCCTAGCCAAACTTCCCTTTAGGGGGAAGCTCCTTTTTGGTGAGGACCTGGACAAGTTAGTCAAAGACCTCAGGGAGGTCAAGCCACAGCGGCTGCCGGAGGATAGGCCCGGTCATCCTCTCGCCGTTCCACCCAGCATCCATATACATTTGCCCCCCTCCCCCGGTCCAGGTTCTGTGATTCCCAGCGTTATCGTTTGGGCAGACCGTTTACAGCTGCATCTTCAGGCCGCACCAGCCAAAGGTCTCAGTCCTTTTGGGGTGTCCGAAAGGGAAAAGACAATTATTCTGCTCAGGGGACGTTCTCTGGATCGGCCCGTTCCCCCCGCTGACGGGACGGGTGACCCTCCTGGGGACTTTCTGCCGGTTGGCGGTTGCCTGGCACAATATTCTCGAGAGTGGGTCCTCATAACCTCCGACTGCTGGGTTCTTGACATCGTTCGTCATGGGTATGTTCTCGATTGCGCGCTATTCGGGAAGCCTTTCTTGTGTCGCCCTGCGGGGTGCCTCCGAAAAGAGCCGCCATACGGTCCACCATACAGCGTTTCCTTAAGGGCCATCCAGCAGGTACCCCCAACAGAGAGGGGCTGCGAGCGCTACTCCATCTATTTTGTAGTGCCCAAATAGGGCGGATCCTTTCGGCCAATTTTGCTTCTCAAGGAGGTCAACCAGTCTCTTCTGGTCCCATGCTTTCGGATGGAGACCGTACGATCAGTCATTCAAGCGGTGCGGAAGGGGGGAGTTCCTAGCCTCTCTGGATTTGGCGGAGGCATATTTCCACATTCCCATCTGCGAAGATCAGTGGTACATTTTGCGCTTCTCGGTTCTGGGGCAGCACGTTCAGTTTTGCGCTCTCCCATACATAAGAACATAAGATATGCCATACTGGGTCAGACCAAGGTCTATCAAGCCCAGTATCCTGTTTCCAACAGCGGCCAATCTAGGTCATTCGGCTTGGCCTCGGCCCCATGGACCTTCTCGAAAGTCATGGTAGTTGCCGCTGCAGGTCTGAGGCAGCAGGGCATTCGGGTGCACCCGTATTTGGACGATTGGCTCATTCGCGCAAACTCCTTCTCCGAAGTCTGCCAGATGGTCTCACGGGTGGTGACTTTCCTGGAGCGGCTCTGCTGGGTGGTCAATCATGCCAAGAGCTGTCTCTGACCGTCACAGTCTCTCGAGTTCCTGGGAGCCCGCTTCGATACTCGTCAGGGCAAGGTTTTCCTGATGCGAGAGAGATTTCAGAAGCTCGCTTCGCAGATCCAGCTGTTTCTCCAGCAGAACAGCCCCTGAGTATGGGATTATCTGTAGCTTCTGGGGTCCATGGCCTCCGCTATCGAAGTTGTCCCGTGGGCTCGAGCACACATGCAAGACCTTCAGTAGGCATTTCTTTCCCACTGGTCCCCTGTTTGGGAGACCTAGGACTGGAGGCTCTGGCTGCCTCGGTCGACGCATATCAGTCTGAGCTGGTGGCTCTTGCCAAAACATCTCTGTGGTGTTCCTTTGGATACCCCTTGTTGGATTGTGGTCACCACCGATGCCAGCCTCTCAGGCTGGGGGGCTCATTGCCTGAACCAGGCGACTCAGGGGTCATGGTAGCCCCAGGAAGCAAGTACATCCAATAACCGTCTGGAAGCCAGGTCAGTGCGCCTGGCTCTTCTTCACTTTCGCCCTCTCCAGGCTCAGACGGTCAGAATTTTGTCCAACAATGCGACAACAGTATCTTATCTGAACCAGCAGGGCGGAACGAAGTGCCCGGAAGATGGCCCTCCTTTTTCCCTGGGCCTTTCACAGAATCATTTGTGCCTGGGGGGCGCCCAGACTTCGATCTAATGGTGACAGTGGCGAATGCAAAGGCGGCTGCTTTCTTCATCAGGAGGAGGGAATGGAGTTCGCAAGGACTGGATGTGCTGGTCCAGCCATGGCCCTCAGTCCATCTACTCTACCTCTTTCCTCCCTGGCCCCTGATCGTCATGGCTCTTTGACACATTGCGTCGCACCCCGGCAGGGTAATCCTAGCGGGCCCCGATTGGCCGCAGAGACCGTGGTATGCCGACCTCGTTCATCTGACCCAGGCGCCCCCACTGCCACTGGTGTCATGTCCGGGTCTCCTGCGCCAGGGACCAATCATAATGGACGCTTCAACTTCCTACTCGCTTACGGCTTGGCTCTTGAAAGGCACCGGAGGGGCTACTCGGGTAGTATAGTGGCCACCCTCTTACAGGCCAGGCATCCAGCAACCTCCTTGCCATTTGCAAGAGTCTGGCGCGTTTTTGGTGCGCCCGGCAGCAGCGTTCACCGTGGAAGGTACACATTCCTCAGATCTTAGCCTTCCTTCAGGATGGTCTAGATAAGGGCCTGGCCCTTAATTCCCTCCGGGTCCAGGTGTCCGCACTGACTTGTTTTTGGGGTCCGGTGGTGGGGCATTCCATTGCTTCCCATAGAGATGTCAGTAGGTTTCTCAAAGGGGTGAAAGTTCTCCACCCTCCGGTCTGCCCAGGGATCCCTACTTGGGGCCTCTCTCTAGTCCTTTGAGCCCATTCGATGAATCACTCTCCGGGACTTGACTGTCAAGATTGCGTTCTTGGTGGCTATTACCTCTGCTAGGAGGATTTCGGAGCTACAAGCCCTTTCCTGTCGTGATCCCTTCCTTTCTTTCTCGGCGGAAGGGGTATCCTTGAGAGTCATTCCCTCCTTTCTCCTGAAAGTGATTACTCCCTTTCACATCAATCAGGCAATTTCACTTCCGGCCTTCTCCAAGGAGCAGTGCCTGGGACCCAATCAGGGGCTTCGTGCCTTAGATCTCAGCAGGGTCTTGCAGCAATACCTCAAGGCCACAAATTCCTTTTGGATCTCAGATCGCCTGGTTATCCTCTTCGCGGGGCCTTGCAAGGGCTCTGCAGCTTTCAAGGCCACCATTTCCCGGTGGTTGCGCCAGGCCATTGAGTCTGCCTACATCCTCCAAGGCAGGCCGGTACCCCCGGGCCATCGAGCACACTCCACGTCTGCTCAAGCAACGTCATGGGTGGAGTGCTCACAGGTCGCCCCTCTAAACATTTGTCGAGCAGCCACATGGTCCTCCTTGTCCACCTTCGTGAGGCACTATCACCTTGATCTTCAAGTCTGCGAAGCGGCGCACTTTGGGGCCAGTGTGATGGCAGCAGCTGTTTCTTCCCACCCTAGGTCAGCGTAGCTTGGGTAGCGGAAGGACTGTCGGGTAAGGTTTGCCTCTTTGCAGATGATACCAAAATCTGCAATAGAGTAGGCACCCAGGAAGGTGTAGATAACATGAGGAGGGATCTAGCTATGCTTGAAGAACATAAGAACATAAGATATGCCATACTGGGTCAGACCAAGGTCCATCAAGCCCAGGATTCTGTTTCCAACAGTGGCCAATCTAGGTCATACGTATCTAGCAGTTTCCCCAAAAGACAGTTTTCACAATGCTTGTACTGGGTCAAGCACTGATATCCTGGGTCCCTTCTTAATAATGGTTTATGGACCTTTCCTCCAGGAACTTGTCCAAACCTTTTTTAAACCCAGCTACACTAACAGCCTTTAATACATCCTCCGGTAACAAATTCCAGAGTTTGATTACACGTTGAGTGAAAAATATTTTCTTTTATTAGTCTTAAATAGTTTACCCTGTAGCTTCATTGCATGTCCCCTAGTCTTTCTATATTATGATAACGTAAACAATCGATTTACGTTTACCTGTTCCACTCCGTTCATTAACTTATGGACTTCTGTCATATCTCCCCTCAGCCGTCTCTTTTCCAGGTTAAAGAGCCCTAATCTTTTTAGCCTTTCTTCATAGGAGTATCCTTTCATCCCCTTTACCATTTTGGTGGCTCTTCTCTGAACCTTTTATAAAATCGCTATATCCTTTTTAAGATACGGCGTCCAGAATTGCACACAATATTCAAGGTGCGGTTCCACCATGGAACGATATAGAGGCATTATAATATATTTTGTTGTATTTTCCATTCCTTTCCTTATGATACTTAGCATTCTATTTGCTCTTTTGGCTGCCGCTGCACACTGGGCCAAGGGTTTTAACAAGGTATCCACAATGACGCCTAAATCTTTTTCCTGGGTGGTGGTGGTTCCTAATGTGGAACCTTGCATCGTGTAACCATAGTTTGGGTTGTTCTTCCCTAGGTGCATACCTTTGCACTTGTCCACATTAAATTTCATCTGCCATTTTGATGCCCAGTCTTCCAATTTATCAAGATCCTCTTGCAATTTTCCACAATCCTCTTGGGTTTTAACAACTTTAAATAGTTTTGTGTCATCTGCAAATTTGATAACCTCACTCAGTATTCCACTTTCCAGGTCATTTATGAATATGTCAAAAAGCAGCGGACCCAGCACAGATCCCTGGGGTACACCACTATTCACCATTCTCCATTGGGAAAATTGGCCATTTAGCCCTACCCTCTGCTTTCTATCTTTTAACCAGTTCCTGATCCACAATACTACACTGCCTCCTATCCCATGACTCTTTAGTTTTGCCAGAAGTCTCTGATGAGGGACCTTGTGAAAGGCTTTCTGAAAGTCCAGATACACTATATCAACCAACTCACCTTTGTCCACCTGTTTATTCACTCCTTCAAAAAAACATGACAGATTAGTAAGACAAGATCTTCCTTGTCTAAAGCCATGTTGGCTGTCTCCCATTAGGCCATGACTGTCTACATGCTGAGTAATTTTATTCTTTATGATGGTTTCTACCATTTTTCCCGGTACTGACGTCAGGCTCATCGGTCTGTAGTTTCCCGGATCACCCCTGGAACCCTTTTTAAAAATTGGTGTTACATTGGCGATCCTCCAATCTTCAGGTATTAGAGATGATTTTAATGATAGTTCACAGATTACTAATAGCAGGTCTGCAATCTCATATTTCAGTTCTTTCAACACCCTTGGATGTATACCATCCGGCCCAGGTGATTTGCTACTCTTCAGTTTATCTGATAGTTGTAATACATATTCCCGATGTATCGATATTTCCTTCAATTCTTCCGCACCTTTAAATACCACTTCAGTCATGGGTAACATCCCTATATCTTCCTCAGTAAAGACCGAAACAAAGAATTCATTCAGTCTCTCCGCTATCGCCTTGTCGCCTCTTGGTGCCCCTTTAACCCCTCTATCATCTAATGGACCAACTGACTCTCTCACAGGTTTTTTGCTACGAATGTACTTGAAAAAGTCTTTATTTCGCGCTTTTGCTTCTGCAGCAAGCTTCTTCTCAAATTCTCCCTTTGCCTGCCTTATCAATGCCTTGCATTTGACTTGCCAGTGCTTGTGCTGTTTCCAGGTTTCGTCGTTTGGCTCTTTTTTCCATTTCCTGAAAGATGCTTTTTTGGCAACAACAGTCTCTCTGATCTCACTTTTAAACCATGCTGGCAGTTTTTTGGACTTCCTTCCACTTTTCTTAAAGCGTGGAACACAACTGGTCTGGGCTTCCAAGATAGTATTTTTCAACAACACCCAAGCTTGGTCTAGAATTTGGCAGCTGGGATTTAATGTTAAAAAATGGAAGGTCATGCATTTGGGCTGCAGCAATCCAAGGGAACAATATAGTATAGGGGGTGAAGTACTTTTGTCCACTAAAGAAGAGCGGGACCTAGGCGTGGTTGTGTCTGATGATCTTAAAGTAGCTAAACAGCTAGAAAAGGCAACGGCAAAAGCTAGAAGGATGCTTTGGGTGCATACAGAGAGGAATGGCTAGCAGAAAAAAGGAGGTGATAATGCCTCTCTATAAGTCTTTGGTGCGACCTCATTTGGAGTATAGTGTGCAATTCTGGAGACCGCACCTTCAAAAGGATGTGAACAGGATGGAGTCGGTGCAGAGGGTGGCTACTAAAATGATTAGTGGTCTTCATTATAAAGCATATGAGGACAGACTGAAGGATCTTAATATGTACACATAGAGGAAAGGTGGGATAGAGGTGATTATGATTGAGATGTTTAAATACCTCCGTGGCATAAATGTTCAGGGAGAGAGCCTCTTTCAATTGAAAGCAAGTTCTGCTACGAGGGGACATGGGATGAGGGTGAAGGGAGATAGATTCAGGAGTGATATGCGGAAATATTTCTTTACGGAAAGAGTAGTGGATCCATGGAATAGTCTCCCAGTGGAGGTGGTAGAGATGAGGACAGTAACTGAATTCAAAAAAACATGGGACAAACACAGAGGATCTCTAAAGATAAAAAGGGGACTGTTGTAGTTGTTGATATGGAAGGACAGACTAGATAGGCCATGTGGTCTTTTTCTGTCATCATATTTCTATGTTTCTGCTGCCCACTTGTCTGGACTGGTCTATCTGGATGAATTGGAAGGAGAAATTTCACTTACCGTTAATTTCCTTTCCTGGAATCCTGCTAGACCAGTGCAGCCCCCACCCATGCGGCATGCATTGCAGTCAGCCGGATCAGAGCTGTATTTTCTCTCATCAAAGGCAATCAATATACAATAGCAGTCCTCCCCTGGGGAGGGATTCATTTACATAGTTCAGTAAAGGTTCTTATTCATTGTGCCGTCCACGTGTGTGGATTGATTTCATTGGTTGATTATCTTTCTGCTTTGCCGGAGTATACTGAAGGTGACCCCTAGGGGTAGGGCCTTATATCTAACAGGCCTCAGCCAATCGGGTTCTGGTAGCTTTCCTATCTCCAACATCTACTGGAAGGGGGGTTCAACCCACTTGTCTGGACTGGTCTAGCAGGATTCCAGGAAAGGTAATTAATGGTAAGTGAAATTTCTCCTTAAAGTAGCTAAACGGGTAGAAAAGACGACTGTGAAAGCTAGAAGGATGCTTGGGTGCATAGGGAAAGGAATGGCCAGCAGAAGAAAGGAGGTGATAATGCTTCTGTATAAGTCTTTGGTGCGACCTCATTTAGAGTACTCTGTGCAATTCTGGAGACCGCACCTTCAAAAGGATATAAACAGGTTGGAGTCGGTGCAGAGGGTGGCTACTAAAATGGTTAGTGGTCTTCATTATAAAGCATACAAGGACAGACTTAAGGATCTCAATATGTATACCTTAGAGGAAAGGTGGGATAGAGATGATATGATTGAGACATTTAAATACCTCCACGGCATACATGCACAGGAGAAGAGCTTCTTTTGATTAAAAGCAAGCTCTGCTACAAGAGGACAAATGATGAGGGTGAAGGGGGATAGATTCAGGAGTAATATGCAGAAATATTTCTTTACAGAAAGAGTGGTAGATGGTAGAGATGAGGACAGTATCTGAATCCAAACAAGCATGGGACAAACACAGAATATCTCTAAAGGAAAAAAGGAGATTGTTGTATTGATTGATATGGAAGGGCAGACTAGATAGGCCATGTGGTCTTTTTCTGCAGTCATGTTTTTAAAAAGAAAAGTTCCTGATCATCCCTCCAGTCTAGTCCCGGAATCTCTGGGTTGTGATCCTCCTCCAGCAGCTTGGAGACTGAGAAATGTCATTCTTGTGACATCACTGGTACATAAGCCCCGGAACCACCTCCTGTCACCAGTTATCTCAGTCTCCAAGCAGCTGGAGGTTGGGTGAGCCCAGGGATTCGGACTCACTTGAGAGATGATTAAGAAGAGTCTAGGTTTAGAGAGAGGATTTATTGCTTGTTTGATTAAGGGGTTTTGAAAAAAAAAAAAAAAGAGAGGCAGTGCAGTTTGCCTGTGTGGGTAATAGGCTATTCTGGTGCCAGGTTGCTCAGGAGCTGTTTTTATCTGCCCTGTGCTTTCGAGGCCTCTGTCCTCCCTCCTTCCCCCCCCCCCCCTTTTTGTTTTTCATCCTTTTCTTCTCTGGGGGTAGCTTTGAGGGCCATTGCCGAGAGAGCGCACAGTCACCGGTGTCTGTTCCCGTCAGCAGAGGAGAGGACCCGGTACACGACAAGGCTCGGTGCGTGCAGAAGCATTGCCTGCAAACGCATCTGGAGCCGGCGGGCATAATGGCAGCTCGGAAGTGAGGTTTCTTGCTACGACCCCTGTCTGCCGAACCCTGCAGCTCCCGGGACACAGTCGAGCGCAGGGAAGGAAGCAGCATACGCAGCTTTTATAGTGGTTAAGGTAGGAACCGCTTCTTAAAAGCACAGTAAATCGTGGTTCGCGGCGGTACAGGTTGGACCGCATGGCACTCGCGCGGGAAGCGCGGTGTGCATGGGAGGTTTTTCTAGGCGCTGTAATTTGGCCGCAGCGCCTCGGTTTGAGGACCTTTCCTCATAATTACACCGGGGGAGCATTACTGAAGTGAACTCAGTTGAAAAAAAAAATCGGGCCTGAACAGGCAAGGGGCTCGGCTTCAGGGTCTGATTTAATTGTTAAGAGGCTCACATAAACAGGATGCCTTCTAGGCCACTCTGTTTGCTGTGCGGTGCTAGAAGGGGATCCGTGTCCCCGGAGGGGGTTTGTAGAGGTTGCAGTCAGGAATCGGCGGCTATGGAGCAGGACGCAGCCGTTGCGGAGGTTCAGGAGGGGACGTCTTCGGGCCCTCTGGAACCTCTATTGGACACAGGGTCCGTGCGGGAGCCTGTGCCGGGTACGTCGTCTGCTCCAGACCCTACAAATGCACAACCGCCATTACCGGGAGGCCCAGTGGCGATTTTCGTGCCAGATTTCGTAGCCCTGCTTCAGCAGGCCTTGAGTTCCGTGCTCAATAAGCCTTCTATCAGCCCAGCCGCAGTGGGGCTGGGGGATAAGAGATTGGGCATGCCACGGTCAGCGGCTGTGTCGGGCATAGGTGCATAGAGGTCCAGAGCAGACGGGGACCGAGAAGACGGATCGGTCATGACGGAAGGTCTAGGATCGGAGGATCAGGATCCTGACGCAGGCCTAGATGATGATCTGGAGGAAGGCGAAATTACGGCGTAGGAGGACCAAGCGAGGGTGGTCCACATGTTTCATAGAGAGGAGTTGCCGGCTATCATTGCAGAGTCACTCAAGACACTTAATATGCCGCCCGAAGGTCCAGCCGAGGATTCTACTCTAGAGGATCCTTTGTTGCAGGCTTTTCGAAAGACTCAGAGCTTTCCCCGTACATAGGGTGTTTAAAGAGATGATACAGGAAGAGTGGGACATGCTGGAGGCCACGCTTAAGGGTGCTAGAGTTATGGCGCGTCTTTACTCTCTGGTGGATCAGGAGAAGGACTTGTTTAAGTCTCCTAGGGTAGATGCAGCGGTGTCAGCAGTTACCAAAAAGACCACAATCCCGGTAGAGGGTAGTGCGGCACTTAAGGATGCTCAGGATCGCAAGTTGGAGACCTTGTTGAAGCAAGTCTTTGAGGTGAATGCCCTCTCTTTGCAGGCGTCTATTTGTGGCGCCTGGGTGGCAAGGGCTTGCCTACGCTGGTCGCAGCGGATTCAAGGGGGTCACTCCGAGGGTACAGACAAGGAGGCATCCAGATTAGAATCCGGAGCTGCTTATCTGGCTGATATTCATTATGACCTTATCAGGGGGTTAGCGAAGAGTATGGCTTCGGTGATAGCGGGCCAGCGATGTCTTTGGCTGCGCAATTGGGCGGCAGACAGTTCTTCCAAGGCACGGTTAAGTAAGCTTCCCTTCCGGGGAAAGCTGTTGTTTGGTGAAGATTTGGATAAGTTGGTGAAAGATTTGGGAGAGTCCAAAGGCGGAAGGTTGCCAGAGGACAAGCAGAAGCAGGGATGGTCTACTCCCATAACGCAAGGTCAGCAACGGGATTTTCTCCGTTTCCGTTCTCCGAGGGTTTCCCTGGTCGGAACCAGGGGTTTCGTGGATTTCGAGGGGCAGGCAGGGGGTTTGCAGCCCCTTCCGCTTCCTCGAGTTTCAAGAAATCTCTATGAAGTCAGGGGGACCCAGGTGGGGTTGGTTCCCGTGGGAGGTCGGTTACGGGAGTTTTACCCTGCCTGGGCCCAAATCACGTCGGATCAGTGGGTTTTGGAGGTTGTTCGAGAAGGTTATACGTTAGAATTTCAGCGCCTGGTAACCAACTCCTTCGTTCAGTCCCTGTGCAGATCAGGCGCAAAGCGCAAGGTGGTGCGAGAGACGGTGCAGAGACTGCTCTCCCTAAGAGCAATCGTGCTGGTTCCGCCCGCCCAGTTAGGGTGCAGTCGATACTCCATTTATTTCATAGTTACGAAAAAGGAAGGAACGTTTCGGCCGATTTTAGACCTCAAGAGAGTAAATCGTTGTCTAAGGGTGTCTCATTTTCGTATGGAGACCCTCAGATCCGTTATAGTGGCGGTAAGAAAAGGCAAATTTCTAACGTCCCTAGATCTATCGGAGGCGTATCTGCACATTCCGATTCGGCAGGGGCATCAGAAATTTCTCAGGTTTGCCGTACCTATGGGGCATTTTCAGTTTCAGGCGCTTCCGTTTGGTCTGGCTACGGCGCTATGTACGTTCACCAAGGTGATGGTGGTGGTGGCAGCGGCCTTGCGGAAGGAAGGAGTGTTGATACACCCTTATCTGGACGATTGGTTAATCAGAGTGAAGTCCCGAGCAGAGAGTGTGTCGGCTACGGCCAAGGTGGTAGCTTTTTTGCAGAGTCTTGGTTGGGTAGTCAACATGGCAAAAAGCAAGTTGGAACCGGCTCAAACTCTGGAGTACCTGGGGGCATGTTTCGATACGAGAGCGGGACAAATTTTTCTCCCACAGCAGCGGGTGCTGGGGCTCAGAAAGTTGGTCAGGCAGTTTCTCGGCAAGCAGTGCCCCACGGCCTGGGATTACCCGCAGTTGCTAGGGACCATGGCGGTGACGCTCGAGTTAGTGCCATGAGCAAGAGTCCACATGAGACCGTTGCAAAGGGCACTGTTGCAAAGGTGGTCGCATCAGAAGGATCACCTGTCTCAGCGTCTGCCGTGTCCTCCGCGGACGTGCACGGCGCTTCAGTGGTGGTTGCGTCCAGGGTGTCTGGAAAAGGGGATGCCCTTGGAGGCACCGGAGTGGATGTCTCTGATGACAGACGCCAGTCTTATGGGCTGGGGAGCTCACTTTCAGGGACAGTTTGCGCAGGGGCAGTGGTCCGATTTGGAGAAGAGTTGGTCGATCAACAGGCTGGAATTGAGAGCAGTGACGCTGGCGTTGCGGGAGTTTTGGCTGGCACTTCGGGGAAAGGTCATTTGGGTGTTTTCAGACAATGCGACCGCAGTGGCTTACATCAACCGTCAGGGAGGCACCAGCAGCGTGGCGCTGGAAGACGAGGCCGAGAGTTTGTTAGAATGGGCCAAGGACAATCTAGTGGCTCTGTCGGCGGCGCATGTTGCAGGAGTCGACAATGTCGAGGCCGACTTCTTGAGTCGCGTAAGAGTAATCCCAGGGGAGTGGGTGCTGCATCCAGACGTGTTCCAGAAGCTGGTGCGTCGCTGGGGGACTCCAGTGATGGATCTCATGGCAACTTTCCATTCGGCAAAGGTAGAGCGCTTCTTCAGCAGGAGACGGGAGAGAATGGCGGAAGACTTGGATGCTCTCATACAAGCGTGGACGGAAAGGCAGCTCCTCTACATATTTCCACCTTGGGTGTTGATCGGACGCAGCGCATAGAGATTCACAGAGGGCAGGTGATTTTGATAGCGCCGGATTGGCCCTGAAGGCCATGGTACGTGGACTTGGTGAGGCTTGTAGTGGGGAAACCCTGGAAGCTTCCGGTTCAAAGAGATCTTCTAACGCAGGGGCCCCTGTGCATGCCTCAGGTAGATCGGTTCTCGCTTACGGCTTGGCTCTTGAAAGGGCTAGCATGAGAGCGAAGGGTTATTCGGCGGGGGGTGATTTCCACTTTGCTGAAGGCTCAGCGACGGTCTACTTCGTTGGCTTATGTTAGAGTCTGGTGTATTTTTGAGGCATGGTGTGCGGATAGAGGTTTCATTCCCTTAAAGGCGTCAATTCCGCAAGTTCTAGCTTTCCTACAAGATGGCTTTCAGAAGGGCTTGGCGGCCGCTTCATTGAGGGTGCAGCTGGCAGCGTTGGCCTGTTATCGGGGTAAGGTGCAGGGCCAATCGCTTGGTGGACATGCAGATGTTAAGCGTTTTTTGCGGGCAGTAACCCTATTGCGGCCGCCGCGTAAGCAAGTGGTTCCGACTTGGGATCTCCCTTTGGTGTTAGGGGCGTTAGGGGGAGCACCCTTTGAGCCATTGGCGAAAGCAACTATGAAGGATCTCACTCTGAAGGTAGTGTTCTTAGTGGCGATTGCTTTGGCAAGATGAATCTCAGAATTGCAAGCGCTGTCCTGCCGAAAGCCCTTTCTGGTTTTCTTTGATACTAAGGTGGTTTTGAGACCAGTACCATCCTTTTTACCAAAGGTGGATTCCGTTTTTCATATGAATCAGGCAGTGTCTTTACCGGTGTTTGCTGCACAGAGCGAAGGACAGGCTGCGGGAAAGTTGCATCTCTTGGATATTCGGCGAGCATTGAAGAGGTATATCCGCCGGATGGCCAGTTTCCGTAGGTCCGAAAGGCTGTTTGTATTGTTTGAAGGAGCGAGAAAGGGCGAGGCAGCTTCTAAAGCTTCTAAAGCTCGGTGGTTGAAGGAGGCGATCGCGTCAGCATATTTATTGAAAGGCCGGGTGGTTCCAGGTGGGCTGAGAGCTCATTCCACTTGGGCACAGGCAGCTTCTTGGGCGGAATGCAGTCTGGTGCCAGTGGTGGAAATTTGTAAGGCAGGGACCTGGTCGTCTTTACACTCTTTTGTGAAGCATTACCGTCTGGATGTTCAGGCGGAGAGGGATACCTGTTTTGGTTCAGCAGTGCTTCAGGCTGGGCTAGCAGGGCCCTCCTGTTGAATTTGTTCACTGCTCTGTAACATCCCCAGAGATTCCGGGACTAGACTGGAGGGACGATCAGTAAGATTAAATTAGACTTACCTGCTAATTGTAGTTCCTGGAGGAACTCCAGTCTAGTCCCGTATCCCGCCCTGACAAGTGAGTGGACTGCGGCCTGAAGTAGAAATAAGATGACAGGTAAGCATCACAGGTGGCTGTGTTGCGATGTAAGTACCATAGTCAGGGTGTGCTTTGGGGGTGGTTGAGGGGTCAACATCCTTTGCAGGGGAGGGAAAGTGGACCTCAGCAACCAGGGTGCATTTCAAAGCGTATGTACGTAGTTGGCATGGCGGCAGTCAGTAGCCAGTTTGTAGATTAGGTTGTTTTATTATGGTATAGTTTACTACTTAATGGTTGCTCCGGTGAGTCTGCTTTGTCAATAGGTAACTGGTGACAGGAGGCGGTTCCGGGGCTTATGTACCGGTGATGTCACAAGAATGACATTTCTCAGTCTCCAAGTTGCTGGAGGAGGATCACAACCAAGAGATTCCAGGACTAGACTGGAGTTCCTCCAGGAACTACAATTAGCAGGTAAGTCTAATTTAATCTTTAAAAATTGAACATAGAAACATAGAAATATGACGACAGAAAAAGACCACATGGCCTATCTAGTCTGTCCTTCCATATCAACAACTACAACAGTTCCCTTTTTACCTTTAGAGATCCTCTGTGTTTGTCCCATGCTTTTTTGAATTCAGATAACTGTCCTCATCTCTACCACCTCCACTGGGAGACTATTCCATGGATCCACTACTCTATCCGTAAAGAAATATTTCCACATATCACTCCTGAATCTATCTCCCTTCACCCTCATCCCATGTCCCCTTGTAGCAGAACTTGCTTTCAATTGAAAGAGGCTCTCTCCCTGAAAATTTATGCCACGGAGGTATTTAAACATCTCAATCATATCACCTCTATCCCACCTTTCCTCTAAGGTGTACATAAATAGTCATACTTTATATGACTATACTTAATAAGTTGGAACTCTTTGCAGTGGATCTTTTGTGCTTTATATCTCACTGGAGCATCTCAGTGGCTCTTGCTTACACAGGAGATCACACAAAACATTGTGAAAGCACCTTTCTAACTCTATCAAAGTCAAGCACCTATTGTGCCTGCCCCGATTCACCCACAGACCACGCTAGTTTTAACTGGGCATTTTTTCCATGATCTGTGGGGATATTCAGCTGCACTAACCTGTTAGTATTACTGAATATTGGGCTGACCACATTTTAGCCAGTTAGCAGGTCTGTGAACTAGCTAAAACACTTTGATTATGCTCCCCTTGGAGCTTAAATATAAGGTACTACCATCTTTATCACCTGGACTGCAGGTATTCTCTAGAAGAGTATATATCAGTGCACTCTCAGCCTATCATATCTTCAACATGTTGCAGCTTTCACATACATACATTGTGGTAGTTGAATGAATCAGCTATGAAAAAGGCAAAGAAATGTAGAGATTCTTCCAGTATGCCACTTGAAAATTATTCCAGGCTGATAGACCACTTAGGGAAGAAAGTCTTTTAAAGGAGCCATACAATTTTTGTACTTCATCAGTTGTACATGGTGCAATATATGCACAGAATCCTTCAAAAAAATTAATGGATTTTCATCTAGTCTATCTACCCAAATGTAATTTGAATTAGAGGCAATTTTACTGAAGCAGATGAATGTGGGACGCACTTTACATGTTCGGCATTGGCCATTGTTGCCAGAGAGAATGCATGGCTATCAGCATCTTATCTGCAAGAAGATGTGCATCCTAAGTTGAAAGGTGCACCTTGCTCTGGAGACAATCTATTTGGGGGGAGGGGGGTTAAAGAGACAATAGATACCATTAATGATCATTGTCAGGGCTGGGCCAAACATTAGGCATACCAGTCACTTGCCTAGGTTGGCAGCTTCAGAGGTGGCAGTGGCAAAGAGCAGGGTCCACCAAAGAACAGCAAGCTGCCACGTGGGCAACCAAGAACCAGTCAAGAAACATGGCAGGGAGTTCCAAAATTGCCTTTATTGTTCCACGGATCAAGTGTGCCTAAAACCCCACACAGGCCGTGTTTCGTTCACCACTTCCTCAGGGGTTAACGGCTCACACTGTAACAGCCAATGTAAATCGCAAATCTCTTTAATTGCAGGGCCGTGGGAACAACCTGCCCCACACATGCGATGTAGGTTGAACTGAATCAACAGTCAATGAAGACGTCGTCAGCAGGCAAAACTAAAAAATGCTTCACATCGCACCATACTGGGTCAGACCAAGGTCCATCAAGCCCAGTATCCCGTTTCCAACAGTGGCCAATCTAGGTCATAAGTACCTAGCAGTTTCCCCAAAAGACACAGGTCCACAATTCTTGAATTGGGTCAAGCAGTGATATCCTGGGTCCCTTTAAATAATGGTTTATGGACCTTTCCTCCAGGAACTTGTCCAAACCTTTTTTTAAACCTGTCTACACTAACAGCTTTTATTACATCCTCTTGTAACAAATTCCAGAGTTTGATTACAGATTGAGTGAAAAAATATTTTCTCTTATTAGTCTTAAATAGGTTACCCTGTAGCTTCATTGCATATCCCCTAGACTTTCTATATTTTGATGACATAAACAATCGATTTACGTTTATCCGTTCCACTCCATTCATTAATTTATATACCTCTATCATATCTCCCATCAGCTGTCTTTTTTCCAGGTTGAAGAACCCTAGCCTTTTTAGCTCTCATCATAGGGGTATTCTTCCACCCCCTTTACCATTTTAGTAGCTCTTCTCTGTACCTTTTCTAATAATGCTATATCCTTTTTAAGATACGGTGACCAGAATTGCACACAATATTCAAGGTGCCATCATACCATGGGACGATATAGAGGCATTATAATATCCTTTGTTTTATTTTCCATTCCTTTCCTTACGATACCCAGCATTCTAGTTGCTCTCTTGGCCGCTGCTGCACACTGGGCGGAGAGTTTTAACATGTTATCCACGATGACGCCTAAATCTTTTTCCTGGGTGGTGGTTCCTAATGTGGAACCTTGCATCGTGTAACCATAGTTTGGGTTGTTCTTTCCTAGGTGCATAACTTTACACTTGTCCACATTAAATTTCATCTGCCATTTGGATGCCCAGTCTTCCAATTTATCAAGATCCTCTTCCAATTTTCCAGTCGTCATGGGTTTTAACAACTTTAAATAGTTTTGTGTCATCTGCAAATTTGATAACCTCACTCCTTATTCCCATTTCCAAGTCATTTATGAATGTGTTAAAAAGCAGCGGACCCAGCACAGATCCCTGGGGTACTCCACTATTTACCTTTCTCCATTGGGAAAATTGGCCATTTAGCCCTACCCTCTGCTTTCTATCTTTTAACCAGTTCCTGATCCATAATAGTACACTGCTTCCTATCCCAATGCTTTTTAGTTTTGCCAAAAGCCTCTGATGAGGGACCTTGTCAAAGGCTTTCTGAAAATCCAGATACACTATATCAACTGACTCACCTTTGTCTACCTGTTTATTCATACCTTCAAAAAAACATAACAGATTAGTGGTTCTGTGGAATAGTCTCCCAGTGGAGGTGGTAGAGATGAGGACAGTATATGAATTCAAAAATGCATGGGACAAACACAAAAATGCAATGTGTGCCTTCGAGTCAGTCCTGACTCCTGGCGACCCAGAAGCTCCTGGATTTTCTTGGCAGTGTCACCGGAAGTAGATTGCCAGGCCTTTCTTCCGAGGCAATGGAGGGTTAAGTGACTTGCCCAAGGCCACAAGGAGTGCTAGTGGGAATTGAACCCTAGTTGCTTGGTTACCAAGCCAGTGTTCTAACCACTAGGCTACTCCTCCACGGGACAAACACAGAGGATCTCTAAAGGGAAAAAGGGGACTGTTGTAGTTGTTGATATGGAAGGACAGACTAGATAGGCCATGTGGTCTTTTTCTGTCATCATTTTTCTATGTTTGTATTGTGCCGTTCTCCATGCTACCACACTTGCCGGCCCTGGAGTCAGTGCCCAGCATTGAGGGTCCGGTACCGAGGCATTCCGATGCCAATTTCGATCGGTACTGTCGACAGGCCAGGCGGGAGCACCTGGCCTGTCGATACTTAGAGTCTTCCGATTCCAATTCTTCCAATGAATCGATTGGTACCAGAGAGGCTCTTCCGGAAGATCCTTCTCCTTCCCCACAACGACGGATGTCTCCTCCAGAGGACATGTCTTTTCAAGACTTTATACGGGATGTGGCTCGGGGTCTCTCTATTACAGTGACTTCCGAGAAGGATCCGAGGGCTGAAGAACTTGAAATTCTGCAGTATCTGGCAGCCCCTAAGGAGGCCACTACCTTACTCATTCATTAGATATTGCATGACCTCATGCTTAGGATGTGGGAAACACCTTTAATGATGTCTCCACATTCTTGAAGACTCGATACCATGTACTGGGTACCGCAGTGTCCTGGTTTCCAGAAGACGCAGTTACCGCACCATTCTATGGTTGTGGAATCGGCAATGCATCGAATTAAAAGTGCTAAGACTCATTCATCTAATCCTCCGGGCCGTGAGGCGAGAACTCTCGATGCCTTCGGCCGTCGATGTTTTCAGGCCTCCATGTTGTCAGCCAGAATAAGTTCATATATATACTCTTCATGGGTATGTTTCTTCGGGAGGTGACTAAAGATTTGGAACTAATGGCTCCTCTTCTCCCAGATGACAAGAGGACTGATTTCCTGACACTTGTTAAACATGCCCAGAATGTTTTCAGGTTCATGAACAGGGCAACCTTTGTTTGTTTTGAGTGTATTAGCAGGACTTCTGCTATTTCCATCGGTGCACGTCGGATTGCTTGGTTACAAGCATCTGATTTAGAGCAGTGGGTGCAAGATAAGCTGGGGAATATTCCTTGCTGGGGGAAAAACCTCTTTGGCAAGGATTGGCAAGACAAAGGTTCTCAGCTTCAGTCCGAGAACACCACCCTAAACAGGCTCTGTAGGACCACTGCCAGTCCAGCTAAGAAAAAGACAGTTAAGAAGCCCATTTTAAACAAGAAAAATAAGTTTTATCCTTCTTACACCCATGCTGTCGATTGTCTGGTCCATGCTTCCCAGAAGGTACAACAACAACCGAAGCAACAAAGGAAGGCTCAGGCCGCCAGAGCTCAAACAGCTCAGCAGATCCATCCTCCACAAGGTCTTTGACTTCCTGCTAGAGAACTTAGCTATCCTACCCCTGGAAATTCCAGAGCCAGCCAACCTCCCAGGAAGACTGTGTTACTTTGCCAAAAGATGGCATCAGATAACATCAGAACATTGGACTCTCTCCATAGTGACAGAGGGGTACAAACTTCACTTCCAAAGTATGCCCCCTCCCTCCACTCCAAGTGAGTTCAGCTCTTGGCCCCCTCTCACCACTCTCTTGTGCCAGGAGGTTACCACCCTTCTCGCTCAGGGTGCAATAAAGGAAATGCCACTTTCCCAACCAGGCCTCTGCACGCCTCATTTCATCCCTCCAATGGTGGCAATCCTAGGGTCACCTTTTCAGAAGCCACCACACCAGTCCACCCTGACGATGGATGCGTCCAAATTGGGTTGGGGAGCTCATCTGGACAATCTCTCCACTCAGGGTCTTTGGACTCAGCTGGAGGCTCGGCTTCACATAAACCTGCTAGAACTCAGAGCCATCTTCAATGCTCTCAAAGTGTTCCAGGACTACGTGCGCTCCAAAACAGTTCTAGCCCAGACGGACAAGCAGGGTGGAACAGGTTCTTAGGCGTTGTGCAATGAAGCCCTACACCTATGGTCCTTTGCCATACACCTTCAGATCTACCTACTAGCGTTGTATCTCCCTGGCAAGCAGAATCTCCTGGCAGACAAACTCAGTCGAGTACTACCACACGAATGGTCTCTCCATTCAGAGCAAATTGCTTGAATCTTTCAAATCTGGGGAACCCCCAATATAGATCTGTTTGCAAGTCCTCAGAATGCCAAACCTCCCTGCTTCTGTTCCAGAATTCCTGCTCAGAATAGTCAGGCGATGGATGCTTTCCACCTCCACCGGAGTCAAGACTTCCTATATGCCTACCCACTCATGCCCCTCATTCCCAAGACTCTGTTCAAGCTTCAGAGAGACAGGGCTATATGATCCTCATAGCCCCATGCTGGCCACGACAGACCTGGTATCCACTGCTTCTACGTCTTTCTCAAGCCAAACCTCTGGAGTTGGGATGTGCTCCAGATCTCTTATCCCAGGACAATGGGATGCTTCTGCACCCGAACCCTCAGTCTTTTCACTTGATGGTGTGGCTGCTGACAGCATAGAACTCCAGGATATCAACCTCTCTCAAGAGGTTAAAGATACTTTTTGGCCTCCAGGAAACCTTCCACAAGGCGTGCTTATGTTTTTAAATGGAGAAGGTTCTCAATCTGTTGTTCCAAGAAGGAACTTAATCCTTTTTCCGTTCCAGTAGAGGCGTTCTTGAGTATCTCCTCTACCTTTCATCCTCTCGACTTAAAAGTAATTCAGTGAGTGTCCACCTTGGTGCCATTGCGGCTTTTCACATGCCCTTCGATGGACAACCTGTCTCCTCTCAGCCGCTTGTAGCGCGCTTTATGAGTGGTCTACTCTTAACTAAGCCTCCCATCAAGCCACCACCTGTGGCATGGGATCTCAACCTTGTCCTTGGACAGCTGATGAAGCCACCCTTCGAATCTCTAGCCACTACATTCCTGAAGTTTCTTGCTTGGAAATTCATCTTCCTAATTGCTCTCACTTCTGCAAGATGCATCAATGAGCTTCAAACTTTAGTGGCTGACCCTCCTTATACATGGTTTCACCATGATAAGGTAGTTCTTAGGACTCATCCTCACTTTATGCCAAAGATGGTTTTGCTGTTTCATTTGAACCAGTCGGTTTACCTTCCTGTTTTCTTCCCTAGGCCTCATGCCTCTAGTGCAGAAAGGATCCTACATACTCTGGATTGCAAGCGTTCTTTGGCCTTTTATCTTCAAAGAACTAGGCAGCACAGAAAGTCTTCACAGCTTTTTGTTGCGTTTGATTCCAGTCACCTGGGTCTACCAGTTTCCAAGAGAACACTCTCCAAGTGGATTGCAGACTGTATATCTTTTACCTATGAGAGTAAAGGACTTTTCTCTTGAAGGTCATGTCACAGCACACAATGTGCGAACAATGGCTGCCTCTATGGCAAAATTACTTTCGGTGGCAATTAATGAAATCTGCAAAGCAGCAACCTAGTCCTCAGTCCACACCTTTGCAGCTCACTAGTGCTTGGACAAGGACTCATGTCGGGATGCCTCGTTTGGCCAGGCTGTTCTCCAGCATCTCTTTCAGACTTAGACTTAGAACAACTCCTACCACCCGTCCCGGGTTTTGATACCAGAGATCCTTGGGAGGAAACATGATGCACTTCAGTCTGTGTTTCACTGCTCTCTCTGGGGTCATCTCCCTGGCATCTCCAAGCTAGGGAGTCCCATATCTGAAGACTACATTCCTGCTTGTTCCTGGAGATAGCGTAGTTACTCACGTGTAACAGGTGATCTCCAGGAACAGCAGGAATTGAGTCTTCACAAACCACCCTCCTCCCCTAGGAGTTGTATCTCTCTCTCTTTCTCGCTCGCGCTCTCTTTATTTATTTATTTCTCCTTTTATCTCAGCTACAAACCCAACTGAGGAGGGAGAGGTGGGAAGGCAGCAGCACAGGCGCAGTGGGATGCTCCCAAAAGCTTTCATATAGGACACTGGGGAGTGTTCCCGTGCAGGCTCCGTCAGTGCTAACATCACCCATATGTGAAGACTCAATTCCTGCTGTTCCCGGAGATCACCTGTTACAGGTGAGTAACTATGCTTTATGGACTTTTCCTCCAAGAACTCGTTCAAACCTGTTTTGATCCCAGCTGCACTAACAGCTTTTACTACATCCTTCAGTAACAAATTCCAGAGTTTGATTAAGCACTGTGTGAAAAAATATTTTCTCTGATTAGACTTAAATGTGCCACATTGTGGCTTCATTGCATATCCCCTAGTCTTTCTACTTTTTGAAGGAATAAACAATCAATCTATGTTTACCCATTCACCAAATGTCTTTTAGTTGTGGTATCCCACCTATTGTACACAAGCAGGGTCTCCTGCTGTTTCCATAGCGCAGTGAATGGCTTCTAGATTCATATCTAGATTTAGCCGTTTTCCCCATGAGTCCATCTTAGAGCTTAAATATAAGGTACAACCAATTTCATGGATTCAACAAGATGCAGCTTTCACATATATTTGTGGTAGTTGAATGAATCAGCTATGTCTCCTTCAGTTCCTAGGCTTTCTCATCAAGTTCTACAAATCAACCCTTCAGCCTACAAAGAAGATGCCATTCATAGGAGCTCTCCTAGACATGGAATAACATGAGGAGGGATCTAGCTAAGCTTGAAGAATGGTCTAGAATTTGGCAGCTGGGATTTAATGTTAAAAAATGTATGAATAAGCAAAAGCATTCCTCCTACAGGACAGGATAGAAACATAGAAACATGATGACAGAAAAAGACCACATGGCCTATCTAGTCTGTCCTTCCATAACAACAACTACAACAGTCCACTTTTTACCTTTAGAGATCCTCTGTGTTGGTCCCATGCTTTTTTGAATTCAGTTACTGTCCTCATCTCTACCACCTCCACTGGGAGACTATTCCACGGATCCACTACTCTTTCTGTAAAGAAATATTTCCGCATATCACTCCTGAATCTATCTCCCTTCACCCTCATCCCATGTCCCCTCGTAGCAGAACTTGCTTTCAATTGAAAGAGGCTCTCTCCCTGAACATTTATGCCACGAAGGTATTTAAAAATCTCAATCATATCACCTCTATCCCGCCTTTCCTCTAAGGTGTACATATTAAGATCCTTAAGTCTGTCCTCATATGCTTTATAATGAAGCCCATTAATCATTTTAGTAGCAACCCTCTGCACCGACTCCATCCTGTTCACATCCTTTTGAAGGTGCGGTCTCCAGAATTGCACACCATACTCCAAATGAGGTCGCACCAAAGACTTATACAGAGGCATTATCACTTCCTTTTTTCTGCTAGCCATTCCTCTCCATATGCACCCAAGCATCCTTCTAGCTTTTGCCGTCGCCTTTTCTACCTGTTTAGCTACTTTAAGATCATCAGACACAAACACGCCTAGGTCCCGCTCTTCTTTAGTGGACAAAAGTACTTCACCTCCTATACTGTATTGCTCCCTTGGATTGCTGCAGCCCAAATGCATGACCTTACATTTTTTAACATTAAATCCCAGCTGCCAAATTCTAGACCATTCTTCAAGCTTAGCTAGATCCCTCCTCATGTTATCTACACCTTCCTGGGTGTCTACTCTATTGCAGATTTTGGTATCATCTGCAAAGAGACAAACCTTACCCGACAGCCCTTCCGCTATATCACTAACAAAGATGTTAAAAAGAATCGGACCAAAGACAGATCCCTGGGGCACACCACTAGTAACATCCTTCTCCTCAGAGTGAGCTCCATTTACTTGTACTCTTTGTCGCCTCCCACCCAACCAATTTCTAACCCAAGCAGTAACTTTAGGGGCCATCCCTAGGGTGCTCAGTTTGTTTATAAGTCGCCTGTGAGGAACAGTGTCAAAGGCTTTACTGAAATCTAAATACATCACATCTAGAGCTCTCCCTCGGTCCAACTCCCTGGTCACCCAGTCAAAGAAATCAATCAGATTTGTCTGACAAGACCTGCCTCTGGTGAATCCATGCTGCCTCGGATCCTGTAATCCGCTGGACTCCAGAAACCTCACTATTTTCTCTTTCAGCAGCGTTTCCAATAACTTACTCAATCTACTACAGTGCCTTGTGAAAGTATTCATCTCCTTGGTGTTTGTCCTGTTTTGCTGCATTACAACTTGGAATTAAAATGGAGTTTTGGGGGTTAGTGCCATATGATTTACACAACATGCCTACCTCTTTGAAGGTGCAAAATATTCTTTATTGTGACGCAAACAATAATTAAGAGAAAAAAAAACTGAAATCAGGAATGTGTATAGGTATTGCCCCCCCCCCCCCTCCAAAGCCAATACTTTGTAGAGCCACCTTTTGCTACAATTATAGCTGCAAATATATTAGGGTATGTCTCTATTAGCACATATAGCCACTGAGAATTTCACCCATTCCTCAAGGCAAAACTGCTCCAACTCCTTCAAGTTAGAGGGGTTGCGTTGGTGTACAGCAAGTCATGCCACAGATTCTCGATTGCATTGAGGTCTGGTCTTTGACTAGGCCTTTCCAGGACATTTAAATGTTTCCCTTTAAACCACTCCAGTGTAGCTTTAGCAGTATGTTTAAGATCATTGTCCTGCTGGAAGATGAATCTTTGTCGCAGTTTCAAATCTCTGGTTTTCCTCAAGAATTGCCCTGTATTTAGTGCCATCTATTGTTCGTTCAATCCTGACCAGTTTTCCTGTCCCTGCCAATGAAAAACATCCCCACAGCATGTTGTTGCTACCACCATGTTTCACTGCGGGAATGGTATTCTCAAGATGATGGGAAGTATTGGGTTTGTACCACACATGGCATTTCCCATGATGGCCAAAAAGTTTAATTTTCATCTCATCTGACTAGAGAACCTTCTTCCATGTGTTTGGGGGGTCCGCCACATGCTGTTGTACAAACTCCAAACGTGTTTTCTTATTTATTTCTTTAAGTAATGGCTTTTTTTCTGGCCACTCTTTCATAAAGCCCAGCTCCGTGGAGTGTATGGCTTAGTGGTTCTATGGACAGATACTCCCATCTCCGCTGTGAATCTTTGCAACTCCTTCAAAGTCTTTGTGGCATCTCTGATTAATGTCCTCCTTGCCGAGTCTGAGTTTTGGTGGGCAATCTTCTCTTGTCAGATTTGTAGTGGTGCCATATTCTTTCCATTTTCTTATAATGGATTTAATGGTGTTCTGTGAGATATTCAGAATTTGGGATATTTTTTTTATAACCCAACTCTGATCTATACTTCTCCACAACTTTGTTTCTGACCTGTTTGGCGTGCTGATTGGTCTTCGCGTTGCTTGCTTAGTGGTGTTGCAGTCAGGGGCCTTTTGGAACAGGTCTATTTATGCAGACATCATGTGATGGATCATGTGACTTGATTGCACACAGGTGGACCCTAATTCACTAATTATGTGACTTCTGAGGTTAATTGATTGGACCTGTTCTTATTTAGGGGTTTCATAGCAAAAGGGATAAAGCATAGTTACTTACCTGTAACAGGTGATCTCTGGGAACAGCAGGAATTAGTCCTCACATATGGGTACGTCGGAACCGACGGAGCCTGCGCGGGAAAGCTCCCCAGCTTCCCAGAAAGGAAGCTTTTGGGGCCTCCCACTGCACATGCGCGCTGCCTTCCCGCCTTCCTGACCAGCTCTCCTCAGTTCGAGTTTATAGCTGAGACAATAGAGAGAGGAAAGGAAGATAGATAGAAGATACAACTCCTAGGGGAGGTGGGTGGGTTGTGAGGACTAATTCCTGCTGTTCCCAGAGATCACCTGTTACAGGTAAGTAACTGTGCTATCTCCAGGAACAAGCAGGAATAAGTCCTCACATATGGGGACTCCCTAGCTAAGATGCCTGGGAGATCCCCTTCCAAGGGTTCGCCATCTTCGTATGGATCTCAGGCATCCATCCTGGGAAGGTGGGCAGGAGTTGTTCAAGTATGGAACAGGTGTTTGAGGACAGCCTGACCAAACAAGGCATCCCGGCGGGAGTCCTTGTCCAAACAGTAATGGGCTGTGAAGGTATGAACCGAGGCCCAGGTGGCGGCTCGACAGATCTGATCTATGGATACAGAGTGAAGATGAGCCATAGAAGTGGCCATGGCTCTCACATTGTGAGCTGTGACATGGCCTTCCAGAGAAATGTGTTTACTCTGGTAAGCAAAGGAAATACACTGAGCAATCCAATTGGAAAGTGTACGTTTGGAGACTGGAAGTCCCAAATGAGAAGGATCAAAAGCCACAAAAAGTTGGGAAGACTTTCTATGTGGCTGAGTCCTGTTGAGGTAAAAGGCAAGAGCTCTTTTACAATCTAAAGTATGAAGGTTCCTCTCTGCACTGGATGCATGAGGAGCCGGAAAAAAGACAGGTAGATATACCTGTTGATTAAGATGAAAAGGCGAGACCACTTTGGGCATAAAGTGGGGATTCGTCCTGAGGACCACCTTATCATGATGAAACCTAGTATAAGGTGGATGAGCCACTAAGGCCTGTAGTTCACTGATGCGGCGAGCCGAAGTGACTGCAATAAGGAAAAGGACCTTCCAGGAAAGAAATTTCAAGGAGGTAGAAACCAACGGTTCAAAAGGTGGCTTCATAAGCTGACCTAGAAATAGGTTCAAATCCCATGCTACCGGAGGAGGTCGGATGGGAGGCTTAGTTAGAGTCAGGCCTCTCATGAACCTTGCAATAAGAGGATGAGAGGAGACAGGTTGTCCATTTATAGGTTTTAAAGATGCTGCAATAGCACTCAAATGGACTCGTACTGAATTCGTCTTAAGGCCTGCATTAGAAAGATGCAGGAGATAGTCTAATAGAGAATTCAAAGGAAGTGCTAGAGGGTCAAGACCCTGTTGAGCACACCAAATGGAAAAGCGTTTCCATTTGAAAGCATAGGAACGCCTCGTGGAGGGTTTCCTAGAGGCATGAAGGATATCTTTCACTGGTTGAGAAAGATTGAAGTCATGAAGGCTTAGGCCTTCAGTAACCAAGCTCTGAGGTGTAGGGACTTGGGGTTTGGGTGCCACAAAGTCCCCTCCTCCTGAGACAGAAGGTCTGGCGCAGCTCCCAGGTCCAGGGAGGGTCCCTGGGAGAGATGCAAAAGTAGAGGGAACCACACTTGGCGTGGCCAGCGTGGAGCTATGAGGATCATCGATCCGTGATCCCTCTGGAGTTTGAACAGAGTCTTGGGAATCAAAGGAATGGGTGGAAAGGCATATAGGAATTCCTGACCCCAATGCAGGAGAAAGGCGTCGTTGGCCTGAGCTCCCTGACACGGAGTCCTGGAACAGAACCGGGGAAGTTTGGCATTCCACGGACTTGCAAAGAGGTCTATGTCCGGGGTTCCCCATTCCTGAAAGATTCTGCCTATCTGGTCCATATGTAGGGACCATTTGTGGAAGCAGAACTCGACTGAGTCTGTCTGCCCGAGAGTTTTGAACCCCTGGAAGATATACTGCCAGAAGATGAATTTGATGCTCTCTGGCGAAGGCCCATAATCTGAGAGCTTCGTTGCAAAGCGACAGAGAGCCTGTCCCTCCTTGTTTGTTTACGTAGAACATGGCCACCTGATTGTCTGTCTGAACTAGGATGGTCAGGTTGACAAGGAGGGTATGGAAGACTTTGAGGGCAAAGAAGATTGCTCGCAGTTCCAGGAGGTTGATGTGAAGGGTGGTCTCCTGTGGAGACCAAGTACCCTGAGTGGAGAGGGATTGTAGATGGGCTCCCCACCCTGTTTGGGAGGCATCGGTTGTGAGGGTTGCTTGGGGCAACAAAGATTGGAAGGGGGCCCCCAACAACAGATTCTTGGTGGACATCCACCATTGGAGGGACCAAAACAGACGCTTTGAGGTGAGGATTTGGTCGGAGAGCACTCCTGATGCTTGAGTCCACTGGGTGGCCAAGGTCCATTGAGCTGCTCTCATATGAAGACGAGCGTAGGGCACCACGTGAACCGTGGAGGCCATGTGGCCCAGAAGTCGCAGCATTTCTCTGGCTGTCAAGTGACTGCTGGACTGAGCTTGGGAGACCAAGCACACCAGACGTTGGCCCCGGACTTGAGGTAGGTAGGCCCTTGCAGTGGTGGTGTCCAACTGGGCCCCTATGAATTCCAGAGACTGAGTAGGGATAAGTTGAGACTTGGGAAGGTTTATCACCAGTCCCAGATACTGCAGAATGTGCCTTGTGCGGTCCAGGGAAATCTGGGCCTCTGACTGAGATGGAGCTCGGATGAGCCAGTCGTCCAGATATGGGAATACATCAAGGGTGTCTGTAACTGAAATAACAGCACTACACTTGGTACACTTCTTGAAACCAGGGGCTGGTTTCTCCATGAGGAGAATTTGTGTAGGCCTGAGGCCTAACCGAAGTCACCAAGTTGTGCTAAATAAAAGTTTTTTGGTTTTTTTTTGAAAGAAAAGAAAAGAGAGACCGGCGGTACCGGTTTCGGTATGGGTGAGGCAGGTACGCGGTCTAAAGAAACAAACTAAAATAAGAATTTCTTCAGCGGTGACAGGAACACGACCTGCTGGCTCCGCGGAAAAAGAGAAACTGAGGAGAGCTGGTCAGGAAGGCGGGAAGGCAGCGCGCATGTGCAGTGGGAGGCCCCAAAAGCTTCCTTTCTGGGAAGCTGGGGAGCTTTCCCGCGCAGGCTCCGTCGGTTCCGACGTACCCATATGTGAGGACTTATTCCTGCTTGTTCCTGGAGATATACATATACACTCACAACATTTTGGGTTTTAATTGGTTTTTTTAATATATATAAGGTATTTTATTGTCATTCCATTTCACCAATTTAGACTATATTGTTAGATCCATTACCTAACATCCAAATGAACCTACGTTTTCATTCCAGGTTGTATTACGACAAAAACAGGACAAAAACCAATGGGATGAATACTTTCACAATGCACTGTATGCTCAACACGTTCAGTGCTCCCTGTGGATCACAGACAGAACTTATTTACAAATGTTAGGGCATATTGTATCTGCAGTATTTGAAAAGTACCTGGTGCTTACCTCAAATGAGAAGGCCATTATGGGAACTCAAGTTTCAGTGGAATCAGATCCTGCAACACAGGAGCTGAGTTTGCTATCTGTCCACATCACTTCAAACCATGTTACATGTGGACTATTGAAACCAGTGTCCAGAAAATCACTGCATACTAACCACAGATGTGTCTAATATTGGCTGGGGACTTCATTTCGGCTCTCAACTCATTCAGAAAACCTTGCACACCAATCATTTGGAACAGAACAATATTTTTCTCCATTTGCTCATTTTCTCTGAGTCAATTTGTTCTTATGCAGAAAAGCAAGTTGCAATGTTTTATACAAAGGAGTGCAGAGTCCCTTCAACTATGCTCAGTGGTAGCATCAGTCTGGGACTTTGTAATCTTGCATACTTAAAAATGAAAAAACTGGCAGTCAAATTCAGCTGAGCTCTTCAGGCTCAGTTTGTCCCTACATCCACTTTACAAGGCATATTACAAATTTTGGGACACTTTTTGGCTTGTTTGCCAGTAGCAAAATTGCAAAGCCATTGTTCAGTAGATCTGTTTCCATATCATCTAGCATATGATGCACTAGCTATAGACTGTCCTTGGGCCCCCCTTCTGTACTTATTATAGTTTAGGATTTAGCTCATGCCTTTTCAGTGGTAATTCAAAGCTTATTCATCTGACAGCCTAAACCCTGAACAAATTCAGAAGACAGCCAAGTACAATAATGATTGTAACCAATTCTAAAGACTCTCAATTCTCTATCCATAAAGAGTTCAAATATTCCCACCCTTAACAATGCTGTATAGGGGCAGAAATGAGGAATAGTTGACAGGTTTGAAATGCGGTGTTGTGTTGGGAATATATGAGAGTATTGTATAAATGTTTCATATGGCAAAAAAAAGTAAAATGTACTGGTAACATCAACTAGCTGAAACTGGGCTAAGTTTAGCATGGAGCAGGAGTCTCCAGTCCTAGAGGGCACCAATCCAGTCTAATGAATATGCATGAGATATATTTACATGCACTGCCCATTGTATTCAAATTTATCTCATGTATATTCATTAGGGATATCCCGAAAACCTGACTGGTTTGATGCCCTCCAGGACTAGAGTTTAGAGACTCCTGGCATAGAGAGGAGGAAGATTTTGGGTCTAGATGAGAGGTCGTTTCCTATTTGGGTTGACAATATATCCTGAAAACCTGACTGGGTTTAGAATCCCTGGCCTAACAAGTGCCCCAATAAGAACCAAATTGGAAAGTACCAGTTTGAGATTGGGAGGCACTAGGTGAGGCTGTAAAATGGAGTGTCTGGCAAGACAGCAGATACACAACAATATCAAAAACCAAAGTCCTGAGAGGGAAGAAAAGACCTGCTACAACTATGCTCTGAAGAAGACTTGGCTATTGCTCTTTAATGGTCCAAGTTCTGTGAGACTTGTTTTGAATTTAATCAGGATATTTACAGATTAATAGGGAAATATTGGGACACATTATATGCAGAGAGGCTTAGAATTGCTGTTCCAAAACTAAAAATGCTTGTCAGATTCTATTTGTTCCCTTATCCTTACTAATAGACTGTTACGTGGGGATAGAGGGTTTCACAGAATAGCAGAACAGGAATCTTACAAACCTGGGAAGGTAGGCTTGTTTTCAGATTGCTTGGAGATACTGTGGGGTGGCAGTGACTCCCTAGAGTTTTGTGGAGGAAAAGACTTGCCAACTGCTGAGCTTCAGGTTAGGACAGTGATGTTTATATGTTTTGGCCAGAGCAGCCAGGAAACGACAAGGTACAACAGCATCTGTAAGGCTCTGGACAGGAGTTCTCCTTGTAGCTGACCTGCGAAAGATGGGAGAACCTGAAAAGGAAAGAAAGTAAAGTCTTGCTCATTTTTCATTTATTGCATTTGATATACTGCCCTTTGAGGCACTTGGAGCAGTTTTCAAAAACTTAAAAAACAAAAAGAAATAGAAAAGAATTACACTAATTATAGGAAAGCAACACTCGGACTAGGCAAAAAGCCATAGGGACATAGGTCAATCAGTATCTAGACAGTGCAAAACTAGATGAAACTACAGGTGTATAAAATATGCCAGCTGATTATTTTGGATCACCCCCGCTCCAAAAGCCTGCTCAAAAAAATGGGCTTTTGATAGGGTCTTATTTTTTTTTGTAGTTTGCTTCCAATCGTTTATCCAAGGGGAGACTATTCCAAAGGGATGGTGCCACACAGAAGAAAACTGAATTCCTTGTGGATTCCATTCAAGCTCTAGATGGGGAGGGAACAACTAAATGGTTACCATGTAGAGAGCTGAGGCAATGAGGTAGGGTATAAGGAGTTACGAGAGTGGAAGGGTAATCTGGGGCTTCATTATACAAGGCACAATGCACCAGGGAAAGAATCTTTAAAGCAAATTTGAAAGGGGACTAGAAGCCAATGGTGTTGTATGGACAGTACGGTGATAAGGTTGAATTTCTCTGCAGCAGGCTCTAAACACAGCCGCACGTATTCAATGCAACAAGTCAAAAGCTGAGCATATAACACCCATACTAAAGTGCCTGCATTGGCTACCTGTCTCAGAGGGTTAAATTCAAGTCTCTTAACAATCTTTAAAGCAATCCATAACCCCTCTGCTGTTCATCTTGAAACTCGTAAAAAAATCACGTAACAACAGAAGCAGAAGATCTAGATCTGCCAACACGTTATGTATACCTTTACTTAATGCCAAGACCACTTCTTCAACTTCAAGAAGGGCATTTTCCCTCTTTGCTCCAACTTTGTGGAATGCAATCCTTTACGCGCTTCGTAGCACTACTGACGTACTGACATTCAGAAAGAAACTAAAGCCACTCCTCTTCATCAACCATTTTACAACTGATGAGAGTACTCACACGCAGTATATTAAATAGTTTATGTGAATTAGGCAAACTTTCAATGTGTATGTACTAATTACCCTTCACATTCACTCTTCTATTCATCCTCTCATTTCCCTTAGTTTAAGTTTTTGTTCTTTGTAAAGCAATATTGGCTCATCATTTTCTGTAAACCGCTTCGACTTTCAGACTAAGTGGTATATAAGCCCAGCTAAATAAATAAAGTACCTCATGAAAAACTCCTGGAGAAATTACAAAGCCATGGCATAGGAGACGGTGTGTCCTATTGTGGATAAGGAACTGGACAAAAGAAAGAAAAACAGATAAGGATTAAATGGCCAATTTTCTCATTGGAGGAAGGTGGATAGTGAAGCACCCCAGGGATCTGTACTAGGACCAGTGCTTTTTAATGTATTTATATATGATCTGGAAATGGGAACAATGAGCAAGGTCATTAAATTTGCAGATAGCAACAAATTCTCCAGGAAAAAGCAGGAAGTTAGTCCTCACATATGGGTGTTGATGCCGACGGAGCCTGTGCGGAGCATTTTCCCCAGCTTTCAAAGAAAGCCTTTGGGACATGCTACCATGCGTGTGTGGTCCCCTTACCACTCAAGGGTGCCATCTTGCTCAGTCTCCTTTTTTCCACGGAGCCCAACGGATGCTTGTCCTGTTTCCCTGGAAGAAATCCTTGCTAATATCCTCAAAAGTTAGCTTTTCCCAGTTTGCATACCGGTTCCTCTTCCTGCCTCGAGCCAGACCTGGTGCTCTTCTCCGCTCCTTTCCCTTATTTTTGATCGAGGCTTGTCTCGACCTGCATTCATGTCTTTTTTCGCCCTGGGGTCGTTGACCCTGGCTGGATGCTCCCCACAATGTCTCCCGGTGGGTTCAAAAAATGTGACCGCTGTAGTCAAACCATGTCAATCACCGATACCCATGACTGCTGCCTATGCTGCCTGGGACTGGACCATGACAGCACCTCCTGTGACCTGTGCCAGGCCATGACGCCTAAGACTAATAAGAAGAGGTCAGAGTTGCAGGAGAAACTGTTCCACAGGTCGGACTCAGAACCGGCTTCCCCGATGCTGAGCTCCAAGTCCAGCACTTCTCATGAGGCCTGAGCTTCCTCAGAGTCCCGCAGTGGTGGCTCCTCCGAGAAGACCCCGGACACCAAGAGAAAGAAGAAAAAAATCCTCGTCCATCGAGATTCCACCAGAGAAACCCGGTAAAACCGCTTGGAGGGACTCAGGCGGCTGCGAGAAGCACCCTATCAAGGTCCTCAAAAAGGATTCCTTGGCTGGCGGAGACCGTGCAAGGTTGCTCGAGACCGTAGACCTTGTCGAGGATGCCTCACGAGAGTGCCGGTGCCGAGCCCAAGATCCTCGGTGCCTGCGCCAAAAGCTGTGGAGCCTTCTGGCTTGGAAACCAGAATGGCGGTGCTGGAGCAGAACATCACTGCTATCCAGGCCCTGCAGCAGGCAATGATGACTGGTTCATCTGCCTCGATAGGAAAGTCCTCAGTCGTCAAGCTGAGCTCCAAGCACCACAGGCTTCGGGTAAGTCCTCAGCGCCGGTCGAGATCTCTGTCCCGTTCTTCGGGCATCCGATCCTCCCCAGTCAGTTTCTGCGACTTGGACCCCAGGTCCTCTGGAGAATCCCGGCATCTCGGTGCTGGCCTCACGGCAAGGAGTTGCAGGGCCTTGGATTCATAGTCACCCCCTTGACTTCATGTGGGAGACCAATGACTAGGCATCCCGGAACCAGACAGCACCGAGACATCCTCTTGGACCCGTCTCCACCAGCGCCCCTGCGCTATTCCTCTCCGGAGAATGTGGCCTTCCACGACTTTGTCAAGGATAAGGCCAGAGCCTTCTCGGTGCAAACCGAGGCGGAGGAAGACCCACGCACCGAATAGCTGGAGATTCTCCAGTATAAGTCTCCACTCATGGAAACTCTTACGGTACTGGTGCAGCCGATCCTTAAGTGGCTACTGCTTAGAATGTATGAGACCCTGGCATCGGTGCCGGTGGTCAACTGGCACCTCAACGCCATGTATTGTGCCTGGAAGAGCCCGGGATTCAACAAACCCCATCTCCCACATAACTCTGTGGTTGTCGAGTCAACCATGAAGAAACTCAAGAGCCAGAAAACCCATTCTTCTGTCCCCCTTGGATGGGATGCTAGAGCCCTCGAAGCCCTTGGGCACAAGTATTACCAGGGCTTGATGCTGGGGTGTCGGATTCAGGCCTCTGAGTTATAAATAGGCATGTATCTGAAGGATCTAATCCAGGGTTGTCCGGGTTTCCAGCGCTGCTGGCTGGGGAACCCCTCCAGCGATTCTAATCGCTGACCTCCGGGATCGAGAACTGCTCTAAGTTCCTCTCCTGGGTGGCTTACAACAGCTTTGAGTCAGCAGCCCGAGTAGCAGTGGCTGGCATCGGTGCCTGGCGCCAAGCCTGGCTACAGTCTACAGACCTCAAGCAATGGGTCCAAGACAATCTGCTCAATGTCCCCTGCACCGGGGAGAACCTGTTTGGCAAGCCTATGGTCGACAAGGCGGCCAAGATTGAGGCCATTGTGGTGACCCAACAGAGGCTCTCATCTTTTCCTCATAAGAAACCATTGGGGAAAAGACCCCTTTTCCCGAGAAAAAGGGGCAATTCCAACAGAGTCACCACTACCAGCCCTTCTCAGGCCAGCAGCAGGGTTCTCACCCTAAAAGACAAGGCCATGAAGCCCAGAAACCAAAAACTCAGAAGGCCCAGTCCCCGGCCTCTGCCCCCCTCCCAACCCCGGGGTGGCTTTTGACACCCAGGGCATTGCCTCCTACCCCAGGAGACCTTCACCAGCCCATATGGGCCAAGATTACCTCGGACTAGTGGGTACTCCAAGTGGTAATTTATTTATTTATTTATTTAACAGTTTTTATATACCGCACTATTCATCATCAGTGCGGTTTACATTAAACAACAAGTACCTATCAATATAAAACTGACATAGGTTTACAGATAACAGGGAAGGTAACTGGGGGTAAACCAGGGATAACTATATACAATCAAACAGGTAGCATCAAGGCTTGGTATTTGCCGAGATGCAGTAAGGGAGGGATACCTCCTCCACCTACAGCAGGTACCACCCACGTTTTTTCCAGGAGAGCCGGTGCTACCTCTCCTTCACCAGACCCTTCTGCTTTCAGAGCTGACTGGTCTGCTCAGGGATAACTCAGTAGAACCTGTACCCAAGCACCTATGGGGAAAAGGCTTCTACTCCAGATACTACTTTGTCCCAAAGAGAATTGAGAGCTTCAGGCCCATACTAGACCCGAGAAACTTAAACAAGTTTCTGGTGAGGGAGAAGTTCAAGATGCTCTCCCTTGGAACACTGCTACCTTACTTTCACCCGGGAGATTGGCAGTACTCCTTGGATCTAAAGGATGTGTGTACACACATCCTGATCCACCCCTCCCACAGGCAGTACCTACGATTTGTGGTGGGAGGAGAGCACTATCAGTACAGGGTACTACCTTTCGTCCTGGCCTCCTCGCCAAGGGTCTTTATCAAATGCCTGGCAGTGGTAACTGCCCACCTGGGCCTACAAGGGACTTTCGTTTTCCCCTACCTAGACGATTGGCTAATCAGGGGTGGGACGGCCTCAGAGATCACTCAAGCCACAGAGCGTACAACCCCCTTCTGCAGCACCTGGGGTTCATCATCAACTACCCCAAATCTCATCTCTCCCCAGTCCAAAGCCTGGAGTTCATAGGTGCTCAGTTGGACATTTTACAGGTCAAGGCCATCCTCCCAAGAGAAAGGGCAGAACGCCTTGGGCAACTGGCAGGAAAGGTAAAACGCCGCCGGTCATTAGTGGCTCGTCTACTCCTCTGCCTGCTGAGCCATATGGCCTCGATGGTCCACGTCATGCCCTCAGCCCGCTTACACATGCGGACAGCCTAGTAGTGCCTCCGTTCACAGTGGACTCAAGCCACGGGCAGGCTACGGGACAGTGTCAGGGTTACCCACCAACTGGCGGAGGCCCTCAACTGGTGGCAAAACTTGTGCCACGTCTAGGTGGGAATGCCCTTCCAAGCACCCGTGCCTCAAAGGACCATGACCACGGGTGCCTCCCTCCTGGGTTGGGTGGCGCATTGTGGGGACTGGCACACACAGGGCAACTGGTCTCAGGGGGAATCACTCTTACAGATCAATCTCCTGGATCTCAGGGCAATCTTCCTAGCCTTGCAAGCCTTCCGCCACCGCCTGTGACACTGGTCCATTCTGATCAAGACGGACAATCAAGTCGCCTTGTTCTGTATCAACAAGCAGGGGGCACAGACTAGTACTCCCTCTGCCAGGAGGCGGTGGCCCTCCTCTCCTTTGCAGCTCTCAACAGCATGCTCTTGCGAACAGTCTACCTCCCGGGCCAGGACAATTGTCTAGTGGACAGACTGAGCAGAGTCCTTTGGCCGCACGGGTGGCGCTTGAACCCCAGGTGGCCAAGAGGCTCTTCCACCTCTGGGGCAGGCCTGTGATGGATCTGTTTGTCTTTCTAGACAACATGCAGCTGCCTCGCTTCTGCTTGCGCAAATCGCACCTGGAGAGAGTGGTGGAAGATGCCTTCCTGATCTTATGGTCCGAGGGCCTACTCTGTGTTCCCACCAACCCCCCTTTGTCGCCAGGACTCTCTTCAAGCTCCAGAGCGAGAGGGTGTCGATCATACTAATTGCCCCCAGGTAGCCGAGACAGCCCTGGTTTCTACTGCTGCTCTGTCGGTGACATTCCCAGTCTTGCTGGGCCAAGCTCTGGACCTCCTGTCCCAGGAGGGTGGCTCACTCCTGCACCCTAACCTGGGATCCCTAACACACAGGGCCGGCCCATCCATTGAGCAAGAATGTTTTTTGCACAGGGCCCCGCGTTTCAGGGGGCCCCGCGCAAAAAACATTCTACATCAGGCCAAATAGATTAAAAAAAAAAAAGCAAACCGGCTGCTGCTGCCGCCGTGGCAGCGGCAGAATCAAGCGTCCCACCGCAGGGCCCCCCCCTACCCGGCAAAGCCTCCCAGAAACATCAGCTTCGGACAGAGTCCCAAAGCGCGGGCTTTCAGAGCTGCGAGAGCTTCCCTGACCTCTCGCAGCTCTGTTAAGCCCGCCGGGGCTGATGGGAAATCCCATCAGCCCTGGCGGGCTTAACAGAGCCGCAAGAGAAAGGGAAACTCTTGCGGCTCTGAAAGCCCGCGCTTTGGGACTCTGTCCGAAGCTGATGTTTCTGGGAGGCTTTGCCGGGTAGGGGGGGCCCCGTGGCGGGACACTTGATTCTGCCGCTGCCATGGCGGCGGCAGCAGCTGCCGGTTTGCTTTTTTTAAAAAATCTATTTGACCTGATGGGGGGAGGGGGGTTAGGACTGGTAATGGGCTATGGGGGGGGAGCTAAGACTGGAAGTGGGCTGATGGGGGGTTAGGACTAGTAATGGGTTATGGGGGGCTAGGACTTGAAATGGGGGGGGGTAGGACTGGTAATGGGCTGATGGGGGGCTAAGACTGGAAATGGGCTGATGGGGGGGTCAGAACTGGAGGCTGATGGGGTGGCTAAGACTGGAAATGGGCTGATGGGGGCTAAGACTGGAAATGGGCTGATGAGGGGGCTAAGACTAAAAATGGGCTGATGGGGGGTTAGGACTAGTAATGGGCTATGGGGGGGTTAGGACTAGTAATGGGCTATGGGGGGGCTAGGACTGGAAATGGGCTGATGGGGGGTTAGGACTGGAAATGGGCTATGGGGAGGCTAAGACTAAAAATGCGCTGATGGGGTTAGGGTTGGATATGGGCTGATGGGGGGGTTAGGACTGGTAATGGGCTATGGGGGGGTTAGGACTAGTAATGGGCTTTGGGGGTGCTAGGACTGGAAATGGGCTGATGGGGGGGCTTAGGACTGGTAATGGGCTGATGTGGGGCTTAGGACTGATAAGGGCTATGGGGGGGCTAGGACTGGTAATAGGCTGAGTGGAAGGAGGGCTTGAACTGTAAATAGTTGATGGGGACGGAGGCTTGGAATGGAAATGGGCTGAGTGGAAGGGTGGCTTGAACTGCAAATAGCTGATGGGGAGGGGGCTTGGAATGGAAATGGGCTGTGAGGGGAGGGAGCTAGGACTGGAAAAGGGCTGAGTGGGGGGGGGGTAGGACAGGAAATGGGCTGATGTAGGGGCTAGGATAGGACTGGAAATGGGCTTTTGGGGGTGCTAAGGTTAGAAATAGGCTGTGGTGGGGGCTTGGATTGAAATGGACTCATGGAGGGGCTAGAACTGGAAGTAGGCTCATGGGGGGCTTGGATTGCAAATGGACAGTGGAGAGGAGCTAGGATTTGACATGGGCTGATGGTGGGGCTAGGAAAGGACTATAAATGGGCTGATGGGGGCTGGGATTGGAAATGAGCTGATGGAGGGACTCGGATAGGACTGGAAATGGATGCGGGAGCTAGGACTGGAAATGGACTGATGGTGGGGCTAGGATAGGACTGGAAATGGGCTTATGGGGGCTAGGACTTGAAATGGGCTTATGGGGGGCTAGGACTGGAAATGGGCTGATGCGGGGACTAAGAAGGGAGCGGATGCTGGGTGGTGCTGGAACTAGAAGGGAGCTGATGTTGGGGGAGGATTAGAATGGGATGGAGCTTGGAGAGGGGAAAAATATTTTGTGTGGGAGGGAAGACAAATCTACAATTGGCCAGATATTGGGAGAGTAAGTGGGGATTGAGGATGGAGGGGTAAAATTTGAGTGGATGAAATAGGAATGAGGAAAGATCAAAAGGAGAAACATTAGTATGTTAAAACAGATGTAGAGAGAGAATGAAAAAAAAAACTAGAAGAGAGAAGAAAGGACAAATGGACAGCAGACGATGGAGAGTTAGAAGAAGACATGAAGAAACCAAAAGAAAATGGCTGGAGCAATTGCAACTGAAATAAAATGCACAAAAGGTAGAAAAATATCTCTTTATTTTGAATTTATTAATTGGAATATGTCAGCTCTGGAAAATGTGCATCATTAACGTCTGCGCTTTGTTTAGTACAAGAGGAAATTAATTTATAGTTTTATTTCTACAGTGTTGTTGTACATTCCAAGTTTGGCTTTTGGGGTTCCCAGTTTAATTATTGTCTTCCTATTTCTAAATTGTGATTCCTTGTTTGGTGATGGTTTATGTTCTGTGTGTAACTGAGCTGAGGTATTCTGTTTATGTAATTCCTATTTGACATTGCCACTTGTTCTCTTTCCCCAGTAGGTCATGCATTGTTATTCTCTGAAATGTATTGGTTTAATTTTTGCAGTGTTGCCTTTTGATAGTTACGGTATGATGCTTTGTGAGTCCTGGTAGTGCTGTTAGGATACGGCGGGTTTGCTATGTGTTCTAAATGTAATCCTAAAAACTCTCGATTTCCCACATATATCCTACTATAGGAACTGACCTAATCTATATCTTATCACCACTATTTGCTTTTATTTTTGTTGGATTGCTCACCATGAGAAGAAACTTTTCCTCTCTCGGAGTGAGCCCTCCTTTTTAATCAATTTCAAAAGGACCCCAAACAGGCCATAACCGGACAAAACAATACTTATTGCTGTCCATACCCGTGTCCATAATACACTTTGAAACTTCTATACCAAGCCATATCCAATGTCCATATTCAAACCCTCAGGGGCCATAGATCCCAAACGAAATATCCATTGCTGTTCCTTATATTGTAATCGTGCCTGGCGATCTCCTCCTCGAATGGGCTGCGGAACAACCTCCAAAACTCTCCAATGGATATTTCGTTTGGGATCTATGGCCCCTGAGGGTTTGAATATGGACATTGACTGGTGGAGCCTTCAGTTATGACTTTCTGTGGGGTACTGTGAGTGAGCGATTTCTGTGGCCTTTTGACAGCACGGGATATGACGTCATTCTCGTATTTGTATTTAACCGGAACTGCAATTCAACGGGGTTCATCTGCCTGAGGAAGAGCTGCGAAGCGGGTGCAGCTTGAAACACTGATTGGTGTTGCGCATGAACCTTGTGTGCACAGGCTGAAGAAGGGTTTCGTCTCCTATTTTGAAGTCGGTTGCGGGCCAGGCTGTTAAGCTACTCCTGGAGGTGGAGAGTGGGATGTTGGAAGCTGGCCTTAATTTGCACCGTTGCTTGGAGGTTTCAAATACTGCCCTTCTTTGGCATTGGACTAAGGCTAAGTACACTTTCCTTGCATATTTGGATATGGCTTGGTATAGAAGTTTCAAAGTGTATTATGGACACGGGTATGTACAGCAATAAGTATTGTTTTGTCCGGTTATGGCCTGTTTGGGGTCATTTTAAAATTGATTAAAAATGAGGGCTCACTCCGAGAGAGGAAAAGTTTCTTCTTATGGTGAGCGATCCAACAAAAATAAAAGCAAATAGTGGTGATAAGATATAGATTAGGTCAGTTCCTATAGTAGGATATATGTGGGAAATCGAGAGTTTTTAGGATTACATGTGTTGATTTCCTTGGGTATAGTTTAGGGGTAATGTGTTCTAAATGGGCAGTGTTTGTAGTAGTTCCTAATGTGCCTGGTGGTTGGCACTGGATTATAGTAATGTAGAAATCTTTTAGTCTTTCTTTATCTATACACTCATTAAGAGGCATGTTTACTAAAAGTTAGTGTATGGTAACATTATGCAAATATTTATGCAAATGAGGTCCCTTATGCAAATGAGGCCCCGCACCGAGTCTCCGCACATGGCCCCGCACCCCCCTTGGGCCGCCCCTGCTAACACAACATGGCTGCTGAAAGGGTAGTACTGGCCCCTTTCAACCTTCCGAGAGAAGTCGAGGAGCTCCTACTGGCCTCCCGAAAACCCTTCATCAGATGAGCTTACGCCTTTAAGTGGAGAAGGTTCTCTACTTGGTGTGCAGAAAGAGGGGAAAACCCCTTCTCCTGCTATGTGTAAGTAGTACTCCAATACCTACTGCACCTGTCCCACACCAGGCTGAAGTCTAATTAAGTGAGTGTGCCTCTGAGCACCATAGCTGCTCACCATCATCCCAACAAGGGGAAACCCCTCTCGGGCCAACCCCTAGTCTACAGGTTCCTCCAGGGCCTACTATTATCTAAGCTACCTCTTCGTCCTCCGGCGGCAGAGTGGGACCTCAATGTGATGCTCTTCCAGCTTACCAAACCACCATTCTAGCCACTTGCCACCTGGGGTACCTGTCGTGGAAAGTGGCCTTTCTGGTGGCTCTCACATCTGCTCGAAGAGTGAGCGAAGTTAAGGCCCCGGTGTTGGATCCACCATATATAAGGTTCTTTAAAAACAGGGGGGTGCCCCACATACATCCCAAGTTCCTCCCGAAGGTGGTATCTCCCTTCCACCTCAACCAGGAGGTGGTCCTCCCCACCTTTCCACGGCAGGGAGGAACTAGGCCTTCATACTCTGGATTGCAAATGGGCCCTGTCCTTCTACCTACAGCGGACCCAGGCCCACCACAGCTTTTCATCTCTTATGACCCCAGCAGACTGTGGTTTCCTATGACTAAGCGAATTCTATCCACTTGGGTGGCGGACTGTATTGCCCTCGCTTTTGAGTGAGCGGGCCTCTCCCTTGAACACTGGATCACAGCGCACTCTGTGAGGGTGATGGCCATGTAGGTAGCCAACCTCCACTCAGTGCCAGTGACAGAGATATATAAGGCCACCACATGTTCTTCAATTCATACATTCGCAGCTCACTACTACCTGGAGAGCGAGTTCCACAGGGACAGTGCCTTTGGCCAGTAATATTCTCGAGGTGTAGGCAATTCCTGCTCTCCGACCCTTCTGTGTTCCGGCTACCGGAGTGATAGTGTCATTGGACACTAGGACCTTGCAGAGTCTCTCAGTGGGGACTCACCTTCTGCAACTCGTGGCTAACCCGGATGGTCGCCTCTGGTACTGTCATGGTTTGGTCCTCGGCAGCCTGGAGCTAGGGAGTCCCATATGTGAGGACTGACTTCCTGCTTGTTCCTGGAGAAAGCGTAGTTACTCACCTGTAACAGGTGTTCTCCAGGGATAACAGGAATCAGTCCTCACAACCCTCCCTCCTCCTCTGAGAGTTGCCTCCCTACCTTGATTATTTTTTTTTATTACTTTCCTAGCTATGTCATTTGACTGAGCAAGATGGCACCCTTGGGCGGGAAGGGGACCATGCATGTGTGGTAGCATGTCCCAAAGGCTTTCCTAGAAAGCTAGGGAAATGCTCTGTGTGGGCTCCGTTGGCACCGACATCACCAATATGTGAGGACTGATTCCTGCTGTCCCTGGAGAACACCTGTTACAGGTGAGTAACTATGCTTTATTCAAAGTTTTATTAATCACATGCAGATTGTGAGAAATTGCAAAAGGACCTTGCAAGACTGAGAGTGAGCATACAAATTGCAGATGAAATTTGATGTAATGGATGTTGGGAAGAATAACTCTTGTCTCCTCCATATTCCCACTTGCTCTCCTGCTGCTATACCAACCTCCCATACTACCCACCCAGATCACTCAATCAAATGCAGTCTGATCAATGCACACTCCATTCGCAATAAAATACACACTCTTGCTGACCACATCACTGACGACGAAATAGACCTCTGCATCACGGAGACATGGTTCACCAAAGCTGATAATGTCTTCCTCAACCTGAACACCAGCACCAACAACATACACAACTACCCATGAACCAACAGTAGAAGCGGAGGAGTCTGCATCCTCTCAAGAAAGCAACTTGGATTTACAACAGCTAGCACAACATCCTCCCACTGTCTGGATACCCTCATCATAAACAACAAGCGCTTCATCATCTGCCTTGTGTATAGAGCACCTCAACACCACACAGACCAACTTGACTCGCTTCTTGAGACAGTTTGCTCCCAGGCCTCCCACCAACAACATCTCATTTTCCTAGGTAATCTAAATCTTCCCTCAGCTAACACCAACCAAAGTAATGTTTTCCTTCAAGCCATGAATCATCTGCACTTTACACAAGTGATCAGTACCTCAACTCACTTGAAAGGAGGTGCCCTGGATCTACTCTTTCTCCCTAATGACCTACTGTCCTCCTCGCACCCCATATCCCCCTCCTCTACCCCAGTCCCTTGGTCAGATCACTACCTAATTACCTTTACTCTACCACCCCTCCTGCCTAAATACCCCCCTTCCCAAACTTCCCACAGCAAGAAGATTTCTAACCTTCAATGAACCCTCCTTCATACAAAAGACCACCCCCACCCTGAGATATACTTTTCATCTTTCAGACCTCGACTCAATATAACATACCTGGAACTCTATCATCTCTGAAGCCTCCAAGGCTCTGACTCCTCTGCAACCTATGCCCTCTCCTTTCTTCTGACAGCTTCTGTGCAGTAAGCCAAGCCTCCATTACACCTTTACTTGACTACTTCAACTCCATCATACAAGGGCTTCTCAAGGCTACCATTGCCCTTTTACAACTTGCTCAAAACACTGCATCACGCACCATAGCCAGAGTCTCCAGACACTCCCACATAACCCCCATACTGAAGTCTCTTCACTGGCTCCCTGTCGCATCCAGGATCATGTTCGGTACTCACCATCACCCATAAGCACTCATCAACACCTCCTCAGAGCAACACCAATCACTTATCAGATGTCCTGACAACAACAGACTTTGTAGACTGAAAGAGTCAAATCTTCTCCCTCCCATGCAGATACGCAATTGTTCACAACGTACATGCACAAGAGCCTTTGAATTTTACGCTCCCACCATCTGGAACCAGCTACCCCCCACATTATGTTGCATTTAATCCCACAACCTTTTCAAGAAACATCTCAAGACATTCCTCTTCAAAGAATACTATGGTGCATCCCTCACAACCAACCCCATCAAAAGCATCCCCCACTCCCACATACCATTCCTATTACCCCCCCCCCCCTCCTTAAACACCCAAGGCTGTCCACTCCTACCCCTTAGTCATCTCATCACAACCATACTTCTAAAAAATCCTCCATTATGACATCCTTGCCATACTACTGTATCATAATCTCACTGTAACATAGGTTCCAAAGTTATACGCTTTCTGTTTTTTTATCTCCTCCCTTTTGTTACATGCTGTTCCAATTTAAGTTGCTTGTATAACTTCATGTTTAAATTGTTCCATGTAAACCGTTTTGACTGGTAGAAAAATGGTATATTAAAGCCAGTTAAATAAATAAATAAATTGTAGCTGCACAATGCTAGCTTCCACATGTGGAGGGTAATTCTATAATCTCACTCGCAGGCAAAGTGTGTTACCGCACACATATTTGGGTCTGTTTTACAAAATATAGCATGCATGTGCTTTATGTTATAGAATAGGGGCATAAGGATGCACGTTAGTCTAGTCATAGGAATTATGCTTGCTCTAGAGCCGGCATAACTAGATCTGTGCAGTGATATACATATGTAAGCCATATTATTCTATAACTTACATACGTAGAGTTGGGCTCTGTCTCTGCTCTGCCCAGGCTCCACCCCTCATGCGCACTCACAAACTGAAAATATGCATATTTGGACTTATGTGCGATCGTGCAGAATATTGATTAGCCAACGTGCATGTGTAAATGCTCATTCACATGAATAAGTCCTTCAGAAAAAGTACTTATGCTTTTTTTTTAATGTGCATAACTCTCTGCGCGCCATATACATTAGAAAATGTCACCTATGAGTCACCACTCAACAGAAGTATCTAGGCATCATTGTGGATAATACATTGATATTTTCTGCCCACTGTGCAGCAGCAGCCAAAAAAGCAAACCAAGTGTTATGAATTATTAGGAAAGGAATAGAGAATGAAACAAAGAATATCATATTATCTCTGTATCGCTCCATGGTGTGACCCACCTTGAGTATTGCATGCAATTCTGGACACAGTAGCTCAGAAAAGATACAGCAGATTTGGAAAAGGTGCAAGGGAGGTGTTTTTTAGGGGTTTTAAATGTAGCAAAACTGAATATTTTCTTCTGGGGAAGCTTCCAATGTGATGTTAATCTGTTGGCTGAATGTTGTACCCTTTCTTTGGTTATAGATCAAATAAAAAGATTCAATTTAAAAAAAAATGATACAGAGAAGGGTGACCAAAATTATAAAAGGGATGGAAAGATTCCCATATGAGGAGAAGAAACAGCTGAGGGGGAGATATGATAGAGGTCTATAAAATCTAGAGTGGAGTGAATGCAAAACAATTGATTTTTAAAAATTAGAAAGACGTAGGGGACACTCTATGAAGTTCCAAAGTAATATGTTTAAAACAAATAGGAGAAAATATTTTTTCTCTGAACGCATAATTAAGCTTTGAAACTCATTGCTAAAGAATGTGGTGAAAGCAATTAGAGTAGTTAAGTTTTAAAAAGGTTTGGAAAAATTTCTGGGGGAAAAGTTCATAAACAATTAAGAGCTGGGGAAAGCCACTGCTTTTCCCTGGGCTACTTTTGGGATACGCCAGGTACCTGTAACCTGAATTGGCCACTGTTGGAAACAGGATACTGGCATTGATGGACTTTTGTTCTGACCCAGTATGGCAGTACTTTCGGGACTGATATTCAGGGTGGCCAATATTTAAATACCATGATGCTTAAGTATTGGCAGTATATTCAGTGGCAGTATCCAGATAGTAGCTGCTGCTGAATATCTCAGCTCTGCGGCATTAACCAGATAAGTGCCTCTACTTATCCAGTTAGCTGGTACTTCCTCTTCGTCTCTCCGGGCCAGTCTGGAACAAGAGGGTTGTCAACCTTCTCCAGCAGCTGAGGACTGAATGCTGAAACCTTTTTCCATGAACTAGCATCTGGCTCCCCCTAGTGGCTAACCTCAGTCTTTCAGTCCTCAGCAGCTGGAAAGGACGTACAGCTCTCTGGCTCCCGGAGTTTGGTGGCTTATTAGTTTATATTTCCTCTTCTTGATTGCTTCTTGTATTGGGTTTTTTTTTTGCTTCTGTTCTGGCACCCTTAGAAAAGCCCTAGCAGGGTTTTTCTGCCGCTTTGCTGTCCTAGCTTCCAATAGTGACAGAGATCTGTGTGCGCTGCTTTTTGGAGGCAGAGCCTGCCTTAACCTGTGGGGCTATCTGTGGGGAAATTGTCATCGGCGGTGTGGGGAGCCCCCAACAACCTTCCGATCCACTCCGGTGGGCAGCAGCCCCCCTCCCTCCTGCTAGCAGCGGGAACGCGGGCTTTCACCCGGTCGGAAGCAGACCTTTCCCCTCTTCCACCACCCCCCCCCCCCGCTGGCAGCGGGAGCGCGGGGTTTTTTCCCGGTCGGAAGCAGGCTTTTCCCCTCTTCTCTCCCCCCCCCCCCGCTGGCAGCGGGAGCGCGGGGCTTCAGCGGCTCAGGCGGCGCCAGACAAGCAGTTAGCCGCGACAGGTTAGTCAGCCGGTTTTTCGCGGGCTCCGCATGCGTCGGTTTCAGCGGGGTTTCGGTCGACGGGGCCACGTAGGTTTGCTCCGCATTTGTTGGATTGTTTTCTGAGTGCTCTTGGTTGTCGGGGCTTTCCGGTGCCGTTCTCCCGCAGGCGGCAGGCATGGATTGCAGGCAAGCCGCGAGTGATTCCCTCAGGGAGCTTCAGGGCTCCTCTGAATTGGCGGGAACGGCAGCCATTTCTGCACTGGCGGGAGTTTTGGAGGCGCTTCAGCCGCAGCCGGCTAAACGGAAATCTAAATCTAAAAAGCCTGCAAAGGTGGAGGAGGCTCCTTCACTTTCTCTTGCGGCGGCTCAGGGCAGTTTGCCTTCGGTTTCCTCAGCGGATTTTATTTTGGAGATGCACAGGGCCTACTGTTTGAAACAGCAGCAGTCTCAGGGGGCAGAGCCTGTCTCCTTGTCTTCCTCAGGCCCGGCTGCGGAACTTGCTATTTCGGACCCGGGGGAGGGTCCTTCCCATGTGGTCCATGGAGGTCAGAGGCAGTCCGATAGCCTCGGGTTTTCCTGCCTGGATCCCCCAGCCATGGAGGAAGGTGAGTTGTTGGCTGATTCCGATCTGGATCACTGGCTACCTGAACTAGAGGATGGCGAGTTGGGGGCCTCAGAGGATCCTAGCCTTTATAGGGTGTTCCGTAAGGAGGAATTGGCTGCGCTTATTACTCAAACTTTAGCGGCCTTGAATATTCCCCTGCCAGCTGTTCAGGACCAGCCGTTGGAGGATCCTCTGCTCCAGGGTTTTAAGACTGCTCAGAAATGTTTTCCTGTGCACAGAGTGATGAAGCAAATGGTGGAGTCCGAATGGGAATGTCCGGAGGTCACTTTGCGAGGGGCCAGGGCTATCAGTCGTTTGTATCCCTTGCCACAAGAAGAGCACGACTTGCTGAAAATGCCCAAGGTCGATGCCCTGGTGTCAGCGGTGACTAAGAAAACCACCATCCCGGTGGAGGGTGGTGCCGGCTCTCAAGGATTTGCAGGATAGAAGGCTGGAATCCCTGCTGAAGCAGACTTTTGAAATGTGTGCGTTGGCGCTACGGGCGTCTATCTGTGGGGCTTATGTCTCTCGGGCGTCCATTAGGTGGATGCAAGGGGCCCCCCCTGCCACCGCCGAGGCCGATGAGGGCGTGAAGCTGGAATCTGCTGCGGCCTATCTAGCCGACACTTTCTATGACCTCGTGCGGATCTCGGCTAAATCCATGGCTTCGGTCATCGCAGCCCGCCGGTTTTTATGGCTCCGGAATTGGGCGGCGGACGCCTCTTCTAAGGTGCGCCTTAGTAAACTACCGTACAAGGGCGCGCTCCTTTTCGGCGCCGCCTTGGAGAAGATTGTGAAGGATCTGGGGGATTCCAAGGGAGGTCACCTTCCAGAGGATAGACCAAGGGGTCAGCGACCTAGTGGGGCGCCCAGGGCCCCTTCACGAGACTCTCGTAAGTTTCGAGGTTCGCGCTTTGCCCCTTATCCGCGTGGGCAGTTTGCGGCTAGGGGTCAGTCCTTCCGGGGAGCTAGAGGCTTTGGCAGGGGTTATTTTGGATCCCAGCCGGCCTCTAGCAAAAAGCCCCAATGAAGGGACGTTGGTCCAGACGGAACTGCCGGTTGGAGGTCGGCTGCGGCAATTCCTTTCCGTCTGGGCCACAATTACCACAGACCGTTGGGTCCTCGAGATTGTCCGCGACGGCTATGCCCTCGAGTTTGCTCAGCCGTTGGCAGAGGCTTTCGTGGTGTCTCCATGTGGTTCGCAGCAAAAGGCGCAGGCCGTGGCGGAGACGCTTCAGCGCTTGTTGCGTCTTCAGGCGGTGGTTCCCGTTCCGACCGATCAGTGCGGCTCCGGTCGGTACTCGATTTATTTAGTGGTTCCCAAGAAGGAGGGTTCCTTCCGTCCTATTCTGGACCTCAAGCACGTGAACCGTTGCCTGCGTGTTCCACACTTCCGCATGGAGACTCTCCGTTCCATCATTGCGTCAGTACAGCCGTCCGAGGTTCTTACATCCATAGATCTCACAGAAGCATATCTGCATATCCCGGTGCGGGCAGAGCATCAAATGTTTTTGCGTTTTGCGGTGCCCATGGGTCACTTTCAGTTCCGGGCCTTGCCGTTCGGGCTGGCTACGGCGCCTCGGACGTTCACCAAGGTGATGGTGGTGGTAGCGGCGGCGTTGCGTTGGGAAGGTCTACAGGTCCACCCGTACCTCGACGACTGGCTGATCCGAGCTCCGTCGGTGGCAGAGTCTCGTGTGGCGACGGCGCGAGTGGTCTCGCGCCTGGAAAGCCTCAGCTGGGTGATCAACCTGGCCAAAAGTCAGTTGGAGCCAGTGCAGCGGCTGTTGTACCTTGGAGCTCTGTTCGACACGAGAGTAGGTGCGGTGTTTTTGCCGGAAGCTCGCATGCAAAAGATTTGGAGGCAGATCTCGGCGTTTGTGTGGCTGAAGGCCCCATTGGCGTGGCGTTATTTACAGCTGCTCGGCTCCATGGCAGCGACCTTGGACTTGGTCCCCTGGGCTCGAGCACACATGCGGCCCTTGCAACGGGCTTTGCTGACGAGATGGTCTCCGCAATTGCATCCTTTGGAGAGGCGGTTGTCGCTGACGCAGGAAGTGCGCGACAGTCTTCGTTGGTGGTTGGAGTCGGCTCATCTTCGGTCCGGCATGCCTTTGCTACAGCCGGTCTGGATACTACTAATGACGGATGCCAGCCTTGCAGGTTGGGGAGCTCATTGCCAGGCCCAGTTTGCGCAGGGCGTCTGGTCTCCGCTGGAGTCCGAGTGTTCCATCAATCTCTTAGAGCTCATGACGGTGCGCCTAGCACTGCTTCAGTTTGCCTCTCTGGTCGAAGGGAAAGCAGTTCGCGTTTTCTCCGACAACGCGGTCACGGTGTCGTACATCAATCGTCAGGGCGGAACCGGCAATGCGGCCCTCTTGGAGGAGAGCCTACGGTTGATGGATTGGGCGGAGGCACACTTAATGGCTCTGTCGGCTGCGCATGTCGCAGGCCGTCACAATGTGCAGGCCGACTACCTCAGTCGACATGTGGTCGATCCGGCCGAATGGGAGTTGAACGCAGAGGTGTTTCACGAGTTGACCCTTCGTTGGGGTCAGCCGGTGATGGATCTGATGGTCACATTCAACAATGCCAAGGCAGGGCGTTTCTTCAGCCGACGCAGAGATTACATGTCCGAAGGTCTGGACGGTCTGGCGCAACTGTGGCCGGCGGGTGTGCTGCTGTATGTGTTTCCGCCTTGGCCGCTGATAGGCCGAGTCATTCGCAGGGTGCAAAGTCACGACGGTCCCCTGATAATCATGGCTCCAGATTGGCCCAGACGAGCGTGGTATGCCGATCTAGTGAGGCTCCGGGTGGACGATCCTTGGCGTTTTCCAGTCCGAGCGGATCTGTTGCTGCAGGGCCCTCTCTTCATGCCGGACGTGGATCGCTTCTCGCTTACGGCTTGGCTCTTGAAAGGGACCGGTTGAGAGGTAGAGGATATTCGTTGGCGGTGGTCTCTACTCTGTTGCGGGCTCGGCGACGTTCCACGTCGTATTCGTATGTTCGCGTATGGCGTGTCTTTGAGCGCTGGTGTGCTCAGAGGGGCTTCGTTCCTGGCAAAACTCTTATTCCGGAGATCCTGTCTTTTCTCCAGGAGGGTCTGGATAAGGGTTTGGCACTCGCTACTCTCAAGGTGCAGTTGGCGGCGCTGGCTTGTTTTCGGGGTAAGGTGCGTGGTGTTCCCCTCTCTGGTCATCCGGACGTGGTTCGCTTTTTACGGGCGGTAAAGAACTTGCGACCTCCGGTGCGTTCTGTCGTGCTGGCCTGGGATCTCAATTTGGTTCTTGAGGCTTTGGTGAGGCCGCCTTTTGAGCCGCTGCGGGAGATCTCGCTCAGGGAGCTCTCCTGGAAAACGGTTTTCTTAGTGGCTCTATGTTCCGGTCGGCGGATTTCGGATCTGCAAGCGCTGTCTTGCCGCGAGCCCTTTCTTCATTTTTCCTCGGATAAGGTGACGTTGCGTCCGGTACCGTCTTTTCTCCCCAAGGTGGTGTCAAATTTTCATCTTAATCAGTCTATCTCCCTGCCGACTTTTTCAGACCGTGACGGTAAGCCAATTGAGGTGGTTCTCCGTAAGTTAGATTTAGGCAGACTGCTTCGGGCGTACTTACGACGGACGGCGTCCTTTCGTAAAACGGACAGGCTGTTCGTTCTGTTTGGAGGTCCTCATAAGGGTGCGGCTGCCTCCAAGGCCTCTATAGCGCGATGGGTGAAACAGGCCGTGGTAGCGGCATATCAAGCGGGGGGACAAGCGCTCCAGGAAGGCTTCCGGGCGCTTTCCACTCGGGCTCAGGCAACGTCCTGGGCGGAGTTTGCCTTGGTTCCGCCTGTCGATATTTGTCGGGCGGCTACTTGGTCTTCGCTCCACACTTTTTCCAGACATTATCGGTTGGATGTCCAGGCTCGCAGGGATGTGGTTGTGGGGACTGCGGCCGTGATTGTGGGTCTAGCGGGTCCCTCCCTGGGATAAGTACTGCTTTGGTACTACCCTCTTGTTCCGGACTGGCCCGGAGAGACGAAGAGGAAGAAGAAATTAGGCCCTACCTGCTAATTGTCTTTCCTTGAGTTCTCTCCGGGCCAGTCCGGGACCCACCCAGAGCTTGTTCGTGCTGTCTCAGTTCTCTTGGTTACGTGCAGTCCCTCGGCAGTTTTCGTTCCCCCTTCCTGGGGGGATGGTAGGAGCAGGAATGTTCCGGGTATTTCCTTGTGTTTCTGCCCCTGAAGTTGCTCGACAGGTTGCGGGGGGGCTTCCGCGTTTCCTTCTTCAAAATTTGAAAGAACACAGATTTTAAAAAAAACCAAAAACTCTCAAATCCTGAACGCACCTGCGGCCCGTTTGCTTGGGCACTGCGGTCTTTGGGGCACAGCAGTTTTAGCGGGTTGCGGCAGGCTCGGTTTCCTCGTGGTGTTGTGTACTCTTGTTGGTCTTGTTTGTGCTTCTCTGCTGCTTGTTACCATTTAGACTGAGGTTAGCCACTAGGGGGAGCCAGATGCTAGTTCATGGAAAAAGGTTTCAGCATTCAGTCCTCAGCTGCTGGAGAAGGTTGACAACCCTCTTGTTCCGGACTGGCCCGGAGAGAACTCAAGGAAAGACAATTAGCAGGTAAGGCCTAATTTCTTCTTTTGTGGGCAGCCAAGTTACTGACACTCCTTCTCTCTACCCACAGACCGCTCCTGTACTAACTGGATAGTGCCTGGGCAATCTTTGGAGATACTCAGCGATGCTACCTGGATGGTGCCACTGAATACTCATTCATTATCCATGCATTGGCCCTGTGTATATGTGTATGTGTTTCTGTTTGCATTGTTTATATGAAACTGTGATAGTTTGAAAGGAGAAAATCATTAGCTGCTATGTTTCACTGTTTTAATGCTAAAGGAAAAAGGGAGGGAAGAATCCAAGTTGTCTCTGCTTGGATGAGTTGGATCACTGCCACTTTGTGGGTTCTTTGGAATTTTAGCTGCTTTTTTTTATCCTTTCTTAATTTTTTCACCATAAGCAAGTGGAATATTAAGTACTTGCTTCACAGTATTTATTTATTTAACAAGTTTTTTTATACTGCTTTCTCATTTCATTCAATGCAGTTTATATTATAAACTTGGTAATGTACATTAAACAGGGACATTGATAATTGGATTTTTCTGAGGCAATGGAGGGTTAAGTGACTTGCCCAAGGCCACAAGGAGTGCTAGTGGGAATCAAACCATATCATTGGTGATCATTTGGGGCCAAGCCTCGTTGCCGCTGTTAGAGAGGTGGAAGAATCTCTCTGGTTAGAAGTGGAGGTATCCCTCAGCCGCAACCATCGTATACTTCCATCAGTGTCAGGAGCTGCACTTCTAATCCTAACAGAAGAGTAGGTCAGGTACAAAGGGCATGGTCGGGTTGGAGGAGGCAAGGTGAAGGGGTTGCCTGGAGTTAGAACAGTACAAGGTGCTGTGCTGGTAGGCAATTTGGAAGTACAAAACACGTTTGATCAAACTACCACAATCCAGTCCCAAGTTCCAGTGACCTTATTTATTTATTTATTTCTGGGTATTTCCTATACTGCTTGTCAATAATAAAATGTATAAAGAACAGTGGAGTTTCCATAGGTGGGAAATAGGGAATAGTAAAGAGAAAGAGGTATACAAGGGCTTGGAAAATAGAAGGAGGTGGTTAGTGAGAAAAGGAAAAGGTGACCTAAGAGAGAGCAGAGTTGCTGGTTTGTTTCCCGAAAGCCTGAATGAAAAAGTGGGTCTTGAGACAAGTGTTGAATTTACTGTAATTGGATTTCGCATGAAGATGGACCAGGAGCAAGTTCCATAGTGTGGGGGTGAGGAAATAAAAGGTAGATTGGTGAGTAGATGCATGCTGGATGCAGTGTACTGAGGAAAGGTAGAGGATATTTTGAGTATGACAGCAGGTGTGACAAGTAGAGGAAGGGGTAAGATGAGCCTAGAGATAATGAGGAAGGCTAGTATATAATGTTAAGGTTGCAAGCATGGCAAATAAAAGGTGTGATCAAAAAGTATCGAGACTTGTTGTGTAGCTACTACTACTATTAAACATTTATAAAGCACTACAAGGCATGCACAACACTGTACAGACATATATAAAGACGGTCCCTGCTGAATAGAACTTACAATCTAAGTCAGACAGGAGTTTTGGTAACAATGAAAATGTGTATATTTTTGGGAGCTTACCAGATTGACATTCCTCTGCATTAAGGGAACCATTAAAGAAAATCAAGAGGGAATTGCTGTTGCAGGGCTCTAGAGGAGCTGTTGCAGGAGAACTAGTGAAGTAAGGCAGAGGAGCCCTGAGAAAGAGTCCAAGAGGGAGAACAAAGGACATGTAGCCAGTGCCCTTTTATATTTTTTGTCTTTTTCTTTTCTCTATGTCTGTGAATCTCAACAGATAAACTGTTTTGATTTTTCTTGATTCACACACTGAAATTTTTATATATAGTTTTCTGAAATAGATGATGTGCTACAATGGGAAAGAGAAGGTAGCTATATGTTGCACCATGATGCTATTAAGCATGCAGTGATCTAGTTATGTGCACTGTATGTGCAGAGTGTAGTGTGGCTGCAGCACACCTGTACTTTTTTTAATTACATGATGTTTGGTATCATGTAAAAGCAGTTTGGCATATTAACGATGAGTGAACAAATTGAACAGTGAATTTGCATTAAATTCTGCCAGAAACATGAAAATCAGTGCAAAGAGACTTACGACAAGTTACAGCAAGTATATGGCGATGAATGCATGAGTCGTGCTCGAGTTTGACTGGTACAAATGCTTCCAAGAGGGTTGCCAAAGTGTTGGCAGTGACGAACATTCTGAAAGGCCACCCACGAGCAAGAATGAAGATAAAGTTGAAGCAGTGCATGCCGCAATATGCTCAAATCATTGATTGACTATTAGGGAGCTTGCTGAGGACATAGACATCAGTTTCTGGTTGGTATAGTCCATTCTTACTATCGATTTGGGGATCTGCAAAATTCATGCTGAAACTCCTTTCCCTGACCAAAAAGATCGACTGTCTGCAGCCAGGGTGTTGTTGGAATGTGTTGAAAATGACTCAGATTTCATCAAGAAGATTATTACTGGTGATGAATCATGGGGTTTATGGTTATGACCCGGAAACTAAGGCTCAATCCTCATTATGGAAGACTGCAGATTCTCCCAGACCTAAGAAAGCCTGTCAGGTGAGGAGCAATGTCAGGGTCATGCTCACAGTTTTACTTTGATTATAAGGGTATTGTTCATCATGAGTATTCTCCAAAAGATCAAATCATCAATAAGGAGTACTACGTCCAAGTTCTGACTCGCTCGAGAGATGCGATTCATTGTAAGAGGCCAGAGTTGCACAGGAATGGCCTTACATCTTTTCTAGAGGTTCTTGGCCAAACACCAAATCGAGCAAGTCTGTCAGCCTCCGTACTTGCTCTACCTCACATCCTGTGTCTTTTTCTTGTTTCCAAAACAGAAAGGAAAAGATGGCTAAAGATGTGAAGTGTGGCGACAAAACTTTCTTCAGGTATATTTGGGAAAGGAAGAAGATCAGAGGTGGAATTGCAGGACTCAGAAGTGCTGCGAACGGACTCGTGGAAAGTGACATTGTAAAAGCGAAATTGCTAAATGAATACTTCTGCTCTGTTTTTACTAAAAAAAGTCCTGAAGAAGGTCCTCCTGTGACTCCCAAATATAAAAATGGGAATGAAGTAGATACCTCACCATTCACAGAAGATGAAGTGTTAGAACAACTTGCAAAACTGAAAGTGGACAAGGCCATGGGACCGGATGGGATACATCTCAGGATACTGAAAGAGCTCAGACAGGTTCTTGCAGGGCCGTTAAAGGACGTTTTCAACAGATCTTTGGAAACAGGAGAGATTCCTCAGGACTTGAGAATGGCTCATGTCGTACCTCTACACAAAAGTGGTGACAGGGAAGAAGTGTCAAACTACAGGCCTGTGAGCCTTACCTCGGTGGCGGGAAAAGTCATGGAGGCTCTCCTGAAAGAGCAAATAGTGAACTTTCTCAAAACCAACAGGATGCAAGACCCGAGACAACATGGTTTTACCGAAGGACGATCCTGCCAAACAAATCTGATTGAGTTCTTCGACTGAGTGACCAGGGAACTGGATCAAGGGCATGCGATGGATGTCATCTACCTGGATTTCAGCAAAGCCTTTGATACTGCTCCTCATAGGAGGCTTATCAATACTCTCAGTAGCTTGGGGATGGATCCCAAGATGGTAAATTGGATCAGAAATTGGTTGACTGACAGACGACAGAAGGCGATGGTAAATGGAGCTTACTCAGATGAAGGGAAGGTGATTAGCAGGGTGCCCCAGGGATCGGTCCTGGGCCCGGCACTGTTCAATGCATTTGTGAGCGATATTGCTGAAGGACTGAAGGAAAAGTCTGTCTTTTTGCAGATGACACAAATATTTGCAACAGAGTGGACTCCCCCGAGGGAGTGGTTAACATGAGGAAAGATCTACAAAAGCTGGAAGAATGGTCTAATGCTTGGCAATTACGATTTAATGCAAAGAAGTGCAGAGTCATGCAGTTGGGTAGCAGAAATCCAAGGGAAATGTATGCGATAGGGGGCGAGAGGTTGGTGTGCACGGATCAGGAGAAAGACTTTGGTGTGATTATTTCTGAAGATCTCAAGGTGGCAAAACAGTGCGACAGGGCGGTGGCAAAAGCCAGGAGGATGTTGGGCTGCATACAATGGAATTACCAGCAGAAAGGAAGAGGTACTTATGCTACTGTACAAGTTACTGGTGAGGCCTCACTTGGAATACTGTGTTCAGTTTTGGAGACCATATCTTGCAAAGGATGTAAAAAGACTGGAATCTGTTCAGAGGAAGGCAACCAAAATGATTTGGAGCCTGCGTCAGAAGCCTTATGAGAAGAGACTTGAAGACCTAAACATGTACACTTTGGAGGAGAGGAGGGACAGGGGAGATATGATTCAGACCTTTAAATACTTAAAGGGAAATAATGAACAAACAAACCTCTTCCAAAGACAGGGAAGCTGTAAAACTAGAAGGCATAACAGGAATCTGCAAGGTGGTAAATTGAAAAGCAATGTCAGGAAATACTTCTTCACTGAAAGGGTGGTGGATTCTTGGAATGCCCTCCCGATGGAAGTGGTGGGGGAAAACACATTGACGGAATTCAAAATAGCTTGAGACAGACACAGTGGATCCCTTTACAGCAACAGTATAAAATCAAAATAAACTGAACAATCTAAATTCTCAACAAATAGGGGTGTCCTACATGGAGTGGTGGATTCACCCCTAAACAAAGACATGGGGAGGGGGTGGCCTGCACGGAGTGGCAGGTGCAACTACTCTTGCCATCATACTGAGCAGACTAGATGGACCATACTGGTTTTTATCTGCCGTCATTTACTATGTTACTATGTTATCACTGAAAGGAAGGAGGTTCAATGACTTGGAGACCATTAAGCAAAATCTGACACTACAGATTCCCAGCATAATGAAAAAGGCATTTCAAAATTGTTTCCAACAGTGGCAGGAATGCTGGAGGGAGTATGTTTTATCAGTAGGGGACTACTTTGATGGAGACTGAGTGCAGTAACTGTCAGTGTTATACTTCTTGTATTATTGTACAAGTCTCAATTCCTTTTTGATCGCACCTCGTAAACCTTCATCTGAGTTAATACATCATTCTATGGTAACCTTGGAGTCTACTTGGAGTGCTATAACCTTATTGAAAAGAGATATTACTGCTAGATAGGCTGCAATAGAAGTGCACACCAAGATGTCATAGGAAGATAGAGAAGGTTGAAAACCAGCAGTGGAATCCAGAATGGGAGAGTGGAGCTGGCAGTGTCTTAAGCGTATCGCCCTACAAGAGAACTGAAATGCAATTAATCAGAGAAGGAAGGAATACCACACCAATATCCTAATGCGCTCTCTTAACAAGCCCCGAGAGCTATTCTGAATCATTCAATTCCCATAAAGGACCACTGCTAAGCCTCATACTGCTGGTACCCCCCACCTGCAGGAATTTGCTACCCACTTCCAAAACAAAACCAATGGCAATCCCCTCAAACCAGGAAATCCTCTCTTAGAAAATCCTCTTAGTGAAAATACTACTAAAGTCCTTCTACCCATGCTCCGCTGAGCACATCGAGGACATCATAAGGGGGCTCACACCACCACCTCCCCAACCGATCCTCAAACTGGATCAAGTCAGCTGCTCTGACCTAAGTGTGTTCATTTTGAGATTCGCACACTTTTCCTTCACCAAAGATCTGGTACCTTCACCTCTAAAGACCGTCACTGTCAGAACCCCTACTAAAAAACGCCAAGCTGGACCCACTTGACATAAATTCCTATAGGCCCATATCTAACCTCCCTTTCTTGGCTAAAATAACGGAGAAGATAGACCTGCAGCAGATCCAAGATCACATCGATTTTTGTGCTCCCTTAGACTCTCAGCAATATGGGTTCCGCCAACAACATGGTGTCGAAACCCTCCTGGCCACTCTCCTAGACAATCTCGTTATGGACATCAACAAAGCAAAATAGGGATTCATCCTAATATTCATGGATATCGCACTGGCCTTTGACACAGTCTGTCATGATCTCCTACTTGTTTGATTATGACAGAAAGGCATACAGAACCTATCCCTAGACTGGTGCAGATCCTACTTAATGGACCGCCAAGAAATGGTACACATCCGCTTACCAGCAAACACAAGGATTACTGCAGGGTTCATCCTTATCTGCCTTGCTCTTCAACATCTACATCCAGCCAATCTGTGCTATAATCCAATCATACAGCATACTTTACCACATTTGCGCCAACAATGTACTGCTTTACTCCCCATTCTCCATGGGCAGTCCCAATTACGCCAGAATTACGGAATGTTTTAATGCAGTCTCAGACAGGCTCGGTATGCACAACCTGAGAGTGAACTTTAAGAAGATTGAAGTGTTGTTTTTCACAAAAGATCCAACCTTCATACCACCCACCGTCCTTACAGGTAAAAGATGCAGAGCTGAAGACGAAACAAGAGAGGCATTACCTAGGAATCACACTGGACCAGCACCTGAGTATGGAAACACACATAAATAATATTACCAAGGCAGTATACCACAAAATAAGGACTGTCTGTCGCCTACGTCCACTGCTGGAGGCTGCTGACTTCCGCACCATATTCCAGGCACTTATCTTTTCACACTTTTTAAAATTGTATTTATTTATTTAATGCTTTTATATACCGCGCTATTTAAAATCAGTGCGGTTTACAGATAACATTTTGTACAGAGCAGGAAGAGCCTGCTCTGCACTTACATCGAACGGGTAATACAACTTGGATTTAGAACAGGGGTAACTATATACAGACTATATACAGTCTAGGCAGGAAGTCGCTATGCAGTTGTAGCGACATGGCTTGCCCTGGGAGCTATGTACAGGGATGTAATTTATTTACTGGGCTGTCTGTTTTTTATGGTTAGGTTGTAGGGTTGTGTCAGGAGAGGATGGGTTGTTGGCCTGGGCGTAGTGTAGGAGAAAAAGGTGGTGCTTTAGTGCCTTTTTGAATTGGGCAAGGTCAGTGATTGCGCGGATGGTCACTGGGAGCTCATTCCAGCAGGTAGGTGCGTAGAACATGAAGGTTCTGTTTTTTGTTGCCTGAGTGTATTTTGGTACTTCGCTGGGGGTGATTAGTGTGTTGGTGGCAAAGGACCTTCTTGTTCTGTTTGCAGGTGTGGGGTGGATAAGGTTAGTCAAGGAACTAGAGGTTGTTTTGTTGATGGCCTTGAATGTTAACAGTACTACTTTGGTGAGCCAGCAGTAGATTGGTAGCCAGTGCAGGTCTTTTAGGATTGGAGTAATGTGGTCCCTTCTAGAGGCCCCGTGTAGGAAGCGGGCAGCAGCGTTCATTGCTAACTGTAGTGGGTTTAGTGTGTTCTTAGGGGGTCCATGAAGGATCACATTGGTGTAGTCAAAGTGGGGGGTTACAAGTGCCTGGAAAACTGTTTGGTAGTCGTCTGGTTGCAGCAAGGGTCGAAGATGTCGAATTGTCCTCATCTTATGGTAGATTTTCTTGACGGTGTTGCCTATGTGCGCTTTCAAGTCGAGGTGCTGGTCCAGCGTGACTCCTAGGTAGTGGATGGTGGTTTGACTTGGGAGCTCGGCGTCTCTCGTCTTTAATGTTGCCGGTGGGGTGAAGGTTTGGTTTCTCGTGATGAACAGCACTTCTGTCTTGCTGGTTTATCTTGAGACTCTGTGAGTGGAGCCAGTCAGTGACGGCATCAAAGCATTTTACTAGTGAAAAGAAGTCTGGTTGGTCGATAGTGAATGGGGTGAAGAGTAGAACGTCATCTGCATAAATCAGGCAGGAGATGTTGAAGGAGCAGATGATTGCACATATGGGCTGCATATATATATTGAATAATAGGGCAGATAGCAAGGAGCCCTGGGGAACTCCATGGTTTTGTTGAAAAGGCTTGGAGGTCATAGAGCCTGTTCGTACCTGCTGCCATCTATCTGTTAGGTACGACTTGCACCAGCTCCAGGCTGAGCCCTGGATTCCTTTTTCTTGGAGACGTATCAGGAGCTGCTCGTGGTTGACGGAGTCGAAAGCTGCGGAGTTGTCCAAGAAGATCAGGGCATATCCTCACCTGTTGTTGTTAATCCCTGTGATTAATGTGTTGAGAAGCATGGCAAGAAGCGTTTCAATGCCATGTGATTCCCTGAAGCCATGTTGGCATGTATCGAGGGGGGCAGCGGAGTCGATGTGCTCTTGGATTTGCCATTGGGCGACCTTCTCAATAATCTTGACTAGCAGTGGGATGCTTGAGATTGGTCGATAGGATTCTACCTTCTGGGGTTCAGCTTGTTGTTCTTCAGAAGGGGCTGGATTGACGTCTGTATGAGGCATGCTGGGAATGTTCCTGTGGAGAAGGACTGCTCCATGATCTTGGCTAGAGTTGGACTGAGTTCATTGTGCAAGGATCTTAACCAACATGCTGAACAGGGGTCATTTGGAGCAGTGGTGGAGTTGATGGTTGCAATGATGTTCTCGATGCCTCTTGCTGAAGGTGTTGTAAGTGAGTTGAGTGGCAGTGGTTGGTATGGGTTGTGACCAGGCGTGGATTTCGTGGCTATGCTGATGTTGCTGGATTTGGCTAGTATGTAGTCTGCTTATTCCTGTGGGTGTAACATTGTAGTTTGGTGGGCGAAGGTTCTTTTGTTAGGGTCTTCACTAAGTTGAAGAGGTTGTGAGGTTTTTTTAGTGAGCGGCGCAGGAGTTCAAAGTGGTATTCTTTCATTTTCACTGATATAGAGTCTCGGTGTGCGTTCAGGTGGGCGGTGTAGGTTGCCTGGTCAGTTAGGGACCGGGAGCGCCACCATCTTCTTTCTAGTTTCCTAAGGAGAAATAGTGAGGACCGTAGCTCCGCGGAGTACCATCATGCAGATTTCCTACCTCTTGGTGTTTAGTCTGGGGCAGGTAGGCATGCAAAGGATTTCAGGCTGTTTTTTTTTTTTTAAAGCTTTATTTATTAACCATCATAAACATAACAGTCAGTACAGTGAAAAAAAACCCCAATACGCTACAGCAGAGTGGATTCTGATCTCCGCTGAGGCCACAGCTCTATACAGTTATGTATCTAGATCAATGCTCAATTCACATTGTTATACAGCCATGGTTAAATAGTTTTTTCCCCGTTTTCGACGGTATCCCAACCCCCCTACCCCTTCCCCCCTCATGCCCTTCTGCACCCCCTCTCCCCCCCCCCCCAGTCCCCGCACCCCGATTTCTCATACAATGCAACAGTACCCTCTCCGAGATCCCTTTTCCCCCCTCCACTCCCAGTATCCCCAGACCCTAATGACCCACATTTACTATTTCGCTCTGGCACCGGGCGCTTAAACTCTGAATATAGGGTTCCCATATCAACATAAAGGTGGACCACCTCTTCACTGAACCCCGAGCCCTCCATCGCTCTGCCAGTAGCAACGGATGAAAACTATTGCGCCACTCCAAGAATGTAGGTGGGTCCCGATCCCTCCACCTACGTAGAATCGGACCCTTCCCCACCAAACATGCCTTACGCACCAATAACCGCTCCCACCGCCCTGTGGGTAAGGTTCGATGCAACTGATCAAGGGCGACCAATGCTCCCGTCCAAGGAAACCTTTGCTGTATTAGTCTCATAATATATCTACGAATATGGGCCCAGTAGGGGAGGATGCGCCTGCACTGCCACCACATATGGGTTAAAGTGGCCATTGGAATAGAACATCGAGGACAAGACCCATCTTGCGTAATATGACTCCTCAATGCTCGTCGCGGCGAAAAATGCACCCGAGTTAGGGCTTTATATTGTACTTCCCTCCATTTCGCTCCCTCCACCAGTTCCACAATCCGCCCCACCGCCTTACAAATCGTGCCAGGCGGTACTTCCCTTCCCAATTCTCCTCCCCAGGCCGTCTCCACCCTCCCATAGTCTGGGAAACCCCCAAAGCACTCCAGCCGAGCCTTCAATCCAGCTATGGTCGGGTGGGCGTCTCTCCCGAGCTCGAAGAATTCGATAATCTGTGCCGACCTGTCCCCCCCCAATTCCTCCCTAGGCAACGTCGCCACATAATGGGCAAGTTGAAGATACGCAAAATAGTGGGTGGGAGATAGCTGGAATTCCTCCCGCAATGCCAAAAACGGTTTGCATTTACCCGTAAGGTCTACCACATGCCCTAAATGCCTTAGTCCCTGTCGGTGCCATAGCTGAAACATTCGAGTATCAGAACCCGGTAAAAATTTTACATTGCCTCAAATGGGCAGCCAACTTGACACCTGCCAGTTGCGTTGCCAGTAACTATTTAAGTGTCGCCATGTGCGTCTCAGCGCATTTGACATAATATTGCGCGTGAGTCGAGTTGGCAATTGTGCACTATACACATGTAGAGCCCCCACCAGTGAGAAAGGGGCCACCAATTCCGCCTCTAAGGCCCGTGGTGTGAATACCTCCGTGTCCCCCAGGTAGTCGCCAACATGCCTCGCTTGACATGCCAAGGCATAGAGTCTCAAATCTGGAAGCCCCAGGCCCCCCCTGCACCATTTACCAATCATACGGGACATCGGGATTCGCGCTCTGGCTCCCTTCCACAGAAACCTTTGAATCTCCCTTTCCAATCTAAGCAAATCCCGGCGTAATAACCAGACGGGTAGTGTTTGTAACCAGTAAAGTATGCGGGGTAAAATTACCATTTTAACTGCTGCAATTCTCCCCAGTAGTGATAGCAGCAGCGGGTTCCAAGCTCTCAGTTGACGCCTCATCCCAGACAAGACTTTCTCCAAATTAATGTGGTATAGATCCTGCGGTAATCTCGTCAAAACAATACCCAAATATTTGAACCGATGATCCGACCATTTCAAGGGAAAGTCCGCCCCCCAACCCTCCCTCAGCCGTCCCGAGACATCCAAAGCCTCCGATTTATCGGCATTTATCTTAAGACCAGCAAAACTACCAAACCTCCGAAATTCGGCCATTAATCTCGGCAAAGATTCCCGCGGCGCCAGCAAGTGTACTAACATGTCATCAGCGAAGGCCGATGTCTTAAATCCCTGTTTGCCCACCTCAATCCCACGAATCTGTCGGTCCAATTCGATACTCCGTATTAATGGATCCAAAGATAAGACAAACAGTAAGGGGGACAATGGGCAGCCCTGTCTAGTGCCCCTGTGCAAGGGAAAGGGAGCCGATAAGACCCCATTGCAGGGGGGGCGGAGCCTGATGTCCAGCGGGATGGTCGCATAACGCTGAGGCTCCCGAGAGGCCTACTCAGAATCCTGAATTAACACCGTACATACCTGGAACTTCTACTCTGATCTTGCCGGGGCACATTGGTGAGATGGCGGAGACCAAACCCACGCGCCTGGAATTTGGATCTCCAGCGGCTTCTCACGGCAAACGTTCCAAAACTGAACCTCCGTCCCCGCAGAAGGGGCTGGCCTTGCGCGAGGGCCCCGAAATGCAGCAGGAAATCCTCGCAGAGATTAGAGGGGTCAAAAACCTCGTGCAGTCAAACGGTGAAGCACTCCGAGCACTGCGGGAAGATCTTGGTGTGCTGCAAAACAAGCTAGAAGGGCTTTCTTCGCGTCAGGACAAAATGGAGAGCATATTGGACTCCCATGCGGCCCGGTTGTCCAAACTCGACAAAGTTGAACGTCAGGTACGGGCTTTGCAGAAAGAAGTGGAAGATGGCAATAATAGAGCGCGCCGCAACAACATACGACTCGTGGGCATACCGGAGGGAGCGGAATCGGGAGACATGAAAGAGTTTTTATGCAAAATCCTCCCTTCCCTGCTCCAAATCACCTTTACCAAAGATTTGGAGATCGATCGCGCTCATCATGTACCCACAAGCATAACGCTCAACAGGAAGACCCCGCGGCCTATCATTTTTCGACTTTTGAGATATCAACACGTGGAGCAAATTCTAAGTGCCTCTCGGGCAAAGGGCCATATGGAGTTTGAGAGCCACAAGATCTCCTTCTATCCTGACTTGGCTAAACCCACGGTCGACCGCCGAAAGCGCTTTCTGGAATTCCGGCCGAGGCTTCAACAGCTACAAGCACGCTATGGCCTGATGTACCCAGCCAAGCTCCGAGTCACGCTTCATAATCAGACAAGAACATTTGAGGACCCTGATCTACTAGCGGAGTTTTTGGATTCCAAAGAAGCCGACTTGATGCGCTGACTTCCAGAATATTCCTGCAAGTATTCTCATATCCGCTGTACCTGCCATATTGGATCTGCCGCAGCCCAGCCAAGAGTCTGGCGTGGGCTGTTTGTTTGCCTTACTTTTGATGATATCTGTGACCCGACTCCATCTACCCACAGTAGCCTCGATGAGTATCGGAGACAGTGTTAATTATGGACTCTGGTGTTTCTTTTCTTTTTTTTCATGTCTTTCTATTTCCTCTCTAGGGCCTCCTCCCGCAGACATATGGTCGCCATATTCTTTGGGGGTTTAGCTTCTTCTCTACGATACAATGGTACATACTTTTCAATATGGGGTGTATTAGCCAGCATACTCGGTGATTATGTCATTGTTGCACAGATTCTGATTATGTTGTATGTTTTCAAGCGCCCTTACCTAAAATGTCTCTTACCGATTGATGGCACCATGTAAGATTTTCTCATTGAACGTAAAAGGAATCAATAATCCGATAAAACGGAAGAAAATCCTAAGCTACCTAAGTCAGGAAGCTGCGGATCTGATTTTTCTCCAAGAAACGCATTTAAATTCGAAGGAAACTCTTAAACTCAATATTAAACCTTACATGGTGGCCGCCTATTCCCCAGCCGTTTCTAAGAAATGTGGGGTTGCCATACTGGTTAGGAGATCTTTACATGCTACTATTATTGCGACTAGCTCAGATACAGAAGGTAGATGGTCCAGAGTTCACCTCAAGATAGGTAGCCTTGAAGTTACATGTATATGCCTTTACGCTCCTAATGTGGATGACCCTGCCTTTTTTGCTACCATTGCTCAGGTTGCGCAGGCCTCTGCTAATACTTCATTGATAATTGGGGGGGATTTCAATCTAGTCCTTGATCCCCTGATTGACAAACAGCCGCCTAGGACAAGTGGTCCCCCCAAGAGTCACACCACGCTTACCTCCCTGATCAAAGATCTTGCTTTAGTTGATCTATGGAGGTTACTACACCCCAATGAGCTTGACTTCACCTTCTTCTCTTCCCCTCACAAATCCCAGTCTCGCATAGACTTCTTTCTAATATCAAAACTGTTAGTTCCTCAGGTGGCCACTGCAAAGATTCACTCCCAACATATCTCAGATCATGCTGCTATTTCCTTTCAATTACACACTACTGCACCCCAAGGGAATTCGGGGGCCTGGTTCTTCGATAGAGCCCTATTAACTCAACCAGAGTTCCAGTTAGAAATTCGAGCAGCCATACAGGATTACTTCCATATTAATCTACCCCAGGATACTGCGAATTGGGCTTGGTGGGAGGGCTTCAAAGCGGCCATTCGAGCAACGATCACTAGCTATCAAATCCGCCTGCGGAAACAACGCAAACAGCAGCTACTCATACTAGACCAACAAATAAAAGCAGGCGAACGAGTTCTAACTTCACGTACTGATCCATGTGTATTAATTCGATTACAGCGTCTCCGTTTTCAATATAATTCAATCCTCTCAACTGCAGCTTCTAAGAGTCTTGAGCTTCAGCGAGGGACATATTATCGTGAAAATAACCGAGCCGGTCGACTCTTAGCCAACGCCTTGAAAGGTCAAAAAGAAGCCAAACGCGTAGCGGCCCTTCGAGCTCCACAGGGAGGGGGCATAGTGACCACAGACTCCGACATTGTAGAACTCTTTCGGGATTTCTATACCCGCCTATATCAATCTGAATGTGAGTTCTCGTCAGAGACATTCGAGCGATTGCTCTCTGGCATTCAGCGGCCGACCCTCTCTGAAGATGATAGGGATGCGATGGATGAACCCTTCTCTACTTCAGAGATCCAATCTGCCCTAAAACGAACAGCCTCGGGCCGTGCCGTAGGGCCCGATGGTCTCCCGACCGAATTCTACAGAACGTTCAGTGCAGATTTAGTTCCCTATTTAAAACTCTATTTTACTGCCCTTGCGGTAGATACATCCTCTTTGGGATCCTTTTCTGCAGCTAATGTGGTAGTATTTGAGAAAGAAGGCAGAGACCCGCTGCTAACCGCCAACTACCGTCCAATCTCCCTACTTAATGCCGATTATAAGATCTTCGCAACGATCTTGGCCACCCGACTATCTGACAGGATGGCCACCCTAATTCACCCCGACCAATGCGGTTTTATACCCGGCAGATCAACTGCTGACAATGCTTGGACCTTGTGCCATGTGCTATCCAGTGCTGCCAATCTAGATCATCCATGGGTGGGTCTTTCCCTGGATGCCGAAAAAGCCTTTGATCGCCTAGAATGGCCCTTCTTATTTGCAGTTCTCCGATGGTATGGCTTTGGGGAGGGCTTCCTCCGATATCTCCAAGTCATGTATACTCAACCCGTCGCCAGTATTTGTGTAAATGCCATCAAGTCTCAGCCATTTATTCTCCAAAGAGGCACGCGTCAAGGTTGCCCCCTGTCACCAATGCTCTTTGATCTAGCTCTTGAACCCCTAGCCCTCCTTATTAGACAGTCCGCACGTATTCGAGGTGTCCCCTTCAGTCATAGGGAGATTAAACTCTCTGCATATGCAGATGACCTTATGCTTTTCGTATCCCTCGATTCGGTTCCAGCTGTCTTGGATCTGATTGACGGATACTCACAATTATCGGGCTATAAAATTAACTGGACCAAATCTGTAGCATTCCCACTGAACCGCTGGGTACATGAGGCTGACATGCAGGCCTTTCCCTTCCTTTGGCAATCCCGCATGGTGAAGTATCTCGGGGTCCATTACTGTTATCCTTTAGAAGACACTATCAGTTTTAATGCCAAAGAGGTAGTCTCCAAAGTCCGTGAGCTCACAAATCGTTGGTCTCCCTTATCTCTTACATGGTGGGGCCGCCTAGAAACTGTGAAAATGATGATAGCCCCCAAAGTGAACTACATTTTAGAAATGCTGCCATGCTTACTCCCGCTACATACTTATAAAGATATTGAGGGCCTTCTCGTCCGTTATCTCTGGCAGGGCAAGCCACCAAGGATAGCTAAACAAAAACTACAGTCTGCAAAGGAAAGAGGGGGTACCAGATTTCCTGATTTTCTTAGATATCATCAAGCCTTCCTACTTAAGCAAGGTGCCCGATGGCTAGATGCCTCAACAGACAGCAGACCAGTTTGGCTTGACATAGAAGAGGAGCTTAGTGGCCCAATTCCGTTGACCCATCTCCCCGGTATGTCCTATCAAGTAGACACCCGCCATCCACCAATGATTGTCGATACTCTTGCGGCCTTTAACACTCTCATTCTATCATTGGGCCCGAACGTATGTCCTCAGGACGGACTCCCGCTATGGAATAACCCCAGAATTCAAGTCCTAAATAGAACGATAGCATGGAAACCCTGGTACTCAAGGGGGATCTGGACACCCCAACAGCTTTTCTCTGCAGCTCGTTGGAAAACCTTTTCTGATTTACAAAAGGAATTTGCGTTACCAGCGAAACACTACTTTCAATTGATGCAGCTTCAACACTGCCTCAAAAGTGCTCGAATCATGCCGCCCTCTGCCCCTACTGAGGACGGGCTATTAGAGATAGTTCACTCTATTAGTAGTACACATGGGGTAGCCTCTAACTTTTATAAAATATTATGTCAGGGTACAGACACGGCCACTTTTAGAGCCCAACAAGCCTGGGAGCGCGAACTGCAAACCACTTTAACCCCTGTGCAATGGAGCGTTTTCTGGAGCAAAGTAGTGCGGGTCTCCCGGTCTGCCTCTGTTACCCAAACTCTCTTCTTTTTTGCACACAGATGCTTTTATACCCCAGAAAAAATAGCCAAATGGAACACAACTGCTAGGGACCAGTGTTGGTCTTGCCATACTGCTGTGGGAACCCTCGCTCATGTTATTTATGAATGTCCCCAACTACAGGTTTATTGGGGGCGGGTTTGGGGTTGTATTCAATTTATCTTACACCTTCACGAACCTCTCTCTTGGAAGATCGTGGGACTCCGCTCTGTGGCGGAGGTCCCCTCTCTTCCTAAGAAGGGTCGCTTTCTCCTTGATTTCATGCTGGGTATAGCCATATGCTTAATCACGAGGAATTGGAAGGATAGCTCTCGACTTACTGTCAATGAATGGTGGAACCTCGTCTGCTTATATAGTAAATATGAGCAGATACCTCGGAGAGCTATTCCCCATGCCCAAACTCACTCTCGCTTGTCTAAATGGCAGATGCTTAATGATTATGTACAATCTGCTCATCGTTCCAACATGCCTGTATAATGTGCACTCATCATGTTTCAGATCACCGTTAGGTTTTGTAACACAATAATGTAAGTACACGCCCGCTTCGGGAATGATTAGTTTTCTAGAGAAGAAGCAGGGGGGAGGGGGGTGGCAGGGGTTTACTTTGGTGTATGTATTACACTTTATGTATCTGTCTTTTAGCTGTATGTCTTCCTTTTCCTTTGTTGTTATAAAATGAAAATAAAGAATTAAAAAAAAAAAAAAGACCCCATTGCAAAGTACTCTAGCTGTCGGCGTATCATACAGACTCTTGATCATATCACAAAATGCCTGTCCGAGACCGTATAATGGTAATAAATACTCTAGATATGTCCAATCGACCTTGTCAAAGGCTTTTTCGGCGTCGAAACTCACTAGGAGTGACTGCAACCGGTGGCAGTGCACCCACTCCAAGGATGTTAATATTCGGCGTATATTACGCACTGCATAACGGCCTCGTACGAAACCCACCTGTGATTCGTGGACGACGTCACCTAATATTCCCGCTAGTCTCTCTGCCAGAATTTTCGCCAACAACTTCATATCGTAATTCAACAAAGAAATCGGTCTATAGGAGGCTGCCTGCGTCGGATCCTTATCCGGTTTGGGTATCAACGTAATGTAGGCCTGATTATCTCCCCATCTCCTACCCCCCCTCTCTATTCGCTAATGGTAGGTATCCACCAATAGGGGGCCTACCCAAGTCGATAGGAGTTTATAAAACTCAGCCCCATAACCGTCCGGGCCCGGGGTCTTATAGCAACTAGCCTGTGCAATTACAGACTGTACCTCCTGTAGTGTTACCGGTAGTCCCAACTGATCCCGTTGCGCCTCCGTCACCTGTGGGAGCTTCGACCTTTGCAGGTAGGCCTCCATAGTAGATGGGCTACACTCTCCCGCAGCGTACAGTTTTTGAAAAAAGTCTTTAAATATTGCATTTATCCCCTCCCGGCTTTGCTGAAGTTTCCCTTGGTCATCTCGAAGAGCTGCCACCCCCCTCCCTCCTCGTGGACCCTTCAAACATCGTCCTAATAGCTTCCCCGGTTTGTCGCCGAAACAATATAACCGATATTTATAATACAGCAAAGATTTCTTGGCTCTCTGATGGAGCAGTTCATTTAGGGCAACCTGCAGTTCCCACAACTGTTTTCTATTAGACACTGTAGGCGCATGACCACTGAGCACTCGCGCTTGAGACACTTGTTGCTCCAACCGAACAATTTGTTCTGCCAACAGTCTACGTTTCCGGGCCACAAACCCGATTATGTCACCTCTCAGCACCACTTTGGCAGTTTTCCAAACCAGTTCTGGGTCCTCTCTGTGTGCCTGATGATTTAATTCAAAGTCACGCCAGCGCTGACCCAGAAATTGCCGAAATTGATTGTCATTGTATAGCTCGATGGGGAACCGCCATAGACGGGATGCACCAGTTCCTCCCCCCCATTGCACCTCAATCCAGGCCATGGCATGGTCCGAGATCTCCAGGGGTCCTATCTGCGCTTCTTCCACTTGTGCAAATATGCTGGTAGAAAGCAGAAGATAGTCTATTCTCGCACTAGTCCCATGCGCCCGCGAGATATGCGTAAACTCCTTCTCGGAGGGGTGCAACAACCTCCAAGGATCTATCAGGTCCAATCGCGTCCGAAGTCTTTGCAAAACCTGCGAACCGAGCGTTCTATCTCTCATCTCTCTGCCACTGGAGGTGTCCAAACCCACTTCAAACACCCCGTTAAAATCTCCCCCCAGCAGCAAAGGTACATCAGGCAATTGCTCCACTTTGGCAGCAATACGATCAAAAAACTCCCGATCCAACGAGTTGGGACCATACACATCTCCCAACACTATCTCACGGTCTTCCAATAGGCCTTGCAGTAATACAAATCTCCCATGGGGATCGGCCACCTGTCTTTGCATCGTAAAACGCACCCGTTTATGAATTAAAATGGCCACACCCCCTTTCTTCCCTAGTGCAGGCGCTCCCCACACCTGCCCCACCCAATCTCTGCATAATTTAGCATGTTCTTCGGCAGTCTGGTGGGTTTCCTGGAGTAGCGCAATATCGCAATGCTGCCTAGCCAGTGTCTTAAGTACTTTATATCGCTTTATGGGGCTACCCAAGCCACAAACGTTCCAAGTTATGACTCTCAGAGTACTGTAATGTTTTTACGGCCTAACTGCCAACACAACGTGCTTGGGGAGACCCTCCCAGCCTGGAGCCTTCCCCCATTTTCACCAAGGTATGTTATACTGTGCATCAGCATAGAATTCAGAGTGCAGAGACCTCTCCCTCCCCTCTCCTTCTCCCCCCCCTTCCCCGCCTCCCCTCAATCCCACTACCTCCCCATCTCCTATCCCCTCCTTTCTCCATCCTAAAACCTCCCCTAACCCTGTCCTCTATACCCCCCTATCCCCTCTCCAACTACTCCTCCTAACTACAGGACTCCCAACTCCTGCCCCCCTCCCAGGAAGTCCTCCCGAAACCCCTCTGAGCGTGACCCTTCGCCCCAAGCCTCAATATCAATCACCCTTCCACAACCCAACAGTCTCCCCCTTATGATCATAAGGAGGTATTCCTCCTCGTAGTGCCCAGTACCTACCAAACCCCCTAGGCCCAGCCTCCATACTTAATTCCCCTCCCCCTCCCCCCCCCCGGTCCGGAATAACCCGCCATAACCCCCCCCCCCCCTCCAACCCCACCCCCCGGTCCTCTTCCTCGCTTATTATCCCCCCATTCCCACCAGGCATCCTCTCCGCAACCGAAGCAAACCTGCCTCCAATTAGCGGGATACACCAGATGTGGGGGCGGGGGGAGGAGGGGGAGGGCCATCACCCATACTGCTGGTATCCAGGTTTAGATGGCCGACCACTCGGCTTAGTGCAGGCCCAACAGACATGATAGTAGCCCCCTCCGATCTCAAATGCTCCCCCCCCCTCCGCCCCAGCACAACAGCCACTGCCGTCTCCCCAACACGCCGTGCCGGAGAGACGGAATAAAACAGCAAAGAGGACTGGGGAGCCCAAGTCCCCGTAAAGTATGGCCAGGCCGACTAGTGAAATCCCTCCCGCCTTGCCCATTAGGGGGACTTAAGCACCCACCGCCACCATAACAGAGATCCTCCTCTCGCCCCCTGCCTAAATTAACAGAGTATCTCTGTAGGCATCATACCACCCTAGCAAGGAAACAAACATATGCAATCTATAGTCCCATTTCTTAACAGGGGGAAGAGGAGAGAGATGTGCAAGAGATTTGGAAACTTTGTTACATTACCACATTAAGGGCAGTTAACTATTCAAAAGGAAACAAAGAAACACCATGTTACTTGAGATTTGTAGCGCCAGTCCAAGCCGGAACAGTAACCAAAGGTAATGGCCAGCGCTACAATGTATTTCCCCAGTCTTCGCTCCCCGAGGGGAGTTTCTCTCAGTCAGGCAGTCTAATTAGCTCCTGGAGACTTCATGTATGGGGCGCCGCCGCGGCCTTCTTTTGAGCACAGATCTGGTGCACATAATCTCCTGCTGCAACCGCCGACTCAAAAGTGCGATGAGCTCCGTCACAAAGCACGTGAAGCTTGGCGGGATACTGCACGGAAAACCGGATTCCGGCTTCTATCAGTTTTCCGCATAAGGGGGCATACTCCCGTCTCTTCCGGCTCAGCGCCATTGAGTAGTCCTGTGCCACACGGAGTTTAAGGTTATTGTAAGTCACTTCCCCCGTCTGCCGCGCAGCCCTGAGAATCAGTTCCTTCTGCGGGTAGTGTAGGAATTTCGCTAAGACGATTCTAGGGCGAGGGTCACGCAGTTGCTTCGCGCCCACCCGATGCACCCTTTCAATGTGTACCTTCTCTCCGAGCTCACCCTCTGCCACAATATGCAGGGCCAGCTTCTCTAGGTAGCTTCTGAGATCTTCAAAAAGCGCAGATTGTTTCTTCTTGACCTGTTTTCCAGGTCATCAAGTTTGGCGTCCTGTTGGGTTAGCCGAGATTTTAGGCCTGCCACCTCTGTGGTCAGCGTCTCCACCTGCTCCTCCACCCGTGCCACGCGGTTTTCAGTCTCCTGCAACCGTTTGCCCAGCAGATCCACCGATGAATGTAGTCCATCCATTTTGCTATGCAGGGCATCAAACTGGGGCGTTAAGGCCGTCGCTACAGCCGCTGACATCTCATCGAGTGAGGTCGGAGACCTGGGTGAAGCCGGCATCGAAGGTGCATCCGCCATCTTACTCGAGCCGGCTCCCCGTTCTCGGTCTCTTCGCATCGCCTTTACTGCCGTCGCCATGCAATTCAGCCACTCCAACCACCACGGGAGGAACCGCAGGCACTCCGGAGCAAGTTAGTTACTTTCTTGGCAAGGCAGTGTAATTTTTTTACGGTACTTATCGCCAGCTTAGGCCAAGGGCTTCAGGACACGCTCAGGATGCGACCTCTACCCTGTCCTCATCACGTGGTCTCCCTCGGATTTCAGGCCGTTATTCCATGTGGCCATCATTTCATCCAGGTTAGGCGAATCTAGCTTGAGGTTTGGAAGGACTTCATTGAGGATCACCTCTCTGTCGAATGGTTTGAAACGTCCTGTGGGTGCTGATGAGTTTTCGGCTACTTTCCTAGGCAGGTTTGACTATGCAAATATCATTATCCACGGCCTGCCAGGTTGCGCACTTCATCCTCTGCAAATGGCCATGAACACTGCAGCCCGAACCCTGTATGAAGCCTCCAGATCTGAACATGTGACACCCATCCTAAGACAATCGCATTGGCTCCCAATAGCTAGCCGTCTAAAGTACAAAACCTTAGTAACATAGTAACATAGTAAATCTAATGACATCTAAAATCCTGCATAACCTCGCCACAATCTCCCTGGAGGAAATCATACATTGGATACTGAACAACAAAACAAGAAGAACAAACAAGACAAACACTCACCATCCCATCAGCAATAAGAATGAGTTCCCAAGCTGCTAAGAACCAAGCTTTCTCATTATATACACCAACTCTTTGGAACTCCCTCCCTGCCACAATCTGCTCCATTTCTGACTTGGAAAAGATGTGTCTTTATTGCTTTCCTGAAGTTTGACAACTGTATTATGAGCATATACCATAGCTACGCTATGAATCACCCCTGCCAGCCTTTGCTCAGACTTATCTACTTCTTACGGTACACTAACTAGCCTGTAGATAGTTCACCCTAGTTCTACATAAGTTGAAACCCCTGTTCAATGTAAAATGGTTATTGTTTATAGCGCAGTACTTAATGCTATTGTTCCATTCTTTGATACCCGTTCTATGTAAAGCGTTATTACTTGTTCTCTGTAATTCGTGCTGATTTTGAAATAGTGCGGTATATAAAATCAAATAAATAAATAGTATTGGGGTTTGTTCAGGAAAACCAGAGTTTTCATATAAAGTGGAATCCTTGGACAATAAGGCCTGTAATTTGAAGTGGCATGCTCTTAATTTTCCCAAAAATTTTATAATGGGCCCTAGAGATTTCTTTAAGCAATATATGATAAATGTTCTTAAAGCTCTGGCAGAGGTTATCCCTCATTTGAATGATGCATTTTATCTACCAGCAAAGAAGCGCTGCAATCTCCCAAGTGTCTGAGAACAGTTTGACTATAATCGCTATTCTTGTGAGTTCAAACACTTGAGCTGCAGACCATGCTACTTTGTTAGTTACATATTTTTTGAGACTGGAAAAAATAATATTTTGAGACCTTACTTTCATGCTAGGAATTTGACATTATGGGACAGAATCATCTTTTTCCTGATTTTTATTGGGCAACTTGAAACAGATGTTGCTATATTTTGTGGAAGCGCCCTGCTGTGCTTACCCTGGGGAGTGATTTATTTTTGTGATAGCCGGCCAAGTGTTTGATTAAATTAAATAATGCTAGATATATTTTTTGATCTTAGATATTTAAGACAATTTCTTGACCAGAAGTCTTAGACACCTTGTTATATAGCTTTACACTCTGTTTAGGGGGTATACTTCAGTTTTTCTCCTTTGTACGGTTATAGATATGTAATCTCACTCTGGCATCTGTTACCAGCTTATATTTTGTGGTTTACTTATGGTAAGTTCTTCCATGTTGTTGAATTCCTCTTTTGATATTATGGGATTGATAGAGGTCATCTACCTATGCAGTTTTATTTTTTTAAATTAATGAATTTATTTATTTAACGTTTCTTTTATACCGCTATTCATTATATCATAGCAGTTTACAAAGAACTCATCTGTAACGTACAAAGAACAAGTGTGTCCAGTAACATTTTTTTATTTTATTTATTTAACAGCTTTTATATACCGCACTCTTTATTATCAGTGCGGTTTACAATTAACAATTCTTGCTCAATTCAGTCAAAACTGTCTTGTGCTTACATTTTAACGGGATAGTTAACTTGGAGCATTAACTGGGTAAACTATTTACATATTGGACCTAGAACTTGGTATTCCATCATTGATCTAATATATACACCTCAGATTGGTATTGTTGCGCATACCAATGGATAGTTCTGCTATTAAGTTTGTCCTAATTTGTTTTTGTAGTGTCAAGTGCTGCTTGAAAGGATTGGGGTGTGTTAAGTGGGGAGGGGTTGTTTGGTTGCGAGAAGTATAGGAAGAATAGGTGATGTTTGATTGCTTTCCTGAATTGTGTAAGGTCTTTGATCGATCTTATTTTTGGTGGGAGGTTATTCCAGCACTTTGGGGCGTAGAAGGCGAATGCTCTGTTCCTAGTTGTTTGAGTACATTTTATGGATTCCTTAGGGATAATCAGCATGTTGTCTGCTACTGACCTTCTCGTCCTGTTGTTGGGGATGGGGGTGAGGAGGCCCGTGAGTGACGAGGGAGATAATTTATTGATGATCTTAAAGGTGAGGAGTAGAGCCTTGTATGTGATCCTGCAGATTATCGGTAGCCAGTGAAGTTCCTTGAGGATGGGAGTGATGTGGTCTCTTCTGGATAGACCATAGAGAACGCAGGCAGCTGCGTTCATCGCAAGTTGTAGTGGGTTGAGAGTATTCTTGGGGAGTCCGTGTAGAATGACGTTTGCATAGTCAAAGTGTGGAGTTATCAGCGCCTGGAATACGGTTCGGAAATCATCAGAGGGTAACATGGGTCTTAGATGTCTTAGTGTCTGATTTTATTGTATATGGTCCTGGTTGTGTTTTTTATGTGCTCCTTGAAGTCCAGCTGTTGGTCCAGCGTAACACCCAGTAGCGTATGGAAGGCTTGTTTGGGAGTTCTGCATCTCTTACCTTCAAGGTAGTTGGAGGGGAGAAGTTCTTGTCCTTTGTGATGAACAGGACCTCGGTTTTCTTGAAGTTTATGCACAGGTTCTGGTCTTGCAGGCAGTCGGTGATTGCATTGAAGCAATCGACTAGAGTGATGAAGTCGGGATGCTTTACTTTAATGTAATTTATCTTTTTCTTTAGTTTCTTTCAATGTCTTATTTGATTTGCAAGTTTATTTTTTGGTATGTATTTGTAAATTCTGATAACTAAAAAATTAAAACAAGTTTCTATGGTGCAGAATTTGAAACTGCTGTTCCCAGCCTGCTCTCCCTTCAGTCTAGTCTTTCCACTGGTTATATCCTGCCTTCCTGGCAGGGGCAGCCTAAGAGTGGTACGGAGCCATGTGCGGAGACTCATTGTGGGACCTTATTTGCATAAATTTATTTTATTTTAAAATGTATATGCACTGCAGCCATGTAAACTTTTAGGCGGCTTTCAAAGGAGCCCTTCACAAGCATCTCTTTTGTCCTGGCAATGACTTAGGGGCATGTTTACTAAATATTAATGTGTGTTAAGTGCCACTGCGCCAATAGAAATAAATGGGTGCACTTAGCGTACATTGTGAATGCGCATTAACTTTTAAACATTCCTCTTAATGAGTGTCTGAATGGCAGTGTCTGAATGGGCAGTTGGGATAAAGAAAGATTACCAGATTTCTACATTACTATACCCCAGTGCCAACTGCCAGGAAGTACTATAAACCCTGCTCATTTAGAAATCATAGAATACCCACCGTATCATAATAGCACTACCAGGACTCACAAAGCACCAAACCCTGCCTATCAAAAGACAACACTGCAAATATTAAACCAATACATCTTAGAGAATACCAATACATCTACTGGGGAAAGAGAACAAGTGGGACTGTTACACAGAAACTACATGAACAGAATACTGCAGCTCAGTTACACATGCAAAACATAGAACAAGGGATCACAGTTTAGAAATATGAAGACAATAATTAAACTGGGAACCCCAAATGCCAAACTTGGAATGTATAACAACACTGGAGAAATAAAACTATATAAATTAACTTCCTCTTGTACTAAACAAAACACAAAGAAGTTAGCGATGCACATTTCCCAGAGCTGACATATTTCAGTTAATATATTCAAAATAAAATAGTATTTTTCTACCTTTTTTTGGCATTTTATTTTTCCATCACAATTTCCCCAGTCGCTTTCTTCTGTTTTCTTTGTGCCTTCTGCTAACTCTCCATTGCTGTCCATTGGTCCTTTCTTCTCTCTTCTAGCTTTTTCTGTTCTCTCTCTACATTTGCTCCAACAAACTGATCTTTCCACTTTTGCTCTTTCCTCCATTTCTTTCTTTATTCCTTTTTCATCCCTCTATCCTCAATCCCCACTTACTCTCCCAATATCTGGCCAATCATAGACCTTTCTTTCCTCTAACACAAAATATCTTTTTCCCTCTCCTTCCTCACACCCCTAGCCCCATCCCCTTCTAGTCCTCCCCTATCAGCTCCCTTCTAGTTCCAGCCCCACCCAGCATCTGCTCCCTTATAGTCCCATTCTCCCACCCCCTGCATCATCCCATTTCCAGTCCTAACCCTCCCATCATTCCATTTCCAGTCCTAGCCCTCCATCAGCCCATTTCCAATCCTAGCCCCCCATTAGCCCTTTCCAGTCCATGTTCCCCCATCAGCCCATTTCCAGTCCAAGCCCCACCACCGAAGAGCCCCGCACCTGTCTGACCGCATTCATAGGGGATCGGGGAGGCCTGAGACACCGGCTCACTTCTGCAAAGCCATTGGAATGAAGAGCGGTGTTTTCCTTCACGCCAGCAGCTGTGATCTCGTGGAGCCCTCTGGGGCGCTGAGTACTGTGACACAGTAGCTCCCCAGGAACAGATGGACACGAATGAGCATCCGGTGGTAGAAGCCGGTACTGCAGGAGAAAGCAGGGATTTCTTTGCAGAAAGAAAAAAACCCAGATTCAATCAAGCAGAACAGCTCACCTCGAGGGAGGAGAGTAGGAAAGCTTTTGATTGGGCACGCCCCAAGGGGAGGCCGGCAGTGCAGGCTAGAAGCACCTGGTTAAATACTCAGAAACCAGGAAGTGAATTGAGGAGGAGGCAAGACAAACAGAACCGGGAGCAAGAACAGGACCGAGAGAAGCTAAGAGGGCAGGAGCCAAGAGAGCAACGGAGGCTAAGAGAATTCCCAGAGGGAGACACAAGTGCTTCAGAAGGAAAGTCTGAAAGGAAGTATCCTTGCTGTGGTAATTCCTCTAATAGTCTGCAGCTGGCAGGTAGCGTGGTGGAAGATTCAGATGAGGAAAGAAACTGCTGGAGGCAGAACTCTTTCGGAACGCTGAGAGATCCAAGGCTACAGGACCAGGCAGAACTATGGAATAAAGGCAGAAGGACAAATAATTCTCCAAAGGAAAAGCTTCTGTATAAGGTACCCAGTGGGGGAGAAGTTTATGCTCTAAAGCCAGAAAGATTGTGTTCTAGTTTTAAAAGCCAAGTCAGACAAAATGGTGGCAGCTGTTGTCAGCAGAGAGAAGCTTTGAATAACACTAATTATTCCTATAAGCTAGCTGAAACACCTAGCCAAGACAGGGCTGACGTAAATGCTTTTAAGTACCCTCCTAGCACTGCTAAGTTTTTATGCACAGCACCCACGTGTAGGGAAAGGTGGGGAGATAACGGAAGCACAGCAAATGTTTGTTTTCCTGATACAAACAAACATGAAAAGCAGCCTGAGATAGAGAGGCTCAGCCAACATTTGCTCACCGAGGAGAAGGGAAGACAGCTAAGTGAAGGGAAGTCACCAGCTGAATCACTTCTCAAAGAATTCAAAGAGTTTTTAGAACAGAAGACAAGTTTTAACTACAGTATTCCAGAACCAGTTACTGGCTGTAATGAAGAAACGCCTGTTTCTAATTCTCTGCTTTACCCTGATGAAGATATATTAATGGACTGCTCTACATGCTTAATTGACAGAGGCAATTAAGGGAAAAGGATTTTCTGATATATGAAGAAATATAGCAGTGGCACTTAACTTGACCTACACAAGAAAGCTTGTGAAGGGTGAATGAATTAAGGTACCAGTGATTGGTAGAACCAGAGCACTACTGTTAAAGGAACTTTTCTGTTGCATCCTGTATGTTTGAACCACATAAAGTGAATGTGAAATAATACAGCATTGCAAGCCTGTTTGGCAAGTTTCAGTTAATCTTGTTTTTGGTTTATACTTCTGCACCGTCTGTAGCCTTTTTGAACTGCACAATGGCAAAGTAAGCCTCATGAAAAATAAACCTCATGAAAAATAAATTTCTCTTTGCCTGCCTTACTGCTCGAAGCACAATAACACAACTACAACTAACTGCCTCAAGGGCATCACAAGGCAACCCCTCCTTAACCCTCAAGATTAGGGAGCGGGAGGCGTGATAGTACTGGTAAACAAGAAATGTCCTTTAACCCCTGCAAACGGTCAGGAGCAGCAGAATGTGCGGGTTGAAGTTGGCATAGGGCTGCACAATGGACAGGCCAGCCCTGCTTCCTGGAAACATGCTGTGATCCTTCCTCCTCTTAATCAACCATCTCTGGACCCATGTCCTTTCCAATTTCCGTCCATCTTGCCTTTCTGTCCAAAATTCTGCAGCAACTCTTCCTCAGGCAACTCTTTCCTTTTTTGACAAGATGCTGGCCTTCCAACCTCAGCAGACTGGTTTTCACTCTTACTTTGAATGAAGTCTGTCCTGCCATTGATCATGGCCACTCTGTCCATGGGTAGCTCAAGTCAATCTTCTGCCTGAGGTGAGGGATGAGATAGCACCCCACCCCCTGGAACCGGGGGGGGGGGAGGGGGAGGCTTTCTCAAAACTTCAGTCAAGGACTGAACCAAATCAAAAAATCAATTAGATAATGTGGAGGAAATAAAAAGATGTTTGCACACCAGGGAACTAAAAGAGAGAGCGAGAACAACAGCACAGTTTATAACACCAAATTATAACTCATTTTTATTTTGTTGTTATAAACTGTGTTATGGTTCTTGCTTTTTCTTTTTGAACATATATTTTGCATTTACAGAACCCCCTCACTCAACAATAGGTGCAGAGCTAGGACATTCACCCACAAAACTCAATATCTAATTTAAAAGAAAAAAAAATCTGTTTCTGGCCATCTCACTAGCAAACATTCTCCTATACCAGGCATCTACTTCTAGTCTTTCCCCATAGACTAGAAGTAGATAATTTTCTGTGTCCCGAATCAATCATGTATATACCATAAATTTCCTGTTTTGATTTGACAGCTTTTTCTATGTAATCATACCCGCTTCTGATCGCTGGAAGGAGCGGTATACAAATGCTTGCTAAATAAAATAAATAAAAATAAAATAAATAAAATATTGTGAACTAACAGGTGTGGAGGAATAGCCTAATGGTTAGAGCACTGGCTTAGGAACCAAGAGCCTGATTTTTGAAAGGCATATACATAGTTTACAGCCCAGTAAACCATGTAGATGCCTTAGTTGGGGATATTCAATGGCACTTACACGGTCAGTGCCATTGAATATCCCCTCCTAAGTCCCCTACGTGCCCCAGTGCTATCCAGTTAGCATCAAGGCGTGTTGGGGAAAACCCTCGCCTATCTTTAAGGCGCAGATCGCTAACCAGGTAGCATCCAATATCGCTGCTGCCCAGTTAGCATCAGTGGCTTCCGGCTTTTGCGGTGATCACCGGATATTCAATACCATTACTGTGGCATTGAATATCCGGTTTAGGGATCGGCAGGGAGGGCACAGTTGAATATTTGGCCCAAAAGACCAGGGTTCAATCCCCACTAGCACTCCTTGTGGCCTTGGGCAAGTTACTTAACCCTCCATTACCTCAGAAGAACCCAGTCTATCAATATCCCTGTTTAATGTACATTTGCAAGTTTAAGTTACAATTTAAACTGCTTTGACTAAAAATGATAAAAGCAGTATAAAAAACTTGTTAAATAAATAAAATACAAACCCTACAAAAGTCACTTAGGATCTATAGAGCAAATTTACCATACCAGCACCAACTTCCAAAACTCACATAAGGAGCCTACCCCAAAAAAGCATCGCTGCAGCAGGCCCTGGAACATCCAACACCTATTTGAAAAGCCGAACAATTCAGATTACTACAGTGTACAGATCCCTACATACAAACTCCAAAGCTGGAAAAGTCTGGAACTCGGCAGCAATAACACTATGAGGCCACTAAACCAAATTAAACTGAGATGTTACCTTAAAATTTCAAATTTTCTTGAATCTGAATTTACAAACTATTTTAAATTTTAGTCTGGCAGCATAAAGAATGCAAAACTGCAAATCTCAGAGACAATCCATATTCCAGTATCCCTCCAACCAGCATCCTACAGTTGACTACACCAAGAACCCAGAATACAGGACCCATAGAGCAAATCTACTATTCCATAACAGCACTAACTTGCAAAATTCACACAACATGGAGAGTACCCAGAAAAAGGCAGCACCATAAATATTGCAGTGGGCCCTAGAACATCCATATTCTTATTCAGAAAACTGAGCAAGCTGGATTTCTACAGATCCCTACATAGAAACTCCATGCTATCAGAACATGTAGCCTCAATCACACACATGCAGAACAGAGATAGATCTTCACCAAGTAGGGAATGTATCAGTATAAGCTAAAAACTGACATATGTAGACAAAAAATGATTTTATCCCATTACTCTTAGGTTTATAGGATTCTTTCTCAAAACTATACTTTATTGCAAAGTGAGGCGAGAGAAAGAACTCGCACACACAGACATCTGTATTGTTGGCAGAAACTAACATAATGGCTCAGCGCAAGTAGCGTGAGTGCAACTAATGACACCTCAGTATGTGGTCTTAGTTGCACCGGCAGCCATTTTGCTATGCTGAAATACAGTATCTGCAGGGGGATATAACTGCCTCCCTGCAGCTAGGCTATGGCCCCACATAATCAAACTCAGGAATTAGTTACTGAAGGATCATAGTAAAAACTGTTAGTGTAGCTGGGTTTAAAAAAGGTTTGGACAAGTTCCTGGAGGAAAGGTGGCCTAATGGTAGAGCCACCTCTGACTCTGTCATTCTTTTCGCTCTCGATCTTTCCTCGACTTTTGATCTTTTTGACCTTTACGTGGAAACCAGTGTCTTCCATTTACTCTTCCAAGCACATCACACCCAAATGAGGTCAAATCTAGGCCAGGTTTTGGCTATACATATAAAACAGAGGGACAATATTCAGCTGGTGTGGTCACTATATTAATTTAAGTGCCTGCATCAGAGTTAATTTAATATGGATATTCACTGCTGCTATCTTGATAGTACTTTTTAAATTCCTATCATTTGTATTGAGGTTTTTCAAATTCTGTAATAACAAGCATAACAGACATTGTCACAGTCAAACGAAATGCATTAACTAATGAGCCCATCAGTGCAAATGACAGTACTCCCAACACATAGTTAATACAAGAGTCTTAACCTTTAAAGAGTACATATTCTTTTAGCTAATGCAGCAGGTTAACAGAACTGAATTAAACATTAAAGCTAAACATTTTAGTGGGAAGAGAGAGCCAAGATGGCGATAAATGTGAGGATGTGGTGTTGTGATCTGGAGTTTCGTTAGCTGTTACTATGTTGAGCATGCAAAGAACAAAAGTTTGGTTTCCATGTTGGCCCTTCTTGCTGCTGTGGTTCAGACCATTCTCTCCAGATTCGTTGTGCCCATGTCTAGTGGAATGAGTTCTGTTCTAGCACTGGGACTTGCTGCTTGCAGTGGAATACTCAGCCTCTAGCTATATCAAGAACTCACAAAGCCCAAATTGTCGTGACACTCACATCAAGCCCAGAAGTTTGCAAACCATCATGCTATGTGGTTTGGGGAAGAATGACAAAGCTGCTATTGTCGCTGCCTGTGATGGAAGGATAAGATTAGTGACAGAAGTCTTCTCTAAGACGGTGCTGGCTTCTGGAACTGAAAGTGATTTGAGTCCCTTATTGGAAGCCCTTAGGTTTCCTTCAATTCCACTAAAGGCTCTGAGCTCATCTTGATGCCGAGAGGAGAGTTGGCCTTGAAAGGCAAAGTGCTAGGCGCATTAAACCAGCAGATGATTTTGAACAACTATGAAAAGGCTTGATGTTGCTGGATAATTTCTTAGCTTCCAAGTTTGATAAAATATTGAATGTGTGCAGTTTGCTTCAATTCAAGGCCAATAACCAGGAGAACAGAATGGAAAGATTGTGTAATAGTGACATTAATGATAAAGGAATAATATATTTAACAAGTGGGCAAAGCAAGCAGAGCATGGCTTATAGAATTCTTTATAGCCCCCTCCAGGTGTGTCTGTGTGTGTTTTGTATTGCCTTTGTGTGGCTGAGAGAGGCCAGGGGGCAACATTGTTCATAGGAGGTTAGTTTTGGGGATAGTTGTAGGAGAGTGGTGTTGAGTGGTGGTGCTGTTTCATTGTATCTAAGTATCTCCAGGAACAAGCAGGAATAAGTCTTCACATATGGGTATCGTCGGTACCGACGGAGCCTGCGCGGGAACGCTCCCCAGCGTCCAGAAAGAAAGCTTTTGGGAGCATCCCACAGCGCCTGCGCGCTGCCTTCCCGCCTTTCCTAACTGCCTCTCTCCAGTTCTCCTTTTCCGCGGAGCCAGCAGGTCCTGTTTCCTGTCACTGCTGAAGAATTTCTTATTTTCTTTTATTTTTCTTTAGTCGCGTGTCTGCCTTCTCGATTCTGCACCGGTACCACCGGTTCTTTTTCTTTCTTTAAAAAAAAAAACAAAAAAAAAACTTCTACTTTTTTCAGTGCATTTTTCTTCTGGGGCCTTAGGCCTACAGATATATTTTTCCCTCATGGAAAAACCCGCCTCCGGGTTTAAAAAATGCACAAAGTGCAGTAGCACTATTTCTGTCACTGACATCCATGACTGGTGTCTAAAATGTTTAGGTCCTGACCACTCCATTGCGGATTGTGAGTCCTGTTCCATGATGTCTAAAAGAGGGTTACAGAATCAGGCAGCTAAGGTCAGTACCCTGTTTCCCTCAGATGCAGCTTCCGTGGCATCGACGTCTTCCAGGGCTTCTTCTTCATCCCATGGATCTCAGGTAACCAAACTTAAATCTGGCCGGTCCTCAAAGAGTTCATCTCCCTCTAAGTATCGAGATGCCCCCGGGCTTACTCTTGAGGATACCACACCGGCAAAATTACCCCGGCAGGAGGCTCCGGCTTCCAAAGCACTACCTATGGGTCACAGGTTGACATAGATGGCTCGGCCTCGACCGATCACCTGTTACAATGTTCTGGGGTACCGGCAGTTTCTACCGGTACCGATATCCAGACATTGGTGGCATCAATGGATCAGAACATTCTGATCATGCAGCGTGCCATCACGGCATTCATTCAAGCTGCAACGCCTACGGTACCGCAACAAACCCCGTTGTCGGTACCTGTACCGATTCCGGTACCGGACCCGATATCGGTCCTGATACCAGTACCGCTTGCATCGACATCAGCATCGACCGCAGCGGTATGCTATCCAGTGATGCCCATCAGTACCGAGCCGGTACCGATTACTCCCGATGTCGATACCTCCCGGTACCCGTATCGGGCTCTACGAGAGCATTCAGATAGTCGATACTTCGATTCCTCTGAAGACTCTGATTCTTCAGAGGCCTCAATTGAAGCATCGGGCATCCTTCCTCAGGAACCCTCTTCTCCAAAAAGGAGAATGTCTCCTCCTGAAGACTTGTCTTTTCAGGAGTTCATTAGGGAGGTGGCCAAAGGCCTGTCCATCTCAGTGACCTCTGAGACTGAACCTAGAGCCAAAAAATTGGATATCCTACAATATCCTAAGGCTCCTAAAGAGGCAGCTACCTTACCAATACTTGAGATTCTTTTTGAACACATGTTGGGCATATGGGAGACTCCTCTTTCCACCTCCCCTCATTCCAGAAGGTTGGACACCATGTATCGTGTTCCTCCTTGTCCTGGGTTTCATAAGACTCAGCTTCTTCACCACTCTATTGTGGTAGAGTCTGCTATGAAAAAGATCAAGAGAACAAAAAGGCACTCCTCTGCTCCTCCAGGAAGAGAATGCAGAACTCTAGATGCCTTTGGCAGGGAAATCTTCCAGGCCAGTATGCTTGTAGCCAGAATCAACTCCTATAGTCTCTATATGGGGATGATTCTGAAAGAAGTTACAGATCATCTGCAAACCTTATCTCCTTTTATGTCAGAAGATAAGAGAGAAGAATACATCACCTGGCTTAAACATGCACAGGATATATCCAAGTTTTCCAACCGTGCAGCCTTTGACTCTTTTGAGGGGGCCAGTAGAGCCTCGGCTATTGCCATAGGTGCACGCAGAGTTGCTTGGTTGCAAGCCTCTGATTTGGAATCCTGGGTACAGGATGGTCTAGGTAACCTTCCCTGTACAGGCGAAAACCTGTTTGGCAAAGATAGGCAAGCAAAGGCCAACCAAATGGATGCTGAAAATTCTGCTTTAGATAGACTTTCAAAGTCTACTACTGCTCCTTTTAAAAAGAGGTTGTTCAAAAAGGGATCTTTCCCAAAGAAAGGGAAATTTTCTTCTTATGGTCAGGCCTCTTCTCAAGGTCGTTTTGCTACAAAGAGACAGCAACAACCAAAACAGGCCAAAACCCAGGCTGCGAGGACTGCTACGGCCCAACAGCCTCAGCCTCCTCAGGGCCTTTGACTTTCTACTAGAGAACTTAGCCTTTCTGGCTCTAGAACATCCAGAGCCTCTCACCATCCCAGGAAGGTTAGCTCACTTTGCTCCCAGATGGGAACAAATCACAGCACAGCAGTGGACCCTCTCCATCATAAAGGAAGGGTACAAACTTCATTTCTTAAACCTTCCTCCTCACACCATGGTGAAACAGTTCAATTCTCCAACATCTCTCTTCAACCTTCTAGGTCAAGAGATTTCTACCCTTCTTGCCCAAGGGGCAATAGAAGAAGTACCCCTTCTTCAACAGGGCTCAGGATTCTACTCCCCTTATTTCCTCATTCCAAAGAAAACGGGGGGCTACAGACCCATATTAGATCTCAGAGAATTGAACAAGTTTCTATGCAAGGAGAAATTCAAGATGACTTCTCTCGGAACTCTCCTTCCATACCTCCAAAGTCAGGACTGGCTTTGTTCTCTAGATCTCAAGGATGCGTACACCCATGTTCTCATCCATCCAACACACATAAGATTCCTTCGGTTCCTTTACCAGGGAAAGCACTACCAATACAAAGTGCTTCCTTTCGGTCTGGCCTCTGCTCCAAGAGTGTTCACAAAATGCATGGCAGTAGTAGCTGCATTCCTGCGCACTCTAGGGATATTCGTATTCCCATATCTGGACAACTGGCTCATCCGAGCTCCAACCCAGTCAGAGGCCCAGACTTCCCTGGCTTGCACAAGACGTGTTCTTCAGTATCTGGGACTGGTAATCAATATTCCAAAATCCCATCTCACCCCTACTCAGTCTCTAGAGTTCATAGGGGCCTTACTAGATACCACAACTGCAAGGGCCTATCTTCCCCAGGCCCGTTGCCTACGCTTGGTGCAATTAGCCTCCCAGATTCAGTTAAAATCCCATTTAACTGCTCGAGAGATGTTGCAACTCTTAGGCCACATGGCATCCACGGTGCATGTGGTTCCCTATGCTCGCCTTCACATGAGAGCAGCTCAGTGGATCCTTTCCTCCCAATGGACCCAGGCATCAGGTTGCCTGTCAGACAAAATAGCAACCTCCAGTCGCCTTTTTTGGTCCCTCCACTGGTGGAAGTCCACTCAGAATCTGTTGCTGGGGTCCCCCTTTCAACAGGTGTTACCCCAAGCCACCCTTACGACAGATGCCTCTCCAAGGGGTTGGGGAGCTCATCTACAAGATCTCTCAACCCAGGGCATCTGGTCTCCACAGGAGACATCTCTTCATATCAACCTCTTAGAGCTCAGAGCAATCTTTCTGGCTCTCAGAGTCTTCCACACCCTGCTCAGCTACAAGACAGTCCTCATCCACACGGACAACCAGGTAGCCATGTTCTACGTGAACAAGCAGGGAGGAACTGGCTCTCTGTCACTTTGCAACGAAGCTCTGAGATTGTGGGCCTTCGCCAGAGAGCATCAAATCCATCTCATGGCAGTATATCTTCCAGGAGTTCAAAACTCTTGGGCAGACAGACTCAGTCGAGTTCTGCTTCCGCACGAATGGTCCCTCCATGGGGACCAGATAGCCAGAATTTTTTGGATTTGGGGTACCCCAGACATAGACCTGTTTGCAAGTCCGTGGAATGCCAAACTTCCCCGGTTCTGTTCCAGGATTCCATGTCAGGGAGTTCAGGCCAGGGATGCCTTCCTCCTTCATTGGGGGCAAGACTTCCTCTATGCCTTTCCACCTATTTCCCTAATCCCCAAGACTCTGTTCAAGCTTCAGAGAGACAAAGGGACTATGATCCTCATAGCACCACTTTGGCCACGCCAAGTGTGGTACCCTCTACGTCTGCATCTCTCTCAAGCTCCCTCCCTAGACCTGGGTTCTGCTCCAGATCTCCTCTCCCAGGAGGAGGGAACCTTGTGGCACCCAAATCCTCAGTCTCTTCATCTCAGGGCCTGGTTGCTGAAGGCCTAGACCTTCAAGATTTACAACTTTCTCAGCAAGTGAAGGATATCCTTCATGCTTCCAGAAAGCCTTCCACCAGACGTTCATATGCTTTTAAATGGAAACGGTTTTCCATTTGGTGTGCAGAGAAGGGTCTCAACCCTCTTGCAATACCTTTGCATTCTTTACTAGACTATTTGCTGCATTTATCCCATGCAGGCCTTAAAACAAATTCAATCAGAGTCCATTTGAGTGCTATTGCAGCATCCCTTAAGCCTCTCAATGGACAACCTATTTCCTCTCATCCTCTTATAGCAAGATTCATGAGAGGCCTTCTTTTGACTAAACCTCCCATTAGACCACCTCCAGTAGCCTGGGACGTGAATCTGGTTCTTGGCCAGCTTATGAAGCCACCCTTTGAACCTTTAGCCACTACCTCCTTAAAATTCCTTTCCTGGAAGGTTATTTTTCTCATTGCAGTCACCTCAGCTCGCCGTATCAGTGAGTTGCAAGCTTTAGTGGCTAATTCTCCTTATGCAAGGTTCCATCATGACAAGGTAGTCCTCAGAACTAATCCACACTTTATGCCTAAAGTGGTCTCACCTTTTAATCTGAACCAGGAGGTCTTTTTACCTGTCTTTTTTCCAGGACATCATGCATCATGTGCAGAGAGGAATCTTCATATCCTGGATTGTAAAAGAGCACTTGCTTTCTACTTACACAGGACACAGCAACATAGAAAGTCCTCTCAACATTTTGTTGCTTTTGATCCTTCTCATTTAGGACTTCCAGTCTCTAAGAGAACTCTGTCCAATTGGATTGCTCAGTGTATTTCCTTCGCCTACCAAAGTAAGAACCTTTCTCTGGAGGGCCATGTCACAGCTCACAATGTGAGGGCCATGGCAACCTCTATGGCTCATCTAAACTCTGTGTCCATCGACCAAATCTGTCGAGCGGCCACCTGGGCATCGGTTCATACCTTCACAGCCCATTACTGCTTGGACAAGGACTCCCGCCGGGATGCCTTGTTTGGTCAGGCTGTTCTCAAACACCTGTTCCATACCTAATCAACTCCTACCCTCCATCCCTGAACTGGATGCCTGAGATTCATGGGTAGAGGTAGAGCCCTTCCCAGGGACTCACAATCTGGGTGATCTCCCTGGCATCTCTAGCTGGGGAGTCCCCATATGTGAAGACTCATTCCTGCTTGTTCCTGGAGATAGCACAGTTACTTACCTGTAACAGGTGATCTCTGGGAACAGCAGGAATAAGTCTTCACAACCCACCCACCTCCCCTAGGAGTTGTATCTCTCTATCTATCTTTCCTTTCCTCTCTCTCTCTCTTTGTCTCAATTTTAAAACTCGAACTGGAGAGAGGCAGTTAGGAAAGGTGGGAAGGCAGCGCGCAGGCGCTGTGGGATGCTCCCAAAAGCTTTCTTTCTGGACGCTGGGGAGCGTTCCCGCGCAGGCTCCGTCGGTACCGACGATACCCATATGTGAAGACTTATTCCTGCTGTTCCCAGAGATCACCTGTTACAGGTAAGTAACTGTGCTTTCTATGCTGCAGAATCTGGAACTGCTTCTCCCATAGAAATGAATTGGGTAGTTTTTTAGGGAGCTTTTTTTCCTCTCGAACCCCAGTTCCAATTTGGCCCATTTTCAAGCCCGCTGCATCTTCTCATTGGTTTTATCCCTATGCCGTGTTTCATCCCAATCCCTTTTATTTTTGAAGAGTTATTTTGCTCATATATGGGCAAACAGATAGATAGACAAACATTTCTTAATCTCTTTTGTTTAATTCTTTCCAACCTCCATCGAAGGGCTTAGTCGGAAGGATCTTTTCCTGCCTAATAAATGACAGTAATTATGATCAAATGTAATGCACGAGGGAACTGGCCAATCTTTAAAGTGTCTGCATGTGTTTCCCAAATGGAGGAGTCAGCCAATCACCAGGGCCAGCCCAACGCATATATCAGCATGTTGCTTGCACAGGGGTCCAAGGGAACAGGAGCTTCACCCCAGGCTCAGGGCACTGACTGACTGCTCCAAGGTTCCATCGCACATGCACCTCATATCTTGTACTCCTCTTTTTCCAATCTGCTCTCCTTCCCTCCCCCCCCTTGGTCCAGCACCCCAATATTCTTCATGGCTGCAGCCTTGGCCCAAACAGCCAAATGTTACCATGGCTGATAGGGATCCTTAAATTCTGCAGCAGCAGAAAACCTGAAATCTTTCCTTGCAGCCTTCCGGATGCCTGGCAGCCACTGCACAAATGAAAAAACCTCATAGGTGCTATTCATAGGTGATATCGTGAGATGATGAATAGGATGTACTACTCGTAATGTTTCAATATGTGGCTGCCCAACATGGGGGAAGGTAGCACAGTCATGTGACTGATACTCAGCTTTTCAGGAGCTGAGTTTATGCCGAGATGAGTGCAGATACTGGCAGCTGGGGTTTGGGAAGGAAGATGGAGAAGCCGGGGCAAATTTCATAGAGGGAGAGGAGAGAGGACAGATAAAGAGATGAAAAAAGAAAGGCAGGGTGAATATGTCGGTGGGGGGGGGGGGGGGAGGAGGAGGAGAGTCTGTAGAAGGATGGCTTGAGAGAGAACTTTGGGTGTGTGTGTCTGTGTGTGCATGTGTTCTCAGGAGCATAGGTATGAAGTCCATGGTTATGCAAATGAGGCCTCGCAATAAGTCTGTGCACATAGCCCTCTATACCCCTTGAGTCACCTTTGCTAATCGCTCAGTAGTTTGTAATACTCTGCACTGAACCCATTGGTTCTTGGAGCCTTGGATAACTTGCATGATTTTATGCATATTTGAATTTCTTGAAACAATATAGAAACATTTAAAAGCAATAGCTGCTCCTCCTCGAGTAGGGACCTGTATCTAGGTAAAGGTTTCCTGATGGATTTGCTTTTGAGCTTTTTTATTCTTTCCAACCCAATGGAGGACTTTAGCTACCACCGCAGGGTCAGAAATCATTGTTTTCTCTTCATATGCAACTTTTAGAAATTTATCTTTATTAATTTTCCATACACTCCAGAATAAACTGAATGTAAACAGAATATAGAAATACATCATAAAGCAATAACAGCTTCAGAAAAAAAAACAAATCAAACTGGATTAGACCACAATATAAACCTCAATACGGTCCCAAGAAAAAAAAAATAAAGGAAATGCATACAAAGAAGCCCATAACCAGGGCATCAATTTAATGGAGCTAAGCTATTAAATGTGGCAACCGGTGCGGGATTCAACCCTGTCCCTTCCTTGCCCTCAAGAAAAGAACTCAATTGCTGGGGTTCAAAGAAAAGAAATTGCTTTGTATTGTAAACTATTAAACATTTACATGGATATTTCAACTTAAACTGTACCCCCAGGGCAAGAGAGCCCTGGTGTAAAGCCAGAAACTCTCTCCTCCTCTTTTGGGTAGCCCTAGCTAAATCAGGAGATATCAATATCTTGGACCCCATAAATTGGGAAACATTCATCTTTAGGAAATATAATCTCAGAACAGAGTTCCGGTCTGACTCGAAAGTAAAGGACACCAGTAAAAGTAGCCCTACTGGTCACCACTTCGAGAGAACTGTCCAAAATTCCTGTTAGATCCAATTGAGCCGGCTCAGCAGTCTCCACAGGTCTTTTCCCACCACACTCTTCTGAAGAAGAAATTGAAACATACTGGGCCTGAACTATAGGAGGCAAATTTTCAGAAGGCATGAGGAGAACCTCTGTGAGGTACTTACGAACCAGCACCATGGAGTCCAACAAAGGAGATCTCGGAAAATTTAACAAACGCAAATTATTCCTCCTCGCTTGGTTGTCCAAAAACTCCAAGCGTCTAGCCATAATCAAATTATCTTTAACCTGAGTGACACCCAGGGCCTGAAGCTCTTCGGTTTGGGTTTCAAGTCACGATATTCTCACGGCCTGACCGTCTACTTTCGAGCTTTCCAACTCACTCTGTACCTTCAAAAGAGTTAACTCCTTAGAGAGAGACACCACCACAGGAATAAGGGACTTCTGAAGGGAAGAGATGGCATCCCACAAGCTTTCCAATGTCACCTTTGCTGGTTTTTCCAGAACATGCAGCTCAGAAGAGACCAGAGACAAGGCAGAGACCGAATTCACAATCTCTAGCCCACCGCTTGCCCCTACCTTCTCCAACTTCCCTTCTCCAACAGGCAGGGCAGCGGGAGCACTCTCACTCTGGTACAGGGCGGCACCCCCCACTGCAGACGAACTCCCGCTCACCGGGGACAAACCAGCAGGCAAACCTTCCCCGATATCCCTTCCGGGTTGCGGCGGCAATTCCTGTTTGGGGCTCAACTCAACCCCATCGCTCAAATCAATCGAAATCCTCGATTGATCAGCCGAAGCCACAGATGCTGCCATCGGAGGAAAGAAAACCGGAATCACCGATTGAGACAAGCCAACAGTAGGAGTAGAGGTTTCAGGGGGTTTCTCGGCTCGTTGCTTCCTCTTTCTCCCCATTAGAGCGACCCAAACGGAGACAGCTAACAAGCCTCTGACACAGCACACAGCTCCTCCGCCATCTTGGGACCCATATGCAACTTTTAGATAGGCGGAAAATTGCAATGTGAATCTCATATTTCTCCTAAACAATGTTACAGGCAGCCTCTGAATAGTCTTGGAAAATCAATATTTTGTTGTTCTTATATTGCAAATCCCCATGCTTCCTGCATACTTGCAGCTGGAGAGACTTGCGAGCAAAATTTAACAAACCTACAATTACCACTCTCAGTTTAACTGATTTGTTTAGCTTTGGGCCTCGTCTATTAGTATGCTTCACTTGGAATTTCACCTCTGACTCCATAAGGCCCAAAGCCTGAGGCTGTCATGTTTCCCTGAGAATATTTAGATGCAAATCCCCAACTGTTTCGGGAAAGTAATTATTGTGCCGCAATCTGTTCTCCAAATCATTGCTCTTGCTTCCTAGTAATTTCAAAAGTTGAAAATGTTAAGACTAGAGTATCATGTTTAGTAGTGCTATCTTTGGCAATGGTAATGCATTGTTCTCCAGGAACAAGCAGGAAGTCAGTCCTCGCATATGGGTGACGTCGGTGCCGACGGAGCCTGCGCGGAGCATTTCCCCAGCTTTCAAAGAAAGCTTTAGGACATGCTGTCATGCATGCATGGTCCCCTTCCCGCCCATGGGTGTCATCTTATTCAGTCTCCTTTTTTCCGCAGAGCCCAACGGACATCTGTCCTGTTTCCCCAACAAAGTCCTTGCTATATCCTTAAAAGTTAGCTTTTCCCGGTTTGTGTACTGGTTCCTCTTCCCGCCTTGAGCCGGCGCCAGACCTGGCGCTGTTCGTGGCTTTGATCGAGGCTTGCCTTGACGGGCGATTATGACTTTTTTCGCCCAGGGATCGTTAACCCCGGCTGGGTGTTTCCCACTATGTCTCCCGGTGGGTTCAAAAAATGTGACCACTGCAGTCAAATCAAGTCAGTCACTGATATACATGACTGCTGCTTATGCTGCCTGGGATCAGACCATGACAGCACCTCCTGTGTCAGGCCATGACGCCTAAGATCATTAAAAAGAGGTCAGATTTGCAGGAGAAACTATTCCCAAGGTCCTATTCGGCACTGGCTTCTCCGATGCCGAGCTCCAAGCCTAGCATTTCCCGTGAAGCCAAGTGTCCTCTGAGCCCCATGGCAGCAACTGCTCCGAGAAGACCCCGGACCCCGAGAGAAAGAAAGAAGAAAAATCCTTAAAGTCTATTGAGGTTCCACCGGAGATACCCGCTAAAACCGCTTGGAGGGACTTGAGCGGCTCTGAGAAGCGTCCTACCAAAGTCCTCAAAAAGGTTTCCTTGGCCAGCAGAGACCGTGCGAGGTTCCTCGAGACCATAGTCTTCATTGATGATGCACTCGCGAGAGTGCTGGCACCAGGCCTGAGGTCCTCAGTGTCCACGCCGAAAACTGCAGAATCTTCTGGCTTGGAAACCAGAATGGCGGCCCTGGAGCAGAACATAACTGCTATCCTGGCCCTGTGGCAGGCAATGATAACGTTTGTCTGCATCATCTGCACCGACGACCAGGCCCCCGACTGTGGGGGAGTCCCCGGTCATTGAGTCGAGCTCAGAGTGCCACCGGCCTTGGGTAAGCTCTCAGTGCCGGTCAAGGTCCTGGTCCTGTTCCTTGGGCATCTGATTCTCCTCGGCTAGTTTCCATGATTTGGACCCCAGGTCCTCTGAAGGCCCCTGGCCCCTCAGTGCTGGCCTTGAGGCAAGGAGTCACAGAGCCTTGGATTCGTTATCACTCCTCAACTCTGAGTGGGAGACTGATGACGAGGCATCCCTATAAACCAGACGGCACTGAGACATTCCCTCAGATCCGTCCCCACCGGCGTTCCGGCGCCATTCTCCTCTGGAGGACGTGGCCTTCCATGACTTTGTCAAGGATGTGGCCAGAGCCCTCTCAATGCAAACCGAGATGGAGGATCCACACATCGAAGAACTGCAGATTTTCCAGTACGAGTCTTCACCCAAGGAAACTTTCAAGGTGCCAGTGCAGCCGATCCTCAAGTGGCTACTGTTGAGAATGTGGGAGACTCCGGCGTTGGTACCGGTGGTCAGCCGGCACCTCAACGCCATGTACCACGTCAAGAAAGGGCCGGGTTCCACAAACCCCAACTCCCACATAACTATGTTGTCCAGTCTTCCATGCAAAAACCTAAGAGCCAGAAGACCCACTCTTCTGTTCCCCCTGCTACCAGTGCTCGAGGCTGGGTTGTCGAATCCAGGCTTATGAGCTATACATTAGCATGTATCTGAAGGCCCTAACCCAGGAGTTGTCTGGGTTTTCAGCATGGCTTGCTGGGGAACTCCTCCAACAGTTCCAAGCTGTGACCTCTGGGATCAAGAATTGCTCTAAGTTCCTCTCATGGGTAGCCTACATTGACTTTGAGACAGCACCTTGAGTAGCAGCAGCCAGCATCGGTGCCTGATGCAAAGCCTGACTAAAGTCTTCGGACCTCAAGCAATGGTCCAAGACAAGCTGCTCGATGTCACCTGCAGCGGAGAGAACCTGTTCAGCAAACCTATGGCCAACAAGGCGGCTGAGATAGAGGCCGATGTGGTGACCTGCCAGAGGTTCTCAAAAAAGACCTCTTCCTTTCCCCATAAGAAACACTCGAGGAAAAGGGGGCACTTCCAATAGAGTCACAACTACCAGCCCTTTTCTGGACAGCAACTGGGTTCTCTCACCCTAAGAGATAAGGCTATGGAGCACAGAAGCCCAAGGCTCAGAAGCTCCAGGCCCTGGCTCCAGCCCAACCTGGGGGGAGCTTTTGACTCCCAGGGCAGGGCCTTCCCTCCCCCGGGAGACCTTCACCAGCCCACAGGGGGGTTCCTGGCACTCTTTGCCCACAGGTGGGCCGAGGTCACCTCGGACCAGTGGGTACTGCAAGTGGTAAGGGAGGGATACCTCCTCCACCTACAGCAGGTACCACCTAGGTTCTTCCCAGGAGAGCCAGTGCAACCTCTCCTTCACCAGACCCTTCTGCTCTCAGAGCTCGCAGATCTGCTCATCGACAACACAGTGGAACCTGTACCCAAACACCTATGGGGAAAAGGCTTCTACTTCAGGTACTTCCTTGTCTCAAAGAGAACTGGGGGCCTCAGGCCCATACTAGACCTGAGAAACTTAAACAAGTTTCTGGTGAAGGAAAAGTTCAAGATGCTCTCCCTTGGAACACTGCTGCCTTACCTCCACCAGGGGAAATTGGCTGTGCTCCTTGGACGTAACAGATGTGTACACTCACATCCTGATCCACTCCTCCCACAGAGAGTACCTACGGTTTGTGATGGGAAGAGGGCACTACCTGTATAGGGTGCTACCTTTCGGCCTGGCCTCCTCACCAAGGGTCTTTACCAAATGCCTGGCAGTGGTAGCCACCCATCTGCGTCTGCAAGGGGCCTTTGTCTTCCCCTACCTAGACAACTGGCTCATCAGGGGTGGTACGGCCTCAGAGTTCAGTCAGGCCACAGAGCGTGCAACCCTCCTGCTGCAGCACCTGGGGTTGGTCATCAGCTACCCCAAATCACATCTCTCTCCAGCCCAAAGTCAGGAGTTCATAGGTGCCCAGTTGGACACGTTACAGGTCAAGGACATCCTACCAAAGGAAAGAGCAGAATGCCTCCGGCAACTGGCAGGAGAGGTACAATGCTGCCAGTCAGTACTGACTTGCTGCCTTCTCCGCCTACTGGCCTTGACGGTCCACGTCACACCCTTAGCCTGCTTACACATGCAGACAGCCCAGTGGTGCCTCTGCTCTCAGTGGACTCAAGCCACTGGCAGACTGCGGGACAGGATCAGGGTTACCTGCCAACTGGCAGAGTCCCTCAACTGGTGGAAAAATTTGCACCACCTCCATGCGGGAATGCCTTTTCAGGCACCTGCACCGCAGAGGACCCTGACTACAGACGCTTCCCTCCTGGGTTGGGGGCACATTGTGTGGACCAACGCACATAGGGCAACTGTTCTCAGGCGGAATCACTCTTACAGATCAATCTCCTAGAGCTCAGGACAATATTCTTGGCCCTGCAAGTGTTCTGTCACCACCTGCAACACCGGCCTGTGCTGATCCAGAAGGACAACCAGGTTGCCATGTTTTCTATCAACAAGCAGGAGGGCATGGGCTCGCACTCCCTCTGCCAGGAGACGGTGGCCCTCCTCTCCTTTGCAACATGCAACAGCATGCTTCTGTGACCGATGTACCTCCCGGGCCAGGACAACTGCCTAGCGGACAGGCTGAGCAGAATCTTTCATCCACAAAATTCAGAAGCTCGCAAACAGAGGAACACGGAAAAGAATACCAGATAAAACTAAAAGAGACAAAAGGAGAAATAAGGATAGCAAAATCAAAGGCAGAAGAAAAGATGGCTAAAGATGTGAAGTGCAGTGACAAGACTTTTTTCAGGTATATTCGGGAGAGGAGGAAAATCAGAGGTGGAATTGCAGGACTCAAAAGTACTGGGAATGGATTCGTGGAAAGTGACATTGAAAAAGCAACAATGCTAAACAAATACATCTACTCTGTTTTCACTAGAGAAAATCCTGGAGAAGGACCACCTGTGATTGACAAATATACAAATGGGAGTGGAGTAGATACCACACCATTCACAAAAGATGATGTGTTAGAACAGCTTGAAAAACTGAAAGTGAACAAGTTTATGGGACCAGATGGGATACACCCCAGGATATTGAAGGAGCTCAGAGAAGTTCTTGCAGGGCCTTTAAAGGATGTCTTTAATAGATCCTTGGAAACAGGAGAAGTACCACAGGACTGGAGAAGGGCTGATGTGGTACCACTTCATAAAAGTGGTAATAGGGAAGAAGTGACAAACTACAGGCCAGTAAGCCTTACCTCGGTGGCAGGAAAAGTAATGGAGGCGCTCCTGAAAGAGTGAATAGTGGACTTCCACGAAACCAACAGGTTACATGATCCAAGGCAACATGCTTTTACCAAAGGACGATCTTGCCAAACAAATCTGATTGAATTCTTTGACTGGGTGACCAGAGAACTAGATCAAGGGCATGCGATGGATGTGATCTACCTAGATTTCAGCAAAGTCTTTGATACTGTTCCTCATAGGAGGCTTATCAATAAACTCAACAGCTTGGGGATGGGTCCCAAGATGGTGAACTGGATCAGAAATTGGTTGATTGACAGACGGCAGAAGGTGATGGTAAATGGAACTCATTTGGATGAAAGGAAGGCGATTAGCAGTGTGCCCCAGGGTTCAGTCTTGGGACCGGTACTGTTCAATATATTCGTGAGTGATATTGCCGAAGAGCTGAATGGAAAAGTCTGTCTTTTTGCAGATGACACAAAAATTTGCAATAGAGTGGACTTCCCTCAGAGTGGGGAACATGAGGAAAGAACTACAAAAACTGGAAGAATGGTCTAATGCTTGGCAGTTAACATTTAATGTGAAGAAGTGCAGTGTAATGCACTTAGGAAGCAGAAATCCAAGGGAATTGTATGCGATAGGGGGCAAGAGATTGATGTGAACGGACCAGGAGAAAGACCTTGGTGTGATTGTTTCTGATGATCTCAAGGTGGCGAAACAGTGTGACAAGGCGGTGGCAAAAGCCAGAAGGATGCTGGGTTTGCATATAGAGAGGAATTACCAGCAGAAAGGAAGAGGTACTAATGCGACTGTACAAGTCGCTGGTGAGGCTTCACTTGGAATATTGTGTTCAGTTTTGGAGACCGTATCTCGCAAAGGATATAAAAAGGCTGGAAGTGGTTCAGAGGAATGCGACCAAAATGATTTGGAGCCTGCGTCAGAAGACTTATGAGAAGAGACTTGAAGACCTAAATATGTACATTCTGGAGGAGAGGAGGGACGGGGGAGATATGATTCAGACCTTTAACTACTTAGAGTATTAATGGACAAACAAACCTCTTCCAAAGACGGGGAAGCTGTAAAACTAGAGGGCATAACATGAAGCTGCAAGGGGGTAAACTGAAAGACAATGTCAAAATACTTTTTCACTGAAAGGGTGGTATGTGCTTGGAATGCCCTCCCGATGGAAGTGGTGGGGGCAAACACAGTGACAGAATTCAAAATGGCATTGGACGTAGTGGATCCCTTTATAGCAACAGGATAAAATCAAAAGAAGCATAACTATCTCTTATATCTGAACAAATAGGGGTGTGACCTACATGGAGCAGTGGATACACTCCTAAACAAAGGCATGGGGAGAGGTGACCTGCATGGAGCGACAAGTGCACCTACTCTTGCCGCCTTGTTGGGCAAACTAGATGGACCATACTGGTCTTTATCTGCCATCATATACTATGCTACCATGTTATGAGTGGCACTTAAACCCCAGGGTAACGGAGCAGCTGTTCCACCTCTGGGGCAGGCCCATGATGAACTTATTCGTTGCCGGACAACGCGCCACTGCCTCGCTTCTGCTCATGCCAGCCGCACCCAGGGAGAGGCAGCAGATGCCTTCCTGATCTCGTGGTCCGAGGGCCTACTCTATGCATTCCCACTGACCCCCCCCCCCCCCCCTGTTGCCAGGACCTTCTTCAAGGTGCAGAGCGAGAAGTCTTCAGTTATACTGATTGCCCCCAGGTGGCCCGGGCAACCTTGGTTCCCTCTGTTGCTTTCCCTGTCAGTGGCACTCCCAGTCCCACTGGGTTGGGCCATGGACCTCCTGTCCCAGAAGGAGGGCTCCCTCCTGCATCTCGATCTGGGGTTGCTAATATTAACAGCGTGGCTGCTGAAAGGGTAGTGTTGCTTCTTTTCAGTCTTCCAGGAGAAGTTGAGGGGATTCTACTGGCTTTCTGAAAACCCTCCACCAGATGGACATTTGCCTTTAAATGGAAGGTTCTCCGCCTGGAGTGCGGAAAAGAAGGAGAATTCCTTTGCCTGCTATGTGCAACTAGTACTTCAGTATCTACTGCACCTGTCACACACCGGGCTAAAATTTAACTTGGTGAGGGTGCACCTGAGCGCCATAGCCGCTCACCACCACCCTATTGAGGGGAAACCCCTCTCAAGCCGGCTCCTGGTCTCCAGGTTCCTCTGAGTCCTCCTGTTATCCAAGCCTCTTCTCTGCCCTCCGGCAGCAGAGTGGGACCTCAGTGTGGTGCTCTCCTAGCTCACCAACCACCATTCGAGCCCCTAGTCATTTGCCGCTTGCGGTACTTGTTTCGGAAAGTGGCATTTCTGGTGGCCCTCATGTCCGCTCGAAGAATGAGCAAACTCCAGGCCCTGGTGACAGATCCACCATATACAAGGTTCTATAAGAACAGTGTAGTGCTCTGCACATACCACCTTCAGAAGGAATTTGGTGTATCACCTTTCCATCTCAACCAAGAGGTGGTCCTCCCCGCCTTCTTCCCATGGCCTCATGCCGGTAGGGAGGAACTGGTACTTCATACATTGGATTGTAAACGGGCCCTGTCATTCTACTCACAGCGGACTAAGGCTCATCACAAAACTCTCCTCAGCTTTTAGTGTCTTATGACCCCAGTAGACTGGGGCTCCCCGTGACTAAGTGAACTTTGTCTACTTGGGTGGCAGACTGTATTGTCCTCGCCTATGAGTGAACTGGCCTCTCCCTCAAGCACTGGATCACGACGCATCGCATGAGGACGATGGCCACGTCAGTGGCCAGCCTCTACTCGGTGCCGGTGACAGAAATCTGCAAGGCCGCCACATGGTCTTCAATTCATACGTTCGCAGCTCACTACTGCTTGGAGAGCAAGTCCCACAGGGACAGTGCCTTTGGCCAGGCAGTACTCTGTAATACTCTCGGGGTGTAGGTAACTCCTGCCTGCCAACCCTTCTGTGTTCAAGCTACTGGAGTGATAGTGTTGCTGGATGCTAGGATCTTACAGAGTCTCTCAGTGGGGATGCGCCTTCTGCAACTCATGGCTACCCGATTGGTCGCTATTGGTGCTGTCCTAGTTTGGTCCTCGGCAGCCTGGAGCTAGGGAGTCCCATATGTGAAGACTGACTTCCTGCTTGTTCCTGGAGATAGCATAGTTATTCACCTTTAGCAGGTATTTTCCAGGGACAGCAGGAATCAGTCCTCACAACCCTCCCTCCTCCCCTGGGAGTTGCCTCCCTACCTTGTTTTAGTTTTTTTTTACTGCCGTCCTAGTTATGTCATCTGACTGAGCAAGATGGCACCCTTGGGAGGGAAGGGGACCACGCATGCATGGTAGCATGTCCCAAAGGCTTTCTTTGAAAGCTGGGGAAATGCTCTGTGCGGACTCCGGCGCCGATGTCACCCATATGGAGTGGAGGAGAGGCCTAGTGGTTGGGGCAAGGTACTTCAGGTCGGAAGGTCGGGGGTTCAAATCCCACTAGAGGACAGCAACCTTGGGCCGGAAGGACTGGGGTTTCTAGTCCCACAGGTGCTCCTTGTGGTCTTGGGCAAGCCACTTAACCCTCCATAGCCCATGTTCCCTGTAAAATAGTTATCTCCAAGTTATAATGCCCTGTTCAATGTAATTTCAGTTTGTTCAATGTAAACCGCACTGATGCAGAATAGCGCGGTATATAAGAGAATGTAAATAAATAAATAAATAAAATAAATATGTGAGGACTGATTCCTGCTGTCCCTGGAGAACACCGATTACAGGTGAGTAACTACGCTTTTCAGTAGTTCAGTTCTCCTACCCATCTTCACAGCAGTTTTCTAAACCTGTTCCAGCTTTGCATACATGGCAAATTTAGGCTCTAAAGTCTGCAAGAGGTCAGCAACTGAGGTCTTATTAGTGGCAGCTGGATTAGGATGTGAGTCATCTGCCATGTTAGCTGCCTTTTGCCGTTTGCGTCTTTTCTCCATTATTGTAATTTTCATCATCTTCCAGCTACAGCGCAATCAGAAAGATGATCCTGCCAGATGCTAGCAGTTTGATTAATGACTGCCTTTGGTCAAGCTTAATGTAAAAGGGCCATTTCTAGAGCTAAAGCTGTACATGCTTTCTCTAGAGCATCATGTCATGTCACCCCTGTATAGCTACTTTAATACTCATGCAAATGCCTATGTGAGAGTTAGAAAAGACAGTTTCCATATCATCCTGTTAGGCCAGTCCAGACAAGTGGGTGGAGACAAAGAACCAATGAAAAGCCCAGGTTTCAATGACATTACTCTTATAACTCTATCTGCTTCCGCTACCAGAGGTCCCTCAGTATTTCTTTGACTCCAGCATATGGTGGATGGATTTTCTCCTCTCTGAAGAAAAACTGAGGATTGAGAGGTAAACACTTGTGAATAATCATCTCAAGTCCTAAAGGGGTGACTCTCTCACTTGAGTGCGACGAGGGAAGCTCCACTAGACTACATTTTTTTTTGGTAGCCATAGGAGGGGAAATTGGTTCAGTTACACGGCCTTATCATGATAAGGTCCTGTTGAGCTGCCCCGAATAGGAAGGATTTGGAAGATTCTGGAAGAATACAGCAGCCTCACACAACCTCAGCACTCCCTCCCTCCCTCCTCCATTACCCCTTGCTCTCTCCGAAAGATTGCAGAAGGCTCTCAGAGGAATCTGCCTGCCAGCCACCTTTCACACAGTGCTGTTAAAATAAACCCAGCCAGTGAAGCAGTTTCAGGGGAGTAGAGCTGAGCCTGGCACAGATCCTATGCCTGGGGCTTTCTGGGGGTGAGTACCGAGACTTGATCTGTAATTGTTTTTGTTGGGGGCTCCCGGTTCATTCTCGGAGGGACACAATTCAGGGTGGACTGCTAGCGACAAATGGTGCTCTGTGGGGGTTTCCTGCTGTTTTATGCAGGTGTTCGTAATGTTTTTGCCTATTGTGTGCCTGGGGGTTGCATGGTTCTAACGCACTTTCTGCCCAAGTGGTTCCAACGCATGCTCCTTCCCTAATGCCTTATCACACGTTATGTTAAAGTACAATTAATGCATGCTCACAGGCTGACACAGCCTTAGTGTGTGCTGTTGTGATACTTACCCTCTCTCTATGTCTTTTTCCAAGAAATGTTGTTTTGATCTATAGCAAGCAGGGAGCCTTATCCTTGGATTCTGGACTCTGCCTTCCTGTATGGCAACTTCTGAGTCATCCCTGAAGGGCATGCCTTCCCCCTTTCAGCTGGGAGACACAGTTAGTCCACTCTTACGTGCCTCAGGGCAGGAGGTGCAAGATCGAGCTAAGGGTAAGGATGTTCAGCTGGCCAGAGGCTCTGGCGACCATGCTGTGAGCCACTCTTCATCCTCGAGGGAGTTTGTGGCAGTTGGGAGCCTTTTCCGAGAGAAGAGCTTCCGGAATCTGGATCATCCTCCCTGGAATTCTTTTCCTTTTTTTTCCAACAGGCCTGGTCCTTCTGACCTAGAAATTCAGACCCTGCGGCCTCTAAGTGTCCCCAGATGCAGTCTTGTGCCATGCTGGCTGAAAGTAGATGCCTGGTTCGATTACCTTGGCTAAGCATCCTCGGTACAGGACACTTCCTGGAGATGAGGAACAGTTGGGAGTTATCGAAGATGTTAACTATGTCTCAAACCCAAATGAATCGTAATTGGGCTCTGATGTGGGGATGAAAGCGTACTCTCACTTTTGGAAGACTATGAGGAGACTAGCATGATCCACCTGATCTGGAAGGAGGAGCTGGCAGCATTGATTTCTAGGTTCTCATCTGCCTTGAACTTGACAGATGCTTCTGGCACGGAGCAGGAGCTGAAGGTACACCCGTCTCTTCAAGGGGTGCGCAAATTTACTACTGTCTTCCTGTTCCTGGAGGTGATCAAAGATATGATATGGTCCGAGTAAAGCTCACCGGACTACCTGCTTAAAGGGTTAAGGGTCTATAAGAAGATCTACACTCTCTCGGAGGAGGAGTGTGGCGAGTGGTTTGACATTCCCAAGGTTGATACACAAGTCACAGTGGTTACCAAACGGACCACTATTCCTGTGAAAGGCGGTTCGGCCTTAAAGGATGTTTGGGATCACAAGGTCAATTCCTCACTGAAGAGCTAGTGTGCCGTGGCGACTTCTATTCAACAGCTCTGGGTATGGACCAGCTTAACATCTTGAGCTCCGCTCCTGTGGATTCAGTCTTTACTGCCTAATGATACTATTTCCCTCTTGGAGTTGGCTGCGACCTTCTTTTCTGATGCCATGTATGACCTAGTACATTTGGCAGCCAGGGATAGTGCCCTGACGACTTTGTCACAGTGTTGGATTTCACTCCGGCACTGGGTGGCGAACTCATCCTCCAAAGCCCTGTTAGCTGTACTGCCCTTAAGGGGAAACTCCTGTTTGAAACCAATTTGAGAATTTAGTGAAGGACCTAGGTGAGACAAAATCTTACCCCCTCCCAGAAGACAGGTCCAGGGTGTTTGTGAAGTGGGATAGTTCCTCTTTCTTGTTAGCCTCCGCCCGTCTACCAAGGCTGCGCTGGCTGGATTCCCAGGGGTCTTGGGAATATCGTCACTACTCTGCTTTAGGGACTCGGGCCCGTTCTCAGTCCTTTCGTGGAGCACATGGACCAGGGACTATGTCCCCTCCAAACGAGGACCCTCCCGGGCTATGCAATGAATGTTTGGGGGACCATTCCCTAATACCAGGGAGCGCTGGGTGCTAGTCACCATTCAGTTCGGCTGTGTCCTGGAATGCAAAGAGAGAATTCCTGATGTCTTCATCATTTCACCTTGGGGGTCTGCGATCAAAGGTGCCGCAGTGCGGACCACTTTGGACAAGTTGCTTTGGCTAAAGGTAGTGGTGCTCATCCTCCCCCAAATGAGAGGGGCAAGGGCAGATACGCCATCTACTTCATAGTGCCAAGAAGGATGGTTCCTTCTGGTCCATTCTGGACCTCAAAGTGGTCAACGAACACTTGCGCATCCTGCGCTTTTAGATGCAAGCCTTACACTCTGTGATCCAAGCAGTGCACAGAGGGCAGTTCATGGCTTCTCTGCATCTGGTTGAGGTATATTTCATATCCTGATCTAGCGGATCAGCAGAAGTATTTGCGTTTTGCCATGCATCAGTTTGCTGCCCTCCCTTTCGGGCTATCCACAGCCCCAAGGACATTCTCAAAGATCATAGTGGAGGCGGTTGCGGCGCTTTGGTGACAAGGGGTCTGTGTCCGCTCTGTCTTGATGACTGGCTCATCTGAGCCCATTCCCTTTCAGAAGCATCTCGGGTAGCTTCTCGAGTGGGGTCCTTTTTGGAAAGTCTCGGCTGGGTGATCAGTCAGGGAAAGAGCCAACTGTTGCCTTCCCAGTCCCTGGAGTTTTGACATACGAGTGGGCAGAGTTTTCCTGCTAGAGGAGAAAGTCAAAAGACTGTTGGGATTGCCTGATGCCGTTCTGTGTGCAGCAGTTCCCCAGAGTCTGGGATTACCTTCAGCTACTCAAATTGATAGTGGTGACCATAAAAATGGTGCCATGGGTGTGTGCTCACATGCGACTGCTCAAGCTTTCCTTGTTGACTGAGAGGTCCCCGAGTTCTCAGGAGTTCAAGTGCAGGTTCCCATTCTTGTTGATGGTGGCGGCAGTCTTGTCATCTGAGGAAGGGCATTCACTGCACAATTTCTCATTGCCGAGACCGTACGGCCCAGGGCCATTGGAACTGCAGGGAAGTGGTATGGTCCATCAACTGCATCAAGGTGAGGGTCATCAGGTTGGCTGTTCTGCATTTCCGGCCTCTGGTCATGGACCGGGCAATTCGAGTGTTTTCAGACAATGCCACAGTGGTGGCTTGCACCATTCAGTAGGGCAGCACAAGAAGCACCAGAGTGGCCCTGGAGATGGATCTCCTGTTTGCCTGGGTAGAAAAGAACCTCCTAGTCTTGTCGGCTCAGCACATTGCTGGAGTGGAAAATGTGGAAACGGACGTCCTCAGCCAGCACTCCCTGAATTGAGTCAAGAAGTGTCTCAGTTGATTCTGCGTCTCTGGGGTCACCCCCAAAATGAATCTGATGGCGACCAGCAACAATGCCAAGTATGCTGCTTCTTCAGTCACTGCATGGAGATAGGGTCTGAGGGTATCGATGCCTTGACCCAGCCTTGGCCCAGTCAGTGGCTGCTATATGTGTTTGTTCCTTGGCCCCTGGTGGGGTGTGTGATTCGGCATATAGTGAAGCTGGATTGGCCACCGAGAGCGTGGCTTGGAAACCTGATGTGGCTTCTTCAAGTGCCTCCCCTTTGGCTACCTCTGGCTCAGGGGCTATTGCGGCAGGGACCGAGTGTCCTGGAGGACCTGGTTCCCTTCTTGATTATCTCATGGCTCTTGAAAGGAAATTGCTAGCACATAAGAGATACTATACTTGGTGCATGGAGGAGGTTTACCAAGCTAGCATATGTAAGGATATGGTGCCTATTTGAGCGTTGGTGTGGCCCACGGCTCCTGAGGTGGCCAAGGAGTCCTACTTGTTGGCTTTCTGCAGGATAGCCTAGAGAAGGGCCTCTTTCTTATCTTCCTGAAAGTTCAAGTGGCAGCTTTCGCCTGTTTCTGTGGTTCTGTGGCAGACAGTTCCTTGGCCTTCCATCTGAATGTTTTCTGTTGTCTCCAAGGGATTTGACATCTGCGTCCTCCCCTGCAATCTGTGATCCCTTTTTGGGATCTGTCTCTGGTGCTCAGGGCCCTAATGGCAGCCCCCTTTGAACCGTTGAAGCTTGAAGGATTGATGCTCAAGACTGTCTTCTTGGTCGCAATTTATTCTGCAAGGCAAATTTCCGAGCTGCAGGCTCTGTCTTGCCAAGATCCTTATCTGACGTTTTTCAACTGAGACTGTTTCCATTTGGCCTGTGCCTTTATTCTTGCCTAAAGTGTTGTCTCCCTTTCACATGAACCAGGTGGTTTGACTGTCCTCCTCCTCTAAGGATCTTTGCCTTGTGGATGTCCAGAGGGTAATTCTCTGGTACTTGGTTATGAATTCCTTTTGTAAGATCATCTTTTTGTGTTATTTGCTGGCCTGCGTAAGGGTGAAATGGTAGCCAAGTCGACCTTGGGGTGCTGTATTAAGGAGGCTATTGCCTCGGTGTATCTGTTACAGAACTGGTTGGTTCTGGTGGGTTGTGTGCCCACCCTACCTGAGCGCAAGCATCCTCTAAAGCTAGAGGCCAGGACTGCTGGAAGCTCTAAAAACAAACAAAAAAAACTGTTTAGGAAAATATGTAATTATGGGATGCAAAGATGTTTAGTTCAGTGCTTTAAACAAAATGACTCTATCCTGTAGAGCTAGTATTAATTGTTGGGGAAAATCCTTATAAGATTATGAAGAAGCGAAGACTATTACTTGTGTTTTTTCAAGGTCCCGGGTTTTCCCAAGCTGTTATTAAGGCATGTTGCTTTTCAGAACTACCCAGGGGGGGAGGGTCTTCAGTATGCAGGGTGAAATTTCTCAAGAAAAACTCCTTATTCTGATCCGATAGGCTGTTATACTTAAAGACTAATAAATGCCTAGGTATAAAGCACTTGTAAGCTTTGATTTGTCTTGTGTTTAAATTAGAACCTCTGCAATGTATGTTTTAGTCTACAGTAAATACTGTTTTTCTTTTATTGCTGGCTGCTCAAGTAGGTTTCATGGCCCCTGGAGCTGAACTGACTAGAGCTCTGTACTAAAGCTGAACAAAACAAACAAAAAGATAGAAAATTAAGGAAACTGCTTCTGTTTTCCTTTGATCTTTAAAGTAGGGGTTGAGAGCCCTGTCAGGACAATGGGGCATCCTGAGCCAGTAGTTACGAGATTGCAACTTGAAAATTATTAAATCCTGAGTTAATAAGAAGGTAATCCTGCTTGAGTTTTATCTCTGGTATATATTATGTTTCTGTTCTTTGTCTTTGACTGTGTATGCTATCAAGCAAACTTAAAAGTTAAAAGGGGATTTTATATATTGTGGCAAGCACCTCATAGAGGGCATAATTATTGTTCATATATTACAGAAACACAAAGAGCTGTAACTATAGGTTTATTTAAAATTTAATAGTAATCTGCAGTTGCCTTGAAGGACAGAAGAGAGACATTCTGTTTACTTTGCAGTCTGTGTTTAAGATAACATCAAGGTTGGCTGTAACCCTGAGTAATTTACTTTAAAATAACTAATTGTTTTCAGATCAGTTTGATACCAGCCTCAGGTATTATGTATAAGGTTTTAATTTAAATATGACAAAGTATTAGCATTTTGGTTAAAAATATAAAAAGGGGAGTATCTGTATTCCAGATATCCACCAACCTTTTCATGAAAAAGTATTTCTCTATGATGATTTTGAATTCACCTCCTTGCAGTTTCATGTCATTTGAATGCCTGTTTCCTGAACTGTAAGATTTAAGTTAATTCATTGTTAAGCTCAGTGCTGATGACTGATGAAAAGGACAGTAACACCATAGGCGCTAACTACACTGATCTTTCCAGTTTTATTTGTTACAGTATTGGGTTTTAGGATAAATTCACCTGTTTTTATCCTTTTATTATTGTTTCCTTGGAAAGTAACTGTAATTCTAGTATCTCAAATTTTTTTTCTGCTGAACATCATGTGCCCAATTGCTCATTTCGCCTGTTCCCCAGATCTTAGTTATTGCTGTGGCTTCTCTTTCTCCTGTTATACTGCTTTTTAAATCCATGGGTGGTCAATAGTGCAAATGTTTGGGTAAAATATCCAAGACCAGATTCGTAGTGGTGGAGGGAGAAGTAGTTGCAATATGATTGAGGTTGTTAGTCCCTCACCACTTGCTCCACTACCCTCTACTTGTAACTAGTAGATTGAAATCCATGGGGCAAATATAAGCATTTACCTTAGTTATCCACTATGTTTTATTGATTGACTTAACCTTATGGAACTGTATTCTTACCTATTGTATTTCCAAATGAACTACAAAGGCAATTCAGCCAGTGCTTACTAAAATACCCTTGCTGATCATGGGTGGAATGTATTACTAATTAAAAATTTATTTGGATCAGCAAGGAATATTGAGCTTTTGAGCTATCCTGTGAGGAATCATGCTGAGCCAGCTGTTTACTAGCTTACTGGCCTGGAGACCAAAGCTGTAAGGAATGACTGACCAGAATTGTTTATTAACTCGGAGAACAAACAAAGGCTGGAGAAGGACTGGTCAAATTACTGTTGAACAAAAGTGTATGGAGTGGAGAATATCTGTAGAGAAAAGCTTATGTGAGGAGTCAAGTGGTCCAGCTGCAACACACTTACCGCCTATATATATAGAGAGAAAATCCAGAACAGAGAGAGAGTAGATATCTGCTTGGCCAGGCGCATGCCAACGAGTGAAGAATCCCAGACTTTTCTCCAGCCTTCGCTGAGGCTCTCCCAGCTGATGTTAAAAATGTGCTGCGATGATGGCAGTTTGGTGACACATTGTTCTGTTCTTGTAAGGGACAGGGAGTTTGGAGATGCAATATAAATTGTTTTATTGTCATTGTAATATCACTAACTTATTCTTCTATTGTAATGTCACTAACTTATTGTCAACGAATTGTCATATTAAATAGCTTATTAAATACTGTGACGCAGTGCCAAGCACCGAAGCCATGGAGACCGATAGTGACCCCCTGGTAGAGTCCGGTACTGCAGGCAAAAGAAGAGATTCACACTCTCAGCATAGCCTTCAGGCAACCAATCAGTTCACCTCAGAGGAGGAGAGAAGTGAACCCAGGGATTGGGCACGCCCTAGGAGGAGGCGGGTTTCCCAGAGCAAGGGTCCCTTCTTAAACAAAGAGAGGGAACACAGTGAGAGAGAGAGAGAGAGAGTGGAAGAAGAAGGAGAAGCACTAGAACGAATGCAGAAACAGGACCATTTGAGAGCGTATGGAAAAGGAATGAAGGAGTGAATGCTGCGAGTGGTTGGAGAAAGGAAGTTCCTTTTTACCCACGAGAGAGTAAGCAGAAGCTACTGGGAAAGCAGGAAGTTCCTCTGACTGCAGAACCCTGTGACCTGACTTCACAACCTCTGCCCAGCTGCACCAGAAAGGAAGCTAATTCCACAGCAGGAGAAAAGCTCACGTTTCTGAGAAGCAATTTCCTTCCATGGAGAGAAAGATATGCTGGCAAGATAGTTCCTGAGCACTCTCAACACAAGGTATCTGCTGTTCTTAATCCTTATGCAAACTTTTATAAGCCAAAAAGAGAGAATCCTGTGTGCAGAGGACAGGACAGTTTCAGGGAAGATAAAGGGAGTCTATTTCACCCTGAAAGCTCTCCCGGTAAACCAACTTTTACTCAGCCTGTAATTCCTGTGCTTAATAGAGAAGCTGAGGAGATAAACACAGAAAAAGGCTTTACAGATAGATTAAACTATCCAGGTTTAGGAGGACCTACTTTTGAAGCTGTGCTAAAAGCTAGGACTGCTACCAACAGATGTGAGATTCCTCCACTCGATAGCAGAGAGCAGTGGGGGCAGGGAATCTCCACCTCGGGACCAGAATGTTTAATAAGGGAAAGCCCTGCTGCCTCATTACAGCCTGTTAATCAGCTGTTTAAACAACAGCAAGCTTTGCCCCTAACCCCTGCTAGCAGCCAAGCAGAATACCTCCTAACTGAGCTGAGAAAACTATTGAATAAAAGAGACATTTTATTACCAGCCCATATTCAAGCAGGGAACAATCCTGAAGAAAGGATTTTACCCCACGTCCCTTTGCCGATGAGAGAAATCAATCAGCCGATGGATTGCTCGATAGGACTGATTGATAAGCCTAAGGAAACCAAAGCTTGAATGATTATTCCTGAATTTAATTCTGTTTATTGTTGAGCCAGAATTGCTGAAATTTACCCACCAGGACTGCGATTGGGTAATTGCAAGAAAAGGCTATTGTGCATAGACTGTATCCGGGACTGTGAGTTAACTGTTCAAGGGAACCATTATACTTTATATCCACTCACCTATACATGACCAGGAGAAAGACACATGAAGCAATGTGTTTTCTACTGAAGAAGTTTTGTTAAAGCACTTTATTGGAAAACCCTCTGTTTGCAGAATCCTGAGTTATTGACTTTTCTGTTTCTGTGTGCCTCACGGAGCGGGGAAAATAAACATCCTTTTGAAAAATAAATTTCTTGTCACCCATATTATTCATTTGGGCCCCCACAACTACACAAGCCCTTTCCCTCCTTAGCCCACAAGGTTGGGGAGTGAGTGAAGGTGTTGACAATACCATGCATGAGTGGTTGAATGATCTTGAATTTAATAGAATCCTAGGCAATACAAATGTGCACAACTCGATCTATTGGGTGTCAGCGAACTGAAATGTACTGGTATTGGGCACTTTGCATCTGATGATCACACGGTCTACTATGCTGGAAATGCTGTTGCATTTATAACACAGGTACACTAAAAAAAAATTTTTTTTAACTGCCTCTAATGTTTCGATTGATTTTTACGTTTTTTGGTGCGCTGAATCCAAATCTGGTAACCAATTTGCTCCATCACGTACAGATTTTTTGCTACATTGGGTTAGCAGTTTGAGGTGAACGTTTCAGATTGAGTGCGATCGAGATAAACGTTTCTTGGATGAATTCTTTATACTAATTGTTTAGTAGTTATTCAAATAAGAATAAAGAAAATTGTAACAAGGCAGCACATAAGAATAGAGTAATGTCAACAAAACACACTGTGATGGTAGCAAAATTGTCTGCACTTAAAACAGCCACATACATGTGCACAAACATTGAGCATATAAGAACGAGGTTAGACACAAAGCAAAGCAAAGAAATGTGCAAAAAATGTTGTACAGGTATGTATGTAAGAATAGAAAACGCAAACCGCACCATTGCAATACATGAAGACAAACACCCGATGGTGTGAAAATAAAATTCTAATAAATGAGATCCGATACTGTGGTAATAACTAGCAAATTTTTATTTCAAAGTTTAGTAAAAACACGATATTTGTCAACACAGTTTAGATTTTAAAGTCATTCTTGGGTCAATCAATCTCCTGGTGGGCCCGTTTCTTCTTCCCCTGAATGCTTCTCTTGGTGCGCTGCTTGGCGTATTTTTCATCTGGGGTTTCCCGCAGCAGCAACCAGCAGAAATCAGCCATCATAGTGGTGTTCCATCTTCCTTGGTACCTTCTCTCTGCGTCCTTGATGTCCTGGTGAAACCTTTCACCTTGTTCTTCACTGTACGCCCCCAAGTTTTCGGGAAAGTAGTTCACATGGGAGTGCAAGAAATGGACTTTCAGGCTCATGTTACAGCCTTGTTCTTTGAAGGCATTGAGCATCCTGGCAACAATATCCTTATAGTTCTCATCCCGCCTGTTCCCCAAGAATTTGAGAACAACATCCTTGAAGGAATCCCAGGCTTCTTTTTCCTTCTCAGACATCGTTTCAGCGAATGCTCCATCTGAAATGAGTTTCCTTATATCAGGGCCAACAAACACTCCTTCCTTTAGCTTTGCTTCAGAAAGTCGGGGGAACTTTGAGCAAAGGTACCGAAAGCACTCACCATCTTTTGGAAGGGACTTGATGAATTGCTTAATGAGACCCAACTTAATGTGGAGAGGTGGTAATAGAATTTTATCACAAGGTACCAAGCTCTCATGAAGAACATTTTTCTCACCGGGTCTCAAATACTCCCGAATTGGCCAGTCTTTTTTCCCCCAGTGTAGGTCGCGGGCCCGGCTATCCCACAAGCAAAGGAAGCAGGGATATTTAGTGAAACCGGATTGCTGCCCTAATAGCATGGATAGAATTTTAAAGTCTCCACAAATCATCCACTTATGCTCATCATAACGAATCTTCTGAAGAATCAGGGCCAAATTCTCGTATTTTTCTTGGAGAATAACAGAGTGAGCAATAGGAACTGAAGCGAATGTGTTGCCATTATGAAGAAGAACACCTTTTATGCTGTCTTTTGACGAATCAATGAACAGCCGCCATTCAGCAGGATCATACTTGAGTTTAAACTTTTCCATCACTCCGTATATATCGTTGCAAAATACCAAATCTTCCTCTTTGCTGAAATACTTCAAAAATTGTGTCTCGCGGTTGCGGTACCAATAAAAAGTTGTTCCTGGTGACAATAGATTTTTCTGTTTAAGCCGAGAACCTAGCAGTTGGGCAGCATCTTTTGGGAGTCCTAAATCCCGGACTAAATCATTCAATTCAGCTTGAGAGAAAAGTTCAGGTTTCGGATCTGGTTCAGTTTCAAACTCGGAAGTACTGGACTCATCGGGAAAAGCCATCTGATGAGTCTCATCATGATCAGAACCGTCCACACAAATATGATCCAAAGATTTTGGTGGTTCAGGCACAGGTACTTCGTTGCTATGAGGCATAGGCCTAATTGCTGAGGGAAGGTTGGGGTAACTTATTACGTTCTTATTTTTTAAGTTGTATCCCTTCACAATGCAAGAGCAAAAATAGCAGTCACTGCTGTGGTCTCTTTGTTCACGCCACATCATAGGTATTCCGAAACGAAATGCTTGTTTTTTACCTTTCATCCATAAGCGTAGATCTTCCTCACATGTCTTGCACACTTTGTGAGGAGCCCACGGTTTGTCTTGATCGCCTAACTTCAAACCGAAATAGGCGAAATATGCTTTGATAAATGCAGAAATGTTCCTCTGTCGCTTTTTCACGGTATATTCCCCACAAATAAAACAAAAACTGTCCGGAGAGTTGACGCAACCTCTGGCTCTGTGAGCCATCACAAATACACAGCACTGCAAACTACAACTGTAGTGAACCACTTCGGAATAAAGCTGGATTACGACTGAGCAAACAAAAGGTAATAATGAACTTGCAAGAAACTGAAATTTGACAGGAACGTTCATGTCGCAACCACCGTGTTTGAGCGAGCGAGCGAACGAGGCGAGGCGAACAGGAAAGAACATGCGCCAGCACGAGTACTGGATTTAGCCCCCCAATTGTCCTGTTAATGTATAAAATGAATACAAAGCACTCTAAAATATCATGAGGGAGTGTTTCTAGTTAGTTAACCATTACAACCTCTATTTTGGGCCAAGAAAATAAACTGCAGTCGGCTAAAAAGAAATTATGTGAACATTCCTTATATGGGTAAGAAATCTAATTTTGCAAGAAAACGTGATGTGATGGAACATTTTGGCTATTTTTTCTGGATTCAGCACCCCAAAATCTATAGGAATCAGTTGCAAAACTGGAGGCAGTTTTTTGGTAGTGTACCTGTGTAATTAAGAAGAAACTTGCAAGAATTGTAATGAAATACAAAGCAGTCAGTTAGCATTTAATTTCTATTAGTCTACAAGGAATGCCCATCAACATAACTATAGTTAAGAACATAAAAACATGAGATATGCCATACTGGGTCACACCAAAGTCCATCAAGCCCAGTATCCTGTTTCTAACAGTGGCCAATCTAGGTCATAAGTACCTAGCAGTCTCCCCAAAAGACACAGGTTCCTCAATGCTTGTATTGGGTCAAGCAGTGATATCCCGGGTCCCTTTTAATAATGGTTTATGGACCTTTCCTCCAGGAACTTGTCCAAACCTTTTTTAAACCCAGCTACACTAACAGCTTTTACTACATCCTCCGGTAACAAATTCCAGAGTTTGATTACACGTCGAGTGAAAAAATATTTTCTCTTATTAGTCTTAAATAGGTTACCCTGTAGCTTCATTGCATGTCCCCTAGTCTTTTTATATTCTGATGATGTAAACAAGTGATCTACGTTTACCCGTTCCACTCCATTCATTAATTTATAGACCTCTATCATATCTCCCCTCAGCCATCTCTTTTCCAGGTTGAAGAGCCTTAACTTTTTTACCCTCTCTTCATAGGAGTATCCTTCCATCTCCTTTACCATTTTGGTGGCTCTTCTCTGTACCTTTTCTAATTACGCTATATCCTTTTTTAAGATACAGCGACCAGAATTGCACACACTATTCAAGGTGTGGTCGCACCATGGAATGATACAGAGGCATTATAATATCCTTTGTTTTATTTTCCATTCCTTTCCTTATGATACGTAGCATTCTATTTGCTCTCTTGGCCGCCGCTGTACACTGAACATAAGAACATAAGATATGCCATACTGGATCAGATCAAGGTCCATCAAGCCCAGTATCCTGTTTCCAACAGTGGCCAATCTAGGTCATACGTACTGTGACGAGGAGAGCTGCCAGGAGCAGATGGAAATAGAAGAAAACAATGTTTGTACCTTTAAAATGAGTGACAGACCAGCTTTGCACAGAGTTTGCAAGGCAAGCATGAGAAAAAAAACCCTGTCTCTGCTGAGGCTAACCCACACCCAAGTGCTGACGTGGGGACAGGCTTGGGCACTGATTGTAAACACCTGTGCAGAGGCAAGGGAGTGGCAGGCAAGAAACGTTTTTTAAAACCTGAATCAGACCAGAGAGAGAGATCCTGGGGAGAGGAGAAAGCCTTCAAGGAGAAAGGATTCCAGGAGGGATTCCAGGAAGGAAAGAGTGGAGAAAGGCATAGGAAGGCTGACTTCCAGCTGCTGAATGAGGCCAGTAAGAAAGGAAGCAGTCTGTGTCTGAAAAATGCTCCTAAACTTGAAGCTAGCAGACGGTTAGCTGGAAAGCGGAACAGGTTGCAGTACCTAGTGTTCAAGAGCCACTGCCGAGGACTTCAACTGCTAGAAGGTGGGTGGATACACTTGGCTGGGGAAAGAGCCAGAACTCACCTGAGAGCAGAGAAGCTGAACCAAAAACACTAGAGACGTTAAGGCAAGTGTTCCCAGGGAAGAAAGCTCATTCTCCCAATATAATTGATCCTTATCAGAAAGAACAGCTATGGAGCGACTTTCAGAAGTTCTTACAGGAAAGGAAGCCTGAAGAAGTTTGTGAAACCGTAGAAAGGGATAAGTATTCTGTTGCCCAAGAGGATATGCAGATCGATTCCTTTGAGCCAGAGTCTAACCTGGGGGAATCTCCAATGGATTGCTCTTTTTGTTTGAAAGAAAACTAGACGCTGGTAAACAGGGCTCAGAAAGACAAGCAAAACGTGGTGAGAAGCAATGTTTCCATAACTCTGTAACTGATAAGAGTTTCTTGTGAAGTAAAGAAGGTTTTGTTGTTAACCAAGAGTTTTGAAAAGTAAAGCAGCAGTTGTTAGAAGAAGTTTACCTTTTGTTTGAATGAACACAAAAGACTACGACGTGCATGTTAACTTGTTTGAGGAGAACAGCTGCCAGTGTTAGAAAGACTTTTTTTCAGCTTTCTTTAGTTTCAGTTGTACATGTTTTCCTCTTATGTTTGGAGAAGTATCCTAATGCCTGCGTTCTGAATTTAATGCTTATGGAATCCCACAAAAATAAATATTCTTGTTTGCCTTAACCCACGGTTTCACACTACTTTTGTCCTTGGATAAGAAAGCCAAACTACAAGTCCCAGAATTCCTTACTGGAGACAGACACAGTAAAGCTTTATATAAGGATATAACAAGGTGGCCCTATGCTTGTAAGCCCTAGGGCCCAGGCTAGGGTATCACAGTACCTAGCAGTTTCCCCAAAAGACACAGGTTCCACAATGCTTGTACTGGGTCAAGCATTGATATCCTGGGTCCCTTCTTAATAATGGTTCATGGACCTTTCCTCCAGGAACTTGTCCAAACCTTTTTATGGTCAATCTTTTTTATTCAGGTTTCTCATATAACTACAGTCAAAAATAACACTGCAAGCAGTACAATTAAAGACACCATTACACACCACTGAATATAAACAAAGTAAACTGATACATTAAGAAACAAGTAACAACGCAGTAGCTGCGGGTTCATAACATCAACTATACAGAACAAGGTGGGGAGCCACGGTCCCCCAGAAGCCCCATTACCCCTACAGAATACAGGAGGGCAAGTGAGCGCGTACGGGAGCCCCACCAGAATGTCTTAAGAAGCACCTTATGTCGAGGTATCCGGCAAATGACACAGCCCAGACGAGCGATCTGAACCCCCTTCTGCTTCCCCCGCCCTTCAGTCCAACCGCCACCTGCCCCCAGACACACAGAGCCCCACCATTAACTGGCAAAAACGCCGTCATCCAACACACTCAAACCCCATTCGCACACGCACACGCAGTAGCAAGAAACCCCCAAGCAGGGATAGATCCAGGGTAGACTCTTCTCCCAGATTCATCCATCACCAAACGAAATTAAAAGTAACCCCCCCCCCCGAAAACCACCGAAAGGTCCCCATGCACCCCCCCTCCCCATCTCTACTATTCCCCCCAACCCCCCCAATGTACCCCGAATAGACTCTAATCACCCAGCCAAGTGTGCTCCCAAAAGAAGAAAAAGAGAAATAAAGCCGAACTATCTACCGTGGACCTTCAGGGCCCCCCCAGGACCCGTCTACGCACCCCGTCTGGCAAAAGAGAAAGATGCGGACCCCAGCTCTCAAAAAACCACTCCCACCGCCTGGGGTGGCCACGAGCATGTATCCTGTCAAAGAGTAGCAACTCATGCAGTTTGACGCGCCACACACCCCACGTGGGCCCAGTCGCAGCCAACCATTGCTGGAGCACAGTCATCCGACCAAGCAACAGTACCAAGCGCAGCACAGCGGGTCCCAGCTCAGTCTGCCATGCATCCTCCCAAACATCCAACACCACATTTCCAGCATTCAAGGAGAGGGATTGGTGTCCACAAGCAGCCAAATATTCCGTGATTCTCTTCCAAAACCCCTGGACCTTCAAACAGGTCCAGAACATGTGTCCCAATTTCGCCCGAGTATCCCCACAGCGAGGACAATCGGGAGTTGCCGCAATGCCCGCCCGCCACGCTCTATGAGGCGCGTAGTGCAGACGACGCAATATTTTGAACTGAGCATCGCGGTGAAGCACCAACACACTCAACCCAGGGAGTCCGGCCAAGGCGCGTAAAAGATCATCCCCGGTTATCACTTGATCTAAATCCAATGTCCATGCGCTCGCCATGTCGTCTAGGACATCAGGGCATTCAGCTTCCCATAGCATTTTATGAAGCTCAGAAACCCGCGCCCTTTGGTCCCCACCCCCAAGTGCCAGCTCCAAGTCAGAGCTGACCCTCCCACTCAGAGCCTCCCTCGGGATACTATTAATATAGCTACGAAGTTGCAAATATGGAAAAACATCCCACGACACTAAGGGATATTGTCGAGATAGCAGAGAGAAACCTGCCGCCTCGCCGTCCTCCGTCACCACCTGCTCCAAATTCTCAATGCCCAATCGCGCCCAACGGGTGAACGCGGGTCCCCCCAGACCCGGGACAAAGTCTGCATTACCTCTAATCGGAAGGTAAGGAGAGTAGCGAGCCGTCAACTGACGCCCTGCACAAAAGGACCGCCAGGCTTGCGTCACCGGCGCCAAAATGAACCGCCGAAGGCCCTGCGCTAACTCACGGACGCCCGGAGCATGCAGAATGTACCGAAGGTGAAAGGGGCGCACCGCCTCCCGCAGAAGTGCCAGAGGTGAATAGTCAGCTAAGTCCCAGAGCCAATCCCGCACATATCGCAATAAGCAAGCTACATTATATTTCCGCACGTCAGGAAGCCCCAGACCACCCAGTGCTCGAGGCTGTTGCAAAACCGCCAACCGCACCCGAGGCCGCCGCCCCCCTCCACAGAAAACGATTGAGGAGAACATTTAGCTTCCGAAGGTCGGCCCGCGTGAGGAACAACGGAAGAAGCTGGAGCATGTAAAGAATTTTAGGAAAAATGGCCATCTTATATAGGGCTACACGTCCTCCCAAGGAGAGCGGTAGATCGCGCCATTTATCTACAATAAGCGAAACAGTGTCCACCAGCTTAGTGACATTTATTCTATAGAGGTCGCACAAACGGGCCGGTAAATAGATACCCAAATATTTGAAATGTCCCACCGCCCACTTCAAAGGAAAATCTCCTGCCCAATCTGGCGGCGCCCCCCGGCCCAGCCACATGGCCTCAGATTTGTCTAGGTTAAGACGCAGCCCCGAGGGTACCCCGTACTCTCTGATAAGTCGTAAGAGGTGAGGCAGCCCGTCAAGCGGATCCGCGAGATGAACAAGCAGGTCATCAGCATAAGCGGCGACACGAACCTCTTCCCCCCCCTACGGAGACACCCCGGAACTCCGTAGCCTGTCGAATCCGGGTCAGCAAAGGCTCTAGCGTTAGGACAAATAAGAGCGGAGACAAGGAACATCCCTGTCGAGTCCCCTTTTGGATGCTGAAGTCAGCGGACATGTGTCCATTCACCAGCAAAGCACCTTTCGGGTCGGCATACAAAACGCGCACCACCTCTACAAAAAAAACAGAGAATCCCATCGCCTCAAGGACCTGGTACATAAAACCCCAGTCAACTCGATCGAACGCTTTTTCAGCGTCAAAGCTAATGAGAAGAGAGCCATGTTCCACCGACTCCTGGGAACACATAGACAACAAAATCCGCTGCACATTCAAAGTGGCATATCGGCCCCGAACGAACCCCACTTGGTCCGTATGGATTAATTCCGGTAAAAACCGCGCCAAACGATCAGCCATAATCTTAGCCAGTATCTTGATATCTACGTTGAGAAGCGAAATAGGGCGGTACGAGCCGGGCAAAAGTGGGTCCCGCCCCGGTTTTGGCAGGACAGTCACCAAGGCTTTATTAGCCTCAAAAGGAAATTTTCCACCCTTTACCAGAGCCTCATAATAACCTAACAGTGGTCCGATAATAGCATCACCCATAACTTTAAAGAATTCACCCCGGTACCCATCTACCCCCGGGGCCCGCCCTGCCTTCAAGGCCTTTATCGCATCTTGGAGCTCTTGTCCTGATAAGGGTAGATTGAGGGCCTGTAGGCCCTCGTCACTAAGCTTCGGTAAAATGCAATCTTGGAGAAACACCCTACCCGCCTCCTCCGGCGCCCCCTCCTGTGCATATAGATGTCGATAAAAGTCCTGGAACACCGACTCAATATCAGCAGCTCCCCGCCTTATAGTCCCATCCGGATGCCGAATCGCCCCAATGGTACGGGGCCCTCCTGCGGGTTTCACCAGCGAGGACATCAGCCGACCCGCCTTGTTACCGTGCAAGTATAGTTTATAACGGTAGTATAACAGTGATTTCTGCGCTCTCCTGTGGAGGAGGAGTTCCAGTTCCGTCTGGAGGTCTCGCACCGCACTTTGATGAGCTGCCGTCCGGCAACCAGCCAATTTCCTGCGTGCCTTCCCCAATTCCTTTTCTAAGTACAAGATCCGCCGATTCAGCTGCTTGCGCCGCAGACTAGTATACTTAATAATATCATCTCTCAGGACAGCCTTCCCAGCTTCCCAAAGAAGAGCGGGAGAAAGCCCCGGCCGATCATTGAAAGCCAAATAGTCTGCCCAACACTCCCGGAGATGTCTTTCAAACTGCACGTCTCCACTGAACTCCAACGGATAGCGCCAAAGCCGGGCCCGACCAGGATTGCAATCACGCAACTCCAAAATCACCACCGCGTGATCCAAAAGAACAGAGGGACCCACCTCCGCGCTTCTAACCCAACTAAATAGAGAGTCCGAAATCAGGAAATAGTCCAGTCGGGACCAGGAGCCATGTGCCCTGGACAAATGTGTATATTCCCGATCCCTGGGATGCAGAACCCGCCAAATGTCTAAAAGCTTATGTCCCTCACAGAGGCCCCATAGACGCCGTCGAGCCCGCTGACCCCGTACACCAACCGGTCCAGATCTATCCAGATCGACATTCAACACTTCATTAAAGTCACCACCCATGATGACCTTATACCCAGTGCTATCGTCTAAAAGCCGGGTGAGAGCCTGAAAAAATCGGGCCTCAAACACATTTGGCGCATAAATCGAGCAGAGCGCTACTTTGACACCTGCCAGCAACCCACGTACACACACATACCGACCTTCCGAATCAATGTCCACTCCTTCTTCCACCCAACTCACCGACTTATTGATTAAGATGGCTACACCTCTCTTCCTACCAATCGCCGGAGACCCATAGACTTTAGCTACGTGGCCTGTGCATAACTTATCATGTTCTGCAGCGGACTGGTGCGTCTCCTGCAGCAGAGTGACCCCAATTTGCTTCCGTCTCAAGTGCTGAAGCACTTTGTAGCGCTTAATTGGGGACCCCAGTCCACAGACATTCCATGATGCAATCCGGACACCGACACTCATCACTCAGGCCAAGGCAAGACCTCCCACTGACACATCAATAATACTGCCACTGGCGGAAGCCCCCCCAGCTTAGGGCCTCCCCCCAACCACGCCATCTTATTCGCCAGTAACCCACACAGCCACACACACATAGTCAGACATCCATCCCTATCTTCAAGCACACCCAGCGTATCAGACACCCATTCCCTTTTACATCCCCCCCCTGCCCTTACCTGAACCCTCCCCACCCCTCCACCCTCCTTTTCCCAACCCAGCCTCCCCCCCCAGTACCTTCCACATTCCAACCAGCCCACTTCGTACGCTGGCCCACCCGGGACCCCGTAGCATGCAGAGCCCCCCCTCCCCCCATGACCAGAAACCCATGGAATCCCACCACCACCCCGTGTTCCTTGACCTTACCGGACCCTCCCCCCCCTACTTGTGAGACACCCCCTCATTACTTTCAGGGGGGGCCATGCCTGTTGTAAAGACATCCCAACCCTGAGGACGCCCAAGGCGACCCCCTGTCACCAATCGCCCAGTGTGCACACGGTAACTAAACAAGCAGTGCCATCAACAAGAGAAAACATAACAGAGCTTATCTGAAGTAAGCAGTACAGAAAAAGCATACCCACAGAATCATTATTAACAAATATCATTGTCATCTAAGCAATACACAATTGAATTAGCAGGAAGTAAAAAAAGAAAAAAATTAATGGCAAAAAGGCAAGAAATATATATAGTCATAAGAAGACGTAACAGCATACTGTCCGCCCCCACTTAAGATGAAAATGAAGAAAAAGGGAGGGAGAAAAAAAAAAAGGAAAAAGAAAAAGAGAAAAAAAAACGCAACAAGCAAAACAGGGGTTAAAGAAGTAAAATGAATAAATAAAGGAATTAAATTAAGAGAGAAAAGGAAACAGAAAGGTTAGCAACAAATATAAGGAGAAGTTAGAGAGGGAGCATCCCCCTCCATGTCCAGCCGACAATGCCGGCACTCTCATCGCCAGATTTGAGAGCAAGGCCATACTCCGAACGCCAGGACAGCCCGGCAATCATAAGGGTTCGCAAGATCCAAGTCCAGAGATACGGAGCTCATGAAAGACTCTGTGAATCACCAAGTTGATTGCAGAAGTCCAGCGCTGCCGCAGGGGTCAAGAAGGTCCGGCGGCCCTCTGCACACTCTACTCGCAGGGTCGCAGGGAACGCCAAGGTAAAGCGCAGGCCCCTCTCTATCAGCCGACTGCAGGCTTCCTTGAAGGCTCGACGACGGATCGACACCCCGGCTGAATAATCCTGAAAAATCAGGATCTGGCAATCCGCACCCTCTGTCCGCCGCTGCTGCTGCGACGCACGAAGCACGGCCTCTTTCTGAGCCGCATTCAAAAAGCGTGCGATCACCGCCCGAGGCCTGCGATCTCCCGTACGATGTGGACCCAAGCGGTGCACGCGCTCAAGCACTATGGCGCCCATCCCTTCCGCTAAGGGTAAGTTAGCCGGCAGCCAGGTCTCCAAATAATGCAGCAGATCTCGGTCTTTCACAGCCTCCGCAACTCCGATAAAGCGCAAGTTATTCCTCCGACTTCTATTTTCTAAATCCTCGAGCTTTTCCTCGTGCTTTTTTAAGGCCTCCTCAAGCCGATCGATCCTGGCGTCTCCCTGAACACGTGCATCTTCCAGAGAACTGATGCGCTGTTCCGCCTGGGCCACCCGGTTATTAAACTCGGAGACCGCCGCTGCTACCTCCGAGATTTGCGAGGCCAGGCCCCCCAGGCGACCTTCCAGTGCCTCCGCCACAGCCCTGGAGACCTCTGCCATCAGAGCCGGCGCGATCGTCAGCACGGTCTGCTCCGCGGGCCCCTCCGCCATTACCACTTCACCACCACGGGTCTTCTCCCGTCTCGGAGTTTTGGCGGCCATAGAGGGGTTCCGCTCTCGCCAGGCGTCAGACACGGGGCTCCGGTAAGGCACCTCTGTTCTCCCCCACTATAGGAAGGAATCCAAGTCTAATAAAGGCAAATAACAGCAGTGGGGGAAGGTACAAGCTCCGGAGCTAAGGAGGACACGTCCTGCCTAGCCCACCATGCCACCGGAAGTCCCAAACCTTTTTTAAACCCAGCTACACTAACAGCCTTTGCTACATCCTCCGGTAACAAATTCCAGAGTTTGATTACACGTTGAGTGAAAAAATATTTTCTTTTATTAGTTTTAAATAGCTTACCCTGTAGCTTCATTGCATGTCCCCTAGTCTTTCTATATTCTGATAACGTAAACAATCGATCTACGTTTACCCGTTCCACTCCATTCATTAATTTATAGACTTCTATCATATCTCCCTTCAGCCGTCTCTTTTCCAGGTTAAAGAGCCCTAACATTTTTAGTCTTTCTTCATAGGAGTATCCTTCCATCCCCTTTACCATTTTGGTGGCTCTTCTCTGAACCTTTTCTAATAACGCTATATCCTTTTTAAGATACGGTGACCAGAACTGTACACAATATTCAAGGTGCAGTCTCACCATGGAACGATATAGAGGCATCTTTTGTTTTATTTTCCATTCCTTTCCTTATGATACCTAGCATTCTATTTGCTCTCTTGGACGCCGCTGCACACTGGGCCGAGGGTTTTAACATGGTATCCACAATGACGCCTAAATCTTTTTCCTGGGTGGTGGTTCCTAATGTGGAACCTTGCATCGTGTAACCATAGTTTGGGTTGTTCTTCCCTAGGTGCATAACTTTGCACTTGTCCACATTAAATTTCATCTTCCATTTTGATGCCCAGTCTTCCAATTTATCAAGATTCTCTTGCAATTTTCCACAATCCTCTTGGGTTTTAACAACTTTAAAGGTTTTGTGTCATCTGCAAATTCGATAACCTCACTTGTTATTCCCCTTTCCAGGTCATTTAGGAATATGTCAGAAAGCAGTGGACCCAGCACAGATCCCTGCAGTACTCCACTATTCACCTTTTTCCATTGCACAAATTGGCCATTTAGCCCTACCCTCTGCTTTCTATCTTTTAACTAGTTCCTGATCCACAATACTACACTGCCTCCTATCCCATAATTTTTTAGTTTTGCCAAATGTATCTGATGAGGGACCTTGTCAGAGGCTTTCTGAAAGTCCAGGTACACTATATCAACCAACTCACCTTTGTCTACCTGTTTATTCACACCTTCAAAAAAACATAACAGATTAGTAAGACAAGATCTTCCTTGTCTAAAGCCATGTTGACTGTCTCCCATTAAGCCATGACTATCTACATGTTGAGTAATCTTTATGATGGTTTCTGCCATTTTTCCCATTACTGACGTCAGGCTCACCGGTCTGTAGTTTCCCGGATCACCCCTGGAATCCAATTGGCGTTACATTCGCCATCCTCCAATCTTCAAGTATTACAGACGATTTTAATGATAGTTCACAGATTACTAATAGCAAGTCTGCAATCTCATATTTCCGTTCTTTCAACACTCTTGGATGTATACCATCCGGTCCAGGTGATTTGCTACTCTTCAGTAGTTGTAATACATCTTCCCAATGTATTGATATTTCCTTCAATTCTTCCGCACCTTTAAATACCACTTCAGTCATGGGTAACATCGCTACATCTTCCTCCGTAAAGACCGAAGCAAAGAATTCATTCAGTCTCTCTGCTATAGCCTTGTCCCCTCTTAGTGCCCCTTTTACCCCTCTATCATCTAATGGTCCAACTGACTCAGTTTTTTTTGCTACGAATGTACTTGAAAAGTCTTTATTACGCATTTTTGCTTCCACAGCAGGTTTCTTCTCAAATTCTCTCTTTGCCTGCCTTATCAATGCCTTGCATTTAACTTGACAGTACTTGTGCTGTTTCCAGTTTTCGTCATTTGGCTCTTTTTTCCATTTCCTGAAAGATGCTTTTTTGGCAACCACAGCCTCTCTGACCTCACCTTTAAACCATGTTGGCAGTTTTTTGGACTTCCTTCCACTTTTCTTAAAGGGTGGAATATAGCTGGTCTGGGCTTCCAAGATAGTATTTTTAAAAAAACACCCTGGCTTGATGACTTTAACCTTTGCAACTGCTCTTTTTAGTTTTTTCTTAACTATTTTCCTTATTTAATCATAGTCTCCCTTTCGAAAGTTAAAAGGTAATACTGTGGATTTTCTTACCATCCCTCCTCCATTAATTAAATCAAATGCGGTCATGCTATGATCACTATTGCCAAGTGGCCCCAACACCCTTATCTCTTGCACCAGATCTGGTGTTCCACTAAGGACTAGGTACAGAATGGCTTCCCCTCTGGTTGGTTCATGAACCAACTGCTCCAAGAAGCAGTCATTTATTTCATCTAGAAACTTTATCTCCCTAGCATGTCCTGCCATGACACTGACCCAGTCAATACCGGGATAATTGAAATCACCCATTATTATTACTGTTCTGTGACTTTTGTTAGCTTCCCTGATTCCTTTGAGCTTTTCATCATCCATTTGTTCATTCTGGCCAGGCGGTCGATAGTACACCCCCACTGCCATTGCCTCCCCCTTTTTATTTGCAATTTCAATCCATAGAGATTCTACAGCGAATTTTGTTTCCTGCAAAACTTTAATCTTTTGTGACTGAATGCCCTCGCTAACATAGAGCACAACCCCTCCACCAATTTGATCAGCTCTATCATTACGATATAGTTTGTACCCAGGTATCACAGTGTCCCACTGGTTGTCCTCCTTCCACCATATCTCTGAGATGCCAATCATATTTAACTTCTCATTTAATGCTATATATTGTAACTCTCCCATCTTATTTTTTAGACTTCTAGCATTTGCATACAAGCATTTTAGAGACTGTATTTTATTCATATTAATCTGGTTATCGGTAGGCAGGGGTAATTTAGAATCTTTAAGCTCTGTCTGCTCTGTACTCAAGGGCATTTGGGCTACCTTTTGTCTTTATTGGAACCTCTCTGCTGATGTGCCGTAACTTCATTTTTTTGGTAGTATCCTTCAAGGATACATTGTTCTGAGCCATGCGCTCTTGGGCGACTGTAGGCTCTCCTCTATTATCTAGTTTAAAAGCTGCTCTATCTCCTTTTTAAAGGTTAATGCCAGCAGCCTGGTTCCATCCCGGTTAATGTGAAGCCCATCCCTTTGGAAGAGCCCCTCCTTTCCCCAGTTACTAACAAATCCAAAACCCTCATCCTTGCACCATTGTGCAAGACTTAAATATGTACACTTTGGAGGAGAGGAGGGATAGGGGAGATATGATTCAGACCTTTAAATATTTAAAGAGGAACGATGAACAAAGAAACCTCTTCCAAAGATGGGGAAGCTGCAAAACTAGAGGGCATAACATGAAACTGCAAGGTAGTAAATTGAAAGGCAATGTCAGGAAATATTTTTTCACTGAAAGGGTGGTGGATGCTTGGAATGCTCTCCCAATGGAAGTGATGGGGACAAACATGGTGACGGAATTCAAAACAGCATGGAAAAGCTCTATAAGATCAACAAAGACAAAACCTGGAGCTGATTGTGACACAGATCACCAACTACTAGTATACAAACTCAAGCTAAAGTTGAAAAAGAGCAAGTCACTCATGAATGTAACAAAATATGACCTTGAGAATATACCTCCGGAATTTAAAGACTACCTACAAAATCGATTTGCTGCTTTAGATACAAATGACAGAGCTCCAGAAGAGTTATGGGATGACATCAAGAAGGTTGGGTTGGAGAAAAGTGAGAAGTCTCTACAAAAGGTGAAAAAGCAAAAACGCCCAAAATGGATGACCGAAGAAACTCTGAAAATTGCCGAGAAACGCAGAGAAGGTAAAGCAGAGGAGAAAGAGAGGCAATCGCAGAACTCAACAGAGTGTTTCAACGTGCAGCAAGACAAGACAAGGAGAACCATTGGTGATTAAAAGAAGAAGGCGAAGCAGCATTGAAAGCTTTATCAAGGAAGAAAGCACCAGGCATCGATGGCATTCCCACTGAAGTATTACAACTATCTGATGCAGCTGTTACTATACTTACAAGGCTCTGACAGGAAATTTGGAATACAAATTTATGCCCAACTGACTGGAAAAGATCTGTGTTTATACCAATACTAAAAAGGTGATCCAATTGATTCTGGAAATTATCGCACAATCTCTTTGTTCCCACAGGCCAGCAAGATCCTACTCAAGATTATTCAGCAGAGACTACAATACCTGGAACGAGAACTGCCTGATGTGCAAGCAGGATTTAGGAAGGGGTGAGGAACGAGAGAGTTCATTGCGGATGTAAGATGGATCCTTGAAAAGACTAAAGAATACCAAAAAGGATATCTATATGTGTTTTATTGACTACAGCAAGGCTTTTGACTTTGTAAACCATGAGAAACTCTGGGCCACATTTAGAAGCATGGGTATACCAGAGCACCTGATAGTTCTCTTGCACAGCCTTACATTGATCAAGAAGCAACAGTTTGAATAGAACAAGGAGAAACAGAATGGTTTAAAATTAGCAAAGAAAAAATGTATGTGAAGGAATGAGCAGGTGGAGGCAGCTGTGCTCCATCAGCATTGTTGCTGTTTATTATTATTATTATTATTTCTTTTTTAGATAAAAGGGCTTCACAGCAGGGAGCTTTGAGCCACAGCATCAGTATTTCAGAAGAATAAATCCCTGAAAATGGCCCTTGGGGCTGAAAGAAGTAAAAGACTAAAATGAAAGTAAACTAAAAATGAAAGTAAAATGCGGCAAAAGACTGACTGAATGCGCAAAAACTGAAATAAAACCAGAGAGGGGGAGAACCATGACAATCCAGTCTGCAGTAGAAAACTGCCTTAGGCGGGAATTTTGGGGAGTAGCTACTGCGCATGTTTGGAGAAGTCCAAAGGACTTCTTTAAGCTAAGGGAGAGCCAGGCACACAGGGGCCATCGGGGAAGGCACTTTAGAGTATGCCTGCATCCCTCTGCTTGTCTGCGGAGAAAATACATGACTTATGTACCTTGATAGCAGGTAACTTTACGTGGCTTCTTAAAAAATTACTTCCAATGTGTGATAAGATTTTATAATTATCTGTGTTAGTTATCAAAATTAGCACATGGTAACTGCAAAACATCTGCGTTAATTCTGTGAGAAACTGCTAGGAACAACTTCAACATGCAGTTAATGCAGAGGAAATGTTATTACTCTGTGTTAACTGCATTGCAAATAATGCGATGCAGTTAGTTCTTACGCTCCATTCATGATAATAAACTGCATCTTCCTTCAGCCAATTCTGCACAATTGGAATCTACATGATCTGCAGCTTTCATTTTCCTAGGGCCTTCTTTGTGTAATAATCTTCCAGCCTCTTTGTGCTGTGAAACAGTGCATAAATCTTTTCAAGCAAATTTAAAAACCCATTTGTTTTAGGTGGCTTTCAGCAGCTAGTGGTTTCCGGGTGCTCCTCGTTAATTGTGTAGTCTTCTTTTTAGTTTGTCTGTTTGAATGATTATGTGCTTTTACATATGTTCCTTTTCTTTCCTGTCAATTTAATGGCATTCATTTTCTTTCCCCATCTGTCTAGTTTGGAGATGTTAATTATGATTTTAATTATGAACCGTGTTGAATTTTCTAAAAGAGACCGTATATAGAATGCTTATTAAATTAAAACTATAAACTTAATTGTGCCATGCTGTTTGTCATGTTATCTATGTTAACTATTTCTCCATTAACTGTAAGGTGTAGTCCCCATCCATTCCCCACTCTGTTCCATGTTAGCTATTAATGCAGAAGATAATTTACCACTCTGCTCACGGACCACCCCAGCCCCGTCTAGGTAGTGGCAATGTGGTCTGTAAGGATATTAAGGGGCTTGTTTACAAAGCCGCGGTAGCGGCTTCCGCCCCATATCGGAGCCACGGCCCCGCTGAATTCAACTGACTTGAATTTGTAAACAAGCCCCTAAGCCTCTGAAAGCTGTAACGTGTAGGCTAAGGACATGGTGCCTCTAACTATTCTGTTCAGTGGTACTTATCTGAATGGCAGGTGCTGCTATCCGAGTAAGTGCTTCTGAATATTGACCCATAAGCTGTTAACACAGCAAATAACATGCAGTTCCAGTTAACATGGGCACCATGTCAACAGATAACATGGTGCCATCTCCAGGAACAAGCAGGAATGCAGTCTTCACATATGGGTGACGTCAGCACCGACGGAGCCTATACGGGAACTCTCTCCAGTGTCCAATAGAGCTTTTGGGAGCACTCCACTGTGCCTGTGCAGCTGCCTTCCCGCTCTTCCAACACCCTCTCCTTGGTTCTTCTTTATCCGCGGAGCCATCAGGACAAAAATCCTGTCATCACAGAGAAAAGTCTCTCTACAAAGCGCTTTTGTCTTTTTGTTCCCACTGGAATCGCGGATACAATACCAGTACCTTTTTCTTATTATCTTTTCTTTTTATTTTCTACTTTTAGTTCATTTTATTTTTTCCTCGTGACCATCATGCCCCCTCAGGCCTTGAGCCTCCCATCTCCAAGATGGAAAAACTAACCAGTGGTTTTAAAAAGTGTACAAAGTGCTCCTGCACCATCTCGGTCACAGACAGACATGAATGGTGCTTAAAATGCCTTGGGCCAGACAACACACCAGAATCAAGTTTCCTCTGCCAGTTCATGACCAAAAGGGGTCTTAAGAACTGGGCCAACAAATATGGAGGACTCTTTCCCTCGGATTCTGTATCCTTGGCCTCGATGTCATCAAGGACATCATTATCTTCCCATGCCTCTCGGGTATCTAAGAAATCTAAACATGGAACAGGCTCCAAAAAAGAAGAAACCAAGATCCCTGACTAAAGAATCCTGAGAATCATGGGAGAAGTCCCGAGAATCAAGGGAGCAGTCACAGAAATCGAGGGAGAGGTTGTGCTCCGAACACCAGGACTCTTCGAAGGCCTCTTTAGACTCTGGCCATCTGGCCAAGCATCCCTAGTAGGAGGACTTGTCCTCCAAAGCCCCTGTGGGGAACTGGGGGGCTCCCGAGGCATCGACCTTCGGAAAGCCCCCAGTGTTGTGCTCTGGTACAGTGGCAGCAAGCCCCATTCTATCTTTGGAGTCTGTTTGGATCAGTGCATGCTGTCCATAGAGAGGACTTTGGCAGCACTCCTGGCAGCATTGGTACCACCGATTCCAGGGCTGCAGTCATTGGCATCGGTAGCAACATCGGATCAGCCCCAGCACCGATGCCCAATGCCCCTGGTCCCTGTACTCCAGCCCCAACACCGCGGCTGGAACTAGGCTCTGTACTGGTATCGGTGGCACTGAGCGCAGGCGACGAGCACATGCCTCTGCCAGGACATCGACATGATTCCGAGGCGGAGGATCGGTACCAGCACTGTCGCTAGCACAAACATCGACACCGTTGATACTTCCCATACTCGGACTCTGATTCGGATCACTGCTCCTTTGACCCCATTGAGTTCCAGGAGATTGTCTTCACCTCCGAATACCCGAAGAAAATCATGCCAGAAGACAATGTCATTCCAGAATTTCATCTGGGACATGGCAGCGGGCTTATCCATCACAACTGAAGCCAAACCAGAACTAAAGTCAGACGAGCTGGAGATCCTCCAGTACCCCACAGCCCCAAAAAGAGGGTACAATTCTACCAGTGCATCGGATACTTCATAACCTGATTCTCTGTATGTGGGGAAACCCCCCTCATGGTGTCATCTATTAGTAGAAGATTGGATACCATGTACCGGGTTACGGACTGCCGTGGCTTCCGGAAGCCACAACTTCCACACCATTCTATGGTGATTGAATTGGCGATGCGCAGGATCAAGAGTGATAAGAAACACTCCTCGATACCCCCGGGTCAGGAATCGAGAATCTCCAGGAACAAGCAGGAATGAGTCTTCACATATGGGTACGTCAGTACCGACGGAGCCTGCGTGGGAACTCTCCCCAGCGTCCAATCAGAAAGCTTTTGGGAGCATCCCACAGCGCCTGCATGCTGCCTTCCTGCCTTTCCAACGGTCTCTCCTCAGTTGTTCTTTTTCCGCGGAGCCAGCAGGTCGTGTTCCTGTCACCGCAGAAGAATTTCCTTATTTTTTTTTTCTTTATTTCTTTTCTGTCGCGTCTGCCTTCCTCGACGCTATACCGGTACCGCCGGTTCTTATTCTTTTCCTAAAAAAAAAAAAAAAAAGACCTTCTATTTTTTCTTCAGGTGTACTTCAGTTTTGGGCCTTAGGCCCAAAACCTTTTTCCTCAAATATGGAAAAACCTGCCTCAGGTTTTAAGAAGTGCACAAAATGTGGCGGTACTATATCCGTCACCGACACCCATGACTGGTGTCTCAAATGTTTAGGCCCTGACCATTCCATCAAAGATTGTATGTCCTGTTCCATGATGTCTAAGAGAGGTCGACATAACCGAGCTGCCAAGCTCAGTACCCTGTTTCCCTCTCATGCAGCTTCGGTGGCATCGACGTCTTCCAGGGCTTCTTCTTCCTCACATGGATCTCAGGTAGCTAAACATAAATCCAGCCGGTCCTCGAAGGGCAAATCTCCTTCTAAGCATCGAGATGCCTCTGGCCTTGCCCTCGAGGATTCTGCACCGGCAAAATTACCCCAGCGGGAGGCTTCGGCTTCTAAAGCATCATCATCGGGGTTCCAGGACGATCTAGATGGCGTGGCCTCAACCAATCTCCTGGTGCCATGCCATGGCCTCCACCGGTACCGACTTCCAGGCATTGTGATCCTCCCCCCTTGCTGATACCCGTAGGTATGTAGGGTTTAAGGAGGTTAAGTTCCTTCCTGAACCAAAGTTTCACTATTTCCTGAAGCAGTGCTTGTAGGGAAATGTAGTTTCTTTAAGAGTTTGTGATAAGGAAGCTTATCATAGCTCAGGAAGGAGCTATAGAAAAGGTGAAGTGACTCTGAAGAAGCAACCTGTCAGTTCTGGTAGAAATAAGAAAACAGAATTTTCCCATAAAAGACTACCAGTCCCAGAATGCACCAGGTTTCCAACAGCTATTTAGAGGAGCTGAAGTGGGGAAACGTGTGCTCAATCAGGAGGGCTATGAGGTAATCCCTAAGCACTCATCTCAAAGGGCAGGGCCTGATTCAGCACAGCTGCGCTGTATTGGGGGGAGCACTCATCTAGGCAGAATAAAGGTAGAGTTTATTCTACAGAGAATTATCCTCATTATCCTGAGAATCAGCTTGAGCTTGATCAGTTTCATCTGAAGGATCATCAGAAGCAGAAGCCAAACCGGACGGACAGAGAGGGAAAGAAACCCTCTGGAAGAAAAAGGAGAAAAGCCTTTGAGAGGTCTAGAAGAGTCCAGAGCAGTACGTATACTGGGAGGCATTCCAAGGGCCAGCATACACCATTGGACTGGGGGAAGCCAGAGGAATGGTGCTGCAGAGCTAGGAATCACCAGACGGTATCTGTGAGAGAGACGGCTGCACGTGGAAGGGACCCTAAGACCCGTGCCAGAAGGTATGTGAAGAGAGATCCAGTGTCCAGGGATCTGGATTGGAAGGCTGGACATAAGAACTGGACTACATACTGGCCAGGCTATATAGAGAGGAACTCTTACAGCAATGGAAGCTCAGGTATGAACACTGATCTATGCCCTAGCTATAACCTTGAAAGACAGCAGGGAAACAAGTATTCTCCTGAAAGTGCTCCATTGAGAGATTCATCTGTGCCAATCCATGATATTGAACCCATGCTTGTTGAAGAAGGGGGAATGATGGCAGATAAAGATTCTGTTTACATGGACTGCTCTCTGTCTAAACTCCTTTGGTAACTTTCTGTTACAAAGTACAGCAACCATCACAAAGAAATACAAACTTGTTCTTTAATCTACTCAGAAAAGCTCCTGAAGCAGGATTTGACCCACACAGTAGAAAGCAAGCCAGCTAAGGGGTTTCAGCTGGATAACTGCTAGCAATTGAGCCTTACCTAATTGCTTGTGAGCTAGGAGAGAATCACTTCTGAATCTATGTAGAAAGATATAAGAAGTTAACCTGAAAAGAACAGTTTTTCCCTTCTTTGTGGATCTTGTTGGCTGTTTGATATATGCTAAGAAAACATTAGCTAATGCCTGACAAGTTTGAATGTTGTTTTCCTGATTTTGATTTTGTTTTTCCAAGTTAAACACTGGAAGCAAGTAACCTGATTTATGTGCTACCAAGCATATCTGTGTTGGGAGAAATAACCCCATAAATAAATATCTTATTGGCTTTAACACTTGAGCACAACTAAATTATTGTCAGCAGCTGTGTCTGGTGTGAATGAACTACATTGCCCACAATCCCTTGCAAATCATATAGATATATGCACTTGCCAAGACTGTGAAGATTCTCACCCAGGCAGCTGTCTGACAAATGGCGTAGTTTTTCGGATTGCTTTTGCACAAAAGGGATTTACTTGCTGAGGATTACAACTAAAGTTCAAGTTTAAAGCTGGAAAAAAAGATTTTCCCTCAACTGCACTTTGGAGGAGAAATGGATGTTCCAGGAAGCTGTCCCAGGAGGAAAAGACCCTGTGCAGAGCTGGATTCATCACTGGCATAAGGTAACAAGTACCTGGGCATGTCTAGTGGTGGATGGGAGTAAGGCACAGGGGTAATTGAAAAAAAATAAAAGTAGAAAAAAACACAACTGTTTGGAAGGTGGTGCACTTTGGTTTTTTTCTTTGTTTCTTGCAGGGATCAAGATGGATCCAAGGTAACTAGCTGATTGGATGGCAGCCCAGTTTAGCAGGCAACAGGAGCTAGCACAGCAGGCTCAGGACACTGCTATGAAAGCCTTAATGGAACAGCAGGGGCCAGTGCTTGATCTGGTGCAAGCCCTAGTTCAGCTGCAGAACCAAAGTGGAACAGATGCAAGACCAGCAGTAAATACTGGTACACCACATGTGGACAGTGTGGGACTCAATCAAGGGATTGGGGCATTTAGTTTTGGGAAGCTAACTCCAGATGATAATGTTGATGATTTTCTAGAGTCTTTTGAAAGAGTGGCACAAGCTTTAGCATGGCGAGAGACCCAGTGGGCAGTAAGGCTGGCAGCCTCATTAACTGGAGAGGCGCTTGCAGCTTACAGAGCAATGCCAGCAGCCCAGGCTTTGAATTATAAGGATGTAAAGGCTGCTATTAGAGATCGCCTAGGGTTGTCTATTTCAGAGTATAGGCGAATGTTTAGAGCTGTTACATTGAGAGTGGGTGAAACACCCAGGGCTCTGAGTCAGAGAATCAGAGGTTTAGCTGTAAAATGGTTGGAGCCTGAGCAAAAGACGGTAGAAATGTTATTAGACATTATAATGCTTGAACAATTTATGTCTGCGGTCGCTAAAGATTTGCACACTTTCCTTATACAGCAAAATTGCCAAAATCTTGGAGAGGCAACCATGCTAGCAGAGAGATTCTTGGAAGCCACGCAGGCTTGCCATAGAATGGGTGGCCCTCTGAAGATTGGTGCTGAGGCAAGATGTGCTGTATCAGAAAAGAAAATAATTAAAAATGTTTCTGAAAATGAATGTACTGTATCAAACCAGATGAGACAGTGGAGTAGAAAGAAATGTTTCAAGTGTGGAAAATGGGGACATTTAGAAAAGAGATGCCAGACACACACTAGCTTAATGGGGGTGGATTTAAAACAGCCCAAAGAAGGATTTCTTTTGATGGTTGATGTGCAGGGAATTACCACAAATGCTTTGTTAGACTCTGGGGCAGACCAGAGTATGATGTCAAAAAGGCTTTGGAAGAGGATAGAGGCCCAAGAAGGATTTGTGCCTAGAACCCCTGAAAGCCAAGTTCACATCAGATGCATTCATGGTGCTGCAACATCATATCCCACCTATAGGCTAAAGGTTAAGTGCCTGGGGGAACAAGAGGAAGTCCTGTTAGCAGTGGTGCCTAGGCTACCCTTTGATTTGGTTCTAGGAAGAGACTGGCCAAGATTTAAGCAGGGTCTAGTGGAAGGACTAGGAAAGGAGGGAGAAGGTTTAATGGTAATAGCTCCCGGGCCTTTATTTGGAAGTCCTCAGACCCCAGCTAAAAAGATGGTTAAGCGTCCAGAAGACCAAGCTACCCCAAAGCAGACATTCGTCCTAAAGTACCATAGGGTCACAGAGAAGGCCCAAGCTCCTAAGCGAGCAACCCCTCAAGCTGCTGGGTTTGTCCTATGCAGCATAGAAAATGTGACTGTACCTAGCCAAGGGAGAGCCCTGGTTGACACCGGTCTCCAAGTGGAAATACCTATTGGATGCTATGGGAGAGTAGCCCCAAGATCCAGATTAGCCCTTAAATATTTCATCGATGTGGGTGCGGGAGTAATTGATCCCGATTACAGGGGCAATATTAAAGTTCTGTTATTTAACTTTGGACAGAATGATTATCACGTGAAGACAGGAGACAGAATTGCCCAATTGATCTGTAAGAGGCTGGGTTTTCCACCTGTGGAGGAGGTCACATCCCTGGAAAATTCTGAGCGTGGAACCAAAGGCTTTGGTTCTACTGACGTCAAAGGGGTTAAAAGACTAGCTGCCACCTGTGCCCGAGAGAGGGAGGTGAATGAAGAGGAAGATTTGGGACCCCAGGTATCTGATTGTAAAGAAAAATCAGAGCCCCAAATAGGTGAGGACCTGACAGTGGTACAACAGGAAGAAATTAGGAAATTGCTTAAAGAATTCCCAGATGTGTTGACACCCATACCTGGGGAGACACATTTGGTTGCCCATGAAATAATAACTCCACCTGGGAAATTAGTTCGTCAAAGGCCATACCGCTTGCCTGAAGCCAAGAGGCAGGAAGTAGTGGTACAAGTCCAGGAGATGTTGGACATGGGAGTAATAGAGGAGTCAAAGAGTCCCTGGAATAGCCCCATAGTCCTGGTGCCGAAGCCTGATGGATCTTTAAGATTTTGTATTGACTTCCGGCAGGTAAACGCCATATCAGTTTTTGATGCATATCCAATGCCAAGAATTGAAGAGCTGTTGGACCAGCTGGGACAGGCTCAATACTTAACCACCCTTGATATGACAAAAGGATATTGGCAAATCCCTCTCACCAGGGAGTCGAAGCCAAAGACTGCGTTCAGCACCCCCGTTGGCCTTTTCCAGTTCAAGAGGTTGCCTTTCGGACTGCATGGAGCAGCGGCTACCTGCCAAAGGTTAGAGGATCAGGTACTTCGACCCCACCAAAATTATGCTTTTGCATATATGGATGATGTCATAATCCATAGTAACACCTGGGCGGAGCATCTGAAGAGGATCAGGGCAGTCTTGTGCTCCATGAAGCAAGCGGGAATCACTTTAAACCCGAAGAAGTGTGCCTTTGCAAATAGGGAGGTAAAATACCTGGGCCACCTAGTGGGAAGAGGAAAAATTAAACCTCTAATGAGTAAAGTAGATAGCATCAGGAATTTTCCTCCTCCAACAACAAAGAAACAACTAAGAAGTTTCTTGGGACTAATTGGATACTACCGCAGATTTATACCGCAATTTGCAGAGAAAAGTGCAATTTTCACGGATATGCTGCGGAAGAATTGTCCAAACCAGCTAAAGTGGACACCTGAAGCTGAAAAAGCGTTTTCAGTCTTAAAAGGAAAATTGTGTACAGGACCGGTACTGAAAGGGGTGGACTTCAAGAAACCCTTTCTGGTTCAAACAGATGCATCGGATGTAGGGCTAGGAGCGGTTCTATCCCAGTGTCATGAAGAGGAAGAGCATCCTGTGATGTACCTGAGCAGGAAGTTGTCACCGGCTGAACAAAAGTATTCCACAATAGAAAAAGAATGTTCATCTATTAAGTGATCAGTGGAGGCGTTAAGGTTTTACCTTACAGGGAGAAATTTCCAGTTGGTCACAGACCATGCCCCACTTAAGTGGTTGCAGTAAATGAAGAACCACAATGCCAGGTTGACACGCTGGTACATGGCCTTACAGGCATTTGATTTTCAAGTTGAACATCGTGCTGGGAAGTTACCCAAGAATGCGGATGCCCTTTCCCGTATTACGGACTGTAGAGAAGAAGTTTCACCAGTTAAACCAGTCCGTAATAACTTAAGCAGGGGGGTATGTGATAAGGAAGCTTATCATAGCTCAGGAAGGAGCTATAGAAAAGGTGAAGTGACTCTGAAGAAGCAACCTGTCAGTTCTGGTAGAAATAAGAAAACAGAATTTTCCCATAAAAGACTACCAGTCCCAGAATGCACCAGGTTTCCAACAGCTATTAGAGGAGCTGAAGTGGGGAAACGTGTGTTCAATCAGGAGGGCTATGAGGTAATCCCTAAGCACTCATCTCAAAGGGCAGGGCCTGATTCAGCACAGCTGCGCTGTATTAGGGGGGAGCACTCATCTAGGCAGAATAAAGGTAGAGTTTATTCTACAGAGAATTATCCTCATTATCCTGAGAATCAGCTTGAGCTTGATCAGTTTCATCTGAAGGATCATCAGAAGCAGAAGCCAAACCGGACGGACAGAGAGGGAAAGAAACCCTCTGGAAGAAAGAGGAGAAAAGCCTTTGAGAGGTCTAGAAGAGTCCAGAGCAGTACGTATACTGGGAGGCATTCCAAGGGCCAGCATACACCATTGGACTGGGGGAAGCCAGAGGAATGGTGCTGCAGAGCTAGGAATCACCAGACGGTATCTGTGAGAGAGACGGCTGCACGTGGAAGGGACCCTAAGACCCGTGCCAGAAGGTATGTGAAGAGAGATCCAGTGTCCAGGGATCTGGATTGGAAGGCTGGACATAAGAACTGGACTACATACTGGCCAGGCTATATAGAGAGGAACTCTTACAGCAATGGAAGCTCAGGTATGAACACTGATCTATGCCCTAGCTATAACCTTGAAAGACAGCAGGGAAACAAGTATTCTCCTGAAAGTGCTCCATTGAGAGATTCATCTGTGCCAATCCATGCCCCATGCTTGTTGAAGAAGGGGGAATGATAGCAGATGAAGATTCTGTTTACATGGACTGCTCTCTGTCTAAACTCCTTTGGTAACTTTCTGTTACAAAGTACAGCAACCATCACAAAGAAATACAAACTTGTTCTTTAATCTACTCAGAAAAGCTCCTGAAGCAGGATTTGACCCACACAGTAGAAAGCAAGCCAGCTAAGGGGTTTCAGCTGGATAACTGCTTGCAATTGAGCCTTACCTAATTGCTTGTGAGCTAGGAGAGAATCACTTCTGAATCTATGTAGAAAGATATAAGAAGTTAACCTGAAAAGAACAGTTTTTCCCTTCTTTGTGGATCTTGTTGGTTGTTTGATATATGCTAAGAAAACATTAGCTAATGCCTGACAAGTTTGAATGTTGTTTTCCTGATTTTGATTTTGTTTTTCCAAGTTAAACACTGGAAGCAAGTAACCTGATTTATGTGCTACCAAGCATATCTGTGTTGGGAGAAATAACCCCATAAATAAATATCTTATTGGCTTTAACACCTGAGCACAACTAAATTATTGTCAGCAGCTGTGTCTGGTGTGAATGAACTACATTGCCCACAATCCCTTGCAAATCATATAGATATATGCACTTGCCAAGACTGTGAAGATTCTCACCCAGGCAGCCGTCTGACAAGTTCAATGAAGGGTAGTGTGACTCAAGTGTTTCAAGCAAAAGGATTTATTTCCCCTCCCGGGGTGGATTTCACAAGGAATAAAGGTAACACAAATATCTTGCACTTTGGCAGAAAAAGGGCAAAATAAGATATCCAACTTAAATAGCTTCAGTCAGCGTTAAACATTTTTCTTCCAGCAGATTAAACACCACAGTACTGTTTCCTACAGCTCTGTTCCCTTCTCACAGTAAGTCTGTATTTTCTTCACAGCACAATTTTAACATAGAGATATTATCTCCTCAGCCAGTGAAATCGTACAGTCCATTTCTTCCGTAGGAGTATTTACACAGGATGGCTCTGTTTCCATAAATTCTACCTCTGGGGTAGGAATTGTTTGCCACGCTCCCTCTGGAGCTGCGCCCTTTTCTCCAACCCTAGGCTTTATGGTAAACTCGGGGTTTAAGTACTGTTTGAAACAAGCACTCCCATTATAGTCCTTTCCACCATAGTCCCAACCTTCCAGGTCAATAAACTCACAATTATTATTATGATTCCAGCCCTTAGGCTGTGGAAGGTTTTCTCCGTGGCTTACAGATAGCTGTTGGTTCCCAACCTGACTTGTGCAAAACAGAGTTCAACTGCCTTCTTGGCTTTTCCTTCTGTTTATAATCCAGAGAGTATTTCAGCTGCCTTGGTCTGCTCCTGCTGTATCTTTGACTCAGAGCCTCTGACCTTTCCTCAGCTAGAGACTCAGTCCACCTCCTTACTGGAAACTGGCTTTCCTTCCTCCAAGGGGACTTTGCTCGTCTCTCCTCTTGTTCACTCTCTCCACTCTGGCTTTCCTCCTCTCTCTCCTCTCCTCCCTACTGGGACCTCTTTATGAGTCAGCTTTCTCGGGTAGGGCCTGACTCCGCCTCCTAGCAGGTGTTCTGAATTACTTTGTAACTCACTGTTAAACTAGTAGCAGGGGCGTGTTTCTTTCTCTCGGGCTTGGTTTCCCTGACAACCAGTAGCCATGTGCTTTTGTTTATATTGCAGCCCTGCACTTTTTACCTGGTTTTTGGGAGTTTCCACAGGGCTAGAAGGACTCACTGTGTCACAGATCCCCCCACTTAAAATATTACGGGCTGCCGGAACCTGTGACGGACAGCACGTAATCCGGGAAAGAGCATCGGCATTACTATGCAACTTACCCGCCCGGTGCTGCACTACAAAATCATACGCTTGCAAAGCTAAATGCCACCTGGTTAGCCTGGCATTACTGTTTCTCATTTGATGCAGCCACCTCAGTGGCGCGTGGTCCGTATGCAGATAAAACTTACGGCTTGTAAGATAAAATCGCAAAGACTCTATCGCCCACTTAATCGCGAGACACTCGTGCTCCACCGTGGAATATCTCTGTTCGGCTCTGGACAACTTCCTGCTTAAATATGTTACCGGGTGTTCAACTCCTTCAAATACCTGGGACATTATGGCCCCTAACCCCGTCTCGGAGGCATCCGTTTGTACGAGGAATGGTAGATCAAAGTTAACCCCTCTTAGGACCGGAGCCGTACATAGCCTATCTTTCAAAGTCATGAACACGTTTTCAGCATCTGGTGTCCACTTAAGGTTATTCGGGGCATTCTTCCGAAGCATTTCCGTGAGCGGGGCACTTTCCTCCGCAAATCGCGGAATGAATCGGCGGTAGTACCCTACCAGGCCCAAGAATCCCCGCATTTGCTTTATATTCAGAGGGCGTGGAAAGTTCTTCACACTTTCGACCTTGCTGGCTAAGGGCTCCACCACCCCTCCTCCCACCATGTGGCCTAAGTATTTTACTTTTGTACCGGCGAAAAGACACTTCCCGGGATTTATAGTGAGACCCGCTTTCCTCAGGGCACTCAGAACTGCCTCTACCCTGGGCAAGTGCTGAGCCCACGTGGTACTGTGGATGACAATGTCGTCCATATACGCCCAGGCGTACTCATGGTGGGGCCGCAAGATTTGGTCTACCAACCTTTGACATGTGGCCGCTGCCCCATGAAGTCCGAAAGGCATGCGCCTAAACTGAAATAACCCTATCGGGGTAGTAAAGGCTGTCTTAGGTTTGGAGGCCTGGGTGAGCGGTATTTGCCAGTAACCTTTTGTTAGGTCCAATGTGGTCAAATACTTAGCCTGGCCTAGTTTATCTAATAAATCCTCGATTCGAGGCATGGGGTAGGCATCAAAATCAGAAATGTTATTTATCTGTCTAAAATCTATACAGAAGCGAAGGCTTCCATCTGGTTTGGGCACCAATACGATAGGGCTTGACCAGGGGCTTCTGGACTCTTCTATAATGCCCATCTTGAGCATGTCCCTTACCTGATCTATCATTTCTTTTTTTCTTGCTTCCGGTAGCCTATAGGGACGTTGCCTGACTATTCTTCCTGGTACCGTAATAATCTCATGGGCAACGATCTTGGTTTCCCCTGGAAGCGTCGTCAGGACGTCTGAAAACCTATCTAATACCCTTCTGAGTTCCTGCTGCTGTTGTACCGACAACTCTGCCCCTATACGTGGCCCTGGAGTTTCCCTCCAATCGGCAGGCTGTGGACCAAAATCGTCCTCCTTTTTTTCTTCGGTGACAGCGGTCAACCCTTTTAATTCCCCCACTCCGGTAGACCCGAATCCTCTTTCTCCTCTCCCTGTGGGGGCTAATGAGGCTACTTCTACAACCTCGGGGAAACCTACGTGTTCACAGATCATTTGAGCGATTTTGTCACCGGACTTCACCTGGAACTCTTCCTGACTGAAGATGAACATTAATACTTTTACTTCTCCACGATAATCGGGGTCAATTACCCCAGCCCCGATATCTATAAAATATTTGGCTGCCAGGCCTGACCTGGGTGCTATCCTCCCATAGCATCCGGGCGGGATTTGGACCTTAACCCCTGTGCTTATTAGGGCCTTCCCTCCCCTGGGTATCACCCTATCCTCAGCACTGAATAAGTCGTAGCCAGCAGCGGCTTCCGAAGCTCGCTGCGGACCCCTGGCCTGAGCCAAAACCTTGCAATACTGGAGTATGAATCTTGGTTTCTCCGTAGTTACGTTCTTTTCCCTTGGTGAGTGTTGTGGGCTACTTTTACCTGGTTTACCTAATAGGGGACTAGGGACTTTGGTCGCGATGGCCTCTAATCTAGGCAGATCCTGGGACTTCCTTTCCACTTCCACAGGGGCGGCTTTACAGGGGACGGATGTTACATTCAGATCAGTAGCAAGACCTTCCTCGAGCCCTTGGCTAAAGGGCGGCCAATCCCTGCCCAGGACGACGCTCTGTGGAAGGCGGGGGACCACCGCCATCAATATCTTCCCCTCTGTTCCCAACCCTCTTATACCCATTTCATATAAGGGGTAATGGTACGACGCCCCATGTATACATCTTATTTTCACCCGCCCTACGGCTTGACCTGGTGCTGACTGAGATTGTATGGCCTCCCAGAGCCGTTGGGAGACCATGCTGTGGTCAGCACCAGAGTCAAGCAGGGCTTGGGCCTCTATACCCTCCACTTGTACTGGGAGCAAAAACCCTGACCGGACTTTCTTTCCTATACCGGCCATCAATGCTTTACGTAAACTACAGTCCCTTTGAAAATGCTCTATGCTCCCGCATTTAAAACATTTTCCTCTCATATTGGAAAAATCCACATTCTCATAAGGCAGTTTACTTTGTACATTTTTATCCTTATTACCGGCCTTTGCTGCACCCGGAATGCTTGATTTTGGGGCTTTGGCAAACTCAGCCTCAAAATATCGCTCCGTCATGCTAGCCGCTTCTTCTGAAGTTTTACAATCTTGTAACATGAGGAAGGTTTTTATTTCTGCTGGCACAGCTTCTAAATACTGTTCTAGTATCAGCTCATCCATTATGGATTCAACAGTTCTCTGCTCTGGTTTTACCCACTTCCAGGCTAAACCTTTCATTCTATAGTATAGGGCTTTAGGGGTTTCTCCGGGCCTCAACTTGGCCTCCCTAAATTGGCGCCTATAGAATGAATGGGTCAGCCCGAGCCTATCCCTCACAACATTTTTAATAGCATCATAGTCAGTTGTTAAGGTAGCAGGCATTGACTTATAGGCTGACAAGGCTTGGCCGGATAGAGACATGGCAAACCTTATGGCCCACTGCTCCTTAGGCAGCTTTATGGCCTCTGCAATACGTTTGAAGGCGTCCACATAGTCGTCAACATTATCTGTAGGGGGCAGCTGTCCCAGCATAAAGATATCTCTACCAGGTAGTCCTACCCCACGGGTATACTCAGGTAAGTCTCTTGCTGGCTCTTGCTGCTGCTTTACTAACAGTTCCATGAGCTCCCTTATTGGCTTCTGCTGTTCCTGAATGGCAGCCTTGGCTTGGTCCTGGACTCGACAAGTCATTTCCAATTGTTTGTCCCACTGCAGAGACATCCATCTTAGCATTTCCTGTGGCTCCATTTTAGCTCTTCAGGTACCTGGGAAAAACACACAAAAACAAGACCCAAGTGTGGCCCAAAAACAAAAAAAAAATTTTCTCCCTTTTTTTTTTTTTTCCACCCTGTGCACTACTACCGTGCACTACCTTTTCTCTGGTTATCCCTCCGCACTTATGCCCATCTACAATTACCTGAGCTCATTGCAGAGTCAGGCACTGAGAAAGGTAGCTCCTTTTCTGACCGGTAGTCAGTCGAGCGCCGGAACCTCCTGTTCCTGGATATCAGCCACTCGCTGCTGCTGGACTCTTGTCCCTCCAGGTGTCTTTCAATCCAGGTAAAATCCTGCCAACTATGCCATTGTGATCCTCCCCCCTTGCTGATACCCGTAGGTATGTAGGGTTTAAGGAGGTTAAGTTCCTTCCTGAACCAAAGTTTCACTATTTCCTGAAGCAGTGCTTGTAGGGAAATGTAGTTTCTTTAAGAGTTCAATGAAGGGTAGTGTGACTCAAGTGTTTCAAGCAAAAGGATTTATTTCCCCTCCCGGGGTGGATTTCACAAGGAATAAAGGCAACACAAATATCTTGCACTTTGGCAGAAAAAGAGCAAAATAAGATATCCAACTTAAATAGCGTCAGTCAGCGTTAAACATTTTTCTTCCAGCAGATTAAACACCACAGTACTGTTTCCTACAGCTCTGTTCCCTTCTCACAGTAAGTCTGTATTTTCTTCACAGCACAATTTTAACATAGAGATATTATCTCCTCAGCCAGTGAAATCGTACAGTCCATTTCTTCCGTAGGAGTATTTACACAGGATGGCTCTGTTTCCATAAATTCTACCTCTGGGGTAGGAATTGTTTGCCACGCTCCCTCTGGAGCCGCGCCCTTTTCTCCAACCCTAGGCTTTATGGTAAACTCGGGGTTTAAGTACTGTTTGAAACAAGCACTCCCATTATAGTCCTTTCCACCATAGTCCCAACCTTCCAGGTCAATAAACTCACAATTATTATTATGATTCCAGCCCTTAGGCTTACCTTGGAACCTGGCTGTGGAAGGTTTTCTCCGTGGCTTACAGATAGCTGTTGGTTCCCAACCTGACTTGTGCAAAACAGAGTTCAACTGCCTTCTTGGCTTTTCCTTCTGTTTATAATCCAGAGAGTATTTCAGCTGCCTTGGTCTGCTCCTGCTGTATCTTTGACTCAGAGCCTCTGACCTTTCCTCAGCTAGAGACTCAGTCCACCTCCTTACTGGAAACTGGCTTTCCTTCCTCCAAGGGGACTCTGCTCGTCTCTCCTCTTGTTCACTCTCTCCACTCTGGCTTTCCTCCTCTCTCTCCTCTCTCCCTACTGGGACCTCTTTATGAGTCAGCTTTCTCGGGTAGGGCCTGACTCCTCTTCCTAGCAGGTGTTCTGAATTACTTTGTAACTCTCTGTTAAACTGGTAGCAGGGGCGTGTTTCTTTCTCTCGGGCTTGGTTTCCCTGACAACCAGTAGCCATGTGCTTTTGTTTATATTGCAGCCCTGCACTTTTTACCTGGTTTTTGGGAGTTTCCACAGGGCTAGAAGGACTCACTATGTCACAGCATTGGCAGCGTCCATGGATCAGAGGATTCTGTCCATGGAACGCAGTCTGGCGGCTTTCCTTGTGGCATCGACACCCATGGTACCGCAACATACTACTCCGCAGGTACCGGCTCCGGTATCGCCATCGGTACCGATCCCGGTACCGGTGGCATCAACATCGGCATCGGTGTCAGCCATACCGGTACCCTGCCCTCTGCAGCCTTCTGGTACCGATACCCCGGTACCAATGATTCCCGATACCGACCCCGGTCGATACGGGTATCAGGCTTTGCAAGAGCATCCCGACAGACGATACTTCGATTCCTCTGATGACTCTGAGGATTCTGAACAGTCTGTCCATGCAGCGATGCTTCTTCCACAGGAGGAGTCCTCTCCTAAACGAAGGATGTCTCCTCCAGAGGACTTGTCTTTTCAAGACTTTATCAGAGAGGTGGCTCGGGGTCTCTCTATTACAGTAGCCCCAGAGTCAGAGCCTAGAGCTAAGGAGTTAGATATTTTACAATATCCTAAAACTCCTAAAGAGGCAGCTACCTTGCCTATTCATGAGATTCTGTATGATCTCATGTTAAGGATGTGGGAAGCACCTCTAACCACCTCTCCTCATTCTCGCAGATTGGACACCATGTATCGTGTCCCTCCTTGTCCTGGTTTCCATAAGACTCAGCTTCCTCACCACTCTATTGTGGATGAGTCTGCAATGAAAAAGATTAGAAGTGCCAAGAGACATGCCTCTAATCCTCCAGGACGTGAATGTAGAACCCTGGATGCTTTTGGTAGAAGAATCTTCCAAGCTTCCATGCTTGCTGCAAGAATTAATTCTTATAGTCTCTACATGGGCATGTTCTTAAAAGAGGTCACTGACCATTTGCAGACTTTAAACCCTTTTATGTCTGACAATAAAAGGCAAGAATTTCTCTCTGCGCTCAAACATGCCCAGGATGTCTCCAAATTCTCCAACCGTGCAGCTTTCGATTCCTTTGAATGCGTAAGCAGAGCCTCAGCTATAGCTATAGCAGCACGAAGGGTTGCTTGGCTTCAAGCATCTGATTTGGAGACCTGGGTCCAAGATGAATTGGGAAATATCCCTTGTACAGGTGAAAATCTGTTTGGTAAAGATTGGCAAGCAAAAGCCAATCAGATGGATGCTGAAAATTCTGCTTTGGATAGACTATCCAAATCTGCAGCTGCTCCTGCTAAGAAAAGGTTGTTCAAGAAAACACCTTTTTCAAAGAAGGGAAGATCCTATCCTGCTTATAGTCAGAGAGCATCTTCTGCAGCTCAGTTCCCTTCCAAACGTCAGCAATCCTTCAAACAGACCAAGGCAAAGGCTGCGAGGCCTGCTCCAGCCCAGCAGTCTCAGCCACCTCAGGGCCTTTGACTTTCTGCTAGAGAACTTAGCCTTTCTGGCTCTAGAAGGACCAGAGCACTCCACCATTCCAGGAGGGCTATGTCACTTTGCTCCCAGATGGGGGCAAATCACAGCAGAGCAGTGGACACTCTCCATCATAAAAGAGGGGTACAAACTTCATTTTTCCAGCTTGCCCCCTCTCACAAGAGTGCACCAGTTCAATTCTCCAACCTCCCTCCTCAGCCTATTAGAGCAGGAGGTTGCCACTCTTCTAGCCCAAGGGCTAATAGAGGAAGTGCCTTCTCAACAACAAGGCACAGGGTTCTACTCCCCCTATTTTCTGATCCCAAAGAAAACAGGGGGCTTCAGACCCATTTTAGATCTCAGAGAGTTGAACAGATTCCTAGTCAAAAATTCAAGATGGTTTCTCTAGGAATTCTGCTGCCATACCTTCAGAGTCAGGATTGGCTTTGTTCTCTAGATCTCAAGGATGCGTACACTCATGTTCTCATCCATCCAACTCACAGAAGGTTCCTTCGGTTCCTTTTCCAAGAGAAGCACTATCAATACAGAGTGCTTCCCTTTGGCCTGGCCTCTGCACCAAGGGTGTTCACGAAATGCATGGCAGTGGTTGCTGCTTTTCTGCGCACCCTGGGAATATTTGTCTTCCCCTATCTGGACGACTGGCTCATTCGAGCTTCCACTCAATCAGAGGCCCAGACTGCTCTAACCTGCACAATGCGTATCCTTCAATACATAGGGCTGGTAATAAACATCCCAAAATCCAATTTGATCCCTACTCAGTCCCTGGAGTTTATAGGGGCATTGCTGGATAACACAAAGGCAAGGGCCTTTCTTCCCCAGGCCCCCTGCTTTCGCTTGATGCAGTTAGCTTCTCAAGCAGAGTTGAAACCCCTTCTAACTGCTCGAGAGATGTTACAGTTGCTAGGCCACATGGCTTCCACTGTTCATGTGGTACCATATGCGCGCCTTCACATGAGAGCAGCTCAGTGGACTTTATCCACCCAATGGACCCAGGCATTAGGGTGCCTGTCAGACAAAATAGCAAGCACAAGTCGCCTCATTTTGTCCCTCCAATGGTGCAAGTCCCCTCAAAACCTCTTGCTGGGGTGTCCTTTTCAACAGCCTCTACCCCAGGCAACTCTTACAACAGATGCTTCTCCAATGGGCTGGGGAGCTCATCTTCACGACTTCTCCACCCAGGGCATCTGGTCCCCACAGGAGACTTGTCTCCACATCAATCTCTTGGAACTCAGAGCAATCTTCCTTGCTCTACGAGTTTTCCACACCCTGCTCAGCCACAAGACAGTCCTTGTCCACACGGACAATCAGGTAGCTATGTTCTACCTAAACAAGCAGGGGGGAACTGGCTCTCTGTCGCTTTGCAACGAAGCTCTGCGACTGTGGGCCCTCGCCAGAGAGCATCACATTCATCTTCTGGCAGTCTATCTTCCAGGGGTTCAAAACTCATGGGCAGACAGACTCAGTCGAGTTCTGCTTCCACACGAGTGGTCCCTACATATGGACCAGGTGTCAAAAATCTTTCAAATTTGGGGAAACCCGGACATAGACCTCTTTGCAAGTCCGTGGAATGCCAAACTTCCCCGATTCTGTTCCAGAACTCCGGCTCAGGGGGCTCAGGCAAGGGATGCTTTCCTCCTTCACTGGGGTCAAGACTTCCTGTATGCCTTTCCACCCATTCCCCTAATTCCCAAAACCCTATTCAAGCTTCAGAGAGACAGAGGCCACATGATTCTCATAGCTCCACATTGGACAAGGCAAATGTGGTACCCTCTGCTTCTACATCTCTCTCAAGCTCCCCCCCTAGAGTTAGGGTCTGCTCCAGACCTCCTCTCTCAGGAGGACGGAAAATTGTGGCATCCCAATCCCCAGTCTCTGCATCTCAGGGCTTGGTTGCTGAAGGCCTAGATCTCCAGGATCTTCCTCTTTCTCAACAAGTGAAAGATGTTCTTCATGCTTCCAGAAAACCTTCCACTAGACGTTCTTACGCCTTCAAGTGGAAAAGGTTTACCATCTGGTGTTCTGGAAGGGGTCTTAACCCCCGGTCAATACCTCTGGAATCCTTGCTGGAGTATCTCCTGCATCTGTCTAATGCAGGCCTTAAGACAAATTCAGTAAGAGTCCATCTGAGTGCTATTGCAGCTTCACTCAAGCCTCTAAATGGACAACCTTTTTCCTCTCATCCCCTTGTAGCAAGGTTCATGAGAGACCTCCTTTTAACAAAGCCTCCCATTAAACCACCACCGGTGGCATGTGACTTAAATTTGGTTCTTGGTCAGCTTATGAAGCCGCCTTTTGAACCTTTAGCTACTACCTCCTTGAAATACCTTTCTTGGAAGGTTATCTTTCTCATTGCAATCACATCAGCACACCCCATCAGTGAATTGCAAGAACTAGTAGCTAATCCACCTTATACAAGGTTCCATCATGACAAGGTGGTCCTTAGGACTAATCCACATTTTATGCCTAAGGTGGTCTCGCCTTTTCACCTCAACCAAGAAGTCTACCTACCTGTCTTTTTTCCAGGGCCTCATGCATCAAGTGCAGAGAGGAATCTTCATACCCTGGACTGTAAAAGAGCTCTGGCTTTTTACTTACAAAGGACACAGCAACATAGAAAGTCTTCCCAACTCTTTGTTGCTTTTGATCGTTCTCATTTGGGACAACCAGTCTCCAAGAGAACTCTTTCCAACTGGATTGCCCAATGTATTTCTTTCGCCTATCAGAGCAGGAACATTTCTCTGGAGGGCCATGTCACAGCTCACAATGTGAGAGCCATGGCAGCCTCAATGGCTCACCTGAACTCTGTGTCTATCGACGACATCTGTCGAGCAGCCACTTGGGCCTCGGTTCATACCTTCACAGCCCATTACTGCTTAGACAAGGACTCCTGCTGGGATGCCTTGTTTGGTCAGGCTGTTCTCAAACACCTGTTTCATGCTTAATCAACTCCTACCCACCATCCCTCATGGGATGCCAGAGATCCAGGTGGTGAAGTGCAGCCCTGTCCCAGGGACACACAACGTCTGGGCTCTCTCCCTGGCATCAAAAGCTAGGGAGTCCCCATATGTGAAGACTCATTCCTGCTTGTTCCTGGAGATAGCACAGTTACTTACCTGTAACAGGTGATCTCTGGGAACAGCAGGAATAAATCTTCACAACCCACCCACCTCCCCTAGGAGTTGTCTCTCTCTTTCTATCTCTCTTCCTTTCCCTCTCTCGCCCTCTTTGTCTCAGCTATAAAACTCAACTGAGGAGAGACAGTTGGAAAGGCGGGAAGACAGCATGCAGGCGCTGTGGGATGCTCCCAAAAGCTTTCTGATTGGACGCTGGGGAGCGTTCCCGTGCAGACTCAGTCGGTACCGACGTAATCATATGTGAAGACTTATTCCTGCTGTTCCCAGAGATCACCTGTTACAGGTAAGTAACTGTGCTATCCTTGATGCGTTTACATGCTGGGCATTCCAGTCTTCCATGCTAGCATGTAGGATAAACTCCTACAACCTCTACCTGGGCATGTTCCTTAAAGAAATCAATAGAGACTGGGAAGGATTCCTCCCTCTTTATCCCCAAGGAAAAGAAATCTGCCTTTCAGAAACTTTTGAAACACAGTCAAAATGTGTCCAAGTTTGTTAACAAGACTGAATTGGATGCATTTGAATCTACTAGCAGGGCATCTGCAGTAGCCATAGGGGCGCCCGCAGGTTGGCATGGCTTTAGGCATTGGACCTGGAACAGTGGATCCAGGACAAGTTGGGCAATATCCCATGTACAGGGGAAAACCTGTTGGGAAAATTGGAGGGAAAAGGCTGGAGAACTAGAGACAGATGACACCACTCTAAAGAGACTCTCCAAAAAGACTGCTGATCTATCAAAGAAAACGTTAGTAGCCAAAAGGCCTTTCTTTCCTAAGAAAAGGAGATTTTATCTCTCCTACTCTCAGCCTGCTGCATACCAGCCTCAACAGAAGCAGAAAGGCCCAAGACAAGTGAAGAAGCCCAAGGCCGCCAAGCAACAACCACCCACATAGGCGCTATTGGCACCTAGCTTTTGACTCGTTTCTGGAGAGCATTGCCACCTTGCCCCTGCAGACTCCCAATACTCCCCACATAGTAGGTTGGCTATGCCACTATGCACACCGGTGGCATCTCATCACTACAGAACAGTGGACCCTGCAAATCATTCAAGAGGGTTATCAGTTAAACTTCCAACATATTCCCCCTCCTTATTTCAGGGGAGATTACTCTACTCAACCTCCCCTCAGGGCTCTACTACAGGAAGAGGTGACTACACTGCTTTCCCAGGGGACCATAGAGAAAGTTCCAAAAAAGCAATGTCTCAAAGACTTCTACCTCATATTGAAGAAGTCAGGAGGATACAGGCCCATACTGCACCTCAAGGACCTGAAGAAGTTCCTGATAAAAGAGAAGTTCAAGATGATCTCACTAGGAACTCTCTTACCCTACCTGCAAGCTGACCCGTCTTTATGGGTTGTCACTATGGCACTGTGCCTGGGGCCCTGCGCATCTAAGGGGCCCCATGCACTCCAGCAGCTGCTTGTTGTAATGTTTTAGTTTTATAAGTCCTTTTTATGTTTAAGACATTTAAAGTTTCATTTTTTTTATTATGTTATTTCTTTACTTATTCTAGTTTCAATTTATTTTTTTACATTATTATTTTACATTTGTAAAGTTTTTTTAAAGTTATTTTTAAATGTTTTGGTCCTTCGTTCAGCTTTTTCGGTGTTCCTGAACAGTAAACTGTAGACCGGGAACCAGGCTATCATAATCTACTTCCAATTTAACTTGTAAACACTGAAAGATGCTGACACCTCAACTGACAGCGTAACATTTGATTTAAATAATATTAAATAGTATTAAACTACAAAGAAGTCTGAAGGTTTGATATGTTATATAATATAATATATATGTTTGCTATTCTTTGCAATGTAAATGTAATGTAAACACAAGTTTTGTCACGGTCGTCTGCTGTTGCTAAGTTTTGCTGGTTTAATTTAGCCGTGTCTGTGTGGTTAGTTTTACTGGTTACTGTAATATTAACTTGCTTTTATATTTTATATTACAGATTATATAACAAAACTACAGTTAATATAACAGCATGACTTCAAGGGAGCGTGACATTAAACCGCAAGTATAAGTCCGGTTGGCAAAAACGCCATGAACAAGCACAGCGAGATGCTGCCCCTATAACTGGAATGCAGTCAGTTATGACGTACTTTGGGCAGACAACTCATCCCTGCATGACTGCTCCAGCTCAGGAGGCTGAGGTAGGAGTAGATGTGGAAGCTTCAATGACTGCGACTACTAACGTAAATGAGACAGCAGTTAAAACTGAAGAGAAAATGGAAGTGGACTGTCTGCCATTCCAACAGGCAGAAGACGCTGCAACGGACATTACCGAGTTTCTAGAACATGATGATGTTCCAGTTCGGTGTCTATCTACTGTCTGCTACTCTACAGACCTCGGCGAATGGCCCGTCGAGATTGTCGACGACATGCGCAAGTACTGGGCGACAGCAGGTAGTGCGCAATGTGCCCACTGGGACTCGGATTTCACTCCAACCAGAACTGTCTATGCAGCCGATGGAAAACCAAGGAAATGCTCTCGTGACCTGTTCAAAAGAACTCATCCGCTGTCGAAGGAACCTATCGATCGTGACTGGCTTTGCTATTCACCATCTAAGCTTTGTCTGTTTTGCTTTCCATGCAAGCTAATGTCACCAGAAGTTGTAGCCTTCGGCACAAAAGGTTTTTGCAACTGGAAGCATAAGAAGCAACAAATCATGGAGCACGAGGTCAGTTCTACTGATCGAGCATCTGTGATTAAACTGCTAACGCGACGTGACACAGCAAAACATGTTGATCAGACACTAGTAAAGCAATGTGACAAACAACGTGAGTATTGGCATGCTGTTCTCGAGCGGTTGTTTAAAACTATTTCCTTTTATCTGAACGTGGCCTGGCCTTTAGAGGTGACAACCAGATTGTTGGCTCTGCCCATAATGGCAATTATTTGGGAATCCTTGAACTTATATCAAAATTTGATCCCTTCATGGCGCAACACCTGCAGATGCATGCTAACAAGGGAAAGGGACACACTTCATACCTGTCTGCCAACATCTGCAATCAACTAATTCAGCTGAATGGCCAGTCAGTTGTCGATCAGATTAAGGTTGAAGTTCAGTCTGCCAAGTACTTCTCAATCTCAGTTGATTCGACGCCTGATATAACACACCAGGATCAGCTGACAGTGATTATTTGTTACGTGTTGCCATCTGGCCCTGTTGAGCGGTTCCTTACATTTCTACCTCAGCAAGGTCACAAAGGTGAACAGCTTGCAGATAGCTTGCTTCAGTTTCTGCACAGCTGGGGGATCAACATTGACGATTGTCGAGGACAGTCGTATTATAACGCCAGCAATATGAGCAGCAAATACAGAGGTATGTAGGCTCTTATACGGCAGGTAAATCCTCATGCCTCCTATATACCCTGTGCAGGCCATTCCTTGACCCTCGTTGGTCAGTGCGCAGCAGCCTGTTGTGCTGATGCCGTATCGTTCTTTGACTTTGTCCAACGGCTGTACGTGCTTTTTGTTGGTTCGACAGCACACTGGGCCATTCTCACAGACAAGCTGGAACAGACTGCAGGCCGGCTAACACTAAAGAGACTGTCCGACATACGGTGGTCAGCACGATTTGATGCGGCAAATGCTCTGATGAGGGACTATGATGAGATTGTCGAAGCTCTGGAGGACATTATAGATGACAAAGTGGGCGAACACAAGGCAGAGATGTGTGAAGAAGCCAGAGGATTGCACGATCAAATGCAGTGCCTTGAGACGGGCATAATGGCTGCTCTCTGGCAGAAGGTTCTCGCAAGATTCCAAGTGAACAGCGTGTTGTTGCAGTCAGCTGATCAAAACTTGAATTCTGTTGCTGCGATTTATGATTCACTGTAGATGTACATCCAAAGCATTCGTGAACAGTTCGACCACTTTTGAAGCACACGGCAAAGACCTGTCATGCTGTAAAAGCTATCAGGTTGATCTCAGCAAGCGAGTACGCAGACGAAATCGCAGATACGATGAATCCGGCACGGACACTGAGGTTCAGTTGCAACCATGTGATTAATTCCGTACTGACACATTCATCGTTATCATCAACAGCCTTGCTGCTGCACTGTCGAAGCGCAAGGAAGCATATGCTGAATTGGCCGACCGATTTGCTTTCTTGCGTAAAATTTCATCACTTTCTGATGCAGAAATTCGAGAAGGTGCAAACAAATTAGTTAATCGCTATGCCTCTGATCTACAGCCTGAACTGGCGGAAGAGTTAGTACAATTTAAGGCAGCTCTGCAAACAAAGTTGGGCAAGGAAGCATTGCAGGCGTTGGAGTCGGATGACCTGGAGGAAGATGAGAATGATGATCCAGATAATGCTACAATCTGCAGCAAGATCAAAATTCAGTTGCATCACTTCATCGTTGATAATGGCCTCCGTAGCACATTTGCGAACACAGAGATCGCGCTGCGCATTTTCCTCTGCCTCATGGTGACGAACTGCTCAGGTGAGCGGTCATTCAGCAAGCTGAAGCTGATTAAGAATCATCTCAGATCAACGATGTTGCACGAGCGTCTGAACATGCTTAGCTTGTTAAGTATCGAGCAGGACCTTCTGAGAGAAGTTGACGCTGAGTGCATTATCCGTGACTTTGCATTAACACATGTTCGAACTTCAACATGTTGATACTTAGCTAACTGTCAGCAGTCAGCACGTGGAATGTGCATGAATGCATTGCAAAGTTAGAATGCTTGAAACTGTAAATTTCCAATTCGAATGTTAAGTGTTTGACAGGCTGACAGCTGTCTGTGAATTGTGATGTGGACATATGATTGTCTGCTTTGTCGGTTAGTTTGTCAGTAATTGATTAAAGTTTATTTCAATGATTTCTAACAAAATGTCACAAGTGACTTTAGTGAGGCGTCCATGACATGGGCAGCTGGGCTCATCATGTGGGATCCAGCCCATCCAGGGCCCCTGCAAGCTGCCAGGGGCCTCACACTGGCAAAAGACGGGCCAGCCTGCAAGATTAGTTTTGTTCTTTGGATCTGAAGGAACCTATTCTCACATTCTCATACAACCAGAGTATAGGCAATACCTCCATTTCATATTTCAGGGGACCCACTATCAGTACAGTGTCTTCCCCTTTGGCTTCGTGTCTCCACCCAGAGTTTTCACAAGTGTATGGCTGTAGTAGCCACATAGCTTCACAGCAGGGGAATTTTTGTCTACCCCTATTTAGATGATTGGCTGATCAAGGCAGACTCTCCAGGAGAACTCTGGAATTCATGCGAGCGAACCCTCGAAGTATTACAACACCTGGGATTCATTGTAAATTTCCCAAAATCCCATCTTTTCCCAACTCAGAGGTTAGAATTCATAGGAGTGGTGCTGGGCATCCAGCAGCCCAGGGCCTTCCTTCCACAATACCGCATGAACAGCCTTATGGGCCTAGCCACCCACATGTGTCAATAGCCGAATTCCACAGCTCAAGATTTCCTGTGTCTCTTGGGTCACATGGCATCTACGTTACACATGGTACCATATGCATGGCTACATATGCGCCTCACACAGCGGACTTTACCTTCCCAGTGGACACAGGCCATAGGGGACTTACAGGATCTGATCCAAAAAAACCCCTAGTCCAGTCCCTGACCTGGTGGTGCACCCCAGAAAATCTCATTTTAAGGTCTCCTTTTCAGATGCCTCCACCTCAACATACCCTCACCACAGATGCACACAAGCTTGGGTGGGGGGCCAATCTTGATTCCATCACTACTCAGGGACTCTGGATGGCGCAAGAATCAGCTCTGCAGATCAACCCCTTAGAGCTTCAGGCAATCACAAATGCCCTTCACATCTTTCAACACCTCCTCAGGGGCAGCCAAGTCCTAATCCAGACAGATAACCAGGTGGCCATGTTCTAAGTGAACAAACAGGGAGGAATAGGTTCATGTCCTCTCCACGAAGAAGCCATTCACCTGTGGACCTTCGCAGTCTCTCAGTAGATCCACCTCCGAGCAGTCTACATCCCGGGCAAACTCAATCACCTAGCAGACCAGCTGAGTTGGATCCTCTACCCGCACGAGTGGGCCCTCAACCCACACACTGTGGCCAGGTTCTTACAAAACTGGGGAACCCCGACCATCGAACCCCCCAGAGTCTCAGGAGGGGGGAACTCTTCTGCACCCCAAACTCAGCTCCCTCAACCTGATGGCATGACTGCTGAAAGGGTAATCCTCGCACCTTTCCTCCTCCCCAAAAATGTGGAAAAAGTATTGCTGACCTCAAGGAGGCACTCAACTAGACAGACCTATGCTTTCAAGTGGCATAGGTTTGAGGTGTGGTGCGAAAAGCAGAAAGAAAATCCTTTCTCCTTCCAGGTTGCAGTGGTATTTCAATATCTTCTTCATCTTTCAGATTTGGGCCTTACGTCCAACTCCGTCAGAGTTCACCTCAGTGCCTTGGATGCACACCACTTTCCAGTGGAAGGAAAGCCTCTTTCTGCACATCCTTTGGTGTCCAGGTTCCTGAGAGGCCTACTGCTGCTGAAGCCCCCGGTTCGCCCTCCAGCGACCGAGTGGGATTTGAATGTGGTCTTAGGGCAGCTTACTCGTCCGCCATTTGAGCCGATGGCAACCTGACATCTATGCTACCTTTCTTGGAAGGTAGTTTTCTTGGTGGCACTCACCACGGCTCGGCAAGTGAGTGAGGTTCCGGCCCTGGTGTCCGATAGGCCTTATACAAGGTTCTATAGGAACCGGATAGTGCTCTGCACTCACTCCAAGTTCCTTACAAAAGTGGTCTCTTCGTTCCACCTCAACCAGGAGGTAGTGCTACCTACCTTTTTTCCCAGGCTGCATGCCAGTCGGGCAGAGACAGTTCTGCATACCCTGGACTGTAAGAGGGTTTTGGCCTTTTACATTCAGCATACGCAAGACCATAGAAGGGCTTCTCAGCTCTTCGTACCCTATGACCCCAGTAAACTGGGGATGGTCGTTTCTAAACGTATGCTGTCCACCTGGGTGGCGGACTGTATTGCCTGGGCATCCAAGGAGGCCGATCTTCCGTTGCAGGGTCGTGTTACGGCCCACCGGGTCAGGGCTATGGCGGCATCAGTGGCTCATTTCCACTCTGTTCCACTGGCAGACATCTGCCGGGCCACAACCTGGTCTTCGGGTCAGACTTTCACAACCCATTACTGCCTGGATAGGGAGTTCCGACGGGACAGTGCTTTCGGCCAGGCTGTACTCTGTAACCTTTTTGAGGTTTAGGCAACTCCTACCCTCTGACCCTTTGGTGTCAGGTTACCGGAGTGTTACTCTCTCAGTTAGATTCCTATTATGGCTGCTTGCGGCTCTCATAGAGGGAGCCTATTTTTCAGCTATGGGTTCTCGGTAGCCTATAGCTGGGGAGTCCCATATGTGAGGACTGACTTCCTGCTTGTTCCTGGAGAAAGCGTAGTTACTCACCTTTAGCAGGTGTTCTCCAGAGACAGCAGGAATCAGTCCTCACAACCCTCCCTCCTCCCCTTGGAGTTGCAGTCCTATTATTATATTTTGTTATTTTTGCCGTCTTTATAGCTATGTCATTTGACTGAGCAAGATGGCACCCTTGGGCGGGAAGAGGACCGCACATGCGTGATACAATTCCCAAAAGCTTTCTTAGAAAGCTGGGGATTTACTCCGCACAAGGACTCCGTTGGCGCCGATGTCACCCATATGTGAGGACTGATTCCTGCTGTCCCTGGAGAACACCTGCTACAGGTGAGTAACTATGTTTTCACAAGCCAGTCGACGACCAATCTATCTCCTTGCATCCACTGGTTGCTTGCTTTATGAGAGGTCTCCTACTCTCTAAGCCACCTCTCAAACCTCCTCCGGTGGCTTGGGATCTAAATGTGGTCTTGGCACAACTTCTTAAACCACCGTTTGAACCCCTAGCCTCCACTCACCTCTGGTTCTTGTCTTGGAAGGTGATATTCCTCATTGCTCTGACTTCGGCCAGGCACATCATTGAATTTCAGGCTTTGGTGGTGCATCCACCATACACCAGATTCCATCATGACAAGGATGTCCTTTGCACGCATCCCCACTTTCTACCAAAAGTGGTATCACCTTTCCATATCAATCGATCAGTAATCCTTCCAGTCTTCTTTCCAAGACCACACTCTTCCCATGCAGAAGCAACACTGCACACTCTCGACTGGCCTTCTATCTCCAGAGAACCCAGGATCTCTGTAAATCCTCACAATTGTTTGTTTCCTTTGACCCCAATTGCTTGGGGATTCCTGTATCAAAACGCATGCTCTCCAGGTGGATAGCTGATTGTATATCCTTTGCTTATGACTAGCAGGCCTCACCCTCACAGGGCACGTCACTGTTCACAACGTCCGAGCCATGGCAACCTCGGTAGCCATCCTACGCTCAGTAGCCATTGATGAAATCAGTCTGGCAGCAGCCTGGTCCTCCATCCATACTTTTGCCGCCCACTATTGCTTGGACAAGGACTCCTGCAGGGATGCTGCCTTTGGTCAGGCGGTCCTCCAACATCTAGTTGAATTCCTGCCCCCCCCCCCCCCTCGCCCAGACTTCTTGTTACCAGATCACCATGGCGGTGATGTCAATGAATCTGTGAACCCTGTCCGAATTCTCCATTCTGGCCTGGTTTCTAAGTCTCCTGTGATCTGGGGAGTCCCATATGTGAAGGCTACATTCCTGCTTGTTCCTGGAGATAGCATAGTTATTCACCTGTGAGAGGTGATCTCTGGGAACAGCAGAAATTTAATCTTCACAACTCACCCTCCTCCCCTTGGAGTTGTAGGGAGTTGTAGGGTTTTCACTCTTTTTCTCAGCTACAAACCCAACTGAGGAGAGGGACTTGGAAGAGCGGGAAGGCAGCTGTGCAGGTGCAGTGGAGTGCACTCAAAAGCTCTCCTATTGGATGCTGGGGAGCATTCCCACGCGGGCTCCATCGATGCCGATGTCACCCATATGTGAAGACTAAATTCCTGCTGTTCCCTGGATACTGGGGAAAAATCCAAGTTATTAATGTCCCTGTTTAATGTACATTACCAAGTTTAAGTTACAATGTAAACCACTTTGACTGAAATGATAAAACTGTGTAAAAAAACTGTTAAATTAAAAAAAAATTCAACAAAGTTATTTGGATAGCTATCCTGATACTAGCACCGAATATCTCTGCTCTCTGTGTAGCACTGGCATTGACCACCTTATTCGAATATTCAGCTCCAGCTACTATCTGGATACCGGCACTGAATACTGAGATTTTTTTTTTTAGCTGCTGCAGGCAGAGTTTAACAAAATATTGGCTGCCATGGCTGAATATTGACCCGTATGTAAATAGGCCCAGTAGTTTGAAATATGAAAGGAAATCACCTGCCCATCAACAAATCTATCTTCTAATTGCATATCAAGAATATTATACATGCGTTTACATATGTAAATAGCCCTTTCAGAAAGGTTTCAGTTTATACATGGATGCCCTAATCACATGTAAGTTATATGGTGGTGTGCCTGAAGGTGGTCAGAAATCTACACATGTATTCCCCATTTCAGAGAGGGAAAACATGTGTATGACTGCAATATCCTGATTTATACTTACTCCCTGTCATATGCAGGCTTTTAAAAGGTGCTTGTTTTGGCCAGCTGTTTACAGGAGTGATTAAGGGGGATTATCCCCATTAATCCCTCCTAGTTTATTCCTCACTCCAAATTGCATTTAGATTAATATAGCAGCCCCTGTAGTTAAGTAGAAGCAATTAGATGTTTGTTTGCAGCGGCCTAACTGCACATGTAATTTCCAAAATGTACACGTGCAAGTTGTAAAATGCCGGCATTTGCTTGTGTAAGTTGCCAGGTTTCCTCTGTTGATTTTTCTCACCTGCAACTTTGAAAATGACTCCCCTGCTGCACATGGATATACAGCCACATGCATTCCTGCACCTCCTTGTTTATATTTTAGAAAAGGCGCTGGGTTCAGCAGAGCCCTTTCTAAAATACCGATAGAGTTGTAAATGTTGCAGCCTTGATGTCTCAATTCCCATCTCCAAGTACTATTTAAAATATGCCTCCAAACTTCTATCAAAATTTTTTTTATGAACAAGACATATAACTTGAAAGATCCCAAATGGAAAAAGGCTCTTACTCATATTATTTTACTTACTGAAAACAGAAATATAGAAACACAAAACAACAGCGGATAAAGACTATATGGCCTATCCAGTCTTCCATCTGTAAGAACTATTCCTTAGCGTCCCTCCAGGCTAGTCCTGAACCTTTGGGTCTTGCTCCTCCTCCAGCAGCTTGGAGACTGAGAAACGTCATTCTTTTTTGATGACACCGGTATAAGTACCCAGGATCCGCTTCCTGACTTCAGTTATCTCAGTCTCCAAGCAGCTGGAGGGCTGGTGAGCCCAGAGATAGGGGCTCACTAAGAGGAGCAATTAAGCAGCGACTGTTAGAATTAGCTTAAAATTTGTTGAGTAGTGGTACAGGGATTTTTGGTTTTTGAAGAAGCTGTGCTGAGCTGTTTATTTTCTATCCCCCCTCCCACTCCCCCCCTTCCCTTGCCGTGTTGGGGAGTTTTCGGCTGAACAGGGACTTTGGGGGAGAGGAGCTAGAGTCCAGTTCCCGATCCCACTGTTAGGGGTGAGGAACCAGCAAAATAACAGCAGGGGGTTACCTAAATTTCGCTGACAGCTCTAACGCCAAAGTCGGATTCCAGAGGAGCGGGTTCAGCTGTGCTGCAGTTCTGACCTCTCCCCTTAGCGCTGAAGCTGCGATCCCGGCTGAGCGCGGGGAGAGTGATTTGGCACATCTGCAAGCCTTGGCGACAAGGTGAGAGGGGCTGAGGTCGTCGAGAAGTCTTGTTTTTAGCTTCGGGGCAGGCAACGTGAGGAGACCGCGGTAGGCCGTGCCTCATGGTGAGCGCGTGCGTGCACGCGGGAAACTCCATTCTGTGAGGAAGCCATTCTTCAGGGGCCTTGTTTTTAGCGGGAAAGCCTCGTTTTTAAAATCCGTTTGGTGATAAAGGGTGGGGAAGGTGCTGTGAGTACCCCCACTGTTTAAAAAAAAAAAAAAAGGAAAAGACATCGGGCTCAGGTTTCTGGGCAATAAAGGTTGGAGAACATTGCTCAGAGACAGAAGCGGAAGGTGTGCCCTAAGTACCTGTTCTGACAGTATGCCTTCTAGACCACTCTGCTTATTGTGTGGTTCCAGAAGGGGAGCAGTATCCGAAACAGGAGTTTGTAAAAGCTGTTTTAGGGAATCAGTTTCCATGGAGCAGGGGCTTGAAGAGGGTGTGGAGAGCCCAAAGGGGGGCACGTCGGACCTCTTGGAGCAAAAACCTTCCGGTGATCTCCTTCTGGAACCGGTGGCGGGGTCATCATCTCTTCAGGGTGATCAGGCGTTGCAGATGCAAGTCCCAGGGGGCTTGGCGGCGATTTTTTCACCGCAATTCGTCTCCTTAATACAACAGGCTTTCAGGGGAGTGCAGATGCAGGCCACCTCAAGTCCCTCAGAGGGGGAATTGGGGGAAAAGCAGCCGGGGACACCGCTGAGCACAGGAGGGCCAGGAATCCCCGCGAAGAGACTAAGAACCAAGAAGGATCGGTCAGGTCAGTCCGTGGTTTCTGAAGGCGTTGATTCGGAAGGCCTAGAGCAGGATTTTGAGTTGGGGGAGTACTTGGAAGAAGGAGAGATTACAGAACAGGAAAATCAGGCGCGAGTGGCGTGAATTTTTAGGAGAGAGGAGTTACCAGCGCTCATATCGGAAACGCTTAAGGCGCTTAATATGCCAGCAATGGGGCCGGCAGAGGATGTAGCATTAGAGGATCCTTTGTTGCAGGCTTTTCGTAAATCGCAGAAGGCTTTCCCTGTGCACAGGGTAATTAAGGAAATGATACAAGGTGAATGGGATACGCCGGAGGCAGGGCTGAAGGGGTCCAGAGTGATGTCTCGGCTCTACCCATTAGTGGAACAGGATCGGGAGTTGTTTAGATCTCCTATGGTGGTTGCCACAGTTTAGGCAGTTACAAAGAAAACTACTATTCCGGTTGAAGGGAGTGCTGCGCTGAAGGATGCGCAGGACAAGAAATTAGACACCTTGTTGAAACAGGCTTTTGATGTGAATACGCTGTCCCTGCAAGCGTCCATTTGTGGAGCTTGGGTAACCAGAGCTTGCTTGCATTGGGTTCAGGGTCTTCAGGCAGGACAGGCGGGGAATTCAACCGCCGAAGCGGCCAGGTTAGAGACAGGTGCGGATTATCTAGCTGACATTCAGTATGATCTGGTTCGCGGGTTGTCAAATAGTATGGCGTCAGCAGTAGTGGCCAGGCGGTATCTGTGGTTACACAATTGGGCAGCGGATATTTCTTCCAAGTCGAGGCTAAGTAAGCTCCCGTTCAGGGGGAAGCTTTTGTTTGGAGAGGATCTGGAGAAGCTCGTGAAGGATTTGGGAGAATCCAAGGACGGTAGGCTACCAGAAGATAGGCAGAAGCAACGTCGCTCGGGGCCGACGGCCAGGGGACAGCAGAGAGATTTTCATTGTTTTCGTTCCCCAAAGTTTGGGCAAATGCAGAGGTGTCGGTTTCCCTACCGTAGCCAGGGATTTCGAGGTTTCAGAGGAGCGGGAAGAGGATTTGCGGCCTCTTCTCCCTCCAATCTGCGAAAGTCACAATGAAGCCAGGGAGGTCCAGGCGGGGCAGGTGCCGATAGGGGGTCGCCTGTGGAATTTTTACCCTGTCTGGACACAGATCACGACCGATTAGTGGGTGCTGGAAGTTATCCGCGAAGGTTATGCCTTGGAACTTCAACGTCCAGTGACCGATTCTTTCGTGCAATCCTCGTGCAAAGCACAGGTCAAATATGCAGCGGTACAGGAAACCTTGGACCGTCTGCTCTCCCTCGAGGTGGTGGTACCGGTGCGGCCAGACCAATGCGGCTGCGGTCGGTACTCCATTTATTTCGTGGTACCAAAGAAAGAAGGCAACTATCGGCCAATTTTGGATCTCAAGTGGGTAAATCGCTGTCTAAAGGTGTCTCATTTTCGGATGGAGACGTTACAATCGGTCATAGTAGCGGTGTGCAAGGGCGAGTTTCTTACGTCCCTCGATTTGTCGGAAGCTTATATGCACATTCCCGTTCGTGAGGAACATCAGACATTTTTAAGGTTCGCAGTACCAATGGGGCATTTTCAATTCCAAGCGTTATCGTTTGGTCTAGCGACAGTGCCACGAACCTTCACCAAGGTGATGGTGGTAGTGGCGGCGGCATTAAGAAAAGACGGGGTCCTAGTTCATCCGTACCTGGACAATTGGCTGATTCGGGTGAAATCCAAAGCGGAGAGTGAGGCGGCCACGGTCAGAGTGGTGGTGTTCTTGGAAAAGCTCGGTTGGGTAGTCAATATGTCCAAAAGCAGTTTGATTCCCTCGCTGACGCTGGAGTACCGAGGAGCTTGAGGGTTGATACGAGGGTTGGAAAGGTGTTTCTGCCGCAGAAACGGGCGCAAGGTCTGCGGCGGTTGATCTGCAGGTTTCTTCGCAACAGACACCCCACAGCCTGGCACTACCTACAGGTGTTAGGGACCATGGCAGCGACTCTCGAAGTGGTGCCATGGGCGAGAGTGCACATGAGACCCTTGCAAAGAGCCTTACTCAGACGTTGGTCGCACCAGAACGACAGTCTGTCTCAAGTATTACCCTGTCAGCAGGAGACGCGTCTTGCTCTCCTATGGTGGTTACGGACAGAGAATCTGGAGAAAGGAATGCCCTTAGAGGCGCCGGATTGGATCCCCCTGACGACGGATGCCAGTCTTTTAGGTTGGGGAGCTCATGTCCAAGGAAGCTACGCTCAAGGGGTGTGGTCTCATCAGGAAAAAGCCTGGTCAATCAACAGGTTGGAGTTGCGAGCGGTTGTTCTGGCGCTAAGAGCGTTTCAGGGGTGCCTTCACGGAAAAGCCATGCGGGTGTTTTCCGACAATGCGACGACAGTGGCCTATATCAATCGGCAGGGGGCACCGGCAGTGTGGCGCTGGAAGCCGAAGCCGATCAGTTGTTCGAGTTGGCCGAAGTACATCTGCTGGCGGTGTCAGCGGTGCATGTCGCAGGGATGGAAAATGTAGAGGCCGATTTTCTGAGTCGGGTAAGAGTAGACCCGGGGGAGTGGGTCCTCCATCCGCAGGTGTTCGAAATGGTGGTGCGTCGATGGGGCCCGCTGGTCATGGATCTCATGGCGACTTTTCAATCCGCAAAGGCCAGTCGGTTCTTCAGCAGACGATGCGAAAGGATGTTGGAAGGTCTGGATGCATTAGTTCAGCTTTGGCCAGAGGACCGACTACTCTACGTGTTTCCTCCGTGGGTCTTAATAGGTCGGGTACTGCAGCGCATAGAACTTCACAGGGGACGAGTGATTTTAATTGCGCTGGATTGGCCAACACGGCCGTGGTATACGGATCTGATCAGGCTTCTAGGGGACAAGCCATGGAAACTGCCGGTTCAGAGGGACCTGGTATTCCAGGGACCTCTACTGATGCCTCAGGTGGATCGGTTCTCGCTTATGGCTTGGCTATTGAAAGGGCAAGGTTGACAGCGAGAGGTTATTCAGCGGCAGTAGTAGCCACTTTGTTGAAGGCTCAGAAGAGATCGACTTCCTTAGCATATATTCGTGTTTGGCGGGTGTTCAAAGCTTGGTGTGTAGATAACAAGATTTCGGCCTTAAGAGCTTCAGTACCTCAGGTACTGGCGTTTTTGCAGGAAGGATATGAGAAGGGATTAGCGGCTGCTTCTCTAAGGGTGCAGTTGGCAGCTCTGTCCTGTTACAGAGGTAAGATAAAGGGCGAGGTTCTTGGAGGACATCCAGATGTCAAATGGTTTTTGAGGGCGGTCGCGCTATTACGTCCACCATGTAGGCAACTGGTTCCGTCGTGGGACTTACATTTAGTTCTGGAAGCCTTGGTGCGATCGCCTTTTGAGCCATTGGCGAGAGCGTCATTAAAGGATCTTACCTTGAAGGTGGTGTTTCTGGTGGTTATTTCTTCGGCCAGGAGAATTTCTGAGTTACAAACGTTGTCCTGTAGAGAACCTTTTCTGGTTTTTAGTGATGCAAAGGTGGTATTGAGGATGGTGCCATCATTTTTGCCCAAGGTGGTATCGCCGTTTCATGTAAATCAGGTGGTGTCGCTGCTGGTATTTCAGGAAAGCAGTGCGGGTACTATTTCAAAGCCGTTACATAGATTGGATGTTCGGAGAGCTCTGAAGCGGTATTTGAAGACTACAGCTTCCTTCCATAGGTTGGATAGATTGTTTGTTTTGTTTGCAGGTCCTAAGAAAGGGCAAGCAGCGTCAAAGGCGTCCATTGCCAGATGGCTTAAAGAGGCGACTGCGTCCGCATATATTTTGAAAGATATATCGGTTCCGGAAGGCTTATGGGCTCATTCGACTAGGGCGCAAGCTACATCATGGGCGGAATGTAGTTTGGTACCGGCGGTGGAAATTTGTAAGGCGGCTACCTGGTCGTCTTTGCATTCCTTTATCAGACATTACCGTCTGGATTTGCAGGCGGAGAGGGATGCCTGTTTTGGATCGGCAGTGCTTCAGGCTGGTCTAGCAGGTCCCTCCCGTTGACTTTTTGCACTGCTCTGTTACATCCCCAAAGGTTCAGAACTAGCCTGGAGGGACGCTAAGGAAGGTGAAATTAGACTTACCTGCTAATTGTATCCCTCCCGAAACTTTACGTGAACTATGGCCTGAAGCAACTGTGGTGTAACAGGTAGGCGGCTAGACTGGCAATAACGGGTATAGTCCATAAGGGGAGGGATCCTTTTTAAGGGTGTTGGTAGAGGCGCTCTATCTCTTTCATATCAGAAAATGGGGATCTCAATGTAAACCGCTGCTGATCCTTGGAAGCAGCGGTATATAAAAGCTGTTCAAATAAATAAATGTTACAAATGTTAGGTAATGTTTGGAGGGCATACGAACAGTTTCAAATAATGTTCGGCCCATTTAGTACTTTTATCCGTTAAGTTATGTGGAAATTGTGAGTAGAGTTACTACTTAATTGTTGCTCCGGTGAGTTTGCTTTCTCAATAGGTTACTGAAGTCAGGAGGCGGATCCTGGGTACTTATACCGGTGTCATCAAAAAAGAATGACGTTTCTCAGTCTCCAAGCTGCTGGAGGAGGAGCAAGACCCAAAGGTTCAGGACTAGCCTGGAGTTCCTTAAGGAACAACAATTAGCAGGTAAGTCTAATTTCACCTTAAGTTCTACAATCCCTTCTTCTCCCTCAGAGATTCTCTGTATGTGCCCCATGCTTTCTTGAATTCGGATACAGTTCTCGTCTGTACCACCTCCACTGGGAGCCTGTTCTACACATCCATCACCCTTTCCATAAAGAAATATTTCCTAAGATAGCTCCTGAGTCTATCCAGTTTCACTTTCTTCCTATGACACCTCTTTCCAGAGCTTTCTTTCAGCTAGAAGAGGGCCACCTCCTATGTATTTATACCATTGAGGTATATAACTGTTTCTATGATACTACCCTTCTTCCGCCTTTCCTCCAAAGTTTATTGAGTTCTTTGTCTCCATATGGCTTATGATAAAGATCAGTGACCATTAGATTGTAAGCTATAGGAGCAGGGACTGTCTTCTTTATGTGTTTGTACAGCGCTGCGTACGCCTTTGTCACGAGGTAACGCCATCAGAGCCCATGGAAGTAAGGGAGAGTGAGCAAAACAGCAGGGAAACTGACAGCTCATCTTCACATATGGGAAAGGGTTGCCATGAGCAACAGTGGAAAACACAGCCACGAGGTGTTAGGGAACGCCCGAGCAGAGAGGGAGCTCAGAACTCATTAGGAAATAGAGAGCACCTGCATGGGGGCGGAGCCCAGGCTAACACCAAGTGCAATATATTTAGGACTCACCAGCAGGTAGAGCAAGAGAAAGAGCAAGAGAAGGAGGAAGAGAGGAAGAGAGAGAAACAGAGTTGTTCTTGAGTGGGAGAAGAACAGAAATACCTGGAACTGCTGGGCTGGAAGGCAGTGTCCACAGAGCTGTGAGGACAGAGCCAAGGAGAATCTCCGAGGAACCAGAGGTTGGTGATTTGCAAAGAAGCTGTTGGGAACAGCAGTGCACAGCCTCCCAGTATCCTCAGGAGCATTGCTGTGAGGCAAATAGGAAAGGCAGTCCTACAGCCAAGGTTAGAGGCTACAAACTGTTTAACTCCAGGAAAGCAGAAGGGGAAAGTTTTTACCCTGAGGCACATTGGCTGGAGACAGATAAACGCCGTGGAAAAAGGGTAACAGAGCAGAGCTGTGTTCGTCAGAGAAGGCAGGAAGCATCAGAGCCTAGAGATAGGCGTATTCTCCCTAGTAAGAGGGACTTAAAATACCCTGACTTCCTCTGTTCATACAAAGAGCTCTGTAGCTCTCAAGACTCTAAATACAAGCAATATGGTAATTTCCCACAGGCCACTAGTATAGTGGAGGAAGATAATCTTTTTACTCCCTGGCAGAGACATTTTAACTTGAAGGGCACTTGGGAGCCAGAAGTTCACTCTGACGAGGGGGAAATGCAGGTGGAATTCCCTGAAGATGTTTCAGAGGGCACTGCAATGGATTGTACATACACTTTGTCCGATTGTGTAAACTCTTTATGTTAAAGCAGCCAAAAGGTTTGAAGGAAGAAACAGCTGCAGGTTGCACGTGAGTGGAAAGAACTGTTTCTCTGTTATTTTCTGGTGCTGTTTAATTAATGCTGAAGGAAGCTGATTTTTGTTCACAGTATTTTCTTTAATTGTGCTACCAGACGTATGGTCTGTTTTCCTTTTATGTTCCATGGTTTTGAATCCGCCCCGGACGGGGAATAAAGCCTGAGTTTAAACCTTACCCTCTGCCTCAACTACACTTATTGGCTAAAGATACAAACTTCAGGAACCAGAAGGCTTTGCTACTGCCTTCACAGGAACGTAACTGCCAATAAAATACTGCCCCACCAAGCTACCCAAGCCCTCCTTAGCCTCTGGGCCAGCTAGTGGGTCACACCTTGTAGCGCTATATAAATGAATAATAGTAGTAGTAGTAGCCGCCCTCTAACTGAATCCATCCTGTTTATTTTCTTTTGAAGGTGTGCTCTCCACAGTTGTACAAAGTATCCAAATGAGGTCTCACTAGAGATTTTTACAAACATACTGTCACCTCCTTTTTCCTGCTAACCATTTTTCTCCCTGTGTACCCAAGTATCTTCTGGCTTTTGCTGTTGCCTTTTCTACCTATTTGGCCTGTTTGCAGCCCCAAGGCATGACCTTGCATTTTTTAGCATTAAATCTTAGTCACCAAGTTCTCAACTATTCTTCAAGCTTTGCTAGATCCCTCCTCATGTTACCCAGAGCTTCCAATATTTCTACCTTGTTGTCTATTTCGGTATCATCTTCAAAGACCTTATATAACATCTCTTTCAAAAAGAACAAGACCAAGGACTGATCCCTGAGGCACACCACTGGTAACATCCCCTATCTTCATAGTGAGCTTCATTTATGACTATCCTCTGGTGCCTCTCACTCTAATACTACTACTTCTACTACTGATCATTTATATAGCGCTACATGGCATATGCAGCACTGTACAGACACATGTAAAAGATGGTCCCTGCTCAACAGAACTTACAATCTAGTCAGGACACACAACACAACAGCTGGGGACAAAGATGTGTCTAGGGGAATGGTAAGGAAACACGTTGGAGAGCAAGGGACTAAACAGATCAGGATGCAAAAGTGGCTTTGAGTTTCTTGCCAAGTCGATCACTTTAGGGTTTATCCCAAGAACACTCAGATTTATTTATACGTCACTGATGTGGAATAGTGTCAAAAGCCTTGCTAAGTATACCACATCTAGCACTTTCCTCTGATCCAATTCTCTGGTCACCCAATCAAAGAAATCAGTTAGGATTGTGCATTTTAAATAACTGCTGAAAGCAGGTCAATTTCACTCAAATAGGCCAACATACTTAAAACTGAACATACAGCAAGTAGCTCTGGCATTAAATATAAAATAATGAACACTGAATAATATTGTTGTTTATGCATTAGTTTCCCAGCACATGCGCACGTGCCAGTTTTTTTTGTTCACAAGATATAGATGCTGTTAACACAAACTTGTGTGTGCATGCATCTGCTTTGCTCTTCTTGTTTAGCGCAGACTTTTGCAGACAATTTATTTGCATGCTGTTTGCTTATAGTATCGGAGAACAAAACTTCTGCATTAGACTTGCATTAGGAAACCCTGCGCTGAGCTTTAGCACAGGGCTCTAATGTAGGGTTTCTGCATTGGGCCCCCTCAGTTTTCAGGAACCACAAAAATACACACAAGACACTATTGGAGACAGTGCATGAAGTTATATGTCATATATATTCATTATAAATATCCTGAAAACCAGACTGGTTAGTCACTGAGAACCATTTTTTGAATGATTATGCAATAACATATTTTATGAATGAAGATAGCCATGCCTTCTGAAAAGGTACGTACCATTAATGTGACCTAAAAAGTAACACTGGCTCTTAAAAGGGTCTTGTGCATGCAAAATTTAGGAAGTTGAGGAAGAAAGAAGCATTTAAAAGATTTTGCTGTGGAATGAATATGTTTAGCATCTTTAAATTCACCAGAGAACTTTTCGAACTATGGAAAAAGAGAGGTCTCCAGCCTTTCTCCAACAGACTTTCCCTCTAAAATTCAAATTCAAATTTCCCGCCTCAATCCCACCAATCCGTTCTGAGGACCTACTGTCTAAAAGAACAAACATCCACGCTTAACCACTTCATCCTGAAGAAAGCCACAGTATGGTGGCTAAAATGTCAGTTCCAATTACGAAGATGCAGTATGATCCAGAAAATGGCAAAGTTTAAATTACTTTTTTACCAAAATATGCTCCCATTTACATAAATGGAAGTGCATGGTCACAGTGGCACTTCTGCTCAGAGTTATGTCTGGCTTGAGCAAGAGGTAATATATTTGGGTCTGAGGGTTCCCCGATCTCAATGCAAAAAAAGACACTCATTTGGATGAACCAGTTCTTATGGCCTAGCCTGTACATTGATGTTATATCTAAGTTGCTCTGGGGGCTCCCCCCTTCTGTATAAGCTAAATATTTTTTCAGCCTGTTCAAATATCTTTTTGTGTGTGTCTGAATAGTTGCTTTTATAGCATTTTATATTCAGGATCTTTTTCACTCTTCACCCTTAAAAGGCCAAAAATAGTTTGGGCAGGCTGAGCGCATAACACTTACCCTTCTAGCGTGTCTGGCATGATTTGGGAAACACCAATCTCACATTATAATGTGTTAAGTAAACTTCGTTCTGGGATAAACTGAAGTTAAAAGCACTTGTAGAAAATCATTTCAAGGCTGGAAAAAGAATGAATTAAATATTGTGTGTGTAAGCAGAAACATATGCCAGGGTAAATATATACAACGGTTAAAGATAACACAAATGTACTATGGGAGAAGAAAAAATATTAGTCTGATTTATTTTCTTAAATCTGAATTTTATAGTAGCAGAATTGCTTGAGATTGCATACTGAACAAAATAATGTATAATGTTAGTCCTCTGAAGAAATCTAGTACAGGACAGATCAACAGAGCATGGAATTCTTATGTGACTATGTTGAGTGAAATCCCCATACATTAAATATTTTTGATGCATAATAAAAGAATACACCCTACTAAGTCTAAAGGACACATTATATAAAATTCTATGGGGGTCATATTCAAAGGCATTTGTGTGGTTTGCCACTCACCGGGATATTCAGTGGCACTAACCCAGTTAGTACCGCTGAATATCCCCCCAAGTGATATAAATGCCCCATAGCTATTCAGTTAGCCACTGGGCATTCCGAGGGTATTCAGTTAGGATAGGTGGAAGGCTGTCCTAACTTTATGTGGTTTTGCAATCCAGTTAGTGGCTGAATTTTGCCGCTAACCAGATTGGAAAAGAGCAATCTGGCAAAACAGGATATTCAGTGCCAGTCACAGTTATGGCATGGCACTGAATATCCAGATTTATTTTAAAGTGGCAATGGCAGCCACTTTATTAGCATTGGCTGCCGCTGCTGAAAATGCCTCTTACATGATTTCTTTCTACAGCTTTGTTATTATGATTGTAATTACAGATATTTTCATTCAAAAGAAAAACTCAGAACATATACAACTGTGGCTTAGCTTGTACCATCATAAAGAATGTAAATAACAAAATACTTTCTTGTTTTATTTTTTTTTTGTTTCAGTTTATTACTTTGTGTGTTATATTTTTTTATTGATAATCTCCTATTCCCTAGTAAAAACTGGACATAGTCATTAGAACATATCTTTCATCAGAAAAGAAGACAGATACTACAGATCATATAAACCTACAATCTAGAATTTTTGTCCCTAAAATTTCAAATACAAAGTTCAAGTGCAATTAAATTCCAAATATTAATCCTTCTACATGCTGTTTTCCTATAACAATGCTCATTTTCTTTTACCAGTTTAACAGATTTCTTCTCGATCAAGAAAACAGAATTCTAATAGCAGTCTCATAAAACATTTTTTGAAACAAAATCTTCAAAGGAAGAATATAATATTTAGGGGCCTTTTACTAAAGTGTGGTAAGTTTTTGCACTTACTGTGAATGAGGAACAAAACCAATTGCATCATAACTGAAACCTCCTGACACTGTTGAGATATGCCTAGCATGTTCCTGGCAGTTACTGCACTGAAAAGTCCCTTACCATGCATTTGCAATTACCGTGGGTGCACTTAATTCCATCTATTGAGGTGACATTAAGTGCACTTGCCCTAACTGCAACATTGACAGCGCACTGTAAGTAGCATTTGCTAACTGCAGTGTGCAGTCCACGTCCACTCTCTGTCTGTAACCTGCCCATTTTCCACCCTCTCAGATGGTGAAGAGTTAACATGGGAATTAGTTTGCAGTAACTGTCATGCCAGTGCAGTAGGTTATCTCAGATCTACGCTAACTGCATATCACGCTTTAAAGTACACGTTAAGCATTAGCGCACTTTAGTAAAAGGGCCCCGTTAGTGCAGAAACAAAAGAACATTTTCAGTTAGCTGCACTCAAGGATCCACATGTATTTCTCTTTGCAGTTAGAATCCAATTCAAAATATTGGCTTTTAAGGATTTTAAAATACTATGTTCTCCAACATACAACTGAAAATGAAGATTGCAAAAGTCTTAAATTAATAAATGTTTGTACTGTGGAGGGAAATAAAATATTTGACAAGAATGCAAAATAAAAACAAAGGATAGCAATAGCCTCCAAAATTGAATAGTGCTATGAAGCTATTTGTAAGGTCGTAGAAATCTGGAAACTTTTGACCGCAGTAACTTTATAAATGATCTCGGGAACATCTCTTTTGATTCTTCTGCTGTATACTTGAAATAGTTTTGAGGGTGTGCCAATACATCGAAAAGAGCTTTAATCAATTTCTTATCCTGTCAGAGAAAACAGAGATATTAGTTAAATATTACTAAGTCTTCATCACCAACTAAGCGTGATGTTTGTGAGCTTCATCTGTGGTGCCCATATGTGTGTAAAGGCACCTTACACGTCTCATTAAGTTGTGCTAAGGTTTTGAAGTTACCATGAGTTATTGCTAAAATTGAAGCATAGTAACTACAAAGCCTCTGAATTAACTGTTAAAGGGATTTCCCAGCATTTTGTTGTGCACTTAACAAAGAGAACATTTGCTAATTTATCTTAACTGTACAGCAGTTAGCTACAGTTCTTGGTGTGACATTAACTAAGGTGTGGTAAAATCCACTCCATTAAATGTAAGGCACGGCTCCCTCTTCCACATTAGCTGTTTAAAATGGGAATTACCACATGCCAGCTGTTAAAGCACGGTGCTTTGTTACAGTAAATAACTAATGCAGCTTGGTAAATGGGCTCAAACACACAGACATACCAGCTAACAAAACACACTTCCACAAAACAGATAAACATACAAAGCAGATATATACACAAACACATACACCTCCCCCCCACACATACACACACCAAGACAATACAGATACAGCATGCACGTACACCACACAGATGGGTTGGAAGGAATTCCATGAGCCACATTTTGCATGCTTTCACCACTTATTTTGTTTTTGTTCTTGTATAATGGTGGTTGTATAACCTATAACTACTGGCACCATAAAGTGCACTTACTTTTAGAATTTCTTGATGATTTTCTGATGCATATAATCTTCCATCTCGAACAATATCTTCTATTAATTGTTGATAATCCTCTGAAAAGGAAAAAAATTAAAACTAATTGCAGTTGCTGAAGGACATTATATAAGTGTCAATTGACATTCTTAATAGAAAACAAACTTTATTGCATTCAGGTCCCTACTTACTAAAATGCATTAGTTGTTTTAATTACGTGTGCTAATGTCATGCTGCCACATTAACAGTTAACACATTCTAACAATTAATGCACTGCATTAACTACCACATTGAACAGTTAGGGGGTTATTTTAGAAGCCCTCTTCATGCTTTAGACATATAAAAACAGGCATGGAGACAGCCAAGGCATGGAGACATCCCCAGAGCCAGTTTAGAAGCTGGCTCTTTGGACGTCCCAGGGGTGAGAATGTCCAAGTCTGAACGAGGTGTGGAGTAGGCATCTCTGGGGTGTTCCTAAATTTTGGATGTTCTTGGACAATTTCCATAATGCCCTGGATGTCTCGAATTGCATCCAAGCTTATATCTGCTCAAGGCACGAATAGGCATCAGAAAAATGGTTGTTTTGTTAGACAGAGATCTGGAGGGTATGGAGGAGGAGGTCTGCTCGTGTTCCTCATATTTTCCATGCCAATAACGAACACTGAGGGAATGAGGGCTCATGTTCTCATTTTGCCTCGCCATGGGACATCCTCTTATGCTAACTTTTTATTTTTTTTGTAAATACTTTTTTATTCGGGCTATGGCATGTCATATAAGCTTCATACAGAAACAAATAGCAAAAAGCATAAATCATAAAACAGGTTCAGCCACCCACATGCCAATTCGATCTTGCAGCTTTATAGTGTGGCTTTTCTGGGCTCCCTTTATTTAATTCTATGCCACCTGTTATGCTGCCCTTTGACTATGTTCCTTATAAGCTGTGTTAGGTCGCCCTCCTCATTCCTGTGCTCTATAGCCCTTTTCCCCTTTTTTTCTCTATCCCAGCCCCCCTTCCACCCTCACTGCACATCCTCTCCTCTCACATTGTCCAGTCCCTCCCTGAAAATAGTCCATAGCTGGATATAGTTTAGTCTTGCCATTGAATATTTCCCTTGTATGTCTCGCGACACCCATTCTGCCATTTCTAACATTTTGTTTCTCCACTGCCCGACCTTCGGCGCTTCAGGTTCGATCCAATGTACTACGATGACCTTTAGGGCCAGCAGGAGGGTCACCTGCACAAATTTCCTTCCCATAGGTGCCACCTTTTTCTCCTGCAGTAGTTCTTCCCCTCCTAATAATAGTGCTGTGTATGTCCACTGTACTGTGCATGTCCACTGTACTGTGCATCCCAGGACTCTCTGGATATGTCCTAGAATATCCCTCTAGTATGCTGTTAGACTATGGCATTCCAAAAATGTGTGTCTCGGTGTTCCCTGTTCATTCTGAAAGCTCAAGCATTCAGGATTTCCCCATAATTTCATTTGTGCCCCCTTGCTCTCATTATATACGTTCTGTGTAGAAGTTTTATCTGGGTTTCCTGTAGCCCTATGTCTCCCATGATTTTTGGTAATTTCTCGAAGAACCCTCGCATGTCCATGTCTTCCAGCAGTTCTCCCAGTTCAGTGGTCCAGGCAGTCGCCAGGTTCCTTAGCGGCGTTGCTTCCCCCCATGAGCTTGCTACTCGATACCTATGTGACATCCTATTCTGTTTCACAGCAGTAGTAAGAAAAACTTTGTCTAAGGCTGTGAATGTTCTTACTCTCTGCCCATCCTCTCTGTCTCCTGTGACATAATGACGACATTTCAAATAGGCAAAAAAGTATGTTCACGGTATCTGCCATTTCTCCTGCATATCCCCAAATGATGGGAACCTGCCCTTCTCCAACTCTCCCAGGTGTCTTACAAACTTGCATCCCCTTTTTTCCCAGTCCTGAAACATGCCATGCTCCATACCTGGGGGAAACTCTGGGCTTCCCACCATGTGGCGGAAAGAGGATTTACCCACGGCTTCTCCTATTTTATGCTGCCACCAATCCCACGCCTTTTGCAAAGCCTCTCGAAATCTATTCCTGTCCACGGCTCTAAGGTTCCCACTTTGGAGCACTGCATCAGGCTCATGCAGCTGTAAGGGGCGCATTCCCCATCAAAAAGGTCTGGGGGCGCATACCTTCCATCACGCGTCTGCAGTCCATATATCCACTGCAACAAGGAAGCCACATTATAGAGTCGCAAGCTAGGAAGACTCACTCCTCCCCCTTCTCTATTCCTCGTCAGTGTTTGATAGCTAATTCTCACCATTTTTCCTTTCCACAGAAATATAGTGACTATGTTCCAGTAGATTCGCTCTTCTTTGCCCTGCATCATGTAGGTATCATCTGTAAGGGGTAAAGCAGTCGTGGGAGCATAACCATCTTTACCAAGGCCACCCTTCCCAGGAGGGACAACGGTAGCTCTCCCCAGCGCTTGCACAGTGCCGGCATGTTTTCTAGTTTCTCCCTCATATTTTTCAGATACACCTTTCTAGGGTCTGTGTACTGTACAAGTAAATGCCCAGGTATTTCATATATTCACCCGCCCAAGCTTAGGGAAAATCCACTTGGCCCCTGCACACACTATGCCTCGCTGCTGGCATGGCCTCTGACTTCTCTCAGTTGATGCATAGTCCCGAGAATGCACCAAATTGGTTTATTGTATCCAGAGGTTTACCTATATCTCTGCTCGTGTTTTTTTAGAAAAAGGAGCATATCAGACGCATACAAGTTTATCTTGGCCTGTTGTCCTATTTGTATCTCCTCCCAGTCCAGCCTGCTGTATCCATTGTGCCAATGGCTGTAGGATCAGTATGAAAATTAGGGGAGATAATGGACATCCCTGGCGCATGCCCCGCCTTAGTGGTAGTGCCTCCGAGAGACGCTCATTCGCTAAAATCTTCACTTGCAGGCCATTGTATAGTATACGCACCCATTCTAGGAAGGTCCCCCATAACCCAAATCTGTTTATCACCCAGAACATATAGTCCCATGATATGTTTTCAAATGCTTTTTCAGCATCTAGGCTGATCTTTTCTCTGCTGCTTACAGGACCGTTAGGGCTCTTAAAATGTTGGTGGAGGCATAACGTCCTGGGACGAATCCCACCTGGTCAAGGTGTACCAGCCGAGACAGATAGCTGCCTAAACAGCAAGCCATCATAATCACTACCAGCTTCACGTCCTGGTTTAACAGTGATAAGGGGCGGTAGGACCCCACCAGTGTGGGATCCCTTCCCAGTTTAGGCAATACTACCACTGTAGCCAGGTTTCTTTGCTTCCCCAAGTCCCCTGATCTAGCCTTTCATTACATTGGGCCAGAAATGTCCTCGCTTAGTATTTTGTAAAACTCTGCCCCTAGCCCGTCAGGGCCCAGCACCTTTGCCAGCTTGAGTGCTCACACCACCTCAGTTACCTCCCGTGTTGTAAAGGGGGCATTAAGTGTTTGTCTCTCCGCCTCATCTAGTTCTAGAAGGGTCAGGCCCTTGAAGAATGCTTCTCGCTTTTCCTCATCCTTTGGGCCTTCCCCATATAGTACCCTATAGTACTCATGGAATTGTTGAAGAATTCCCTTTGCCGTTTGATGTTCCCCTCCCCTCGTGTCTCGTATACATGTGATCAGTCTCTTCCCTTTTACAGGGCTCACTAATTTGGCCATAAGCTTCCTGGCCCTGTATCCCCATTTGTGGAGTTGGTATTTGTACATACGAATATCCCTTTCTGCTCTTTGGGTGAGCAGCTCATTGAGGGCTTTCCGTACCTCTAGGTATTTCATTCATTCAGCATCCCTCAATTTTATTTATTTAGCACACATTTATATACCGCTCTTTCCCAAGTATCAAGTGCGGTTTACAGTGAACAGAAAAAATTCAAGGTACATGGTTAATCATGTCCTAGTCGTTTTACAGGGAGCAGATTTAACTTTTTACATTTAACAGTATAATTAAAGACATACAAACAGTGATTTCATCCAGTGTTATTGAGTGGATGTAATCAAACTTTTTACATATTTACATTAATTTTATACAATTTGAATTACATGAGAACAACCTTTTAGTATCAGATTATGCGTTTATTTTGATCAAGTGGGTGTATGCCTTGTAGAGATTATTATCCTGTGTCAACTTGTATTGTTTGGCAAGCCAGAGGTGTATAATGTAAGGTAAATAGATGTGTTTTTAGTTTTTTTCTAAATTCTTTAAGTTCAGTTAGGAGGCGAATATTGTCAGGTAGGTTATTCCAGAGAGACGGTGCACAGTGAGAGAAGGCCCTGTTATTGGTTAGTTTTCTAGCTTTTTTATAATCTTTAGGTAATGATATTGTGTTTGTATTTCTACTTCTTTGAGATCTCTTATTTGGTTCTATGTTGATTAGGTTATTAAGTACGGATGGTGCAAGTTTATTCATCAGTTTGAAGGTGGTAACTAGTATTTTGTAGTGTATTCTTTCGTGAATAGGTAGCCAATGGAGTTTAGCAAGAATTGGTGTAATGTGTTCTTTTGGACTTACTTTCATTATAATTCTTGCCGCAATATTTTGAGTTAATTGGATCTTTTTAATGTTTTGCCGCGTGATTCCCTGGAGAATTAAGTTTGCAAAATCGAAGTGTGGGGTGATGATTGCTTGTATTATCGATATGAAGTCATGTAAATGAATTAATGGGCGTATTTGTTTCAGGGTCTTGATTTTGAAATGTATAGTTTTTGTAAGGTTTTTATGTGAGTCCATATTAAGTTTATCATCAAGTATTACGCCTAGGTATTTTATTTCTTTTTTTGCTTTAATCTCGTGGTTATTTAGGGTGATGGAGTTTGGAGGTGTATATGTTTGGTTTTTTGTGACATAGAGGGTATCAGTTTTTGTAAAATTAATGTATAGGTTGTGGTCAATGAGCCATGATGTTAGGTCATTAAAGCAATCTTTTATTTGTTGTATTGGTGGGTGTGGGATTTTAAATGGTAGATAAAACATAATATCATCTGCATAAATGTGGTAACGTACGCCGTGACGTTTAAAGATGTTGCAGACTGGTTGGAGGTAAATATTAAATAGAAGTGCTGATAGCGCAGATCCTTGTGGAAGGCCTTGAGTTTGGTTAAATGTCCACATATGTTGTCTGTGGAAGACATAGAACTGTCGAAAGGTCCAGGAGCTTTTCATATCCTGCTCCTTTATTTTGGGCAACATATGCGATGATCTCTCCCCTCATTGTAGCTTTTGTTGCCTCCCACTCTGTCCTTTTGTCCACCTCCTCAGTCTCATAGCCTCCCAATACTGCCGCCACACCTCCCTTAGAGTCTGGAGCAAAAGTTGTGCAACTGATGATTCTGCGGACTGGCAAAGAGATCTATGACCGGATGTCCCCCGCACTGGAAGATCTGCAGGGCTACTTCCGGATTCAGTTGCCACTCATGAGGTTGGAGAATTCTGCTTAGCTTGTCTGCTAGGTAGTTCTCCAGACCCAGCAGGTAAACTGCTTTGAGAGACATATCTTGTCGGATTGCAAAGGAACAGAGGTCCAGTGTCTCCCTCCCCCCTGCTGAATTTGCTGCTAAATTGTGAGTTTTGTCTGTTTGTCTCCACATATTTATCTATCTATTTGCCCTTCTGGGTGGGTTCCCTTACCTACTCACTTGCTGTGTGCCCACTGTTCAGGAACAGCCTACTGGCCAGAGACACTTAGGTTCCCGCCCACCCTACCCCTCACCCCACCCACCCCAGGGGCTACATTGTCTATATAGTGGTCACATACGTGCCATCTGTTGTTCCTAACTTGGGTAACGCCCACATCTTCAACTTTTCTTATTATTCTTCCTCTTCTGGGACTGCTTAATCAACATGTCGTGTATTCAGTGCAATAACTGTGGTACTTTCATTCAAAGAAGAATCATTTGGAGCCTAAGAGCTTGTCCTATATGCCTAAAGTCAGCTGCCATGCATGAAGAACTGACTCTACTAAGGAAAGACCTAGCAGCCATGCATAAAGAAGTGTCTCTACTGAGGGAGGAACTGGCTGCAATGAAGCACACCTCTTCTAAGATACAAACTGAACAAAGTTCACCACCGCTCCCACAAAGAATCAAACACCCCAGGAACAAATGGATCACAGTGGGTTCCGGAAGATTGCGACCTGTAATGCAGAGACATCCTACACATCAGGAGATATCCCTGCAAAATGCCTTCTCTGCCTTGGCTAATGAGGATGCCCAACCCAAACAAACTGAAGGGCCCTTAAATGAGTCAGACAATGCCCAATCTCCTTCTAAAGCACCAAATATGAAGAAAACCTCACCAAACAGAAAACTATTACTACTTGGAGATTCCATCATCAGAGGCACCAACTTGGGAACACAGTTCAAAGGAGAGGAGATAGTCATATGCCTACCAGGCTCTTCAGCCAGCAGGAATACAAACCAAGTTGTTGAAATACTTAGCGCAAAAAGTGAGCACTCCAAACCAGATGTTATTATCCACTTGGGCACAAATGACCTGGCTAGAAACAGTGCCTCTACAGCCCAAAAGGACTTCCAATCTCTGGGAGAGAAACTCAAGCCCATTGTTAACACTGTTGCATTCTCAGAAGTTCTACCTGTTCTTGGTAAGGGGACAAAAAGGCTGCATCGCATTAACAACTTTAATACATGGCTCCAGACCTGGTGCCAACAAGAAGGATTCAGATTTATTGGCAACTGGGGCAACAGATGGACCAACAAGAGACTATACTGTGCTGATGGACTACATCTCTCTGTCGCAGGGAAAAGTAACCTAAGTGAAAAATTCAGGCAGTATGTGGATATGCATTTAAACTAGGAAAAGGGGGTGACGGATGTGGAAGGTCAACATCTGCATGCCACCCCCTGCAAAAGCAGAACATCATCAGAAACAGCCACACTCTTAAATCACACATCAAAAACAAGTGGGAAGAAGTGGGCAGAATAAAATCAATGCAAAATACACACAAGCCAGGTAAATGCTGGAAAGCAATGAGCACAAATGCTCGAAGCTTAGCCAAAAAAATTCCAGACCTGGAAGCCCTAATGGTGGAAACGGATTTGGACATCGTGTCCGTCACGGAAACATGGTTTAATGAATCGCATGATTGGGATATAGCCATAGCTGGCTATAATCTATTCAGAAGAGACAGAGAAAATGGAAAAGGAGGAGGAGTAGCCTTGTATGTCAAAAGCAGTATTAAAGCTACTGAAATGCAGGGAACATGGGGAAAAGAAGAAGCGCTCTGGATTGTGTTGGAAAGAGGAGATGGCACTGTCATCCATATTGCTGTAGTCTACAGACCTCCGACTCAAATTGAAGAGAGAGATAACGAATTGATTATAGATATTGCCAAGATAGCAACAAAGGGGGAAGCGATCATATTAGGTGACTTTAATCTACCTGATGTGGATTGGATTACTCCTTCTGCACATCTGGAAAGAAGCAAAAAAATTGTGGATGCTCTCCAAGATGCATTACTTAGACAACTGGTGATGGAACCAACCAGGGAAAGCTCAACGCTGGATGTAGTGCTTACCAACAGTGATAACGTGTCGAATGTCTGCGTGAGTGCCCCTGTGAGCAACAGCGACCATCACACGGTGTGGTTTGAGATAAAAGCCATGGTACAGACCAATCATAGCAAGCTCAAAGTCCTAAACTTCAAAAACACTGACTTCAATAAAATGGCCGAGTACTTAAAGGAGGAGATGACGGGGTGGAAGGAGATAAGGGAAGTGGAATTGCAATGGACCAAACTAAAGGCGGAAATAAAAGGGGCAACAGATAAATATGTAAGAAAAATAAATAAAAACAAGAGGAGAAGGAAACCTATTTGGTTTTCCAAAGAGGTGGCTGCGCAAATAAAGGCAAAAAACACAGCTTTCGCAAAATTCAAAAGCTTGCAAACAGAAGAACACAGAAATGAATACAGGATCCAACTCAAAGAGTCTAAAAGAGTAATAAGGATAGCAAAATCAAAGGCAGAAGAAAAGATGGCTAAAGATGTTAAGGGTGGCAACAAAACTTTCTTCAGGTATATTCAGGAAAGGAAGAAGATCAGAGTTGGAATTGCAGGACTCAGAAGTGCTGGGAAAGGACTCGTGGGAAGTGACACTGAAAAAGCGAAATTGCTAAACAAATACTTCTGCTCTGTTTTTACTAAAGAAGATCCTGGAGATGGACCAGCTGTGACTCCCAAATATAAAATAGGACTGAAGTAGATACCACACCATTCACAGAAGATGAGGTGTTAGAACAACTTGCTAAACTGAAAGTGGACAAAGCCATGGGACCGGATGGGATACATCCCAGGATACTGAAAGAGCTCAGAGAGGATCTTGCAGGACCATTAAAGGATGTCTTCAACAGATCCTTGGAAACAGGAGTGGTTCCTCAGGACTGGAGAATGGCTAATGTTGTACCTCTACACAAAAGTGGTGACAGGGAAGAAGTGTCAAATTACAGGCCCGTGAGCCTTACCTCGGTGGCAGGAAAAGTAATGGAGGCACTCCTGAAAGAGCGAATAGTGAACTTTCTCAAAACCAACAGGTTGCAAGATCCAAGGCAACATGGTTTTACCGAAGGACGGTCTTGCCAAACAAATCTGATTGAGTTCTTTGATTGGGTGACCAAGGAACTAGATCTGGGGCATGCAATGGATGTCATCTATCTGGATTTCAGCAAAGCCTTTGATACTGTTCCTCATAGGAGGCTTGTCAATAAACTCAGTAGCTTGGGGATGGGTCCCAAGATAGTAAACTGGATTAGAAATTGGTTGACTGACAGACAACAGAGGGTGATGGTACATGGAGCTCACTCGGATGAGAGGAAGGTGATTAGCGGGGTGCTTCAGGGGTCGGTCCTGGGCCCGGCACTGTTCAATATATTTGTGAGTGATATTGCTGAAGGACTGAATGGAAAAGTCTGTCTTTTTGCAGATGACACAAAAATTTGCAACAGAGTGGACTCCCCCGAGGGAGTGGATAACATGAGGAAAGATCTACAAAAGCTGGAAGACTGGTCTAATGCTTGGCAACTACGATTTAATGTGAAAAAGTGCAGTGTCATGCACTTGGGTAGCAGAAATCCTAGGGAAAAGTACACAATAGGGGGTGAGAGGTTGGTATGCACAGTTCAGGAGAAAGACCTTGGTGTGATTATCTCTGATGATCTCAAGGTGGCAAAACAGTGCGACAAGGCAGTGGCAAAAGCCAGGAGGATGTTGGGCTGCATACAAAGAGGGATTACCAGCAGAAAGGAAGAGGTACTTATGCCACTGTACAAGTCACTGGTAAGGCCTCACTTGGAATACTGTGTTCAGTTTTGGAGGCCATATCTTGCAAAAGATGTAAAAAGACTGGAAACTGTTCAGAGAAAGGCGACCAAAATGATTTGGAGCCTGCGTCAGAAGCCTTATGAGAAGAGACTTGAAGACCTAAATATGTACACTTTGGAGGAGAGGAGGGACAGGGGAGATATGATTCATACCTTTAAATACTTAAAGAGAAATGATGAACAAACAAACCTCTTCCAAAGACGGGGAAGCTGTAAAACTAGAGGGCATAACATGAAGCTGCAAGGTGGTAAATTGAAAGGCAATGTCAGGAAATATTTCTTCACTGAAAGGGTGGTGGATGCTTGGAATGCCCTCCCGATGGAAGTGGTGAGGGCAAACACGGTGATGGAATTCAAAACGGCATGGGACAAACACAGTGGATCCCTTTACAGCAACAGGATAAAAGCAAAATAAACGGTACCATCTAACTTCTGAACTATCTAGCGTCTGAACAAATAAGGGTGTCCTACATGGAGTGGTGGGTTCACCCCTAAACAGAAACAAAAACATGGGGAGGGGTGGCCTGCACAGAGCGACAGGTGCACCTACTCTTGCCATCTTGCTGGGCAGACTAGATGGACCATGCTGGTCTTTATCTGCCGTCACTTACTATGTTACTATGGTAGAAAGTGGACTGTTGTAGTTGTTGTTATGGAAGGACAGACTAGATGGGCCTTGTGGTCTTTTTCTGTCATCATGTTTCTATGTTTCTATGTTTACCCGTTCCACTCCGTTCATTAATTTATAGACTTCTATCATATCTCCTCTCAGCCGTCTCTTTTCCAGGTTAAAGAGCCCCAACCTTTTTAGCCTTTCTTCATAGGAGTAGCCTTCCATCCCCTTTACCATTTTGGTGGCTCTTCTCTGAACCTTTTCTAAAATCGCTATATCCTTTTTAAGATACGGTGACCAGAATTGCACACAATATTCAAGGTGCGGTCTCACCATGGAACGATATAGAGGCATTATAATATCTTTTGTTTTATTTTCCATTCCTTTCCTTATCATACCTAGCATTCTATTTGCTCTCTTGGCCGCCGCTGCACACTGGGCCGAGGGTTTTAACATGGTATCCACAATGACGCCTAAATCTTTTTCCTGGGTGGTGGTTCCTAATGTGGAACCTTGCATCGTGTAACCATAGTTTGGGTTGTTCTTCCCTAGGTGCATAACTTTGCACTTCTCCACATTAAATTTCATCTGCCATTTTGATGCCCAGTCTTCCAATTTATCAAGATCCTCTTGCAATTTTCCACAATCCTCCTGGGTTTTAACAACTTTAAATAGTTTTTGTGTCATCTGCAAATTTGATAACCTCACTCGTTATTCCACTTTCCAGGTCATTTATGAATATGTCAAAAAGCAGCGGACCCAGCACAGATCCCTGGGGTACACCACTATTCACCTTTCTCCATTGGGAAAATTGGCCATTTAGCCCTACCCTCTGCTTTCTATATTTTAACCAGTTCCTGATCCACAATAGTACACTGCCTCCTATCCCATGACTCTTCAGTTTTGCCAAAAGTCTCTCATGAGGGACCTTGTCAAAGGCTTTCTGAAAGTCCAGATACACAATATCAACTGACTCACCTTTGTCCACCTGTTTATTCACTCCTTCAAAAAAACATAACAGATTAGTAAGACAAGATCTTCCTTGTCTAAAGCCATGTTGGCTGTCTCCCATTAGGTCGTGACTATCTACATGCTGAGTAATTTTATTCTTTATGATGGTTTCTACCATTTTTTCCGGTACTGATGTCAGGCTCACCGGTCTGTAGTTTCCCGGATCACCCCTCAAACCCTTTTTAAAAATTGGTGTTACATTGGCGATCCTCCAATCCTCAGGTATTAGAGATGATTTTAATGATAGTTCACAGATTACTGATAGCAGGTCTGCAATCTCAAATTTCAGTTCTTTCAACACCCTTGGATGTATACCATCCGGCCCAGGTGATTTGCTACTCTTCAGTTTATCTAATAGTTGTAAGACATCTTCCCGATGTATCGATATTTCCTTCAATTCTTCCACACCTTTAAATACCACTTCAGTCATGGGTAACATCCCTACATCTTCCTCAGTAAAGACCGAAGCAAAGAATTCATTCAGTCTCTCCGCTATCGCCTTGTCGCCTCTTAGTGCTCCTTTAACCCCTTTATCATCTAATGGACCAACTGACTCTCTCACAGGTTTTTTGCTACGAATGTACTTGAAAAGGTCTTTATTTCGCGTTTTTGCTTCCGCAGCAAGCTTCTTCTCAAATTCTCTCTTTGCCTGCCTTATCAATGCCTTGCATTTGACTTGCCAGTGCTTGTGCTGTTTCCAGGTTTCAACGTTTGGCTCTTTTTTCCATTTCCTGAAAGATGCTTTTTTGGCAACAACAGCCTCTCTGACCTCACCTTTAAACCATGCTGGCAGTTTTTTGGACTTCCTTCCACTTTTCTTAAAGCGTGGAATACAGCTGGTCTGGGCTTCCAAGATAGTATTTTTCAACAACACCCAAGCTTGATGTACGTCTTTAACCTTTGCAACTGCTCCTTTTAGTTTTTTCTTAACTGTTTTCCTCATTTTATCATGGACTCTACTAATCCCTCCCTTCGTGTGACGTCAACCAAAGGATTGCGAAAATCATCCGCATGCCTCCCATTCAATGTGGGCATTTAAACCTCCTGGGATCACCGATTTTAATCTATAGATCCACCGCTGTTCATGCCAGAGTAAAGTTTGATCTTTGGATTTACCCTTCCGGCCCGTCAATATTTGAGCGATGCAGAAACACCGAAACTCGTCAAATTTATGATTGTTATCCAGACAATGGTCAACTATGGGGGCTTCACGTCGTCAACATTTTATTCTACTTTTATGTTCATGCATACGTGTTTTAAACTCCCTTATATTTTTTCCCACATACAGGAGGCCACACGGGCACTGTATGCAATATATCACATAAGTGGATGTGCAGGAAGTTGAATTTCTCAGCTGATGATCTATTCCATTATAGTGAAATGAGGTGAGCTCCATAGTGATCTTGCAGATATCACAATCACCGCACTTCTTATGTCCCACTGGGGCCCTCTCCACTTCACTCATCGATCTTAAAATCGTGGGGCTTAATAATTCCTTGAGGTTCTGATTGCGTTGCCAAACACATCGAACTGTTTTGTGTTCTAAATAAGGGATACTATTAAGTACCTTTGCATGTCGTTTAATAATACGTTTAAGCTGATAACTGAACGGGGAATAGTGAGTGACCATGTTAACAGTTGATCTCAAGCCTGTTTCCTCTCTTGATCTTTTTTGTGGAAATAGTAATAACTGTCGATTACTGTACAAAGCACGTTTGTATGCTCTGTTAATTACTCCTTTCGGATATCCTCTAGTGCTGAAATTTTTCTTCAAGATCATTGATTGAGTTTTAAAATCCTGCACATCTGTGCAGTTCCGACGATACCATATAAACTGTGATAAAGGCAAACTATCTCATAGTTGCACCGGATGTGCACTACGATAGTGCAGGAATGTATTTCTATCTGTTTGTTTTCGAAAAACTGTGGTGTGCCATCCAGAGGTCTTCTTTTGAATCCTGACGTCCAGAAAAGTAACTTCTTCCTTATGGTATGTGCAGGTGAATTTAAGATGTTGATTTCTACTGTTCAACCATTCTATAAATGTACACAGACTCGTCTCTGTTCCCTCCCATAATAAAAAAATGTCATCTATAAATCTTCTCCACAACTTCAAATTGATGGGTGGTGCAGTGTCAATCCATTCTTCCTCAAAACGTTGCATATAAAGATTGGCCACTGATGGGGCACATGTGGCACCCATCGCCACTCCTGCCCGTTGATGGTACATCACCCCTTCAAAAACAAAAAAAATTTCAAAAATAGTAAGCCTAGTTAGATCTGATAGAAAACACAAGAGGCTCTCTGATAAATCCCCTCTTTTCTGTAAAGCTGCCATCACACTATCAAAAGCATCATCTTGCGGTATTACAGTATACAGTGATGTTATGTCCAATGTGGCCAAAATGATTCCAGGTACAGTTGCCAACTGAGTGTGATATTCCAAAATTTGTAAAAAGTGGGTAGTGTCACGTATATATGAAGGTATAGTTATCATTAATGGTCTCAAAAAAGAATCTACATAAATCGACAGTGGCTCAAGCACCGTCCCTTTAGTTGACACTATGGGCCCGTGTGGCCTCCTGTATGTGGGAAAAACTATAAGGGAGTTTAAAACACGTATGCATGAACATAAAAGCAGAATAAAATGTCACACGAAGGGAGGGATTAGAAGAGTCCATAAGATCTATTGCCCATGCGCGGCGTTTTTGTAAGCCGGATGTTAAAAGCTAAGCACGAATTTTGAGCTTTCTACTATACATAAGTGAAAAAATAATTCTCATGCAACATTATATTTTTAAAGGTCATTGATGCAATTTGGGCGATTTTCAGAATATATCTCACAAATCTGAATAATTATTACACCCGTGAGTCTGAGACCTTAGTTGCTGAGAGTAATATTATAATTTATTATAATTTAACATGAATCAATTTGCAGTATTTGCTATAGTTCGACTTTCAGGATAGTATCATCAGAGTATTAAAGGTTTTGCTCCAGACAGCCGCATTCTCTGAGGATGGCAGCAAATGCTTTTTTAATCACTTGGTCTACGGGCCTCCTGTATGCGTTTCCTCCCATGCCCCTGGTGACCTGAACTCTGTTCAAGATCCTCCGGGACAAGGTCTCAGTGATTCTGGTAGCCCCCAGATGGCCGAGGCAACCATGGTTTCCACTTCTCCTATAGTTGGCGGTGGAAGCTCCGTTTCCCCTGGGGCTGCAACACGATCCCCTGTCTCAAGAGCAGGGTTCCCTTCTGCACCCCAATCTCAGGTCCCTCAATCTGATGGCCTGGCTGCTGAAAGGATAGTGCTAGCTCCCTTACTTCTACCTGAGGAGGTGGTCTTGGCCTCTAGGAGGCAGTCCACCAGGAAGTCCTATGCCCTCAAGTGGCGTAGGTTTATGGTATGGTGTGCTCAGTGCAATGAAGATCCTTTCTCTTGCCTTGTACCAGTAGTACTGCAGTATCTACTTCACCTGTCGGACCTAGGCCTTAAGTCTAACTCTGTTCGGGTCTACCTCAGTGCTCTGTCAGCGCACCACTCACCGGTGGAGGGACAGTCTCTGTCGGTTCACATCTTGGTGTCCAGATTTCTCAGAGGTCTGCTTCTGCTCAAGCCTCCGGTTCGTCCACTGGCGACTGAGTGGGATTTGAATGTGGTCTTGCAGCAACTGATTCGCCCACCGTTTGAGCTGATGGCTACTTGCCATTTGCGCTTCCTCTCGTGGAAAGCGCTTTTCCTGGTGGCTCTTACCTCGGCCAGACATGTGAGTGAACTACAAGCTCTGGTTTCTGATAGACCGTACACGCGGTTCTATAGGAACAGGGTGGTCCTACGGACCCATCCGAAGTTCCTCTCAAAAGTGGTCTCCTCTTTCCACCTCAACCAGGAGGTGGTTCTTCCGACCTTTTTTACCAGGCCGCCTGCCAGCCGGGCTGAAACAGTCTTGCATACCCTGGACTGTAAGAGGGCGTTGTCCTTTTACATAGAACGTACATGGGAGCATCGAAGGGCTACTCAGCTCTTTGTCTCGTTTGACCCTAATAGGATGGAGTTACCTGTCTCCAAGCATACGTTGTCCACATCAGTCTGTCTTAGTACAAACAGACAACCAGGTGGCTATGTTCTACGTGAGCAAGCAGGGAGGGACGGGGTCCCGCATCCTGTGTCAGGAGACACTGGACCTCTGTTCCTTTGCAATCCGACAAGATATGTCTCTCAAAGCAGTTTACCTGCTGGGTCTGGAGAACTACCTAGCAGACAAGCTAAGCAGAATTCTCCAACCTCATGAGTGGCAACTGAATCCGGAAGTAGCCCTGCAGATCTTCCAGTGCGGGGGACATCCGGTCATAGATCTCTTTGCCAGTCCGCAGAATCATCAGTTGCACAACTTTTGCTCCAGACAGCCACACCCCCAAAGGGTGGCTGCAGATGCTTTTCTGATTTCCTGGTCCGTGGGCCTCCTGTATGCGTTCCCTCCCACGCCTCTGGTGGCCCAGACTCTATTCAAAATCCTTCAAGACAAGGCCTCGGTCATCCTGGTAGTCCCCAGATGGCCAAGACAACCTTGGTTTCCGCTTCTCCTCCAGCTGGCAATGGAAACCCCACTCCCTCTGGGGATGCAGCCCGACCTCCTGTCCCAGGAGCAGGGCTCTACCTTACACCCCAACCTCAGGTCCCTCAACCTGATGGCATGGCTGCTGGCTTCTCTCCTCCTGCCTAAAAACGTGGAAGAAGTGCTACTGGCCTCAAGGAGGCAATCCACTAGGAAAACCTATGCCTTCAAGTGGCTTAGGTTTGAGGTGTGGTGTAACCAGCATAATGAAAACCCTTTCTCTTGTCTGGTACCAGTGGTGTTACAGTACCTGCTTCACCTCTCAGAATTAGGCCTCATGTCTAACTCTGTCCAGGTCCACCTGAGTGCTTTGTCAGCACACCACTCTCCAGTGGAAGGACAACCTCTTTTGGTTCACCCCTTGGTGTCCAGATTCCTCAGAGGTCTACTTCTAAAACCCCCGGTTCATCTTCCGGCAAACGAGTGGGATTTGAATGTGGTCTTGCAACAGCTTACTCGCCAACCTTTTGAGCTGATGTCCGCTTGCCATCCTTGTTTCCTCTCCTGGAAGGTGCTCTTCCTGGTGGCACTCACATCTGCCAGGCGAGTGAGTGAGCTACAAGCTCTTGTGTCTGAAAGACCTACACACGGTTTTATAGGAACAGGGTGGTCCTGCGAACCCATCCCAAGTTTCTTCCAAAAGTGGTCTCTCCATTCCACCTCAACCAAGAGGTGGTTCTTCCGAAATTCTTTCCCAGACCGCATGCCAGCCGGGAAGAGGCGGTTCTGCATACCCTTGATTGTAAGAGGGCATTAGTGGAGTGGAGGAGTGGCCTAGTGGTTGGGGCAAGGTACTTTGGGCCGGAAGGTCGGGGGTTCAAATCCCACTAGAGGACAGCAACCTTGGGCCGGAAGGACTGGGGTTTCTAGTCCCACAGGTGCTCCTTGTGGTCTTGGGCAAGCCACTTAACCCTCCATAGCCCATGTTCCCTGTAAAATAGTTCTCTGTGTGCTGTGCTTTCCTGTCTAATCAATGTGTTTATACCTCAAAAAAAAATTTCCTGTCATGATTTGACAATTTCCAATCTGTAATCAAACCGCTGCTGATCGCTGGAAGTAGCGGTATACAAATGTATACTAAATAAATAAAATAAATAAAATTAGCCTTCTACCTGGAGCGTATGCAGGGACATCGAAGGGCTACCCAGCTCTTCATCTCTTATGACCACAGTAAACTGGGGCTACCTGTCTCCAAGCGCACATTGTCCACCCTGGGTGGCAGACTGCATTGCATGGGCGTACAGGGCGGCCGACCTCCCGCTGCAGTGTCGCGTCACGGCCCACCGTGTCAGGACTAAGGCCGCATCAGTGGCTCACTTCCGCTCTGTTCCACTGGCAGACATCTGCCGGGCCGCAATCTGGTCTTCAAGCCAAACCTTTGCAGCCCATTACTGCTTGGATGGAGAGTCCCGACGGGACAGTGCTTTCGGCCAGGTGGTACTCTGTAACTTATTTGAGGTTTAGGCAACTCCTACCCTCTGGCCCTCTGGTGTCAGGCTACTGGGGGTGTGGCGTCTCCGCTGAATTCCTAGCACAGCTGCTGCGGCTCTTCTAGAGGGAGCCATTTTTCAGCTAGGAGTTCTCGGTAGCCTATAGCTAGGAAGTTCCATATGTGAGGACTGACTTCCTGCTTGTTTCTGGAGAAAGCTTCAGTCCTCACGACCCTCCCTCCTCCCCTGGAGTTGCAGTCCTACTATTGATTTTTATTCATTTTGCCGTCTTTTTAGCTATGTCATTTGACTGAGCAAGATGGCACCCTTGGGCGGGAAGGGGATCGTGCATGCGTGATGCAATCCCAAAGGCTTTCTTTGAAAGCTGGGGAATTGTTCTGCACAAGGGCTCCGTCGGCACCGATGTCACCCATATGTGAGAACTGATTCCTGCTGTCCCTGGAGAACACCTGTTACAGATGAGTAACTACGCTTTCTGGAGGTTCCATTTCCTTCGCTGCAACGCCGGATGTCTCCTCTGGAGGACATGTCTTTTCAAGACTTTATACGGGATGTAGCTCAGGGCCTCTCGATCACCGTGACCCCCAAGAAGGAACCGAGAACTGAAGAACTCGAAATTCTTCAGTATCCGGCAGCCCCTAAAGAGGCTGCAACCCTTCCCATACACTGGATTCTGCATGACTTCATGCTTAGGATGTGGGAAACACCCTTAATGGTGACTCCACATTCTTGAAGGCTCGATGCAATGTACTGGGTACTGCAGTGTCCCAGATTCCAAAAAATGCAGTTACCACACCATTCCATGGTTGCGGAATTGGCAATGCGCCAAATCAAAAGTGCTAAGACACATTCCTCTAATCCTCCGGGCCGTGAGGCGAGAACTCTCAATGTTTTTGGTCGTCGATGTTTTCAGGCCTCTATGTTATCGGCCAGAATAAGTTCATACATATTCTACATGGGTATGTTTCTTCGAGAGGTTACTAAAGACTTGGAACTGATGGCTCCTCTTCTCCCTGATGACAAGACGGCTGATTTCCTTACTCTTGTTAAACATGCCCAAAATGTTTCTAAGTTCATGAACAGGGCAACCTTTGATCGTTTTGAATGCATTAGCAGAACCTCTGCTATATCTAACAGGGCAACCTTTGATCGTTTTGAATGCATTAGCAGAACCTCTGCTATTTCTAGCAGTGCACGTCGGATTGCTTGGTTACAAGCATCTGATTTAGAGCAGTGGGTACAAGACAAGCTGGGGAATACTCCTTGCATGGGAGAAAACCTCTTTGGCAAGGATTGGCAAGACAAGGCCTCTCAGCTTGAGTCTGAGAACACTACCTTGAATAGACTATCAAGGACCACTGCCAACCCAGCTAAGAAAAAGATGGGTAAGAACCCTTTTTCAATAAGAAAAAGACATGCTATCCTTCTTACACCCATACTGTCCACTGCCCAGTCCATGCTCCCCAGAAGGGGCAGCAGCAGCTGAAACAACAAAGAAAGGCTCAAGTCCCCAGAGCTCAACCAGCTCAGCAGACAGCCTCTACAAGGTCTTTGACTCCTTCCTAGAGAACCTAGTCATCCTACCTCTAAATATTCCAGAGCCACTCAACATTCCAGGCAGACTTTGTTAATTTGCCAAGAGGTGGCAGCAGATAACATCAGATCATTGGACTTTCTCCATAGTGAGAGAGGAGTACAAACTCCATTTCCACAGTATGCCCACTCTTTCCACTCCAAGAGAGTTCAGTTCTCGGCCTCCCCTCCCCACTCACTTGTGTCAAGAAGTCACCTCACTCCTTGCTCAGGGTGCGATAGAGGAGGTACCTCTTTCTCAACAAGGCCTGGGCTTTTACTCCCCCTACTTCCTTATACCAAAGAAAACAGGAGAGCACAGGCCCATACTGGACCTCAGGGAGTTAAATAAAGTATCTGTTCCGAGAGAAATTAAAAATGATCTCTCTTGGAACACTTCTCCCTTACATCCAGGGTCAGGATTGGCTATATTCTCTAGACCTAAAGGATGCCTATACACATATCCTTATTCATGCAGAACACAGGAGATTTCTTCAATTCCTCTTTCAGGGAAGACATTACCAGTGCAGGGTTCTACCCTTTGGCCTGGCTTCCGCCCCAAGAGTCTTCACAAAATGCATGGCAATAGTAGCAGTATTTCTAAGGACTCTAGGGATATTTGTCTTCCCCTACTTAGACGACTGGCCTCTGAAGTTGGGATGTGCTCCAGATCTTCTGTCCCAGGACAACAGGACGTTTTTGCACCCGAATCCTCAGCCTTTACACCTGATGGCATGGCTCCTGAGAGCTTAGAACTCCAGGATGTCAACCTCTCTCAATAGGTTAAAGATATGCTTTTGGCCTCCAGGAAACCATCCACAAGGAGTGCCTATGCCTTTAAGTGGAGAAGGTTCTCTATCTGTTGTTCCAAGAAGGAACTTACTCCAGTAACACCTCCACTGGAACTGAAAAAGGATTATCTCCTCCACCTTTCATCCTCTGGGCTTAAAACTAATTCAGTAAGGGTCCATCTTACTGGCATTGTGGCTTTCCGCAAGCCCTTTGCTGGACAACCTGTCTCCTCTCAGCCGCTTGTAGCTCGTTTTATGAGAGGTCTACTCTTAACTAAGCCTCCCATTAAGCCACCACCCATGGCATGGGATTTAAATCTTGTCCTTGGACAGCTTATGAAGCCGCCCTTAGCCACTACATACCTAAAGTTTCTTTCTTGGAAGGTAATCTTTGTAACTGCCCTCACTTCTGCAATACGCATCAGTGAGCTACAAGCTTTAGTGGCTGACCCTCCTTACACAAGGTTACACCATGATAAAGTAGTCCTTAGGACTCATCCTCACTTTATGCCAAAGGTGGTTTTGCCTTTCATTTGAACCAGTCGATTTACCTTCCTGTCTTCTTCCCTAGGCCCTAGGCCTCATGCCTCTAGTGCAGAAAGGAATCTTCACACTCTAGATTGTAAACGGGCTTTAGCCTTTTACCTTCAGAGGACTAGGCAGCAAAGAAAGGCTTCACAGTTTTTTGTTGCCTTTAATTCCAGTCACCTGGGTTTACCAGTTTCCAAGAGAACACTCTCCATGTGGATTGCAGACCTGCATATGCTTTACCTATGAGAGTAAGGGACTTTTTCTCGAAGGTCATGTCATAGCTCCCAACGTGAGAGGAATGGCTGCCTCTATGGCCAACCTTAGCTTGGTGTCGATTGACGACATCTGCAAAGCAGCCACTTGGTCCTTTGTCCACACCTTTGCAGCCCATTACTGCTTGGACAAGAACTCCCGTCGGGATGCCTCATTTGGCCAAGCTGTTCTCCAGCATCTCTTTCAGACTTAGAACAACTCCTACCCCCCGTCCCGGGTTTCAATACCAGAGATCCTTGGGAGGAAGCATGACCCATCTCAGTCTGGGTTTTGCTGCTTTCTGGGGTCATCTCCCTGGCATCTCAAAGCTTGTGAGTTCCATATGTGAAGACTACATTCCTGCTTGCTCCTGGAGATAGCGTATCTACTCACCTGTAACAGGTGATCTCCGGGAACAGCAGGAATTGAGTCTTCACATCCCACCCACCTCCCCTAGGGGTTGTATCTCTCTCTCTCTCTCTCTCTTTTTCTTTCCTTCACTCCCACAGGTGCTCCTTATGGTCTTGGGCAAGCCACTTAACCCTCCATAGCCCATGTTCCCTGTAAATATATGTGTAAATAGTTAATATGGTTATCCAAGTTGAGATCCCTGTTATTTGTAATTACGGTGTAATCCCCCACCGTAAAATACCTTGATGTTCCATGTAAACCGCACTGATATCGAATAGCACGGTATATAAGAAAAATAAATAAATAAAATAAATTTTGTCTCAGCTACAAACCCAACTGAAGAGGGAGAGTTGGAAAGGCGGGAAGGCAGCAGCGCAGGCGCAGTGGGATGCTCCCAAAAGCTTTCCTATAGGATGCTGGGAAGCGTTCCCGCGCAGGCTCCATCGGTACCGACAATACCCATATGTGAAGACTCAGTTCCTGCTATTCCCGGAGATCACCTGTTACAGGTGAGTAACTATGCTTTATCTACCACTTCTAGCATGGATTAGACAACAGAGTCAATGTACTATGAAAACAATTTATGGAAAATTCAGAAATGTAAACATATATGAGAAACGTTTCAAAATATATCTGTATCTAAATTATTAATGCAAATTATCTACATTCTTACCATCATAAGTCACATAGGGTACTTGAAATCCCTTGCAACTATTTCCTTCATTGGATTTGAACTGAATCCACAGTTTCCGTGATCTTGAAGTGAATGCTATCGGTCTTTCATAGGTCTGGCAACTTTCATATGTAGTAATGGAGGTAGGAGAAGCTGCAAGCAAAGATAACAACATTTTTTATATTTTTCTTATGAATAAATGGCACTTTTTTAAGATTCCTTTTTATTCAAAACTCAGTACCATTAACAATAACAATAACAATATTGCAAGAGCACTGATATCAATATATAACATACTGCAATTATAAAGTATGTCACGCCCACCACCACCTAGGCGGCTGCCTAGAGGCAAGGGGCATGCTTTTTGTGTCTCTTGTTGATAGGGGAATCCAGAGCCGAGGCTTCTGGGATAAGTAGTTGTGTAAATTAATACTGAGGCCAAGGGTTTTGAAGGCTAACACAGGAATTTATTTTTCTTCCTTTGCAACAAGGAGCATTTTAATTTCAACACATGCAAAACAAAATAGGATGCTTCTCCAACACAAAAAGAAAACTTCTATGTCCAAGTTTCCCCAATAACTTAAAAGTATACTGCTTTTGCCAGCTTAATACAGAGATATGGGTTTTCCTTCACAATTCCAACATTCAAGAATAAGGCCTCCGCAGTTCCTGCTCAGTTTGAGCCTTGGTATCTGCTTCTTTCAAAGTGTCCAACATTCAAATCACAGCTTTCAGGCTTTCTCTCTATTCTATGCACTGGAATTGCTTCTGGCCCAAACGTTTAACATTTAAATCACAGTTTCAAATGTTTCTCTCTGTTCTAGGCACTGGAACTGCTTCTTGCCAAAACATTTAACATTTAACATTTCTTTCACAGCTGTTCAGGCAGTTAGTTCCTAGGCTTCCCTTTCCTTTCAAAACCAGAACTTCCTTAGCTTGTCTTCTCACAAAGGGAACAATCCATTAAGTCTACAGACTCGGGGTCAGAATCCCCTCCCTCTGTCTGCATGTCTTCATATCCGAGGTTTGTTAACTCCTGGTTTGGCACAGCCTGTACCAATGAAGGTTTAACCTCTTCTAGTAACTCTAAGAGTTTCTCCCAGCGAGACCTTTTTCCACCCTCAGGGATCTTAGCAAGGCTGTGGAGATCCTTATCTTGCATTAGACGGTTCAGTGAGTCTAACTGGCTTACATTATTCTTAACAGCAGCTCTACTCACAGTCCTGTCCAGAGCTGATGATTTCCTAGCAGCTTCCTGTACTGCTGCACGTGTACCTTGCTCCTGGTCAGCAATTCTCCCAGGCAAAACCCTCCTATCTCCAGACCTGGCTGCACTTCCTCTGTAGCACTGGTCTCTTCCTGGAGCATGGCTTCCTGTGTGCTGGAACCCTGGAGAATCCCCTCTGAGGCTATCCCTGGAAGGTTTCTTCCCTTCAGCCCTTCTGAAGGTTCCTTTTCCTTCCTCTTCCCTGGTGGTCTCCCTTCCTTCTGTTCCCTGGGGCTTAAATGAGTGTAGCTACCCGTTCTAACTCCTCCCCCAGGTCCCTCCCATTACCTCCCTTGGTTGTCTTGGAGCTTGGGCGTGGTCTGCACTCAGCAGCTATGTGTGGTTTTTTCCTTTTGCTGCACTTTGAAACTCCCTGCTCTCTGGGCTATCCCTCTGGCTGGAGGTAAATGTTTGTTTTTCACCTAATTCCATGGGCTCAGATGTGCCTTCGCCACCACAAGCAACATTTTAAGTTTAATTTTTCCCTTTTACCTGAAACCCTACCTTTTCCTTGTCCACACCCATTGCCCCCAACTTCATCATATAAATCCTAGGATCGATGGTAGCTCTTACAGTGACTGCTGTACATCAAATATGCATAAACTCCTTTCCCCTCTGTCACCCAATCACTAATTATCCCCTGGAATGTAACTATTGCCATCAATGTTTTAACATCAAACTACGAGCCTCGGGTGATAAATTTGATCAGACTAGCTCCTACTGTATATTTTTTGGAAAGCAATCAACTGAGTCTGGGAATTCCTTTTCACCTGTATTCATTCCATTTTCATCATTCCAAACAATAAATTCTTCCATTGTGCCAGATTTGGTGGATTTTCAAGTCTCCATAATAACATAGTATATTTATTTATTTACATTCTCTTATATACTGCACTATTCTGCATCAGTGCGGTTTACATTGAACAAACTGAAATTACATTGAACAGGACATTATAACTTGGAGATAACTATTCTACAGGGAACATGGGCTATGGAGACTGCAGATAAAGAGCAGTATGGTTTGCCTAGCAAGGTAGCAAGAGTAAGTGCACCTGCCGCTCCGTGCAGGTGACCCCTCCCCATGCCTTTGTTTAGGGGTGTATACACTGCTCCATGCAGGTCACACCCCTATTTGTTGAGATATAAGAGATAGTTATGTTTATTTTGATTTTATCCTGTTGCTATAAAGTGATCCACTGTGTCTGTCCCATGCCATTTTGAATTCTGTCACATCCATCAGGAGGGCATTCCAAGCATCCACCACCCCTTCAATGAAAAAGTATTTCCTGACATTGCCTTTCAGTTTACCCCCTTGCAGCTTCATGTTATGCCCTCTAGTTTTACAGCTTCCCCTTTTTTGAAAAAGTTTTTTTTGTTCATTAATACCGTTTAAGTACTTAAAGGTCTGTCCCTCCTCTCTTCTAACATATACATATTTAGGTCTTCAAGTTATCTCCTGGCACAGGCTCTAAATCATTCTGGTTGCCTTCCTCAGAATTGTTTCAAGACTTTTTATATCCTTTGTGAGATATGGTCTCCAAAACTGAACACAATACTCCAAATGAGGCCTTACCAGTGACTTGTATAGTGACATTAAAGCATCCCTGGAAAGGGAAGAACCAGAGTTCAAGTACCCCAAAGTTGCAGAATCAGTGACCAGAAGGAAACGAAGGGTAGTAGTGGTTGGAGACTCTCTTCTGAGGTGTGCTGAGGCATCCATCTGCCGACCAGACTAGATGTCCAGAGAGGTATGCTGTCTGCCTGGTGCCAAAATCCAAGATGTTACGGAGAGTTTGCCGAGACTCATCAAGCCCACTGACTATTACACAATGTTGCTAATCCATGTTGGAACAAATGATACTGCCAGGTATACCTCGGAACCACTGTTCCCTCTAAGCTGTGCGCGTGTGCGCGCGCACACACCTCGCCGAGCGAGCGCACATACTTTATAACAGAGCGCACAAAAATTACAGTTCTGATTCTGATAGAAAACAACATAGACGTCTTAAAATTTAAAAGTTGTTGTGTATTTACGGTTTTCACAAGTTCTACAATATTTTCTAGTGCAATCAATGTGGTGTACATACTGTATTCTGACGTGTAGTCAAATTTTAAAGTATATAACTCCGAGTGTCGTTATGTGGCACACAAAAATTTAACCTTCCTTCAAAAGCTGCACAACTGATATTTTATGCGCACACAGCCTACAGAAAATTAGAGGGAACATTGCTCGGAACGTATCAAAAGTGACTTCATGGCTCTGGGACAGAGGGTGAAGCAGTTAGGTGCACAGGTGGTGTTCTCTTCAATCCTCCCTGTTGAGGGTAAAGGCCAAGGCAGAGAGGCTCGCATCCTGGAGATGAATGCATGGCTGCGTGGATGGTGTCATCGAGAGCGTTTTGGTTTCCTAGACCATGGGATGCTGTTCCAAGGGTTGCAGTGCAGAGATGGCATCCATCTGTCCAAGAAAGGTCAATGCATCTTCGGTAGTAGACTGGCTAATCTACTGAAGAGGGCTTTAAACTAGATTCGTTGGGGATAGGTGAAGAAAGCCCCCAGGTAAGTGAAAGCCCCCAGGTAGGTGATACATTAAATACCTTTATGGAAATGGGTAATAGGGGTAACATATGGAAAGCAGTGTGTATAAATGCCCGTAGCATGGGAAATAAGATCCCTGATGTTGAAGCTTTGGTGGGAGTGGCTGACTTGGATTTAGTGGCAGTTACAGAAACATGGTTCACAGAAAACCATGACTGGGATGTAACTATACCTGGCTATACTTTATTCAGAAAGGACAGGGTAGGAAGAAGGGGAGGAGGAGTGGCACTATATGTAAAAACTACTATTAAAGCTTTGGAATTACAGAGATTAAAAGGGAGAGAGGAGGCATTGTGGGTTAAACTAGAAAGAGGGAAAGAGAAATCTGTTTGCATTGGTGTGATATACAGACCTCCCTCACAAGAGGAAGAGGTGGACAGAGAGTTAATTGAAGACATACGCAGCATTGCTAGGAAAGGGGAAGTGCTACTGATAGGAGATTTCAATATGCCAGATGTTGATTGGCACATTCCTGCTGCAGTATCATCTAGAAGTAAGGCGATCCTGGGTTCTCTACAGGGAGAACTATTCAGGCAATTGGTAACAGACCCCACACGTGAAGGGACCATACTGGACTTGGTGCTTACCAATGGTGAAAGTGTTTCTGATGTTGTAGTGGGAGATCATTTTGCATCCAGTGATCACCAGATGGTGTGGTTCAGTATTAGGACTAGGGCTGTTAGAATCCATTCCAAGGTGAGGATCTTAGACTTTAGGAAGACTAACTTTGCGAAGATGGGCCAATACCTCAGGGAGTCGTTAGTGGGATGGGGACAGCTGGGGGATGTAGAAAAACAGTGGGCAAAACCGAAAGGGGATATTTTAAGGGCAACCAACCTTTTTGTTAAAATGGTAAATAAAGGCAAAAGGAAAAGGAGACCGCTATGGTTTTCTAAGGAAGTAGCTGAAAAAGTGAAGAAAAAGAGGGAGACCTTCATGAAATACAAGAGATCACAGAGAGAGGAAGACAGGCATCTGTATTTGGAAAAACTTAGAGAAGCTAGCAAAGTAGTCAAGAAGGCAAAGATTCAAAAGGAGGAGGAAATAGCCAAAGCAATAAAATGGGGGGATAAGACATTTTTCAGATATATTAGTGAGAAGAGGAAGGGCAAAAGTGGTATTGTCAGACTCAAGGGTGTAGGGGGGGAATATGTAGAAGCTGATAAGGATAAAGCGGACTTGCTTAACAAATATTTTTGTTCTGTGTTCACAGATGAAGAACCAGGAGCAGGACCTCAGAAAACACCCACAAATAGGAACAGAAGTGAGGGACATCTTGAACAATTTTCAGAAGACTTTGTTCGTGAGAAACTAGCTCAACTTAAAGTAGACAAATTGATGGGACCGGATGGGATACACCCTAGAATACTGAGGGAACTTGGGGACGTTCTAGCAACTCCACTGACTGACCTTTTCAATGCCTCGTTGGAGTCGGGAGTGGTGCCAAAGGACTGGAGAGAGGCTCATGTGGTGCCTTTACACAAAAGCGGAAGTAAGGATGTGGTTGAAAACTACGGGCCGGTTAGTTTAACTTCGGTGGTGAGTAAATTATTGGAAACGCTGCTGAAAGAGAAAATAGTGAGGTTTCTGGAGTCCAGCGGATTACAGGATCCGAGGCAGCATGGATTCACCAGAGGCAGGTCTTGTCAGACAAATCTGATTGATTTCTTTGACTGGGTGACCAGGGAGTTGGACCGAGGGAGAGCTGTAGATGTGGTTCATTTAAATTTCAGTAAAGCCTTTGACACTGTTCCTCACAGGCGACTTATAAACAAACTGAGCACCCTAGGGATGGACCCTAAAGTTACTGCTTGGGTTAGAAATTGGTTGGGTGGGAGGCGACAAAGAGTACAAGTAAATGGAGCTCACTCTGAGGAGAAGGATGTTACCAGTGGTGTGCCCCAGGGATCTGTCCTTGGTCCGATTCTTTCTAACATCTTTGTTAGTGATATAGCGGAAGGGCTGTCGGGTAAGGTTTGCCTCTTTGCAGATGATACCAAAATCTGCAATAGAGTAGACACCCAGGAAGGTGTAGATAACATGAGGAGGGATCTAGCTAAGCTTGAAGAATGGTCTAGAATTTGGCAGCTGGGATTTAATGTTAAAAAATGTAAGGTCATGCATTTGGGCTGCAGCAATCCAAGGGAGCAATATAGTATAGGAGGTGAAGTACTTTTGTCCACTAAAGAAGAGCGTGACCTAGGCGTGGTTGTGTCTGATGATCTTAAAGTAGCTAAACAGGTAGAAAAGGCGACGGCAAAAGCAAGAAGGATGCTTGGGTGCATACGGAGAGGAATGGCTAGCAGAAAAAAGGAGGTGATAATGCCTCTCTATAAGTCTTTGGTGCGACCTCATTTGGAGCATAGTGTGCAATTCTGGAGACCGCACTTTCAAAAGGATGTGAACAGGATGGAGTCGGTGCAGAGGGTGGCTACTATCATGATTAGTGGGCTTCATTATAAAGCATATGAGGACAGACTTAAGGATCTTAATATGTACACCTTAGAGGAAAGGCGGGATAGAGGTGATATGATTGAGATGTTTAAATACCTCCATGGCATAAATGTTCAGGGAGAGAGCCTCTTTCAATTGAAAGCAAGTTCTGCTACGAGGGGACATGGGATGAGGGTGAAGGGAGATAGATTCAGGAGTGGTATGCGGAAATATTTCTTTACGGAAAGAGTAGTGGATCCGTGGAATAGTCTCCCAGTGGAGGTGGTAGAGATGAGGACAGTAACTGAATTCAAAAAAGCATGGGACCAACACAGAGGATCTCTAAAGGTAAAAAGTGGACTGTTGTAGTTGTTGATAAGGAAGGACAGACTAGATTTATTTATTTATTTATTTAATATCTTATATACCACGCTATTTGTCATCAGTGCGGTTTACATTGAAACAATACAACAATTGGTCAGATATAACAGACCTATTACAAGTAACAGGAAAATTAACATGGAAGTAAACAGGGAAATCATTTATATTTCTAGAAAATACACGTTGGAGATATATAAAATCTATACAGTTAGTTAGGGTAGGTATGAGGTTAAAAGGATGGGGGAGGGGAAGGGGTGCTTAGGTGTTTGAAGTGTGCGATGAAAAGGTGGTGTTTAAGGGCTTTTTTGAATTGTTTGATGTCTTTAATTGCTCTGATATTGGGAGGGAGTTCCAACATCTAGGAGCATAATTCGAAAAAGCCCTATTGATGGTTGATTGATTAGCTTTTAAAGCAACCTTTGGTATAAGTAGTGTGTCAACAGCTGGAGATCTCCTGGACCTGTTATTTGTTGTGTGTATGATGAGATCAGAGATGGAATCTGGAGAAATATTATTGAAGGCCCTAAAGGTGGTAAGGATGGCCTTATACTGGATTCTACAGATTATTGGTAACCAATGAAGCTTCTCTAGAATGGGGGAAATATGCTCACACTTTGATGATCTGCAGAGGACACGAGCAGCTGCATTCATGGCTAATTGTAGAGGATTAATAGTTATATTTGGTAAGCCATGGAGTATTATGTTAGCATAATCAAAGTGCGGCGTGACTAGAGTTTGAAAGATGGTGCGGAAGTCATCAGACTTCATCATAGGTCTCAGATGACGAAGGGTTTTTATCTTGAAGTAAACGGCCTTTACGGTGCATTTTATATGTTCCTTGAAGTCTAACCTTTGATCCAGAATTACTCCTAGATATTGAATATTTGATTTGACTGGGAGATCAGCATCTCTGACTTTTAGAATTGATGGAGGGGAGAAAGATTTATTCCTTGTGATTATTAGAACCTCTGTTTTTTTAAAGTTAATATGGAGGTTTTTGAGAGAGAAGCCAGTCAGTTATTGAATTAAAACAGTTGATTAGCACTGTATAGTTTGGGTATGATACAGATATCGGTGAGAATAATAGCACATCATCCGCATACATAAGGCAGGATATACCAAAAGAGCGTGCGATGTCACAGATTGGCTGCATATAGATGTTGAACAGCAGCGCAGACAAGGAGGAGCCTTGTGGTACACCTTGTTTCTGCTGAAAGGGATTTGAAGTAGCATTACCAATACGAACTTGTTGTAATCTACCTTCCAGGTAGGATTTGCACCAGTCCCAAGCACGGTTCTTGATTCCCTTCTCATGAAGTCGCTTTAGTAGTTGTATGTGATCCACAGAATCGAACGCAGCAGCTATATCAAGAAATATTAGAGCAAAGCCATTTTTCAGATTGTCAATGCCGTTGATAAGTGTATTGATTAATGTTGTTAGGAGAGTTTCTACACCGTGGGCTTCCCTGAATCCATGTTGACATGGATCTAAAGGGGAAAATGATAGGCCATGTGGTCTTTTTCTGTCATCATGTTTCTGTTTCTATTAATACCTCTTCCTTTCTGCTGGTAATTATTCTCTGTATGCAACTTCTGACATTGGCCACTGCATTGTCACACTGTTTTGCCACCTTGAGATCCTTAGAAACAATCATTCCAAGGTCCTTCTCCTGGTCCATGCACACCAACCTCTCGCCCCCTATCACATACAATTCCCTTGGACTTTTGCATCCCAAGTGCATGACATGGCACTTCTTCTTAACTGCTAAGCATTAGACCATTCTTCCAGCTTTTGTAGATCTTTCCTCATGTTATCCACTCCCTCAGGGGAGTCCACTCTGTTGCAAATTTTCGTGTCATCTGCAAAAAGACAGACTTTTCTATTCAGTCCTTCAGCAATATCACTTACAAATACATTAAACAGCACTAGTCCCAGGACTGATCCCCAGGACACGCCTCTACTCACCTTCCTGTCATCCAAGTCAGTTCTGTTCCATCACCTTCTCTTGTCGGTCAGTCAACCAATTTCTGATCCAGTTCACCACCTTGCGACCCATCCCCAGACTGCTGAGTTTATTGATAAGCCTCCTATGAGGAACAGTCTCAAAGGCTTTGCTGAAATCTAGGTAGATCACATCCATCGCATGCCCTTGATCTAGTTCTCTGGTCACCCAATCACCCTCGACAACCCAGATTACACCAAAATAACAGACTGTCTCATACACATGACTAGCTGGTTTCAAGACAACAACCTGACCATAAATTACAGCAAGACCGAGGCACTAATCATCACCCGAAACACCAACTTCATTCCTCCACTCAACATCAAGATAAACAACACAACTATACCCATAAAACCGGAAGTGAAATACCTTGGTGTGACTCTCGACAAAGAACTGAACCTACAATCACACATCAGCAGAACCACCAAAAATGCATACCACAAGATGAGACTAATCCGATGCCTCAAGCCCCTCCTCTCCCACTTCCGCACAGTCTGTCAGGCACTGATAGCCCCAATCCTAGACTTCTGCAACCCAATCTATCTCAGCCTAACGAAGCAGACACTCAGGCCACTGCAATTGGCACAAAACACAGCAGCACGCATAATATCTGGCACAGCAAGACAAGAACACATCACACCCAAGCTAAAAGATCTCCACTGGCTACCAATCAGCTCCCGCATCAGATATAAGACAGTCATACACATATTCAAAATCAAACAACAGACATCAGCTCTCAGCCTACAACCACTCATACAATCCGACAGCAGCACACGACTGAGGAGGAGAGGCACCTCCAACCACATCAGCACACCAAAAGACTTCACTAAGGTACTCAAGGACACCACAAACCGAGCCCTATCACTGGCTGCACCAACAATTTGGAACACCCTCCCTGATGAACTACGAGCAACAACAGACATCAAGGACTTTCGGAAACAGCTCAAGACAACCCTCTTCATACAACACTACGGTGACGTTACATAAACAGTTCACCAGACAGTATCACAGCCCAACCACCCTCCCTTTTCGCCATGTACATAGTATTGATGTAATGTCTGTGATGTACATAGTATTGTATAATAGCGCATGCTGTAAATAGCTCACCAAGAATCAACGACACCCTACACACACACTCATTTACTGTTTCAATGCATGCATACACGACTCAGTATTTTGTCGATTGTTTGCTGTGTAGACCACCTTGATTATAGGAGAAGGCGGTATAGAAATCCTTTTAAATAAATAAAGAAAGAAAGAACTCAATCAGATTCTTTGGCATGATCATCCTTTGGTAAATGTAGTTACTCACCTGTAACAGGTGATCTCCGGGAACAGCAGGAATTTAGTCTTCACATATGGGTATCGTCGGTACCGACGGAGCCTGCGCGGGAACGCTCCCCAGCGTCCAATAGGAAAGCTTTTGGGAGCATCCCACAGTGCCTGCTTGCTGCCTTCCCGCCTTTCCAACTGTCCCTCTCCAGTTGAGTTTATAGTTGAGACCAAAGAGAGAGGGAGAGAGATACAACTCCTAGGGAAGGTGGGCGGGTTGTGAAGACTAAATTCCTGCTGTTCCCGGAGATCACCTGTTACAGGTGAGTAACTATGCTATCTCCAGGAACAAGCAGGAATGTAATCCTCACATATGGGGACTCCCTAGCTGCAGATGCCAGGGAGATGGCCCCAGGAAGTTGTCAGCCCTTGTGAAAAGGCTATGCTTCCCCCCATGGATCTCTGGCATCCTACCAGGGATGGTGGGTAGGAGTTGACTAAGTCTGAAAAAGGTGTTGAAGAACAGCCTGATCAAACAAGGCATCCCAACAGGAGTCCTTGTCTAAGCAGTAGTGGGCCGTGACGGTATGTACCGAAGCCCAACTAGCTGCTCGACAGATGTCGTCGATAGACACAGAGTGAAGATGAGCCATTGAAGCTGCCAAGGCTCTCACATTGTGAGCTGTAACATGGCCTTCAAGAGGAAGGTTCTTATTTGAACTAGGACTGTCTTGTATCTGAGCTGGGCGTGAAATACTCGAAGAGCAAGCACGATTGCTCTGAGTTCCAGGAGGTTGATGTGAAGATTAGATTAGATTGTGAGCCCTTTGGGGACAAGGGAATAGAAAGTACCTGTTAGTATATATGTGTAAACCGCTCTGATGCGTAAGTAAAGGGCGGTATATCAAATGCCTAAACCATAAACCATAAACCATAAGACAGGCCTCCTATGGAGTCCAGGTACCCTGAGTAGACAGATCGTGCAGGTGGGCTCCCCATCCCTCTTGAGATGCATCTGTTGTTAGGGTGGCTTGGAATATGGGTTGCTGGAAAGGAGACCCCACGAGAAGATTTTTGAGTGATTGCCACCATTGGAGGGACGAAATAAGACGGTCTGAGTTTGTTATTTTGTCCGACAGACAACCTGAGGCCTGTGTCCACTGAGTGGATAAAGTCCACTGGGCTGCTCGCATGTGGAGGCGAGTATAAGGAACCATATGCACGGTGGATGCCATGTGGCCCAGCAGTTGTAGCATTTCTCGAGCAGTGAGATCAGGTTTGAGCACTGCTTGGGAAGCTAGCTGTATTATGCGAAGACAGTGGGGCTGCGGAAAGAAAGCCCTTGTCTGTCTGGTAGCCAGATGAGCTCCTATGAACTCTAGGGACTGAGTGGGAGCAAGATTGGATTTGGGGATGTTTATGACTAGTCCCAAATACTGAAGGATTCACATTGTGTGAAACAAAGCAGAGCTGGCTTCTGGCACTATAGGGGCCCAAATGAGCCAGTCGTCTAAGTAGTGGAAGACGAATATTCCCAGAGTGCGGAGAAATGCAGCTACCACAGCCATGCATTTTGTGAATACTCTTGGTGCAGAAGCCAGACCAAAGGGAAGAACCCTGTACTGGAAGTGCTTTCCTTGAAACAGGAATCGGAGGAATCTTCTGTGATTTGGATAGATGAGAATATGAGATCTAAAGAACAAAGCCAATCCTGACTTTGAAGGTATAGCAGCAGACTTCCTAGAGAGACCATTTTGAACTTCTCACGGAACACATATTTGTTTAATTCTCTGAGGTCTAAAATGGGCCTGTATCCTCCTGTTTTCTTTGGAATAAGAAAATAGGGGGAGTAGAACCCTGTACCCTGTTGTGGAATGGGTACTTCTTCTATTGCTCCTTGCGCAAGGAGTGTTGTGACTTCTTGACCTAAGAGATTGTTGAGAGAGGTCTGAGAATTGAACTGTCTTACCATTGTAGGAGGGGGTATGCTGTGAAAATGAAGTTGTACCCCTCTTGTACAATGGACAGAGTCATATTTTTTGCTGTTATTTGGTTCCATCTGTGGGCAAAATGACATAATCTGCCTGGGATGTCCAAGGGTTCTGGACACTTCAGGGGCAGGAAGGCGAAGTTCTCTAGAGAGGAATCAAAGCCCCTGAGGAGGCTGAGCCTGCTGAGCTGACTGAGGTTTTACCGCTTTTGGATTCTTTTGTTGTCTAGGTTGTTGCTGTTGTTCCTTTTGGGAGTCTGACCTGGACAGTGTCCCTGTTGGGTATAGGAAGGATAAAACCTCTTTTTCTTATTGAAAAATGTTTTTTTTTTAGAGGATCTTTTCCTTGCAGGATCGGCTGTAGATTTGGACAATCTATCCAAAGTGATATTGTCTGCATCTATCTCATTAGCCTTCTCCTGCCACTTCTTGCCAAAGAGATTTTCTCCTGTGCAAGGAATGTTTCCTAATTTATTCTGTACCCAAATTTCCAAGTCGGATGCCTGAAGCCAGGCAATCCGACGTGCACCAATGGCAATAGCAGAGGTTCTGCTTATGCACTCAAAACAGTCAAAGGCTGCATGATTTACAAACTTGGAAACATCCTGGACATGTTTCACAAGAGTAAGATAGTCCTGTCTTTTGTCATCAGGAAGAAGGTGGCTCATAAGCTCAAAGTCCCCTCTGACCTCTTTAAGGAACATTCCCATATACAAGATATAGGAACTGATCCTAGCTGAGAGCATGGAAACTTGGAAGCATCGATGCCCAAAGGCATCGAGAGTCCTGCATTCACGACCTGGAGGACTGGATGCATGTGTCTTTGCACTTTTCATCCTATGCATGGGTGATTCCACTACCATTGAATGGTGTGGTAATTGAGTTTTTTAAAAGCTAGGACCAGGTGGAACTCGATACATAGTGTCGAGTCTCCAAGAATGAGGAGATGTGGTTAGAGGTGTTTCCCACATTCTCAGCATAAGATCATGTAAGATCTCATGAATAGGCAGAGTAGTTGCCTCTTTAGGAGCCTTAGGGTATTGGAGAATCTCCAACTCCTTTGCTCTAGGCTCTTTTTCAGGAGCTACTGTGATGGAAAGGCCTCTGGCGACATCATGGATAAAATCCTGGAAGGACAAATCCTCTGGTGGAGACATTCTGCACTGAGGAGAAGATGAATCCTCTGGGAGAAGTACTCTTGTATCGGCAGAGTCTTCGGAGTCATCAGACTCAGAGGATTCCAAATACCTCCGATCCCGGTGATCGTGCAGTGCACGGTACCGGTATCGATCGAAGTCGGTATCGAGTTGCTCCGGTACTGATCTGTCTATGCCGGAGACAAACGCATGATTCGGTATGGGTGGTATATCAATCGACGTCGATGCCGTCGGTACCGGTATCGGTTGAGGTGTCTAAAACGGTTTCAACGGTACCAAAGCCGTAAGAAGAGCCGCTAGAATGCGTTCGATAGCAAGAAATCTCTGGTCTATCGATGCTGCCGATGCTTGGGTGTTGGTACCGGTAGAAACGGCCGGAACCCCAAAGCATGGCACAGTAGTTCTGCCGAGGTTGAGGCCTCGAGAACATCCTGGAGCTCTGTTGATGCTTTGGAAGCCGAAGCCTCCCGCTGGGGCAGTTTTACCGGTGAAAATTCCTCAAGGGCAACGCCAGTGGCATCTTGATACTTAGAAGGAGATCTACACTTTGAGGACCAGCTAGATTTATGTTTAGTTACCTGAGATCCATGGGAGGAAGATGAGGCCCTGGAGGACGTCGATGCAACAGACACTGCATCTGAGGGAAAAAGGGTGCTAGGCTTTGCAGCTCGATTCTGCCGACCCCTTTTTGACATCATTCCACAGGAGTGGCACTCCGAAGTAGAGTGGTCAGGACCTAAACATTTGAGACACCAATCATGGGTGTCGGTGATGGAGATGGTGCCGCCACACTTAGAACCTTTTTTAAAACCAGATGTTGGTTTTTCCATTTTTAAGGAAAAATTGGGCCTACTGCCCAAAATGGCGCCTAGCACCAAGGAAAAAAGTTTCTGAAGTAAAATAGCTCAGAAACTATAGTTGGTTTTTTTTAAGAAGAAAGAAGAATGAACTGGTGGTACCGGTATAGCGTCGAGGGAAGGCAGACGCGACCACAAAAAACAAAGATGAAAGACAAAATATTTCTGCGGTGACAGGGTACGGGACCTGTCGGCTCCGTGGAAAACGAAGAACTGGAGGACAGTTGGAAAGGCGGGAAGGCAGCACGCAGGCGCTGTGGAATGCTCCCAAAAGCTTTCCTATTGGACGCTGGGGAGCATTCCCGCGCAGGCTCCGTCGGTACCAACGATACCCATATGTGAAGACTACATTCCTGCTTGTTCCTGGAGATAACCATGTTGCCTCAGATCATGCAACCTATTGGTTTCCCAAGTGAGAAAGTCCACTATTCTCTCTTTCAGGAGCGCCTCCATTACTTTCCCCGCCACCGAGGTAAGGCTTACAGGCCTGTAGTTTGTCACTTCTTCCCTATTATCATTTTTGTGAAGAGGTACCACATCAGCCCTTCTCCAGTCCTCTGGAACTTCTCCCGTCTCAAAGTATCTATTAAAACTATCTTTTAAAGGCCCCGCCAGAACCTCTTTGAGCTCTTTCAGCATCCTTGGATGTACCCTCCCGTCCCATGGCCATGTCCACTTTCAGTTTTGCAAGCTGTTCAAACACATCATCTTCTATGAAATGGTGTAGTATCTACTTCATTCCCATTTGTATATTTGTCAATCTCTAGAATTTTTAAAAATAAAATGAACAGAAGTATTTGTTTAGCATTTTTGCTTTTTCAATGTCACTTTCCATGAATCTGTTCTCGGCACTTGTCTTGCAAGTCCAGTGATCTTTTTCTTCTCTCAAATATACCCTTAAAATGTTTTGTCTCCACACTTCAGATCTTTAGCCATCTTTTCTTCTGCCTTTGCTTTTGCTATCCTTATTTTTCTTTTTGTCTCTTTTAACTTTATCCTGTATTCTTTTCTGTGTTCCTCTAACTTCTGAATTTTGTGAAAGCTTTGTTTTTTTGCCTTTATTTGTGCAGCCACTTATTTGGAGAACTATATAGGTTTCCTTTTCCTTTTGTTTGTATTTACTTTCCTTACATATGTATCTGTTGCACCTTTTATTGCCTCCTTTAGTTTAGCCCACTGCAATTCCACTTCCCTTACCTCCTCCCACCCTGCCAACTCCTCCGTCAGGCACTTGGCCATTTTACTGAAGTCAGTGTTTTTGAAATCTAGGACTTTGAGCACGCTGTGATTGGACTCTGCCTTGGCTTTTATCTTAAACCACACCGTGTGACGAGTGCTTCTGCTCACATGGACACCACCCGGACATTCAACATGTTATGTTCATTGGTGAGTACTAAATCCAACATCAGACTTTCCCTGCTCACTTACAGGATCTGAGGCAGCATGGATTCACCAGAGGCAAGTCTTGTCAGACAAATCTGATTGATTTCTTTTACTGTGTGACTAGGGAGTTGGACCGAGGGAGAGCCCTAGATGTGTTGTATTTAGATTTCAGTAAAGCCTTTGACACTATTCTGCCCAGGTGACTTATAAACAAACTGAGCACCCTAGGGATGGACCCTAAAGTTACTGCTTGGGTTAGAAATTGGTTGAATGGGAGGTGACAAAGAGTACAGGTAAATGGAGCTCACTGAGCATAAGGAGGTTACCAGGGATCTGTCCTTGATCCGATTCTTTTTAACATCTATGTTAGTGATATTGCATTAGGGCTGTCGGGTAAGGTTTGCCTCTTTGCGGATGATACTAAAATCTATAATAGAGTAGACACCTAGGAAGGTGTAGATAACATGAGGAGGGATCTAGCTAAACTTGAAGAATGGTCTGAAATTTGGCAGCTGAGATTTATTGCTAAAAAATGCAAGGTCATACATTTGGGCTGCAGCAATAAACGGGAGTGATATAGTATAGGGGATAAAGTACTTCTGTCCACAAAATAAGTGCGGAACCTAGGCGTGATTATGTCTGATGATCTTAAAGTAGCTAAACATGTAGAAAGGACGACAGCGAAAGCTAGAAGGATGCTTGGGTGCATAGAGAGAGGATTGGCAGCAGAAGAAAAGAGGTGTTATTGCCTCTGTATAAGTCTTTGGTGTGACCTCATTTTGAGTATTGTGTGCAGTTCTGGAGACTACACCTTGAAAAGGATATCAACAGGTTGGAGTTGTGCAGAGGGTGACTACTAAAATGGTTAATGGTCTTTGTTATAAAGCATATATGGACAGGCTTAAGGATCTTAATATGTACATCTTAGAGGAAAGGCGGGATAGAGGTGATATGATTGAGACATTTAAATACCTCCGTGGCATAAATGCACAGGAGGACAGCCTCTTTCGATTGCTACAAGGGGACACAGGATGAGGGTGAAAGGGGATAGACTCAGAAGTAATATGCGGAAATATTTCTTTATGGAAAAAGTGGTAGATGCGTGGAATAGTCACCCAGTAGAGGTGGTAGAGATGAGGACAGTATCTGAATTTAAAAAAGCATGGGACAAACACAGAGAATCTCTAAAGGAAAAAAGGGGACTGTTGTAGTGGTTGATATGGAAGGGCAGACTGGATAGGCCATGTGGTCTTTTTCTCCCGTGATGTTTCTATGTTTCTCTTTGTCTAAGCAATGCTTCTTGGAAGGCATCCACAATCTTTATACTTCTTTCCAGCTTTGCAGAAGGAATACTCCAATCCACATCGGGTAGATTAAAGTCACCCAATATGATCACTTCCCCCTTCATGGCTACTTTTGCAATATCAATCAAGTTTCTATCCATTTCTTCGGTTTGAATTGGAGGCCTGTAGATTACACCAGTATGGATGATAATGCCGTCTCTTCTTTCCAACATCATCCACAGTGCTTCTTCTTTTCCCCATGTCCCCTGCATTTCAGCAGTTTTAATATTGCTTTTGACATATAGGGCTACTTGTTCTCCTTTTCTGCCTTCTCTATCTCTTTTAAATAAATTATAACCAGCTATGCCTATATCCCATTCATGCAACTTGTTAAACCATGTGTCTCTAATGGTTATCCAAGTCCATTTTCACCATTAGGGCTTCCAGGTCAGGAACTTTGTTGGCTAGCCTTCGAGTATTTGTGCTCATTGCTTTCCAGCATTTGCTGACCGGCTTGCCTGCATTTTGCACGGATTTTGTTATACAGTACATGCCAACCAAGTAGATGATAATATCAATTTTGGAGTGCTCACTTTCTGCACTAACTATGCCAACAATTTGGTTTGTGTTTCTGCTATCTGAAGAGCCTGGGAGGCATTTGACCATCTTCTGTCCTTTGGACTGTGCCCCCAAGTTGGTGCCTCTGATGATGGAATCTCCAAGTAGTAGTAGTTTCCTGTTTTGTGATTTATTCTTCATATTTGGTGCATTTAGATTGGACATTAACCTTCTGGTTTAAGGCCACTTCAGTTTCCACTAATTGAGTGCTCTCATTTTCCAAGACAGAGAAAGTATTGGGATATCTCTTGATGGAGAGGGTGTATCTGTGTTACAAGTTGCAGCCTACCAGAACCCACTGTTATCCATTTGTTCCTGGGCTGTTTGATTCTTTGCAGGAGTGATGGTGGATTTCTTTCAATTTATACCCTAGAGAAGGTGTATTTAATTGCAGCTAATTCTTCCCTTAATAGAATCAAGTCTTTATGCATAGCAATTAACTTGAGACATATAGGACAAGCTCTTAGGCTCCAAATGATTCTTCTTAGAATGAAGGCACTACAGCTATTTCATTGAATACATAACATGCTGATTAAGATGGTTATAAAGCAGCTCTAGGATAAGGAGACAAGGTGGGTGTTACACCTAATTGGAGGACAGATCTATGATATGATGACTATAAAGGCAATGCAACTCCAGGGTGGGTGGGTTGGAATTTGTGTCCCTGGCCAGTAGACCTTATATGAACTAAGGGTACATTCAGATTTCTAATTTTAAAAGGCTATGCAAGGAATGGAGGCAAGCTAAATTTTCCTAAACTTATAACCAAAATTTAGGGGTATGTTTACCAAAGTGCGTTAGTGCGATTCGCGTTAGGAGCCGCGGTAGAGACAGAAACGCCCAAATAAGGACATGGGCGGTACATCATTACGCGCAACGCGCGTTCCAAAAACTAACGAGCGTGACGGCGCGGTGGCTCGTCCCCGCGCGTTACCGCGCGTCAACCCCAAGAAAGCGTACAGATACAAATCACAGGAACAGAGCTGTAGCACAATGGTGAGCTCACTGACCGCTGTCACAGGCAGCATGGGTTCAAATCCCCTGTCTCCCCAGTGTGCACAATGCAGAAGGCTGGCCCAGCCATCACCCAGTACCCAATGTAGGGAATGAGGAGGCAAGGGTTTATATTTTACAACCAGTAGTGCTGCCAGCAAATACACCATCACAGTGGTGCAACCAAAGGTGCTGCAGATGGCATCCCATAATGCACCACACAGGCCACAGTAGAAAGTGCACTGTCCACAGAGGCACACCAAAATGTCACCTTCAGAACACCATAGCAGGCAACGTAAAGGGTGCCAGATAAGGTGCCACATGGGGCGCCCCATGAGGCACTGTAAGGTGACATCATGCTGATGGTGTCTTGCTGGCAGGACCAATGTGCGTCCAAAATAGACAATGCTGCAGTCAGGCCGATAAAAAAAGACCACTGTGTTATGAGTCCATGACCACTGGCCCCACAGGCTGTGACGGAACCACCAGGCAGCAGCCCCATAGCTGCGAGCAACCCCCTGGCTGTCACCTGAAGGGCAGCAGGGCACCACCCAAATGGCCCGCTGTGATGTCTAGGATCTGTCCCAAAGCAAACATACCCATGGTGCAAGGCACAGGAAGATCAGCGGCCCAGAGATGAACACAACAAGGGGCATGTACCTACACAGCTCCCTGGGACGGCAGGCCGAAATGAGTGTGTGTCACTGTCACACAGTAGCAACAGACAGTAGCCCAACAGGGCGCCCCCTAAGAATCTAGAAAAGGTGTGTTCTAAGGTAGCGTGATCTGTCGCACAATGGTGAAGACACAGGCAGATGGTGCAAGGTCTGTGAGTTCAAACCACCCATGGTCCCAAGGACAAGCGCTGCCTGCAACAGTACCCTCTGCAAACCATAGTTAGTGACGTGGATAACCAGTCAGTACTCTTTTGAAGCCATACATATCCCCCAGTTTTTGTCGCTGACAAACAACCTGAGAGGTGGGAGAAAGTGCCCACCCCCCTCATATGTAGGGCCCCTATAATCCAGAGAGCCTTAGCCCTCACAAGAAGAAAATAGTGTGAATGTGTAACCAGAACCGTTTTTGAGAGATGTACATAGTCAAATATATCCACAAACCATGGAATGAAGGAAAGCAAACCCCAAACAGTGCTGGAAATAAGGCAGGTAAGAACCGAATGGTCATGTCACCGTACACCTGTAGGGAACCCCACCACGCCATGCATATGTCTTGCCAACTCTGGGCTCTGTATCATGTGAATGTGTACCTGACAGGAGGGTGGATCTGTGGAGGCATCAGCGACATCACCCACACACCAATATAGTGATGGCAGAAGCAGCTTGTGCTGTACGTCTAACAGACTCAGGTGGCAAGCACACAGTCACAGGGCTATACCCTGAGGGTGCTCTATAGGGCACCCTACAAGTCACACCAGTGGGTAAAGGTAAATGTGCACTGTCTGCCCGTGCACCCTATAGGGCAGGGCTGGGGAATCCTGATCCTGGAGAGCAGCAGACCAGTCAGATTTCCAGGATATCCCTAATGAATATGCATGAGATATATTTGCATTAGAGACATCCTGCCAACCTGACTGGTTTGGGGCCCTCCAGGGCTGGATTCGGAGACCACTGCCTTACACCTCTGTCATTTAAGATTGTGAGTGGGCAAGGTGCAGATGTCCAAGACATCAAATGGTTTAGATAGAATGTGTCACATTCCTCCTCACCGTCCCACCACCACCAAAATATTGTCAATTAGACAACCTTTTTGGTGGTTGTGAGAATCGAAGACGAATGTGACACATTCCATATACCCTTTCGATGTCTAGAACATCTGCACCTTGTCCACTCACAATCTTAAATGACAGAGGTGTAAGGCAGGGGTCGCCAAATCCAACCCTGGAGGGCCACAAAACAGGTTGGCAGGATATCCATAATGCATCTATATCTCATGCATATTCATTATTGATATTCCGGTAAGCTGACTGGTCTGCGGCTCTCCAGGACCATGGTTCCCCACCCCTGCTATAGGGCGTGTCACAGAGAGCCCCACAGGTCATGCCATAGGGGTTCCGATGAGGCACCCTGAGGAGTCTGCACTGTGAGGGTGGTGCTGCTGTCAGCACCAATGTCATGTAAAACTACAAGATGCCCCCCAAAGGGCATCCTCCATATGTGGTCTGAAATCCATGACATAGGGGCCCCCACAGGTAATGAAACAGCTAGACGCCCATAATGTCTGTGAAAACTACACAGTCCCAAGAATGAGGTGGCCAGCTCATGGAGCAGAACTGTGAAATGCTACAAATCACCACACCAGACCCCCAGTAATTGCCCGATGCACATACAAAGAAAGCCTGTCAATGGAACAAAACAAGGTCTCAGCAAACAAGGGCATATGGCAAACACAACCCAGGCCAAGGTCAAGATCATTACCAAATATAAAGGGCCCATTAACATCACAGACCTGTTTCATTACCTGAAAGCCACTGGCAAAATGAAAAGCAAACACGAAAATACTATGAATATGTGCAGAAAGAATATGCAGATGGCTGTACCACCAAAACCCACAACCCCCAGACTGTGCAAAGAAAGTGCACCATGTCACCACCCAAAGTGACAGCTGGGAGGTAATGATATGGTTGTAAGCAAAAACATTCATGGTGCACTGCACATGGACATCATCAGTCTCTAGAGGAACATATGAGGGGGTAGGTACCCACACAGCGCCGTCCCATGAATGGGCAAATGAATGTGTGCGTCACTGCAATAGAACAGGAAAAGACAGTAGCCCAACAGTGTGCCCAAGAAGAAGTATGAGAAAGATGACCATCATGGTCCTGAGAAGGGTACCCCATACAAAGTGACATATGAGGTACACACGGATACGAGAGGTCAGATGGAACCCTGGCTCACAGAACCATGTGGCATGGTGCCCCAAAAAGGGTATGTGGGACAACGTCAGTGTGCCCTAGGGACTACCAGTGGTGTCTGCAGGTCCTGCGGAACCAGCGTGCAACAGAGACAGATGTAGTACTAACACCACACAGAACCCACGGTGAAGACAATGGATAGGTGACTGACCGAGGGACAGTAGGGAGTTACTGGACCCACATCCCTGTGGACATTTCATGTGTCAGGAAGCAGCGCAGACAAACATGTTGCTGCCAAAAGCAATACAACAAAGGGTGTTGGCAACCTAGAGTACTAGAACAAAAGTGTGTGGTAGCTGAGGGGAAAATGTGTCAACCTGTGTAGGCGGAGGTGGCCAGAGGAGTGGCCCTGCCACGCAGAGCAGGCACAGGCCCGCCAAGAACACAGAGATGCAATGCAGACAAGGGTAGCAGCGTAGGATAGGGAGTGACAGTGCATAGCAACATACAGGACATGTCACATCACACTGATGCAGACAGATGTACCAAAGGATGATACCCAACGGTGATGAGGATGATAAGAGCGGGCAGGACCTAAAAGCAAAGAGATGACTGTAACAGTGACTACAAGTACCAGTGAGGGAAAGACATAAAAACAGGGGAACAGAGAGAGCAAAAAGCTATGAACACTAGGATGGAGGGCGCTTCAGGAAAAGAATAACTACCGTAACACCAGTAGGCATACAGAAATGGATGCAGACAGGACCACAGCATGTCCCCATACATAACCACAGCTGTGTGCAAGGTGAGGGCACCCCAAAGACCAAACAAGATGCACCACACATTCAGAGCAGGGGTCCATAGCCAACATCACAGTCCACAGGTGGGATGGGAGGTAGATATGAACCGGTCCATACACGACCCACGAAATATCATGCAGTGCAAACCAAATACAATATATCATGGGAGCGACAAGTAAGGGACAGAGGGGGTCAGGGCAATAGAGAGCCATGTGGATGGGCTGTGGTCAGGGACAAGCGACCGTAAGAGGAGCATGTGCCTGACCAAACAGTTGAGTGATGGCGGCCGGACCAAACGGCAGCAGCGGCTCCAGTAAACAGGCAGGCCTGTCACATGCCCCGCCACATGTGTGACAAAACGAAGCCAAGGGTGATGGGGTAGTGGGCCAGAGAGCAGTGCAGCACCATAGGAGCAGCGGAGAGTAAGCAACATATATGGGTCAGACCATGGTGACAGCAATGCAAACCGCACTATATTGCAACTCACCTGAGTCACCTGCCTGTTGTAGTTGTTTACACACCAACACCACATGTATCGCAGCATCGGCCAGTATGATCTGCAAAGTCCTGGGGGCCCGGAAAGCAGAAGCCCATCCTGGGGAGGCAAAAAGACATAAAACATGTTGACACATGACACGGTACTGCTGCACAATCCATACACCAGCCCACACATGGGCAACCCAGATAAACATCACCAGCAGAAGCAGAACTTACAGGAGAAGAGCTCCCCGATCAGATGTTGCCTGGCCGCCATCCCAGCACATGTGTCAACATGGCCAGGTGCAGGAGGGCACACAGAATCCACCCCAAGATCCTCATTAATATCGACTGGAAGATTGTGCCTGAGAGCAATGTTGTGCAGGATGCAACAGGCTATTATGATCTTTGCCACAGTCAAGGGCCCGTACTATAAGGCCCCGCCAGTTCTATCCAGACACCTGAAGCGACTTTTGAGAACGCCAAAGGTTCGCTCAATGACTGAGCGGCTGGAGGCATGGGCCTCATTGTACCGCATCTCTGCACCTGTCCGAGGGAGACGCACAGGGGTCAGCAGCCAGGCACGACACCCATATCCTGCATCACCTGCAAACAGAAATGGAATTAAGGCACATGTGCGAAGACGAACCTATGGAAACCATGATGTAGCAATGCACAAATGGACAGCAAGGAAACATGGTCACACACATATGACGGCACAGCATTGCACACATTTGTGGTGCACCAGAGTCTGCATCTGGGAGATCAAAATAACACTGGCCGGTAAAAAGATGGTCAGGTGGGCAGGTCGCTGGGACATGGTGTGATATGGCACACAGGGGATATGTCAGTGTACCACAACCCGGGTGGGCAAGGCGGGGGTGTCAGCGCAGACAGGCAAAAGCAAACTGTCATGCAGCAGGCATGTGTGATAGCAGGTCCGCACATACACCCTGACACGTGCCAACACCTACATGGCGGATGAGTAGGCCACATACACACTGTACAGCTGGTCTATGATCCTGTTCCCAGAGTTTCCCAAAGCCCCCCCCCCCTGCTGGCACATGCACAATCCCGTGGCACATTGGGCATGAGATGGACACAACACACAGGCCGACATATGTGAAACCTTTGCACCATGCATGCCCCGAATGACCGTGAAAAATGGATGATAGCCAAGTAAGCAGCTAAGGCAGGTTAGAGATGACATCACATGGGTGTGGCGTGTCACAGATGAGCAAGAATAGGCACATGGTAGGCAAGGGGATGTGTGTTGCCGCACAGAGGTACGTGAGCACAGTCCAGGTGACAGGGCGTGCTGTGGGCACAATCCCAGAATAGTCAGCACAAGTACACAACAGCACCATGTCATGGATGCAGAGGACACAGTTGACAATGGTGCCCCCGTGAAACACATATGTGCGTTACACACATGATGCGGGGAATACCTACCCAGCAGGATATAGTCCTCATATTGCCCGGCCTCAAACAGGCCAAACAGTGCTGAGTTCTGCAGGATATAGGAGTCATGGGCTGACCCTGGGAACCGCGGGACCACATTCAGGATACGCATACCTGCAACACAGACAACCTGCACATTGAGGGAATGGAAGTGTTTGCGGTTCCGGTACACAACCTCCCTGTTGCGTGGCGGGATGAGGGCAACATGTGTGCAATCTATTGCACCCAGCACATGTGGTATCCCTGCAATCTGCTGGAATGCACGTCCCAGGGCCACCCAATGTTGCCTACTGTTGGGAATGGCAATGTAATTCCCAACCCGGCTGACCATGGCCCGCAGTACCTGGTGGAGGCAGCGAGAGAACGTTGGCCGACTCATCCCACCCACTGCGGCCACCGAGGTTTGGAAACAGCCAGAGGCAAAGAAATGTAGGGCAGCAAGGAGCTTGGCCATTCCCGGTATAGCATGTGACCGGGCAGTCAGGGGCTCAAGGTCAGGTCGTAGATCCTCATAGAGCTCCCTAATAGCCCCTGTGTCCAGCCGGTAGAGGGAGATCACCTGGTCCTCCCTGATGTTCTGCAGCATGGCCCTGGGCCTGTAGAGGCGTTGCAGGCGTGGCCGCCCCTCAGGACGCCTACGGCGCCGTAGTTCCACCACACCCGCCTGTGGACCCTCCATAGCTGCAGGCCTGTGTTGCAGCGGGTGAGGACCCATGCCCAGGGCCTCAGCCCCAGGACCATCATCTCCCTCAGCCGGAAAACGCAGACCAGCTAGCTCCAGCAATGCAATGACTGCACCATATGCATTCACAGTCTGAGCCATGATAGACACAGGATGTGGGACAGGTGGCTGTGAAATAGGGTACAGGGTGGGAACACAAATCACACAAACAATACACACCTGGTCAACCAAGAACATCAACCACACCCAAAACCATGGAATCAGCACAATGCTGTAGTCGGCAACGTAGCACATGAAGGAGCACGCGTAAGAGGGCGCGTATCCCCGCAGTGAGCCCGAGAGGAGCCATTGCGATAATAACCAACTCCCTGTGACTCAGCATAGTGTAAAGGTACTGCGAGCTATACACCCTGCCAAATAAGGAAGACGCTAAGATGTGACAGACACGCCCACCGCGTTCACACGTGCGTACCACATAATGCGCTATACGTGAGCACCAGCCAACACGCGTGGTTACGCGCAGAACAAATAAACACGAGTACCCCAAGTAAAAACATATGTCGTACCTACCATCACCACATGAATTGTAGGGAGAGACCACGTGTAAAGAGTACATAGAGGGACGAATATCTGGAGAACAGGCGATAAGCATGCACAGTGCGTCACATAGGGCACATATTTATTTATTTATTTATTTAGTTTACACTTATATACCGCTACTTCCAGCGATCAGCAGCGGTTTGATTACAAATGTGGGATATGTCAAATCAAGACAGGAAAATTGGATCATATATACATAGATTTAGGGTTAGGCACAACATGCAGGGTTAGACACTTCAAAAATTAGGTTTACAATATTTACATAATTACAGTTCTCTATTAATTACATTTACATATCCGCCTTACGTCCGTGTGTGCGGAAGGGGAGAGCGCGGTATAATGCGCCCATGCAACGCGCCCAGAGCCACACCCACACGGGACCTATATAAAGCTGGGGAGGACAAAATGGCACGCACCTCAGCACACATTCTCGTGGACTATGACAAGCCAGATGTCTAACAGTGCCGGGGCAGGACAGGCGCCATCAATGGCACCCCCCAATGACGATGGTGAGAGGCCAGGCCCATCAGGTGCACAGGGAACAGCATGTGCACAGGGCACTGCCACAATGGGCCAGAAGAGGCGCAGGCCCACCCTCCCTGACGAGCTCCACAAACGAGCAATAAGGTTCAGCCAGGAGGAGAATGAGCTACTCCTCTCTGCCATTCTGGAGCGCTATGACCTCCTGTTTGGACAGCTTAGCTCGACCACAACTGGTGCAACACGTGCTCGTGCATGGGCGGAGGTACAAGCAGAGGTCGCAACCGCTAATGGCCCACAAAGGGATGTGGAGAGCTTGCGCAAACGTTATTGCGACATAAAGAGGAACATCAGGACCGAGGTTGGACGAGAGCGGAGAGGGGCACAAGGCACAGGAGGGGGCCCAGCACATGTCGCCAACCTGAGTCCCCTAGAGCGGCGCTTGGCAGAGTGCCTTGGCCCAATGTATATTCATGGCCTTCCCCCAGAGTTGGACACAGCGCACCAAGGTGCAGGTAAGTTTTTGAGTGATCTGTACCAGTGTGAGCCTGCAAGCGCACATGTGTGTGGGTGACCAAGGGTGGACAGGGGTGTGGGTGGCATGATTGTGCAATATGAAGACCCAGGGGGCAGCACAGGCATACAACCAGCCCCTGGGATGTGGCCCATTCGGGGACTGATGTCCATGATGGTCAGGGAGTGGAATGGAACAGTGGATGTGTGCAAGGGGAAAGGTCCAACAGTATCAGCAGGGGCTGTCAACGTGTAGCAGTGGGTAGGGTGTAGGGCTGGTGGGGGCAGCACGGACACACAGGTGTTGACAGGGACAATAGGACAGCACTATGCACCTGGGTTGAACAAGGACTATGTATGCAGGGCTGATAGCATTGCCGGCGCTTCATGGGGGGCATGGTAGCATGCCCGGAGGGGTGGTCACCTGACGTCACAGGGCAACGGCCCCTCTCGCCAATGGGGAATAGGTGAGGGGGGGTGGGGGGGGGTGGGGGCGAGGGGCCCCCACCAGGACCCATGTGGCTCACCCACGCACATGTGCTGTCAGGGGAGTGGGATGGGTGCAGACAGGCAGCCCTGCTGCATATGACCTATATGATCTTGTATCCCACAGGCAACATAGCTGCCATAGATGCAGCTGAGGAAGCGCATGGGGACAGCCAGCCCTGGCCGTGCACCCCCAGGGACACAGTACCGGAGGTGTCGAATGTGGAGGCAGGAGCTCCCCCAACCCACCCCCCGGTGAGGACGGTGGGACCATCCATCAGACAGCCTGTGCAGGGGACACGCACACGGATGGTGCCACCGGGAATGAGTTTGCTGAGGCAGGGCAGCACAACAGTGCTGCGGCGCTGTCTGCAGTGGAGAACGTGATCGAGCAGATGCAGGCGCACACCGCTGAGGCACACAGGGATGCGGAGGGTGAGGACCACACTGTGTTATGTTGACCAAGCGTGAGCAAAGGTGGAGGAGTAGTTTCAGAACACCAATGCACTACCTGCTGTCTCCACAGGTATACGGCATTTACTGCGTGCATGTCTGTGGGACCTGCAGCGGCAGAGGCATGCGCAACACAGGCACAATCGCATGATGTCCAGGGTAATGCTGGGGGTCCCTAGGCTTGTTGTAGCCACTGAGAGCATTGCAGAGAGCCTGCATATCATCGCAGCGCACATGGGGTTGACGCCGCCACCACCACCACCACCACCTCCTCCTCCACCAACAGCAGTGGATGCAGCGGCAGCAGGGCCACCATCATCACAGGGTGGGAGGGGCCGCGCAAGGTGTGGTAGGGGCAGGGGGCGTGCAAAATAAAACGCATAACATGCGGATGATGCACATGTCATGTCTCCTGTGTTGCTTGAGGGGACAGTGGTACGCACAGCCCACACGTGCATGACCCTGGGGCGTGGACAATGGGAACTATTATGCCAGACGGTGTAGATACCGACACTGCTGTGCCCAGCATGGGATGCCCCATTTGCTCCTGGGCGCACACCAGCAGGCACACACTACCCAGATTTTGCACCCATCTGTTCCCCGCATCCCATCCCTGTGTGCAGGGGGGGACGACATCCGGTCCTTGGCTAGGGGGGGTGAAGGGCATGACATGAGGTGGGCTGTGGGTGATGGGGGGGGGGACCGGTAATGGGCTGGGGGCTGTTGGGGGGGTTAGGGCTGGCAATGGGCTATGGGGGGCTGCCTGGTAATGAGTTGATGGGTTTGGGACTGGAATTGGGCTGATGGGGGTTAGGACAGTGAGTGGGTTGATGGGGGGGGCTAGGACTGGTCTGCGGTTTGGGGGTTGCTAGGACTGGAACTGGGCTGATGGGTGGCTAGGAATGGATATGTGCTGCTGCAGGGACTAGAGGGGAATGGATGCTGTGTGGGCTGGAACTAGGAGGGAGCTGATGGTGGGGGTGGATCAGAATGGGATGGGGCTGGAGGTGTACAATGGAGAGGTGGAAAATAATTCGGGTGGGAGGGGTCCAACATCTCCAATTGGCCGGGTATTGGGTGAGTACCTGGGGGTTGGGGATGGAGGGGTAAGAGGTGAGTGTATGGACTAGGAATGCGGAAGGGGAATAATGAGAGGGATTAGTATGCTAAAGCAGATGTTGTGAGAGAATGCTAATCAACTACAGGATGGAAGGGTGGACACATGGACAGCAGTCGCTGGAGGGTTAGAAGAGGACACGAGGAAGCCAGGAGAAAATGGCTGGGACACTTGCAGCTGACGAAAGTGCACAATGGGTAGACGCATATCCCTTTCCATTGCATTTCCTATCTGGCATAGGTCAGCTCTGGTAAATGTGCATCATTAACGTCTGCGCTTTGTTTAATACAGGAGCCACTCAATGTATATTTATATCGTTACAGGGATGTACAATCCAAGTTAGTCTGTTGTGAATCCCAGTTTAATGGTTGTTTTCCGGTTTCGAATTAGTGCTTACCTGTTTGGTGAGGGTCTATGTTCTGCATGTGTACGTGGCCGGATGAGTTCTGTTTAAATGATTCCAATGTGGCATTGCCACATGTTCTCTCTCCCCAGTGGTTCAGGTATTGTGGCCCTGAGAAATGTGTTGGTGTAGTATTTGCAGTGTTACCTTTAGTTTGGTAGAGTATGGTGCGTAGTGAGTCCTGGTATTGCTGGTAGGATACAGCGGGTTTGCAATGAGTTTCACATGGGCAGTGTCCATTAGCCCACCTGCTGTGTCCATGCCATCCACCGCCCTGTTCTGCACCCATCACAGATGCTGCACATAGCCTTGCAGGTGTCACCACTGCTGACCCCTGGGCACAGTCACATGTCTGTGCATTGCTACATGTGTGGCACCAGCCCATGTAATGGCTGTAGTATGGCTGGACGCATTACACATGTAGAGTGCCCTGCACGCACCCGTTGTATCTCACACCGACACACATGTGTGTGTCCTCATGTGTCTCTCACACAACACTGACACAAAGCACAGAGTGATATATGGACAGCACAGTTAAACGGTAATAATGTCAAACTTTATTTACATAACAAACTGGGGGTGGGGGTGTTCATTGGCCCACATGCGACCCTCGCTGTCAAACAGCTCTGCTGCCCTCCGTGTGTGGGGTAGGCCATAGCATGGGCTGTCACAGGGCAGGTGTGTACTGCGTATCCACGCACTACACACCCCGGGGACCCCTGTCACATGGTGGCTGCTCCGCCACGCCCCCAGCTACGTGCTCCTCCAGCAAGCGTAGGCGGTCAGCCACCATGGTCAGGGTCGCCAGGACCTGCCCCATGATAAGGGCGTTCTGCCTCTCGGCGTGTGCATGCGCACGCACAGCCGTGGCCACTCGCAGCCCGCACATGCAGCCACACAGACACAGGTCTCCCCGTGTCTGTGTGGCTGCATCCACGGTGCGCATGTCCTCGGCTATGTGTGCCATGCCCACGTCCAGGGGGTGTGCGTTGCCATCACCATGGTGCAGGTCGCTGGCGCCCCCGTAGCCCTGTGACAGCTCATGTAGCTGGCCACCCAGCACACATGCCTCCCCAAACCCCCCACCCAACCCATCCCCCACAAGCGCCACGTTGGGCAGGTCACCCCCTTCATGCCCCTGTCCCGCCCGACCCACCTGCGCCCGCCCCTCCTCCCCCTGCCCCCCCAGCACCTCTGCCCTCACCCCCTCCACCGCCTCCTCCCCCACCGTATACGCACGGGGTAGCTGCCTGTGCTCCTCAGCCGGACCCCCACCCTGCCCCACATCCGCCTCCTCCCCCTCTGCGTCTGAGGATTCCTCAAGCCCATGAGGTGGTGTGTGGTGCTCCACCACCATTTCCGCAGGGTCAGGCAGCACATCCAGCTCTTCGGCCCCTTGCGGTTCACCGGGCCCGGCATCCTGCACCACCTGCTCCTCCGCAGCGCGTACATCCACTGTGGAAGAGGGGGACAAGTATCATTTCCATGTTCACACATGTGCCACAGCAGTAACATACATCCTGTGGTCATGTCAGCCACTGGTCCACAGGGCCATATCACATCACTCACCGTCCTGTTGGGCCAGCCGCTCCCTCTGAACCCAGCGCACAAAACGGGGATATCTTGCCCGCAGCTCCCGTGCCTTCTTGCGGAGATCCTCGACTTATTGGGGTGGAAACACATATTTACATTAGTTGTCAAACACCCTTTGGTGGCCTCTGCCGCTACACATCTACAATTGTCACTGTGCAATATGGTTTGACACGATGGGGCACGAACCTGTGCATTTCCCAGACCACCAGGATGAGGGGTAGAGCTCTGAGGTGAGGCCTACTGCATCCTGGGGATCTGGTTTGCCTCCTGTGTTGACTGTCTGGGGCATTCCCCACACCACCAGGTTGAGGGGTAGGGCTCTGAGGTGAGGCCTACTGCATCCTGGGGATCTGGTTTGCCTCCTGTGTTGACTGTCTGGGGCATTCCCCACACCACCAGGTTGAGGGGTAGGGCTCTGAGGTGAGGCCTACTGCATCCTGGGGATCTGGTTTGCCTCCTGTGTTGACTGTCTGGGGCATTCCCCACACCATCAGGTTGAGGGGTAGGGCTCTGAGGTGAGGCCTATTGCATCCTGGGGATCTGGTTTGCCTCCTGTGTTGACTGTCTGGGGCATTCCCCACACCACCAGGTTGAGGGGTAGGGCTCTGAGGTGAGGCCTACTGCATCCTGGGGATCTGGTTTGCCTCCTGTGTTGACTGTCTGGGGCATTCCCCACACCACCAGGTTGAGGGGTAGGGCTCTGAGGTGAGGCCTACTGCAGCCTGGGGATCTGGTTTGCCTCCTGTGTTGACTGTCTGGAGCATTCCCCACACCACCAGGTTGAGGGGTAGGGCTCTGAGGTGAGGCTTACTGCATCCTGGGGATCTGGTTTGCCTCCTGTGTTGACTGTCTGGGGCATTCCCCACACCACCAGGTTGAGGGGTAGGGCTCTGAGGTGAGGCCTACTGCATCCTGGGGATCTGGTTTGCCTCCTGTTTTGACTGTCTGGGGCATTCCCCACACCACCAGGTTGAGGGGTAGGGCTCTGAGGTGAGGCCTACTGCATCCTGGGGATCTGGTTTGCCTCCTGTGTTGACTGTCTGGGGCATTCCCCACACCACCAGGTTGAGGGGTAGGGCTCTGAGGTGAGGCCTACTGCATCCTGGGGATGTGTGTTGTTACTGTAGTCACAGCCAGGCCCAGCTACCATAGCACAGGGACAGGGGATGGGCTCCTCATATGGCATCCTCCGCATCCTGGGGCTATGGCCTGATCCTTGGTAGCACTAACAAGGCCTGTATCCATAGCACAGGGACAGGGGATGGGCTCCTCATATGGCATCCTCCGCATCCTGGGGCTATGGCCTGATCCTTGGTAGCACTAACAAGGACTGTATCCATAGCACAGGGACAGGGGATGGGCTCCTCATATGGGACCCTCCGCATCCTGGGGCTATGGCCTGATCCTTGGTAGCACTAACAAGGCCTGTATCCATAGCACAGGGACAGGGGATGGGCTCCTCATATGGCATCCTCCGCATCCTGGGGCTATGGCCTGATCCTTGGTAGCACTAACAAGGCCTGTATCCATAGCACAGGGACAGGGGATGGGCTCCTCATATGGGACCCTCCGCATCCTGGGGCTATGGCCTGATCCTTGGTAGCACTAACAAGGACTGTATCCATAGCACAGGGACAGGGGATGGACACCCTTTAGGGGCCTGCAGAATTCCGGAATGTCCTTGTGCTGTGTGATAGCTGACAGCAGCATATGACAGACCCCTGTGTGTATCTTTGCCTTCGTTTTGGCCCTGTGGTTTTCTGTTGATTGCCCACATCACGGAGGATGCAACTGCGCCCCGTAGCATACCAATGTGGTCATTTGTTCATCTCTGCCATGGTTGCTTCTAACCCCTGTGGGCTTGTGGGTTCTGCTATTGGGTGTGTTGATGACCCAGCTACAAGCAGCCGACGGTAACACCAGACATTCTCCAGCAGTGCAGATTCAAATGGTGCTTTGGTTACAGGCTGTTCTTCAGCACGTCCTCATTTGGGGTGCCTGTCCCCAGACACTTACCTCACGTGGGTAATCTGAGCTCCTGTTGTATCTATTTGTGAGGCGGTCCCAGGCCCTCCTCACCCTTGTTAGGTTCTGCCTCCTGGAGGAGCCAGGGAAGAGGCGTTGTTGGCGGAGACAGAAGAGCTCTGTCAGCAGGTACAGGTCTGCTTGTGTGAATGCAGGCTTCCGTGACAATGCTGCCATCTGCTCAGAATGTGTTTTAGCTGCGTAGCCACGTGCGTTTATAAGGGCGTACCCACATGCGTTCATGGAGGCGTAGCCACGTGCGTTCATAAGGGCGTCGCTACGTGCGTTCATTGAGGCGTGGCTATGTGCGTTGTGACAGCGTTCAGAGGCCATGACACGGCGCGTACCTATGTGCGTTGATGCCGGCAGATGGGCGTTGCCTCGTGCGTTGGCATGTTGCGTTGCCTCGTGCGTTGGCATGTTTGATTTTATATCCTCATGGTGTACTGCAACTCACATTAACACTACCATCTATACATGTGTTGGCCTATGGCTTATCCTAGCCTGTGGGCATGGGCTGGGTTTTACATCCCCTACATTGTTGGCCTACTGCTATTTCTTGCAGGGTCAGCAGCATGTGTTCTGATACCTTCTGCCTCTGACATCTCATATTATGGATATTTCACATTGCTTTGTAGAGGGCTGACCTTGATAAAGAGGTATCTATGACATTTGTAATGCCCCTTTTGTTTACATGGGTTGAGGGGGGGGGGGGATGGGGACCAGGGCACAGTGAGTGTCCCTGATTGGCATACTGTGGAGGTGGCATCTGGACCACTGTAGAGCATCTGTTTATCTGTTTATTTTGATATGTATATCATTATTTGTAGCCTTCTCATGCGTGACCTTACACCCTTTCTCTCTGTCATCTCTTGCTCTTTGCTGTCAAAAGACGGCTTGCAGTCTGTACCTGACCTCTGATATTGTTGGGTTATAGACACCACTACTCCAAATGCAGCTGCACCTGGCAGTCCTGCCATGTATCAGCACAGTGGCCTCATACCCATAGGTTCTGACTGCACAGTCAGTGCATTTGCCAGTGGAGTAAGCCTCTGTAGCTCCTTCTACATGCCTAGCTGGCTACAGAGCGACTTCAGTTCACCGCACAGTCCATCTGCTGTGATTCGCAGTGTTTTATTGGAGCAGACACAACCATGATGCACTACACATGCAAATCAGCTGTCCAATGATTGACACAAGATGTGAAATGCAACCCTACAGCAGCTCGGCCTGGTGGAGGTAACTGACCATGTGCGCCCCCACAGCACCTCAGCCTGCTAGGGGGCACTGACCGTGTGTTTTACTGGCACACAGTGGCTACACGACGTCACATTGTGTGGTTGCTGTGCTCACCCTGAGGGTGCAGTGAGGCGCCCAGCATGACGTCCACCGAACCATCCATGGCAAACATAGGCCATGCTGGAGGTCCACAGCAGTGATAATGTGTGAGATAGGTGGTGCCTGCCAAAACACCTTGGATATATCTGCCTGTCTCTGTCAGGTGTCGTCCCTACGGACCCCTAGGGGGATTTTGGTTGTAGACCGTTTCTCCGAGCAGCAGATCCACATTCTGCCTCCCTGCAATGGGGACAGTAGGGGGGTTCATCAACCTCAGTTCTACTGTGGATATCACACCCTACAGTGCAGTCACTGCAGCGCTCTACATATCCATAGCACAGGTGCAGACAGATGGTAGGCCTGTCTATACTAGGCTGAACCCAGACACTATCTGGTATTTTCCTACAGCAGCTGCACCCTGCTATGCACTCCATCAAGACACATACCAGCTGCATAAAGTCTGCTAGTTGGTCCATTACTGCATGTTCCTGTTGGACTTGCGTGCACCCAGACATGGGATGGCAGCAGACACAGGACGCAGATCAGTCAGTGACTGGCCCCCACAAGGAGACACATACATATCACATAATAGAAGTACTGTATGGCACTATGGGGATGCCTAGCCATGCCGTGGTCACTGCACAGTCAGGGTGAGATTGATCTTCCTGCAGGACATACGGCGGTCGCCCTGTCTGTGTAGGTGGTGGCCAGGCACTGCTATGTCACAGTCAGTGGCCTATGCGCTGTGCAGATGCAGCCTGGCCAGGCCACCCTGTCTGGGCTATACCCATGGTACCTTGCTCCTCATTATGCATTATTTGTGGCAGCATTGAACCTGACCATTGTGTTGCCCTCCAGGACTGCATTTTGGGGACTCTGCTCTAGGTTATGCGCCTGTTTTTGGTGTCTGTGCTCGGTGTGGTTAAAAATTGGCGTATTAACCATGCATATCTTATCAGCAAAATATTGTTTTCCTTACTATCACGGTTTAATTGTGAGGAAAATATGGGTACTGGATTGGCAGTAGCCCCAGCTGGGCTTTGAACCTGTGACCTTCTGTTCTTGCACACACTGTCTGTGTGCACTGCACCATGGTGTTGCCACAGATAGGCTGCACCCCCTAGGGAGTCCATGACTGTACATCCGACAGGGCCTGTGTGTTGCGGTGGGCGTGCCAGCCTAAACATGGCTGGGCAACTGTCTGCTGTGGCTAAACGCCACTGGCCCCTCCACCACCTGTACCCTTCCACCGACATGATGACATGTCGTTATCTTGGCAAATGCCTATGAGCTACTAGGGTGTCGCACTAGGAGAATGCATTTGTGGAACTCGGCTGTGGGAACTGCCCATTGTTAGGGGGGGGAGGGTAAAATATAGTTCTTTGTCCCATGTTCTCTGGGGTGAAGGAGTGTCTGTACTATCTCTGTTGTGTGGTGAGTAAAATATGGGGACAGGGTTGGTGGGTGCCCCAGCTGGGATTTGAACCCATGACCCTCTGATCTTACAGGTACTGGCTGTGTCCGCTTCACCACACTGTAGCCACAGAGACAGTGAGGCTCCTGGAGATAGGTAACCTGGCAGAGTGAGTCAGACACCCTGCTCTGCACATTTTTACTGTCGGCTCATTCACCTTGTATGGCGATACACGTGCACATCGACCCCACAATTGACCTCGGGAAAAGGGGATAGACCCTCACCAGATTGGCCAATGGTGATAGTAATGGGCAACCATTGCAGACACTCCCAGATGAGCTCAGGGCAGGACTGACTGGGGAATGATTTGTGGACGGGTCTACGCTCCGTTGACCCTTACAAACATCCTATTTCGTTTTTTGTAGCTTTCCAGGAATTGTTTGTTACGTGTGCCCACTAATATCTCTGTTGCCCAGCTGGTTTATACTTTCTTTTGGCTTTTGTTATGTTGTTTTTACATTTCTTTTGCTATTTTGTTCTGTGCACATGTATCACACTGCTCACGTTTTTTTAGGTTTCCCCGGTTTTGCTGTACATTGCTGACGGAAATGGTTTCTCTTCCCTTTAATATGCCTTTAACGGCAGGTTTTCATTCGCGTTGGCATTGAGCTCTGAAATTCAGCGCGTTAGTATGGGGGGAGCCTCTCCCCGCCCACTCTCCGCCCATTGACCCCTTCTCTCCGCCCACTCTCCGCCTTCTGCGCTGTTTTAACGCGCCGCGGGGGTTTACGATCGTTCAATGCGGTTAACGCGCGTAATGTACGATTAGCGATCGTTCGCACGTCCGAACGCGCGTTGTGACGTGCGAACAATTGGTAATCGTACATTGCGCGCGTTATTCACGATTACCGCGGTTTAGTAAACATACCCCTTAGTTTATTTTTCACTAGACTAGATCAAGATGGCTGTGAATAGATAGAAATTTGATAGAGATAGAAAGATAAAAAGAGCAAGATTTGTTGTTGGTTTTTTTTTTTTTAGTTTGTCCTCCTCCCTTGGTGCAGTTACCTTAACCCACCACAGTGCCTAGTAGTTTTATAAGAGGCAAGGAAAATTTATATCAAAAAACAGTCAAATAGTAAAGTTAGAAAGCTTAGCTTTGTTGAGTCTCTTGAAATTGTGATGACAGTTACTGGATCAGATCGCTTGCTAAGGCAGCAGATGCTGATTGAATTAACCACATCCCGTGAGGCAGGCTTATAACAGAACAATGGAAACTTTAAAGGTTCAAAATGAAATCTTACTCCTATGTATCAACCTACTATGAAAAAGACCCTGGAACTTTAAAATGTATACCTTTACTACAAAATTAAGTAGGAAACCAGGTCTCTTCAAATCTAAAAGCAAATGTTTACTTCAATTTCAAATAAATAAATATCAAGAATTCAGTGTCCCTGACCAGTAGACCTTATATGAACTGAGGGTACACTCAGATTTCTGATTTAAAAATACTTTGCAAGGAAAGTAGGCAAGCTAAGTTTTTCTAACCTTCTAACCAAAATTTAGGTTGTTTGCCACTAAACTGTAGATCAAGGTGGCTGTAAACAGACAGAAATTTGATAGAGACAGAGAGATAGGAATAACAAGGCTTTTTTTTTTTTTAACTTTTTGGGGTCTTTTTGTGTTTGTCCTCCTCCCTTGGTGCAGTTACTCTAACCCACCACAGTGCCTAAGTAGATTATAAGAGAATAAAATAGATAATAAATAGGCAAGGAACATTTATATAAAAAAACAGCCAAATAGTAAAGTTAGAAAGCTTAGCTTTGTAGAATCTCTTAAACCAATATACACATCCATGCCAAAAATGCTGTTTTATGTAATAGTTTCCTTTCTCCTGCTGTAAATCCAGGCATCAAATCCATGGGGGCATTTTCAAAGACATTTACATGGTTTGCAGACTTGCTGGCCGTGTAAATGCTGCTCTATGGGATATTCAACAACACTAACATGGTTAGTACTGTTGAATATGCAGGTGCCACTGCTACAACCTGATGCTATGCGGCTAGTATCGGTGTGTTACGGGTGAAGCAGAGGCAGCACCTGTTGCTAACTGGGCAGCGGTAATATTGAACCACTGCCCAGTTAGTGATATATGGCGAAAATCAGACGCAGGTAATCCTGGCTAAACGTCTCCTGCATTAGTTAATGGGTAGTAGCTCAATATTGCTGCTGCCTGGTTAGTCTCATGGCAATCTGGAAAACCTGGATATTCAATGCCGGGGCCAGATATGACCCCAGCTTTAACTTTCAGTGCCAGCAGCTAGCTGCGTTAGCTGCTGGCGCTGAATATATCCCCCCTCCAACATTATCAAATGCATTCTAAGTGAGGGGAAGTGAGTCTTTATAGTACCGGGAAACCAAAAAACAACAATCTTAATTCAAAAGTACTTTGTTGGGAGAAGAAGGGACTAAAGTCAAATTAATCTAATGAAGTTTAGCAGCTGGTTGATAATCTGAGAGGGGTTAGAACAAATACACATACAATAGTTCAGACTGTGGAAGGAATGGGATAACTTAAACGTCATACAATTATAATAGGAGGCAGGAGTGGCCTAGTGGTTGGGGCAAGTTGCCGAGGGCCAAGGGTTCAAATCCTGCTGGAGGACAGCAACCTTGGGCTGGAGGGACTAGGGCTTCTAGTCTCACAGCCGCGCTTTGGGCAAGCCATTTACTCTTCATTGCCACAGGTACAAAAAACATAGATTGCAAGTCCTTTGGGGACAAGGGAAATATGTACCATACCTGAATGTACACCGCTTTGACCCAGTGAAAAGCAGTATATAAGCATTGTTAAATAAATAATAAGAAACCAATCTACTATATTATAGCTAAATTATAAATTGTAAGATATTCAAAGTTGAAGTTTAAGTAAACCCTTAGTTCAGAACATAAACTTCTGGCCTGGGCTCTGGGGCTTTTTTTTGAGGGGGTAGCTGGTGGTACAGAGGACTGGCACCTTTTTCATTGCTTGCTAAAGCTGAATCATGGTCCTCATGTATTAATGAAAGAGCCCTGCATATGAATACCGGCACCTTTTTTTGCTAGGAAAAATGCACTGCTGGACTCTATTTATTGAAAAGGGTGAATGTGTGTGTTTCAAGTGCCAAATTACTGTCACATTGTATCCAGCTTCCTCACAAGTCTGAATCCTGATACTTCCATGAGCTCAAAAACAACTCTGGACAACAGCTCCCTGGACTGGTGTGCTCCCTTTTCTGCCTAGTACGTTTTAACAACTGCCTGGACCACACAAAAAGGAGGTTACATATGGATACATTTACATACTAACTGCCTACTTACCACTTTTTCTCATTACTAAAACATCACCACACTCATCTTCGATTGGCAGAAATATCTCAGGAACGACAATAAGAATTCGTCTTTTTGGGGGTGGATTGATGTTCCAAATGCATTCAATGTTAGCTGGGTAATCTCCAGGGTAATTTGGGGACTCAATATATCCAGTGTAATCACCAAGTTCACCACCGCACTGCTGGTCTATGAAAAATCAGAAATGATAATTGCACACGATGAAAATTCAACATAATACACAAACCCCGTAGTAGCAGATTACATTTCAGAAGTTTAAATGCAGCCAATTTGAAGGTGGGATGTCAGCATATTTGAAGTATGCTGACTCCATAACAGTATTAATATGGCAGAAAACAAATGCCACCTTTTATAATATGCAGACATTGATGGTGATGTGTATGTAACCAGCTCAGTCAAAAAAAAAAAAAAAGAGCTGGCTACCCGAGATGTTCCTGGTAAATGCATAATTCACCTTCCTGACTGGTTGTGATACACAATTACTTATCTGAATTTATTCTAGCCATGTTTGTTTCTGAAATGGACTATATGACTGAAATCAAAATCTAAAGTGGTGAGAGTAGTGGACGTAATACCATATAGGTAGAAGTTATTAATGCCTTGAAAATCATGGAGGGTTTAAAATATTTTGTCTTTGAATTGAATGCACAATTATTAATAACACCGTTCTACAGCCAAAATGCTTCTGAAATAAATTCAGTCACTCTTTACTAAGTCTGGGTCACTGAGAACGAAAATGATGTTTAAAATTGTTTTATTCGCTCTTAGTTTTTCATTTATACTACTGGGTCAGTACATAAGACCTTGACTTCAGAAGTGCTAAGGATATGCAAGTTCTAATGGGAAGGGATCTCAATTTAAACCATAAATTACTAATATACATGCACATCTTTGATTGTATTGTGCTAAATCTACTTTTTTGTTTGGACAGTTCTTGCTTTTCAGGCAAAATAATTAATGAATGATGCAATTTAAAGGTGCTATTGCATCATACATTATGGGGGTCATTCAGTCCCACGAATAGCCTTCCCGTATAAACAATGCGTTTGTATGGAGAGGCTTAGATGAGGGTGGAAGGGGGCATTCCAGAGGTGGAGTGAGGGCAGGGCATGGACAGTCTGTGACCCAGGATGTACAGGGCTGATTCTGAGGTCGACACTATGTCCGGGGCTGTGAACTTAAACAGAGACCTATTCCACCACAGAGGTGGAATAAGTTCCTCTGGACGTTGGGGGATCATGTCACTGGCTGGGAACAAAAGGTAGGGGGTGCAGGAAGTTCCCCGCAGCCAGACTCTGGCCATGGTAGACTGGATCGAGGGTCCAGATGCAGGGAATGAATTGAATCGGCGGCGGCCGGCATCCACTTCTCCTGAATGGAGCCTGACCTGAGGTAGCTGGGCAAGTGGCTGTGCGTGCAGGCCGATCAGAATCATGTCCCGGCCTGCATGTTCAGGCCCTAGACCCAATTCTGATCCCATGGGCATGTCTAGCCCCCGCAGGATCAGAATCGGGTCTATCTGTGGGCATCCCAATTCCGATCAACCGCACAGGGGCCTGAATGCCCACATTGGAATGTGACTGCACATGAATTGCATCATTATTCCTAGAAGTCATAGATGATGCAGTCTTGGCTTAATTACATCACTCTGCAGAACAAATTGTGTCATGTCTTTTAACGTGTCGGTGGTATTTTGGCTGTAGACCAGTCTTCTCAATGTTTGATTTTTTTTTTCTGTTTATTTATTGTATTTTATTTATTTCTCCGGGAACAAGCAGGAAGTCAGTCTTCACATATGGGTGGCGCCGGTGGAGCCCTCGTGCAGAGCAAATCCCCAGTTTTCAGAGAAAGCCTTTGGGAGTTGCCATCACGCATGCGTGGTCCCCTTCCTGCCCAAGGGTGCCATCTTGCTCAGTCTCCTTTTTTCCGCGGAGCCCTTTGGACGTAGTCCCTGTGTCCTCGTGAAAAAAGTAAAATTTTCTCTCTTTTTCGTCCAGTCGACACTGGTTCCTCTTCCCGTCTTCGGCTCAATACACTGGTATCGAGTCCATTTCTGTTTTTCGTTTTTTGTCCTTTGTGACTGGAGTTTGCGCCCTTTTTCTTTTTCACTGGCAGCCTGGGTCTTTGACCTTGCAGGGGCCGTTTTTCCCCCAATGGCTACCAGCTGGTTTAAAAAATGTGATCAGTGTATGAAACTTATGTCCCTCACTGATACGCATGACTGCTGTCTCTGGTGCCTCAGGCCCGACCATGATCCAACGGTCTGCGGTCCATGGTCCATGTAGAAAAATGTCTAAGGCCCTGAAGAGCCGCCAGCAGCAGCACGATAGGATTTTTTCTGAGTCCTTGCCTTCAAGAGCCCGGACCTCGTCTGAAGCCTCTATGTCTTGGGGTGAGCATTCCAAGCCCGAGCAGTGTTGAGGTTCCTCGGAGAGGGGGTCTCCCTCGAGGGAACACAAGAGGAAGAAGAAATCTTTGAAGGCATCATCTCTGGATGACTCAGAGCAACCCGGCTCCTCCCGGGGCCTGTCGTGGAGCCTCACGCACCGGCCGGGATCTTTGGAGAAGGAGCGCCCGGCTAAAGTTTCTCGTTGGGAGATGGATCAGCCGAGGCAGGTAACAACTGTCCTCATTGAGGACTCCCCTCCGGGGGAACCGGTGTCGGGCCCGACCATGACGGGACCCAAGCCGGTGGCTGCAGAGCCTTCCAGACTCGAGTCCAGAATGGTGGCCCTGGAGTGCAGTTTCACTGCCTTCATGGAGCAGCAGTGGGCGCTGATTGCCGGACTGTCCGGTTCTTCCGCCCTGACCTCCGGGCCCTCGACGTTGAAGATGAACCTGGAGGCCGAGCCGATCTTCTAGACCTTTCAGGCTGGAGTTAATCCTCGGTCGAGGTCCTACTCGGCCTCCCGTTTGGGACCGAGGTTGTTGCTGCCACCGAGCTTCCTGGGGCTGGGGCGGTTGGCGTCGGGGCCCTCGATGTCGGAGCCCCTCGATTCCTCTTCGGAAACATCGGAGTGGGAAACGGAGGATGAGGAGTCCCTGGACACCTGTCAGCATAGGGATGCAATTCCCCGGTGTCTAAACCTCGGAGAAGGTCCCCCCTGTAGGACACGAGGTTCTTGGACTTTGTGAGGGATATGGCCAAGGCTTTGGCGTTCCCCACGGAGTCTGAGGAGGATGCTCAAGCCGATGAGCTCGAGATCCTACAGTATGAGGCCCTCCCCCCTCGGGAGGCCCTTACTGTACTCGTGACTCTGATCCTGGAACGATTGATGCTCCGCATGTGGGAGATGGTGGCATCAGTGCCAGTTGTCAGCAAATGGCTCGACTCGATGTATCAAGTCTGCCAGAGCCCTGGGTTTCAAAAGTCGCAGCTGCCGCACAACTCCATGGTTGTGGAATCGGCCACGCACCGGCTGAAGAGCCAGAAGACACACTGCTCGGTGCCTCCTGGCAGGGAGGCCCACAATTTGGACGCCCTCGGCAGAAAGTTCTTCCAAGGTTCAATGCTGACCTATCGAATCCAGGCTTACCAGCTGTACATGGGCATGTACCTGAGAGACCTGGCGAAGGAACTCGCCGGGTTCTCGGCTGGTCTCTCTGAGGGGCCTTTGCAGCGCTTCAGGAGCCTGTCCACTGCTGTCCGTGAGTGCTCAAAGTTTATGTCTTGGGCGGCCTATGACTGGTTTGATTCGGTGGCCCAGGTAGCCACAGCGGGCATCGGTGCACACCGCCAGGCATGGCTGCAGTCGTCGGATCTCGAACAATGGGTTCAGGACAAGTTGGTCGATGTCCCATGCCAGGGGGAGAACCTCTCGGGCAAACTCATGACCGACAAGGCTGCAGAACCAGAGACTGAGTACATGATGAGAAAATGGCTCTCCAAGAAGACCTTTGCCCCTTCTTGCAAGAAGGGCTAGGATAAAAAGCCCTTTTACCCGAGGAAGGGTGCTGCTTACTAAAGCTACCAACATTTTCAGGCCTCCCCAGCTCCCCAACAGGGGCAGCAGGCCAAAGGACAGGGGCATGGCCCACGTAAGCAGAAAGCCCACAAACCCCAGGCACTGGCCCCGGCCCAGGCCCAGCCTGGCAGTGGCTTTTGACTCCTACAGCATGGCCCCTCTCCCCTCAGGGGACAGGTAGATCACAGGAGGCAGGCTTGCCCTATATGCCCACAGGTGGACAGCCATTACCACCGATGCCTGGGTTTTGCAGATAGTCCACGAGGCTATCTTCTTCACCTTGCCCAGGTGCCTTCTCACTATTTTCCAGGAGAGCCCATCAGGTCTCCTCTTCACTGGGACCTTTTTCTGAAGAAGTTAGCGGGTCTTCTTGAGGATCAGACGGTAGAACCTGCAGGGCAAGGGCTTCTATTCCAGGTACTTTCTGGTACCAAAGAGAACAGGAGGCCTCAGGCCCATTCTCGACCTGTGCAACCTAAACAAGCTCCTGGTGAGGGAGAAGTTCAAGATATGCTCTCCCTTGGAATATTTATTTATTTAATTTATTTATTTTTTATACCGCGCTCTTTAGAATCAGTGCGGTTTACATGTATATTAATAGGTACTTTTTTATTCCCTTGTCCCTGAAGGGCTCACAATCTAAGTGTACCTGAGGCAATGGAGGGTTAAGTGGCTTGCCCAAGGCCACAAGGAGTGGCCGTGGGACTAGAGACCCCAATCCCTCCGGCCTGAGGTTGCTTGTCCCCATGCGGGAATTGAACCCCCGGCCTTCCGGTGGGTTCAATTCCCACATGGGGACAAGGGGGTTGGGGGTCGGGGGTTGCTGCCTTAGCTCCACCAGGGAGACTGGCTATGCTCCTTAGACCTAAAAGATGCATATATACACATCCTAATCCATCCAGACCACAGGCAGTATTTACGCTTTGTGGTGGGGGGCAATCACTACCAGTACAGGGACTTCCCTTTGGCTTGGCTTCGACCCCCAGGGTATTCACAAAGTGCCTAGCTGTGGTGGCCGCCTTTCTCAGGCTCTAAGGAGTCTTTGTCGTCCCCTATCTAGATGACTGGCTCATCAGGGGCACTTCAGCCAGCGAGGTCCACCAGGCCACTTCTCGCACCATCCACATAGGACCATCTTGAAGGACTAGAAAGGGGGACTGTTACTTCTGGAGAGAAATCTGCAACTGTGAGTATATACTAATGGTAATTTTCTAAAAAGAATTCTTTGTATTAAAGCTACTTAATCTGTGAACCCACTGTTTTTTGTTGGATCAGTTAGGACCTAGTAGCAGCAATTAAAGTTTGAATTTAAAACACAGAGGAGAACTTTCTGGTTACATTTCATACCCAGCAGAGAGCTTGTAGTTTAAATTTAATAGTCACTCAGGGCCAAGTAACAGCAAAGTACTTTTAGTTTAAATTTAACACACAGAAGAGAGCTTTCTGGTTACATTTGTAACCCAGCAGAGAGCTTGTAGTGTACATTTAATAATCACTCAGGGCCTAGCATTAGAAAAGTACTTTTAGTTTCAAAACACAGAAGAGAGCTTTCTGGTTAAACTTAGAACCCAGCAGAGAGCTTGTAGTTTAAATTTCATAAGACGTTAGAGCATAGCAGCAGCTAACAGCTATAATTTAAATCAAATCAGAATTTAGCTTACCTCAGCAGCACAAGACAGGGTACTGTGTAGCAGCCCTATTTTAATAAGTGTTATTTCCCTCCCTCCCTCCCCACACCCACCCACCCCTGGGATAATCATAGCTTTATAGGTACTTACACATCTCAAAAGACAGGAGGTGCTTTCAGGTGAAGCTCATTACCCAAATCAGTCATACACTAAGGACCTGAGAATAATTAAGCTTCAGGTAAACAAGGTATATTAAACGTATTAGGTACAGTTTTATTGGTATAAATACCCATAGCAACCCCTAGTAAGTAAGAACTTAAAGATCTAGACACAAACTTAAAACTAAGATGCAGACAGCAGTCCAGCAGCGGGATGGGGGCTTTCCAGTCTTTTGCATTGAGTGTCACATGTATGATTTTCTCCCAGTTGGTCAGAGGTCTTACATGTGCACTAGGTGCAAGGAGCTCTTTGCTCTCAGGGAACAAGTCCGTTCTCTGGAGGCTAAAGTAGCAGACTTGGAAAACATAAGACAGACAGAGAGGTACATAGACGAGACCTACAGGGATATAGTCCTGAAGTCCCACCTCCAGTCTGGCAGCACCCCTGTTGCCATGGAGGAGAGAGGTCACGTGACAGGAGAGCATCACCCTGGTGTGGCAGGAAGTGATCCTGTAACTAGGACCTGTCCTCCAGGTGATGTAAAACCCTCTCGCACCGAGGAAGTTTCTACAGGGCCTTGTGCCTAAGAGGGAAGGGTTAGGACAGCCGTTATAGTTGGTGATTCGATCATTAGGCATGTAGATAGCTGGGTGGCTGGTGGACGTGAGGATCGCCTGGTAACATGCCTGCCTGGTGCGAAGGTAGCGGACCTCACGCGCCACCTAGATAAGGTCTTAGATAGTGCTGGGGAGGAGTCTGCTGTCTTGGTACATGTCGGTACCAATGACATAGGAAAATGTGGTAGGGAGGTTCTGGTGGCAAAATTTAGGCTTTTAGGTAGGAAGTTCAAATCCAGAAGTTCCATGGTAGCGTTCTCCGAAATGCTTCCTGTTCCACGCGCAGGACCCAAAAGGCAGGCAGAGCTCCGGAGTCTCAATGCGTGGATGAGACAATGGTGCAGAGATGAGGGTTTTGGATTTGTTAGGAACTGGGGAACATTCTGGGGAAAGGAGGGGCTCTTCCGAAGGGATGGGCTTCACCTTAACCGGGATGGAACCAGGCTGCTGGCATTAACCTTTAAAAAGGAGATAGAGCAGCTTTTAAACTAGATATTAGGGGAAAGCCGACAGTCGACAAGAGCGGATGGTTCGGAAGAATGTATCCTTGAAGGATACTACCAAAAGCAGAGAGGTTCCACAAAAGAGTAATGTAGCCCAAATGCCCTCAAGTAGGGAGCAGACAGAGCTTAAAGATCCCAATTTACCCATGTCTAACAATAGCCAAATTAACATGAATAAAATACATTCTCTAAAATGCTTGTATGCAAATGCTAGAAGTCTAAAGAATAAGATGGGAGAGTTAGAATATATAGCACTAAATGAAAGGTTAGATATGATTGGAATATCAGAGACATGGTGGAAGGAGGACAACCAGTGGGACACTGTGATACCTGGGTACAAACTATATCGTAATGATAGAGCTGATCAAATTGGTGGAGGGGTTGCGCTCTATGTTAGAGAGGGCATTGACTCAGAAAGGATTAAAGTTTTGCAGCAAACAAAATCTGCTGTAGAATCTATATGGATTGAAATTCCATATAAAAGGGGGAAGGCAATGGCAGTGGGGGTGTACTATCGAGCACCTGGCCAGAATGACCAAATGGATGATAAAATGCTCAAAGAAATCAAGGAAGCTAACAAAAGTTACAGCGCAGTAATAATAATGGGTGATTTCAATTACCCCGGTATCGACTGGGTCAGTGTCACGTCAGGACATGCTAGGGAGATAAAGTTCCTAGATGAAATAAATGACTGCTTCTTGGAGCAGCTGGTTCATGAACCGACCAGAGGGGAAGCCATATTAGACCTAGTCCTTAGTGGAACACCAGATCTAGTGCAAGAGATAAGGGTGTTGGGGCCACTTGGCAATAGTGATCATAGCATGATCGCCTTTGATTTAATTAGTGGAGGAGGGATAGTAAGGAAATCCACAGTACTACCTTTTAACTTTCGAAAGGGAGACTATGAGGAAAACAGTTAAGAAAAAACAAAAGGAGCAGTTGCAAAGGTTAAAGACATACATCAAGCTTGGGTGTTGTTGAAAAATACTATCTTGGAAGCCCAGACCAGCTGTATTCCACGCTTTAAGAAAAGTGGAAGGAAGTCCAAAAAGCCAGCATGGTTTAAAGGTGAGGTCAGAGAGGCTGTTGTTGCCAAAAAAGCATCTTTCAGGAAATGGATAAAAGAGCCAAACGGCGAAACCTGGAAACAGCACAAGCACTGGCAAGTCAAATGCAAGGCATTGATAAGGCAGGCAAAGAGAGAATTTGAGAAGAAGCTTGCTGCGGAAGCAAAAACGCAAAATAAAGACCTTTTCAAGTACATTCGTAGCAAAAAACCTGTGAGAGAGTCAGTTGGTCCATTAGATGATAAAGGGGTTAAAGGAGCACTAAGAGGCGACAAGGTGATAGCGGAGAGACTGAATGAATTCTTTGCTTCGGTCTTTACTGAGGAAGATGTAGGGATGTTACCCATGACTGAAGTGGTATTTAAAGGTGCGGAAAAATTGAAGGAAATATCGATACATCGGGAAGATGTCTTACAACTATTAGATAAACTGAAGAGTAGCAAATCACCTGGGCCGGATGGTATACATCCAAGGGTGTTGAAAGAACTGAAATATGAGATTGCAGACCTGCTATCAGTAATCTGTGAACTATCATTAAAATCATCTCTAATACCTGAAGATTGGAGGATCGCCAATTTAACACCAATTTTTAAAAAGGGTTCCAGGGGTGATCCGGGAAACTACAGACCGGTGAGTCTGACGTCAGTACCAGGAAAAATGGTAGAAACCATCATAAAGAATAAAATTACTCAGCATGTAGATAGTCACAACCTAATGGGAGACAGCCAACATGGCTTTAGATAAGGAAGATCTTGTCTTACTAATCTTCTATGTTTTTTTGAAGGAGTGAATAAACAGGTGGACAAAGGTGAGTCGGTTGATATTGTGTATCTGGACTTTCAGAAAGCCTTTGACAAGGTCCCTCATCAGAGACTTCTGGCAAAACTAAAGAGTCATGGGATAGGAGGCAGTGTACTATTGTGGATCAGGAACTGGTTAAAAGATAGAAAGCAGAGGGTAGGGCTAAATGGCCAATTTTCCCAATGGAGAAAGGTGAATAGTGGTGTACCCCAGGGATCTGTGCTGGGTCCGCTGCTTTTTGACATATTCATAAATGACCTGGAAAGTGGAATAACGAGTGAGGTGATCAAATTTGCAGATGGCACAAAACTATTTAAAGTTGTTAAAACCCAAGAGGATTGTGAAAAATTGCAAGAGGGATCTTGATAAATTGGAAGACTGGGCATCAAAATGGCAGATGAAATTTAATGTGGACAAGTGCAAGGTTATGCACCTAGGGAAGAACAACCCAAACTATGGTTACACGATGCAAGGTTCCACATTAGGAACCACCACCCAGGAAAAAGATTTAGGCGTCATTGTGGATACCATGTTAAAACCCTCGGCCCAGTGTGCAGCGGCGGCCAAGAGAGCAAATAGAATGCTAGGTATGATAAGGAAAGGAATGGAAAATAAAACAAAAGATATTATAATGCCTCTATATCGTTCCATGGTGAGACTGCACCTTGAATATTGTGTGCAATTCTGGTCACCATATCTTAAAAAGGATATAGCGATTTTAGAAAATATTCAGAGAAGAGCCACCAAAATGGTAAAGGGGATGGAAGGATACTCCTATGAAGAAAGGCTAAAAAGGTTAGGGCTCTGTAACCTGGAAAAGAGACGGCTAAGGGGAGATATGATAGAAGTCTATGAATTAATGAACGGAGTAGAATGGGTAATCGTAGATCGATTGTTTACGTTATCAGAATATAGAAAGACTAGGGGACATGCAATGAAGCTACAGGGTAAACTATTTAAGACTAATAAAAGAAAATATTTTTTCACTCAACGTGTAATCAGACTCTGGAATTTGTTACCGGAGGATGTAGTAAAGGCTGTTAGTGTAGCTGGGTTTAAAAAAGGTTTGGACAAGTTCCTGGAGGAAAGTCCATAAATCGTTATTAAGAAGTGACCGAAGATATCAATGCTTGACCCAGTACAAGCATTGTGGAACTTGTGTCTCTTGGGGAAACTGCTAGGTACATATGACCTAGATTGGCCACTGTTGGAAACAGAATACTGGGCTTGATGGACCTTGGTCTGACCCAGTATGGCATATCTTATGTTCTTATGTTCTTATCCAGGTGCTCCAGCACCTAGGGTTTGTAATCAACTACCCCAAGTCCAGTCTTGCTCCAACCCAACAGCTGAAGTTATTAGGGCCAGACTCGACACCCTTCAAGCAAGGGCCTTTCTGCCTGCAGACAGGGCAAGCAGGCTTCTGGCTCTGGCAGGTCAGGTGAGTCGCAGGTCCATAGTGTCAGCAAGACAATTTCTGCGCCTCCTCGGGCACATGGCTTCTACAGTCCATGTGACCCCAGACGCCTGCCTCCAGATGTGGACTGCTCAGTGGTCCTCAGGGACCAGTGGTCACAGGCCACAGGTTGCCTCAGAGACAAGGTCACAGTGTCCAGACGGCTCGTCCCTGGACTGGTGGCTTCAGCCACTCCATCTGGAGGCGCGGATGCCCTTCCAAGTCTCTCTGCACACGAGGATCCTTACCACGGATGCGTCCCTGCTGGGCTGGGGGGCCAATTGCCAGGGTTTCCGTACTCAGAGAGTGTGGTCCCTGAGCGAGAGAGCAGAACAGATCAGTTTCTTGGAGCTCCGTGCCATCCGCCTAGCCCTGGGAGTTTTCGGGCAGATCCTGGCCCACAAACCTGTCTTGGTACAAACAGACAACCAGGTGGTCATGCTCTATGTGAACAAGCAGGGTGGTATGGGGTCCTGTCTCCTCTGTCAGGAAGCCATGGATCTGTGCTTGTTTGCAGCCCGACATGGCATTCATTTCCGGGCTGTCTAACTGCCGCGCCAGGAGAACTGGTTAGCCGACAGACTAAGCAGGATTCTCCAGCCTCACGAGTGGCAATTGGACCGTGGGGTGGCCAATTGGCTTTTCCAGACCTGGGGACGGCCAGTGATGGATTTGTTTGTGATTCCAGTCAATCACCAGTTGCCCGGTTCTGCTCCAGGCAGCCACACTCACACAGGATGGACCTCCTGGATGCGTTTCCTCTGATGCCTCTGGTCAGCCAAGACTCTATTCAAGATCCTCCAGGAAAAGGCTCGGTCATCCTTGTAGCCCTGATGTGGCCGAGGCAACCCTGGTTTCCACTTTTGCTTCAGCTAGTGGTGGAGGCCCTCATTCCCCTGGGGTCCTCCCCAAGCCTCCTTTCCCAAGAGGGGGGCACTCTCCTTCACCCCAACCTCAGCTCCCTCAACCTGATGGCATGGCTGCTGAAAGGGTGATGCTCGCTCTGTTCCTGCTCCCTAAGGATGTTGAAGAGATTTTGCTGGCCTCAAGGTTTGCGGCTTGGTGTGAGGGGCAGAGTGTGGATCCTTTCTCTCGCCAGGTTGCAGTGGTTTTACAGTACCTTCTCCACCTCTTGGAGTTGGGTCTCAAGTCCAACTCCGTCAGAATCCACCTCTGTGCCCTTGCAGCAAACCACCTCCCGATGGAGGGGAAGCCCCTTTCGGCCCACCCCTTGGTCTCTCGGGTTTTTAAGAGGCCTGCTTCTTTTGAAGCCTCCGGTATGCCCTCTGGCGACCGAATGGGATCTGAATGTGGTTTTAGGGCAGTTTACTCGGCCGCCCTTTAAGCCAATGGTGACCTGCCATCTTCGCTACCTCACTTGGAAGGTGGTTTTCTTGGTGGCACTCATGTCAGCTCGGTGGGTGAGTGAGCTTCAGGCCCTTGTGACAGACAGGCCTTACAACAGGTTCTATAGGAACCGGGTGGTGCTTCACACGCACCCCAAGTTCCTTCTTAAAGTGGTCTCCTCGTTTCACCTCAACCAGGAGGTGGTGCTCCCTACCTTTTTTCCCCAGCCGCATGCCAGTCAGGCAGAGGCATTGCTGCATACCCTGGACTGTAAGAGGGCGTTGGCTTTCTATATCCAGTGTATGCAAATGCATAGAAGGGCTTCTCAGCTCTTCGTATCCTACGACCCCAGTAAGCTGAGGATGGCTGTTTCCAAGCATACGCTGTCCACCTGGGTAGCAGACTGTATTGCCTGGGCATACAGGGCAGTCGAGCTTCCAATAGAGCAGGCATCTACCTGTAGATTGCGGAGGGGTCAGAGGTAGATTGCCAGCCCCACTTGGCTCCATCTCTCCAGCAGCTCGCCCCGTCGCTAGGAGAGAGCTCATGCCGGCAAGTCATCTGCTGAGGGCTTGCCACCGCTGCTGATCCTTTGCCTGTCTTTTATCCCTGCCTGCGGGAAACTTGCCTGCGGGTGTATTGGGGGCGCTGGTTGTTTTCGTGCCAATAGTTTGTGGGTACCCCAGGGGGCCGCCGCCCGCACCCCGTGATGAGATGCTTCAGGCCCGGCATCATACCTGGTCTCCTGCCTCTCAGAATCACCCATTCCTGCCCCCACCCCAACACCCCTTAGAAGTGTGTTATATACCGGGCTATATACATTTGCCCGGGCTTTACCTGAATACACATACCGTATTAGTTGTGTCATGTGCTGGTCATTGGTCACTTTATAGTTCGCTTTCATTAAACGTTTTCGGGCAGACACAACAAAGTGTCAAGAATTTGGTGACTTTGGCGGGCTTTTCCAATTTTGTTCTAACTTGTCTATGCCTTGCCTTCAAATTGGTTCAGACCACTGTGACTTTTGCTTGCCTCTGCAATTTTATTTTGCCTAGCCTTTGTGTTGATTCTACACTGTAAGCAGAATTTATTAAATCGCGTGTGGTGGTATTTGAACTTGTTTGGCGGTATTTGATTTTATCTGGTTTGCTGGACAGGTGTTTGAGTTTTTTTGATGATTGTTTGGTGGTATTTGATTATTGGTGCCAGTATGATAAATTCTTATTTTTACTTTTAGAACTGCATGTGTGGTTTTGGCATCTCCAGTCCTTGTATTGCACATCATCCAGAGGTCGTCAGTTCCTGTTGATCTTTAATACTTTGGGACAGTGACAGTTTTGGACCAGATTCAGCCAGTGTTTATACTAACTTAGTAGATTTGGCTTTTTTACATCCAGCCACCCCAGTATAACGAAGATGAGTGTTCCAAAGAAGAGCAAAACCTAACACTTTCATGATGAATGGGAAATCAACTACTACTTCATCATGGTGAAAGACAAGTGTTGTTGTCTAATTTGTAACGCCCCAGTATCCTTGCCCAAAAAGGGTAATCTGGAACGTCATTATAAGGCTCTGCATAGCAATACGTTTGATGCTGATTTTCCACCAAAAAGTGAAATTCGTAAACTGAAGCTCAAAGAACTTAAATCGAAATTGGCTATTCAGCAACAGTTGATGGCGAAGCCAAGGTCACATTCGGTCAATGCAACCATAGCATCCTTCAAGGTCAACAACCTGATCGTAAAGAAATGCAAACCTTTCACTGAAGGGGAATTTGTAAAAGATTGTTTTCTTGAAGCAGCTGACAATCTTTTTGAAGGATTCAAAAATAAGAAAGAGATCATAGCTGCTATTCAAGATGTACAATTGTCAAGAAACACCGTCGTGCGGCGAATAGAAAAGATGCGTGGAGACACAACTGAACAATTGTTGGAGGATGTTTCAAATTGTGTTGCTTTCTCACTCCAACTGGATGAATCTACAGACATAAGAGACATAGCCCAGTTACTAGTCTTTACCCGGGTGGTTTTTGAAGACTTCAGTGTTAAAGAAGAACTACTTGGAATGATTTCTTTAAAAGGGAGAACTATATTCAGTTTTTTCCATTCTTTTGTGACAAAGTGTAATCTTCCATTGCATAGACTTGTTTCCATCACTACTGATGGAGCAAGAGCAATGACAGGTGAGGTTAATGGTTTCATAGCCCTCTGTAGACAGCATGATGACTTCCCAGATTTCCTCTCTTACCTCTGCATCATTCACCAGCAAGTTTTGGCAAGCAAGAGACTCAATACAAAGGCTGCCATGGACATCACTTTCAAAACTGTAAATTCAGTTTGTGGAAAATCACTTCAAAGACGGCTTTTCAATCTTACTCTTAATGAAGGGGCAGCGGAAATCATTTTGCACACAGATGTAAGGTGGCTAAGTAGGCACAAATTTCTGCAAAGATTTCATGATTTGCTGAATGAAATAAGACGTTTTTTTGAAGGAGAGGGGAGATGACCAAGCAGAGTTGGAAGATGAGGAGTGGTTATGTGATCTGGCATTTCTTGCTGACTTTACAGGTGAACTAAGTGATATGAACCTTGAGCTACAAGGTAAAAACAAATGCATTGGCGAGATGATGAGTACAGTTTCATCCTACAAGAACAAATTTGAGCTAATGACTGATCTTGCAAACAACACTTTTGATCATTTTCCTAATACGCAGGACCATCTGGGAAAATATCCAAATTTTGTTTTTCAGAACGAGAAGTATGTGACAGAAATGTGTTCTGTTATCCAGGAATTCTAAAATAGATTCTGTAACTTCCAAAAAATTGGAACAGTTGTGGAGTACTTATCATACCCATTCAAAGTAGATGTGGACATTAAAGAAACTGCAGCTGCTATCAGTAAAAATTACTCAGTGAACAAGCCATCTCTTGAAAATGACATATTAACCCTTAAAAATGATATTTTTCTCAAGACCCGTGCTGAGCAAGAATCGTTTTGGAAGCTAGTGCCTAGAGACAAATTTCCCAACTTGAGAAGATGCAGTGAAGCTGTACACTCCTGTTTCAGTTCAAGTTATTTGTGTGAATCTGCGTTTTCCCATCTGAAAATGACAAAGAGTACATAACGTTCCAACATGACAGATGAACATCTCCAGGATTCCCTGAGACTGGCCCTCACGCAATATTCACCCAACTTCAAAAAGCCGGTGGATGAAATGCAGGCTCAGACATCTCACTAATGAGCAAGAGCGAAATATTAAAGATTGTGCAAGATCAGCCTGGATCAATACTCTACCTAAATTTAATACAAAATACTCAATAAAAGTTAAAGAAAGTTATTAAGACAGTTAAAGAAAATTATTACTCAATAAAACTTTAAGAAAAAATGTACTTTCCGTTTCCCCTCGTAGTTCTTACTGGATCTTCGTCTCTCTGTTTTGTTTTTGCTTAATTTGCTTAACAGCTGATCACATCCAAGTAAATGACAGAAGGTTCATTAAAAATGGGGGGGGGGGAAATCCTCCAACTTTATTGGGTTAAAATTTAATTTGAAACTAATTTGAAACTTAATTTTCATGGTGGTAGATCACTGGCACTTTTGGCCGGAAAAAGTAGATCACGACCTGTTCGAAGTTGGACATGTCTGCAATAGAGGGATGTGTTACGGCCCATTGGGTCAGGGCAATGGCGGCATCAGTGGCTCATTTCCGCTCTGTTCCACTGGCGGTCATCTGCCGAGCTGCCACCTGGTCTTCGGGTCAGACATGCCTGGATAGGGAGTCCCAACGGGACAGTGCTTTCAGCCAGGCTGTACTCCGTAACCTTTTCAAGGTCTAGGCAACTCCTGCCCTCTGGCCCTTCTGTGACAGGCTACCAGAGTGCTATACTCTTAGTTTGATTCCTATTGTGGCTGCTTGCGGCTCTTGTACAGGGAACCTATTTTTTTAGCTGTGGGTTCTCGGTAACCTATAACTGGGGAGTCCCATATGTGAGGACTAACTTCCTGCTTGTTCCCAGAGAAAGCGTAGTTACTCACCTGTAACAGGTGTTCTCCGGGGACAGCAGGAATCAGTCCTCACGACCCTCCCTCCTCCCCTTGGAGTTGCAGTCCCTATATTATTATTATGTTTTGTTCTTTTTGCCGTCTTTTTGGCTATGTCATTTGACTGAGCAAGATGGCACCCTTGGGTGGGAAGGGGACTGTGCATGCGTGATGGCAACTCCCAAAGACTTTCTCTGAAAGCTGGGGATTTGCTCCGCATGAGGGCTCCATTGGTGCCAACCTCACCCATATGTGAGGACGGATTCCTGCTATTTCTGGAGAACACCTGTTATAGGTGAGTAACTACAATTTAACAGGTTTTTTTTATAGTACTTTATCTTTTCAGTCAAAGCAGTTTACATTGTAACTTAAACTTGGTAATGTACATTATGCAGGGACATTGATAACTTGGATTTTTCTGAGGCAATGGAGGGTTAAGTTACTTGCCCAGTGCCACAAGGAGTGTTAGTGGGAATCGAATCTTGATCTCTCGGTTTCCAAGCCAGTGCTCTAAGCATTAGGCTATTCCTCCACTCCAAAGTTTAGCCAAAGTGAGAGATGCCTCATAATTGTTTGAACAATGCAGATCACTTCTGCTACGTTTGTGGTGAAGTGACTTTTGTATCAGAAAAATGCACTATAACTGCTTTGTTTAAGAAAGCCTACCACCTTTACTTTAGCTGCAAAATTGTAGATCAGGACACATATGCTGCAACAACATCTTCACCAGTGGTTGAATAGAAAAAGGAAATCCATGCCTTTTGCAGTGTTAATGATTTGGAGATAGCCAGCAGATCATATCAGCAATTGTTACTTCTGCATAGTGCCTCCTGTTGGGAAAGGTTTGTCAAAGAAGAAAAAGTAGATTGTGTAGTATCCAAATATTTCATGAGCTATATGCCCAGTACCCCACAGAGAAGGACTGCCGGTTCCTGATGCTCCAGAATCATTCTCACTTGAGTCAGATGAGGAAGAGGAAGGGGTGAAAATTCTGGTCCCGAACTATCAATGTCACATGGCCCAGATTTTCTCCCATCCTCCTCCTCTGAACCACACTTTATAACACAAGGTGAACTGAATGACCTTGTCAGGGATTTGGAACTACCTAAGAGTAAGGCAAAGCTGTTGGGCTCCAGACTGCAGCAATGGAATCTCTCCTGTCAGGTGATGTTAGGGTTTCCAAGTTCTGTGAACGTCAAAAGGATCTTGTTACATTCTTCTTCATGGAAGGTGATCTTTTAATTTGCAACAACCTCAGTGGTCTGATGGCAGCCCTCAACATCATTCATTATCCAGATTAGAGGAGACTGTTCATCAATTCATCAAAGTCGAGTCTTAAAGTTGTTTTGCTGCATAATGGCAATGTTTTGCCATTGATTCCTTTGGGCACGCAGTCCATATGAAGGAAATGACAATATAAAACTGCTGTTGAAATGCATAAACTATGACCAATATCAGTGGCAGTTTTGTGGTGATTTGAAAATCATTACTCTGTTGCTCGGTCTGCAGACTGGATACACACAGTACTACTATTTTCTCTTTGAATGGGATAGTCGTGCAAAAGATTCCCACTACATCAAAAGAGATTGGCCACTCCAACAGTCATTGGAGCCTGGAAAGAAAAGTGTGCAGCATCCACCACTTCTTGAATGAAGGAAGATTTTGTTACCACCCTTACATATTAAACTGTATCTAATGACAAAATTTGTCAAGGTCATGGACAAAACAAAACCGGCTTTCAATTTTCTCAGCGGGAAATGTCCAAGACTAAGTGAAGCTAAGATAAAAGAAGGTGTCTGTTGGTCCTCTGATTTGTGAACTTCTTTGAGATGATGCATTTAACCGTGAACTATGTGGCAAAGAAAGGACAGCAAGGAAAGCCTTCCAGTTAGTGGCAATAAGTTTTCTCGGAAACAAGGCAGACAACTACAGGAAGTTGGTGGAAAGACACCTCAATGCATACAAAAGTCTTGGCTGCAACATGTTACTAAAGATACATTTTTTGCACTCTTATACTGATTTTTTTCCACCGAACTGCGGAGCAGTGAGCGATGAGCATGGAAAGTGATTTCATCAGGACATTGCAGCGATGGAGAAAAGATATCAAGGCAAATGGAATTCGTCAATGCTTCAGACTATTGCTGGACAGTAACAATAGTTATTCCATTTACAGAATACAAGAGACAAACCAAGAAATGCCGAGTAGACTCCGAATAATATGTGAAATAAATACTAATGCATACATAGTTGTTTTTTGCTTTCTGTTTCATTCTAACTTTTTAAATAAATTGTATTTAAATAACCCTTTGGCTGATTTTTAAACGTTTAAGCAAACGTGAAACATTATCAAAATCATATATATGGCAACCATAAACACATGAAAAGACCTAGATTTCTAATAATTTGTGATTAAAACTATACTACCAACATGCTACATAAGAGGTGTGACAAAAAAGAAATGAGACTGTGACAGCCACGCCCATGACTCAATGCCAATTGGCTAACCGTTTATGTCACTGTGTTGTGCAATATCTCGCCACTATTCTGCTATAATATTTTTCATCTCTCTCACTCTGTTTTTCTTTTTCAGGTTTTTTTGTAGCACACTGCTCCATCGCTTGGAGCAAAGAATCAACTTGAAATTTCTGGTTAAGTTGGACAAGGGCCCAACTGACTGTCTCCAACTTCTCCAAAAGACTTATGGAGAAGATGCAATGTCAAAGCCGCGAGTCTTCGAGTGGCACAAATGCTTCAAGACTGGCCGTGAGGAGGTGGAGGATGACCACAAATCAAGACTGCCTTCCACGACAAAGACGGCTGAGAACATTGACAGAGTGAACCAGCTGGTGCGGAGTGATCGCAGATTGACGGTGCGGATGATAGCTGAGGAGCTCAGCCTGAACAGGGAGTCAGTGCGGATCATCTTGGTGGAGGAGCTGGGGATGCAGAAGGTGTGCGCCAAGATGGTGCCCAGGATTTTATCGGATGACGAGAAGGAGCACCGGGTCAATGTTTGTCAAGACTTGCTAGAGAAGATCGGAGAAGATCCAGAGTTCATTGGCCGAGTCATCACAGGAGACGAAACTTGGGTCTTCCAGTATGACCCTGAAAGCAAGAGACAGAGCCTGCAGTGGAAGACTCGGCTGTCACCCAGACCCAAAAAGGCGTGTATGTCCAAATCAAGGATCAAGGTCATGCTGATCGCATTCTTCAACCAGAAGGGAGTGGTCTATCATGAGTTTTTACCTGAGGGTCAGAGTGTCAACCAGCATTTCTACCAGCAGGTCCTCAAGTGCCTCCATGACCGGGTTCGGCGCAGCAGGCAGGCTCTGTGGAGAGACATGTCGTGACTGCTCCACCATTACAATGCGCCTGCACACACCATGCTCAGTGTGAGGCAGTTCTTGGCCAACAAACATATCACAGCTCTCGACCACCCTCCTTATTCCCCAGATCTCGCACCGTGCGACTTCTGGCTCTTCGCCAAGCTGAAGACTGTGCTCAAAGGAACTCATTTCACCTCTGTAGAAGAGATCAAGGCTACTGTGACGAGGGAGCTGAGGGACCTCAAGGAGGAGGACTTTACCGAGTGCTTCCATATGTGGCAGAAGCGAATGCAGAAGTGCATTAACTCTGGGGGGATTACTTTTATTTATTTTTTATTTAACAAACACTTATATACCGCACCTTCCCATGGATCAGGTGCGGTTTACAAAGAACAATGTAAAGAATCAGTGAACAATTATAAAACCTGTTCTTCTTACATGAAACATCAAAGAAATTTATACAGTGGGTATAGGCCTTAATACATTGAACTAGAATTATTAACTATTACTAATGGTCTAACTACTATGTGCATAGCAACTTTTGCACAGAGCTTAGCAATTATGTACATAACATCTGATACATTGTATTAAGACTATATTAGACTATATACATACTTTGAAGGGGACAATGCGTAATTTCTCTGTAGATTTTGTAATAAAACATTTATGGGACAGTCTTGTTTCTTTTTTGTCACACCTTGTATGTGCATAAAATGGGAAAGCTTAGATATCTTCAAAACAGTAACCAATCAGCGGTTTTGATTGTCATTTTTTAATTCAGTGCATTGAAATCCATAAGAATTGGCAGATTTTGTTTCTGAAGCAGAGAACATTTAAAAAATTGTAGGCCAGTGAGACTACTCAATCTACTCTACTAAACTGCTAGCATATTGCCTAATTCAAGGTGGCAATATCATGCAAAAAGCAAACAAAAAAAAGACCAAATTTCATTTATTTTTGAAAGACTAAGGAATATTTTTATCTGTTGACTTGCTTTTACTGAAAGAGATATGGCATCACAAGGATTTCTCTGTCTGTGTGTTTGTCTCTCCTTATTGCTTGGAAATGGCTTCAGGCAAATGTTTGAAACGTTGGGGATGCTGTGATCTTTGTAGCTGGGATGACTGAGAATGATGTCTGACAAAGAAGTGTGTGTAACTAGTCTTCTGTTCAGTGGGCCTAAGGGTGATCTTTGAGGCTTTACAAGCAGGATTTCTTTCAAATGTCTATGGTTAAATCACAATCTTCTCCAACATTCTCCTCTCTCAACAGACATATATAAATAAAGGATCCTTGGTGGTGAAGAGAGAATTCTCTCTCTCCCTATCTGGGTGGGCATGGGTGGGTGTGCCACCCACACAGGTAGGCAGGCAAAAAAAACCAGGAGTCCAAGCACCGTTTATGTATAAACACTCATTTATTGGGCATTCCACATAAAAAGAAATTTAGAACAGGTCAATAAAAATGACCAGACATGTAGTCCACAAGAAAAGGGTAAGGAAATGGGAAAAACAGTTCAATTTTGCTCACAGTCCTTGAGCTCTCCTATCCCTGAGACACTCCAGCATCTTGTCTTCAACAGTGTTACTGTGTTGGGCTGGTTCTCCAGGAACAAGCAGGAAGTCAGTCCTCACATATGGGTGACGTCGACACCGATGGAGCCCTCGCGAAAGCATCCACCCAGATTTCAAAGAAAGCCTTTGAGAGATGCCACTACGCATGCACGGTCCCCTTCCCGCCCAAGGGTGCCATCTTGCTCAGTTTCCTTTTTTCCGTGGAGCCCTTCAGATGCTGTCTGACTTAACCCCAGAAAAAGTTGATTTTTTTGTACCTTTTAAACTCGACTCCGGTCTTGTACCAGTACTCTTCCCGCCTACCGTCCTTTGTGCCTCGGCATCGAGTTTGGTTCATTTTTGTAGTCTACGTTCTTTTTATTTTCTGGTGCCTTCATGCCCTTTTTCCCCCCTGGCAATTCAGAAAGTCTTGAACCTCGCAGGGGTACTTTTTTCCCCCATGGCTACCAGTGGCTTTAAAAAGTGTGATTGGTGCTCTAAAATAATGTCCTTAACCGACACACATGACTGCTGCCTCCGTTGCCTCAGGCTGAACCACAACCTGGTGGCCTGTGGTCTCTGCAAATGGATGTCCAGCAAGACCCTGAAGAGCTGCCAGCAGCAACACAATAAGTTCTTCCCTGAATCCCCATTGCCTGGGCCTTGTCTGAGGCCCTGACATCTCAGGAGGGGCTTTCCAAACCCGAGCGTTGTCGTGGGTCCTTGGAGAGGGGTCCCCCTCGAGGCCTGCGCCGAAGGCTGCAGAACCTTCTGGCTCGAGTCCAGAATGGTGGCCCTGGAGCGCAGTTTGTCTGCCTTCATTGGTTAGCAGCAGGTGCTGTTATGCGGCACGTCCGGCTCATCCGCCCCGACCACCGGGCATTCAACATCCAAGAAGGACTAGAAAGGGGGACTGTTACTTCTGAAGAGAAATCTGCAACTGTGAGTATATACTTCTGGTAATTTTCTAAAAAGAATTCTTTGTATTAAAGCTACTTAATCTGTGAACCCACTGTTTTTTTTTTTGTTGGATCAGTTAGGGCCTAGTAGCAGCAATTAAAGTTTGAATTTAAAACACAGAGCAGAGTTTTCTGGTTACATTTCATACCCAGCAGAGAGCTTGTAGTTTAAATGTAATAGTCACTCAGGGCCAAGTAACAGCACAGTACTTTTAGTTTAAATTTAACACACAGAAGAGAGCTTTCTGGTTAAATTTAGTACCCAGCAGAGAGCTTGTAGTTTAAATTTCATAAGAAGTTAGAGCCTAGCAGCAGCTAAGAGCTATAATTTAAATCAAATCAGAATTTAGTTTACCTCAGCAGCACAAGACAGGGTACTGTGTAGCAGCCCTCTTTAATAAGTGTTATTTCCCTCCCTCCCTCCCCACACCCACCCTCCCCTGGGATAATCATAGCTTTATAGGTACTTACACATCTTAAAAGACAGGAGGTGCTTTCAGGTGAAGCTCATTACCCAAATCAATCATACATTAAGGACCTGAGACTAATTAAGCTTTAGGTGAACAAGGTATATTAAACATATTAGGTACAGTTTTATTGGTATAAATACCCATAGCAACCCCTAGTAAGTAAGAACTTAAAGATCTAGACACAAACTTAAAACTAAGATGCAGACAGCAGTCCAGCAGCGGGATGGGGGCTTTCCAGTCCTTTGCATTGAGTGTCACATGTATGATTTTCTCCCAGTTGGTGAGAGGTCTTATGTGTGCACTAGGTGCAAGGAGCTCTTTTCTCTCAGGGAACAAGTCCGTTCTCTAGAGGCTAAAGTAGCAGACTTGGAAAACATAAGACAGATAGAGAGGTACATAGACGAGACCTACAGGGATATAGTCCTGAAGTCCCACCTCCAGTCTGGCAGCACCCCTGTTGCCATGGAGGAGAGAGGTCACGTGACAGGAGAGCATCACCCTGGTGTGGCAGGAAGTGATCCTGTAACTAGGACCTGTCCTCCAGGTGATGTAAAACCCTCTTGCACCGAGGAAGTTTCTCCAGGGCCATGTGCCCATGAGGGAAGGGTTAGGACAGCCGTTATAGTTGGTGATTCAATCATTAGGCATGTAGATAGCTGGGTGGCTGGTGGACGTGAGGATCGCCTGGTAACATGCCTGCCTGGTGCGAAGGTAGCGGACCTCACGCGCCACCTAGATAAGGTCTTAGATAGTGCTGGGGAGGAGTCTGCTGTCTTGGTACATGTCGGTACCAATGACATAGGAAAATGTGGTAGGGAGGTTCTGGAGGCAAAATTTAGGCTTTTAGGTAGGAAGTTGAAATCCAGAACTTCCATGGTAGCATTCTCCGAAATGCTTCCTGTTCCACGTGCAGGACCCAAAAGGCAGGCAGAGCTTGTGATAAGGAAGCTTATCATAGCTCAGGAAGGAGCTATAGAAAAGGTGAAGTGACTCTGAACAAGCAACCTGTCAGTTCTGGTAGAAATAAGAAAACAGAATTTTCCCATAAAAGACTACCAGTCCCAGAATGCACCAGGTTTCCAACAGCCATTAGAGGAGCTGAAGTGGGGAAATGTGTGTTCAATCAGGAGGGCTATGAGGTAATCCCTAAGCACTCATCTCAAAGGGCAGGGCCTGATTCAGCACAGCTGCGCTGTGTTAGGGAGGAGCACTCATCAAGGCAGAATAAGAGTAGAGTTTATTCTACAGATGATCATCTTCATGATCACCTTGGATATCCAGAGAATTGTCCTCAGTATCCTGAGAATCAGCTTGAGTTTGATCATCAGTTTCATCTGAAGGATCATCAGAAGCAGAAGCCAAACCGGACGGACAGAGAGGGAAAGAGACCCTCTGGAAGAAAGAGGAGAAAAGCCTTTGAGAGGTCTAGAAGTGTCCAAAGCAGTACGTATACTGGGAGGCATTTCAAGGGCCAGCATACACCATTGGACTGGAGAAAGCCACAGGAATGGTGCTGCAGAGCTAGGAATCACAAGACGCTACCTGTGAGGGAGACGGCTGCACGTGGAAGGGACCCTAAGACCTATGCCAGAAGGTATGTGAAGAGAGATCCAGTGTCCAGGGATCTGGATTGGAAGGCTAGACATAAGAACTGGACTACATACTGGCCAGGCTATATAGAGAGGAACTCTAGCAGCAATGGAAGCTCAGGTATGAACACTGATCTATGCCCTAGCTATAACCTTGAAAGACAGCAGGGAAACAAGTATTCTCCTGAAAATGTTCCATTGAGAGATTCATCTGTGCCAATCCATGATATTGAACCCATGCTTGTTGAACAAGGGGGAATAATAGCAGATGAGGATCCTGTTTATATGGACTGCTCTCTATCTAAACTCCGTTGGTAACTTTCTGTTATAAAGTACAGCAATCATCACAAAGAAATACAAATGTGTTCTTTAATCTACTCAGAAAAGCTCCTGAAGCAGGATTTGACCCACACAGTGGAAGGCAAGCCAGCTAAGGGGTTTCAGCTGGTAACTGCTAGCAATTAAGCCTTACCTAATTGCTTGTGAGCTAGGAGAGAATCACTTCTGTATCTATGTGGGAAGTAATCAGAAGTTAAAAAGTAAAAGAACAGTTGGTTTCTAGCTTTGTGACTTTTCATTTGTTGTTTTCCTGATTTTAACTTTGTTTTTCCAAGTTAACACTGAAAGCAAGTAACCTAATTTATGTGCTACCAAGCATATCTGTGTTGGGAGAAATAACCCCATAAATAAAAATCTTATTGGCTTTACCCAAGAGCACAACTAAATTATTGTCAGCAGCTGTGTCTGGTGTGAATGAACTACATTGCCCACAATACCTTGCAAATCATATAGATATATGCACTTGCCTAGACTATGAAGATTCTCACCCAGGCAGCCGTCTGACAAGCTCCGGAGTCTCAATGCGTGGATGAGACAATGGTGCACAGATGAGGGTTTTGGATTTGTTAGGAACTGGGGAACATTCTGGGGAAAGGAGGGGCTCTTCCGAAGGGATGGGCTTCACCTTAACCGGGATGGAACCAGGCTGCTGGCATTAACCTTTAAAAAGGAGATAGAGCAGCTTTTAAACTAGATATTAGGGGAAAGCCGACAGTCGCCCAAGAGTGGATGGTTCGAAAGAATGTATCCTTGAAGGATACTACCAAAAGCAGAGAGGTTCCACAAAAGAGTAAAGTAGCCCAAATGCCCTCAAGTATGGGGCAGACAGAACTTAAAGATCCCAATTTACCCATGTCTAACAATAGCCAAATTAACATGAATAAAATACATTCTCTAAAATGCTTGTATGCAAATGCTAGAAGTCTAAAGAATAAGATGGGAGAGTTAGAATATATAGCACTACAATAAAGGTTAGATATGATTGGAATATCAGAGACATGGTGGAAGGAGGACAACCAGTGGGACACTGTGATACCTGGGTACAAACTATATCGTAATGATAGAGCTGATCAAATTGGTGGAGGGGTTGCGCTCTATGTTAGAGAGGGCATTGACTCAGAAAGGATTAAAGTTTTGCAGGAAACAAAATCTGCTGTAGAATCTATATGGATTGAAATTCCATATAAAAGGGGGAAGGCAATGGCAGTGGGGGTGTACTATCGAGCACCTGGCCAGAATGACGAAATGGATGATGAAATGCTCAAAGAAATCAAGGAAGCTAACAAAAGTTACGGCGCAGTAATAATAATGGGTGATTTCAATTACCCCGGTATCGACTGGGTCAGTGTCACATCAGGACATGCTAGGGAGATAAAGTTCCTAGATGAAATAAATGACTGCTTCTTGGAGCAGCTGGTTCATGAACCGACCAGAGGGGAAGCCATATTAGACCTAGTCCTTAGTGGAACACCAGATCTAGTGCAAGAGATAAGGGTGTTGGGGCCACTTGGCAATAGTGATCATAGCATGATCGCCTTTGATTTAATTAGTGGAGGAGGGATAGTAAGGAAATCCACAGTACTACCTTTTAACTTTCGAAAGGGAGACTATGATAAAATGAGGAAAACAGTTAAGAAAAAACTGAAAGGAGCAGTTGCGAAGGTTAAAGACGTACATCAAGCTTGGGTGTTGTTGAAAAATACTATCTTGGAAGCCCAGACCAGCTGTATTCCACGCTTTAAGAAAAGTGGAAGGAAGTCCAAAAATCTGCCAGCATGGTTTAAAGGTGAGGTCAGAGAGGCTGTTGTTGCCAAAAAAGCATCTTTCAGGAAACGGAAAAAAGAGCCAAACGACGAAACCTGGAAACAGCACAAGCACTGGCAAGTCAAATGCAAGGCATTGATAAGGCAGGCAAAGAGAGAATTTGAGAAGAAGCTTGCTGCGGAAGCAAAAACGCGAAATAAAGACCTTTTCAAGTACATTCGTAGCAAAAAACCTGTGAGAGAGTCAGTTGGTCCATTAGATGATAAAGGGGTTAAAGGAGTACTAAGAGGCGACAAGGCGATAGCGGAGAGATTGAATGAATTCTTTGCTTCGGTCTTTACTGAGGAAGATGTAGGGATGTTACCCATGACTGAAGTGGTATTTAAAGGTGCGGAAAAATTGAAGGAAATATCGATACATCGGGAAGATGTCTTACAACTATTAGATAAACTGAAGAGTAGCAAATCACCTGGGCCGGATGGTATACATCCAAGGGTGTTGAAAGAACTGAAATATGAGATTGCAGACCTGCTATCAGTAATCTGTGAACTATCATTAAAATCATCTCTAATACCTGAAGATTGGAGGATCGCCAATGTAACGCCAATTTTTAAAAAGGGTTCCAGGGGTGATCCGGGAAACTACAGACCGGTGAGCCTGACGTCAGTACTGGGAAAAATGGTAGAAACCATCATAAAGAATAAAATTACTCAGCATGTAGATAGTCACAACCTAATGGGAGACAGCCATCATGGCTTTAGACAAGGAAGATCTTGTCTTACTAATCTGTTATGTTTTTTTGAAGGAGTGAATAAACAGGTGGACAAAGGTGAGTCGGTTGATATTGTGTATCTGGACTTTCAGAAAGCCTTTGACAAGGTCCCACATGAGAGACTTTTGGGAAAACTAAAGAGTCATGGGATAGGAGGCAGTGTACTATTGTGGATCAGGAACTGGTTAAAAGATAGAAAGCAGAGGGTAGGGCTAAATGGCCAATTTTCCCAATGGAGAAAGGTGAATAGTGGTGTACCCCAGGGATCTGTGCTGGGTCTGCTGCTTTTTGACATATTCATAAATGACCTGGAAAGTGGAATAACGAGTGAGGTTATCAAATTTGCAGATGACACAAAACTATTTAAAGTTGTTAAAACCCAAGAGGATTGTGAAAACTTGCAAGAGGATCTTGATAAATTGGAAGACTGGGCATCAAAATGGCAGATGAAATTTAATGTGGACAAGTGCAAGGTTATGCACCTAGGGAAGAACAACCCAAACTATGGTTACACGATGCAAGGTTCCACATTAGGAACCACCACCCAGGAAAAAGATTTAGGCTTCATTGTGGATACCATGTTAAAACCCTTGGCCCAGTGTGCAGCGGCGGCCAAGAGAGCAAATAGAATGCTAGATATGATAAGGAAAGGAATGGAAAATAAAACAAAAGATATTATAATGCCTCTATATCGTTCCATGGTGAGACCGCACCTTGAATATTGTGTGCAATTCTGGTCGCCGTATCTTAAAAAGGATGTAGCGATTTTAGAAAAGGTACAGAGAAGAGCCACCAAAATGGTAAAGGGGATGGAAGGATACTCCTATGAAGAAAGGCTAAAAAGGTTAGGGCTCTTTAACCTGGAAAAGAGACGGCTGAGGGTAGATATGATAGAAGTCTATAAATTAATGAACGGAGTGGAACGGGTAAACGTAGATCGATTGTTTACCTTATCAGAATATAGAAAGACATGGGGACATGCAATGAAGAAAATATTTTTTCACTCAACGTGTAATCAAACTCTGGAATTTGTTACCGGAGGATGTAGTAAAGGCTGTTAGTGTAGCTGGGTTTAAAAAAGGTTTGGACAAGTTCCTGGAGGAAAGGTCCATAAACCATTATTAAGAAGTGACCGAAGATATCAATGCTTGACCCAGTACAAGCATTGTGGAACTTGTGTCTCTTGGGGAAACTGCTAGGTACATATGACCTAGATTGGCCACTGTTGGAAACAGAATACTGGGCTTGATGGACCTTGGTCTGACCCAGTATGACATATCTTATGTTCTTATGTTCTTAAGATGTCCCCGAAGGTCCGAGCCAATCCTCAGCCGAGGTCACGCTTGGCGTCCCATTCGATGGGAGCTCGGTCATCCCTGGCCAGTCTACCGGGTGTTCACTGCAGGGCTTCAGTGGCCTTGAAGCCCACAGAGCAACCCGCCTACAAATCATCCTCAGAGTTTTACGAATGGGAGGATGAGGAGTCTCCTGATATCCGTCACCACTGCAACATCCCTTCCGATTCCGCAGTCTCAGAAGCTCGGAGGCAGTCCCCACCGGAGGACATGGGCTTCTTGGACTTTGTCAAGGACGTGTTCAAGGTCCTGGCGTTCCTGACCGAGTCGGAGGAAGACCTTCGGGCGGACGAGCTGGAGATTCTCCATTACGAGGCCCCTCCTCGGGAATCGCTCACAGTGCCCAATCCTCCCATCCTGGAATGGCTCATGCTCCGCATGTGGGAGACACCGGTGTCGGTGCTGGTGGTGAGCAAACGGCTTGACTGAATGTATTGGATCTGCCAGAGCCCGGGCTTCCAGAAGTCACAGCTGCCACAGAATTCCATGGTGATGGAGTCGGCCATGCGTCGGCTGAAAAGCCAGAAGACGCACTCCTCGGTGCCTCCTGGCAGGGAGGCTTGCACCTTGGATGCCCTCGGTAGGAATTACTACCAGGGCTTGATGCTCATCTGCCGGGTCCAGGCCTACCAGCTGTACATGGGCATGTACTTGAGAGACTTCGCGAAGGAACTCGCCGGGTTCTCGGCTGGTCTCTCCGAGGAACCTTTGCAGCGGTTCAGGAGCCTGTCCTAGGCTGTCTGTGAGTGCTCCAAATTTATGTCTCGAGCAGCCTATGACAGGTTTGAGTCGGCGGCCTGGGTAGTCGCGGCGGGCATCTGTGCACGCCGCCAGGCTTGGCTTCAGTCATCCAACCTTGAGCAGTGGGTTCAGGACAAACTGGTTGACATCCCATGCCAAGGGGAGAATCTCTTCAGCAAACCCATGACCGACAAGGCTGCCGAGCTGGAGACCGAGTTCATTATGAGGACCAGGCTCTCCAAGAAGACCACTGCTCTTCCTTGACAGAAGGGCTCAGGTAAAAAGCACTTTTACCCGAGGAAGGGAGCTGCTTACTGAAACTACCCACCCTATCAGCTTCCCCGGCTCCCCAACAGGGTCAGCAGGCTAAGGGACATGGGCATGGCCCACGTAAGCAGAAGGCTCCAAAACCCCAGGCACCAGCTCCTTCAGCATAGCCTCTCTACCCCAAGGAGATCAGCAGCCCCCATGGGGACGTCTGGCCTTCTATGCCCAGAGGTGGGTGTCCATCACCACCAATTCCTGGGCTCTGAGGGTAGTCAAGGAGGGTTACCTCCTCCACCTGACTCAGACACCTCCCCCTTATTTCTCGGGAGAGCCCCTCAGGTCTCCCCTCCACCGGGACCTTCTCCTGAAGGAGTAGACATGTTTTCTCGAGGACAAAGCGGTGGAACTGGTGCCCTACCACCTCAAGGGCAGAGGGTTCTACTCCAGATACTTCCTCGTCCCAAAGAGGACAGGAGGCCTAAGGCCCATCCTCGACCTGCGCAATCTCAACAAATTCCTGGTGAGGGAGAAGTTCAAGATGCTCTCCCTTGGAACATTGCAGCCATACCTTCAGCAGGGACATTGGCTATGCTCCTTAGACCTCAAGAATGCTTATGCCCACATCCTTATCCACCCCAACTACAGGCAGTACCTACGGTTTGTGGTAGGGGGCAAACACTGTCAATACCGGGTGCTTCCCTTCGGGCTAGCCTCTGTCCCGAGGGTCTTCACGAAATGCCTGGCAATCATGGCCGCCTTCCTCAGGCTCCAAGGGGTCTTAGTGTTTCCCTACCTGGATGACTGGCTCATAAGGGGAGGCACAGCTTCCGATCCAGATTCTGCAACACTTGGGCTTCATCATAAATTAACCCAAGTCTCACCTCCTCTCGGCACAATGCCTGGAGTTCATCAGGGCAAAGCTCGACGCCCTCCAGGCCAAGGCCTTCCTCCCCAAGGACAGGGCAGATCATCTCAGATCGCTGGTTTGAGACGTACAACACCGACTCTCGATGCCTGCCCAGCACCTTCTGTGTCTCCTTGGGCAAATGGCCTCCACAGTCCATGTCACCCCAGACGCTCACCTCCATATGAGGGTGGCACAGTGGTGTCTCCGGGACCAGTGGTCTCAAGCCATAGGCTGCCTACAGGACAGGGTTGTGGTGACCCACCAGTTGACGGCTTCCCTGGTCTGGTGGCAGTCGCCCCAACACCTAGAAGCGGGCATGCCCTTCTAGACTCCTAGCCACTCGAGGATCCTCACCATGGATGCCTCCCTGCTTGACTGGGGAGCCCACTGTGGAACCCAGGAACCCAGACGAGAGCACCCAACAGATCAACCTTCTGGAGCTCTGAGCAATACACCTCGCTCTGAGAGTTTTCTGTCACCACTTGTGCCACCAGCCAGTCCTAGTCCAGACGGCCAACCAGGTGGCAATGTTCTACGTGAACAAACAAGGGGTCCCGGGGTCCCGTGTCCTTTGCCAGGAGGCACTGGGTCTCTGTTTGTATGCGATCCAACAGGTATCCTCCTGAGGGCTGTGTACCTGCCAGGCCAGGACAGCCTGCTGGCTGACAAACTCAGCTGGGTTCTCCATCCACATGAGTGGCAGCTGGACCCCAGGATAGCCAGCTGACCTTTCTGGCTCTGTGGAGAACCCGTGATGGACTTGTTCGCCAGTCCGGCCCTGCTTCTGTTCCCTGCAGGCCCACCCCTCCAGGGTGGCAGCGGATGCGTTTCTGGTTTCGTGGTCGGAAAGCCTCATGTGCGCCTTCCCTCCGACGCTGCTGATCGCCAAGACCTTGATGAGGACCCTCCGTGATAGGGCCTCACTTATTCTGACAGCTCCCTGGTGGCCCAGGCAGCTATGGCTCACGCTGCTGCTGCAGTTGGCAGTGGAGGCCCCCATCCCCTTGGGCACTGCCCCAGGACTCCTATCTCAGGAGAGCTCTCTTCTACACCCCAACCTGGGATCCCTCTCTTTGACAGCGTGGCTGCTGAGAGGGTGACTCTCGCTCCGCTCAACCTTCTGGTTGAGATTGAAGACATTCTGCTGGCCTCTCGCAAGGCCTCTGCTAGGAAGGCATATGCCCTCAGATGGCACAGGTTCTCTGTTTGGTGCACCGATCATGGGGCTGATCCCTTCTCCTACCTGGTGGCTTTGGTGTTGCAGTACCTTCTCCACCTCTCCCAATCCGGGCTCCAGTCTAACTCCGTCCGAGTGCACCTTCATGCCCTGGTGGTGTACCACCACCCGGTGGATGGTAAGCCCCTCTCAGTCCAACTTTTGGTGACCCGCTTCTTTCAGGGCTTGCTCCTGTCAAAACCCCAGGTTTGCCCTCCGGTGACCAAATGGGACCTCAACATGGTGTTGAGGCAGCTCACTCGCCTGCCCTCAAGCCTCTGGCTACCTGCCACCTTCCCTACCTCTCTTGGAAGGTGGTTTTCCATACTGCGGTTATCTCCGCTCACAGGGTTACATAGAAGCATAGAAATATGACAACAGAAAAAGACCACATGGCCTATCTAGTCTGTCCTTCCATATAAACAACTACAACAGTCCCCTTTTTACCTTTAGAGATCCTATGTGCTTTTCCCATGCTTTTTTAAATTCAGTTACTGTCCTCATCTCTACCACCTCCAATGGGAGACTATTCCACGGATCCACTACTCTTTCCGTAAAGAAATATTTCTGCATATCACTCCTGAATCTATCTCCATTCACCCTCATCCCATGTCCCTTCGTAGCAGAACTTGCTTTCAATTGAAAGAGGCTCTCTCCCTGAACATTTATGCCATGGAGGCATTTAAACATCTCAATCATATCACCTCTATCCCGCCTTTCCTTTAAGGTGTACATATTAAGATCCTTAAGTCTGTCCTCATATGCTTTATAATGAAGACCACTAATCATTTTAGTAGCCACCCTCTGCACTGACTCCATCCTGTTCACATCCTTTTGAAGGTGCGGTCTCCAGAATTGCACACTATACTCCAAATGAGGTCGCACCAAAGACTTATACAGAGGCATTATCACCTCCTTTTTTCTGCTAGCCATTCCTCTCCATATGCACCTAAGTATCCTTCGAGCTTTTGCCGTCACCTTTTCTACCTGTTTAGCTACTTTAAGATCATCACACACAACCACACCTAGGTCCCGCTCTTTTTAGTGGACAAAAGTACTTCACCCCCTATACTATATTGCTCCCTTGGATTGCTGCAGCCCAAATGCATGACCTTACATTTTTTAACATTAAATCCCATCTGCCAAATTCTAGACCATTCTTCAAGCTTAGCTAGATCCCTCCTCATGTTATCTACCCCTTCCTGGGTGTCTACTCTATTGCAGATTTTGGTATCATCCGCAAAGAGGCAAACCTTATCCGACAGCCCTTCCGCTATATCACTAACAAAGATGTTAAAAAGAATCAGACCAAGGACAGATCCTTGGAGCACACCACTGGTAACATCCTTCTCCAGGACCAAGCAGGAAGTCAGTCCTCACATGGGTGACGTCGGCGCCGATGGAGCCCTCGCGCGGAGCATTTTCCCCAGCTTTCAAGGAAAGGCTTTGGGAATGCAGCGTGCATGCGCGATCTCCTTCCTGCCCAAGGGTGCCATCTTGCTCAGTCTTTCTTTTTCCGCGGAGCCCAACGGAGTGAGTTTGTATCACCCGGGAAAAGTAGATTTTTTTCTACGATTTTCACTTTTTTCTTATCCGGTTCGACGCCGGTTCCCTTTCCCGCCTGGGCTCGGTACACCGGTATTGAGTCTGGAATTTCTTTTTTCGGTTTTTGTCCTTCATGTCTAGCATTCACGCCTTTTTTGTTATTTTCACTGGCAGCCCGGTCTTTTGACCTTGCAGGGGTCCTTTTTCCCCCGATGGCTGCCAGCGGGTTAAAAAAATGTGATTGGTGCAAGAAACGTATGTCTCTCACCGACACACATCACTGCTGCCTCTGATGCCTTGGGCCGGACCATGACCTGCTGGTCTGTGGCCCGTGCGGCAAAATGTCGTTGAAGGCACTTCGGAGCCGTCAGCATCAACATGAGAGAAATTTCTTCAAGTCCGCATCCAGCCGGGTCCGGACTTCGTCAGAGGCCTCGACATCTCGGAAGTCTGACCCCGAGCACCGTCGTGGTTCCTCTGAAAGGGGGTCTCCCACCCGGGAGCACAAAAGGAAGAAGAAGCTCATGAGGGCGGAGTCGGTGGAGGCCCCTGGGTCCTCGAGGGCCAGGTCGTGTAGCCCAGACTGATGCCTGGGCTCTCGGAGTCGGAGAGGCTGTCCAAACTACCTCACATGGAGCCAGAGTCTCCGAGTCATGTAAGTTCTGTTGTCCTTGTGGACTCTCCTCCGGGAGAGCTGGCATCCGGGGCCCCGAGTCTGGGGGCTGCTGAGTCTCCTGAGCTTGGACTCAGGCTGATGGCCTTGGAGAGCAGCTTGGTTGCTTTCATGGAACCACACGGTAAAGGGAAAAGGAGAAGGTCTTCCGCAGGAGAAACAGTGAAGCAGAGCAGAAGCTAAAGACCACAGCCAAACACAGAGGAGTGGTATAAAAATTCTTTATTAGCAGACCCAACTCAATGGTTTCAGCCAGAGGCCTTCTTCAGGGGTCTTACTTCGCCTTTCTCTTCTCCATTGTTAGTGAGTCCATTAAACGTGCACGGGAACAGCAGGAATAAGTCTTCACAACCCACCCACCTCCCCAGGAGTTGTATCTCTATCTATCTTTCCTTTCCTCTCTCTCTCTCAGCTTTAAAACTTAACTGAGGAGAGGCAGTTGGGAAAGGCGAGAAGGCAGCACGCAGGCGTGGTGGGATGCTTCCAAAAGCTCTTTGATTGGACGCTGGGAAGCGTTCCCGCGCAGACTCCGTCGGTACCGACGTACCCTTTTTGGCAAACCCATGGCCGAGAAGGCGGCTGAGTTCGAAACTGAGCACCTGACTAGGACAAGGCTGTTCAGAAAAACTTCTGCCCCTTCTCACAAAAAGAAGGGCTCAGGTAAAAAGCCCTTTTACCCGAGAAAGGCAGCTGTCTACAAACCTTTCCCTCAGTACCAGGCCTCCCCAGCGCCCCAGCAGGGTCAGCAGGCCAAGGGGCAGGGACATGGGCCCCGTAGGCAGAAGACCCCCAAGCCTCCGGCTCCTGCTCCTGCTCAGCAGGGAGGGGGTTTTTGGCTCCCACAGCATAGCCTTTCCACCTCTGCTGCCCCATTCCTGCACAGGAGGTCGTCTAGCCCTGTTTGCCCACTGGTGGCCACCCATTACAGGGGATGCTTGGGTATTGAGCATAGTCAGCAGAGGCTATATGCTCCATTTCCAGCAGTTGCCCCCTGCCTACTTCCCAGGAGAAGCCTCTTCTAAGGCCTCCTCTACACACACACCTCCTCCTTCAAGAACTTCAAGGTCTGCTTCTGGACAAGGCGGTGGAGCCTGTACCTCCTCGCCTGCAGGGGCACGGTTTCTACTCCAGGTACTTCCTCATGCCAAAGAGAACCGGTGGCCTCAGGCCTATTCTAGACCTCAGGAACCTCAACAAGTTTTTGGAGAAAGAAAAGTTCAAGATGCTTACTCTTGGAACACTTCTGCTCTACCTCCAGCGGGGAGATTGGCTATGCTCCTTAGATCTCAAGGATGCGTACACTCACATCCTCATTCATCCAGACCACAGAAAGTACCTCAGGTTCATTGTGGGAGGAAACCATTACCAGTACAGAGTACTGCCTTTTGGCCTAACCTCAGCCTCAAGGGTCTTTACAAAGTGCCTGGCTGTGGTGGCGGCCTACTTGAGGACTCAAGGTGTTTTTGTCTTCCCATATCTGGAAGACTGGCTCATCAGGGGTCAGACTTACCAGGAGGCCAGGCAAGCCACCTTTCAAACTGTATCACTCCTTCAACACCTAGGCTCATGGCATCCTGATTTCTCAGCATGCCAAGGGTTTCTGCCCGACTCTGTCTACAGCTCCTAGGCCACATGGCGTCGGCAGTACATGTGACCCCCAATGCTCACCTCCACATGAGGCCTGCACAGTGGTGCCTCAGAACTCAGTGGAAGCAAGCCACAGGGAGACTAGCAGACAAGGTAAGGGTGTCCAAACCCTTCCTGAATTCCCTGCAGTGGTGGCTACACCCCCCGAACTTACTTCAGGGGGTGCCTTTTCAGGTGCCTGTCCCCACAGTGGTGTTGACGACAGATGCCTCCTTGCAGGGATGGGGTGCACATTGTCTGGACCGGTGCACTCAAGGCCTATGGTCTCCATGGGAGGCCACGCAACAGATCAACCTACTAGAACTTCAGGCTATCCGTTTAGCCCTCAAGACTTTTTCTCACACTTTGGCACACCAGTCTGTTCTAGTTCAGACGGACAATCAAGTGGCCATGTTCTATGTGAACAAACAGGGAGGCACTGGGTCCAGGCCCCTGTGTCAGGAGGCACAGGCCCTGTGTTCCTTTGCGCTCAGGCACAACATGTTTCTCAAAGCTGTGTATCTCCCTGGCCAGGAGAACTTCCTGGCAGACAGGTTAAGCAGGATTCTGCAGCCCCATGAGTGGCGACTGCACCCATTGGTGGTTCAGAAAATGTTCCTGAAATGGGGACTTCCATCCATGGATCTCTTTGCCAGTCCCCTGAATCACCAGCTACCCAGGTTCTGTTCCAGGCAACCGCACCCCCTGAGGTTAGCAGCGGATGCCTTCCTGATTTCTTGGTCCCAGGGCCTACTATATGCGTTTCCTCCCACACCTCTGGTGGCCTGAACTTTGTTCAAGATTCTAAGGGACAAGGCCTCGGTACTTCTGGTAGCTCCCAGATGGCCGAGGCAGCCCTGGTTCCCACTTCTGCTTCAATTAACAGTGGAAACACCACTATCTCTGGGGTTGCAACCTGATCTTCTCTCTCAGGATCAGGGTTCCCTTCTGCACCCCAATCTCAAATCTCTCAATTTGATGGCCTGGAGGCTGCAAGGGTAGTGTTGGCTCCCTGGGGCTTGCCTCAGGAAGTGGAAGAGGTGGTCTTGGCCTCTAGAAAGCAATCCACCAGGAAAACCTATGCCCTGAAGTGGAGAAGGTTCTCCTTGTGGTGTCAGCAACGCGAGGAAGATCCTTTCGCCTGCACTGTGTCCAATCAGGGCCTTAAGTCCAATTCTGTTCGGGTCCACCTCTCTGCTCTGGCAGCTCACCACTCTCTGGTGGAAGGACACTCTTTGTCAGTTCACCCCTTGGTGTCCAGATTTCTCAGAGGCTTGCTATTGCTCAAGCCTCCTCTCCATCCACTGGCCCCTGAGTGGGAGTTGAATGTGGTCTTGCAGCAACTGACTCGCCCACCTTTTGAGCCGATGGCTACATGTCCTCTCCGCTTCCTTTCTTGGAAGACTCTCTTCCTGGTGGCCCTGACCTCGGCCAGGCGAGTGAGTGAGCTTCAAGCCCTGGTCTGCGACAGGCCATACACTCGCTTCTATAGGAACAGGGTAGTCCTTAGGACTCATCCTAAGTTCCTCCCAAAGGTTGTCTCCTCTTTCCATCTCAACCAGGAGGTGGTTCTTCCAACATTCTTCCCTAGGCCCCATGCCAGCCGGGCTGAGACAGTCCTGCATACCCTGGACTGTAGGAGGGCCTTATCCTTCTACCTTAAACGTGCGCAGGGGCATAGGAGGGCTACTCAGCTCTTCGTATCTTTTGACCCTAATAACTTGGGGTTACCTGTCTCCAAGCGTACCTTGTCCATCTGGGTGGCTGACTGTATCACCTGGGCTTGCAGGGTTGGGTCACGGCCCACCGTGTCAGGGCAATGGCTGCCTCAATGGCTCATCTCCGCTCTGTACCGTTGGCAGACATCTGCAGGGCTGTAACTTGGTCCTCAAGCCAGACATTTGCGGCCCATTACTGCCTGGAGAGGGAGTCCCGTAGGGAGAGTGCTTTCGGTCATTCAGTGCTCCGGAATCTTTTTGAGGTTTAGGCAACTCCTACCCTCCAGCCCTCTGGTTGGGCTACCGGTGGGGGTATGTTTTCAGTTAAATCCTTTCTCTGATGCTGCGGCTAGAGGGAGCTCATTTTTTCAGCTCTGGGTCCCGGTAGCCTGAAGCTGGGAAGTCCCATAAGTGAGGACTGACTTCCTGCTTGGTCCTGGAGAAAGAGTAGTTACTCACCTGTAACAGGTGTTCTCCAGGAGCAGCAGGAATCAGTCCTCACAACCCTCCCTCCTCCCCTGGGAGTTGCAGTTGTACATAGTTCATTTTGTTTTTGTGCTGTCTTTTAGCTATGTCATCTGACTGAGCAAGATGGCACCTTTGGGCGGGAAGGGGACCGCTCATGCGTGGGTGTATTCCCAAAGGCTTTCTTAGAAACCTGAGGAAATGCTCCGCACGGGGGCTCCATCGACATCGATGTCACCCATAAGTGAGGACTGATTCCTGCTGCTCCTGGAGAACACCTGTTACAGGTGAGTAACTACTCTTTCCTGGTGGATGTTATCTCGGCCAGACGTGTAAGTGAACTACATGTTCTGGTTTCTGATAGGCCATACACACGATTCTATAGGAACAGGGTGGTCCTAAGAACCCATCCCAAGTTCCTTCCAAAAGTGGTTTCCTCTTTCCACCTCAACCAGGAGGTGGTTCTTCCAACCTTTTTTCCCAGGCCACATACCAGCTGGGCTGAAACAGTCTTGCATACCCTGGACTGTAAGAGGGCGTTGTCCTTTTACATAGAATGTACGCAGGGGCATCGAAGGGCTACTCAGCTCTTCATCTTCTTTGACCCTAATAAGATGGGGTTACCTGTCTCCAAGCGTATGTTGTCCACTTGGGTAGCAGATTGTATCACCTGGGCGTACAAGGCAGCCTACCTCCCCTTGCAGGGTCGAGTCACGGCCCACCGTGTCAGGGCGAAAGCCGCGTCAGTAGCTCATCTCCGCTCTGTTCCATTGGCAGACATTTGCCGGGCCACAACTTGGTCTTCAAGCCAGACTTTTGCAGCCCATTACTTCCTTGAGAGAGAGTCCCGAAGGGACAGTGCTTTCGGACAGGCGGTACTCCGTAATCTCTTTGAGGTTTAGGCAACTTCTACCCTCCGGCCCTTGTGTTGGGCTACCGTACGGGGGGGGGGGGGGGTGTTTCTCAGAGGATATTCTTATCACGAATGCTGAGGCTCTTGAGAGGGAGCCATTTTTTCAGCTTTGGGTTCCCGGTAGCCTAGAGCTGGGGAGTCCCAAATGTGAGGACTGACTTCCTGCTTGGTCCTGGAGAAAGAATAGTTACTCACCTGTAATAGGTGTTAACCAGGAGCAGCAGGAATCAGTCCTCATGACCCTCCCTCCCCTGGAGTTGCAGTCATATCATTCATTTTGATGTTTTGCTGTCTTTTAGCTATGTCAACAGACTGAGCAAGATGGCACCCTTGGGCGGGAAGGGGACCGTGTATGCGCGCTGCATTCCCAAAGGCTTTCCTTGAAAGCTGGGGAAATGCTCCGCGTGAGGGCTCCGTCGGCGCCGACGTCACCCATGTGAGGACTGACTTCCTGCTTGGTCCTGGAGAAGGATGTTACCAGTGGTGTGCCCCAAGGATCTGTCCTTGGTCCGATTCTTTTTAACATCTTTGTTAGTGATATAGCGGAAGGGCTGTCGGCTCCTTCGGCGCCGACGTCACCCATATGTGAGGACTGATTCCTGCTGCTCCTGGAGAACACCTGTTACAGGTGAGTAACTACTCTTTCTCCTCAGAGTGAGCTCCATTTACCTGTACTCTTTGTCGCCTCCCACCCAACCAATTTCTAACCCATGCAGTAACTTTAGAGTCCATCCCTAGTGTGCGCAGTTTGTTTATAAGTCGCCTGTGAGGAACAGTATCAAAGGCTTTACTGAAATCTAAATACACCACATCTAGGACTCTCCCTCGGTCCAACTCCCTGGTCACCCAGTCAAAGAAATCAATCAGATTTGTCTGAGAAGACCTGCCTCTGGTGAATCCATGCTGCCTCGGATCCTGTAATCTGCTGGACTCCAGAAACCTCACTGTTTTCTCTTTCAGCAGTGTTTCCAATAATTTACTCACCACCGAAGTTAAACTAACCTGCCTGTAGTTTTCAACCACATCCTTACTTCCGCTTTTGTGTAAAGGCACCACATGAGCCTCTCTCCAGTCCTTTGGCACCACTCCCGACTTCAACGAGGCATTGAAAAGGTCAGTCAGTGGAGCTGTTAGAACGTCCCCTCAGTATTCTAGGGTGTATCCCATCCAGTCCCATCGCTTTGTCTACTTTCAGTTGAGCTAGTTTCTCACGAACACAGTCTTCTGAAAATTGTTCAAGATGTCCCTCGCTTCTGTTCCTATTTGTGGGTGTTTTCTGAGGTCCTGCTCCTGGTTCTTCATCTGTGAACACAGAACAGAAATATTTGTTAAGCAATTCCGCTTTATCTTTATCAGCTTCTACATATTTCTCCCCTCCACCCTTGAGTCTGACAATACCACTTTTCCCCTTCCTTTTCTCACTAACATATCTGAAAAATGTCTTATCCCCCCATTTTATTGCATTGGCTATTTCCTTCTCCTTTTGAATCTTTGCCTTCCTGACTACTTTGCTAGCTTCTTTGTTTTTCCAAATATAGATGCCTGTCATTTTCCGGATCAAGCAGGAATGTAGTCTTCACATATGGGTATCGTCGGTACAGACGGAGCCTACATGGGAATGCTCCCCAGCGTCCAATAGGAAAGCTTTTGGGAGCATCCCACAGCGCCTGCGTGCTGCCTTCCCGCCTTTCCCAACTGTCCCTTTCCAGTTCTTCATTTTCTGCGGAGCCGACAGGTCGCACATCCTGTCACCGCAGAAAAAAATTCCCTTCTATTCTTCTCTTTTGTGGTCGCGTCTGCCTTCCCTCGACGCTACACCGTTACCGCCGGTTCTTCTTTCTTTTTTTCTTAAAAAACCCCCCTTTCTTCTGGAGTCTTTTTCAGTAATTTTCTCTTCAGGTGCCACGCGCCATTTTGGGCACTAGGCCCAACCTTTTCCTTCAAAATAGAAAAACCCGCTTCGGGTTTTAAAAAGTGTTCTAAGTGTGGCGGCACCATTTCCGTCACCAACACCCATGAGTGATGCCTCAAATGTTTAGGTCCTGACCACTCTATTTCAGAGTGTGTTGTCTGTGGGATGATGTCGAAAAGGGGCCGGCAAAACCGAGCTGCTAAACTTAGCACCCTTTTTCCCTCCGATGCCGCCTCCGTGGCATCGACGTCTTCCAGGGCTTCGTCTTCCTCCCATGGATCTCAGGTAACTAAACATAAATCTAGCCAGTCCTCAAAGAGTAGATCTCTTTCTAGACATCGAGATGCCTCTGGCATTGCCGTTGAGGGACTTTCACCGGCAAAATTGCCCCGGCGGAAGGCTTCGACTTCGGCTTCCAAAGCACTAACAGGGCTCCAGGATGTTCTCGAGGCTTCAACCTTGGCAGAACTACTGGTGCCATGCTCTGGGCTGCTGGACGCTTCAACCGGCACTGATACCCAAGCATCGACAGCGTCGATAGACCAGAGATTCTTGGCTATTGAATGCAGTCTGGCGGCTCTTCTCACGACCTCGATGCCCCTGAAACCGTTTCAGACAACTCAACCGGTACCGGCACCGACTGCATTGACATCAGCAGGTATTATATTGGGATTGAGTCATGCATCTCTATCCGTCATCGACAGGTCGGTATTGGTCCACTCCGATGCCGACTTCGAGCGGTACCGGTACCGTGCCTTGCATGATCATCCGTATCTGAGATACTTCGAATCCTTGGATGAGTCTGAAGGCTCTGAAAGCTCTGCCGATACCAGGGTGCTTCTTCCTGAGGATTCTTCTCCTCCTCAGCATAGGTTGTCTCCACCAGAGGATATGTCCTTTCAGGACTTTATCCGAGATGTGGCCCGAGGTCTTTCTATCACAGTGGCTCCTGAAAAAGATCCTAGGGCAAAGGAATTAGAAATCCTACAATACCCTAAAGCTCCCAAGGAGGCAGCTATCTTACCTATTCATGAGATCTTGCATGATCTCATTTTAAGGATGTGGAAAACACCTCTAATCACATCTCCTCACTCTTGAAGTCTCGACACCATGTATCGAGTTCCTCCTTGTCCTGGGTTTCAGAAGACTCAATTACCACACCATTTTATGGTGGTGGAATCAGCTATGAGAAGGATAAAGGAGTGCAAAAAGGCATGCATCTAATCTTCCAAAATGTGAGTGTAGGAATCTTGACGCCTTTGGACGTCGAACCTTCCAGGCTTCCATGCTTTCTGCTAGGATCAGTTCCTATATCTTGTATATGGGAATGTTCCTTAAAGAGGTCACAGAAGATTTAGAGCTCATGAGCCCTCTCTTTCCTGATGATAAGTGGCAAGATTACCTCGCCCTTGTCAAACATGCTCAGGATGTTTCCAAGTTTGTGAATCGTGCAGCCTTTGACTGCTTTGAGTGCATAAGCACGTAGGATTGCCTGGCTCCAGGCATCTGACTTGGAAATTTGGGTACAGGACAAACTAGGGAATATTCCTTGCACAGGAGAGAATATCTTTGGCAAGAATTGGCAGGAAAAAGCTAATGAGATAAATGCTGACAATATCACTCTGGATAGATTGTCTAAATCTACAGCTGATCCTATGAGGAAAAAATCCTCTAAGAAACCATTCTTCAGTAAGAAGAAGAAGTTTTATCCCTCCTATATCCAGCAGGGGCATCGTTTAGGTCAGTCTGCCTAAAAGGGACAGCAGCAACATCCTAGGCAAAGAAAGACAAAAGCAGCTAAACCTCAACTGGCTCAGCAGACTCAGCCTCCACAGGGGCTTTGACTCCTATCTAGAGAACTCTGCCTTCCTGGCCCTGAACAGCCCAGAACCCTCCACCATCCCAGGAAGGTTGTGTCATTTTGCCCCTAGTTGGGGTCAGATAACAGCAGAAAATTGGACTCTATCTATTGTAAGAGAGGGGTACAAGCTTCATTTCCTCAGCATGCCCCCTCCTACAATGGTAAGACAGTTCAATTCTCAGAACTCTCTCAGCGACCGGTTAGCTCAAGAGGTCACTGTGCTCCTTGCTCAAGGGGCAATAGAAGAGGTACCCATTCCCCAACGGGCTACAGGGTTTTACTCCCCCTATTTCCTTATTCCAAAGAAAACAGGAGGACACAGACCTATATTAGACCTCAGAGAACTGAACAATTCCTGTTCAAGGAGAAGTTCAAAATGATCTCTTTAGGAACTCTGCTGCCATACCTTCAGAGTCAGGATTGGCTTTGTTCTCTAGATCTCAAGGATGCGTACACTCATGTTCTCATCCATCCAACTCACCGAAAGTTCCTTCGCTTTCTGTTTCAAGGGAAGCACTACCAATACAGGGTTCTTCCTTTTGGCCTGGCCTCTGCGCCAAGGGTGTTCACAAAATGCATGGCTGTGGTGGCAGCATTTCTCCGCACCCTGGGAATATTTGTCTTCCCTTACTTAGACGACTGGCTCATTCGAGCCCCTTCAGAGTCAGAGGCCAGGGTTGCTCTCTCTCACACAATGCGCATCCTTCAGTATTTGGGACTTGTCATAAACTTCACAAAATCCAACCTTGCTCCCACTCAGTCCCTAGAGTTTATAGGAGCTCTGCTGGATACCAGACAGACAAGGGTCTTCCTTCCGCAGCCCCGCTGCCTTCGCATTGCGCAATTAGCTTCCCAAGCAGTGCTAAAAACTCACCTCACTGCTCAGGAAATGTTACAGTTGTTAGGCCACACGGCATCCACCATGCATGTGGTTCCTTATGCTCACCTCCATATGAGGGCAGCCCAGTGGACTTTATCCACTCAGTGGACTCAGGCATCAGGTTGCCTGTCAGACAAAATAGCAAACTCAGATCGCCTTATTTTGTCCCTCCAATGGTGGCAGTCACCCCAAAACCTTCTGGTGTGGTCTCCTTTTCAGCAACCCCCACCCCAAGCCACTCTAACAACAGATGCTTCACAGGTGGGTTGGGGAGCCCACCTGCAAGGCCTCTCTACCCAGGGTACCTGGACTCCACAGGAGGCCTATCTACACATCAATCTCCTGGAACTCAGAGCAATCTTCCTTGCTCTTCGAGTATTCCACACCCAGCTCAGCTACAAGACAGTCCTAGTTCAAACGGACAATGAAATAGCTATGTTCTATGTGAACAAGCAGGGCGGAACAGGCTCTCTGTCGCTCTGCAACGAAGCTCTGCGACTATGGGCCCTCTCCAGAGAGCAGCAGATTCATCTCTTCGCGGTGTATCTTCCAGGCATTCAAAACTCTTGGGCAGACAGACTCAGTCGAGTTCTGCTTCCACACAAATGGTCTCTCCATGCAGACCAGGTGGCCAATATTTTTCAAATTTGGGGAACCCTGGACATAGACCTCTTTGCATATCCGCTGAATGCCAAACTTCCCCGGTTCTGTTCCAGAATTCCGGCTCAGGGTTGTCAGGCTAGGGATGCTTTCCTCCTCCATTGGGGTCAGGACTTCCTGTATGCCTTTCCACCCATTCCCCTAAATCCCAAAACGCTGTTCAAGCTTCAGAGAGGCAGAGGTCATATGATTCTCATAGCTCCATGTTGGCCACGGCAAATGTGGTACCCTCTGCTCCTACATCTCTCTCAAGCTCTGCCTCTGGAGTTAGGATCTGCTTCAGATCTCCTTTCTCAAGAGGACGGGATGCTGTGGTATCCCAATCCCCAGTCTCTGCATCTCAGGGCCTGGTTGCTAAAAGCCTAGAACTTCACGGTCTTAACCTTTCCCAGCAGGTAAAGGATATTCTTTATGCTTCTAGGAAGCCTTCCACAGGACGCTCTTATGCATTTAAGTGGAAAAGGTTTACCATATGGTGCTTGCAGAAGGGTCTTAACCCTCTTGCGATACCTCTGGAATCATTACTGGAGTATCTCCTTCATTTATCAAATGCAGGGCTTAAGACCAATTCAGTGAGAGTTCATTTGAGTGCCATTGCAACTTCTTTCAAGCCTCTAAATGGACAACCTATTTCCTCTCATCCTCTCATAGCGAGATTTATGAGAGGCCTTCTTCTAAGTAAGCCTCCCATTAAGCCACCATCGGTGGCATGGGACTTAATTCTGGTTCTTGGGCAGCTCATGAAACCACCTTTGAACCATTAGCCACTACCTCTTTGAAATTCCTTTCTTGGAAGGTCATCTTTTTTATTGTAATCACATCAGCACGTCGCATCAGTGAATTGCAAGCGTTGGTGGCTGATCCTCCTTATACAAGGTTCCATCATGATAAGGTAGTCCTTAGGACTCATCCACACTTTATGCCAAAGGTGGTGTCACCTTTTCATTTAAACTGAGCAGTTTACCTTCCTGTATTCTTCCCAAGGCCTCACGCCTCAAATGCAGAAAGGAATCTTCATACTTTGGATTGTAAAAGGGCTTTGGCCTTTTACTTGCAAAGGACACAGCAACATAGAAAGTACTCTCAACTCTTTATTGCTTTTGATCCTAGTAATTTGCGACTTCCAGTCTCCAAAAGAACACTGTCCAGCTGGATTGCACAGTGTATATCTTTTGCCTATGAGATTAAAAACCTTCCTCTTGAAGGGCACGTCACAGCTCACAATGTGAAAGCCATGGCAGCCTCTATGGCTCATCTTCACTCTGTGTCTATCGACGACATCTGTCGAGCAGCTACTTGGGCTTCGGTTCATACCTTCACAGCCCATTACTGCTTAGACAAGGACTTCCGCCGGGATGCCTTGTTTGGTCAGGCTGTTCTTCAACACCAGTTCCATACTTAATCAACTCCTACCCACCATCCCTGGTAGGATGCCAGAGATCCATGGGGCGAAGTGGAGCCCTTTAACAAGGGCATAAAACATCTGGGGCCTTCTCCCTGGCATCTGCAGCTAGGGAGTCCCCATATGTGAAGACTACATTACTGCTTGTTCCTGGAGATAGCATAGTTACTCACCTGTAACAGGTGATCTCCGGGAACAGCAGGAATTTAGTCTTCACAACTCACCCACCTCCCCTAGGAGTTGTATCTCTCTATCTCTCTCTCTTTCCCTCTCTCTTTTGTGTCAGCTATAAACTCAACTGGAGAGGGACAGTTGGGAAAAGCGGGAAGGTATACATCCAAGGGTGCTGAAAGAGCTGAAATATGAGATTGCAGATCTGCTATTACTAATCTGTCAACTATCATTAAAATCATCTCTAATATCTGAAGACTGGAGGATCGCCAATGTAACACCAATTTTTAAAAAGGGTCCCAGGGGTGATCCGGGAAACTACAGACCGGTGAGCCTGACGTCAGTACCAGGAAAAATGGTAGAAACCATCATAAAGAATAAAACTACTCAGCATGTAGATAGTCATGGCCTAATGGGAGACAGCCACCATGGCTTTAGACAAGGAAGATCTTGTCTTATTAATCTGTTATGTTTTTTTGAAGATGTGAATAAACAGGTGGACAAAGGTGAGTCGGTTGATATAGTGTACCTGGACTTTCAGAAAGCCTTTGACAAGGTCCCTCATCAGAGACTTTTGGCAAAACTAAAGAGTCATGGGATAGGAGGCAGTGTACTATTGTGGATCAGGAACTGTTTAAAAGATAGAAAGCAGAGGGTAGGACTAAATAGCCAATTTTCCCAATGGAGAAAGGTGAATAGTGGTGTAGCCCAGGGATCTGTGCTGGGCCCGTTGCTGTTTGACATATTCATAAATGACCTGGAAAGTGGAATAACGAGTGAGGTTATCAAATTTGCAGATGATACAAAACTATTTAAAGTTGTTAAAACCCAAGAGGATTGTGGAAAATTGCAAGAGGATCTTGATAAATTGGAAGACTGGGCATCAAAATAGCAGATGAAATTTAATGTGGACAAGTGCAAAGTTATGCATCTAGGGAAGAACAACCCAAACTATGGTCTCACGATGCAAGGTTCTGCATTAGGAACCACCACCCAGGAAAATGATTTAGGCGTTATTGTGGATAACATGTTAAAACCCTCGGCCCAGTGTGCAGCGGCGGCCAAGAGAGCAAATAGAATGCTAGGTATCAAGGAAAGGAATGGAAAATAAAACAAAGATATTATAATGCCTCTATATCGTTCCATGGTGAGACCGCACCTTGAATATTGTGTGCAATTCTGGTCGCCGTATCTTAAAAAGGATATAGCGTTATTAGAAAAAGTTCAGAGAAGAACCTGGAAAAGAGACTGCTGAGGGGAGATATGATAGAAGTCTATAAATTAATGAACGGAGTGGAACGGGTAAACGTAGATCGATTGTTTATGTTATTAGAATATAGAAAGACTAGGGGACATGCAATGAAGCAACAGGGTAAACTATTTAAGACTCATAAAAGAAAATATTTTTTCACTCAACGTGTAATCAAACTCTGGAATTTGTTACTGGAGGATGTGGTAAAGGCTGTTAGTGTTGCTGGGTTTAAAAAAGGTTTGGACAAGTTCCTGGAGGAAAGGTCCATAAACCATTATTAAGAAAGGACCCAGGATATCAATGCTTGACCCAGTACAAGCATTGTGGAACCTGTGTCTTTTGGGGAAACTGCTAGGTACGTATGACCTAGATTGGCCACTGTAGGAACCAGGATACTGGGCTTGATGGACCTTGGTCTGACCCAGTATGGCATATCTTATGTTCTTATGGCAGCACGCAGGCGCTGTGGGATGCTCCCAAAAGCTTTGCTATTGGACGCTGGGGAGCGTTCCCACGCAGGCTCCGTCGGTACCGACGATACCCATATGTGAAGACGGTTCTTCACGCATTGGACTATAAGAGGGCCTTATCCTTCTACATCCAACACATCCAAGGCCACCGCAAAGCTTCTCAGCTTTTCATCTCATATGACCCCAGTAGGCTGGGGGAGGCGGTGATCAAGCGTACGCTGTCCACTTGGGTGGTGGACTGTATCACCTTTGCTTAATGTCAGGCGAGGCTTCCAATGGAAGGCCGCATCAAGGCGCACTATGTCCGGGCCATGGCGGCTTTGGTGGCAGACGTATGCTCTGTCTCCATGGTGGACATCTGCCGAGCAGCCACCTGGTCTTTAGTCCATATTTTCGCAGTTCACTACTGCCTGGAGAGAGAGTCCCGATGGGAAAGTGCCTTTGGCTAGGCTGTGCTCCGTAACCTTTTTGGGATTTAGGCAACTTCTACCCTCCGACCCTTCTGTGTTCAGGTACCAGAGTGCTTGTTTCAGCAGAAACAGGGTTCCTACTATGGTCTGTGTGCATGGACTAAATTTGCTACTGCGTGCGGCTCCCCTCGTGGGAGTTCTGTTTTGCTATGGGTTTTTGGTAGCCTGTAGCTGGGGAGTCCCATATGTAAGGACTGACCTCCTGCTTGTTCCTGGAGAAAGTATAGTTACTCACCTGTAACAGGTGTTCTCTGGAGACAGCAGGAATCAGTCCTCACAACCCTCCCTCCTCCCCTTGGAGTTGCTCCTTTACCATCTTTTATTTTTGCCATCTTTTAGCTATGTCATCTGACTGAGCAAGATGGCACCCTTGGGCGGGAAGGGGACTGCGCATGCTTGGTGGCATCTCCCAAAGGCTTTCTTTGAAAGCTAGGGGGAATTTTCCACGAGGGCTCCGTCAGTGCCGACATCATCCATATGTGAGGACTTATTCCTGCTGTCCCCAGAGAACATCTTTTACAGGTGAGTAACTATGCTTACATACCTCCTCTACTCTGATCTTCTCTCCTGATTGCAGTGGTTGCCAGGGCTGGGGAATTCTCTTCAGTAATTAGCAGCTGAGAACCCAGGATAGGACCGTTAACACTTATTCTCTTTGGTGCAAATTAAACATTCACAGACTGCTCCCTCCTCCGCCAGTCAGGGATGCCCTCATTTCATAGTCATAGTCACACAGATCCCTCTTGAGCAAGGCTAGCAGGATCCACCTGAAGCTTGGTTCCCAACATCTTCTCCACACTGGGTCCTCCACTGGACTCTCACTTCACATTCGCGGGAAACTTCCCCTCAGATCCCTCTCACACAGAGGACTTTCTGTCAAGATGGATTGCAACTCCAGTCCTCCGAAATTTTAGTTATGCCCCTTCCAACTCCTCCTGCTCGTCTGTGAGGGAAGGCAAGTTAATACTCCCCACATCACCATCTTATAATTCACTCCAAATTTAAGAAAAAACGACTGGGGACTGCCAGACAGCTCACCCCTCATTACTTTTGAATGACACTATCTGCAGTATGGGCACAGAATGTTCCTCCTGTTTACTCAAGGCAGGAAAAGCATAGTTACTCACCTGTAATAGGTGATCTCCAAGAACAGCAGGAATCATTCTTCACATATGGGTGATGTCAGCACCAATGTAGTCTGTGTGGGAATGCTACCCAGCATCAAATAGGAAAGCCTTTGTGAGCACTCCACTGTGCCTGTGTGCCTGCCTTCCCGCCCTCCCAACTCCTCTCTTCAGTTGAGTTTGTAGCTGAGAGGAAAAGAAAAAATAAACCAACTCTACAATTCCTAGGGGAGGAGGGTGGGTTGTGAAGACTGATTCCTGCTGTTCCCAGAGATCATCTGTTACAGGTGAGTAACCAAACTATCTCCAGGAAAAATCAGAAATGCAGTCTTCATATATGGGACTCACTAGCTCCCAGGTTCCAGACTGGCAGGGGGGGGTGGGGAGAGCAGTGTGATCCCTGAAGCTGAAGCTTAGAGCCTAAGAGTGTGGACATGATATGGCCCATTGGAAACAATTCCAGGAGGCAATATCACCTGTAATGATAGAGTGGTCATTTCTAAAGTCCGGGACGGAGAGTAGAAGTTGAGTTTAAGCCCCAAAGAGGTGCTGGAGTACAGCTTGGCCAAAGACAGCATCCCGATGGGAGTCCCTATCCAGACAATAATGTGCAGCAAAAGTATGAATGGAGGACAAGGTAGCTGCCCGACAAATCTCCTCAGTGGATACTGAAAGGAGATTGGCTATGGAGGTCGCCATAATCTGCACATTATGAGCAGTAGCATGATCCTCCAGAGTCCTGCTTATGCATAAGCAAATGAAATGCAATCTGCTATCCATCTGGATAGAGCTGTTTTGTCACCGGTAGCCCAAGGTAACTGGGATCAAAGGAAGCAAATAATTGGGAATATTTTCTGTGAACCTTAGTTCTATTCAAGTAGTAGGCTAGTGCTCGCTTGCAGGCTAAGGTGTGTAGTGTTGCTTCAGCCCGAGACGCATGTAGTCTAAGGAAAAAAATTGGTAGTATTACCAACTGGTTTAGATGGAAGGAGGAGACTACCTTCAAAAGGAAATATGGATGGGTATGGAGAACCACCTTGTCATGGTGGATCCACCACCAGAGCCTGCAGTTCGCTGATGCGGCAAGCTGATGCGACAGCAATGAGGAAGATGACCTTTCAAGATAGCAACTTCAGTAAAGTGATGGCTAAAGGCTCGAAAGGAGGCTTTAGAATTTGAGCAAGAACCACTTTGAGGTCCTAGGCAACCAGAGGCGTCTTAATGGGACGCCTCTGGTTGCCTAGGAGACCCTGCATGAAACATGCTACTAAGAGGTGACACTTAAAGGCATCAGATTGCTTGGTGGACTCCTTGGGTGATGCAAGAAAGATATCTTTGACCTCCTGTGGCAGGCTGAGGTCAGCAAAGACTATCCCTTCAGCAGCCATGCTGTGAGGTGAAGGGAGTGAAGATTGGGCTGGAAGAATGTCCCTTGGTCCTGGGAGAGGAGTTCGGGTGCAAATCCGAGTTTGAGGGGTTGAGTCTGTGCAAGGCAAAGAAGCAGAGGAAACAAAAGTTGATGGGGCCACAAAGGGGCTTTGAAGATCATGGAGCCCTTGTCGACTTGTAGTTTGAAGAGCATTTTGGCTATCAAGGGGATGGGAGGAAATGCATAGAGCAGACTCTGTCTCCTAATGGAGAAGGAAGGTGTCTGAAGCCTGTTGGTGCAGGGATGGAAGCCTGGAGCAGAAGAGTGGAAGTTGTGTGTTCTGCAGAATGGCAAAAAGATCTATGAGTGGAGTTCCTCATGTTCAGAAGATCCAAGCAGCTCTCTCCTGATGTAAGGTCCACTCGTGTGGACGAAGGATACTACTTAGCCTGTCCGCAAGGACATTGAACTTGCCCGGGAGGTACACCACTCTGAGGCGAATGTGGTGTGCGATGGTAAAGAACCACAGGTGAAGCACTTCCTTGCATAGGGGATAGGATCCCGTCCCCTCCTGTTTGTTCACACAGAACATGGCAACCTGGTTGTCCATCCTGACTAAGAAATGTTGCCCCAAAAGTTGGGGTTGAAAAACTCGAAGGGCATTTGTTAGTGCCCGTAGTTATAGGAAGTTGATCTGCAGAGCAGATTCTTGTTGTGTCCGCAGTCCCTGTATGGTTAGGTCATTTAGATGCACTCCCTAATCCAGCTTGGAGACATCCGTTGTTAAGGTGCATCGAGGTGGAGGCATCTGAAAAGGTGACCTGCCGATTAAGTTCTGTGGAGAACAGTACTACTGAAGAGACTTTGTCAGTTGAGGGGTGATGTGGATCTTGTCTCTGAGACACCCCTTTGCTTGTGTCCATTAAGAAGACCGAGCCCATTGGGCTTGTCGCATGTGTAATTGAGCATAGAGGGCAACATGGACCGTGCAGGCCATCTGTCCCAAGAGACATAACATCTCTTGAGATGTTATATGGCTTTGCTGTTGCATTCCTTTCGCCAGCTCGATGAGGTAAGCACGGTTTTGTGGAAGAAAAGCTCCAATGAACTCCAGATGTTGAGTTGGAGTGAGGTGAGACTGGGAAGTTTGTCAAATCCCAGATGTTGGAGCACCATGGTTGTGCAATGAAGGGAGAGTTTTACATCCTGAGGGGAGTCTCCCTTGATTAGCCAGTCATCTAAGTAAGGGAAGATGAAAACCCCCAAAGTGCGGAGATAGGCAGCGACTACTGCCATTCATTTTGTGAAAACTGGTGCAGAGGCTAAGCCGAAGGGCAGCACCCAGTGTTGGTAGTGATTTCCCTGAAACAAGAAGTGCAGATATTGTCTGCTCTGAGGATGGATCAGTAAATGCGTGTACGCTTCTTTAGGTCTCGAGAACATAAGCAATCGTGCCTCTGGAGATATGGAAGAAGAGTTCTCAGGGAAATCATTATGAATTTTTCTCTGACCAGGAACTTGTTTAGGTCTCTGAGATCCATGATGGGCCTCAATCCACCTGTTTTCTTTGTGATGAGACAATATGGAGAGTAGAAGCCCATCCCTTCTTGAGTAGGAGGAGCTCTTTCTATGGGTGTTCTGTGACAACAGGGTGGACACCTCTTCTCTTAAGAGAATGCTTTGAAGGGGATGGATGGGCTGGTCCCCTGTGAAGTTGGTGGGGGGTTAAATTTCAAAGTGAAGTAGATACCCCCTTTGGATGATGTTGAGAGTCCACTGTTCTGAAACTATGAGGTGCTACCTGTGGGCATAGGAGTAGAGTCTGTCTGCTATGTGGAGGGGCTGGGGACCCTCCAGAAGAAAAGTGGCAATGCTCTCTAAGAAGGAGTCAAAAACCAAGCACAGGTTGTGCCTGAGCCACTGGTTGAGGCTTAGGAGCCTTGGACTTTTTGGGTTGGCGAGGACCCTGCTCCTGCTGCTGAGGCTGATAGGCAGCTGAAAGTTGGTAGGAAGGATAATATCTCCTCTTCTTAGAATAGTAGGGTTTCTTGGGACAAGCCTTCCTTTTGGAGGGGTCAACCGTTTTCCTTGAAAGGCGTTTGAGGGTGAGATCATCTGTCTCACTCCCCAGCTTTTTCTCTCCAACCTTTTCCAAAAAGGTTTTCACCCATATACGGGATACTGGCCAGCTTGTCCTGGACTCACTGTTTGAAATCTGATGCCTGTAAGACTCCTACAACGGCTAAGACCCCCTACTAGAACCATCAGACATTAGAACAGTTATCCAAGAAATGATCAATCTTCATATAGATTATTGTAATAGCATACTTCAAGGCCTCCCAAAGCAGACACTAGCCCACATCCAGCATGCACAAAACACTGTTGCATGTGTAATAATGAAAACATCTAATTCAGATAACATAACACCAATCCTACACAGTCTTCACTGGCTCCTCAAAGCCAGTAGAAAGAAATACAAGAATCTGGTTATTATTTTCAAGCTGCTACATGATATATCACCTTCACACATAGCATCACTAATATCCAAAACCCCAGGACAAAGAAGGGGTTGTTCATAAAACTCACTATGCATACCATCTGACTCTTGTAAAACAAACAAAAGAGGATTCTCTCATTATGCCCCAACGCTTTGGAATTCACTTCCTGCCGCAATAAGAGAAGTGAAAGATCTTACCGATTTTAGAAAAAGATAAAGACATTCCTTTTCAATGAACACTACGGTCAGTTTGACTCAGAATCTTCCCCATCCTACCAAAAGGTAAACTTATTCCACTGTTTCTATTCTCTGTCCATGCTTAATCCTTTCAAGAAATCACGGTTATATGCCTTTATGGAACATTAAAGCGTCAAATCACCTATGTCTTGTTTACCAGTGAAAATGTACATTGAACAGAGTTAACTATGTACAAAAACATAAGTATAGTTAACTCTGTTCAATGTATTGTTCAAGTTTTTGTTCATTGTAAACCGTCTTGATTGCCAGATAAGGCGGTATATAAGAATGTGAAGTAAATAAATAAATAACCGGCCATCCTGAGAGCCCCGATACAGACTGCTGAAGCTGTGCTTGTTGACTCAAAGGCGTCAAGAGACCCTGGTAAGTATTTTGGCCTTGCTTGATTAATGTCTGGATTGCACTCCATTTATCATCAGGAAGCATGGGTGCAAACGTCTCCATATCCCTGGTGGCATCCTTTAGAAACTTGCCCATGTACAGCATGTAGGAATTTATTCTGGTGGCAAACATGCATGCCTGAAAGCATTGATGCCCAAAGGCATTGAGTGTCCTTGAGTCTCTACCCGGAAGCATGGATGAGTGATTTTTTTAACTCTTTATGCGATGCAATGCCGATCTGGTTTCTAATAAAGCAGCTTTTTTCAGTATAGAGCAAACTGATTACGTTTATTTGGCAAACAAAATTATGATCATAAATTTAAAAATGTTCACTACAAAATGTAATTATTCACATTTTTTATAGAGAGAATACAAACTTTTACAAATGGCATGCACAAAATGTTACAATATGTAAAGAAAAAATGTGTTACATACTTTTACAGTGTGTTACATTGGTGGAGCCATCAAAATCTGTACTGGTATTCCCTGGGCAGGTTATACAGTAATTCTGTCCAAATTCTGGTTGGTATGCTCCAATAGGACATCTAATACATCTGTGAGTTGTGGAGTTGTAATAATGGCCAGGAGAGCAATGAACTGCAGAAATAATTTCATATGAAAAACTAAAACATTCAAACATAGGCAGAAATTGAAGGAGAATACTCAAGCTGAAAATTCAAAGCTTTAATTATTTTGCATAGGAGTCATCTTTTCAAAATGATCAAGGATGCACAAGTCAACATAAAGTACCCTGACTAAAAAAAAGAAACACAAAGCATGAGTACAAATGTCCAGGCTGTATTTAAATACAGGGCACGGCAGATTGTGCAAACACTCTGAGGACTCATATGGCCAAAAGAAGAGGTAGAGGAAGCTCTTCCATCTCTGATCCTAGTTAATCCCCATCTCCTTCTTTCTCCCCCTAACAGCCCATCAACACCATACTGTCTCCATCCCTTCTAGTCCAGCCTGACCCATCCATACCACCAGGGGCGGCCCAAGGGGGGTGCGGAGACTCGGTGTGGGGGCCTCATTTGCATAAGTGGCCTTATTTGCATAATGTTACCATACACTAACTTTTAGTAAACATGTCTCTTAATGAGTGTATGGATAAAGAAAGACTAAAAGATTTCTACATTACTATAATCCATTTCCAACCGCCAGGCACATTAGGAACTACTACAAACGCTGCCCATTTAGAACCCATAGCAAACCTGCCGTATCCTGACAGCATTACCAGGACTCAAAAAGCACCATACCCTACCTATCAAAAGGCAACACTGCAAATATTAAACCAATACATTTCAGAGAATACTGGGGAAAGAGAACAAGTGGCAATGTCAAATAGGAATTACATAAACAGAATACCTCAGCTCAGTTACACATGCAGAACATAGACCATCACCAAACAAGGACTCACAATTTAGAAACAGGAAGGCAATAATTAAACTGGGAACCCCAAAAGCCAAGCTTGGAATATACAACAACACTGTAGAAATAAAACTATAAATTAATTTCCTCTTGTACCAAACAAAGCGCAGACGTTAATGATGCACATTTCCCAGAGCTTTCATATTCCAGTTAATAAATTCAAAATAAAGAGATATCTTTCTACCTTTTGTGCATTTTTTTCAGTTGCAATTGCTCCAGCCACTTTCTTCTGGTTTCTTCATGTTTTCTGCTAACTCTCCATCGTCTGCTGTCCATTTGTCCTTTCTTCTCTCTTCTAGTTTTTTTTCCATTCTCTCTCTACATCTGCTTTAACATACTAATCTTTCTCCTTTTGCTCTTTCCTCATTCCTATTTCATCCACACAAATTTTACCCCTCCATCCTCAATCCCCACTTACTCTCCCAATACCCGGCCAATTGTAGATTTTTCATCCTTCCCACACAAAATATTTTTCTCCTCTCCATTTTACTCTCCCAGCCCCATCCCACTCTAATCCTCCCCCAACATCATCTCCCTTCTAGTTCCAGTCTCACCCAGCATCCATTCCCTTCTAGTCCCTGCATCAGCCCATTTCCAGTCCTAGCCCCCATCAGCCCATTTCCATTCCTAGCTCCCCCATCCATTTCCAGTCCGAGTCCCTTCATCAGCTCATTTCCAATCCTAGCCCCCCATCAGCCCATTTCTAGTCATTTCCTAGCCCCACCATCAGCCCATGTCAAATCCTAGCTCCCCTCCACTCAGCCCAATTCCAGTCCAAGCCCCCCATGAGCCTACTTCCAGTTCTAGCCCCTCCATGAGTCCATTTCAATTCAAGCCCCACCACAGCCCATTTCCAATCTTAGCTCCCCCCAACAGCCCATTTCCAGTCCTATCCTAGCTGCTCCATCAGCCCATTTTCAGTCCTAGCTCCCTTCCCTCACAGCCCATTTCCATTCCAAGCCCCCTCCCCATCAGCTATTTGCAGTTCAAGCCTCCCCTTCCACTCAGCCCATTTCCAGTCCTAGCAACCCCCCAACCCATTACCAGTCCTAGCCCCCCATCAACCCACTTCCAGTCCTAACCCCGCATCACCCCATTTTCAGTTTAAGCCCCCCTATAACCCATTACCAGTCCTAACCCCCCATCAGCCCACTTCCAGTCCTAACCCCATCAGCCGATTTCCCCATAGCCCATTACCAGTCTTAACCCCCCCATAGCCCATTACCAGTCCTAACCCCCCCCAACAGCCCACAGCCCATTACCAGTCCTAACACCATCAGCCCACCTCAAGTCCTAACCCCTCCCTATCAGCCCATTTCCTGTCCTAGCCCCCCCATAGCCCATTATCAGTCCTAACCCCACTATAGCCCATTACCAGTCCTAACCCCCCATCACCCCATTTCCAGACAGCCCCCATCAGCCCAAAGCCCATTACCAGTCCTAACCCCCCCCAACAGCCCACCACCCACCTCAAGTCAAGTCCTAACCCCCTCCATAGCCCATTACCAGTCCTAACCCCCCCCCCCATCGGCTCATGGAAAAAAAAAAAAGCTGGCGGCTGCTGCTGCTGCCGCCGCGGCAGCAGCAGCAGAATGGAGTGTCCCGCGGGGCCCCCTCTGCCCGGCAGAGCTCTCCCGGCCTGGCTGAGCCCCTCTGCGCCGGCTTTCAGATACGCAAAGGGAGAGTGTCTCCCTCGCGTCTCTGTTAAGCCTGCAGGGGCAGATGGGAAATTTCCCATCAGCCCCTGCTTCCCATCAGCCCCTGCGGGCTTAACAGAGACGCGAGGGAGACACTCTCTCTTCGCGTATCTGAAAGCCGGCGCAGAGGGGCTCAGCCGGGCAGAGGGGGCCCCGCAGGACACTCCATTCTGCCGCTGTCGGCAGCAGCCAGTTTTTTTTTTTTTAATTTAGTTTTTAAAAAAGCAGAATGTTCTTTGCGCGGGGCCCTCTGAAACGCGGGGCCCTGTGCAAAAAACATTCTTGCTCAATGGATGGGCCGGCCCTGCATACCACCCACACTATTCCTCTCCAAGTCATTCCTCAACAAACTCTACCTTACCCAGGCAATCCACACCACATATGATTTCTTTTCCTGACCCAGACCATCCCATTTCTTTCTCAGTCCCCCTTTCTCTTAGTATCTTCTTTCTCTCTCTCTCTCTTCCTATCCTTTTCCCCCTTTCTTACTCCCTAGGTACAGTTTAACATATGCTTTGGGGTAGGGAGCATAATACCCTGCAATCTGCTCCACTCCCCTCCCTTATTTTAAATATCTCTGCTTTCTACTTCCTCCTGACCTGACCTACTCTGTTTCCCCATCCCCCTAGTTCCTCTCCTCACCAGTTCACCCTTACCCCTCCCTAACTAGCTTCCCAGTCCTGCAGGCTATGCCCATCCCTTCACTGGTCCCTCACCCACTTCAGCAGATTCAGCTCATGTCTCAGTTTGTTATTCCACTTTCCCCAGAGGCATGGATCACTTTCCTGTTCCCTGTTCCCTCTTCCCAGAATCCCAGTGCATCTCTGTTCCCTAGAATCAGTCCTGTCTTCCTATCCTCTGCAGCACTTTTCTTGGAACTCACAGATTGCAAGACAATGGTAGTTCCATGCCTAGAAAATCTTGATGAATGCCCCACCATCTGCAAGCCCAAGCACTGAAAGTTGAGCATTCAGCAGTTGCACTTGGTGTCTTCTGCCCTCAGCCTGAAAGTCCAAGAGATTTCATGCAGAGCAGGAGATCTAGATAAGAAGATCAGGCAGTCTTGGACACAAAAGTGTGCATTCATATCAAACCACTGTGTGCCAGCCCACCTGAAGTTGTCTAATGTCACAAAGTGAGCTGAGCCTGCCCTAGCTGAGTCAGAAGTTGGGCAACAGAGCTGTGCTGGGAGCTAAAATGGAAGACAAGACTTGGTAGCTGAGCCAGGAGAGAAACCAAACCAAGAAATGTAAATAGTTTGAGGGGAGGTAGCATACCCTTTGCCCCCTTCCAAACTCCACCCATCTTCTCGCCTCATCCTACTGCTGCCATGCTATTTCTTTGGCCTTAGCCAAAACAATAAGAGGGTAATTTTATAAGGCGCATCTAAGTTAATGCGCCTCAATCATGCCTATTTTATAAAGTCAAATACTAATATATTACACCAGAGCAAGGGCTGGTGATTAAATGCTTGTGCCTAGAATTATAAAGAATGCACGTCAGTTATAGTATTTTATATTTCATATCATCCTGCTAGACAGTCCAGACAAGTGGGTTGTGTTCCCTTATCAGCAAATTGGTGGAGACAAGAGTTTCAATGACATCACTCCCATGCCCCTCTCAGCCTGAGCCATTAGATGGCAACTCTGTATTCTTCTGTCTCCAGAAGATAGTGGATGGATTTCCTCAACTATGAATAACAGAGGAAAAAGATTGATTTCGCTTGTGGATGACCACCTTGAAGGTGACTCACGAGTGTGATGTGGAAGGATCCACTAGACTAAGGTCTTTTTGGTAGACAAAGGAGGAGGGGAAACTGGTTTAGCTCTATGCTCTTTTCATGATAAGGACCAGTTGAGCAGCCAGAAAATTGGAAGAATTTAGAAGAGATCAGCAACCTCACACAACCTAAATACCCCCTCCCACTTCCTCTTGTCCCTCCTGCTTTCTCCCAAAGATTGCAGAAGGTTCTCAGAGGTATTTGTTTAAAAACCACAGTAAAGTACAAAGTCTATAAAAAACAGGGAAACAGTTCCAGGGGAAGTAGTGCTTAGCCCAACATGAGCTTTCTGCCTAGGGCTCCCAGGGGGTGAATATCAAGGCTTGACCTAGTCATTGTCCTTGTTGGGAGCTCCTGATTCTGTCCATCTGGGGGGCAATTCAGGGTGGACCACCAGCAACCTTTGGCATGGTGTGGGAGTTTTCCACCCTTTCCAGTGTGCGTTTAATAGTGTTTTTTACTTTTGTACCCCTGTGTTTGCCTGGTCCTAACACGCACCATGCCCGAGCAGCTCCAACACACTTTCCTACGCAAGTGCCTTTTGCACACATTACTGTAAGAGCTGTTAATGCCCGTTTTCTGTGGTGGCGCAGCCTTAATGCATGCAGTTATTGTGCTTGTCTTAACTTTCTATGTCTTCTTCCAGAAAATGTTGTTTGGCTTGTGGTAAGTGAGATGTTTCACCTCCGGATTCTGGACGCTGCTCTTCTTGCATGGCAGCTTTGGAGTCTTCTGTGGAGGGTCTGTTTCTCCTTTCCCAGCTTGGGAATTCTACTAGCCTAGCTTTGCCTGCCTCAGGGCAGGAGGTGACGGATGGCACTGTGGGTAAGGATGGCAAGCCAGCTGGAGGTTCCAGTGACAGTGCTTCGGGCTGCTCCCTTTCTTCTAAGGATCTGGTGGTGGCTATATCCCCTATCGTTGGGGGTTCATTTCCTAGAGGGGAGCTCCTAGAATCAAGGGTTGTCCTCCCAGAATTCTTTTCTTTCTTACAATAGGCCTGGTCATTTTGGCAAGGAAACTCAGACTCTGGGGCCTCTGGATTCCCTCAAACGCAGTCTCTTGAGAGTCAGGCTGAACACGGAAGCCCTGTTCGGCTGCCTGCTCCTAAGCATCCCCAGCAGAGGTCGCCTCCTGGAGATGTGGATCAGCCAGGGTGTGTCTGAAATTTGGACTGCGATCTTGGTTTGGATGCCTTGGCATAGGGCTCTGATATGAAGGAAGAAGTACTTTTACCTTCAGAAGATTATGAAGAGGCTTGCATTATCTGCCTGTTTCGGAAGAGGAACTGGTGGCATTGACTGCCCGAGTCTCATCCACCTTGAACCTGGAGGATGCTCCAGGAATGGAGCAGGAGCTGAAGATTCATTCACTCTTGAAGGGAGTGCAGAAACACACCACAGTCTTCCCATTTCCATAGGTAATCAAGGACATGATTTGGTTGGAATGGCACAGAGAAGAGCCACCAAAATGGTAAAGGGGATGGAAGGATACCCATATGAGGAAAGGCTTAAAAGGTTTGAGCTCTTCAACTTGGAAAAGAGATGGTTGAGGGGAGATATGACAGAAGTCTATAAATTAATGAATGTAATGGAACAGTTAAACATAGATTGTTTAAGCTATCAAAAAGTAGAAAGACTAGGAGACACACAATGAAGCTACAATGTAACCCGTTTAAGTTTAATAAGAGAAAATATTTTTTTACTCAACGCGTAATCAAACTCTGGAAATCATTACCGGGGGATGTAGTGAACTGTTAGTGTAGCTGAGTTTAAAAAGGGTTTTGACAAGTTTCTGGAGGAAAGGTCCATAAACCATTATTAAATAGGACCCGTGAAATCCACTGCTTGCCCTGGGACAACATTGTGGAACCTGTGTGCCTTTCTGGGAACCTGCTAGGTACTTGTGACCTGGATTAACCACTGTTGGAAACAGGATACTAGGCTTGATGGACCTTGGTCTGACCCAGTATGGCATTACTTATAAATCCATTATGTATCACGCATTCAGGGATTGTATGGTGAAAGTTCAAAATAAAGCATCTCAGAGAAACCTTAGGCGGCTTTCAGTATCCTTTGAGAACTAGTGAAAAACCCATAGTTTAAGAAGTATCCACTGATGTTGTCCCAGCTGAAAGCTGCTGTTTTCTGGTTTATGTGAATGTCTTGCTGCTGAGAAACTGCTTAAAGGGGAGAATTTTCAAACTGCATGTCTTGGGACAACATCAGTGGATACTTCTTAAACTATGGGTTTTTCACTAGTTCTCAAAGGATACTGAAAGCCGCCTAAGGTTTCTCTGAGATGCTTTATTTGAACTTTCACCATACAATCCCTGAATGCGTGATACATATAGGATTTAAGAGTTTTGCCGTGAGTTCCTCATCACGGCGCATCTGTTACTACACAATCTTAAGTGAGCCTCAATAACCCCTGACGAAGTTCAATACGAAACACGGCCTGTGTTGGGTTTGGCCACCTCTGTTAAAGATCAATAAAGGTTTTTGTGGGTATTTCCTGCCCATTTTTCTGGACTGGGTTTTCCTGCTATTTTGTGTGGCAGGGTGCTGTTTCTGCTTGGTGGCATTACTTATATTCTTATGGGGAAGCTCCTTTTTGGGGCCAATTTGGAGAAGTTAGTTAAAGACATGGGTGAGACTAAACCTTACTGCTTTTTGGAGGACAGGCCAAAAGGGCCTGGGAAGAGGGCAGGGGGTCCTGTTTCTTTGGCCCCGTCAGCTCTTCGTGGTCATGCTGGTCGTACTTTTGGGGGTCTCGGGACTCCTGTCATTATTATCCTGGAAAGCCTCTCTTCCCTTCTGCTTCTGGATTTCAGACTTGTTCTCAGTCCAGTTCTCAAGGGGGTCATTGCTCATGGAAACTCTGAGATCAGTGATTCATGTGGTGCACCGAGGGGAGTTCCTTGCATTTCTGGATTTGGCAGAAGCATATTTTTATATCCTGATTTGGGAGGATCAGCAAAGACATCTGTGCTTTGTTATGCTTGATTCTCACTTCCAGTTCACCACCCTTCCATTTGGCCTCTCCACTGCCCCGAGTACGTTCTCCAAGGTCATGGTGGGGATGCCTGCGGCGCTGTGATGCCAAGGGATTTATGTGCACCCATATCAGTTCTATGTAAACCACTGTGACTAATAGATATGGCAGTATAAAAGAGTTGTTAAATAAATAAATATCTAGAAAACTGGCTCATACGAGCTTGTTCTCAGTCGGAGGTGTCTCTGGTATCGGCTCGGGCGGTATCCATCCTGGAAAGCCTCAGCTCGGTGTTCAACCAAGTGCAAAGTCAGTTGGTGTCTTCCCAATCACTGTTCTGGGAGCATGGTTCGATACTCAAATAGGCAGAGTCTTTCTGCCAGAGGAGAAAGTATTAAGATTGTTGGCTTGCCTTGCAATGTTCTGTTCAAAACAGGCTCCTAGAGTTTGGGATTACCTTCAGCTCCTCAGATTGATGACAGTGATGATCGAGATGGTGCTGTGGGCACGTGCTCATATGCAACCTCTCCAGTAATCTTTGCTGACTCTGTGGTCCCTGAGTTCTCAGGAGTTCACACTCAGGCTTCTGATGTAACTGATGGTGAGGGCTAGTCTGCGGTGGTGGCAGCAGCCCCATCATCTTCAGAAAGGCATGCCGCTGAACGATTACTCATGGATCCTAATAATGACAGATGCCACTTTCGTGCTGAGGAGCCCATTGCCTGGACCGAATGGCTCAGGGTTGTTGGAACCACAGGGAGGCATATGGTCTATCAACTGCCTCAATGTCAGGGCCATCAGGCTGGCCCTTTTGCACTTTTGGCCTTTGGTCAAGGTTGGGCAGTGCAAGTGTTCTTGGAGAATGCCATGGGGATGGCATATGTCAATCAGCAAGGCAGCACAAGGAGTACTGGAGTGGCCCTGGAGATGTCTCTCCTGTTTACCTGAGTGGAGAGGAACCTCCTAGCTCTATCAACCCAGCACTATGAGGGTTTAACATTGTGGAGGGGACTTCCTCATCTGTCACTCTCTGGATCCCAGAGAGTGTGAGTTGAGTCAGGAGACGTTTCAGTTGATTCTTCACCTTTGGAATCACCCCGAGATGGATTTGATGGCAACCCAATCCAATGTCAAGGTGGGCCAATTCTTCAGTCACTGCACAGAAGCAGGGTCTGAGGGTTCAATGCCCTGGTTCAACCCTGGCCAAGGTAATGCCTGCTGTATGCGTTTCTTCCTTGGCCATTTTTGAGGTGTGTGACTCGGCGCGTAGAGTGCCATCCAGGTTGGATTGTTTTAGTGGTACTGGATTGGCTGAGGAGAATGTGGTTCCTCCTCATCTGTCCCTGTTCTGGGACATGTTGCATCAGGGAGCATTGGTCTTGAAAGGAGTCACCTAGCACGTAAGGGCTACTCTCCTGCGGTAGTTTCCATTTTGCTCTGATCTGGTGCCTCTTTGAGCAATTGTGTGGTGCTTGAATGCTAGTTCCTGAAGCAGGGTGCCATCTTTGCTGGCCTTTCTGCAGGATGGTCTGGAGAAGGGCCTTTTTCCTAGTTCTCTGAAAGTTCAGGTGGCGGTTTGTTTCTGAGGTCTGAGGCTGGCATGTCTCTGACCTTGCATCTGGATGTCTCGTGCTTTCTTTAAGAACATAAGATATGCCATACTGGGTCAGACCAAGGCCCATCAAGCCCAGTATCCTGTTTCCAACAGTGGCCAATCTAGGTCATAAGTACCTAGCAGTTTCCCCAAAAGACACAGGTTCCGCAATGCTTGTACTGGGTCAAGCATTGATATCCTGGGTCCCTTCTTAATAATAGTTTATGGACCTTTCCTCCAGGAACTTGTCCAAACCTTTTTTAAACACAGCTATACTAACAGCCTTTACTACATCCTCCGGTAACAAATTCCAGAGTTTGATTACACGTTGAGTGAAAAAATATTTTCTTTTATTAGTCTTAAATAGTTTACCCTGTAGCTTCATTACATGTCCCCTAGTCTAGTTAACCCTGTTATCCAAGTTTGTACTCCTGTTCGATGTAAAACCTGACAGCTTGTCGTTATGGTCGTTATGTTATGATGTAAACCGCGCTGATACTAAATAGCGCGGTATATAAGAAACTGTAATAAATAAATAAATAAACGTAAACAATCGATCTACGTTTACCCGTTCCACTCCATTCATTAATTTATAGACTTCTATCATATCTCCCCTCAGCCGTCTCTTTTCCAGGTTAAAGAGCCCTAAGCTTTTTAGCCTTTCTTCATAGGAGTATCCTTCCATCCCCTTTACCATTTTGGTGGCTCTTCTCTGAACCTTCTCTAACAACTCTATATCCTTTTTAAGATACGGCGACCAGAATTGCACACAATATTCAAGGTGCCGTCTCACCATGGAACGATATAGAGGCTTTATAATATCTTTTGTTTTATTTTCCATTCCTTTCCTTATCATACCTAGCATTCTATTTGCTCTCTTGGCCGCCGCTACACACTGGGCTGAGGGTTTTAACATGTTATCCACAATGACGCCTAAATCTTTTTCCTCGGTGGTGGTTCCTAATGTGGAACCTTGCATTGTATAACCATAGTTTGGGTTGTTCTTCCCTAGGTGCATAACTTTGCACTTGTCCACATTAAATTTCATCTGCCATTTTGATGCCCAGTCTTCTAATTTATCAAGATCCTCTTGCAATTTTCCACAATCCTCTTGGGTTTTAACAACTTTAAATAGTTTTGTGTCATCTGCAAATTTGATAACCTCACTCGTTATTCCACTTTCCAGGTCATTTATGAATATGTCAAAAAGCAGCGGACCCAGCACAGATCCCTGGGGTACACCACTATTCACCTTTCTCCATTGGGAAAATTGTCCATTTAGCCCAACCCTCTGCTTTCTATCTCTTAACCAGTTCTTGATCCACAGTAGTACACTGCCTCCTATCCCATGACTCTTTAGTTTTGCGAAAAGTCTCTGATGAGGGACCTTGTCAAAGGCTTTCTGAAAGTCCAGATACACTATATCAACCGACTCACCTTTGTCCACCTGTTTATTCACACTTTCAAAAAAACATAACAGATTAGTAAGACAAGATCTTCCTTGTCTAAAGCAATGTTGGCTGTCTCCCATTAGGGCATGACTATCTACATGCTGTGTAATTTTATTCTTTATGATGGTTTCTACCATTTTTCCTGGTACTGACGTGAGGCTCACCGGTCTGTAGCTTCCCGGATCACCCCTGGAACCCTTTTTAAAAATTGGTGTTACATTGGCGATCCTCCAATCTTCAGGTATTAGAGATGATTTTAATGATAGTTCACAGATTACTAATAGCAGGTCTGCAATCTCATATTTCAGTTCTTTCAACACCCTTGGATGTATACCATCCGGCCCAGGTGATTTGCTACTCTACAGTTTATCTAATAGTTGTAATACATCTTCCCGATGTATTGATATTTCCTTCAATTCTTCCGCATTTTTAAATACCACTTCAGTCATGGGTAACATCCCTACATCTTCCTCAGTAAAGAATGAAGCAAAGAATTCATTCAGTCTCTCCGCTATCGCCTTGTCGCCTCTTAGTGCCCCTTTAACTCCTCTATCATCTAATGGACCAACTGACTCTCTCACAGGTTTTTTGCTGCGAATGTACTTGAAAAAATCTTTATTTCGCGTTTTTGCTTCCACAGCAAGCTTCTTCTCAAATTCTCTCTTTGCCTGCTTTATCAATGCCTTGCATTTGATTTGCCAGTGCTTGTGCTGTTTCCAGGTTTCGTCGTTTGGCTCTTTTTTCCATTTCCTGAAAGATGCATTTTTGGCAACAACAGCCTCTCTGACCTCACCTTTAAACCATGCTGGCAGTTTTTTGGACTTCCTTCCACTTTTCTTAAAGCATGGAATACAGCTGGTCTGGGCTGCCAAGATAGTATTTTTCAACAACACCCAAGCTTGATGTAAGTCTTTAACTTTTGCAACTGCTCCTTTTAGTTTTTTCTTAACTATTTTCCTCATTTTATCATAGTCTCCCTTTCGAAAGTTAAAAGGTAGTACTGTGGATTTCCATACTATCCCTCCTCCACTAATTAAATCAAAGGCGATCATGCTATGATCACTATTGCCAAGTGGCCCCAACACCCTTATCTCTTGCACTAAATCTGGTGTTCCACTAAGGACCAGGTCTAATATGGCTTCCCCTCTGGTTGGTTCATGAACCAGATGCTCCAAGAAGCAGTCATTTATGTCATCTAGGAACTTTATCTCCCTAGCATGTCCTGCCGTGACACTGACCGAGTCGATACCGGGGTAATTGAAATCACCCATTATTATTACTGCGCTGTAACTTTTGTTAGCTTCCTTGATTTCTTTGAGCATTTCATCATCCATTTGTTCATTCTGGCCTGGTGGTCGATAGTACACCCCCACTGCCATCGCCTTCCCCTTTTTACATGGAATTTCAATCCATAGAGATTCTACAGCAAATTTTGTTTCCTGCAAAACTGTAATCCTTTCTGACTCAATGCCCTCTCTAACATAGAGCGCAACCCCTCCACCAATTTGATCAGCTCTATCATTACGATATAGTTTGTACCCTCGTATCACAGTGTCCCACTGGTTGTCCTCCTTCCACCATGTCTCTGATATTCCATTCATATCTAACCTCTCATTTAGTGCTATATATTCTAACTCTCCCATCTTATTTTTTAGACTTCTAGCATTTGCATACAAGCATTTTAGAGACTGTATTTTATTCATATTAATTTGGCTAGTGGTAGACATGGGTAATTTGGGATCTTTAAGCTCTGTCTGCTCTATACTCGAGGGCATTTGGGCTACTTTGCTCTTTTTTGGAACCTCTCTGCTTTTGGTAGTATCCTTCAAGGATACATTGTTCCGAACCATCTGCTCTTGGGCGACTGTCAGCTTTCCCCTATTATCTAGTTTAAAAGCTGCTCTATCTCCTTTTTAAAGGTTAATGCCAGCAGCCTGGTTCCATCCCGGTTAAGGTGAAGCCCATCCCTTCGGAAGAGCCCCTCCTTTCCCCAGAATGTTCCCCAGTTCCTAACAAATCCAAAACCCTCATCTCTGCACCATTGTCTCATCCACGCATTGAGACTCCGGAGCTCTGCCTGCCTTTTGGGTCCTGCACGTGGAACGGGAAGCATTTCGGAGAACGCTACCCTGGAAGTTCTGGATTTCAACTTCCTACCTAAAAGCCTAAATTTAGCCTCCAGAACCTCCCTACCACATTTTTCTATGTCATTGGTACCGACATGTACCAAGACAGCAGACTCCTCCCCAACACTATCTAAGACTTTATCTAGGTGGCGCGTGAAGTCCACTACCTTCACACCAGGCAGGCATGTTACCAGGCGATCCTCACGTCCACCAGCCACCCAGCTATCTATATGCCTAATGATCGAATCACCAACTATAACGACTGTCCTAACCCTTCCCTCATGGGCACATGGCCCTGGAGAAACTTCCTCAGTGCGAGATGGTTTTACATCACCTGGAGGACAGGTCCTAGTTACAGGATCACTTCCTGCCACACCAGGGTGATGCTGTCCTGTCACGTGACCTCGCTCCTCCATGGCAACAGGGATGCTGCCAGACTGGAGGTGGGACTTCAGGACTCTATCCCTGTAGGTCTCGTCTATGTACCTCTCTGTCTGTCTTATGTTTTCCAAGTCTGCTACTCTAGCCTCTAGAGAACGGACTCGTTCCCTGAGAGCAAAGAGCTCCTTGCACCTGGTGCACACGTAAGACCTCTCACCAACTGGGAGAAAATCATACATTTGACACTCAATGCAAAAGACTGGAAAGCCCCCATCTCGCTGCTGGACTGCTGTCTGCATCTTAGTTTTAAGTTTTTGTTTAGATCCTTAAGTTCTTTACTTACTAAGGGTGCCAATAAAACTGTACCTAATACGTTTAATATACCTTGTTCACCTGAAGCTTAATTAATCTCAGGTCCTTAGTGTATGACTGATTTGGGTAACGAGCTTCACCTGAGAGCACCTGCTGTCTGTTAAAATGTGTAAGTACCTATAAAGCTACAATTATCCCAGGGGTGGGTGGGTGTGGGGAGGGAGGGAGGGAGGGAAATAACACCTATTAAAAGAGGGCTGCTACACAGTACCCTGTCCTGTGCTGCTGAGGTAAGCTATATTCTTATTTGATTTAAATTATAGCTCTTTGCTGCTGCTAGGCTCTAACTTATTATGAAATTTAAACTACTAGCTCTCTGCTGGGTTCTAAATTTAACCAGAAAGCTCTCTTCTGTGTTTTAAAGTTAAACTAAAAGTACTTTGCTGATGCTAGGCCCTGAGTGACTATTAAATTTAAACTACAAGCTCTCTGCTGGGTATTAAATTTAACCAAAAAGCTCTCTTCTGTGTTTTAAATGTAAACTAAAAGTACTTTGCTGATGCTAGGCCCTGAATGACTATTAAATTTAAACTAGAAGCTCTCTGCTGGGTATGAAATTTAACCAGAAAGCTCTCTGTAAACTTAAACTGCTGCTACTAGGCCCTGACTGATTTAACAAAAAATAGTGGGTTCACAGATTAATTAGCTTTAATAAAAAGAATTCCTTTCAGAAAAGTCCCAGAAGTATATACTCACAGTTGCAGATCTCTCTCCAGAAGTAACAGGCCACTTTTCTAGTCTTTCAAGACTGAGGCTCACAGAGCTCTGGTTGAACTATTTATGCCTGTGCTGCTGAGGTAAGCTGGGGGTTCTGCATCTGCATCCTCCCCTTTGGTCAGTTGTCCCTTCATTTGATCTATGTTTGATGCTCAGGGCCCTGATGTCGGAGCCCTCTGAGCCTTTAAAGTGTGCTACTCTGAAGGATTTGATGCTGAAGACCGTTTTCTTGGTCGCGATTTGTTAGACGAGGCAGATTTCCGAGCTGCAAGCCTTGTCTTGCTGGGATCCTTATCTGTCTTTTCCAGAGGAGGCCATTTCCATTCAGCCTGTGCCTTCTTTTTTGCCTAAGGTGATTTCTCCCTTTCATGTGAACCAGGCGATTTGCTAACCCCCTTCTCTAAGGAGCAGTGTTGGGGGAAAGATATGGATCTTTGCCTTGTGGATATCTGGGGAGTGCTTCTCCGGTACTTGAAGATTATAATTCTTTGGGTAAATTGGATCATCTTTTCATGCTGTTTGTTGGCCCACACAAGGGTGACATGGTGGCTAAGTCTACATTGGGGCACTGGATCAAGGAGGCTATTGCCTCGGCATATCTGTGGTGGAACTGACTGGTTCCAGAGGGTCTACATGCTCATTTTACTCTAGTTTAAGCATCCTCATGAACAGAGCGGAGCTCGGTAGCCCTTCAGACATTTGTCAGGTGGCATCGTAGGCATCGCTTTCCACTTCTGCCCAGCATTAGCATTTGGATGTCCACGCGCAGGTGGATATGGCCTTTGGCTCCAAGGTTTTGCAAGGTTTTCTTCCCTGCCAGTGGTGGCACAGCTTTGGTATGGACTGGTTTAGCAAAACGAAATAGAAGGTGACATTTTACTTACCAGATAATGTCCTTTCCTTGAGTCCTGCTAGACCAGTCCAGGGCCCATCCTTGAAATTGTGATTGCTCTGTTATTCTGCAGTGGTCCCTTGGTCCGCTCTGGTCATACATAGTTTCTCGACTGTTTGATTCATCATTGCTGCCAATGTTGAGGTTTGCCATGTTTTCCATATGCTTTGGGACGTATACTGAGTTGCCCTCTGGTGGCTCAGGCTGGGCGAAGCATGGGAGGATGTCATTCAAGCCTGGGCTTTTCATCGGTTCTCTGTCTCCACCAATCTGTTGGTAAGGGAACATGACCCACTTGTCTGGATTGGTCTAGCAGGAAAAGGTGGTTCCTCTCCTGTTAGCAGGTGTTCTCCATGGGCAGTAGGAATATGTCCTTACATATAGGCAATGTCATCTGATGGAGCCCATGAAGGAAATCTCCCCAGCTAATGGAAGCTTTTGGGAGGTCCTACCATGCATACACATCATCTTACCACTACAGAACCATTTTACCTCAGTCTAATGCTATAACCAGGGGGAGGTGGGAGGGTTGTGAGGACTTATTCCTGCTGTCCACAGAGAACACCTGCTAAAGGTGAGTAACAACTTTTTTCTCTGTGGACAGGCAGGAATGAAGGCCTCAAATATGGATTCCCTAGCTACAGGCTACTGGAAGCCAGTGAGAATAAAAACAAGTCTAATAGAGGCAAATAAGTCCATCTGCTTACTGAAAACAGGCCTTTGTATTCTAAAATACGTAACTATGTACAAATTGTCGTCTTTTTTTTTTTTTTAGCTAGCCTGACCAGAAAATAATGCGCCTAGGGAGATGGAGTTGGATTCTAATTCCCAGATTCCAAAGTCCTGATTGGCAGAAGTTGCTGTCACATTGAGAATCCCCTTCTAAACAGTAGTGAGCTGTGAATGTGTGGACAGAAGACCACGTTGCAGCCCTGCAGATCTCTTCCATGGAGACCAAGCACAAGTTGGCCACTGACACAATCATGTGAGCTGTGACATGACCATCAAAGCTCAGGCCTGCCTGGGCATAACAAAAGAGATGCAGTGTGCTAGCCAAAGTAAACGAGAGAATTTGGAGATGGAAACCCCTAGCTTGCTGGGGTTAAAAGAAAGAAAAAAAATGGATGGACTTTATCTGGGCTTTTGTCCACTCTAAGTAGAAGGCTAAGGTTCGTTTGCAGTCTAACATTTGCAACACAGCTTCCCCCTTGTGGGCATGAGGTTTTGGGAAAAATGTTGGTAGAACAATTGACTGATTAAGATGGAAATCTGATACCACTTTTGGAAGGAACTTAGGATGAGTATGGAGGACCACTCTATTATGATGGACTTTGGTGTAAAGTGGATGAACTATGAGAGCCTGAAGCTCGCTTACTCTGCGTGCTGAAGTGACCGCCACCAAAAACAAAACCTTCCAGGCAGGGGCGGCCCAAGTGGGGTGCGGGGCCATGTGCGGAGACTCGGTGCGGGGCCTCATTTGCATAAGGTGTCTCATTTGCATAAATATTTGCATAATGTTACCATACACCAGAGCTACTCAATTCCAGTCCTGGTGGTCCACAATCCTGCAGGTTTTCGGGATATCCCTAATAAATATGCATGAGATATATATGCATTGGAGGTATCCTGCCAACCTGACTGGTTTGTGGCCCTCCAGGGCTGGATTTGGAGACCCCTGCCTTACATCTCTGTCATTTAAGATTGTGAGTGAACAAGGTACAGATATCCTAGACATCAAAAGGGTAGATAGAATGTGTCACATTCCTCCTTGATTCTCACCACCACCAAAAAGTTGTCTAATAGATAATATTTTGGTGGTGGTGAGAAGCGAGGAGGAATGTGACAAATGCTATCTAACTTTTTTGATGTCTTGGACATCTGCACCTTGCCCACTCACAATCGTAAATGACAGAGATGTAAGGCAGGGGTCTCCAAATCCAGCCCTGGAGGGCCACAAACCAGTCAGGTTGGCAGGATATCTCCAATGCATATATATCTCATGCATATTTATTAGGGATATCCTGAAAACCTGCAGGATTGTGGACCACCAGGACTGGAATTGAGTAGCTCTGCCATACACTAACTTTTAGTAAACATGCCTCTTAATGAGTATATGGATAAAGAAAGACTAAAAGGTTTCTACATTACTATAATCCAGTACCAACCGCCAGGCACATTAGGAACTACTACAAACACTGCCCATTTAGAACCCATAGCAAACCCGCCATATCCTAACAGCACTACCAGGACTCACAAAGCACCATACCCTAACTATCAAAAGGCAACACTGCAAATATTAAACCAATACATTTCAGAGAACAACAATACATGACCTACTGGGGAAAGAACAAGTGGCAATGTCAAATAGGAATTATATAAACAGAATACCTCAGCTCAGTTACACATGCACAACATAGACCATCACCAAACAAGGAATCACAATTTAGAAACAGGAAGACAATAATTAAACTGGGAACCCCAAAAGCCAAACTTGGAATATACAACAACACTGTAGAAATAAAACTATAAATTAATTTCCTCTTGTACTAAACAAAGCGCAAAAATTAATGATGCACATTTCCCAGAGCTGACATATTCCAGTTAATAAATTCAAAATAAAGAGATATTTTTTCTACCTTTTGTGCATTTTTTTCAATTGCAATTGTTCCAGCCACTTTCTTCTGGTTTCTTCGTGTCTTCTGCTAACTCTCCATCTGCTGTCCATTTGTCCTTTCTTCTGTCTTCTTGTTTTTTTTTTCCATTCTCTCTCTACATCTGCTTTAACATACTAATCTTTCTCCTTTTGCTCTTTCCTCATTCCTATTTCATCTACTCAAAATTTACCCCTCCATCCTCAATCCCCACTTACTCTCCCAATACCCGGCCAATTGTAGATTATTTATCCCTCCCACACAAAATATTTTTCCCCTCTCCATTTTACTCTCCCAGCCCCATCCCATTCTAATCCTCCCCCAACACCAGCTCCCTTCTAGTTCCAGCCTCACCCAGCATCCATTCCCTTCTAGTCCCTGCATCAGCCCATTTCCAGTCCTAGCCCCCCATTAGCCCATTTCCAGTCCTAGCCCCCCCCATCAACCCAATACCAGTCCTAGCCCCCCCATCAACCCACTTCCAGTCCTAACCCCCCATCACCCCATTTTCAGTTTAAGCCCCCCCTATAACCCATTACCAGTCCTAACCCCCCATCAGCCCACTTCCAGTCCTAACCCCCCATCAGCCCACTTCCAGTCAGCCCCCCATAGCCCATTGCCAGTCCTAACCCCCCCCCATCAGCCCACAGTCCATTACCAGTCCTAACCCATCAGCCCACCTCAAGTCCTAACCCTTCCCCATCAGCCCATTTCCTGTTCTAGCCCCCCCCCCCATAGTCCATTATCAGTCCTAACCCCCCATAGCCCATTACCAGACAGCCCCCATCAGCCAACAGCCCATTACAGTCTTAACCCCCCCATATCCCATTTACAGTCCTTACCCCCCCATCAGCCCACAGTCCATTACCAGTCCGAACCCCCTCAGGCCACCTCTTGTCCTATCCCCTCCCCATCAGGCCATTTCCGGTCCTATCCCCCCCCCCATAGTCCATTATCAGTCCTAACCCCCCATAGCCCATTACCAGACAGCCCCCATCAGCCTACTGCCCATTTCCAGTCTTAACCCCCCCATAGCCCATTGCCAGTCCTAACCCCCCCATCAGCCCACAGTCCATTACCAGTCCTAACCCCATCAGCCCACCTCAAGTCCTAACCCCTTCCCATCAGCCCATTTCCTGTCCTAGCCCCCCATAGCCCATTACCAGTCCTAACCCCCCCAACAGCCCACAGCCCATTACCAGTCCTAACTCCATCAGCCCACCTCCAGTCTTAATCCCTCAGCCCATTTCCAGTCCTAGCAACCCCCCCAACCCATTACCAGTCCTAGCCCCCCATAGCCCACTCCCAGTCCTAATCCCACCAGCCCATTTCCAGTCCTAATCCCCATCACCCAATTTTTAGTTTAAGCCCCCGCCATAGCCCATTACCAGTCCTAAGCCCCCATCAACCCACTTCCAGTCCTAATCCCAGCAGCCCATATAGACAGCTCCCCCATAGCCCATACCCCCCCCCCATAGCCCATCACCACTCCTAACCCCCCCATAGCCCATTACCAGTCCTAACCCCCCCAACAGCCCACAGCCATTACCACTCCTAACCCCCCCCAGCCCATTACCAGTCCTAACCCCCCCAACAGCCCACAGCCATTACCACTCCTAACCCCCCCAGCCCATCACCAGTCCTAACCCCCCCAACAGCCCACAGCCATTACCACTCCTAACCCCCCCCCAGCCCATCACCAGTCCTAACCCCCCCAACAGCCCACAGCCATTACCACTCCTAACCCCCCCCCCCCGCCCATCACCAGTCCTAACCCCCCCAACAGCCCACAGCCATTACCACTCCTAACCCCCCCCCAGCCCATCACCAGTCCTAACCCCCCCAGCCCACCCCAGCCCAGCAGAGCCTGCCCTCCCCGGTATCACCTCTCACAGCTGCCTCCCTCCAGTCACACGCGCCGGCTTTCAGAGCGCGAGGGAAGAGTTTTTCCCTCGCTGCTCTGTTTAAGCCCGCGGGGGCTGATGGGACCCATCAGCCCCCGCGGGCTTAAACAGAGCAGCGAGGGAATAACTCTTCCCTCGCGCTCTGAAAGCCGGCGCGTGTGACGGGAGGGAGGCAGCTGAGAGAGGTGAGACCGGGGAGGGCAGGCTCTGCTGGGCTGGGGGGGTTAGCCCGCGGGCTTCAACAGAGCAGCGAGGGAAAAACTCTTCCCTCGCGCTCTGAAAGCCGGCGGTGTGACTGGAGGGAGGCAGCTGAGAGAGGTGATACCGGGGAGGGCAGGGGGGGCCCCGCGGCACACTCGATTCTGCCGCGGCGGCCCCGGCAGAGGCAGCGACAGCTTTTTTTTTTTTTTTTAATTTTAATGTTGGATGATGGATCAGAATGTTTTTTGCGCGGGGCCCCCTGAAACGCGGGGCCCTGTGCAAAAAACATTCTCGCTCAATGGACGGGCCGGCCCTGCTTCCAGGTCAAAAACCTAAGGTGGCAGGAATTGAGTGGCTCAAAAGGAGAACTTAAGGACATAAGATATGCCATACTGGGTCAGTCCAAGTACCATCAAGCCTAGTATCCTGCTTCCAACAGTGGCCTATCCAGGTTACAAGTACCTAGAAGGTTCTCAAAAAAGCACACAGGCTCCACAGTGCTTGTTCTGGGGGCAAGCAGTGGATTTCCTGGGTCCTGTTTAATAATAGTTTATGTATCTTTCCTCCAGGAACGTGTCCAAACTTTTTTTAAGCCCAGCTACACTGACAGCTTTTCCTACATTCTCCGGTAACGAATTCTAGAGTTTGATTATGCATTGAGTGAAATAATATTTTTCTCTTATTAGTCAAACCTCCTTCACTTGCATAAAAAAGATTTTCTTTTTGAGGTTCCCCTGGAGGCCAAAAGGACATCAATCATGCTGGCTGGCGGGTTGAGTTCGGACAACATTAGTCTCTCAACATCCATGCTGTGAGGGCCAAGGACTTCATGTTGGGGTGCAACATCATTCTAGTCTCCTATAAAACCAGGTCGGGTGCCTGTCCCAGTCAGAGTGGTTCCTGACTGGAGAGCTATAGCAGGAGAGGAAAGCAAGGCTGTCGAGGCCAATAGTGAGCAATGAGAATCATCGTGCTTCCATCCGTTTTGAGCTTCAGGAGAGTCTTTGCAATGAGAAGTACTGGAGGATACGCATACAGAAGACCCTCTCCCCCAATGCAGGAGGAAAGCATCCAAGACTATTCTGTTCATGACTCCTCAAAATGCCCAAGTATATCAGTTCTGTTCTAGGGTAAGATAACAAAGCAGATCTATCAATGGGATGCCCCACTCCTAAAAGATGCGAGCCACAAACTCCCTGTCGAGTGTCCATTCGTGTTGTTGAAAGACGACTCAGTCTGTCTGCCAGAGTGTTTTGCTTGCCTTGTATGAATGTGGCTTTCAAGTCCATCCCATGTGCGATAGCAGATTTCCACAACTCGACTGCTTCCCAACACAGGAGGTACGAGCCTGTTCCTCCCTGCTTGTTGATGCAGAACATTGCCACTTGACTGTCTGAATGAGAACAATTTGACTGGCCAGTCGATCTCTGAAAATCTTTAGAGCTCTTAACTCCAAGAGGTTGATCTGGTGGAGATTTTCTTGGAAGGACCAGTCACCCTGAGTGTGAAACCCATCGAGTTGAACTCCCCAACCCAATCTGGATGTGTCTGTCGTCAAAACATTTTGAGGTGGAGCAATTTGGAAGGGAAGGCTGTTGAGTAAATTTTGATGGATTGTCCACCATTGCAATGACTGAACGAGTGGATCGGTGATCCCTCAGTCAACCTGTGGCTTGGGTCCACTGAGTTCTGAGTCTTATATGGAGATGTGCTAAGGCTGTTACATGTACCATAGAGGCCATGTGTCCTAATACAGTTAACATCTTGTGAGCTGTTACCTGCTGATTCACTTGAGTCTCTCACACTATTGCTTTCAATCTGTGAAGTCTGTCGTGCTGGAAGAAGGCTCTCACCTCAGTCATGTCTAGCAGGGCTCCACTAAATTCCAGTTGCTGGGTAGGCTGAAGATGGGCTTTTGGGTAATTTTTTAAGAACCTTAGTAGTTCCAGAACCCGAATGGTTAATCGTGTTGATTCTCAAACTCCTTCTGGAGTGGTATTCTTGATCAATAAATCATCTAACTAGGGGAAGACAAACTCTCCCAGTATCCGGAGGTAAGCTGCTACCACTGCCAGGCATTTTGTAAAAATGCAAGGTGCTGAGGCAAGGCCAAAGGGCAACACCCAGTACTGGAAGTGTTGTCCCCCCAGGACGAATCTGAGATACTTTCTGTGAGTGGGATGTAATCAAATTTGCAGATGACACAAAACTATTTAAAATTGTTAAAACCCAAGAGGATTGTGGAAAATTGCAAGAGGATCTTGATAAATTGGAAGGATGGGCATCAAAATGGCAGATGAAATTTAATGTGGACAAGTGCAAAGTTATGCACCTAGGGAAGAACAACCCAAACTATGGTTACACGATGCAAAGTTCCACATTAGGACCACCACCCAGGAAAAAGATTTAGGTGTTATTGTGGATAACATGCTAAAACCCTCGGCCCAGTGTGCAGCGGCGGCCAAGAGAGCAAATAGAATGCTAGGTATGATAAGGAAAGGAATGGTAAATAAAACAAAAGATATTATAATGCCTCTATATCGTTCCATAGTGAGACCGCACCTTGAATATTGTGTGCAATTCTGGTTGCCGTATCTTAAAAAGGATATAGCGTTATTAGAAAAGGTTCAGAGAAGAGCCACCAAAATGGTAAAGGGGATGGAAGGATACCCCTATGAAGAAAGGCTAAAAAGATTAGGGCTCTGTAACCTGGAAAAGAGACGGCTGAGGGGAGATATGATAGAAGTCTATAAATTAATAAACTGAGTGGAACGGGTAAACGTAGATCAATTGTTTATGTTATCAGAATATAGAAAGACTAGGGGACATGAAATGAAACTACAGGGTAACCTATTTAAGACTAATAAAAGAAAATATTCTTTCACTCAACGTGTAATCAAACTCTGGAATTTGTTACTCTGAAGGTAGAATGCTAAAGCACATTTACAATCCAGAGTATGGAGGGTTGCCTCTGCCCTAGATTAGGGATGGGCAATTACGGCCCTCGTGCACCACAATCCAGCCTGGTTTTCGTGATGTCCCTAATGAATATTGTGATAAGGAAGCTTATCATAGCTCAGGAAGGAGCTATAGAAAAGGTGAAGTGACTCTGAACAAGCAACCTGTCAGTCCTGGTAGAAATAAGAAAACAGAATTTTTCCATAAAAGACTACCAGTTCCAGAATGCACCAGGTTTCCAACAGCCATTAGAGGAGCTGAAGTGAGGAAACGTGTGTTCAATCAGGAGGGCTATGAGGTAATCCCCAAGCACTCATCTCAAAGGGCAGGGCCTGATTCAGCACAGTTGCGCTGTGCTAGGGTGGAGCACTCATCTAAGCAGAATAAAGGTAGAGTTTATTCTACAGAGAATCATCCTCAGTTTCATCTGGGAGATCCTCAGTGTCTTGATCAGCTTGGATATCCTCATCTTGGACAGCTTCATCATCTGGAGGATCATCAGAAGCAGAAGCCAGAGCGGACGAACAGAGAGGGCAAGAAACCCTTTGGAAGAAAGAAGAGAAAAGCTTTTGGGAGGTCTAAAGGAGTCCAGAGCAGTACGTATACTGGAAGGCATTCCAAAGGCAAGCTTACACCATTGGACTGGGGAAAGCCAGAGGAATGGTGCTGCAGAGCTAGGAATCTCCAGACGGTACCTGTGAGGGAGACGGCTGCACGTGGAAGGGACCCTAAGACCCGTGCCAGAAGGTATGTGAAGAGAGATCCAGTGTCCAGGGATCTGGATTGGAAGGCTGGACATAAGAACTGGCCTACATACTGGCCAGGCTAGTTAGAGAGGAACTCTAACAGCAATGGAAGCTCAGGTATGAACACTGATCTATGCCCTAGCTATACCCTTGAAAGACAGCAGGGAAACAAGTATTCTCCTGAAAGTGCTCCATTGAGAAATCCCTCTGTGCCAATCCATGATTTTGAACCCATGATTGTTGAAGAAGGGGGAGAGGTGGTAGATACAGGCTGTGAATACATGGATTGCTCTTTGTCTAAACTCCTTTGGTAATTTACTGTTACAAAGTACAACAACCATCACAAAGAAATACAAACTTGTTCTTTAATCTACTCAGAAAAGCTCCTGAGTAGGATTTGAGCCACGCAGTAGAAAGTAAGCCAGCTAAGGGGTTTCAGCTGGGTAACTGCTAGCAATTGAGCCTTACCTAATTGCTTGTGAGCTCTGAGGAAATCACTTCTGAGTCTATGTGGGAAGATATAAGAAGTTAACCTGAAAAGAACCGTTTTTCCCTACTTTGTGGGTTTTGTTTGTTGATTAAAGCACTGCTAAGAAAATATTAGCTAAAGTCTACAGAAAAGACCATTTTGTTACCTCATGGTCTTTATTCTTTTGATTTGACTGCCTGACAAGTTCAGCTGTTGTTTTCCTGATTTTGTTTTTCTACGTTTAACACTGAAAGCAAGTATCCTGTTTTATGTGCTACCAAGCATATCTGTGTTGGGAGAAATAACCCCATAAATAAATATCTTATTGGCTTTACACTCAAGCACAACTAATTATTGTGAATGGCTGTGTCTGGTGTGAATGGATTACATTTCCCACAATCCCTTGCAAATCATATTAGTATATGCCTTTGCCAAGACTGTGAACATTCTCACCCAGGCATCCTGTCTGACAATATTCATGGACCTATTTCCATACAATGGAAGGTAGTGGATACAAATAGATCTCATGAATATTCATTAAGGACATCATGAAAACCAGGCTGGATTGTGGTACACAAGGGACGGAATTGCCCACCCCTGCCCTAGATGAATGCGGTCTATGGAAAGAGACAGGAAGGTAAACTGACTGATTCAGATGAAAGGACAAAACAACTTTCGGCATGAAGTAAGGATGAGTCCTAAGGACAACCTTGTCATGGTGGAACCGAGTATAAGACAGGTCAGCTACCAAGGCTTGAAGCTCACTAATATGTCTTGCTGAAGTGAGGGCAATGAGGAAGATGAACTTCCATGTTAGAAATTTGAGCGTGATGGTGGCTAAATGTTCGAAGGGTGGTTTGAGAAGTTGCCCCAGAACAACATTAAGGTCCCATGCCACTGGTCTGATGGGAGACTTGGTTAACAGAAGTCCTCTCATAAAGCATGAGACGAGCGGCTGTAAGGAGATGGGCTGCCCATCTAAGGGATGATGAGAAGCTGCAATTGCATTTAAGTGCACTCTTACCGAGTTGATTTTAAGACCAGAGGAGGAAAGGTGGAGGAGATATTGGAGAAGTGCCTCCACTGAAGCTGAAAAGGGATTAAGAATTCAAAGAAGCATGGAACAAACACAGAGGATCTCTAAAGGAAAAAAGGAGACTGTTGTAGTGGTGGATATGGAAGGACAGACTAGATTCGCCATGTGGTCTTTTTCTGTCGTCATGTTTCTATGTTTCTAAGATCCCTTTGTGAACACCAGAGTGAGAATCTATGCCACTTAAAAGCATAGGAGCATCTGGTGAATGGCTTTCTGGAAGCTAAAAGGATGACCTTAACCTCCTGAGAAAGGTTAAGATGCTGAAAAGCTATGCCTTCAGTAGCCATGCTGTGAGATGGAGACTGCGAATTGGGATGGAGCAGCGTCCCCTCGCTTTGAGAGAGTAGATCTGGAGCAGATCTCAGATCCAGAAACTGAGTCTGAGACAGACATAGGAGGAGAGGGAACCATGGTGCTATGAGTATCATGAAGCCCCTGTCTGCCTGGAGTTTGAACAGAGTTTTGGGAATCAGCGGAATGGGGGAAAGGCATAAAGTAGGCCGTGTCAACCTAAAAGCATCCACCTGCTGACTATCCAACGTGAGAGTCCTGGTACAGAAGCATGGAAGCTTGGCATTCTGTGGAGTGGCAAAGAGGTCTATCTCTGGCGTCCCCCAGGTCTGAAAGATGTAGGATACTGTGTCTACATGGAGAGACCATTTGTGGGGAAGAAGGATCCGACTCAGTTTGTCTGCTAAGACATTTTGTTTGCCTGGAAGATATGCCGCTTGTTGGTGGATGTGATGGGCAATGGCAAAGAACCAGAGATGCAGAGCCTCCCTGCAGAGGGTCCAAGAACCTGTTCCGCCCTGCTTGTTCATATAGAACATGGCCACTTGCTTGTCGGTTTGAACTAGGAATTCTGTGGTAACAGAGGTGTTCTTGAAACAGTCAGAGCACTGAAGATGGCTCTGAGCTCCAGGAGATTTATCTGGAGTTGTGAGTTCTGTTGAGGCCAGAGGCCCTGAGTGGAAAGGTTTCCTAGATGGGCTCCGCAGCCCATTTTGAATGCATCTATCATTAGAGTACATTGATGTGGAGGCATCTGAAAAGGTGACCCTATGAGGAGATTTTCTGGGGAACACCACCATAGAAGAGATGCCACCAGAGGTGGGGATACTAATATCTTTTCCCCGAGATGGCCTGAGGCTTGAGTCCACTGGGAGGTCAGAGTCCATTGGGCTGTGCACATGTGAAGACAGGCATAGGGGACTACATGCACTGTTGATGCCATGTGACCTAGAAGTTGCAGCATTTCTCGAGCAGTGAAATAGTCCCTGAGAAATACCTGAGATGCCAGCTGATTGAGTTGAGTGCAGCGGAGTTATGGCAGAAATTCCCTTGATTGCTGAGTGTTTAAGAGAGCCCCTATGAACTCTAGAATCTGAGTAGGGACGAGTTGGGACTTTGGAAGATTTATGATGAATCCCAAATGCTGTAACACTTGCATGATGCATGAGAGAGGCAGGCTGGCCTCCTGAGAGGTGTTTGCTCTTATAAGCCAGTTGTCTAAGTAAGGGAAGTTCTTAGGTATGCGGCTACGACCGCTATGCACTTGTGAAGACTCTTGGGGCAGAGGCCAGTCCATATGGAAGGACCCTGTATTGAAAGTGTCTTCCCTGAAACATGTATTCCTGTGTTCTGGATGAATAAGGATGAGTGTATGCTTCCTTTAAGTCTAGAGAACAGAACCAGCCCTGACTCTGGAGATATGGGAGGAGGGTCCCTTGAGAGACCATCTTGAAGTTCTCACGTTTGAGAAAGTTGTTCAAGTTTCTGAGATCCAGGATAGGCCTGTATCCTCCTGTTTTCTTTGGGATGAGAAAGTACAGAGAATAGCAGCCCCTTCCCTGCTGGGATGTTGGAACCTCTTCTATTGCACCCTGTAGTAGAAGGGAGGTGACGTAGCAGAGCAGTGAGAGGGGACTGAGAGCAATACTCTCTTACTGAGGTAGAAGGGGGCAGGTTTTGTAGATGAAGCCTGTACCCCCTCTCTCACTGTTCTTAATGTCTACTGTTCTGATGTGATTAGATGCCACCTGTGGGCATAATGGCATAGTCTGCCGGCAATGTGGAGAGGATGGGGGTTCTCCAGAGGCAGAACGGCTATGTTCTCTAGGAAGGAGTCAAAAACCAGGAGCAGCTTGGGTCTGCTGAGCTGGCTGCGTCTTAGGAGTCTGTCAGTTCCTTTGTGGTTTGCATTGGGACCGGAGACAGTGCCAGTCTTTGCGTAACCGAAGGCAGAGGTTTCACTTGAACAGAGGCTGCCAGTAAGGCCGCTAAGCTCCACTGGATAGCCAGGATGCGCTGATTCGTGGAGCTTGCCAATGCTTTGGTATCGGTACTGGAATTGTGGGCCACGATCCCTGAGCACAGCACCAGGAGCTCTCCAGAGGTAGAGGTCTCAGGAGCATCCTGGGACTCCTCAATGGCTTTGGAGGAAAGGTCTTCCCACCGGGGTTGTTTGGCCGGTGTATCCCCATCTGGGGCAACGGTCAAGGCATCTCGATGCTTAGAAGGTGATCTGCCCTTGGGGAGATGGCCAGTCTGTGTTGAAGACTTATGTTTCGATACCTGAGATCCATGGGAGGAAGATGACGTTGATGCTAGAGAGACGGCATCGGAGGCAAAGAGGGAGCCTAACTTTGTAGGCCTCTCTTTGTCATCTTCCTGCAGAGGAGACATTCCAATGGCTGGTGGTTAGGAGCTAGGCATTTTAGGTACTGCCACATTTAGAACATTTCTTAAAACCACTAGATGATTTTTCCATTGTGACATCGATACACCTGAAGAAAGTAAAACTTTCTCTTTTTTTTTTTTTAAAGAAGAAGAAAGAAAGAAAGGAGAGAACCAACAGGGAGTCGGTACCAGTGTTGATGGGAAGGCAGACGCGAACCACAAAAAAATAGGAAAAACAAGAATTTTCTGCGGTGACAGGATTTGCTTCCTGCCGGCTTTGCGGAAAACAAAGAACTGAGGAGGGAGAGTTGGAAAGGCGGGAAGGCAGCTACGCAGATGCAGTGGGATGTTCCTAAAAGCTTTCCTATTGGACGCTGGGGAGTGTTCGCGCGCGTGCTCCAACGGTACTGCCTCACCCATATATGAAGACTATATTCCATATATGAAGACTACATTCCTGCTTGTTCCTAAAGCTATAATATATTTCACTGGAGGGACATGGGGGAGTAGGAAGGGGTTTTTGCAGTATATGATACTGTGGTCTAAAAATCTCTTAAACACTGCTCCTTTTTGGCAGCTCTGATAACACCAAACTGAAAGGAGACTAGAGAGGTGCACTATTCCTGTTTTTCATAAGAATAACAATCATTCCCTTTGCTACATTCCATGAGAGATAGCACTAGCCAGCCAAGTGGACTTAGGTGGTAAACTTATAAGGAGCTCATAAACTTACACACCATCAGTGCTCATAAGTCATGTATTTTTAATGACTTGTGTGTGTGGATTGGCCTTTACATGCATACTTTAGCTGGTTGCTATTTTATAAGGACACACATCAGTCTGATAGCGTGGACTTTTGTTGTAGGCATGCACATAAATGGTGACATTTTACTTATCAGATAATCCTTTTCTTCTTGTACAAGCAGGAATGAAGTCCTCACGTATGAGTAATGTCATCCGACGGAGCCCACACGGGAATGCTCCCCAGCTACTAATGGAAGCTTTTGGGAGGTCCTACTGCACATGCCATCTTCCTGCCATCCTCTTGCCTGCCACTGTGGCGCCATATTACCTCAGTCTTCATTTTTCCACAGAGCCCAATGGACACGTTCACGACATCTCTGCTACTTGGTCATTTTTTCCCCTTATTGGGGACCTTGCCGCCTTTATGGAACTACCAAGTGGTGAGGGTGGTTACAAGTGCTTTATTAATCTTGAAAACCCTGACACGTTTCAGCTGAAGCCTTCCTCAGGGGGCTGGGAACTACAGGCAAACATTAATAAATAAAAATATAAAAAATGAAAATATATAAAAAAATAAATACCAAAGCTGATAAATAACAATAAAGATAAAAAACATAATCAAAGAGGTAAAGCGCGATTAAAAACAAAAACTCAAGTAATACCTTAAAACCATACGTTAATACAGACAATATAAAACGCAAGGAAAGGCATGCCACAATTATAAACATAAAGATCTCAAATAAACATTTTTGTCATACTCAGAGCAAAAGCAAAGAAGGAGATGAGGAACAAAGAACTAGTTTATACACTAATGTTCTAGTACTTACAGTCGTACACAGAGATGTGTTAAATTCCAAGGTAATAAGCACCTGGTTGCACACAAAGTATATTGTAATCCAAAGTAATTATCACCTATGCAAGGAAACAAAATCTTGAGAAATATGATTATGTGAATCATAAGATGAACTTAAAACCAATTACAATTAAAATACAATAAAATGAAATAAGATATGTATAAAAATAATAATGGATATAGAGCAGTAGTAAAAAATAAAAATAACCAAAGGGGGAGGGAAAATAAAAACATGTATAAAACTAAAATTTAGGCATTGACTAAGGGGTATGTTTACTAAACCATCTTAAAGTGCGCCCAGCGTTAGTGTTCAGGATGCCATAAAAGGAGTGGGCGTTCTAGTCTAAACGTCGCAAGCGCGCGGTATTGCGCGATAATGTGCGCTGCGCACATTATCGTGTGATAATGTGCGTAGTGCACGTCAACGCGTGGTAATCACAAGTAGGCGCACTGACCTACAAATATAGCAACAAAGGTGTAGTACAATGGTTAATACACCGACTGATGGTACAGGGGTTATGAGTTCGACTCCCAAGTGGGCTTGCTGAAGGAGGCAATACCCATCACATTTACCCACTGCTGTCTGAGGCAGTTCCCTTTTTAATTGAAATCTGTTCTGCCAGCAAACACACCCTCAAAGTGCTGTAAAATAAGGTGCTGCAGAAGGCGCCTCCTAAGGCACCCCAGAGGGCACCTTTTAAAGTGCACTGTATGCCATGGTACCCTATAATGTTGCCTATAGGGCACCCTAGAGAGTGCTATATAGGGTGCCCTATGAGCCGCTGCAAGGGGTACAGCACTGTTTTGGATGGCAGCACTGCACATGTTAACGCGTGGTCATCCTAAGTAGGTGCGCTGACATGCAAGCAGCAACAGCAGCGTACCACAATGGTTAATACAATGACTGATGGTACAGGCGTCATGGGTTCAATCCCCCAGTGTTGCTATTGCATTTGACTGCCTGAGACATTGCCCTTTACTATCAGCAGTGGTTTGTGAGGCAGTTTCCTTTTATTTTCATTTGTGCTGCCAGCAAACACACCCTCACAGTACCATACCCTAATGTGCCGCATCAGGCTTCCTATGGGGCTATCCAGGGGACACATTATAAGGTGCACTGTCCGCCACAGCACCTTATGATGTTCCCTCATAGGGCGAATCATAGGTCACCTTATGGGGTACCTTTTTGCGCTTTATAGTGCGCTTTGGAGGCACCCTCAGGCTACAGTACTGAGGGTGTTGCTGCTGGCAGCACTACTTAAAATTAGGAAAAAATATGCCTCTGATAGCCCTATCAGGGAACCCCACTGTGGGTTCACACCCATGACCTCTCGCTCCACAGGCAGTGAGGTCACCAGTTGGCTACATCTCCATAGCTGCTAACTAACTGCTGGCTGGCTACAGTAGGACCTCAGGTAATCCCACGAACTGTCTGCTGTGGTTACCGGGATAGGGTTGTACCACACATACCCATGATGCACTGCACATGCGAAACAGCACTCTACAGATACCCACAGGATGGGGTATGCACCCCCACAGCACCTCAGCCTGGTAGGGGGTACTGACCGTATGTGTTACTGGCACAGAGTAGCTACGGCCGTCACATTGTGCGGGTCCAGTGCTCACCCTACCGGCACCATATCCACAGCACCTGGCTTAGCTGAAATAGGCTATGCTGCAGAACCCCATCAATGGCAGTGTGTGATAGGTAGGTCTTGCAGATACACTTTGGCATACACCTGTGTCCATCGGTATTTCACAGTTATGTTTAGCCCTTGTGGACTATGATGCACCCAGAATAGTGCATATCCTGTGTGGGTGCCATGGCCACATGCTGTAGGGGGGGGGGGCTTGTGTTTGGACCCATAGGCAGATTATGTAGTACCACCCATACTTCCCCCTAGGGCTCAGTATCCCACACCATCACATCCACCTCGATCCATCAGGGGTACAGACAGCTTACAGGGCAGTCCATGCAGTTCTGTACGCATCCATTGGGCAATAGGGGACAGACAGTAGGACTGGAAATATTCAGCTACCCCCCACTAAAATCTGACATTCTCCAGCAGCGAGCACAGGGAGTCTCCAGCTGCTGCACCCTGCAAGGTGTTCCAGCAATACACATAGAAACTGCATACAGCCTGCTAGTTAGTCCATAGTGCATAGTACTGGAGGAGATGTGTTCACTTACAACCTGGGATGTGAGCACACCCACCAAGCAGATAGGTCGGTGATTGGGCCCCCAAAAGGGGGGCCCAATCACATAGAGACACTATGTAGCACTATGGGGCACCTAGCCAAGCCATGGTCACTGCCCGGTCATGGTGAGAGTGCCTCCCAGAAGGACATTCTGGGGCCACCCTTCCCTGCAGGTGGTGACTGGGCAGTACAATGTCCCAGCCATTGCCCTATGCCCTGTGCTTCTTCATCCTGCCCAGGCTATACCCACAATACCTTGCTCCTCATTATGCACATTGGCAGACTAACACTCTGAACAGTGCAAGCAGTGTGGTCTGCATAAGGTGTTGGCAACCACCACACATTGGATGGACAGACGCACTCTCTCACACCTGTGGCAGCATTGTGCAAATATAGAGGCGTTTTGCAGCCCTTGCCACCTCACCAGGCCTGGTTACAGCACAGGCATGGCTATGTTACGCAGTACTGTTGGGGGTCACTCCCCAGGGTGCTAAACACTTTCGGACACCAGACCTGCTACACACTCCACAGACATCGGGGAGGTTGGTATGGTACAGCTGAATGGGCAGTTTGTGCCTAACTTAGGAATTGCTATCTGCCATTATTCATAGCAACCTTTTGATATATGTGTACCTTATCCCCAGTTTTTGGGTGGCATTGCTAAGGTATGCAGGTGCTAGTATTGGGAGATGCACGCAGGGCCCAACATCCTGCCTCTCCATGAAGCTTTGGGGAATGACGCCTGTGGTTGCAGGTGTGTCTGGCCCTGTTGGCCGCTGCTCTAGGGCAGAGGTTCCCAACACCCGTCCTGGTGGGCCAAACACTGTTCGGGTTTTCATGCTGTCCCTAATGACTATGCATGAGATATATCTGCATACCATGGGGGCGGTACAGGGACATGCAGCACAGGCATCTTTATTCAGGACAGCATGGGACCTGAATGTTGTTTGGCCCTACAGGACTGCATTTGGGGGACTCGGGTGTGGGTGATTCGCATGTTTATGATGTCTGTGATCTGTAGGGTAAAATATAGGCGTTTGGGGCATGTTTCTGTTCTCTGCAATAAAGGTCCGGTCTTTACTGCCACGGTTTAGTAGTGGGTAAAATATGGAGCCTTGAATGTCAGGGCCACAGCTGGGATTTGAACCTGTGACCTTCTGTTCTTGAGTGCACTGTCTGTGTGTACTGCACCACACAGATGCAGTATTCCCTGGAGATACCATGACTGTCAGGCAAAGTGTGTCTGTTGCACTGCACGGCACCCACCTGAACAGGGCTCAGACGCGGACTGCTGTGGGCAGCAGGCAATGCCCCCTCCTCCACCTGTACCCCTCTGCCGCCATGATGACATGTCCTTATCTTGGGGACGGCGTGTCAGCCTTGTATGATTTGACGCCCTCCGGGGCTGCATTTGGGGAACTCGGGTGTAGGTGATGCGCATGTTTATGATGTCTGTGCTCTGTAGGGTAAAATATAGGCGTTTGGGGCATGTTTCTGTTCTCTGCAATAACGGTCCTGTTTTTACTGCCACGGTTTAGTGGTGGGTAAAATATGGGGCCTGGAATGTCAGGGCCACAACTGGGATTTGAACCTGTGATCTTCTGCTCTTGAGTGCACTGTCTGTGTGTACTGCACCACACTGTAGCCACAGAGATGCTTTATTTTTTTTATTTATTTTTATTTATGCTTTTCTTCTATACCGCTTTTTCCCAAGATCAAAGGCGGTTTACAAGTAACACAATGAACAGTTTACAATTAACATAATGAACATGGTTTTACATGGAACATCTTGTTTTTTCAAACTACGTACAATTAACTTTTCGTAAACAACAACAAGTAACATGGAATATATAATTATGCAGATGTTGTAACTATTTACATTAGTTAAATATTTACATTATTCAATTGTTAATCGTGGTTTTTAATATACTAGGGATTTCTAGGGATTTTAATACACTGAGGATTCTAGGTTGATTTTTCTAAATGCGATGTGGTTTGTGGCTTTTTTCCATGAAGATACCATGACTGTTCGTCAGACAGGGCCTGTGTGATGCGGTGCATGGCACTCACCTACACAGGGCTGGGCCACGGTCTGCTGTGTGCAGCTGCCACTGCCCCCTCCACCACCAGTACCCCTCTGCCACCCTGCTGACATGCCCTTTTGCTGGTGGTGCTCGTGGAGTGCAGTTTCAGGCCATCCAGTGTGCGGGTAAGCGGCTGCCAATGGTGTGGGTTCTGGGGTAGGCGTGCCTGCATAGGTGTCCACGCTTCCCCCCAACACCACCTGCCAATGTTCTGTGCCCTTGGGGGTGCCTGCAGGGTACTATCCCCTGTGACACTGTGGGAGGTACACTCGTTCCCATGCTGGGCCCTCATCAGTTGCTGTCTGGCTGCTCTACTGCTTCAACATTCCTATGGGCCACCTAGGCATCACCATGGTCCGCACTGTGGCCCAGCTGCAGCACAGCATGTGCCGTCTGCAGCCCTCTGTGTCCCCTTTCCTAGCATCTGTCCAGTTGCCCATTCCGACATGCCCGCCCTGCTGTTGTGGAACATGTGCACGCCATACGGAACCTGTCCAATGGAGAGGGTAACCCTGCACAGCACAATTTCACTGTGGGATCATTCGCCTTGTATGGGGCCGGAGCGTGGACCCTTCCACAATTCATATCTTTTTTGGTGCTTTCTTGGGAGTGTTTTTTGATGTTTCCCATTAATATTACTATTGCGCAGCTTGGTTATGCTTTTTTTATATTTTGTTGGGGTCATTTTCAATGTTTATTTGCACTTCTGTTCCGTGCACATGTATCACACTTATCACTTTTTGGTTGGTTTCCCTGGTTTTGCTGTACATTGCTGACAAATGGTTTCTCTTCCCTTTAAATCATCTCTAACGCCAGGGTTTCACTGGCGTTAGTTTTGAGCCTCGGATTTCACAGCGTTAGTGTGCAGGGAGCCTCTCCCCTCCCACTCTCCGCCCATTGACCCCTTCTCTCCGCCCCTGGGGAGCCTTCCTCCGCCCTCCGGGAGCCTTTCCCCGCCTTCAGCGCTCGTTTGCGCCGCTGCGCGCGTTATCGCGCGATAAGGTACCTGTGCGCCTTAGAAAGCGCCATTATCGCGCGATAACGTCACAGAGCGCACTTTAAGACGGTTTAGTAAACATACCCCTTAGAGTGATAAGAACAGGAAGCCCACAAAGCAAAGCAAGCATGAACTCACTGATACAGAAACAAATAGTATAGCTAATCATGAAATGCTGTAATTCATCATGAAATGCAGACACATTTCCTGACTCTAAAATCGTGTGAAATTCAGATGGGGAGGTATAATGGTTCCAAAACATCGATAAAAATAAAGATGAAAGTACAAACAATGAAAAAAATATCATAAAAATGTATATATGTAAACAACCTTTAGTTAAAAAGCTATTCACAAAAACCGTCTCCAAAGACTAATTGCCTGAAAATGTTAAAAAATGATGGTAGAGAAGGCAAATGTCAGTCGGAAGCAGTGTGTATATGTAAAAAAACACCTCAAATGCTGTGAAAGGAAATATTGTAATAAAAAGACCCATGGTGCAAGCTGAGCAAACAGAGAACACGTGCGTAAATTTAAAAACAAAATGCGTGAAAAATAAATGTCAGATGGGAATGCTACAACTGTACAAAGCGCCCTGTGTGTGCTGGAAAATAGTAATATAAGATCTCACAGTGCAAACAAATACAGCTAGTTTGTATTTAGCATTAAAAAACAAATGTTTAATAGCGAATAAAAACCACCGAGATGTTAACACCTTCAAAAAGCAGCAGAAAAACGTATAAGCATATTTATAACCTATTGGACTATGACAACACAGAAGTGAAGCAGGCAAGATCTACCATGAACCGGCCGTGAGAGCTATGCAAAGTCATGGCTCACTGGCTAGAAGATGTGAATGAAGTGAGACAATATAGTTCAAAGCATAAAAAAAAAAAACAGGACAAGCTTGTTGACATGCCGTGCCGTGCCGTGCCAAGAATCTCTTTGGAGAACAGGTCGAAGAGAAGCCTGGCTTCATTGAAAAGCAGCATGTCACCCTTCAGAATCTCTCAAGGTGCACATCCAAGCTGGCCTCTTATTTCATAAAGTACCAAGGAGGGGGGCCAGAAAAAGACCTATTACTCTCGAAGGCATAGGTGCTTTACTGGGTCCAAAACCTCCCAACCAAAATAGTGAGAAAAGCCTCAGAAGCCCCAACCTGCTCCTCAGCCAAAGCCCAGGAGGGGTTTTGACTGGTTCCTTCAGAGCATTGCCAATCTACCAGTAACCACAATGGAAAATTCTCCTGTCAGGGGAAGGCTCACTCTTTTTGCCCAAAGGTGGCCTCTCATAACCTTGGACACCTGAGTTCTGCAAAACATCCAAAGCAGTTACAAATAACATCTATTGACCTTCCTCCAAATTGCCCCGAGAGTGCATCACATCAACCCTCTGCATCAGGAAGTGCTTCCGAGAGAAATCACTGCCCTCTTAGGAGATGTTGCAATTGAGTTTGTGCCACCAGAGCAAAGAGGGCGAGGATTTTATTCCAGGTATTTCCTGATCCACAAGAAAACAGGGGGATGCCGTCCATCCTAGACATTTCATCCAGAAAAAGTTCAGGATGATTTCTATGGGTGTCTTGCTTTTTTATCTTCAAAAAGGAGATTGATATGGTCCCTAGATCTAAAGGATGCTTACATCCATATAAGAACATAAGATATGCCATACTGGGTCAGACCAAGGTCCATCAAGCCCAGTATCCTGTTTCCAACAGTGGCCAATCTAGGTTATACGTACCTAGCAGTTTCCCCAAAAGACACAGGTTCCACAATGCTTGTATTGGGTCAAGCATTGATATCCTGGGTCCCTTCTTAATAATGGTTTATGGACCTTTCCTCCAGGACCTTGTCCAAACCTTTTTTAAACCCAGCTACACTAACAGCTTTTACTACATCCTCCGGTAACAAATTCCAGAGTTTGAATACACGTTGAGTGAAAAAATATTTTCTGTGGCCCGTGCGGCAAGATGTCATCGAAGGCGCTTCGGAGCCGTCAGCATCAACATGAGAGAATTTTTCTGGAGTCTGCGTCCGGCCTGGCCCGGACTTCGTCAGAGGCCTCGACATCTCGGGAGTCTGACCCTGAGCGGCGTCGTGGGTCCTCTGAGAGGGGGTCTCCCACCTGGGAGCACAAAAGGAAGAAGAAGCTTGTGAGGGCGGTGTCAGTGGAGGCACCTGGATCCTCGAGGGCCAGGTCACGCAGCCCTGACCGCCGCCCTGGGCTCTCGGAGTCGGAGCGGCCAACCAAGCAACCTCGCCTGGAGCCGGAGTCCCCAAGTCAGGTAACTTCTGTTGTCCTCATGGACTCTCCCCCGGGAGAACCGACGTCGGACCCGACGCTGTCGGGGCCCGAGTCAGGGGCTGCGGAGTCTCCTGAGCTCGGACTCAGGCTGACAGTCCTGGAGAGCAGCCTGGCTGCCTTCATGGAGCAGCAGTGGGTACTGATCGCCGGTCTGACCAGTGCATCTGCCCCGACCACCGGGACCTCGATGTCTAAGTTGACACCGGAGGCCGAGCCAATCCTCGAGTCAATCAAGTCTTGAGTCGATCCTCGGCAACGGTCTCCCTTGACCTCCCGTTCGGGGCTGAGGTTGTCAACGCTGGTGCCCTCGGCGTCGGGGCGGGTGGCATCGAGGCCCACATGGTCAGAGCTGCTCAGAAGTCAGCATGGGAGATAGAGGACGAGGAGTCTCCTGACACCTTCTGGACCTGGTGCGTCCCGTCAGACACCCCGGAGTCAGATCCTCAGAGAAGGTCCCCCCAGAGGATACCTGGATCTCAGGTTTCGTCAGGGACATGGCCAAGCTTTGGCATTCTCAGTGGACACTGAGGAGGAGCCTCGAGCCGAAGAGCTCGATGCCCTCCAGTATGATTTTTCTCCGAAGGAAGCCTTTACTGTTCCGGTTCCTCCGATGCTGGAACGGCTGCTCTTCCGTATGTGGGAAGCACCAGCCTCAGCGCCAGTTCTGAGCAAGTGAGTCGATTCCATTTATCAAGTACGTAAGAGCCCTGGGTTCCAAAAGGTGCAGCTACCGCACAACTCCATGGTTGTGTAATCGGCCATGCACAGGCTGAAAAGTCAGAAAGATGCACTCCTCGGTGCCTCCTGGCCAGGAGGCCCGGAACGTGGATGCCCTTGGTAGAAAGTGCTTCCAGGGCTCTATGCTCTCTTGCCGTGTCCAGACTTACCAGCTGTACATGGGCATGTACTTACGGGACCTGGCAAAGGAGATTGCCGGGTTCTCGGCTGGCCTCTCCGAGGAACCCTTGCAGAAGTTCAAAGCCTTGTCTTCAGGGATCCAGGAGTGCTCGAAGTTTATATCTTGAGCAGCCTATGACGGCTTCAAGGCTTCAGCCTGGGTAGCCGTGTCAGGCTTGGGTACAGTGGTCGGACCTAGAGTTATGGGTACAGGACAAATTGGTCGATGTCCCCTGCCGAAGTGACAACCTATTTGGCAAACCCATGACTGAGAAGGCTGCAGAAATCGAGACCAAGACTCTCACCAGGACAAGACTGTCCAGAAAGACTTCTGCCCCTTCTCATAAAAAGAAGGGCTCGGGAAAGAAGCCCTTTTCCCCGAGGAAGGGTGCTGCCTACAAAACCTACCCTCAGTATCAGGCCTCTCCAGCTCCCCAACAGGGCCAGCAGGCCAAGGGGCAGGGGCAGGGGCATGGGCACCGTAGGCAGAAAACCCCCAAGCTGCCAGCTCCGGCTCCTGCAGAGCAGGGAGTGGGGTTTTGACTTCCACAGCATAGCCTCTCCTCCGCCGGTGGCTCCACTCAGCACAGGGGGTCGGCTGACAATGTACGCCTACAGGTGGCCAGCCATCACAGGGGGGACACCTGGGTACTCAGCATAGTCTAGAAGGGCTATATGCTCCATTTCCACCAACTACCCCCTTCCTACTATCCAGGGGAGCCTCCAAGACTCCCTCTACACAGGAACCTTCTCCTTCAGGAGTTGGCAAGTCTTTTAAAGGAACAGGCGGTGGAACTAGTGCCACACCACCTGGAAGGGCAAGGTTTCTACTCCAGGTACTTCCTAGTACCAAAAAGAACAGGAGGCCTCAGACCTATCCTAGACTTGCGAAATCTGAACAAGTTTCTGGAGAGGGAAAAGTTCAAGATGCTTACGCTTGGGATTCTGCTGCCCTACCTCCAGCAGGGAGACTGGCTATGCTCCTAGGATGCTTATACTCACATCCTCATCCATCCAGACCACAGACAATATCTCAGATTTGTGGTGGGAGGAAACCATTTTCAGTACAGGGTACTTCCCTTTGGTCTGACCTCTGCCCCCAAGGTTTTCACCAAATGCTTGGCGGTGCTGGCGGTATTTCTCAGAAATCAGGGGAGTTTTGTCTTCCTGTATCTGGACGACTGGCTAATCAGGGGCCAGTCATTCCAGGAGGCCCGACAGGCCACTCTTCGCACTGTCTCTCTTCTGCAGCATCTGGGCTTTGTCATAAACTATGCAAAGTCCACTTTGCTCCCCTCTCAGAACCCAGTGTTTATAGGGGCGAGACTAGACACCCTTCAGGCAAGAGCTTTCTTGCCCAGGACAGGGCCCACAGATTGATGGAGTTGGCAAACCAGTTCCAAAGCGATTCTCAAGTTTCTGCCAGGCACTACCTGCGGCTTCTGGGCCACATGGCATACACTGTACATGTGACCCCGAATGCCCGTCTGCACATGCGGGCTGCTCAATGGTTCCTCAGAGATCAGTGGACATAAGCCACCGGCGACCTTTGAGACAGAGTAAAGGTGTCTAGACGGCTTCTGAACTCCTTACAGTGGTGGCTACATCTACCAAACCTTCTCAAAGGTGTACCTTTTCAAGCTCCAGCACACACCAGGGTGCTGACGACAGATGCCTCCTTAAAGGGCTGGGGTGCAGATTGCCAGGGCGCATGCACTCAAGGCCTGTGGTCCCCTTGGGACGCCATGCAGCAGATCAACCCTTTAGAGCTCCGAGCAATTCGCTTAGCTCTGCAAACCTTCTGCCATGCTCTCTCTCAACAGTCTGTCCTAGTTCAGACGGACAATCAGGTAGCAATGTTCTATGTGAGCAAACAAGGGGGCACATGGTCCAGGCTCCTATGTCAGGAGGCACGGGACCTTTGCACCTTTGCAGTCAAACAAGGCATATTTCTCAAAGCAGTTTATCTGCCTGGTCAGGAAAACTTCCTAGCAGACAAGCTAAGCAGGATTCTCCAGCCCCATGAATGGCAGTTGAATCCATTGGTGGTCCAGCAGATTTCCTCCAATGGGGACTTCCATCCATCGATCTCTTTGCAAATCCACTAAACCGTCAGCTGCCCAGGTTTTGCTCCAGACAACCGCATCCCTGAGGATGGCAGCAGATGCTTTTTTAATCTCTTGGTCTATAGGCCTCCTGTATGCGTTTCCTCCCACGCCCCTGGTGGCCTGAACTCTGTTCAAGATCCTCCGGGACAAGGCCTCGATGATTCTGGTAGCCTCCAGATGGCCGAGGCAGCCGTGGTTTCCACGTCTCCTGCAGTTGGCGGTGGAAGCTCCTTTCCCTCTGGGGCTGCAACATGATCTCCTGTCTCAAGAGCAGGGTTCCCTTCTGCACTCCAATCTCAGGTCCCTCAATCTGATGGCCTGGCTGCTGAAAGGATAGTTCTAGCTCCCTTACTTCTACCTAAGGAGGTGGAGGAGGTGGTCTTGACCTCTAGGAGGCAGTCCACCAGGAAGTCCTATGCCCTCAAGTGGCGTAGGTTTACGGTATGGTGTGCTCAGCGCAATGAAGATCCTTTCTCTTGCCTTGTGTCAGTTGTACTGCAATATCTACTTCACCTTTCAGACCTAGGCCTTAAGTCTAACTCTGTTCGGGTCCACCTCAGTGCTTTTTCAGCGCACCACTCACCGGTGGAGGGACAGTTTCTGTCGGTTCACCCCTTGGTGTCCAGATTTCTCAGAGGTGTGCTTCTACTCAAGCCTCCGGTTAGTCCACCGGCGACTGAGTGGGATTTGAATGTGGTCTTGCAACAACTTACTCGTCCACCATTTAAGCCGATGACTACTTGCCATTTGCACTTCCTCTCTTGGAAAGCGCTCTTCCTGGTGGCTCTTACATCAGTCAGATGTGTGAGTGAGCTACAAGCTCTGGTTTCTGATAGACTGTACACACGGTTCTATAGGAACAGGGTGGTCCTATGGACCCATCCCAAGTTTCTCCCAAAAGTGGTCTCCTCTTTCCACCTCAGTCAGGAGGTGGTTCTTCTGACCTTCTTTCCCAGGCCGCATGCCCAGCCAGGCTGAGACAGTCCTGCATACCCTGGACTGTAAGAGGGCGTTGTCCTTTTACATAGAACATACGCGTGAGCATTGAAGGGCTACTCAGCTCTTTGTCTCCTTTGATCCTAATAGGATGGGATTACCTGTCTCCAAGCGTACGTTGTCCACTTGGATAGCAGATTGCATCGCCTGGGCGTACAGGGCAGCTGACCTCCCCTTGCAGGGTTGGATCATGGCCCACCGTGTCAGGGCGAAGGCCGCATCAGTAGCTCATCTCCGCTCTGTTCCGTTGGCAGACATCTGTCAGGCCGCAACTTGGTCTTCAAGCCAGACTTTTGCAGCCCATTACTGCCTGGAGAGAGAGTCCCGGCGGGACAGTGTTTTCGGCCAGGTGGTACTCCGTAATCTCTTTGAGGTTTAGGCAACTCCTACCCTCCGGCTCTTTGTGTTGGGCTACCGTACTGTGTGTGTTCTCAGAGAAAATTCTTATCACGGATGCTGAGGCTCTTGAGAGGGAGCCATTTTTTCAGCTCTGGGTTCACGGTAGCCTAGAGCTGGTGAGTCCTATATGTGAGGACTGACTTCCTGCTTGGTCCTGGAGAAAGCGTAGTTACTCACCTGTAACAGGTGTTCTCCAGGAGCAGCAGGAATCAGTCCTTACGATCCTTCCTTCTCCTCTGGAGTTGCAGTCATATACTTCATTTTGATTTTTGCTGTCTTTTAGCTATGTCATCAGACTGAGCAAGATGGCACCCTTGGGTGTGAAGGGGACCACGCATGCGTGCTGCATTCCCAAAGGCTTTCTTTGAAAGCTGGGGAAATGCTCCGCACGAGGGCTCCGTCGGCGCCGACGTCACCCATATGTGAGGATTGATTCCTGCTGCTCCTGGAGAACACCTGTTACAGGTGAGTAACTATGCTTTCTTTGTAACCTTTTTAACTGATTAGGTGGTATTTTAATTGGTAACGTGGAAGAGAAATATAAATCTTGGTAAGAGCATCATCTTTATAGTAGCAATCCGTCCATACCATGACAAATATCCCCGCCCCATCCATCCAGCCAACTCTCCACCATTCCAAATAGTCTAAGATAATTCAGTTTATATAATGCTTCTATCTTATTACTAATGTAAATGCCAAGATATCTAATACTCTCTTTTGCCCATTTGAACAGATATTTCTTTTGTAACTTATCCTGTGTGTCTCTATGTGTAGTTAAATTTAAAATGTCTGATTTAGACCAATTAATAGTGAAACCCGATAATTTACCAAATTCTTTTAATTCCAACATTAAATATTGGATGGATGCCCAAGGCTTACATACATTTAAGATTATATCATCTGCAAATAATGAAATTTTATATTCACTCCTTCCTATTTTTATTCCCTTAATATCATCCCTTTCCCTCACTCTTGCTGCAAACGGTTCTAGTGAAATAGCAAAAAGTAGCGGGGATAATGGACAACCCTGTCTTGTTCCTCTCTCTTGACCAAAAAATTCTGAATAAGCACCATTCATTCTTACACATGCTTTTGGGTTACGATATAACGCCTTTATCCAGCTTAAGAATTCAACCCCTAAGCCCATTCTTTCCATTACATTGAACAGAAATGGCCAAGATACTTGATCAAAAGCTTTTTCAGCATCAAGAGATAACATCATATTCAAAATCTTTCTAATATTATCAGGAACTTGTCTATCTGGAATAAAACCAGCTTGATCACTATGTATCAACTTACCAATCAATTTATTCAATTGTGTGGACAATATTTTGGCTAATAATTTAGTGTCAAGATTAATCAAAGAAATTGGTCTATAAAAGGAGTACTCTTGTTTATCTTTCCATTTTTTATATATTATTGTTATACCTGTCCATCCCATAGTATCCGCTAAATCCCTTCCCTCTTTTGGCAGATTAAATAGTCTCACTAACGGTTCTAGTAATATTTCTCCAAAATGATGATAGAAATGCACTGTCAGCCCATCTAACCCCGGGGCTTTATCTACTTTTAGTTGTTTTATCGCTTTCTGTACTTCATCTTTTATGGTAAGGGTATCAACCAACTTATTAAAGGTAACGCGAGACTGCATTAGTGTCAAAGGACGCTCCAGGGCCCCAAAACGCCACCTCTGTGTTGCATCATCATTTACCCTAAACCATACAATTTAAACTTTTTAAAGCAGCACCCAAAAGTGATACTGAAATTACAGTCCACTTAGGAGGTCATTTCAGAACATGAACAAGGGTTTTATATGTGCAATGGGGACGTTTAGCTGTCGAAAACATCCCTGACCATATTTTGAAACACTGCTGACGTGCACGTCCACGGCGTTAGCACAGGGATAGAGAACATGAACAGAAGGGGTAGAATGGGGGCATGGTCAGCCGTGGAGCTGTATAAAGCATATTCAGGAAAGACCTGTATACGTTTTCAGTGTTTCCTGCAGACATCCCCGTTATTCCTGTGGAAAAGTAGAATAAGGCCAGGACTTAGAAACAAATTCTGCTCTGCTCTTAAGTGTATCCCATATTAAAGAATGGTTGTGACAAGTATGTTTTAAAATGGCATGACTGCAGTCTGGAAAAACACAAGATGCAGTTTTTAAGAACAAAAAGCAGAGGTGAGGGAAAGTTATAAGGTAAAGAAACATTAATAAACATCTCTACAGAAATATTAAGAAGAGCAATAGTGTTTATTCTGGCTATGCTGACATTTGCTGTTTGTGTTAAAGGAGCTAATCTAGGGCTCCCTAACAATTCCTGTGTTCTGAAAAATGGGACTGTTGATGTAGGGATAGTATGTGAGTGAGTATGGAAAAGGTTTGGGTGAGAAACGCAGATCAGCAGTTCTTGATAGGTGCAGGGCATTTTTTTGGCAGAAGTATGTTTTTTGTGATTGCAAGTGAATGTGTGTGTGGTTTGAGTGTTGTATGGGATGATCTGGTGTGCTCATCTGCAATTCTGGGGAACATCAATGTCTGGCCAGTACCTGGACCGTAGGGATGACTGCAGCATTCCAGGTGCCACTGTGATGGGGCAGAATATATCAGCAAAGGTTCTCTATAGTAAAATGCAAAAAATATCCCTTTCATTAATAAGGGACCCTCAGTATGAGAGCATGCAACAGCGCAAACAGCATTAATACATGCCCAAAAGCACCATCATTGGTCTTCAAAAATGTGCACATTTGTAGAGACCAATGATAATGCTTATGGGCATGTATTAGTGCTGTTTCCACTGTTGCATGCTCTCATTCTGAGGATCTCTTATTATTGAAAGAGATATGTTTTACATTTCACTATAGTGAACCTTTGCAGAGTCTACTGGTCCATACTTAGCATTGTAAAGACTGTTATCAGAGATGCCCAATGCAAGCATAACTAAGGAGTTCTTTTACTGCCATGTATGCTTTGATGCAAGCTATCTTGTAGCAGCGAAGTGCATACAATGAATAAAACCAGGAGTCAATTGCAGGTTCCAAGCCAATTTATTGTGCACAGGCTCAGACAGGAGTGCATCCAAAAAGGACTGAGCAATGGAGTACAGGAGCAAATTCCTTATATACAATTTTTACAGTTTGATACAGGCAAACTTTCTGTTGGTTCCAACGCCCCTTACACCTGTCCAATCGGGGACCCTCTCTGGGCCTAGCTCCCTGTTCCCCCTTCTCAGGCTATTCTAACAAAGGCATAGTCTTAGATATTGATACATTTCTACTTCAAGGACATTTCTAGCTCAGAGAATGCAAGACCAGTTCTATCATCAGCATAAAAGAATTATACAATCTTTTCAAAAGCAGTTTAAGGCAGTTTCTCAGACTCTGGTTCTTCTCAGCACTACTCCCAAGTGGGAGTTAGGATCTAGGCCTAGTTTACAGGCCATAGCCTACCACATTCCCCCCTTTGATTATTCTCACTCTTAGCAAAAGAGGGTGAGAATGAAATCACATAACGGTACTTTAAACTGGTGCTTCTTCACGGGGTATAGCTTGGTACTTCCACATGGCCAGTACCCTGGCTGCTGTTTTTCGCTCAACTGTACTGTCAATGACTGAAGTTACCATACAGAAGCAAAGGGGCAGGAAACATGGAAGGAGTAAACACACAGTTATCATGAGTAGAACTGCAAACATAATAGTCTTCAATCCCCCTAGTCTTGAAAAGAGGGCTCCAAACCATCCATTCATCTCCAGTCCATTCCAAATCTGAACTGGTACATGTGCTTGTCTACGCATATGGTCAGCAATTTCTTCAACAACCTGACCCTGATCATCAATCTGCAAACAGCAGTTGGTAAGATTAAACTTCCCACATACCCCACCTTCAGATGCTAGTAAATGATCAAGTGCTAATCGATTTTGGTAAATAGCAGTGCGAATCTGAGTACTTTGTTTTGCCAAAAGGGTTAGTGCCTTACTTGTCTCGTTAGTTATAATTTCTACAATAGCTTGCAAGCGTATAATACGATTCAACATATAAACAGGAGTGCAGTATCCCCAGGTCCCATCTTATGCCCAAGTGGCTGGTCCATAATATGTGATAATTCTCTCAGGTGGCTATTCATCACCTTCCCACTTATCCCATTGACCTATTTTCAAAGTATTCCGCTTCTGACAACCATTGTAGATGGGGAAACCTAACTGTTCCCCTTGGGAAATGGGAATAAGGAAGAAAGAGGGTCGTATCGTACCCAGGACACACGCCCCTCCCCATTTGTTAGGGAGGTTGGGCATACGCTCGGGTTCCACAAATCCAATAGAGCCCTGGAGGGGCCTCCCAGGTATTGGGTGAGGCGAGATTGGTCCATATCTTAGCAAGATTGGAGAAGCTAGCTAAAGGGTTGGAGGGTTCAGTAGCATTCACACCTAACCACCAGGATGTTGTCTTAGTTGTAGTAATATAAAACCGTTGGCTGAGACAGACTAGCTGTCCTACCTGTATGGTGAACTGTGGTCCTGTTCGGACAAAACAGAGACGGCTAACAATGGTGTTGGCCAATACCCATTCACTAGCGGTCTTATTCAGAGCAGTCTGGTTATATGGGATGGAGTAGTTTAATTCCCTTGCCTCCCAGGGCCATTGGTCTCCCATCTTAGTTCCCCCGCAGAAGAAACAATTTGAGATGCAGAGACTGGAGACTACAGCTCCAGCTAGTTCAATAAATAAATTCTGCATGGTCTGGGGAATCTCTATCTTTGGCTGCATGGCTTCATAGAAGGTATGGTGTATTTGAAAAGGTGAAGAAATGTGGGTCTTGGTGTTAAGCTGTATATATACATAGGTTCCAGGGTCTACTCCTCTCCCTGCTATCCGTAAGCCAAATCAAAACCATTTTTTCCACTGGCTTGGATCGAACACAAGGAGCCGCAAGGGGTTACAGGTACCTTTCTGACACTTACAGGGTTCCAGCAATGGTAGTCTCTCTAACTTGGCTCTGCGATTATCCCTCTCTCGCCCCTGAGGTCCTTCAGACCAGGTGGCATAGCATACACACTCCCATTTGGGACAGAAGTATGCGCCTGCAGGGGCTTTGGTATAAAGAGATGGAGATTTCACTCCGGTGCATATTCCCCAATTGTATGCTCTTTCGGGACACATATATTTATCATCGTGGTAATAACTTTGTTCTTGGCTAACAGATCCACAGCTATAATAGCCATGCCGGTTAATGGCATCACAAGCATCAAAGTAAAGAGAGGCAGGTTTTGTGGGATCTGAGAGCTGTCGGCTGGCATTTAGGAGGGCCCCATCCTCATTGTTCCATCGTAGCTCTAGGACATGATAAGAGGGGTTCTGCCGGGGATTAAAGCAGGTCCTAATCTTCCCTTTTGTACAAATACTTAATTCTGTACCATTATACACACATTTGCTAACTACACCAGTACAAGTGTAGTAGGAATGATAAAGTAAAGTCTGAGTAATCCTTGTCCCGGTTCGGGCAGTAGTTATGTAAGCCGCACAGGGAGATATGGCAAGTACCACTCTAAGGGGCCCCAGGGTTACCGCTAAAATAATGTAAAAGCAGAAGCGCATCATAGTTACAATAGATGAATGAACTCACTTGAATGCTGTGGCTTCCTCACTTAAATTCTCTTATTTCCACAGCTTCCACCATACGTAGACCTGTCAGCTTCCGGTTGGTGACAGGAGTAGGGTTGTAGATTCCTCAAGCTTCTGCCGTACGTAGACCTGCCAGCTTCCGGTTGGTGTCAGGAGTAGGGCTGTTGACTCTTACAGCAGTGGTTGTCGCCGCAGCGTGAGTCGCAATGGCGAGTTCGGATTGTTTGTTGAAGTCCAGTGATAAAGTTCAGTAGATGACGCTGGCTTTACTCGACTGTGGTGAATCCACGGTTCCAATTCTGCAACCTTAACTGCTGTAGGGGTTGAGAGTATGACGACATAAGGTCCTTTCCAATGAGGTGTTAACGGTGTCTTCCTCCACTCTTTGACCCACACCGAGGCTCCAGGCTTAAAGGGATGCAGTGGCTCAGTCAGATTAATGGGCAACTGGTCTTGTACCCACGCATGAAGACTCTGCAAAACAGAACCTAGAGCCAATAGTTCTTGTCTAGTGATTTCAGACGCAATCTGACTCATATCTCCTTTTATCCCTTGGATTATGGGCGGAGGGCGTCCATACAGGATCTCAAAAGGGGAAGCTCCTAATGACTTGGTGGGGGCTGAACGTATCCTAAGGAGGGCTATAGGAAGAACCTGTGGCCACTTCAGATGAGCTTCCTGACAAAGTTTAGACAGCTGGGACTTCAGGGTGCAATTCATCCGTTCTATCTTCCCTGAGCTTTGGGGTCTGTAAGCTATATGTAATTTCCACTGCACTTGCAGAGCTTGAGCTAACTGTTGAGTCAAATGAGGGCCCATAGCTAAGGGTATTCCAAACCGAGGGATGATTTCATGAAGCAGAACTTTGGTGACTTCCCTGGCTTTCTCAGTTCTGGTGGGGAAAGCTTCCACCCACCCAGAGAATGTACAAACCAAGACCAACAGGTAATGATATCCATTTGCACGTGGCATTTCTGTGAAATCCACCTGGATATTTCCCATGGGAGTAACTCTTACTGATTGAGCTCTTGGGAGCAAGTTGGGACCCTGCTGGGCATTGTTCTTTGCACAGATCATACATCTACGGGCCACTGAGGTTGATATGGGTCCTAATAATGAAATACAGAAATAGGGTCTGAGAGCTCTTTCCATTGCAGTTTTTCCATAATGTGTGGCCTGATGAAAAGCATGGACAAAGGCAGGACCCAAGGCTTCAGGGATTACAGTCGAACCGGGAGGTGAGCCACCGGCTGGTGGTTGTAGTACTATCCATCCGGTCTCTGATAACACTCCCCCTTCCTCTTGACAATAGTAATCTAACTCTTTGGAGGTGTACCGGGGGGTCCATGCACTGAGGGGCACTGGGAATATAGCTGCCTGGACTGTACTAGGGGCAGGTACAGGCTCAGTTGTAGCCGCTTTTCGGGCAGAAACGTCTGCAAATCTATTTCCCCGTGAAACGTCCCCTTCCCCTGCCTGATGACCTCGGCAGTGCATTACTGCAACTTGTTTGGGAGCCCACATAGCTTCCAATAATGTCAATATCTCAGGGCCATACTTGATGGACTTGCCTCCTGAGGTTATCAACCCTTGTTCATTGTACAGGGCCCCATGAGCATGTAATGTTGTAAAGGCGTACTCTGAATCTGTGTACACATTCAAGCGGAGCCTCTTCCCTATTATCAGTGCCCTGGTGAGGGCTATCAGTTCAGCCTTCTATGCTGAAGTTCCCGGGGCCAGAGCTGAAGATTCAACTACCATGTCCAGGGTCACTACTGCATAGCCAGCACGACGTTGTCCGTTGATGACAAGACTACTTCCATCCACAAAGAAGGTTTGTTCAGGGTCATTTAATGGGACATCAGTTAGATCAGGGCGACTTGAGAATACAGTGTCCATTATTTCCAAGCAATCATGACTGGGGGGGCCTGGACCGATTGGCAACAGCGTGGCTGGGTTCAAAGCTTGACTGACGATCAACTGCAATCGGGGATTCTCGCACAACATGCTTTGGTACGTCAGCATCCGAGAATTTGTGAACCAGTAATTTCCTTTGTGTTCCATAAGGGTCAGGACAGAGTGTGGTACGGTAATTTGGAGATTCTGACCCAGGGTGAGCTTGTCGGCTTCACCCACCAGAAGGGCTGTAGCTGCAATGGCTCTCAGGCAAGGGAGCCATCCTCTTGCGACGGTATCCAGTTGTTTTGATAGATAAGCTACAGGTCGCTGCCAAGATCCGAGGGATTGAGTCAATACTCCCAAAGCATTTCCACTTGACTCATGGACATAGAGGCAAAATGGTTTCTGTACATCTGGCAGGCCCAAGGCTGGTGATGACATCAAGGCTGCCTTCAACGATTGGAATGCCATATCCTGTTCTGGGCCCCATTCCAGGGGAGATCGCTCCATTCCTTTGGTGGCCTGATACAATGGCTTTGCCACCAGCGCAAAATTGGGTATCCATATTCGACAATAGCCTGCAGCTCCCAGAAAAGCCCTCACCTGCTTTCTGGTGGTGGGGGTAGGGATGCGACACACCGCTTCCTTACGCTCTGGTCCCAATCTCCGAATCACTTTGGACAGATGGAATCCCAGATATTTAACCTCAGTTTGGCATAACTGTGCCTTGGCTCTTGAGACCTTGTATCCGGCTTCATTCAGGAGGTGCAAGAGATCACCGGTGGCATGCACGCATTCGTTTTTGGAGTTGGTGGTCATCCACATACTGAAGAAGGACTCTCTTCCATGGAGTCACAGAGTAACTTGAAAGGTCCTGATTGAGAGCATCACTGAAGAGGGTAGGCGAGTTCTTGAATCCTTGGGGTAATCGAGTCCAGGTGAGTTGACCTCGCCTCCCTGTGGTGGGGTCTTCCCATTCAAACGCGAACAGGAGTTGACTGGTTGGTGCTAAACGTATGCAGAAGAAAGCATCCTTTAAATCCAAGATGGTGAAGTGAGTAGCCTCAGCGGGGATCAGTCCCAGGAGAGTATAAGGGTTTGGTACTACTGGATGTATGGTTACAACTGCATTATTCACTCGTCTCAAGTCCTGCACTGGGCGGTAGTCACCTGTCCCAGGCTTCTTGACTGGGAGGAGGGGGGTATTCCAGGGCGATTGGCACTCCCTGAGGAGTCCATACTTCAATAATTTCATTAAATGACAGTGAATTCCTTCAACTGCCGGTCGCGGAAGAGGATATTGTCTCATGTGCACTGGTTCCACTCCTGGTTTGAGGGTGACAAGAACAGGGGCTATATTCTTTGCTAGGCCTGGAGGATTATCCTCCGCCCATACCTCGGGTGGAGCTAAGATTCTGGTGGGTGTACGGGGACTGGCTGCCTTGGTCGGAGATGCACTATAGAACCGCCATTCTTCTTCCCGGGGGACAGTTAACACCATCAGGCCAACAGATTTTGAGTTTAGAGTCATTTCCATTCCTCCCCCTTCAACAAAGGATATCTGCGCCTGGAGCTTAGCGAGCATATCTTGGCCCAAGAGGGGGATTGGGCATTCAGGCATATACAGGAACTGGTGTGTTATCTTCTGTCCCCCTAATTCACAGGTGCGGTACTGCAAGAAAGGTTTAGTGGCTCTAGTTCCGGTAGCGCCTACAATGGTGATGGATCGAGAAGACAAAGGGGCCACCGGTTTTGCCACTACCGAATGTTCGGCCCCCGTATCCACCATAAAGTCCATATATTGGTACCCAATCTTCAAACTGACCATAGGCTGCTGGGGACCTAGAGGAAACATGGAGCCCGGTCTGGCCTAGTCGTCATCCATGTTATAGCCCTCCTCGGCTGCCATTCCCTCTATAGCTGCTTCTTCTTGTTGGAACTGTGTGCGATGCATTCCTCCCCGATTCTGGAATCGTCCCCTGCTCTCCGTGTGCTCCCTCCTCCCCTCCAGGAGGCGGAGTCAAAGTTCGGGCATTCATTCTTCCAATGTCCTTCTTCTCTACATTGGGCACACTGATTTGCGCCCAATGGGGGCCGACCATTTCCTCGGCCCCTTCCATGTCCTCGGGTCCTTTGGTTAGAGAAACTTCCTCCTCATCGTTCAACTAAAGCTGCAGCAAGGAAATCAGCTTTCTTCTTCATTTTACGTTCACTTTCCTTCTGAAGTTCTTGATCACGATTCACAAACACTTTCTGAGCAACTTTCATTAACTAGGCCGCATTCATGCCCGCAAATCCTTCCAAATTCTGCAGTTTCCGTTTTATGTCTCCCTGGGACTGACTCAAAAAGGCTGCATTTACCATACGCAAATTTTCCTGGGCCGCTGGATGATATGGGGTATAAAGTCTGTAAGCTTCAGACAAGCGTTCATAAAAGGCCGCTGGGCTCTCGTCTGGATGCTGGTGACTTCTGATACCTTTCCGATATTCATGGTCTTCTGGCTTCCTTTCTTCAGGCCTTGCAGTAAGGCCTGGCAGAACCGAGTGAGGGCCGCCGCCCTATTCACATCGTTCGGATCCCATTCAGGATCGTCATTTGGAAAATCCGCGGCGGCTGCTTGCCGGGGATTTAGGCCTCCTTCTTCTACCGGGTTTTCTTCTAACCATCGGGTGGATGCTTGCACAATCCGTGCTCGTTCTTCAGTAGTGAAGAGGGTAGACAGATGGGGGTTAGGATCTAGGCCTAGTTTACAGGCCATAGCCTACCACAATCTCAGGACAGATATATCACTTTCTACTTATTTATTTATTTTATTTACATTCACATTTTTGTGACAACGGCAATAACGCCAAACTTAAACTGCACGGAAGAAAGGCCCGGCAATCTACTTCTGTATCTTGCCATGAAAACACAATGGATAGTTACAACAAAACAAATTGTGCTGTGGTGCTGGAAGATGAGACCCCCCAGGTCGGAAGGCACTCAACTAGCTACTGGGAAAGAGCTGAAGACTTTTCAGAGTAAAGCCAGCATTTATGATGTGGTTGGATCAAAGCCCTCGGGAAGTCTGACTGCTGATGTAGCTGCCCATGAAATGAGAGTCAGAAGCTGTAAAGATGTCTTACGCATTGGAACATGGACCAGTCTGTCAACAATGAGCCGCCTGACTGAAGACCGAACACAATTTAGGATTGCTATCCAGAGGGTCGCCATGAGTCGACTCCGACTCGACGGCACTTAACAACAACAACATTTACATTCTCTTATATACCGTGCTATTCTGCATCAGTGCGGTTTACATTGAACAGGGCATTATAACTTGGAGATAACTATTTTACAGGGAACATGGGCTATGGAGGGTTATGTGGCTTGCCCAAGACCACAAGGAGCACCTGTGGGACTAGAAACCCCAGTCCTTCCGGCCCAAGGTTGCTGTCCTCTAGTGGGATTTGAGCCCCCGACCTTCCGGCCTGAACTACCTTGCCCCAACCACTAGGCCACTCTTCCACTCCAGTGGCCACTCCTCCACTACTTGCCTTTATATCTTTGCATGCCCTGATATTACTTTACTGATGACAACTGGTTGGCATCACCAGTAGTCATCAGTAGTTATGTATAGTTTGCATGAGCACAATACCGTCGGTGAGAGGAGCAGCTGAGGAGATGCATGGTTTCACAGCAGAGGCATGGCTGTGCAGAGATGGGCAGGATTAGAAACGTACATCATTTCAGAATACAGCGAGCATGGGGATGTCCAAGCCATTTCCTGCATCTACCCATGTCCCTTATAACAGCAAGGGCCTGTGTTTCTCCATAGTGGTTTGTGCGTGCCATGCCGGAAACATTTATGTCCCCGATTCCGGAATTGTAGGCGCGTCTGTACCTGTTGTTGCGGAATCGGGTTTAAATCAGGCCCTTTCGCAGGCTGGACGTGCATGCTATGTATTTGGACTTTTAGCTTCAGATTGATGCTTGAAAATAATAAAGTCCAGGCTTTTCTTCTGCCTAAAGCAGCTAAAATTCCATGTCGTGTGGGCTCACATATCTTTTTAGAGCCTGCTGGTGATTTTGGTACCACTATTGGGTGTTGCTTTATAAAGTTTAAATTGTATGGTTTTGGGTAAATGATGATGCAACACTGAGAAGGCATTTTAGGGCCCTGGAGTATCTTTTGATCCTAATGCAGTCCCATGTTGTCTTTAATAAGTTGATTGATATCCTTACCATTAAAACATTTAAAAACTTCCTTGCTGAATATTTTCCATACTATTATTTCCGTGCTGAATATTTTCCATACTATTGATATACTGAATAACATTATACAGTGTTTTGTTCTGTTTATGATTGTTGTGAAAATAGACTAAGGAGTATGTTTATTAAAGCACACTAACTGTTAATGCAGCAATAATTCGGGAAAAACATGCCACAGTAACAGGTAATGCAGGCCAAATGCAGATAGCACAGGGAATTTTCTGCGCTATCTGCATTCTGCACATTAACCGTGCATGTGGGCATGTCTGCAAAAACCAGTTACCATTTTGCAGACATTGAGGATGCAACTAATGCCTCCTCAATGCCACCCATTGAGGATGCAACTAATGCCACCTCAATGGGTGGCATTAGCTTCATCTACTGTGCTGCTGTGCCATAATCTCTGCATGTTCGCCATCTTATCTGCTGGGGAAATACTGTACACACCCACAATAGATAGAACATAAGAACATAAGATATGCCATACTGGGTCAGACCAAGGTCCATCAAGCCCAGTATCCTGTTTCCAACAGTGGCCAATTCAGGTCATACATACCTAGCAGTTTCCCCAAAAGACACAGGTTCCACAATGCTTGTATTGGGTCAAGCAGTGATATCCTGGGTCCCTTTTTAATAATGGTTTATGGACCTTTCCTCCAGGAACTTGTCCAAACCCTTTTTAAACCCAGCTACACTAACAGCTCTCACCACATCCTCCGGTAACAAATTCCAGAGTTTGATTACACGTTGAGTGAAAAAATATTTTCTCTTATTAGTCTTAAATAGTTTACCCTGTAGCTTCATTGCATGTCCCCTAGTCTTTCTATATTCTGATAACATAAACAATCGATCTACGTTTACCTGTTCCACTCCGTTCATTAATTTATAGACTTCTATCATATCTCCCCTCAGCCATCTCTTTTCCAGGTTAGAGCCCTAACCCTTTTAGCCTTTCTTCATAGGGGTATCCTTCCATCCTCTTTACCATTTTGGTGGCTCTTCTCTGAACCTTTTCTAATAATGCTATATCCTTTTTAAGATACGGCGACCAGAATTGCACACAATATTCAAGGTGGAACCATGGAATGATACAGAGGCATTATAATATCCTTTGTTTTATTTACCATTCCTTTCCTTATGATACCTAGCAATCTCCAGGAACAAGCAGGAATCTAGTCATCACATATGGGTATCGTCGGTACCGACGGAGCCCACGCGGGAACACTCCCCAGCGTCCAATCAGAAAGCTTTTGGGAGCATCCCACAGCGCCTGCGTGCTGCCTTCCCGCCTTTCCCAAATGCCTCTCTCCAGTTCTTCTTTTTCTGCGGAGCCAGCAGGTCGTGTTCCTGTCACCGCAGAAACATTTCCTTATTTCTTTATTTCTTTTTGTGGTCGCGTCTGCCTTCCCCGACGCTCTACTGGTACTGCCGGTATTTCTTTTCTTTAAAAAAAAAAAAATTTATCCATTTTTTCCTTTCTTCAGGTGCACCCGCCTTTTTGGGCCTTAGGCCCCAAAAATTTCCTTAACATGGAAAAACCTGCTTCAGGTTTTAAAAAGTGCACAAAATGTGGCGGTACCATTTCCGTCACTGACACCCATGAATGGTGTTTAAAATGTTTAGGTCCTGACCACTCCATCACAGATTGTGTGTCCTGTGCTATGATGTCTAAAAGGGGTCGACAGAACCGAGCTGCTAAGCTCAGTACCCTGTTTCCCTCTGATGCGGCTTCGGTGGCATCGACGTCTTCCAGGGCTTCTTCTTCTTCCCGTGGATCTCAGGTAACTAAACATAAATCCAGCCGGTCCTCGAAGGGTAGATCTCCTTCTAAGCATCGAGATGTCTCTGGGCATTGCTCTCGAGGATTCTGCACCGGCAAAATTACCCCGGCGGGAGGCTTCGGCTTCCAAAGCACCATCATCGGGGTTCCAGGATGTTCTCGATGGCTCGGCCTCGACAGATCTCCTGGTGCCATGCTCTGGGGTACCGGCGGTTCCCATCGGTACCGACTTCCAGGCATTGGCAGCGTCTATGGACCAGAGAATTCTGTCCATAGAACGCAATCTAGCGGCTTTCCTTGTGGCATCGACGCCCTTGGTACCGCGACAGACAACTCCACCGGTACCAGCACCGGCATTGGTATCGGTATCGCAACCGGTACCAATAGCATCGACATCGGCATCGATGCCTGCTATGCTGGTACCCTGTCCTTCGATGCCCACCAGTACCGATTCCCCGGTACCGGTTATTCCCGATACCGATTTTGCTCAGTACGGGTATTGGGCTCTGCAGGAGCATCCAGACAGGCGATACTTCGATTCCTCAGAAGAATCTGAGGACTCTGAAAGTTCTGTCGATGCAGCGATGATACTTCCACAGGAGTCCTCCTCCCCTAAACGCAGGATGTCTCCTCCAGAGGACATGTCTTTCCAAGACTTCATCCGAGAGGTGGCTCGGGGCCTGTCCATCACTGTGGCCCCTGAGACAGAGCCAAGGGCCAAGGAGTTGGATATTTTACAATATCCCAAAACTCCTAAGGAGGCTGCTACCCTACCCATTCATGAGATTCTATATGATCTCATGTTGAGGATGTGGGAAACACCTCTTACCACCTCTCCTCATTCTCGTAGGTTAGATACTATGTATCGTGTCCCTCCTTGTCCTGGTTTCCAGAAAACTCAGCTTCCTCACCACTCTACTGTGGTGGAATCTGCTATGAGAAGGATTAGAAGTGTAAAAAGACATGCCTCTAATCCTCCAGGACGTGAATGCAGAACTCTGAATGCTTTTGGACGTAGAGTCTTTCAAGCTTCCATGCTTGCTGCAAGAATCAGTTCCTATAGTCTCTACATGGGAATGTTCCTAAAGGAAGTTACTGATCATCTACAGACTTTAAGTCCTTTCATCTCTGAGGATAAAAGGCAGGAGTTTCTCACTTGGCTCAAACATGCCCAAGATGTCTCTAAATTCTCCAACCATGCAGCCTTCGACTGCTTTGAATGTATAAGCAGGACCTCGGCTATTGCCATAGGTGCATGTAGAATTGCTTGGCTCCAAGCATCTGATTTAGAGCTCTGGGTACAAGATAAATTGGGAAATATCCCTTGTACTGGTGAGAACCTGTTTGGTAAAGATTGGCAAGAAAAAGCCAATGAAATGGATGCTGAAAATTCCACTTTGGATAGACTATCCAAGTCTACTGCTGATCCTGTTAGGAAAAAGTTGTTCAAAAAAACACCTTTTTCTAAAAAGAAAAGATTTTATCCTGCTTATGGTCAGCAGGCATCTTCTGCAGGTCAGTTTTCAACCAAACGTCAGCAACCACCCAAACAGAAGAAAGCAAAGGCTGCTAGGCCTCAACCGGCCCAGCAGCCTCAGCCTCCTCAGGGCCTTTGACTTTCAGCTAGAGAACTTAGCCTTTCTGGCTCTGGAAGGACCAGAACTGTCCACCATTCCAGGAAGGTTATGCCATTTTGCTCCCAGATGGGGGCAAATAACAGCAGAGCATTGGACACTCTCCATCATAAAAGAGGGGTACAAACTTCATTTTTCAAGCATGCCCCCTCCCACAATAGTGAAGCAGTTCAATTCTCTGACCTCTCTCATCGACCTGTTAGGTCAGGAGGTTACCATCCTTCTTGCCCAAGGGGCGATAGAAGAAGTGCCTCTTCATCAACAGGGCACAGGGTTCTATTCCCCTTATTTTCTTATCCCAAAGAAAACAGGGGGATACAGACCTATCTTAGATCTCAGAGAATTGAACAAATTCCTTGTCAAGGAGAAATTCAAAATGATTTCTCTCGGAGCTCTGCATTCATACCTTCAGAGTCATGATTGACTTTGTTCTCTAGATCTCAAGAATGCGTACACCCATGTTCTCATCCATCCAACCCACAGAAGGTTCCTTCGGTTCCTGTTTCAAGGACAGCACTACCAATACAGGGTGCTTCCTTTTGGTCTGGTCTCTGCACCAAGAGTGTTCACGAAATGCATGGCTGTGGTAGCAGCATTTCTACGCACTCTGGGAATATTCGTCTTCCCTTACTTGGACGACGGGCTCATTCGAGCTCCAACACAGTCAGAGGCCAGGACTTCTCTATCCTGCACAATGTGTATCGTTCAGTATTTAGGGCTAGTCATAAACATCCCAAAATCCAGTCTAACTCCTACTCAGTCTCTAGAGTTCATAGGAGCCCTGCTGGATACCACAAAGGCAAGGGCCTACCTTCCCCAAGCCCGTTGCCTTCGCTTGGTGCAATTAGCTTCTCAAGCAGTCCTAAAGCCCTTTTTAACTGCTCGAGAGATGTTACAGTTACTAGGCCACATGGCATCCACTGTGCATGTGGTACCATATGCTCGCCTTCACATGAGGGCAGCTCAGTGGACTTTATCCACCCAATGGACCCAGGCATCAGGTTGCCTGTCAGACAGAATAGCAAACACAAGTCGCCTCATTTTGTCTCTCCAGTGGTGGAAGTCCACTCAAAACCTGTTGCTGGGGTCCTCTCCAATGGGTTGGGGAGCTCATCTGCAAGACCTCTCCACCCAAGGCACCTGGACTCCACAAGAGAGTTGTCTACATATCAATCTCTTGGAGCTCAGAGCAATCTTCCTTGCTCTGCAAGTGTTTCACACCCTGCTCAGCTACAAAACAGTCCTTATTCATACGGACAATCAAGTAGCCATGTTCTATGTGAACAAGCAGGGGGGAACAGGCTCTCTGTTGCTTTGCAATGAAGCTCTGTGACTGTGGGCCCTCGCCAGAGAGCATCACATTCATCTTCTAGCAGTGTATCTTCCAGGCATTCAAAGCTCTTGGGCAGACAGACTCAGTCGAGTTCTCCTTCCACACGAGTGGTCTCTGCTTGCAGACCAGGTGGCTAAGATTTTTCAACTTTGGGGAACACCAGACATAGACCTCTTTGCATGTCCGTGGAATGCCAAACTTCCCCGGTTCTGTTCCAGAACTCCGGCTCAGGGAGCTCAGGCAAAGGATGCTTTCCTCCTTCACTGGGGTCAAGACTTCCTGTATGCCTTTCCACCCATTCCCCTAATTCCCAAAACCCTTTTCAAGCTTCAGAGAAACAGAGGCCACATGATTCTCATAGCACCACACTGGCCATGGCAAGTGTGGCACCCTCTGCTTCTACATCTCTCTCAAGCTCCCTCCCTGGAGTTAGGATCTGCTCCAGATCTCCTATATCAGGAGAACGGGATGTTATGGCATCCCAATCCCCAGTCCCTGCATCTCAGGGCTTGGTTGCTGAAGGCCTAGATCTCCAAGATCTTCATCTTTTTCAGCAAGTGAAAGATGTTCTTTATGCTTCTAGAAAACCTTCCACTAGACGTTCTTATGCTTTCAAGTGGGGAAGGTTCACTATTTGGTGTTCAGAAAAGGGTCTTAACCCCCTTGCTATACCTCTAGAATCTTTACTGGAGTATCTCCTCCATTTGTCTAATGCAGGCCTTAAGACAAATTCAGTAAGAGTCCATTTGAGTGCTATTGCAGCTTCTTTTAAACCTCTAAATGGACAACCTATTTCCTCTCATCCTCTTATAGTAAGATTCATGAGAGGCCTCCTTCTAACTAAGCCTCCCATTAGACCACCTCAGGTGGCATGGGACCTGAACCTGGTTCTTGGGCAACTCATGAAGCCACCTTTCGAACCCTTATCTATCACCTCCTTGAAATTTCTTTCTTGGAAGGTTATCTTTCTCATTGCAATCACATCAGCACGCCGCATTAGTGAATTGCAAGCACTAGTAGCTAATCCACCTTATACAAGGTTTCATCATGACAAGGTAGTCCTTAGGACTCATCCACACTTTATGCCTAAGGTGGTCTCGCCTTTTCATCTCAACCAGGAGGTCTACCTACCTGTCTTTTTTCCAGGACCTCATGCATCAAATGCAGAGAGGAATCTTCATACCCTGGACTGTAAAAGAGCTCTGGCTTTTTACTTACAAAGGACACAGCAACATAGAAAGTCCTCTCAACTCTTTGTTGCTTTTGACCCTTCTCATTTGGGACTGCCAGTCTCCAAGAGAACACTATCTAACTGGATTGCTCAGTGTATTTCTTTCGCCTATCAGAATAAGAACCTTTCTCTGGAGGGCCATGTCACAGCTCACAATGTGAGAGCCATGGCAGCCTCAATGGCTCATCTGAACTCTGTGTCTATTGACGACATCTGTCGAGCAGCCACTTGGGCCTCTGTTCATACCTTCACAGCCCATTACTGCTTGGACAAGGACTCCCGCCGGGATGCCTTGTTTGGTCAGGCTGTTCTCAAACACCTGTTCCATACTTAATCAACTCCTACCCACCATCCCTGATAGGATGCCAGAGATCCATGGGGGGAAGTGGAGCCTTTCTCAGGGTCACACAACTTCTGGGGTCTCTCCCTGGCACCTAAAGCTAGGGAGTCCCCATATGTGATGACTAGATTCCTGCTTGTTCCTGGAGATAGCATGGTTACTCACCTGTAACAGGTGATCTCTGGGAACAGCAGGAATTTAGTCCTCACAACCCACCCACCTCCCCTAGGAGTTGTATCTCTCTATCTATCTCTTTCCTTTCCCTCTCTCTCTCTCTTTGTCTCAGCTTTAAAACTCAACTGGAGAGAGGCAGTTGGGAAAGGCGGGAAGGCAGCATGCAGGCGCTGTGGGATGCTCCCAAAAGCTTTCTGATTGGACGCTGGGGAGCGTTCCCGCGCGGGCTCCGTCGGTACCGACGATACTCATATGTGAGGACTAAATTCCTGCTGTTCCCGGAGATCACCTGTTACAGGTGAGTAACTATGCTTTCTATTTACTCTCTTGGCCGCCAACTAACTCGCTATTTGCATTAACCCGCTGCACTAGCTGCAAAAGTCTACTGTACCTTAGTAAATGTGCACTATAGATTTTATTAGCTTAACTCAAAGAATCTCTTTACCCCAAGATTTTGCGAATTTCCCAATATGTAAATACTTAACAAGGGCAGATTCCTTCGCAGGAGCAGAAGCTCCTCTCTCAGGAGTCCTTCAAGATTTGGATAAAGCCACTACTTATTATTGGGGAAAAGTAGCATGGAATCTGGCAACTTTTGGAATATTGGGACCTGGATTGGCCACCGTTGGAAATAGGATACTGGGCATGATGGACCTTTGGTCTGACCCAATATGGCAATTCTTATGTACATTGTGCATTAATACATATGCTAATGACAGTGTAAGCATTTATTTTAGTGTTTGTTTAGTGCATGAAACCACAGCTTAATTTGTGCCAAAATGGGGTGGAATGGTGTTCCAGCACTTCTTGAGGAGGTAGAAGTAATTCATATTCCGCCTTCCACCTCCTCGTCCTCTTCTGTACTGCCGCACTGTACTGAAGCAGCCTGGCTATGGCATTTTTATTAAAGCAAAAATAAGCACTTGTTGCTTTACCAAAAGTGCTGTGGCCAGGCTTCCTCAGTTTAGCACAGCTGCGGGCAGAAAGGAAAATACTCCTGCCGCTGTGTTAAGTGCTAATATGGCTGTGGCTACCTCTTCTCTTCTGCTGCCTGCTGTGTGCTGCCATGGCCATAATAACACAGCGGCGGGAGCATTTTCCTTTCCTCCTCTGGCTGTGTTGAACTGAAGCAGCCCCACCACGGCACTTTTAGTAAAGCAGGAAATGCTTATTTTGCTTTACTTAAAGTGCTGCAGCCGGACTGCTTCTGTACAGCACAGCCATGCGAGGAAAGGAAAATGCTCTCGCAGCTGTGTTAAGGGTTAATATGGCTATGGCAGCACAGAGAAGGCAGAGGAAGAGAGGAGGTAGCCATGGCCATATTAACCCTTAACACAGCTGCAGGAGCATTGTCATTTTGCTCTTGTGGTTGTGTTAAGCATGGAACAGGCAGGGAGAGGAAAAGAGGAGGTAGCTGGCTCAGATTGATGTGGGGAAAGAGGTGGACAGATTGCCAGAGCTGATGGGAGGTTTCTGGTATTAGGGAACTAATATAGGGTGAGGGAGAAAGGAACTGTAAAGGGGCTGAGGCACTGGAAATGCGCTGATGGTGGTAGAGAGGACTGGGACTGGAAGAGGGCCAATGCTGGGAGGGCAGCTGATACTGGAAATGAGCTGATATTGGGGTTGGGGGAAGTCTGAAACTGGAAATGGACTGATACTGGGGCTGGGGGGGATTGGAACTGGAAATAGACAAATACAGGGCTGGGGGGACTGATACTGAGCATGGGAAGATACTGGTGTTGCAATGGGGGGGAATTGAGATGATTTGGTCTGATATTGAGGTTGTGGGGGTGACTGGAACTGGAAGGAGGGGCTGCAGGGAGGATGGGGGACTTGGACTGGACATGGGCTGATACTGGGGCTGGGAGGGGGGGGGACTGGTACCAGACATGGGCTGATACTGGGGCTACAGGGGCGGATGGGACTGGAAATGGGCCGATACTGGGACTCTAGGGAGAACTGGTATAGAAATAGGTTGACACTGGGGCTGCAGGGGGGATAGGGACTGGGCTGGACATGGGCTGATACCGGAACTGGGAATATAAATGGGTTTATACTGGAGGGAGACTGGGACTAGGAGGGGCTAATTTTAGATTTGGGAGGCCTGGTACTGAAAGGGGGTTAGTGCTGACAAATGCTGGAGTCAGAGTGGGGAAAAAGGAGGAGATGCTAGGGAGCGAGAAGGGAGAGGAGTATAGATATTGTGGAGGCTGGGAAAGAAGTAAAAACATAACTAGGGAAAGGATGAGTGGGCGGACTATAGGATCAGATGCTGGGGTAAGGAGGAGGAAAGGAAGGGTTTATAAGTATTGGAGAAGGAGGTAGATGGGTGGACACTGGGGACCTAGGAATGTGGGGAAAGTGGCGACTTGGGCTTAGGTGGAGAATCTAAGACTGTATGAGAAAACAGAAGACTAATAGGGTGGTACTGAGCATGTAAGTGGGGACTCAGGGCTTGGATAGGCTTGTGAGCAAGGACTCAGGGACTGGGTAGGGTGGACAAGTGGGGATTTGAGGTAGCTGGGGGGATAGTGGAGACTAAGAAACTGACCAGAGATTAGGAGGACAGTGGGGACAAGGTGAGGGGTATGAGGAGGGCTGTGAGACCAAATGCAGAAGGTTTGAAAGAATTCTGGCACTAGTTCCATCCCACAGGTCAATTTTGGCCTTTGCCCCGCACACAGTTCCATTTCTCTGTCTACAAATTAAGCCCTACATGTAACCCATAATCAATAGCGCCACAAATCTATTTTCCCTAACAAATAAATAGAGTGACAGGGCAGCTACTCATTTCATAACCAGCAGTGAAAGCACTGGTCTTTCTTTACAGACATCAGTGACAACATGAGTGTCTGGGGCTTCTCAGTGATTACACTTTCAGTGATAACATGATGGCATTTATTAATTTTAAGGGAAAAAAATCCAAAGAATGGTCAGTAGAAGGAAAAATTATGATTGTTAGTTTAGAGCAATAAAGCATTCATGTATGATATATGTTGGATATAACACAATGTTAATTAGCATTTATAAATCTACCTACTAGCTGATAGTGAAGATATATGTTGTCTGCCACATGTCTGAATAATTGAAAAGATCAAGGAAGTTTACCTTTTGTTTCACAGTCCTGAAATGAAATGGCACCCTCATATTTTGTGAGAAGTCCACCACCACATGGAAAACACAGAGTTCGTCCTGGTTCAGGCTGATATGTGCCAAGTGGGCAGAATATACATGGCTTAAAACCATCCAAAGAGAAATATCCAGGAGAGCACTGCCCTGAAAATATAATGTATTCCATTAATCTTATTTTCTCTGCCATTTGTATAGATTACAAAGAGGCCAATTCACTAAAGCATGGTATCTCATACTAAAAGTAACACAGATTAATGAGCATGTTAATTGTCATGGGCACTATTATTGATAATGAGACCAATTAATCAATACCTAGATTTACCAATGTGGGGCGCCATATTCATGCGTGTTATTTACTGCAGATTCTATGTTATGCAGTTGGATGTATTTACGAATAATGTTTGTTAATGGCTTTAGTGTGCACTAATAAAGGAACACACTTCACTAAATCTAACTCTAAATATTGTGTGCATAACCATAAATTTGCTATGAGAATGTAAGCAATATGCTTAGTTCTATTGAATCACATAATCATGTGTGGTATTAAAGCTTAGACAATTGGGTAGAATTTATAAAAAGATTTAACCAGCTAACTTCAGTACTTAGTTTAACTGGTTAAAATTTGCCCCTTATGACTGGATAACTTTGGATAAATGTACAAAGTACAAAAAAAAAAGGGGGAGGGCAGGATGACTTTTACATTTAACTTATTAGCATTTATTTTTAGCGTAGATTGGCTAAATTTATCTGGACCACTCCAGTTGCACAAATAACATTTCTAAATATATGAGAATCAATTTCATCTGGCTAGATTTAACAGATTTTTTAGTCACAAGCATGGCTGGTTAGTTTTAGCTGAAAATTTGGCTCAAGGTAAGAACTAAAGTATCCAATTATCATGTCTTAAAATTTGGCCTCAGAATTTGATTTTATATAGTTAATACAAATAGTTTCAACAAACCAACAGAATATTCTTTAATTCAGTTATTTACCAGAGCATATGTAAAAGCAAAAGGGATTACAAATATGTGCAATCTTGAAACCATGTTTAGGTCTAATTGTTTAAATATAATGCTTGACCAAATTTCTTTCTTTAAAATTTGGTTATTAAAATTCCATAAAAATATCTCAAATGGGTAACAATACATTATAAAATAACAAAAATGAAAGGAAATTAATCATAACCACCGCAATGCTTGAAAATCAGTCCCCATTCACAGTTTGGAGGCGATCAAGAGGTTAGAAAATACTAACAAATATAAAAAGAAGGAAAAACAAATGGCTTTATACTCAAAAGCACTTATCCAGTTAGCAAAATCTGCTATCCGAATAAGTTCTGCTGGCTGAGACTATCCATGATTTTCACTGGCACAATCAGGAAAGTAAAGGGACAGAGCATAGGCAATCCCAGAAATTATCTAGATAGCGGCAATATTCAGTCTGCTATCTGAATAACTATTTGGATAAATTTAGGCCAGAAAGGCTGCCCTAAGTTATCTGGAGAGCAAAATGAATATTGCAGCTACCACAATAATTTCAGTGTTGAATGCACTATCGGGGTTATTCTGTCCCACGAATAGCGGGGATAGATGTCCCAATGGCCCCCCTGCCCCATCCACGCCCCGGGCCCGCCGATCCCTACATCCAGGGAAGTTCCTTATCGTTCCTCCAGTTTAGTCCTCCACCTCTGGGTTGTGCACCTCCTCCTGCAGCTTGGAGACTGGGCATGTCAAAGTCATGACATCACTGGATATAGCCTGCTCGTATCTCCCATCAGCCCCCAGTGTGTCCAATCTCCATGCAGCAGGAGGACGTAGTGAGCCTAGCTTCTGGGCTCACTTGGGGGGAACAGATAAGGAGCATTTAGTGTGACAAATTCTATTCTGAATTTTTGGTTAAGAGATGTCTTTGTGAAAAAAATAAAAAAGTATTCAGCTGTCCTGAATTCGCCTGTTCTTGATTGACATTTTGAGGCTAAGTAGTGGGAGGCCTGGGTACTACGTGGGTGGGTGCGCACCTTGCAGTACCAGGGGGTGTGGACTCACTGTATGGAGGAGAGCCCTAGCAATCTTCTTTAGCGCAAGATAGGAAAGTAGATGGTTCACTGAAGCGATCGTTGGGGGCAATGCTCTGTCCTTACAAGCTCCCATTTGTGGAGCCTGGGGGGCGAGAGCATGCTTCAGGTGGTCGCAGTTTTTATGGAAGTCTACTCGCCTGGAACAGGAAAGGATCAGGGAGTTGAATCGACTAGAGCCTGATTTGCTTTATGTGGCAAATGTGCATTATGGTTTAATTCGAGCGCTAGCTAATATTATTGGCTTCCTTGGGTTTCACCCGGAGGTCTCTCTGGTGGAGGAATGGGGCAGCTGATGGTTCGTCCAAGTCGAGGCTCAGTAAGCTCCCAGTTAAAAGTCTTTGTCTTGTCCTTTCCCCGTGGGCTCTCATAGGGCAAGTAGTTAGCGTATCGAGGCTTTCGGGGAAAGGTACTCTAGGTAGCGCCCGGTTGGACGACAGGGCCGTACTAGGCTGATCTCATTCGCCTACTCAACGGGCATTTCCTAGAGGTTGCCTGTAGCGGACGTTCTGCTGCGGCTAGGTCCGCGACGAATGTCTCAGGTGGATCGGTGCCCACCTTCGGTTTGGCCTTTGAATGGGTGGGGCTGAAGAAGAAGGGTTATTCTGCGGCAGTCTTCGCCACCTTGTTGAGAGCAAGGAGGCAGGCTGCATCTGGTACATAGGTCCGTGCTTAGCGCCTTTTTGAAGGCTGCTGTTCACGGCGGCAAGTCCGGGCGACAAAGGTGTCTGTATCCTTGGTCTGAGTTCTCTGCAGGACAGTGTCTGAAGGAACCAGTGGCCAGTTCCTTAGAGGGTCCAGCTGGCGACTGTTTCCGGCTGTAGAGGTTCTGTGGAGGGAATAGCGCTAGGTGTTCGGATCGATGTGTGGCGTTTCCTTAAGTTGGGACCCGACTGTGCTCCTCAAGGAGAGTTCAGGTGCCGCCATGGGATCCCGATTGGGCCTTAGAGGCGTTAACTAAAGAGCCCTTTGATTCCTTACTCCAGGCGTCGGTAAAGGATTTGCTGTTATAGACAGTGGCTTTGATAGCTCTTTGTTCGGCGTGACGAGTTTCGGAGTTTCAGGTGTTGTCATGTAATGAGCTGTTTTCACCCTTTCTGGATAGAGGGTGGTGTTTGCAACCAGTCCCGTCGTCCTTCCAAAAGGTGGTATCTAATTTTTCTCCTGAGCCTATTGGTTTCTCTTCCAGTTCTCGGTTTTTCTGGAAGGGGAGGTTTTTATTCGTAGCTTACGCCGATAGGAAACATAAAATGCAGGGTGCGGTGTTTGTTTCTTTGTTTTTGTGTGTTGGTTGGAGGTCCCTGCGAAGGGGAAGCAGCAGCGAAGGCGGCCATTTCGCACTGGGTTAAGGCGGTGGTTACCTCAGCATTCTGGTGGCGAGGTTGTACGATTCCGGGGGGCTTTTCCACCAGGGGGGATTGGTAGAGCAGCTTCCAGGTCGTCTCTTCATTCCCTCAGTAACCACTACTGCCTAAATGTAAAGGATGCCTGTTCCGGGTCGACGGTGTGGTGAGATGGCTGGATAGGTTCCTCCCAATGATTACTGCTCTGTTACATCCCAGAGGTGGAGGACTAAACTGGAGGAACGATAAGGAAATAGAAATTACACTTACCTGGTAATTGTCATTCCTTGAGTGACGACAGTTTAGTCCTCATTCCCACCCAGGGGTGTGATTTCTTCAGAATTTATTTTCAGGCAGAGTGGAGCATCAATCTCAAGGAGTAGACAGATCCTTTCAGATTCTAGATCGCAGTGAGTATCCCTCTCTGTTGTTTCTTCCTTCTCTCTTATTTAAACGAGGGGATGGTATAGGAAACGTGTTTGCATAGGGGGGACGTGAATGTAAAGTTAAAAAAAAAAAAAGAAAATATAAGACTGATAAGGTTAAAAAGGTTCCTCAGGTTGAGGAATGGAGAGTTATTTAAAGTTATGGTATAGTTACTTAATTGTTGTTCCTTTGAGTTTGCTTTGTCAATAGTACACTGGGGGCTGATGGGAGATATCAGCAGGCTATATCCAGTGATGTCACGACTTTGACATGCCCAGTCTCCAAGCTTCAGGAGGAGGTGCACAACCCAGAGGTGGAGGACTAAACTGTCATCACTCAAGGAATGACAATTACCAGGTAAGTGTAATTTCTACTTATTCCACCTCAGAGGTGGAATAACTTCCCTGTACAAGTGGCCGGCCCTGGACATAAAGGGCCGACATTAGAATCAGCCCTGTATGTCCAGGGCCGGCGACCACCCACTGCACGCCCTAACTCTGCCCCTGATCTGCTCCCTCCCCGCCCCCGTCTAAATTCCCTGTACAACTGGCGGGGAAGTTAGACGCCGCTGGGGAGGCCCACGAATAGCGGAGATGGACGTACGGGCTTCTACGTCCGGGACGGAATTGGACTGTATACATCTATTCAGCTCTATTTGCTATCCAGATAGCGGTGTCTAATATAAGTAAAAATGATGCTGACTGTTGGCGGCTGAATGTTGATCTGTAAGTGCCTACTATTCAGTGGTACATAAATTAAAAAAGGCTTCTTCCAGACCACATCACTTGGAAGATCATCACTGTCAACTGTGTAAAAAGATATTAATATACTGAAAGCAAATATAGTTAAAAAAACAATTTTGCTACCACAAGGGCAAGCTGTAAAAGCCAGTTTTGTGGATAAATGGCTATTTACTTGGGTAACAGGGCTTTCTGAAAATGTCTTGCTCTCCCAGTGGGTAAAATTATATGTGTACTTTTACCTATATTGAGTGAAAATGTTCCCACAGTCGAGTAAAACATTTGTAACTTAGTACTGTTTTGTTTGTTCAAATTTGCTTATATGTACTTTTGAGTGTTCTGCTTTTATTTAATTTAATTTATTGATTACTTTAATATCATTGTATTCATTTTATTGTTCATTGTACTATATATGTGAAGGCGCAATTTGCAAAATACATGCAAATCAGAATTGAGATGTTGAGGGTGTGACATAATTCTGATGGTATTTTAGAAATGGTCTGGCTAACTGTGGAGCTGTTTCTAAAATGCATAGCCATGTGCATTGGAAGTGGCCATTTCACAAAGTTATATGTTGTAAAAATTGATGGAGGATGCCTGCCAACTTACACGTGCAAATGCCAGCAGTTCACAACTTGCACGGGTAAATGTTGGCACTTATATGTGCAGTTGAGCCATTTTGCAAACATAAATGTATAGCGGCTGCTATTTAACTAGAGAGGCTGCTATTTTTTATCTAAATACAATTTGGGGTGAAAGGGCTGGCCGAAACAAGTATAAAAACCTGCAGGTGACAGAGAATATGTATGACTGCATTTGTGATGATGTGCTCAAATGCAGTCATACATGTGTATTCCCTACCTGAAATAGGGAATACAACCCTCCTTACATCACCTCCTGGGAGCATCAACCCACCCCCCCCCCCCCGAAGCAACCTTCCTGCAGAGAATCATTTTCCCTTGTAGCACAGTCTCCCCATGCAGCAACCTCCCATGCAGTGCAGTCATCCCCATTCAGCAACCCTTCCCCCAGAAGGAACATCACAAACACCATATTCCAATTTTCTCGTGACTCCCTGATCTACCCGGGACATACCCAGTGGTATCTCTAGTAGTTTTGTGTACGGGGAGGAGCAATCCACTTCTGCTCATTTCTCATAACTGCCTAGGATCAATGGCTGCTATGACTTTTAAGGGTAGTTTTGCAGTACTGCTAGTACAGCAAGAGTACTGCAGAAAGCGAGCACACCAAAACTGATATTGCCATCCACTTGGGTACAAATGACCTGGCTAGAAACAGTGCCTCTGCAGTTCAAAGGGACTTTCTGACTCTGGTAGAGAAACTCAAGCCCATTGCTAACACTATAGCATTCTCAGAAGTTTTGCCTGTTCATGGTAAGGGGGCAGAAAGGCTGCATCGCATAAACAACTTTAATACATGGCTCCAAATCTGGTGCAAACAAGAAGGATTTAGATATATAGGCCACTGGGGAAACATATGGATCAACAAGAGACTATACTGTACTGACGGATTACATCTCTCCACCACAGGGAAAAGGATCTTAAGTGAAAAATTCAGGCATTATGTGGACAGGTATTTAAAATAGAGAAAGGGGGTGATGGATGGAGAAGGACAAGTTCAGTACTTCACTCCCAGCAAAAGAAAAACAACATTGGAAACAGCCACACATTTGAACAACACATCAATGGCAAGCAGTAAGGGGCGTGTAGAACAAAGGCCATGCAAAATACAGGCAAGCCATTCAACAAATGCTGGAAAGCAATGAGTACAAATGCACAAAGCCTAGCCAACAAAGTTCCTGATCTGGAAGCCCTAATGGTGGAAATGGACTTGGATATTGTGGCCAATACAGAAACATAGTTTAACAAATCACATGAATGGGATGTAGCCATAGCTGGCTATAATCTATTTAGAAGAGATAGAGAGGAGGGAGGAGTAGTCCTGTATGTCAAAAGCAATATTAAAGCTGCTGAGATGCAGGGGATCTGGGGAAAAGAAGAAGCGCTGTGGATTGTGTTGGGAAAAGGAGACGGCACTGTCATCCATACTGGTGTGGTCTATAGGCCTCCAACTCAAACCAAACAAATGGATTGTGAATTGATTGTTGATATTGCAAAGATGGCCATGAAGGGGGAAGTGATCATATTCTGTGACTTTAATTTACCCGATGTGGATTGGAGTGTTCTTTCTGCAAATCTGGAAAGAAGTAAAAAAATTGTAGATGCCTTCCAAGATGCGTTACTTAAACAAATGGTGATGGAACCAACCAGGGAGAGCTGCGTGCTGGATTTAGTGCTCACCAATGGAGATAGCATGTCGAATATCCGCTTGGTTGCTCATGTGAGCAACAGCGATCATCACACGGTGTGGTTTGAGATAAAATCCAAGGTGGAATCCAGTCACAGCAGACTCAAAGTCTTAGACTTCAAAAATGTTGACTTCAGTAAAATGGCCAAGTATTTTATTTATTTTATTTAAAAGGATGTATATACCGCTTTATCCTGAAATCAAAGTGGATTACACAGCAAACAAATCAAATCAAATTATACAGCAAACAAATCAGATCAAATCAATTCAATTTCACAGCAAACAAATCAAGTGGCTGGGTGCAGAGGTGTGTGCATGCAGTGAAATTCAGGGTGTGTGTGTGGTGTGAGGAGGTTGATTGCGTGGTGAGTTTTATACATTATGAGCTCTGTACAGGAACTATTTACATTTTTACATTTATATTTACATTTGCATTTTTACATTTTGGGCAGTTCATGTGATGTCATTGTAGTGTTTGGGCAGTTCATGTGATTTCATTGTAGCGTTCTGTGAAGAGTATTGTCTTTAGAATCTTCTAAAGGAGGAGTTGTTAGGGTGGGAGGGGTTAAGGGAAGTGCAATTGCAATGGCTAAACTAAAGAAAGCAATAAAAGGTGCGACAGATACATACGTAAGAAAAGTAAATAAAAACAAGAAGAAAAGGAAACCCATTTGGTTCTCCAAAGAAGTGGCTGTAAAAATAAAGGCAAAAAACACAGCTTTCACAAAATTCAAAAGTTTGCAAACAGAGGAACACAGAAAAGAATACAAGATCAAATTAAAAGAGACAAAAAGAGAATTAAGGATAGCAAAATCAAAGGCAGAAGAAAAGATGGCTAAAGATGTGAAGTGTGGTGACAAGACTCTCTTCAGGTATATTCGGGAGAGGAGGAAAATCAGAGGTGGAATTGCAGGACTCAAAAGTGCTGGGAACGGATTTCTGGAAAGTGACATTGAAAAAGTGACAATGCTAAACAAATACTTCTGCTCGGTTTTCACTACAGAAAATCCTGGAGAAGGACCACCTGTGATTGACAAATGGGAATGGAGTAGATACCAAACCATTCACAGAAGATGATGTGTTAGAGCAGCTTGCAAAACTGAAAGTGGACAAGTCTATGGGACCAGATGGGATACACCCCAGGATACTGAAAAACCTCAGAGAAGTTCTTTCAGGGCCTTTAAAGAATGTTTTTAATAGATCCTTGAAGACGGGAGAAGTTCCACAGGACTAGAGAAGGGCTGATGTGGTACCTCGCCACAAAAGTGGTAATAGGGAAGAAATGACAAAGTACAGGCCAGTAAGCCTTACCTCGGTGGCGGGAAAAGTAATGGAGGCGCTCCTGAAAGAGCAAATAGTGGACTTCCTCAAAACCAACAGGTTGCATGATCTGAGGCAACATGGTTTTACCAAAGGACGACCTTGCCAAACAAAACTGATTGAGTTCTTTGACTGGGTGACCAGAGAACTAGATCAAGGGCATGCGATGGATGTGATCTACCTAGATTTCAGCAAAGCCTTTGATACTGTTCCTCATAGGAGACTTATCAGTAAACACAACAGTTTGGGGATGAGTCCCAAGATGGTGAATTGGATCAGAAATTGGTTGATTGACAGAGAACAGCAGGTGACGGTAAACGGAACTCACTCGGATGAAAGGAAGGTGATTAGGGGTGTGCCCCAGGGTTTGGTCCTGGGACCGGTACTGTTCAATATATTCGTGAGTGATATTGCTGAAGGGCTGAATGGAAAAGTCTGTCTTTTTGCAGATGCAACAGAGTGGACTCCCCTCAGGGAGTGGGGAACATGAGGAAAGATCTACAAAAGCTGGAAGAATGCTCTAATGCTTTGCAGTTACGATTTAATGTGAAAAAGTGCAGTGTCATGCACTTGGGAAGCAGAAATCCAAGGGAATTGTATGTGATAGGGGGAGAGAGATTGATGTGCACGGACCAGGAGAAAGACCTTGGTGTGATTGTTTCTGATGAACTCAAGGTGGCGAAACAGTTTGACAAGGCGGTGGCAAAAGTCAGAAGGACGCTGGGTTGCATACAAAGAGGAATTGTCAGCAGAAAGGAAGAGGTACAAGTCACTGGTGAGGCCTCACTCAGGGCCGGCCCGTCCATTGAGCGAGAATGTTTTTTGCACAGGGCCCCGCATTTCAGGGGGCCCCGCGCAAACAACATTTTGCATTAAAAGTAAATTTAAAAAAAAAAGTTAGGTGCTGCTGCTGCTGCTGCTGCCATGGCAGCGGCAGAATTGAGTGTCCCGTGGCCCCTCCCCTGCCCGGCAGAGCCCTCCCTCCCTGCATTAGTCCCTCTCCGCGCTGGCTTTCAGAGCCGCGAAGGGAGAGTTTCCCTTTCGTGGCTCTGTTAAGCCCGCCGGGGCTGATGGGAAACAGGATTTGACATGGGCTGATGGTGGGGCTAGGAAAGGACTAGAAATGGGCAGATAGGCGGATGGAATTGGAAATGAGCTGACGGAGGGACTCTGATATGACTGGAAATGGATGGGGGAGCTAGGACTGGAAATGGGCTGATTGGGAGCTAGGACTGGAAATGGGCTGATGCGGGGACTAGAAGGGAGCGGATGCTGGATGGGGCTGGAATTAGAAGATGGAGAGTTAGCAGAAGACACGAAGAAACCAGAAGAAAGTGGCTGGAGCAATTGCAATTGAAAAAATAATTCACAAAAGCTAGAAAGATATCTCTTTATTTTGAATTTATTAGCTGGAATATGTCAGCTCTGGGAAATGTGCATCATTAACGTCTGCGCTTTGTTTAGTACAAGAGGAAATTAATTTATAGTTTTATTTCTACAGTGTTGTTGTACATTCCAAGTTTGGCTTTTGGGGTTCCCAGTTTAATTATTGTCTTCCTGTTTCTAAATTGTGATTCCTTGTTTGGTGATGGTCTATGTTCTGCATGTGTAACTGAGCTGAGGTATTCTGTTTATATAATTCCTATTTGACATTGCAACTTGTTCTCTTTCCCTAGTAGGTCATGTATTGTTATTCTCTGAAATGTATTGGTTTAATATTTGCAGTGCTGCCTTTTGATAGGTAGGGTCTGGTGCTTTGTGAGTCCTGGTAGTGCTGTTAGGATACGGCGGGTTTGCTATGGGTTCTAAATGGGCAGTGTTTGTAGTAGTTCCTAATGTGCCTGGCGGTTGGTACTGGATTATAGTAATGTAGAAATCTTTTAGTCTGTCTTTATCCATACACTCATTAAGAGGCATGTTTACTAAAAGTTTATGCAAATGAGGCCCCTTATGCAAATGGGGTCCTGCACTCAGTCTCCGCACATGGCCCCGCACCCCCCTTGGGCCGCCCCTGGCCTCACTTGGAATATTGTGTTCAGTTTTGGAGACCGTACCTCGCAAAGGATATAAAAAGGCTGGAAGTGGTTCAGAGTAAGGCGACCAAAATGATTTGGAGCCTGCGTCAGAATACTTATGGGACGAGACTTGAAGACCTAAATATGTACACTCTGGAGGAGAGGAGGGACAGGGGAGATATGATTCAGACCTTTAAATACTTAAAGAGTATTAATGGACAAACAAACCTTTTCCAAAGACGGGGAAGCTGTAAAACTAGAGGGCATAACATGAAGCTGCAAGGGAGTAAACTGAAAGGCAATTCAAAATGGCATGGGACAGACACAGTGGATCCCTTTATAGAAAAAGGATAAAATCAAAATAAGCATAACTATCTCTTATATCTGAGCAAATAGGTGTGACCTACACGGAGCAGTGGGTACACCACCTAAACAAAGGCATGGGGAGAGGTGACCTGCACAGAGCGGCAAGTGCACCTACTCTTGCTGCCTTGCTGGGCCTGGGCAGACTAGATGGATTATACTGGTCTTTATCTGCCGTCATATACTATGTTACTATGTTTAGGGATGAATCTGCCATTTCAAACCCCGGCAGCTGCGGAATGGGAGTGAAGGGGAATTGTGCCTATTGCCTACACTAAAATACCAGGGATACCCCCATATAAGTCCAGGTAAGGGTTGGGAGGGGGTTGAGGATAGGGTTGGGTTAGAGTGTTTGGGGTTATCATCTTTGGGGAGGAGGTCCTATTTGGGGGGCTCTTGTTGGGAGGGTCTGTTTGGGAGTAGATTCTTTTTGAAGGGGGTCTGTTTAGGAGATTCCTATTGAGGGGAGGGGGGGGGGGGGGGGGTTTGGCAGATTGTCCCCGTGCAAACCAAGCTGATTCTTTAGGTTTTACACCAGGGCCCAGATTACACACCTTGCAGATAGTTTTCACTGGGATTTCTTACTTTCCTCAGGTAATCTTAGTTCCACCACAAAAACAATTTTATGAAATTTACTTATTCTTCTACATTTAAGCACATCCCAGCTACAATTGAACCCAGTGATATAGGTTGTAAATTGCTGGGATTTTTTGCAGCTCAGTAATGCGCTGGACTTTATGGTGATTTCAGAGTTGGCAATTTCGGAGTGGAGTGGCCTAGTGGTTGGGGCAAGGTACTTCAGGCCGGAAGGTCGGGGGTTCAAATCCCACTAGAGGACAGCAACCTTGGGCCGGAAGGACTGGGGTTTCTAGTCCCACAGGTGCTCCTTGTGGTCTTGGGCAAGCCACTTAACTCTCCATAGCCCATGTTCCCTGTAAAATAGTTATCTCCAAGTTATAATGCCCTGTTCAATGTAATTTCAGTTTGTTCAATGTAAACCGCACTGATGCAGAATAGCGCGGTATATAAGAGAATTTAAATAAATAAATAAATAAATAAATGTTACTCCATCCTCATTAACAACAAATGTTAAATAGCTGGCTGTGTTATCTAAAAAGACTGTAACATTCCAATAATATATATAGAAATACTAAGGCTTGAATCATTTGGAAGGCAGTATTCAAAGGCCATTTTTGAACTAATGGATTGATTTAAATCATTTCTGAAAAATCATTCTTCTACAATACAATCGAGAGATTTTGTTCACTAAGTTATGGGGTCCCCTGAGATTTAACCCAGCTCCCATTCTTATTTTTCTTGCCCTTACTAGCTGCATTGATACAGAGCTTTGGTATCAGCAGTTGCTTTGTAGCTTTAATTTAGGCTGTGAACTCTGTTGGTGTGATTCTTTATAGCATTGCTAATCAGACTTTATTTTTTTTTAGAAAAGCCAGGTTTTCACTACCAAAATGAGGTAGCCAGATACGACCCCAGGAGGTTTACCCATTATTATCCAGTGCAATGTCTCCTTCTTAATGCTATGTGAGCACCTTATGCAGGCTGGTCACCAAAACATGGCAGGCATTGGATACATTCTCAACAGAAGCATAGGTAGTGGACTGCTTTGAGGATTTTATCAACATTTTGTTTGAGTAAACTCGTGACTTGGATATTCCTGCCAGTATCATTGTTCAACTTATTCCTCTGCTTTTCTTTGACTGCCGGCTGATGATGAATGGATCTGCCTCTCAAGCATTCAATTGTTAACCTCTTTTCTCTAATTGAGATTGAAATAGAATCGACATGTTCACTTTAACATACCTCAAATGAACACCGGCACCTTGCTGTGCTATTCTCTCCCTTAATGATTTTATATTCTTTTTATCCTTCACAATCATTTTGTAACTTTTATTCATTGTTTGCTGTATTTCACTTTTCCCTGCCTTTCCTGTTTTGTTGATTTTAGCTTTTGTAAACCTACTTTGATTTATATGAGAAAAGGTGGCATAGGAAATTTTATTAAACAAAACAAAATGAAATGGCTATTTATCTGTGTTTAAGGTCTTTTTGAAAGTTTCCCACCCTTCCTAAGGGTACAGAGGATAATTTTATAAAGTTTGCCTAGTTAACTTGTATTTTCATGTGCATTATTTTATGCTGATTTTATAAAGTTAAGCATGCATGTAGTTGATTTTATAAAATACTAGCGTAATTAGCAGAGAACACGCCTTAAGTTAGGTGCGATGACTTACACCAGCCTTAGAACTAGTGTTTTTGACTGCGCCTTCTTTTTCCAAGTACACGTTTTGTATTCTATAATCAATATGAGTACTTGTTCGCACTGCCCATGCTCTATCCAAACTCCACTCATGTGCATGCCCACAGTGATGGAAACTCATATGTACTTTTATAGTAGTCGGTATTCTATAAGAACATCTCATTATGTGCATTCTTACCAAAACTTATAAAATTGCTCCCAAAATGTGTGTTATTCCACAACATGCTTAATATTTACTTGCATTGAATAGAGGTATTTCCAGGGCTGAGATATGATGGAGAATGCAACACTATATGGCCTTTTCTATTTTTAGAATTATGTGCGGTTTTTGAAGGGAAAAAATAAAAATAAAAATATGGTGAAAAATTTTCAGGTACTTTTTCCCTAGTCAATTTTCAAACGGACTGTATAAGGGGAATTTTAAAAGAAACGTCCAAGTGCAATCTGGAAGTTTAAGCCAAACTGTCTAAAAAAAATAATGCAGGCATATTCAGGTGTGGACATCATAAAGCATTATTGATTTCCCTCCTCCCTCCAGACTTTCTCAACTCCTTTCACCCTCCACATTTCATACCAATGCCACACCTTTCTGTGTTTTGTAACCTTATGCATTCTATATGCTTCCATCTCGCATAAACCCTATATCTGTTCCAACTTTCCCACCACCTCTTTTATAGGTGGTACCTCTACATTCTTCCACCATCTTAGAAGGCACATACAGGCCACTATCATCCCATACCCCACAAATGTTGCCAGGTCCCCCTCCCCCTCCCCGATTCCCTCATTTAATACTACCATCACTGGTGTTAATGTAATTTGTATTCCCGTAATTTCCTCATATAACTTTCCCACTTTACCCCAGTACATTTGCACCTTTGGGCACTCCCATAGCATATGTATTAGATCACCCCTTACCCCACATTTCTTCCAGCATTCATTTGGAGTGTCCGGGTATATAGCCTTTAACCGAGCCGGTGTCCAGTACATCCTGAACTGCACCTTTAGACTGTTCTCCAGCATTGGGGTCCTTTGCGCCAACTTATAGGTCAGCTCATATATAGCATCCCATCTACTATCATCCCATGAACCGGGGATTTCTTCTTCCCAACTTCGCTGCCCCGTCGCTCCCCCCCTTCTGCAGGAGTATTTTGTAAAGTGTAGATATCGCCCCTTTCTGTGTACTCTGCTTTCCCATCATCTCCTCAAACTGGGTGGGTTTCATAGCCAAATTAGAATGTATCGCTCTATTTTTCAGGAAGTACCACACTTGCACATATGCATAATGATCTTTCTGTTTTAATTGATAGTCATGCTTTAACTCCTCAAATGTGAGAATTTCCCCCTTCTTCCCCATCAATTGCCCTAACCGGACTAAACCTTTACTAGCCCACCTCTCGTATACCTTTAAATCTTTCCCTACCACAAATTCACCTGCCGCCCTGATAAATGTGTGCCTCCAGTATGTTTTCCCTTGTAAAAGGTATCCTCTCCATTTCCTCCATATCTGAAACGTAAGTTCCGTAAATGGATTACTATCACTCTCCCTATCCCGCCACCTCCCCCCCCCCCGATCCCAGATTCTGGCTTCCCTGTATTCCTCTTCCCCTGACTCTATTTGTACCCAACTCAGGGTATCTGACCCTTCCCTTCATGCTAAGAGCACCCGTGATTGCGCCGCATCATAATATTTTGTCAGACATGGCACCCCTAGGCCCCCTCTACCTGCAATTGATACATAGTATTTCTTGCAACCCTTGGGTACTTCCCCTCCCAAATAAATTGCAGGATTATATTCTGTAATTTCCCCATCTCCTTCTTGGTCACCCGACAGGGCAAAGATGAAAACAAGAACAGTAAGCGTGGCAATACGTTCATCTTTACTGCTGCTATGTGACCCAACAACGACAACCGTAGTCCCCTCCCCCCATTTAGACAGATCTCGCCTTATGCTATCTACCAATACTTGAAAGTTCCAGTGCTTGATCTGTTCTATCGGTTTCCCTAATTGTATTCCCAGATATCTGAAGTATTGAGTCACCCATATAAAACTAAAATGTGATTTTAACCTGTCCTCCAGCTCCCCCGTTAGATTAAATCCTAGAACTTCAGCCTTACTCTGTTTTATTTTATATCCTGCTATATTACTATACTTTTGTATTACTCCCATCAATACTGGTAAGGTGGTTATGGTTTGTGTCAAAGTGAGTATTACGTCATCTGCAAATGATGCAATTTTTTCCTCTTTTCCTCCTACTCGTACTCCTTTAATATCCACGTCCCTCCTGATCCTTTCTGCGAGGGGCTCAATTGTCAAGGCAAATATGAGTGGCGAAAGTGGACACCCTTGCCTTGTGCCCCTCTCAAGTGTGACCTTATCAGAATACCCACCATTTATTCATATCCTCGCAATTGGATGTTCATAAAGTGCCCTTATCCAAGTTATAAAATTGACCCCAAACCCCATTCTTTCCAGCACTTAGAAACATAGAAATATGACATCAGAAAAAGACCACATGGCCTATCTAGTCTTTCCTTCCATATCAATAACTACAACAGTCCCCTTTTTACCTTTAGAGATCCTCTGTGTTTGTCCCATGCTTTTTTGAATTCAGTTACTGTCCTCATCTCTACCACCTCCACTGGGAGACTATTCCACGGATCCATTACTCTTTCCGTAGAGAAATATTTCCGCATATCACTCCTGAATCTATCTCCCTTCACCCTCATCCCATGTCCCCTCATAGCAGAACTTGCTTTCAATTGAAAGAGGCTCTCTCCCTGAACATTTATGCCACGGATCTATTTAAACATCTCAATCATACGAGTATCACCTCTATCCCGCCTTTCCTCTAAGGTGTACATATTAAGATCCCTACATCTGTCCTAATATGCTTTATAATGAAGACCACTAATCATTTTAGGAGCCACCCTCTGCACCGACTCCATCCTGCTCACATCTTTTTGGAGGTGCAGTCTCCAGAATTGCACACTATACTCTAAATGAGGTCGCACCAAAGACTTATACAGAGGCATTATCACCTCCTTTTTTCTGCTAGCCATTCCTCTCCGTATGCACCCAAGCATCCTTCTAGCTTTTGCTGTTGCCTTTTCTACCTGTTTAGCTACTTTAAGATCATCAGACACAACCACGCCTAGGTCCTGCTCTTCTTTAGAGGACAAAAGTACTTCACCCCCTATACTATATTGCTCCCTTGGATTGCTGCAGCCCAAATGCATGACCTTATATTTTTTAACATTAAATCCCAGCTGCCAAATTCTAGACCATTCTTCAAGCTTAGCTAGATCCCTCCTTATGTTATCTACACCTTCCTGGGTGTCTACTGTATTGCAGATTTTGGTATCATCCGCAAAGAGGCAAACGTTACCCGACAACCCTTCTGCTATATCACTAACAAAGATGTTAAAAATAATCGGACTGTGTACATTTGTACTTTGTATTTTTTCCTGCATTTGAGAAAATTTAAATAAACAATGTAAAAAAAAAAAAAAAGAATCGGACCAAGGACAGATCCCTGGGGCACACCACTGGTAACATCCTTCTCCTCAGAGAGAGCTCCATTTACCTGTACTCTTTGTCGCCTCCCACCCAATCAATTTCTGACCCAAGCAGTAACTTTAGGGTCCATCCCTAGGGTGCTCAGTTTGTTTTTAAGTTGCCTGTGAGGAACAGTGTCAAAGGCTTTACTGAAATCTAACTACACCACATCTAGGGCTCTCCCTTGGTCCAATTCCCTGGTTACCCAGTCAAAGAAATCAATCATATTTGTCTGACAAGACCTTCCTCTGGTGAATCAATGCTGCCTCGGATCCTGTAATCCACTGGACTCCAGAAATCTCACTATTTTCTCTTTCAGCAGCGTTTCCAATAATTTATTCACCACCGAAGTTAAACTAATCGGCCTGTAGTTTTCGACCACATCCTTACTTCTGCTTTTGTGTAAAGGCACCACATGAACCTCTCTTCAGTCCTTTGGCACCACTCCTGACTCCAACGAGGCATTGAAAAGGTCAGTCAGTGAAGCTGCTAGAATGTCCCCAAGTTCCCTCAGTATTCTAGGGTGTATCCCATCCGGTCCCATTGCTTTGTCTACTTTAAGTTGATCTAGTTTCTCACGAACACAGTCTTCTGACAATTGTTTAAGATGTCCCTCGCTTCTGTTCCTATTTGTGGGTGTTTTCTGAGGTCCTTCTCCTGGTTCTTCATCTGTGAACACAGAACAGAAATATTTGTTAAACAATTCTGCTTTATCCTTATCAGCTTCTACATATTCTTCCCCTGAACCCTTGAGTCTGACAATACCTCTTTATCCCTTCCTCTTCTCACTAACATATCTGAAAAACGTCTTATCCCCCCATTTTATTGCATTGGCTATTTCCTCCTCCTTTTGAATCTTTGCCTTCCTGACTACTTTGTTAGCTTCTCTAAGTTTTTCCAAATATAGATGCCTGTCTTCCTCTCTCTGTGATGTCTTGTATTTCATGAAGGCCTCCCTCTTTTTCTTCACTTTTTCAGCTACTTCTTTTGAAAGCCATAGCGGTCTCCTTTTCCTTTTACCTTTATTTACCTTTTTAACAAAAAGGTTGATTGCCCTTAAAATATCCCCTTTCAGTTTTGCCCACTGTTTTTCTACATCCCCCAGCTGTTCCCATCCCACTAACGACTCCCTGAGGTATTGGCCCATCTTTGCAAAGTTAGTCTTCCTAAAGCCTAAGATCCTCACCTTTGAATGGATTCTAACAGCCCTAATCCTAATACTGAACCACACCATCTGGTGATCACTGGATGCAAAATGATCTCCCACTACAACATCAGAAACACTTTCACCATTGGTAAGCACCAAGTCCAGTATGGCCCCTTCACATGTGGGGTCTGTTTCCAATTGCCTGAATAGTTCTCCCTGTAGAGAATCCAGGATCTCCTTACTTCTAGATGATACTGCAGCGTATATTGACTTGAAACATATATTGCCATTCTACTCGATCAAACGCCTTTTCTGCATCTACTGTGATGAACAACGCCTTTTCCCCTGTGTTCTGGAGATGCTAAGCAATATTCATCACCTTTCGTATATTATCACTCCCCTGCCGCCCCTTCACAAAACCTGTTTGGTCCCTATGTATCACCTGCGGGATGATATCCTGAATGTGATTTGCCAGTACCTTAGCTAAAATTTTTGCATCCAAATTGATCAACGATATAGGTTGATAGGAACCACACACCCCTGTTTCTTTTCCAGCTTTTGGCAATACCGTAATACCCACCTCCTCCGTAGTCTTGGGAATCCCTTCCCCTTCAAGAACCTTATTGAAAACCTGTGTTAATAGTGATGTGACCTGCTCCACCATCACCCTATAGAACTTTGCCGTAAATCCAACCAATCCCGGGGATTTCCCTAATTTGAGAGATTTTATAGCTTCTTTCACTTCTGCTTCCTGAATTTCGGCCCCTATTCTTTCCCTTTCTTCTGGTGTGACTTGTTTCAAATCACACTCTTGCAAAAATTCCCTTATCTCCTCCTGCCCGTTTTGCAACTCACTTTTATATAATTTTCTGTAATATTCTTGGAATATCTGATTAATTTCCCTTGTGCGGTGAACCTTCCTCCCTTTATTGTTCCTAATTCCATCAATATACGCTGCTTGACGGTGAGCTTTCAGCCTACTTGCTAGGATTTTCCCTACCTTGTTATCCCCTTCAAAAAAATGTTTCAGCACATCTAATTTATAAGCTATTTCTTGCATGCGTAGTCTACTTAATTCAGCTCTGGCTTTCATTAGTCTAGCAATAACTCCAGGGTCATAATCCTTCTGATGTTGAACCTCTAAATCCCGTATCATCTTTAATAGCTCCACTTCTGTTTTCCCTTTTTCACGTTTAAGTCTCGCTGCTAAGCTAATTAACTTCCCTCTAATCACTGCCTTTAACCCATCCCACACTGTTTTCAACCGTACCTCCCCCGTCTTATTGAAATATGAGTATTCCCATTTTTCCGCTTGGATTGCTTCCACATGTCCTGCTTCCTCCAGTAAGGAGTCATTTAGCTTCCAGTATCTTATCCCCTCCTCCTCATTCCCTGTTTCAAAGATTACACTAACTGGGGCGTGATCCGTCCATGTAATTTCCCCTTGTCCACCTCCTTCACCCTTGAGACCCAATTTCCACTTCCCCAAATTGTGTCCAGTCTGCTGTATGTGCCATGTACACGTGAGTAGAATGTATACTTTCGCTCCCCTGGATGCCTACTCCTCCAGATATCTATCAATCCCAACCACTATTGTACCTTTTTCAAGCTTTGTCTATCCCCTCTCCTCCCACTACTTTGCCCCCCACTGTTGTCTAATCTTGGACTCAACATGAGGTTAAAATCCCCTCCCAAAACTATAGGGATGTCCCCTAATTCTTCCAGCTCCTTAGAAATGCTCTCATATGTTTCCCCTTGCCCCTCATTTGGCCCATAGATGCTTATCACCCACACCTCTTCTCTCCAAATCCGAAGTCTGACCCCTACCCATCGCCCTTCTTTCCTCCTCCCCTCCCTACTATTAGGTGGCTATATGCTTCCCCTACCAAGATACCCCCCCCCCCCCTTTCCATGGATTTGCTCTTTGTCCTGCTAGCATCACTTTCAGAAAACATTTTGAGGCCACCATATATTCCTGACCCACACATAGGTGTGTCTCCTGTATGCATATAATATCAGCATTCATACGTCTGCCCTTCCTTTCCAGGAGTTTCTGTTTTTGCCAAGTACGCAATCCCTTTACATTTACTATAGTTATCACTAACAGCTTGGATTTCTTATTCAGAAGCTTCCTCTTATGAGTCCCCTTCCCTCTAGTCATCCCTCCCCTTGTTAACTGTGCTCCCACACCTTACCTCCTCCTCTCTCCTCCTTTGCCGCCTGCCCCCTTTGCTATACTTCCCCCTTCCCCCTCTCTTCTCGCCCTCCCCCTCCCCCTCACTTCTCCCCCCTCCCTCCCCTCCCCTCCTCACCACCACTCCCCACCTCCTAATCCAGGAGTCTATCAGAGTAGTGCGCCCCCTGCCTCTCTTTCCCCCCTATGTCACCCCTCCTCCTTCCACCATCACCCTCTCCTCATTGCTCCCCACCCCTTCCTATGGGTCCACACACCTTCTCTCCCCCCTCAGCGCTTTTTCTCTTTGCCACCCTCTCCCTTTGCTGCATGGCCCCTACCCAATTTATCAACTTTAAACATGCAATGAACATTCGCATTACAAACATCTTAAACATTTTAAACATGTTAGACATTTCAACTTTTTTCTTTTTACAACTGCCGCCTTTCTCATCTTGTCTTTCACCATGTACTCCTTCACTATTCCCTATATTCATATTCCTACTTATCGTCCTTTTAACATCGCAATGTCCTTCATCTTTTAGGTCTTTCTTTGCCTTCCTTGTTCCGGCCCCTTTTTGATTCTTGTTGTTCTTCACTACTTTTGCATTTATCCGCGCCATTCCCTACTGTATCAGTCTCTCTTCAACTTTCCGCTCCTTGAGGCCTGATCCCTGCTTCTTGTAGTGCTGCCTTCGCCTCCTCCACTGACTGCACTCTCTAAGTTTTCCCTTTATGGGTAAATGAAAGTCCAAAGGGATGCAGCCATCTGTTTGATGTCCGCAGTTCGTAGAGTCTGTGTCACTGGCTGCATTGCTCTTCGCCTCTGTAAAGTTCCTAGAGACAGATCCTCATATATTGTCACTGGGTAGCCTTGCCAGTTGATAGTCCTCATACTCCTCATCTTTGTTGCAATCCGCTCCTTCATTTTATACTCTGTCAGACAGATTATGATACCTCTGGGTCTGTTCTCTCTTGGTGCCCCCAGTGCTCTATGAGCTCTATCCATTAGTATTTCCTCGGAAGCTACTACTTCTCCCCCCTGCTTGAGCACCTCTGAGCAAATTAGAGCTGCCACTTTCACACTGTGCTGGAACTCTTTTGCCTTCGGGATGCCTCGGATCCTAAGGTTATACCTTCGGGATCGATATTCTAAATCTTCTAGTTTGTATTGCATTGTATCTTGCCATTTTTGCACTTTAATCTGCCATTGCTGATCTTCTTCTTACTGCTGCTCTATGCCTTGGAGGCAATTTTCATGGTTTCCCACTGTGTGTGTCAATTCAGCTATATCTTCCTTCAGATTGCCTATGAGCACACTTAATTCTGTTTTCACTGCTTGCACCTCTTTTTTTTTATTTCTGTAAACCATTCTTTTAGTTCTGCTTTAGTTATTTCTTTCACAGTCTCTCTTGCTCTTGTCTATTTCTGTGTTCAGGCACATCTTTTTGCTCTATTTGTTCTGCCTGCTTAGTTTTATTTTCCAGTGTACTATGTTCACTGCTGCTGGTTTCTTCTCCCACAAATGCATACTCCCTCAAGTCCAGGGTTTTCCATCTCGTGGCCATACTGCCACAGCAGGCTCCTCTTCCACACTTCCTTTACAATGCACTTTTCACTTAATATTACTCTGACCTTGTCTTTGGCAGTTTTTTTGGTAGATCAACTATATCACATCCCCTCTATAATGTTCCCCTCTTTTGCCATGCAGTCTCTTTTAACACACAGTGACGAGGTTTCCCCTTCTTTTCCTTTCCCCTTTTTCGTCTTCTTTTATTTTATTTCAGTCCATGCTTGCAGAGTTCACAGCGGTGTTTGCCTGCTTCTTCACTGCAAATTGCTCTTCCACTCACTTTTCCACTTTTCTCTTAAACTGCCAATTTTCAGACTGTCTCCCGCAGCCCTGCACTTCCCCTCCTCAGTAGCAGCCGACACTACTTCCCTCCACACCACGCGGCTGCTGGTCTCCTTCTCTTATGTTCTTTCAGCCTCTGCTGTTGATTCTCCAGCACCTCCTCACTCATGCCGCAGCTCCCCGCTGCTCCTCTCACCTCTCTCCGTCCAGCCTCGGGGCTCCTAGCACCGAATTGTGCTGCTCTCCCCTTGTGATCACTTCACTTTCCTCCACACCATGCGGCTGCCGATCACCATTTTTAATATCTTTGCCGCCTCTGCTGCTGATTCTCCGGCCGCTCCTCTCATCTCTCTCCGTCCAACCTCCGGACTGCCTACACCAGTTTGCGCTGTTCTCCACTTTCCCCTTGAGAGGTATTTTCAAGTTTTTTATGGGGTTAGCCCCGGAGCGGTATCCCAACACCGCCATCGGGATCGGTGATGTCACTTCCTCCATTTTCGGAATATTTTGAGGTCTTTTATTTCTTTTAAAGTGGTCTGGGAGCGCATTCCAGAGGCTTGGGGCAATATGAGAGAATGCTTTGTTGTTGGTTGTCTTTGTTGCTTTCCTGAAATCAGGTGGCATAGATATTTTATTCTTGTTGCAGTCTCGTTGGGAGCAGGTGTTGGTTTCTTTTTGAATGAGTGTGGAGAGTTGTGAGGGAGAGATATCATTGATTAATTTAAAGGTTGTGACAAGTATTTTGTAGGTTATGCAGCTTTGTATAGGAAGCCAGTGGAGGTCGTATAATATTGGGATTATGTGTTCTGTTTGGTTGATGTTCATAGTTATCCTAGCTGCAGTATATTGTGCTAATTGGAGTTTTCTTAGTGTTTGTTTTGTTATGCCTTGTAGGGTGGTGTTGGAGAAGTCAAAGTAGGGAGTGATGATTGCTTGGACTATGGATTTGAAGTCATTGAGGTAGAGTAGTGGGCGGAGTCATTTCAGCATTTTGAGTTTATAGAAGATCTTTTTTGTTGTGTATTTTATATGGGATGTCATGTTGAGGGTACGGTCGCTGAGGACCCCAAGGTATTTTATTTAGTTTTTAACTAATATGTTTGTATCTTGTATCTTGATTGATGTTTGGGGGGGTGTGAAGCTCTGGTTTCTTATTACGTAGATTGCCTCGGTTTTCGTGAGATTAATCTTAAGGTTGTGATTTGTGAGCCATTCTGTTATCTCTGCAAAGCATTCAGTAAGTTTTTGGGTTGATGGATTTGTGATGTTAAATGGGAGATATAACATTATATTGTCCGTGTATAAGTGGTAATTTATCTGGAATTTTTAAAAAATGGTGCAAATGGGTTCGATATATACATTGAAGAGTATGGCTGAAAGCGCAGAACCTTGTCTTGTTTGTATTGTTTGGACATTTGGTGTTCGATTCTTACTTGTGTTCTGTCGGACAGATATGATGAGAACCATTGTAGAACTGTATCTTTTATACCTATTTGTTGGAGTCTGTGGAGCATAATATGATGGTTTATGCTGTCAAAGGCCATGGTGATGTCAAGAAAGATGAGCAGGAACACTTTCTTGGTGTCATCAATTCCTCGTATGAGTTGGTCGAATAGGATGGTGAGGAGTGTCTCCACTCCATGGAATGGCCGAAAACCATATTGATGTTTGTCGAGTGAGGTGGAGGAGTCTATATGATCTTGGAGTTGTATTTGAATTGTTTTCTCTATTAATTTGGCTATGAAGGGGAGACTTGAGATAGGTCTGTAGGATGTGGGGGAGTTTTTGTCCATTGTGTTGTTTTTTAGGATTGGGCGAATTAGTGCATGTTTCAGTGAGGATGGAAGGTGACCATGCTTAAGGGAGAGGTTGATAATAGGGAGGATAAATGCAGAAAGTTCCGGTTTTGTTGCTTTTATCCAATTAATTGGACAAGGGTCGAGGTATGAGGTAGTGGTGTTGATCTTGGAGATGATGTTTTTGAGTGTGTCTTTTGTCATGGGGATGAATGTTGACCAGGAGTTTTGTGTTTGGTGAGTTATGCTTAGGTCTGTTTTAGTTAGGATTTGATGTGATAGTTTCTCCTTGTAGTAATTAGCTAATTTCTGTGGTGTGATGGCACTATTGAAAGAGGCCTTGTTGGCCGTGTTATTAGTAAGGTATTTAACTATTTCAAATAGCTTTCTTGGTCGGTTCAGAGAGTTAGATAGTAGCTTGGAGTAGTAGCCTTTCTTAGCAATGTTGATTGTCTCTTTGTAGAGTTGTAGAGCATCCTGATATTGTGACTGGTGGGTTTTGGATTTTGTATGGCACCATTTGCTCTCACATTTGCATAGATTTGCTTTCATTTGTTTTAGTTCAGGACTGAACCATGGGGCATTTTGTTTTTTTGTGTGGTGGGCGTGTTGTACATGTAGTATGGCTGCGTCAGATATTGTGTCATACTAATTCTATCAATGGGTAAATGCCCCAACATACAACTTACAAACAACATACAACATACAAATTGTGTCATTTATTTTTATTTATTTTATTTTTATTTCTTATATACCGCGCTATTAAAATCAGTGCGGTTTACATTAGAACTGAACAGTGCAACAATGCATTAATATCACAATGTGCTTACATAGAACAGGGGGACAATCATGAAGGGGATAACTGGGGAAACTATTCACACGATATATACATAATATTTACATAGAGCTATATACACTAATACTTAAGATCTACGGGTGAGCATAGCTAGGTCAAGTGGGAACCCAGATAACAACTATAGGGCGAGGAGCGACTAACCATTCTCATGTTGGGTTCGGGGTGTGTGATAGTCCAGGTGGGGGGTGAGTGCGTGCGACTTGTGTTTTTCGGGACTGGTTTCAGGATAGTGGATTTGAAACAGATGGTGTTTTATTGCTTTTCTGAATGTGGTGAGGCTCGATATGGATCGAATACAGGTGGGAAGGTCATTCCAGGCTGTCGGAGCATAAATCGAAAAGGCTCTATTGGTAGTTGCCTTTGTGCACCTTGTGGTAAACTTAGGGACTGTTAACATGTTCAGTAGTGCAGGTCTTCTGATTCTGTTGTCGGGGATGTTTGTTAATCAGTCATGCCAATGAGTTACAGCTTCATCCAGGTCTGTTGGATTTAGAATGAGGTGCGGGATGGTTTGATCTAGGAATTCATCTTTGTTAAATGTCTTGCATCTTCTGAGGTGGGAGGTATGTGTATGTTTTAGTTGTGTGGCAGTGTAGTGTGGTATTTGGAATTTTATCAGGTGGTGGTCAGACCAGAGGATGGGCTGTACTTCTAGTGTTGTTAGGTTGTAGTCTTTAAAGATAGGCAATGGTAGGAGCGCTAGATCTAGCATATTGCCTTTAATATATGTTTGAGTGTTGATTTGGTGGTGATCAAAGTCGTTGATGGAAGTTAGGAAGTCAGAAACATAGAAACATAGAAATATGATGACAGAAAAATACCACATGGCCTATCTAGTCTGTCCTTCCATATCAACAACTACAACAGTCCCCTTTTTACCTTTAGAGATCCTCTGTGTTTGTCCCATGCTTTTTTGAATTCAGTTACTGTCCTCATCTCTACCACCTCCACTGGGAGACTATTCCATGGATCCACTACTCTTTCCGTAAAGAAATATTTCCGCATATCACTCCTGAATCTATCTCCCTTCACCCTCATCCCATGTCCCCTCGTAGAAGAACTTGCTTTCAATTGAAAGAGGCTCTCTCCCTGAACATTTATGCCACGGAGGTATTTAAACATCTCAATCATATCACCTCTATCCCGCCTTTCCTCTAAGGTGTACATATTAAGATCCTTAAGTCTGTCCTCATATACTTTATAATGAAGACCACTAATCATTTTAGTAGCCACCCTCTGCACCGACTCCATCCTGTTCACATCCTTTTGAAGGTGCGGTCTCCAGAATTGCACACTATACTCCAAATGAGGTCGCACCAAAGACTTATACAGAGGCATTATCACCTCCTTTTTTCTGCTAGCCATTCTTCTCTGTATGCACCCAAGCATCCTTCTAGCTTTTGCTGTCGCCTTTTCTACCTGTTTAGTTACTTTAAGATCATCAGACACAACCACGCCTAGGTCCCGCTCTTCTTTAGTGGACAAAAGTACTTCACCCCCTATACTATATTGCTCCCTTGGATTGCTGCAGCCCAAATGCATGGCCTTACATTTTTTAACATTAAATCCCAGCTGCCAAATTCTAGACCATTCTTCAAGCTTAGCTAGATCCCTCCTCATGTTATCTACACCTTCCTGGGTGTCTATTGCAGATTTTGGTATCATCCGCAAAGAGGCAAACCTTACCCGACAGCCCTTCCGCTATATCACTAACAAAGATGTTAAAAAGAATCGGACCAAGGACAGATCCCTGGGGCACACCACTGGTAACATCCTTCTCCTCAGAGTGAGCTCCATTTACTTGTACTCTTTGTCGTCTCCCACCCAACCAATTTCTAACCCAAGCAGTAACTTTGGGGTCCATCCCTAGGGTGCTCAATTTGTTTTATAAGTCGCCTGTGAGGAACAGTGTCAAAGGCTTTACTGAAATCTAAATACACCACATCTAGAGCTCTCCCTCGGTCCAACTCCCTGGTCACCCAGTCAAAGAAATCAATCATATTTGTCTGACAAGACCTGCCTCAGGTGAATCCATGCTGCCTCGGATCCTGTAATCCGCTGGACTCCAGAAACCTCACTATTTTCTCTTTCAGCAGCATTTCCAATAATTTACTCACCACCGAAGTTAAACTAACCGGCCTGTAGTTTTCAACCACATCCTTACTTCTGCTTTTGTGTAAAGGCACCACATGAGCCTCTCTCCAGTCCTTTGGCACCACTCCCGACTCCAACGAGGCATTGAAAAGGTCAGTCAGTGGAGCTGCTAGAACATCCCCAAGTTCCTTCAGTATTCTAGGGTGTATCCCATCCAGTCCCATCGCTTTGTCTACTTTAAGTTGAGCTAGTTTCTCACGAACACAGTCTTCTGAAAATTGTTCAAGATGTCCCTCGCTTCTGTTCCTATTTGTGGGTGTTTTCTGAGGTCCTGCTCCTGGTTCTTCATCTGTGAAGACAGAACAAAAATATTTGTTAAGCAATTCTGCTTTATCCTTATCAGCTTCTACATATTCCTCCCCTGCACCCTTGAGTCTGACAATACCACTTTTGCCCTTCCTCTTCTCACTAATATATCTGAAAAATGTCTTATCCCCCCATTTTATTGCATTGGCTATTTCCTCCTCCTTTTGAATCTTTGCCTTCTTGACTAATTTGCTAGCTTCGCTAAGTTTTTCTAAATACAGATGCCTGTCTTCCTTTCTCTGTGATCTCTTGTATTTCATGAAGGCCTCCCTCTTTTTCTTCACTTTTTCAGCTACTTTTTTCAAAAACCATAGCGGTCTCCTTTTCCTTTTACCTTTATTTACCATTTTAACAAAAAGGTTGGTTGCCCTTAAAATATCCCCTTTCAGTTTTGCCCACTGTTTTTCTACATCCCCCAGCTGTTCCCATCCCACTAACGACTCCCTGAGGTATTGGCCCATCTTCGCAAAGTTAGTCTTCCTAAAGTCTAAGATCCTCACCTTTGAATGGATTCTAACAGCCCTAGTCCTAATACTGAACCACACAATCTGGTGATCACTGGATGCAAAATGATCTCCCACTACAACATCAGAAACACTTTCACCATTGGTAAGCACCAAGTCCAGTATGGCCCCTTCACGTGTGGGGTCTGTTACCAATTGCCTGAATAGTTCTCCCTGTAGAGAATCCAGGATCTCCTTACTTCTAGATGATACTGCAGCAGGAATGTGCCAATCAACATCTGGCATACTGAAATCTCCTATCAGTAGCACTTCCCCTTTCCTAGCAATGCTGCGTATGTCTTCAATTAACTCTCTGTCCACCTCTTCCTCTTGTGAGGGAGGTCTGTATATCACACCAATGCAAATAGATTTCTCTTTCTCTCTTTCTAATTTAACCCACAATGCCTCCTCTCTCCCTTTTAAGCTCTGTAATTCCAAAGCTTTAATATTATTTTTTACATATAGTGCCACTCCTCCTCCCCTTCTTCCTACCCTGTCCTTTCTGAATAAAATATAGCCAGGTATAGTTACATCCCAATCATGGTTTTCTGTGAACCATGTTTCTGTAACTGCCACTAAATACAAGTCAGCCACTCCCACCAAAGCCTCAACATCAGGGATCTTATTTCCCATGCTGCGGGCATTTATACACACTGCTTTCCATATGTTACCCCTGTTACCCATTTCCATAAAGGTATTTAATGTATCACCTACCCGGGGGCTTTCACTTACCTGGGGTCTTTCTTCACCCATCCCCAACGAATCTAGTTTAAAGCCCTCTTCAGTAGATTAGCCAGTCTACTACCGAAGATACGTTGACCTTTCTTGGACAGATGGATGCCATCTCTGCTCTGCAACCCTTGGAACAGCATCCCATGGTCTAGGAAACCAAAACGCTCTCGATGACACCATCCACGCAGCCATGCATTCATCCCCAGGATGCGAGCCTCTCTGCCTTGGCCTTTACCCTGAACAGGGAGGATTGAAGAGAACACCACCTGTGCACCTAACTGCTTCACCCTCTGTCCCAGAGCCATGAAGTCACTTTTGATATGTTCCGAGGTATACTGCCAGTATCATTTGTTCCAACATGGATTAGCAACATTGGGTAATAGTCAGTGGGCTTGATGAGTCTCGGAAATCTCTCCGTAACATCTTGGATTCTGGCACCAGGCAGACAGCATACCTCTCTGGACATCAAGTCTGGTCGGCAGATGGACGCCTCACTACCCCTCAGAAGAGAGTCTCCAACCACCACTACCCTTCGTTTCCTTCTGGTCACTGATTCTGCAACTTTGGGGTACTTGAGCTCTGGTTCTTCCCTTTCCAGGGATGCTTTCACCTCCTCCTCTTCCAGGGCTGCATAATAGTTCTTCAATTCAAGGGCTGGAGAAGTTGGATTGGTGATTTTGCAGGCCCTGGTGACTTGTGTCCAACCATTGACTTTCTGTTGGCACCCATCTTCTCCTGTGCTGGAGAGCTTGGTTGCTGCAAGAAGCATCTCATCAATGCACTTCTCAATGTCTTGAATGCTCCTCAGCCTCGCCACCTCCTCTCTGAGTTCCTCCACTTGTTTCCTCAGAGCTTCAGCATGCAGGCACCCTGCACATGGAACCGGTCCTTCAGATATGTGTTTATGTGATAGTGATGGGAGATTGAGGTCACTTAATAGGATCAGAGGGTTGTTTTCCGTTGAGGAGTATATTAATTCTAATAGGATGTCTAAGTTTTCAGGTTTTGGGTCTGGGGGGTCTGTAAGCTAGACAGATGTGGAGGTGTTTGATTTTTATGGTGAGTATATCAATGTTTTCTGTGCTGTTAGTGGTGATTAGGGAGGCTTTCAGTTTTTCTTTTATGATTATTAAGACTCCTCCTCTTCTTATGGATCTGTGGAAGTGGAATATTGCATATCCTGGAGCTTTTAATTGATTAATTAATACAGTATCTGTGTCGGTGAGCCATGTTTCTGTGATACAAATAAGGTCTGGTGAGTTGTCAGGACTGATCCCTGAGGCACGCCACTACACACCTTCCTTTCTTCTGAGTGAGTTCCATTCTCCACCACCTTCTGTCGTCTGTCAGTCAAAGAATTTCTAATACAGTTCACCACCTTGAGACCTATCCCCAGGTTGCTCAGTTTATTGATAAACCTCCTATGAGGAACAGTATCAAAGACTTTACTGAAATCTAGGTATATCACATCCATCGTATGCTCTTGATCTAGTTCTCTGGTGACCCAGTCAAAGAACCTAAACAAATTTGTTTGGCACGATCTTCCCCTGGTAAAACCATGTTGCCTCGTGTTATGGAATCAATTGGTTTCCAGAAAGTTCACTATTCTTTCTTTCAAGAGCACCTCCATTACTTTTCCCATCACAGAGGTAAGGCTTACGAGCCTATAGTTTGTTACCTCTTCCTTATTTATTTATTTAGCTGTGCTTTTATATTGCTTTTCTCTGGTTCAAAGTGGTTTACAAGCAACAGAAAGTTACAGTAAACAAGGGGTGCACATAAATTAACTATGTACAGATAAGTCAGCTATTAACAGGTTTATACAAAAGACTTTGCTATATACATTGGTTTGCTTTTGTTGGGGTGTGTGGGGGTTAGGTTACAGGTCCAGAATGTGGAAGGGTTAGGTTACAGGTCAATAGTGTTCAGTGAAAAGGTTAAGTTGCAGGTCCATAGTATTCGATGAAAAGATGAAGTTTCAGGTGCTTCCTAAATGTAGCAAGATCTTTGATACATCTGATAGCAGCAGGGAGCGAGTTCCATGTGATGGGTGCATACAGTTCAAATGCTCTTGCGCAGACTTGCTGGGTGTTTTTGGTTTTCGAGTGGGGGATGTTCAGAGTGTTGCTGGTGGATTGGTGGCTGGCTCTGTTTGGTTGGAAGGGGTGGAGGAGGCTAAGGAGGTGTGAGGAGGAAAGGCCCAGAAGTGTTTTGTGGGTGATCATCTGTGTTTTATATTTGATGCGACTATTGAGGGGGAGCCAGTGGAACTGCTTGAGGATGGGGGTTATGTGCTCTTGTTTATGAGCTACCAGAAGGATGCGTGTGGCTGTATGGAGGGCTGTACGTAGTGGGAGGACGGTTAATTGTGGGAGTCCTTGGTAAATGGTGTTGCAGTAGTCGAAGATTGGAAGGATGGCTGCTTGCAGTACAGATCTGAAGTCTGGAGGGTCTAGGATTGGGCAGAGATGTTGGAGGGTGTGGATCTTATAGAAGATTGAATTCACCGTTTTCTTCACTTGTTGTTTGAAGGAGAGGTTGTGATCCAGGGTGATGCCAAGGTATTTTATTTCTTGTTATACTTTGATGTGAGTGTTGTTTAGGATTATGGTTGCGGGGGGCGGGGGGGGGGGTAAATGTGCCGTCTCTGGAGATGAAGAGTGCCTTAGGTTTTTTGTAGTTGACAGAGAGATGGTTATTTTTGAACCCCTGTGAGATTTCAGAGAAGCAAAGCTGGAGCTTTGTGAAAGTGGATTGTTTGGTGTCAAAAGGAGTATAGTTGAAGATGTCATCAGCGTAGAGGTGATAAAGTAGATTGTGAGCCTTAATAATCGAGCAGAGTGGATGTAGGTATATGTTGAAAAGCAGGGCGGAGAGGGTGGATCCTTGAGGGACACCTTGGGTTTGTGTGAAAGGAGTGGAGGAAGTGTCGCCCATTTTGATTTGATACTGTCGGCTGGATAGGAAGGACTGGAATCATTTTAGTACTGTGTTCTGGGTTCCGATAGATTGGAGGTGTTAGAGAAGGATTGTGTGGCTTACTGAGTCAAAAGCTGCTGATAAGTCGAGGAAAACTAAAATAAATCCCACTTTTGTGAAGAGGTACTACATCAGCCCTTCTCCAGTCCTCCGGAACCTTTCCAAGGATCTATTAAAAACATCCTTTAAAGGCCCTAACAGAAAGTCTCCGAGTTCCTTCCGTATCCTGGGATATATCCTATCTGGTTCCATGGCCTTGTCCACTTTCAGTTTTGCAAGCTGTTCAAAAACATCATCTTCTGTGAATGGTATGGTATCTACTCCATTCTCATTTGTATATTTGTCCATCTTATGTGATCTTTCTTCAGGATTTTCTTTTGTGAATACAGAATAGAAGTATTTGTTTAGCATTTTTGCTTTTTCAATGTCACTTTCCACAAATCCGTCCTCAGTACTTTTGAGTCTTGCAATTCCACCTCTAATCTTCCTCTTCTCTTGAATATTCCTGAAAAAGAATAATTAATCATATTTAAAATGTAATGATGCAATGGTTGAAGATGACACTGCTGCAAACATTGATGCAGCAAAGTCTCTATCCATGTCTTTGCTTCACTGATTTGCATGCCCCACCCTCTTTTACTTTGGCCCATATGAGCTGTGCAGCAAGGTGCATCTTTCTTCCAGTAGGTCTTCTTTAAGCTTTGCTGGCCATTTGCACTATGGTCTGTTAGTGTGATTAGTGACTATGTATTGTCACCTGCTCTCTCTGCTGAGGTGTGGTGGGCTGCTTCTACACATATTTACAAGGTGGCACTTAAGTGTTTCTCAGCCTGGGACCACTCACAGCCTTCTTCAAAAGGTAAGAGGTTGCTCTACATGCACGTCCTTCTCCACTGATTATGTGGCTTCCCCTTTTCAGCAGCTATCTCCTAGGGTCACATATATAGCATATCAGCTGTCAGGACCCTCAGACTCCATGGCATGTGGCTGCTAACTGGATGTGCCCACTCATATCCTCCACTGCCAGTGCTCCCAACACTTGTCTAGGAGGTTCACATTGGTGTTAGCATGCAAGTGCAGGTGGCATGTAGCGCATGCCTTCACAGCACACATGCGCACCTCACGCAAAGTCACTACTACAGTGTGACTGACGTACTTAGAACAGCAATGCCTCTTACTGCGGCCATGTCCCCTGAATTTAACATGACAGTTCCACTCCTGCTACAGTTGAGAAGCACACTAACCACATGTTAATCCTGTGCTGCTTACATCACTTTAGTAAACATGCCCCTGACTATCTAAATGGCAGATGAAATTTAATGTGGACAAGTGAAAAGTGATGCACATAGGGGACTGTTTGCTAAGCTGTGTTAGGCTTTTGCAGCTAACATGGTGTTTTACTGCAAACAGCATGGCATTAGCTGCAAAAGTGGCGTGTTATCTGTTGGGACATGCACAGCATTTCTCCAGGAGATACTGCACAGAAAATGCAGAGAGCATGGCAAGGCAGCATTATGGCTGAACCTAACACCACCCATTGTGGTGGCAATACTTGCACCTGCGCTGTCACAGCTTGGCTAGTTACAGTGCGCTGTTGACACCCAAGTTAACTGCATATTACAGACACGCCCACATTCCACCCACTCTTGCAGATATAGAAAATGCAGTAGCGCAGAAAATCATTGTGCTGTTGATGCGGTCAGATAGTGGGTGCTATCTGCCATGTTAATAAGTAGCACAGCTTAGTAAACATGCCAGACAGAGAAATAATCCTGACTATAGGTAAAAAATAATGAAATTAGTTCTTACCTGCTAATTATCGTACCGGGTCCAACCACCATTCTAGACTTTCCCTTACCGTTTCCGGACAAAACAGGCGCTGCGATAGAGGATGCAGCTGCGGTGACCATCGAAAAGTAAGGCCTGTTGTAAGGGCCGCATGTGAGTCCTGGCCCACAGAACCAGATCCAAGGCAGCCGCCATGGAACCCAAAAACTGTAAGTACTTCCAAGCCAATGGAGCTTGAACTCTTAAAAAAGCTTGCACTTGTTGCAAAATCTTGACTATTCTTTTTTTTTTTTTTTTCCGGCAAGAAAAACTGCTTCTCGAGCCGTATCGAAGTATGCCCCTAGATAAGTCAGTTGTTGAACTGGCTGCAAGTGACTCTTTGCTTGATTTATCACCCAGCCTAGCTGTTCCAAAAGTTGAACAACTCGAGACGTCGCCACTACGGAGGCCAGATGAGAATTGGCTCTAATTAGCCAATCGTCGAGGTATGGATGAACACGGATCCCTTCTTTTCGCAGCGCAGCTGCTACCACTACCATGAGCTTTGTGAAGGTTCTTGGAGCCGTGGCCAGACCGAAGGGCCGAAACTGGAAGTGACCCATTGGAAGGGCAAAACGCAAAAATTGCTGATGAGATGGCCTGATGGGAATGTGAAGAGGAATTCCCCCAGCCGTATTGCCCGAATCATTGTACGCAGCGTTTCCATGCGAAAATGAGGTACCCGCAAAGCACGGTTGACCCCTCTGAGATCGAGAATTGGTCGAAAAGAATCCTCCTTTTTGGGAACCATGAAATAAATCGAGTATCGACCGCGACCGTATTAGTCTCAGGGTACAGGGACTATTGCTCAAAGGTGTAATAGACGCAAAACCGTGTCTAACACGGCTTTCTCTTTTAGCCCCTTCGCACAGGGAGAGCGAACGAAGGCGGGTAGCAGATTGTAAGCGAAATCCAGTGCATACCCTTTTTGAATTATTTCTAACACCCACTTGTCTGCAGTAATCTCGGTACAGGCTGAGAGAAAATCCTGCAGGCGTCCCCCTAGAGGTACTAACGCCTGAACCAAGAGACCTTCATTGTGGTTTCTTAGCTGCGGATTGAGAAGCCGCGAAGTAAGATCTATTGAAACCTCTTTTGAGAGATTGCAAATAGATCATGTGTGCCCTCTTCCATTAACAGCTAGGGAAAATAGATTTTTACTCACTGTTGTTGATTCCTTTTCTCATTGGGTAGAAGCTTTCCATGTCACAGATCCTAGCAGTATTGGAAACACATCATCCAGTTGAAACCATATGGGTAATACATGTTGTATGAGTCTTTGTTTTCAGATACCATCTGAAGACAGCACGGACAGCTGCTTTCTGAAGACAGCACGGATAGCTGCTTTCTGAAGACAGCACGGATAGCTGCTTTCTGAACAAAAGTTGTTTGAGGATGGGAACTATTTACTTCTGCTGTATAGTTGACGTGTCCTAGATACTGGACATGTATCTAATAGTTATGTAAATAAATAGTAAAAATTATTTTTGTTGTTGCATAGTATAAGTGAGGAGCACTAGTTTACTCCGTAGTAGAGTAAAACAAGTTAGCTTTTATTATGTCTCGGTTTCCTGTTGTTCTTGTATCTGCTCTCCTCTACCCAAGTCTCATTACAGGAACTATCATCCGAATATGCACGATTGGCTAAATCCACAGATGGGGTATATCGCTATCAAGAAATACCCCCACCTTTCCCCGAAGGAAAGTATCTGGTCATCCTGAGTTTCTGTTCCATACAGGACCAGCCAGTGTTCTACTCATTAAACATCACTCAAATACTGTGGGCGCCACCAGTTTCCACTTCTCTAGAAAGGACAGAAGAAGTGAGGGCACCTCCAGAACATTACTTTTTAGGTCCTCCTGCCTAGATTTTGTACAATATTTCTTGCCAGGATAAAGAATGTTTCTTTTTCAGTTGCTCCCAGAATGCATGACACCCGCCTTCCTAAGAACACTCTGTTGTACAGTTTAAACAATACCTGGTGCAGTCATACACCACTGGTCTCCATCACCATTGACGGGACAACTTATTCCACACCGCTGGTTACCAATGACTCTATGGACATTCCAGACTTTATCTCATATGCTGTGCATCCATTACCACTTGGCATGGGAGAAAAGACACTACATAAACTGCTCAACTTCACAGAACTCCATGCCTATATTGATCACCTTAAAACAACTGTAACCGTTTTGTTTTTTATTTAGAGTGTGTGCCACTTATTTTGATGAAGTATGCAGTTGAGGAATAAAACTGATTTTCTCCTGTGGAATTTGGTTGGAGTTCTACTGCTTCATCTGCATATCTCATAAAGAGGTCTCTGATTGGCTAAAGGACCTAGGGAGCAGATGGATGATGTCAGCAGAGTCCTTGTTTCCTAGACAACAGGAAGAAAGTTGGATTTGAGTTTTTGACCTTGAACAGAAAACAGAAATGTTGAGTTGTGTTTTGATTTTGAATAGAGAGAGATGTAAGTTGACCGGAGAAAAACCGCTGGCTCAAATCAGCAGGAAACAATGCCTCTCGCTGAAATCACGCCGCTGTGGAAAACAAACACTGCACCGGTAGTCACACAGGTGGTTTGTTAAAGTTTTATTCCGCTGCTAGCGGAAGCAGGAAACAGCTGACTCAATAAAGTTTTGTTCCGCTGCTAGCGGAAACCGGAAAAGCATAGCATCACCAAGCATAGCATCACCAATGCAGAGGAGGTACTGGGGCTCCCAGTCTCAATCTGCCACAGTTTTGTTCCGCTGCTAGCGGTGTGGCAGGTGCAGGCCTGTGACCCACGGTGTCTGACATAGGCAGGCTAGCATGGCTAGCTTGACCTGTAAATGAGGCCTGTGGAGAGGCATATAGGATTGCACATCCCCCAATATGCTGCTATTGTAAGAAAGAACTCAGTAGAAATATTGAATTAGCTTAGATAAGCAGAATTGCAGAATTAAGAAATGGAAAAATACAGAAAAGATGTGTTTTAAAGTTACTGATAAGAAAAAGTACATTTGCAGAGAAATATTGAGGAGTGCTGACAGATGAGTTACAGAACCTTGCTCTTCTGCACGCACAAATGGTCCCATAGCCTTGAAAGTGTGAAAGTAACAAGTTGATGAACTGACCATTGTAATTGGGACTAGAAGGGGGGCAGGCAGGTGTCATGCCTACAGAAGCCCACAGAAGGAACATAATTGGAGAAACTTATCAGTACCGGGACCAATAGAAGGGCTACGGGAGGTACGGGAGCGTACCGGGACCAATGAAATGTTTTTTCTATACCTAGAATGGAACAGAAGTCTATAAAAGTTGTTGTAATGCTTGAAAACTTTGCTCAGCCATTTTGAAATTGCCTTGCTTGAGACTTGTGCACAAATAAATGATTTGGACCTTCTGAACAGACTCCTGGTATCATTGGTTTGTCTGCGCTTTGCTGCTACATATTCCTTGGTGCGTTGGCCGGGAAGTTGTGGAATCAAAGTGTATATAGGGCAATATACCACGACTTTCCGCCTCTATAGGCTTGGTCCTGCCGGGATCGCGCCCTTCCGACGAGGGCCGCTCCCTGGCGCCACCGGTCCCTTGTATCGGAGGGAGCTGGTCGGACCTCGGCGGGTGACGAGCCCGGCTGGAGTCAACGCCTCGAACCCGAGTGAGGGGAGTCCGAGGTCCAACTCATGCGCCTGCTTGGGAAGTTTGAGGACCGGATCCGGTGAGTATAGTTTTGATTTTGGGTCTAGACAGAAATAGAAAGAGCAGTACTGCCATTGGAACTTGGAATTTGGAATTTGTAATCTCGAGATATTGGGAATTGGTAAGAGAGCTTGATCAACTCTCAAGGAAGAGCCGAGTAGCCTGGCATGGGAATGCGCTAGGTGAAACCCTCATCCTTTTTGTAATTTGGGAAAAAAGACTAGTCAGAACAGATAGAAACGAATGCATTCTGGGAATACGTTGCTAGCATGATTGAGTGAACGAAGTGTGATTGAGAGGTCTGGCAGCACGGACCAAGTGAAGGCGGACCCCTGATTAGCGCATTTCCTGACCGGGCGACCGCGTTCAGGTCGCGAAAAGGGGGGAAGCGATTGTCTTCTTGGCTTGTTTTTTGTTTTCCCTGTACATTTCCAGGGCCGTGAGGACCCCTTACCCACGGTCCGCCCACCCTTTTCCCTTCTGTCTGTTGTTGCGCGCACACATCGAAATGGGAGGGGCGGAGTCTACTAGGAACACTCCATTAGAATGTATGATCGCACATTTTAAAGAGGGATATTCAGGAGATTATGGTATTAAAATGACAGCAGCCCGTTTGCAGATTTTGTGTACTAGGGAGTGGCCCGATCTAGACCCCATCTGGCCCCGAGAGGGAACGTTCACCGTAGAGATTATCCAGTCAATACATCGTAGAGTGCGGGTAGCGCACCCTGATCAGTACCCCTATATAGATTCCTGGTTAAGTATTTGTGAAGATCCGCCCTCCTGGGCGCAGCGCTGTTATGAGGAACAGTGCAGAATAATGTTAGCTAAAACAGATTCTAGACAGAAAAAGGAACAGCCTAGAATGAACGAACAGGATAAGAAAGCCAAGAAGAAACCCATCTTGGCAGATCCCGATTCCCCCAGAAGTAGTCCTCAGGCAGCCCCGAACCCCAGGTCCAGTAAGAATAGCCCGGCGGCGTCCTGCCCCAGATCCCCAGAGACCGCCGGAGCCGAGGCGAGACCCAACCCCAGACCCCCCTCCTCCTGGAGGAGAGGAAGAGAAAGAATTAGCGGGAAGAGAAGAGGAGGATGTAAAAGGTGAGCCAGAAGCGGAGCTAGAAGAAGTAGGAAGGAATCCCCAGAAGAAGAAGAAGAGGACAGCGTACAAATAATTGAGAAAGCCAGCGCTAGCACTAGCAAGCCAGTGAAAGAAAAACCCAAAGCAAAACCAGTTGAGAAAAAGAAAGCAACTCCTGCAAAGACAACGACAATAGCCCTTAGATCCCAGACCCAAATGACGCCTGGGACGACAGCCAAACTGTTTCCCTTAAGGCAAGTCCCGGGAGTGCCCGTAAAGAACGATAATGATGAAGTGGTAGCGGGACCCCTAACTTATGTATATATTCCCTTCTCTACAACTGATTTATTAAATTGGAGGTCGCATTATGCCTCCTATACTAGCAAGCCCCAGGAGCTGACAGAATTAGTAACTAGTATTATGGAAACTCACCAACCCACTTGGCCAGATTGCCGTCAGCTCCTGACCACCCTATTTACCACAGAGGAACGAGCGAGAATTAGAAAAGCAGCTATCGAATGGATGGCAGAAAACCCTGCCGCTCCGGCGCAGGGGCAGAATATAATAGATCGTAGAGAAGCAGCTCAGAGAGAATTCCCGAATGAAGACCCCCAATGGGATCCAAATACAGATGAAGGATCCACAGCCCTAGCCCGTTTTCGCCAAGGCTTTTTACAAGGCCTGCGAAGAGGAGGCCAAAAAGCTATGAACCTTTCCAAAGTAGCAGGAATTATCCAAGGAATAGATGAGAGCCCAGCAGATTATTATGAAAGATTAACTGAAGCTTATAGAATGTATACTCCCTATGATCCCGAGGCACCAGGAAGTTTATGCATGGTGAATTCTGCTTTTGTAAACCAGTCTCAACCAGACATTAGACGTAAATTACAGAAATTAGAAGGGTTTGCGGGCATGAATGCAACACAGTTATTGGAAGTCGCTCATAAAGTGTATGTGAATCGTGATACTGAAAGACAGAGAGAATGTGATAGAAAGATGAAGAAGAAAGCTGATTTTTTGGCTGCGGCCATAGTTGAAAAGAAAAGGGGAGGTGTCCCTAATCGAAGGAGCAGAGGAAGAGGGCGGGGTCAAGGCGGAGGCCGGACCCAGAGACTAGGCGTGAACCAATGCGCCTATTGCAAAGAAGAAGGACATTGGAGAGATACGTGCCCGCAACTCGAAGACGCCCAGCAAGATGACGAATACGATCATCAGTGGCGAGAGGAAAGACGAGGCCGTCCCCGAGGCCGAGGAGGAGCCAATCGAGAACAATTTCAGCGAGAGAGGGGAGGAGGAGCCATCCAAGCATTGGCCACACAGGCCCATGATGAGGATGACGTGGATTAGGACAGACCGGGCTCCAAGTTTGCTTTAGGTCTCCAGGAGCCTATGGTCGAAATACAAATAGGAGACCAATTTATGAACTTTATGGTTGATACTGGAGCAGAACATTCAGTAATAGACAAAAAGATAGCCCCATTCACCAAGAAAGCAGTCACCATTATAGGAGCAACTGGTGCCAAAGCCACAAAGTCTTTTCTTCAAAACCGAATATGCAGTCTAGGAGGACAGCAAGTAACTCATCAATTTCTTTACATGCCCGAATGTCCAGTACCACTACTGGGACGAGATATGCTAGCCAAGCTTCAAGCACAAATATCTTTCTCGAGCAAGGAGAAATGCAAATGACAGTGAATTCTCAAGCCAAACCAGCAGGAGTGATGCTGCTGACAGTACCCCGAGAAGAAGAATGGAGATACTACATTGATGATTCGATTCAAGATACCTATTTTGAACAAACTTTAAAGAACATTCATGCACCACTTGAAGTGTGGGCAGAAGGCAGCCCCCAGGCCTAGCCAAACATATAGCTCCAGTGATTGTAAACCCTCAAGCCTAGCGCTACCCCAGTGCACGTCAAACAATACCCTCTCCCAAGAGCCGCAATTGAAGGCATTCATCGCCACCTACAGAGATTGCTCGAGTATGGCCTACTGAAAGTATGTCAATCCCCATGGAACACTCCACTTTTGCCAGTGAAGAAACCTGAGACAGATGATTATCGCCCAGTGCAAGATTTGAGAAGAGTAAATGATGCAGTTGAAACTATACATCCAGTTGTGCCCAATCCTTACACTCTTTTAGGATTGATACCCGCTGAAGCTACCCATTTCACTGTACTGGATTTGAAAGATGCATTCTTTTGCATAAGATTAGCCCCTGTAAGCCAAATATTGTTTGCATTCGAATGGCAGGACCCCATCTCTGGAAGAGGGGGCCAACTCACCTGGACAAGATTACCCCAAGGATTCAAGAATTCACCTACCATCTTTAGTGCTGCACTAAATCAAGACCTTTCAAGCTATCCAGTAGCCCCGGGGAAGAGAGTACTTCTCCAGTACGTGGATGATCTGTTGATAGCTGCCGTATCAGAAAGAGAATGTATATTAGCCACCAAAGATCTCTTGCAGTTACTAAATGAAGCTGGATATAAAGTTTCCAGAGCCAAAGCACAACTATGCCAAACAGAAGTGAAATACTTGGGTTTTCGTATTACCCAAGGAAGCAGAAGATTAGGCAGAGAAAGAAAAGAAGCAGTATGTAGAATTCCAACTCCAACAACCAGAAAGCAAGTTAGAGCCTTTCTGGGAGCGGCAGGATATTGCCGAATCTGGATACCCAACTTTGCCCAAATTGCCAAACCACTGTATGAAGCCACAAAAGGAGAAGAGAAGTCACCACTGGAGTGGGGACTTGAGCAGGATACAGCTTTCCAGAAGTTAAAAGAAGAACTGATGTCATCACCAGCACTTGGACTACCAGACGTCCACAAACCTTTCCACTTGTTTGTACATGAAGCACAGGGAAATGCCTTAGGCATGTTGACCCAGAAATTAGGAAATTGGGAACGACCTGTAGCCTACCTATCGAAACAATTGGACCCTGTGGCCAAAGGATGGCCACCCTGCTTGAGAGCAGTTGCAGCTACAGCGTTATTAGTGAGTGAAGCAGACAAACTCACACTAGGACAGAACATACGAGTCACTGTGCCACATGCAGTCCTTGCCCTTATGGAACAGAAAGCAAATTATTGGCTCACCAATTCCCGAATGTTAAAGTACCAGAGCATGTTATGTGAAAACCCACAGATACAACTTGAAGTGAGCCATGCCTTGAACCCAGCTACCTTGATACCCATCAGTGAAGAACTCCCAGAACATGACTGCATCGAAGTCATGGAAACTGTGTTCTCTAGTCGACCTGACCTAACAGATGTGCCCATAGACAATCCCGACCAGATCTATTATGTTGATGGGAGCAGTCTCATCCTTGACGGACGACGCTGTGCCGGATATGCAGTCGTCACTCAACACGAAGTAGTTGAATCATCAGCCCTAGCCTCAGGCACATCAGCCCAGAAAGCCGAATTGATAGCACTCACCAGAGCATTGTTGTTAGGAGAAAAACTTGTGCTAAATGTATATACAGATTCCAAATATGCCTTCACTACCTTGCATGCCCATGGAGCTCTCTACAAAGAAAGAGGACTCATCACATCCGGAGGAAAATCAGTCAAATATGGTCCCGAGATATTGATGTTACTTGATGCAGTCTGGGCCCCAACACGTGTAGCTGTCATGCATTGTAGAGGACATCAAGCAGGAAAAGGAGAAGTTGCTCGAGGAAATAGATTCGCAGATGCCTCAGCACGACAAGCAGCTATGACAGGACAAATTGCCCCACAAGCTATGCCAATGCAAGCAGCATTGTTTCCAGTACCTTTGAATCTATGGACCCCACGATATACCACCAAAGAATTGGATTACTATTGTGACAAAGAAAATGGAGTATTGAAAGACGGATGGATTGAGCTGCCACCAGAAGAAGGCAGTCAACCTCCGGGAAGAATAGTAATTCCTGAACTATTAGGACCATCCTTTGTCAAAGCTTTCCACGAAGCAACCCATTATGGAAAGAGTGCTATGGAGAAAGCACTCAGACCACATTTCTACATCCCTCTGATGACAACCATATCAGCCTCAGTAGCCCGACAATGTCAAATCTGTGCCAAGAATAATGCCAAGCAAGGCCTTATTACAGCACCCCGAGTTCAGTCAAGAGGTGTGACCCCCATGCACAACCTCCAAGTTGATTTCACCGAAATGCCGAAAGCTAATGGATACCATTACCTACTAGTATTAGTTTGTACTTTCTCTGGGTGGGTAGAAGCCTTCCCAACCAGAACTGAGAAAGCCCGAGAAGTTACCAAAGCCTTAATGAGAGAGATTGTCCCCAGATTTGGAATCCCAGCAGTAATAGGGTCAGACAATGGACCCTCATTTGTCTCTCAAGTTACTCAGCAGTTAGCAAAAGCTTTACAGATACAGTGGAAGCTCCACACTGCATACAGACCCCAGAGTTCAGGGAAAGTTGAGCGAATGAATCGTACATTGAAAGCCCAAATGTCTAAGCTTTGTCAGGAGACACACTTGAAATGGCCCCAAGTGCTCCCCATAGCTTTACTCAGAATACGCTCAGCCCCTGTAAAGTCAACAGGATTTTCCCCTTTTGAAGTTTTGTATGGTAAACCCCCACCAATAGTGCAGGGAGTCAAAGGAAATCTAGCCCAGATTGGTTCAGAAGTAACCAGACAAGAACTCCTAGCTCTTAGTTTTGTTCTGCAGACTCTCCATACGTGGATCCAAGACCAGTTGCCTATCAACTTGACGGAACCCTTGCATCCCTACCAGCCTGGAACTTCGGTGTGGATCAAAGATTGGAAGAAGATACCGTTGGAACCCCATTGGAAGGGACCGTACACCGTCATCCTGTCTACCCCAACTGCAGTAAAGGTAGCCGAGATCGACGCCTGGATCCACCACAGCAGAGTCAAGCCCGCCGCCGATCCTGAACCAGAGCGGTGGACAGCCGAGCAGCACCCTGATGTACCCTTGCGAGTTACTCTGAGACGGCAACCAGCAGCATAGACACTTCATCACAAGTGCTTTGCAGTAGCCAAGTCTTTCGAAGAGGATTGCTGTTTTCCATGCAGCAACAGCTTTGTTTCAACGAACCCCATTTGTGTGTGTGATTTGACACACTACTTTGAGACTACATTGACTAAGCCAGACTTCACAAGCCAACTGAATTGCTAAGTTGGTTAATGTGTGTTGGACATCTTGAGGATCTTCAATCAACACTCAGCAACCGTTAAATTGCTTCATTAGCAAACGGGACGAAGAATAATAGAACGTCGTGATCAAGATCAGCAAGTTGAGGATTCAGAAGAACTCCAATCAACATCAACATGTATCTTTGCTTCTGCTTTGCCTTGGTTGCCTTCTTTGGAGGTTTTGAACAGACTTATGCTCTACCTCCATGCACAGCTTGTATTACTTCTACTAGAACTGGACTGAAAGTAACTCAGACTTTGCTTTACCATTCTTACTATACCTGCAAGGGAACAATAACTCGGTGTATCTATAACACCACTGAACTAAATGTTTGCACTCATGGCAAAATTAAAGCATGCTATAATCCGCATCAGAATCCATCCTATTACACGTTGGAAATAAGATGGAAGGATGCAGATGGACCTATATTAGCTGCTACACCACCACTTAAGGACATTACTAAACCTGCTGTTTTGAATTTTGATGCATGTAATGCTATTAATAGAGATAGTCAGTCCACCTGTGGTACATGGGAGAAAGCGTATCGAAATGACCATAAGTATATGTGTCCAGAAGGAGCCACAGGATGGAGGAAGTGTACAGGTAAAAAGGAACCAGGGTATAGTACTGCTACAGCGGCAGATTACTATTGCCCGTATTGGGAATGTGTTTTTTATGCTACCTGGAACACTGGTATAACTGATGAGAAAATAGATAAACGGATGGCTACTCTAACCAAGCCAACCACGAATGATAAATGTCAGAAAGATGCTTGTAACCCCTTACATTTGCGTGTACATAACCCTCATGCATGGAAACAAGGATATAAGTTTGGTTTACGTATTGCAGGAGGAGGAACAGATCCAGGGACCATTGTGTATGTTAGATTGAATACCCAAGCGCACAAGTCATCTAAATATCATATTCATAATACCTTTTATGAAGCTATGCATGTAAATAAGTTTGAGATCCCTCACCCTTCACAGAATTTGTTTCTAGAATTAGCCGGAGCAGTAGTATCTAGTCTTAAGATCACAGATTGTTATTTCTGTGGCGGAACCCAAATGGGAGACCAATGGCCCTGGGAAGCCCAAGAATTGAATTATTCCATGATTTACAATCAGACTGAATTACACAAGACAACCAGTGAATGGGTGTTAGCGCACTCAATCGTTGGACGTCTTTGCTTTGCCAGAACTGGACCCCAGTTCACCCAAAAAGTAGGACAGCTGGTCTGTCTTAGCCAGAAATACTATAATGCCACGACTAAAAAGACAGCATGGTGGTCAGGAATCAGACATCCTGAACCTCCTAACCCATTAGCCAGATTTCCTGAACTTGCAGGTCTATGGACTAACCTTGCCAAAGTCCAAGCCTGGCAAGCCCCACCTGGCCTATATTGGATCTGTGGAAACCGAGCATATGCGCAACTCCCACCACAATGGGGAGGAGCATGTGTCTTAGGAACCATCAGACCTTCTTTCTTCCTGTTAAACACTGAACATGGAGAACAATTAGGATACCCTGTATACACTACCCACAAACACAAAGGAGCATCTAGACAGAGAAGAGAGGCCTTACAGATAGGCAAGTGGGAGAAGTGGCAAGGTGATGATTGGCCACCAGAAAGAATTATTGAGTATTATGGACCTGCCACTTGGAATGATGATGGTATGTATGGTTATCGTACCCCAATTTATATGATCAATCGTATTATTCGCTTACAAGCAGTAGTTGAAATAATAACCAATGAAACTAGTCATGCTCTCACGCTCTTAGCTAGACAAAGTACTCAGATGCGCACTGCCATATACCAAAATCGTTTAGCACTTGATTATTTGCTAGCAGCTGAAGGAGGAGTATGTGGTAAACTGAATTTAACTAATTGCTGTTTGAAAATAGATGATAAAGGTCAAGTAGTTGAAGAAATTGCTAAAGATATGCAAAGACATGCTTATGTGCCAGTACAGACTTGGCACGCCTTGAAATTTCCTAATTGGTTTGCTAACCTTTTCTCTTGGCTGGGAGGATTTAAGACTTTCGTTATCTTAGTACTAATCCTTGTTGCTGTTGTCCTCTGCTTACCATGTTTAATCCCATGTTGTATGCGTTCCCTTCATAGTGCTATTGATAGTACAGTAGAGCGGAAGACCGCAACTAGAATAATGGCTTTATACAAAGCTAGCCCTAGCGGAACTAGTAAGAATCCTTCAATCATGATGTGATTCTTCAGAAAGTGATTTAATTCTCACACCTTATTAAGTAATAGGGTGAGATTAATCAAAGGGGGGAATGTGGCAGGTGCAGGCCTGTGACCCACGGTGTCTGACATAGGCAGGCTAGCATGGCTAGCTTGACCTGTAAATGAGGCCTGTGGAGAGGCATATAGGATTGCACATCCCCCAATATGCTGCTATTGTAAGAAAGAACTCAGTAGAAATATTGAATTAGCTTAGATAAGCAGAATTGCAGAATTAAGAAATGGAAAAATACAGAAAAGATGTGTTTTAAAGTTACTGATAAGAAAAAGTACATTTGCAGAGAAATATTGAGGAGTGCTGACAGATGAGTTACAGAACCTTGCTCTTCTGCACGCACAAATGGTCCCATAGCCTTGAAAGTGTGAAAGTAACAAGTTGATGAACTGACCATTGTAATTGGGACTAGAAGGGGGGCAGGCAGGTGTCATGCCTACAGAAGCCCACAGAAGGAACATAATTGGAGAAACTTATCAGTACCGGGACCAATAGAAGGGCTACGGGAGGTACGGGAGCGTACCGGGACCAATGAAATGTTTTTCTATACCTAGAATGGAACAGAAGTCTATAAAAGTTGTTGTAATGCTTGAAAACTTTGCTCAGCCATTTTGAAATTGCCTTGCTTGAGACTTGTGCACAAATAAATGATTTGGACCTTCTGAACAGACTCCTGGTATCATTGGTTTGTCTGCGCTTTGCTGCTACAGCGGAAGCAGGAAACAGCTGACTCAATAAAGTTTTGTTCCGCTGCTAGCGGAAACAGGAAGAGCATAGCATCACCAACGCAGAGGAGGTACTGGGGCTCCCAGTCTCAATCTGCCACAGGAGTCAGAGACGGAATAAAAAGACAGGCAGGCTCTACCTGAAACCGTCGCGCTCCAATTCTCTCTGCTGGCAAAGCAGGTAAATTAAATTAAAATGCTCTGTTAGGACTATAACTAAATCAGCTCTGCTAGAGCCAACTTAAAGAATTACAAATAAATTAATAAATAACAAAAACTTAAGGGAGAGATTTAAATCGATCCTCTTCAGCTGCTGAGGACAAACAGACTGGCAGTTGGCTTCAGGGGGAGTGGCTTCATCGAGCAAGAAAACTTGATGTCTTTGTCCTCAGCTGCTGAGGGGGATTGACAACCTAACCTTCCTTGGACTGGCCCGGAGAGGCGAAAAGGAAGTTGGTTTTGAATTAAGGAACACCAAAGGAAAAGATCTTGGAGTCACTGTGGATAATACAGTGCAATCGAGAAGTCTCTCTCCACTGAGTGCTGATCTGAAAGGAAAGGCAAACCTACTCGACTATGTGCAAATGCCCCCAGATGCAGAGTTTGTCCCACCACGGTGGCTGCTGACCAAGCACTGCTTCCCCTGAGCACTTCGGGCATCGTTGATCTCCCCTGAGCCTCTCTGGACAGTCCAAGTAAGTCACTGCAGGTCCCATGACAAAGCTGCACACTCTCCTGCCAAAACCAGAGCAGCTCAGCTGCGGTTCTGGCGGTTTTGGCAGGAGAGTTTGAAGCTTTGTCCCGGGACACATGGTGACTTACTTGGACTGTCTAGAGAAGTGCAAGGGAGGTCGGCGATGCCCTAGTTGCTCAGGGGGAGCAGCGCTTGGTCGGTGACCACCGTGGGGGGACAAACTCTGCATCTGGGGGCATTTGCATATAGTTGGGTAGGTTTGCTTTTCAGTTTAGCACTCAGTGCAGAGAGACTTCTCGATCGCACTGTACGTTGAAATTTTTATCTTGGGATGCTGTGGCTGCCAAAAAGGTAAATAGAATGTTAATGATGATCAATGTTCCCTCTAATTTTCTGTAGGCTGTGTGCGCATAAAATATCAGCTGTGTGCAGCTTTTGAAGGAAGGTTAAATTTTTGTGCGCCACATGACGACACTCGGAGTTATATACTTTAAAATTTGACTACACGTCAGAATACAGCATGTACACCACATTGATTTTAATCAAATTAAATGAAAATAGACGATTACTAAATGAAGCAGGATATTTCTAGTGATTACAATCATAACTTTTAAATTTTAAGATGTCTGTGTTGTTTTCTATCAGAATCAGAGCTGTAATTTTTGTGCGCTCTGTTGTAAAGTATGTGCGCTCGCTTGGCGAGGTGTGTGCGCACGCACACGTGCACAGCTTAGAGGGAACAGTGATGATGATTCAAAAAAGGAATGAAAAACAAGACTGAAAATATTATTATGCCTCTGTATAAGTCCATGGTGCAAATGCACCCTGAGTATTGTGTGTAATGTGGGTCACCCCATCTCAAATAGGTTATAGTGGATCTAGAAAAGGTTCAGAGAAAGGCAATAGAAATGATAAAGGGGATGGAATACTTTTCTTATGAAGAAAAGCTAAGCAGGTTAGGAATATTCAGCTTTGAAAAGAAGAGGACTGAGAAGGGATATGATTTAAGATTATAAAATTATGAGTGTGATGGAAATGTTAAACCGAATACAGTTTAGCGTAGTTACTCACCTCTAGCAGGTGTTCTCCGTGGACAGCAGGAAAAGTCCTCACATATGAGTGATGTCATCCAACAGAGTCCATGTGATAGTAATACCCTGCTATTTCTCAAAGCTTTTGGGATCCTCCTCTCCACATGCATGTGCACTTCCGGTTTGCCACCGTAGCACCATTTTCCCTCAGTCTGATAATATAGCTATAGTAGAATACAACTTCTAAGGTAGTTGGGAAGGTTGTGAGGACATTTTCTTGCTGTCTATGGAGAAAACCTGCTACTGGTGAGCTTTTCCAGACGTGGGGGGGAACCGGTGATGGACTTGTTTGCGAGCCCGGACAATCACCAGCTTCCCCATTTCTGCTCAAGGCAGCTGCATCCGGCTAGGGTGGCTGCTGATGCCTTCCTAGTCTCATGGTCGGTGGGTCTTCTGTATGCTTTTCTCCCGATGCCTCTGGTTGCCAGGACTCTGTTCAAGATCCTTCGGGACAGAGCTTTTGTCATCCTCAAAGCTCCACGGTGGCCCCGCTACCGTGGTTCCTGCTTCTCCTGCAGCTAGCGGTGGAGACCTCCATTCCCCTGGATTCGTCCCCACAGCTCCTCTCCCAGGAGGGGGGCTATCTATGGACAAACAGGAAATAAATCCTCACATGTGGAACTCTCTAGCTACAAGCTAACTTAAACAAAATAGTGGACAAGAGTTGTCCAACAGGGGCAACTAATTTTATTTTTGTTGGCAACAGGTCTTTTGTGTGTGTGAATATATATATATATATATATATATATTTTTTTTTAGATAGCTTGAACAGAAAATAATGGGCCTAGGGGGAATGGAGTTGGATTCTAATCCCCAAACAGATTCCGTAGTATTGACTGGACGAAGTTTCTGTCATGAGATGTGACTGTATAGACAGACATACACATCACAGCTTTGCAAATCTCCTTTATGGAGACCAAGCGCAAGTAGGCTACCGACGCAGCAATGGCCCTGACATTGTGGGCCTTGACATGACCCTCAAAGGCTTAAGCCTGCCTGGGCATAAGCAAAAGAGATGCAGTCTGCTAGACAAATTAAAAGTAAGCATTTGGAGACAACAACTCCTAGCTTATTGGGGTCAAAAGAAACAAAAAGCTGGATGGACTATCAATGGGCTTTCATCTGCTCCAAGTGGAAAGCTAAGGCTCATTTGTAGTCCAACATGTGCAGCATAGTTTCCCCTTTATGAACATGAGTTTTTGGAAAAAATGTTGGTAGAACAACTGACTGATTAAGATGGAAATCTGATACCACCTTTGGAAGGAATTTGGCCAAGGAATGATGAGGAAGCTGGGGCTTCTTGAATCCAGGAGCATTTTGAACTCTGTACATGGAGTCAAGCTTTCTACCAACAGGAGGTACAGTGACAGAGTTTTCCCACATTCTCATCTGTACTCTCTGAAGGATACGGTGCACGGGCACTGTCACCGTCTCCTTAGGGGCAGAGAAGTACTGAAGGATCTCCAATTCTTCTGCCCTGGGCTTATCCTCAGTCTTCAAAGAAAATGGTATAGCCTTAGCCATATCCCTAACAAAATCCTGGAAAGTCATTTCCTGAGGAAGTGACTTGTGCCTTTCATGAAGAAGGGTCTGATGGAAGTTCTGGGACCTGTCCTCCGATAAGTCAGCAGATTCCACCTCAGTGACCCAGTCTTCTGAGTCATACTCAGAGAGGAAATCAAAGTACTTCTACCTGGATTGCTCTCCTGCCCTTTGGAGATTGGGAGCAATGATGTCCTAGGCCTCAGGGGAGCATCAGACCCCAATGCACTAGAAAGGGATATTGGCTGGGCAGGATCTGGCATCAGGGCCCTTTGATGCTCCAATGTCGATGCCTCTCCTGCAGGTAAGCTATGATTCTCAAGAATCTGCAGGACTGCTGTTGATGTCAATGCAGCAGACTATGAGGCACTGAAATGCTGCATGGCAAACAGCATCATGATGTGTTCCTCGAGAGTACTTATTAAATGCTTCTCCATAGCTGCCATCTCTGAGGATATGGGGCCCCAGCAACATTGGTCAATGTTCCCGGAATATGAGAGTGGGTTATTGGCTGCTTGATCTCGGCATACAGTTTGCCAGCACTGCCCCTCCAGATGTCCTGGAGGATGAGTTCTACTCTCTTCGGTGTTGCTTAGAGGAGCACTCTTGGGAACCCTCTTTGCTCTTAATGCCATGCCTTGGAGGGCTTCGACGTAGATGCACCAGAACTTCCGCTCGATAATCAGCGTGATCACCCTTTGGTATCAATGAATATGAAGACAAATCCTTCTTCACCTTTGGGCAGACATCGATCGATGGCTGATGCTCCAGGGTATTATGGGTGCTTGGCTCTAAGGGGGCTCGAGTGCTTCTCGATGTCAATGCACTGCCAGCATCCGAAGCAGCCTTCAATGCCATTGAGACCAGTGCGGCCAATGCCAATGTCAATGGATCAGATTTATGAACACCAAAAATCATTTTGCGCTGCTTCTCTCAAACCTTGAGCCCTCCTTTTGTCATCTACAAACACAAATGTCAAGAGGGCTGACGATCAGGTCCCAGGCATTGAAAGCACTGGTAATGAGTATCCGTGATGGATATGATCCTTGAGCACCTGGAACACTTTTTAAAACCGCTGGCAAGTTTTTGTGACATATTGGCTGTAAAACTAGCTGCAGCAAAATCAAATGGCTCAATTTTTGAAATAGAGAGAGAGAGTTAAATCACGGCCAAAGCACCTACACCTAAAGGGGCAACAGTGCCAAGGAAAAGAAAGGAAACTTTAAATGATTGGAAAATCTAACTAAAGAGTTGCTAAAAGGAAGACAAAAAACCCACAATGGCAGGCAGGTAGCAAAAAATGCTGAAAAAGGCTGAAAAATACCCGAAAGAATTACCAACTGAAGAACCAGTCTTGATGCGTCTTTTGGGCTCCACAGAAAGATGAAGACTGAAGGAAGACGGCGCCACCGTGGCAGGTGAGACGTGTACAAGCATGTGCAGAGGAGGATCCCAAAAGCTTTCAGAAGTAGCTGGGGATTACTCCCACGCTGGCTCCTTTGGATAATGTCACTAATACATGAGGACTTATTTCCTACTTGTCCACAGAGAATTAAATTGTCAAACAACACTAAAACTAGATGACACTCTAGGAAACTAACACCCAGCACACTGAAAACAAATCATACAAAGTATTTTTTTCATACAGCGCATTATTAAGCTCCTTTTTAAAACTTCCTACTGTACATGCCTGCAAATACACGTTTTTCCCAATGTATTTTACAAAACATTTCTTGTTCCATGAACCTTTTATAAAATACATTGCAAACTGTGACTCTCAACTGGACATAAATTTTCCTATCCAGAAGACCTAGAGGGGTAATTTTATAACAGGACACCTATATTAAATCTCTTTCATAAAGATCACATAAGCACCTACAGTATGTGGCTTTAAAAAATACTAGTGCAACTCTGTGGCAATAGCACCTATATTGAAGGCACGAACATTACATCTTCTCGAGTACAGACATAAATGTTAACATGTACTCTATGTGTGCATTTTATGAAACACCTGTAAATCTCAATTCTGTCCATATTATATGGCAACAGCTCCATCTCTGTGCATTCCTACTCTGTAAGTATATGCCAGCTTGTGCCATGCATACTTTTAAGCATTACCAATAGCCCAACTACGCGTGAAAATGGTTTATAAAATTATTAGCCATATATATATTATTTTCCTCCAATATTGAACCAATCCCAAGTTCTGCAAAACAGTAACTAATGCTGCAGATAAATGTTCTTACTGAATATATCAATCTCAAAATAATTTGGGTCACCATTCCATTTGTATGCATATCAGTAAAACAAAGTGAGAAATGGGTCAGAAAACTGTGATGCCACCTATAATCCAGGTACTTGTCATTAGGTGGGATTAAATACCGGTAGCTTACAACTGAAAGTTAAATAGAAAATTCTGATAAAATAATAATTATTTCTACTAAAAATATAGGTGTCAACTTTCAAAGAAAGTTATACGCTTACCAGTAGTTATTAAACATATAAATTTACCTATTTCACATATGTAAAAAAGTACAAGAGGTACCAAGAAGGTGGGTATTTTTATGTGATATGCATGTAGGCATGTTCTGAGTTGGAATCTAGGCAGAGCATAGGCAGAGTCATGATTAATGTGCATACTTTATACACTAATATTTATACATGCTGTTTAGCAGATTTAAATGTCCACGCTACAGTCTAGTCATGATTTCTGCCAGATACACCTAGTATCTTATAAACATAGATTGGCACATATGTCCCTTAAATAAACAGGCTAAAAAATAGGCACTTTCTCATCCTCCAAACCTAGACAACCTGTCATAAAATTACCCTCTACATGGATAGTATTGGGCCGAACATATATCTATCTAATCACTCTGATATATTCATACAGTAGAAGTGCAAAGGGAAGGAGGTAACCAAACATTATCTATAGGGGTTCATTTTAGAAGCTCTGTTCATGATTTGGATATCTAAAAATGTGTGCTGAAAACAAAGCCCTCAATTTATATATGCATGGAGCGATCATGTTCATGTCGCAAGGTGCATGGCAGAGGCTTGTTTTGGGCAATCCACTAAGATCCATATGTACATTCAATTTTAGAAGGTGCCACATATTTAAAACCACTGGCAGACATGTCCTTGTCTATACACGCTCTTGTCATGAATAAGCTTTTGAAAAGTTCTCTTTTCTGCCAGCTATCAACAGTTGAGAGGAGAATGTCCTCTTACTCCGCTAATATTTTTTGCCTGCTCAAAAAAAATCCATATACATAGAGAGGCCTTTTTGTTTTGTAGCCAAGCTACTGCAAGTCCCCGTTTGAAAAATTGCAAGCCGGGATGTGTATGTGGTGTCATTTTCTGAATATCGTGCTAGACACATCTATGTTGCTGGTTTCGGCAACATTCATATAGTACACATGCACTTTTCTAAAATCGTCCTTTAACCTGCACGTGCCTGGGGCTTTATTCTTCACGCTCCCAGTTTCTTCTTATTTTGCAGAAATGTAGTTGCTTATATTTTGGGGTGGAGAGAGGTCGATTTTAGTAGTTATTTAAACTTGTCCATTTCTCTGCTGCCTCTCCCATGGAATTTCAGATATTTGATTTGGATGTCCTAGATGGCACCTAAACAGGCTTTCTAAAATGTGTCTTCACATGTTTAATTTAGGCCTGGTAAATTACAAGCCTAAACTAAATGGATGGTGGCAGCAATAGATTACCACATTGTATATATACTTAGTGCTGCCATATATACAAATTAATTTAAATGGCAATACTGGTGCTTAAATTAAAACTGTGATTGCTGCTATTGAAAATTACCCCCATATATTTCTTAAAATATCTGCAAATGAATAACCTTGAAATATATTTTGTGCAATTTATTTTTGCAGTTACACTACTTGCCCAGACCAGCAATGGTTGAAGTTGATCATAATACCATTTTGTGTCAAGAGCGCACTCTTGTGGTTAAATAGAATCCTTTGTAGCTTTTACAGTCAATTCATACTTACCTCCACATTGTGACACATTGTGTGCGCCTGCCATACCTTGTCCATCATTACTTGGGCAATGTTCACATGTAAGCTGACCTGCTGTATCTTGGTATGTTCCTGGTGAGCAAGGAATGCATTGATTTCTTTCTCCCCTGTAATATGTACCTGTGCTGCAGCTCACTGAAAAAAGAACAATTTAGTCTACATTACAAATAATTTTACTAATGAAATTTGCTTTATTAACAAAGGTTTGCTAAAGTTAGAGCTTCTGTTTTCATATTGATTAATATATTTTGGGAGTTTTACACTTAAATTATCTTTACTCTGTAATTCTATGATGAAATTCAGGAGCCTGCAGAAATGGGACAATTACCACCCTCCCCCCCATTTATTTTACGTAACCTTTTTTTAAATAAACATTTCCATTATTTATTGTGATTGATTGGTACAAATGACAACAATAAGTCTACTTTTCATTTCTATAAGACCGAAGGATATATTTTTGCAGATACAGAGGACAGTTTCCAATGCCATTTCCATGGGTAAAACAGTGCTTTGTCTATGTAAATGAGCTTTTAAAAACCTGTCTAACTTATATGCGGGTAAAAAGTGCACATGTAGAAGGTAATTTTATAATAGGCTGCTATGTGTGAAGGTCATGTAGGTGTTTATTTAATAATGACATGTTTACTAAAGGAAGCTACCCGAGTAGTGCAGAGTAAGTGCATGTTATCTGCGCCTCACTAAAAAGTAGCATGGTGCCCTGTACTAAAAAATTCATTCTGCCCGGGTAGCGCATAAATGGGCGGCAATTGGGCAGTGGCTGAATATTGCCACTGCGCAGCTAGTTTCACGGCAATCCAAGCAACCCGGCATTGAATATCTGGTTATAAGAACATAAGATATGCCATACTGAGTCAGACTAAGGTCCATCAAGCCCAGTATCCTGTTTCCAACAGTGGCCAATCTAGATCACAAATACCTAGCAGTTTCCCCAGAAGACACAGGTTCCATAATGCTTGTATTGAGACAAGCAGTGGATTTCCCGGGTCCCCTTTAATAGTTTCTGGACCTTTCATCCAGGAATTTGTCCAAATCTTTTATAAACCCAGCTATATTAACAGCTTTTACAACATCCTCCAGTAACGAATTCCAGATTTTGATTACGTATTGAGTGAAAAAATATTTTCTCTTATTACATAGAAACGTAGAAACATGATGGCAGAAAAAGACCACATAGCCTGTCTAGTCTGCCCTGCCATATCAACTACTACAACAGTCCCATTTTTTCCTTAAGAAATCCTCTGTTTGTCCTATGCTTTTTTGAATTCAGATACTGTTCTCATCTCTACCACCTCCACTGGGAGACTATTCCATGCATCTACCACTCTTTCCGTAAAGAAATATTTCTGCATATTACTCCTGAGTCTATCCCCTTTTACCCTTATCCTATGTCCCCTAGTAGCAGAGCTTGCTTTCAATTGAAAGTGGCTCTTCTCCTGTGCATTTATGCCACAGAGGTATTTAAATGTTTCAATCATATCACCTCTATCACACTTTACCTTTAAAGTATATATATTAAGCTCCTTAAGTCTGTGCTTTACAACGAAGACCACTAACCATTTTAGCAGCAACCCTCTACACCAACTCCAAACTGTTTATATCCTTTTAAAGGTGGGTCTCCAGAATTGCACACAATACTCCAAATGAGGTCGCACCAAAGACTTACATAGAGGCACTATCACCTCCTTTCTTCTGCTGGCCATTCCTCTCCCTAAGCACCCAAGCATCCTTCTAGCTTTTGCCATTGCCTTTTCTACCTGATTAGCTACTTTAAGATCATCAGACACAATCACGCCTAGGTCCCACTCTTCTTTTGTAGACAGAAGTACTTCACCCCGTATTCTATATCGCTCCCTTGGATTGCTGCAGCCCAAATGCACAACTTTGCATTTTTTAACATTAAATTTCAGCTGCCTTAGCTAGATCCCACCTCATGTTATCTACACCTTCCTGAGTGTCTATTCTATTGCAGATTTTGGTATCATCTGCAAAGAGGCAAACCTTACCTGACAGCCCTTCTGCAATATCACTAACAAAAATGCTAAAAAGAATCAGACCAAGGACAGATCCCTGGGGCACACCACTGGTAACCTCCTTCTTCTCAGAGTAAGCTCCATTTATCTGTACCCTTTGCTGCCTCCCATTCAACCAATTTCTAACCTAAGCAGTAACTTTAGGGTCCATCCTTGGGGTGCTCAGTTTGTTTATAACTCGCCTGTGTGGAACGGTGTCAAAGGCTTTAGTGAAATCTAAATACACCGCATTTAGGGCTCTCCCTCGGTCCAACTCCCTGGTCAGCCAGTCAAACAAATCAATCAGATTTGTCTGAAAAGACCTGCCTGCGGTGAATCCATGCTGCCTCGGATCCGGTAATCTGTTGTACTCCAGAAACTTCACTATTTTCTCTTTCAGCAGTGTTTCCAATAATTTACTCACCACAGAGATTAGACTAACCGGCCTGTAGTTTTCAATCATATCCTTTCTACCGCTTTTGTGTAAAGGGACCACATGTGCCTCTCTCCAGTTCTCTGGCACCACTCCCAACTCCAAAGAGGCATTGATAAGGTTGGTCAGTGGAGCTCCTAGAACAGGGGTCCTCAAACTACGGCCCGCGGGCTACATGTGGCCCGCCGAGGACATTTATCCGGCCCACCGGGTGTTTTTGCCGCCGCTGCCTGTCCATTCTGCTTTAAAAGTAAAGTTCCAAAAAAAAAAGGCTGTCTGCTTCTGCTTCTGCTGCTGCTGCTGCCGCCGCGGCAACGGCAGAATTGAATGTCCCGCGGGGCCCCCCCCGCCCGGAAGAGCCTGCCCTCCCTGCATCAGCTCCCTCTCCGCAGTCGCACCGGCTTTCAGAGCATGAAGGGAGACTAGTTTCCCTTTCGTGGCTCTGTTAAGCCCGCAGGGGCTGATGGGACTTTCCCATCAGCCCCTGCAGGCTTAACAGAGCCGCGAGAGAGAAACTCTCCTTTCGTGCTCTGAAAGCCGGTGTGACTGCGGAGAGGGAGCTGATGCAGGGAGGGCAGGCTCTTCCGGGCAGGGGGGGGCCCCGCGGGACATTCAATTCTGCCGTTGCCGCGGCGGCAGCAGAAGCAGACAGCCTTTTTTAATTTTAAAATTTTCCTGCGTTGTTGAGGGTGGGGGTTAGGACTGGGAATGGGCTAATGGGGTTAGGATTGGGAGAGGGCTGATGGGGGGTTAGGACTGGTAATGGGCTATGGGGAGTTAAGTCTGGAAATGGGGTGATGGGGGGTTAGGACTGGTAATGGGCTATGGGGGCTAAGACTGGAAATGGGCAGATGGGTTTAGGACCCGGAGTGGGCTGATGGGGGGTTAGGACTGGTAATGGGCTATGGGGAGCTTAGACTGACAATTGGGTGATGCGGGTTCGGACTGGAAATGGGCTGATGGGGTTAGGACTGGGAGTGGGCTGATGGGGGGGGGGGGTTAGGACTGGTAATGGGCTATGGGGGGGGGGCTTAAACAGAAAATTGGGTGATGGGGGTTCGGACTGGAAATGGGCTGATGGGATTAGGACTGAGAGTGGGCTTAGGGGGATTTAGGACTGGTAATAGGCTAGGGGGGGGAGGGGCTAGGACTGGTAATGGGCTGAGTGGAAGGGAAGGTTTGAACTGCAAATAGCTGATGGGGACGGGGGCTTGCAATGGAAGTGGACTGAGGGGAAGGGGGGCTTGAACTGCAAATAGCTGATGGGGAGGGGGGCTTGGAATGGAAATGGGCTCTGAGGGGAGGGAGCTAGGACAGGAAATGGGCTGATGGAGGGGGCTAGGATAGGACTGGGAATTGAGTTTTGGGGGGAGCTAAGATTGGAAATGGGCTGTGGTGGGGGCTTGGATCGAAATGGACTCATGGAGGGGCTAGAACTGGAAGTAGACTCATGGGGGGCTTGGATTGGAAATGGGCTGAGTGGAGGGGAGCTAGGATTTGACATGGGCTGATGGTGGGGCTAGGAAAAGACTAGAAATGGGCTGATGGGAGGCTGGTATTGGAAATGAGCTGATGGAGGGACTCGGATAGGACTGGAAATGGGCTGATGCGGGGACTAGAAGGGAGCGGATACTAGGTGGGGCTGGAACTGGAAGGGAGTTGATGTTGGGGGAGATTAGAATGGGATGGAGCTGGGAGAGTGAAATGCAGAGGGAAAAAATATTTTGTGTGGGAGGGATAAAAAATCTACAATTGGCCGGGTATTGGGAGAGTAAGTGGGGATTGAGGATGGAGGGGTAAAATTTGAGTGGATGAAATAGGAATGAGGAAACAGCAAAAGGAGAAAGATTAGTATGTTAAAGCAGATGTAGAGAGAGAATGGAAAAAAATTAGAAGGGAGAAGAAAGGACAAATGGACAGCAGACGATGGAGAGTTAGCAGAAGACACGAAGAAACCAGAAGAAAGTGGCTGGAGCAATTGCTACTGAAAAAAAATGCACAAAAGGTACAAAGATATCTCTTTATTTTGAATTTATTAACTGGAATATGTCAGCTCTGGGAAATGTGCATCATTAATGTCTGCGCTTTATTTAGTACAAGAGGAATGGAAGTGGGCTGATGGGGGTGTTTAGGACTGGTAATGGACTGATAGGGGGGGTTAGGTCTGGACAGTGACAAATATGGAACCGGACATTGACCATCTCATTAGCCAAAAGCAGGCCCATAGTTCCCATTGAAATACTGGTAAGTTTGTTGATTTAACTTTACTTGTTCTTCATTTTAAATATTGTATTTGTTCCCGTTTTGTTTTTTTACTTCAAAATAAGATATGTGCAGTGTGCATAGGAATTTGTTCATAGTCTTTTTTTAAACTATAGTCCGGCCCTCCAACGGTCTGAGGGACAGTGAACTGGCCCTCTGTTTAAAAAGTTTGAGGACCCCTGTCCTAGAACGTTCCCAAGTTCCCTCAGTATTCTCGGGTGTATCCCATCTGGTCCCTTGCTTTTTCTATTTTAAGTTTAGCTAGTTCCTCACAGACAGTCTTCTGAAAATTGTTCAAGATGCCCCTAACTTCTGTTCCCGTTTGTGGGTGTTTTCTGAAGTCCTGTTCCTGGTTCTTCATCTATGAATACAGAACAGAAATATTTGTTAAGCAATTCCGCTTTATCCTCATTAGCTTCTACATATTTCTTCCCTTCGCCCTTGAGTCTGACAATACCACTTTTGCCCTTCCTCTTCCTATTAACATATCTGAAAAATGTCTTATCCTCCCATTTTATTGCATTGGCTATTTCCTCCTCTTTTTGAATCTTTTGCTTTCCTGACTGCTAGCTTCTCTAAGTTTTTCCAAATATAGATGCTTGTATTTCTCTCTCTGGGATCTCTCATATTTCATGAAGGCCTCCCTCTTTTTCTTTACCTTTTCAGCTACTTCTCTTGAAAACCATATTGGTCTCCTTTTCCTTTTATCTTTATTTACCATTTTAACAGAAAGGTTGGTTGCCCTTAAAATATCCCCTTTCAGTTTAACACCACTGTTTTTCTACATCCCCCAGCTGTTTCCATCCTCCTTGAGGTATTGGCCCATCTTGGCAAAGTTAGTTTTCCTAAAGTCTAAGACCTTCGCTTTTGAATGGATTTTATCAGCCGTAGTCCTAATACTGAATGACACCATCTGGTGATCACTGGATGTGAGATGATCTCCCACTATAACATCAAAAACACTTTCACCATTGGTAAGTACCAAGACCAGTATGGCTCCTTCACATGTGGGTTCTGTTACCAGTTGCCTGAATAGTTCTCCCTGTAGAGAATCCAGGACCTCCTTACTTCCAGATGATACTGCAGCAGTTCTGAGTCTGTCTTCTATTAAATCTCCAACCTCCTCTTCTCCCTGTGAAGGTCTGAATATCATGCCAATGCAAATGGATTTCTCTTTTCCTCTTTCTAATTTAACCCACAGTGCCTCCTCTCTCCCTTTTAAGCCCTGTATTTCCATAGCTTTAATATTATTTTTTACAAACAGTGTCACTCCTCTTCCCCTTCTTCCTACCCTGTCCTTTCTGAATAAAGTATAGCCTGGTATAGTTACATCTCCGTCATGGTTGTCCATGAACCATGTTTCTGTTACCGCCAATAAATTCAAGTCAGCCACTCCCATTAAAGCCTCAACATTTGGGATCTTATTTCCCATGTTACGGGCATTTATATACCCTGCTTTCCATATTTTGACCCTTTTATCATTTTCATAAAGGTATTTAATATTTCACTTACCTGGGGGCTTTCTTCACCCATCCCCAACGAATCTAGTTTAAAGCCTTCTTCAGTACTGAAGACATGTCAACCCTTCTTGGATACATTAGTCTTATATGGGTTACACTGTAGCTTCATTGCATGTCTAGTCTTTCTACATTTTGATGGAATAAACATTCGATCTACGTTTACCCGTTCCACTCCATTCATTAATTTGTAGACCTCTATCATATCTCCCCTCAGCCATCGCTTTTTCAAGTTGAAGAGCCCTAACCTTTTTAGCCTCTCCTCATAGGGGTATCGTTCCATCCCCTTTACCATTTTCGTGGCTCTTCTCTATACCTTTTCTAATTCTGCTATATCCTTTTTAAGATATGGCGACCAGAATTGCACACAATATTCAAGGTGCAGTCACACCATGGAATGATACAGAGGCATTATAATATCCTTTGTTTTATTCTCTTTTCCTTTCCTTATGATTCCTAGCATTCTATTTGCTTTCTTGGTCGCCATTGCACACTGGGCAGAGGGTTTCAATATGTTATCTACGATGATGCCTAAATCTTTTTCCTGGGTGGTGGTTCCTAATGTGGAACCTTGCATCATGTAACCATAGTTTAGGTTATTCTTTCCTATGTGCATAACTTTGCACTTGTCCACATTAAATTTCATCTGCCATTTGAATGTCCAATCTTCCAATTTATTAAGGTCCTCTTGAGTTTTAACAACTTTGAATAATTTTGTATCATCTGCAAATCTGATTACCACTTCCCATTTTCAGGTCATTTACTTGTTGTTCCCATTTCCAGGCCATTTACTAATATGCTAAAAAGCTGCGGACCCAGCACAGATCCCTGGGGTACACCACTATTCACCTTTCTCAATTGGGAAAATTGGCCATTTAGCCCTACCCTCTGCTTTCTATCTTTTAATCAGTTCCTGATCCACAATAGTACACTGCTTCCTATCCCATGACTTTTTAATTTCGCCAAGAGTCTTTCACATGGGACCTTGTCAAAGGCTTTATGAAAATCCAGATACGCTATATTGACCGATCTGCCTTTGTCTACCTGTTTATTTACACGTTCAAAAAAATATAACAGATTAAGCCATGTTGGCTGTCCCCCATTAATCCATGACTAGCTACATGTTCAGAAATGTTGTTCTTAATAATGGTTTCTACCATTGTTCACGGTACTGATGTCAGGCTCACCGGTCTGTAGTTTCCCGGATCACCTCTAGAACTCTTTTTAAAACTTGGCGTTACATTAGCCATCCTCCAATCTTTAGGTATTATTGATGATTTTAATGATAGTTTACAGATTAATAATAGTAGGTCTGCAATCTTATATTTCATTTCTTTGAACGCTCTTGTATGTATACCATCCTGTCCAGATGATTTGCTACTCTTCATTTACTGCATCAGCTTTAAATACCATTTTAGGCATGGGTAACTTAAAGTTTTTATTATGCGCTTTTGCTTCCAGAGCAAGATTTTTTCAAATTCTGTCATTGCCTGCCTTATCAATGTCTTGCATCTAACTTGACAGTGCTTATGTTGTTTCCAGTTTTCACCATTTGGCTCCTTTTTCCATTTCCTGAAAGATGTTTTTTGGCTACAACAGCCTCTGTGACCTCACCATTAAACCATGCTGGCAGTTTTTTGGACTTCCTTTTACTTTTCTTAAAGTGTGCAATACAGCTGGTCTGGGCTTCCAAGTTAGTATTTTTAAACAACACCTATGCTTGGGGAAACATCTTTGCTACTTGAGAGCTGCCGCGGGTGTTTGTTCCGCGGAGCAGTGTAGCAGGTGAGAGCCGGGTCAGCTGCAGGCATTGGATGGTCGCCCTTGGTGCTGAGGACCCCCCCGAGCCCTACAAAGACCAGCGGGAGCTGCAACTTGCTGGGAAAGATCTTTGCTACTTGAGAGCTGCCGCGGGTGTTTGTTCCGCGGAGCAGTGTAGCAGGTGAGAGCTGGGTCCCTGCTGGGTCAGCTGCAGGCGTTGGATGGTCGCCCTTGGTGCTGAGGACCCCCCCGAGCCCTACAAAGACCAGCGGGAGCTGCAACTTGCTGGGAAAGATCTTTTCTACTTGAGAGCTGCCGCAGGTGTTTGTTCCACGGAGCAGTGTAGCAGGTGAGAGCCGGGTCCCTGCTGGGTCAGCTGCAGGCATTGGATGGTCGCCCTTGGTGCTGAGGACCCCCCCCCGAGCCCTACAAAGATCAGCGGGAGCCACACGCGGCTGCGTGTACGCGGCCTGTGGGGGCGTGTCCTAAGGGGCGCGTCACAAGGGGCTTGACGCGCTCCTTATGTGCTCCTTCGGTGCTCCTGAGGTTCTCCGAGCACCGGTGGTTGACGTTTGATTGTCGATGGGGAAGCATAAGACGAAAGCGGTGGCTAAGGCTACCACTAGTGAGGCTCAACGAGGTAAGCTGAGTGGCCCCATGGACAGACATCTTCTTCCTCTGCTACCTGTCAATCAGTCGTTGAAAGGGGCTTCTCTTAGCCCTGAGCTCCGGACGCCGCCTCCCTTCCCCCATCTTCCACAATCCTCCACTTTTTTGGACTCACCTCCTCCTGTTGTTGCTCCGCCTCTTCTCCCTGTCGACCCAGCTACATCAGAAGAAGTGTTGGCTCCCTTATCCCGGGAGGTGACTCTTTCTGACATTTGGTTAGCGCTTCAACGGATTGATGCCCGTTTATCAACAACAGTTTCTTCTTTGTGCAAATTTACCCATTCTGTTGTGGATAAAGTTCAAGTTATTGATACTCAGCTAGTGTCTGTTTCTAAGTCTCTTGCCCGTGTTGATACAATGCTCCAGTCTGGTAGAGACATCAATGTCTCTCTTATTAAGGATTTTTCTTCACTATCGTGTCGGCTGGAAGCACTTGAAAATCAGCAGAGGGCAAGAAACTTACGTTTCTTAAATTTTCCTCGTACTCACTTGCTCTCTTTCGAGATTTTGCTAAAGAAATATTTTTCTGAAATTTTGCAACTGAAGGAGTCAGTAGATGTGGTTCAAATGTATTGTATTCCTGTATTGGTTCCTGCCCTGCCGACGGAGGAAGGGGTTCCCCCCCCACCGACGTGTCGATAGCGCAGGACCTCACTGCATTTCTGGAAGATTCACTTGATCTCATTACCAAGCAGTGTACCTTGGTGGTGACTTTCAGTACTGAATCTCTCAAACTGCGTGTTCTTTGTGTGAATTTTAAGTACAAGGATGCTTTATTTTGTGGTTTCAAACTGCTAGTGTTCCCAGATGTTGGTCGGACCACTCAGGTTCGACGTAGGCAGTTTTTGGAGTTAAAAGCACGGGTTGTAGCGATAGGAGCTTTTTTTTTCCTTAAATTTCCCTGCCGTTGCTTAATTACACTGGAGGGACAGAGTTATGTTTATACTGACGTGGCTCAGCTGCGCCAGTTGTTAATTGAGAAGGAAGCTAGGGAGAAGGAATAGGGGGATTGTATTTTCATAGCTCTCTTATGTGGGGTGACTAGTGTCACTCCTTTTTGCTTTTGTATTCTTTGGATTGATGAAGTTTCTTTCCTCTTGATGTGTTTCTTTATGATGAGTGATAATTTGTTTTCTTGAATAATGTATTGCTTAATATGTATTTTTCTTTATTTTTTGTACACTCAAGAAAAGCTTAAATAAAAGTTAAAAAAAAACCCCACCTATGCTTAATATAAATCTTTAACCTTTGAAACTGCCCCTTTTAGTTTTTTCTTAACTGTTTTCCTCATTTTATCATAGTCTCCCTTTTGAAAGCTATATGGTAGTACTGTAGATTTCCTTGCCGTCCTTCCTCCATTTATTAAATCAAACACAATCATGCTATGATCACTATTGCCAAGTGATCCCAACACCCTTATCTCTTGTACAAGATCTTGTGTTCCACTAAGGACTAGGTCCAAGATGGCTTCCTCTCTTGTCAGTTCATGAACCAACTGCTCCAAGAATCAGTCATTTATTTCATCAAGAAACTTTATCTCCCTAGCATGTCCTGCCGTGACAGAGACCTAGTTAATACTGGGGTAATTAAAATCACCCATTATTATTACTGTGCTGTAAATATTGTTAGCTTCCCTGATTTCTTTGAGCATTTCATCATCCATTTGTTCATTCTGGCTAGGCGGTTGATAGTACAGCATCATACCATCGCCTTCCCATTTTTACATGGAATTTCAATCCATAAAGATTCTACAGTGTATTTTGTTTCCTGCAAAACTCTAATCCTGTGTGACTCAATGCCCTCTCTAACTTAGAGCGCAACCCCTCCACCAATTTGATCTACTCTATCATTGCGATATAATTTGTACTCAAGTATCATAGTGTCCCACTGGTTGTCCTCCTTCCACCATGTCTCTGAGATACCAGTCATATCTAACTTCTCATTTAATGCTATATACTCTAACTTTTCCATCTTATTTTTATAGACTTCTTGTATTTGCATACAAGCATTTTAGAGGTTGTTTTTTATTCATATTAATCTGGTTACCAGTTTGGCAGGGATAATTTGGAATCTTTAAGTTCTGTCTGCTCTGTACTTAAGGGTATTTGAGTTACTTTTGTCTTCATTGGAACCTCTCTGTTGATATGCCCTAACTTTAGTCTTTTGCTAGTATTCTTCAAGGATACATCCTTCTGATCCATGTACTCTTTGGCGACTGTCTGTTTTCTCCTATTATCTAGTTTAAAAGCTGCTCTATCTCCTTTTTAAATATTAATGCCAGTAGCCTGGTTTCATGCCAGTTAAGGTGCAGCAAAACCTTCAGAAAAGCCCTCCTTTCCCCAGAATGTTGCCCAGTTCCTAACAAATCCCAAACCCTCATTCTTGCATCATTGCCTCATCCACGCATTGAGACTCTGGAGCTCTGCCTGCCTTTTGGGTCCTGCGCGTGGAATGGGAAGCATTTCAGAGAATGCTACCCTGGAAGTTCTGGATTTCAATTTTTTATCTAAAAACCTAAATTTGGCCTCCAGAACCTCCCTACCACACTTTCCTATGTTACTGGTACCAAAATGTACCAAGACAGCAGACTCCTCCCCAGCACTAGACCTTGTCTAGGTGGCATGTGAGGTCTACTACTTTCGCACCAGGCAGCCATCTTACCAGGCAATCCTCATGTCCACCAGAAACCCAGTTATCTACACGCCTAATGATCTAATCACCAACTATAAAGCAGTCCTAACTTCTCTCTCGTGGGAACATGGCCTTGGAGAAACCTCCTCGGTGTGAAAGGGTTTTATATCACCTGGAGGACAGGTCCTAGTTGCAGGATCACTTTCTGCCACACCAAGGTGATGCTCTACTATCACATGACCTCTTTCCTCCATGGCAACTGGGATGCTGCCAGACTGGAGGTGGGACTTCAGTACTACATCTCTGTAGGTCTAGTCTATGTATCTCTCTATCTTCCTTATGTCCTCGAAGTCTACTACTCCAGTCTCCAGAGGTCAGACTCATTCCCTGAGAGCAAAGAGCTCCTTGCACCTAGTGCACACGTAAGACCACTCACCAACTGGGAGAAAATCTTACATGTGACACTCAATACAAAAGACTGGAAAGCCCCCATCTCGCTGCTGGACTGCTATCTGCATCTTAGTTTAAGGTTGTGTTTATATATTTACGTTGTTTACTTACGTAGATTTGCTGGGATACTTATACTAATAAAACTAGATCTTATACATTTAATAGACTTTGTTCCCCTCAAGATTAATTAATCTCAGGTCCTTAATGTATGTTTGATGAGGATAAACAGCTGTACCTGAGAGTGAATATGGGCACCTCCTTCCCTTTAAGAGGTTTAAGAGCCTACAAAGCTATGATTATTCCAGGGGTAGGAAGGAGGGAGAGAATAAAGACCTATTAAATGTTGGCTTGCTTCTAAGGTAAAGGCTTACCAATTTCCTCACGCAGCCCATATGCAGCCCTTGGTTTGATAGAAGGGGCCTTTTTAATTGCCCCTTTGACCTGCCACTTGCCTTTAACACCTGTTCAAGACAACTTCACAGATCGTTTGCCTTCTAACTGGAAGGCCTCTTTGTAAAGGCCACTAGAAACAAGTTTATTTCTTCCTACTCAGGACTCTTCTACCTGTATGCTAAGCTGTACTCTGATTTGATTTAGATAAAAAGCTCTCTAGGAACAATTTTATTTCAGTAACTGTTTACTCTATTTAACTTTCTATGTTTAAGCTATACTCTGATTTGATTGAAATGAAAAGCTCTCTAGAAATAAATTTCAGAGTCTATTTACTCTTAATTTACTTTCTATGCTAAGCTATATTCTGCTTTGACTTAAATTCAAAGCTCTCTGGTGATATGAAGACTTGACTGACTCAGCAAAAACACTGAATTCTAAAATACACAGATCAGTTTTAACCCAAAGAATTCCCTTTTTCCCCAAGATTTAGAGTTTATTTCAGAAGATTAATACTCACAGGTGTAGATCTATTTCCTTGTAGCAGTCCCTTTTGGGTAGTCCTTTAGCAACACTAGCTGCTGGCGCTGAATATATGGCCCTGCATGTTTAACCAAATCTAAGTTCGTGATAAAATATGCCAAATTTTTTTTTTTTTAAGTACTGTCAAGTCAATACTGACTCAGCAGCCCCTGGGGTTTCTTGGCAAGGTGTGACTGGAAGTAGATTGCCAGGCCTGTTCTTCTGAGGCAATGGAGGGTAAAGTGACTTGCCCAAGGTCATGATGAGTACTAGTGGGAATTGAACCCAGATCTCTTGTGTGCTAGGCTGTTGCACTAACCACTAGGCTACTTCTCTACAGCCAATATATGCATGTTAATTGTAAAGCCTCTGTATTAGCTGTCGGGGCCATGACCAGTATGGCCCCAGTAGTTAACCCGTGATGGGCCAATCTATCATGCGCTTCACCAAGGTGGGTTCATGTAATGACTCCCATTGAGGAGTCATTAGGTGAACTTATGATAAGAGCCGCTTTGCTGCTGAACACAAGGCAATAGCCCTGGCACTAGTAGTAATGTGCTGTTCACATCTGCGCTCTACCCATTCCCTACCCCATCACGCAATCACTGATTAACGTGCATTTAGCATCCGATCAAATATATGCTCATGCGTTAGTATTTCTGACTGCCAGTTGCAGCGTGTTAAACACACATTAACCAACTAACCAGCTTAGCAAAAGGGGCCTTTAGTTTACTATCTCTGACACTCTTATTAATATACACAAAAAATGTAGTTACTCACCTGTAGCAGATGTTCTTCAGGAACAGCAGTAATGTGTCCTCACATATGGGTGATGTCACCAACGGAGCCTGCGCAGGAACGCTCCCCAGCTTCCATAGGAGCTCCATCATGCATGTGCGCCTGCCTTCCCGCCTGCCAAAGCCATCTTTTCTTCAGTACAATGACAAAGCTTAACAAAAAAAAACTCCACAGGGAGGAGGTAGGGTTGTGAGGACTTATTCCTGCTGTTCCCGGAAAACACCTGCTACAGGTGAGTAACTACACTTTCTCCAGGAACTAGCAGGAAGTAAGTCCTCACATATGGGACTCCCTAGCTACAGGCTACTGAAAAACAGCAAAATGAAGCCCAATGGGGCAACCAAACAAGAGAACCAGAAGAAACAGCTTGAGTAGTCCCTCCGAGGGACTCATCCGATTCCGCAACCACAGCGAACATCAATATCAAGAAGACTCGTCACGGTAGCCTGAATGGACAGAAAGGCCTGTAGGAAGGAGTTGAACTTAAGTCCCAAACAGATGCTGGAGTATGGCTTGGCTGAAACTGCTGCCACGCCAAGAATCCCCATCAAAGCAGTAGTGGGCTGTGAAGATGTGGACCTAGGACCACGTGGCAGGCTTACGCAGGAGATTGAGTGCAGATTTGCCACAGAGGTGGCCATAGTTCAGACATTATGGGCTGTGACATGATGCTCAAGGCTCAGCCTAGCCTTCGCATATGCAACGGCAATACAGTCCGCTACCCAAATGGAAAGCGTATGTTTGGAGATGGCCACACCCAGCCGGTTAGGGTCAAAGGATACAAAGAGCTGGGTGGATCGCCGATGGGCCTTCATCCTTTCCAGGTAGAAAGCCAAAGCACACTTGCAGTCCAAAGTGTGCAGCGTGGCCTCCACTCTTTTGGCATGAAGCCGAGGGAAAAAGGTGGGCAGGACCACTGACTGGTTTGAGGTGAAGTGAAGAGACCACCTTGGGCAGGAAACATGGATGTGTCCGCAGGACCATTCTGTTCTGATGAAATCTGGTGTAGAGCGCATGCACTTCCAGAGCTTGAAGTTCACTAACTCATCGGGTGAAGGTAAACACCATTAGGAACACAACTTTCCAGGTAAAGTATTTCAGCGGACAAAAGGCTAGAGGCTCAAAGGGGGCAGAGAGGAGCTACCCGAGAACCACACTAAGATCCCACGCTACCGGCGTACCTGACCGGAAGTTTAGAGAGAAGGAGACCCTGTGTGAAGCGGCCCACCAGTGGATGTGCAGAGATGGGTTTCTCACCTAGTCCATGATGGTACGCCCCTATCGCGCTCAGGTACACTTGGACGGAATTGGACTTGAGGCCTGAGTTAGAGATGTGGAGAAGATACTTTAGAAGCAGCTCCACTGTGCAAGAAAAGGGATCCTGAGCCCTGTCCGTGCACCAGAGAGCAAACATGCACCACTTAAAAGCTTAAGAACAGTGGGTGGAGTCCCTATAGGAAGCTAAAAGTATGCATTCCACCTCCTTAAGGAGGTTGAGTTCTGAGAGGACTACTTGCTCAGCATCCTCGCCATGAGGACCGGGGACCATACATTGGAGTGAAGCAGGGCCCCACACATCCTGTGAAATGAGATCTGGGTCGCAGCCTAGTCAAAGCGGTTCCCTCTGAGAGAGATGAAGCAGCCATGGGAACCATGGCTGTCTGAGCCAATAAGGGGCAATGAGAATCATGGTTCCCTTGTTGGCCTGGAGCTTGAACAACATTTTTGCTACTAGAAGACTTGGAGGGTATGTGTACAGCAACCCTATCTCAAGTCCAGGAGAAAGGCATCGGATGCCAGCTGGTTGCTGGATGCCACTCTGAGGCAGAAGCCAGTCACTTAAGCATTGATTGGAGTGGCAAACAAATTGATTGCTGGAGGGCCCCACATTAGGAAGATGTGGTCTACGACCCACCTGTTGAGGGTCCATTCGTGCAGTTGGAAGACTCTGCTGAGCTGGTCTGCCAAAGTATTGAGCTCATCTGGCAGATATGTCGCCCTGAGGTCCATGCATTGGGTGACAGCAAACTTCCACAGTTGCACTGCTTCCCAGAAGAGGAGGTATGAGCCCATGCTCCCCCTGTTTGTTGATGTAGAACATTGCACCCTGATAGTCCTCATCCAGACGGACAAGGTCACTTGCATCTGGAAAGCACGAAGGGCATTTTCAATGTCCTGGAGTTCTAGGAAGTTGATTTGGTGTAGGCTCTCCTGCTCTGACCAGAGGCCCTGCATGCACAAGCTGTCTAGATGCACTTCCCAGCTCAACTTGGATGCATCCGTGGTCAGTGTTCGGTGAGTTGGAGGGGACTGGAAGGGAAGACCCTTGAGCAAGTTCCGTGGCTGAAGCCACCAGTGAAGGGAGTTGATGAGGGGCGTGGTGACTGTTACTCTGTCCCTGAGGCGGCCTGTGACTCGACGCCAATGAGTGCACAGAGTCCATTGTGCCTGACGTATATGCAGATAGGCCAACAGCGTGACGTGCACCTTGGAGGTCATATTGCCTAGCAACCACAGCATTTCTCATGCTGTAATGAAACAATGGCGCTGGACAGTGCTGACTACCTTGGTGAGGCACTTTGAGCAGTCCAACAGTAAGAAGGTCCAAGCCTGAGTGATATCAAGAAGAGCCCTGATAAAGTCCAGCCGTTGCAAAGGCTGGAGGTGCAACATTGGGTAGTTGATGATGAACACCAGGCTTTGAGCACCTGAATGGTGAGAGAGGCTGATCTCTGAACTCCGTCTAGTGTGGAGGCCTTTATAAGCCAGTCATTTAAGGAGGGGAAGGCCAAGACCCCCAGGATCCAGAGGTAGGCGGCTAATACTGCTAGGCACTTTATGAAGACCCTAGGAGCTGACACCAGCCCGAAGGGCAGAACATGGTACTGGAAGTGTCATCCACTCAGTATAAAGTGGAGGTATTACCTGTGGAAAGGATGGATCGGGATGTGCGTGTATGCATCCTTTAGATATAAAGAGCAGAGCCAGTTGTCCTTTTTGAGATATGGGAGCAGTGTCCCTAGAGAAACCATCTTAACTTCTGTGACATGGTGGGTCCCTCCAGCCCTTTAGAAAGAGCCAAAAAGGAAGAACTAGAAGCAATGCTGGGTGGTAAACAAAGGCACATGGCTTGTAGTCACCACGGAAACCAGACACAAGGGGGAGAAACACGCCCTTGCTGCCAGTTAGCTCAAGAGTTACGAGCTGAATTAGAGCACCTGCTAGGAGGAGGAGTCAGGCACTGCCCTAGAAGTCAGGCACATAAAGAGGCCTCAGTAGAGAGGAAGGGGTGGTCATTAGGAGCTCCACAAAAAACTCCATCACAAGCTCAGCTGGGAGTTCAGCTACAAGGCCAGCCAAGGGTTCCGGTAAGAGGCCAGCCAAGTGAGCAGTTAGCAGATCAGCTAACAGACCAAGAGGAGGACCGGGGAGAAGTCCGAGTTCCAGGCCAAGGCAGAACTACAGACAGAGTCCCAGTCCAGAACTGGGGGAGAGAAACCGTGGCACGCCTAACGGAACGCTCAGTAAGGCAGAGAAAAAGCCCAGAACCAGAGCCAAGTTTAAGGGCAGAGAGAGAGCCATTTATAAAGCTTTATTCCAGAGAAGAAGATAGCAGAAGCAGGCCCGACTGTCTGCAGTATTGTAAGAATAACCAGGAGAAGAGAAAGCCAGGAAGGCAATTCCAACACTCATTTTACAAACCAGGTTTTGAACCCACAGCTGTTTCAAAAGTTCAAAGAAAACAGTCTGCAAGCAGGCAAAGAGGTAAGCCCAAAGACTGGGTTTTAAATAGGGCTGTTAATAACCGGTGTGATATTAGTTATCCAGAAGGTTGGGACTGTGTTTATAATACCTATACTGATAATGACCATTTGCAGCAATACCTGATTCAGGAATATGATATAAAGCCTAAGATAGAGAGGAGGGGCGTGGCCCCAGAAACAACGTTACAAACATTCTTACCTAACTCCCATGAGGAGCTAATGGAAACGGAGCCAGGGCTAGGAAATGTATCCGAAGAATTGATGGTCAGATGAAATATATTCCCTGCGCTGAATTTAAGCATTGCAGAAAACTGCAGAAGTTTAAGATAAAAGCACAGAGCTGTGAGGAACCGAACTGTTTTACTCTAATTGCTGGGAAGCAAATGTTTGTTGCTGAAGTAAGCTATTTCTGTTGGAGACTTTTATTTTGTCCTTTACCAGAAGTATATGGTTTTGTTACCTTTGTTTTCCACGCTGAAATCCGCCCGGATGGGAAATAAATACTGTTTGCTGAAAACCACTTTGAGTCCACACTACTCTTCATTGGACAGTGAAAAACTACATTTCCCAGGGGGCTTTGCCTCATGAAAAAGTAAAGTAGCTGTTCAGGAAGGATAACAGGTCGCTTAAGCCCTACATGCTTTTGCTGGGGGCACTATAGGTGCAGTTACAAGTTACACTTCTCGCATATAAAGAAGCAGTTAAAGTTCCTAAGATCCAGGATGGGTTGAACCCCCACCCCCCCACCCCCCCGGTCTTTTTGGGAACTAGGAAATACCAGGAGTAGAGACCTTGTCCAGCCTATTCTGGTTGTACCAGTTCTATGGCCAGGACAGCTGGCAGGGCATTGACCTCCTGCAGGAGAAGACTACGGTGAAGCGGGTTGAGAGGGTACTCTCCAGGAAGAATGTGGGAGGCAGCTATGCAAAATGCAACAGGTATCCATTCTGGACAATCTGTAAAGTCCAGGTGTCTGTTGTCACTACTGGCCACCTGTGAGCAAAGTGGATCAGCCAACCCCCCACCGGTGGAGACACCTCCAGGGACAAGGGTAGATTGGCTATGCTCCTTAGGAAACTGTCAAAATCCTGCTCCAGGCTGTAGCTGCGGGGCAGGCTGGACCTTCTGAGGCTTGTCAGCATTGCTGGGGTAGGTCTTGTGTCTTCTGCTTGGTAGATGGATCACTCTAGTAGCCCGGATAGCTGTGGTAACTCGGGTAATACCTGCACTTGCATGGGTAAAAAGCCTTTCTACCTGTACCTTTTTTCCTAGAGGGCTCTGCGGTCTTCCTGGCGAGCTGAGTCATGGTAAGGTGCTCCTTTTCCAACTCACTGGCCTTATCCTCCATGGTCTTTCCAAACAGGTCTTCCCCTCGGCAGGGTACATCAGCCAACTTGTCTTTGAGGTCTGAAAACTGGAGCAAGGCCAGTCGGCGGGGACTTATGCCTACAGCCACCTGACTGACTGACTCAAAAGCATCATAGGCTCCCCTACTCATATATTTTGAGCAGTCTCCAAGAAAAGCTGGACCACTATTGGTGGGGTCGGCAGAAGCATGGGGGTACCCAAGTGCATTGGGGCCACTGTGGTTTGGGCCACCAAGAACACCACCATGCTCCTCGAGAGCCTGTAGGGGCTCAGCCAGCATTGCCATCTCATAGCTTGGCAGAGCCAGGGCAGCCACCTCCAACTCTGGCACCCGTGTTGGGTACTCCTCAATGGTCATGGCATTAGTAGATTGCTGGCAGCCCTCCGACACCTTGGGAGTTGACTCCTCCCATCAGGTCAGTTTAGCAGGCTGCTCTGTGCCATTGCCCTCAGAATCATTTCGAGAGGGACTCCGAAACTAATGCCCATGGAGTTTCCCCCGGCTCTTGGCATCAGTCCCCGATGTCGACGGGGTGGAAGACCGGTACTTCTGGGGGTTCTGCCCCCAGATCAAAGGATAATCTCTGGTCGATGGCACTGCAGCCCCTCAGCTCAGAGTGAGCGCAGGCATCATGCAACGCCAAGGCCTTGGTGGCGCCCCTCGAGGGCATCAATACCGATGTCGATGCCAGTGTCAAGGACGCCGAGTTGAATAGCCTGAAAAGAGACTCACACTGTTTCTTGCAGTTCTTCAAGCACTTCCTTGTCATCTGCAGGCACAGATTTCAAGTGGAGGGCTCATGGTTGGGTCCAAGGCACTGAATGCACCAATTATGGCGGTCCATCACTGAAATGGTAAAGGCACACCTACAACATTTTTTAAACCTGCTGGCCGGCTTAGACATAATGGCAGCCACTAAATCGAATGGTTCCAATGATTCAGCCAGTTAGGAGAACGGGCGGCAAAAACACCCCACACTGAAACAAAGGAAGAGAAAAAAATAAAGAAAAAACAAAGTGGTGTCAGTGGGATCGATGTCTCCGATGACAGGCGGGAAGGCAGAGGAAAAACACTGATAAAAACAAAAGAAACGAACCCGAAAGGGCACGCTCTGAGGTAACACTTTCTGAGGCACAGGACACACATCCATGGGGCTCTGTGGTAAAGGGAAGACTGAAAAAAAGATGGTTCCGGTGGGTGAGAAGGCAGGTGCACATGCGCAATGGAGCTCCCAAATACTTCCTATGGAAGCTGGGGAGCGCTCCTGCCTGGGCTCCATCAGTGACATCACACATATGTGAGGACTTACTTCCTGCTTGTTCCCGGAGAAATAATAACTTCTATGCAATCAGTATCTCTGTTTTTTTATACTTGATCTATAGATCAGTGAGGCTCAAATCTGGTTCATGAGGCCCCCAAACTGATCTGGTTTTCAGGACTTTTATAAAGAATGTTCATGATTTGAATTTGCATACATCTGGTCTAAGAATCAAGTTAATCTGCATATTTTGGTTACTCTAGAAATGGATCTAGTTAAGGGCTTGAAAGACTATAGAAACATAGAAACATGACGACAGAAAAAGACCACATGGCCTATCGAGTCTGTCCTTCCATATCAACCACTACAACATTCCCTTTTTTTCCTTTAGAGATCCTCTGTGTTTGTCCCATGCATCTTTGAATTAAGATATTGTCCTCATCTCTACCACCTCCACTGGAAGACTATTCCATGGATCCACCACTCTTTCTGTAAAGAAATATTTCCGCATATCACTCCTGAATCTATCCCCTTTCAACCTCATCCCATGTCCCCTAGTAGCAGAGCTTGCTTTCAATTGAAAGAGACTCTCCACCTGTGCATTTATGCCATGGAGTTATTTAAACATCTCAATCCTATCACCTCTATCCCACCTTTCCTCTAAGGTGTACATATTAAGATCCTTAAGTCTGTCCTCATATGCTTTATAATGAAGACCACTAACCATTTTAGTAGCCACACTCTGTACAGCCTCCAGCCTGTTTATATCCTTTTGAAGGTGTGGTCTCCAGAACTGCACACAGTACTCCAAATGAGGTCGCCCCAAAGACTTAGACAGAGGCACTATCACCTCCTTTCTTCTGCTGGCCATTCCTCTCCCCATGCACCCAAGCATCCTTCTAGTTTTTGCCGTTGCCTTTTCTACCTGTTTAGCTACTTTAAGATCATCAGACATAATCACGCCTAGGTCCCGCTCTTCTTTAATGGACAAAAGTACTTCATCCCCTATACTATATTGCTCCCTTGGATTGCTGCAACCGAAATGCATGACCTTACATTTTTTAACATTAAATCTCAGCTGCCAAATTCTAGACCATTCTTCAAGCTTAGCTGGATCCCTCCTCGTGTTATCTATACCTTCCTGGGTGTCTACTCCTTTGCAGATTTTGGTATCATCCACAAAGAGGCTAACCTTACTCGACAGCCCTTCTGCTATATCACTAACAAAGATGTTAAAAAGAATTGGACCAAGGACAGATCCCTGGTAACCTCCTTCTCCTCAGAGTGAGCTCCATTTACCTGTACCCTTTGTTGCCTCCCACTCAACCAATTTCTAACCCAAGCAGTAACTTTAGAGTCCATCCCTAGGGTGCTCATAAGAACATAAGATATGCCATACTGGGTCAGACCAAGGTCCTTCAAGACCAGTATCCTGTTTCCAACAGTGGCCAATCTAACTCATAAGTACATAGTAGTCTCCCCAAAAGACACAGATTCCTCAATGCTTGTATTGGGTCAAGCAGTGATATCCCGTGTCCCTTTTAATAATGCTTAATGGACCTTTCCTCCAGGAACTTGTCCAAACCTTTTTTAAACCCAGCTACACTAACAGCTTTTACTGGTAACAAATTCCAGAGTTTGATAACATGTTGAGTGAAAAAGATTTTCTCTGATTAGTCTTAAATAGGTTACCCTGTAGCTTCATTGCATGTCCCCTAGTCTTTTTATATTCTGTTGATGTAAACAATCGATCTACGTTTACCTGTTCCACTCCATTCATTAATTTATAGACCTCTATCATATCTCCCCTCAGTCGTCTCTTTTCCAGGTTCAAGACCCCTAACCTTTTTAGCCTCTCTTCATAGGAGTATCCTTCTATCCCCTTTACTATTTTCGTGCCTCTTCTCTGTACCTTTTCTAATAACGGTATATCCTTTTTAAGATACGGTGACCAGAATTGCACACATTATTCAAGGTGCGGTGTCACCATGGAACGATACAGAGGCATTATAATATCCTTTGTTTTATTTTCCATTCCTTTCCTTATTATACCTAGCATTCTATTTGCTCTCTTGGCCGCCGCTGCACACTGGGCGGAGGGTTTTAACATGTTATCCACGATGACGCCTAAATCGTTTTCCTGGGTGGTGGTTCCCAATGTGGAACCTTGTATCGTGTAACCATAGTTTGGGTTGTTCTTTCCTAGGTGCATAACTTTGCACTTGTCCACAATAAATTTCATCTGCCATTTGGATGCCCAGTCTTCCAATTTATTGAGATCCTCTTGCAATTTTCCACAATCCCCTTGGGTTTTAACAAATTTAAATAATTTTGTGCCATCTGAAAATTTGATAACCTCACTCGTTATTCCCTTTTCCAGGTCATTTATGAATACGAGGGGGTACCCAAAAAAACCCAGGAATAACATTGCCGTGGGAGGAGCTTGTGTAGTACGCACTTCTGCTGCTAGGCGTGTATAGTGCAACTTATTGTCAGTTCAGTGCCACCTGTGTTGTCGACCTGGCTTGTTCTGTTCATCTGCAGTGATTGTTTTTGCTAGCGCTGTTTTGTTCTTGTTTCTTTTTTTATGATGGCAAGTTTAAGTGAACAACGTGCAGCTGTGAAATTTTGTTTTCTACTCGGTAAAAATGCTGCTGAAACTGTTTTAATGTTGAAAACAGCTTATCAAGATGACGCTATGGGAAAAAGGCAAGTGTACCAGTGGTTTGCTCGGTTTAAAAATGGCGACATGTCGATTGATGACAAACCTCGTTCTGGGCGTCCATCAACTGCCCGAATCGATGAAAATATTGAAAAAATTAGAGAGCTTGTGCTCACAGACCGTCGACAGACAATTGATCAACTGTCAGAGATTAGTGGGTTATTTTGGAGCTCGGTTCAGCGAATTGTAACGGAAGATTTGGGAATGAAAAGGGTTGCTGCCAAGTTTGTTCCTCGGGTTCTGACTGACAATCAAAAGGAACATCGAGCTGAAACATGTCGTGTTTTGAAACAACAGCTTGAAACTGATCCAGATTTTCTGTCAAAGGTCATTACAGGTGATGAGTCATGGTGCTATGGTTACGACCCAGAAACAAAGCAACAGTCAAGCCAATGGAAGACGTCATCGTCACCCCGTCCAAAAAAATGTCGTCAAGTCAAATCAAACATCAAAACAAAGCTGATTTGCTTTTTTGATGCCAAGGGGGTAGTTCATTCAGAGTTTGTTCCCCCAGGTCAGACCGTCAATCAAACCTTTTATTTGGAAGTTTTAAGAAGATTGCGCAACAGTGTTCATCAAAAAAAGACACGATTTGTGGCAGACAGGAGACTGGTTCTTCCACCACGACAACGCACCTGCACACACAGCCATCTCTGTTAGACAGACAGTTTTTGGCTAAAAATGGCATGGTTCCGCTGCCCCACGCACCTTACTCGCCTTACCTGGCTCCGTGCGACTTTTTCTTATTTCCACACATGAATAGGGGCATGAAAGGACACCGATTTGACAACATTGAAGAAGTCAAGAAAAAAACGAGGGAGGAGCTGTCAGACGTTTCTAAAGATGACTACAAAAAATGTTTTGAACAGTGGAAGCACCGGTGGGACAAATGTATCAGTTGTAATGGAGAGTATTTTGAAGGGGATAAGGTTGTTTTGTAAAGAATTTGAAATAAATAGTTTTAAAAAAATAATTCCTGGTTTTTTTGGTACCCCCTCGTATGTCAAAAAGCAGCGGACCCAGCACAGATCCCTTGGGTACTCTACTATTCACCTTTTTCCACTGGGAAAATTGGCCATTTAGCCCTACCCTCTGCTTTCTATCTTTTAACCAGTTCCTGATCCACAATGTACACTACCTCCTATCCCATGACTTTTTAGTTTTGCCAAAAGTCTCTGATGAGGGACCTTGTCAAAGGCTTTCTGAAAGTCCAAATACACTATATCAACCGACTTACCATTGTCTACCTGTTTATTCACACCTTCAAAAAAACATAACAGATTAGTAAGACAAGATCTTCCTTGTCTAAAGCCATGCTGGCTGTCTCCCATTAAGCCATGACTATCTACATGTTGAGTAATTTTGTTCTTTATGATGGTTTCTACCATTTTTCCCAGTATTGGCCTCAAGCTCACCGGTCTGTAGTTTCCTGGATCACCACTGGAACCATTTTTAAAAATTGGCATTACATTGGCGATCCTTCAATCTTCAGGTATTACAGATGATTTTAATGATAGTTCACAGATTACTAATAGCAGGTCTGCAATCTCATATTTCAGTTCTTTCAGTTTGTTTATAAGTCGCCTGTCAGGAACGGTGTCATCTAGGGCTCTCCCTTGGTCAAATACCCTGGTCACCCAGTCAAAGAAATCAATGAGATTTGTCTGAGAAGACCTGCCTCTGGTGAATCAATGCTGCCTCTGATCCTGTAATCCGCTGGACTCCAGAAACCTCACTATTTTTTCTTTCAGCAGCACTTCCAATAATTTACTCACCACCAAAGTTAAACTAACTGGCCTGTAGTTTTCAACCATATCCACTTTTGTATAAAGGGACCACATCTGCCTCTCTCCAGTCCTTTGGCACCACTCCCGACTCCAACGAGGCACTGAAAAGGTCAGTCAGTGGAGCAGCTAGAATGTCCCCAAGTTCCCTCAGTATTCTAGGGTGTATACCCTCCGGTCTCATCGCACTGTCTACTTTAAGTTTATCTAGTTTCTCACGAACACAGTCTTCTGAAAATTGTTCAAGATGCCTCTCGCTTCTATTCCTGTTTGTGGGTGTTTTGTGAACACAGAGCAGAAATATTTAAGCAATTCCGCTTTATCCTTATCAGCTTCTACATATTCCTCCCCTTCACTCTCGAGTCTGACAATACCACTTTTGCCCTTCCTCTTCTCACTAACATATCTGAAAAATGTCTTATCCCCCCATTTAACTGCATTGGCGATTTCCTCTTTTTGAATCTTTGCTTTTCTGACTACTTTGCTAGCTTCTCTAAGTTTTTCCAAATATAGATGCCTATCTTCCTTTCTCCATGATCTCTTGTATTTTATGAAGGCCACCCTCTTTTTCTTCACTCTTTAGCTACTTCTTTTGAAAACCAAAGTGGTCTCCTTTTCCTTTTACCTTTATTTACCATTTTAACAAAACGTTTGGTTGCCCTTAAAATATCACCTTTCAGTTTTGCCCACTGTTTTTCAACATCCCCCAGTTGTTTTCATCCTGCTAACGACTCCCTGAGGTATTGGCCCATCTTTGCAAAGTCAGTTTTCCTAAAGTCTAAGACCCTTGCTTTTGAATGGATTTTAACAGCCCTAGTCCTAATATTGAACCACACCATCTCGTGATCACTGGATGCAAAATGATTTCCCACTATAACATCAGAAACACTTTCACCATTGGTGAGCACCAAGTCCAGTATGGCCCCTTCACGTTTAGGTTCTATTACCAGTTGCCTGAATAGTTCTCCCTGTAGAGATTCCAGGATTTCCTTACTTCTAGATGATACTGCAGCAGGAATGTTCCAATCAACATCTGGCATATTGACATCCCCTATCAGTAGCAATTCCCCTTTCCTAGCAATGCTGCGTATGTCTTCAATTAACTCTCCATCCACCTCTTCCTCCTATGCTGCTTAGGGCTAGATTTCTTAATGTATGTTCTAACACTTCTTAATAGGTGCTATTTATCAAGCTCCCATTTTATCAATGGGATCTCTTTATTAACAATACAAGTTCATGGCTTTAGCTAGTGGTAATGAGGTAGCAAACTTTAGTAGATTTAGCCCCTAATTTACAGATGCTTTTGTGAGGGGAATTAGCTACTTTTTGAAACCCAGCAGCTAATTCCCATGTAACGTGTACTAATATTAATTTGTTTGCAATGGCATATATTTATTTTCCACTTTTGTGTGTTGGCATGAATGAAGTTATCATTAAAATGTAACTTTAAATTAATACACCAAGACATCTGTCCTGACTCAAAATGACTAACTAAATATCATTTTATATGACTTACTATTTAGCACACATTTTGGCTTTGTTCTCCCATACTTTTTTGTAGTTGTGCAGCACCTTACCGCATTTTCCATCCTGCAACACTTGCCCTGTGCTGCATGGCTCATGACCAGTAGAGGCCTTAGCTGGCTTCTGTGCGACGTCATACTCTGTACCAGAAAACTGAATGTAAAACTGCTGTTTGTTAATTGATTTCCTCAGTGTTTTGATGGCAGTCTGTAGTTTTTGTTCCATCTTTTTTCGCACACAGTCCATGTTGCAGGTTTCTATGTAGAAAACAATAACAAAACTAACTGCCTTGAGATGAAAAGAGAGGTTTAATACAGGAATATACACAGTTTAAAGAAAAAACCCCCAAATTCTATGTAAATTCCCTTCATGGTTATGCACTGAAATAGACATTACCATGGACAACTATATCACTTAAAAAATATATATAAATAGGATACCATTTGTGAAGGGGTTTCCTTTCAAGCAAAATTAATTTTATGACTTTTCAACAAGTTCTCTGCCTGAGGGTTCTTATAAAAGGAGATTTTTCTGTTTTAGGAAAGGCTATTTTTTGCTGATTTTCTTTTTTTTTAAAAATCTTTCCTCTAGCTTTTAGATTTTAGAAGTTCAAAGAGGACAAAAGGTAGTCAGTACTCTGAAGCCACTGTACTGAAGTGTAAGTGTAAACAAGCCCCTAAATGTTCTTAATTAAACTGCCTAAGAGTCAGTTTTTTGAGTGTTGCATTCAAATCTACAATACACTGCATGCACTGCCATTCTTAGAGAGGCTTCATTTCAAGCAAAGGCAATTTTGTGGCTTTTATTACAAGTTCTCTGCAAGTTCTTAGAAATGGGCGACATTTTGTTATATAACCTTGTTATATATTGCTGCCTAATTTACTGGTTTATTTTTTAGTAGCTATTTGCAGAAGAGGATCTTTACGTTTTAGAAAAGGCTTTTATTGCTGCTATGCTGCTAGGTTTTTCTTTCTTTCCTCTAGTTTTTAGGCTTTAGAAGTTCAAAGAGAAGGGAAGGTAGTCAATACTCTATGAAGTCACTGCACTGAGGAGGTGTGAGATCCTTCCCTCCCCACCTCAGCTCCTATCTATCCCAGTGTTAAATATTCCTATATAGACTGAATCTTCAATTAAGATTGGGGAGGAAATTAGGTAGGTAAGTTAATAGGCCAAATTTAGGTTCTCTGTGGAACTAGAACAATAAAGTATATTTCAGTGGGCTTGGATTAGTAGCATCTTAATAGATCTTTGAGGAAATTTTATAAAGGCAACACACTACACTATATGCACCAGATAAATAAACACATTTTGTAGTCTAAGGAGATAAGGTAAACTACTAAGGACCTCAATAACAGGTGAGCAAACAAGGACTTCACACAGGAATCTGAACAGAGGTACCAGTTTTCATATAAAAAGGCTAGTTTTTACTGACAGGACAGCTGAGGACAGGGTAGAGTCTTTGGTACATCTTTTTTCTATTTTTTTCCATCAGATACCAAAGCTCCAATTGCAGAAGTATGACAGGGAAACATCATAGTGTCAAAGCCGTCACCCCTGTTACCACTTCTGCATCCGTCCAGGAGAATAGCCAGATCCAGGGCGTGAAACCGGTTCAGTGTGCAAGCTGCCTGCAAGTTAAATTCCTTAGGAAAAGATTAGAGGGGAAATTGGATTTAGCTCACACTTTTCTCAGAAGTTCAAGGCAAGTTGTACTCAGGTACAGTAGATAATTTCCTGTCCCTAGAGGGCTTACAATCTAAGTTGGTACCTGAGGCAGTGGAGGTTTAAGTGACTTGTCTAAAATCACATGGAGAGGCAGTGGGATTGAACCTGGCTTCCCTAGTTCTTAGCCCACTGCTCTAACCAGCAGAGTAATTGAGAGAGGAAGTGGTGAGGCTAAGAAACATCCATGACAATGAGAGGTACATTAATGAAATGCTTCTACAGGCATCTTAGGTCTCCAGCAGAAGGGAAGATGACAGTAGAAAAAGATGACAGGTGGATCCAGGGGTAGAGGTTGATGAGGATGAAGTGGAATTGCTTAACAAATATTTCTGTTCTGTGCTCACAGATGAAGGGCCAGGAATTAGGACCTCAGAAAATAAACACAAATAGGAATGGAAGTAAAGTAGACCCCAAATGATTTTCAGAAGACTGCATGTGAGGAGCTAACTAAAGTAAAAGTACACAAAGTGATGGGGATGGATGGAATTCATCTGAGGGTACTGAAGAAAGTTATGGAAGTTCTACTCTCTAACCTTTTTAATACAGGCAAAAACAATGAGGCATAGTGACAGACCAACATTCAGAAATATCAAAATCACTCTAACACCAACAGCGAGGAGAATGGGATACCTATGGAGATATCATCAAAAAACAGATATATAATCAAACCCCCTAATAGCTAATACTGTATAGTGCTGTGTATGCCTTATACAAATGATTATTATTATTAGTAGTAGTAATAAAAATAACCCACCAAAGCATATAATAATAAAAATAGAATAATAATATAAAATATGTTGGGGGGCACATTCAGCAGCGTTGGCCAGTGCTGTTTAAGCAGCTGGCCATCACTGCTTTAAGTTAAAACTGGATATTCAATGCTGGGCCATATCTGGTGATCAGCACTGGCTGTCTAGTTTGTCCGGATAGCATTTTTGCAATCCAGTAGGCAGCAATATTCTGTTGCTGGCCAGATTGCAAAAGCACCTAAAGTTAGGATAGCCTTTCACCTGTCCTAATTTTAGGCACCTTAGCTAGCTGGTTAACAGCTCAATATCACCACTGACTGGCTAGCTACTAGTGCCACCCCCACTTTGCTTCCAGAATGCCCCATTGTTAACTGGTTAGCAATGGGGCATTTAACCGGGTTAGGTGGGAATAGTTAGTGGCATTAACCATGTTAGTTCTGCTGAATATCCCACTGACTGTGTTTTAGCAGGTCTGCTAACTGGCTAAAAGTTTTGAATATGCCCCCTGCAATATATATTGCCCTCACTTGGTTTGCAGCTTGTTGTGCTGTGAGGGCTTGTGTTCATCAGTGATTCTGAGAACCCAGTTATCGGTAACTTAACTACTGGCAGGGTCTCCCAAGATGGACAGGTCTTAGCTGAGGTGCCAGACTAAGACAGACTACCCATCTGGGCAGCAGCAGAATGAAATGGTGTTGGCAGCGGAGGATTACGCTTCTGTGACAACAGCAATAACACTAGCATTACCTGCGCAGAAGAAAGCTCTGGCAATCTACTTCCTTATCTTGCTATGAAAACCTAGTGGGTAGTCACAATAAAATAAATTGCACTATAGTGCTGGAAGATGAGACCCCCAGGTTGGAAGGCACTCAACTGGCTACTGGGGAGGAGCTGGGCTTTTCAGAGTAAAGCCAGCATTTATGATGTGGTTGGATCAAAGCTCTCGAGATGCACCTGATCGGCATCGGGGGTGAAAGCGGGAGATTCTAGCCCCTCCTGCCAAGGCCACTCGGGCCCTGACAACAAGCAGCAGTAGGACTTTTGAATTTGGGAGTGCCAGCAGGTGCACAGTCACCATCTGAGCACCCAATCGGCATGGGGGATGGAAGTGGGAGATTCTAGTCCCTCCCATTCTCCTCGCCAAGGCCAATCGGGCCCCGACAACAAGCAGCAGCAAGACTTTTGAATTTGGGAGTGCCAGCAGGCACACAGCCACCATCTGAGCACCCGATTGGCATCAGGGGTGAAAGCAAGAGATTCTAGCCTTTCCTCCTTCCCCCACCAAGGCCAATCGGGTCCCGACAACAAGCAGCAGCAGGACTTTTGAATTTGGGTGTGCCAGCAGGCATGCCTGCGCCTTTTGGACCTACACCTGAGGGCCTCACTAGAGGGCCCTTTGGTGTGGCCCTTAGGCGGGGACTGTAGAGGGGATCTCCAACAACGACAGTTACAAAAGAAAAAACAAACAGAGAATCCACAGTCTCACCAAATAGTTACCATTTCTACATGGAGACAGCCTGGAACAGGAAATAAGTCGTCCAAAGAGGAGGCAAGATATTACATACATAAACCAAAGAATAAAGCAATATTCCAAAACAATTCTATAAAACTATTCAGTGCTAAATGATTAAACCACCTGCCTAGCTGACACGATTGCTGACTTAGAGCTGATTGTGTGCCAGAGCTTAAAATCTACATTCTAAGAGTGTACATATATATGATGACCCCTAGGAAGGCATCTCATCACTGAAACCTGGCCGTGTAAAGAAGTAGCCCACTGATGCTGGAACAGCTTGAGCGAGTGCCCTACAGCTCTGTAAGATTCTGGAGATGCTCCTGGTGGCAGCAGCTCTCCCTAAGAGTGGCTACTCCACAGAAAGAAGTTGGCTCTTACAACCGAAATGAAGGCAGTTCCCGTTCCAGGTATAGTCGTACCATCTGCTGACTGATCTTATGTAGGCATGCGGAGGCATCTACACCTGGCCAAGGACACAGTAAGTAGTAAACCACCACAAAGGTAATGCCTTAAGCACTATCTGCAAAGCAACACAAAGGACCAGCAAAGCAATCATGCTCCAAAATCACCCAGATAACCCCTAAGATGATTATACTGCTGATAATGACACTCCTGATAGGAGTAACTAATGGGACCATGACCCTGACAAAATGTATCCTAATCGTATACAACCAGAGAAATCTCTCCCTATTACAACAATTCCTGCATATGCCCAAATGGCAACCAAGACTAATTCAGATCACTAGATCATACTCCTCAATAGACCAACAAAACCATAATCATCCACCTAAATATATAAAATGTGCATTAGCAAATGCACGCTCCACATGCAAGAAGATAAACCCTATTAACGATTACATAAATGACAGCAAGCTAGATATTATGTTTGTGACTAAGTCATGGTTCACCAATACCGACCAGGTACTCGCAAATCAATTCATCACACCAGAGATGGACCTACATAACTGCCCACAGATAAATAAGAGAGGAGAAAGAATATTCATCCTCACTAGGACAGACCTGAAAAAAATTCCAAGCATCCACTTTTTTTAACAAATGCAACCTTAAATATCCTATAGATCCAAAACAACTAATTATTCATATGCTTAGTTTACAGAGCTCCAACATCAACAGCAGATGACCTCTCATCACTAATTAAACTAGCAAGCTCCCAATCAGTATCATAGAGACCTAAACCTATACTCAGCACCAACAAACCAAGTCGCATCCTTTCTGGAAGCAATAGATACAATGGACCTTTCACAGATCATAAATGCCCCCACACACAAGGGAGGAAACACCCTGGACTTGATATTCATACCTAAAATGATGATGGCACAAAATGTTCAAACCACACCATTACCTTGGTCTCACCATCACATGATATCCTTCAACCTACCGCTGCTTATGACTACCCAAAAACAAAAACCACAACCCCAGGGAATGCGCAGATTCCAAGATTTCGACAAAGAAACTCTCCTTGAACATCTCACCCCTCTAACAGAATCATCTTCGACATATTTCACAAAACTAAATTGATGACTGGAACAACTGAATAACTTCATTTGCAGTACCCCCCCAAAACGAGGTTTAAGGCAAAGTTTCTCAGCATCCAATTTGGTCTGACTCCATAACCCCTACCGCTCCTTCCGCTCCAAACACGCAAACCACATGTTCCTCCCCTCGCCATCCCAAGCCCACCTGGAATCCACCCGTTCCTCCGCCTTCTATTTCCTCGGCCTCCGACTCTGGAACTTGCTTCCCCCAGCCCTCCGTCTTGAGTCATCCCTCAAAAATTTCAAGGCCAACTTAAAAACCCACCTCTTCTGTATAGCTTTCGATCTTCCTTTACCTGCATCTCCTCTCTCTCCCTCCCCTCGTTGATACTTAACAGTCTGACCCCTTCCTCGCTTTTCTGCTCCTCATCTGTCCTCTACTAGCTACTACTCTATTCTTTCCTATCAAACATACTGGTGTTCCTTTCCTTTTCTAGAAGCTTTGTTTTATTTTGTGAACCACTCAGACGCTATTGTGATGGGCGGTATATCAAGTTTGCTAATAAACAAAAACATAAACAAAGCCTGGTACTCAAAAGATATAAAATAAGCGAAACTTAAAGTGAGACAATTTGAGTGTAGATGGGGAAGAACACAAGACCCCAAACATCACAAAGAATATGCCTCCAAGCAAGATAACTACAACAATCTGATAAGCCAACGTAAACGAGAGTACCATAGCAATATCATTTACAAATCACTCAACCTGCATAGAGAATTGTTTGAAATCTCCAATTCACTCATACGAACCCCTACTGCCCCAAAAGGCCCCATCTTGAACCCACAAGACTACGTCTCCTAGCTCCAGAACAAATTCTTCTGTGCTAAAGAAACAAAAGAACTGGATCAACTACCTACAAGAACATCCAGCAGCTCACCAAACTAGTCCCTGTTCACTTCAATATCAAGCACACAACTATATCACCTTCTCTCAACCATGACACCACCACATCATCATTAGACCCATGCCCAGCCGCATGGATCAAAACAGCCAGGAAAGAGCTAACTTCACCACTGCTCAAAATAATTAACTCTTCCCTCACCTTAGATCTGATGCCAACTAACCTAAAGATCTCCTCTTTCAGGCCTACCCTGAAGAACGCTGCCATACCCATCTCCAGTATCCCTCTCCTAGCAAAAATAATAGAGAAAGCCATCCAGCTCCAGCTGCAGGATTTTATAGACTCCAATGCACCTCTCGATGACCAGCAACATGGGTTCCGACAACATTACAGCACTGAAACACTTCTGACTTCCCTCTTTGACACACTGCTCAAGGGAATCAAAAGATCCAAACAGGCATTCATCCTAATATTCATAGATATCTCAGCACATTTGACTCTGTAAACCACAGAAGACTCCTTACCCACCTGACAGAAATTAGAGTAAATGGGATTCCCTTAAGATGGCTTCACTTATACTTATCCGACCGCATGCATATAAGTGTCAAGGGAGCTGACCTAGGCACCAAGGAAACAATAAAATACCTCGGAGTCACACTAGACCATAGGCTCGATATGAAATCACACATAAACAATATCGTGAAATCTGTGTACTTCAAAATACGCACGCTCAGACACCTACGTCCCCTACTAGACCACGAAGACTTCAGAACCATCTACCAAGCTCTGATACTACTGCATTTCGACTTCGCCAACTCCATTCTACAAGGACTCCCACAATCCACCGTAAGCGCCTTACAGCTTGCCATGAACACCGCTGCCAGGGTTCTTCTAGGAGCGCCCAAAAATGAACACATCACACCTATCCTCAAACAGCTCCATTAGCTCCCTATACACGGAAGACTTACATTCAAAACCCTTATTCTCACTTTTAAGGCCATAAATGGTTTACCGTCCACATCACTTTCTAAACTCATCCAAACCGTCCCATCAAACAGAAATAGGAGACAGGCAGCATTAAACTCACTAACAACCCCAAAGGCTATAACAACATGCAGCCTATCAACGTCAAACAGAGCTTTCATGTTTAGCACACCAAAATGCTGGAATTCTCTCACACCTGATCTCCGCGCCATAACCGACCTAACCCAGTTCAGAAAGGCCCTTAAACTGCACCTTTTCATCAAATACTACCCCACATGAAGCGTAACATAATAGCCCCACCCTAATACAATCCACATGAAGCGTAACATAATAGCCCCTCCCTAATACAATCCACAGTCTCTCTCCTTGTTCCAAGCATTCCTGCTAATTTTATGTAAATAGTTTGAGCATGTTATCTAGTTAATAGATTATATACTCCATGTAAATAGTTCTCCCATGTTATCCAAATTGATACTCCTGTTATATGTAATACCAAACAGCCTGTTGTTCTGGTTTCTTTATGTTATCTGTAAACCGCGCTGATGTCAAAGAGTGCGGTATATAAAAAGTTGAAATAAAAAAAATAAATAAAAATAAACAAGTTAAAGTACAAAACAGGACCTCAAAGCCATTTCAAATTCACCAAGGACTGCCACAAGGATCAGCTCTCTCAGCCCTTTTATTTAACTTATACATCCAGTCCATATGTAGCTTACTCCAGAAACACAGGATAATGTTTCATATCTATGCAGATGACATTATGCTGTACACCCATTAACAACAAGGAACCCTGACTTCCCCACCATCCTCTCTTGTCTCAAGGAAGTGACCCAGTGGCTACATGAACACTCGCTCACAATGAATTTAGCAAGACAGAGACACTGGTGGTGAACAGAAACCCCAACTACGTTCCAATAGAGAAACTCACCTTTAACTTACCGTTAACAATCACGATATCCCCATCAAATCCGAAATCAAATACCTAGATGTGACACTAGACCAGAAACTCAATTTCCAAGCACACATTTAAAAAGCGACTACAGTGACATATCAAAGGATAAGAACTCTACATAACCTCCACCCATTGCTTTCCCATAATCTATTCCGCACGATCTGCCATGCAATCAATCCTCCAATCTGGGACTACTGTAACTCAGTACTCCAAGGCCTACCAAAAGGTACACTCCTCCCACTCCAGATAGCCCAAAACTCTGCAGCCCATTTGATATCACGGACACCTAGACAAGAACACATTACTGCAGTATTAAAGGAACTACACCAGCTGCCTATCCAAGCACAAATACAATACAAGTTAATCATGAACCTTCAAGAGTATACATAATCTAACTGCAGGCTGCCTACAAGCCCTCATACTCCATCTACAGACAACAGACTAAGAAGAGGCCAAACCATGAACCTCCTTAAAATCCCAGACAGCAAACAACCAGTATACAAGAAACATGCCATCGCACCTTTTCCATATATGGACCTATCCTATGGAACTCTCTTCTGACTAATCTCACAGCAACACTGACCTAAAGGACTTCAGGAAGATGCTAAAAACCCATATATTCCAGAAATGGTATGGGATGGACTGTTAAGCTCCCTCACACCCAAAAACCTGAAACAAAGCTAAATAACTAAAATACAAAAAGTATGGACTCTATATCATTCAAATGTAAATAGTTATAACTATTATAATTATAATTATCAGCCCACTGATCAGTCAATAAATACTTGTCTATCCGTTAAATAGTGAACTGCACTGAGATACAGTGTTGTACCATGCTCTATGTAACTTTTGTTTTCATTCAATGTAAACTGCCTTGATATCACTGAAAGGCGGTATATAACAAATATTAAATAAATAAATAAAAATAAACGTCTGGCTGCTGATGTAGCTCTGCATGAAATGAAAGCCAGAAGCTGCAAAAATGTCTTACATATTGGGACATGGAATGTACAAGAGAAGTTGAGTGTAGATGGGGAAGAATGAAATGGAATGTGTATAATTTGATCTGTTGGGTGTCGGCGAACTGAAATGGGCTGACATCAGGCACTTTGCATCTGATGATCACATGGTATACTATGCTGGAAATGAAAGACAAAGAAGAATTACTGTTGCATGTATAATTCAGAAGAAACTTGTAAGAACTGTAATGAAATATAATGCAAATCAGTGCACACTTAATTTCTGTTTGTCTATGAGGAATGCCCATCAACACAACTAGGTTTATGCCCCAACAACAGCTGCAGAAGAGAATGAGGTTGATGAGTACTATGAATAAGTACAAGCTGAAACTGACAGAACATGCAAACAAGATATCCTGATAGTCATGGGTGACAAACGCAAAAGTTGGCAACAAAGAAGAAGGCAAAGAGGTTGGAAAATATGGACTTGGCAACCAAAATGAAGCTAGAGAAAGACTGATAGAAATTTTACAAGAGCAGTGATTTATTCATTTCAAACTTCTTCTTCCAGCAACACAAGCGGCAACTGTACACATGGACTTCATCCAATAGATTGTACAAAAATCAAATTGACTACATCTGTGGAAGTCAATGATGGAAAAACTCAATAACATCCACAAAGACAAAACCTGGAGCTGAGATCACCAACTACTAGAATGCAAACTCAAGGCTGCCTGAAAAATTTATGTTCTGCTTTGGATACAAATGACAGAATACCAGAAGGGTTATGGAATGGACATCAAGAAAGTTGTGCTTGAAGAAAGTGAGGAGTCTGTGCAAAAGGTGAAAAAGCAAAAACAGCCAAAATGGATGACTGAAGAAACTCTGAAAATTGCCCAGAAACGCAGAGAAGCTAAAGCCAGAAGAGAAAGAGAGGCAATCACAGAACTCAACAGAGATTTCCAACATGCAGCAAGATGAGATAAGGAGAAATACTACAATGGCACATGCAGGGAAATAGAATCAGAAACTATTAGAGCAAGAACAAGATTGGCTTTCTGCCAGGAAATTTGGAAGATGCCATGGCAACTGATGGGAAAAGATCTGTGTTTATACCAATACTGAAGAAAGGTGATCTGACTGTGGAAATTATCGTACAATCACTCTGATCACACATGCCAGCAAGATTCTATTCAAGATCATTCAGCAGAGACTATAAATACTACAATGAGAACTGCCTGAAGTGCAAGCAGATTTCAGAAAAGGGCAAGGAATGTGAGACATGATTGTGGATGTGAGATGGATCCTTGAAAAGACAAAAGAATACTAAAAGGACAGCCATATGTGTTTTATTGAGTACAGTAAGACTTTTGACTGTGTAAACCATGAGAAACTCTGGGCCACATTAAGAAGCATAGATATACCAGAGCACCTGATAGTTCTCTTGCACAACCTTTACATTGATCAAGAAGCAACAGTTTGAATGCAACAAGGAGAAACGGAATGGTTTAAAATCAGCAAAGGTATACAACAAGACTGCATATTTTCCCACCTACCTGTTTAATTTACATGCAGAACAAATCATCAGATAAGTAGGACTGTATGAAGACAACCGAAGTATGAAGACTGGTGGAAGACTATCAACAACCTTCACAATGCTGATGATACCACAATACTGGTTAAAAGTGAAGAAGAACTGAAACATTTGCTTCTCAAAATCAAGAATATGGGCCTATACCTTAATGTAAAGAAGATAAAGATCCTGACAACTGGCAAAATCAATAAGTTGGTTGATGGAGAAATTGAAATAGTTGACAACTTTAACCTGCTTAGATCAATAATAAATAAATGACAAGCAGTCAAGAAATCTGATGACATATTGCTCTTGGTAGAATGGCTATGAAGGACCTAGACAAGTTTCTCAAGAGCAGGGATGTCCCTCTCTATACAAAGATTTGACTTGTCTGAAACATGGTATTTTCAATAACGTCATATGGATGTGAAAGCTGGACAATGAAAAAGACAGGCAGGAAGAAAATCGTTGCCTTTGAATTATGGTGCTAGCGAAGAATACTGGGTATACCATGGACTGCCCAAAGAACAAACCAGTCAGTACTAGAGGAGATCAAACCTAAGCTTTCGTTAGAAGCTCAGATGACAAGACTTTGACTTTCATACTTTGGACACAGTGCAAAGAGAGAGATCATTAGAGAAAGATATCATGCTTGTCAAGGTTGAAGGTCAACGCAAAAGAGGAAGGCCAGCAATGAGAGGGATTAATACAATAACACCAACTATGGATGCCACTCTATCAACAATAAGCTGCCTGCCTGAAGACTGAACACAGTTTAGGACAACTATCCAGAGGATTGCCATGAGTTGAAACCAACTTGCCAGCACTTAACAGCAACAACAATATGTATAGATAAAACTATGGTATGTAGACCATATGATTCAATTATCCTTTTCAGTACTACTTTGGCATGGGCAGTGATTCTGGAGGACTAGAGATGGGTGAATAGGGTTCATGAAAGTGGAAGCAAGGAAGAGGTTTAGAACAACAGGCTAGTTAGTTCTTCATGATGAGTAAATTAATGGGAATGCTGATAAAGCAAAGGATAGTGTGGTTCCTGCAGTCCAAGGATGTACAAGATCTGAGACAGCTTTACTAGAGATAGGTCTTGTCAAAAAATTCTGCTTGATTTTTTTCACTGAGTGACTGGAGAATTGGATCAGGGCAGAGCATTAGATGTGCTATACTTAGGTTTCATCAAGGCTTTTATTTATAAGCCACCAATGCGGAACAATGTCAAACTGAGTGCCCTTGAGGTAAACCCTAAAGTGACTGACTGGGTAAGAAACTGGTTGAGTGAGAGGTAACAGAGGGTAGTAATAAATGTAGTCCACTCAGAAGATAGATGCATTAAGAATATAAAAACATAAAAAATGCCTTACTGGGTCAGACCAAGGTCCATCAAACCCAATATCCTATAACCAACCCTAGCCACTCCAGGCAACAAGAACCTGGTAGGTTTCCAAAGAGGACACAGATTCCACAATGCTTGTACCGGGGCAAGCAGTGGATTTACCGGGTCATCTTTAATAATGGTTTATGGACCTTTCCTCCAGGAACTTGTCCAAACCTTATTTAAACAAGCTAATTCCAGAGTTTGATGACACGTTGAGTAAAAAAATATTTTCTCTTATTAGTCTTAAATGGGTTTCATTGTAACTTCATTGTGTGTCCTCTAGCATTAACAACTAATCTATGTTTACCTGTTCCACTCCATTTATTGATATATAGACCTCTATTATATCCCCCCTCAGCCATCTCTTTTCCAAGTTGAAGAACCCCATCCTTTTAAACCTCTCCTCATAGGGGTATCCTTCCATTCTTTTTACCATTTTTGTTGCTCTTCTTTGTATCTTTTCTAAGTCAGCTATATCCATTTTAAGATATGGAAACCAGAACTGCACATAATATTCAAGGTGCGGTCACACCACGGAACAATACAGAGGCATTATAATGCAGTGTGTGCCTTCGAGTCAGTCCTGACTCCTGGCGACCCAGAACTCTAATATCCTCTGTTTAATTTAATTTGCTTTCTTGGCTGCTGCTGCACACTGGGTGGAGGGTTTCAACGTATTATCCACAATGATGCCTAAATCCTTTTCCTGGGTGGTGGTTTCTAAGGTGGTTTCTTGCATTGTGTAACCATAGTTTGGGTTGTTCTTTCCTATCTGCATAACTTTGCACTTGTCTACATTAAATTTCATCTACCATTTTGCATCCAGCCTTCCATTTTATCAAGGTCTTCATGCAATTTTTCACGTTCCTCTTGCATTTTAACAACTTTGAATAATTTGTGTCATCTGCAAATTTGATCACCTCACATGTTATTCCCATTTTCAGGTCATTTATGAATATGTTAAAAAGCAGAGGGCCCAGCACAGATCCCTGGGGTACTCCACTATTCACCTTTCTCCGTTAAGAAAATAGGCAATTTAGCCCTACTCTCTGTTTTCTGTCTTTTAACCAGTTCCTGATCCACAATACTACACTGCCTCCAATCCCATGACTTTTTAATTTTGCCAAGAGTCTCTCATTAGGGTCCTTGTCAAAGGCTTTCTGAAAATCCAGATACACTATATCAACCGACTCACCTTTGTCTACCTGTTTATTCACACCTTCAAAAAATATAACAGATTAGTAAGACAAGACTTTCCTTGTCTAAATTAATGTTGGCTTTCTCCCATTAAACCATGGCTGTCTACATGTTCAGTAATTTTATTCTTTAAAATAGTTTCTACCATTTTGCCCGGTACTGATGTCAGGCTTACTGGTCTGTAGTTTCACAGATCACCCCTGGAAACCTGTTATAAAAATTGGAGTTATATTGGCCATCCTCCAATCCTCAAGTACTACAAATGATTTTAATGATAGTTCACAGATTACTATTAGTAGGTCTGCAATCTCATATTTCAATTCTTTCAACACCCTCCAGGTGATTTGCTACTCTTCTGTTTATCAAACAGTTGTAATGCATTCTTCCAGTTTATCGATATTTCTTTCAATTCTTCAGCTACATCACCTTTATATACCATTTAAAACCAGAGTGGTCTGTGGGTGGATCAGGAGCAGTGCTGATTGCTATCCAGTTAGTGCTGATATTAAGCTGCTAGCTGATTAGCTTAGCTAGTTAAAATTAGGTCATCTCAATAGCAATAACCAGTTTTCACTGTCCAGTTAGTGGATGAATATTGCTGTCAACCTGATAGCAATGTACTGACTGGTGAACCTGGAAATTCAGCATATCCAGGTTTAATTAAAGCAGTGGTGGCTGGGCACTTTGCTAGCTGCTGCTGCAAAATATTAGCCCCATAGTCTTTATCTGCCTTCATTTTTTATGTTCCAGCCACTGCTCCGTTAGTTTCCATTGCAAATATAAGGCTAGACTTTGCTGCTGCACCTTACTTTCACCACATAGCCATAACTGGCCAGTCGCTCAATAACGCCATTGCCTGGTTATGGCCAGATACTGTGCCCGGAATGCCCCTGGTATGCCCTGATGCTACAGGCAATGGTGGCACCCACGGATATTCAGCAACATTAACTATGTTAGTGCTGCAAAATATCCTGCTTAACGGCATTTATATTGTGTGCAGATCGGCAAACCATGTAAATGCTTTTGAATATTGGACCCTGAGTCTTTAATGCAGGGCTAACACAAATTTATCCCACAGCAGTACCAGATAATGCGGGAAAAATGCAGATATTGTAGACACTTTTCTGTGATATGTGCAGTTTGCACGGTGGATCGGGGGAGGGGGAGGACAGGATTGGGTGGGCAGTAGGTGTGTCAATCGTCAGCAGCTATCACACAAAACCTTGTCATGGGATGGCTGCCGAATCGGGCCTCATCACGGCTGCAGATAGCGCCACTTCAAGAGATGGTGTTAGCTGCAGCCAATTCTGCTGTGGGGCTGATCACGATTGCTTCCCCGGCACAGATCGGGTCCCCCCCCCCACCCTCAGATCATTATGCCATAGATCTAAAGATCTGTGGTACAGACAAGTAAAAGAAAGTGGCCTGTTCTCCCTTCAGCACTGATTTCACCCTCTCCTCCCCAGGGAGAGCTCCTGATCCCTGTCAGAAACTGTCCGAAGGGGATCGGTGCACCCATGGCCAAGTCAACCATCTCATCTAGCCAGTCAGGTGCCCAAAGGGCCACACCTTTCCCGATCCCTTTAAGCAAAACCCCTTAAAACAATTATTCCCAGCTAGCCGGCTTAATGGGGGCCCCTCAGTGCATACCGTATCTTCCCTGGTGGTCAGTGGGTCAGGAGTGATCCTACTACTACTACTACTACTACTACTATTAAGCACTTATATCGCACCACGCACGCAGCGCTGTACAGGTAAATGTACAAGAGGTAGTCCCTGCTCGTCGGAGTCGTGCTCATCCGAGCTTACAATCTAGTTGAGACAGGAGCTTACAATCTACAATTAGTCAAGTCAGTGCAGGCACAATATGGTCATTACAGATCAGATCGGTTGTGAAAATTGACCGGAGTCAGGTAAATTGACCGGAGTCAGGATGAGATAAAGGATAGAAGTCAGGATCTGAAAGCAATAGTGAAGAGGTTGGTCTTTAATCTGGATTTGAAGAAGGCCAGGGAGGGTGACTGGCATATAGATACTGGTAGGTTGTTCCCAGGCGTATGGTGCAGCAATGTGAAAGGAGCGAAGTCGGGAGTTAGCAATGCGAGTAAAAGGCTTAGATAGAAGTAGTTTGTTGGCGGAGCGAAGTTCCTGAGAGGGGGTGTAGGGAGAAATGAGAGGTATTGAGGGGCCGCAGTGTGAATGCATTTATAGGTCAGCAGGAGAAGTTTGAACTGGATGCGGAATTGGATGGGGAGCCAGTGAAGTGACTTGAGGAGAGGGGTAGTGTGGGCATGGCAAGACTGGCGGAAGATTAGTCAAGCAGCATAATTTTGTATAGATTGAAGGGGTAAGAGATGGCTCGCGGGAAGACCGGCGAGGAGCAGGTTGCAGTAGTCGAGGCGAGAAGAGACTAAGGAGTGGACAACGTTTTGGTAGTGTGTTCAGAAAGGAAGGGGTGGATTTTGCTGATGTTGTAGAGAAAGAAGCGGCAGGTCTTAGCTATGAGTTGGATATGTGTGGTGAATGAGAGAGGAGTCAAAGATAACCCCCAGATTGAGGGCTGAGGGGACAGGAAGGATTGTTGAACCATCCATGGAGACTGAGAAGAGGAGGGGAGGAATTGGGGGGGAAAGACAAGGAGCTTGGTTTTGGTCATGTTCAACTTCAGGCGGCGGTGAGACATCCAGGCAGCAATTTCAGAAAGGCAGGCAGACATCCTGGTCTCGATTGCTGGAGAGATATCAGGTGTAGAGAGGTAGATCTGGGAGTCATCAGCATAGAGATGGTACTAAAAGCCATGGGAGAGATGAGCACGCCAAGGGATTGGGTATAGAGAGAGAAAAGAGGGGACCCAAGACCGATCCCTGTGGTACACCAACATGGAGCGGGAGGGGCGAGGAGGAGGAGGAGCCACCAGAGCATACACTAAATGAGCGATGGGAGAGGTAGGAGGAGAACCAGGATAGTATGGAGCCCCTGAAACCAAGCGAGGAGAGGGAGGTGAGGAGGAGATCGTGGTCAACAGTGTCAAAGGCAGTGGAGAGGTTGAGAAGGATGAGGACTGAGTAGAGGCCCTTAGATTTAGCCAGGAACAAGTCATTGGAGACTTTTGTAAGAGCCGTTTCGGTGGAGTGTAGGGGACGGAAGCTGGATTGTAGTGGGTCCAGGAGGGCCTGGGAGGTGAGGAAGTCGAGGCAGCGGCGGTGGACTGCTCGTTCTAGTAGTTTAGATATGAAAGGAAGGAGGAAGATGGGTCAATAGTTATAAGGACAGGTGGGATCGAGTGAGGGTTTCTTGAGGAGAGGTGTGACAACAGCATGTTTGAAGTCTTCAGGGACAGTTGCAGTGGAGAGTGAGAATTTGAGAATATGAGAGATGGAGGGGACAACAGTGGAGGAGATGGGGAGTATGAGGTGGGTGGGGAAGGGGTCAGAAGAACAGGTAGTGGGTTTGGAGGAGGAAAGAAGGAGTGTGGTTTCTTCTTCAGAGATTGTAGGGAAGGAGGAGAGGGTAGTAGAGGAAGTATGGATGGGGGAGAATTGGGGAGGGGTGGAGGTAGGTGAGGAAGTGGGGAATTGGAGGGTAATTTTGTGGATTTTATCATGGAAATAGTCGGCTAGGGTTTGGGCAGAAAGGGAGGGTGGGACTGGGGGCAGAGGCACCTTGAGAAGAGAATTGAGGGTGTTAAAGAGGTGGCGAGGATCCGAGGCAAGGGAGTTAGTCAGATGGATGAAGTAATCTTGTTTGGCAAGTGCTAAGGCTGACTGGAAGGAGTCAAGCTCAGTTTTGGCCATGTTCAATTTCAAGTGGTGAGACATCCAAGCAGCAATGTCAGAAAGGCAGGCAGAGATGCTGGCTTGGACTGCTGAAGAGAATTCAGATGTAGAGAGGTACTGTAGATCTGGGCATTATCAGCGTAAACATGGGACTGAAAGCCATGGGAAAAGATAAGTGTACCAAGGAACTGGGTATAGAGAGAGGAAAAGAGGACCCAAGACAGATCCTTGTGGTACACCGACTGAGAGCGGGATAGCAGTAGAGGAGGATCCACCAGAACAAACACTGAAAGAACAATGGGAGAGATAAGCAGAGAACCAGGATAGCACAGAGCCCTTAAAACCAAGTGAGGACAAGGTATCAAGGAGAAGGTTGTGGTCAACAGTGTCAAAAGCAGCAGAAAGGTCAAGAAGGATGAGGATTGAGTAAAGGCCCTTGGAATTTGCCAGGAACAGGTCACTGGAGACTTTGGCAAGAGCCGTTTCAGTAGAATGTAAAGGACGAAAGCCAGATTGTAGAGGATCCAGAAGGGCCTGAGAGGAGAGAAAGTGTTCCAAGGTGGTCCACGAGTGCGTTGGTGGGGTGGGTTTGTGGTTGTAGGCTTGTTTGGGCTGTTGGATGGGATGGATGGAGAGCAGTAGGCCAGGCAGATGGTGAGATGTGATGCTTTGCAATGGTGAATGTGTCCAGGGTTGCAGTGCTTTTTGCGGCTAGTTTGTTGAAGTTCAGAGCTGTTTTAGCGAGGATAAGAACTCCATCCCCTTTTCTGTGGGTATGTGGGGAGTGGAAGAGGCTGTAGTTGGGGAGTCTGATTTGATTTAGGAGGATTGTGTCTGTTTCAGTGAGCCAGGATTCGGTGATGCATAGAATGTCCAGTTTTTGGGTGAAGAGGAGATCTCTTATGGCAGAGATTTTGTTCTTTGCGTAATGTCTATTAATGAGTGCACAGTTGAGGGATACTGGGTTGGATGACTTGTTTTTTCATTGGGTTGAGGTGTTGTGTATTGCATGTGCGGGGGGGGGAGGGAGGTGTTAGGCTGATGGCGGGAGAGGGGGTGATAGGTTATGGTAGAGGGGGCGAAGGAGTGATAGGTGGTTTGGGTAGGGGTGTAGGAGGGAGTTTGCAATGGAGGTGAAGTACAGGAGGGCATAAAGTTGGAGTATGATAAATGTCCTATGCTTTTAGCTGGTTGTGAAGGTTGATGGAGGAGTTGTGATGGTATTTTATATCTGTTCTAGCTGTGGCTAGAAATAGCTGAGTTGGGTCCATGTGGCTTTTGTTCTCTTCAGTCCCTGCCTAAGGACCACTCTAAAGGGCTTCTGGCAAGGACTACGCCCTTTGATTTAAAGCTGGCTGCCATGTCCTGATTGGCAGTGGTGGTAGGGGAGTGGGGAGGAGCTCACCTTCCTGTTTCCTGCTGCTGCTGATCTGGCTTGTGTGGGTCTGGGGTTCGGCGTCTGAATGTGCCCTTTGATTTAAAGCTGGCTGCTGGGTCCTAGATGGCGGTGGTGGTAGAGAGCGGGGTGGAGCTCACCTTCCTGCTCCTTGCTGCTGCTGCCGATTGGACTTGTGTGGGTCCGGGGTTTGGTGCCTGAGCGCACCCTTTGATTTAAAGCTCTCTGCCAGGTCCCTATTGGTGGTGGTGATGGGGAGCGGGGAAGGTGAACCAGGTATATGGATGTGCCGTCAGGGGTATTTCAGAAAGGTGGTGGGCGCCTATGCTGTGAGACTTCCACATCCCAGCCTGCCATTTTAGATACTCAGATGCGTGGTATCAGGTCAGTAATATGTATTTATGAACTGGTTTCTTTAGGCTGGAAATAATAACTGTGGCAATGAAAGCACATTTTGTGCTTCCCCCTGGAAGCATTACATCCATAAAATGAACACTTTTTTCATCTTATTCATGGTCAGGAGCAGGTATAGGTATGGACATCTCACCAACCAGGGACAGATGCCCTTGTGCCATTTTCAAATTGCACCATGATGTGCATCTCCCTTGCTGTGCCTAAGCCATGCCTGCGCCATGACCGTTTGCTATATGGAAAGGCTTGCACTAGGGGCATCTGTATACCTGACTTCTAAAATGATCCCGGGAACATCTCCATCTAAGTGGCCATTTTCAAATATTCAACTCATGAACAGAGCTTTAGAAATACTTCCCATAATTCATTTATCACTGCAGAAGGACCCATTGCCTGCTTTTTTTGAAGTCACCTAATATCTCATTTGAAATAAAGAGATCATTAGATGCCTCTGTTTCTTACTCATCCTATTGTGATTTTAACTTCCTTGATAAGTTCATACAGGACAGGTAGTATCCAGATAACCTCTTCTTTTAGTGGATATTTCTGCTCAGGACCCAAATCAAGTTAAGTTCAGATTAGGACGCAATAAGAGAAACTTTGTAACAGGCCACCTAGATTGGGATGCCAAGTAAACAACAGTTTAACTAAGATCAAACAGTTCCTGTGTAATTGTCTCCGTATCCCTCACTTTTCTTTGATATGAAATGATATATGCAAACTACCTAGACATAGATAAGTTTAAATCCAGTGTAACTGCATTATCTCCAAGAATAAGTAGGAATGTAGTTTTCACATATGGATGACATCCCCTGATAGAGCCCGCATAGGAACACTCCCTATCATCCATTAAGAAGTGTTTGGGAGCACCCTCTATGCATATGGAGCTCTACGGATGCTTGTTCTGTCATCGCAGATAAAACATTTTTTTCTGTGCCCTTCGGGGTGCTTATTTTCTTTTTATTTCCAGGAACAAGCAGGAATGTAGTCTTCACATATGGGTGACATTGGTACCGATGGAGCCCACGCGGGAACGCTCCCCAGCATCCAATAGGAAAGCTTTTGGGAGCATACTACTGCTCCTGCGTAGCTGCCTTCCTGCCTTTCCAGCTCTCCCTCCTCAGTTCTTCATTTTCCGTGCAGCCGACAAGAAGGGATGGGCTTCACCTTAACTGGGATGGAACAAGGCTGCTGGCATTAACCTTTAAAAAGGAGATAGAGCAGCTTTTCAACTAGATAATAGGGGAAAGCCGACAGTCGCACAAGAGCGCATGGTTCGGAAGAATGTATCCTTGAAGGATACTACCAAAAGCAGAGAGGTTGCAAAAAAGAGTTAAGCAGCCCAAATGCCCTCGAGTATGGAGCAGACAGAGCTTAAAGATCCCAAATTACCCATGCCTACCAATAGTCAGATTAATATGAATAAAATGCAGTCTCTAAAATGCTTGTATGCAAATGCTAGAAGTCTAAAAAGTAAGATGGGAGAGTTAGAATATATAGCACTAAATCAGAGGTTAGATATGATTGCAATCTTAGAGAGATGGTGGAAGGAGGACAACCAGTGGGACACTGTGATACCTGAGTACAAACTATATTGTAATGATAGAGCTGATCGAATTGGTGGAGGGGTTGTGCTCTATGTTAGAGAGGGCATTGAGTCAGAAAGGATTAAAGTTTTGCAGGAAACAAAATTTGCTATAGAATCTCTATGGATTGAAATTCCATGTAAAAAGGGGAAGGAGATAGTACACCCCCACTGCTATCGACCGCCTGGCAAGAATGAACAAATGGATGATGAATTGCTCAAAGAAATCAAGGAAGCTAACAAAAGTTACAGCACAGTAATAATAATGGGTGATTTCAATTACCCCTGTATCGACTGGGTCAGTGTCACGACAGGACATGCTAGGGAGATAAAGTTCCTAGATGAAATAAATGACTGCTTCTTGGAGCAGCTGGTTCATGAACCAACCAGAGGGGGAAGCCATATTGGACCTAGTCCTTAGTGGAACACCAGATCTAGTGCAAGAGATAAGGGTGTTGGGGGCCACTTGGCAATAGTGATCATAGCATGATCACATTTGATTTAATTAGTGGAGGAGGGATAGTAAGGAAATCCACAGTACTACCATTTAACTTTCGAAAGGGAGACTATGATAAAATGAGGAAAATAGTTAAGAAAAAACTAAAAGTTGCAGTTGCAAAGGTTAAAGACTTACATCAAGCTTGGGTGTTGTTGAAAAATACTATCTTGGAAGCCCAGACCAGCTGTATTCCACGCTTTAAGAAAAGTGGAAGGAAGTCCAAAAAACTGCCAGCATGGTTTAAAGATGAGGTCAGAGAGGCTGTTGTTGCCAAAGAAGCATCTTTCAGGAAATGGAAAAAAGAGCCAAATGACGAAACCTGGAAACAGCACAAGCCCTGGCAAGTTAAATGCAAGGCATTGATAAGGCAGGCAAAGGGAGAATTTGAGAAGAAGCTTGCTGCGGAAGCAGAAATGCGTAATAAAGACTTTTTCAAGTACATTCATAGCAAAAAACCTGTGAGAGAGTCAGTTGGTCCATTAGATGATAGAGGGGTTAAAGGGGCACTAAGAGGCGACAAGGCGATAGTGGAGAGACTGAATGAATTCTTTGCTTCAGTCTTTACTGAGGAAGAAGTAGGGATGGTACCCATGACTGAAATGGTATTTAAAGGTGCGGAAGAATTGAAGGAAATATCGATACATCGGGAAGATGTATTACAACTACTAGGTAAACTGAAGAGTAGCAAATCACCTGAGCCGGATGATATACATCCAAGGGTGTTGAAAGAACTCAAATATGAGATTGCAGACCTGCTATTAGTAATCTGTGAACTATCATTAAAATTATCTGTAATACCTGAAGATTGGAGGATGGCGAATGTAACGCCAACTTTTAAAAAGGGTTCCAGGGGTGATCCGGGAAACTACAGACCGGTGAGCCTGAGGTCAGTACTGGGAAAAATAGTAGAAAACATCATAAAGAACAAAATTGCTGAACATGTAGATAGTCATGGCTTAATGGGAGACAGCCAACATGGCTTTAGACAAGGAAGATCTTGTCTTACTAATCTGTTATGTTTTTTTGAAGGTGTGAATAAACAGGTAGACAATGGTGAGTCGGTTGATATAGTGTATTTGGACTTTCAGAAAGCCTTTGACAAGGTCCCTCAACAGAGACCTTTGGCAAAACTAAAGAGTCATGGGATAGGAGGCAGTGTACTATTGTGGATCAGGAACTGTTTAAAAGATAGAAAGCAGAGGGTGGGGCTAAATGGCCAATTTTCCCAATGGAGAAAGGTGAATAGTGGTGTACCCCAGGGATCTCTGCTGGGTCCGCTGCTTTTTGATATATTCATAAATGACCTGGAAAAGGGAATAACGAGTGAGGTTATCAAATTTGCAGATGACACAAAACTATTTAAAGTTGTTAAAACCCAAGAGGATTGTGGAAAATTACAAGAGGATCTTGATAAATTGAAAGACTGGGCATCAAAATGGCAAATGAAATTTAATGTGGACAAGTGCAAATTTATGCACCTACGGAAGAACAACCCAAACTATGGTTACATGATGCAAGGTTCCACATTAGGAACCACCACCCAGGAAAAAGATTTAGGCGTCATTGTGGATAACATGTTAAAACCCTTGGCCCAGTGTGCAGCGGTGGCCAAGAGAGCAAATAGAATGCTAGGTATTATAAGGAAAGTAATGGAAAATAAAACAAAGGATATTATAATGCCTCTATATCGTTCCATGGTGAGACCGCACCTTGAATATTGTGTGCAGTTCTGGTTGCCATATCTTAAAAAGGATATAGCGTTATTAGAAAAGGTTCAGAGTAGAGCCACCAAAATGGTAAAGGGGATGGAAGGATACCCCTATGAAGAAAGGCTAAAAAGGTTAGGGCTCTTTAACCCTGGGAGTACCGATGGGGTCAAAAGTGACCCCATTGCAAGTTTCACAACGCGTATCTTGGAAACTAGTTGTTCAAGAACGCAATCTTTTTATGACTTTTCACATGTCAATATTCTCTTTATATTGCACCATGAGAGGAATAATTTTCATCTGCTAGGTGACGCTAGTGATGAATTACAGCACAGAGTACCAGTGGGGTCATTTTTGACCCCAGTTGCTTACATCCGGTTTGGATCGTGATACAATTTGCAGTTTTGTGAATTTTTTGATCTGACAAAGGTATTTATTATTAATTATGTATCATTTATTTTTTGTACTCTTATTTTATGAAAATTACACATTTTCTGTAATTGATATCATATGTTCTCTCATTATTTCTGATGAAATCTAACCACTCTGGTTCCCCTGAAGGGCGGTATATCAAGTTTAATAAACATAAACATAATAAACATAAAGATAAGTCTTTCAGCTCGTTCATCACGATTATTGTACACCTATAGTAAAACTGCTTTGCGTTTTATTCAACTTTATCTTTGTTTATTTAATTTAGGTTATTGTTTATGATGTCAAAACAAAAGTATTCAGCTGCCCAAGTAAGAGAAATATTGCAACGAGATGCTGACAGTGACGGCTCTGAGTCGTCTGATGATGCAGCATATTCATCAAGCGAAGAAGTATATCAGCCAAGTTCGGGTGATAAATCTGATGATGACAGTCATGATTCAGATGGCGACAGCAGTTGGTCGCCAAGTGAATGTGAGACTGATTTTCAGCCGGTAACATCGCCTGCAGCAAAGAGTCAAGTTACAGGTCGAGGCAAAGGGCGAGGCTGTGCTGGACGGGGAAGAAGGCAGGAGTCCTCGGTGTCAGTATCATCTGTGAGGAATCTTAGTTGTGGTCATAGAGGAGCTAAGAGGTCATCAACTATAAGCACAAATGTTGCTACTGAAGCCTATGTATCTAAGGATGCCACATCATGGAACAGGAAACCTATAAAGCAAGCTGCTGGAAGATACGCCAGAGCTAATGTCATGCCCGTACAACAAGGTCCTACAAGGTATGCTGTATGAAATGTTGACGGCCCTCTCGCAGCATTCCACTTGTTCATGAGGAAGAACTTATTGAATGAAATCATGATGTGGACGAGCAAACAAGGAAGACATATTTATGATGACACCTGGAAAGATTTGACAGATGGAGAATTTCAACGTTTTCTTGGACTTCTGATCCTCTCAGGCGTGTACAAGTCATGAAATGAGTCCATGGTTCAGTTGTGGAACCTTGAAGACGGTCGTTCTGTTTTCGGAAAAAATATGGCCCGTAACCGTTTTCAGCAAATTTTTTGTGCTCTCAGATTTGATGATGCAACCAACAGACATGAACAATGAGGCGTGGATAAGCTTGCTCCAATCAGACACGTTTTTGATACCTGGGAAGCAACTCTAAGTGAGGCCTTTGTTCCTTGTGAAAATGTTACCGTGGATGAGCAATTGCTTACATTTCGTGGCCGTATTCCGTTCAGACAATATATTCCCAGCAAAGCTAGGAAATATGGCATAAAGCTATGGATGTTGTGTGACAGTGCAAAGTCATATGTTCTGCATCTTCAAGTATATACAGGAAGGGAACTTGGATAAAATAAGGAACAGAATCAGGGTGAAAGGGTTGTGCTGCAACTCACTGAAGGATTGATGCAATCTGGCAGAAATATTACCGTTGACAATTTCTTTTGCAGTTTATCCCTGTCACGGAAATTGCTAGAAAAACAAATGACACTTTTGGGGACAATTCGAAAGAACAGAAAAGAATTACCTCCAGAATTTGTAACAGCAAAGGGCCAAGAGGTATTCACTTCACTGTTTGCCTTTCGCGATGGCGCCACTCTGGTTTCCTATTGCCCAAAGAAAGGAAAAGTGGTTGTTCTTCTGAGCAGTTTGCATGATCAAGAAGAAGTAGATAACACACGTCTAGACAAAAAAACACGCATGATCTTGGACTATAATTCTAGTAAAGGTGGAGTAGATACGGCAGATCAAATATTGCGCACGTATACCACAAAACGAATGACAAGACCCTGGCCAGTGACAATCTTCTACAACATGTTGGACATCAGTGCTTTGAACGCCTTCATTGTTTGGATGCCACTAAATCCAGAATGGCAATCCAAGTCAAAGCACAGACGTCGTCTATTCCTCTTGGAATTAGGAAAAAAGCTGCTTCAGAGTAATTGCAGCGAGATTTCTTCCAGCACTGAAGAAGCCACTGATGCTGTTTGCAATGTCGGGATCCCAAAGAAAAGGGCAAGGTGTCACTGCTGTTCCAGAGAAAAAGACAAGAAAAGCAACATAGTTTGCACCTTCTGCAAGTGCAATGTTTGCAAAGAACATTCAGAAATTGTCTGTGTCTCATGCAAATGACTGTAGTACTTTACTGTGTTCATCAAGTGCATGCAAAAACTGCTTTCATGGCAACTCTTCTTCATGTAATTTAATGATAAAGCATTAAATTTCAAAACATTTAACCTTCATATAATAAATAATTATTTCGGAATAATATTTTGTCTGTTTAGTTTACATTTTTCATGGTTAACAATTAAAATTCATCGTGGAGTCATTTATGACCCCAATGGTATTCAGTGTGTGCAAAAAATCTCGGTAATTCCAGGGTTAACCTGGAAAAGAGACGGCTGAGGGGAGATATGATAGAAGTCTATAAATTAATGAACGGAGTGGAACGGGTAAACATAGATCAATTGTTTACATTATCAGAATATAGAAAGACTAGGGGACATGCAATGAAGCTATCTCTATTTAAGACTATTAAAAGAAAATATTTTTTCACTCAACGTGTAATCAAACTCTGGAATTTGTTACCGGAGGATGTAGTAAAGGCTGTTAGTGTAGCTGGGTTTAAAAAAGGTTTGGACAAGTTCCTGGAGGAAAGGTCCATAAACCATTATTAAGAAGGGACCCAGGATATCAATGCTTGACCCAATACAAGCATTGTGGAATCTGTGTCTTTTGGGGAAACTGCTAGGTACGTATGACCTAGATTGGCCACTGTTGGAAACAGGATACTGGGCTTGATGGACCTTGGTCTGACCCAGTATGGCATATCTTATGTTCTTATGTAAAATTTGTTTTTTTTTCCTTATTTTTTGTGGTCATGTCTGCCTTCCTGTCGACTCTTGTACCGACCCTGTCAGTGCTCACTTTCTTTCTTTCTTCTAAAAACCCCCAAAACTTTTCTGATGCCATCTTAAGCTTAGGACTTTTTTTCCCTAAATGGACAAACCAGCCAGTGGTTTTAAGAAGTGTTCCAAATGTGGCAGTACAATTTCAGCCATGGACACCCATGACTGGTGTCTAAAATGTTTGGGACCGGATCATCAACTGTCTGAATGTCCTCTCTGTAGGAAGATGAGAAAGAGAGGCCTGCAGAACAGAGATGCAAAACTTGGCATTCTCTTTGTCACCGATGCAATGTTGGTAGCATCGACGTCATTGAGAGCTTCATCTTCCTCCCAGTGATCTCAGGTATCAAAACCCAGGTCTTCCTCAAAGACTAGCCAGCCCTCCAAGGGTAGATCTCCTTCTAAGCATCGAGATGCCCTAGGCGTTGCTGTAGAGGGGGACACACCGGCCAAACAACCCCGGCTGGAGGTCCTTGCCTCCAAAGCCTTAGGGGAGTCCCAGGATGCTCCCAAGGCCTCTACCTCTGGAGAGCTCTTGGTGCCATGCTCAGGGATCGTGGCCGACAACTCCGGTACCGATACCCAAACATCGGCAAGCTCCATGGATCAACGTATTCTGGTTATTCAGCGGAGCTTAGCAGCCTTACTAGCGGCTTCTGTACCAGTAAAGCCTCTACAGTCGATTCCTCAGCCATTGGTACCGATGACGGTATCAAAAGTGCCTGCATCTAATTTTTTGCCGCTTACCAAGCTACCACTCATGCCGGCCCTTGAGTCCGTCTCCGGTACCGAGGTTTCAGAACTGAAACCTTCAGATACCGGCTTCAAGTGGTATCGAGTACGGGCAGCGCGCGAGCACCCTGCCTGTCGATACGTCGAGTCTTCTGACTCCAATTTGTCAGATGACGAATTGGTCAGTACACGGGAAAGGAGAACTCTCCTGGAGGATCCATCTCTGTCCCCACAACGTCGCATGTCCCCTCCGGAGGACATGTCTTTCCAAGTTTTTATCTGCGATGTTGTTTGGGGCCTGTCCATAACGGTGACTTCGGAGAAGGAACCTAGGGCTGAGGAGCTCGAAATTCTTCAATACCTGCAGCCTCAAAGGAAGCTGCTACTCTCTCTATTCATCGAATACTTCATGACCTTATGCTTCGAATGTGGGAGACACCCCATACCATTTCTCCACATACTCGAAGACTCGATACAATGCACCGAGTACCTGAGTGCCTTGGCTTCCAGAAGATGCAATTATCACACCATTCCATGGTGGTGGAATCGGCAATACGTCGAATTAAAAGTGCTAAAATGCATTCCTCGAACCCTCCGGGCAGGGAATCGAGAACCCTCGATGCTTTTGGTCGTCGATGTTTTCAGGCCTCCATGTTATCAGCCAGAATTAGTTCCTAAATACTTTACATGGGTATGTTCCTTAGGGAAGTGGCTAGGGATTTTGAGTTGATGGCTCCTCTTCTTCCTGACGACAAGAGAGCAGATTATCTCACTCTGGTGAAGCATGCCCAAAATGTTTCCAAATTTGTTAACAGGGCAACTTTCGACTGTTTTGAATGCATCAGCAGAACTTCAGCTATATGCATTGGTGCACGCAGGACTGCTTGACTCCAAGCCTCTGATCTTGAACAGTTGGTTCAAGATAAGCTGGGTAATATACCTTGCACAGATGAAAACCTTTTTGGAAAAGACTGGCAGGATAAGGCTTCTCAGTTAGAATCTGAAAACACCACTCTTAATAGATTTTCTAGATCTACTGCCAACTCAGCTAAGAAAAAGACATCGAAGAAACCCTTTTTCAGTAAGAAAAAGAAGTACTACCCCTCTTACACCCCTGCGGTGCACTGTCCCATCCATGCTCCCCAAAAAGGGCAGCAACAACCAAAACAGCAAAAAAAGGCTCAGACTCCCAGGTCTCAGCCAACCCAGCAGACCCAACCTCCTCAGGGTCCTTGACTCCTTTCTGGAGAACATAGCCATCCTGCCTCTGCAGATTCCAGATTTCATCCGCATTCCCAGCAGACTATGTCACTTTGCCCACAGGTGGCATCTTGTAACATCAGAACACTGGACTCTCTCCATAGTAAGGGAGGGGTACAAACTGCACTTCCGAAGTTTACCCCCCAGTCTCCTCCAAGAGAGTTCAGTTCTCAACCCCCTCTCACCACTCTGTTATTGCAGGAGGTCACCTACCTTCTCTCACAGGGTGTAATAGAGGAAGTGCCACTATTCTCCTTACATCCTCATTCCAAAGAAGACAGGGGGATACAGGCCCATCCTGGACCTCAGAAAATTGAACAAGTATCTACTTCGGGAGAAATTCAAGATGATCTCCCTAGGTACTCTTCTCCCCTATCTCCAGAGTCAGGATTGGCTCTGTTCTTTAGATCTAAAGGATGCATATACTCACATTCTTATCCACGCAGAACACAGAAGATTCCTGTGTTTCGTGTTCCAGGGGAAACATTATCAGTACAGAGTCCTATCTTTTGGCCTCGCCTCTGTCCCAAGAGTCTTTACAAAGTGCATGGCAGTTGTAGCTGCATTCCTAAGGACTCTAGGGATATTTGTCTTCCCCTACTTAGACAACTGGCTAATTTGAGCAAGCACATCTTTAAAGGCCAATCTTTCTCTCAGGCGCACCATGAAAGTGCTGCGACACTTGGGATTTGTAATAAATCTTCCAAAGTTACATCTCGTTCCCTCTCAAACTCTAGAGTTTATAGGAGCTCTCCTAGACACTCAACAGTCAAGGGCTTTTCTGCCCCAAGCCCGCTGTGCTCGACTCATCCAGCTTGCATCCCAAGCATGCCTCTAGCCCTTTCTCACTGCTCGAGAAATGCTGCAACTACTCGGCCATATGGTATCTACTGAACATGTGGTTCCATACGCTCGTCTGCATATGTGTGCAGCTCAATGGACCCTGGCTTCCCAGTGGTCTCAAGAATTTGGTCATTTGGGAAACAGGATAATACTCTCTACATGTCTCATCTCGTCTCTCCAGTGGTGGCAATCCCCAGAACACCTTCTCATAGGATCACCTTTTCAGAAGCCTCCACATCAATGTACCCTGACGATGAATGCGTCCAAATTGGGCTGGGGAGCTCATCTGGACAACCTCTCCACTCAGGGTCTTTGGTCTCATCAGGAGTCACAACTGCACATAAATCTGCTGGAACTAAGAGCCACCCACAATGCTCAAGATGTTCCATGACCACCTTCACTTCTGCACAGTTCTAGTCCACACGGCAATCAGGTAGCCATGTTCTACTTGAACAAGCAGGGCAGAACAGGCTCTTGGACATTTTGCAACGAAGCCCTACACCTGTGGTCCTTTACCATACAGCACCAGATTCACCTACTTACGGTATATCTCCCAGGCAAACAGAATCTCTTGGCAGACAAACTCAGTCAGGTACTACTACCCCATGAGTGGTCTCTCCATGCAGACAAGGTTGCTCACGTTTTTCAGATGTGGGGAACCACAGATATAGACCTGTTTGCAAGTCCTCAGAATGCCAAAATTCCCCGCTTCTGCTCCAGAATGCCTGCTCAGAACAACCAAGCGGTAGATGCCTTTCACCTTCACTGGGGTCGAGGCTTCCTATACGCCTTCCCTCCCATTCCCCTCATCCCCAAAACTCTTTTCAAACTCCAGAGAGACAAGGCTCCATGATTCTTATAGCCCCACATTGGCACGACAACCATGATATCTTCTGCTTCTACGTCTCTCTCAAGTTCAACCAATAGGTTTGGGGTCTGTTCCAGATCTCCTCTCACAGGAGAACGGGACACTGCTGCATCCCGTTCTGCAGTCCCTACATCTTACAGCATGGCTGCTGAAGGCATAGCATTCCAGGGCATCAGCCTCTCTCAACAGGTGAAAGCTATCCTTTTGGCTTCTAGGAAACCTTCCACAAGGCGCTCCTATGCCTTCAAGTGGCATAGATTCTCTCTCTGGTGTTCGAAAAGGGATTTTAACCCCTTTTCAGCTCCATTGGAAACATTACTTAAATATCTTCTCCGCCTCTCTTCCTCTGGACTCAAAACCAATTCGATATGAGTCCACCTAAGTGCCATAGCAGCTTCTCACATGCCCTTAGATGGTCAGCCCATCTCCTCTCAACCGCTCATAACATGCTTCATGAGAGGTCTTCTATTAACTAAGCCTCCCCCATTGGCATGGGACCTTAATGTTGTTTTAGGACAGCTTATGAAGCCGCCCTTTGAATCCCTAGCCACTGCTTCTCTGAAGTTTCTTATCTGGAAGGTCATCTTCCTTATTGCCTTCACTTCAGCAAGGCACATTAGTGAGCTTCAGGCTTTGGTGGCTAATCCTCCTTATACACGATTCCACAATGATAAGGTAGTCTTTAGGACTCATCCTCACTTTATGCCAAAGGTGGTCTCCCCTTTTCACTTAAACCAGCCAGTGTACCTCCCTGTTTTTTTCCCTAGACCTCATTCTTCTAGGCTGGAAATAACCCTTCATACTCTGGATTGCAAAAGTGCTTTGGCCTTTTTCTCCAGAGAACTCGGGAGCACAGAAAAGCTTCCCAACTTTTCAGCACTTTTGACTCCAGTCATCTAGGACTACCAGTATTCAAGCGAACTCTCTCCAGATGGATAGCAGATTGTATCTCCTTTGCTTATGACAGTGAAGGACTCTCTTTTGAGGGTCACGTCACTGCACATAATGTTTGGGCAGTGGTGACCTCCATGGCGAATCAGCGCTCTATAGCAATTGATGAGATATGCAAAGTGGCAGCCTGGTCCTCTGTCCATACTTTTGCTGCTCACTATTGCCTGGACAAGGACTTCCACTGGGATGCCTCATTTGGCCAAGCTGTTCTCCAGCATCTCTTTCAGACTTAGATCAACACCTACCCCCTGTCCCGGGTTTCGATACCAGACATCCTTGGAGGATATATGACTTACTACTTAGCCCTGTGTTCCACAGCTCACTCTGAGGTTATCTCTCTGGCATCTACAAGCTAGGGAATCCCATATGTGAAGACAACATTCCTGCTTGTTCCTGGAGATAGCGTAGTTACTCACCTGTAAAAGGTGATCTCCGGGAACAGCAGGAATTGAGTCTTCACAACCCACCCTCCTCCCCTAGGAGTTGTACTTTTCCTCTTCTTCTCCTTCTCTCCTTTTATCTCAGCTACAAACTCAACTGAGGAGGGAGAGCTGGAAAGGCGGGAAGACAATTACGCAGGTGCAGTGGGATGCTCCCAAAAGCTTTCCTATTGGACACTGGGGAGCGTTCCCGCGCGGGCTTCGTCGGTACCGACGTCACCCATATGTGAAGACTCAATTCCTGCTGTTCCCGGAGATCACTTCTTGCAGGTGAGTAACTACACTTTACCTCCCGCCTACTTCAGTACCATCGTTCATCAACACTGGTGTCTTTTTTTTTTGGCATTTCCACTCATTTATTTTTTGTTGTTGTAGGCCATCATTGAATCTTTTGACTTGGCAAAGTCTGTGTTTCCTGACATGGAGAAGCCAGACAGCGTTTTCAAAAACTGTACAAACTGCAACCGCACTATTTCGGCAACCGACAAGCACAATTGGTGCTTATAATGTATGGGTCTCTTTTGTAATTTGTGTCAGCAAATGACAAGGAAGGGGTTAATAAACTTTGAAAAGCAACGTGAGAGTCTTTTTGGATTTGACTTGGCAGCTTCAGCACACTCTTCTTTGATGTTGACACCCTCTCAGGACTCCTGTTCTTTGCACGGTCCCTGTGTTCCCTTCGAACCAACAGGCCTTGGGAAGAAACAGCTAACTACTGATGCCACATCAGCATCTCAGTCAGGAATCCGATCCTGAGAACTGAGAGTAGCTTGCTAAACAGCCCCAATGGGAGGAATCCACCTCCAAAGCACAAGAGGGCTCTGGAGTGCTACTGAGGCTTTGACCTCTGGAGAGCCTCTGGTTCAGTTGTCTGGGACAGTGGTCCAGAGTCCTTTACCAGAGTCCACCCAGACATCTTCCATCTCCCTCAAGCAGCATATGATGTCCATTGGCAAGAGTTTGGCTGTGCTTCTGGCGGTGTCCGTGCCGGTGGCCTCAAAGACCTCAGGAGCCCAAGTCTCGATACCGAGTCTGGAAGCGGGTTTTTCAAAGCCCTTGGCAGCCCAGGTCTTGATGCGAGCCTGGAGCCGCTGCCATCGGGACCCTCGGAGTTCATGCCGAGCCTGGAACTGGCCGAATCCCATTGGCTGCATGAGGAACTGGCCTCAAGCTTTTACGATTCCGATGTATCAGGGCATTGGCATCGTGATCGAACATTGACATCAGATCGGCAGTAGAGACTCGACGGTGACTGTCACTATTTTGATTTCCTTTCCGATTCCGATGCCTGGGAATTGGAAGCCAAGTCCCTGTGTCACAGAGGTGCCGTGATGTGCCGTCAGACCCTTCACCACCTAACAAGCTCTGCTGATTCCTGCCTGAAGACATGTTCTTCCAGGACTTTATCCAGGACATAGCCAAGACTCTCTCGGTCTTGGTGGGCACTGAGAGCCAAGGAGCTGGAGATACTGCAGTATCCCTCAACTCCTAAGGATGCTGCCTGTCTTTCAGTCTATCATATTCTGCAGGTCCTCATGTTTAGGATGTGGCAGACCCCTCTCTCGATTCTCTTGGTCAGTAAGAGGCTAGACATAATGTACAGGGTTTCAGATTCCATGGGATTCCAGAAACCTCAACTCCCTCACCATTCTATGGTGGTTAAGTTGGCCACGCGCCACCTCAAGAGTACCAAAAACCACTCTTCGGTTCCTCCTGGAAGGGCCGCCAATGCTTCCAGGCATCAATGTTGGCTTGCCGCATTAATTCTTACATGCTTTATATGGGCATGTTTCTTAGGGACATTGTGAAGGATCTGGATGAGTTCTCTGCTCTTATTCCTTCAGAGAAGCAGGATGCTTACTGGGTCTTAGTCAAGCATGGTCAGGACTGTTCCAAGTTCATCACCAGAGCAGCTTTTGACTCTTTTGAGACTACCAGCAGAACTGCAGTGGTAGGCATTGGAGCCAGAAGACTGGTTTGGTTGCAGTCTTCAGACATCGAACAATGGGTCCAAGACAAGCTAGCAGATATGCCCTGTCAAGATGAAAACCTCTTTGGTAAAGACTGGAGGGAGAAGGCTGGTGAAAATGAAACTGATAACCTTACCATGAAGCGTTTCTCTTGTAAAACAGCTGATCCTTCTAGGATGAAGGCCTCTGTATAGAAACCTTTTTATCTTAAAAAGAAGAAATATTGCCCCTCTTTTCTGGCTTACACTCCCTATTATGCTCACCAAGGTCAGCAGAAGCCTCAGGCTCCTTGCCAACTCAAGAGACCTAAACCTCCTAAGCCACAACCAGCTTTGCAGCCCCAGCCTGGGACTAACATTTGACTGCTTTCTGGAGAACATTACCACTCTTCTCCTGAAGGACTCACAGCCATCTCAAATTGCGAGCAGGATAGTCTATTTTGCCCACAGGTGGCCCGTCATAACATCAGAGCCCTGGGCTCTACAGGTCATCTTCAGGGGCTACCTGCTACATTTTGCCCACTTAACTCCTCCCTCCTTTCTATGGGAGTAGACTCTAGAACCTCTCCATTGGTCTCTGTTACAGCGGGAAGTCATCACCCTTTTAAGAGAAGGTGTGATAGAACTTGTTCCATGCATACAGGAAAGGTTAGGATTTTACTCCCCGGTATTTCCTTATTCCCAAAAAAATCAGGGGGGTTCTAGACCTCTGGAACCTCAACAAGCTCCTAGTGTGAGAAAAGTTCAAGATGGTTTCTCTAGAAACCCTACTGCCCTACCTTCAGAGAAATGATTGGCTCTGTTTTCTGGATCTAAAAGATGTGTACATGCACATCCTCATTCACCCATCTCACAGGCAGTACCTTTGCTTGATGTTTGACGATGGACATCACTAATACCGAGTCCTGTCCTTTGGCCTTGCATCTGCCCCAAGAGTCTTCACAAAATGTCTGTTGGTAATCGTAGCCTATCTCTGCACCCTGGGTGTCTTCATCTTCCCTTACTTAGATGACTGGCTCATCAGGGGCAAGTCACCACAGATGGTGCATCTATTTGTTCAATGCACCATCTCGGTGCTCGAACATCTCTGATTTATCATAAACTTTGAAAGTCACCCCTTTCTCTCACTTAATCTAGAATTCATAGGTGCTCTTCTCGATACAACTCAGGCTTGAGCTTTCCTAACTGAGGACTGTCCCAAACACCTCACAGAACTGGCAGGCATCATTCAGCACGGTGATCACACTATGGCATGAGGTATGCTTCACCTCCTGGGTCACATGGCCTCCACGGTACAAGTAGTCCCTATGCTCATCTCCACATGTGCCAAGCACAGTGGATCCTCTCCTCCCAATGGAAACAAGCGAAGGGCCGTCTTCAAGACAGAGTGGTAGTCACCCTTCTTCTGGAGGACTCCCTTCAGTGGTGGCTCTCTCTTCAAAACCTTCTCATAGGATTACCTTTTCAGATGCCTCCGCCTCAACAGGTGCTAACAACTGATGCATCCAAACAGGGCTGGGGAGCTCATCTCAATGGTCTTGGCACGCAGGGCCTCTGGTCTCAACAGGAAGCCTTGCATCAGATCAGCTTCTTGGAATTAAGGGCGATAACCACTGTCCTTCGGGTGTTTCATCATCGGTTATCATATCAATCTATTCTGGTTCAGATGGACAACCAGGTTGCGATGTTTTATGTCAACAATCAATGAGGCATGGGCTCTCATCTCTGTGAGGAAGCAGTCTGCTTGTGGACCTTTGCCCTGGCTCATATAATGGTTCTCTGAGCCATTTACCTACCGAGAGATCAAAATGTTTTCGTGGACAGTCTCAGTTGGGTCCTCGGACCTCACGAGTGGACTCTTCATCGGAGAATGGTCGATCGCATCTTCGGGCTATGGGGAATTCTGGAGATTGACCCATTTGCCACCCCGCTCAACACACAGGTCACTTGCTTTTGCTCTAGGTTGCTGTCTCCACTGGGGAATGGGTTTGCTATACACTTACCTGCCCATTCCACTAATATCCAAAATGCTATTCAAGTTTCAGGCCGACAGAGGAACCATGATCCTGGTAGCCCCATTATGGCTCCGACAGCCAGGTTTCCCCTGCTTCTGCGTCTAGTTCAGCATCAGCATCTCCATCTGGGATGCACACAAGCCCTGCTTTTGCAGGATCAGGGGGCGCTGCTACATCTCAATATTTGTGCATTTTGCCTGACGGCTTGCCTGCTGAGAGGGAAGTCCTTTCCTACCTCAGTTTACCGGATCCCATTAAGAATATTCTCCTGATAACTCAGAAGGATTCCATGCGACACACATATGCCTTTAAGTGGCAATGGTTTGCAGTGTTGTGCGCTCAGCACACCCTCAACCCCTTCAGTTGTCCGGTGGAGTCTATCCTGCTGTACCTTTTCCACCTCTCTTCTATGGTTCTCAAAACTAATTCCATCTGTGTCCACCTCAGTGCCATTTGGGCTTCTCATTGGAGAACTGATGGAAAACCCATTTCCACACATCCATTGGTAGCCCGCTTCAAGGGGAGTCTCCTCTTGACTAAGCCACTGGTTTGGCACCCACCTGTCGCCTGGGACCTTAATGTGGTTCTTGCTCAACTGCTCAAACCTCCTTTTCAGTCTCTCGGCACTACTTCCCTCAAGTTTCTTACTTGGAAGTTCTCTTTCCTAGTTGCGCTCACCTTGGCTCGCTGGGTCAGCGAACTACAGGTTTTAGTTGCACATGTGCCTTATACACGTTTAACCATGACAGGGAAGTCCTGAGAACACATCCGCGTTTCCTTCCAAAGGTGATCTCTCCTTTCCATCGCAACCAGTCGGTAATTCTTCTGACCTTTTTTCCCAAGCCACATGCATCTTGGGCTGAGGCTGCACTTCATACCCTAGATTGCAAATGGGCTTTAGCATATTACCTTGACAGAACCAAGATACACCAGAAATCTTGGCAATTATTTATTTCTTTTGACCCTAATCGCCTTGGTTTCCCTGTGACAAAATGCACTTTTTCTTTCTGGCTAGCAGACTGCATATGCATATGCACAAATGGATCTGACATTAAAGGGTCATGTAACCACTCATTTGTCCGGGCCATGGCCACATCCATAGCCCACTTACGCTCTGTCTCCATAGCAGAGATCTGCTGTGCTGCCACATGGTTCTCAATTCAAACTTTTGCTGTCTGTACAAGGACTCTCATAAGGACAGTGACTTTGGCCAAGCCATATTCCGGCACCTCTTTGAGACTTAGCAATACCTCCTTCCCTTGGGCTCTTTGTCCATCCAGGCTACTGCCACTGTAGTCTCGATGAGGGTGTGCTGGGGATGCCGTCTAGTAGTTCCCCTGGACTTCCCATGTTGTTCAATGGATTTTTCTCATTTGTAATGAGCTCTACTCCTTGCTGTTTTTTTGGTATCCTGGAGCTAGGATGTCCCATATGTGAAGACTGCATTCCTGCTTGTTCCTGCAGATAGTGTAGATACTCACCTGTAACAGGTGAGCTCCGGAACAACAGGAATCCGGCTTCACAACCTGCCCTTCTCCCCAAATAGTTGTCGGTTTTTTTTCTTTTTCTCAGCTATGAACCTTACTGAGGAGAATCACTGGGAAGGCAAGAAGGCATAAGCACATGTGCAGAAAGATGCTCCAAAACGCTTCCTATTGGATGCTGGGGAGTGTCCTTGCATGAGCTCCGTTGGACCTCACCTCCTAGATACTCATGATTTCCATACAGTAGTCCAGGCACTCATCACACCCCAACTAGACTATTGTAATAGCATACTGCAGGGACTGCCTAAGAAGAGCCTCCAATTAGCCTAGAATGTTACAGCGAGGGTCATATCCAAGGCAAGACTAACAGACCATATCACCTCCATTCTCTACAATCTTCACTGGCTCCCGGTGACTAGTAGAATAAAATACAAATCACTAGTCATCATTTTCCAACTCATCAACTGCATATCCCCATCAATCTTGTCTACGAAGATACAAGCTCAACTGGAAAACAGAAGCAGAAGAAAAAATAAATCAAATCTTCTAGCTATCCCAGCCTCATTCCGCTTCACAAAACAAACTCCAAGTGATAGAGCTTTTACCTACACTGCACGTGCACTATGGAACGTACTTCCACACACACTCAGTTCAATAAAGGACCTCCTTGAATTCCAAAAGGACCTTAAAACCTTGCTCTTTACAGAACATTATGGCACCACATTAGAAAACCTCACTCCAACTGCAAAAAATTGCTCCTCAGCATATCATCATTCTCCTAGCCTAGCGTATCTGCCTTCCCCCTTCCCCACGTACGCTAACCGCATAATGAACACATCTGTTTAGGTATATAGTTATATTCGCTAATATCTATACAGTTTGTTTCAACTGACCTACACAATACCCATTCTGGGGTCATTGGAAGTTGATATGTTCTATGTATATAGCCTATAGTTCTATACTGTTATACATTATTCTATGTAATCTAATTGTTTGATGTAAACCGCCCCTGATCGCTGGAAGGGGCGGTATATAAAACAGTTTTAAATAAACAAATAAATAAATATGTGAAGACTGATTCTTACTGTTCTCGGAGATCACCTGTTACAGATGAGTAATTCATAGATCTGATGAAGAGAGCATAGCTCTCAACAGTATGTCAAACATCTATTAAGGTCCTTCTTGACCTTTCTGCTGCTTTTGACACTGTTGACCACCACCTTCTCTTGACACCTTGTCCTCACGGTTTTAAGGGCTCTGTGCTATCCTGGTTCTCTTCTTCTCTCTCGCACCGCTCTCAATGTTTGCTCTGATGGCTCGTCCTCTACTGCTATTCCACTCTCAGTTGGTGTACCCCAAGGGTCTGTCCTGGGTCCACTATACCCAGTCCATCGGTGTACTCATCTCCTCCCATTGCTTTCAGCACCACTTTTATGCTGATGACTCTCAGATCTGTTTCTCTACACCTGATATCTCTCCGGCAATCCAGGCCCGGATCTCTGCCTGCCTTTCTGATATCGCTGCCTGGATATCTCACTGTCATTTTGAAATTGAACATGGCCAAAATTGAGCTTCTTATGTTTTCTCCTAAACCCACTTACCCCCCTTCCTTGCTTTTCAATCTCTGTGGATAACAGTCTTCTACTCCATGTTTCCTCAGCCCGCATCTTTGGGGTTGTCTTTGACTCCTTCCTCTCCTTCTCCACACACATCCAACTGATAGCTAAAACCTGTTTCTTTCTCTATAACATCAGCAAAATTCCCCTTTTCCTTTCTGAACATACTACTAAGACACTTATCCACTCTTTAGTCACCTCCCGTCTTGACTATTGCAATCTCCTCCTTGCAGGTCTCCCCCCTTCAATCTGTTTAAAAATCAACTGCACGGCTAATCATCTGCCAGCCCCGATATACTTATATAACCCCTCTTCTTAAATCACTTCATTGGCTCCCCTTCCATTTCGTAGCCAATTCAAACTTCTCCTTCTGATCTATAAATGCATTAATGCTGCTGCTCCTCACTACCTTTCCTCTCTCATCTCTCCCTAAACCTCTCCTCATGAACTCTGCTCCTCTGGTGGATCATTTCTCTCTGTCCCTTTCTCTTCTACTGCCAACTCCAGGCTCCATTTTTTTTTGCCTTGCTGCTCCTTATGCCTGGAACAAACTACCTGAGTCTGTATGTCAGGCTTCATCCCTGCCCCTTTTTAAATCCATGCTAAAGGCTCACCTCTTTGAGGCTACTTTTGGATGCTGTTCCATTTAGTCTCCTATATGTCTCCTTACCTTCCATAGTTGTATCCTTGTCCTCACCTGTTGTATTGTCTGTCTTAACTAGATTGTAAGCTCTGTTGAGCAGGGGCTCTTTTTTTATATAGAAACATGACGACAGAAAAAGACCACATGGCCTATTTAGTCTGTCCTTCCATATCAACCACTATAACAGTCCCCTTTTTTCCTTTAGAGATATTCTGTGTTTGTCCCATGCGTCTTTGAATTCAGATACTGTCCTCATCTCTATCACTTCCACTGGGAGACTACTCCACGGATCCACCACTCTTTCTGTAAAGAAATATTTCTGCATATCGCTCCTGAATCTATCCCCTTTCACCATCATTCCATGTCCCCTCGTAGCAGACCTTGCTTTCAATCAAAAGAGGCTCTCCTCCTGTGCATTTATGCCATGGAGGTATTTAAATGTCTCAGTCATATCACTTCTATCCCGCCTTTCCTGTAAGGTGTACATATTAAGATCCTTAAGTCTGTCCTCATATGCTTTATAATGAAGACCACTGCCCTCTGTACTGACTCCAGCCTGTTTATATCCTTTTGAAGGTGCGGTCTCCAGAATTGCACACAATATTCCAACTGAGGTCGCACCAAAGACTTATACAGAGGCACTTTCACCTCCTTTCTTCTGCTGGCCATTCCTCTCCCTGTGCACCCAAGCATCCTTCTAGCTTTCACTGTCTCCTTTTCTACCTGTTTAGCTACTTTAAGATCATCAGACACAATCACGCCTAGGTGCCACTCTTTTTTAGTGGAAAAAGTACAGTGTTTCTACATAATGCTGCATATGCCTTGTAGCCTTTCAGCACTAAATAAATGTTCAATAGTAGTAGTAGGAAGTCTAGGTTTGAGCATGTTATGCCATGTTTAAACCCTCTACATTGGCTGACAGTTGAATATTGTCTCCACTTTAAATTGCTGTTGACAATATTCAGGCTAAACCATGGTTTATCAACTTCTTGTTCAATGTGTGTTGAGTTGCTATGAGTAATCCTGCCCTGTTAGATCAAGTCAAAAAGATAACGTAGTTTTGCTTTCTGTAAAAATTGACAGCTTACAAATAATATGACAAAGTGCTTTTAATTTGATTTGGGATTTTGGAATGGTATTCCACAGGATTTGAGAGCAATTGAAGATGTCAGCAAATTTAGAAAATCGATTAGGGCATATTTATTTGGGAAGATGTTTACTTCTTTGTGTTAATCTTATGTCAATATGTTTTTATATATTTCATCTTGCTTGTTTAATTTTAAATTGTGTATGTTTATCATACACAGCCTTAGTCTTTGAGATTAGGTGGTTTATACATTTTTAAGTTGATAAGCACAAAGCACCTACAGCCAAATTGCCTAAAAGCACATATGCATAGTTTTACATGGGGGGGGGGGGGGGGAGGGGGGAGGAGAGCCTGCATTAAGAGGCCTTCTACATGCGTATAATGGTATATATAGTCAAAAAAGCCTTTTAAAAATTACCCCAATATGGAGATGGTTTTGCTAGCAGTTTATCACTTGCTTAAACAACAGAATGCCAGTCTTTGTGATGTTACTTGATTTATCAGATACATTTAATCTAGTTAATCATAGCTTACTCACTGACGAAGATGGGAAATTAGGGCTTGGGGGTTTGATGTTTGACTAGCTGTCTTAGTTTCTATCACAGAGATCTTTTTGTGGTGTAAGTTTGAGGCGCCCTGTCCAGGCCAAATGATCTCATTTGTAATGTTCTACAGTGTTCATCATTATTGACTGTACTGTTTAAATATTTTTTATAGCCTTGACATGATAGATGCCTCCATATGGATGATGTTTGGTTTGTGTTGTCAGAAAGGGATGGCCTGGATTCTGTGACTGATCAACTCTTAGGGGTATGTTTACTAAAAGCCGCACAATTGCGTGCCGCACAATAGCGCACGGAAACGCGGCACTCAAACGCTCAGAAATGCTCTTAAACGCCCCGCAAAAGTGCGCGTGGGCCCCGCACAATTGCGCGCCGCACCAACGCACCCCGCACAAGTACCCGGCCCGCAAATGTCCGATAGAGGCGTGGAAAGGCATTCTGAGGGCGGAGGAAGGCTCCCGAGTGGCGGAGAGATGGGGTCAATGGGCGGGGAAGGGGAGGGGAGAGGCTCCCCGCACATGATTGGGGCCGAATTCACAGGTTAAAAATAGCGCGAGTGAAACACTCACGGTAGAGGGCATTTAAAGGGAAGAGAAACCATTTAGCGTCAGCAATGTACAGGGAAACTGGGGAAACCTGCAAAACGTGAGCAGTGTGATACATGTGCACAGAACAAAAGTGCAAATAAAGATAGAAAAAGACCCAAACAAAATATTAAAAATAGGAAGGCAGCTGGGGAACCCCGATAATAATGGGCAAACATAAGAAACACACCCAGGAAAGCTCAAAGAAAATGAAATGAAGGTTGGAAGGGGCTACGGAGGGGAGACCCTTCCAAAAACCATTTCCTTTTTTCTGAGCCTTCCTGGGAGTGTTTGCTATGGTTGCCCATTAATATCACTGTTGCCCAGCTTGGTTATATGTATCCCCAGTTGTTCGTGGTCGGTTGAGGGGTGTATTTGCACTTATGTCACCAGACATGGTGACGGAGCCCACAGTACAAATGTTTCTGACTCTGTTGGTCAGGTTTCCCACCCCCAGGGACTGCACTATCACTGTGGCTACAATGTGGTGCAGCGGACAGAGGCTGTACCTCTAGGACCAGAGGGTCACAGGTTCAAATCCAAGCTGGGGCTCCTGCCAACCCAGTCCCCATATTTTACCCACCACTAAACAGAGATAGTACAGACACTCCTTTATTGCAGAGAACATAAGCATGGTTCACACACCCATTTTGTACCCAACACCGCACACACACCATAACAATGGGCATTACCGACAGCCGAGTCCCCCAAATGCAGTCCTGGAGTGCCACAACGCAATCAGGTCATATGCTTTTCCAAGATACGGACATGCCAGCATGTTGGCGGTAGGGTACAGGTGGTGGAGGGGGCAGTGGCTGCTAGCCACAGAAGACAGTGGCCGAGCCATGTGCAGGCTGGCACGTCCACTGCAACATAGGCCCTGTCGGATGTACAGTCATGGACTTCCCAGGGAATTCAGCTAATCTGTGGCAACACAGTGGTGCAGTGCACACAGACAGTGTGTGCAGGAACAAAAGGTCACAGGTTCAAAGCCCAGCTGGGGCTACTACCAATCCTGTCCACATATTTACCCCACAACTAAACCATGTTAGTAAGGGCAATCCTTTATTGCTGGGGACATACGCATTGGTCATACGCCATCTTTTACACCACCAAGCACAGACACCATGACCAGGGGCATTACCTAGAGCAGAGTCTCACAAATGCAGTCCTGGAGGACCACACACCATTCAGGTTCCATGCTGCCACACATACAAATAACTGTGCTGTATATCTATGCACCACCTCCATGGCATGTAGATGTAGCTCATGCATATTCATGAGGGACAGCAGGAAACCCCAACCAGTGTATTGCAAACCTGGACTGGATTTGGGAACCTCTGCCGTACAGCAGCAGCCAACAGGGGCAGACACACCCACACCCACAGGCCCCATTGGCCAATGCCTCCTGGAGAGGCAGGACATTGGGCCCTGCGTGCAGCACCCAATACCAGCACTTGCATACCTTAGCAATGTCACCCTACACCTGGGTATATGGTACACAGCTCTCAAACGTTTGCTATGAGTACTGGCAGATAGATATCCCTACGTTACGCACAGTCTGCTCTTTGAGCTCCATCATAACAATCTATCTGATGTCTGCGGTGTGTGCGTCAGGTCTGGCCCCTGACAGTGTTTACCACCCTGGGGAGTGACCCCCAACCGTACTGCATACCATACCCATGCCTGTACTGTGCCCAGGACTGGTGTGGTGGGCAAGGATTCTGAACCCCTCTATAGTAGCACAATGCTGGCATACGTGTGGGAGTGTGTGTCTGTCTATACAGTGTGTGTTGGCTGCAAACACTGTCCACAGCCCACACTGCCAGCACTGTTGCCAGTTTTGGCCTGATGATGTGCATAATGAGCAGCAAGGTACCATGGGTATAGCTCAGACAGGGTGGGCTGGCCAGGATGCATCTGCACAGGGCATAGGGCACTGGCAGGGACATTGTAGTGGCCGTCCACCACCTCCACAGACAGGGTGACCTCTGTATGTGCTGCTGGGCTTTCACTCCACCCTGACTGTGCAGTGACGGCAGCATGGCTAGGCACCCCCATAGTGCTTCATAGCATTTCCCTCATGTGATATATATGGGTCACCTGTTGGGGCCTAGTCACTGATGTATCTGCTTGTGTGTTGCCATCCCAGTTGTGGGTGCATGCATTTCCAGCGGGACTAACCAGCAGACTGTTCACAGCTGGTATGTGCCCTGCTGGAGTGCTGTGCAGTGGCTGATGGCTTGATGCAGGGGAATATCAGATGGTGGTGGGGTGCATCTTAGCATATCCAGGCCTACTGTCTGTCTGATATTGTGGTCTGGGGGTGTGTGTGGGGCTGCTTGGACTGCCCTGTAGGGTGTCTGTTCCCCAACAGGACTGGGGTTGATGGTCCACTTTACTGCCAACATTGCAAGGGGGGGGGAGGAAGGAGGAAAAATCTGTTGATGGGAGACCCTGTTTGCTGCCCTCGGGGGGGGGGGGGGGGGGTGTGGTGGTGCATGGCCCACCAGGGGGTCTTTGGGGGGTTCCCCTGACTGAGACAGACAGAGATATCCAAGGTGTTCCTGCAGAAACTACCTATCTGACAGATTACAACTGATTTGGAGCTCTGCCATGGCCTCTCTCAGCCATGGAGGGTGCTGTGGACCTGGTCCAGGGCGCCTCATCGCACACTCAGGGTGAGCACAGTTCCCGCACAATGTGACTGTGTGTAGCTACTCTGTGCCAGTTAAACACCCGGTCAGTACCTCCTACCTGGCCAAGGTGCTGTGTGGGTGCACACGGACACGTCCCCCTACCAGGCCGGGGAGCTGTTGGGGTGCATTCCCCATCTTGTGTTCATCTGTGGACAGCTGATTTGCATGTGCAGTGCATCATGGGTATGGGTGGCCTAACCCTATCCTGGTTACCACAGCAGACTGTCTGTGTGGTGACATGCAGGCTCTCTGCAGCCAGCCAGGGGCTTGCTGGCAGCTATATAGCTGTAGCCCAATGGTTACTTCACTGCCTTTGGAGCCAGAGGTAATGGGTTCAAGCCCACAGTGGGGTTATTTGATAGGGTTGTCCAAAGCTTTTTTTAGATTTAATGTACATATGTTGCTGCCATCAAACACACCCTCAGTGTACTGTACCCATAAGGTGCCTCTGAGGGTGCTTTATAGGGCGCCCTATAGGGCACCTTATGGTTGCTGTCCATATAAGGTGCACTATACATTATCCTGTGATGCAACATATATGGTGCCCTATAGGGGACATTCTAGGGTGCCTTGGCGGACAGTGAACTTTAACATGTGCCTTATGGCCGCCTTATGTTAACACGCTTTGTGAGTGCGTTTGCTAGTAGTGATAACTGAAATAAAAATAAATTGCCCCCTACAGCACTCATCCCCATAATATGCACTGCCTCAGTGAGCCTTCTTCATTGGGCACTGTGGGGGATTGAACCCCTGATCCCTGCACCATTGGTCAGTGTCTTAATCATTGTGCTGTGGCTCTGGTCCTGTGCTTGGGCATCAGCGCACTGCCTTATGCCGCCCAAAATTAATATGCCTCCTAAAGCACCTTTACCCATTAAAATTAATGCCTCAGCCAGCCCTTTTTGTTGCACACAATGGGGAATTGAACCCATGGCAGCTGCACCAGCTGTCAGTGTCTTAACCATTGTACTATGACTCTGTTCCTTTGTGTGTGCATATCAGGGCGCCACTTAGCCTTCCCACACACTATTTTGCACGGCGCACATTAGCGCGCCGCGCAAATGTGCGATCGCTTACTCCCGTTTTTTTCCTTTTTTCTGCCTGACCCGCCCACTCCTTATATGGCACAGGCACACTACCGCGGCCCCGCACGTTAGGAATGTTTAGTAAACATGCCCCTTAGGCTCCTTGGCACCATGCGGCACACTGCAATTCACAATCCCTTTGCTGGGTCAATGGAGGCAGCATAGCAAATTTACCATAAAGCATAGTTACTCGCCTGTAACAGGTGATCTCTGGGAATAGTAGGAATTTAGTCTTCACATATCGGTGACATTGGGTTCCAACGGAGCTTGCGCGGGAAGCTCGCGAGCTATCAATAGGAAAGCCTTTGGGAGCACTCCACTTCGCCTATGCCACGGCCTTCCCGCTCTCACAACTCCCTCTCCTCAGTTGAGTTTGTAGCTGAAAAGAAGGAGTTAAAAAACAAAAATAGAACCCTAAACTCCAAGGGGAGAAGGTTGGGTTGTGAAGACTAAATTCCTGCTGTTCCTGGAGATCCACCTGTTACAGGTTAGTAATTACGCTATCTCCAGGAACAAGCAGAACTTCCAGGGTAGCATTCTCCGAAATGCTTCCTGTTCCACGCGCAGGACCCAAAAGGCAGACAGAGCTCCGGAGTCTCAATGCGTGGATGAGACAATGGTGCAGAGATGAGGGGTTTGGATTTGTTAGGAACTGGGGAACATTCTGGGGAAAGGAGGGGCTCTTCCGAAGGGATGGGCTTCACCTTAACCGGGATGGAACCAGGCTGCTGGCATTAACCTTTAAAAAGGAGATAGAGCAGCTTTTAAACTAGATATTAGGGGAAAGCCGACAGTCGCCCAAGAGCAGATGGTTCGGAAGAATGTATCTTTGAAGGATACTACCAAAAGCAGAGAGGTTCCACAAAAGAGTAAAGTAGCCCAAATGCCCTCAAGTATGGAGCAGACAGAGCTTAAAGATCCCAAATTACTCATGTCTAACAGACAAATAATATGGATAAAATACATTCTCTAAAATGCTTGTATGCAAATGCTAGAAGTCTAAAAAATAAGATGGGAGAGTTAGAATATATAGCACTAAATGAAAGGTTAGATATGATTGGAATATCAGAGACATGGTGGAAGGACGACAACCAGTGGGACACTGTGATACCTGAGTACAAACTATATCGTAATGATAGAGCTGATCAAATTGGTGGAGGGGTTGCTCTCTATGTTAGAGAGGGCATTGAGTCAGAAAGGATTAAAGTTTTGCAGGAAACAAAATCTGCTGTAGAATCTATATGGATTGAAATTCCATGTAAAAGGGGGAAGGCAATGGCAGTGGGGGTGTACTATCGAGCGCCTGGCCAGAATGACCAAATGGATGATGAAATGCTCAAAGAAATCAAGGAAGCTAACAAAAGTTACAGCACAGTAATAATAATGGGTGATTTCAACTACCCCGGTATCGACTGGGTCAGTGTCACGTCAGGACATGCTAGGGAGATAAAGTTCCTAGATGAAATAAATGACTGCTTCTTGGAGCAGCTGGTTCATGAACCGACCAGAGGGGAAGCCATATTAGACCTAATCCTTAGTGGAACACCAGATCTAGTGCAAGAGATAAGGTTGTTGGGGCCACTTGGCAATAGTGATCATAGCATGATCGCCTTTGATTTAATTAGTGGAGGAGGGATAGTAAGGAAATCCACAGTACTACCTTTTAACTTTCGAAAGGGAGACCATGATAAAATGAGGAAAATAGTTAAGAAAAAACTAAAAGGAGCAGTTGCAACGGTTAAAGACTTACATCAAGCTTGGGTGTTGTTGAAAAATACTATCTTGGAAGCCCAGACCAGCTGTATTCCATGCTTTAAGAAAAGTGGAAGGAAGTCCAAAAAACTGCCAGCATGGTTTAAAGGTGAGGTCAGAGAGGCTGTTGTTGCCAAAAAAATATCTTTCAGGAAATGGAAAAAAGAGCCAAATGATGAAACCTGGAAACAGCCCAAGCACTGGTAAGTTAAATGCAAGGCATTGATAAGGCAGGTAAAGGGAGAATTTGAGAATAAGCTTGCTGCGGAAGCAAAAACACGTAATAAAGACTTTTTCAAGTACATTCGTAGCAAAAAACCTGTGAGAGAGTCAGTTGGTCCATTAGATGATAGAGGGGTTAAAGGGGCACTAAGAGGCGACAAGGCAATAGTGGACAGACTGAATAAATTCTTTGCTTCGGTTTTTACTGAGGAAGATGTAGGGATGTTACCCATGACTGAAGTGGTATTTAAAGGTGCAGAAGAATTGAAGGAAATATCGATACATCGGGAAGATGTATTACAACTATTAGATAAACTGAAGCATAGCAAATCACCTGGGCCGGATGATATACATCCAAGGGTGTTGAAAGAAATGAAATATGAGATTGCAGACCTGCTATTAGTAATCTGTGAACTATCATTAAAATTATTTTTAATACCTGAAGATTGGAGGATGGCGAACGTAAGACCAATTTTTAAAAAGGGTTCCAGGGGTGATCTGGGAAACTACAGACCGGTGAGCCTGACGTCAGTACTGGGAAAAATGGTAGAAACCATCATAAAGAATAGAATTGCTGAACGTGTAGATAGTCATGGCTTAATGGGAGACAGCCAACATTGCTTTAGACAAGGAAGATCTTGTCTTACTAATCTGTTATGTTTTTTTGAAGGTGTGAATAAACAGGTAGACAAAAGTGAGTCAGTTGATATAGTGTATTTGGACTTTCAGAAAGCCTTTGACAAGGTCCCTCATCAGAGACTTTTGGCAAAACTAAAGGGTCATGGGATAGGAGGCAGTGTGCTATTGTGGATCAGGAACTGGTTAAAAGATAGAAAGCAGAGGGTAGGGCTCAATGGCCAATTTTCCCAATGGAGAAAGGTGAATAGTAGAGTACCCCGGGGATCTGTGCTGGGTTCGCAGCTTTTTTACATATTCATAAATGACCTGGAAAAGGGAATAACGAGTGAGGTTATCAAATTTTCAGATGACACAAAACTATTTAAAGTTGTTAAATCCCAAGAGGATTGTGGAAAATTGCAAGAGGATCTTGATAAATTGGAAGACTGGGTATCAAAATGGCAGATGAAATTTAATGTGGACAAGTGCAGGTTCCACATTAGGAACCACGACCCAGGAAAAAGATTTAGGCGTCATTGTGGCCAACATGTTAAAACCGTTGGCCCAGTAAACGTAGATCGATTGTTTACGTTATCAGAATATAGAAAGACTAGAGGACATGCAATAAAGCTACAGGGTAAACTATTTAAGACTAATAAAAGAAAATATTTTTTCACTCGTGTAATCAAACTCTGGAATTTGTTACTGGAGGATGTAGTAAAAGCTGTTAGTGTAGCTGGGTTTAAAAAAGGTTTGGACAAGTTCTTGGAGGAAAGGTTCATAAACCATTATTAAGAAGGGACCCAGGATATCAATGCTTGACCCAATACAAGCATTTTGGAACCTGTGTCTTTTGGAGAAACTGCTAGGTACGTATGACCTAGATTGGCCACTGTTGGAAACAGGATACTGGGCTTGATGGACCTTGGTCTGACCCAGTATGGCATATCTTATGTTCTTAAGTTCCAGAAGACCGACTCAGCCCCGGAGTCATCTGTGAGACCATGCTCCAAGACCCCCTCTGGGACCTCAGACTTTCATGGAAACTATGTCGTCTTGGAGCCCCGGGGCCACAGAGCTTTGAGCTGGAGCTCCCTTGATGAGGATCACAACAAGAAGAGCCGAAAGCCCTCAATGACATCATTGGTCAATGAGTCAGGGAAAGTGGGGAAGTCCCATGGGCCCCAGACACGCAGCCCCCACGTGAGGCCAATGGTGATGGCCAAGACAGGTCAACTATTTTCCCCTGATGGGAACTGTCGATGACACAGGATCAGGCTCGGACCCCTGAGGCCATTCTCATTGAGGACTCCCTTCGATGGAGCTAGAGCTGGGCCTGAAGTCCTCGATGCCCACGCCAAATTCTGCAGAGCCATCTGGCTTTGAGGCCAAGATGGTGGCCTTGGAGCACAGTTTGTCTGCCTTCATGTGAGCTCTGATGCCTGGTTCCTCCGGGGTCATCACTTCCAATCAGTGGGCCTTCGAGGGATTCCCTGGAGGTCCTGCCAATCCTTAAGTGCCATTGGCCTCGATAGATGCCTTGGTCCCAGTCCCAGTTAGGATCCTTAGGGCCACAGTCTTCCTGCGCTCAGTGTCCTCGGTTCTGAGTGCCACACTACCAGGGCACCAGTGATGCCGGGACACGACCCTGAGGCCCGGAGAGCGCTCAACTCCTTCTCCGATCTCGAGTCGGACTGGGAGACCTAGGACAATGAGTCCCTGGACATCTGCCAACAGGGATGTGCCCTTGGAACCATCTCCCTCGGGGACGTGGTGCTGGTCCCCACCCGAGGACATGGCCTTCCTCGACTTTGTGAGCGACATGGTGAAGGCTCTTGCCTTCACCACCGAATCAGAGGAGGAACCTCGCACGGAGGACTTCGAGTACAAGGCTTCCCCGAAAAAGGCACTCATAGTGCCCGTTCCCCCCCATCTTGGAATGGCTGCTTCTCCGAATGTGGGAGACCTCCACCTCAGTGCTCGTAGTAAGCAGGCAGCTGGACTTGATGTACCGGGTCCACCAGAGCCCTGGCTTCCAAAAAGCCCAACTGCCCCACAACTTCATGATGGAGTCAGCCATGCGTAGGATCAAGAGCCAGAAGATGCACTTCTTGGTGCCCCCGGGTAGGGAGGCCCGTGCCATGGATGCCCTAGACAGAAAGTGCTTTCAGGGCTCGATGCTTGTCAGCCAGATTCAGGTCTACCAGCTGTGCATGGGCATGTACTGGCATGACCTGGTGAAGGAACTCACTGGGTTCTCAGCTGGTCTCTTAGAGGAACCTATCCAGCAGTTCCTGACCCTGGCCTCCGCAGTCAGACAGTGCTCCAAGTTTATCATTTGAGCGGCCTATGACAGCTTTGAGTCAGTAGCTAGAGTAGCCTTGATGGGCATTAGTGTTTGGCACCAGGCCTTGCTACAGTCCTCCAACCTGGGGCACTGGGTGCAGGACAAGCTGTTTGATGTTCCTTGCCGGGGAGAGAATCTCTTTGGCACACCCATGATGGACAAGGTTTCCAAGCTGGAGTCGAAGTTCCTGACTAGGACCAGGTTCTCGAAAAAGACCACTGACCCTTCCCAGAGGAAGGTTTTGGGCAGAAAGTTCTCATACCCAAAGAAGAGGAAGGCTTACCTGGCCTTCCCAGCTCCCCAACAGGGCCAACCTTGAGGGAGCTTTTGACTCCTCGAGCTTAGCCTCTCTTCCCCCAGGAGGCACAGCCCCGCAGCACACGAGGGGATGTCTGGTACTCTATGCCCACAAGTGGCCCTCCATCAGCACCAATGCATGGGCCCTCCAGGTGGTGAGGGAGGGTTAGCTCCTCCACCTCTACCAGATGCCCCCCACCATTCTTCCTGGGAAAGCCCCCCAGGAATCCCTTCCACCGGGCCCTGCTCCAGCAGGAACTCGCAGGTCTTCTGGCATACCAGGCAGTGGAACCCGTCCCAACTCATCAAGAAGACCGGGGGGTTTCATCCCATCCTTGACCTTCAGGACCTCAACAGTTTCCTGATGAGGGAGCAGTTCAATATGTTCTCTCTTGGAACGTTGCTGCCATACCTCCAGCAGGGAGAATGGCTATGCTCCTTGGACTTAAGGATGTGTACATCACATCCTCATCAACCCTCTCCACAGACAGTACCTTTGTTTTGTGGTCAGAGGGCAACATTATCAGTACAGAGTGCTACCCTTCAGCCTGGCCTCCACCCTATGGGTATTCATCAAGTGCCTGGCGGTGGTCGCAGCCCACCTCAGGCTCCAGAGGGTCTTCGTCTTCCCCTATCTGGACGACTGGCTCATAAAGGGAAGCACCGCTACCAAGGCTTGTCAAGCAATGGCCTGCACCATCCTCATCCTGGAGCACTTGGGGTTCATAATAAACTACCCGAAGTCCCATCTCCAGCCAACTCAAAGGAGGAGGGCTCTCTGCTGCACCCCAACCTGGGGTCCCTGTCATTCACAGCCTGGCTGCTGAAAGGGTAGCCTTGGCCCTTTTCATTCTATCCAATGAGGTGGAGGAGGTCCTTCTGGACCTAAAACCTCCATCCCCCTGGGCATATGCCTTCAAGTGGCAGAGGTTCTTGGTCTGGGGCATGGAGAGGCAGATCAACCATTTCTCTTGCTCTGTCCAGCTGGTGTTGCAGTACCTACTTCACCTGTCTCAGGCAGGGCTGAAGTCTAACTCTGTCAGGGTGCACCTTGGTGATCTCGTGGTGCAGCACCATTTCCTTGAGGGCAAGCCCCTCTCTTCTCAACCCATTGTGTCTTGCTTCCTGAGGGGCCTCCTCCTATTGAAACTGCCCTTCTACCCACCTGAAGCAGAGTGGGACCTTAACATCGTGCTCTCCAAGCTAACCGTGCCATCCTTTGAGTTTCTCAGCTCCTGCCACCTCAAGTATCTCTCCTGGAAGGTGGTATTCCTCGTGGCGCTCACATTTGCTCGCAGAGTTAGCGAGCTTCAGGTAACATAGTAATATAGTAACATAGTATATGATGGCAGATAAAGACCAGTATGGGCCATCCAGTCTGCCCAGCAAGGCAGCAAGAGTAGGTGCACTTGCCGCTCCATGCAGGTCATCCCTCCCCATGCCTTTGTTTAGGGGTGTACCTACCTCTCCATGTAGGTCACCCCTATTTGTTCAGATAGAAGAGACAGTTATGCTTATTTTGATTTTATCCTGTTGCTATAAAGGGATCCACTGTGTCTGTCCCATTCCATTTTGAATTCTGTCACTGTATTTGCCCCCATCGGGAAGGCATTCCAAGCATCTACCACCCTTTCAGTGAAAAAGTATTTCCTGACATTGCCTTTCAGTTTTCCTCCTTGCAGCTTCATGTTATGCCTCTAGTTTTACAGCTTCCCCGTCTCTGGAAGAGGTTTGTTTGTCCATTAATACTCTTTAAGTATTTAAAGGTCTGAATTATATCTCCCCTGTCCCTCCTCTCCTCCAGAGTGTACATATTTAGGTCTTCGAGTCTCTTCTCATAAGTCTTTTGACGCAGGCTCCAAATCATTTTGGTCGTCTTCCTCTGAATTGCTTCCAGCCTTTGTATATCCGTTGCGAGATACGGTCTCCAAAACTAAACACAATATTCCAAGTGAGGCCTCACCAGCGACTTGTACAGTCACATTAGTACCTCTTCCTTTCTGCTGGTAATTCCTCTCTGTATGCAACCCTGCATCCTTGGTGTTGGTAGAACTACCATACACTAGGTTCTATAAGAACAGGGTTGTGCTCAGCATGCACCTCAAGTTTCTACCAAAGGTGGTGTCTCTGTTCCACATTAACCAGCAGGTGGTGCTTCCCACCTTTTTTCCATGGCCTCATGCCAGCAGGGCAGAAGCCGTTCTCTACACGCTGGATTGTAAGCAGGTGCAAGCCTTCTCCCTGTGGTGTACCAAGAATCACTGCTGAGCCTTTCAGCACTCTGTCTCCTATGACCCAAGTTGGTTTGGGGCAGTGGTCTCTAAAGGCACCCTGTCCACCTGGGTAGCGGACTGCATTGCCTTCGCCTATGAACAGGCTGGTGTTTCACTGGAGTGCCATGTCATGGCGCACAGCATCCGGGTCATAGTGGCCTCTGTGGCGAACTTACGTTCCATCCCATTTTCGGAAATATGCTGGGCTGCCACCTAGTCCTCAGTCCATACCTTTGCAGCTCATTACTGCCTGGAGAGGGAGTCCTGCCTGGACAGTGGCTTCAGCCAGGCAGTACTCTGTCATTTGTTTGGGGTGTAAGGCAACTCCTGCCTGCTGGCCCTTCAGTGTGTTTAGGCTACCGGTGTACTGGTTCCTCGCTGGACACCTGGGCTTCTCGGGGGTCTGTTGGCTCTCGACTCAACTGCTGCTTCTCAAGGCTTACCTTTTCGGTCACCCATGGGTTTTTACAGGATTTTCCGGTAGTCTGTAGCTAGGGAGTCCCATATGGAAGGACTGACTTCCTGCTTGTTCCTGGAGAAAGCATAGTTACTCTCTTGTAACAAGTGTTCTCCACAGGAATCAGTCCTCACAGCCGTCCCTCCTCCCTGTGGAGTTGCTTTTTCTTTTTTCCGTTTTGAGCCATGATATCATACTGCAGCAAGATGGCATCTTAGGCTGGAAGGGGACCACGCATGTGTGGTACATCGGATTCCATTGGTGCTGACGTCACCCATATGTGAGTACTGATTGCTGCTTTTCCCGGAGACCACCTGTTACAGGTGAGTAACTACGCTTTCTCTTAGGCTGAAGAAAGCCACAGTACGATGGCCGAAACATTGGTCCCACTTACTTAAATATGGCATGACCCGGAAAACTGCAAACACCATTTGTATATAGATTTTTGAGCCTTAAAGTACTTGCACAAAACCTATCAAAACAAATTAGGCAAGCAGCTATAAAAAAGTTTCATATTTCTATCTTGTTCTAAAGGCCAGCAATACAAAGAACAAAAGCAGAACTCATCGCCATGAATGAGATTTCTCAATATGCTTCTCAGGAGGGAAGAGGATATTTGTTTTCATAGTGCAGTCTCCTTTAATACAACTATTCCACTTCATAATTTACTATAAAATGCTTTTAAGTCTGTATATAAATCAGGTCTCCTACTGGGAACAGCCATTAAAGAAGTAAAAGCAATATCCAATTTCTTGCAAAAATAATTATTATACATTCTACAAACCTGATATTTCCTCATTTTTCATTTCAACTTCAAACTCTGCAGTGATGTGTGATACTTCCTTTGATGGTGATTTGCGCCCTCGCCTCTTTTTCTTCGAAGAGTCACACTTCAGGTTCACAAAGATCACCTGGCAGTTGTCTGTGCAGGGGTATTGGCCACCTTTGAGTAACAGGCATGACATTTTTTAGCATTATTTATTTATTTAAATGTTTTAAATTCCATCTATCTCATACTCTGAGTGGATTACAATAATATTAACTAACAATACAATAATAATACATGCAAGCATCTATTCCAGGTAAAAAAAAAAATGAACAATCAGTGTACTCATGGGGGGTAATTTTGTAACTGCCCACATGGGTGAAAAGTCTATGCATGCTTTTTACTCAATGGACTTTTAAAAGCACATTTTAGAAAGGCTGTCTCTGTTGTTGCAGCGAGGAACCGGTGAAAACATCTGCAAATCTATGTCAGCTTTAAAGGAAAAGCGGGCATGTATAAGTCTGATATAAAATTGACGTATCTCTGCCTCTCACTGTGCATTACGTTTTATATCAAAGAAGGAAGAACATGAATGCATGGGGATAAGCATGCATGTGCAACAGTAGGAGCCATTTTACAAAGATACACATGGTAAAATTTGATGTTAGAAACCTGGCAACTGACATGTATAAATGGTGGAATTTTACAACTGGCATAGGTAAAGCATAGTTACTCACCTGTAACAGGTAATCTCCGGGAACAGCAGGAATTTAGTCTTCACATATGGGTACATCGGTACCGATGGAGCCCGCATGGGAACGCTCCCCAGTGTCCAATAGGAAAGCTTTTAGGAGCATCCCACCGTGCCTGCGTAGCTGCCTTCCCGCCTTTCCCACTCTCCCTCTTCAGTTGAGTTTGTAGCTGAGATAAAAGGAGAGAAGGAAAAGAAGAGGAAAAAGTACAACTCCTAGGGGAGGAGAGTGGGTTGTGAAGACTAAATTCCTGCTGTTCCTGGAGATCACCTGTTACAGGTGAGTAACTACGCTATCTCCAGGAACAAGCAGGAACGTAGTCTATCACAGGCATAACTAAGTAGATCATGTGTCCTCCAAGGATGTCTGGTATCAAAACCCGGGACGGAGGGTAGGAGTTGTTTTAAGTTTGAAAGAGATGCTGGAGAACAGCTTGGCCAAACAAGTCATCCCGGCGGGAGTCCTTGTCTAGGCAATAATGAGCAGCAAAAGTGTGGACAGAAGACCAAGTTGCCACTTTGCATATCTAATCAATCGCTGCAGAGCATAGAATTGCCATAGAGGTCGCCATAGCCAAAACATTTGCAGTGACGTGACCCTCGAGAGAGAGTCCTGCTCTTTTGTAAGCAAAGGAGATACAATCCGCTATCCATCTGGAGAGAGCCCGCTTGGATACTAGCAAACCCAGGTGACTCGAGTCAAAAGCGATGAAAAGCTGGGAAGCTTTCCTGTGCTCGCGAGTTCTCTGGAAATAAAAAGCCAAGGCACGTTTGTAATCCAGAGTGTGAAGGGTTGCTTCTGCCCTAGAGGAATGAGGTCTAGGGAAAAATACAGGGACTGGTTTAAATGGAAGGATGAGACCACCTTAACATAAAGTGAGGATGAGTCCTAAGGACTACCTTATCATGGTGGAATCATGTATAAGGAGGGTCAGCCACCAAAGCCTGGAGCTCACTAATGCATCTTGCTGAAGTGAGGGCAACAAGGAAAGTGACCTTCCATGTAAGAAACTTCAGAGAGGTAGTGGCTAGAGGTTCAAAGGGCGGCTTGAGAAGGTGTCCTAAAATAACATTAAGATACCATGTCACTGGAGGGGGCTTAATGGGAGGTTTGATTAAGAGAAGACTCCTCATGAAGCGTGCTACAAGCGGCTGAGAAGAGATAGGCTGACCATCTAAGGGCATGTGAGAAGCTGCAATTGCACTTAGTGTACTCTTACCGAATTGGTTTTGAGACCAGAAGAAGACAGGTGGAGAAGATTTATTTATTTATTTATTTATTTATTTTTATACTGCGCTCTTTAGAATCAGTGCGATTTACATGTATACTAACAGGTACTTTTTATTCCCTTGTCCCCAAAGGGCTCACAATCTAAGTGTACCTGAGGCAATGGAGGGTTAAGTGGCTTGCCCAAGGCTACAGGGAGTGGCCATGGGACAAGAGACCCCAGTCCCTCCGGCCTGAGGTTGCTTGTCTCCATGCGGGAATTGAACCCCCAGCCGGTAATGCATCCACCAGAGCTGAGAAGGGGTTAAGTACCCTCTACGAACACCAGAGAGAGAATCTATGCCATTTGAAAGCGTAGGAGCATCTGGTGGAATGCTTCCTAGCAGCTAAAAGGATATCTTTTACTTGTTGAGAGAGGTTAATGTCCTGGAAGGCTATGCCTTCAGCAGCCATGCTGTAAGATGCAGGGACTGCAGACTGGTATGGAGCAGTGTCCCCTTTTCCTGAGAGAGGAGATCTGGAGTGGACCCCAGATCTACGGGTTGAGCCCGAGACAGACGTAGAAGGAGAAGATATCACGGTTGTCGTGGCCAGCGTGGGGCTATGAGTATCATGTAGCCCTTGTCTCTCTGGAGTTTGAAAAGAGTCTTGGGAATGGGTGGGAAGGCATATAGGAAGCCCTGACTCCAGTGGAGGTGAAAAGCATCCACCTGCTGGCTGTCTAGAAGCAAGGAAACTTGGCATTTTGAGGACTCATGAATAGGTCTATCTCTGAGATTCCCCAGATCTGAAAAACATGAGTGACTTTGTCTGCATGGAAAGACCACTCGTGGAGTAGAAGACTCAGTTTGTCCGCCAAGACATTGTTTTTGCCTGGAAGATATACCGCCACAAGGTGAATGTGGTGCTGTATGGCAAAAGACCACAGACGCAGGGCCTCATTGCAGAGGGTACAAGAGCCTGTTCTACCCTGCTTATTCAAGTAGAACATGGCTACTTGATTGTCTGTCTGAACTAGAACTGTGCGAAATTGAAGATGGTCTTGGAACACCTTGAGGGCATTGTGGATGGCCCTGAGTTCCAGCAGATTTATGTGGAGTTGTGACTCCTAATGAGACCAAAGCCCCTGGGTGGAGATGAGCTCCCCAGCCCAATTTGGACGCATCCATCATCAGGATACGATGATGTGCTGTCATCTGAAAAGGTGACCCTACCAGGAGGTTTTTCTGGGATTTGCCACCACTGGAGAGACGAGATTAGTCGGGTAGAGACCATTATCTTGTCTCCCAGGCAACCCAATGCCTGAGACCAATGGGAAGCTAGTGTCCATTGAGCTGCTCGCATGTGTAGACGAGCATATGGAACAAAATTATGCCAAATGACCCAGAAGTTGTAGCAGTTCTCGAGCCGTGAGAAAGTTCTTGAGGCATGACTGAGATGCTAATTGAATGAGTTGAGCGCAGTGGAGTTGGGGCAGAAATGCTCTTGATTGCTGAGTATCTAAGAGAGCCCCTATGAATTCAAGCATATGAGAGGGAACGAGTTGGGACTTTGAAAGATTTATTACAAATCCCAAATGTTGCAGCACTTGCATAGTGCGCGAGAGGGACAGACTGGCCTCTAGGAAGGTGTTTGCTCAAATGAGCCAGTCGTTTAAGTAAGGGAAAACAAATATCCCAAGAGTCCTTAGGAATGCGGCTACTACCGCCATGCACTTTGTGATGACTCTTGGGGCAGAGGTGAGGCCGAAAGGCAGGACTCTATACTGATAATGTCTCCCTTGAAACATGAAGCATAGGATCTTTCTATGCTGTGAGTGAATAAGTATGTGAGTATATGTCTCCTTTAGATCTAGAGAACAGAGCCAATCCTGACTCTGGAGATAGGGGAGAAGGGTGCCTAGGGAGATCATTTTGAATTTCTCCCGTAGTAGGTAGTTGTTTAGTTCTCTGAGGTCCAGGATGGGCCTGTATCCTCCTGTTTTCTTTGGAATGAGGAAGTATGAAGAATAGAAGCCCGTTCCCTGCTGGGATGGTGGGACCTCCTCTATTGAGCCCTGTGAGAGAAGCGAGGTGACGTTTTGCAGCAACAGAGCAGTGAGAGGGGGCTGAGAGTGGAACACTCTTGGAGGAGTTGGGGGGGTAGACTTCGAAGACGAAGTATGTACCCCTCCCACACTATAGACAGTGTCCACTGATCTGATATGACAAGGTGCCACCTGTTGGCAAAGTGACAAGGTCTGCTGGGAATATGGATGGGATCTGGAATCTCCAGAGGCAGAATGGCTATGTTCTCCAGAAAGGAGTCAAAGACCCTGAGGATGCTGGGTCTGTTGAGGTGGTTGAGACTTAGGAATCTGAGCCATCTTATGTTGTTTTGATGGTTGCTGTCCTTTCTGAGGAGCATGGTGCTGACACTGAAAAGCAGGAGTGTAAGAAGGATAGCACTTCTTTTTCTTATTGAAAAAGGCTTTCTTCACTGCCTTTTTCCTAGCTGGGTTGGCAGTAAATCTAGATAGTCTGTTAAGAGTGGTGTTCTCAGATTCTAACTGAGAGGCCTTGTCCTGCCAATCCTTGCCAAAAAGGTTTTTCACTGGTATAAGGGATAATCTCCAGGAACAAGCAGGAATGTAGTCTTCATATATGGGTATTGTCGGTACCGACAGAGCCTGCACGGAAACGCTCCCCAGCGTCCAATAGGAAGCTTTTGGGAGCATTCCACAGTGCCTGCGTGCTGCCTTTCCGCCTTTCCCAACTGTCCCTCTCCAGTTCTTCATTTTCCGTGGAGCCGACAGGTCGCACATCCTGTCACCGCAGAAAAAATTCCCTTCTTATTCTTCTTTTTTGTGGTCGCGTCTACCTTCCCTCGACGCTATACCGGTACCACCGGTTCTTCTTTTCTTTAAAAAAAAAAAAAAAAAAAAATTAAAAACTTTCTTTCTGGAGTCTTTTCCAGTAATTTTCTTCTCAGGTGCCACATGCCATTTTGGGCACTAGGCCCAACTTTTTCCCTCAAAATGGAAAAACCCACTTCGGGTTTTAAAAGGTTTTCTAAGTGTGGCGGTACCATCTCCGTCACCGACACTCATGAGTGGTGCCTCAAATGTTTAGGTCCTGACCACTCTATTTCAGAGTGTGTTGCCTGTGGGATGATGTTGAAAAGGGGCCGGCAAAACCGAGCTGCTAAACTTAGCACCCTTTTTCCCTCCGATGCAGCCTCCATGGCATCGACGTCTTCCAGGGCTTCGTCTTCCTCCCATGGATCTCAGGTAACTAAACATTAATCCAGCCGGTCTTCAAAGGGTAGATCTCCTTCTAAACATCGAGATGCCTCTGGCATTGCCCTTGAGGGACTTTCACCAGCAAAATTGCCCCGGCGGGAGGCTTCGGCTTCCAAAGCACTAACGGGGCTCCAGGATGTTCTCGAGGCTTCAACCTCGGCAGAACTACTGGTGCCATGCTCTGGGGTTCCGGCCGCTTCATCCGGCACCGATACCCAAGCATCGGCAGCGTCAATAGACCAGAGATTCTTGGCTATTGAACGCAGTCTGGCAGCTCTTCTCTCGGCCTTGATGCCCCTGAAACCGGTTCAACCAATTCAACTGGTACCGGCACCAACTTCGGTACCGGCACCGACTGCGTCAACATCGGCAGGTATTCTACTGGGACCAAATCATGCGTCTCTATCCGGCATCGACGAGTCGGTACCGGACCACTCCAAAGCCAACTTCGATTGGTGCTTTGAAAGATCACCCAGATCGGAGATACTTCGAATCCTTGGATGAGTCTGAAGACTCTGAAAGCTCTGCCGATACCAGAATACTTCTTCCTGAGGATTCCTCTTCTACTCAGCGTAGGATGTCTCCACCAGAGGATATGTCCTTTCAGGATTTTATCCGAGATTTTATCCATCACAGTGGTTCCTGAAAAAGAGTCTAGGGCAAAGGAATTAGAAATCCTTCAATACCCTAAAGCTCCCAAGGAGGCAGCTACCTTACCTATTCATGAGATCTTGCATGATCTTATGTTAAGGATGTGGGAAACACCTCTGACCACATCTCCTCACTCTCGAAGACTCGACACCATGTATCGAGTTCCTCCTTGTCCTGGGTTTTATAAGACTCAATTACCAATGGTGTCTATAGTGTGGGAGGGGTACAGACTTCATCTTCGAAGTCTACCCCCCCCGACTCCTCCTCTAGTTATATCCAAGTTATTTACCCCTGTTCATTGTAAATGCATTGCAGTTACCTGCTCTGTATAGTTTGTGTTGAATGTACACTGCACTGATCTAAATAGCGCGGTATAAAAGAAATGTTAAATAAATAAAATAAATAAATAATACCATACCATTCCATGGTGGAGGGAATCAGCCATAAGATGGATAAAGAGTGAAAAAAAGACATGCATCTAATCCCCCAGGACGTGAGTGTAGGACCCTTGACGCCTTTGGACGTCGATCCTTCCAGGCTTCCATGCTTTCTGCTAGGATCAGTTCCTATATCTTGTATATGGGAATGTTCCTTAAGGAGGTCACAGGAGACTTACAGCTTATGAGCCCTCTCCTTCCTGATGATAAAAGGCAAGATTATCTTGCTCTTGTTTAACATGCTCAGGATGTTTCCAAGTTTGTGAATCGTGCAGCCTTTGACTGCTTTGAATGCATAAGCAGAACCTCTGCTATTGCCATAGGTGCACGTAGAATTGCCCGGCTCCAGGCATCTGCCTTGGAAATCTGGGTACAGGACAAACTGGGGAATATACCTCGCACAGGAGAGAATCTCTTTGGCAAGAATTGGCAGGAAAAAGCTAATGAGACAGATGCTGACAATATCACTTTGGATAGATTGTCTAAATCTACAGCTGATCATGCAAGGAAAAGATCCTCTAAGAAACCATTCTTCAGCAAGAAGAAAAACCTTTATCCCTCCTATACACAGCAGGGACATTGTTTAGGTCAGTCTGCCCAAAAGGGACAGCAGCAACAACCTAGGCAACAAAGGAAACCAAAAGCAGCTAAGCCTCAACCGGCTCAGCAGACTCAGCCTCCACAGGGGCTTTGACTCCTGTCTAGAGAACGTTGCCATCCTGGCACAGAACCCTCCACCATCCCAGGAAGGTTATGTCATTTTGCCCCAGATGGTGTCAGATAACAGCAGAAAATTGGACTCTGTCTATTGTGAGAGGGGTACAAGCTTCATTTCCTCAGCATGCCCCCTCCTACAATGGTAAGACAGTTCAATTCTCAGACCTCTCTCAACGACCGGTTAGGTCAAGAGGTCACTGTGCTCCTTGCTCAAGGGGTAATAGAAGAGGTACCCATTCCCCAATGGGGTACAGGGTGTTACTCTCCCTATTTCCTTATTCCAAAGAAAACAGGAGGACACAGACCCATTTTAGACCTCAGAGAATTGAACAAATTCCTGTTCAGAGAGAAATTCAAAATGATTTCTCTAGGAACTCTGCTGCCATACCTTCGGAGTCAGGATTGGCTTTGTTCTCTAGATCTCAAGGATGCGTACACTCATGTTCTCATCCATCCAACTCACCGAAAGTTCCTTCGATTCCTATTTCAAGGGAAGCTCTACCAATACAGGGTTCTTCCTTTTGGCCTGGCTTCTGCACCAAGGGTGTTCACAAAATGCATGGCTGTGGTAGCAGCATTTCTCCGCACCCTGGGAATATTCGTCTTCCCTTACTTAGATGACTGGCTCATTCGAGCCCCTTCAGAGCCAGAGGCCAGGGTTGCTCTGTCTCGCACAATGCACATCCTTCAGTATTTGGGACTTGTCATAAACTTCCCAAAGTCCAACTCTGCTCCCACTCAATCCCTAGAGTTTATAGGAGCTCTTCTGGATACCAGACAGACAAGGGCCTTCCTTCCACAGCCCCATTGCCTTCGCATTGTGCAGTTAGCTTCCCAAGCAGTGCTAAAACCTCACCTCACTGCTCAGGAAATGTTACAGTTGCTAGGCCACATGGCATCCACTGTGCATGTGGTTCCTTATGCTCGCCTCCATATGAGGACAGCCCAGTGGACCTTATCCACTCAGTGGACTCAGGCGTCAGGTTGCCTGTCAGACAAAATAGCAAACTCAGATTGCCTTATTTTGTCCCTCCAATGGTGGCAGTCACCCAAAAACCTTCTGTTGGGGTCTCCTTTTCAGCAACCCCCACCCCAAGCCACTCTAACAACAGATGCTTCACAGGTGGGTTGGGGAGCCCACCTGCAAGGCCTCTCTACTCAGGGTACCTGGACTCCACAGGAGGCCTATATTCATATCAGTCTCCTGGAGCTCAGAGCAATCTTCCTTGCTCTTAGAGTATTTCACACCCAGCTCAGCTACAAGACAGTCCTAGTTCAAACGGACAATCAGGTAGCCATGTTCTATGTGAACAAGCAGGGTGGAACAGGCTCTCTGTCACTGTGCAATGAAGCTTTGCGACTATGGTCCCTCGCCAGAGAGCATCAGATTCATCTCCTTGCGGTGTATCTTCCAGGCATTCAAAACTCTTGGGCAGACAGTCGAGTTCTGCTTCCACACGAATGGTCTCTCCATGCAGACCAGGTGGCCCAAATTTTTCAAATTTGGGGAACCCCGGACATAGACCTCTTTGCAAGTCCGCTGAATGCGAAAATTCCCTGGTTCTGTTCCAGAATTCCGGCTCGAGGTTGTCAGGCCAGGGATGCTTTCCTCTTTCATTGGGATCAGGACTTCCTGTATGCCTTCCCACCCATTCCCCTAATCCCCAAAACTCTGTTCAAGCTTCTGAGAGACAGAGGTCATATGATCCTCATAGCTCCACGTTGGCCACGGCAACCGTGGTACCCTCTGCTCCTACATCTCTCTCAAACTCCGCCTCTGGAGTTAGGATCTGCTCCAGATCTTCTTTCTCAAGAGGACAGGATGCTGTGGCATCCCAATCCCCAGTCTCTGCATCTCAGGGCCTGGTTGCTGAAAGCCTAGAACTTCATGTTCTTAACCTTTCCCAGCAGGTAAAGGATATCCTTCATGCTTCCAGGAAACCTTCCACAGGACGCTCTTATGCATTTAAGTGGAAAGGGTTTACCATATGGTGCTCACAGAAGGGTCTTAACCCTCTTGTGATACCTCTGGAATCATTACTGGAGCTCCTCCTTCATTTATCAAATGCAGGGCTTAAGACCAATTCAGTGAGAGTCCATTTGAGTGCTATTGCAGCTTCTTTCAAGCCTCTAAATGGAAAACCTATTTCCTCTCATCCTCTCATAGCGAGATTTATTAGAGGCCTTCTTTTAACTAAGCCTCCCATTAAGCCACCACCGGTGGCATGGGACTTAAATCTGGTACTTGGGCAGCTCATGAAACCGCCCTTTGAACCATTAGCCACTACCTCTTTGAAATTCCTTTCCTGGACGGTTATCTTTCTCATTGCAATCACATCAGCACGTTACATCAGTAAATTGCAAGATTTGGTGGCTGATCCTCCTTATACAAGTTTCCATCATGATTAAGGTAGTCCTTAGGACTCATCCACACTTTATGCCAAAGGTGGTTTCGCCCTTTCATTTAAACCAAGCGGTTTACCTTCCTGTATTCTTTCCAAGGCCTCACGCTTCAAATGCAGAAAGGAACCTTCATACTTTGGACTGTAAAAGAGCTTTGGCCTTTTACTTGCAAAGGACACAGCAACTTAGAAAATCCTCTCAACTCTTTGTTGCTTTTGATCCTAGTCATTTGGGGCTTCCAGTCTCCAAAAGGACACTGTCCAGCTGGATTGCACAGTGTATATCTTTTGCCTATGAGAGTAAGAACCTTCCTCTTGAAGGCCATGTCACAGCTCACAATGTGAGAGCCATGGCAGCCTCAATGGCTCATCTTCACTCTGTGTCTATCAACGACATCTGCCGAGCAGCTACTTGTGCTTCGGTACATACCTTCACAGCCCATTACTGCTTAGACAAGGACTCCCGCCAGGATGCCTTGTTTGGTCAGGCTGTTCTTCAACACCTGTTCCAGACTTAATCAACTCCTACCCACCTTCCCTGGTAGGATGCCAGAGATTTATGGGGGGAAGTGGAGCCTTTCACAAGGGCACACAACTTTCTGGGGCCATCTCCCTGGCATCTGCAGCGAGGGAGTCCCCATATGTGAAGACTACATTCCTGCTTGTTCCTGGAGATAGCATAGTTACTCACCTGTAACAGGTGATCTCCGGGAACAGCAGGAATTTAGTCTTCACAACCCACCCACCTCCCCTAGGAGTTGTATCTTTGTATCTCTCTAACTGTCTCTCTCTTTCCCTCTCTCTTTTGTCTCAGCTTTAAACTCAACTGGAGAGGGACAGTTGGGAAAGGCGGGAAGGCAGCACGCAGGCGCTGTGGGATGTTCCCAAAAGCTTTCCAATTTGACGCTGGGGAGCATTCCCGCGCAGGCTCCGTCGGTACCGCCGATACCCATATGAGAAGACTAAATTTCTGCTGTTCCCGGAGATCACCTGTTACAGGTGAGTAACTATGCTTTTGTGCCTGGACCAGGTATAAACTTGGATGCTGCACGGAATGTACAGGATGTTTCTGAAATTGGGTGAGGATGACCAAGTGTTTGGAAACATCTTGGACATGTCTACACCATGCCCCCGTTCATAAGTACTATTTTTTTTTTTTTACTATTTATTTATTTACTATTCACAATTCATTCATCTTTTATGATTTTTCCATATGGCCTTCTTATTTATTTTATTTTATTTTATCGGAATTACGCACTGATTTGGCCATAGTATTCTAATCTATTTCCTCTCTGCACAGCAGTTTTTTTAATAATGAAAGAATCATTCTAATTTCCTATATACAAAGAAATATATTTTACATAGGGGTATGTTTACTAAACACCGCACAATTGCGCATCCGCGCAATAGCGCACGGAAAGCAGCACTTAAGTGCTCTTAAGCGCCCCGCACACGTGCGCGTCACCCCCGCACACGTGCGCGGCACACTAACGGGCCACGCACAAGTACGGGCCCGCAAATGTCCGATAGAGGCGTGGAAAGGCTAACGGAGGGCGGAGGAAGGCTCCCGAGGGGCGGAGAGACGGCTGCAATGGGCGGGGAAGGGGAGGGGAGAGGCTCCTCGCACATTTACGGGGCCGAATATACAAGTAAAAAATACCCCATTGGCCAATGCCTCCTGGAGAGGCAGGACATTGGGCCCTGCGTGCATCTCCCAATACTAGCACCTGCATAACTTAGCAATGTCACCCTACACCTGGGTATACGGTACACAGCTCTCAAACGTTTGCTATGAGTACTGGCAGATAGACATTCCTACATTAAGCACAGTTTGCTCTTTGGGCTCCATCATAACAATCTTTCTGATGTCTGCGGTGTGTGCTTCAGGTCTGGCCTCTGACAGTGGTCACCACCCTGGGGAATGACCCCCAACAGTATTGCGTACCATATCCATGCCTGTGCTGTAACCAGGACTGGTGTGGTGGGCAAGGCTGATAAACTCCTCTATAGTAGCACAATGCTGGCATACATGTGGGAGTGTGTGTCTGTCTGTCTATACCAGGGGTGGGCAATCTCGGTCCTGGAGGGCCGCAGACCAGTCAGGTTTTCGGGATATCCCTAATAAATAAGCATGCGATATATATGCATTACAGATATCCTGCCAATCTGACTGGTCTGTGGCCCTCCAGGACCGAGATTGCCCACCCCTGGTCTATACAGTGTGTGTTGGCTGCAAACACCTTCCACAGCCCACACTGCCAGCACTGTTGCCATTATTGGCCTGCCAATGTGCATAATGAGCAGCAAGGTACCATGGGTATAGCTCAGACAGGGTGGGCTGGCCAGGATGCATCTGCACAGGGCATAGGGCACTGCCTGGGACATTGTCGTGGCCGGCCACCACCTACACAGACAGGGTGACCTCTTTCTGTCCTGCTGGGGGATCACTCTCACCCTGACTGTGCAGTGACCACAGCATGTCTAGGCACCCCCATAGTGCTATATAGTATTTCTCTCATGTGATATATATGGGTTTCCTTTTGGGGCCCAGTCACTGACTTATCTGCTGGTATGCACTGCCATCTGAGTTCTGGGTGCATGCATTTCCACCAGGACTAGCTAACAGACTGTTTTCAACTGGTCTGTGTACTGATGGAGTGCTTTGCAGGGTGCAGCGGCTGAAGGCTTGCTGCAGGAGAATATCAGATAGTGGTGGGGTGCAGCTTAGCATATCCAGGCCTAATGTCTGTCTGATATTGTGTTATGGAGGTGTATAGAGCTGCTTTGACTGCCCTGTAGGGTGTCTGTTCCCCAGCAGGACTGGGGTTGATGGTCCACTTTACTGCCACCATTGCAGGGAGGTAGAATGTGGATCTGTTGCTAGGAGACCCTGTTTTTCAACCTTGGGTGGTGGTACATAGCCCACCAAGGTGTTTCTGCAGAAACTACCTATCTCACAGATTAATACTGCTGTGGAGCTCTGGAATGGCCTCTTTCATCCATGGAGGGTGTTGTGGACCTGGTCCTGGGCGCCTCTTCACACCCTCAGGGTGAGCACAGTACCCGCACAATGTGACGGTGTGTAGCTACTCTGTGCCAGTAAAACACCTGGTCAGTACCCCCTACCAGGCCGAGGTGCTGTGTGGGTGCACACGGCCACTTCCCCCTACCACGCCGGGGAGCTGTTGGGGTGCATTCCCCATCTTGTGTTCATCTGTGGACAGCTGATTTGCATGTGCAGTGCATCATGGGTACGGGTGGCCTAACCCTATCCTGGCTACCACAGCAGACTGTCTGTGTGGTGACGTGCAGGCTCTCTGCAGCCAGCCAGGGGCTTGCTGGCAGCTATAGAGCTGTAGCCCAATGGTTATTTCACTGCCTGAGAAGCCAGAGGTCATGGGTTTAAACCCACAGTGGGGTAATTTGCTAGGGTTGTCCAAAGTTTTTTTTATTTAATGTACATATGTTGATGCCAGCAAAAACACCCGCAGCGTACTGTACCCAAAAGGTGCCGCTGAGGGTGCTTTATAGGGCGCCCTATAGGGCACCTTATGGTTGCCGTCCATACAAGGTGCACTATACATTATTCTGTGATGCAACATATATGGTGACCTATAGGGGACATTCTAGGGTGCCTTGGCGGACAGTGAACTTTAACATGTGCCGTATGGGCCGCCTTATGTTAACACGCTTTGAGAGTGAGTTTGCTAGTACTGATAAATAAAATAGAACTAATATGCCTCCTACAGCACTCATCCCCATAATACGTTATGCCTCAGCCAGCCTTGTTCACTGGGCACTGTGAGGGATTGAACCCCTGATCCCTGCACCATTGGTCAGTGTCTTAACCATTGTGCTGTGGCTCTATTCCTGTGTTTGGACATTGCCGCATTGCCTTAGGCCTTCATGACGTAGCAGCGCACCACTTTCTGCCGCCCAAACCGCACAAACTTAACAGCGCGCCGCCTAATGCCCACTATTTACAGTGCTACGCCTTATGATGCCCACACCTAACAGTGCACCGCCTAATGTCGCCCAAAATTAACAGTGCGCCGCCTTATGCTGCACAAAATTAATATGCCTCCTACAGCACTTTAACCCATTACAGTTATTGCCTCAGACAACAGCTTTTGTTGCGCACAATGGGGGATTGAACCCATGGCCCCTGCACCATTGGTCAGTGTCTTCACTGTTGTACTACGACTCTGTTCTTTTCTGTACCCAGCAGCGCGCCACTTAGCCTTCCCACGCGCTAATGTGGACCCTGCACATTAGCGCGACGCGCACAAGTACGGTCGCTTTCTCCCGTTTTTTTTCTTTTCTCTGCCTGAACCGCCCACTCCTTATATGGCACAGGCACACTACCGCGGCCCTGCACAATTTCGGAGTTTAGTAAACATACCCCATAGTCTTGTAATGGCAAAATTTGGTACTCTTGTTGGTTTCACGTTGAAAGAAACAATTAGCTCGGTTTTTGTGTTTTTTGAATATCATCTAACAAAAGAGTATTTCATGCTCTTATTGTAGTGTAAAACAAGAAGTTCTATTATCTCCTAATATGTTTTTTAACCAAGTCTCCTTCATTCACATTGAGTCGGCAAGGCCTCACTTTCACCGTTGATAGGGGTTTTTTTGAGCGTCAATATAGTGGATCATCATTTCCACGGAAGGCTCTCTCCACTTTGAATATTATTGTTAGAATAATTTGTATTTCCTACACTTATACTGTAAGTTTAGTATTTATTATTATTATTTTTAGTTTGGTTAATTATCAACATTGGTATTTTTTGGCACAAGTTGGTTTTAGGTGCAGTTGCATCAGTTTTTGCTTCAGCAGAAAGCTTTTAAATGTTTTTTTCTGTTTGTTCAGTTTTATTTCACAATGCATTGCTTATAATAATACATCCATAACTTTAAGCATTACGGTATCAGTATTTTTTATGTCAGTTCTTCTGTTTTATCTGAATGTGCATCATAGTGCCTCAAAGTGACACAGCATTCAAATTTAGTTCCTCTCTCCACGGATAATTTATAGTGACAGAATAAATTCAGCTCTCCTTTCTATAGAGGAATATATGAGTTTTAAATTTGGCACTATTTTTGTTTTGATGTTCAACGTATTATCCCCTAAGATGTTATTTAATCAAAGTTTTTTCATACTTAGTTGGCGCGGCTCTCAGCTTCGCCCACAAGGTCAGCCTCACCTTCACTTTTTTGGCGCGTTTTTTTGAGTTTTTTTGAGTGTTTGTATATTAGGTCACCACTTCATTGGAAAGGGTCTTGCACGATGCCATGTCGAAAAAATGGGTTATACAGTGCATTCTAATAACTTTATTTCTAAACGGTGCTGCAATGATAGATTATATAAGCTTAGGGTTTTGTAAGTTTTGAGATTACATGACTATAACACTGATAGACGATATCTTACAATGTTTTTATTAAAATATGTCAACAGGCATCATTTGACACAATACTTCATTGTTTATACGGTTTTGGATTCTGCACTTATTTTACATTTCCATGTTTGTTTGTCAGCCGCACTGTTGAATAGTGATCTATTGTACTAAACTAGGGGTATTTATATTTCTCGTTGGTTAAGAACTGGACATATTTTTAAACAGAAGACATGATATAATGGTTTGTTATTCACTTTCAGCTAGAGTTTACATATATAAGATCCTCCTTATGTGAGATTCATCATTGGGTGCTTTAGTGAGTACAATCCTGTTTCAATTTATGTTTAACATTTATAATAAGATTCATCTTTTCTGGTTTGTCTTGCTTATAGTTGTCATATAATTAACATGATTAGATGTATTTATCTGTTACTGTCTAGTAAGTAATATGTATTTATTTGTTTGCTTCTGCCCAGCGTTCTTTTGTTTACACAGTTTTATTGTTTACAGTAACATATTATATTATTTGCTCCACTAACTTATTAATTCTTTATTATATATGTTGTTTTTAATTTTTTAATTATTTATGATGATTTTAATTATTTATGATATGTATATGTTGGTTTGATTACTGTATTTTATTTGTTTTATTAGCTGCATACCCCCTGAGGAAGGCGATGCCGAAACGCGTTGGGGTTTATTTAATAAAAAGCTCCTGTGACCATCACACATCTCTTGCTCCTTGTGTTACCCATTCTCCCTTGGACATCTTTGTGTCAAAGATGTCTCATACCTGGCTTCTAAAATGGCTCCGAGGATGTCTCCATGGCCATTTTCAACATCCAAAGAACAAATAGGGCTTCTAAAATAACCCCATGTATATCTTGTGGAGAACAAGTTGATAATTTTCACTGAGTGATATGTACAGTGCACATTTCTTGAATGACATTAAGGAATGTAAACAAATAATGGTGAGCACCCGAGTCACAGAGATTTTGAATTTTTAGCATTTAAATCATTGCTATTTTTGTTCAGGTTTTCAGCATATAGGAGCAGTATGGTAAGCGGTTAACTTTGGGGCATTCAGTCAGCTTAGGAGAGGATATTCAGCAGCAGAAACCAAGGGGCATGTTTACTAAAACCCCGCTAATGTGCGGGCCGCGGTAGTGTGCGGATGCCATATAAGGAGTGGGCGTTCCGTCCTGAAAAAGAATATCCAGAATTTACATATGCGCTAAGGTGCGTGGCACCCATGTGCGCCCCGCACATTAGCGCATGAGATAGCTGCACGGGAGGCATAAGTGGCGCGCTGATGTGCACACAGAAGAGCAGAGCCACAGCACAATGGTCAAGGCACTTACCAATGGTGCAGAGATCAGGGGTTCAATCCCCCGCAGTGTTCAATGTAGACAGCTGGCTGAGGTGTCACTTTAGGAGCTAGTCTAATATTGTGCAGCATAAGGCAGCACACTGATGGGCATTAGGCAGCATGCTATTGATTTAGGAGGCTTTTTAATATTGAACGGCATAAGGCGGCGCGTTAATGTGCAAGCATGGGAACAGAACCACAGCACAATGGGTAAGAGACTGACCAATGGTGTAGGGATCAAGGGTTCAATCCCCCACAGTGCCCAATGAACAAGGCTGGCTGAGGCATTACATATTATGGGGAAGATTGCTTTTGGAGTCATTTTATGTTTATTTTAATTATCACTACTAGCAAACACACTCTCAAAGCGTGTTAACATAAGGCGCCCTCTAAGGCACATTTTAAAGTGCACTGTCAGCCAAGGCACCCTAGAATGTTGCTTATAGGGTGCTTTAGAGGGTGCCGTATGAGGTACCGCAAAGTCAGAGTACTGTTTTTGATGGCAGCACTGTGCAGTTTAAGGAATGGAAAGCATAAGTAGGTGCACTGACAGGCAAGGAGGAGCAGCAGTGGAGCACAATGGTTAAGGCACTGACTGCTAATACAGGGGTCATGAGTTTGCTCCCCAGTGTGCCTAATACATAAGGCTGGCTGTGGCATCAGCTTTGCATTGTACATATGTTTCCCTGCAGCACTTTATTTTTATTTTATTAATTGCTGCCAGCAAACACGCCCTCACGTGCCGTAATTGAAGGTGCCGTAGAAGGCACCCTATAAGGCACTCCATAGGGCACATTATAAATTGCACTGTCCGCCACAGCACCCTAAAATGTCCCCTATAGGGCACCCTATAAGTTGCATCACAGGATAATGTATAGTGCACCTTATATGGACGGGAACCATAAGGTGCCCTATAGGGCGCCCTATAAAGAACCCGTAGAGGCACCTTATGGGTACAGTACGCTGAGGGTGTTTTTGCTGGCATCAAAATATGTACATTAAAAAAAGATAATGCCTTGGACAATCCTATCAAATAACCCCACTGTGGGTTTGAACCCATGACCGCTGGCTTTACAGGCAGTGAAGTAACCATTGGGCTACAGCTCTACAGCTACTAGCAAGCCCCTGGCTGGCTGCAGAGAGCCTGCACGTCACCACACAGACAGTCTGCTGTGGTCACCAGGATAGGGTTAGCCCACCCATACCCATGATGCAATGCACATGCAAATCAACTGTCCACAGAAGAACACAAGATGGCGAATGCACCCCCACAGCACCTCGGCCCGGTAGGTGGAAGTGACCGTGTGCACCCACACAGCACCTCGGCCCGGTAGGGGGTACTGACCGTGTGTTTTACTGGCACAGAGTAGCTACACACCGTCACATTGTGCGGGTACTGTGCTCACCCTGAGGGTGCAATGAGGCGCCCAGGACCAGGTCCACAACACCTTCCATGGCTGAAAGAGGCCCCGCTGGAGGTCCAAAGCAGTGTTATTGTGTGAGATAGGTAGTTTCTGCACAAACACCTTGGATATCTCTGTCTGTTTCAGTTAGGTGTAGCCCCGTGCCCCCTCCCCCAGGGGCAAACAGGGTCTCCCATCAATAGATCCACATTCTACCTCTCTGCAAAGGTGGCAGTAGAGGCAACCATCAACCCCAGTGCTGCTGAGGAACAGACACCCCACAGGGCAGTCAATGCAGCTCTATACACATACATAACACAATAGCAGACAGACATTAGGCCTGAATATGGTAAGCTGCACCCCACCACTATCTGATATTCTCCTGCAGCAAGTCATCAGCCACTGCACCCTATAAGCCACTCCATCAAGACACATACCAGCTACAAACAGTCTGCTAGTTAGTCCATAGTGCATGTTCCTAGTGGAGATGCATGCACCCAGAACTGGGATGTCAGCAGACACAGCAAGCAGATAAATCAGTGACTGGGCCCCAAAAGTAAACCCATATCTATCACATGAGAGAAATACTATATAGCACTATGGGGGTGCCTAGCCATGCTGTGGTCACTGCACAGTCAGGGTGAGAATGATCTCTCAGCAGGACATACTGAGGTCACCCTGTCTGTGTAGGTGGTGGCCGGGCACTAAAATGTCCCAGTCAGTGCCCTATGCCCTGTGCAGATGCACCCTGGCCAGGCCATCCTGTCCGGCCTATACCCATGGTACCTTGCTCCTCATTATGCACATTGGCAGCCCAATACTGGCAACATTGCTGGCAGTGTGGGCTGTGGAAGGTGTTTGCAGCCACCACACTGGATAGACAGACAGCCACCCCCACACCTATGCCAGCATTGTGCTACTATAGAGGAGTTCAGCAGCCATACCCACCACACCAGTCCTGGGCACAGTACAGGCATGGATATGGTACGTAATACTGTTGGGGGTCACTCCCCAGGGTGGTAAACACTGTCAGAGACCAGACCTGCAGCACACACCGCAGACATCAGAATGATTGTTATGGTGGAGCTCAATGAGCAAAATGTGCTTAACGTAGGAATTGATATCTGCAAGTTATCAAAGGAAACGTTTGATAGCTGTGTACCATATACCCAGGTGTAGGGTGGCATTGCTAAGGTATTCAACTTCTAGTATTGGGAGATACAGGCAGGGCCCAATGTCCTGCCTCTCCAGGAGGCATTGGCCAATGGGGCCTGTGGGTGCGTGGGTGTGTGTGTCTGGCCCTGTTGGCTGCTGCTTTACGGCAGAGTTTCCCAACTCCAGTCCTGGTGTTCCAAACACTGTTCGGGTTTTCATGCTGTCCCTCATAAATATGCATGAGTTACATCTGCATACCATGGGGGTGGTGCATAGATATGCAGCACAGGCATCTTTATTACAGGCAGCATGGAACCTGAATGGTGTGGGGCCCTCCAGGACTGCATTTTGGAGACTCTGCTCTAGGTAATGCGCCTGTTTCTGGTGTCTGTGTTTGGTGTGGTAAAATATAGGCGTATTAACCATGCGTATGTTCTCAGCAATAAAGGTTTGTCCTTACTATCACGGTTTAGTTGTGGGAAAAATATGTGGACAGGATTGGCAGTAGCCCCAGCTGGCCTTTGAACCTGTGACCTTCTGTTCTTGTACACACTGTCTGTGTGCACTGCACCACTGTGTTGCCACAGATATGCTGCATTCCCTGGGGAGTCCATGACTGTACATCCAACAGAGCCTGTCTGTTGCGGTGGATGGTGCCAGCCTGCACAGGCCTAGGCCACTGTCTGCTGTGGCTTGCAGCCACTGCCCCCTCCACCACCTGTACCCTTCCGCCCACATGCAGACATGTCCTTATCTGGGAAAAAGCATATGACCTGATTGAGTTATGGCACTCCAGGACTGAATTTGGGGGACTTGGCTGTAGGTAATGGCCATTGTTATGGTTTGTGTGCGGTGTAGGGTAAAATATGGGTGTTTGAACCATGCTTATTTTCTCTGCAATAAAGGAGTGTCTTTACTATCACTATTTAGTGGTGGGTAAGGCTATGGGGATTGGGTTGGCAGGAGCCCCAGCTGGGATTTGAACCTGTGATCCTCTGGTCTTACAGGCACTGGCTGTGTCCGTTGCACCACACTGTGGCCACAGAGACAGTGCAGTCCCTGGAGATAGGAAACCTGGCCTGACGAGTCAGAAACCCTGCTCTGCACAATTTTACTGTGGGCTCATTTACTTTGTATGGAGACAAAAGTGCAAATAGACCTCAAAAATGACCTCGAAAAAAGGGGCAAACACCCATAACCAAGCTGGGCAACATTAAAAAACAATCCAAGGAAAGCTCCAATAAAATGAAATGATTTTTGAAAGGGTCTACGGAGCGTAGACCCTTCCAAAAATCATTTATTTTTTTTGGAGCTTTCCTGGGAGTGTTTTTTATTGTTGCCCAGCTGAATTATAATTTTTACAATTTTTCTTGTGGTCATTTTAAAGTTTTATTTGAAATTTTGTTCTGTGCACACTGCTCACGTATTTTAGGTTTCCCCGGTTTTGCTGTACATTGCTGACGGAAATGGTTTCTCTTCCCTTTAAATCGTCTCTAATGCGAGGTTTTCACTCGCGGTATTTTTTAGGTTGATTTTCAGGCCCGCTCCTGTGCGGGGAGCCTCTCCCCTCCCACTCTCCACCCATTGACCCCGTCCCTCCGCCCCTCGGGAGCCTTCCTCCGCCCTCGGAATGCCTTTCCACGCCCCTATCGCACATCAGCGCGCCGCGCACATGTGCTGGCCCGTTAGTGTGATGCGCACATGTGCGGGGCACAAAAACACACTATTAGCGTGCGCTAAGGTACCTTAGCGCACGCTCAAGTGCGCCCCGCACAATTGCGCGGTTTAGTAAACATACCCCCAAGTGTGTGCTGCTGAATATCCACCTAACCACATTAATCCCTTTAAATATGCCCTCTTAAATTAATTAAAAGACAGTTCAATCATTTTTCCTCTCTTATTTACAAATTTAAGGAATATTATCAGGGTTGGAAAAACAGTGTTTTTAAAGAAAGATTCTTAGTATTTGATTATTATTTTTTAATGACACCTTTTTTAAATTTTTAAGGGTTTTTGAATGTGTTTCTGATATACATTTCAATGAGTTAGAGCTGATGTGGTGAAGTGCATATTTACTAAATCACGTCAAAGGGCGATTTAAACAGCATGTTTGCTAAACTGCGCTATCAACTAGTATGGAGTCAGCACACAGTAGGCATACTGTGCTAAAGGTTGTAGGCAGGCATTTGCTAGAGAGGTAACAGCACTCCAAGAGGTCAAGAGTAATATGAAGACCCCATGGCACTGAAAAAGGGGCAGTGGGCACTAAAAGTGATATAAAGACTCCAAGCAAAGTACAAAAGAGGGGAAAGTGGCACCAACAATGGAATGAAGACCCCAGGGCACTGGGAGAGGGATAAGGCACCACCAACATTGACATGGAGATTCCAATGCACTATGAGAGGGTTTATGCTAACCTCCACTATTCCTACAGTTTGCTCTGCCTCAGTCAGCTGCCATCAGTTTGCCATCATGGTGATATAGGCATATGTAGAGTTCTGGCTTGTTCTGACTTTTTTTTATATCTTTCTTTTTTTATACAATTTCCAAGAAACTACAAAACACAAAATAAATTACATTTCTATACTTCCAACAGGCTTCCAATAAATCCTCCCCCCCCCCTTACTTGCAATTCAAGTGCTGCCCTTAAGTGCTCAGTCCTTGATTATTCAGTCCTTAAGTTTACTGGATGCACTAGTTCCTCCAGGGAACAATTTCAGTTGTGCCCAGCATTCAAATGGAGTCCACATCTGGGCAAAAGACTCAACTTGGCCCCTTCGCATGGCAGTACATTTATTCATAAAATGCACAGACCAAATTCTCCTGTATACCACTGTCACGACTGGTACCTTTGGGAGTTTTCCACATTCTGGCCCTTTCACAGTGAATTGCTGTCGCACAACTGAAGAGAAGGCCAGCTGTCCCAGCATTCAAGTCTTCTGATTTCCTTAGGAGCAAGAGGTAGCCAGGAAAACAAAGAAATCAACAAACTGCTGCCAGAATAGCCAAATGCAAGCACACCCCCACTAAACATGAAAATAGGTTCCCTCTTCCCCATGCCCATCCCAACACTCGGTGGACATTTTTCTGTATATCTTGCTCAACTAACAAAGGGTGAGGTAATATATGTATAAAAATGTATAAGCATTCTCAAGGAAATTGGCTGATGCTGATACCTTAAATGTTGCTCTATAAAGCCTCTACCATTGCACATCCATAAGCTCCACTCCCAAGGGGCATGTTTACTAAAAACCGCTTATTTGCGCGCCGCAAAATAGCGCACTAAAAGCGGTACTTAAGAGCGCTTAAACGCCCCGCAAACATGCGATGCAGCCCCGCACACTTGCGCGTCACAGTAACGGGTGCCGCACAAGTACGGGCCCGCAAATGTCCGATAGAGGCGTGGAAAGACTAACGGAGGGCGGAGGAAGGCCCCGGAGGGGCGGAGAGAAGGGGTTAATGGGCGGGGAAGGGGAGGGGAGAGGCGCCCCGCACATTATCGGTGCTGAATCTCCAAAAAAAAATAGCGCGAGTGAATCACTCGCGGTAGAATGCATTTAAAGGGAAGAGAAACCAGTTCCGTCAGCAATGTACAGCAAAACCGGGGAAACCTGCAAAACGTGAGCAGTGTGATACATGTGCACAGCCCAAAAGTGGAAATAAAAATAGAAAAGGGCCACAACAAAACTTGTAAAAATAGTAATTCAGCTGGGGAACAGTTATAGTAATGGGAAAAACCAACAAACACACCCAGGAAACCTCCAGAAAAAGAGAAATGTTTTTTGGAAAGGTGTACAGAGCGGAGACTCTTCCAAAAACATTTCCTTTTTGTTGGAGCTTTCCTGGGAGTGTCTTCTATGGCTGCCCATTAATATCACTGTTGCCCAGCGTGGTGATATTGTGTCCCCCATTTGCTGTGGTCATTTCCGGGGTTTATGTGCACGTTTGTCACCAGACAGGGTGCATGTGCCCATAGTAAAAATGCGTAGAGCAGGGTTTGTGACCCCATCCTGTCAAGTTTACTACCTCCAGGGGCTGCATTGTCTCTGTGGCAGTGTGGTGCAGTGGACAGAGCCATTACCTCTAGGACTAGAGGGCCAGAGGTTCAAATCCCAGCTGGGGCACTTGCCAGCCCAGTCCCTATATTTTACCCACCACTAAACAAAGATAGCGCAGACACCCCTGTATTGCAGGGAACATAAGCATGGGGGAAACACCCATATTTTACCCAACACCGCACACACACCACAACAATGGGCATTACCTACAGCCAAGTCCCCCAAATGCAGTCCCGTACTGCCACATTGCAATCAGGTCATCTGCTTTTTCTGAGAGAAGCTCATGCCAGCATGTTGGCAGACCAGTACATGTGGTGCAGGGGGCAGTGGCTGCTAGCCACAGAAGACAGAGGCCTAGCCACGTGCAGGCTGGCACAGTCCACTGCAACAGACAGGCCCTGCCGGATCCACAGGCATGGATGTTCCATGGAATCCAGCCAATTTGTGGCTACACAGTGGTGCAGTGCACACAGACAGTGCATGCAAGAACAGAGGGTGATGGGTTCAAAGCCCAGCTGGGGCTACCGCCAATCCTGCCCACATATTTTTCCCACAACTACACAGTGATAGTAAGGACAAACCTTTTGTGGCGAGGACATATGCAATGGTACTACGTCTATCATTTACCCCACTGAGCACAGACACCATGTACAGGGGCAGTACCTAGAGCAGAATCCCCCAAATGCAGTCCTGGTGGGCCACACACCAGTCAGGTTCCATGCTGCCACTCATACAAATGCCTGTGCTGTATATCTATGCACCACCCCCATGGCATGTAGATGTAGCTCATGCATATTCATGAGGAACAGCAGGAAAACCCGAACAGTGTGATGGAAACCTGGACTGGAGTTGGGAATCTCTGCCGTAAAGCAGCAGCCAACAGGGCCAGACACACCCACACACACACCCACAGGCCCCATTGGCCAATGTCTCCTGGAGAGGCAGAACATTAGACCCTGCGTGCACCTCCCAATACTAGCACCTGCATACCTTAGCAATGTCACCCTACACCTGAGGTATACGGTACACAGCTCTGAGATGCTTGCTAGGAGTACTGGCAGATAGATATCCATACGTTACACACATACTGCTAGTTGACCCCATCCGATACAATCTGTTCGGTGTTTGCGGTGCGTGCTCCAGCCCTTGCCTCTGATGGTGTTTACCACCCTGGGGAGTGACCCCCAGCAGTACTGCGTAGCATATCCATGCCTTGCCATGCCCAGCACCGATTTGGTGGGCAAGGCTAATTACCTCCTCAATAGTAGCACCATGATGGCATAGGTGTGGACATGTGTGTCTGTCTATACAGTGGGTGTTGGCTGCAAGCCCCTTCCACAGCCCACACTGCCAACACTGTTGCCAGTATTGGCCTGCCAATGTGCATAATGAGTAGCAAGGGACCATGGGTATATCTCAGACAGAGTGGACTGACCAGGATGCAGCTGCACAGGGCATAGGGCACTGGCAGGGGCATGGTAGTGCCCGGCCAACACCTACACAGACAGGGTGACCTCTGTATGTGCTGCTGGGAGATCACTCTCACCCTGAGTGTGCAGTGATGGCAGCATGGCTAGGCACCCCCATAGTGCTATATTGTGATTCTCCCATGTGATATGTATGGGTGTCCTGTGGGGGTCTCTCCATGGACTTATCTGCCTGTGTGTGCTGCCACCCCCGTTGTGGGTGCATGCATGTCCATCAGGACCAGCCAGCAGACTGTTCACAGCTGGTATGTGTTGTGATGGAGTGCTGTGCAGTGGCTGATGGCTTGCTGCAGGTGAATATCAGATAGTGGTGGGGTGGTGGGGATCTGTTGAGGGGAAGCCCTGTTTTATCCACCTGGGGGGCCCACTAACTGAGCCAGACAGAGTTCTCCAAAATGTTTATGCAGCACCTACCTATTCCACAGGTTATTGCTGCTTTGGAGCTCTGACATGGCCGCATTCAGCCATGGCTGGTGTTGTGGACCTGGTCCTGGGCGCAACATCTCACACTCACACCCAGGGTGAGCACAGTAACCGCACAATGTGATGGTGTTTAGCTACTCTTTGTCGTTTGTCCACCCACTCAGGACACCCTACCAGGCCGAGGTGCTGTGTGGGTGCACACGGACACTTCCCCCTACCAGGCCGGGGAGCTTTAGGGGTGCATTTCCCATCCTGTGTTCAATCGTGGACAGCTGATTTGCATGTGCAGTGCATCATGGGTACGGGTGGTTCACAACAGCAGACTGTCAGTGAGGTAACGTACAGGCTATCTGCAGCCAGCCAGGGGCTGCTTACAGTTATAGAGCTGTAGCCCAATGGTTATGTCACTGCCTGTGCAGCCAGATGTCATGGGTTCAAACCCACAGTGGGGTTTTGTGATAGGGGTGTCCAAAGAGTTATTTTAATTTACTGTACATATGTTGCTGCCAGCAATGACACCTTCAGCGTACTGTACCCATAAGGTGCCTCTGAGGGTGCTTTATGGGGCGCCCTATAGGTCACGTTACGGTTGCCAGCCATATAGGGTGCACTATACATTCTCCTGTGTTGCAATATACATGCTGCCCTATAGGGGACATTCTAGGGTGCCTTGGTGGACGGTGCACTGTAACATGTGCCTTATGGGCCGCCTTATATTAATATGCTGTGAGAGTGCGTTTGCTTGTAGTTATCACAAAATAAAATTAAAAAGCCTCCTACAGCACTCCACAACATATAACATACTGCCTCAGCTAGCCTTTTTCACTGGCCATTGTGAGGGATTGACCCCCTGGTCCCTGCACCATTGCTCAGTGTCTTCACCATTGTGCTGTGGCTCTGGTCCTGTGTTTGAGCAGCAGCGCGCAGCCTTGTAGCCATCGGCACGCCGTCTTGTGGCGCACAAAATTAACATCACGCCGCCTTATGCCGCCCAACATGGGCATGCCCCTTAAAATAATGCCTCAGCCAGCTGTCTTCAATGGGCACTGTGGGGAATGGAACCCATGATGCCTGCACGAGTGGTCAGTGTCTTAACCATTGTGCTATGGCTCCATTCCTGTTATTTGCACATCAGCGCGCCACTTATCCCACCCACTATTGGGCTGCCCCCTCACACATCAGCGCGCCGCCTTCTGCCCACCGGCTCGCCGCCTTCTGTTGCCCAATTTTATCAGCGCGCTGCCCTCTGCCGCCCAACCTTAACAGCGCGCCGCCATCTGCCGCCCACAATGAACAGTGCGCCGTCTCATGCCGTATAAAAAAAGAGTGCGCCGCCTTCTGCCGCCCATAATCAATATGCCTCCTACACCACTTTTGCCCATAAAAGTTGATGCCTCAGCTGGTCTTTTTCATTGAGCGCAATGGGGGTTTGAACCCATGGCCCCTGCACCATAGCAAACAAAAGAACGAGCAGGATAAGGGTCACTTGCACTTTATTAATGAACAACCCCGACGCGTTTCGGCAGGTGCCTTCATCAGGGGGCTGCAAACCACACAAACAAATAAATCAAACATCAATAAACACATGTTAAAACAATATATGTTAAAAAATTAATAATAATAATATATATGAACATGAATGTAAGACCACAAATAAAAGAAAATATACTCACACGTTGTACTCTAGTCATGCATTAAAGGAAGCGCATATACTATGTGTGACTAATAGTACAATATAAAATGCTGTAAAAACAATAAATACATTAAAATATCAAAATACATATAACTATACACTAGTAAACAGTGAAAAATAGATAAAAACAGTGAAAAAACAAAGAAAATGGGGAACCCAGACCAGACACACACTGTATAAATATATCTATAGAATCTAAAAAAATATATAACATTAAAAGATAATAACTACCAATAAAAACATATCATAAGATAATAAAAATAAATAATGTAATATGAAAAGACAAGAAAAGCAAATAATTATGAATAAATAACATGAAAGACACGAAATATAAAAAGACATTAAAAAATCAATATAGTGACAAATCGTGTGTATAACAACTGCCGATGTTTTTACAGCATTTTATATTGTACTATTGGTCACACATAGTATATGCGCTTCCTTTAATGCATGACTAGAGTACAACGTGTGAGTATATTTTCTTTTATTTGTGGTCTTACATTCATGTTCATATATATTATTATTATTAATTTTTTAACATATATTGTTTTAATATGTGTTTATTGATGTTTGATTTATTTGTTTGTGTGGTTTGCAGTCCTTTTAGCCCCCTGATGAAGGCACCTGCCGAAACGCGTCGGGGTTGTTCATTAATAAAGTGCAAGTGACCCTTATCCTGCTCGTTCTTTTGTTTGGTTTGGACTTTCTGCGAGTTTGGGGCTCTTTTTTGTGCCCTGCACCATAGGTCAGTGTCTTCACCGTTGTACTACGGCTCTGTTGTGTGGTTACGCAGCATCGCCCCACTTAGCCTTCCCACGCGCTAATGTGGGCCCCGCACATTAGCGCGACGCACACACGTACGGTCGGGTTTTTTTCTTTTTTCTGCCTGAACCGCCCACTCCTTATATGGCACACGCACACTAATGGGGACCCGCACAGCAACGGAGTTTAGTAAACATACCCCCAAGTCTCTTTCCAAATTTTGCATATGTAGAACTAAAATCACCAAGGTTTTGTATATTCTCATAATCAATTTTACCCTCTCTGTTTGGCTCTCCCGCAATCCTTTGAACATCCCTCTTTCTCAAAAAGTCCCCCATCTAAATTCACATTAACCCTGAAACCAGAATAACACCAAAGCTTTGCCAGTTCCCCCAATAAAAGGGGCAAGGTAGTATTAGGCTGGGACAAAGTGAAAAGAATGGCATCAGTCAACAAAGTGGTTTTAAATCTGGTCCTCCTGCCTCAGTCCCCTTTATGTCTGCAATGGTCGAATGCTAACCGCAAGTTTATGTTTATGTTTGCCTTTATTTGATATCCCACAGTATCTGCATGCAGGTAATACAGTTTACAATAAAAATGCAAAGTGGAAAAAAGAAAAGAATGCCAGCTTCAATGATAGGAAAGGCAAAGAAAGAGAGAACAATAAATTAGGAAAGGTCCAAACACAGGGAAAGAGGGGGAAGAGGAGGGCAAAACAATAACCAGGGCAAACAAAAGAAGCACCAAAGGGCAACCCTGCTAAATCCCCCTGCTCAAGAAGAATTCCCAGAATACCCTCCATTCACTCATATTTAGTCCATGGCTCACAATATAGCTCTCTGATCCAACACATATTATAGGGGCCAAAGCCAAACTTTCCCAAAACATTAAACATGAACTCCCTGTCAAATGCCTTCTCAGCATCTATCAACAGGAGTAGGACAGGGATCTCATGCTGTCAGACCCACAAAAGCAAATTCAGCCCCCTTTAGATTTATCACCCACCTGCCTCTCCAGAATGGACCAGGTCTAGTCTTCATGAATAAGGTCAGAAATAATCCGATTTAAACACATTGGCTGGCATCATGTCCATCGAAGAGCGGAGTTGGACGTATGGGCCAAACAGAATAGGGAAGGGTAAGGAGACACAAGGAATAAGGGATCAAGATCCAAAGGCAGTCTTAAAAGAAGTGAGCCTTAAGCAAAGCTTTGAAGAGGGGCAGTGATGAAGCCTGGCGTACAGAATCAGGAAGTTTGTTCCAGGCATAAGGAGCAGTGACGTTAAAGGACTGAAGTTTGATACAGATAGCATAGTTATTTACCTCTAACAGATGTTCACCAGGGACAGTAGGAATCAGTGATCTCTGCTGAAGGTGGAGGAGGTATCCCTCCCTTACCACTTGCAGTATCCACTGGTCCGAGGTGACCTTGGCCCACCTGTGGGCAAAGACTGCTAGGCACCCCATTGTGGACTGGTGAAGGTCTCCCAGAGGAGGGGAGGCCCTGCCCTGGTAGTCAAAAGCTTCCCCCGGGTTGGGTGGGAGCTGGGGCCTGGGGCTTAGGTGCCTTTGCCTTCTGATCTCCATGGCCTTACCTCTTAGGGTGAGAACCTTGTTGTTGGCCCAGGAAGGGCTGGTAGTGGTGACTCTGTGTAAAAGAACCCCTTTTCCATGGGAACAGGGGTCTTTTCCCTGCTGGTTTCTTGCAGGGAAGGAATGAGGTTTTCTTGGAAAGCTTCTGGCAAGTCACCATGTAGACCTCTATCTCGGCCGCCTTGTTGGCCATAGGTTTGCCAAATGGGTTATCCCCAGTGCAGGGGACATCAAGCAGCTTGTTTTGGACCCATTGCTTGAAGTCGGAAAACTGTAGCCAGGCTTGGTGTCGGGTGCTGATGCCGGCTGCTACAACTCGAGCGGCTGACTTGAAGCCATCGTACGCTGCTCAGGAGAGGAACTTGGAGTAGTCCTTGATTCCCAAGGTCAGAGATTGGAACTGTTGGAGAAACTCCCCGACAAGGCCAGTGAAAAACGCCAACAACTTCTGGGTAAGAGCCTTCAGGTACATGCCTATGTATAATTTATAGGCTTGGATCCGGCACCCCAGCATCGAGCCCTGATAACACTTGCGCCCGAGGGTATAGAGGGCTCTGGCCTCCCTCCTGGGGGGAACAGAGGAGTGGGTCTTTTGCCTTTTACGTTTTTGCATGGTCGACTCGACGACCACAGAGTTATGTGGTAGCTGGGGTTTGTGGAACCCCAGGCCATTCCAGACACAGTACATGGCGTCGCGGTGCCAGCTCACCACCAGTACCGACACTGGTGTCTCCCACATTCTGAGCAGTAGCCGATCAAGGATCGGCTGCATGGGTGAGGGTTTCCTTGGGTGGAGACTCACATTGATGGATCTCCAGCTTTTTGCTGCATGGGTCTTCCTCCGATTCGGTTTGCACTGAGAGGACCCTGGCCATGTCCTTGACAAAGTCATGGAAGGCCATGTCCTCCGGAAAGGAATGGCGCCGGAGCATTGGGGGTATACCTTGGTGCCATTTGGTTTCTGGGGATGCCTTGTTGTTGGTCTCCCACTCGGAGTCGAGTGGTGACAATGAATCCGAGGCCCTGCAACTCATTGCTTCGAGGCCGGTGCCGAGGGGTTGGCAGTACCCAGAGTACCTGGGGTCCAAGTTGCGGAAACTAGCCAGGGAGGACCAGGTGCCTGAGGAATGGGACCAGGACCTCAATCGGTGCAAGGGCTTACCCGTGTCACTCAGAGAGCTCAGCTCAATGACAGGGAACTCCCTTGCAGTCGGGGGCCCGGTCACTGGGGCATATAATGTGGACGAACCAGCCATCATTGCCTGCTGCAGGGCCCGGATAGCAGTGATATTCTTCTCCAGGGTCGCCATTCTGGTTTTCAAGCTAGAAGGCTTCACAGCTTTTGCCTCAGGCACCGAGAATCTTGGACCCGGTGCCGCCACTTTTGTGAGAGCGTCCTTGACAAAGACTACGGCCTCAAGGAACCTCGCATGGTCTCTGCTGGCCGAGGAATCCTTAATGAGGAACTTGGAAGGGTGCTTCTCAGAGTCGCCTGAGTCCTTCCAGGCGGTTTTATCGGGTTTCTCCGGCGCAACCTCAGTGGACTTTGAGGACTTTTTCTTCTTTCTCTCCATGTCTGAGGTCTTCTCTGAGGAGCTGCCGCTGACACGGGACTCTGAGGACGCTCGGGCCTTACAGGATGTGCTGGGCTTGGAGCTCAGCGTCGGAGGCAGGGGCCGAGTTGGACCTGAGAAACAGTTTTTCCTGCAACTCCAACCTCTTTTTGTTGTTCTTAGGTGTCATGGCCTGGCACAGGTCGCAGGAGATATTGTCATGGTCTGGTCCCATATGCACACGGATGATTAAACTTCGGCTAAGTGAGCATACCTCTCGGCTTCGACAGGGGATTGTGACAGCTCCAATGGTTGAACACTGTCTTGTTTTTGGCCATGTTTTTCAGGATTTACGGTGGTCTGTCATTGATCATGTACCAATAGACCCTCGAGGTGGGGATCGCATTAATAAACTACAGAGTTGTGAACAGCGTTGGATTTTTCAATTGCGGGCGGTGCATCCTGATGGTCTCAACAAAGAGATCGATTGGCTCAGTATTCACTGATGTCATCTGATGATCCCAGGGCTTCCCCTGGTCAGTGGTGCATCTCTGGAGTTTCATTGGTAGTCAGAAGTGATTGACAGTGAAGTACAACCATTCTCTGAAGTCTTTAACCCTTTTGAGGAAGCAGCTGATTTCAGCGTTTGATGGCGGTTGAATTGAAGTATGGCAGCACTTGAAACAGGGCTACAGACCCGAAACGTGCACGTCGTGCCTGAGTAGTTTGTGTTTCGTTTCTTCTTATCCAGCTAAGTAGTGGAGTTTCATGGTTTTATAAAAAACTGATTAAAATGGATGTAACTGAGTGGTGGACATAGTATCATTACATGTTCCTTTCCTGTAACATCCGACAAAAATAATTGTTTGGAAATTTCCACGGGGGTTACTTTGGTGATTTTTTGGTATCATCATGGTCTGGTCCCAGGCAGCGCAGGCAGCAGTCATGGGTATCAGTCACTGTCCCAAAGGCTTTTCTGTGGAAATGCTCTGTGAGGTCTCCGTTGGTGCCAACATCACACATATGTGAGGACTGACTTCCTGCTTGTTCCTGGAGAAAAAAGGGTTTTGCCAGAAGAGAAGAGTTCCTGAGGAGGGGTGTAGGGAGAGATAAGAGAGGAAAAGTAACAAGGAGCCACAGAATGAATGCACTTATAGGTTAGTAGGTGAAGTTTGAATCGGATGCCAAAATAGATAGGGAGCCAGTGAAGTGACTCGGGAAGAGGGGTACCTGAATATAGTGACAATGGCGGAAGATTAGCCGTGCAGCTGAGTTTGGAACAGATTGAAGAGAGATGACTAACGTAGGTTGTAAGGGAGGAGCATATTGGGGACATGGTTAGGGCATGACCAAGGCTGGCCATAAATCTACTTGTGTATTCCTTATCTCATATTGGGAATACATATGTATGACCAAAAATGTCCACATCAGGACTTACATCTCTTCTCTGGTACGTTTAGTTTTTTAAAAAGTGTAGTTTCAGCCAGCCCTTTACAGAAGGAAGAAAGGCGGTCATCCTCCTTAATTCTCCTTTGTTTATTTACCCCCATATAGAAATTAGATGAAGAAAGCAGAGCCTGTGATTAACTGTAGGCATTTACATGAGGCTTGCAAAATGGCTGACATACCTTTGTACAGGCATGGCACCTACAAGTGTAATTTCAAAATCTTAGGGCTATGTTTACTAAATCGCGTTAGTGCAGTTCGCGGTAGGAGCCGCGGTAGTGAAAGAAACCCAAATAAGGACATGGGCGGTACATCGTTACCACTACCGCGCGTTAGCAAAATTAACGAGCGCTACCGGGCGCCGTGCCACGTTACTGCGCGTCAATCATAAGAAGACGTACAGACACAAAGCACTGAAACAGAGCTGTAGCACAATGGTTACGGTACTGACCGCTGTTACAGGCAGCATGGGTTCGAGCCCCCAGTGTGCCTAACACAGAAGGCTATCTCAGGCATCACCCTGTACATTACAGAAGGAAAGAGGAGGCATGCTTTTCGTTACGCTGAGTATTGGTGTCAGAAAAACACCCTCGGAATGTGCCTAGCCACGTACGTTGGTACGTGCGTAGCGACGCGCCTACATTCGTGCGTGGGTACGTGTTTGCTTACGTGCGTGGGTACGTGTGTTTTTACCAGTGTGGGCATCTTATATTACAGACTTTGTAGGGCGTCCTGCACCTATGCAGTATGCTAACAGATGTACGTGTGATGGCCTATGGCTTATCAGAGCCTGTGAGCAGGTGCTGGTGTTTCACAGGGTTGGATTGGGCCAGTCACACCCATGATGCACTGCACATGCAAAGCAGCTGTCCACAGATACACACCATGGGGAATGCACCCCCACAGCACCTCGGCCTGGTAGGGGGTACCGACTGTGTGTTGTACTGGCACAGAGCAGCTACACACCGTCACATTGTGCGGGTACTGTGCTCACCCTGAGGGTGCAGTGAGGCGCCCAGCACTAGGTCCACAGCACCGGCCATGGCGCAGGTCCAAAGCAGTGTTACTGTGTGAGATAGGTAGTTTCTGCAGGAACACCTTGGACATCTCTGTCTGTTTCAGTCAGGTACAGCCCCCATGCACCACCACCACACCCCTCCCCCAGGGCTGAGGGAGGCAAACAGGGTCTCCTATCAAAAGATCCACAGTCTACCGTGCTGCAACGGTGGCAGTAGAGGGGAACATGAACCCCAGTCCTGCTGGGGAACAGACACCCCACAGGGCAGTCAATGCAGCTCTGTACACAGCCATAACACAATAGCAGACAGACATTAGGCCTGGATATGGTATGCTGCACCCCACCACTATCTGATATTCCCCTGGTGCAAGCCATCAGCCACTGCACCCTGCAAGCCACTCCATCACAACACCTACCAGCTGCAAACAGTCTGCTAGTGCCCAGTGGAGATGCCTGCACCCAGAACTGGGATGTCAGCATACACAGCAGGCAAATACATCAGTGACTGGGCCCCAGAAGGAAACCCATATGTATCACATGAGAGAAATACTAGCTAGCACTATGGGAGTGCCTAGCCATGCTGTGGTCACTGCACAGTCAGGGTGAGAGTGATCTCTCAGCAGGATATACTGAGGTCACCCTGTCTGTGTAGTTGGTGGCCGGGCACTACAATGTGCCTGTCACTGCCCTATGCCCTGTGCAGATGCACCCTGGCCAGGCCACCCTGTCCGGCCTATACCCATGGTACCTTGCTCCTCATTATGCACATTGGCAGCCCAATACTGGCAACAGTGCTGGCAGTGTGGGCTGTTGAAGGTGTTTGCAGCCACCACACACTGGATAGACAGACAGCCACCCCCACACCTATGCCAGCATTGTGCTACTATAGAGGTGGTCAGCAGCCATACCACCACACCAGTCCTGGGCATAGTACAGGCATGGATATGGTACACAAGAGTGTTGGGGGGTCACTCCCCAGGGTTGTGAACACTGTCAGAGACCAGACCTGCAGCACACACCGCAGACATCAGAATGATTGTTATGGTGGAGCTCAATGAGCAAAATGTGCTTAACGTAGGAATTGATATCTGCCAGTTATCAGAGGAAACGTTTGATAGCTGTGTACCATATACCCAGGTGTAGGGTGGCATTGCTAAGGTATGCAACTGCTAGTATTGGGAGATACAGGCAGGGCCCAATGTCTTGCCTCTCCAGCTGGCATTGGCCAATGGGGCCTGTGGGTGGGTGTGTGGCCCTGTTGGCTGCTGCTTTACGGCAGAGCTCCCCAACTCCAGTCCTGGTGTTCCACACACTGTTCGGGTTTTCATGCTGTCTCTCATAGATATGCATGAGCTACATCTGCATACCATGGGGGTGGTGCATAGCTATGCAGCACAGGCATCTTTATTAGAGGCAGCATGACACCGGAATGTTGTGGGGCCCTCCAGGACTGCATTTGCGGGACTCTGCTATAGGTAATGTGCCTGTTTCTGGTGTCTGTGTTTGGTGTGGTAAAATATAGGCCATGCGTATGTTCTCTGCACTACAGGAGTGTCTTTACTATCACTGTTTAGTGGTGGGTAAAACTATGGGGACTGGGTTGGCAGGAGCCCCAACTGGGATTTGAACCTGTGACCCTCTGGTCTTACAGGCACTGGCTGTGTCTGTTGCACCACACTGTGGCCACAGAGACTGTGCAGTCCCTGGAGTTAGTTAAACCGGCCTGACGAGTCAGAAACCCTGCTCTGCAACAGGTTTACTGTGGCCTCATTTACCTTGTATGCAGACAAAGGTGCACATAAACCGCAGAAATTACCTCACAAAAGGGGCACACACCCATAACCAAGCTGGGCAACAATGATATCATTGGGAAACATTACACCACACACCCAGGACAGCTCCTTTACAATGTAATGCTCTTTGCAAGGGTCTGCGGAGCGTAGACCCTTCCACACATCATTTCCTTTTAGTTTGGTGCTTTCCATGGAGTGTTGTTCCTTGTTGCCCATTGCTATCACTGTTGCCCAGCTGAATTCTGCTTTTTAAAATGTTTCTTGTGGTCATTTTTAACGTTTTATGTGATATTTTGTTCTGTGCACATGTATCACACTGCTCACGTTTTGTGGGTTCCCCCGGTTTTCTGTACATTGCTGACGTAAATGGTTTCTCTTCCCTTTAAATGCCTTTAACGACAGGTTTTCATTTGCATTGGAGGTGAGCTCTGACACTCCGCGCGTTAGTATGAGGGGAGCCTCTCTCCGCCCACTCTCCGCCCATTGACCCCTTCTCTCCGCCCACTCTCCACCTTCTGCGCTGTTTTAACGCGCCGCGGAGCTTTACGATCGTTAACTACGCTTACCGCGCGTAGTATGACGTTAACGGTCGTTAGCGCGTCGGTACGCGCGTTATACGGCACTTACGGTCGTTAACGTCATACTACGCGCGTTATTCACGTTTAGTAAACATAGCCCTTAGTCTCCACAAAAAAGTGCTGGCATTTGCACATGTCTGTAGCCATGCTTCCACCATTGTTTTTCCCTATGTGTAGGATTGTAAAATGGTTCCTCCTGCTGTACATAAATGTATATACATGTGCAATCATGTACCGTCTTCTAGGTATTTTAGAAATGACAACAAATAGCTGACAAAATAAATAGCCAAGTAAAAGAATATAATGTTATTAGAAAAGGTACAGAGAAGAGCCACCAAAATGGTAAAGGGAATGGAAGGATACTCCTAAGAAGAAAGGCTAAAAAGGTTAGGGCTCTTCAACCTGGAAAAGAGACGGTTGAGGGGAGATATGATAGAGGACTATAAATTAATGAATGGAGTGGAACGGGTAAACGTAGACTGATTGTTTACGCCATCAAAATATAGAAAGACTAGGGGGCATGCAATGAAGCTAAAGGGTAACCTATTAATAAGAGAAAATATTTTTTAACTCAACGTATAATCAAACTCTGGAATTTGCTACTGGAAGATGTAGTAAAGGCTGTTAGTGTAGCTGGGTTTAAAAAAGGTTTGGACAAGTTCCTGGAGGAAAGGTCCATAAACCATTATTAAAAGGGTCCCAGGATATCCACTGCTTGACCCAATACAAGCATTGTGGAAACTGTGTCTTTTGGGGAAACTGCTAGGTACTTATGACCTAGATTGGTCACTGTTGGAAACAGGAGACTGGGCTTGATGGACCTTGGTCTGACATAGTATGGCATATCTTATGTTCTTAATGTCACAGCATACATCAGTCTCTGCTGTCAAAGTAATTCAATTAAGTTTTATGTCATTTTAAAAAATGGGAGAAAAGACCTCAGATAAGCTCTGCTTCAAAAAACAATTTCCAAATTTGACTTTCTAGCTTTGTGTTTAGCTGTCCCAGTATAGTTTGTATTTTAGAAAGAGATCTATGTTTAGTAGGACCCTTTCTGAAATACTGCCAGAACTGTAAATGTTGAGACTTCAGCGTTTTAATTTCAAGCTTCACGTCTTTTCTAAAATGTCCCTTTAATGTAGCCCTCACACCAAAAAAATACAAGATATTTGTCTGAAATGTATTTTCAGTCTTGGCACCCCCTGTAACTTGAAACAATTTGGCATAACTTATCTATTAGAGCTTACAGTAGTAGACAAAGTAATGTTGAATGCACATAAAGTTCAAAATATACATAATTTTTTTCCAGTGAATTTATTGATTGTGTTGTGTTATGAATTAAATGGGCACGTTTGCTAAAGTGTGCTTCCAGTTAGCGCAGGGTTTATCGCATGCTAAACATGCTGCAGTAGCTGTTACTAAAGATGTGGCCATGATAAAATTCCTGCTGCATCACGTGGGTGTAGAGCAAGCTAACCAGCAATGTTGCAGTTAGCTCAGGTGCACTTGCTGCCACCTCAGTGGATAGCATTAAGTCAGCACTTGAGAAATCCCTGGCACCCGGTCATCATGGTGCATAGAAATCGCGCCCTGGTGTCTTGGATTTCATGCCCCTGAATGTATTCATTAAGCAGTACCTCACCATCCTCCACCATGATCAGCTCTCCCACTCGGTATATATCTCTCTCATCCCACCCCTCCTGTCTTCACCCAGTATTTCTCTCTTTCATTCCCCCCCCCCAAGCCATTCACCTAGTATTTCACCATTGTTGCTGTTTGTGACTTCTCTTTCTTCGGCTCTGCAAAGAGTCTCAGCCATGCGATGGAGGGAGGAAGTTAAGGCTTGTCTCATGAGACTTGAAACTGCGAGATCAGCTGGATTGTCTTCCGCTGTGTGGCTCAAACTCTTTGTAGAGAACCAATGGAAGTGAATCTGCAAACTACAACACAGCAGCAACAGTGAGATATCGGGTGATGGCTGGGGGGAGGATGAGATTAGAGACACACTGGGTGATGGCTGGGGGGCTATGAGAGAGAGAAAGCGATACACTGGATAATGCCCCGGGGGGGGGGGGGAGGGTGATGAGAGAGAGAGAGAGACTTGGTGAAGGCTGGGAGACTATGAGAGAAAGAAATGAGTCATGGCTGGAGAGGGCTGTGAGAGAGAGTGACGGACACTGAGTGATGGCTATGAGAGAGAGGCACTGTGACTGAGGCCTCAGCATCTGTCCCGTATATTATTACGCTGGTTCCTGGATTCCAAGAAAATTTGTTAAGGCCTGTGTTGAGTGCACCCACTTTAATTGTGGTCAACTGTTTAGTATGGGGGTAGCACAGAACCCATGCTGACTACATGGGGACATACTGGGCATGCCTCCATGTATTGGCAGGGTCTGATGCCACCTCCACCTCTTCTTTCACCATACTAAATTTTGGGGCTTAATGCTCCAAAGTCCTCTTTTTATCCATAGTCCAACCCAGCGATTTTCAACCTTTTTTACCTCATAGCACAATGACAAGGTGCTAAAATTATCAAGGCACACCATCAGTTTTTTAAGAATATTTTTTATTATTTAAAAAACGAGTATTAAGATTGTGCTTAAAGTTCAATAACACTCACAAATGAATCTATCACCCAGTGCAAGGAAGATACATCAAATGACAGGAAATACTTTTCAATGTTTTTACTCAACAGTGACAAACTTTGTAGAATTAAATCAACAAGATTTGTATCCAGTCTGCAACTTTTTGCCATTTCAAATAAGGAGATAACTTTGTCAGTACAAGTAAGAATATTTTCATTCGTTTCCTGCATACTCTTGTTAAGAGTGTTCAAGGCTTGAAAAATGTCAGCTAGGAATGCAACTTTATCATACCAGGTCTCATCATCAAGCAGGCCAGCCAGCTCAGACTCTTCTGATGTAAAAAGATTAGAAGCTCTCCCCTCAGTTCATACAACCTTGAAAGCACCTGCCCTCGAGATAGCCATCTCACCTCCGTATACAGTAGCGCAAGCTTGCATGGAATAACATACGCAATTCGAAGAACAGCTTACTGAAGAATGACACTGGTTCCGCCCTCCCTCAAACTGTCCCAATGGCCATACAAATAGATAAGTCTCCCCCAAATTCCTGCGGCACATCTGTGGACCATTCATAGCACATCAATGTGCCATGGCTCAATGGTTGAAAATCGCTGGTACAACCCATAACGGTGGACATTTCTCCACATTGCCTTGTCAATGTATCTCAAGAATGATCTGGAGAGGCAAATTTATTCTCATTGCCTGTTCAGTTAATGGACTGTCTGTCATAGACTGAACAAGCAAGGAGAGTATAATACCCAGAATGAGTGTCAATAAATGCCTAACCATGCATTCTTGTTCATGGAGGAGGGGGAACTAGGGGAGCACTGAGCTGGCATTTAAAGGTGTGGAAACTGGGGAGAGACCACAAATTCAGTTCAAGTTAATAGGAAAACCGTTGCTTTTGGTTAAAAAAAATGTGAAAGCATTTTAAGTGCTTACATATAAATGGCTTTGGTTTCAAAACCGTTTAATGTAAACTGAAAAAACCCTCTCAGTATTTTCTAATTTACAGTTAACATCTATTAGCAAGCTATATAAGCTGATTTTCAGAATATTCCCAAAATTATCTGTTTTACGTCAGGCACAATCTCCTATATTTGAATAAAAATAGCTCTGAATACTGCACAGTAAAATATACAACCAAATGAACTACAGTTTATTTGTAATTGGGCATATTATTGATATCTATTTGTGTGAGACGTTTTTAAGTATACCATATCTGGCCAGATAGGGTGTAGTACTAAAATCCACAGGTGGAAATAAAAAGTATTTTTGCTTTTAAAATTTTTGTTTTAAGCAATGATCATAATACAGCACAAAGACTATGGGGCATGTTTACTAAAGTGCGGTAAACGTGACTAACGCGCGTTATACGATGTTAACGACCGTAAGTGCCGTATAACGTGTGTACCGACGCGCTAACGACCATTAACATAATACTACGTGCGTTAAGCATAGTTAACGATCGTAAAGTCCCGCGGCGCGTTAAAACAGCGCAGAAGGTGGAGAGTGGGCGGAGAGAAGGGGTCAATGGGCGGAGAGTGGGCGGGGAGAGGCTCCCCTCATACTAACGCGCTGAATTTCTGAGCTCAATTCCAACGCAAATGAAAATCTGTCGTTAAAGGCATTTAAAGGGAAGAGAAACCATTTCCGTCAGCAATGTACAGAAAAACCGGGGAAACCCACAAAACGTGAGCAGTGTGATAAATGTGCACAGAACAAAATTTCACATAAAACGTTAAAAATTACCACAGGAAACATTTTAAAAAGCATAATTCAGCTGGGCAACAGTGATAGCAATGGGCAACAAGGAACAACACTCCCTGGAAAGCACCAAAAAAAAAAGAAATGACGTGTGGAAGGGTCTACGCTCCGCAGACCCTTTTAAAGATCATTTCATTGTAATGGAGCTGTCCTGGGAGTGTTGTGTAATGTTTCCCAATGATATCATTGTTGCCCAGCTTGGTTATGGGTGTGTGCCCCTTTTGTGAGGTTTATGTGCACCTTTGTCTGCATACAAGGTAAATGAGGCCACAGTAAACCTGTTGCAGAGCAGGGTTTCTGACTCGTCAGGCCGGTTTAACTAACTCCAGGGACTGCACTGTCTCAGTGGCCACAGTGTGGTGCAACAGACACAGCCAGTGCCTGTAAGACCAGAGGGCACACTGGGGACTCAAACTCATGCTGCCTGTAACAGTGGTCAGTACCGTAACCATTGTGCTACAGCTCTGTTTCAGTGCTTTGTGTCTGTACGTCTTCTTACGTTTAACGCGCTGTAACGCGCCACGGCGCCCGGTAACGCTCGTTAATTTTTTTTAACGCGCGTTAGTGGTGACGATGTACCGCCCATGTCCTTATTTGGGGTTTCTGTCACTACCGCGGCTCCTAACGCAAATTGCACTAATGCAGTTTAGTAAACATACCCCTATATGTGGAGCACAAAAAAGATTTCATCCTAAAACAATGATTTCTGAATACTAAGATTAGGATAATTCTAATAAGACCATGAAACATATTTCTACATTCAGATTTTTGTAGGAAGGTTTAGCTACAGAACTATCCCCAAACTATCTTGGAGCTTTTTTGGCTTCAAGTCCACTAAATAAGAAAATATAGTGGGCGTGATTCAGCAGTGGCAGCTGGATAAAGTAAAGAGACAGCAGCATTTTTTATTGTATAATCAGTGTCCATGGCATCAATTCTGCCCAAGTGGCCCCTGCGGTGCAGGGGAACCCTCCTGTGTTTTTGAAGTGGACTTTCCCTACAATGGGGACCTTTTCAAAATTGTTGCTTAGGAGTTCATAATTCCAGTTTCTGCCACTGTTCAGTATCCTATACATTAAAGTAGTGCCACTGAACACATGTATAAGCTGTGACCACATCTCCACTTCAATACCTACTCTAGGTCTGTTATTTCACTGGCCTAACATGTATATAGGTGTTCTAGAAAGTGACTACATTTCACTACTCTCTGGATAAATGTTGTGTCAGCCCTAGCCTGCACCTAACTCCAACCCTTTCTTCTACAAATAAATGTCGGCACATATGGATTTTTAAACAGAAATCAGCTTATGTGACCAACGTTGTGGTAGGCTGTATAATGGCTTTGAATATCAGGCCCAGTAAATTCTGCTGACTTGGATTTCAGAGTGGCTTTGGGGCCCTTTTACTAAAGTGTGCTATGCAGTTAGCATGGATTTTGGTGCATGTTAAGCACGCGCTAAGGCCCATGGTAACTGTTAGTGTGGGGTCACCACAGCATGGGCCAGTTTCTGTACTGTGAATTGCGCATTGGGGTGGTAAGGGGGCGGGTTTGGGTCGAGAGTGAGCATGGTGAGCACTGAACAGTTAGCATGAGGGTAAACACCATGTGCTAACTGCGACCCTTGCAATTAGCACAGGTTCTCCTAATGCCACATCAATAGGTGGAGTTAAGTGTGCCTATGATCATTTTAATTGCTGAATACATGTTGGACCACACTCCAGTGGTAATTTAATTGTTGGGTACATGCTGGACACACTACACATGCCAGTGGTTGCAACTATTGTGCTTTAGCTTTTGTGCTTAACACATGTTGTAAAACCCCAGCACACTTTAGTAAAAGGGCACCTTTGTGTCACAATCAAAGTTAGAAGTGTGCTATCAAGCCAACTGCTCAGAACTAATTTGCAGAAAATAAATAGAAGAGACACTGAAAGCAGGTGTTATTGAGCCTTGGATATTTTAGACACTTAACGTAAGCCAACAAGTAACAGAAGAATAATATTTGGAATATTTACAGTAAGCAGATATTAAATTTCATTGATCAACTTCATCCAGAATGTCCTAATTTTAAGGTATGATTTGGCTTAAGAGAACAGCTGCAAGAAGAAAGATAAACTCGTTTATATTTTTTGCCTTTTCTTTATCACATTCTCACTAGACCCTTCTCTCCAGGATATCCAGTTTTCCTTGCTGTCTGAGGTCTGGAAGAGAAGACTGAGACAGAAATCTTCATTTCTATTCAAATACTACTAATACTATGTTTATGTTTATTCAACTTGATATACCGCCCTTCATTACACCAGGGCGGTTCACATAGTACAAACTAACCAGGATGGGCACGAGACGGTGAGGGAAGATGGAGCCGGTTGATGTGGAGAGAGCGGAGACTACGTGTGGGAGTGGTGAAGTGGAGAAGGTCAGTAAGGTATTGAAGTATATGCGTTACGGCGCGTTAACCCGGGTTAACGTTACGGCGCGTTAACCCGGGTTAACGTTACGGCGCGTTAACCCGGGTTAACGTTACGGCGCGTTAACCCGGGTTAACGTTACGGCGCGTTAACCCGGGTTAACGTTACGGCGCGTTAACCCGGGTTAACGTTACGGCGCGTTAACCCGGGTTAACGTTACGGCGCGTTAACCCGGGTTAACGTTATGGTGGCCAAATCAAACCATTATAAGTATCTGCACAGATTTATTTTGCTATAACCAGATTGATGAGGAGGGAAGATATAAAAATGAACATTTATATAGCGCTACAAGGCGTACGCAGAGCTGTACAGAAATATATAAAAGGTAGTCCCTGCTCATCAGAGCGTACAATCTAGTTAAGATAGACAATACAACAGGTGAGGACAAGGATACAACTAGGGAAGGTAAGGAGACATATAGCAGACTAAGCAGAACAGGATCCAAAAGCAGCCTCAAAGAGGTGAGCCTTTAGCATGGATTTGAAAAGGGGCAGAGATGAAGCCTGAAGTACAGACTTGGGTAGTTTGTTCCAGGCATCAGGAGCAGCAACATGAAAAGATTGGAGTCTGGAGATGGCAGTAGAAGAAAAGGGGACAGAGAGAAGCAATCCATCAGAGGATTGGAGTTCACAAGGAGGGATAAAGGGAGACATGAGAGAGGAAAAGCAGTGAGGAACAGCAGCATGAATGCATTTATAGGTCAGAAGAAGAAGTCTGAATTGGATAAAGAAACCGAAGAGGAGCCAATGAAGTGATTTGAGAGGAGGGGTTATGTGAGTATATCGGGGCTGGCAGAAGATTAGCTGCGTAGTTGAGTTTTGAACTAATTGAAGGGATGATTCAGGGGGAGACTTGGAAGGAGGAGATTGCAATAAAGACTAAAGAGTCGATAAGTGCCTTAGTAGTGTATTCAGAAAGGAAAGGGCAAATTTTGCTGATGTTATAGAGAAAGAAATGATATATGCGAAGAAGGAGAGGGAGGAGTCAAAAATGACCCTCAAGGTTGTAGGCTGAGGAAACAGGGAGTAGAAGAGTGTTATCCACAGGGATTGAAAAGGGAGGAAAGAGGGAAGTGGGTTTAGGGGGAAAAATAAGAAACTCAGTTTTGGCCAAGTTCAGTTTCAAAAGATGGTGAGACAACCAGGCAGCAATATCACAAAGGCAGGCAGAGATCTCAGCCTGGATTGCCAGAGAGATATCAGGTATAGAGAGAGAGATCTGAGAGTCATCAGCGTAAGAGTGGTACTGAAAGCCATGGGAGGAGATGAATGCACCAAAGGGCTGGGTATAGAGAGAGAAAAGGAGTGGGGCCCAGGACAGACACTTGTGGTACAACAACTGAGAGTAGGATAGCCTTACAGGAGGATCCACCAGAGCAAACACTGAAAAAGTAGTGGGAGAGATAAGAAGAGAACCAGGATAGCACAGAGCCCTTAAAAATCAAGTGAGGACAAGGTGTCAAGGAGAAGATGGTGGTCAACAATATCAAAAGCAGCAGAAAGGTCAAGAAGGATGAGGATTGAGTAAAGGCCCTTGGATTTAGCTAGGAATAGGTCACTGGAGACTTTGGCAAGAGCTGTTTCAGTAGAATTTAAAGGAGAAAAGCCAGATTGTATTGGATCCAGAAGGGCTTGAGAGGAGAGAAAGTCAAGGCAATGGCAGTGAATCGCACTTTCAAGAAGTTTAGAAATGAAGGGGGAGGGATATGGGTCAATAATTAGAAGGACAAGTAGGGTCTAGTGAAGGTTTCTTGAGGAGAAGTGTGACAATATCATGATGATGGCTGTTGGGACAGTTGTAGAGGAGAGCGATAGGTTAATAATATGAGAGATAGAAGGGATGACAGTGGAGGAGATGGAGTTAAGGAGATGGGTGGGGATAGGATCAGAGGAGCATGTAGTGAGTTTAGAAGACGAGAGACGATGATAGGTTGACTCATCAGAGATATCAGAGAAGGAAGAGAGGGTAGCAGAAGATGAGAGGTAGAGTTGGGAATGAAGAGGGAATGGATCAGAACTTGTGGGGAATTGGAGTGTAATCTTGTGGGCTTTGTCATGGAAGTAGTCGGCCAAGGTTTGGGTAGGAAGGGAAGGAAAGGTCGGAGGCAGAGGTGCCTTGAGGAGAGAGTTGAGAGATGAAAATAGAAGGCAAGGGTCAGAGGCAAGGGAATTAATCTGATGGACATAGCAGTTTTGTTTGGCGAGTGCTAAAGCTGACTGGGAAGTGAAGAAAATCAGCAGAGGTGTGGGATATGAGCCAAATGTGCTCAGCTGAGCAGACACAGGGGCAAAGATAACGAGTAGTTGAAGATAGCCAGGGCTGAGGTATAGTATGCCTTACAGGGTGTGGTACAGGCGGAGCAAGAGCATCTACAGCAGAGGAGAATGTAGAGTTATAGGAAACTACAGCCTCATCAATAGACTTAGATGAGGTAGTGGAGGAAAGAGGAGGTAGGACAACAGTGGAGAAAGTCAATGGGTTGATAGCATGAAGATTTCTAAAAAGGTTGGAGGAAACTGGGTGAGATTGAGGTGGGGAGTGAAGGGTGAAGCAGAACAAGTGATGGTCAGATAAGAGACGAACTGAGATACAGAAATTAGAAAGTAAACAATTAGATAAGAAGACAAGGTCAAGGCAGTGACCATGTTGGTGAGTGGGTGCAGTAGAGCAAAGTTGTAGGTTGAATGAGGAGGTAAGGAAAAGGAGCTTTAAAGTATAAGGTCAGAGGGGTTATTAATAAGAATGTTAAAATCACCGAGAATAAGGGAGGGGGAAGATGAATCAAGAAAGAAGGAAAGCCAAGAATCAAAGTCAGTGAGAAAAGTAGAGGTGGACTTATCTGGGGGTCGATAAATAGTAGCTATCTGGAGAGGTAGCATGAGCCACTCAGCTGTACTTGAGGTTTGCTGACCTGAGACTCAAGCATGTACTTCTTGCTCTTTAGTTTATAGAGCAGTAGCTGAGTTGATTTGGTCTTTTGATGTAATATTTTCAACTGTATATCTCAGCATTTGAAGCCAAAGTAAACTCAGAGAATTAAGTCCCAATATTAAAATCATTTCTATCTTTAACACCTATTCCTAATTATTACTTTATTTTATGCAACACATCATCAATTTGTTATATAGCTCCCAGTTTACATTCTTTATTCCGTCTTTATGTTTGCTATAAGACAAATATGGAACTGGTACTGTAATAGTAGAAAACCAATGCTGTTTGCCTACAGTCAAACGTGATAAAGTAATCTTGGTTTGAAGAGGAGGGCTGAAAAGTTTGGCATTCTTGATTCTGATATGGATAGAGAAATGCACTTGGCAGTCCTGGCTCTTTTTCTTTGACCCAGTATTTACCTTCTATTTCTCTGAACGTCCATTTCAATCATTACTAAAGCTGGGATATGGAACCATGAGTCTTCATTTGCAGCTATCAGGGGACTTTTCCCGTTTTCCATCTACCCCCATGCCACCAAGATTCCTGGCCTGATCGTTATAGACATGATCCTGAGTCTGGGACCATTCATTGGGATCCTTCCAAAGCTCTATAATCATGGTCCACAAATCTAGCGACTAGCTGTCAAGTCTAAGCAATGACCATAACGTCCTTTCCCATGGGGATTGTGAACTCTGTTTCTGCAACATCCCCAGCTGACTCAAGGGTTGGCCCCATGGTTTTTCTTAAACTGTACAAAGTCTATAGAGTGTACCACATACCTATCACAGTTGGTTTCTCGCTGTCTTTCATTTGCTCTTTGCTGCGTGGTCGTAAGTGACACTTTGCATCTCGAATTTTAAAACGAGCTTTCTGAGTTATTGGTGGACCTATGGACTCTGTAAGAAAAGATTTTTCTCCATTTAATTGGTTACATTACTTTTTGTTTCATTTCATTCATGCCATGGCTGATTACCATATGCTTTAACACACGATTGCTGGCGTGTACCCATGTTAACGTTCCCGCCTGCCAGATGCTACAGATTAAAATGCACATTAACAAGTTTCTGGACTTTAGTAAAAGGGCCCCTTAGCTACTTAGTAGGAATTGCTAACTGGCTAAGTTCTGCTAAACCTAATATTCAGCAGCAATATGTGGAGAGTGCTACTGAATATTATCTCTGACTGCCTCGGCACCGTCCAGAAATTGCCAGGGCCATCTGTGGATGGAGTGAAGGCGGTCCCTGGAGATATCCTATTAGCAGCGATATTCAGTCCACTAATCGGAATCTAAACTGCATAAAAAGTTAGGACAGAAAAAAAACTGGCCTAACTTTATATAGTTTGCTATCCAACTAGGGCTGAATATCATCGCTAACCAGATAGCTCTGCTGGTCAGCATTGAAACCAGATATTTAGCACCAGCTGCTATCCAGATACCAGCACTGAATATCTGTTTTCAATTTAAGCACCATGGCCAGCATCTAAAAAAAAAAAGCTAACTGAGGACTTTGACTATCATCCTGACAGATTTAAAGTGCTGCCTTAAATTTAAGGTAAAAAAGACAATCCTCTTCTGGTAGAACTGTTCCAGAGCAGGGGAGCTCAATATGTACTGCCTCCTCGAAAGCAATTTCCAAGGGTGAAAATAACAACAGTTGATGTGCCTGTGTAGATCTAATTGGCTGTGTGGACATATGTGGTGTCAACAATACTGAAGATAATTTGGGGTGCCTATGTAGAAAGCTCAATGAGTCAGGAGTAGGATCTTAAACTGAAGTTGTTAAGGATCTGGTAGCCAGCGCAGTTCATAGAGAAATGGAATGATGTGATCAAATGTATTTAATCCTGAGATAATCTTGACATCTTTATTTTGAATGTTTTGGAGTCTCTTCATATACATACTTTGTTAGGTTTCACAGCATAGATTTTAGGAACAAAAAATTCATACAAAATTGTCATTTTTTAGAAATTAAACCATGGGAACATATTTCAACTTACATTTTTAATTTTAAAAAAGGACAAAACAGAGCTCTAGGATTAGGAAAAATCCACTAAAAACACCCTGCCATCTAAATATGCTATCTGGACACATACTGTAGGATGACTGCAATCTCTCATTTATGTAGAAAACAAAAGAAGGAATAAAAATGATGTCCCAGTTGCATAGCACAATTTCCAATAAAGGATTTTCACTACAGTTCAAATATTTTTGGCTGCAGGAGGTTTGTGTGTGTGTGTGTATGTGTGTGTGTATGTGTGTGTGTGTGTGTGTGTGTGTGTATATATATCTATATTTCTCCAGGACCAAGCAGGAAGTCAGTCCTCACATATGGGTGACATCGACGTCGATGGAGCACCCATGTGGAGCATTTCCCCAGCTTTCTAAGAAAGCCTTTGGGAATATACCCACGCATGCGCGGTCCCCTTCCCGCCCAAAGGTGCCATCTTGCTCAGTCTTTCTTTTTCTGTGGAGCCCAACGGACGTGTGTCCGTGTCACCTGGAAAGGTTTGATTTTTCTGCGATTTTTTTGCTCTTGTGTCCGTTTCGACGCCGGTTCCCCTTCCCGCCTGGGTTCGGTAGGCCGGTATCGACCCGATCTCTATTTTTCGTTTTTTTGCCCTTCGTGGCACGCGTTCGCGCTCTTTTTCTTTTTCCCTGGAGGGCCGGTCTTTTGACCTCGCAGGGGCCCTTTTTTCCCCGATGGCCTCCAGTGGTTTTAAGAAGTGTGATCATTGTAAGAAGCTCATGTCTTTTACCGACACACACGACTGCTGCTTGCGTTGCCTCAGGCCAGACCATGATCCCAAGGTCTGTGTTCCGTGTGGTAAAATGTCCACCAAGGCACTTAGAAGCTGGCAGCATCAGAAGGAGATAATTTTTTCTGACTTTGCCTCTGGTTGAGCCCGGACCTCGTCAGAGGCCTCGACGTCTCGGGAGTCTGACCCCGAGCTTCGTAGGGGTTCTTTTGATAGGGGGTTCCCCAGTCGGGAACATAAGAGGAAGAGAAAGCTCGTGAGGGCGGCGTTGGAGGAGGCCCCTGGTTCCTCGAGAACCAGGTCTCAGACCCCTGACCACCGCCCCGGGCCCCTGGAGCTGGAGAAGCCCACCAAGGTTTCCCGTGTAGAGCCAGAGTCCATCGTGCACATAAGTCCTGTTGTCCTCGAGGACTCTCCTCCCAGGGAGCCGACGTCGGGCCCAGCGCTGCCGGGGCCCGAGTCGGTGGCTGCTGAGTCTCCTGAGCTTGGACTCAGGCTGACAGCTTTGGAGTGCAGACTGTCTGCCTTCATGTATCAGCAGCGGGTGCTGATGGCCAACCTGACTGGTGCATCTGCCCCGACCACCGGAACGTCGACGTCTACGTCGACTCCGGAGACTGAGCTGGTTCTCGAAGCCATGAAGGCCCAAGTCCGGACTCGGTCATGGTCTCCCTCGACCTCCCGTTTGGGACCGAGGGCGTCGACGCCAATAGCCCCAGCATCGGGGCGGGTGTTGCCGGAGCCCGCACAGTCGGAACCCCTCGACTCTTCCTCGGATGAGTCTGTGTGGGAGACGAAGGACGAGGAATCCCCCGATACCTTTCGGACTTGGTATGTCCCTTTGGACTCACCGCAGTCCGAGACCCGGAGTAGGTCCCCGCCGGAGGACACTCGGTTCTTGGAGTTCATGAGGGACATGGCCAAGGCCTTGAATGTTCCTGCGGATCCTGAGGAGGAGCCTCGAGCCGAAGAGCTCGATGCCCTGCAGGACGGCTCTCCCCTGAGGGAGGCCTTTACTGTGACGGTTCCTCCGATGCTGGAACGGCTCCTCTTCTGAATGTGGGAGGCACCGGCCTTGGCGCCAGTTTTGAGCAAGTGGATCAATTCCATGTATCGAGTCTGAAAGAGCCCTGGGTTTCAGAAGGCGCAGCTGCCGCACCATTCTATGGTTGTGGAATCGGCCATGCATCGTCTGAAGAGCCAGAAGATGCACTCTGCGGTGCCCCCCGGGAGGGAGGCCTGAAGCCTACATGCCATCGGCAGGAAGTGCTTCCAGGGCTCGATGCTTGCTTGCTGTGTCCAGTCATACCACCTGTACATGGGTATGTACTTGCGGGACCTGGCTAAGGAGCTAGCCGGGTTCTCGGCTGGCCTCTCCGGGGAACCTTTGCAGAGGTTCCAGTCCTTGTCCTCAGGAATCTGGGAATGTTCCAAGTTCATCTCCCAGGCAGCATACGATGGCTTCGAGGCTTCAGCCCGCGTAGCGGCAGCCGGCATCGGTGCTCGACGCCAGGCATGGCTACAGTCATCGGACCTAGAGCCATGGGTACAGGACAAGTTGGTCGATGTCCCCTGCCAACGTGAAAACCTCTTCAGCAAGCCCATGGCCGAAAAGGCTGCTGAGCTCGAGACAGAGACTCTGACACGGACAAGGTTATCCAGAAAAACTTCTGTCCCTCCTCATAAAAAGAAGGGCTCGGGAAAAAAGGCCTTTTACCTGAGGAAGGCATCTGCCTACAAACCTTTCCCTCATTATCAGGCCTCCCCAGCTCCCCAGCAGGGTCAGCAGGCCAAGGGGCAGGGACATGGGCCCCGTAGGCAGAAGGCCCCCAAGCCTCCAGCTCTTGCTCCTACTCAGCAGGGAGGGGGTTTTGACTCCCACTGCATAGCCTCTCCACCTCTGCTGGACCATCTCAGCACAGGAGGTTGGTTGGTCCTGTTTGCCTACCAGTGGCTGCTCATCACAGGAGATGCTTGGGTACTGAGCATAGTCCAAAAGGGCTACTTGCTCAATTTCCATCAGGTACCCCCCTCCTACTTTCCAGGGGAGCCTCCAAGGCCTCCTTTGCACCGAGAACTCCTTATCCAGGAACTGCGAAGTCTTCTTCTAGACAGAGTGGTGGAGCCTGTGCCTCACCACCTGCAGGGTTAAGGCTTCTACTCCAGGTACTTTCTTGTACCAAAGACAACGGGAGGATTCCAGCCCATTCTGGACTTGAGAAATCTCAACAAGTTCTTGGTAAAGGAAAAGTTCAAGATGCTTACTCTTGGAACACTGCTGCCCTACCTCCAGCAGGGAGATTGGCTATGCTCCTTAGATCTGAAGGATACGTACACTCACATCCTCATTCATCCAGACCACAGACAATACCTAAGGTTTGTGGTGGGAGGAACCATTTTCAGTACAGGGTACTGCCCTTTGGCCTAACCTCCGCCCCACGGGTCTTCACAAAGTGCCTAGCGGTGGTGGCGGCCTACTTGAGAGACCAGGGTATTTTTGTCTTCCCCTACCTGGACGACTGGCTCATCAAGGGTCAGACTCTCCAGGAGGCCAGGCAAGCCACCTTCCGTATTGTCTCTCTCCTTCAGCAACTAGGCTTTGTCATAAACTTTGCAAAGTCCACTTTGCTCCCCTCCCAGAACCTGGGGTTCATAGTAGCACGGTTGGACTCCCTGCAAGCAAAGGCTTACTTGCCAGGAGACAGAGTGAAAAGGCTGATAGACTTGGCCAGCCAGTTTCTAAACCATTAACTGGTTTCCACCAGACTCTGTCTAAGGCTCCTGGGCCACATGGCATCGACAGTGCATGTGACCCCCAATGCTCGCCTGAATATGAGGCCTGCACAGTGGTGCCTCAGGACTCAGTGGAGGCAGGCCACAGGCAGCCTCAGAGACAGAGTATGGGTGTCCAAACCATTACTCAACTTCCTGCAGTGGTGGCTACACCCCCCCCCAACCTTCTGCAGGGCATGCCTTTTCAGGTACCTGTTGCCAGTGTGGCACTCACAACAGATGCCTCCTTGCAGGGCTGGGGGGCACATTGTCTGGACAAGTGCACACAGGGCCTGTGGTCCCCTTGGGAGGCCACGCAACAAATCAACCTGTTGGAGCTCCGGGCGATACGCTTAGCCCTCAGAGCCTTCTCTCACACTCTGGCCCACCAGTCTGTCTTGGTGCAGACAGACAACCAGGTAGCGATGTTCTATGTGAACAAACAAGGGGGCATGGGGTCCAGGCCCCTGTGTCAGGAGGCACAAGCCCTATGCTCTTTTGCACTTCGACACAATATGTTGCTCAGGGTAGTCTATCTCCCTGGCCAGGAAAATTTCCTGGCGGACAGATTGAGCAGGGTTCTGCAACCTCACGAATGGCAACTGCATCCTTTAGTGGTTCAGAACATTTTCGTGAGATGGGGACTTCCATCCATGGACCTCTTTGCCAGTCCCCTGAACAGGCAGCTGCCTCAGTTCTGCTCCAGGCAACCGCATCCCACGAGATTCACAGCGGATGCCTTTCTGATCTCATGGTCCAAGGGCCTTCTGTATGCGTTTCCTCCCACGCCCCTGGTGGCCCAAACCTTGTTCAAGATTCTAAGGGACAGAGCCTCGGTCATATTGGTAGCCCCCAGATGGCCGAGGCAGCCCTTGTTCCCGCTTCTGTTGCAGCTGGCGGTGGACACTCCACTCCCTCTGGGGTTGCAACCCGACCTTCTTTCTCAGGATCAGGGTTCCCTTCTGCACCCCAATCTCAAAACTCTCAATTTGATGGCTTGGAGGCTGCAAGGGTAGTGCTGGCTCCCTGGGGCCTGCCTCAGGAAGTTGAAGAGGTGGCCTGGGCCTCTAGGAAACAATCCACCAGAAAGACCTATGCCCTGAAGTGGAAACGGTTCTCCTTGTGGTGTGACCAGCGCCAAGAGAACCCTTTCTCCTGTCCTATGCCAGTGGTGCTGCAGTACCTGCTCCACTTGTCTAATCAGGGTCTTAAGACCAACTCTGTTCGTGTACACCTTTCTGCTCTGGCAGCCCACCACTCACTGGTAGAAGGGCACTCTTTATCGGTTCACCCTTTGGTGTCCCGGTTCCTCAGAGGCTTGCTCTTGTTGAAGCCTCCTCTCCGTCCACTGGCCCCAGAGTGGGAGTTGAATGTGGTCTTGCAGCGGCTTACTCGCCATCCCTTTGAGCCGATGGCTACGTGTCCTCTCCGCTTCCTTTCTTGGAAGACTCTTTTCCTAGTGGCACTGACTTCGGCCAGGCGAGTGAGTGAACTTCAAGCCCTGGTCTGTGACAGGCCATACACTCGTTTCTATAGGAACAGGGTAGTCCTTAGGACTCACCCTAAGTTCCTCCCGAAGGTAGTCTCCTCTTTCCACCTCAATCAGGAGGTGGTTCTTCCAACCTTCTTCCCTAGGCCCCATGCTAGCCGGGCTGAGGAAGTCCTACATACCCTGGACTGTAGGAGGGCCTTGTCTTTCTACCTTGAGCGTACTAAGGTCATCGAAGGGCTACTCAGCTCTTCGTCTTCTTTGACCCTAACGACTTGGGGTTGCCTGTCTCCAAGCGTACCTTGTCCATGTGGGTGGCGGATTGTATCACCTGGGCTTACAGGGCAGCAGATCTTCCCTTGCAGGGTCGAGTCACAGCCCACCGTGTCTGGGCAATGGCTGCATCGGTAGCTCATCTCCATTCTGTACCATTGGCAGACATCTGTAGGGCTGCAACTTGGTCCTCAAGCCAGACTTTTGCAGCCCATTACTACCTGGAGAGGGAGTCCCGTAGGGACAGTGCTTTTGGTCAGGCGGTGCTCCGGAATCTCTTTGAGGTTTAGGCAACTCCTACCCTCCAGCCCTCTTGTTGGCTACCGGTGGGATCTGTTCTCAGTAAAGTTCTTTCCCTGATGCTGAGGTTTCACAGAGGGAGCTCTATTTTTCAGCCTGGATTCCTGGTAGCCCAGAGCTAGGGAGTCACCCATATGTGAGGACTGACTTCCTGCTTGGTCCTGGAGAAAGAGTAGTTACTCACCTGTAACAGGTGTTCTCCAGGAGCAGCTGGAATCAGTCCTCACAACCCTCCCTCCTCCCCTGGGACTTGCAGTTGTACACAGTTCATTTTGTTTTTGTGCTGTCTTTTAGCTATGTCATCTGACTGAGCAAGATGGCACCTTTGGGCGGGAAGGGGACCGCACATGCGTGGGTGTATTCCCAAAGGCTTTCTTAGAAAGCTGGGGAAATGCTCCGCATAGGGGCTCCATCGACCTCGATGTCACCCATATGTGAGGACTGATTCCTGCTGCTCCTGGAGAACACCTGTTACAGGTGAGTAACTACTCTCTCTCTCTCTCTCTCTCTCTATATATATATATATATATAGAGAGAGAGAGAGAGAGGGCCCGATATTGAACTTCCCTGATTTAAAGGGCTATGCACTGGTGGGCGCACAGCCCTCCCCGCCAACCTCCAAACCAGATATTCAATGCCAAGATGCCAGCATTGAATAGCTTGTGATCGCCACTGTAGCTAACCGTGCAGCAACGATATTGGCTGCTGCCCAGCTAGCGATCGGCACCTTAAAGATAGACAAGGGTTTTCCTTGCCTACCTTTCGGGCACCGCTTGCTAACCGGGTAGCAGGCAATATTGCTGCTGCACGGTTAGAACCAGTCTTTGCCTCTGCTCTACCCGACTGCCCCCAATATGCCCTAATGCTAATCGGATAGCATTGAGGCGTGAAGAGGACTTAGCTGGGGATATTTAATGGCACTAACCGTGTAGGTGCCACTGAATATCCCCAGCTAAGGCATTTACACAGTTTACTGGGCTTTAAACCATGTAAATGCCTTTTGGATATCGGGCCCATATAGTCTATATAACTAAGAACATAAGAACATAAGATATGCCATACTGGGTCAGACCAAGGCCCATCAAGCCCAGTATTCTGTTTCCAACAGTGGCCAATCTAGGTCATATGTACCTAGCAGTTTCCCCAAGGGACACAGGTTCCACAATGCTTGTATTGGTTCAAGCATTGATATCCTGGGTCCCTTCTTAATAATGGTTTATGGACCTTTCCTCCAGGAATTTGTCCAAACTTTTTTTAAACCCAGCTACACTAACAACCTTTACTACATCCTCCGGTAACAAATTCCAGAGTTTGATTACACGTTGAGTGAAAAAATATTTTCTTTTATTAGTCTTAAATAGTTTACCCTGTAGCTTCATTGCATTGCACTATTTGGAGTACTGTTAGTAGTAGCTGAGGTTTTGTCTAAATTATTAGCTCCCTGTCATTCTCTTAGGCATTAATGAAGGCTTACTGATTTTTAAGTTTTTCTCTTTACCGCTTGCAAAACACAGTAACATAATAAATGACAGCAGATAAAGACCAGTATGGTCCATCTAGTCTTCCCAGCAAGGTGGCAAGAGTAGGTGCACCTGCCCTCCATGTAGGTCACCCCTCCCCATGTCTTTGTTTAGGGGTGACCCCACCGCTCTGTGTAGGGCACCCCTGTTTGTTGAGAAATTAGATAGTTAAGTTTATTTTGATTTTATCCTGTTGCTATAAAGGGATCTACTGTGTCTGTCCCATGCCATTTTGAATTCTGTCACTGTATTTGCCCCCACCGCTTCCATCAGGAAAGCATTCCAAGCATCCACCTCCCTTTCAGTGAAAAAGGTTTTCCTGACATTGCCTTTCAATTTACCCCCTTGCAGCTTCATGTTGTGCCGTCTAGTTTTACAGCTTCCCCGTCATTGGAAGAGGTTTATTTGTTCATTCATTAAGTATTTAAAGGTCTGAATCATATCTACCCTATCCCTCCTCTCCTCCAGAGTGTACATATTTAGGTCTTGAAGTCTCTTCTCATAAGGCTTCCGTCGCAGGCTCCGAATCATTTTGGTCGCCTTCCTCTGAACCGTTTCCAGTCTTTTTACATCCTTTGCGAGATATGGTCTCCAAAACTGAACACAGTATTCCAAGTGAGGCCTCACCAGTGACTTATACAGTGACATTAGTACCTCTTCCTTTCTGCTGGTAATTCCTCTTTGTATGCAACCCAACATCCTCCTGGCTTTTGCCACTGCCTTGTCGCACTGTTTTGCCACCTTGAGATCCTCAGAAATAATCACACTAAGGTCCTTCTCCTGATCTGTGCACACCAACCTCTCGACCCCTATCTCGTACATTTCCCTTGGATTTCTGCTTTCCAAGTGCATGACACTGCACTTCTTTGCATTAAATCTTAACTGTCAAGCATTAGACCATTCTTCCAGCTTTTGTAGATCTTTCCTTATGTTATCCACTCCCTCAGGGAAGTCCACTCTATTGCACATTTTCGTGTCATCTGCAAAAAGACAGACTTTTCCATTCAGTCCTTCAGCAATATCACTCACAAATATATTGAACAGTGCCGGTCCCAGGACCGAACCCTGGAGCACCCCGCTAATCACCCTCCTTTCATCCGAGTGAGCTCCATTTACCATCATCTTTTGACATCTGTCAGTCAATCAATTTCTGATCCAGTTCACCACCTTGGGACCCATCCCCAAACTTGAGTTTATTGATAAGCCTCCTATGAGGAACAGTATCAAAGGCTTTGCTGAAATCCAGGTATATGACATGGCATGGATCCTCTGATGGGGGGGGGGGGGGGGTGAGAGAGGGAGGCAGGGACATACTTCTTTAAGACCCAAAATGTGACTGTTCAGTTTCTAGAAAACCTGTCTGGACAGGTGAGTGGTGTTCCAAAACCAATTGTTTTTTTCACTGAAGTTAGTTCTTGGACCTATATAGTTCATGCATTCCATCCAAGATACAGTGTAGCAGCATACAACTGCACAGCCCAGCTCTACAGTTCAAATTCCTCCTCCTCTCTCTTCCTCTTTGGAGTTTTCTTCACTCTGTTCTGGCATGCCTTTCCCTGGACGCCTTGTTACCTATTAGGGACCCAGGGTGGTACCTGTTTGCTTAAACAAGTTATGGGCACTCATTGGATCTCTGCTTCTTTGTTACTCCTTCAGGAAACTCCTTATTCTCAAACAGTTCGTCACCTTTATTAGTTCAGTAAGGGATATTTAGTTACTGCTCCTCAAGTGGATCCTCCTTCAGAGGCTTGCATCATCGCAAATGGTGCACTCGTCATGCATCCCCTCAAAGAAGAGATAACTGGCACAGCTTAAGGCATCACACACCTACTTTGGTCGGATCACCATACCATATCAGCATAAACTTCCAAAACTCATGCAAAAAGGGGCCTACTCAGAATAAATCAGCACTATAAATACTGCAGCAGGCCCTAGAACATCAATATGCCTATTTGAAAAGCTGAACAAGTCAAATTACTATAGTACAGTATAGATCCCTACATACAAACTATATATTAACAGAACACCTGGCCTCAGTCACACACTCAGAACATAGACCCTCACCAAGTACAGAATAAGTAACTACAACCTAAAGCCAAAATAAAAATACATAGACAAAAATTAAACTGAAACCCCAAGAAGCTAGTCTCCACATTGGATAAATAGGAGATGCATTTCCCCATACTGTATAAAATATAAAGAGAGCGCAAAGCCCAATCACTAAATTGAAAATGAATTCATTTGTTCTATCTTTGACCATTTTATTCTCTGATCATGAGGCTTCTGCTTTCCTGTCTTCTCTTAGCTCTCTTTCTATGGTCTATAGTCCATCTGTGCGACCGCACTTTGAATACTGTGTGCAATTCTAGTCGCCGTATCTTAAAAAGGATATAGCGCTATTAGAAAAGGTACAGAGAAGAGCCACCAAAATGGTAAAGGGGATGGAAGGATACCCCTATGAAGAGAGGCTAAAAAGGTTAGGGCTCTTCAACCTGGAAAAGAGACGGCTGAGGGGAGATATGATAGAGGAACGGGTTACCATAGATCGATTGTTTATATCATCAGAATATGGAAAGACTAGGAGCCAGGCAATGAAGCTACAGGGTAAACTATTTAAGACTAATAAGAGAAAATATTTTTTCACACAATGTGTAATCAAACTCTGGAATTTGTTACCGGAGGATGGAGTAAAAGCTGTTAGTGTAGCTGGGTTTAAAAAAGGTTTGGACAAGTTCTTGGAGGAAAGGTCCATAAACCATTATTAAAAGAGACCCAGGATATCACTGCTTGACCCAATACAAGCATTGTGGAACCTGTCTTTTGGGGAAACTGCTAGGTACTTATGACCTAGATTGGCTACTGCTGGAAACAGGATACTGGGCTTGATGGACCTTGGTCTGACCCAGTATGCCACTTCTTGTCTCTTCTTTTGTTTTCTTCACTTCCTTCCATCAGCCTATTTCCAGTACTAGTAACCCTCTCCAGCATCATCCCCCTTTCCAGTCCTCCCCTCCCAGTACCTTCAAATGTCAACCCCCTAGTATTTCCAGGACTGCCACTGGTGTCCATTCTCTTCCAGTCCCCCTCCTTTCCCACTGTCCAGCTCCTTCTAGTCCAAATACCATCACAAGTGTCAGCTCACTTCCAATCCCAGTGCCAACCCCTTCCACCACAGTGTCAGCTCCCTTCCAGTCACCCTACCCTCTGTCCATCCCCCTTCCAGTTCCATCCCCACATGTCAGCTCCCTTCCAGTCCCAGTGCCCCCTCCCTTCCATCCCCCCCATTATCCAGCCACCTACCAATCCCATCCCCAAGTGTCAGCTCCCTTCCAATCCCCCTCCAAAATCATTCCTAGGTATCAGCTTCCTTCCTCCGTGTTGGCTCCCTTCCAGCCACTATCTCCCCGCACCCCCCCCCGCCCCCACAATGTCAGCTCCCAGCCATCTTCTTCCCCTCATGTCAGCTCCCTTTCTGCCACCTCCTTCCCCCGGCAGCCGCAGCTCTTGCATCTTACAGAGCTGCAGCTGCAATAGCGATAATAATTTAAAATAAAACCAAAACTGGTGCAGAGCCTTTCGGCCTCTGTTATGGAACCTTGCTGTTGTGTCCTGCACTCAAAAGGAAGTTACGCTAGAGGGAGCGGGATGCAGCAGCAAGGGTTCCATAACAGAGGCTGGAAAGCTCCGCACTGGTTTTGGTTTTATTTTAAATTATTATCACTATTGCAGCTGTGGCTCTGTAAGATGCAGGAGCCACGGCTGCATCGGAGGAGAAGGTGAGGCGGTGTGGGGGGGGGGGGGGGAAAGGAGAGAGATGAAAATCTGGTTTTCTGCTCTGGCCGTTCCCAGTCCCATGGCCAGAGCAAAAAATGGCTTTTTAACGGTTGGTTTTAGCTCTCTGCCGCCAGCCAGCATGGCAATATAAAAACCGTCCAGATGGAAACCCTATCTTGGGACTGTGATTTTTTTCCATTGCAAAGAAGATCTTCCAGTACCACTCTCTGCCCTTTGGGAAAAATGATCTACCAGTGCTGCTCTGGGCCCTTTGGGTCAGTACCTTTCAGCCATTAGTTTAAAAGCAACTGAGTTATATTCAGTAGTTGCTTCCCAAAAATGTTCCTTTTGCTAAATAAGCAGATAGTGAATCTATCTTTCTTTGCCGGCAGATAAGATGGACTGCGAGAAGAGGGGCTGTGACCAAATTAAAAGGAGCACTCACGCATGCCTAGAGAGTTTTTCTAGGCTCTGGGAGAATGGCCTAACCTGGCTCCATTAGGATGATGTCATCCATGTATGGCTGATTCTATCCTGCTTGTCCATGGAGAAAGAAGGCTAATTGCCTCCAAGCTAAACACAAAGTTCAAACCTGACTACTGCAAATTAAAAGCAAATGGAGGGAGAAGTACAGGAAGCAGCAGATAAACGCATCCTGAAAATTTTCTATCAAGGTCTCCATATTGTTTACATCCCTACAGAAAAGACCAGAGTACCCATTCATTTAGGAGATGATGCTAAAATACTCTCAGAAAAAAACTGAAATTTTGAATTGTTGAGTAGAACATTTCAGCTCTTTTAAATCTTCCTAGACTATGTCAAAAGAGGATCTGAATGGCATCCTCTAGTGAATAAAACTGGTACAGTTGGACATATTGCTATCTTTACATGAGGTGAATAAAACCATCAAACAAGTTTTACCAAGGAAAGCCACAGGATCGGATAGCATACCACTTGAAATTTTCACACGAGGAAGTGATAACATGCTCATGAAACTTACAGAACCTTTCCAGAACAAGTCTGTGCCCCAAGATTTCAGAGATGCACTAATCATCCACTTAAGAAGAATGGCATGAATTTCTCTGTTGTCCACCACTGGTTAGATGCTGGTAACGTAATTCTCAACAGAATGATGGAGCAGCTTGCAGACTGTAGCTTCTTGGACTTATCATGCAGATTCGGACCTGGCTGAGGGATTACTGATATGGTGCTCTTGACCAGACAGATTCAAAATAAATACTTAAGCAAAATCAAGAGTTATATATGGTCTTTATAAACCTGATAAGTGCCTTCAATACAATGGCCTATGGAAAATCCCTCAGCAACTTGATTTCTTAGAGAAGTTTGTTCCCTCCAACAGATATTTGTGTCCTGGGTAGACACTGAAGCTTCTTTTTTCCAAGTTTTTTCTTGACGCATTTTGGTGGTGGATAGTTTTTTGTCTCTGTCTCCAAACATGGATCTTATACTGAGTCCAGACTTCAATGTTCCCCAGCTGTGGTTGGGGGAAAAGGTGGTTTCTAAAATATTTATGATTATAATTTTCTTTTTATCACTATTGATTCTGTGTTCTTAATTATATTCTTACATTGATTTTATCTGTTCTTATTGTTCATCATGAATTTGTATCTATTACTCTAATATCACAGCATTTTTCCTATCAAGAAAGCATGGTTACGTATTTACCTGTAACAGGTGTTCTTCGAGAGTAGCAGAAATCAGTCCTCCACCGACAGAGCCCACGTGGGAACATTTCCTTTGGAATTGTATCATGCATTTTCCAGGAACAAGCAGGAACTCAGTCCTCACTTATGGGTAATGTCAGCACTGAGCCTGCGTGGAACAATTCCCCAGCTTTCAAAGAAAGCCTTTGGGATTGCTGCCATTCATGCATGGTCCTCTTCCCGCCCAAAGGTGTCATCTTGCTCAGTCTCCCTTTTTCCGTGGAGCCCTTCGGATGCACTCCCTCGTCTCTCAGAAAAAGTGCTCGTTTTTTCGCCTCTGGCCTGTGTTTTTTCTGGTAGCACCAGTCCTCTCCCGTCCTTCCCCTGCTTTCCTTTACTTTTGAGCGAGGGGATGTCCTTTTGTTAAAAAATATTTCTTTTGTAGACTTCCCGCCCTTTTCATCGGCCTCGTGGGTCTTCGACCTAGCATGGGCCCTTTTTGCCTCAATGGCCACAGGTTTTAAAAAATGCGACAGATGCTCCAAAAATATGTCGCTCACAGACACCCATGACTGCTGTCTTCGGTGTCTGGGGGACAACCTTAACCTGGAGCTCTCCTCTCTTTGCAAGAAAATATCCTCCAAGGCCCTGCTAAATCATAAGCAGAAGTCCAATGACATTTTCCGTAAACTGGCCCCGGAATCCTTGGTGGCGCCCTCGATTGTCCCTCCGCTGGTGGGATCCAACACTTCGACCTTGCGTTCAAGGCAGTATTCTGATCAGGGGTCCCCTGAGATGGAGAGGCACAAGAAGAAGAAGACCTTGAGTCACTATTGGGGGCTCCAGACAAGCATGAGCATTCCCGTGCTCAGTTGCTCAGCCCTCCCGAGAATCAGACAAGGAGTGGCCTCGAAAGGTACCTCGTACAGACACGGAGGCCTCCGGCGAGGGTGCCTGGTCTTCTGAGAGTTGTCCCGGTGAGGACCCCTTCTCCTCATCTACACCCGACCCGGTAACCCCTGTGTCCTGCATGCTGGCACTAGAGCCTTCTTAGCTGTCCATCAGGTGCTCGTGCCCAGTACAGCTGGCCTGAGCCTCAAGACCTCGGTCACCTCGAGAGGGGTACCTAAACCCATCCAGGAACCCCCTGAGAGCCGTGGGCCTCGTGAGGGTCCTAGGTGTCGGTCTTGCACGCCTTTCCATTCCTTGGGAGCGAGATCCTCCGAGGCCTCCAGTTCCAAGGGGGCCTTGGCCTCCGGACAGGGCAATCAGCCCAAGTCACACTCCTTCTTGTACCTCTTGGACTGAGAATTGGATGGGGACACCTGCCCGGAGACCCGTGCACACTGGGACCTCCCTTCAGACCTGTCTCCGCCCACCTCTCAGAAGCATTCGCCGCCTGAGGACATATCCTTTCTGGTGTTCATATGGAACATGGCACTTGCAACGCAGGCTGAGGAGGAGCCGCGGGCTGAGGAGCTTGACATCTTATAGTATGAGTCCCCACCTCGGGAGTCTCTTACTGTCCCGGTTCCTCCCATCCTGTCCAGGCTACTACTCCGCATGTGGGAGGTACCTGCATCAGTGTCCATCATGAGCAAACACCTCGATGCCATGTATAGGGTCCAGCGCGGCCAGGGGTTCCGAAAGACCCAACTTCCGCACATCTCCATGGCTGTGGAATCGGCGATGCAGAAGCAAAAGAGCCCAAAGTTACACTCTTCGGTCCAGCCGGGCAGGGAGTCTAGAACCCTTGACACCCTTGGCCACAAAGCCTATCAAGGGTCCATGCTCACTTGCCATATCCAGGCTTACCAATTGTATATGGGCATGTTCCTGCGTGACCTCGCCAAGTAACTCGGCGGTTTCTCCGTGGGTCTCAGCAGTGAGCCCCTCCTCAGATTTCAAACCCTCCTGAGGTCCGTCGTGGAGTGCTCAAAGTACTTCTCCCGCACCACGTATGATGGATTTGAGTCCTCCGCCCGAGTGGTGGCAGCTGGCATTGGGGCCCAGCGCCAAGCGTGACTCCAGTCCTTGGACCTGGAGCAGTAGGTCCAGGAGAAGCTCCTGGATGTCCCCTGCTTAGGTAAACAACTGTTTGGCAAGCCCATAGAAGACAAGGCCGCCGAAATAGAGATGGAGTTCGTGACTCGGATCCGCCTCTTGCGTAAGACCTCTTCTCTCCCTTGGAAGAAACAGCAAACTAAGAAGCTGTTATTCCAGAGGAAGGAGCTCCCCTACTGGGGATACCCATCCTACCCGCCTACCCCTGCACCGGCTCTGGCACGCAGGGGAAGGTTGGCACGCATGGCCACAGCAAGCCTAAAGGGCCCAAAGGCCCAACCCCTGGTGCCACCCCACACAGCTCAAGGGTTTTGATGCCGATGGCATAGCCTCTTGCCCCCCAGCAGTACTTCCGCCGGTGGGGGGATGTCTGTCCCTTTCTGCTTCCCAATGGACGTCGATCACGTCAGACACCTGGGTCCTCCGGGTGGTCCAGGATGGATATTGTCTTCACCTGGACAGGCTTCTTCCTCCCTTCTCTCCAGTGGAGCCTTCTCGGCTCCCCACGCACCGGACTTGCTTGCAACATGAGTTGACCAACCTCCTCGCTCAGGGGATCAAGAAAGTACCGCCGCACCTCTGAGGCCACGAGTTCTACTCCCGTTACTTTCTCGTTCCGAAGAAGACAGGGGGCCTGCACCCTATTCTCGATTTCAAAATCCTAAACAAGTTTCTGGTGCTGGAGAAGTTCAAAATGTTATCGCTTGGTGTCCTGCTGCTCTTCCTCCAGCAGGGCGATTGGCTATGCTCCTTAGACCTAAGGGATGCTTACACCCCATTCTAGTCCACCCCCAGCACAGGCAGTTCCTGCGCTTCAGGGTGCAGGGGGAGCATTACCAATACAGGGTGCTCCGCTTGGGGCTCGCGCCCGCTCCTCGGGTCTTCACAAAGTGTCTTTCCGCAGCTGCCACCTTTCTCCGGTGACGGGGCCTACCCATCTTCCCTTACCTAGACGACTGGCTCGTCACAGGGACTTCGGCCGAAGAAGCCCGCCTGGTGTTGCCGCGCACAATCCTCCTCCAGAAATGCCTTGGCTTCCTGGTCAACTATTCCAAGTCCCATCTCGAACCGGTGCAGACTTTGGAGTTCATTGGCGCACTCCTTGACATGGAGCAGGCAACCGCCTTCCTGCCCATGGACCATGCAGTCCACCTGCACACCTTGGCAGCACAGATCCAGAGCAGAGCCCAAGTCTCAGTGCGGGCCATGCTGCGCCTCCTGGGACACATGGCCTCCACCATAAATGTTGTCCCCCACACCCATATGCACATGCGAATGGCTCAGTGGTGACTCTGAATACAGTGGAGCCAGGCCTCTGGTCACCTCAGGGACCCCATCTGGGTTTCCTGAAGTCTCCACAGCTCCTTGAAGTAGTGGCAAGATCCCCGAAGCCTCAGTCGGGGCCATCTGAGAGGGAAGTAGGTGCTCATGCAGACCGACAACAGGGTAGCCATGTTCTACATAAATAAGGAGGGGGAATAGGCTCCCGCTTCATCTGTAGGGAGGTGATCCTCCTTTGTTTATTCGCCTTTTGCTGGGGGATGTCCCTCCGAGTGGTCTATCTCCCGAGCCAAGAGAATGTCCTCGTGGACAAAGTCAGCAGAATCCTCCGCCCACACAAGTGGTGCCTGGATCCAGAGGTCACCAGCCTCTTGTTCCATCAGCGGGGAACATAAGAACATAAGATATGCCATACTGTGTCAGACCAAGGTCCATCAAGCCCAGGATCCTGTTTCCAACAGTGGCCAATCTAGATCATACGTACCTAGCAGTTTCCCCAAAAGACACAGGTTCCACAATGGTTGTACTGGGTCAAACATTGATATCCTGTGTCTCTTCTTAATAATGGTTTATGGACCTTTCCTCCAGGAACTTGTCCAAACCTTTTTTAAACCCAGCTACATTAGCAGCCTTTACTACATCCTCCGGTAATAAATTCTAGAGTTTGATTACACGTTGAGTGAAAAAATATTTTTTTATTAGTCTTAAATAGTTTACCCTGTAGCTTGTGATAAGGAAGCTTATCATACATCAGGAAGGGGCTATAGAAAAGGTGAAGTGTCTCTGAACAAGCAACCTGTCAGTGCTGGTAGAAATGAGAAAACAGAATTTTGCCATAAAAGACTACCAGTCCCAGAATGCACCAGGTTTCCAACAGCCATGAGAGGAGCTGAAGTGAGAAAACGTGTGTTCAATCAAAAGGGCTATGAGGTAATCCCCAAGCACTCATTGTAAAGGGCAGGGCTTGATTCAGCACAGCTGCGCTGTGCTAGGATGGAACACTCATCTCAAAGGGCAAGGCCTGATTCAGCACAGCTGCGCTGTGCTAAGGTGGAGCACTCATCAAGGCAGAATAAAGATAGAGTCTATTCTACAGAGAATCATCCAGAGCTGGGATGTCATGATCATTGGTATCTTGATCATCCACGGGATCCTGATCTTCATTCTCATCAGAAGCAGAGGTCAGAATGGACGGACAGAGAGAGCAAGAAGCCCTTTAAAAGAAGGAAGAGAAAAGCCTCTGGGAAGTCTACAGGAGTCCAGCACAGTACGTACACTGGGAGACAGACAAGAGGTCAGCATACACCATTGGACTGGGGGAAACCAGAGGAGTGGTATTGCAGAGCCAGGAATCTCCAGACGGCACCTGTGAGGGAAACAGCTGCACGTGGAAGGGACCCTGAGACCCATGCCAGAAGGTATGTGAAGAGAGATCCAGTGTCCAGGGATCTAGATTGGAAGGCTGGACACAGAAACTGGACTACATATTGGCCAGGCTATTTAAAGGGGAACTCTAACAGCAATGGAAGCTTAGGTATGAACACTGATCTATGCCCTAGCTATAACTTTGAAAGGAAGCAGGGAAATGATTATTCTCCTGGTAGTGCTCCATTGAGAAATTCCTTTGTGCCAAGCCAAGATATTGAACCTATGATTATTGAAGAAAGGGGAGAGGTCTTAGAACCAGAATGTGAATATATGGACTGCTCTCTGTCCAAACTCAAATGGTAGTTTTCTGTTACAAAGTGCAACAACCCTCACAAAGAAATACCAACTTGTTCTTTAATCTACTCAGAAAACCTTCTGAGTAAGATTTTGAGCTACACAGTGAAAGCAAGCCAGCTAAGGGGTTTCAGCTGGGTGATTGCTAGCAATTGAGCTTACCTAATTGCTTGTGTGCTCTGAAGGGAATCACTTCTGAATTTATACGTAAAGATATAAGAAGTTAACCTGAAGAAAAGAACATTTTTCCTACTTTGTGGGTTTATTTGGTTGCTTACTGCATTGCTAAGATATTATTTGCTAAAGCCTACAAGAAAGACCAGTTTGTTGCCAACCAGGTCTTTAATCCTTTGCTTTAATTACCTGACAAGTTCAGATGTTGTTTTTTTCCTGATTTTGTTTTCCTAACTTTAAAACTGCAAGCAAGTATCCTGAGTTCTGTGCTACCAAGCATTATCTGTGTTGGGAGAACCCCTCATAAATAAAAATCTTATTTGCTTTACCCTTGAGCAAGTATAATTAATTATTGGTCACGGCTGTGTCTGGAATGAATGGACTACATTACCCACAAATCCTTGCAAATCATATAGAGGTATGCTTTTGCCAAGACTGTGAACATTCTCACCCAGGCGGCCGTCTGACAAATGGCGTAGTTGTTGCGGATTGCTTTTGCGCAAAGGGATTTACTTGCTAAAAGGATTACAAATCAAGTCTGAAGAAAAAAAGACAGTTCAAGCTTAAAGCTGGAAAAAAAGATTTTTTTTTTCTCAACGGCACTTTGGAGAAGAGGAGGCTGTTCCAGGAAGAAAAGACCCTGTGCAAAGCTGGATTCATCACTGGCATAAGGTAAAAAGTACCTGGGCATGTCTAGTGGTGGATGGGAGTAAGGCACAGGGGTAATTGGAAAAAAAAAAGTGTAGAAAAAACACCTGTTTGGAAGGTGGTGCACTGTGTTCTTTTTTCTTTGTATTTCTTGCAGGAATCAAGATGGATTCAAGGGAACTAGCTGAGTGGATGGCAGCCCAGTTCAGCAGGCAGCAGGAGCTAGCACAGCAGGCTCAGGACACTGCTATGAGAGCCTTAATGGACCAGCAGAGGCCAGTACTTGATCTGGTGCAAGCCCTAGTTGAGCTGCAGAACCAAAGTGGAACAGATGCAAGACCAGCAGTAAATACTGGTACACCACATGTGGACAGTGTGGGACTCAATCAAGGGATTGGGGCATTTAGTTTTGGGAAGTTAACTCCAGATGATAATGTTGATGATTTTCTAGTGTCTTTTGAAAGAGTGGCACAAGCTTTAGCATGGCCAGAGACCCAGTGGGCAGTAAGGCTGGCAGCCTCATTAACTGGAGAGGCGCTTGCAGCTTATAGAGCAATGCCAGCAGCCCAGGCTTTGATTTATAAGGATGTAAAGGCTGCTATTAGGGATCGCCTAGGGTTGTCTATTTCAGAGTATAGGCGAATGTTTAGAGCTACTACATTGAAAGTGGTTGAAACACCCAGGGCTCTGAGTCAGAGAATCAGAGGTTTAGCTGTAAAATGGTTGGAGCCTGAGCAAAAGACGGTAGAAATGTTATTAGACATTGTGATGCTTGAACAATTTATGTCTGCTATGCCTAAAGATCTGCATACTTTCCTTATACAGCAAAATTGCCAAAATCTTGGAGAGGCAACCATGCTAGCAGAGAGATTCTTGGGAGCCACGCAGGCTTGCCATAGAATGGGTGGCCCTCTGAAGATAGGTGCTGAGGCAAGTTGTGCTATATCAGAAAAGAAAATAGTTAAAAATATTTCTGAAAATAAATGTACTGTGCCAAACCAGATGACACAGGGGAGTGAAAAGAAATGTTTCAAGTGTGGAAGCTGGGGACATTTAGTGAAGGGATGCCAGTCACACACTAGCTTAATGGGTCTGGATTTAGAACAGCCCAAGGAAGGATTTCTTTTGATGGTTGATGTGCAAGGAATTACCATAAATGCTTTGTTAGACTCTGGGGCAGACCAGAGTATGATATCAGAAAGGCTTTGGCAGAGAATAGAGGCCCAAGAAGGATTTGTGCCTAGAACCCCTGAAAGCCAAGTTCACGTCGGGTGCATTCATGGTGCTGCAACATCACATCCCACCTATAGGCTAAAGGTTAAGTGCCTGGGGGAACAAGAGGAAGTCCTGGTAGCAGTGGTGCCTAGGCTACCCTTTGATTTGGTTCTAGGAAAGGACTGGCCAAGATTTAAGCAGGGTCTAGTGGAAGGGCTAGGAAAGAAGGAGGGAGAAGGTTTAATAATGGAAATAGCTCCCGGGCCTTTCTTTGGAAGTCCTCAGTCCCTAGCTAAAAAGATGGTTCAGCTTCCAGAAGGCCAAACTATGGGTAATAAGAGGGGCCTTGTATCCACCCGCTCGCAGGCTAAGATAGAGAGCCAGCAGAAGGAGGAGGGGGAGCAGGCAGAGTTATTAGGAGACTTACCCTCTCATGATGATTTAATAACCCCATCATCTGGTAAAGTAAGAAAGTTGAAAGCACAAAAGCGGCGTGAGAGACTTTGCAGAGCACAGGGTAGGGCTGAGATGTTAGCTGGTCAAAGTTTACCCTGGGTGCCAGCTGAGTTAGTGGCAAAGTTTCCTAACTTTCCACAAGAGCAGCGAGCTGATCAAGCTCTCACCCGAGCTTTTAAGTATGCTTAGGAGGTCAGGGAGGAATTGCCCAGATTCAGACTAGATAATGAAATATTATATAGAGAGAGTCAGGACCCCAGAAATGGGACCATATGTAAACAATTGGTGGTACCCACAACTTTCAAAGGGCTAGTACTTAGATTAGCACATGATCATCCAGTTGGAGGTCATAAAGGGATGCAAGGAACGCTGGATCAAATACTTAAGCATTTTTACTGGCCAGGTATTTTCAAAGAAACTGCCCAGTTTTGTGCTGCGTGTCCAGCGTGTCAGCGAGTTACAGCGGCTCACCCACCGGTGGTGCCATTGATTCCCATGCCAATTATTACAGACCCAATTGGTCGCATTGCCATGGATATTGTAGGCCCATTAGTCAAAACGCCCCGAGGTTTCCAATACATCCTAGTTATGGTAGATCAGGCAACAAGGTTTCCCTGGGCCATACCATTGAGGAATGTTTCTGCAAAAACAATAGCTTTAGAGCTAGTAAAATTGTTTTGTGAAGTGGGATTCCCAAGAGAGGTGTTGACTGACCGAGGGTCCAATTTTGTATCCAAATATTTGGCCCAGGTCTGGGATGCCTTTGGCATTCATCACGTAAAAACCTCAGCCTACCATCCACAATCAAACGGTTTGGTGGAGAGATTCAACCAAACTCTCAAACAAATGTTGAGAAGGGGGTTAGCAGGAGAGGTAAAAGAATGGGATATGTTATTGCCTTTTGCCTTGTATGCCTGCAGGGAAAGAATTCAGGTGTCCCTAGGTGTAACCCCATATGAACTGATGTATGGTAGGGCTCCACGGGGTTTGTTAGACATTTTGAGGGAACAATGGATTGATCCTGAACCAGGAAGTCAGGAGGTGCCACTGTTTCTACGTGACTTGAGAGCACGTTTGAAAAGGACGTCGCAGGTTGCTGAGAGGAACCTGCAGGACAGTCAAGTGCGCCAGAAAGGGTGGTATGATAGGAAGGCCAAAAGCCGCCAATTAAGCACTGGTGAAAAGGTTTTGGTTCAAGTCGCAGGTACAGCTCCAAAATTTGAAGTACAGTGGAAAGGGCCATGGAAGGTTGTTAAACAAGTGAGCCCAGTATCTTATGTGGTAGAAAATGCAAGAGGGCGTAGGCAGACCTACCATATTAATGTACTTAAGTCTTGGAAGGAGAGGCCTGTAAATAATAATGTCCCTGAAGCCAGTCAGGAAGTAAGTGAGCTTCAAAATGATAACAATCTCGTAGGTATTACGGACTGTAGGAAAGAAGTTTCACCAGTTAAACCAGTCCGTAATAACTTAAGCAGGGGGGTATGTGATAAGGAAGCTTATCATAGCTCAGGAAGGGGCTATAGAAAAGGTGAAGTGTCTCTGAACAAGCAACCTGACTGTCAGTGCTGGTAGAAATGAGAAAACAGAATTTTGCCATAAAAGACTACCAGTCCCAGAATGCACCAGGTTTCCAACAGCCATGAGAGGAGCTGAAGTGAGAAAACGTGTGTTCAATCAAAAGGGCTATGAGGTAATCCCCAAGCACTCATTGCAAAGGGCAGGGCTTGATTCAGCACAGCTGCGCTGTGCTAGGATGGAACACTCATCTCAAAGGGCAAGGCCTGATTCAGCACAGCTGCGCTGTGCTAAGGTGGAACACTCATCAAGGCAGAATAAAGATAGAGTCTATTCTACAGAGAATCATCCAGAGCTGGGATGTCATGATCATTGGTATCTTGATCATCCACGGGATCCTGATCTTCATTCTCATCAGAAGCAGAGGTCAGAATGGACGGACAGAGAGAGCAAGAAGCCCTTTAAAAGAAGGAAGAGAAAAGCCTCTGGGAAGTCTACAGGAGTCCAGCACAGTACGCATACTGGGAGACAGACAAGAGGTCAGCATACACCATTGGACTGGGGGAAACCAGAGGAGTGGTATTGCAGAGCCAGGAATCTCCAGACGGCACCTGTGAGGGAAACAGCTGCACGTGGAAGGGACCCTGAGACCCATGCCAGAAGGTATGTGAAGAGAGATCCAGTGTCCAGGGATCTAGATTGGAAGGCTGGACACAGAAACTGGACTACATATTGGCCAGGCTATTTAAAGGGGAACTCTAACAGCAATGGAAGCTCAGGTATGAACACTGATCTATGCCCTAGCTATAACTTTGAAAGGAAGCAGGGAAATGATTATTCTCCTGGTAGTGCTCCATTGAGAAATTCCTTTGTGCCAAGCCAAGATATTGAACCTATGATTATTGAAGAAAGGGAGAGGTCTTAGAACCAGAATGTGAATATATGGACTGCTCTCTGTCCAAACTCAAATGGTAGTTTTCTGTTACAAAGTGCAACAACCCTCACAAAGAAATACCAACTTGTTCTTTAATCTACTCAGAAAACCTTCTGAGTAAGATTTTGAGCTACACAGTGAAAGCAAGCCAGCTAAGGGGTTTCAGCTGGGTGATTGCTAGCAATTGAGCTTACCTAATTGCTTGTGTGCTCTGAAGGGAATCACTTCTGAATTTATACGTAAAGATATAAGAAGTTAACCTGAAGAAAAGAACATTTTTCCTACTTTGTGGGTTTATTTGGTTGCTTACTGCATTGCTAAGATATTATTTGCTAAAGCCTACAAGAAAGACCAGTTTGTTGCCAACCAGGTCTTTAATCCTTTGCTTTAATTACCTGACAAGTTCAGATGTTGTTTTTTTCCTGATTTTGTTTTCCTAACTTTAAAACTGCAAGCAAGTATCCTGAGTTCTGTGCTACCAAGCATTATCTGTGTTGGGAGAACCCCTCATAAATAAAAATCTTATTTGCTTTACCCTTGAGCAAGTATAATTAATTATTGGTCACGGCTGTGTCTGGAATGAATGGACTACATTACCCACAAATCCTTGCAAATCATATAGAGGTATGCTTTTGCCAAGACTGTGAACATTCTCACCCAGGCGGCCGTCTGACAAATGGCGTAGTTGTTGCGGATTGCTTTTGCGCAAAGGGATTTACTTGCTAAAAGGATTACAAATCAAGTCTGAAGAAAAAAAGACAGTTCAAGCTTAAAGCTGGAAAAAAAGATTTTTTTTTCTCAACGGCACTTTGGAGAAGAGGAGGCTGTTCCAGGAAGAAAAGACCCTGTGCAAAGCTGGATTCATCACTGACATAAGGTAAAAAGTACCTGGGCATGTCTAGTGGTGGATGGGAGTAAGGCACAGGGGTAATTGGAAAAAAAAAAGTGTAGAAAAAACACCTGTTTGGAAGGTGGTGCACTGTGTTTTTTTTTCTTTGTATTTCTTGCAGGAATCAAGATGGATTCAAGGGAACTAGCTGAGTGGATGGCAGCCCAGTTCAGCAGGCAGCAGGAGCTAGCACAGCAGGCTCAGGACACTGCTATGAGAGCCTTAATGGACCAGCAGAGGCCAGTACTTGATCTGGTGCAAGCCCTAGTTGAGCTGCAGAACCAAAGTGGAACAGATGCAAGACCAGCAGTAAATACTGGTACACCACATGTGGACAGTGTGGGACTCAATCAAGGGATTGGGGCATTTAGTTTTGGGAAGTTAACTCCAGATGATAATGTTGATGATTTTCTAGTGTCTTTTGAAAGAGTGGCACAAGCTTTAGCATGGCCAGAGACCCAGTGGGCAGTAAGGCTGGCAGCCTCATTAACTGGAGAGGCGCTTGCAGCTTATAGAGCAATGCCAGCAGCCCAGGCTTTGATTTATAAGGATGTAAAGGCTGCTATTAGGGATCGCCTAGGGTTGTCTATTTCAGAGTATAGGCGAATGTTTAGAGCTACTACATTGAAAGTGGTTGAAACACCCAGGGCTCTGAGTCAGAGAATCAGAGGTTTAGCTGTAAAATGGTTGGAGCCTGAGCAAAAGACGGTAGAAATGTTATTAGACATTGTGATGCTTGAACAATTTATGTCTGCTATGCCTAAAGATCTGCATACTTTCCTTATACAGCAAAATTGCCAAAATCTTGGAGAGGCAACCATGCTAGCAGAGAGATTCTTGGGAGCCACGCAGGCTTGCCATAGAATGGGTGGCCCTCTGAAGATAGGTGCTGAGGCAAGTTGTGCTATATCAGAAAAGAAAATAGTTAAAAATATTTCTGAAAATAAATGTACTGTGCCAAACCAGATGACACAGGGGAGTGAAAAGAAATGTTTCAAGTGTGGAAGCTGGGGACATTTAGAGAAGGGATGCCAGTCACACACTAGCTTAATGGGTCTGGATTTAGAACAGCCCAAGGAAGGATTTCTTTTGATGGTTGATGTGCAAGGAATTACCATAAATGCTTTGTTAGACTCTGGGGCAGACCAGAGTATGATATCAGAAAGGCTTTGGCAGAGAATAGAGGCCCAAGAAGGATTTGTGCCTAGAACCCCTGAAAGCCAAGTTCACGTCGGGTGCATTCATGGTGCTGCAACATCACATCCCACCTATAGGCTAAAGGTTAAGTGCCTGGGGGAACAAGAGGAAGTCCTGGTAGCAGTGGTGCCTAGGCTACCCTTTGATTTGGTTCTAGGAAAGGACTGGCCAAGATTTAAGCAGGGTCTAGTGGAAGGGCTAGGAAAGAAGGAGGGAGAAGGTTTAATAATGGAAATAGCTCCCGGGCCTTTCTTTGGAAGTCCTCAGTCCCTAGCTAAAAAGATGGTTCAGCTTCCAGAAGGCCAAACTATGGGTAATAAGAGGGGCCTTGTATCCACCCGCTCGCAGGCTAAGATAGAGAGCCAGCAGAAGGAGGAGGGGGAGCAGGCAGAGTTATTAGGAGACTTACCCTCTCATGATGATTTAATAACCCCATCATCTGGTAAAGTAAGAAAGTTGAAAGCACAAAAGCGGCGTGAGAGACTTTGCAGAGCACAGGGTAGGGCTGAGATGTTAGCTGGTCAAAGTTTACCCTGGGTGCCAGCTGAGTTAGTGGCAAAGTTTCCTAACTTTCCACAAGAGCAGCGAGCTGATCAAGCTCTCACCCGAGCTTTTAAGTATGCTTAGGAGGTCAGGGAGGAATTGCCCAGATTCAGACTAGATAATGAAATATTATATAGAGAGAGTCAGGACCCCAGAAATGGGACCATATGTAAACAATTGGTGGTACCCACAACTTTCAAAGGGCTAGTACTTAGATTAGCACATGATCATCCAGTTGGAGGTCATAAAGGGATGCAAGGAACGCTGGATCAAATACTTAAGCATTTTTACTGGCCAGGTATTTTCAAAGAAACTGCCCAGTTTTGTGCTGCGTGTCCAGCGTGTCAGCGAGTTACAGCGGCTCACCCACCGGTGGTGCCATTGATTCCCATGCCAATTATTACAGACCCAATTGGTCGCATTGCCATGGATATTGTAGGCCCATTAGTCAAAACGCCCCGAGGTTTCCAATACATCCTAGTTATGGTAGATCAGGCAACAAGGTTTCCCTGGGCCATACCATTGAGGAATGTTTCTGCAAAAACAATAGCTTTAGAGCTAGTAAAATTGTTTTGTGAAGTGGGATTCCCAAGAGAGGTGTTGACTGACCGAGGGTCCAATTTTGTATCCAAATATTTGGCCCAGGTCTGGGATGCCTTTGGCATTCATCACGTGTTAAAATAGTCCTACCATCCACAATCAAACGGTTTGGTGGAGAGATTCAACCAAACTCTCAAACAAATGTTGAGAAGGGGGTTAGCAGGAGAGGTAAAAGAATGGGATATGTTATTGCCTTTTGCCTTGTATGCCTGCAGGGAAAGAATTCAGGTGTCCCTAGGTGTAACCCCATATGAACTGATGTATGGTAGGGCTCCACGGGGTTTGTTAGACATTTTGAGGGAACAATGGATTGATCCTGAACCAGGAAGTCAGGAGGTGCCACTGTTTCTACGTGACTTGAGAGCACGTTTGAAAAGGACGTCGCAGGTTGCTGAGAGGAACCTGCAGGACAGTCAAGTGCGCCAGAAAGGGTGGTATGATAGGAAGGCCAAAAGCCGCCAATTAAGCACTGGTGAAAAGGTTTTGGTTCAAGTCGCAGGTACAGCTCCAAAATTTGAAGTACAGTGGAAAGGGCCATGGAAGGTTGTTAAACAAGTGAGCCCAGTATCTTATGTGGTAGAAAATGCAAGAGGGCGTAGGCAGACCTACCATATTAATGTACTTAAGTCTTGGAAGGAGAGGCCTGTAAATAATAATGTCCCTGAAGCCAGTCAGGAAGTAAGTGAGCTTCAAAATGATAACAATCTCGTAGGTATTACGGACTGTAGGAAAGAAGTTTCACCAGTTAAACCAGTCCGTAATAACTTAAGCAGGGGGGTATGTGATAAGGAAGCTTATCATAGCTCAGGAAGGGGCTATAGAAAAGGTGAAGTGTCTCTGAACAAGCAACCTGACTGTCAGTGCTGGTAGAAATGAGAAAACAGAATTTTGCCATAAAAGACTACCAGTCCCAGAATGCACCAGGTTTCCAACAGCCATGAGAGGAGCTGAAGTGAGAAAACGTGTGTTCAATCAAAAGGGCTATGAGGTAATCCCCAAGCACTCATTGCAAAGGGCAGGGCTTGATTCAGCACAGCTGCGCTGTGCTAGGATGGAACACTCATCTCAAAGGGCAAGGCCTGATTCAGCACAGCTGCGCTGTGCTAAGGTGGAACACTCATCAAGGCAGAATAAAGATAGAGTCTATTCTACAGAGAATCATCCAGAGCTGGGATGTCATGATCATTGGTATCTTGATCATCCACGGGATCCTGATCTTCATTCTCATCAGAAGCAGAGGTCAGAATGGACGGACAGAGAGAGCAAGAAGCCCTTTAAAAGAAGGAAGAGAAAAGCCTCTGGGAAGTCTACAGGAGTCCAGCATAGTACGCATACTGGGAGACAGACAAGAGGTCAGCATACACCATTGGACTGGGGGAAACCAGAGGAGTGGTATTGCAGAGCCAGGAATCTCCAGATGGCACCTGTGAGGGAAACAGCTGCACGTGGAAGGGACCCTGAGACCCATGCCAGAAGGTATGTGAAGAGAGATCCAGTGTCCAGGGATCTAGATTGGAAGGCTGGACACAGAAACTGGACTACATATTGGCCAGGCTATTTAAAGGGGAACTCTAACAGCAATGGAAGCTCAGGTATGAACACTGATCTATGCCCTAGCTATAACTTTGAAAGGAAGCAGGGAAATGATTATTCTCCTGGTAGTGCTCCATTGAGAAATTCCTTTGTGCCAAGCCAAGATATTGAACCTATGATTATTGAAGAAAGGGGAGAGGTCTTAGAACCAGAATGTGAATATATGGACTGCTCTCTGTCCAAACTCAAATGGTAGTTTTCTGTTACAAAGTGCAACAACCCTCACAAAGAAATACCAACTTGTTCTTTAATCTACTCAGAAAACCTTCTGAGTAAGATTTTGAGCTACACAGTGAAAGCAAGCCAGCTAAGGGGTTTCAGCTGGGTGATTGCTAGCAATTGAGCTTACCTAATTGCTTGTGTGCTCTGAAGGGAATCACTTCTGAATTTATACGTAAAGATATAAGAAGTTAACCTGAAGAAAAGAACATTTTTCCTACTTTGTGGGTTTATTTGGTTGCTTACTGCATTGCTAAGATATTATTTGCTAAAGCCTACAAGAAAGACCAGTTTGTTGCCAACCAGGTCTTTAATCCTTTGCTTTAATTACCTGACAAGTTCAGATGTTGTTTTTTTTCCTGATTTTGTTTTCCTAACTTTAAAACTGCAAGCAAGTATCCTGAGTTCTGTGCTACCAAGCATTATCTGTGTTGGGAGAACCCCTCATAAATAAAAATCTTATTTGCTTTACCCTTGAGCAAGTATAATTAATTATTGGTCACGGCTGTGTCTGGAATGAATGGACTACATTACCCACAAATCCTTGCAAATCATATAGAGGTATGCTTTTGCCAAGACTGTGAACATTCTTCCCCAAGCTTCATTGCATGTCCCCTAGACTTGCTATATTCTGATAATGTAAACAATCTATCTACGTTTACCCGTTCCACTCCGTTCATTAATTTATAGACTTCTATCATATCTTCCCTCAGCCGTCTCTTTTCCAGGTTAAAGAGCCCTAATCCTTTTAGCCTTTCTTCATAGGAGTTTCCTTCCATCCCCTTTACCATTTTGGTGGCTCTTCTCTGAACCTTTTCTAATTATGCTATAGCCTTTTTAAGATATGGCGACCAGAATTGCACACAATATTCAAGGTGCGGTCTCACCATGGAACGATATAGAGGCATCATAATATCTTTTGTTTTATTTTCCATTCCTTTCCTTATGATACCTAGCATTCTATTTGCTCTCTTGGCCGCAGCTGCACAATGGGCCGAGGGTTTTAACATGTTATCCACAATGACGCCTAAATCTTTTTCCTGGGTGGTGGTTCCTAATGTGGAACCTTGTATCGTGTAACCATAGTTTGGGTTGTTCTTCCCTAGGTGCATAACTTTGCACTTGTCCACATTAAATTTCATCTGTCATTTTGATGCCCAGTCTTCCAATTTATCAAGATCCTCTTGCAATTTTCCACAATTCTCTTGGGTTTTAACAACTTTAAATAGTTTTGTGTCATCTGCAAATTTGATAACCTCACTCGTTATTCCCTTTTCCAGGTCATTTATGAATATGTCAAAAAGCAGCGGGCCCAGCACTGATCCCTGGGGTACACCACTATTCACCTTTCTCCATTGGGAAAATTGGCCATTTAGCCCTACCCTCTGCTTTCTATCTTTTAACCAGTTCCTGATCCACAATAGTACACTGCCTCCTATCCCATGACTTTTTAGTTTTGCCAAAAGTCTCTGATGAGGGACCTTGTCAAAGGCTTTCTGAAAGTCCAGATACACTATATCAACCGACTCACCTTTGTCCACCTGTTTATTCACACCTTCAAAAAAACATAACATATTAGTAAGACAAGATCTTCCTTGTCTAAAGCCATGTTGGCTGTCTCCCATTAGGCCATGACTATCTACATGTTCAGCAATTCTGTTCTTTATGATGGTTTCTACCATTTTTTCCGGTACTGACATCAGGCTCACCGGTCTGTAGTTTCCCGGATCACCCCTGGAACCCTTTTTAAAAATTGGCGTTACATTGGTGATCCTCCAATCTTCAGGTATTACAGATGATTTTAATGAAAGTTTACAGATTACTAATAGCAGGTCTGCAATCTCATATTTCAGTTCCTTCAATACCCTTCGATGTATACCATCTGGCCCAGGTGATTTGCTACTCTTCTGTTTATCTAATAGTTGTAATATATCTTCCCGATGTATCGATATTTCCTTCAATTCTTCCATCCATGGACCTGTTCGCCAGCCCGGTGAACGCGCAGCTTCCTCGCTTCTGCGGACCAGTACCACACCCGAGCAGGATGGCCCCAGATGCGTTCCTCTTGAACTGGACCGCCAGGCTTCTCTACACATTCTCTCCCACCGCTCTCATTGTGAGGACCCTCCACAAGATTCAGCAGGAACGTGCTTCAATGATTTTCATTGCTCCCTCTTAGCCTCGACAGCCTTGGTTCCTGCTCCTGCTCTGTCTCTTGTCAGAGCCTCCAGTCCCCCTGGGCTGTGCCTCGGACCTGCTAACGCAGGAAGAGGGACAGGTGCTTCACCCGAACCTAACCTTTCTGTCCTTTACGGCCTGGTGGGCTGAACGGGTCTCCTTAGCCCCACTACACCTCCTGGGGGAGGTCGAAGAGGACCTCCTTGCATCGAGGAAGGACTCAACGAGACGGGCCTATGACTTTAAGTGGCAAAGCTTCTCGGTCTGGTGCTCCGAACTCCAGATCGCCCCGTTTTCTTGCTCTACCAAGTGGGTCCTCCTGTACCTCCTCCACCTCTCTAAAGAGGGGCTGAAGTCTAACTCGGTCAGGGTCCACCTGAGTGCTATCTCGGCGCACCACTTCTCCATTGAGGGAAAACCCCTCTCAGGGCATCCCCCGGTCTCCCGCTTCATGCAGGACCTCTTATTTTCCAAGCCCCCCATCTGGTCACCTCCAGCAGAGTGGGACCTGAACGTCATGCTGATGCAGCTTATGTGATCACCCTTTGAGCCGATGGCAACATCCTCGCTTTGACACCTTTCTTGGAAGGTAGTCTTTCTGGTGGCTCTGATCTCGGCTCGGCGAGTCAGCGAACTCCAGGCCCTAATGGCTGAGGCCTCCTACACCAGGTTCTATGGGAATAGGGTGGTCCTCCGTACCCACCCCAAGTTCCTACTGAAGGTATTCTCAGACTTTTAGCTCAATCAGGAGATAGTCTTGTCGACCTTCTTCCCGAGACTGCATGCCGACCGGGCATCAGCGGTATTGCATACACTCGACTGCAAGAGGGCTCTTTCCTTCTACCTGCAGCATACCCAGGTTCATTGCAAGTCCGACCGGCTCTTTGTTGCCTACGATCCCAATCGCCTGGGGCAGGCAGTCACCAAACACACCATCTTCGTCTAGGTGGCAGACTGCATCGTCTTCACTCAGGCAAAGGCTGGAGCCCCACTGGTTCACCAAGTCACTGCACATGGTGTCCGGGCCAAGGCAGCTTCAGTGGCTTCGCTGCACTCTGTGCCTCTGGTGGACATCTGCCGGGCTGCGACCTGGTCCTCAGCGAATACCTTCACTTCACACTACTGCCTGGAGAGGGAGTTCCACCAGGACAGCGCCTTCGGCCAGGCTGTACTCCGTAATCTGTTCGGGGTATATACAACTCCTGCCCTCTGACCCTTCTTCAATGGCTACGAAGAGATTCACCCTGGGGACCTGAAGACTCGGGCTCCCTCAGGCATCGACTTCGGCTCACGGCCTCACTAAGGCAATTTTGGATTACAGGCTCAGTAGCCTGTAGCTGGGGAGTCACATAAGTGAGGACTGACTTCTTGCTTGTTCCTGGAGAGAGCATAGTTACTCACCTGTAACAGGTGTTCTCCAGGGACAGCAGGAATCAGTCCTCACTACCCTCCCACCTCTCCTTAAGAGTTGCTATTCTTATCCTTCCCTTGCCATCTTCTTAGTAGGGCTATAGCTATGGGACCTGACAAAGCAAGATGGCACCATTGGGCGGGAAGAGTACCACGCATGCATGGCAACAATCCCAAAGACTTTCTTTGAAAGCTGGGGAATTGCTTCGCGTGGGCTCCGTCAGTGCCGACGTCACCCATAAGTGAGGACTGATTCCTGCTGTTCCTGGTGAACAGCTGTTACAGGGGAGTAACTACGCTTGCATGTTGGTCTTCCACCTGAAGGAACCATCTTTACCTCAGTATGATGACATAGCTTATTGAAGCCAAAAAAAAACAATTCCACGGGGAGTGGGAGGGTAGTGAGAACTGAATCCTGCTGCACTCGGAGAACACCTGTTACAGGTGAGTAACTACACTTTCTCTGGGACCAAGCAGGAAGTGAGTCACCAATGGAGCCTGTATGGGAACACTTCCCAGCTTCCAAAGCCTTTGGTGGTGTACAACACATGCATTCCAGTCTTCCCGCCGGAAGAAGCCATCTTTACCTTAGTCTTCTTTTTTCCTGCAGAGCCCTTCAGACATAGTCTGACACCCTGGAAAGAGTTAATACCTTTTGGTACTATTTTATCATCTTTTTTCTCTTTTTCGGTTGCGTGCCTCCATTAATGTCTTTCTGCACATTCCTAGGAACATCAGATACCTCGGCACCACATTTTCTTTGGGTTTCTTTTTGAGGTGCACGCAGGGACAGTTCTACCATTAGGCCACCTGAGGCAGTCACCTCAGGCGGCCGTTTTGAGGGGGCGGCACTCCGATGGCAGCGGCACTCCAGCTCTGTATTTATTTTGGAAGGCAGAGGCAGCAAAATCAAAAATAAATACAGCCGCTATTGATTTCTGCTAGCAGTCAGTGCTTCAAGCAGGAAGGCATTCTGTGCAACTTAACGATCATGATTGGGGAACGAGGGAGAGGATATGATCGCTAGTACGCTGCAGCCTGTGTGGATTCTTAGAATTCAGAGTCCAGGTTCGGGCAGTTTAATGCTGGTACTGATTAAGGCAATGGCATTGGACATCAGCTTGAAAGTGAAGAGGCATCCCAAAGTGTGCTGGGGACGATGGCAGCACTTGCTTAAGGTGGGCGGACCTACAGAGTCTGGGTGTCAGAAGTCTCAGCTTCAAAGCGGGAAGATACTTCTGAGTGACAGGAGTGGCACTGGTTTAGGCAGTGATGTTAAAGCATTTGGTTGCAATATGGTTCCCTGCTGAATGCATCAGGTGCTTCTTTCTTTCTTTGGATATAAACAGGATGGAGTCGGTGCAGAGGGTGGCTACCAAAATGGTCAGCGGCCTTCATTGTAAGGCATATGAGGACAAGCTTAAAGAACTCAATATGTATACTTTGGAGAAAGGTGGAATCGAGGAGATATGATAGAGACGTTTAAATATCTTCATAGCATAAATGCTTAGGAGAAAGCTCTGCAACAAGGGGGCATATGATGAAGGTGAAAGCATAGCTACTCACCTGTAACAGGTGTTCTCCATGTACAGCAGGAATCAGTTCTCACATATGGGTGATTTTGGCACCGATGGAGCCCGCACGGAGCATTTCCCCAGCTTTCAAAGAAAGTCTTTGAGAATGGCACCACACATGCATGGTCTCCTTCCTGCCCAAGGGTGCCATCTTGATCAGTCAGATGACATAGCTCAGGCAAAGGATAAAAAATCCAAAAACAAGTGGGCAACTCCTAGGGAAGGAGGGTGGATTGTGAGAACTGATTCCTGCTGCCCCTGGAAAACACCTGTTACAGATGAGTAACAACGCTTTCTCCAGGAACAAGCAGGAAGTCAGTCCTCACATATGGGAATCCCCAGCTACAGACTACTGAGGACCTGTAGAAAACATGTCACGGCGAGTTGTGAGCAAACACTGGTAACCGAAAACAGCCCAAGGACCTCAGGTCCCCGGAAGACCACACTCCCAGTAGCCGCAGAAGAAGAGTTGGAGGGCTGGAGTTGCCTAAACCCCAAACAGATTATGGAGTACGGCTTGGCCGAAGGCACTGTCCCAATGGGACTCCCGCTCCAGGCAGTGATGCGTCACGAAGGTGTTAGCCGAGAACCAGGTTGCAGCTTGGCAGATGTCCGTCAACGGCACGGAGCCCAGGTGAGCCACAGATACCACCCTTGCACGAACACCATGTGCCGTGACTCGGCGGTCCAGTGGCAGCCCAGCTTGAGCCTGGGCGAAGGCGATGCAGTCTGCCACCCAGATGGAAAGGGTTCACTTGGTGACTGCGAGCCCCAAAAGGTCAGGGTCGTAGGAGACGAAGAGCCGCTCAGACCTGCAGGTAGAAGGAGAGAGCCCTCCTACAGTCAAGAGTATGGAGAATCGCCGATGCCCGGTCAGCGTGGGGTTTGGGAAAGAAGGTCTGCCTCACTATCTCCTGGTTGAGGTGGAAATCTGAGAAATCTTCGGGAGAAACTTGGGGTCCTTTCGGAAAACCACCCGGTTCCCATAGAATCTTGTGTAGGGTGTGTCAGCCATCAGGGTCTGAAGCTCACTGACCCTCCAGGCCAAAGTGAGGCCCACCAGAAAAAACACCTTCCAGGAAAGGTGTTGGAGCAAGCAGGACACCATTGGCTTGAAGGGCGGCTTGGTGAGCCGCATGAGGACGATATTGAGATCCCACTCCACCAGAGGTGGCCGGATGGGGGGCTTTGAAATAAGCAGCCTGCATATAAAGCGGTTGACCTGAGAGAGGTCCACCCCCGACTGGGTGGTGGTTGGCCGAGATTGCGCTCAGGTGGACCATGACCGAGTTGGACTTCAGGACCTCCTGTGAGAGATGGAGCAGGTACTGCATGACCAAGTGGGTGGAGCAAGAGAACGGGTCGGCCCATATCCCCGAGCACCACACCGAGAACCGATGCCATTTAAAGGCTTAAGCCCTTCTAGTTGAGTCCTTGCGCGAGGTCAGCAATATCTCCTCAGATCTCCATAGGGAGGTGAAGAGGGGCTAGAGTGACCCGCTCAGCCGCCAAGCTGTAAGGGATAAGGACTTCAAGTTCGGGCGCATTAGCAGACCCTCCTCCTGTGTCAATAAGCCCGGTGTGCTACTGAGGGGAACCGGAGGCTCCGATGAGAGGCGGAGCAGCAGCGGAAACCAGCTATGAGCAGAGTGGGGGGGAACGCATACAGGAAGCCATGCATCCAAGACAGCAGGAAGGAATCGGAGGCTTCCCTGTTCAGGTGAGGAATTGGGCTGCAGAACCATGGGAGCTGCAAATTTGTTGGGCTGGTGAAGAGGTCCAGGACTGGAGTCCCCTAATGCTGGAATAGCCACTGCCCCAACCTGCCTGCCTGTCTATGCCTTGGCGAATTGCAAAGGACCACAGGACTACTGCCTCCAGGCAGAGGCTGTAAGAGCCGGTGCCCCCCTGCTTGTTCATATAGAACATTGCCACCCATTTGTCTGTCTGGACAAGCACCACTCAGTGGTGAACGTGGTGCCTGAGCTCCCGGAGTTCGAGAAGGTTGATCAGCTGTCGGGACTCCTTCAGGGGCCAAGTCCCCTGCGTGTGGAGCTTGCTGCAGTGCGCTCCCGGCCCATGAGGGAGGCGTCCGTGGTCAAAACCATGTCATGCTGTGGGGCCTAGAACGGCATGTCTTAAAGCAGATTCTGGGCATCCCACCACCAGTCGAGGGACTCGGACCGCTGGGGAGTGACCGTGATGGCATCTCAGACAGCTCATCGCCTGAGCCCACTGCGCCACTCACATGTACAGTTGGGCATCGGGGACCATCGAAGCCATATGGACGAGAAGACAGAGCATTGCTCAGGCTGTGATTGTGCCGTGGCGCTGAACTGCAGATGCCAGAGTGATGAGGTGGTCTGCCGTGTCCTGGGGAAGGAAGGGTGTCACCCGCTGAGTGTCGAGGCATGCGCTGATGAACTCCAGGGATTGGACTGGAGTGAGGTGAGACTTCGGGTAATTGACCACAAAGCCAAGGTGCTCAAGGAGATGGACAGTGCAGGCTGTGGCCCGCTGCGCCTCGTCAGTCAACTCTCCTGTAACGAGCCAGTCATCTAGATAAGGGTAGACAAAGGTGCCCTGAAATCGAAGGTGGGCTGCAGCTACCACAAGGCATATGGTGAACACTCACGGGGCGGACACGAGGCTGAAGGGAAACACCCTGTATTGGTAATGGTTCCCTTGCACCCTGAAGCGCAAGTATTTCCTGCGTTTGGGATGGACGAGGATGTGATGTCCAAGGAGCATAGCCAGTCGCCCTGCCGGAGAAAGGGCAATAAGGCGCCAAGGGAAAGCATTTTGAATTTCTCCCGCACCAGGTATTTGTTGAGATTTCTTAAATCGCGAATGGGACGGAAACCACCCATCCGCTTTGGCACAAGGAACTAGTGGGAGTAAAACCCGTGACCTTGGAGGCGCGATGGGACCACTTGCACAGCTCGTTCCTCAAGAAGGCTGGCAAGCTCCTGCGCCAAGAAGATCTGGTGCACGGGTAGCCAAGGGGGCTTTGCAGGGCAGAAGGGTGGGGGAAGCCAGTCCAGGTGAAGGAAGTAACCCTCCCGGATGACCTGGAGGAGCCAGGTGTCCGAGGTGACAGACTCCCATCAGGGAGCGAAGTGGACCATGTGCCCCCCACTGGTAGCTGGGTTGACAGAAGGCAAGCAGCTATGCATCTGGTGTCAAAAACCCGGGGCTGACTGGTCCGGTGCCAGGGTCTGGTTCTTGGGTTCATTAGGCTTATGTGGGCCCTGGGGGCCGCTCTTGCTCTATCCACCCTGGGGTGGAGTTGGCGCTGGAGGGAAAGGTGGGTAGCTCCAGTAGGGAAGACCCTTCCTCTGGAAGAAAGGCTTCTTGCCCTGTTGTTTCTTCTGCGTGAGAAAGAAAGTCTTTTGGTAGAGACGGATGTGAGTGTACTCCATCTCATTCTCCACTGCCTTGTCCTCCATCGGTTTGCCAAACAATTGCTCGCCCAGGCACGGTATATCACGCAAATGTTTCCTGGACCCATTGTTCGAGATCGGAGGACTGGAGTCAGGCCTGCCGCCTGGCCCCAATACCAGCAGCCACTACCCGAGCAGAGGACTCAAAGCTGTCATATGCAGTGCAAGAAAGGTATTTCGAACAGTCCCCTATTGACTTCAGGAAGGACTGGAAATGGCAGAGGTAATCGCCATCGAGACCCACCTGGAAACCTCTGAGCTCCTTCGCGAGGTCATGAAGGAACATGCCTATATATCTGGCAAGCCTGGATGTGGCATGCCAGCATGAAGCCTTGGTAGGCCGTATGCCCAAGGGCATAGAGGGCATGAGATTCCCTACCCAGCATGATCGAGGAGTGAGTTTTTGGGCTCTTCTGCTTCCTCATGGCAGACTCCACCACCATCGAGGTATGAGGAAGCTGGGCCTTCCTGAAGCTGGATCCTCGCTGGACCCTGTACATGGTGTCCAGGCACTTGCTGACAATTTATTTTATTTATTTATTTAGACAGTTTTGTATACCACCTTATCCTTCAATCAAAGTGGTCACAACAGGGTGATACATTTAACATGAGGGGATATGAGACACATACACTAATACTTACAGGGAACATGGGCAATGGAGGGTTAAGTGGCTTGCCCAAGACCACAAGGGGCACCTGTGGGACTAGAAACCCCAGTCCTTCCGGCCCAAGGTTGCTGTCCTCTAGTGGGATTTGAACCCCCGACCTTCCGGCCTGAAGTACCTTGCCCCAACTACTAGGCCACTTCAGGCCGGACAATTGGGATAGATGCAAGTGTCTCCCACATGGTCCCGGTTCCCACACATCGGGCTACGATGGGTGGAACCGGGACTGTGAGAGATTCCCTCGGCGGGGTCTTGTATTGTAAAATATCGAGTTCCTCCGCACGGGGCTCCTCCTTGGATTGTGGGGAGAGCGCTAGGACTGCGGCCATGTCATGCACAAACTCCAGAAAGGATGTTTCAGGAGGAGATCGCCGCTTCTGAACTGGTGGAGAAGGATCCAAGGGGAGGTTCTGATGAACCCGGGATTCAGGGGACGTGTCCTTGTCGGACTTCCAGCCCGAAATCTCCGAGGAGGACTTAGAGCTGGGTTGCTTGAGCAAAGCTTGTGCTGTGCGCTGGGCTCTCTAGGCCAAAGCCCACCTGGAGCCAGAGGCGGTGGCTCGAGAAGATCTCGCACCCAAAGAATGGGATGGAGATCGAGACCTCTGCCGGGATCCCTCACGAGGTCCCTGGCTCTTGGGGGTTGCCACGGCAGTCTGGGCCATTACAGGCATCACCCTCGAGGTCTCAGGGCGCGTGCCAGCACAGCCTGGCACCAGCACCTGCTGGGCACCAAGGAAGGCAGAAACGCTGTGCTCCAGTGCCAGCATTCGGGCCTCCCACTGGAGAGTGGGGCCTTGCGATGCTGATGCCGAGGTGACTGGGTCGGGAGTCGAGGAGGAGAGGGGGTTCTTGCTGGGATGACCCTTGGGACACGGGGCGCCATCGCTGGAAGCCTCTGTATCTGTACGGGGTACCTTTCACCGTCGCTCCTTCTCCGACTTTTGAGACTGCCGAGGGGGGCTGAGGGACCGAACGTGAGAATGGTCATGCTTGTCCAGAGTCCCCGACAGGGTCCTCGAGGCCTTCTTTTTCTTCCACTCCCTTTCGGGGGACCCTTGCTCAGAGTGACGCAAGGGCCATGGAGCGGCCGCGGGGGACCCACAGGCTGAAGGTCGGTGGAGCGGAAAGCTACCGGGGACACCGGGGCCACCTTGTGGAAAATCATCCAGTTTCTGCTTGTGGCTCTGGATGGCCTTGGAGGACATCTTTTTACAAAGGGAGCAGAGTTCCGGGTTATGGTCAGCTCCTAGGCACCTAAGACAACAGTCATGGGTGTCCGTGAGTGACATGTTTTTGGAGCATCTGTCACACCTTTTGAAACCGGAGGTCATGGGGGCAAAAAGAATCCCCACAAGATCGAAGACCTTCGGCTCGTCCAGCAGTTGAAAAGGGCACGAAATGCGCTAAAGATGAAGAAAAAGAAAAAATGTAAAAACAGCAAAGTCCTGGGGTCCGCTGCTGAGGCAGGGGCACTGGGGACGGCGGGAAGAAGACCAGGAAACTGGAATTAGAGAGACAATTATGAGACTTTTTCAGAGGTACAGGGATGTGCGTCCAAAGGGCTCTGCGGAAAAAGGGAGACTGATCAAGATGGCATCCTTGGGCGGGAAGGGGACCACGCGTGCATGGTGGCATTCCCAAAGGCTTTCTTTGAAAGCTGGGGAAATGCTCAGCGTGGGCTCCATCGGTGCTGATGTCACCCATATGTGAGGAATGACTTCCTGCTTGTTCCTGGAGAAAGGGGATAGACAGGATTAATATGCAGAAATATGTCTTTATGGAAGGAGTTTCTAGATGCATGGAGGTAGTAGAGACGAGGGCAGTATTTGAATTCAAAGAAAGCATGGGGCAAACACAGAATATCTCTAAAGGAAAAAAAGGAACTATAGTAGTTGGTATGGAAGGGCAGACTAGATAGGCCATATGGTCTTTTTCTGCCATCATGTTTCTATGTTTGTGTCCACCATTCTATTCCATGGTCAATCTCTGTTCCTCCTCCTGTGTTTGATTTCTCTCCTGTGGAGTGTCTACCTTCTGCTGGGTTTTGTTCATTTGAAACTTCTGCCTAAGATCCTGTTTTAGCACTTTAGGGTGATGTGAAGATTGCCTCAGCAGGTGGAATAGTGAACAACATTGCAGATGTTGTGAAGTCAGGCATTTTTCAGGACCAGTTAAGGGATCTAAGCCAGACCATGAGTGCATATGGAGGGATTATCAGTTTCCAGGCAACTGCAAAAGCTTTGGATCACTCTGAAAACAACAAGGAAATGTTGACTAGTACAATGCAGCCTTTCCTGGCCTCAGGTTCAGTAACAAATGGGAGAAGTGTCTTCCATATCTATCTATGCTTGTGTTGGTAAGAGGTAAGGTGCTTACATCTGCAGCCATCCAGGGAGGAACTGCAGCTATGGAGAAATTCCTATCAAGGTGGATTTTGATACCTTATTATTTATATTTATTTATTTAGCTGTATTTATATTCCACTTTTCACTATGTCAAAGTGGTCAATTGGGGGATACATTTAACACGAGGGGATATGACACACATAAGTTAACACTTACAGGGAACATGGGCAATGGAGGGTTAAGTGGCTTGCCCAAGACCACAAGGAGTGCCTATAGGACTAGAAATCCCAGTCCCTCTGGCCTGAGATTGCTGTCCCCAGGTGGGACTTGAACCCCTGGCCCTCCGGCCTGAGGTACCTTGTCCTAACCACTAGACCACTCCTCCCATCCATTATTAAAAGGTAAGGTCCTTGAAACTAATATTACTGAAATTATAAATCGCACAGAATGCCCTTAAGTTAAAGCAATCAAATTTAGGAGAATGAGACTTTGTTCAGAAAGCACAATATGGCTTTGTATACAAACATAAAGGTTTTGTAAACAGAGTGCAGATCAAGAATCAGTGTGACATTTTGATCTGCTTATCTTGTTCTTCACTGACATTTGTAGAAGTCAATCAGCGTATACTATAGAGTAGCAAGGTTTTTAACTACTTCATACAAGTAAGGCAAAGGTAGTTCATAAATTTCACAACTTTGATTTTGAAATACATACCTGTACAGCTAGGAATGATTGCAATACGTTTTTGTTGTGACTTGTTTTGCTGTACTGGGATTCCACAACTTAATGAATAACTGTTTTCTGAATCTAAATAAACAGAAGCACAGAAACATTTATAGAAGCATTCCAGAGAAAGTACCCTGTGCTAGAAAGAAACACACAGCCCAAATTGTTGTAAATTTAATGATAGAATGTTGAGTGAGTGAGATTCTGACAAATTTCAGTGGAATCTCATTTTACAAACTTCTTGTACATTTGATTTAGAGCTTATAGTTGTTTAGTGTTTTTTTTCTGCATTTCCAAAATATGGAAAAGTGCAAAAGCACACTTCATATGAAAAATTTATTTGTAAAATTGTATGTATTTTATGTATGTTTTTACTGTATCCTGCCTTGCGTTTTTTATAAGGGCTGGTAAAATATCTAATGAATGAAATGAAATGAAAAAATGAAATTAAATATCACAAATTGCATGGAGATGCATAAAAATTCCAAAGTTGAGACATTTTGTGCTGTTTTTAACATGATGTCACTTCACAAAAGTACACTTTGTGGTACTAAACTTTTGCACAAAGTTCACTTCATGCAAATGTTTATAGAAATTTGGCATTAATAAGTTGCAATGAGGTTAATGTTTTTTTTTTTTTACTAAAGGGTGTTAGCTGACAACATGTGTTCTGCCACGCACTGAATATCTAGGTGGCGCGTGAGGTCCGCTACCTTCGCACCTGGTAGGCATGTTACCAGGCGATCCTCACATCCACCAGCCACCCAGCTATCTACATGCCTAATGATCGAATCACCAACTATAATGACTGTCCTAACCGTTCCCTCATGGGCACATGGCCCTGGAGAAACTTCCTCGGTGTGAGAGGGTTTTACATCACCTGGAGGACAGGTCCTAGTTACAGGATCACTTCCTGCCACACCAGGGTGATGCTCTCCTCTCAAGTAACCTCTCTCCTCCATGGTAACAGGGATGCTGCCAGACTGGAGGTGGGACTTCAGGACTATATCCCTGTAGGTCTCGTTTATGTACCTCTCTGTCTTTCTTATGTTTTCCAAGTCTGCTACTCTAGCTTCTAGAGAACGGACTCATTCCCGGAGAGCAAAGAGCTCCTTGCACTTAGTGCACACGTAAGACCTCTCACCAACTGGGAGAAAATCATACATGTGACACTCAATGCAAAAGACTGGAAAGCCCCCATCTCGCTGCTGGAGTGCTGTCTGCATCTTAGTTTTAAGTTTGTGTTTAGATCTTTAAGTTCTTTACTTACTAAGGGTTGCTATGGATATTTATATTAATATACTGTACCTAATACGTTTAATATACCTTGTTCACCTGAAGCTTAATTAATCTCAGGTCCTTAGTGTATGACTGATTTGGGTAACGAGCTTCACCTGAGATCACTTCCTGTCTTTTAAGGTGTGTAAGTACCTATAAAGCTACGATTATCCTAGGGATGAGTGGGTGTTGGGGAGGGAGGGAGGGAAATAACACTTATTAAAAGAGGGCTGCTACACAGTACCCTGTCTTGTGCTGCTGAGGTAAGCTATATTCTGATTCCAAAATGTACTCCCGAATATGGCTGGGGAAAGCCATATTCTGAAGAAAACCTAAAAGCTCCATAGTAGTCAAAAACTTATCCATGATCATGGACCCACCCTCTCATCCATATGGAGATTAAAATCCCCCATGATTACCACATTAGCTAAATCACAATCCACACTTCCCAATCACTCCACAACAAGAAAGACATCTGTCACAACAGCGGATGAAGGAATATAAAGCAAACGCACACACACCAATTCCCAATACACAACAGGCCATCTGAGTAGTCCATCTGAAAAACAGAATGAACCCGCAGATCCAGTTCAGCAGGCACCAGCAGCAACATCCGCCTTACAAATCATTCTGCTGGAGGAGCGCAATAAATAACCCACCCTCGCCACTTCATTGACATACATAGTATTAGCTGCACTGAGTCAAGTTTCTGTTAACCCCAAAATGTTACATTTATTCATCTCTAATCCCTTGAAAATCTTTCAAGTGATAACATGAACAGAGCTGTGAGGAGTATAGCCAGTACCTCCCTATCTCCTTCAATATTCTGTGCTGTACCCATCAGATGCCACAGTCTTGTCTATTTTCAATTCAGCCAGTTTACTGAATAATACTTTTGAGTACATGGCATTGTGTTCCCCCCTTGGCTGCTTATATCCTTGCTCTATGCCCATCATCCTTCTTATAGTGTGAATACCAAGCATAGGTATTCATTTAAGATCTCTGCCTTCTCTTCCTCTTCATGAAACTTGCTCTCCCATTTAATTCTTACTGTTCTCCTTTGGTTTTTTTCTTTCTACTTACATATCTAAAGCAAGTTCTCCAGGAACAAGCAGGAAGTCAGTCCTCACTTTTGGGTGACGTCGGCATCGACGGAGCCCGTGAGGAGCAATTCCCCAGCTTTCAAAGAAAGCCTTTGGGATTGCTACCATGCATGCGTGGTCCTCTTCCCGCCCAAGGGTGCCATCTTGCTCAGTCTCACTTTCTCCAGGACCAAGCAGGAAGTCAGTCCTCACATATGGGTGTCATCGGCACCGATGAAGCCCCAGCGGAGCATTTCCACAGCTTTCCATGAAAGCCTTTGGGAATGCAGGCACACATGACCGGTTCCCTTCCCGCCTAAAGGTGCCATCTTACCTCAGTCTCTTTTTTTCCGAGAAGCCCACCGGATGTGAGTCCTGTCCTCCCGGTTAAAAGTAGATTTTTTTCGGCGATTATCGCTATTTTTTCTTCCGGTTCGATGCCGGTTCCCCTCCCGCCGGGTTCGGTACACCGGTATCGAGCCCGATTCTTCTTTTTCGGTTTTTGCCCTTCGTGGCTGGCGTTTGCGCCCTTTTTTCCATTTTCCCTGGAAGGCCGGTCCTTTGACCTCGCGGGGACTCTTTTTTCCCCGATGGCTTCCAGTGGTTTTAAAAAGTGTGATCGGTGTAAGAAATTAATGTCTCTCACCGACACACACGACTGCTGCCTTCGGTGCCTCGGTCCTGATAACGACCCTAAGTCGTGCGGGCCATGTGGGAAGATGTCTTCCAAGGCACTCCGAAGTCGCCAGCAGCAGAAAGAAAGGCTTTTCTTGGACTCAGCCTCCAGCCGGGTCCGGACCTCGTCTGAGGCCTTGACATCTTGGGATTCCGATCCCGAGCGCCGTCAAAGCTCCTCGGACAGGGGGTCCCCCAACCGGGAATGGAAGAGGAAGAAGTGGCTCGTGAGGGCGTCGTCAGAGGAGGTCCCTGGCTCCTTGAGGGCCAGGTCTAAGACCCCCGACCATCGTCCCGGGCCCGTGAAACAAGAGAAGCCTGCCAAAGTTCCTCGCGTGGAGTCGGAGTCTGCTGGACACGTAAGCCCCATAGTCCTCGAGGACTCTCCTCCCAGAGAGCAGACATCGGGCCCGGCGCCGCCGGGGCCCGAGTCAGTGGCTGCTGCATCTCCCGAGCTGAGTCTCAGGATGACAGCCTTGGAGAGCAGACTGTCTGCCTTCATGAAGCAGCAGCGGGCACTGATGGCCAGTCTGTCTGGTGCATCTGCCCCGACCACCGGGACATCGACTTCGAAGTTGACCCCGGAGACCGAGCCGATACTCGAGTCCATCATGGCTCGAAGTTGACCTCGGTCGCGGTCTCCCTCGACCTCCCATTCGGGACCGAGGGCGTCGATGCCGGTGCCTCCGGATTCGGGGCGGGTGCTCCAGGGTCCCACGGGGTCGGACCCTGACTCCTCCTCGGACGAGTCCGCCTGGGAGATGGAGGATGAGAAGTCTCCCGATACGTTCAAGACTCGGTGCGTCCCGTCGGATTCACCGCAGTCTGAGCCCCGGAGTAGATCCCCTCCGGAGGATACTCAGTTCTCGGAGTTCGTCCGGGATATGGCCACTGCCTTGGCCATTCCGGCGGACCCCAAGGAAGAGCCTCGAGCCGAAGAGCCCGAGGCACTGCAGTATGACTCTCCTCCGAAGGAGGCCTTTACTGTCCCGGTTCCTCCGATGCTGGAACGGCTCCTCTTCCGTATGTGGGAGGCACCGGCCTCGGCACCGGTTTTGAGCAAGCGAGTTGGCTCGATTTATCGACTCAGGAAGAGCCCTGGTTTTCAGAAGGCACAGCTACCACACCATTCTATGGTTGTGGAATCGGCCATGCATCGTCTGAAGAGCCAGAAGATGCACTCCGCGGTTCCCCCTGGCAGGGAGGCCCGAAACCTTGATGGCGTCGGTAGAAAGTGCTTCCAGGGCTCAATGCTTGCTTGCCGTGTCGAGTCGTACCAGCTGTACATGGGCATATACTTGCGGGACCTGGCCAAGGAGTTGGCCGGGTTCTCTGCTGGTCTCTCCGGGGAACCCTTGCAGAGATTTAAGTCCTTGTCCTCGGGGATTTGGGACTGCTCGAAGTTCATGTCCCGCGCCGCCTACGATGGCTTCAAGGCTTCGGCCCGAGTTGCGGCAGCCAGCATCGCGGCTCAACGCCAGGCATGGCTGCAGTCATCGGACCTCGAGCCATGGGTTCAGGATAAGTTGGTCGATGTCCCTTGCCGAGGTGAAAACCTTTTTGGCAAGCCCCATAACCGAGAAGGCCGCTCAGCTCGAAACAGAGAAACTTACACGGACGAGGCTGTCTAGGAAGACCTCTGCCCCATCTCATAAAAATAAGGGCTCGGGTAAAAAGCCCTTTTACCCGAGGAAGGGCACTGCCTACAAACAGTACCCTCAATATCAAGCTGCCCAAGCTGCCCCTCAGGGTCAGCAAGCCAGGGGGCAGGGTAATGGGTCCCGTAGGCAGAGGACCCCCAAGCCTCCAGCCCCTGCTCCCACTCAGCAGGGTGGGGGTTTTTGACTCCTTGCGCGTAGCCTCTCCATCCCTGCTCTCCCAACCCTGCACAGGAGGTCGCCTAGCCCTCTTTGCCCACCAGTGGCCCCTTATCACCGGGGACAGTGAACATAAGAACATAAGATATGCCATACTGGGTCAGACCAAGGTCCATCAAGCCAGTATTCTGTTTCCAACAGTGGCCAATCTAGGTCATATGTACCTAGCAGTTTCCCCAAGAGACACAAGTTCCACAATGCTTGTACTGGGTCAAGCATTGATATCTTCGGTCACTTCTTAATAATGGTTTATGGACCTTTCCTCCAGGAACTTGTCCAAACCTTTTTTAAACCCAGCTACACTAACAGCCTTTACTACATCCTCCGATAACAAATTCCAGAGTTTGATTACACGATGAGTGAAAAAATATTTTCTTTTATTAGTCTTAAATAGTTTACCCTGTAGCTTCATTGCATGTCCCCTAGTCTTTCTATATTCTGATAAGGTAAACAATCGATCTACGTTTACCCGTTCCACTCCGTTCATTAATTTATAGACTTCTATCATATCTCCCCTCAGCCGTCTCTTTTCCAGGTTAAAGAGCCCTAACCTTTTTAGCCTTTCTTCATAGGAGTATCCTTCCATCCCCTTTACCACTTTGGTGGCTCTTCTCTGAACCTTTTCTAAAATCGCTATATCCTTTTTAAGATACGGCGACCAGAATTGCACACAATATTCAAGGTGCGGTCTCACCAAGGAACGATATAGAGGCATTATAATATCTTTTGTTTTATTTTCCATTCCTTTCCTTATCATACCTAGCATTCTATTTGCTCTCTTGGCCGCCGTTGCACAATGGGCCGAGGGTTTTAACATGGTATCCACAATGACGCCTAAATCTTTTTCCTGGGTGGTGGTTCCTAATGTGGAACCTTGCATCATGTAACCATAGTTTGGGTTGTTCTTCCCTAGGTGCATAACCTTGCACTTGTCCACATTAAATTTCATCTGCCATTTTGATGTCCAGTCTTCCAATTTATCAAGATCCTCTTGCAATTTATCACAATCCTCTTGGGTTTTAACAACTTTAAATAGTTTTGTGTCATCTGCAAATTTGATAACCTCACTCGTTATTCCACTTTCCAGGTCATTTATGAATATGTCAAAAAGCAGCGGACCCAGCACAGATCCATGGGGTACACCACTATTCACCTTTCTCCATTGGGAAAATTGGCCATTTAGCCCTACCCTCTGCTTTCCATCTTTTAACCAGTTCCTGATCCACAATAGTACACTGCCTCCTACCCCATGATTCTTTAGTTTTGCCAAAAGTCTCTGATAAGGGACCTTGTTAAAGGCTTTCTGAAAGTCCAGATACACAATATCAACCGACTCACCTTTGTCCTCCTGTTTATTCACTCCTTCAAAAAAACATAACAGATTAGTAAGACAAGATCTTCCTTGTCTAAAGCCATGTTGGCTGTCTCCCATTGGTTGTGACTATCTAAATGCTCAGTAATTTTATTCCTTATGATGGTTTCTACCATTTTTCCCGGTACTGACGTCAGGCTCACCGGTCTGTAGTTTCCCGGATCACCCCTGGAACCCTTTTTAAAAATTGGTGTTACATTGGCGATCCTCCAATCTTCAGGTATTAGAGATGATTTTAATGATAGTTCACAGATTACTGATAGCAGTTCTGCAATCTCATATTTCAGTTCTTTCAACACCCTTGGATGTATACCATCCAGCCCAGGTGATTTGCTACTCTTCAGTTTATCTAATAGTTGTAAGACATCTTCCCGATGTATCGATATTTCCTTCAATTCTTCCGCACCTTTAAATACCACTTCAGTCATGGGTAACCTCACTACATCTTCCTCAGTAAAGACCGAAGCAAAGAATTCATTCAGTCTCTCCGCTATCGCCTTGTTGCCTCTTAGTGCTCCTTTAATCCCTTTATCATCTAATGGACCAACTGACTCTCTCACAGGTTTTTTGCTACGAATGTACTTGAAAAGGTCTTTATTTCACGTTTTTGCTTCCGCAGCAAGCTTCTTCTCAAATTCTCTCTTTGCCTGCCTTATCAATGCCTTGCATTTGACTTGCCAGTGCTTGTGCTGTTTCCAGGTTTCGTCGTTTGGCTCTTTTTTCCATTTCCTGAAAGATGCTTTTTTGGCAACAACAGCCTCTCTGACCTCACCTTTAAACCATGCTGGCAGTTTTTTGGACTTCCTTCCACTTTTCTTAAAGCGTGGAATACAGCTGGTCTGGGCTTCCAAGATAGTATTTTTCAACAACACCCAAGCTTGATGTACGTCTTTAACCTTCGCAACTGCTCCTTTTAGTTTTTTCTTAACTGTTTTCCTCATTTTATCATAGTCTCCCTTTCGAAAGTTAAAACGTAGTACTGTGGATTTCCTTACTATCCCTCCTCCACTAATTAAATCAAAGGCGATCATGCTATGATCACTATTGCCAAGTGGCCCCAACACCCTTATCTCTTGCACTAGATCTGGTGTTCCACTAAGGACTAGGTCTAATATGGCTTCCCCTCTGGTCGGTTCATGAACCAGCTGCTCCAAAAAGCAGTCATTTATTTCATCTAGGAACTTTATCTCCCTAGCATGTCCTGACGTGACACTGACCCAGTCGATACCGGGGTAATTGAAATCACCCATTATTATTACTGCGCTGTAACTTTTCTTAGCTTCCTTGATTTCTTTGAGCATTTCATCATCCATTTGGTCATTCTGGCCAGGTGCTCGATAGTACACCCCCACTGCCATCGCCTTCCCCCTTTTATATGGAATTTCAATCCATATAGATTCTACAGCAGATTTTGTTTCCTGCAAAACTTTAATCCTTTCTGAGTCAATGCCCTCTCTAACATAGAGCGCAACCCTTCCACCAATTTAATCAGCTCTATCATTATGATATAGTTTGTACCCAGGTATCACAGTGTCCCACTGGTTGTCCTCCTTCCACCATGTCTCTGATATTCCAATGATATCTATACCTTTCATTTAGTGCTATATATTCTAACTCTCCCATCTTATTCTTTAGACTTCTAGCATTTGCATACAAGCATTTTAGAGAATGTATTTTATTCATGTTAATTTGGCTATTGTTAGACATGGGTAAATTGGGATCTTTAAGCTCTGTCTGCTCCATACTTGAGGGCATTTGGGCTACTTTACTCTTTTGTGGAACCTCTCTGCTTTTGGTAGTATCATTCAAGGATACATTCTTTCGAACCATGCGCTCTTGGGCGACTGTCGGCTTTCCCCTAATATCTAGTTTAAAAGCTGCTCTATCTCCTTTTTAAAGGTTAATGCCAGCAGCCTGGTTCCATCCCGGTTAAGGTGAAGCCCATCCCTTCGGAAGAGCCCCTCCTTTCCCCAGAATGTTCCCCAGTTCCTAACAAATCCAAAACCCTCATCTCTGCACCATTGTCTCATCCACGCATTGAGACTCCGGAGCTCTGCCTGCCTTTTGGGTCCTGCGCGTGGAACAGGAAGCATTTCGGAGAATGCTACCCTGGAAGATCTGGATTTCAACTTCCTACCTAAAAGCCTAAATTTTGCCTCCAGAACCTCCCTACCACATTTTCCTATGTCATTGGTACCGACATGTACCAAGACAGCAGACTCCTCCCAAGCACTATCTAAGACCTTATCTAGGTGGCGCGTGAGGTCCGCTACCTTCGCACCAGGCAGGCATGTTACCAGGCAATCCTCACATCCACCAGCCACCCAGCTATCTACATGCCTAATGATCGAATCACCAACTATAACGGCTGTCCTAACCCTTCCCTCATGGGCACATGGCCCTGGAGAAACTTCCTCGGTGCGAGAGGGTTTTACATCACCTGGAGGACAGGTCCTAGTTACAGGATCACTTCCTGCCACACCAGGGTGATGCTCTCCTGTCACGTGACCTCTCTCCTCCATGGCAACAGGGGTGCTGCCAGACTGGAGGTGGGACTTCAGGACTATATCCCTGTAGGTCTCGTCTATGTACCTCTCTGTCTGCTTTATGTTTTCCAAGTCTGCTACTTTAGCCTCTAGAGAACGGACTTGTCCCCTGAGAGAAAAGAGCTCCTTGCACCTAGTGCACACGTAAGACCTCTCACCAACTGGGAGAAAATCATACATGTGACACTCAATGCAAAAGACTGGAAAGCCCCCATCCCGCTGCTGGACTGCTGTCTGCATGTTAGTTTTAAGTTTGTGTCTAGATCTTTAAGTTCTTACTTACTAGGGGTTGCTATGGGTATTTATACCAATAAAACTGTACCTAATACGTTTAATATAACTTGTTCACCTGAAGCTTAATTAATCTCAGGTCCTTATTGTATGACTGATTTGGGTAATGAGCTTCACCTGAAAGCACCTCCTGTCTTTTAAGATGTGTAAGTACCTATAAAGCTATGATTATCCCAGGGGTTGGAGGGAGGGAAATAACACTTATTAAAAGAGGGCTGCTACACAGTACCCTGTCTTGTGCTGCTGAGGTAAGCTAAATTCTGATTTGATTTAAATTATAGCTCTTAGCTGCTGCTAGGCTCTAACTTCTTATGAAATTTAAACTACAAGCTCTCTGCTGGGTACTAAATTTAACCAGAAAGCTCTCTTCTGTGTGCTAAATTTAAACTAAAAGTACTTTGCTGTTGCTTGGCCCTGAGTGACTATTAAATTTAAACTACAAGCTCTCTGCTGGGTATGAAATGTAACCAGAAAGCTCTCCTCTGTGTTTTAAATTCAAACTTTAATTGCTGCTACTAGGCCCTAACTGATCCAACAAAAAACAGTGGGTTCACAGATTAAGTAGCTTTAATACAAAGAATTCTTTTTAGAAAATTACCAGAAGTATATACTCACAGTTGCAGATTTCTCTCCAGAAGTAACAGTCCCCCTTTCTAGTCCTTCTAGTTGGGTGTTGGACATAGTCCGCAGGGGCTATGCACTGCATTTTCACCAACTGCCTCCTCCTTACTATCCAGGGGAGCCTCCAAGGCCTCCCCTGCACACAGACCTTCTCCTTCAAGAGCTTCAAGGTCTGTTGGTGGACAGGGCGGTGGAGCCTGTGCCTCCCCACTTGCAAGGTCACAGATTCTACTCCAGGTATTTCCTGGTACCCAAAAGAACTGGTGGCCTTCGACCCATTCTGGACCTCAGGAACCTCAACAGGTTCCTAGAGAAAGAAACGTTCAAGATGCTTACTCTTGGAACGCTTCTGCCCTACCTCCAGCAGGGAGATTGGCTATGCTCCTTAGATCTAAAGGATGCGTACACTCACATCCTCATTCATCCAGACCACAGAAAGTACCTCAGGTTCATTGTGGGAGGAAACCATTATCAGTATAGAGTGCTGCCTTTCGGCCTCACCTCCGCTCCCAGGGTCTTTACCAAATGCCTGGCAGTGGTGGCGGCCAACCTGAGAAATCAGGGAATCTTTGTCTTCCTCTATCTGGATGACTGGCTCATCAGAGGTCAGACATGCCAGGAGGCCAGACAGGCCACCCTCAGGACTATTGCTCTTCTTCAAGGCCTGGGGTTTGTCATAAACTTCGCAAAGTCCACTTTGCTCCCCTCCCAGAACTTGGAGTTCATAGGGGCAAGGCTGGATTCTGTTCTGGCAAAGGCATTCTTGCCAGCAGACAGGGCCCAAAGACTGATGGACTTAGCAAATCATTTTCTCAGAGGGTCAGTGGTCTCTGCCAGACTCTGCCTGAGGCTGCTTGGCCACATGGCTTCGACAGTACATGTGACCCCGAATGCCAGGCTCCATATGAGGCCTGCACAGTGGTGCCTTCGGACTCAGTGGTCACAAGCCACAGGCAGCCTCAGAGACAGGATAAGGGTGTCCAGACAATTTCTGTACTCCCTCAACTGGTAGCTGCACCCACCCAATCTTCTAAAGGGGGTGCCTTTTCAGATTCCTGGATACATGGTGGTACTGACCACCGACGCCTCCCTGCAGGGCTGGGGAGCTCATTGTCTAGGCAAGTGCACCCAGGGCCTGTGGTCTCCTTGGGAAGCTGCACAGCAGATCAATCTCCTCGAGCTCAGAGCTATTCGGTTAGCCCTCAAAGCTTTCTCTCCTACCCTGGCTCATCTATCTGTCCTGGTTCAGACAGACAACCAGGTAGCCATGTTTTATGTGAACAAACAGGGCGGGACTGGGTCCAGAATCCTTTGTCGGGAGGCTCAGGACCTTTGTTCATTTGCCCTCAAGCACAACATGCTCCTCAAGGCTGTATACCTTCCAGGCCAGGACAACTACCTGGCCGACAGATTAAGCAGGATTCTGCAGCCCCACGAGTGGCAGCTGCATCCTTCAGTAGTTCAGAAGATCTTCCTAAAATGGGGTCTCCCTTTGGTAGATCTCTTTGCCAACCCAATGAACAAGCAACTGCCAAAGTTCTGCTCCAGACAACCGCATCCTCTGAGAATAGCAGCAGATGCTTTTCTAATTCCATGGTCTCAGGGCCTCCTCTATGCGTTTCCTCCCACGCCCTTGGTGGCCTGAACTCTCTTCAAAATTCTTCAGGACAAGGCCTCGGTCCTGCTGGTGGCTCCCAGGTGGCTGAGACAGCCTTGGTTTCCTCTTCTGCTTCAACTGGCGGTGGATCCCCCACTGCCTCTGGGGTTGCAACCCGACCTTCTATCACAGGAGCAGGGTTCCCTTCTGCACCCCAATCTCAAAGCTCTCAATTTGATGGCCTGGAGGCTGCAAGGGTAGTCTTGGCTCCCTGGGGCCTACCTCAGGAAGTTGAGGAGGTTGTCCTAGCCTCTAGGAAACAGTCCACTAGGAAAACCTATGCTCTCAAATGGAAACGGTTTTCTGTGTGGTGTCAGCTACGTACAGAGGATCCTTTCTCCTGTACTGTGCCAGTAGTGCTTCAGTACTTACTGCACTTATCGAATCAGGGACTTAAGTCCAATTCTATTCGGGTCCACCTCTCAGCTCTAGCAGCTCATCACTCCCTGGTGGAGGGACATTCTCTGTGAGGTCACCACTTGGTGTCCCGCTTTCTCAGGGGCTTGCTTTTGCTCAAGCCTCCAATCCGTCTTCCTGCCCCTGAGTGGGAGCTGAATGTGGTCTTGCAGCAGCTGACTCGCCCACCTTTTGAGCCGATGGCTACTTGTCCACTACGCTTCCTCTCCTGGAAGACACTCTTCCTGATAGCCCTTACCTCGGCTAGGCGAGTGAGTGAGCTTCAGACCCTGGTTTGTGATAGGCCTTACACCAGGATTTATAGGAACAGGGTAGTCCTTAGGACTCATCCAAAGTTCCTCCCAAAGGTTGTCTCCTCTTTCCACCTCAATCAGGAGGTGGTTCTTCCAACATTCTTCCCTAGGCCTCATGCAAGCCAGGCTGAAGCAGTCCTGCATACCCTGGACTGTAGGAGGGCCTTATCCTTCTACCTTGACCATACGCAGGGGCATAGAAGGGCTACTCAGCTCTTCATATCCTTTGACCCCAATAAGTTGGGGTTGGCTGTGTCCAAGCGTACCTTGTCCATCTGGGTGGCTGACTGTATCACCTGGGCTTACAAGGCGGCTGACCTTCCTTTGCAGGGTAGGGTCACGGGCCATCGTGTCAGGGCAATGGCTGCCTCAGTGGCTCATCTCCGCTCTGTGCCCTTGGTAGACATCTGCAGGGCTGCAACTTGGTCTTCAAGCCAGACTTTTGCGGCCCATTACTGTCTGGAGAGGGAGTCCCGTAGGGACAGTGCTTTTGGCCAAGCAGTACTCCGGAATCTCTTTGAGGTTTAGGCAACTCCTGCCCTCTGTTGGGCTACTGGTAGAGGTTGTGTCCTTGAAATGCCTTTCTTTGCTGCTCAGACTAGAGGGAGTACTCTTGTTCAGCCTGGGTTCCTCGGTAGTCCAGAGCTAGGGAGTCACCCATATGTGAGGACTGACTTCCTGCTTGGTCCTGGAGAAAGAGTAGTTACTCACCTGTAACAGGTGTTCTCCAGGAGCAGCAGGAATCAGTCCTCACAACCCTCCCTCCTCCCCTTGGAGTTGCAGATGTACATAGTTTATTTTTTCATTTTTGTGTACTGTTCTTAGCTATGTCATTTGACTGAGGTAAGATGGTACATTTAGGCGGGAAGGGAACCGCGCATGCGTGCCTGCATTCCCAAAGGCTTTCATGGAAAGCAGGGGAAATGCTCCGCTGGGGCTTCATCGGCACCGATGACACCCATATGTGAGGACTGATTCCTGCTGCTCCTGGAGAACACCTGTTACAGGTGAGTAACTACTCTTTTTCCGCGGAGCCCTTTAGATGCACGTCCTGATCCCTTGGAAAAAGTTTTGATTTCCTCGCCTTAACAAGCTGTTGTTTCTTTTTTCCAGTTGCACAGGCCCTCTACCTGTCCTCCCCTTGCTCTCATTTGGAGCTTACAGGGATACCTTTTCCTAAATTTTTTCTTTCAGGCTTCACGGCCTTTTTTCCTTCTAACCACTGGCTGCATGGGTCTTCGACCTCGCAGGGGCCGTTTTTACCCCCATGGCCACCCCATGGTTTTAAAAAATGTGATAGATGCTCTAGGAACATGTCGCTTATGGACACTCATGACTGTTGTCCATGGTGTCTGGGAGCCGAACATGACCCAGAGCTCTACTTGCTCTGTAACAAAATGTCCTCTAAGGCCCTGCTCAGTCATAAGCAGAAGTCTGAAGACATTTTCTGAAAGGCTGCCTTGGAGTCTCTGTTGGCGCCCTCGGTCATCTCCCCTCTGGCGGGTTCTCCCCCTGCGGCTCCGCATTCCAGGTGGCATTCTGACGAGGGGCCCCCAAGGTGGAATGGCGTAAAAAGATGAAGGCCTCGAAGTCGCTATCTGGGGCCCCCAACAAACGCGAGCGCTCCCACGCCCAGTCGCTTAGCCCCCTTCGGCATTCCTGAGAGTCGGATAAGGAGCAGCCCCACAAGGTACCTCGCAGAGAAATGGACACCTCCGGCAAAGGCATCCAGTCTCCTGAGGGTCGTCTCATTGAGGACCCCTCTCCTCCTCGACGCTCAATCCAGTGACCCTGGTATCGGCGTCCCAGGGCCCCACGCCCGCATGGGAGTCCCGTATGCTGGCGCTGGAATGCAGCATTTCTGCATTCATAGCTTCCCAGCAGGCACTTACGGCCAGCTTCACTGACTCGCATCTAGAGACCACAGGCCCCTCGCGTGGGACACCCAAATCCATCCAGGAAACCCCTGAGAGCCATGTGCCTCGTGCGGGTCCTCGACATCGGTCTCACTCGCCCTCCCATTCCTCGGAGGTGAGATAGTCCAGGGCCTCCGGCTCTAGACTGTCGGCCATCGGACAGGGAGAACCACCCAGCTTGGATCCCTCGACTGATTTTTTGGACTGGGAGTCCGATGGGGACACCTCCCCGGAGACCTGCACTCACCGGGATCTCCCGTCAGACCTTCGCCGCCTGGTTTCCAGCGGCACTCACCACCCAATGACACATCCTTTCTGGTGTTTATCCGGGACATGGCTCGGGCCCTCAACCTGGTCACCCAGGCCGAGGAAGACCTTCATGCTTAAGAACTCGATCTTCTTCAGTATGAGGCCCCACTCAGGGAATCCCTCACCATGCCGAAGGCCCCAGCCATGGTTATCACAATGTACAAGGTGCAGCGCAGGCCAAGTTTCCAAAAAAACCAGCTCCTGCACACGTCGATGGTGGTGCAGTCAGCCATTCGGAAGCAGAAGAGCCCAAAATCACACTCCTCAGTGCCACCTGACTGGGAGTCGAGAGCCCTTGATGCCCTTGGCCACAAGGCCTATCAAGGTTCCATGCTTTTCTGTCGCGTCCAGGCTTACCAATTGTATATTGGTATGTTCCTATGTGACTTGGCGAAGGAACTTGGGACTTTTTCCATGGGCTTCGAAGGGGAGCCCCTAGACAGGTTCCGCATCCTGCTGAAATCTGTAGCTGACTGTTCCAAATACATCTCTCGAGCTTCTTACGATGGCTTCGAGACATCGGCCCAGGTGGCAGCTGCGGCATTGAGGCTTGCTACCAGGCATGGCTCCAATCCTTGGATTTGGAGCAATGGGTGCAGGAGAAGCTCCTGGACATGCTCTGTCTTGGTGAATAGCTGTTTGGGAAGCCGATGGAGGAGAAGGCTGCGGAGATCGAGACAGAGTTCGTTACCAGGACCCGTCTCTCCCGCAAGACCGCGACGCTGCCTCAGAAGAAGCAACCAGCCAAGAAGCCCTTCTTTCCCAGGAAAGGCCTTCAGTATCGCAGTTATCCGCCATACCTGGCTACCCCCACACCACCTACCCCAGCTCAGGGAAAGCCTGGACAGGGGCACTGCAAGCCAAAGGGCCCGAAGACCCATACATTGGCTCCCCCACAACCCACTCAGGGATTTTGATGCCAGCGACATGGCCCCTCGCCCTCTGCCGATGCAGCAGCCAGTGGGAGGACATCTGTCCTTTTTCGCCCCATCGTGGGTGCTTATTACCTTGGACACTTGTGTCCTCCAGGTTGTCCGGGAGGGCTATCGCCTCCATTTCGACAGGCTCCCTCCACCCTTCTCCATGGCGGAGCCTCCTCAACTCCCCGAACACCAACTTCTGCTGTAGCAGGAACTACACTCCCTCCTTGCCCAACGGGCAATCGAGAAGGTCTTTCCCCACCTTCGAGGTCGGGGCTTTTATTCCCAGTACTTCCTCATCCCGAAGAAGATGGGGTGTCTGTGGCCCATCCTTGACCTCTGCAGGCTAAACAAGTTCCTGGTGCGGGAGAAGTTCAAGATGTTATCTCTTGGCGTGCTGCTGCCCTTCCTCCAGCAGGGTGACTGGCTATGCTCCTTGGATCTGAAGGACCCTTACGCCCATATCTTGATCCACCCCCAACACAGCCAGTACCTGCGTTTCAGGGTGCAGTGGGAGCACTTCCAGTACAGAGTGCTCCCCTTTGGTCTGGCGTCCACTCCACGGGTCTTCATGAAGTGCCACATCATGGCTGCTGCTAACCTTCGGCACTGGGGCGTGCCGATGTTTCCCTACCTCGATGACTGGCTTGTTACGGGCTCCTCCATCGAGGAGGCCCAGCAAGCAATGTCGCGCACTGTCCTCCTCTTGGAGAGCTTGGGGTTTTTGGTCAACTACCGAAAGTCTCAACTTGATCCGGTGCAGGTTCTCGAGTTCATCGGGGCACGCCTCGATACTCGGTAGGCCATGGCTTTCTTGCTAGAGAATCGCTCCACCTACCTCCGAGCTCTGGCGGCTTGCATCCAAAGCGCCCACCAGATCACCGCTCGGTCCATGTTACGTCTTCTGGGCCATATGGCCTCGACCATACATGTGGTTCCCTAATCTTGCCTGCACATGCGAACGGCTCAGTGGTGTCTCAGTTCCCAATGGAGCCAGTCCCTCGGACACCTCAGGGACCCCATCAGGGTTCTCCCCGACCTTCGCTTGTTCCTGAACTGGTAGCAGAATCCCAGCAACCTTCTGCAGGGATCGCCCTTTCAGACCCCACAGCATGATGTGGTGCTGACTACAGATGCTTCCCTGTTAGGGTGGGGAGCCCATTGCGGGTCTCTCTGCACGCAGGGGCAATGGTCACCCACGGAGGCTCAGCAGCAGATAAACCTGCTCAAGCTCCAGGCCTTCACCGATCTCCTTAGTGAGAAGTCGGTTCTAGTACAGACCGACAACCGTGTAGCAAGGTTCTACATCAACAAAGAGGGGGGTATGGGGTCGCGCTCCCTCTGCAGGGAAGGGGTCCTCATCTGCTCTTTCACTGCCCGAAGGAGAATGTCCCTCAGGGCGGCATACCTCCTGGGTCAGGAGAATGATCTGGCGGACAGAATTAGCAGAATCTCCGCTGGGGCACTCCAGCGATAGACCTCTTTGCCAGCTCTCAGAACATGCAGCTCCCTCGCTTTTGTGGCCTGGTGCCGCACCCGGACAGGGAGGGCCCCGATGCATTTCTCCTGGACTGGTCTTCCAGTCTCCTGTATGCATTGCCTCCTTTTCTCCTCATTGCGAGGACTCTGTTCAAGGCTCAACGGACGGGGCATCGTTGATCCTCGTGGCCCCCTTGTGGCCTCGGCAGCCATGGTTCCCGCTCCTGCTCCATCTCTCGACGGAACCTCCATTGCCCTTGGGCTCGGCCAGGGACCTGCTCACGCAGGAAGAGGGTCGGGTTCTCCACCCGAACCTAACCTCCCTATCCCTCACAGCCTGGCGGCTGAACGGTTCTCTCTAGCTGCTTTGGCCCTTCCTGAGGAGGTCAAGGAAATTCTCCTTGCCTTAAGGAAGGACTCCACTAGGCGGGCTTATGCCTTTAAGTGGAAACGCTTTTCCAGCTGGTGCTTGGAACACCAGATCGACCCCTTCTCGTGCCCGGTTCGGTGGGTTCTCCAGTACCTCCTCCACCTCTTGAGGGAAGGACTGAAGTCGAACTCTGTTAGAGTTCATTTGAGCGCCATATTGGTTAATCATCTCCCTATCGAGGGGAAACCTCTTTCGGGGCAGCCGTTAGTCTCCCGTTTCATGGGGGGCCTTCTGCTGTCCAAGCTGCCCATCTGTCCCCCTCCGGCGGAATGGGACTAGAATATGGTGCTCACGCAGCTCACCCATCCACCGTTCAAGCCGATGGCGACGTGTTCGCTTCGGCATTTGTCCTGGAAGGTGGCCTTCCTAGTGGTGCTGACCTCGGCGCGCTGAGTCAGTGAGCTTCAGGCGCTCATGGCTGGCACCCCTTACACTAGGTTTTATTGGAACAGGGTGGTCCTCTGGACCCACCCTAAATTCTTACCTAAGGTTGTGTCAGCTTTTCATCTCAATCAGGAGATAGTGCTCCCGACTTTCTTCCCAAGGACCCATGCTGACCAGGCGTCGGTGGCTCTCCACACTCTCAACTGCAAGCGGGCCCTCACCTTCTACTTGCAGCGTACCCAGACTCATCGCAAGTCTGATAGGCTTTTTGTGACCTACGATCCCAATCTGCAGGGACAAGCAGTCTCCAAGCGCACCCTTTCAGTTTGGTTGGCGGACTGCATCGCGAGCGTCCTTCTGGATCATCGAGTCACCGCTCATGGGGTCCGAGCCAAGGTGGCCTCTCTGCGCTCCGTACCTCTGATGGGCATCTGCCAGGCGGCGACCTGGTCTTCGACCAGCACCTTCGCTGCCCACTACTGCCTGGAGAGGGAGTCCCTCCAGGACAGCGCCTTCGTCCAGGCTGTACTCCGTAATCTGTTTGGGGTATAAGCAACTCCTGCCCTCTGACCCTTCTTCACGGCTACTGAGGGCATTGCTCCGAGGACCTGAGGACTCGGGCTCCTTTGGGCTTCGGCTTCTGCTTACAGCCTCGTGGAGGTGTTTTTTCTTTTGGTTACAGGTTCAGTAGCCTGTAGCTAGGGAGTCCGATAAGTGAGGACTGACTTCCTGCTTGTTTCTGGAGAAAGCGTAGTTACTCACCTGTAACAGGTGTTCTCCAGGGACAGCAGGAAACAGTCCTCACTACCCTCCCACCTCCCTGATGAGTTGCTGAATTTTTGTCCTTCCCTTGTCATCTGCTTGGTAGGGAAGAGGATCACGCATGCGTGGTAGCAATCCCAAAGGCTTTCTTTGAAAGCTGGGGAATTGCTTCGCACGGGCTCCGTCGATACCGACGTCACCTATAAGTGAGGACTGATTCCTGCTTTCCCTGGAGAATACCTGTTACAGGTGAGTAACTACGTTTTTTATCTCCTACCTTTACTGATTGGATAATATATTTCTCTGGTCAAGCTTCATTTTGCTAACTGTCCTACCTCCCTCTTTCTGTTTTTCTTGGTAATTTTGCCTTTTCTCCTATTTCTGTGTCTATTTGTATTTCCAGTGCTATTTTTTGTTCTTACTTTTTCTCATGCCTCTTTACTAAATGATAGTGGCCTCTTCATTGTATTCTCCTTGCTAATATGCCTGGCACAATTATTTGTTGCCATTCAGTGCTTCTTTATATTGCTGTCCATAATTTCTCATCTTTTGGATCCCTTATACCTGAGCATATTGGATGTGCCTATTTTATCTTTATCTGCTATCAGACAAAGCTTTCATAACATAATTACTTATTTCTTAAATTTACAGTTGGTCAACATTATTGGCACCCTTGCATTTTAGGTATGTTGTGTACAATATCTTGAGAAATAATTAGGTATACAACAAAATAAAAGGATGTGTGTGCAACTTGGATGTAGTAATTTCTGAGAAATAAACTAAATATGATCTGGACAGGATTAATGGCACCCTTGACTAATATTTCATTGCACAAACTCTGGTCACTGTATCTTAAAAAGGATATAGTGGAATTAGAAATGGTACAGAGAAGAGCCACCAAAATAGTAAAGGGATGGAAAGATACCCCTATGAGGAAAGACTTAAAAGGCTAGGGCTCTTCAACTTGGAAAAGAGAAGGCTGAAGGAAGATATGATAGAAGTTTATAAATTAACAAATGGAATGAAATGGCTTAACGTAGATCGGTTGTTTACGTCATCAAAAAGTAGAATGACTAGAGGACATGCAATGAAGCTACAATATAACCCTTTTAAGACTAATAAGAGAAAATATTTTTCCACTCAATGCACAATCAAACTCTCGAATCTGTTACTGGAGGATGTAGTAAAAGCTGTTAGTGTAGCTGGGTTTAAAAAAAGTTTGGACAAATTCCTGGAAGAAAGGTCCATAAACCCGGGAAATCCACTGCTTACCCCAGGAAGAGCATTGTGGAAGCTGTGGACTTTGGGTACCTGCCAGGTACTTGTGACCTGAATTGGCCATTGTTGGAAACAGAATACTGGGCTTGATGGACCTTGGTCTGATCCAGTATGGCATTTCTTATGTTCCAAACATTTCTTATAGCCATCTATAAGTTTTGTACATATGTCTGCTGGTAGTTTCTCCCGTTCTTCAACTGCGATTTATTCCAGCTCATGAATGTTTTCAAGGTTCCTTTTACCACTGGCAAATTTCAGCTTTTTCCAAAGGTTCTCGATTGGATTGAGAACAGGACTCATTGCTGGCCAATTTAAAAAAACAATCCATTGGTTCCTTCTCAACCATTTTTTTGTATTTTTTGATGTATGTTTTGGGTCATTGTCCTGCTGGAGAACCCATGAATTTCGATCTAGACCTAGCTTTCTGACACTAGGTAGCACGTTTCACTGCAAAATACCTTGGTAGTCCTCTAACTTCATGATTCCTTCAATACATTCCAGGCCTTCAGTTGCTGAGGCAGAAAAATACCCCACAATATTATGGAACCTCCACCATATTTAACTGTAAATGTATTGCAGGTCTGCTTTGCCAAAGTGCTCAAGTTTGGTTTCATCTATCCACAGAACATTTTCCCAGAAGAATTGTGGTTTCTCAAGGTGGGTTTGAGAAACATGCCTTTTTATGTCTGTCTTTGAGCAGTGGGGTCCACTTTGGCCTTCGCCCATGAAGTCCTTCTTTGTTTACTGCGTGACGTATAGTGCGCGTTGAAACCATCACTCCAGATTTCTCCAGGTCAGTCTTAACCTCTTTGGATGTTATACGTGGTGTTTTTCCAATGGTTTCAACTAACATTCAAAGACTTCTTGGATTCATTTTCTCTTCCCACCTTCCTGAAGAGGTTCTTGACAGTTCCATGAGCATAAAACCTCTTAATAAAATTGCAAACTGTAGATACAGGAATCCCAAGCTCTTTGGAGATGGTCTTGTACCCCTTTGAAGTTTGATGTGTGGTGATAATGGCTTTTATGGTGATCTCAGGCAGCTCTCTTGTCTTCACCATTGTAGGAATGGAACAGGGAGTGACTGTGGCCATTTTAAACATTAGAGCCATTATTCATTGGTTGATTCAAATGTGAGTACTGACAATTGATCACAGGTGCATCTAATTTTATTCCAATGGGAATGTGGTTCTTCTGTTCAAACCTATTTAAATTGTTTATAAGGGTGCCAATAATCATGTCCTAGCTTAATGCAACAAAATCTAAACCCAACTATAACACCACAATGTAAAGCTCAAGTGAAAGGTGTATAGTAACCAACATGAAAAAACCTTCTTAATCCTGACGAAAGGTAATGAACAGGATTTTAACAAAACAAGATTTTTTGTCGGATTGCCTGGAAAAAGGGTGACTAATCACTCTCAAAAAGCAGGCCGTCCTTTTTTAATCAATTTATAAGAAGTGACTCGAAGGCCTTTGTGCGAAAGGCTACAGGTTTCTCAAAACCAGCCGTCGCACCAGCAGCAAACGTTTAAAAATGCTTATTATAGCAAAATCGTTCAGTACGTGCATGAACACTGAGTGTATTAACACTTTAAGAAACTTGGCTACTTATCTGGATACATAAAAAGCCGTAAGCCATCAAAACATGCAGTCCTTCCCAACATGAATATCCTTCACAGAATGGGCTACAGCAATATTTTCTTCAGCTCATCATCCAGTAACTTGTGTTTCGAGCCTCTCACTCTCAAGGCTCTTTATCAAGCTTTTGTCGGCCCAACTTCCTGTTCCAATCCATAATGTGATGACATCATCAGATTTACAAAGCTGTCATGAGGTCAATATGGACGTCTCACAATCACTAGAAAATCAGCGCAAAGACCACCAATCCACATCCGAATTCAATCCGGTAGGGGAGGTGGATTTCAATAAATGAATCCAATATTGTTCCTTTAAGTGAAGCTGTCTTTGTTGATCACCCCCTCAAAGGGGTGTGGGTACCATATCCAAAACTGTCCATCGTAGATGATCAAAGGTATGGTTGTGTTGAGTGCAGTGCTGTACCAAAGGAGCCATCAACACTTTGGTATTGATCCGGGAACGATGTTCTCCAAGTCGTTTCTTCACTGCACATATTGTCATCCCAACATAGCTCATGTCACAAGGGCAAAGAATTAAATAGATCACATAAGATGAATTGCAATTTGTAATAATTTGTAATAATCATGTCCTGGCAAAGTCCCAGTTTTTATACTATTTGCTACTATTTTTTTTAATTGGTCTTGTTTTCTTTGATTCTTTTATGTGTCAAATTTGTGTGCATATATAGTCCAAAGCCATTTCACTGGCCACTTTTTTTAGGAGTTATTGGGCATTAAGGAATTGAATTGCAAGGGTGCCAATAATGTTAACCACAACTCTATCCTTTTTGAAATCTAGGTTTCTTGTTCTAGAAAAGTTTGCTTCTGATTTACTTTTTATATTGATCCAAATGATATGATGAACACTGGAACCAATATTTTCTCCTACTACAATTTGTGATAAGGAAGCGTATCATAGTTCAGGAAGAAATAATAGAAGAGGTGAATTGGCTCTGAATAAGCAACATGTGCTGGCTGGTAAAAGCACTAAAACAGGGCGTTTACCTAAAAGACTACCAGACCCAGAATGCACTGGTTTACAGAAAGCCTCTAGGAGAGCTGAAATAGGGAAATGTGTGCCTAATCAGAGAAGCAATGATGTAATCCCTAATCACCCATCTCCTAGGGCAGGGCTTGATTCAGAACACCTGGACTGTGCTAGGGTGGAGTGTCCATCTAGGCACTTTAAAGCTAGAAGAAATTCAGCAGACAGAAAGCAAGAGCAAGAGCAAGGAGAACAGCAAGAGCAATGGCAACAGCAATGGTGGCAAAGATGGCAAGAGAAGGAGAGACGGAGCCTGAACAGAAGGAAGAACAGCAAGGCGTCCAGGAGGTCTAAGAAAGGAGCCCAAGGCAGTACGTATGCTGGGAGAGATTCCTGGGGCAAACATTCTTCATTGGACTGGACGAAACCAGAGGCTTGGAGATATACAGCCAGGAACCCTCAGACAGCACTTGTAAAGGAGACAGCTGCATCTACAGAAAGAAGGAGCTCTAATACCTATTTAAGAAGGTATGGGAAAAGAGACCTAAAGTCTAGAGATTCTGACTGGAGAGCTGGGCACAGAAGCTTTGCTACCTACTGGCCAAAATACCCAGAGTGGAAACCTAATGACAACATGATCTCAGGTATGAACTCTGATCTGTTCCATAGCTTTGCACAAGGAAGACAGCAGGGAAACAGTTTCTATCCTGATAGAGATCAGTTAGAGAATTCCTCTGAGCCAGTGTATGAAAGTGATCCTTTGATATTTCAAGAGCAAGGGGAAATATCAAATGAGAAAGTGGAATGCATGGATTGCTCTTTTTCTAGGCTGTTGTTCTAAAGTAATTCTCAGTTAAGCATCAAACACCAAAAGGAACTTTACTGTTTTTTTTAGCTTCCCAGAAAAGTTTCTTTGAGAGAAAGCTTTGGGGAAAGTTGGAGCCACGTGGAGAGTGGACCAGCAATGGTTTGTAGCTGGTTAAGCACCTGTGATTAGAGGAAGGCACAAGTGCACGTGGGACTTTGGAAAGAAAACTTCTTCACTGTGTGAAAGGAAGAAAGTTGTTTTTTTTGATAAAGAGAATTTTCCTTTTGGGTTTATTTTTCATTCCAGCACTGCTAAGAAAGTTTATTAGCAGGGGCTAGAGGAAAGACCTTTTCTGTTCCATCAAGGTCTTTACTAAGTTGTTGCATAAGTAATTCAGTTGCCTTATTTGTTTTGTTTCCTGAATACAATTCCTGAAGAAATTATCCTGTTGATGTTACCAAGCATATCTGTGTGAGGGAATAACTCCCCATAAATAAAATCTGTTTTTGGCTTTACATTCGAGCAACTACAATTCTTTATTCTTGTTGAACGGCTGGTTTTGTGTGATTGAACTACAACACCCACAATCCTTTGCAAGTCAAGTAAATTCCTGTCTTTGCCAAGATTGTGGAACTTTCACAACAAGCACCCCCGTTTACAAATTTCATGTTACCACCTAGATTTGTCGGTACTAAGTTTGGTATTGTTGTCATGAGTGGCTCCTTGACTAGTTGCGTGAGAGAGACTTCTTGCAAGGATTTCAGTATTCTCCTAATTCTAGGAGAGCTAGCAGCTGGTACTGTATAATCTACAATTAGTATATTTAGGTTTTCTATTAATAGCACCTCACCTTTCTATGCTATCTTGTGGATGACGTTTTTCATTTCTATATCTGTACCTACTTCCTTTTTCATGCTAGCCTAGAGTAGATAAAGCGCCAAAAGCTAGGTGGCCTACGCTTGTAAATATATACATGTTAGGTCATAGTATTTGGCATATTTTTGGACATACTGTAAAATACAAACCTGGGACAAAAAGTGTATTGGATGGGCATGATAAATAACAGCTCTCCATTCCTGCAGACTTAATACAGACAAGCTGCGCCTTTGGAACTTGTTTTGTATTTGGAAAGCATTTCACCATCTCTGAAAAACAATGAACAAAAAATCATACCCTGTACAGAGTGAAGTACTCAGCTGTGCAATATGAAATAAAGCATAGTTTCTCACCTGTAACAGGTGATCTCCGGGAACAGCAGGAATCAGTCTTCACATATGGGTGACATCGGCACCGAAGGAGCCTGCATAGAAATGCTCCCCAGCATCCAATAGGAAAGCCTTTGGGAGCACTTTACCTGTGGGCCTGTCTTCCCACCTTCCCAAGGCCTCTCCTCAGTCGAGTTGTTGCTGAGAGGAAGAGAAAAAACATAAACAAACCCTACAACTCCTAGAGGAGGAGGGTGGGTTGTGAAAACTGATTCCTGCTGTTCCCAGAGATCACCTGTTACAAGTGAGTAACTATGTTATCTCCAGGTACCAAGCAGGAATGCAGTCTTCACCTATGGAATTCACTAACTCCCAGGAAGCAGACTGGCATGGGGTGGGGAGCAGTGTGTTCCCTGAGGTTAAAGCTTAGAGCAGAAGGGTGTGGACATGATGTGGCCCATTGGACTCAATTTCAGGAGGCTAGTGCACCCCTAATTATAGTCTGGTCTCTTGTAAAGTCCAGGATGGAGGGTAGGAGTTGAGTTTAAGTCCCAAAGAGGTGCTGGAGTACAACTTGGCCAAAGACAGCGTCTTGATGGGAGTCCCTGTCCAGAAAATAGTATGCAGCAAAAGTATGGATGGATATAAAATGGAGATTGGCTATGGAGGTTGCCATAGCACGCACATTATGAGCAGTGACGTGACCCTCCAGAGAAAGTCATGCTTGTGCATAAGCAAATGAAATGCAATCTGCTATCCATCTGGCTAGGGTCTGTTTTGTCACCGGTAGCCCAAGGTGACTGGGATCAAAGGAAATGAATAATTGAGAGGATTTTTTGTGATCCTTAGTATCATCCAAGTAGCTTGCAGTCTAAGGTTTGTAACGCTGCTTCGGCCCGAGACACATGTGGTCTCGGGAAGAAAATTGGTAGGATGATCGACTGGTTTAGAAGGAAGGAGGAAACTACCTTCAGAAGGAATGTGGATGGGTACAGAGGACCACCTTGTCATGGTGGATCCGCCACCACATCCTGCAGTTCGCTGAAATGGCAAGTCTACTTGATGATAATAAGGAAGATTACTTTCAAGATAGTAACCTCAGTGGTAACTAAAGGCTTGAAAGGAGGCTTTAGAAGTTGAGAAAGAACCATGTTGAGGTCCCGGGCTACCCGAGACAGCGTAATTGGTGTCCTGGACAGTAGGAGACCCCGCATGAAGCATGCTACTAAGGGGCATGAGGAGATAGGCTGTCCTCCCAATGGTTTGTGAATGGCACCAAAATGAACTCTCACTGAATTAGTCTTAAGACCTGCCAAAAGGACAAGTGTAGGAGATATTGTAGAAGGGATCCCATCATGCTGGCAAAGAGGTCAATGCCCTTTGGGGAGCACCACGTCTAAATGGCAGATGAAATTTAATTTGGACAAGTGCAAAGTTATGCACTTAGGAAAGAACAACCCTGACTATGGTTACACAATGTTTGTTTATGTTTATTTCATTTTGATAGACCGCCCTTCTCTTAATGCATCAGGGTGGTGTAGAAACTAAAAACAAGATTAAAATCATAGGTAGAAAGAAACGCCATTGGAGACAGGAAAGAATAAAATATTCACACCAAGGGAGAGAGAAACAGGAAAAAGGAAGGAGGGGAGAGCAGGAGGGTGGCATAAGGCTGGGGTCATGGGGATGATCATGTAATAGGCAGGTCATATGTGAGGTTGAAAAGATGGGTTTTCAGAAGGGCCTTAAATTTAGAGTAGGAAGATTCAAGTCGGAGGGCAAGGGGAAGAGAATTCCAGGAAGCAGGGCCAAGAAAATAAAAAGCTGAGGAACGGGTTGATTCTAGGCAGGCCTGGAAGGCAGAGGGAAAGTGTAGGAGGTTTGCATGGATACTATGTAGAACATGATGCGGGGAGTGAAGAAACAGAACATCAGAAAGGCAGCAGGGTGAACCTGTGGAAAGCATGTGATGGACCAAAGTGAGAAGAGGAAGATAAAATAAAATACATCAGTGAACTAGACGCATACCACACAGAAACCGATAAAGCAAAAAGGACCTACCATTCAAAGATCATAAACACCTCAATAAACAAACCTCGTGAACTCTTTGAAATTGTCAAGAAGCTAACGAAAGCACCCAACCACTCCAACCAGCTACCAAACATCCCGCCAGAACTACTAGCACGCCAATACAAGCAGCTTCAACAACCTCAAACTCTGCAATCGAATGAAGAGACAACAACCCACCCTACTTTCATAGTTACGGACTGGAGCACATTCGAAACAATCACCAAAGAAAAAATAGAATCCACCATCTCCTCCCTAAACACTACCACCTCCCCACTAGATCCATGCCCTGCGGAATAGATAAAGAAATCCAAGGAGGACATAAACACGCCCCTAACCCACATTGTTAACAAATCCCTCAGACAAGGACACATGCCAGACATCCTCAAAACCTCCATCATCCGCCCAATCCTAAAAAAACACAACTTAGACCCCCTTGACCACGCCTTCTTCATGCCTATAGCAAGTCTTCCATTCACCGCCAAAATCATTGAGAAAATAGTTCAACAACAACTTCAAGACCACCTGGATACCAACAACATACTGGACCCACAACAACATGGTTTCCGTCCATTCCATGGAGTTGAGACCCTCATGACATCTCTAATGAACACCCTCATCAAGGGCACAAAGACCAAGCACTCTGGCTACGCTATTATCTTCCTGGACATATCCGCAGCCTTTGACACCATCTCCCACAACATCCTCCTACACAGACTCCAAGAAATTGGCATCAAAAACATTGTACTTCAGTGGTTCCGCTCCTACCTAACTAATAGACAACAATTGATCCGCACAAGCATAACAACCTCCCCCCCTTTCAGCAACACCAAGGAGTACCCCAAGGATCCACACTATCCGCCATGCTCTTTAACATCTACCTGCAACCACTCTGCTCAATCATACGCGCCCATAACATCAACTACCACATCTACGCAGATGACATAATGCTCTATGGACCGATCACAACCACCAACCCGACAAACAATCAACTAACAGACTGCTTCATAGAAGTCTCCAGCTGGCTACAAAAGAACAACCTATCCATCAACCTAAAAAAACCAGAAACCCTCATAGTAACCAAGGATCCAAACTTCACACTACCACCACACCTCAACTTAGGAACCACACAAATACAAATACAACCACACATAAAATACTTAGGAATCATCATAGACCAAGCGCTCACACTCAAGCAACAGATCAAAAAGACTACCGGAATAATATTCCACAAAGCAAAAACAGTACAACGCCTCAGGCCTCTCCTCGATCCACAAGACTTCAGGACAGTCATGCAAGCTATGACGTTCCCCCACCTGGACTACTGCAACATAATCTATCATGGACTACCTGCCACCCACACCAACCCACTATGAACTGCCTTAAATACCACAGCAAGAATTATCCAGAAAGAAAAAAAACAAGATCATATCACCCCAGTCCTGAGAGAACTGCACATACGCCCTCTCGAAGCAAGAATCAAATACAAATCAGCCCTACTTATCCACAAAGCCCTCTATCAAACGCAGACCTCCCAGCTCCGAACTTTACTGCCCCAACCCACCCACAAAAGAACAACCAGACAAACCACCAGCAACACCCTCACAATCCCCCATGAACGAACTAAATACAATCAATGAGACCTGCAACAGAGCCTTCGAACTATATGCGCCATCCCTTTGGAACTCCCTACCAAGCCAAATCAGAAACAATGGAGATCATTCAACATTCAGAAAACAACTAAAAATCACCCTGTTCCAAGAATACCTCGGACCAGAAACAAACATCCACCACTGACTCCCTCCCTGACCCTTTATCATACCCACAGATCTCCCCCCTAAGAGACTAATGTCCATTGTTTACATCCTTAATATCTGTTTAGATCATTAATGTTGGCCTCCCGGTGACAGCCCCCTACCCAAGTACCAAGTATTGATTACTGCCCCCCCCCCCTTTTCTGTTAAACCGCTTTGACCCGGTGAAAAGCGGGATATAAATACAATTAAATAAATAAATAAAATAAACATATTGAAGCCAGTGTTTAGCGGGAAGCCAATGCTAACTAGTGTGGGGGGGGGGGGGAGTGATGTGCTCAAATCAGGAAGCATGTGGAGGATGCAAACAGCAGTATTTTGGATGAGTTGAAGCCAGTAAAGTTGATACTGAGGGAGACCTAAGAAGATGATATTATGGTAATCAAGTCTTGACATCATAAATGTAAGCCGAAGGGTAGTCAGAGAGGAAGGGATAAATGGTGTGGATTTCATGGAGTGCAAGAAAGGAATGGCGAATCAGAGAGGCAAGGTATGCATGAAAAGATAGTGATACCCAGATACCAAATGGAATTGACAAGTGGGACAAGAGAACCAGGTAGAGTAGTTGCTAATGATGGGGGAGGGCAGCTGAAGCAAAGCAGATAGTAGTGGACTTGAGGTGGAGAAAGTTATTGGCCATCCAGGTAGAGATACTAGAGGGGCATGTGATCAGGGGCAGCTGGATTGGTGTTTTGCTTTTTAGTGGTGTCAAGTCAGTGCTGACTCCTGGTGACCCAGCTGCCTCTGGGTTTCTTGGCAATGTATCACTGGATATAGATTGCCAGGCCTTTTCTTTCAAGGCAATGGAGGGTAAAGTGACTTGCCCAAGGTGTGCCAGTAGGAATTGAACCCTAGATTGTCTGAGTACTAGGCAGTTGCTCTAACCATTAGGCTACTCTTCCCTGATTAATGTGGTGGAGCAAAATAATATTGTCAGCATAGGAATGTGCTGAAATGCCATGCTGCTAGACTAGTAGGGTAAGTAGGATTCAGAAAATATTGAATAGAAGAGGAGCCAGTACAGAACCTTGGGGAACCCTGCAGAGAAGGGGGAGAGAGGGAGAAGAGGAGGCACCAACTGAAATAGAGAAAGACTGGTGAAAGAAAAAAAAGTGAAACCAGTGAAGTACAGTGTCATTGAGACCAAAGACATGAAAAACCAAAACACAAAGGAAGCAAACTCCTCGCAGCAAAGCAGAGAGAATACAAAACAGTGAGTGGTGATGGTGGTCACGAGTGCTTTATTGAATCAAAAGAAACCCTGACACATTTCGGCCAAAGCCTTCCTCAGGGGGGCTGGGGGCTGCAGGCAAATATTAACAAATAAAAATATTAAAAATGAAAAATATGAAATATTAAAATTAATAAACAATAATAGTTAAAAAATGAAAATAAAAAGAAATAAAAACATTAATTAAAAATTAAAAAGAAAAACATCAGTAAAAGTTAAACTTCAATAATACATTAAAAGCATAACATTGATGAAAACAATCTAAAACTCAAGAAAAGGCACACCATAACTATATATAGTAAGATCCCAAATAATCATTTTTAAGAACGAAAACAGAGAAGGAGATGAGGAGGAACAAAGAGCTGGTATATACATTAATGTTCTAGTACTTACAATTGCACACAAAAATGTGTTAAATTCCAAGGTAATTAGCACCTAGTTGCACACAACGTATATTAAGTTATTGTTGAGTTATTAAGAACCTGTCAGTACACACAAAAAATGAAAAAAAGTCATGAGAAAGAGACTAAGATACTTTTTATCTATTGAAATAAGCACAAGGAGAATCAAACACAGCACTAGAAACCTGACGGGACGCCGAAGATTTTCGTGCCTTATAAAAGGTTAAAGCAGCAAGAAATTTACATATGCATCAAGTTGCATAAAACACTGACGTCACGTAAACATGAGAAAAGTAATAAAGAAACAATGAGCACATCAGGAGACACTTTTACAGCTTAGCAAATAATAGTTAATTCTGCCGTGCTATTAAAAATGAAACGGGAAAGCATCATACATTAATATCAAAGCAACCAAACGTCAGTTCTATTGCTTTGCTCTTTTTCTAGTGTCATGGTTATATGTCTGTCTATTATTGTTCATTTCATTGTATTTTAATTACATTGTTTTGTAGTTTACACTCTAATTCATATAACTATGTTCTTTAAGATTCTGCTTTTTTGCAGAGGTGATATACACTCCGGATTTTAATATATGTTGTGTGCAACTAGGTGCTAATTACCTTGGAATTTAACACATTTTTTTGTGCAACTGTAAGTACTAGAACATTAATGTATATACCAGCTCTTTGTTCCTCCTCATCTCCTTCTCTGTTTTTGTTCTTAAAATGATTTGGGATCTTACTGTATATAGTTGTGGTGTGCCTTTCCTTGCATTTTAGATTGTTTTTATCAGTGTATGCTTTTAATGTATTATTTAAGTTTAGCTTTTACTGATGTTTTTCTTTTTAACTTTCAATTAATGTTTTTATTTATTTTTATTTTCATTTTAACTTTTTAACTATTATTGTTTATTAATTTTAATATTTCATATTTTTCATTTTTAATATTTGTATTTGTTAATATTTGCCTGCAGACCCCAGCCCCCTGAGGAAGGCTTCAGCCGAAATGCGTCGGGGTTCCCTTTGATTCAATAAAGCACTCATAACCACCATCAACACTCGCTGTTTTGTGACCAAAGACATGAAGGCATAAGAGAAGAGTGACATGGTCCACAAGGTTGAATGCTGAGGAAAGATCAAGAGAAACTGCCAAAGAAATATTGCCGTGATTATGTGATTCGTCTAACTCGCTCAAAAAAAAAAAAGAAGGATAGTATCTGTGCTGTTCCCAAGATGAAAGCCAGATTGAGTGAAAAGCATGAGTAGAATCGAGATGAGCAGAAAGCTGTGCGAAGACCAATTTTTCAAGTACCTTGGAGAAAAAGGGGAGAGTGGAGACCGGATGATAGTGTGCAGATACAGAGGGATCCAGGGATGGGTTCGTCAGGATGGGGAAGACCAGGGCATGTTTCCAAGAGGCAGGGAAGATACCTGAAGGCAGACTATTGTTGAGGAGTGACAAAACCAGAGACAATAGGGCTGGTGAAGGGGTAGGAAGCCAAGATGAAGAAATAGGATCAGCCGGACAGGTAGTTTTGTGAGATGATGTAAAATTTTAAGCAACTCAGCAGAAGTAATTGGATGAAAAGAGGACCAGGTGTGTGAGAGAGAAGGACTGGGGGAGTGAGTTTTCTCAGGGGAATCAAAGGAGGTAGTTGACATGGGGAAAGGAAGCGCTTGGGAGCAGGGGGACAAAGGAGGAGGGCAAATCAGAAAGCAGGACCAGAGAGATGGGACTTTGTTCTGGAAGTGGTCAATGAGAAGATGAGGAGAGGGAACGGTATCTGAAAAAGAGGGCCGGTTGGTAGTGGCTGTCTTAGAAAGAATTGACAGGACCAAGTATAGTTGACGAGTAGAATTTGCAGAAGGGGAAATACGATTGGAGTAGTAAGATTACTTGGCTGTGTGGTATTTTCAATAACATCATATGGATGTGAAAGCTGGACAGTGAAGAAGATAGACAGGAAGAAAATTGATGCCTTTGAATTATGGTGCTGGCGGCGAATACTGTGTATACCATGGACTGCCCAAAGAACAAACCAGTCAGTACTAGAGGAGATCAAACCTAAGCTTTCTTTAGAAGCTCAGATGACAAGACTTTGACTTTCATACTTTGGTCACATCATGCGAAGAGAGAGATCATTAGAGAAAGACATCATGCTTGGCAAGACAGAAGGTCAACGCAAAAGAGGAAGGCCATCAATGAGATGGACTGATACAATAACAGCAGCTATGGGTACCAGTCTGTCAACAATGAGCCGCCTGACTGAAGACCAAACACAATTTAGGACAACAATCCAGAGGGTTGCCATGAGTCGACACCGACTCGACGGCATTTAATAACAACAAAAGATGATGGAGGTGTATAAACTGTTGGAGAGAGTCTGGGGAGTGATACTTTCTTCACAGACACGCCACTCTAAAGAGCTGATGGCAATGGAGACAGAGGCCACGATGAAACCAAAGAAAACTCTGCTTAAGCAGGTTGTTATGGGAGTGAAGAGGGGCAATTTTGTCCAGGGCACTGGACAGTGTAGTGTGCCAAAGTTGGGCCTGAGTATCCACTGGGAGGGTTGAGAAATCTAGTAGGAAAATGTCCCTGCAGGAGCGGAAAAAACTCAGGAGTGTGAGAGGAAATATTTTGTCTGAGAGATAAACATGAAGGATCAGGGGAAAACTCAGAGGAGGAAGGAGCTAGAGCAGGACGGAAATGAGACAAGAAAAAGAATGCACTGATGGCCGGAAAGGGGACTAGAAAGGATGTGAATGAGGAGAGGGTCGAGCACAGGGGCAGCGAGGAGAGGAATAAGATCGAGAATATGACCAGCTGTATGGGTAGGAAAGGACACATGCTGGACGAGCGAAAGATCAGAGAAGAGTTGAATAAGTGTCCTGTCACTGGATTTAAATGGGGAGATAAAGTGGACATTGAAGTCACCCAGAACCAGGAGATGCGGGTACAGTAGCAAAACAGAAAGGGAAAGAAGAAGGGAGTCCCAGAGGTGGGGGCGAAGAGATAGGGGTTATGGTATGTTCCTTGTAAAACGTGTTGAATTGTAGAAAGACGGTATATAAAAACAATTAAATAAAAATAAATAAATAGGGGGGGGGGGTAGACTAGTAGGAAATTGAGGGGTGGAGAACCATCAATGCAGATCAGAAGGGATTCAGGATAGTGGAGAGCTGGGGAGGAGATTTCTGAAACAGGAAGAGAGGAACGGAAGAAAGCCACCATGCCTCCGCCACTGTGACCCAGGCGGGTGTAGAAAAAGCTACCTCATTTGGAGGGAGGCAGTGGGCAAGGAGAGGCTCTTCCCCCTCCCTCAACCATGTCTCATTAAGGAAGAGAACGTCCAAGTGATGCTGAGAAAGTAGATCTTGAATAAGGATAGTTTTGGCGCGGAGAGACCTGCAATTTAGCATGAAGTGTGCATGGGAATAGTAGAGGAGAAGATTGAGGTAGGAGCAGGGCAAGCGGTTATAGGGCAGGTTACTAAGTTCTGTAGCAGGCGCATGAAGTTGGGTGGGATTGGAGGTGGGGGATGGGTGAGAAGCCTGCCCCTGTAAGTAGGGATAGTAGACATAAGGGCTTGTTTACAAAGCCGTGGTAGCGGTTTCCGCCCAATATCAGAGCTGTGGCCCCATTGAATTCAATGGGGCCGCGGCTCCGCTACCACGGCTTTGTAAAAAAGCCCTATAGAGGAGTGGCTGATGGACCAAAAAAAGAACGTCAAGAGCAGTAACAGGTAAAGGAATACTTACGGAAGAGACTGCAGAGTACCAATAAGAGCATGCAGGTAGGGGAAGTGGAAATGACCGGGTTGCCAGAGTTGTGCCAAGGAGCTTGCCCAAGGTGAACATCCTGCTCCTTGGGTGCATGCCACTGCGGCGCAGAACACCGCTGGAGACTTTCTTTTATGTGGTGGCAGATTACCTTCAGGTGAATGCGGCAGCATCACTTCTGGGTGGGCAAGACTAGCACAAAAAGAATGCAAAGACCTGAAAAAAACAATAAATGGGGCCAATCAAAACACAGAAAACAGGCAACATATAGGCAAAGAATAGAGGTGGGAGGAACTCTGCTGGAGACTTTCTTTTATAAGGTGGCAGATTACCTTCAGATGAACACAGCCACGTCACTTCCGGGGGGGGGGGGGGGGAGCGGGACGAGCATGGAAAGAATGCAAAGACTTTCAGGTTCATGGCTGTGCCACTTCCGGGTGGCCTATGCAAGATGCCACATTAGGAACCACCACCCAGGAAAAGGATTTAGTTGTCATCGTGCATAATACATCAGAACCCTCTTCTCAGTGTGCAATGGCGGCCAAGAAAACAAATAGAATGCTAGGAATCATAAGGAAAGGAATGGAGAATAAGACCAAGGATATTATAATGCCTTGTATCATTCCATGGTGAATATTGTGTGCAATTCTAGTCACCATATCTTAAAAAGGATATAGCAGAATTAAAAAATGTGCAGAGAATAGCCACTAAAATGGTAAAGGGGATGGAAGGATACCCCTATAAGGAAAGGCTTAAAAGGTTAATGAACAGAGTAGAATGAGTAAATGTAGTTCAGCTGTTTGCTTCATCAAAAAGTAGAAAGATTAGGGGACACGCAGTGAAGCTACAATGTAGCACATTTAAGACTAATCGAGAAAATATTTTTTCACTCAACGCGTAATCAAACTCTGGAATTTGTTGCCAGAGGATGTAGTAAAAGCTATTAGTGTAGCTGGTTTTATAAAAGGTTTGGACAAGTTCATGGAGGAAAGATCCATAAACCAAAGAGGACCTTGGAATTCCACTACTTACACCAGGACAAGCATTGTGGAACCTATGTACCTTTTTGGGAACCTGAAACGTACTTGTGACCTGGATTGCCCACTGGTGGAAACAGGATACTGGGCTTGATGGACTTTGGTCTGATCCAGTATGGCATTTCTTATGTTTTTAATTTCTGTATACATTTGTCACAGTAAACCAATGCAGTAAAAGCAATGCATTGTTTCATCTTGCACTACCAGATATCGTTATCTGGTTAACTACCTTTCTCAAAAAACTCAAAACCCACCTATTTATCCTACACTTTGGAAACCGAAATGATACCAACAGTACTGATCCCACATATCCCACCTCATAAATTTACTACCACATGCCCTCCCTCAAAAGACATTTCTCTAAGAGCTACCCTACCTAGATCTAACCCAGCTATTGTAGTACAACCAATCATGTATATAGTTTGCCTGTTACTTGAATTTCACTGTATATAGCAATGTTAATGTATATAGTTCTAACTGTTCCATGTAATTGAATATGCACTGTTTATTGTACAGTTCAAAGGTTGTTCATTTTAAACCGCATTTGATCTGCTGAAAAATGTGGTATAAAAATTTTAAATAAATAAATACATTGTAAAACAGGTATTTGTCTTGACTAGACTTGATTGGTTGTCTTTAACAGCAGAGCTCTCAATATTGGCACTATCCATTTTTATCTAAATAATTAATTTGGTATTTAGCTCATGCCTTTTCAGTAGTTGTTCAAGGACAATTACATTGAAGTACAGTAGTTATTTCCCTGTCCCTAGAGAGGGTTACAATCTAAGGGGTCTGTTTACTAAACGGCGGTAGTGGACTCTGTGCGATATCAGAGCCACGGCCCCACAATGGGGCCGCAGCTCCAATATCGCACAGAGTCCGCTACTGCCCTTTAGTAAACAGACCCTAAGTTACTTTATTTATTTAACAGTTTTTCTATAGTGCTTTATCCTGTGGTCGAAACGGTTTACATTGTAACAGAACAGTATATATTGTAAGCAACTTGGAAATTACATTTAACATTAATTTAAATTAGTATATGCATGGATACATTGTTTACATAAGGTAGTCAGGGGAGGATAAGGTAGGTAGAGGGAGTCAACTTGGGAGGGTAGGAGAGAGGGGGGAGGGATTAAGGACTGGGAATTTGGTTGTGATGTTGTCTGAGAAACAGTTTTTGAAGATGTGTGTCTTGAGGGCTTTTATGAAAGTTGCTATGTCCTTTGTGGCCCAAAGATTATCAGGGATAGAGTTCCTTAGTGATGGAGCAAATAGGGAAAAGGCTATCTTTGATGTAGTGGAGCTGGTTTGAGTAAATATTTCTGGTAAGCTTAGCATGTTCTATGAGCCAGCTTGTCTCTTCCTGTTGTCAGGTGTCTCTTGAAGTAGTGATTGCAAGTGTGGCGAAGATAGGTTATTGAGGATTTTAAAGATCATGAAAGATCATTATCATGTCCTAGCATGCCTCTTTCCTTTAACCAGTTAACTTTTAGCCAGACATCGAGATGTCAGCCAAAGGTTAATTGTCTGGAAGCCCAATATTTGAAAAGTCAGAATTTGTCCAGCTAGCTTTTTAAGTTAACTGGACAAATAATTTGAATGCCAACCCCATAGTTTATAACTTGGAATTCCTAACTCATGCTACCATGTTCTTGCAATATTAAAAATTAAAAAACAAGGGAGCCTACCTGCAGAGTGAGGGGGTGAGCTGGGCCCTGTCTATCGGGCCGTGGAACTTCCGGGACTGAACCCGTGTTGTGTAGCTGATACTGCCCTATTTCCATCGGGCAGGCACGCCCGGGGCAGCCAGCCTCTGTTGGGACCTAGAGGCTTTAAAAGCAGTCATCTGTTTTCCTGCCGCCGGAGCCTACCTGCAGAGTGAGGGGGTGAGCTGGGCCCTGTCTATCGGGCCGTGGAACCTCCGGGACTGAACCCGTGTTGTGTAGCTGATACTGCCCTATTTCCATCGGGCAGGCACGCCCGGGGCAGCCAGCCTCTGTTGGGACCTAGAGGCTTTAAAAGCAGTCATCTGTTTTTCCTGCCGCCGGAGCCTACCTGCAGAGTGAGGGGGTGAGCTGGGCCCTGTCTATCGGGCCGTGGAACTTCCGGGACTGAACCCGTGTTGTGTAGCTGATACTGCCCTATTTCCATCGGGCAGGCACGCCCGGGGCAGCCAGTCTCTGTTGGGACCTAGAGGCTTTAAAAGCAGTCATCTGTTTTCCTGCCGCCAGAGCCTACCTGCAGAGTGAGGGGGTGAGCTGGGCCCTGTCTATCGGGCCGTGGAACTTCCGGGACTGAACCCGTGTTGTGTAGCTGATACTGCCCTATTTCCATCGGGCAGGCACGCCCGGGGCAGCCAGCCTCTGTTGGGACCTAGAGGCTTTAAAAGCAGTCATCTGTTTTCCTGCCGCCGGAGCCTACCTGCAGAGTGCGGGGGTGAGCTGGGCCCTGTCTATCGGGCCGTGGAACTTCCGGGACTGAACCCGTGTTGTGTAGCTGATACTGCCCTATTTCCATCGGGCAGGCACGCCCGGGGCAGCCAGCCTCTGTTGGGACCTAGAGGCTTTAAAAGGAGTCATCTGTTTTCCTGCCGCCGGAGCCTACCTGCAGAGTGAGGGGGTGAGCTGGGCCCTGTCTATCGGGCCGTGGAACTTCCGGGACTGAACCCGTGTTGTGTTTTCCTCTTTGTATCTATAAAAGGATTTCAGGGTTTTCTCCGCGACCGCGGAGCGCGACAGCGGGGCGTGTTATGAAGGGGCATGGTTAAAGGGGCAGGTCCTGCCCCTTTGATGCCCCTTCGACGTCACTGCGACACTAGTAAGGAATTGCTGTGCTGTTTGATTTCCTTTGAGGTACTAGAGGGATAGAGGGGGTTTGCTTGGATTATGCCTGTATGAGCCCTTCGGTTTAGGTTGTTTGCTGTAGTTTTACGGTTTTCTTCTATGATGGGTAAGCGGAAGGGTAAATTACAGGATAAGCCACAGGCGGCCGGTCCGGAGATTTCTAAAACGGTCGGACCGCTAGATAAGCATTTTGCCCCTCTCCCCCTAGCGCAGTCCTCTCCCGAAGGAGCTTCATTGAGCCCTGGAGGGAGATCTCCTCCAGTGTGTCCTGCCTCACAGAGTTTGGTTAGTCCTGGTATTTTAATAGGGCAGGTTTCTAAAGATAGAGTAGCGGTAGATTTCCCTACCCCTGTCTCGTTGACAACTTTGGAGGGTTTTTCTGAACTTCCTGTTGTGTCTCCCAATGCTGAGATTACCCTGAAGGATCTTTGGGGGGCTTTGCAGTCTATCGACTCTAAAGTTTCTTTTGCACTAAGTTCTTTATGCCAATTTTCTCAGGAAGCAGCTGTGTCAATACGGCAGCTTGATGAGAAAATGTCCTCAATGGATTTGAAGGTCAATAAATTAGAGTCTCAAGTGCTTCCATTACAAACTGTGAATGTGGCTGCAATTAAGGATTCATTGGTTTTGCACTCTAAGATGGAGGCCCTTGAAAACTCATTTAGGGCCTGTAATTTGCGCTTTTTAAATTTCCCTTGTTCTTCTTTATTGTCGTCTAAAATATTGCTTGAGAAGTACCTTAAGGAGGTTTTGGCTATTTTAGACGATATTGATGTGGTACAAATTTATTATATACCCTTAAGGTCAAAAAAGGTTAATCCCGTAGAAGGAGATCTTGATGAAATTGTTCCCTCCATCGCTAATTTAACTGCCTTCTTGGAAGATTCCCAGGATCTAATCGCACAGCGTTCCACATTGTTGGTTACGTTTTCGTCTATTCTGGTAAAACAGCGTATCCTGAAAGCCTATTTTAAAGCGAAGGCAGCCAAGTTTTGTGGGCAAGCTGTACAAGTTTTCCCAGATGTATCACGTAGCACCCAATTGCGAAGGCGGCAATTTCTATCTTTGAAGCCCCGTGTTTTGGCAATGGGTGCTACTTTTTTCCTACGCTTTCCCTGTAAGTGTTTAATCACCTATCAGGATGCTTCATATGTTTTTCTTGATATTTCTCATCTGGAAAAATTTCTCAGTGATAAGCAGGGCACAACTGGGGATGGTGAGGTTTAAAATTAATTGACCCCCTCAATTTGGTGGCCTTCGGGCTTGTTTTTCTTTCTCATGTTTTCTTTGATATTATATCTAACACTTAATGCAGGTATACTCCCTTGATGAGGGCTAGACATTGTCATGACAAATTATATTTTATTGCCTGTATGGGTATGGTTTTCCTATATATAAGTATATCGTTGTTGGTGTACAATATGTTTCTTTAGCTTTTTTGGTTGTTGTAATGACTGAAAATCAAATAAAAAAAAAAAAATTAAAAAACAAACAAACAGTAGAGCAAGTTTCTATTTTTTATATCTTTGCTGTCCTACTGGAGGAACATAAAAACAAGAATAAGACATAAAGCCACTTACCAATGCAGTCCTTTTTATTCCAATGCAACCTTTTTCCAGGCGGACATACACATTCATAGCCCCCCATTGTATTAATACAGCCATAGTCACAGCTACCATTGTTAATGCTGCATTCATCAATATCTGAAAATATATTTAAACAAACATTAAAGTGATAAGCAGCCATTCTAGATAACTTGTTTTTTTTTTGTTTCATAAAGGCAAAAAGGTTGATTTACTGCTTTGACATTACCAGTACTATAAAATAATATTGTAGCTGGCTGGTGCTGTAAGAAATAAATGTAATTTTGTCAAGAATTAAGCATGACTTGTTTAGTCAATTTCTTAGACATTTGTTAATGGACACAAGGATTCTCACTATATTTATTACGCAAGATTACGCAACTCAAATATCACAAGCATTCCCAACCTAACTCAAAACCCACCTTCCCTTACCTCTCTCATACTGAATGTTAGCCAGTCCTATAATGACTATTGTAAATAATCTCTCTGACTGTTGTTGAATTACATACTTCAGTATGATTAATTTCTCTCAACCAATGTAAATAGTTAATATGTTTTTAATTTTAATTATGTTAGGTTCCTACGTAACTAATTTTCCACTAATTTTCAATGTAACTTAATTTCAATTTTAATGTTAATGTTAATGTTTTTGACATGTTCTCTGTAAACTGCTCCTGATCTCTGGAAGGGGCGGTATAAAAAAATGCACAGATAAATAAATAAATAAATTTATGTATCAATGTAGCTCACAAAAACGTGTCACTAATATTCCAGATCATTCTTTAGGCTTTAGAAACTATTTGGTTAGACTCAGAATTGAGTATAATTTTAATCTACTTATATAACTAATTTATACATCTCCATCAGCTTTGATTAACATTCTTTTTAAATATTTGAAGCACATGCACTAAAATATTTGTTGTAATATATAGTAACACAGTAACATAGTAAATGACGGCAGATAAAGACCAGCATGGTCCATCCAGTCTGTGATCCTAACCATTTAAGTATAGCTCTAAAGAAAAAAAATGAATGGCTGGAAAGTCATCAGCATCCAATCAGATAGGAGTAATTTCTCTTTAAATGGACTTAAAGAAAGACGTGGTTACCAAGTTTGATGGATATATTCAAAGTTATTATAGCTTTCAACTGCAGAAGTCCTTACAGTATCCATTCATTTCTAAGTATTCTGTGACAAGGAAGAAATACAATCTCAAAGAATAAAAAGGGAAAATTAGAAAAAGTATAAACCATTAAAAATAAAAATCCCTCTCTTGGGTAGGTTAGTTTTGGGTGCAAAATATTTCTATATATAGGGCTCGGTGGGATGTGCAGCCCCACAAGCCATCCTGTCAGGCCCTCCCTGCATGGCTAGAGCCAGGAGGGAGTGGAGCCTGGGCAGAACAGGGGCAGGCCGAGGCGGCAGGACGAACAGGGCGAATTCAGGTCATGGTCAAAGGTGGAATAAGCAGCACAATCCAGGCGATCGGGGCCAGGGCCAAGTGCAGGTAGGTCCCTGCCACCAGATCCAGACCCCAGCTGCCCAGCCATGGGTCGGGCGGTGGGGAAGAAGAGGGTCGGCGCCATGGGAACCAGGGGAGCCTCTGGGGCTGACGTCCCTGCAGGCATGCAGGGGCACGCCGGGCTGTCCTTGCGCCCGATTCTCTATGCCAGAGGAACGTTTTGCTCCCATGGAAGAGAATCGGGTCCTAACGGGCCCATCCTGCTCGAGGCCGCCCGGTTGGCCCGGACATGCCCCTTTCTGAATCGGGCTCATAGTCCATACTTTTCCTTCAGTACCAATTATATGTCCTCATTTCGAGACACACACCTTTCAGAAAACATTTTGCTCAATATTTTTACATACAAAGAAATCAAGATTCTCCAAACCTCCACAGTGTGTCATTCCATACAATGTAAAACCTTTGTGACAGAGGCATTTGAAACTCCCAAGGTAGTTGATGCAGATATGGTCACAAGTCCTTTCAAAAGAGCATTCATCAATATCTGTATAGATGCAAAAAATCCTGATTAGTCCTGGGTGCAGGGATTTATTTTAATTGGAATGCAATCATTCACACTGTAAACTCTTATTTAAAAAATGTGAAATGACAGACTTGAAGAAGTAAAACATTATTGCATTAATAAACACATTTCTGTAGCTTTAGATAAGAGATTAAATAAATTACACAAACTTATGCTAATTCAATTTCACAAAATACATTTTATATAATATGAATGTGATATTGATTTTCACCACTGGGTGGTACCAACTAACTTCTGATAAGATTTTAAACTTGCCATGTGATACACAGAAGCCTAGCCCACCTTAAGGGTGGAAGAGCTGGGGAATGAGGGGAGAATGGCAGGGCTCAGCTAAAGAATTTAAAACTCTATGCCTAGCATGAGAACAGCAGGCTCTTATGCAGCAGGGATGGCTTAAGACAATCTGCTTTCTGTGGCACGAGTTGGGCTAGCGCCCGCCTTCCCCCCAGAAACCAAAATGGAGGGCCCTCCCAAGAGCTCTAGTCTGGCATCCTTCACTCATAACACTAGTCAGGTGGCTACCCCAAGAATAAAGAAAACAATATATTCTCAGGTAGCTTAATTATATAGCCTCAGAATCTAATTAAAAACTTACTGACCACTGATATTACACACTTGATTAGCATCCTATTAAATGTACATATACTGTATATTCTTAAAAAACAAAGGAGATACCAGGTGATCAAACATCAAGGAGCAAAATGAAAAAGGCAGAACCACAGCTAATTTTATTTTGATGTTATAAACTGCATTGTGCTTCTCGCTTATTTTGAACATATATTCTACATCCAAAAGAAACCCTTCTCCCAACAAAGAGTGCAGAGGCCATTTCCCATAGAACTCAACCAGTGTTCTTCTCATTTAGTTTTCCAGTCAGATCAAACGAAGGAATAACCAGATAGGTCGCACTATAAGCCATCTGGCAGCAGACAATATAACTAGTTGTCTTTCATGTTCCCTTTCCTGCTCATTACTTTGCCATGTCAATACATCACATTAAGTTAGTTGGACTGTTAGTAAAATCAGCCTGACTGGTGTGCCCATTTAAAAATTCCTGGGGAGAATACTGTCAACATACAAAAAATAATTTCTGTTTCTGGTATTATCTCAATAACAGTAATATAAATCTTCACCAGTCATGGGCATATTGTGAGGTAATATAAAACCTTACAAAAATGATTTAGGATCAATAGAGAAAATCTCCTATATCATATCAGCCCGCTCTTTCTGTATAGTTGTAAATAGTTACCCCCTTGTTATCTATCCAAGTTCTGTTGCCTGTTAATTGTAAACACAAATCGAAAGTTTTGAAATGTGTATTTAACTGGTTCTATGTAAACCGCACTGATGGAAAATACCGCAGTATATAAGTGCATGTAATAAATAATAAATAAATAACAGCATCGACTTCCAAACTCAAACAAGGAGCATACCCAGAAAAGAGCAGTACTGGAAATATTGTACTGGGCCCTGGAGCATTCATAAACGTATTTGGAAAACTGAACAAGTCGGATTACTACAGATCCTTACATAGAAATTCCATGCTAACAAAATACCTGGCCTCGCTCACAAACTTGGAATAAAGATAGATCCTTACTAAGTATAGAATATATTACCACAGATTAAAAGGTGACATTTTACTTACCAGATAATGTCCTTTCCTTGAGTCCTGCTAGATCACTCTAGACAACTGGGTTGTGTCCCCCTACCAGCAAATGTAAAAACAGAGAAAATATTCCAGAGGCTTCTTATGAACTCATCCTACTATAATAGCAAGTACAGCCAGGGGTATACTTAAATATTCGTATCCAAGCACATGGTCAAGAATTCCTGACTGCACCCAACCTCAATAAGGATAACAAGGCTCAACAAAACAAGAACCATAACTATGCACAGGATCATCTTCAGACCCTAACAGGTTCCAGGGGTGGATCCTGGACTGATCTAGCAGGACTCAAGAAAAGGACCATTATCTGGTAAGTAAAATGACACCTTCCATATTGTCCTACTAAACCAGTCCAGACAAGTGGGCTGTACCAAAATTATGACTCCACTGGGAGGGAAGAAGACACGGTAGCTTTCAAGACTTCTGAGCCAAAGGCTATGCCTACCAGAGCATGGACATCCAAGCGGAAATGCTTGATAAAAGTGGAAAGTGATGCCTATGTAGTCACCTGATTAATGTCTGAGGGGATGACCAAGCTATGCTCCATCCAGAAGGATGCCTACATTTGAGTGTAGTGTGTCTGAAACCATCCAACCGGCTGATTCTGCAACAGATACACTGGGGCAGTGGCCTCCTTGATACAGCACCCCAGGATAGATTTGGCAGCCATGTCACCTATACGTGGTCCTGCTAACAGCACAAATAGATGGTCTGAGTTGTGAAAGAAGTAAGTGACCTTAAGATATCAGAGAAGCAATCTCCTGACATCTACTTGGCAAAGGTCCTCATCCTTCCCTTGGCACTGTTCCCTAGCAAAGGAAGCTAGGCAGATTACTTGATTAACATGAAATGATGGCACCAACTTGCACAAGAAGGAGTGGATGGCCTAATATACACAGCGTCCTCAGAGAATGATAAGTAAGGATCCAGCAATGACAATGCCTGCAGCTTGGAGATGCTTCTCACTGAGCAGGTTGCTGCCAAGAAGAAGGTCTTCAGGGTCAGCTCTTTAAGTGTGGCCCACTTCAAGGGATCAAAGGGCTCCAACATCAGGGCCCGGAGAACCAGGCAGAGATCCCATGAGGGAATGACCAAACGCAGGGGAGAATGAAAGTGCCATACCCCCTGAAGGAAATGGGACACATCCGAGTATGAGACTAAAGATCGTCCCAAAATGGTCCCCTGATGCATGATAAGGCAGCCACCTGAACCTTCAGGGAACTAAAAGAACAACCCTTGTCCAGGCCACTCTGGAAAAAGGTAAGCAAGGAAGGCAAGTCCACCATACCAGGACCAATCTGACACTCACAGAACCAGACATTCATGTAGGCAAGGCTGGTAGAGTCTTTCCTCACCTTGAGGAGGGTGGAAACCATAGCACGAGAATAACCTTTACATGCTAAACATCACCTCTCAAGAGCTAAGCCATAAGTGAGAAGGGAGCTGTATCTGGACAACTGGCTCATTTGAACCAGGTCACAGTCAAAAGCACCTCAGGTATCAGCCCATGTGGTGCAGTATTCATCATCTACCCATACTATAGTTTCAGTATCCAGCCATTCAGCCACTTCCATATTGCACCTTGTCAGCAATATTCCAACTGGAACAGATAATTCAGACAGACTCAGTTTGCTGCATGTTGAACCAAAACAGTGCTGACTCCTCATTGCAACTATCACAGTACGTGTTATTCTGCTTCTTGTAATAAACAGTTGGAAAATAGGAGAATGGGTCTTTTCCTTGGATGTTGAAATGGTTTAACGAACTATGAAGCATTGTACTTGAAACAAAATGTGGAAACAGGACAAGTTAAGGTTTCATATACCAAGCATCCTGTTAATAGTTATATTGTCTGGTAACATAATGAATCATACCACTCATAGAGGCACAACCACAGAAGATCTCTGCAAGGTTTTCCTTAGCAGAATACTACATCTTGGAAACATGTCTATATTTTATCTTTTTACATGTCTTTCTATATCGTCGGACTTGTGCTTAAGATCAGATGTATGCCAAAACAGGCCCAATCTCTCAGGGGGAATAACACCAGCTAATCTGAAGTTTCTTCTTCTCTTTAGCTTACCTACCTAATATGAATCTCTGTGTATCCTTCCACATACCTTGGTGTCTTGGAATAAGGTATTTCATGGCACAACATATGTGAAATAAATATCAATCTTAGGCAACAACAAAGCTTTTTTCACTAACAATTATTTGGGATGGGGGTTGACACAGAAAATATAAAGATCAAAACCTATGTATAACTAAAAGGACTCCAGGGAACTGACAGCTGAGGTTCTGAGATGGTCTGTAAGGGTCCAGAGGGAATTGGTACAGGTGGCAGTTGCTAAATTAAGTACTTGACTGAGACCGTCAGCCAGTCAATGTTATTGCCCAGGTACCTCTCCTCTGCCACCAGCCCCCCTTAGGATTACATCAATGATGGGTACATGCAGGCTCTTCTGCTCCTGAGCTTGGCCTCCACCAGCACCTTCATCCCTGAGTCCTGTGTGACAAGTAGCAGCTTTTCTCGAAGATCCATTCTGTACTGGCTGGTGCTGCTCTGCAGTTGATGTACAGTATTGTGCAGGGGCACCTTCCTGAGCACATGACTACTCAAAGATCCTCATCACCAGTTCCCAGGGGCAAAACGGAGGGAGTGCTTATAGGAATTTTATTTTTTATCTCTGTATATTGTATGATTTGTTTTATTCTTTTGTTATTATGATGCAATAAGTTAGCTATGCTTATTTATTTTCTATATTCTGAATATATATTTATTTTCTACATCATCTAGAGCTCTGTGAAAATTATAAAACTCAAAAAAGGCGCTGGGAGATATCATGAGTAACTTGAAAGAGGAGGTGGAGGAAGTTACCCATAGGATGGGAGACCATGAAAATAGGCTGGAATCACTGGAGCTACAGCAAGAGGCGTGGAAAACAAAGAGCAGAGGTGAGGAGGAATGGAGAGAGCAAATAGTGCTGAAACTGGAGGACTTGGAGAACCGCTCCAGTAGAAATAATTTGAGGATAAAAGGAGTGCCAGAGGAAGTGGAATTCAGAGACTGTGCAAAGGTGGCAGAGGTGGTGTGCCTGGAGGCGCTGAGACAGGGAGGCGAAGAGGATGTGGCAAACAAAATACGACTGGACAGAGCCCATCGGGCCCTGGGACCGATTCGGAGTAATAGACCCAGGGATATAATAATTTGCTTAAAGGATTATAAAGTAAAAGAAAAGATCACAGCAAAAATGAGGGGACTTAACAATTTTATGTGGCAGGGATACTCAGTGGCCATATATGCTGACTTATCTTTGGGGACACTACACAGGCGAAGGGCTATGGCGCCTGTATTACTAATTAAAGATTTATTTGGATTTTTGGATCAGCAAAGAATATTGTACTTAAATTGCAAAGAAATTGAACTCTTGAGCCATTCTGTATGTGAAAAATCATGCTGGGTCGGCCTGCTGGCCCAGGGAGCTGAGCTTGGGGGTTACTTTAGGTCAAAATCTCTGAGCAAGCAGGCAGTTTTAGCCAGATAGAACTGAATGAGTGACTCATACAGTGACTCAGCAGCAGCTAACATTCTTTTCAGCTGCTGGTCACCAGCACAGTATTAACCCTGACCAATCCTGGTATGAACCATGAGCACAATATTAACTCTAACCAATCCTGATTTGAGCATGCAGCATGTTAACCAATGAATTACCAGATCATGCAGCAGCACGAATCTGATTAGAGTACTTAGCAGGGGGATTTTCAGCAGGTCTCCGGGACTGCAACTGATATACGAGGCAGACGTGTCTCTGTAGTTTCCCGGATTTCCTCTAAGTGATCGCTGAACAGTCCCCCGACCTGGAGTGATGAGCTATAATATCCGGTGAAGTATTAATGCTTAACTTTTTGCTTATTATTATTCTAAAAGGACTCAATCTAATAAAAGCATATTGTATTTGCTAAAGTGTCTGTGCCTAGTCTGTGAGCTAGTGAATGACAGGGTTAACTCATATTGTATTTGATGCATAGTCTGTGAGCTAGTGAGTGACAGGGTTAACCCATATTGTATTTGCTAAAGTGTCTGTGCCTAGTCAGTGAGCTAGTGAGTGACAGGGCTAAAGGAAAAGCGTAAAATTTGGCAATACAGCGCCAATAACAAAAATGCTCAGAAAAGAGGAGATGAGATATTGATGGATGTGTCCTTTTGGGTTGGCATTTACTAAAGGAGATAAGACCTGGAGAGTGCAAACCCTAGAGGCCGCTTGGGCCACATTGAAGGCAGCAGGCATGGAAGCACAAGTAGAGGAAGTACAGGCAGGATGGTCCCAAAAGGAGCAAGAGATGGAGCGGGCGAAGCAGCGAGGGAAGGAACCGTGGGAGGGGCGTGTGGAGACTGAAGGAGAGCAAAGAAGATCGCAGCACAGAGGAATAAAGCGATGAAGGGCAGTGAAGAAGAAGAGGCACAAATTAACAAAGAACTGAGAGTGGTGGTCTGTCAAAGGACAAAGGGAATAGTGGTTAAAAGTTGATTAAGGGAGAGGGGGGATGGGGAGGAATTGTGGAATGTAAAATAATTGTGTAAAAATGTGGAGGTGGGGTTATGGGGGTGGTTAAAAGATGAGAAGCGGGAGAAGGTCATCAAATAAGGGGGTAGAGGGAATGAGGGGAGGGGGAGGGGGATATAAAGTCAGGGTAAAGTGGGTAGGTGGCGGGAGTAGGGGTAGGGGGAGAGGATAGGAGGGAATGGAGGAGGGTGGGTATACGGGGGGGGGGGCAAAGAAGGGGTAGGGGGGATGGGGAGAGGGGGAAGGGTTATGAGTGTGGCGGGTGAAGCACGATTCCGAGACAGCCTCGACTAGGGGTGAGGCAGGGGGATAGGGGAGGGAGGGACAAAGTGGGGGGGGGAGGGAAGAAGGGGGAGGGAAGGGAGGGGGAAGGAGGAGGGAGGAAAGGCAGAGGGGGAGGGAAGGGAATGGGGGGGATAAGGTACAGTTGGTAGTGGGTACGGTGAATGTAAAGGGACTACAAATCTGGCATAAGTGATGTCTAGTGGAGAGGGAGGGTATGAGGTTGAAAGCTGATATCCTGTGTATACAGGAGACACACTTGAAGGTGGGGCAAAAAGAGTTGATATCATTAAAGAAATATCCCAGGGTGCTGCTGGCGGGGCAAAGGGCCCAACCCAGGAAAGGGGGGTGGGGTGGGGATACTGATAGGGATGGAGTATGAGGAGGCGGTAGTGGAGGAGAGACAAAAAAGGCAGATGGGTGGCAGTACGGTTGAACTTAAAAGAGGAGCAGGTGTGGATAATTAGTATCTATGCCCCAAACACACAAAAGAAAGAATTTTATGATAAGCTTATGGCTGAACTAGAGGGATGGGGGATACACCAATCATTTTGGGGGGGGGGGAGGACTTCAATATCATGGTAAATCCTAGATTAGACAACATGGGGGGAAGAGGAGGAGGTCAGAAGGATAGGAAAAGCCTTTTGCAGATGAAGGAGCGGCTGGGGTTGGTGGATATGTGGAGAGGGCTACATCAAGGGGAAAGGAGTTACACCTTCTACTCTACCGTGCAAGGAACATATAATACGCTCAATATGTTGTGGGTGAGTGGACAATGGGTGGCCAGGACCAGACAGGTAGAAACTGGAAGTATAACATGGAAAAATCATGCCCCGGTCCATGCTGTCTTTGATATGGGAGAAATGTCCTTGGGGCAGTGGAGAGGCCAAAGGTGGTGCAGTTCCTGGAGAGTCTCAACTGGGTGATCAATTGTGGGACAAATCACTTGGAGCCTTCCCAATCAGTGGAATACCTGAGATCAAGATTTGACACTCAGACACTCAGGGTTTTCCTACCTGAGAAGAGGGTAAAAAAGTTGTTGCATCAGCTGGCAGTCAGCCAGACTTAGCAGGCTTCCAGAGTTGGTATTATCTACAGATTCTCAGCTTGATGGCAGCATCGATCGAAATGGTCCTATGAGGCCACTTCAGAGGTTCTTGCAGTCTCAGTGGTTGCCAGCCTTTCAGGATTGAGGCCAGGCTTCCTCTCCTTCCTTTAGTGGTGTCCAGCCTGTGTTGGTGGAGGCAGCCCCAGCATCTAAAGAGAGGTATGCCATTGAATGATCCTTCGTGGTTCCTCCTGTCGATGGAAGCCAGCCTGTTTGGCTGGGGAGCCCATTCCAAGAGCCTCAGCTCAGAGCCATTGGAACAGCTGAGAGACAGCATGGCCCATCAACTGCCTTGAAGCGGGGGCCATTCATTTGGCCCTTTTGCACTTGCAGAGCGGTCTAGGTATTCTTAGACAATGACATGGCAGTGGCATATGTCACCTGGCAAGGGGGCACGAACAGTGCTGGTGGATCGGAGATGACCATCTTTTTCTCCTGGACAAAAAGGAACATCCTAGCTTTCTCGGCACAACACATTGCAGGAGTCGAAAGTATGGAGGCAGACTTCTTTAATCGCCACTTCCTCGATACCGGGGAGTGGGAATTTAGTCAGCTGGCTTTTTGGCAGACTCTGTGACTCTGAGGTCTCCTGAGATGGATCTGATGGTGACTTAGTCCAATGCCAAAGCATGCAGATTTTTCATTCAATGCAGGGAAGCGGGCTCTGAGGGCATCGATGCCCTGGTTCAGTCCTTGCCAAAGCAGTGCCTGCTGTATGTGTTTCCACTGTGGCTGTTTGTGGGGCATGTGCTTTGCCGCATAGTGGCATCTGGGCTGGGTTGACCCGGTGGCACCTGATTGGCAACAGAGGCTATGGTTCGAAGATCTAATGCAGCTCCTATGGGAATGTCCTCTGCAACTTCCTCCAGTTCAGGGGCTGTACAGCTGGGGCGACAACCCAGTAGAAAGACTAGGTGACACTCAATGAAGCTACAATGCAGCACATTTATGACTAATCGGAGAAAATATTTTTTTCAGTTAATGTATAATCACTCTTGAATTCATTACTGGAGGATGTGGTAAAGGATGTTATTGTAGCAGGATTTAAAAAAGGTTTGGACAAGTTCCTGGAGGAAACGTCCATGAACAGTTATTAAAGAGGACCAGGGAAATCCACTGCTTACCCCAAGATAAGCAACTTGGAATCTCTGTACCTTTTTGGGAATCTAACAGGTACTTGTGACCTGGATTGGTCGTTGTTGGAAACAGGATACTGAGCTTGATGGACCCTTGGTCTAATCCAATATGGCATATATTATGTCTCAGAAGTGTATTTTTATGGCTTTTTTCTTATTCAAAGGCACTCCAAGGGGCAATTTCTCCAAATGGGTGAGTTTTGCACATACCATGACAGTCATGAACCTCACTTCTAAGCCAGGGTATGTGGAGTATGATCTCAGTCTCTCAAATTAACTGCTAATACTTGGGGCAGTACTTGCATCGTGCCAAAGACAGCCTCCCTCTGGATTTCCTAAGATGTTATGCATATGGGTAATTTATCAAGGTGTGCTTGGAAAGTCCTTTTAATTAGGCCTATGGCACCCAACACGATGGGAAAAACCTCAGTATCTTTCTGCCACATTTTCTTGATCGCCAACTGCATTTCTCGGTACTTGAAGATTTTCTCCCTCTCAATGCAATTCACAGACTAGTCACTTGGAACTGACTCTTCTATAATCAATGTCGTTCTGGTGTTTTTCTCCTTTACCACTATATCCAACTTCCTTGCATCCAGCTTTTTATTGATCGGAATGGGACTGTCCCCAGGTGATCATAACCTCTTCATTCTTCGTAATTCTTTTAGGGTCATAATCCCAGTGCTTTTCAGGTACAGTGATGTTATAGTGCTTACAGAATTTCCAATGGATATGGCGTGCTACTTTATTGTGCCTTTCTGTTTAGAAATTTTCTTCCATCAAAACTTCTCAGCCAGCCATGAGGTATGCCACTGTTTCCAGCTCTTTCCCACAGAATTGACATGCCTGTTTTGCCAGTTTTTTCAGTGTTCGCTGTAAACCATCTCATCCATATGCTGCTGTCCTGGTTCACCTCTCCTTAACCATTCATGTGTCCGTCCTTGAAAGACAAAGGGTTCCTGGAGTAACAGTCTGCATTGCTCACTGTATTTGTGCATTTGAATGCTTGTCCAAGTTTGATGATGGAGACAGATTCTGGACGTTTACTTTCATATTTCAGCACTTTTTGTGTATTTGGATCAGATGATACATTTAGCTAGGATGAAAGTAGATCTGTATGTGTAATCAATCTCTATGAGGCCTAACCCTCCTTCAGCTCTAGGAATGTACAGTCTTGGCAAACATTGATTCTTGTAAATTGCTTCATGGGAATGTAGGAGTTTTCTTTATCTTTATTCATACATTTGATATACCGCACATCCAGCTTTTCAAGATCTTTAAGAGGCCAGTCCACAATCATAAAGCTGTATGACAGTATAGGAATTACCATCTGATTGATGGCTTGTATTTTATTCCGTGATGTTAAAGCACTTTTCAATAATGATTTTAATCTCCTGTAATATTCTTTACTGATTTTTTCTCTCAGTAATTTCTGCTTGAGTGATGTTCCTTCCTCTATTCCAAGATACTTATATATGCCTTCCTGTTCAAGGTCCTGATGTCACACCCCTCACCCAGGGAGATGTCTTCTGTTTTGCTCAAGTTTCCTCTAAAAAAAATGTTGCTTTAGCCAAGGTAGTGTGGATGTTGTGGTGTCCAGTTCAAAGTGTACGTATCTGTACTGCAGCTATATTAGAGCAAGAGAATGGGGCTGTCAGAAGTACCAGAGAAGGTCTGCACTCAGTCACCAGGATCTGGTAACTTGTAAGCTCTGGGTTGGTCCATTTGGCCCCTCTGCTGCTGGAGCCAGGGCCACTCGTAAAGGCACAGATGACAGGCTGCCTTCTTGATATCCTCCAGCTATGAGCACAGAAGATAGAAACAAGTAGAATGAGATGAAAGAGTGAGCCTAATTGCCATCAATAATAGCCAATTTCCCTACTGGTACCTAGCCATGAAAGTCATTTACTATTGTGTATCCCTGCTAGCCTTTTGAAAATAATGTAGTGGTGTGTGTTGCACTTCCATTGTAAAGCAATTCCATGTACCTATTTTTTAACATAGTAGCTTTGTACACGTTAGCTGAGTTTGAGCATCTTGGCCTTCCATACTGCACAATTTTTTCTTCTACTCTACTAGAGATGCTTCCCACTACCGAAGACAGCTTATTTTAATTCCTTCTTAAAAATGACCCTCTGGAGAGAAGGAGCATTCCAGCTGGAGAATTCATTTCATCTCCAGAAACAAACAGGAATGCAGTCTTCACATAAGGATGACATCGGCATCAATGGAGCCCTGCATGGGAGTGCTCCCTAGCATCCAATAGGAATGCTTTTGGGAGCATCCCTCCACGCATACGTGCCTGCCTTCCCACCTTTTCAACTGTTCTCCTCAATCATCTTTTTTCCACGGAGCCATCAGGACCTTGTCCTAACTCCGCTGTAAAAATTTGGTTAAAACGTCTTTAATACTTTGCGCTTTCCTTCCTGTTGAACCAGAATGATACTGCATCGTTCCAATGCCTCTCTTTTTCACCTTTTGGCAATTTTTCCTTTTTGTTTTCTTCTTATCAGGCACTGAGGCTGCCATTGCTCATTTTGATTTTGCCTCACTAATTTTTCCTTCAGTGGAGAAGCCACACAGTGGTTTTAAAAAATGTACAAAATGCAGAAGTTCTATCTCGGTGACTTGATAAGCACGACTGGTGCTTAAAATGTTTGGGCCCTGACCACAACTTGTCCGCTTACACCTTCTGTCAGCAAATGACCCCAAAGGGATTCAAGAACCAGGAGCAGCAATGAGTAAAGCTGTATCAGTCAGATTCAGCTCTTTTGGCACACTCTTCGGTGGTCTCTGCTCCGTTGTGGTCATCACATGTTTCCCATGCCTCATTGAAGTCCAAACATAGTGGCAAACATCAATCCACCTCACTGGCAGTAAAGGTATCGAAGACCTCGATACTGGCATTGGCAGAAAAGGGGGGTCACGTTCTTTGGCATTGGTGCTGGACTCCGATGCTCGGCATTGGCATTGATACTCTGCCTCAGGTGACCCAGACTTAGACTGACCAGCAAAGCAGCCCTGGTGGGAGGATAATTCCTCCAAAGCACTTGAGGGGTTCTGAAATGCTCCCACGACCTCGTTCTCAGTGAAGCCTCCAGTACCTTGCTCTGGGATGATAGCACAGGGCTCAATGCTCGAATCCTCCCAGTCATCTCCAGTCTCCCTTGATGACCATGTTCAGGCTATCAAGAGGAGTCTGGCCACAATCATGGCAGCAGTAGTGCTGGAGTCTTCGAGGCCCTTGGATTCCACTGCTCATTTACTGACCCTCGATGTCAACGTATCCGGAGTGTTGGGAACATTGCTCAGAGAGCCGGCTCCATCATGCACAGAGCCAAGGCCTCCACCGGAGCACTTAACTGCATTGAGTATGGGACACCTCTGTTCAGATATCTCGAGACAAGAGCACTGACCTTCGGGATCGGCATCAGGGCATTGCCAGTACTGTGATACTGTTAGCCACTACTTTGATTTCTTGCCAGACTCTGGTACTGCTTCTTTGGAGTCAGAGCCCTTCAATTTGACACTGCCACCGGATATTCCCTCAGATCAGTTTCCAACTCATGAGAGGCGTCAATCGCCCCCCGAGGACATGTCCTTCCAAGATTTTATTAGGGACATGGCAGCGGCTCTCTCGGTGTCTGTGGCTACAGAATTGGAACCGAGAGCGGAGGTGCTTGACATCCTTCAATACCTGTCTGCTCTGAAGGAAGCTGCTATACTTCCCATTCACAACATTCTCCAAAACGTAATGTTATGGATGTGGGAGACACCTCTGATGGTACCATCCATTAGCAGTGACTGGACACTCTGTATAGAGTTCCTCCTTGCCTGGGGTTTCAGAAACTATAATGACCTCACCATTCGATGGTTATGGAATCAGCCATAAGAAGAATTAAGAGTACCAAGAATCACTCATCGATTCCCTCAGGCAAAGACTCCGGAACCCTTGATGCTTTTGGCTATAAAGCATTTCAGGCATTTATGCTGGCATTCAGGATTGACTCCTACATGCTGTATATGGGCATGCTCTTGAGATATGTCTCAAAAAACCTGTCTAAATTTGCCACCTTGTTGCCAAAAGATAGGTAGGCTCCACATCAGGCTCTGTTGACACATGCTCAAAACACCTCCAAGTTTCTAACAAGAGCTGCATTTGATGCTTTTGAAGCCAACAGTAGAACAGCAGCAGCTTGTATTGGAGCAAGGAGGATGGCCTGGCTACAGGCCTCTGACCTTGAGCAATGGGTTCAAAATAAGCTGGCAAATATCCCCTGCAATGGTGAAAACCTTTTTGGGAAAGGTTGGCATGAGAATTTAGGTGAGATAGAAACCGATGACCTCACCATGAAATGCTTGTCCAGGAAAACAACAGATCCTGCTAAGAAGGCTTCTTATAAGAAGCCCTTCTATCCCAAAAAAATAAAAATTACTACCCTTCCTACCCTTCTTATTCATCATACCAGACTTAGCAACTCTATCAGAAGTAGCAGGGACCTTGTCAGCACAGGAAACCAAAGACTGCAAAGCCCCATCCAGCTCCACAGACACAACCTTCGGCTAGTTTTTGACTATTTCCTTGAGGGCATAGCCAGTCTACCCCTAAGAGATTCTTACCCCTCCCACATAGCAGGCAGGTTATCTCACTTCATCCATCGATGGGCGCTCGTAATCTCAGAACTCTGGATCTTGGCAGTGGTGAGTGGGGGTTATCAGCTCAATTTCACAGACCTGCCCCCACCACCTTTTGTAGGAGAGTTTCCCATGGATCTCCTCCACTCTTCTGCAGCAGGAGATTGCCTCTGTAACAGCTGAAGGGGCCATCAAAGAAGTTTGACTCCCTCAACAAGGCCTAGGGTTCTACTCCTGATACTTTCTTATTCCAAAAAAGACAGGAGGATTCCGTCCTATCTTGGATCTCCAGAATCTCAACAAATTCCTAGCGAGGGACAAGTTCAAAATGATCTCGCTAGGAACTCTACTCTCTTACCTTCAATAAACAGACTCTCTGGATCTCAAGGATGCTTACACACACATCCTCATCTACCCCTTCCATAGAGAGTACCTTTGGTTTTTCTTTCAGGGGCATCACTACCAGTACCATGTACTCCCCTTTGGATTGTTGTCTGCCCCAAAAGTGTTCATGAAGTATCTGGCAGTTGTTGCGGCCTACCTTTGCACCCTGGGCATCTTCATTTTCCCTTACTTAGACGACTGGCTCATCAAGGGAGATACCCCTCAGGTGGGCTCAACATTACTACAACATACCATTCCGGTTCTCCAGCATCTGGGTTTTGTGGTCAATTATCCAAAGTCCCATCTGACTCCCTCTCATACATTAGAGTTCATAGGGGCTCTCTTGGATACTATAAAAGTCCGAGCATTCTTACCAGAGGACCGCCTTGATTGTCTCATTTCCTTAGCAACTCATTGCCAAACTCAACACGGTCTCATTGCAAGAGACATGCTATGTCTCCTGGATCACATGGCCTCCACAGTCCATGTATTTCCATATGCCCGTCTGCACATACGGCCGGGATAATGGGCCCTCTCAGATCAGTGGACACAGTCCACAGAGTGCCTCTAGGACAGGATCACCATCTCACCTCAGTTTGTGGACTTCCTAAAGTGGTGGTGCACGCTTAAAATCTTCTCGTCGGGTTACCGTTTCAACTATCTGCACTGCAATGTACTCTGACAACAGATGCTTCCAAATAGGGCTAGGAAGCCCATCTCCATGGTCTCACCACACAGAGCCTGTGGTCCCCAAAGAAAGCCTCTTATCATATCAATCTGCTGGAACTCAGAGCAATTGTCAAGACTGCATTCCTGCTTGTTCCTGGAGATAATGTAGTTGCTCACTTGTAACAGGTGATCGCTGGGAATAGCAGGAATCAGTCTTCACAACCCGCCCTCCTCCCCTTGGAGTTGTAGGATGGGATTTTTTGTTTTCCCCATGATTTTTCTCTAGGCTCTAAATTTGACTGAGGAGAACAGTTGGGAAGGCAGACACGCATGCGTGGAGGGATGCTCCCAAAAGCATTCCTATGGGATGCTGGGGAGCATTCCCACGCAGATCTCCGTCGATCCCAACTTCACCCATATGTGAAGACTGATTCCTGCTGTTCCCGGAGATCACCTGTTACAGGTAAGTAATTACGCTTTTCTAGTACCCATCTCCCATGCCTATACATACCTGTGCCTGCTGCTACCTCTAGGAAACTCTTACCTCTCTGGGGTAGAAAGCCTGATGGTTATAGTGCATCAGAAGCATATGCCAGGCCTGAGACAAGTATCACACTCGTCCTGATGCTGGGGGCGGGAAACATGATCCAACAGTAAGCTCTGTCAAGAGTTTTACTCCCCATGGGCAAGCAGTGCTTCCTCGAGGCAGTTTCTCCAAATGTGTGTGTTTTGCGCATACTATGAAAGTCATGAACCTCACTTCTAAGCCAAGGCATGTGGAGTATGATCTTAGTCTTTCAAATTTACTTGCATCGTGCCAAAAAGAGCCTTCTGTTGGAGTTTGTGAGATGTAACATGTTTGTGTAGTTTGTCAAGATGTGCTTAGAAATTTTTCTTTATCAAACTTGTGGCACCCAACACAATGGGAAATATTTCTGCATCTTCCTGCCACATTTTTTTGGTCTCTGACTGCATTTCTTGGTATTTCAGGATCTTCTGCCTCTCCATACGATTCACAGAATAGTCGCTTGGAACTTACACCTCTATTATCATTGCCGTTCTGGTGTTTTTCTCCTTAAACATTCTATCCAGCTTCCTAAAACTTCCTTGACCGTAAGGCTATTTTGCTGATCTCCCTGAGCAAATGCAAAAGTCTAGGCACAGAAAAATATGCACATATATTTCATGTGCATGTAAGGTATGTGTATACATCTATCATTATGCACAAATGACTGTGAGAGGAGACAGGCCTAGTTCATAAGTCACATCTTCAGCAAGAACTATTATAAAATACTAGCCTATTTTTAGGCACCTGCACTTAGGTGTGTATGTGTACACATAGAAGCCCTTTTACAAAAGTTTCATAAAGTTTTGCACTTACCATATAGTAAGGGCCCAAACTACTACAAAGCACATGCAAGCTTCTGCGGTAACTGTTGTGGATATTTCCAGGATCTTCTCATATAGTTACCATAAAGAAAAACCTTTACTGCATGGTAAGTGCATTGACAGATGGCGCAGATGCACTTACTGCAGAAAAATAAACCTTTGGGATTTTTGCCCAGTTTTTACAGTTAGCACAGTTCTTTTTTATAGAATGTCCTGCTTTCACAATGTTTTCCCATAGATTTGCTTCCCTTAGAGAAGTACAGAACTTAGATCCTTGGACCAAAGATGTGCTATTTAAAATTATGCAAGCAAACCGAGTTTCAAGCTTACAGCACTTTTCATTCCCTGATTTTGTCTGAAACTTAAAATGTGGCTCAAAGTCCTTTAATATCCAATATAAATCTAAATTATACTCAAGAAACCGATTTGTAGTTCCTCATTATGCTTTAGAATATGTAATAACATAACTATTACAGGGGCAGGGATGTGGTGGGAAGGACCTACAGGGTGGCCCAAAAAAAGTGAGAACATCTCATAGCATATAAGTTATTTAAAAATTCAAAAAGACAGATGTAAATGATTGACAAATAAAAAAAAAGATGGCGACCGGAAATTGTCGAAATAAAGACGTTATATAGCTAAAAAAAAGGTAAATAAGTAAACTATTTAAGCTTTTAATTTACGAGATGTTTTCACTTTTTTGGGCCACTCTGTATATGCTATTGCTAGTAATAAAACCTTTCATTTAGCTACTTCCCTGCTAAATGATGTTTAGTGGGCAGATGATGAGCCAGGCTGGCAGAGAACCGTAAAATGTAATTGAAAAACCACATATCTTGTGGCTTCCTACTGCATGACTGACTTGCTTAGACCCCACTCACTTTGTTATTGAGATCTGGTTAATGATGTACTAATGATCTGCAGCAAGGAATGTCTGACATTAATTACCATACCTTCAATTTGACCTTAAATATAGACTTCATATCATATACTTCAAACATGGTAGTGGGTGACTTTGCATATTAAGAATAACTTTGATTCAGGCAGCATATTATTTGAAAGTTTTATTGCTATGTGTTTAGTGCAGAGCTAACCCAAAATACTAATCAAAGAATAAAGGAATTTTAACTAAACTTATTTTCCTATGAGAGATTATGCCTTTTTAATACAATAATTAGCCAACCTTCCAAGAACCAAGGGGGGATGGGGGAAAAAGCAAACAAATAAAATAAAGCTGCCTTCAGATAGCACAAAATACAGAACATGAAGGCAAGTAGGATGTTGTCAAAGCTAAAATGTTTTGAGGTATGTTTTAGACATAATAAAACATTTAACACTGATGATACTGCTGATATAGGTAGTTGGGTAGTTACTGAACAGGTTGTGGAATAATCTGGCAACACGTGGAGTCAACTAGTTTTTATGACATATATCATCCTTGACTTTAAGAGTACAAAAATTGACTCTTTATGATTGACTGAAAATGGTCAGCTGTCTACACTGGTCAGGATAAACCTCTTTTAGTAATACCCCGCCCACCCCCCGAAGGGATAGAGAGTGGATATTTAAGATGGCTAAGCCCCTTTCAGCTGGGAGATCACCATGTGGAGTGTGGATGGGGCTAGGAGGAGCAGCAGGGGACGGAGAGGTAGGAGAGCGGCAGTCAGAAGGGGTGGGGAGCAAAAAACATATCTGGGAATTTAGCAGGTCCCCTTGCAGTTGAGGGTTGAACAGCTGCCGTACAGGTCGTTTTGGTGTCACAGGAATCTTGAGTTGGATGCAGGACACCCCATGTCAGTTAAAGAAGTTCCTGACAAGTCAAAGCACTTGGGAGCAACATCCATGATTGCCCTTAGTGATAGCGGCGTCCTCAGCAATGGGTCCTGGTGCAGCAGTAGGGCACTGTATAATGCATTGTCCCTTTGACCAGGAGAGTCGAGAGGTGAAGAGGCCAGTGGTGTGGTCAGCTGCTTGGAGGGCTGAGAGGGTGCCAAATGGCAGGGAACTGACTTGGAGAAAAAGTGGGCTCAATGTCTCAAAAGCCACAATGACCACGTGGCTGCAGAGTAGTGCTCTCTGCGACTCTGGACTGCTGCAGTTGTCAGTTAGCCCATGGTGCTAAAGCCCACTGAAATTGTGCTGCAATATGTAGCACAGAAGGAGTGATGAAAAAGAACTGGTCTGTTGAGACTCCTCAAGGGGTGAGTGTTGCACTCTCTGGGCCAGAGACTAGGGTGGGGGAAGGCAGGGACCAGTAAACAGGACTCTTGCATGGGGAACAAAGAACTACAGTCCCTGGGAAGTGCAGCAGGAAAGAAGAGGAAAATGCTGACATTACATAGTGACAGATGACTCCTAAGCCAAAGGGGGGAGGGGAGGGAATGTGACAGGTCAACAAGGCAGGGATCCTGGTCAAGGAACAACTAAGAGCCCTGAATGAATGGTGGAATAAGAAAGAGACTGCTGTCTAAAGCTACCAGACATTTATGGGGGAGGGTCTGGGGTGACAGTGGAGGGGCTCAAAGGGTAGCTGAAATTTTCACAGATTGCCCAAGAAGGGAGTCAGTGAGGCATAAAATGAAAGGCCTGGGGGTAAGGACAGAGCCAGTTTCAGAACAACCAGAATATAATGTTCGGAACGACATGCAAGCCCAGGATAGCTTGAGTGAGAGCCACATGAGTGGTAAGAAAAGCCCTTTGGACCAGAGGAATTACAATGCAGTGTCCAGAGCAAGCCAGTGAATGGAGTTTTCAAGACCAGAGAATGGTCAGCACAGAGATCATTTCCACCACTTCCCACATCAACACCAGATAGATAGGACCACGTAGCTCAGATAATTGGATGGGGAGTGTGCTAGTGGGCTCGTAGGGTGGAGGATAGTCTAACAGGTGTTTTCACTATAACACAGGCAGATGTGAGCATTCCACCTACTGCTTTCTGGCATAAATGCAGTTTGTGTGAGGGACTGTACCTAGAATATCAGTGTTTAGTAACAGGCTCAGGTCCAGCAAAAGGTGGGACTTTTCATGCTCTAATGCAAGCACCAACAGATCTCCTGGCCAAAGAAGAATGCCTTGACATGCTCCAATCATGGCTTCAGCAAAACAACATGTCAATAAATCACAAAAAAACAGAGGTCATGTTCATGTCCAAGAAAGCCAATTTCATCCCGCCCACCACAGTCACACTAAACAAAAACATATACGATACAAAGCCTGTAATAAAGTATCTAGGAGTCCTACTTGACAGCAACCTGAAGATGGACAAACACCTCAGAACAGTTAACCGAGCCATCTTTTACAAACTCAAAATCCTTCAACCACTCCGCAATATCCTCGAGAAATCCGACTTTAGGTCTGTTGCTCAAGCACTAATCATTCCCCACCTGGATTACAGCAATGCCATTCTACAAGGGCTTCCAAAGAGCACACTAAGCATCCTGCAAATGGCTCAGAACGTGGCTGCAAGAGTCATCATGGAAAAGAAAGTCACCGACCACATAACCCCAGTTCTAATGGATCTGCACTGGCTCCCAGTGGCCGCCCGCATCATCTACAAACTACTCATCACAACATTTAAACTCATCAATGGCATCGCACCATCATACCTCAATAACCTAATCACTATTCAACCTAGCAACAGGAGCAGGAGAACTATGAATCTCAACACCCTATGTATCCCGACCAGCATAAGATCTGTCAAGGCCGAAACAAGCAATAGGGCGTTCACATACTCAGCGCCAATCCAATGGAACCAACTACCGCATGAATTAAGGCTCACAAACAACCTGAACGAATTTAGACGAAAACTGAAAACCTATCTGTTTCAAACCCACTACAACTTGATCTAACTGCAATACCCTACCTCAACCAGATCTCCTCTGCCGCACTCGGCAGCATATAATCTAATAGTATATAGTCATGTATAACTTGTACACCTTGGCAACTAATTCCGTACAAATTGTATATAACCATGTATAGCCTGTACACCTTGGCAACTAATTCTGTACAAATTGTATATATGGGCCCCCCCCCAATCTACTGAAATCAAATGTATACCTTGATCTGTGTGCTTTAATCAAATGTGTATCGTATCCAAATGCTTGTCCCGTGTTACGTAATCATTGACTAATCAAAATGTAAAACTGAAATCTCAATGTACCGTACAATACATTATGATTCTGTAAAGTAAACTGCTGCTGATCGTAGGAAGCAGCGGTATACAAGTGTTTACTAAATAAATAAATAAATAAATAAAGATCCTTCCCCAATTAATTTGCAGGCCTTAGATTATTGGCTATGAGGCTATCTGGCAAGAGTCATGGCTCATTTCCTATGGGATGTTTTTCAGTTTGGTTTGGAATTCCATTTACAGGACTGAGGTTGGTACATAGGGCACAGAATTTGTCATCAGTGCATGCAGGCAGGAGATCGAGGCTGATTAATCGCAAAACACGATGGATCTGGGTAGAGTGGCAGGGCCCTTTGAACACCCAACCTTTCTGGGTTTTGTAGTTCCCTCTTGGGCATTATCCTAAAGAAAGACCCAGGTAGATATCGGGTGATTCATGACTTGCCATATCTGATTGGGGACAGCATGAACTCCTTCACAGACCTGACCCTTTGTTCCGTTCAGTAGGCTTCATTGATTTGGCAGTTAACCTTGCAGGAACAGGCACATTAATAGCTAAGGCTGATGTTGAGTCAGCTTTCCACTTGCTCCCTATTCATCTGCAGTCCTTTCATCTCTTGGGCCTTCATTTTCAGGGGAAGTATTTTGTGGAGTATAGTGGAGGAGTAGCCTAGTGGTTAGAGCAACTGTCTAGTACCCAGAAGAAAGGTTTGATTCCCACTGGCACTCCTTGTGACCTCGGGCAAGTTACTTTATCCTCCATTGCCTCCGAAGAAAAGGCTGGCAATCTACTTCCGGTGATACATTGCCAAGAAAACCCAGAGGTAGCTGGATTGCTATGAGTCAACATTGACTTGATGGCACTAAAAAAAAAAAAAATTGTGGATAAATATATGCCTAAGGGGTGTTCAGTGGTGTGTGTGTACTTCAAAGCATTGGCTACATTTTTTCACTGGGTAGTCAAGAGAGTGATGGGGTCGGACTTCATTGTTCATTGTTTAGATGATTCCCTTTTCATGGGACCAGTGGGTATGGGAGAATGTGAGCAGTTGGGTAGTACCTTTCAGAAGGAGATATCTGTAGACCCTGACACTTTTCTGGTCTTTTTGGAAATTAAGCTGGATTCAGTGCAGATGGAATCCTAACTGCCGAGGGAGAAAATCCAAAAATTGATGGATTTATTTTTTATACCACACTCTTTAGAATCAGTGCAGTTTACATGTATACTAACAGGTACTTTTTTTTTTTCAAAGAAATGTTTATTAGAAGCACTTAAATCAATACAACAACAATTGCAAAGTTGCTTCAAGTTTTTCCAGTATACAATCAAAATTAAATGCCTGCATATCCCGGGCAGGGTTTTCTCTTATCCTCCGCCCTAGGGTGTTGCCACAGTGCAATCCCAAATTCCCCCCCACTACCTACCCTTCCCCTTCCCCCCCCCCTCTCCCCCCACTAACAGGTACTTTTTATTCCCTTGTCCCCAAAGGGCTCACAATCTAAGTGTACCTGAGGCAATGGCAGGTTAGGTGGCTTGCCCAAGGCCACAAGGAGTGGCCATGGGACTAGAGACCCCAGTCCCTCTGGCCTGAAGTTGCTTGTCCCCATGTGGGACTTGAACCCCTGGCCTTCCAGACTGAGGTAACTGTCCCAACCACTGAGCCACTCCTCCCTTTAATTGGTCAGGTGTGTGCTTACCCTAAAGTGACTATGGAGCAGGTGCATGAGCTGTTGGGTCATTTCAATTTTGCCTGCTGTGTGATTCTAGGGGAAGGGTTTTCATGTGATGGCTAGCACTGTTTGACCAAAGGAATGCCCAAAGAACTTCATTTTGTGCAGCTGAATAAGCAGGCAAGGGCAGATTTGGTAGTCGAGCAAGCCTTCTTAAAGGACTTTAATGGAGCATATGGCGGGGATCAACTTGGATCTGGAATTGTTTTCAGATGTTTCAGGAGGACTATGGTTTGCAGTGTTCTTCTAAGGTGCATGATGTGTCAGGGAATGGTCAGAAGAGGGAGAAGAGTTGGTGCAGGAGCATCACATTTTTAGGACTGTTCCCCATAGCATGGTCTTTATGGTATCGGGTGATTACAAGAGGCATAAGCAGATGATCATGCACACAGACAATATGATAGTGGTATAAGCCATTAACATACAATTTACATCATCGCTGTTAGTGTTGGAGTTGTCAATACTTGCGCTACGCTTCTTGCATTTCAGTTTCATACTAATGGCTAAACATATTCTAGGGGTGGATAATGCTATCAGAGATTCTTTGTCTTGTTTACAGTAGTGAATTAAACCAGACCCTGCGTGATAAAAAGAACCTCTGAAACAATAACTTTTTGTTGGGGTGATCATTCAAAAGAGGGAGGAATCAAAACCTTCCCCTCGCCGTGACCACTCCTTTTAATCATTTGAAAACAGTGTAATAAATGAAACACTTAGCTTATAGGCTTTCCACGAGCTTAGAAGAACCACAGAAATTGTGATGAACGATGTGGCACGTTTCGGGTCAGAAAGACTTCTGACCCTGCATCAGGTTGAATGAATCCTGTAGTAGTGAAAGTTATCATATTGCATACTATTCCTGCCTCAGTGGCATATTTTCCCCCCACATGTACTACTACAGGATTCATTCAACCTGATGCAGGGTCAGAAGTCTTTCTGACCCGAAACGTGCCACGTCGTTCATCACAATTTCTGTGGTTCTTCTAAGCTCGTGGAACGCCTATAAGCTAAGTGTTTCATTTATTACACTGTTTTTCAAATGATTAAAAGGAGTAGTCACGGCGAGGGGAAGGTTTTGATTCCTCCCTCTTTTGAATGATCACCCCGACAAAAAGTTATTGTTTCAGAGGTTCTTTTTATCACGCCAGGGTCTGGTTTGATTCAGTTTTGTTTTACCTTGTGCGGGGGTTTTTGTTAATATTTGTTTACAGTGGAGCAGGTTTTTTACCCTGGTGGCAACAAATTTATGGGCACTTATTCTAGACCACTTGCGAGATTTTTGAGGTCATCTCTATTGGACAGAACATGGAAAGCTTATTCAGCGGGTTGGCAACACTTTGTAGCTTTGTCGACAGAAAGAAGTGCACACTCAGAGCTGACCCAAGGAATTCTGCTGTCCCAGGCAGGACCCAGCCATGCTGCCCACACCACGCCATCCCCCCACTGCTGTACCTAGCTACTCCACCCCCCACCACAGTTTCTGTCTTCTGGGAGGGGGCTTCAGCACACAAGGCCTGCCGCTCCTGCCTCCCTCTGACAGGAAGCTGCATCGGAGGGGGTCAGAAGTGGTAGGCCATGCTTTTTGCACTGTGGGCACCAAAGTGGCAGCAGAAAGTCACCATGCTGCCCAACAGGGTCTGCCGCCCAGCAGGATCTGCTGCCCTAGGTGGCCGCCTAGTGGATTGGCCGGCCTTGGCAATACTCGGGGAAGTCATCTGCTCAGGCCAAGAAACAAGGAATGTCCTATCATGCACTATCGATAACATTAGCTTTGTTGCCTTTGTCACGAAGGTAAACAGCTACCTTGATCCCACCACCTCATTTTTAGTGTGTATGCTGGTGCAGGGCTTTGTGAGATTTCAAGCACCCAGGATAGAGCGTGTTTCATAAAGTGTTACTTAAACTTTTTAAGGTCTTGCCAGCAGTGTGTTCCTCACTATATCAGGTAAGGCTATTTCAGATTGCCTTCTTCATCGCCTTGAGTATGACATCAGAAAGCCACAGTGCTATGGGATGATGTAGTGATGAATGAGAGATTTGTGTCGCTGTATGTGAAATAGTCACCACATTGGCTTTGTTCAAACAGCATGGACAACCATCAGCCTATCTAGTGACTGGACTGCCATAAAAGAAACAGCCCACACATCTCTGCAGTTTGACCCTATATAGCACCATTTGCATACATAGCCGCAATACGGTCACAGTTCAGTTAGCGTGAAGGTAGTCTCTCAATATAAACAAATGTGTGCTCCCAGGCCATGCCCGTGGCAGACGTACGCTAAGATGGCTCAGTCAATGACCTAACCTCCAACACATATACATCCTGTGCAAACTGCTCTGTTTTAGACAATACCCAGAATCCTCTGCTCCTCATCATGTACCCTTTAATCTTGGACTTGGGGACAGCTTATGCAATGCGAGACACAGTGGAAAGTGGGCCAAAGACAGGCTGAGAGCGCATGCTGGCCCACAGTGGGCTATGTCTATCACATACACAAATATGGTGTTTCCCATCACTGCCCTTGCCAATGAGCATATAATATCATGTCCCTAGTCATGGACACTCCAAACCTGGTAAGTGCAGCACATGCACTCTCCCATGCTGCAGATGCATCGCCCCCTCTCCCCAAGAATGCATGGAAGTATGATAGGTTGGATATGGGGTTGGATATTGGAAAAGTTGCTGGCGATACATACGCCACATGCCCTGTCTCTTTGTACTCTAACACCATCCATGGGGAGCCAGTGAGACTGTCATGTAGGCCCTCTGATGTAACACATGCAGACACTGAGTAGGCCTGCATAGGTTCTGGCCATGTGAACATAGGCTTTGGCCAGAAATGCCACCTATGGAGGGCACATTCTAAACAAGCATGGTACTGTTCCTGCACCCCTATCCCAACCCCAACATTCACTTCCAGGCATTGCTTTCCCATATGGTGGTGGGTGATGCAGAGACCAACATGACATCCTGTGCCACATTTCAGCAGCTGGAAATGTGCACGCACCATTCAGAGGTCAGTGTCCCACTGTCACAATCAGGCACACAGGTACATTTGGACTCTCATTTTGGGTAATAGATAATGTACTGTTGGATGCTTCGGCCAATGATCAGTTGACGGTGTTGAGGTGGTGTTCATTGTATACGAATTTGCCTGATATGTACCTCCCTATATGTGCATACACTGCATGAAGCAGAGTCACCTCGCTTGCACTCTGTACAGGTGCTAATGGCGCACTTTGAAATGCTCAGGTACTATCAATGCCCACTCAGTGTGCTGGTGCTATTAGCATGCTCTGCCATCCAGCTATGGGTGGTGCAGCTTCTCAGTGTGGCAGCTGAGTGAGTGGACTCTTGCTGGACAAAATATTGAAGGCTGCACATGCTGATATAGTTATGGAAATATAGGATAAAGTTAACAAACCTGGACATACAATTACTGATCCACAGGCTGGACCTAAACCTGTGACCATTCTCTCATACACACATTGGCCATGTGTTTGGAGCCACAGAGCAATCATGTGGGTTCATGAATCTTTAGGTTTATATGTGGTCATTGTCAGGATGCATGTGGGCATGAGTTGGGGTACGCCTATGTCTGCTTAGATCTCTGCAGGCTCTCTGCCATACTTGTCTGACAAGGTATGTTTGGCAGGTGTGGGAGAACAACATCTTGTTAGGTCTGTATGTTGTACTGCCTGCTATGCTGCTGGTTCAACTGACAGTCATGTCTTACACATGGAATCTGTCCAGTCAAAGGGGCAAGACATGATACATGAACACACACATGGCAGACCATGTGGGTCCTAGCAGAATGACCAATATACCCATTTCCTGGTGTGTGCTTCTGGGGCAGTCATGGAATAATCTCATATTTTGCAGACCAACATAGCTTATTTGGATTCACATGTGGCTCAGATGGTTGTAACTGACTGGGTACTTATTTATGGAGATGTCACTGGCTCACGCACAGATTTTGGTCATCATCTGGCAGGTGAGGGGACAAAGTGGGCATATTTCCTCTGACATCGGCTGTTATCATATTGCATACTATTCCTGCCTCAGTGGCATATTTTCCCCCCACATGCACATATACACTCAATATGTGTGGGTGGGGGGCATCCTGATCCCAGGGCCAGCCTATCCACTCAGAAAACTAGCTGGGTACCAGGGTCCAATGATCATGGTGGACAGAATGCTGGCTGATCCCTCCCTCCCTGCCCTCATGGAACACCCACTGCTTCAGTGCTGCAGGTGGTCTTCTTGAAGTGGCACACATGCAGCTAGGCACACTTTGCCACTGCTGCTCCCCCTCTACCAGGGGATGTAGGCATGTGTGCTGCTGCCTTAAACCTTAGTAGGGAGGAATTTCCAGGTGCTATGCTGTCCATGCTGCCAATATGCTTACCATAGCACTGACAGCGACAACTGCAGTGTTGCACCTGACACCCAGGGCTGGGACAAAGATTTCATCTTCAGCAGGCCACATCTACTGCAACCATCACCCCACTCTCACACAATGCTGACATGACAGCATTGTGACAGTGGGGATGGTGCGACTTCTTTTTGATTGCGGCAACTACTAGGAGACCTAAACCTGACATCCGCTTCCAACAAAGAAGAAGCAGCTTTCCACAAAGCAATGGAATCCCTCCAATTTTGCCAAATTCTAAAGAGCCCCTCTTACCGGTCAGGCTCCACCCCTAACCTCATCTTTGTCCCAAAGAACCATCTCACACAGAGCAGCATAACGGTCCCACAAGCCACGTCTATACCTTGGTCAGACCACCATGCCATACACTTCAAGATTCATCTCCCCCCAATTGGAAAACCACAAACCACACCTCACCCCAGAAGAAGATTTAAAGGATTCAACAAGGACCAGTTCATCAATGAAACCCTCCCCAACCTCCCCAAGGACCTCTCAGACCTGGATGAAGCTATCAAATCCTGGAATACCACCATCAGCGAAGCACTAATGGCCCGAAGCCACCCAAACCCTCGTTACAAGGAGGAGAGAACCAAATCAGCCCCATGATACTCTGCAGCAATATGAGATGCAAAGAGAAAACTTCGCCAGCTGGAACGAAAATGGAGACAGGACAGGTCACAACCTACTCTAACTCAATACCAAATTATGCAACTTAATCAACAAGAAAAAAACAAGAATACCACACCAACCTCATTTAAAAATCCCAGAGAACTATTTGAAATAGTACGCACACTCACAAAAGATCCTTCAAACAAAGAAGGAGTCATGATTCAACCTCAAATCTATGCAGACTACCTCATCAACAAGAACAAGCCACCCCAAACGTCAACACCCCTTACCTCACCTAGCTCTTCAAATGTAGAACCCAAAGCCACACACAAATGGGATGAATTTGACATTCCCACTCCGGAGCAAACTCTCCGCACTATCACCGCCCTAAACACCAGCACCGCACCATCTGACCCCTGCCCGGTAGAATGGATCAAATTGGTCAAGGAAGAGGTTATCAATTGTATCCATAACACTGTAAGCAAGTCTTTATCTCAAGGCTATATGCCACATGCTCTCAAGAAAGCTACCATCTGCCCTATTCAAAAAAAACACATCAACAAACAGCTCTGACCCTGCATTTTACCATCCAATCTCCAGCCTCCCCTTCCTATCCAAGATAATTGAAAAAGAAGTCCAGAGACAACTTCAAGACTATATTGACTTACAAGCTCCACTGGACCAACACCAACATGGCTTCTGCCCTAACCACAGCATCGAGACTCTCGTCACTCACCTATTTGACATACTACTCAGAGGAATTGACAATATAAAAACTGGATTCCTACTCGTTTTTATATCCTCAGCATTTGACACCGTCTCACATAGCACCCTTCTATATCAACTTACTAATATTGGACTACATAACACCACTCTCAACTGGTTTCAGTTGTACCTCAGTCACAGACAACAAAGGGTCAAAGTCGGATCGAACACCTCCACTCCAATTAACACAACACAGGGTCCTCCCTGTCTGCTCTCCTTTTCAACATCCATTGTCATACTTCTCATCATCAAGCCTTGGCCCAGCCCAGAGACTTGCTTAGCCCTCTGGGATATGTAGTATTATTATGGATAAGTTCGAAGAATCAGTTGTGGCACCGAGGTAAGGCTTAAAAGGTTTTATTCCCCTTCCAAGAGGTTTCTTTTGGGTGAGCAAAACAAAAGCATACACAGCCCCACTTGGGCAAAAACAAAGTAACAAAAATGAGAACAGAAACTGCTTATTTTCAGCTTTAAACAGGTAAAGGAAAAAATATTCAAAACAGTTCTTTCCAGCATAAAAAGACCATTTTCTTTGTGGCTTTCAAGCTTGGCAATTCAACTCATTTATCTCAGAGACAATATATTATCAGAGACTGTGACCGTGCAGTCCATGTAATCACTACTTACATTATCTCCCTGCACCTCACATTGCATCTCTTCGGGTTCTGCCATTAAGGACTCATCCCTTGCAGCATATGGTACGTTACTGAACAGTCTCTCCCTACTATTCAGGAAGTCTCTTTCCTTCTGGGTGAGAATGCTGGCTATGCTGCTACCGTATTCCTTGGAGTGTCTACCCTGGGAGCCTCTCAAATGCGGTGGGAGATAGAGGAAATTATTAGTTTCACTTTTCCTTCTACTAGAAACAGTTGGGCTGGCTTTAAACAGTCTTTGACTCCGGCTGTGCTCAGCTGCTACAGACGCCGGAGTAAAATTCAGTAAAAACCTCTCCTGGCTCCTGTCTTTGAACCTTCTTCTAGACACAGGCTTATGCTCAGGTATAATAGCTTTACTCTTTCTATGCCAATTGTTTGTATAAAAACTTTCTTCAGGCTTCCTTCAGCTAACTTCACAATTAAATGTTTGGTTACCTTTCTGATAGCTTCTGCTGGGCTTTGACGCTTTCACAGCTCTGCCCTCAGCTCCCTTCCAATTAGAGTTTCTCCCCTTATGTCTTTGGCTTTCAACATCACAGCTGCTTGCTCCCGTGCTCCAACCGGGTTCTATTCCATTCCTGCTGTGTCCTGCATGTGTCTTCTCTCTCTCACCTTCACTCTCATTCTCACTTTCACTCCTGCTCCCACGCTCGCTCCATCTCTTGCTCGGATTCTCAAGCTGGCTCTGTCTCTCAAACAGGCTCTGCTTCTCACACGGGCTCCCTTGCCTACGCTGGCTCTGCTTCTCAAACAGGCTCTCTTGCACATGCTGTCTCTCCTCACACTGGCTCTGTCTAACTCCATGTGCACTGAGCTTTTCTACGTGCGTGTCAGCTCCACCCACTCCCAGCTGGCTTCCATTAGTTCCTAATTTCCTGGCCTTTCTGCTGCTTGGGCGTGTTTCCCTTGCACGTGAGCTGTTTTGTTTGAGTTGCCTATGGCAACATCCTACCCTGTGTTCCTCTGAACTGTCATAATCTGTCTCACTGCCTGCATTTTCGCTTGTTTCCATGGGCTCTGCTGCATCTACCTTGTGACACTATATACAGCCAGTCTTCAATATCTTCAAAAAACACAAGATATTCTATGCCATTTATGCAGACGATATTATGATTTACTCACCAATCCACCTCAACACACCAGACTATACAGCAATTACGAACTGCCTGCAGGAAATGAAAAACTGGCTCTCTTCCAATGACCTACAAGTCAACTTCAAAAAATCTGAAGCACTGTTTATCTCAAGTAACACATCTTTTATCCCCCTACCTCCATCACCCTAGAGGACATGCCAATCCCAGTAAAGAGGAGGTTCGCTACCTAGGTGTAACCATTGACCGATTCTTAAAGTTACAAACTCACATTAGCAAAACCTCCAGGAACGCAATCCACAAACTAGCCATCATCCGCAGACTAAAACCTCTCCTCAGTCAAGAACACTTCCGTATTATCTGTCAAGCAGCTATCACCCCCATCCTGGACTACTGTAACTCCCTCCTCCAAGGCCTTCCATCTCAAACCACCCGACTACTTCAACTAGCTCAGAACACTGCTGCCCGCTTTATCACAGGATCAGCCAAGCATGAGCACATAACTCCTCTCCTACTTCAGCTACACTGGCTACCAATCGCCTCACTAGCCAAAAAAACCCAGCACTAACCATTTTCAAGATCAGAAACAATATGTCAGCTGGATCTCTATAGACACTGCTATGCTCAGAACCAAACAATAGATCCAACAGACAAAACACCAGAGAAACTATCCCAACTCCCAGCTCATATACTATAGCCAATAAGACCACAACAAAGGTGTTTTCACTAGCCGCACCTACCATCTAGAACTCACTGCCAGAGAAAATAAGGACAACCAAAGACATCAAAGACTTCAGAAAACATCTAAAAACGTTCCTGTTCTCTGAACACTTCAGAGAGGACACTCAGTACACCCCCTCATGACACATGCCTATATAAAACTGTACCTATATACATCATTTGTAAGTAAGTTCTCTGTAATTGTTCTGTCATTGAGTTATACTGTAAACCGCTTTGATTCTAAAGATAAGACGGTATAAAAAAACCCCTTGTTAAATAAATAAATAAATAAAATGTATGTTTGCTACCACTGTCACAGTGGAGTCACACCAGACATCACAGATGTACACACCAGGCTGCGGCCCTATCAGCCTAGAGGGCCAGCTAGCCCCGCTGCATCACCCACGTGACACCTCCTTTGCCACTTTGCAACCAACAACATAGTGCCCTCTCTTAATAGGGCAACATGCTGTTGCTTCCAATGGAGAACTATGATCACTAATTTGGGAACTCCTGTGGGTGGAGTACATTTCATACATTGAAATAGGCTGTCTCCCCTTAGAAATAGCCCTTACTGTGAGCTTTCAGATGTCATTAGGGTTCCCAGAGCAGGTAGATTTAACGCATAGTAACATGGCCCAGCGTTAAAGGAGCACATTCTATTCCCGCCTACTCTCTGCCTCATTAACGGCAACACTCCACCTCTTTTCACCTTAGGGCTATGGCCCAGCTTCCGCACATCAATCCAGTGTTATCGACGCTTTCCGCAACGTTAACCACTCCCCTTTGCTCCCTTATTGCCCTTTAGTAAACATACCCCTTAGTGTTTTTGCTTTTACCTTTTTTACCCTCTCATTTGTTTGGCTTTTGGTTCTCAGAGTTTAGCCAATGAATATCATTTTTCTTTATTTATTTTTTAATTCTCCCTCCTTTTACAATGTATCTTATCTTTTATTTTATTTAAGAGACATGGGGGTATGTTTACTAAAGTTTCTTAACGTGCGCGCCGCGTTAGTCTGCAGGATGCCATATAAGGAGTGGGCGGTCCGGTCAAAAATAGCAAAACGGGATTAGCGAGCGCGCTCTTGTGCACCACGTGCTCTTGTGTGCCGCGCACATTAGCGCACGAGTAACACGCGCGGGAAGAATAAGCAGGCGCGCTGATGTGCAAACAGAGCAACAGGGCTGCAGTACAATGGTGAAGACGCTGACAGATGGTGCAGGGATCATGGGTTCAATCCCCCACTGGGCCCAATGAATAAGGCTGGCTGAGGCACTACCATTTATGTGTAATATTGCATTATGAGGCTTTTCAATTTTATTTTAATTACTGCTGCTAGCAAACGCACTCTCAAAGCACTGTAACGTAAGGTGCTGCATAAGGCACCCCATAAGGTACCCCAGAGGGCACATTTTAAAGTGCATTGTCCACCACGGCATCCTACAATGTTGCTGAAAGGGTGGCCTATAGAGCGCCATATAGGGTGCCCTATGAGGCACGGCAAGGTCATAGCACTGTTTTTGATGGCAGCACTGTGCATTTAAATGCATGCAAATCTTAAGTAGGTGCGCTGACATGCAAGGAGGAACAGCAGTGTAGCACAATGGTTAAGGCACTGACTGATGATACAGGGGTCATGAGTTCGATCCCCAGTGTGCCTAATACATAAGGCTGGCTGAGGCATCAGCTTTGACATGTAGGTATTGTTTCCTGCGGCACTTTATTTGTATTTTATTAATTGTTGCCAGCAAACACACCCTCATGTGCTGTAACCTAAGGTGCCGCATAAGGCACCCTATAAGGCACTCCATAGGGCACATTATAAAGTGCACTATCCACCACAGCACCCTATAATGTCCCCTATAGGGCACCCTATCAGTCGCTCCATAGGATACTGTATAGTGCACCTTATATGGACGGTAACCATAAGGTGCCCTATAGGGCGCCCTATAGGGCGCCCTCTGAGGCACCTTATGGGGACAGTACACTGAGGGTGTTTTTGCTGGCAGCACTAATGTACATTAAAAATAGATAATGCTTTGGACAGGCCTATCAAATAACCCCACGGTGGGTTTGAACCCATGATCTCCGGCTCCACTGGCAGTGAAGTAACCAGTGGGCTACAGTTCTATAACTGCTAGCAAACCCCTGGCTGGCTGCAGAAGGACTGCAAGTCACCACACAAACAGTCTGCTGTGGTCACCAGGATAGGGTTAACCCACCCATACCCATGATGCACTGCACATGCAAATCAGCAGTCTACAGATGATCACAAGATGGGGTATGCACCCCCACAGCACCTCGGCCTGGTAGGGGGAACTGACCATGTGTGGTACTGGCACAGAGTAGCTACACACTGTCACATTGTGCAGGTACTGCACTCACCCTGAGGGTGAGGTGGGGCACCCAGCACCAGGTCCACAGCATAGATAGGTCATGCTGCAGGTCCCTAGCAGTGTTAATGTGAGAGATAGGTAGTTTCTGCAGACACACCTTGGATATATCTGTATGTCTCAGTCAGGTGTAGCCCCTATGGACCCCTTGGAGGATTATATACCACCACCCTCCTCCAAGGCTGAGGGTGGTAAACAGGGTCTCCCACCAACAGATCCACATTCTACCTCCCTGCAATGGTGGCAGTAGAGGGGACCATCAACCCCAGTCCTGCTGGGAACAGACACCTACAGGGCAGTCAATGCAGCTCTGTACACATCCATAACGCAATAGCAGACAGACATTAGGCCTAGATATGCTAAGCTGCACCCCACCACTATCTGATATTCTCCTGCAGCAAGCTTTCAGCCGCTGCACCCTGCAAGGCACTCCATCAAGACACATACCAGCTGCAGACAGTCTGCTAGCTAGTCCATAGTACAATAGTGCATGTTCCTGGTGGAAATGCGTGCACCCAGAACTGGGATGTCAGCATACACACCAAGCAGATAAGTTAGTGACTGGGCCCCAAAAAGAAACCCATAAATATCACGAGAGAAATACTATATAGCACTATGGGGGTGCCTAGCCATGCTGTGGTCACTGCACAGTCAGGGTGAGAGTGATCTCCCAGCAGGACATGCTGTGGCCACCCTGTCTGTGCAGGTGGTGGCCGGGCACTACAATATCCCAGCCAGTGCCCTATGCCCTGTGCAGATGCATCCTAGCCAGTCCACCCTGTCCGGGCTATACCCATGGTACCTTGCTCCTCATTATGCACATTGGCAGGCCAATACTGGCAACAGTGCTGGCAGTGTGGGCTGTGGAGGGTGTTTGCAGCCACCACACACGGGATAGACAGACACACACTCCCACACCTATGCCAGCATTGTGCTACTATAGAGGAGTTTAGCAGCCCTGGCCACCACACCAGTCCTGAGCACAGTGCAGGCATGGATATGGTACACAATACTGTTGGGGGTCACTCCCCAGGGTGGTAAACACTGTCAGAGACCAGACCTGAAGCACACTCCACAGACATCAGAAAGGTTACTATGATGGAGCTCAATCAGCAAACTGTGCTTAATGTAGGAATTGCTATCTGCCAGTAATCATAGCAAACGTTTGATAGCTGTGTACCGTATTCCCAGGTGTAGGGTGGCATTGCTAAGGTATGCAAGTGCTAGTATTGGGAGATGCACGCAGGGCCCAATGTCCTGCCTCTTCAGGAGGCATTGGCTAATGGAGCCTGTGGGTGTGGATGTGGGTGTGTCTGCCCCTGTTGGCTGCTGCTTTACGGCAGAGGTTCCCAACTCCAGTCCTAGTGTGCCAAACACTGTTCGGGTTTTCATGCTGCCCCTCATGAATATGCATGAGATACATCTGCATACCATGGGGGTGGTGCATAGTAAAGCAGCACAGGCATCTTTATTAGAGGCAGCATGGAACCTGAATGGTGTTTGGCCCTCCAGGACTGCATTTGGGAGACTCTGCTCTAGGTAATGCGCCTGTTTATGGTGTCTTTGCTCTGTAGGGTAAAATGTAGGTGTTTTGGGCATGTTTACGTCATCTGCAATAAAGGTTCTGTCTGTAGTAGCACGTTTCAGTTGTGGGTAAAATATGGGGACTGGGTTGGCAGGCACCATAGCTGGGACTTGAACCTGTGACCTTCTGCCTCCAAACACACTGGTTGTGTGCACTGCACCACCTTGTTGCCACAGAAACAGTACATTCCCTGGTGATACCATGACTGTTTGTCCGACAGGGCCTGTCTGTTGCAGTGCATGGCACCCACCTACACAGGGCTAGGCCATGGTCTGCTCTGGGCAGCTGCCACTGCCCCCTCCACCACCAGTACCCCTCCGCCACCATGTGGACATGGCCTTATATTGGAGACAGCATAAAACCTGAATGATTTGTGGCCCTCCAGGACTGCATTTCGGGGACTCTGCTCTAGGTAATGCGCATGTTTCTGGTGTCTGTGCTCGGTGGGGTAAAATATAGGCGTTTGAACCATGCGTATGTTCTCTGCAATAAAGGTTTGTCCTTACTATCATGGTTTAGTAGCGGGTAAAATATGGGGACTGGATTGGCAGTAGCCCCAGCTGGGACTTGAACTTGTGACCTTCTGCTCTTGAACACACTGGCTGTGTTCACCGCACCACACTGTGTTCACAGAGACAGTGCAGTCCCTGGTGATACCATGGTTGTTTGTCAGACAGAGCCTGTCTGTTGCAGTGCATGGCACCCACCTACACAGGGCTAGGCCATGGTCGGCTCTGGGCAGCTGCCACTGCCCCCTCCACCACCAGTAACCCTCTGCCACCATGCTGACATGCCCTTCTGCTGGTGGTACTGGTGGTGTGCAGTCGCAAGCCATCCAGTGTGCAGGTAGGCGGCTGCCTATGGTGTGTGTTCTGGGGTAGGGGTGCCTGCATAGGCGTCCACGCTTCCCCCCAACACCGCCTGCCAATGTTCTGTGCCCTTGGGGGTACCTGCTGGGTACTATCCCCTGTGACACTGTGATAAACACTCTCGTGCCCATGTCGGGCCTTCATCAGTTGCTGTCTGGCTGCTGTTCAGTTTCAGCATTCCTAAGTGCCATCTAGGCATCTGCCTAGTCCACACTGTGCCCCAGCTGCACCACAGCATGTGCCGCCTGCAGCCCTCTGTATCCCCTTTCCCAGCATCTGTCCAGTTGCCCATTCCGACATGCCCACCCTGCTATTGTGGAACATGTGCATGCCATAGGTAACCTGTCCAATGGAGAGGGAAACCCTGATCAGTGCTATTTCACTGTGGGATCATTCACCTTGTATGGGGACGGAGCGTAGACCCTTCCAAAATTCATATTTATTTTTTGGGGCTTTCTTGGGAGTGTTTTTTGATGTTTCCCATTACTATCACTATTGCCCAGCTTGATTATGATTTTTTTTATTTTGTTGGGGTCCTTTTCAATGTTTATTTGTACTTTTGTTCTGTGCACATGTATCACACTTATCACTTTTTTGTTGGTTTCCCTGGTTTTGCTGTACATTGCTGACAGAAATGGTTTCTCTTCCCTTTAAATCGGCTCTAACGCGAGGTTTTCACTTGCGTTATTTTTGGTCTCGAATTTCGCCTCGTTAATGTGTGGGGAGCCTCTCCCCTCCCACTCTCCACCCATTGACCCCTTCTCTCCGCCCCTGGGGAGCCTTCCTCCGCCCTCCGGGAGCCTTTCCGCGCCTTCAGCGCTTGTTTGCGCTGCTGCGCGTGTGAGCGCGCACTAGAGCGCATTTTTGCCCCATAAAGCGTCATTAGCGTGCGCTAAGGTACCATAGCGCGTGCTAAGGTACCTTAGCGCATGCTAATTGCACGGTGCGCATGTTAAGAAACTTTAGTAAACATACCCCATGATGTCTTTATATAGGATGTATTCAAGTTTCTTATCAGTTTTATTTTACGATCACAAATAGATGCAACTTGTATGGCTGTATAATGGGTATACCATTACATATATTTTTTAGTTACCTGGAATAGATTACCCACTAATCTGGTTTTAAGATTACTATTTTACATTTTAGTCTCTTATTTGTTTTGAGTCCAATTTTATTCATTCGTGAGGAAAAACTGTGACAAAGGCTTTTAAGATGGTTTTAAGTATTTGTGGTTTTAGTTTACATTATATTTTTTATTTGTTCTCAAGTGCGTTTTAAATGCATTTAAACAACTGTCAAGGTTTTTATGTTTTTATAAACAGACCGATACTTGGCACATATCCCTCAACTCCTCCTTTATGCACTATCGATAACTGCTACATTTACGATCTGATGGGGGTTTCCCCTTATATTTTTTATTAGAAGAATTTTTTATTTGGAGCAAGTAATGGTTTTTATAGTTAAGTTTTTTAACTTTCACTTTGTCCTCAATTCAGGTTTTAAATGCCTTCCTCCTATTTTGTATACTTTTGCACCATGACAACCTTAGCGAGCTCGTGCCAAACGTCTTTGTTTTTCAATTTTTTTTACTTATGCAATTTCCATTTTACATCCAAATGAACAGGCAATATAAGAAATATACTCAGCAAATAAGCTTCATCACAAATATTCCAAATAAATTATAGACCACAACTTTACCACAATTGAGGCAAGATCAGGAAATAAAGAAAAAAAGAAGGTGAAAACACCCAAAAAAGAAAAAATATATCTAGCAGCGACTTCCCACATACAGCAATTCCAGCCAGTCTTAACTAGACACAGCCTCTGGATCAGTTACCTGAACAGCAGCACCTTCCTTGAGCACAAGAAACTGAAGAAATGGTTCTCGATCAAAGAAAACAAATTGCTTAGACTGCCATGAAATCAAACATTTACAAGGAAATAGTAACTTCATGGACATGCCAGTTTTCAAGGTCCTGGATCTCAGAGCCAAGAACTCTCTGCATTTCCTTTGTGTATCCCTAGATCAGTGGTTCTTAACCAGTCCTCCTTGAACCCCTAGGCCAGTCGGGTGTTCAGGATAGCCCTAATGAATCTGCATGAGATATATATGCATTAGAGATATCCTGCCAACCTGACTGGTTTGTGGCCCTCTAGGGCTGGATTTGGAGACCCCTGCCTTACACCTCTATCATTTAAGATTGTGAGTGGGCAAGGTGCAGATGTCCTAGACATCAAAAGGGTAGACAGAATGTGTCACATGCTTCCTCAATTCTCACCACCACCAAAAAGTTGTCTAATAGACAATATTTTGGTGGTGGTGAGAAGCAAAGAGGCATGTGACAAATTCTATCTAACCTTTTTGATGTCTTGGAGATGTCTTGAGGGCCACAAACCAGTCAGGTTGGCAGGATATCTCTAATGCATATATATCTCATGCATATTCATTAGGGCTATCCTGAACACCCGACTGGCCTAGGGGTTCAAGGAAGACTAGTTAAGAACCACTGCCCTAGATACATCAGGAAATACATATACTGTATCTTGGATCCAAAAAATAATGCAGGTCATATTACGGAAAAATAGCCTCAAGACAGCATTTCTATCTGATTCAAATGCAAAGCAGGTAGTCCTTTCAGTGATAACTTCTAAAGATGTTTTCAGAAAGGCAGTCAAATTTTCAACACTGGGAGTCTGGGATGGCCCAGAATCTCCACCCTCTTCCCCCATATGGGGGTTGAGGGACAAGTACTGGACCCAGACAATTGGTAGAATTGCTTCCCGGGGATTTTCAATACTTCTCCTAGATCAGTGGTTCTGAACCAGTCCTCCTTGAACCCCTAGGCCAGTCGGGTGTTCAGGATAGCCCTAATGAATATGCATGAGATATATATGCATTAGAGATATCCTGCCAACCTGACTGGTTTGTGGCCCTCTAGGGCTGGATTTGGAGACCCCTGCCTTACACCTCTGTCATTTAAGATTGTGAGTGGGCAAGCTGCAGATGTCCTAGACATCAAAATGGTAGATAGAATGTGTCACATGCCTCCTCAATTCTCACCACCACCAAAAAGTTGTCTAATAGACAATATTTTGGTGGTGGTGAAAAGCAAAGAGGCATGTGACAAATTCTATCTAACCTTTTAGATGTCTTGGAGATCTGCACCTTGCCCACTCACAATCTTAAATGACAGAGGTGTAAGGCAGGGGTCTCCAAATCCAGCTCTACAGGGCCACAAACCAGTCAGGTTGGCAGGATATCTCTAATGCATATATATCTCATGCATATTCATTAGGGCTATCCTGAACACCCGACTGGCCTAGGGGTTCAAGGAGAACTGGTTCAGAACCACTGCCATAGATGGAATCAAAGGACACTTCGGGAAGTTAAGGAATCTAAATTGTTATTTATTTTATTTATTTATTCATTTGGTTTTATATACCACGCTATTTTAGTTCAGTGCGGTTTACAGTAAACAACTTAATACATAGAACAGGTTTACATTGAACAGGTTTACATTGAACACGTAACGATTAACAGAGCTTACAATTAGAATGGAACAGTATAATTCATAACAGTATGAACATAGTTTTGGTGATTACCAAAGACATTAACTATTTACAGTCATTAAGGGGAGAATGGAAACTGAACTAGAAGGAGGCGAGGTAATAGTCTGCACTAGAAGAAGGCATGGTAGTGGTGGGCTATGTGACATAGTCAAAGTAAAGCTGGAAAAGATATGTTTTTATTGCTTTTCTAAAGGCGGATAGGTCAGTGATAAGAGGAATTGGAGCAGGGAGGGAGTTCCAGAGTAGAGGGGCAAATAAAGTGAAGGCTCTATGCCTAACATATTGGGAAGTTTTACTGGCTAGAGAGGGAATGACAAGGGTATTTGCCATGTTTGTTCTCCTGCATCTGCTATCCGGAGTCCAATGTATGAGGTCTTCTAAGGCGGTAGCAGAAAGCTGGTGGAAAGTTTTGAATGCAATAAGGAGGGCTTTGAACTTGAGGCGACCGGCTATAGGAAGCTAGTGAAGCTGCATTAGTAGAGGTGTCACATGCTCGTATCTGGAGACACCATAGATGGTCCGTGCGGCCGTATTCATAGCCATTTGTAATGGGTGTAGTGTGTGGGCAGGAAGACCATGTAGAATGATGTTAGCATAGTCAAAGTGAGGCATAATGAGAGCTTGGAAAACAGATCGGAAGTCTGTAGGTTCAAGTAGTGGTCGAAGGTGTCGGATTTTTAGATAAACAGCTTTGGTGATGTTGATTATGTGCGATTCCATATTAAGGTGCTGGTCCAGTGTAATGCCTAGGTAACGGACCTCATGTTAGTTTTCAATTCAGCATCCTTAACCTGTATTGTAGCTGGTGGTTTGAAGGTTGAATCCTTTGAGATGAATAATACTTCAGTCTTTTTGCAGTTCACCTTAAGGTTATGTGAATTTAACCAGTCTGTAACTGCATTGAAGCTTGCGGTGATTTTCGTATAATTAGGGCTGTATGTAGAGAATAGGAAGTAGAGTAGCACATCATAAGCATAGATGTGGTAGAGTATGCCAAAAGCTTGGATGATTGCGCAGATTGGTTGAATATATAAATTGAAGAATAACGCAGATAAGGAGGAGCCCTGTGGTACTCCTTGGGTTTGCTGGTACTTTGAGAATGTTTGCATACCTAGGCAGACTTGTTGACGGTCTGTTAGATAGGAGCGACACCACTCTAGTGCTAGGTTCTTGATGCCTTTTAGCTGTAGTTCGTCAAGTAGGAGGTTGTGACAGACTGTGTCGAAAGCTGAAGCATATCTAGAAAGATCAAAATGAAGCCTTGTTTTTTGTTCATGCATACGCTTGAAAAATGGCCAGGGAAGTTATTCCACCTCAGAGGTGGAATAACTTCCCTGCACATGTCGCTGGCCCTGGACATACAGGGCTGACATTAGAATCGGCCCTGTATGTCCAGGGCTGGCCACTACCCAGACTCCGCCCCTTCCCTGCCCCCATTTAACTTCCCCACACAAACGGCGGGGAAGTTAGTCACTGCTTGGATGGGCGTTCTGTTGGGCCATCCATCCCTGCTATTTATGACACAGAATAACCCTCTATATGCATTCACTTGTCATTTTTTTAAAATTCTTCTAGTGTCTATTATGACTCTGTAGAATAACTTATTGTATTGGCATGCTCCATTCCATTCAAAAGGTTGCTATGATTAATGGCAGAAAGCAATTCCTAAGTTTAGCACAATTTGCTGATTGAGCTGCATCATAACAACCTTTCTGATGTCTGTGGAGTGTGTTTCAGTTCTGGTTTCTGACAGTGTTTAACACCCTGGGGAGTGACCCCAACAGTATTGCATACCATAGCCATGCCTGCACTGTGCCCAGGACTGGTGTGGTGGCCAGGGCTGCCAAAAGCCTCTATATTTGCACAGTGCTGGCATAGGTGTGGGAGTGTGTGTCTGTCTATCTCCAGTGTGTTGTGGCTGCCTACACCTTACTCAGCCCACACTGCTTGCACTGTTTCCAGTGTTTGCCTGCCAATGTGCATAATGAGGAGCAAAGTATTGTGGGTATGGCCCAGACAGGGCGGCCTGGGCAGGATGCATCTGCACAGGGCATAGGGCAATGGCTGGGACATTGTAGTGCCCGGCCACACCATGTCCTGCTGGGAGGTCACTCTCACCCTGACTGAGCAGTGACCATGGCATGGCTAAGTTCCCCCATAGTGCTATTATAGTATTTCTCTTAAGTGATATATATGGGTTGTCTTTTCTGGGGCCCAATCACTGACTTATCTGCTTGGTGGGTGTGCACAAATCCACCTCCAGGAACATGGACTAGCTAGCAGACTGTCTGCAGTTAGTATGTGCATGACTGGAACACCTTGCAGGGTGCAGCGGCTGGAGACTGTCAGATGGGGGGGGGGGCAGCTGAGCATTTCCAGGCCTACTGTCTGTCTGCTATCGCTTTATGGATGCATACAGATCTGCATTGACTGCCCTGTAGAGTGTATGTTCCCCAGCAGGACTGGGGTTGATGGTCCCCTCTATCGCCACCATTGCAAGGATGTAGAATGTGGATCTGTTGGTGGGAGATCCTGTCCCCCACCCTGAGCCCCAGAGGGCAGTTTGGGTGGTACTACATAATCTGCCTATAGGTCCAAGCACACTCACCCCCCCACCCCTGTGAGGCATAGGGTGGGGGGGGGGTTGTATTCTGTAGTTATGGTTTGTTTGAGAGGTGTATTGTGTGGGGAGGTTCTGTTGAGTTAGTAAAATGTTCTGTGATTAAGTGGGTTTTAAGTTCTTTCCTGAAGAGATGGAGGTCTTTTATCTTTTATAAGATAACCCTAAATGCTACCTTAAGACCGGAACGCCCACTACCTTATATGGCATCCTGCACGCTATCGCCGGGCGCACGTTAAGACTGCTTATTAAACATACCCCTTAAAGTTTCCTTGTAAATGTGTATGTGTCTATCAGGGTAAGAGATATATTTTCTTTGAACCAGACCAACTTGAGGTTTTCCTGCAGGATAAAAGTTAAAAGTTAAATATTGTGGTTTATTGAATGTTTTTTTTCTCATGGGTATAGATAAAGGAGTATATATTAGATTTGTTTATGGGGCCGTTCTGTGTTTGTATACACTCACCTTGATGTGAACTTGATATGCTGTATGAGTGGGATATTGTTTTTGACCACTTATTGATTTTCTTATCTTAATGCAAAATTCTGAATAAAAATAAAATAAAAAAAGGATCATCTTTATGATGTGATCTATCATTTGAAGAACCTGTCCTGGTGGTGTATTAGAGACGTCCTTGCACTTTTTGGCGTTTTACAGCTACTGAAGAGTGAGAAAGCTGTTATTTATTAAATCACCAAGAAGACTGGACTTTATATTTCAAATGCAACTTCTTTGAAATTGGTTGAATTGGATTGAAGATGGTCGCAACTGCATGACGCTTTGTTGCACAGTGTTTTTTCTCTATTAATTTGTTAGTTACAATGGGTAAGAGGAAGGGGAAGACTCATGTATATCCATCCCAGGATGAGTTAGTACCTACTTTGGGCCATACTGACGCATTTCTTTGCTGTCCAACTCAGGCTTTCTCCACAGAATGCCCACTGCAGCTCACGTTGGAGGCAGGAGCAGCCGACACAAACTGGGCTTGACATCTTTTTATGCCCAGAGCCTGAGAGCCTCCATTACAGCCATGCCCAGAATTCTCTGAGTTTGGCAGCTGGTGTGTTGGGTTGGAGGATGCTGTTTGAAAACCAGAAGGTGTGCAAGAATCAGTGTATTGGGCAGATTCCATCAGGACACTGTCGGCCCTTTCTGATAACAGAGAAGGAGCAATGTTGCAAAGGATCTTGGTGAGTAACGAACTGATTTTTCTTCATTGGTGAGTGAGGCATCCATGGTAGAACTTAAAGAGGGAAATTTTTTGTTTCCTACTTTTTTGCAAACTCGCCAATAATTGTAGATTCTATTTGGCAACCAATTGCAGATTTGGGTTTGGCCCTGGTTCTACTTGTGAATGCTTTAAATTAAAGTTTCAGTCAACACCAGTATCCCAGATACAGTGATAAATACATACACATACTACAAAATCACCAAAATGCCCCCAATAAATGTTTTTCAACTATACTCCTTCTTTTGTCGGACGTCGCCGTAGGTAAGTACAAATTTTTTTTAGTCAATACTCCCATACGGTTCTGTCCATTTTAATAAACACACAAATTAATTTCCAAAAACTTAGCTCAATCAGAATTCACGATTTTCAGGTCCACGTTTTATGGTGGTTACTGAATTGTTTGAAGAAAGCACTTGATACAGGGAGGCATTCTCGAAACGCGCGCGTCGTGCATGGACCTGAAAATCGTGAATTCTGATTGAGCTAAGTTTTTGGAAATCAATTTGTGTGTTTATTAAAATGGACAGAACCGTATGGGAGTATTGACTAAAAAAATTTGTACTTACCTAGGCGACGTCCGACAATGTTGAAATGTTGAAATGTTGAAAAACATTTCTTGGGGGCATTTTGGTGATTTTGTAGTATGTGATGTGGTTAAATTAAAGTTTAGCAGTTGGAAGCCAAGGTGGTGAAAAATGCTGCAGATTTTAGCCAGCTAAGTCTGAGTGTTAAGGAACTTAAATATAAAGTGCCAGGCGCTCAATCTTTACAAGCCACACGGGTTAAGGATGTAACTAATTTGCATGCTAAATTTGAAGCTTTAAAAAATTCTGCTAGAAACTGCAATTTGCAGGGATGTGTTTTCTAGATATTTAGTTGAGCTTTTGGGTCTGACTGTTGAATCTATACCTATTGTTATTCAAGCTTATTTGTCATCTGTAAAGCATGGGGCTCTGTTTCTATTTTTTGTCAACAATCTTCAGTCGTTCTGGACTTCTTAGTAATCTCCCAACAGTCCCAGTTAAATAGTGATGATAAAGTTAAAATTAATGTAGCTGTTTTGGTGATAACTCTAGTGACTATGATAGATAGGGATTGAAATTTGAAGCTTTCTTTTAAGAAACGTGATGCAAAATTTTGGGATTCTTTGGTTAGAATTTATCCAGATGTAACTAAGGAAACGTAAAAAAATAAGGATTTAGTTTTCATTACTGCATCCTGATGCATAAATAGCTTGGCACCCTGTTTTTTCTCACGTTCCAATGCAAATGTGTTATTAAGTATCAATCATTGAAATATGTTTTTTTATGATCCTGGTCATCTAACTGTTCTTGCTGCTAAACAAATTTCTAGTTCAGAGTCTGCATTAACTCCTCCAGTGTTTACTACTACTACTACTGAACATTTCTATAGCGTTACAAGACGTATGCAGCGCCGCACAGACACATGTAAAAGATGGTCCCTACTCATCAGAGCTTACAATCTTGTCAAGACAGACAACACAGTAGCTGTAGAGAAGGGATAGATCTAGGGGGAATGGTAAGGAAACACAAAGGAGATCAGGTGAGTTAAGATCCGAAAGCAGCAAGAAACTTGTTGAATTGTAGGTGGAGTTTACTATATAAACTTTTGTTGCTACTTGATGAGACTGTGCACTGGAACCCCTACAATCATTTATGGAGCTTCAACCATGTAAGCTAAAGATATCAGAGAGAAGTTCTGATTTTTGTTGTAATTGAAAAGAAACGTTTTCCAACATCTTATGGACAAGCCTAGCATAAGGATGTCCTCATAAGGAGAGTCATTTCTTTATGGCAGAGGAAAGGTATCAGAGGGTATACCTGTACACACCTGCCACCCATTATCTGGGGAAAGATGTATAGAATCATCAAGCGAATCTTCCGTATTGGAATGAATAGATTCCAGAGATAAAGAGGCAAGGAATGAACAATCTCTGGTTCAGAATCAGAGGTAATCAATAAAGAAACCACAGGCTTTGTGTGATGGTCCCTCTGTGCCGGAGTAAGACCAGCAGAATGGGAAGTTGGTTGAGTCTGCAGCTGCGGATGAATATTAGATATGTTCTGAAAATAACCCTTGAGAAAGTCCTAAAACATTTTATGCATGAAGGCATGTTAATGTTCTGCTGGGCGAACTGAGAGGGGTGATAAGGGATCATCCTCTTCGGGCACTGAAACTGATAACGTAGAGGCCTGCTTCTCTGCAGGGGTCTACGCAGTTTGCACAGATGAAGACATGGTGGCACCCAGTTTTGGGTTGTCTTGCACTGAGTCAGACGCAGTGCAGAGCTCAAGTTGTGCTTCAGAAGAGTTTTTCTGCAATCTCTTGAAGAATATAGTTTCTGCACTGGAATGTTTATGTTTCAATGCTTTTTCGGCATAGCCAAATAGAGTTTGTCATCAGGCTTTTGCAGGTGTTCAAGAAATGGCTCTGGGGAAGATCACCTGGCCTTTTGCTTAAGCAAAATGGCGGTCTTCTTGGGTAGTGGACATATGGAATCGCTGTACCTGGAGGTGGATGGTTCTTCCATGGAAGATTCTTGACTTGTCTGTGCAGACATCAATGTCTTCTGCACCGAAAATGATTTATTTTTGGCATTTCCTTGAAGATTTTTCTCAGCATCAAAGTGATGATTTGAATGAGAGAGCTTTGTTGTATGTCTGATTGCAGAGCAGAAAAAAATAAGAAATTGAGGGAACTGCCGCACATGGGATAAGTCGTACATGCTCAGAACATTACACTAAAGTTATGAACTGGGAAAGCAGCTCCATCCTGGAGCATTCAGATGACATCACCTACTTATGTGCCCGACTCAATCTTCCTAGTTGATGGAAAAAATACAATTCACAGTCCAAACAAGAAAAATAAAAAATAGGAGTAGAGTACATCCCTGTTGTCTCTTCTGTATTCTCTTCCCAGAACAAAAGCAAGCTGCTATAACAGTCATAGGGGTATGTTTACTAAACCGTCTTAACGTGCGCTCTCCCACGTTATCGCACGATAAGGCACCTTATCGAGCGATAATGGCGCCTTATCGCGTGCTAAGGCGCAAACGAGCGCTGAAGGCGGAGAAAGACTCCTGGAGGGTGGAGAAAGGCTCCCCAGGGGCGGAGAGAGAGGGTCAATGGGCGGAGAGTGGGAGGGGAGAGGCTCCCTGCACACTAATGCTGTGAAATCCGAGGCTGAAAACTAACGCCAGTGAAACCCTGGCGTTAGAGCTGATTTAAAGGGAAAAGAAACCATTTCCGTCAGCAATGTACAGCAAAACCAGGGAAACCTACAAAAAAGTGATAAGTGTGATACATGTGCACGGAACAAAAGGGCAAAGAAACAGTGAAAATGACCAGAAGAAAATGTAAAAAAAACATAACCAAGCTGGGCAATAGTGATATCAATGGGAAACATCAAAAAACACCCCCAAGAAAGCTACAAAAAAAAAGATTTGAATTTTGGAAGGGTCTATGCTCTGTCCCCATACAAGGTGAATGAGCCCATAGTGAAATTGCGCTGATCAGGGTTTTCCTCTCCATTGGACAGGTTTCCTATGGTGTGCACATGTTCCACAACAGCAGGGTGGGCATGTCGGAATGGGCAACTGGACAGATGCTGGAAAAGGGGACACAGAGGGCTGCAGGCAGCACATGCTGTGGTGCAGCTGGGACACAGTGCGGACTAGGGTAATGCCTAGCTGGCCCATAGGAATGCTGAAACAGTAGAGCAGCCAGACAGCAACTGCTGAGGGCCCAACATGGGCAAGAGTGTGCTTCCCACAGTGTCACAGGGAATAGTACCCAGCAGGTACCCCCAATGGCATAGAACATTGGCAGGCAGTGCTGGGGGAAAGCGTGGACAGCTATGCAGGCACCCCTACCCCAGAACCTGCACCATAGGCAGCCACCTACCTACACACTGGATGGCCTGAGACTGCGCACCACCAGCAGAAGGGCATGTCAGCATGGGGGCAGAGGAGTACTGGTGGTGGAGGAGGCAGTGGCAGCTGACCGGAGCAAACCATGGCCTAGCCCTGTTTAGGTGGGTGCCGTGCACTACAACAGACAGGCTCTGTCTGACAAACAGTCATGGTATCTCCAGGGAACACAGTGGTGCAGTAAACACAGCCAGTGTGCTCAGGAGCAGAAGGTCACAGGTTCAAGTCCCAGCTGTGGACCTGGTGCTGGGTGCCCCACCTCACCCTCAGGGTGAGCACAGTACCCGCACAATGTGACGGTCTGTAGCTACTCTGTGCCAGTAACATACACGGTCAGTTCCCCCTACCAGGCCGAGGTGCTGTGGGGGTGCATACCCCATCTTGTGATCATCTGTAGACTGCTGATTTGCATGTGCAGTGCATCATGGGTACGGGTGGGTTAACCCTATCCTGGTAACCACAGCAGACTGTTTGTGTGGTGACATGCAGTCCTTCTGTAGCCAGTCAGGGGCTTGTTAATAGCTGTAGCCCACTGGTTACTTCACTGCCTGTGGAGCCAGAAGTCATGGGTACAAACCCACACTGGGGTTATTTGATAGGGCTATCCGGAGCATTGTCAAGTTTTAATGTACATTAGTGCTGCCAGCAGAAACACCCTCAGAGTACTGTAACCATAAGGTGCCTCAGAAGGCGCTTTATAGGGTGCCCTATAAAGCGCCTTCTAAGGCACCTTATGGTTACAGTCCATATAAGGTGCCTTATAAGTTGTCTTATGGAGCGCCTTATAGGATGCCCTATAGGGGACATTATAGGGTGCCGTGGCAGACAGTGCACTTTATAATGTGCTCTATGGAGTGCCTTATAGGGTGCCTTATGTGGCACCTTAGGTTATGGCACGTGAGGGTGTGTTTGCTGGCAGCAATAATTAAAATACAAATAAAATGCCTCAAGAAACAATACTTACATGTCAAAGCTGATGCCTCAACCAGCCTTATGCATTAGGCACACTGGGGGATCAAACTCATGACCCCTGTATCATCAGTCAGTGTATTAACCATTGTACTACACCTCTGTTTCGGTGTTTGCATGTCTGAGTGCCTACTTAAGATTACCACGCGTTAACACGCTTAGCGGCGCTTAGCCCGTTAATGTGCGCAGCAGCGCGCGTTATTGCGCGATAATCCCATTTTGCTACTTTAAGACTGAAACGCCCACTCCTTTTATGGCAGCCTGCACACTATCGCCGGGCGCACATTAAGACGGTTTAGTAAACATACCCCATAGAGACTTGTAAATATAGCGTTAATGCCCAGTTGTTCATAACTTCTCTCACAAAAGTCCACAGGTACAACAAACTGCTGCAGATTATCCTTGATTTCAGCCAGACCGTGCAGAGTCAAGTTGTTCTCTCTGAGGGAAAACACCAGGAGACACTTTCCCACTGTCACAAACACTGTAGAGATAGGGAGACCAGGATCATGTTATTTGTACTTATAAGACAATGGACCTTTCTCTTAGCCAAAAATCAGATTGCTGGCTCTCCTCACAGGAAGCCAACTCTCTGGTATCTCTTGGAGACATCCATATAGATTTTGAGGAACGGGACTCCCTTTGTGAGGATGGGACATATCCATCACTCCACTTTAGCTATATACACCTTAACACACCTACTCCTGGAACTTTCCATATATTTTCTTATGGAGGCAGCATAGCAAGCCTCACAGTAATATTCTCTTTTTGTACAGAAGGAACGGAAAAGGAATCAAGCTGTTCTGTGATTCATCTGACTAGGCAAATAAAATGCCTTCCTATTTCTTACCAGTAACAATGAAATTTAAAAAAATCACGAGATTAATTTTTAGAACCATTTATGTGGGCAAAAATTAGCTTTCTGAAAATTGACCTCTCTTAATAACACATTTACAGTAGGCATTCCTAAGGGTGCACTTCAGGTGTAATCAGAAAATAATGCATATAGTATGTTATTTTAGAGAGGGTAATTTTCTCAGGAAGTCCCTAGTTTTTGATGTTAAGAATGCATGTAAATGCCAGTATTTTAGTCATTTATGTAAACAGATGGCCACATATGTGTGTAAGTGGCCTCTTATAAAATACTGAACAGTGTAAAGAACATGCGTTGATTGCATGGTGTGTACTTTCACTGTGGACCTAAATAGAGGTGGATTTAGGGAAAAGCATGGCTGCGTGAGCAAGTGTGCATGCAGATTATAAATTTATGCAGGTTCTTGCAAAATATATGCATGGTCATTTACACCAGCTCTAGTGCTGGTATAAATTAGCACACATTAATTTAAGAAGCGCTCTCTGCCATTTTATGCTACTATTTTATAAAGATGAATTGGTGAGTACTTGTCTTTATAAAATAGGTTTAACAGGAACGTTATAATATACTTAGGTGCCCTATTATAAAATTACCCTTCACAAATCTATGGGGTATGTTTACTAAACTGCGGTAACATAACAGCGGCTACGTTAAGGCGCGTTATGTAACATAACGCACCTTAACATTCCCGGCCGCGGTAAGTCCAGAAAAGGGTGGAGAGAGGTCGGAGAGAAGGGGTCAATGGGCGGGGAGAGGCCCCTTTCACACTAACGCGGAGAAATTAAGGGCTGAATCCTAACGCAACTGAAAACCTGGTGTTAGCACACATTTGCAAGAGAGAGAGCCCAAGAAAGGTGATAGTAGTGCTCCATTTGCAGCAACAGCATAGTGCCCAGGTATGAAAGGCCACTATGGTAATGGTGCAAATGGGGCATGGGGGCTGCAGGTGGGACATGCAGTGGGGGCTACTGGGGCACAGGGTGGACTAGGCGGTTGCTGAGGTGGCACATAGGAATGCAGAAAATGGAAACCAGCAAGACAGCAACTGACCAGGGTCAGACATGCCCATGAGTCTGTAGCCCACAGTGTCCCATCCAGGAGACATTACCCAGCAGGTATCCCAAGGGGCACATAACATTGACAGGCGGTGCCAGGGGAAGCGTGGACATCTATGTAGGCACCCCTACCCCAGAACCCACACCTTAGGCAGTCGCCTACCTGCCCCCTGGATGGCCTGGGATGGCGCACCACTGGCACTGACAGCATATGGTCATGGTGGTATGGCAGAGGGGGTGGGTGATTGTGCTGGAGGGAGCATTGGCACCCGCCTGCAGTGGACCTAGGCCATGCCCTGTACCAGTACGTGGTGGGTAGTGCAACAGAAGAGGTCTGGCCGAGGAACATAAGGGTAGCCCCAGGGACAACTATGGTGCTGTGGCAACAGTGTGGTGCAGTACACCCAGCTAGCATGTCCAAGAGCAGAGGGTCAGAGGTTCAGGTCCCATCTGTGGATCCTGCAGAGCATCTCCCCATAGTTTTAGCCCACAATGCAGCCACAACAACAACATGGGCAAACCCCAACGCAGTGGTGCACAGGGGTACGGACACCCATTCACAAGGGCTCCACTATCCACAGCTTCATGGAGTGTCAGGCTGTTAGCCCCAGCACAGAGCTGAAGTTATCACCAGAGCACTACTACTACCCCCTGCACAGATTAGCAATGTCGGCACTGTGATCAGGTCCAGTGTGGCGGGTAGGGTTGTCAACCACCTCCATCTCTGCACAATGCTGAGATAGGTGTGGGAGTGTGCGTATGTCTCTCCATTGTTTTGTGTCTGCCAACACCTCACTGAGCCCACATTGCTCACACTTAAGATATGCTATACTGGGTCAGACCAAGGTCCATCAAGCCCAGTATTCTGTTTCCAACAGTGGCCAATCTAGGTCATACGTACCTAGATTGGCCACTTCTTCCAGCATTAGCCTGCAAATGTGCATAATGAGGAACAAGGTATGGTGGGTATGGCCCAGACAGGGCGGATTGGCCAGGATGCATCTGCACAGGGTGGCAGGCAATGGCTGAGACACTGTAGTGCTCGACCACCACCTGCATGGACAGGGTGGCCACAGCATGTCACGCTGGGGGGGGGGGGGTCACTCTTACTCTGACCGAGCAGTGACCATGGCATGTCTATGTTACCACAAAGTGCCACATGTTATTTGTTTCCAGTGCTACCTGTGTGTTCCCAGTTCTGGGGCCCAATCACAGGGATACCCGCTTGGTGTCTGTGCTGTGCATCCCACCTCTGGGTGCACAGGGTTCCTCTGTGAGTATGGACTGGTTAGTGGGCTGTCTGCAGTTCACCTGTGCATGGGGGGAACATCTTGTAGGATGCTGCAGGTACAGTCTGACTGTGCTGTCTGTTAATGAATGGCAGACGGTGGTATGGGGCAGTTGAGCCTTACCCTGCCTATCCCAAACATTTTTGCTGGTCTGCAATGCTCACAGGTATGGCACTGGCCCAGCAGCCCTGGAGGGCTGTCATCCGCCAGCAGGACTGTGGATGCTGGTACTACAGCCATTCTGAAGGGTGCAGGCACCTGTCCCACCACACCCTCATCTACAAAAGGGGTGATTGAGGCCCCTTGGGGTATATAGTGCATACCACTTAGACCCATAGTGGCAGTGCTACATAGCTCTCATGCGAGTCTACACACCCCACTACCCTGATAACAGGTACCCATGGCAGCCGGACCCTAACACCAGGCATGCACTAATCTGGGTGGTGTCTGGTCCCCCAGGGCCATATGTGACTGCAGAACACAGCTGGAACAGATGTACCTTCAATTGCACTGCTGGGGACACCTGTCATACACTGGCAGTGCTGGGGATGTACAGCAGGACCTATCTCTAGCACCACATGTACTATGGACCTAGTGCTCGGTGCCCATCCTATCCCTCAGGGTGCACATGGAACCTGCACAATGGCATGGTCTGTAGCTACTCTAGTAGTATCACGCACTGTCAGTCCATCTTGCCACGCTGCAGTACCAGAGAGGTGCAGACCCCATTTGGTGGCCAGCTGTAGGCCGCTGTTCTGCATGTGCAATGCATCATGGGTGCTGGTGAGGTTACCCTATCCTGGCACACAAAGCAGACGGTTTGTGCGTGACCTGCAGGCCTTCTGTACCCAGCCATTGCTATGCAACAGGCCATAGAAGTATAGCCTACTGGTTAGTACACTGACATTCTAGGTGGAGGTCATGGGTTCAATTCTTCATTGTTCCCTCCTGTCCAAGGCAGATATTTTGCTTGCCTGTGACAGTCATATCTTTGCAGATCCATGCTGCCAGCCCATAGTGCCCTCACCACAGTTGCCAGCAATCCTTATAAGGCGTTATAAGGCTCCTAATTAGGTACAGTACAAGGTACATTACAAGGCACCTTATTGGGCATAGTACACGGCACGTTATAAGGCGCCTTATTGGGCACAGTACAAGGCACGTTATAAGGCACGTTACAAGGTGCCTTATTAGGCACAGTATAAGGCACATTACAAGGCGCCTTATTGGGCACAGTACAAGGCACGTTATAAGGCACGTTACAAAGCACCTTATTAGGCACAGTACAAGGCACGTTACAAGGCATGTTACAAGGCGCCTTATTGGGCACAGTACAAGGCACATTACAAGGCACCTTATTGGGCATAGTACAAGGCACGTTATAAGGCGCCTTATTGGGCACAGTACAAGGCACGTTATAAGGCACATTACAAGGCACCTTATTGGGCACAGTACAAGGCACGTTAAGGCATGTGCCTTGTACTGTGCCTTATAACACGCGTTACCTGACATGCTTGCCATAATGATGCCCCGCCCATGCCTTTATATGGGCATCTGTACCTTTACCGTGGAACCTAATGCATATGACATTACCGCAGTTTAGTAAACATGCCCCTATGTGTGTTATTGCCCTAGAAAATCTACCTGCCCAAAAACGCAGGTGGAAAAGGATGGATACCATGTAGCTGAAGCAAGTTTCAAAGGGAATACATATACAAAATTTCTCTTTGAAATGTGGTGCATCTGTAAATACAAATTTCTGTGGATTTTGCCCCAGAGTGGATAGTTTGAAAATTCCCCTGCCCTCAGTATGGCTGAAACCCACAGAAAATGAAAACATTTGCACTGCATAAAGGAAAAGAAATTAAGAAAAAGATGATATATGAACAACTCATAGTAACATGTAAGGATACAAACATGAAGTGTACTTTGTGCAGCCAGTATAACTGAGGTCGTTCATTATCAGTTTAAACCAATTTTCACGGATACAATTCTGGGATTTTTGCAAAGGAGAAAATTGCAGCCATTGGTCCCTGCCACTACTGCTGACATATGGCTTGTTCTCTTGGCAAGTGGTATCATCCAGGTCAGTGAGAGCAGCTCCCATCTACATCTGTTGCTGCTGCAAATTAATGTGATCACAGATACACAACCATCTCCTTGTAGCACCACAGTGACATCTTTGAACTTACTGTTTATGTAATGACCTATATGTATCTGTTTCCTTTTGTTTTGTGTCCTGATGTCCTTCCTCAGTGAGCTGAGATGTCTATGTTAATCAAATAGTTATGTTACTGCTAATATTCAAAAATAATATGTCAAACCATTACCTAAGATTAATGATCTTTTTTGGTAAACAAGTGAAATGAATTTAATTTAATTGCCATAAACTGTCAGTTATGTTTTGATGTTTGCTACCCCTTAAGAAATAAGATTAACTATACCTTGTACAGTTGTGCACCTAATAAGAGAGGTGTGTCTGTTAGTGTGAGACCTAACTTTGGTGGAATGAATTAAGGAATGTAGATGCAAAATAGAAGTATGTTGCAAACTAGCTTGGTCTCTAAATAGTTAAATAATTTGTAATAACTTAGTGCTAGCAATAGACGTATTATAATTAATTAGCATGACATTAGATAAGATAATTCTGTTCAGTAATTCTATATTACCATTAGTAGTTGTGCATGTTTGCCATTCAGGCTCATTCCATCCCGGATGTACAGAGGGGGGGTCGCGATTCTGATCCCTGTGGGCACGTCTAGCCCCGTGGGATCACAATCGCGATCAGTCCTGTGTGTGCAGGCCGAGACTGCGATTCAGCCTGGCCTGCACATACATGACAAGCCCGACTAACTCAATCAGGGCTTTTAAATGGAGCTGCAGCACCATGGTGTCCGGTTGCCATGGCACCTCGGCTCCATTTAAAAGCCACGATGCCGGCCGCCGGACTACAAAGGTGAGTTTCCCACAGCCCGACCACCGATCTGGCCTTCTAAGGCCAGGTTTGGGCCGCGGGGAATGTCCTCTGGCCCCCCCACCCCATCTGCACCCCGGGCACGAAAAAAGAAAACATCCAGGAAAGTTATTCCACCTCAGAAGTGGAATAACTTCCCCACACAAGTCGCCAGCCATGGATGTATAGGGCTGACAATAGAATTGGCCCTGTATGTCCAGGGCCGGTGACTACCTACCACCCGCCCCCGAGCTGCCCCTTCCCCGCTCCCATCTAACTTCCCCGCACAACTGGCGGGGAGTTTAGACGCCGGCTGGGGAAGGCACAAATAGCAGGGATAAATATCCCGTTGGGACATCCATCCCCGCTATTCATGGCACAGAATCGGGCCCATTGTGAGGAATCAGAGGGATGTTGTAGTGGTGAGCTATGGTCCTACAAATTATATATTACATGCACTGAGTCTTATGGGCCGAAGACGATGACTGCAGTGAGTGAAAGGAAATCTGCAATGCTACTGAAAGCACAAAGGACCTGAAAGCAGAGATTCCAGCAACGATACTATTGATATCTCTGCCCAGACTCTAGCAAACCACTATATAAATAAATCAAAAACATTTGCATTCACACCAAATCCTCTTTCACTTTCCCATCAACATCAATTAGAAAAATGGTCTGACTTCCACTCTATAACCAAAGACACTCTTAAGATGACTAATTCAAACCTGAACACTACGACCTCTCAACTTGATCCATGTCCAGTAAACTGGATCAAGCATACCCTCTCTACACTATCCCCCTTTATCCTTCCTATAGTCAATCTGTCGCTGCGCCAAGGATACTTACCACCTTCCCTCAAACATGCACAAATCCGACCGATAATCAAAAATAACACCCTAGACAAAACATCACCCAATTCCTACAGACCTATCTCTAGCATTCCATTTATGGCTAAACTGATTGAAAAGGTCGTTCAAACTCAAACACAAGATCACATAGAAACCTCAGCCCCCCTTGATGACCAACAATATGGCTTTCGCCCCTATCATGGTGTAGACACTCTATTAACAGTACTCCTCGATACCTTAACACGAGGTATTGATAACCCTAAACAAGCTTTCATTCTCCTCTTTCTAGACATATCTGCAGCGTTTGACAGTGTACACCATGCTGTAATGCTTAACAGACTAAAACAAATAGGAATACACTCAACTGTACATAATTGGTTCACCTCATATCTAACTGATCGAACCCAAACCGTCCGAACTAACACAGAAACATCTAAAACATATAAACAGGAAATTGGTCTCCCACAAGGCTCCGCCCTCTCTGCCCTCCTATTTAATATATATATTCAACCAGTCTGCAACATTTTCAAGAAATTTAAAGTCCACTATCACATATATGCAGACGATATGATGATGTACATACCATTCACAATCCCAACACTCCCATTACAACTGTTAACAGAATGCTTCTCTGAATTAACAATCTGGCTAAAAGACCACAATCTCCATATCAATCATTCTAAAACAGATATATTAATAGTAACTAAAAATCAATCCTACATACCTCCAACACACATCACTCTCCAAAATCACAACATTACTATAAAAAATGAAGTAAAATACCTAGATGTCACCCTTGACTCACACCTTAGTATGGACACACATATTAGAAACATCACTAAGAAAATCTACTTTAAACTCAAAATTTTAAAACAATTACGTCCTCTTGTACTCCTACATGATTTTCTGAGCATTATCCAGGCTATCATCACACCACACTTTGATTTCGCAAATCTCACCCTACTAGGAACAACAAAACAAAACATTAAAAGACTCCAACTTGCCCAAAATGCAGCAGCAAGAATTGTAATGAAGGTTCCACCATTTGAACACATTACCCCTATACTAGCAAACCTTCACTGGCTCCCAATTCAATCCAGAATAAATCACAAATTGATTATCACTACATTTAAGACATTAAATACAATGGCCCCAGTCTCTTTAACAAAACTTATCATTAAAGACACATCCCAAACTGCGCTACGGAGAGGCCACACAAATAAAATTAGGATCCCGAAAGATTTCACAACTACCAAAAAAACAACTAATAAAAAAGCGTTTTCTCATGCAGCTCCCACCCTATGGAACTCCCTCCCGAAGAAATAAGAGCACTAAATGATGCAAAGGAACTCCGCAAGAAATTAAAAACATATTTATTCATCTCCCATTTCGGCAAACTAGAAAATACCTTACCACTAACAGGAAATGGTTAATAGCGACCTCAGGGTACACCAACTCCAATTACTCTATCTAACTACAATTAAAGTCGATTAAATAACTATTTGTAAATCCTGTAAATAGATATATGTAAATAGTTCAAAATATGTAAATAGTTCAATTGTTATTTAACAAATTATTTACCATATTTAGTCCAATCATGTTTAATGTATTTAGCAAAATTGTACCTAGTTAATTAATGTTTCATGTATTTAGCAAAATTGTACCTAGTTAATTAATGTTTCATGTAAAACAGACCTGTTAATCTGTTCATTCCTTGTTCACTGTAAACCGCACCTGATCTGTGGAAGGTAGCGGTATATAAGCAACTGTTAAATAAAATAAATAAAATAAATAAATAAATAAATTCCAGCAATGCTACAGAAAGATGTATATTCAGCCACGATGCCTGGGTGGACGGTTACTGACACTCTGTCCAAGATGTGCATAGCACAGCCCAGAGTGAAAGGAGATGCTGCTGAAGAACTTGGCTATCACCAGTGGCAGATGATGTGGGTACAAACTTATGAAAGAGTTATGTAGAGCAGATGGCCACTGCTAGAAATAGTGCTCCCAAGAATAAGGGCATTGAGTTCACCTGGGAGGTACACCACTCTGAGATGAATGCGGTGTGGGATGGCAAAGGAGCAGGCAAATTGCTTCCTTGCACAGTGATGGGAACCCATTCCCCCCTGTTTGTTCATGTAGAACATGGCAACTTAGTTGTCCGTTCTGACTAGAACAGGTTGCCCCGAAAGTTGGGGACGAAAAACCTGAAGAGCATTTGTCAGTGTCTGTAGTTCTAGCAGGTTGATCTACAGGGCAGATTCCTGTTGTGTCCACAGTCCCTGTGTGATCAGGTCGTTCAGAAGTGCCCCCCCCCAACCCAGCTTAGAAGCATCAGTTGTCAGGGTGCATCGAGGTGGAGGCATCTGAAAAGGTGACCCGACAAGTAGGTTCTGTGGGAGACACCACCACTGAAGAGATTTGATCAGTTGAGAGGTGATGTGGATTTTTCTCTGAGTTGACCCTTCACTTGCATCCATCAGGAAGACAGAGTCCACTGTGCTTGTCGCATGTGTGATCAAATGTAGGGGACGACGTAGACCGTGGAGACCATATGTCCTAATAGTCGTAGCATCTCTCGAGCTGTTACTCAACTTTGCCAGCTTGATGAGGCGGGCACAGCGATCCTGTGGGAGGAAAACTCGAGCCTGTTGAGTATCTAAGAGTGTTCCAATGAACTCCAGTCATTGGGTTGGACGAGATGAGAATTTGGGAAGTTTATGACAAATCCCAGGTGTTAGAGAACCGTAATAGTGCGATGAAGGGAGAGTCTTACTGTCAGCATACATTTCATGCAGCTATGGACTCTGTTTAATTCAGTCTAAACTCTGACCCCTGGGTGACGTCAGTCTCTAGGACCTGGCTGCAGCCCCTCCTTGCTAAATCAAGATGGGTAGACCTTAAAGGGAGTGGCCAAAGACAATAGCAGACCTCAAGGGGAACTGCTGGAGAGGCACTATAAAGGACAGACACACTTCCTGTCTCTCTCTCTCTCCTTCATCGGACAGGTTTGGACACTACCATGAGGCTCTGATACTCAACTCCCTTCACCCCTCCCCCTCTCTCTCTCTCTCTCTCTCTCTCTACCCACATGTTCTGGCCTACCATGCGGCTCTGACCCACAGGTTCTGGCCTCTATCTCTCTCACACTTCACACATGCACACCTGCACACACAGATTCATTGATACACACTGAAACAGCTCTGTAACAATCACTATATACCTCTGTTCAATACCTATGGATTAAGCCTATTTGTACATAAAAACCTTTCTCCAAGCCACACCTGTTTGCTTGTCTTATTACAATACCCTCCTGCGTCTGTGAAGTGAAATGAACCCAGGACCAAGCGGAGACTAGACCAGAGATTACATATTCAGAAGATTACATATTGGGGGCTCGTCTCTCGGATTTCACAGCAGACCTCCAGTTGGGTAAGTAATAATTTTGTATAATACATTAAGTAGATTTCAGACAGAGTGAGACAGGAAAATCAATAGCCCTTGTGACCATTTACAATTTTGTTTTGTGGGTTAGACAAGGTGAGACTTTTAGTGTCAAAAGGCTCTGTAAGAATCTAGAATTTTAAGGACATTACACAGAGTGGCTTGCAATTGTCTTATTTTTATGTATAAGCTTGCTACAGATTTTATATAGTATTTGAACTGCTAAGAAAATACAGAGTTACACAGTTAAATATTCCTCATAGAGTACAATATACATCTTTCCTGGTAACATTAATTTACCTCTTGTCTGTTTGACTTTTATTTCTCTCTCCTGTCAGTATATATCTTGGTGTGAGCAGGAATATCTGACTATTCTGTTAATCTCCTGTCCCTTTTTTACTTTTATTTCTCTGTCTCCTGTCAGTAACTTTCTTACTGAGAGCAGGCTTACAGCTGGCTGCAACTGATACAATTCTGTTAATCTACTCCACCCAGTTAAATAGGTGTGAAATACCTTTTAAGTTAGCATTCCTCCTTCTAAGGTTACACAGTTGAGATAGTCCAACTACAGCCTTTCTGCAGTATCAAATATGGCAGCATTTGATTTTAAAGAACTTACAGAAATTCTAATTTCATATTGTAAGAGAAAAGGAGGTCCATATGAAGGGGAATTCCCTGACTCATGGTATAATATTCAAAAACGAATGTTAAGCCATGATCATGAATTCAAAAAGAAAACAAATAAAAGAAAATGCCTCTTCATCCAGGGCATGTGCAGGGGACTAATTAGCATGAAAAAAGAAAACTCTGAACTGACTTCTCAGTGTAGCCAATTGATCAAAGAACTGGAGGAGGCACAAAGTTGTATTTCTATTCAGAGAAGTCAAGTGATACAAGCCACATATTCTTTTATAACTGTTAGTGAACAATTAGAAGCACTTAAACTTGAATTGAGGCACGTTAAAGATCAATTGGCCTCTGCAAGAAAGCCAACACCCACCCCTCCCTCAGCCCCCTATGCCTATGACACACCCTATCAGCCATGCATACCAGCTAGTGAGAAACAAAAGAACAAAGATACACCCATTCCCTATGCCTATGACACACCTTATCAGCAACAAAAGAATACTAAAGTATGCATAGTTGAACTTAGGAATGGAAAGAATACAGCTGAATTAGAGCAACAAAATTCTGATAGTTTATCTCAGCCAGAACCCAGCAATCTCTGTCAGGAGAATAATTCAGATGACTTAGACATGGCAGCCAGTACAGAACTCAAAGCACCAGTTAAATTAATGTTCCAGGAAAATTTAAAAGATAGAGATATTGAAAAAATAGTTGAGAAAATTGGCACTATGCCTCTTAATGTAAATCAGTGGGTTAAATGGGCGATTGATATTCTGATTCACTGGGGTCTAGGGAAATACAGAAGAAAACAATCAGACTTTGATAGACTTATGCATCTGGCTCTAGGGCCACACTATTACAGGGTTGGCTCTCTCACTCACCCATACCAGTTGGTTAAAAGGGGTACTGAGAAACTATTTCACTGTTCCCCAATGCAAGTATTTAAAATTATTTCACCTTTACCAGATGATACACTGGAACAGTTTGCATATAGAGCCTGGATTTTAAAAGCAGTTCTTAATGAGCAGGAGTCCTGGCCCAAAGCAGAAGATTATGGGGAGAGCATGCATAAGGAATTTTTATTAGAATTGCTATCCCCTGAGATTACAAAACACCTTCTGTTATAATGCTCAGAATTGGGTCTGTTTGGAAGACCCAGCCCTCACAGGTCATTACAGTATCAGAAGCTCGGAAGTGGCAGGCCAATGAATCCTCTCAGTACATAAGAAACACAGACAGAGGACACACACCTTGGAGAGCACATGGCAAAGGTACTTTTAGAAACTCCTCAGGTTACATCCCCTTTCAAGAGCTCAAAGCACAGAGAGATGGGCTAGAAAAGGAGAAATCTAAATGGGAACAAGACAAACACATACTGCAGATAGAACTAGATAAATTAAAACAGGATTTACAAGCAGCTCAGGACAAACACAAGGCTAGTGCATAGGGATGTCCTGACCTCTTGAGTTCAGATATCAAAATGTCTCAAGCCTTCATAGCCCAGCCTGCCTCCTTTATCTCAGCAGAGGACTCAATTCCAGAGCCTCTGGATGATGAAATGGATACAGGCCCAGGACACAATTTAAGGCTTGTAACACCCTTGATACTGGACTCTTGTGCACGCCCCAATGTTATCAGTAGAGTAGGGGGTCAGGATAAATTAGCTTTGATTGACACAGGGGCTGGAATTAGTTTTACTAACAGAGCTTCTCCCACTGCAGATCAGGAAAATATGGAAATTTATGAAATTCAAGGAATTAATGACACAGCTTCCAAATGTGTGGCTATCCCAGTTAAATGGGGTATCCCTGTGCACAGTGAACAAAATAAGGAAATGTTAGAAACCACTGCCTCCACTATAGTGAACACACCAAAAGAAATAATTGGAATTGATGTTCTCAACCAGTTAAATTTGGTGGTGGATATGGCTAATCTTAAATTGTGGCAGTATTCAGGAACTTCAAGTGCTTCTAAAACTTTATTGCAGGAAGTCATTCCCATGCAGTTAGCAACTCAGTGCACTAAGGCAACTCAACAGTATGATCTGTGTGTAATTCCTTCAGAGGTGGCTGAGATTCCAGTCTGGCCTCAAGACAAGTTAGATTGTGGGAAAATGCACACAGAAATACTGTTGGAAGGTGAGGATCCTCTACCACAAAAGCAATACCCAGTACCTCATCAGGCTATAGAACCAGTGACTAAAATTGTGAAGATACTGGAGGAGAGGGGTCTGATTAGACCTATTTCTTCCACATGCAATTCACCAGCCTGGCTGAAACAGTGTGCATGGACTGTGCTTCCACAGGGATATAAGAATTCACCAGCAATATTTCATGAATACATGAAGGAAGCCCTGTCACTAGTGTCTTGCAGAGATGAGACCTAGACCAAAACTCCCCTTTGGAACTGCACAGTGGGAGGTACCATACCTAGTTACTGATACTTTAGGCCCAAGCCTATACCAGATCCTAATGCCTGACAGCCAGCAGTACTGGAAACACATCACCCAGTTAAAACCATATGGGTAATATGTGTTTTATCAGTCTTTGTTTTCAGATACCACCTGAAGACAGCACGGACAGCTGCTTTATGAAGACAGCACGGACAGCTGCTTTCTGAACAAAAGTCGCTTGAGGACGGTAACTATTTACTCCTGCTGTATAGTTGACATGTGTTTAATAGTTATGTAAATAAATAGTTAGTTATGTAAATAAGTAGTAAAAAATTTTTGTTTGTTTGTTTTGTTGTTACATAGTATAAGTGGGGAGCATTAGTTTACTCCCTAGTAGAGTGAAACAAGTTTGCTTTTATTATGTCTCGGTTTGCTGTTGTTCTTGTATCTGCTCTCTTCTACTCAAGTCTCATTACAGGAACTATCATCTGAATATGCACGATTGGCTGGGCTAACTCCACAGGTGGGGTATATCGTTATCAAGAAATACCCCCACCGTTCCCGGAAGGAAAGGATCTGGTCATCCTGAGTTTCTGTTCAGTACAGGACAAGCCAGTGTTCTATTCATTAAACATCACTCAAGTACAGTGGGAGCCACCAGTTTCCACTTCTCTAGAAAGGACACAAGAATTGAGGGCACGCCCAGAACGTTACTTTCTAGGTCCTCCTGCTTTGATTTTGTACAATATTTCCTGTCAGGACAGAGGTACCTGGAAAATAACTTATACATGAGTTGTGAGTGATCAACAGCACATCACTGAGACTTCATTCCTTTTGGATGTATCTTGTTTACCTACTACCCCTCATCCCACCCCTCCCACTACTTCTGCTCCTCCTGTACTCTACCTTTCTGATGTCCACACATTTCAGGAAGGACATCCCTTTCAGATTAAATATGATGCACCACACGATGTTTTATATGATGTGGAATACCATTTTCTTACTTGGCATCTATTTCCCAAATTGTTTCTAGTTACTCACAAATATCCAAATTGCTCTCAGTTTGTTGCCAACCACATACAAATGCTCAATACTTGGTTTGATATGCAGTCAGTAACACCCCGAGCCAAACAATTTCGACACAAGCGTGAATTAATTGATACAATTTTAGGTGGCACAGGGACTGCACTGGGTGCCCTTAATGTAATTGATATAGAGGTGCTCCGTAATAAAATGGGATCCACTGCTCAGCATGCTGCTGATGGTTTTACCTCACAACATATTATTAATGAAGCTTCCTCTAAACTGTCCAATGTAGTTGTAGATACCTTTGCTCTTATATCTCCCATTATAGAACAGAAAATCGTTACCTTAGCACATGCAGAATATAGATTGGGAAAGAATATTTCCTGGGCTCTTGCCTGTGATCAAGTACAGATCAAGCTTATTACTATACTAAAGGAAATTCTGATCACTGCTAAGTTAGGACACTGGCCACCATCTCTCACTCATATGGCTAGTACCAAAATACCTGAATTTGCTATAGCTCACCTTGATTGGTGGACAGTTAGTGTTCCCATTTGTTCACCACAAGGCTGCTCTATCTGTACTTTGATCCCATGGTCAGGACAACACAGTTATTTATCCTGTTGTTAATATTGGGGTGCAGTTTGATAATATGCTTATGTATCCTGTGGACCATCTCACATGGGTACAGCCACTGGACGACACCTGGACTTCATTCAAGCCGATGGACCCCAGTTTGTGTGAGCAGACTACATTTCAGTTCAAGTGTCAACCTCACCAGTTTAAAGAGGCTGACACCTCCTGCTGGAACAATTCTTCCTCTTGCTCCCTGACTGTTAAGCTCTCATATCCCCTGACTACCTTGGAGCTGGACACTTTTGTTTTCATCTGTTCTTTCCCCAGAAAGTTTCTTTTTCGATTGCTCCCAGAATGCATGACATTCGCCTTCCCAAGAACACTTTGTTGTACAGTTCAAACTATTTACCAAACAATACCTGGTGCAGTCATACACCACTGGTCTCCCTCACCATTAATGGGACAACTTATTCCACACCGCTGGTTACCAATGACTCTATGGACATTCCAGACTTTATCTCATATGCTGTGCATCCTTTACCACTTGGCATGGGAGAAGAGACACTACATAAACTGCTCAACTTTACAGAACTCCATGCCTATATTGATCACCTTAAAACAACATCCACTGAAGTGAATCACACCATCGCTTATGAGAATGGACACATTCAACAAATTGTTGGACACTTGCTACAAGATGCTCATGTGTCTGTGTGGGAATTGTTATTTGGTTACTCACCTACTGCTGATCATGTCTTTAATGTTTTTATTCACCCTATTATTATTTTAACTGCTGTACAAATATTGCTATGCATTATCGTAATTTTCCTGTGCTGTAAGATGAAAAAAATGTACATTTCCTTGCAGCGCATGTCATACAGAACAACAACATTTTAAGGTAGTTACACTGAACCTCTCCAGCATCCACCCCTACATCCAGGCTAACTTGGCCTGCTAATTTGGCTAATTCGGTATTTCCTATTACACTGAATACCAGAGTCAGCTGCAGTCTAGTATTGCTTCCTATCCTCACTCATAGCATCCTGGTACCGTTTGGTTTTAGCCTCCTTAAAAATTCCTGCAGACCTTATGCACTGTTCACTCTCTCTAAGACGGGTATGTAAGTGGCATATTGGGTTCCCCCCCCAGTAGTGGCTGCTCAACCTAAGACACGAGGTTTGGACTCATAAGGAGACCTGTTTATCTCTAGAACACTAGAGACAGTACTAGAGACAGTACTGTGCAGGACAGGGGACCTGCTAGACATAGCAAGGTATTTAATACAGGAGGTATTCGACGAGCTGCCTACTATCAGGTAATGGCAGCTGGGACAGGTACCACAGGTTTGCTTCCACCAATTCCAGGCACAAATAATAAATAAAAATAAAAAAGGTGTGGGAGATGTCAGCATACATTTCATGCAGCTATGGACTCTGTTTAATTCAGTCTAAACTCTGACCCCTGGGTGACGTCAGTCTCTAGGACCTGGCTGCAGCCCCTCCTTGCTAAATCAAGATGGGTAGACCTTAAAGGGAGTGGCCAAAGACAATAGCAGACCTCAAGGGGAACTGCTGGAGAGGCACTATAAAGGACAGACACACTTCCTGTCTCTCTCTCTCTCTCCTTCATCGGACAGGTTTGGACACTACCATGAGGCTCTGATACTCAACTCCCTTCACCCCTCCCCCTCTCTCTCTCTCTCTCTCTCTCTCTCTACCCACATGTTCTGGCCTACCATGCGGCTCTGACCCACAGGTTCTGGCCTCTATCTCTCTCACACTTCACACATGCACACCTGCACACACAGATTCATTGATACACACTGAAACAGCTCTGTAACAATCACTATATACCTCTGTTCAATACCTATGGATTAAGCCTATTTGTACATAAAAACCTTTCTCCAAGCCACACCTGTTTGCTTGTCTTATTACAATACCCTCCTGCGTCTGTGAAGTGAAATGAACCCAGGACCAAGCGGAGACTAGACCAGAGATTACATATTCAGAAGATTACACTTACCTCCTGAGGGAAATCTCCCCTGATCAGCCAATCATTTAAGTAAGAGAAGACGAATATTCCCAAGGTGCATAGGTAGGCAGTGACTACTGCCATGCATTTTGTGAAGACTCTTAGGGCAGAGGCTAGACCAAAGGGGAGAACCCGGTATTGATAATGGTTTTCTTGAAACATGAAGAGCAGGTACTATCTGTTCAAGGGATGAATTAGTAAATGCGTGTAAGCCTCTTTTAGGTCTAGAGGATACAGCCAATCGTGTCTCTGGAGGTTATGGTAGAAGAGTTCCTAGAGAAATCATTTCAAATTTTTCTCGGACCATGGATTTATTTAGGTCTCTGAGATCCAAGATGGGTCTAAATCCTCCTGTTTTCTTTGGAATGAGAAAGTATGTAGAAGCCCAACTTTTCTTGAGGAGGAGGAACTCTATGGCACCCTGGGACAACAGGGTGGTCACCTCTTCTTTTAAGAGGATGCTTTGAAGGGGTTTTGTGGGATAATTCCCTGTGAAGCTGGGGGGGGGGGGGGTAAGGTTTCAAAGTGAAGCTAATAACCCCTTTGGACAATCTGGAGTGTCCAGTGCTCTGATATTATGAGGTGCCACTGTGGGCATAGTAACAAAGTCTGCCTACTATGTGGAGAGGCTGGGGACCCTCCAGGGGCAGATTGGCAATGCTCTCTGGGAAGGAGTCAAAAACCAGGTGCAGGTTGTGGCTGTGTGGCTGATTGAGGTTTAGGAGCCTTGGACTTCTTGGATTGGCGAGGGCCCTCTGTCTCTGCTGAGGATGTTGAGGCTGATAGGCAGCAGAAGACAGGTAAGAAGGATAGTATATCTTCCTTTTAGAATAGAAAGATTTCTTGGGAAGAGCCTTCTTCTTGGATGGGTCAGCTGTTTTCCTGTAAAGGCCTTTTAGGATGAGATCTGTCTCCATTTCCCCTGCTTTTTCCCTGCAATACTTGCCAAATAGGTTTTCTTCAGTTCATGGGATATTGGCCAGTTTATCCTGGACCCATTGCTTGAGATCTGATGCCTGTAACCAGGCCATTCTGCGAGCCCCAAAGCAGACTGCTGAAGCTCTGCTTGTTGATTCAAAGGCATCAAAAGAGGCCCACGTAAGAAGTGTTCTAGCGCTGTTTGATGAGTGTCTGGAATACACTCCGCTTATCCTCAGGAAGCAGGGAGGTGAAAGTCTACAGATCCTTGGTGACATCCTTCAGAAACATGCCCATGTACAGCATGTAAGAGTTTATTCTTGTGGCCAACATGCAAGTTGGAAGCAATGACGCCCAAAGGCACTGAGTGTCCTCAAGTCTCTGCCAGGTTGCATGGATGAATGGTTCTTAGAGCTCTTTATTTGGTGCATCACTGATTCCACCATCATAGAGTGGTAGGGGAGCTGAGGTTTTTGGAAGCCTGGGCACTCTGGTATTCAGTACATAGTATCGAGCCTCTTGCTGACAGGCAGAACTGAGAGCGGGGCCTCACGCATTCGGAGCATAAGATCCTGCAGAATCAGATGCACCAGTAATGTAGCCGCCACCTTGGTCGTGGAGGGTATTGGAATATCTCCAATTCCTCTGCCCTCTGTTCCTTTTCTGATGCTACTGTGATGTCGAGCCCTGCTGTCATGTCACGTATGAAATCCTGAAAGGGCATATCTTCTAGTGGGAACCGATGCTGTTACTGAGGCGGCGAAGGGTCTAAAGGGATGTCTGGAAGTTCTCAGGAATCGAGTGATTCCTTATCAAATTCTGAAGAAGTGGAATCAGAGTCTGGTAAAAAGTCAAAGTATTGGCGGGCTTGACCTCGATGTTTCATGGATGTCGAAGCTTGATGCCAATACCAATACTTGGAGGTATCAGAACCGAGAGCCATGGCAATTTGAGTCTGTTGGATACCAGGGGTATCGGTAGGTTCCGACAAAGGTATCAGCCTCAGGGGTTCCAATGATGCAGATTCCAGGGCCAGCATAAGGGCCAACACACCTGGCTGTAGGTTTGGTGTTGAAGCCTGCACTCCTGGAGCTCTCAATGTTATCGGTATCGAGGCTGCCAGGAGTGCCGTCAAACTCCTCTCGAGAGCAAGCATGCACTGGTCTAGGGAGATGCCGATGTCCGGGTGGGAACACCCGCAGAGCTGTGAGCCATCCCAGAACACGGAATCAGTAGCTCTCTGAAGGTCAATGTCTAGGGAGCATCTCAGAGCCCCTCTTGTGGTTAGGAGGACAGATCCTCCTGCTGAGGCTGTTTGGCTGGCTGGTCTGCATTGGAAGCACCCGTAGGGGAGTCATAATGCTTATGCAGGGTCTGATCTCTGGTCTTGGTCTTCAATGCTGATGACGATGACCTGGGAGCAGCCAGAGACTTTGACTTTTATGTCTGGACTTTGAAGAAACCCAAGACCCATGAGAGGAACTTGATGCCCTCAATGAAGTGGAAGCCACTGACATCGAGTCTGAGGTAAATAACGATCCATACTGTCTGGCTTGATTCTTTAGGCCTCTCATTGTCATTTGCTGGGTTGATATTCAGGGCCCAAACATTTTAGATACTAGTAATGTTTATCAGTGACTGATATGGTACCAGCACACTTGGTACATTTTTTAAAACCACTAGTTGGCTTTTCCATGCCTCAAAAAAGTTGTCTTCAAGATTGAAGATAAGGCTATGGAGGCCTAGAGGCCTAGTTTAGAGGAGAAAACCATGTTGAAAATGAAGAGGAAAGAAATAGAAAATTTGTAACATTAAAAAGAAGAAATTATCGGGACCAGTGTCGGATTCAACGTAACCAGCATCGATGCGAAGGCAGAAACATGATGTTCCACAAAAAAAAGACATTTTTTTGGCAGTAACAGGATGATACGTCCTAAGAACATAACATAAGAACATAAGATATGCCATACTGGGTCAGACCAAGGTCCATCAAGCCCAGTATTCTGTTTCCAACAGTGGCCAATCTAGGTCATATGTACCTAGCAGTTTCCCCAAGGGACACAGGTTCCACAATGCTTGTATTGGTTCAAGCATTGATATCCCGGGTCCCTTCTTAATAATGGCTTATGAACCTTTCCTCCAGGAACTTGTCCAAACCTTTTTTAAACCCAGCTACACTAACAGCCTTTACTACATCCTCCGGTAACAAATTCCAGAGTTTGATTACACGTTGAGTGAAAAAATATTTTCTTTTATTAGTCTTAAATAGTTTACCCTGTAGCTTCATTGCATGTCCCCTAGTCTTTCTATATTCTGATAAGGTAAACAATCGATCTACGTTTACCCGTTCCACTCCGCTCATTAATTTATAGACTTCTATCATATCTCCCCTCAGCCGTCTCTTTTCCAGGTTAAAGAGCCCTAACCTTTTTAGCCTTTCTTCATAGGAGTATCCTTCCATCCCCTTTACCATTTTGGTGGCTCTTCTCTGAACCTTTTCTAATAACTCTATATCCTTTTTAAGATACGGCGACCAGAATTGCACACAATATTCAAGGTGCGGTCTCACCATGGAACGATATAGAGGCATTATAATATCCTTTGTTTTATTTTCCATTCCTTTCCTTATCATACCTAGCATTCTATTTGCTCTCTTGGCCGCCGCTGCACACTGGGCCGAGGGTTTTAACATGGTATCCACAATGACGCCTAAATCTTTTTCCTGGGTGGTGGTTCCTAATGTGGAACCTTGCATCGTGTAACCATAGTTTGGGTTGTTCTTCCCTAGGTGCATAACCTTGCACTTGTCCACATTAAATTTCATCTGCCATTTTGCTGCCCAGTCTTCCAATTTATCAAGATCCTCTTGCAATTTTCCACAATCCTCTTGGGTTTTAACAACTTTAAATAGTTTTGTGTCATCTGCAAATTTGATAACCCCACTCGTTATTCCACTTTCCAGGTCATTTATGAATATGTCAAAAAGCAGCGGACCCAGCACAGATCCCTGGGGTACACCACTATTCACCTTTCTCCATTGGGAAAATTGGCCATTTAGCCCTACCCTCTGCTTTCTATCTTTTAACCAGTTCCTGATCCACAATAGTACACTGCCTCCTATCCCATGACTCTTTAGTTTTGCCAAAAGTCTCTCATGAGGGACCTTGTCAAAGGCTTTCTGAAAGTCCAGATACACAATATCAACCGACTCACCTTTGTCCACCTGATTATTCACTCCTTCAAAAAAACATAACAGATTAGTAAGACAAGATCTTCCTTGTCTAAAGCCATGTTGGCTGTCTCTCATTAGTTCATGACTATCTACATGCTGAGTAATTTTATTCTTTATGATGGTTTCTATCATTTTTCCCGGTATTGACGTCAGGCTCACCGGTCTGTAGTTTCCCGGATCACCCCTGGAACCCTTTTTAAAAATTGGTGTTACATTGGCGATCCTCCAATCTTCAGGTATTAGAGATGATTTTAATGATAGTTCACAGATTACTAATAGCAGGTCTGCAATCTCATATTTCAGTTCTTTCAATACCCTTGGATGTATACCATCCGGCCCAGGTGATTTGCTACTCTTCAGCTTATCTAATAGTTGTAATACATCTTCTCGATGTATCGATATTTCCTTCAATTCTTCTGCACCTTTAAATACCACTTCAGTCATGGGTAACATCCCTACATCTTCCTCAGTAAAGACTGAAGCAAAGAATTCGTTCAGTCTCTCCGCTATCGCCTTGTCGCCTCTTAGTGCTCCTTTAACCCCTTTATCATCTAATGGACCAACTGACTCTCTCACAGGTTTTTTGCTACGAATGTACTTGAAAAGGTCTTTACTTCGCGTTTTTGCTTCTGCAGCAAGCTTCTTCTCAAATTCTCCCTTTGCCTGCCTTATCAATGCCTTGCATTTGACTTGCCAGTGCTTGTGCTGTTTCCAGGTTTCGTCGTTTGGCTCTTTTTTCCATTTCCTGAAAGATGCTTTTTTGGCAACAACAGCCTCTCTGACCCCAACTTTAAACCATGCTGGCAGTTTTTTGGACTTCTTTCCACTTTTCTTAAAGCGTGGAATACAGCTGGTCTGGGCTTCCAAGATAGTATTTTTCAACAACAGCCAAGCCTGATGTACGTCTTTAACCTTTGCAACTGCTCCTTTTAGTTTTTTCTTGACTGTTTTCCTCATTTTATCATAGTCTCCCTTTCGAAAGTTAAAAGGTAGTACTGTGGATTTCCTTACTATCCCTCCTCCACTAATTAAATCAAAGGCGATCATGCTATGATCACTATTGCCAAGTGGCCCCAACAACCTTATCTCTTGCACTAGATCTGGTGTTCCACTAAGGATTAGGTCTAATATGGCTTCCCCTCTGGTCGGTTCATGAACCAGCTGCTCCAAGAAGCAGTCATTTATTTCATCTAAGAACTTTATCTCCCTAGCATGTCCTGACGTGACACTGACCCAGTCGATACCGGGGTAGTTGAAATCACCCATTATTATTACTGCGCTGTAACTTTTGTTAGCTTCCTTGATTTCTTTGAGCATTTCATCATCCATTTGGTCATTCTGGCCAGGCGCTCGATAGTACACCCCCACTGCCATTGCCTTCCCCCTTTTACATGGAATTTCAATCCATATAGATTCTACAGCAGATTTTGTTTCCTGCAAAACTTTAATCCTTTCTGACTCAATGCCCTCTCTAACATAGAGAGCAACCCCTCCACCAATTTGATCAGCTCTATCATTACGATATAGTTTGTACCTAGGTATCACAGTGTCCCACTGGTTGTCGTCCTTCCACCATGTCTCTGATATTCCAATCATATCTAACCTTTCATTTAGTGCTATATATTCTAACTCTCCCATCTTATTTTTTAGACTTCTAGCATTTGCATACAAGCATTTTAGAGAATGTATTTTATCCATATTAATTTGTCTGTTAGACATGAGTAATTTGGAATCTTTAAGCTCTGTCTGCTCCATACTTGAGGGCATTTGGGCTACTTTACTCTTTTGTGGAACCTCTCTGCTTTTGGTAGTATCCTTCAAAGATACATTCTTCCGAACCATCTGCTCTTGGGCGACTGTCGGCTTTCCCCTAATATCTAGTTTAAAAGCTGCTCTATCTCCTTTTCTTCTACTGGCTGCATGGAAAATAAAGAACTGAGGAGAGGAGTTGGGAAGTCAAGCACGCAGACGCAGAGGAGTGCTCCCAAAGGCTTTCCTATTCAACGCTGGAGAGCGTTCCCTTGCAGACTCCGTTGGTGATGTTCATCCATATGATTATTCCTGGAGATTAATATTTTCTCTTATTAGTCCTAAATTGGCTAAATTGTAGCTTAATTGAGTTTCCCCTAGTCTTTCTACTTTTTGAAGGAATAAACCACTTATCGTCTACCCGTTCTACTCCATTCATTAATTTATAGATACAATACAATGACAGGGAAATTTCAAGTAAAACGTTGCCCCCAGAGCCACAACCCGAGATTTCAACATCAAAAACTGCTTCCAATGGTTTGGAGTAATTCGACAGACATCAGGAAAAACCTGGAGCTTGTAATCACAGAAGAGAACATCTCTAAATTTAAAGTATGCTCTCAAACAGGGCCGGCCTGTCCATTGAGCCTGTTTTTTGCACAGGGCCCCGCGTTTCAGGGGGCCCCACGCAAAGAACATTCTGATTTAAAAATTAATAAAATTTAAAAAAAAAAGCTGGCTGCTGCCGCTGCCGTGGCAGAATCAAATGTCCCGCGGGGCCCCCGCCCTGCCCGGCTGAGCCCTCCCTGCCCGGCTGAGCCTCTCCGCGACGGCTTTCAGATCCGCGAAGGGAGAGTGTCTCCTCGCGGCTCTGTTAAGCCTGCCGGGGCTGATGGGAAATTTCCCATCAGTCTCTGCGGGCTTAACAGAGCCGTGAGGGAGACAGTGAGACACTCTCCCTTCGTGGATCTGAAAGCCATCACAGAGAGGCTCAGCCGGGCAGGGAGAGCTCAGCCAGGCAGGGGGGGGGGGCCTCGCGGGACAGTCGATTCTGCTGCTGCAGTGGCAGCAGCCAGCTGTTTTTTTTGCTATTTTCCCTGGGCCGATGGGGTGGAGGGGGGAGTTAGGACTGGTAATGGGCTATGGGGGGCTAGGACTGGAAATGGGCTGATGGGGGAGGTTAGGACTGGAGGTGGGCTGATGGGGTTAGGACTGGTAATGGGCTGTGCGCTGATGGGGGGTTAGGACTGGTAATGGGCTATGGGGGGGCTAAGTCTGGAAATGGGGTGATGGGAGGGTTAGGACTGGTAATGGGCTATGGGGGGCTAAGACTGGAAATGGGCTGATGGGGTTAGGACTGGAAGTGGGATGAGGGGGGGGTTAGGACTGGTAGTGGGCTATGGGGGGGCTTAAACTGAAAATGGGTTGATGGGGGGCTAGGACTGGTAATGGGTTGGGGGGTTGCTAGGACTGGAAATGGGCTGAGTGGAAGGGGGGCTTGAACTGCAAATAGCTGATGGGGAGGGGGGCTTGGAATGGAAATGGGCTGTGAGGGGAGGGAGCTAGAAAAGGAAATGGGCTGATGGAACAGCTAGGATAGGACTGGAAATGGGCTGTTGGGGGAGCTATGATTGGAACTGGGCTGTGGTGGTGGCTTGCGTTGAAATGGACTCATGTAGGGGCAAGAACTGGAAGTAGGCTCATGGGGGGCTTGGATTGGAATTGGGCTGAGTGGAGGGGAGCTAGGATTTGACATGGGCTGATGGTGGGGCTAGGAAAGGACTAGAAATGGGCTGATGGGGGGCTGGGATTGGAAATGAGCTGATGGAGGGACTCGGATAGGACTGGAAATGGATGGGGAGCTAGGACTGGAAATGGGCTGATGCAGGGACTAGAAGGGAGCAGATGCTGGGTGAGGCTGGAACTAGAAGGGAGCTGATGTTTGGGGAGGATTAGAATGGGATGGGGCTGGGAGAGTGAAATGGAGAGGGGAAAAATATTTTGTGTGGGAGGGAAGACAAATCTACAATTGGCCGGATATTGGGAGAGTAAGTGGGGATTGAGGATGGAGGGGTAAAATTTGAGTGGATGAAATAGGAATGAGGAAAGAGCAAAAGGAGAAAGATTAGTATGTTAAAGCAGATGTAGAGAGAGAGAATGGAAAAAACTAGAAGAAAGAAGAAAGGACAAATTGACAGCAGATGATGGAGAGTTAGCAGAAGTCACGAAGAAACCAGAAGAAAGTGGCTGGAGCAATTGCAACTGAAAAAAAAATGCACAAAAGGTAGAAAAATATCTCTTTATTTTGAATTTATTAACTGGAATATGTCAGCTCTGAGAAATGTGCATCATTAACGTCTGCGCTTTGTTTAATATAAGAGGAAATTAATTTATAGTTTTATTTCTACAGTGTTGTACATTCCAAGTTTGGCTTTTGGGGTTCCCAGTTTAATTATTGCCTTCCTGTTTCTAAATTGTGATTCCTTGTTTGGTGATGGTCTATGTTCTGCATGTGTAACTGAGCTGAGGTATTCTGTTTATGTAATTCCTATTTGACATTGCCACTTGTTCTCTTTCCCCAGTAGGTCATGTATTGTTATTCTCTGAAATGTATTGGTTTAATATTAGCAGTGTTGCCTTTTGATAGGTAGGGTCTGGTGTTTTGTGAGTCCTAGTAGTGCTGTTACGATACGGCGGGTTTGCTATGGGTTCTAAATTGGCAGTGTTTGTAGTAGTTCCTAATGTGCCTGGCGGTTGGCACTGGATTATAGTAATGTAGAAATCTTTTAGTCTTTCTTTATCCATACATTCATTAAGAGACGTGTTTACTAAAAGTTAGTGTATGGTAACATTACGCAAATATTTATGCAAATAAGGCCACTTATGCAAATGAGGCCCCGCACCGAGTCTTTGCACATGGCCCCGTACCCCCCTTGGGCCGCCCCTGCTCTCAAAACACGCAATTTGGCAGATTCAGAAACAAACTTCACCACCAAGGTATTGCGTTTTAGAATAACATCAGACGAATCTTCCAGGAAAGCTGTTAAGTTCTGATCCAAGGAGCAAATCGAAGGAGCATCAGCCCCCACAGTCTGCGGAGTAGAATAAGAACCAATGGGTAGGTAATACATATGGACAACATGTGAATCCCCCTCTAAATGTAACACTTCAGAAAAATATTTTTCCAATAAAATTTCAGGAGATAATAAATGTGTAATAAAAAAATTAAAAAAGCGCAAGTTACGTGCTCAAGACTGATTTTCCAGAACTTCTAACCTATAGGAAAATGATAGAAAATCTCTGGTCAAAACAGCACCAGAGTCACGACAGGACTGGAGCTGGGAATCAGTACGAGCAACAAACTTGCTAAAAGTACCCATTTGATTATCAACTTATTGTAATTTACCAACCATATCTTGGGAAAATTTGCAAAGGGAGGATACAGTAGAAGTTAAACGTGTATCAATCTTCTGAATAGCGTTCCAAATATCCACAAGAGTCACTTCCCTGGTAGGGGGAACAAAGGTTCCTAGGTCTGTTTCAGCCGGGAAAACCGGCAGCGGAACTGGAGGAGAACTCTCAGGGGAAAGCTCCAAAAACATTGATGAGAGTGGAGGTAGAGGGAGAGGAGGAGGAGACCGGAGAACAGGGCTCAACGATGCCCCTTCTGGTGAATGATCTTCAGGCAGCAGCGAAGTTACATGTTTATCCATAGGACCCACCACTTTCCTACTTGCAACACCATCATCAGACTTCGTTCCATCCTTTGCCTTCTGTTTGCCCATGGAGTAAACGAACTTCACAGCTCACATGAAGGGGCGCATCCTGCCCCTTGAGTCACGCCCCTTAGGTCACACCACGCAGGCTGTGACATGAGGCCGCGTGAAGACCCTCTGGGCTTTATCGAGCAGGGAAGGGTCCTCCGAATCAGGGCACGTCCTTCTTCCGCCTGCACGCTGACACACCAAGCCTCCAACAGGGTACTGCTGCGCTGAAACCGCGCTGATGGAATCACGCGGCAGCTCCCTCACACACGGTGCTCTCTCCGATATTCTCTCAGGTACCTCTGGGCTTTATCGAGCAGGGAAGGGTCCTCTGAATCAGGGCACATCCTTCTCCCGCCTGCACGCTGACACACCAAGCCTCCAACAGGGTACTGCTACACTAAAACCACGCTGATGGAATCACGCAGCAGCTCCCTCACACGCGGTGCTCTCTCACGAGAGGTAATACATCTTAGAAAGGGAAATAATATCTGCATTAGGCAATTTTAATATCTCACAAAAGTATTTCCGTAATAAAATCTCTGAAGATAACAAATGACACATTGGAAAGTTCAAAAACCTAATATTCTTAGATTTGGCAACATTCTCATACATTTCCAATTTACGATTAAGCAACAAATTATCCTTCACTACAGCTGTTTGACCTGCCTGCAAGGACTGAAACAAAGATTCACATTTAGGTAATTGAATACTAAGCAACTCCACCTGCTTCTCCACCTGAGCCAGCCCTGCCACTACATCTTGTGTAAATGAGCAGAGTTGGGTCACCGTAGAAACTAAGGTATGTTCAGTCCATGTCACCACCCTCCATATATGAGCGAGGGAGACCTGTGAATCCAGAATCTCCATGGCCTCAGCCAGAGGGGGAGTCCATATTACTGGTGTAAGAGATCTTACCACAGCGACTGGGGCACTCTGTTCTGACGGAGAACCACAGATGGAGTCTGCAGGAGTGGATCCCATAGGGGGAGGGGGCGGAGTACAATCAACAGAGCTTAAGGAAGCCCCCACAGATATCTCTGAAGGGGAAACCACAGCTGAGTGTGTAACAGCCCCTGACAAAGGTAGCACATGTTTATCCATAGGGCCACTCACCACAGGAATCGGTGACGCAGCTTTCTTCTTCCGTTTCCCCATGAATAAAGACACTGCTTCAAGGTGCTCCAAGGGGCTCCCAAGGGGCCTGAAGTGCCCCTTGTATCGCGCCCCTTGGATGCGTGTCACCCGCGCGCGCTCACCCACGCAGGATAAACTAGGAGCTATTAAATATGGTTTGGAACTTGGTGCCGAGGGCGTCGGGGCCGTCCTGCCCACAGCCTGCTGCTCCTGTGACCTGCGGCTGCAGTGTTGTTTGCAAAATACCAGTACCTTGAGGTTCGTAGTTACAAGGCCACTTCATTGTTAGCGACGGTGATCGCCCTCTACATTTCAACACCTTTACATTCTCCCTGTGAGATAGCACAGTTACTTACCTGTAACAGGTGATCTCTGGAACAGCAGGAATTAGTCTTCACATGTGGAAGACGTCGCCGACGAAGCCCGCACGGGAATGCTCCCCAGCATCCAATCAGAAAACCTTTGGGAGCATCCCCCGTGCCTGCGCGGTGGCTTCCCGCCCTTCCTACTGCCTCTCCCCAGTTGAGTTTAATAGCTGAGCCAGAGGGAGAGAAGAGGAAGGAAATAGAGAGATACAACTCCTAGGGGAGGTGGGTGGGTTGTGAAGACTAATTCCTGCTGTTCCGGAGATCACCTGTTACAGGTAAGTAACTGTGCTATCTCTAGGAACAAGCAGGAATGAGTCTTCACATGTGGGGACTCCCTAGCTGCGGGTGCCCGGGGAGATCCCATAAAGCACAGCCCAGGACGGGATGGCATTTCCCCAACTTGGATCCCCGGCATCCCCTGAGGGATGGAGGGTAGGAGTTGAGAAAGGAGGAACAGCAAAACCAAAGACTACAGGGAGAGTAGTCCTTAGAATGCATGTGCAGTATCATTAAGTATTTAATGAACTAGTACCATGAAGAGCTTACCTACTGGGTTGTAGGAAGTAGAACTGTGATGAAGGCACTGTAGACGCAGTAGCGAGGTCTTCAAGGGAACTTCACAGCAGCGAGGAGGAAGTTCCAAATCCGGAAGGACAGGAGACCCAGGTATGAACTGGTGCCGGAGAAGAACGGCAGGTCTCCAAGGGAGCTTTGTGCGAAAAGCTGGGCACTCCCTTAGGAGCAGAGTCCATAACCCTGAGGACTAAGAGTAGAAGACTGGCCGATCTGGATAGCCCAGTCCGGAGGGGAACCGGGGTGTACCCCGGAACCGAAGGAGTACACTGTCTTCCCTAGCTGAAGGGATAGGGAGACAAGGGTCTGAACCTCAAGATAAGGAGGTGCATAATGAAAAATAGAAGCTGTTGACTTCACAGCAGTAAGTGGAGTATAACCAGTCCCAGAGCCGAGCCGTAAGGAAATAGGCAAACGGACTGGCCGGACCCCTTGGGTGGGGGGGGGGGGGGAAACGTAAGTACCGGCAATAGAGGAAATAGTCGGTAGAACACCGGCGCTGTGGAAATCTCCCAATATGCGCTTACCAATACAGATAATACCTAATATCTATCTAGGCGAGTCGGGCATGGAGAACGCCCACCCGGGTACTAACACATGTAAGCTGAGGAACCTACATACATGAGCATAACACTGCTAAGGCGGACCTGCCACTGATCCACAGAAAACGCCCACCTGGGGAGGTGGCGGAAAGATCCATCCAAGAGAGGGGATTTATTTCTGTGAAGCAGGGGCAGATCAGCAAACTAACATCACGGTAGCGTGAAGGACGGAGGATAATATCAGTCCGGTAAGAGCACATCAGGGGTACTTCAGGCCCTGGATGTGTCCCCAGGGCAATCACGCAGAGAAAAACTCGCCCCCTGCACTAAACGGGAGACAAGAGGGTATAGTCATCGATGAGCACTGGAGTGACTATATCAGGGGGTTCTCCAGCAAGAACAGGGAGAACAGACAAGGGGACGGAGTTGGTCCGGCCTTGTCGAGGAGTAGTAGTACAGAACATGCTGCGAAGGATAGCAGACAAAGGTCTACACTGGGAGAAGAATTTCGGCATGGTATCAATCAGCAGGGGGACCCTGGAAGAGAAGGGTTCGGGGGACGTACCTAATGGTAGGTCAATTGAAGGGTAGGATGTCCATGGGCCAGAACTATCATGGAATAGCGGTGATCTCCCTCCTCCAAAAGGAAGGAGAATACCTTAACCCCTGGACAAGCATTCGAACCATTTGCCCTACTGAACGAACCCCAGTGTAGAGCTAGAAAAAATAAACTTCTGGTAAGAGAAGTTAATTGTAAGCCGCTGCATACAGAAGCCTAAGGCTGCTTGGTATGAGTATCCCGGCGCGGACCCGGGAACTTCAGACCGGAATGAGACGTCCCTTGCTTGGGCGCACCTGGCGGGTGGGCGGAGGGATGAAATTTTCTCTTCCTCAGGAAGGAAGGTCTAGTAGGACATTTTCCACCCCCGGGGGAAAGAGAGGACTTAGGATGGCTTCCCACACTAGGAAGGTTAGTGAAGCACTGAGCAACCTGGCGTAAGGCTTCGCTATTGAAGAGTTGGTCTCCAGCACACGGAGAATTACCCAAATTATGTTGTGCCCGTCTACACAGGTCTGACGCCTGTAACCAGGCTGTATGACGTGCTCTAATGGCAACAGCAGAGGATCTGCTGACAGACAGGAAGGAGTCTAGAGAAGCACGAGAAAGGAACCCAGAGATATTCCTGCAATGATAAAGAAGCAAGGAATATTCAGAGGCCTTAGTTGCAGACAAAAAGGGAGACAAACGAGACAATCTCTCGGTGACCTCCCGAAGTGTCAGGCTCATAAAAAAAATATATGAAATAATTTTGGAAGCCAACATGGACGTTTGGAAGGCTTGACGCCCCAGCGTATCCAGCGTTTTAGAGGCACGACCTGGAGGGCGAGAAGAATGCTTCTTCTTGCTTCCAACCTTCCTCAGCGCCGATTCCACCACAATGGAATGATGTGGAAGCTGGTGCTGCTGAAAACCCGGGGATGGGGGCACCTGATAAAGAGCATGCATGGCTGTAGACGGTGCAGGAACCCTCAAAGGCGACCGCCAAGCCCCCAGCAGAAGATCCTGCAGGGAAGGATGTAGAGGAAGCATTACGGCTGCCTGATCCGCAGGACCTGGATTCAGGGAAGGACCCGGAATAGGAATGGCAAGCAAGTCTGCCATGTCAAGGAGGAAATCCTGAAAAGACGGCTCTCCTAGAGGGGCTATGCTGGGGGAGGCGAAGGGGGAGGGGCCGCCTGGGCACCGAAAGACCTATCGGACTGACGCCCGCTGGGACGAGAAGGGTACCAAGAGTCCCGGTTCGAGGCAGTTAGCACGGCGTCACCGGTTCCTGGAATTGATTCCAAGCTAGGCATTGAAGGGGTCGATGGCCCCGATGGAATGGCAGGAATCGGCCTCGGCCCCGACCCCGGGTGCGGCACTGCCCCCGGCGATTGAAGCGGTTCCGAGTCAACCGGAGAGCAGTGGTTAGTAATCTCTGTACTGCGTCGCAGGAAGGGACAGGGGCCGGTCCCGCAACATGTCGTAGCCAAGCCTTCTAGGCTGGACACTGATTCGAGGCTGGGCATCAAACCGAGTGAGGAGATCGACTCCCTCCTAGAGGGCCCCAGTGGCGGTGGCGGTGCCGGCGATGTCGATCCCGGGGAGCGAATCGGGACCTCATCGATCGGTGCCGCAGGCATCGGGGGACCCCGAGAATGAAGCTCGGTAAAGGGGGAGACAACCGACACCGACGTTGATGTCGGGCGGTAGGCACCGCCAGACGCCGGGACCCCTCTCGAGCCTGTCTTACCCCAAGGAGAATCCTTCCGGGGCATACGACCTGTCCCCGAGGGTACCCAGCCCTTGCGGGGGGTGAAACGCACAATCCCGGCGCCGACGCCAGGGCACCGGCGTCTCTTGACGCCGGAACCATCCCCATGGCCGGCCGGGATGACGGGAAACCAGGCTGGATCGAATCGATCGAAGTCTCCGGGGCCCCCCTTCTAGCGATGAGCGGAGCACTCGACGTCCGCGTCGATGCCGGGGGATCGCCCTTCCGGGACAGATCAATAGACCCCGAAGGTACCGGGGGAGCCAGGCGGCGATCCCTGGTGACGAGTGAAGCACTCTACACCCATGCCGATGCCGGCAAAGCAGTGCGGTTCAAATCCGGTACCACCCCCGCGCAGGGCTGGGATGCAGGCAAGCCAGTCTGGGTCGAAGCGATCGGCCCCGAAGGTACCGAGGACACCAGATGACGATCCCCGGCGAAGAGTGAGACACTCGACGCCGATGCCGAGGAATTGATACCGCCAGAAGCGGGTACCACCTCCGCGCATGGCAGGGATGTAGGAACGCCAGACTGTGTCGAGTCGATCGGCCCTGGAGGTGCCGAGGACAGCAGCTGACGATCCCCGGTGGGGAGCGGGACGCTCGACACCGACGCCGATGCCGAGGGGTCGGTACCGCTCGAAGCGGATACCACCTCCGAGCATGGCAGGGATGTAGGAACGCCAGACTGGGTCGAGTCGATCGGCCCCGGAGGCGCCGAGGACAGCAGCTGACGATCCCCGGTGGGGAGCGGGACGCTCGACACAGACGCCGATGCCGAGGGGTCGGTACCGCTCGAAGCGGATACCACCTCCGCACATGGCAGGGATGTAGGAAAGCCAGACTGGGTAGAGTCGATCGGCCCCAGAGGTGCCGAGGACACCAGCTGACGATCCCTGGCAAAGAGTGGGACACTCGACGCCGGCGCCGATGCCGGGGGATCGGCACCGCTCGAAGCGGATACCACCCTCGAGCATGGCTCGGGAATGTTCTGTGAGGAGCGAACCCCAGGAACAACCCGAAACCCCGCGGATGCTTTGGAGCCCGAAGACTCCCGCCGGGGTTTATTTGCCAAGGAGGACTTGAGGGGGTGGCCGGAGCCGTCGTCATGCCGCGCATGAGACTCGCCCCTCAAGACTTGGCTAGTCTTAACAGACTGTTGTGTGGTTACCTAATCCTGGAGAGAAGAGAAAACCGATGACCGCACCTTAGGAGGAAAGACGTCATCGAGGGACACCCGAAAAAGGGAAGGTCTTCTCCCGATACTGAAGCCCGGAGGACTGGGGAGAAAAGGGTCAGGGCCCAAACAGGAGAGGCACCAGGCATTGGAGTCTAAGTGAAAAACTAAGTCTCCGCAGTGAGGGCACTTCTGAGGGGAAGAAGGCTCCATGCTGTGAAGCCCGGTAGGCCTCAAATCAACCAGAGGGAAAAAAAGGGTTCCCTCGAGGTGACTAAGAAGAAAAGAAAGAAAAGAGAAAAGAAAAAAAGGCACCGGTGGTGCCGGTGTCGGCAGGAAAAGGCCGCGACCACAGGAAACAAAGAAAGAAAAGTTTCTGCGGTGGCAGGAGGTACGTCCTGCCTGCTCCGTGGAAAAACGAAAACTGGGGAGAGGCAGTAGGAAGGGCGGGAAGCCACCGCGCAGTTGCGGGGGATGCTCCCAAAGGCTTTCTGATTGGATGCTGGGGAGCATTCCCGTGCGGGCTCCGTCGGCGACGTCTCCCACATGTGAAGACTCATTCCTGCTTGTTCCTGGAGATACTTCATTCCTTACCCCCCTGAAGAAGGCGTTCTGCCGAAACGCGTTGGGGAACTTTAATAAAGGCATTTGGAATAAGCAATTGTGTCACCGTCACTCTTGCTCTTTGTGTTTCCTGACTGTTACTGCAGGAGCTCTCGCTCTCTTTGTGCCTTACCTTCAGAAGCAGAGGGTCACAGTATTGCTATGGTACGCAATACTGTTGGGGTCACTCTGTCAGACTCAAGACCTGAGGCACACTCCACAGACATCAGAAAGGTTGCTATGATGCAGCTCAATCAGCGAATTGAGCTTAACTTAGGAATTGCTATCTGCCAGTGATCATAGCAACCTTTTGATAGCTGTGTACCATATTCCCAGGTTTAGGGTGGCATTGCTAAGGCATCTTTCTGATGTCTGCGGTGTGTGCTTCAGCTCTGGTCTCTGACAGTGTTTACCACCCTGGGGAGTGACCCCCAACAGTATTGCGTAGCATATCCATGCCTGTATTGTGCCCAGGACTGGTGTGGTGGGCAGGGCTGCTAAACTCCTCTATAGTAGCACAATGCTGGCATAGGTGTGGGAGTGTGTGTCTGTCTATACAGTGTGTGGTGGCTGCAAACACCTTCCACAGCCCACACTGCCAGCACTGTTGCCAGTATTGGCCTGCCAATGTGCATAATGAGGAGCAAGGTACCATGGGTATAGCCCGGACAGGGTGGCCTGGCCAGGATGCATCTGCACAGGGCATAGGGCACTGGCTGGGACATTGTAGTGCCCGGCCACCACCTACACAGACAGGGTGACCTCAGTATGTCCTGCTGGGGGATCACTCTCACCCTGACTGTGCAGTGATGACAGCATGGCTAGGCATCCCCATAGTACTATATAGTATTTCTCTCATGTGATATTTATGGGTTTCCTTTTGGGGCCCAGTCACTGATTTATCTGCTTGTTGTGTGTGCTGCCATCCCAGTTCTGGGTGCATGTATTTCCACTGGGAACATGCACTATGGACTAGCTAGCAGACTGTTTGCAGCTGGTATGTGTCTTGGAGTGGCTTGCAGGGTGCAGTGGCTGAAGGCTTGCTGCAGGAGAATATCAGATAGTGGTGGGGTGCAGCTTAGCATATCCAGGCCTAGTGTCTGTTCCCCAGCAGGACTGGGGTTGATGGTCCCCTCTACTGCCACCATTGCAGGGAGGTAGAATGTGGATCTGTTGATGGCAAGCCCTGCTTGCTGCCCTTGGCCCTACCTATCTCACACATTAACACTGCTTTGGATCTCCGGCATGGCCTCTTTCAGCCATGGAAGGTGCTGTGGACCTGGTGCTGGGCACCTCACCCGCACCCTCAGGGTGAGCACAGTACCCGCACAATGTGACGGTGTGTAGCTACTCTGTGCCAGTAAAACACAAGGTCAGTACCCCCTACCAGGCCGAGGTGCTGTGGGGGTGCACATGGTCACTTCCCCCTTCCAGGCCGAGGTGCTGTGGGGGTGCATTGCCCATCTTGTGTTTATCTGTGGACAGCTGATTTGCATGTGCAGTGCATCATGGGTACGGGTGGGCTAACCCTATCCTGGTGACCACAGCAGGCTGTCTGTGTGGTGACGCACACTCCCTCTGCAGCCAGCCAGGGGCTTGCTAGCAGCTATAGGGCTGTAGCACAATGGTTACTTCACTGCCTGTGGAGCCAGAAGTTGTGGGTTTCAAACCCACAGTGGGGTTATTTGATGGGGCTGCCCAGAGCATTATCTCTTTTTAATGTACATTATTGCTGCCAGCAAAAACACCCCCATCGTACTGTACCCATAAGGTGCCTCAGAGGGCGCTTTATAGGGCGCCCTATAGGTTACCTTATGGTTACCGCCCATATAAGGTGCACTATACGTTATCCTGTGGAGCAACTTATAGGGTGCCCTATAGGGGACATTTTAGGGTGCCGTGGCGGACAGTGCACTTTATAATGTGCCCTATGGAGTGCCTTATAGGGTGCCTTATGCGGCATCTTCAATTACAGCACGTGAGGACCTGTTTGCTGGCAGCAATTAATAAAATACAACTAAAGTGCTACAGGAAAACATACATACATTGCAAAGCTGATGCCACAGCCAGCCTTACATATTAGGCACACTGGGGAGAAAACTCATGACCCCTGTATCAGCAGTCAGTGCCTTACCCATTGTGCTACACTGCTGCTCCTCCTTGCATGTCAGCACACCTACTTATGCTGTGCATTCCTTAAACTGCACAGTGCTGCCATCAAAAACATTGCTGTGGCCTTGCGGTAACTCATACGGCACCCTATAAAGCGCCCTATCAGCAACATTCTAGGGTGCCTTGGTGGACAGTGCACTTTAAAATGTGCCTTATGGGGCGCCTTATGTTAACATGCTTTGAGAGTGCGTTTGCTAGTAGTAGTAATTAAGATAAAAAATAAAATGCCTCCTAAAGCAAACTTACCCACAATAGGTAATGCCTCAGCCAGCCTTCTTCATTGGGCACAGTGGGGGATTGAACCCATGATCCCTGCACCATTGGTCAATGTCTGGTGTTGATGAGCTCTATGGAGATAGTAGTTGGCATGTTTACTGCTCTGGTGACTTTTTTTAGGTTTGCGTGGGTGTTGGTCTTGGGGTTGGATTGTTTATTGTGCTTGGCTTTCTTGTGTGTGTTTCAGGTTGTGTGCTGGAGAGGGGTGTAGATCGGTAGGGTTGTTGTTGGCCATAGGGTGTTTGTGGGTAGGTAGTGGGTGGCTGTGTGCTGTGGAAGGAGTTGGGTGAGGAGGAGGCATATAGGCAGATATATGGTTGCAGACATGTTGAGTTCGGATGGACTTACTTTGAGGTGTTTTTGTTGCTTTTGGTGCTTTTTTTTTGTTCCTAGGGTCCTCGCCTGCTGTCTGACGCTGTTGATCTCTTGTTGGGCCCTTTTGGGGTTGTTGTTGTGGTTGCTCCTGTGGTCACGCCTAAGGGCCACACCAAAGGGCCCTCTGGCGAGGCCCTCAGGCATGGGCCCGCCAGGAGTGGGTGCGCCCTGGTGGGCCGCCACTTTTATCTGCCTCCTACTGCCCCTATTGGAAACATAGTACCGGAGCTGGAAGTACTGGAAGAAAGGTATCCGCCTCCCAAAACAACCCTCCACCTCCTGCATGCTCATCATTCCTCCTTTTTATTTTATTTATTTAACCAGTTTTCTTTACCACCTTATCCTTCAAGGTAAGTGGTTTACATTATGTAATCACTACAAACAGGTACTGGATACATTCCCTTGTCCCCAAAGGGTTCACAATCTATGTATACCTGAGGCAATGGAGGGTTAAGTTGCTTGCCCAAGGCCACAAGGAGTGCCTATAGGTCTAGAAATCCTATTCCCTTTGGCCTGAGATTGCTGCCCCCAGGGTGGGAATTGAACCTCCAGCCTGAGGTTCCATGTCCTAACCACTAGGCCACTCCTCCTTTCCCTAACAAGTCTCTGAACTGAGACATTTCTGTCACCATCAGGTCCTGCCGTAACACACTAATTTCCCCCTCTGAGAAGGTATATTTGTATATCATTTAACTTCGTCCATTCACTGAGCATGCTTGCCATCGCTCCCATTTTCTTTTCTCCCCTTACTACTAACCTCAAAGCCTTGAGAAGTGGTTGCTTCTCCGGAGCCCCCACCCCTCCCACCCAAAGATTGATTGCAGAGTCAGTATCGCTTTCTCTATCTCCACCCATGAAGCTTCCTGCCCTTGATGGTAGTGATCTCTCAAAGCCCTGAGCACTGCTGCCCTGTAATACCACTTCAAGTAGGGAAACCTAATCTCCCCTTCCTCCCTGGATTTAAGCAACCTCCCGAATCCAACCTTTCCCCATGTAAATTTAACAAGTCTCTTCCCCCATGCCCCAATTTTTGCCATCTTTAGAGGAATTGGGAGCTGAGCAAACAAAAAGAAATTTGGGGATTATGTTCATTTTCAGCACAGCTATCCTACCCATCCAGCTCAAGTGGAGCGCCCTCCATTTGTCCATCTCCTCCCCAATCTTACTTATTAAGGGAGTACAGTTCAGCCCAAACAACTCCATAGGGTGATATCCTGACCCCCAGGTACTTAAGATGTCCCTTTGCCCATTGAAATGGAAGTCTGGTACCTCCTGGTGTCGCAGACCTCCCAGGGCCAAAGCCTCCGTTTTAGACAGGTTTACTTTGAACCCCGACATTTTTGCAAACGTGTTCAACTCGTACATTAATGCTGGCACCGATTCTTCAGGTTTTGACATAAATAACAAGGTATCATCTGCATATAGCAAAATCTTATGCTCCACCCCCTAACCCTTATCGGGCATATCTCTTTATTTTCCCTCACCTTCACTGCCAAAGCCTTGATGACTATTGCAAATAACATTGGGGACAACAGACAACCTTGCCATGTCCCTCTTTATTTTATTTATTTAACAGGTTTTTTATATACTGCTTTATCATTTCAATCAAAGTGGTTTACATTGTAACTTAGTAATGTACATTAAACAGGGATATTGATAACTTGGATTTTTTCTGAGGCAATGGAGGGTTAAGTGACTTGCCCAAGGCCACAAGGAGGGTTAGTGGGAATTGAACCCTAGTCTCTGGGTTCCCAAGCCAGTGCTCTTAACCATTAGGCAACTCCTCAGAACACTGCCTGTTTACCAGCACCCGTGCTTTTAGGGATGTGTAAAGTGCCTTTACCCCCCCATCTTGAACCCCTCACCCACATTCAAGCGATCCAACATCGCAAATAGAAAACTCCACTCCACCCTACCGAATGCCTTTTCGGCATCTAGTGCCACACAGAGCGCCTTTTCCTTCCTCTCTCTCACCACATGAAGCAAATTGATTGCCCGACGTACATTGTCAGATATCACCCTTCCTTTTACAAACCCTGATTGATCTGGGTGTACTAATTGGGGCAAAACCCGTTCCAATCTGAGGGTGAGCACCTTGGCAAATATCTTCACATCGTAATTTATTAGCGCTATCGGCCGATAGCTGCTACAATGCTCCCACAGTCTTCCCTCCTTTGGGAGGACAATGATATTTGCCTGCGCAAAAGACCTGGGAAGCCATTCCCCATGGAGGGCCCCTGAAAAAATCCTCGCCATTAGGGGAGCAATCTCCCCCGCTACTGCTTGATAGTATTCTGCAGGGAACCCATCCTCTCCTGCCGCCTTCCCCCGTGCAAGGGATTTTATAGCCCTTAATACCTCTTCTGGTTGCACCATCCTCCCCAATGCCTCCGCCTTGACCCCTGCTAATCTAGGCAAACCTATCTTCTCCAGATATTGAGCCGCTTGATCTGAAGGACCCTCGCCTTCCGTATTGTATAGATTCTCATAGAACCTCCTAAACTCCTCACAAATGTTCGCATTCATGTACATCCGCTTCCCTCCTGGCTGATATATTTCAGCCACCAGCCGTTCCTGCTATGCTAACAGCTTCCCTGCCTTATTCCCACTTTCCATATAAGACCTCTTGGTCGCTCTTAACAACCTTTCCACCCATTCCGTATCTAACACATTAAGGTAAGCTGAGTCCATGCATTGGACAGTCGATGATACACCCTTTGCCCTCCTGTTGCACTGTGTTTAGCCTGAAGATCCTGTATCAGGCTTAGCAGTCGGCTTTGCTCTGCCTCCTTCTCCCTTTTCTTCTTCGCTCCAAGTTGTATTAAGATACCCCTCATATAGGCTTTCCTTGCATCCCAAATGGTGGCACCACCCACTTTGCTCATATCATTATTTAGGAGGTATTCCTTCTATGCTCCACGAAGCTGCCTTTGGGTCTCTTCTTTACACAGAAGCTGCGTGTCAGCCCTCTACCCATTATATATACCCTCCCCCCGTTCCTTGACGGTTGCCATTGACAGGTCACCATCCCATGGTCAGAAATAGTAAGCGGGTGGAACTGGCAATGTCCCACGACTCCCATTTGTTCCCTTCACCCTAGAATGTAATCTAACCAGGAGTATGCCCCTGACTTTGATGAGAAATAAGTAAAGCTCCACTGCCCGCCATTTTCTGCCCTCCATATGTCTATCAAGTCCCACTCCCTCAAACAATGTCTTAACTCCTTCCCTTCCTTTCCATGAGCCCTCAGAGAGAAATTCGATCTATCCTCCTTCCCCAACGTACAGTTCAAATCCCCCCCTATTATCCAATCACTTTTGTAAATTCCCTTAACATCTGTCTATAAAAGCTGACTTTAGGCCTGTTGGGAGCATATACATTCAAAATTGCTATCTCTGCTTGATCCACCCGCTCTATGATCACCCCCCCCCCTGCACTGTGTGTCTCCCCCCACCTCTCCCAGAATAAATGGGATTATTTTATGGGCAAGAATAACTACCCCCCATTTCTTGGAATTATATGCTGAACAGTACATCTGAGTGTACCCCAGCATGTCAGTTTTTCATGTTCCTCTCTAGTTAAGTGTGTCTCCTGCAGAAGGGCAAAATCAGCCTTTGCCCATACTAAACTTGTCAGTATCCTCTTCCATTTAATGGGGCTATGCACTCCCCTGACATTCCATGGGGCAATTATGTAACCCCCATGTCCTCCTTTGGACCTCTCTAATCATCTTCACCTCCCGTTGTGCCGCGCAGTTAACACTGAGCCACATTGATACATCAAAACAACATAAAACAATTAACATCACAGACTTCTCCCCCTTTGTCCTCCCCTCTTCAACCCTCCTCCCCTCTTCTTCTGAATTCCACTTTCCCTCTTTTTTTTGCTTCTGCAGAACTTAAAGCTGTCTCGCTCCTGTCTCACACCCCTCCTCCCCCCCTCCAACCATCCCTCCCCAGCTATGCCAATTGATTAAACAGTCCTCTTATTGACTTCCCTTTGGAAGTCAACTACCTTCTCCATCATAGTCCATCCTTCTCCATGCCGCAGATCTATGTTACTTCCAGTTCATCCCTCTCCCTGAGTTCCCAATTCCTGTGATTCTGTAGCTTGGTCTGCTCTCCGTTCCTCCATTTGTGCAGCTGGTACATCGTGCTCCATCTCCTGCTCCCCCTGCTCAGCCGCCTCCGCCTGGATGGTAGCACCTCCTCTGCTGTCCATAGCCACTCGTGGGTATTTCCTTGATGCACTGCTCTAGTCTTAAGATGTTTCTCTAGTGCCTCCACGCTGTGAAAGAATTTTCTCACACCATTCTCCATCAATGCTAGTCGTGCTGGATACCAAATTGCCACCTGTATCCCTTTCTGAGCAAGGGTGTTTTTGAATGTCACCATGTCCCTGCACCTCCTCATAGTCTCCGCTGCCACATCTGGGAACACCGAGACCCTCCATGACTTGAATGTGACATACCCTGTTCTTCTAGCTAGACAAATGATATGCTCCCTCTCCTGGACATGCAGCAGCTTAACTATAAAAGCCCGCGGCCTCGCATTGTTCTCCAGGCTGGGACGAAGTTCACGGTGCGCCCTCTCAATCTCATAGGCCTCCGCTGAAGGGCAGTCCAGGAAGCATTCTACAAATAAAGGTTTAACAAATGGTATGGGGTCTCTACCTTCCTTCCCTTCCGGTACTCCAAAGATCCGCACATTTGACCGTCTCTCCCAGTTTTCCATTTCTTCCATTTTTGCCTGCAGCCAACCTAATTGTTGTAGGTGCAAAACCTCCTTCCCCACCTGCGCATGTGCATCCTCTGTAGAGCTGATTCTGGCTTCGACCTCCTCCAGTTTCACTCCCACCTCTGCGAACTTCTCCTCTATCTCCGCTGCGAACTTCTCCTCTATCTTGCCAAGGACCTTGTTAACAATTTCTGTTTTTGAGTCCCTTATTTCTCTCAATATGGTGAGGAGATCTGCTTCACTGCACCCCCCATTGCTGTCTCCAGTATTGCTGTGGATAACACTGGGGAGGCCAGGCCTTGCACCACTCCTTCCACAGTCTCCCGTGGTTTGCCCCTAGCCGCATACAGTTCAGCAATAGTCTTGACAGGTTTAAGCCTCACAATCTTCGGCATTATATCTTTTCTGGAGAGGGTTTGCACCCTTCGTCATACTCCCTTACAGTATTGGGGGGAGGGGGGAATCGGGAGATAGAGCTCTCTTAGACATGTCTGACCTCTGCTGCACTCATACTGGAAGTCCGGAACATGTTAGTTTAATTTTGTTGAGTAACCTGATAGCTTAACTACTGCTGATTTCTGGGCTTTTCCACTAATACGGTCCAATCTAGCCCAAGCACTATGATCTTGAATTCCTGGTTACCAGGATTAGTTTTTCTTATTTTATATATTTCCCTCCTCACCAATAAGCTGTTCATAGCATTGACCAAATAAATATGGTATGCAGATATTTATAATGGTTTGCTTTTTATGGGTCTATGAAAGTTGTTTTAAGTTAATTTTGATTCATAATTATTATTATGTTTTATTGTAATGTCTGTTCTAATATATTGTGTGTGTATGTTTGGAAGCCATCTAGGATTTTAGATAGGTGGCATATAAATTTTAAAATAAATTGTATTTATGCAAATGAGGCCCAATGGATATGTAAATATTTATGCAAATGAGGCACCGCAATGAGTCTCCGCACATGGCCCCGCATCACCCTTGGGCAGCCCTTGTCTGTGAGACATTTAATTTCTCAACGAAGGACTCTTCTCTGCAAACCAGCTAATTTGGCAGGAAGTCCCCCAAGCTGTCAATGTTTTTGAGCAACCTAAATCTTCAAATTAGGCATTCTATGAGGAGTGTTGTGGGTGGAAGAGAGGAGAGAAAGACCACACTGCTTCAAAAGCAGGTGCCTTTCCTGATGTTCCAGACTGTACTATTCTTATAGGTGATGATGGGAAAGCTTACAAGTCAGGAAATAAATGTTGTCTCCATTTTTAGGTGGAACCCCTTCAGCTGGTATTCTGCCAACCATGCCACCAATGGAAACTCCACTACTGCCTGTCTCTCACTTGATGAATTAGAACACTGAGCCTATCACCAAAGGAGAGGATATGGGAGGATACACCCTAATCTGTACCTATCTTTTCCTCGATATGAACATTATTACCAGGGCAAAGTAGTAGATGTCAAAGTTCCAAAACAACCCAATCTATTAGATAAGGATAAGATTCGACTATGTTGGATCCTCAAAAGAACTCCTTTCAACCCAGCTGGAACTATGTCTATGAAGTGTTGAAATATTTCTGATGTAGTTGCTCCAGACTGTAAGTGTTTAATATGGAATGCTTCCCAAAGAATGTGAGTATTTCTGCCTCTGCAGATTCTTTGTTAGCTTCCAGCTATTGAGATAAGCATGAGCCAAATCCACCTTGGCAAAAAATAATCCTTCCTTGAATTGTTGCCAAATAGCTGTTTTGCAGATGGTGCATGATAAGGATGTGCATCAAGAGCTTTACTGATTGAGACAGTGTAATTGTCATAGACACGTGTCTCCATTTGATTTCTCAGTGAGTCAGAGAACCTACAGCAGAAGATGAAAGGCTGCTGGCAATGCTGAGCATGAAAAATAAAAACGTCACAGAGACAAGCAGCAGGAAACACAAACGGGGCAATTCAGCATGCAAGTGCCCCAATTTCAAGCACAGAATATCATGCCAAGTGGTGGCATTGCTCAGTGGCCCCCAACACTTCCATCAGGAGGACATTCCAAGCATCCACCACCCTTTCAGTAAAAAAAGTATTTCCTGACATTGCCTTTCAGTTTACCCCCTTGCAGTTTCATGTTATGTCCTCTAGTTTTGCAGCTTCCCTGTCTTTGAAAAAGGTTTGTTTGTCCATTAATACCCTTTAAGTATTTAAAGGAGAGTGGAGGAGTAGCCAAGTGGTTAGCGCAACTGCCTAGTACCCAGAAGATCAAGGGTTCAATTCCCACTGGCACTCCTTGTGACTTTGGGCAAGTCACTTTACTCTCCAATGCCTCAGAAGAAAAGGCTGGCTATCTACTTCCAGTGATACATTGCCAAGAAAACCCAGAGGTAGCTGGGTTACTATGAGTCAATGCTGACTCAATGGCACTAAAAAAAAAAATCATTTTTCTCCTCTAGCATATGTCTTCTGGCGCAGGCACCAAATCATTTTGGTCACCTTTTTCTGAACTGTTTCCAGTCTTTTTATATCCTTTGCGAGATATGGTCTTCAAAACTAACACAATATTCCAAGTGAGGCCTCACCAGCGACTTGTACAGTGGCATTAGTACCTCCTCCTTTCTGCTGTTAATTCCTCTCTGCATGTAACCCAGCATCCTTCTGGCTTTGGCCATCACCTTGTCACACTGTTTCACCACCTTGAGATCTTCAGAAACAATCACTCTGAGGTCCTTCTCCTGGCCTGTGCATATCAACCTCTTGCCCCCTATCACATACAATTCCCTTGGATTTCTACATCTCACGTGCATGACACTGCACTTCTCCGCATTAAATCTTAACTGCCAAAGATTAGACCATTCTTACAGCTTTTATAGATCTTTCCTCATGTTATCCACTCCCTCAGAGGAGCCCACTCTATTGCAAATTTTCGTGTCATCTGCAAACTTTTCCATTCAGTCCTTCAGCAATATCACTCACAAATACATTGAACCTTATTGGTCCCAGGACAGATCCCTGGGGCATGCCACTAATCACTTTCCTTTCATCCAAGTGAGTTCCATTTACCATTACCTTCTGTTGTCTGTCAGTCAACCAATTTCTGATCTAGTTCACCTTGGGACCCATCCCCAGGCTGTTCAGTTTATTGATAAGCCTCCTATAAGGAACAGTATCAAAGGCTTTGCTGAAATCTAGCTAGATCACATCCATTGCATGCCCTTGATCTAGCTCTCTGGTTACCCTGTCAAAGAACTCAATCAGATTTGTTTGGCATGACCATCCTTTGGTAAAGCAATGTTGCCTCGGATCATGCAACCTATTGCTTTGAGAAAGCCCATTATTCTCTCTTTCAGGAACACCTCCATTACTTTTCCTGCCACCGAGGTAAGGCTTACTGGCCTGTAGTTTGCCACTTCTTCCCCATTATCACTTTTTGAAGAGGTATCACATCAGCCCTTCAGTTCTGTGGAACTTCTCCTGTCTCCAGGGATCTATTAAAAACATCCTTTAAAGGCCCTGCCAGAACCTCTCTGAGTTCTTTCAGTATTCTGGGATGTATCCCATCTGGTCCCATGGCCTTGCTCACTTTCAGTTTTGCAAGCTGTTCAAACACATTATCTTTTCTGAATAGTGTGGTATCTACACCATTCCCATTTGTATATTTGTCAGCCACAGGTGGTCCTTCTCCAGGATTTTCTTTAGTAAAAACAGAACAGAAATATTTGTTTAACATTTTCGCTTTTTCAATGTCACTTTCCCCGAATCCGTTCTTGGCACTTTTGAATCTTGCAATTCCATCTCTGATCTTCCTCTTCTCCCGAATATACCTGAAAAACGTTTTGTCATCACGCTTTAGATCTTTAGTCATGTTTTCTTCTGTCTTTGATTTTGCTATCCTTATTTCTCTTTTAGCTTTATCCTGTAATCTTTTCTGGGTTCCTCTGTTTGCAAACTTCTGAATTTTGTGAAAGCTATGTTTTTTGCCTTTATTTGTGCAGCCACTTCTTTGGAGAATCAAACCTCTCTGTGGAGAATGGAGGGGATGAAACAGTACCCCATAGTGGGGGCAATGTTGGAGGCATGGGACAAGATTACAGTGAGGTTAAAGCTGGACACCGCCAGTTCTCGACTGGCACATATGACCCAGGGGGACTTGTTCCCACCCTACCAAATGGACCCTAAATGGTTTAAATGGATGAGACTGAATGCAATGGAATGTGTGATTGATTTCATGAGGGAAAGGGATATTTAACGAGGAATGAGATACTGAATAGATGTGAGAACAGTACCCCCCATTTTTTCTTGCTGTTCCAGACAGAACACTTTCTGTTAACTTATCAGAGATGATATTTGCAGCCTGCCCACCTTTTAGAGGTGTTTTTCATTAAGCCTCAGAAGGGACATGGGGCAGTTGCTCAACTTTATCAGATCTTCCAGAGAAGATTACAGGGGCCCCATGGGTATCAGGGCAAATAGGCCCATGATTTGGACAGGGTATGGTCACAAGAGCAGTGGGAGGAAGTATGAGAAAACATTAAGCAGATGTCCATCTGTCTAACCCATATGGATACACAGTATAAGTTGCTATTCCGAATATATCTCACTCCTAGCAGGCTACATGTCATAAAGGCCTCTTATTCGGATGCATATTGGCAGGGCTGCGGGGAGATGGGGTCTTTGATGTATATTGTTTGGGAATGTAAAGAAGTGCAAATTTTCTGGAAAAAGGTATTTGACATCTCTGGGAAGGTCACAGGACAGGCACTGCCTTATGACCTGTCAATTAAACTCTTGGAGTACAGCGAAGGGCCACCAGCGATCTGCTTAAATAGGAAACACTTAGCCAATTTTCTCTTCTTAGCGGCCCAATTAGCAATAGCGACAAAGTGGAAGCAGGTGGCTGCCCCTACAATGACTGAGTGGTCCTGGAAGCTGGCCAGAATAATGGAGGCCGAAAGATGGGTGGCCCTTATGAGAGGTACAATAGACACCTATGAACAGTTGTGGGTCCTGTTAGGAGAAGTAGGTGAAGAGTGGGAATGGGAGGGGGTGGGGTGAGGATAGAAAAGGAACACAGGGATCTACAGTAGATGCCTTCCCTACATAATGTTCATGGAAGAAGGACAAATAGGTATTAAAGAGATCTTGCCAAATGGCGAAGGGAGTAAAATAATTGCTTGCATGATAGAACCTAAGGAAGATAGCCCCTGCTGCCCACCGGTCCCCTTCTTCCACAGAAATGCACAAAAAGGATTAAGCCCACATTTGATTCTTGTAGCTTTGTTGAGGCTGTACCATAATGTAACATGTAAGTATAGTATCTTGCAATAGGAAGTCAAGAGGAGAGGCCACTAAAATGGCTTCTCTATTCCTTGCTATTCTATTTATGTATGATGTGCAGCCATGTTGATAAACTGGAAAATGTTTAATAAAAATAAACAATAAAAAAAGCAACAAAACTAACACACTAAGCACTATAAAGATGAACACTTCACTTATCACCCAAACCCTACTCCCAATTCCTCCAAACAGTGGAGGTGATTCTCTCAGAGTTGAGGGGTCATTCCAGACTACAAATAGTGAGGTTGGATGCCCGGGTTGGATGTCCAACCCGTGTTCAGGGCCGGAACGCGATTCCAGGCCCAGTGCTTCCGCACTACAAAGGGTTTGTGTGGGGCATGCTGGATGTAGATGGGAAAGGGCGGTGATGGGGCAGAATGAGGGTGGAGCAGGGATGTGGCTACCTGCCGGGGCGTACAGGGCCTATTCAGGTCAAGCACCTGTACGTCCCATGGCTCTCATCTGCATGCCTGACTTATTCCACTCTGAGGGTGGAATAAGTCACGAGCACTCCAGACATTGAGCAGCGCACACCCCCGCAGCAGACCCAGATGGGCACACTGTGCCCCTGCAGCCCCACTCTGGCCCACAGCAGTCGCCAGAGACGGCCATACAGAGAGCTGCAGAGGAAGTTGTCTGTAATGGCATTCTGAGCCGTCCTGTGGATGGCTTGTTGCCATGGAGCCAGGACACTACTGCTGACTCGCACCAGCAGTAGTGTTCTGGCATCTGGCCGGGCAGCTTCGCATACGCCAATCTGTTCTGCATATGGGGAGCTCCCGGCTGTCTAAGACCCCAGTTCTGCCATCTCGGGTACATCCGGACCCCGGAGCGGCAGAATCGGGTTAATTTCCTGTATCTCCAGTTTTTGAACAGCTAAAGCTGCCAGATGTGCAGGAAACAGAATCGGCCTCCACAGGGCCGGATTTACCTTGAGTGAGGCCCTACGCCAACAAAAATTGTGGGCCCCCAGCAGGGGCGGCCCAAGGGGGGTGCGGACCTCATTTGCATAAGGGGCCTCATTTGCATAAATATTTGCATAATGTTACCATATACTAACTTTTAGTAAACGTGCCTCTTAATGAGTGTATGGATAAAGAAAGACTAAAAGATTTCTACATTACTATAATCCAGTGCCAACTGCCAGACACATTAGGAACTACTACAAACACTGCCCATAGTAAACCCGCCGTATCCTAACAGCACTACCAGGACTCACAAAGCACCATACTCTACCAATCAAAAGGCAACACTGCAAATATTAAACCAATACATTTCAGAGAACAACAATACATGACCTACTGGGGAAAGAGAACAAGTGGCAATGTCAAATAGGAATTATATAAACAGAACACCTCAGCTCAGTTACACATGCAGAACATAGACCATCACCAAACAAGTAATCACAATTTAGAAATAGGAAGACAATAATTAAACTGGGAATCCCAAAAGCCAAACTTGGAATGTACAACACTGTAGAAATAAAACTATACATTAATTTGCTCTTGTACTAAACAAAGCGCAGATGTTAATGATGCACATTTACCAGAGCTGACATATTCCAATTAATAAATTCAAAATAAAGAGATATTTTTCTACCTTTTGTGCATTTTTTTCAGCTGCAATTGCTCCAGCCACTTTCTTCTGGTTTCTTCGTGTCTTCTGCTAACTCTCCATCGTCTGCTGTCCATTTGTCCTTTCTTCTCTCTTCTAGATTTTTTTCCATTCTCTCTCTACATCTGCTTTAACATACTAATCTTTCTCCTTTTGCTCTTTCCTCATTCCTATTTCATCCACTCAAATTTTACCCCTCCATCCTCAATCCCCACTTACTCTCCCAATACCCGGCCAATTGTAGATTTTTTATCCCTCCCACACAAAATATTTTTCCCTTCTCCATTTTACTCTTCCAGCCCCATCCCATTCTAATCCTCCCCCAACATCAGCTCCCTTCTAGTTCCAGCCTCACCCAGCATCCATTCCCTTCTAGTCCCTGCATCAGCCCATTTCCAGTCCTAGCCATCCATCAGCCCATTTCCAGTCCTAGCAACCCCCCAACCCAATACCAGTCCTAGCCCCCCCATCACCCCACTTACAGTCCTTAACCCCCCATCACCCCATTTTCAGTCCTTAACCCCCCCATCACCCCATTTTCAGTTTAAGCCCCCCCTATAACCCATTACCAGTCCTAACCCCCCATCAGCCCACTTCCAGTCCTAACCCCATCAACCCATTTCCAGTCAGCCCCCCATAGCCCATTGCCAGTCCTACCCCCCCCCCATCAGCCCATTACCAGTCCTAATCCCATCATCCCACCTCCAGTTTTAACCCCCCAGCCCATTTCCAGTCCTAGCCCCCCATAGCCCATTACCAGACAACCCCCATCAGCCCACAGCCCATTACCAGTCTTAACCCCCCCAAAGCCCATTACCAGTTCTAACCCCCCCCAACAGCCCATTACCAGTCCTAACCCCATCAGCCCACCTCCAGTCTTAACCCCCCAGCCCATTTCCAGTCCTAGCCCCCCCCCATAGCCCATTACCAGACAGCCCCATCAGCCCACAGCCCATTACCCGTCTTTAACCCCCCCCCTAAAGCCCATTGCCTGTTCTAAGCCCCCCCCATCTGCCCACAGTGCATTACCAGTCCTAACCCCATCAGCCCACCTCTAGCCTTAACCCCCCCCAGCCCAGCCCAGCCCAGCCCAGCCCCGCCCATTTCCAGCCCCAGCCCCCCAATAGCCCATTACCAGCCCTACCCCCCCCAGTCCATTTCCAGCCCCAGCCCCCCCAATAGCCCATTACCAGTCCTACCCCCCCCCCATAGCCCATTACCAGTCCTCCCCCCCCCCCCCCCGGCCTAAAGAAAAATGTAATTTAAAAAAAACCTGGTGGCTGCCGCCGCGGGGCCCCCTCTGCTGCCGCGGGGGCCCCGTCTACAAGCTGAAGCGGTGCGGTGCGGTGCGGTCGGGTCGGGTCCGGTCGGGTCTCTCCCTCCCTCCTTCCCTCCCTGCAGGCTGCGAGAGACGCGAAGATAGAGCGTCTCCTCGCGTCTGTGTTAAGCCGGCAGGGGCTGATGGGAAATCCCATCAGCCCCTGCGGGCTTAACACAGACGCGAGGAGACGCTCTATCTTCGCGTCTCTCGCAGCCTGCAGGGAGGGAAGGAGGGAGGGAGAGACCCGACCCGACCCGACCCGACCCGACCGCACCGCACCGCACCGCTTCACCTTGTAGACGGGGCCCCCGCGGCAGCAGAGGGGGCCCCGCGGCGGCAGCCACCAGGTTTTTTTTTTTAATTGAGTTAAAAAAAAATTACCTGGTTCTTTTTTTGTGGGCCCCTGCCGGCTGTGGGCCCTACGCCATGGCGTACATGGCGTATAGGTAAATCCGGCCCTGGGCCTCCATATGTCCAAAAGGATAACACCTATATATCATTAGGAAACTAATTCTACAAATCAGCAAACTTAATCAATAGCACAAGTGCTAAAATAAATTGTCTGGAGACCACATGATGCAATGAGTCAAGCAGCAGCTTATGCTTCTCTGGGGGGATCCGCCGCAAAATTAAGACAAAATAGTTATTTAAATCCCCCGAATTTCTCCTTAATACACCCAGTTGAGTAAATAATAACATCCTATCATGGTCGGAGTGAAAACTGTGGCGGGGTGTGGATGGATGTTCGCAAAAACAACGCGGAGGGAAAAGATCAGAGCTCCGGAGGCCAAAATGGCCAACCAGCCTGCATTGAGCCCAAGGTCAGCCCAGCATACTGGAATGGCAGATGAAGTCACAAACGCAGTGGTGGCACATACGCTCTCTGAGCAGCTTGCCCAAGTAGGGCAAGTGGTCACAGAATTCAGCGGAAGAAAAGACCAGGCTGAACACCAGATCTCGGATGTGGAGGACACACAATAAGCACAGGCCTGTGAAATTGGCAGACTAAAAGAAATATTGAAACAACAAGATGAAAAACTTGAAGACCTTGAAAACGGGATGCCACAAGAAAATCCGGGAAACGGAACTGCGGGGATATTTAGAAACATGGTTGCCCACCACCTACGTGCTAGATCCAACTGTGGGGCCTGTAATCGTGGAGCGAGCTCACAGAATGGGCTCCTGGTGGGAAGGCGCAGATCGGCCTCGCATTGTGATTGCTCACTTTTTTAACTATGTACAAAAAGAAGCAATTTTAAAGGCAGCCAGGTATCAGAGACAACAACAACAAGACAATAAAAATGTATTGGTGATCCAGGATTACTCTCTTATGGTACGCCACCGCAGAAAAGAATTTGCTCCGGTGTGTAGTAACTTAATCGCAAAAGGACTGCGTTTTGGTCTAATGTATCCTGCACGACTGAGAGTGGAATATAAAGGGCAGCAGAGATTTTAGAATACTCCAGCGGAGGAGCAAGCATTCCTTGCAGAATCAACTGAAGGATGAAAACTAACTAAGGCGGGACCCTGGAGGACTGTCGGACAGAGATCCTGAGACTGAGTGAGATAAAACACCCACGGGAAATATAGCTTTCACATCTAAGCCACATACTTATTAATGAAACAAAAGGCAATGACTGAGAAACATGCAGCGACACAAAATCAACTAGGAGAAGAAGAATCAGAATTGTTGCAACATCAGATGGACAAAGGTTTTGACCTCACTCTGTGCAGAACTAAGGGCTATGATTAATGCAATGATTGATATCCAGAGGTTGGACTGCAGGTCCAAAGATAGGTATGCAGCATACACACTTTGCCAGAAGTGCAAATATGATATGGGATATCACATTGTTGGGTTTCTCTTTTTATTTTTTTCATATGTACATTTTATTTCTGTTTCATATATACTGTACATTTATTTTCCTTTTTCTTTTATTTTTCTCCCTCCTGCCCTCTCCCCTCTCCTCTCTCTCCTGTCCTTGTCTCATTGACAATATGACATTATGTATGGTGGTCGAGGAACGAATTAGATGGGCGGGAAATTCTTGTTGCCGGGGGGGGGGGGGGGGGGAGGAGTGCCCAGAGACAAATATGTGTGCATATAAGTTCATTTTCTGGCTTGTGCCCTGCTTAGCACATTAGGTGTGGGAGAAAGCATAAGTTATAACTCTTCGCAGGGCCAGCTGGAGAGTAGCCCAGGGATAGAAACTAGGTGACCCACAATACTATAAACAGATAAACCAATAAGGTACTACAAACATGGCTACACTAATGTGCAATTCCTTTTCTCCTATAGGCTCTCATTCAATCAAATTTAATGGCAGGGGGTGGTATTCCAAACCTCCCCTCTCTCTGGTTCGGTACTTGTCCTATACCAACTATATTCAAACAGTTTATAGATTCTAGGGGGATAGGCCAGGGGGGTCGGGACGATTGCCCCTAATGGTAAAAGTGCATTACCATGGGGAGGGGGGAAAAACAACCATAATAGGAGTAGAGGGCAGCAGATGGACCCAGGTGGATCCCGTCATATAGTAGAACCGCCCACTTTGATAAATGCCCCACAACAGCTGCAATCACCGCAATGGCAGTACTCTGGTTACAAGGATTGGAGGGATTGGGGGCAGATGGGGAGGGGACTGAGAGGGGAAAGGAGACACATAGAAATAAATATGGTGGAGGTCAACATTCAAAGAAGGGGACCTGATAGATAGGGACGAAGAGATTGAGGGGACAGAGAATGAGTAGTTTAGGGAATCGAACAAGAGGGATGGGTTAGAGGATACATGGGAGAATAATAGAAGTGAGTGATGGATAAGGGCGGGGGAAGAATTTAGCGGGCGTGGAAAGGCCCCGATGTATCACTGCGGATTCAATGGTGGGGAAGGGGACTTTTGTATAAAGCCATTTAGAGAAATTAAATCTATATCTCAGACATTAAAAGGTTTGGGGGGCATAAGGGTACACCTCTGGAGCTCATAGGCGATATAACACTGGGGAATGTGGAGGAACCACAACGGACGGCAAATTGGCAGTCTGGATGTATGGGGAACATGGATTGGAGGGAGCCCTAGGCTGGAGGGGCCAACCTTTCGTAAGGAATATGACTTGGAGGATGAAGATTTCAATAGACAGAGACTCACAGGTCTGCAAAAATTTTTTTTCGAGAGCTGTTTTGGTTATTCCATGTAATCTTTATGTTTTTTGGTGTGCTGAATCTGAAAATGACCTCCATTTTGTCATAGGACATCACGTTTCCTGACAATTTAGGTAACTATGTTAAATAAGGCAATACCTCAAAATAAAGTTTTATTACAATATTTTCATGAAAATCCTTTTTTGAACTGAAATGAGCTCACACACTAAACTCGACTCTTCTTCCTTGTGAGGCTCCTCTTGGTGCATTTACGCTTGTGAGTAGCATCTGGAATGTCTCTCTGAAGCATCCAACAGTAGTCTGCCATCATTGTAATGCTCCATTTTCCCTGGTATCTCCTTTCCATCTCTTTAATGTCTTGGTGGAATCGTTCATCTTGTTCCTCACTCACAGCTCCCAAATTTTCAGGAAAGTAGTCAAGGTGGGACTGGAGGAAATGCACTTTCAAACTCATCAGGCAACCTAAAGCTTGAAATGTTTTCAGCATTCGTCTGACGATCTTTTTGTAGTGAGGATCTTTGTTATTGCCTAAAAATTTCTGTACGACTTCTTTAAATGCAATCCACCCTTCTTTTTGAGGATCCATTATGGTATTGACAAACTCTTGATCAACTATAAGCCTTCTAATGTCTGGGCCGACGAACACACCTTCCTTCAATTTTGCCTCCGACAGGCATGGAAACTTGATGACCAAGTATTTGAAGCATTCTCCATCTCTTGGAAGTGATTTTACGAATTGCTTCATCAATCCCAATTTGACGTGGAGAGGTGGTAGAAGAACTTTATGGGAAGGTACCAAAGTTTCTTGGAGGACATTTTTTTCACTGACTGTTAGCACCCTCGGCTGCCAACTGTTCTTGGTCCAGTGATTTTGTCGGTCTCAACTGTCCCATAGACACAGAAAACAAGGATATTTGGAATACCCAGCTTGTTGCCCGAGCAGCATGCACAAGACCTTCAAGTCCCCACACACTTGCCAACCATGGTCTTCATATTTAAGTTTACGAAGAACCAATTCCAAGTTCTCGTAGGTTTCCTTCAAGTGTACGGAATGAACTACAGGTATGGAAGCATAAAAACCGTTGTGGAGTAAAACTGCTTTGAGACTTCTTTTTGAAGTATCTATAAAGGACGCCATTGCTCTGAATCATATTGGATTTTAAATTGACCCATCAGATCTTCGACATCGATGCAATAAACCAACTTGTCTTCCTGGACGAAGTAAGGAACGAACTCCTTTTCACGATGTCTGAACCATGAAGATGACACTCCTGGCAACAATAAATTCCTGCTTTTCAGCCTTGATCCGAGTAACTCAGCGGCATCTTTGGGAAGATTCAAGTCTCTTACCAAATCATTCATCTCCTCCTGAGAAAACAATTTTGGTCTTGTATCATCTTCAAAGTCAGAACTTGATTCGTCATTAGGGTTGCCAACTGGCCGGTTTTCAGCCGGCCTGGCCGGTTTTTCCATGGCCAGGCTGGCTGCCGGCGCAGAGGCAAAACCGGCCCTTGAAAAGCCGTTTTTTTTGCTCTGGCCGCAAGATCGGGAGCGGCCAGAGCAAAAAAACCGGCTTTTCTCCCAACCCGGAGGGCTTCAGAGGGAGCTGGGGAAGCCTGCGCGAGGCCCCGGCTCCCTCTGAACAGCCGCCAGCGTGAAGAGCCTTTTCCTTCACGCTGGCGGCTGTTCCTGTGAAGCCGCGATTGGTGGGAAAGGTTAAAGGAAAAATAAAACCAAGGATATTATAATGCCTCTGTATTTCTCCATGGAGCAACTGCATCTTGAATATTCTGTGCAATTCTGGTCGCCATATCTTAGAAAGGATATAGCAGAAATGGAAAAGGTACAGAGAAGTGTTACCGAAATGCTAAAGAGGATGGAAAGATATCCCTATAAGGAAAGGCTTAAAAGGTTAGGGTTTTCCTACTTGGAAATGAGATGGCTGAGGGGAGAAATGATAGAGGTCTATTAAATAATGAATGAAGTTTAATGGATAAATGTAGATCAGTTGTTTATTCCTTCAAAAAGTAGAAAGACTAGAAGACACACAATAAAACTACAATGTGGCACATTTATGACTAATCAGGGAAAATATTATTTTTTTCCAGGAACAAGCAGGAAGTCAGTCCTCACATATGTGTGACCAGCACTGATGAAGCCTGCGCAGAACATTTCCCCAGCTTTCAAAGAAAGCCTTTGGGAATGCTACCACATATGCGTGGTCCCCCTTCCCGCCCAAGGGTGCGATCTTGTTCATTCTCCCTTTTTCTGCAGAGCCCTTCGGAAAATGTTTTTCTTGTTTAGTACATTTTGTGCTTTCCAGATAGCACTGGTTCCCCCTCCTGCCTCTCGAGCACCGCTGCTTCGGTGGTCGGTCTCAGGACCGCCTTTTTTCCCTTCTTTTCTACCTTTATGTTTTCGCACCCTTTTTAACCACTAGAAGCGTTGAGGGTCTTCGACCTTGCAGGGGCCCTTTTTGCCCCAATGGCCTCCAGTTTCAAAAAAATGCAATCGGTGCTCTAAAAACATGTCACTTACAGACATCCATGACTGCTGTCTCTAGTGTCTGGGCGCTGATCACTTCCCAGAGCAATACTCCTTATGTAAAAAGATGTCATCTAAGGAAATCCAGATCTGCTGGCAGAAGCAGGATGACATCTTTCATAAGGCAGACTCGACCCTGGTATCCCTGGTAGCCTCACGCTCACAGGCCCCGCAAACCTCGGAATTGCCTAAGGCTCTCCCGCGGGCCCACAGATACTCTGACCAAGGGTCCCCCAAGCGTGAGCAGAAAAAGAAGAAGAAGGCCTCATGGATGTCGTCCGGAGGGTCGGACAAACGTGAGAAGTCACGCACCCGGTCCCTCAGCCCCCTGCAACAATCCAAAGAGTCAGAGAGGGAGCGATTGAGAAAGGTATCTCGAACTGAAGCGGAGACCTCCAGCAAGGGTGTCCGGTCTCCCAAGGGTCGTCCCAGTGAGGACCCCCTCTTCTCCTTGACACCGGACTCGATCACCCTGGAATCAGTGTCACAGGGCCCCACTGTCGAGTAGGAGGCCCGAATACTGGCCTTGGAATGCAGTGTTTCTGCGTTCCTCACTGCCCAGCAGGCGCAGGTGCCTGGCCAACTGGCACATGCCTTGAGACTGCAGGGACCTTGACCTCGAGGACTCCCTGGGCTGCTGCAGTGATCCCCAAGAGCCAGATGCTTCAGGAGGATTCTCAGTAAGGGTCTCGATCTCCTTCTCATTCTTCAAGGGCGAGATCATCTCAGGCAAGTGCCTCTGGCTCTGGCCAGGCTCCAGCCTTGGGAGCTTGGTGCAGGTCATCCACCCACCTTGAGCCACCCGACCTTGAGTCCTCCACGGACTATTCGGAGTGGGAATCCGAAGGTGACACCTCACCGGAGACTCGGGCCCACCAAGATCTCCCCTAGGACCCATCCCCGCTGACCCAAAGGCGGAGGTCCCCTCCCGAGGACACCTCTTTTCTTGAGTTTGACCGTGATATGGCGCAGGCCCTCGCGCTTTCCACCGAGTCGGAGGAGGAGCCTTGAATGGAGGAGCTCACTGTTCTCCAATATGAGGCATCACCAAGGGAAAACCTCACAGTTCCGGTCCTCTCCATTCTTAACCGACTCCTTCTCCGTATGTGGGAAACCCCGGCTTCTGTCCTGATCGTCAGTCAGTGCTTAGACTCCAGGCAAAGCTTCCCCACACTTCCATGGTCATCGAGTCAGCCATGCATAAGCAGAAGAGCCCAAAGACTCACTCTTCAACTCCTCTGGGCAGGGAGTCTCACGCCCTCAACACCCTTGGGAGCAAGGCTTACCAGGGCTCCATGCTAGCCTGCAGCATCCAGGTCTACCAACTCTATATTGGGATGTTCCTCCAGGAACTTACGAAGGAACTCGAGGGCTTAGCAGTCAACCTTGACAGGGCCACCTCCGGTGCTTCTAGTGCTCCAAATATCTCTCTCGAGCTGCCTAGAACAGCTTTGAGTCCTCCGCACGAGTGGTGGCAGCCGACATCAGCACCCACTGGCAGGCTTGGCTCCAGTCCTCCGACCTGGAACAATGGGTCCAAGAGAAGCTCCTCGATGTCCCTTGCCTCGGGGAGCAACTCTTTGGTAAGCCCATGGAGGAGCACATCATGTATATTTGGCTTTCCATGAAGACCTCTACCCTTCCTAGGAAAAAGCTACAAGGGAAGAAACCCTTCTTCCACAGGAAGGGCCAACCCTACTGGGGTACCACCCATACCCGGCCATGCAAACCCCGCTGCTGGGTGGTCTGGGTAAGGGCACCAGCCAGAGGCCTCGGAAGCCCAAAGGACTGAAGACCCAGTTGCCGGCTCCGACACAGCTGGGCTCTGGATTTTGACACCCCCTGCATAGCCTCTCATCCACTGGACGTTCAGCTGCCAACGGGGTGCAGGCTGGTCCACTTCGCACATCGGTGGAACTCTATCACCTCCGACTCATGGGTTCTCCAGGTAGTCAAGGAGGCTACCTCCTCCTCCTAGACCAGCCTCCTCCCCCTGACTTTCCCGGGGAGCCCCAGCAGCCTCCCCTGCACCAGGCCCTGCTGATTCAGGAGCTCATGGGCCTCCTCATGGATGGATCAGTGGAGCTATGTCACCTTACCTACGAGGCAAAGGGTTCTACTCCAGATACTTCCTCATCCCGAAAGAACAGGAGGTCTCAGGCCCATCCTCGACCTGAGGAACCTGGACAAATTCTTGGTGTGGTAGAAGTTCAAGATGCTCTCCCTTGGAACACTACTGCCCTACTCACATCCTTATCCATCCCAGTCATAGGCAGTATTAAGGTTCATGGTCAGGGGTGACCACAACCAGTACAGGGTACTTCCCTTCGGTCTTACCTCCACACCACGGGTCTTCTCTAAGTGTCTTGCAGTGGTGGCAGCCTCCCTCCATCTCCAAGGAGTCTTTGTCTACCCTTACTTAGATGACTGGCTCATAAGGGGAGAAAAAGCCTCGGAGGCCCCAAAGGCCACCAACCGCACCATCCAGCTTCTGCAGCACCTAGAATTCTTGGTAAACCACCCAAAATCTTATCTCACTCTGGTGCGATCCCTGGAGTTCATAGGGGCTCACCTGGATACTCTCCAGGCCAGGGTCTTTCTCCCCCAGGACAGGGCAGACCGTCTCGTGTCCTTGGCGTCCGCTTTGCGGAGTCGCTGCATGGTCTCAGCTCGCTCGCTGCTTCACCTCCTGGACCAAATGGCTTCAACGATCTACCTGATGCCCAACGCCCGTCTCCACATGTGGGCGGCACAGCAGTGTCTCACCGCAGCTGGCGGAGTCTTTGATCTGGTGGCAGGACTCACAGCACCTGCTCTGGGACATGCCCTTCCAGACCCTGACCCCTCCAGAAAGTCCTGATGATGGACACCTCCCTCTTGGGCTGAGAGGCCCACTGTGAGGAGCTGTGCACCCAGGGAGCCTGGTTGCTCGAGGAGAGTTGGCAGCAGATCAATCTGTTGGAGCTCCGAGCCATCTTCCTAGCATTGAGGGCATTCTGGCACCAGCTGCAACACCAAGTAGTGTTCATGCAGACGGACAATCAAGTCACCATGTTTTATCTGAACAAACAAGGTGGCACCAGCTCCTACAGCCTCTGCCAGAAAGCGGTGCCCCTTTGCTCGTATACGGTGAGTCAGGACATCCTCCTCAAGGCCATCTACCTACCGGGACAGAACAATGCCTTGGTGGACCTGCTGAGCAGAGTTCTCCAGCCGCACAAGTGGCGCCTGAGCCCTGAGACAGCACAGTGACTGTTCTGGCTCTGGGGTGACCCAGACCACGACCTCTTTGCCAGTTCATCCAACGCTCAGCTTCCCCGGTTCTGTAGTCCCCATCTGCACCCGGCCCAGGTGGCCCCAGATGCCTTCCTCCTCTCATGGGCAATGGATCTGCTATATGCGTATTTATTATTTATTTATTTATTTAACATGAATTTATATACCACTCCTTCTCAGGTTCAGGAGCGGTTTACATTGAAACTTCAATAACTATGTACATATAAGTTGTATAGCAAAATTAGGTATAAGCATGGTAACTTAATAATAACTATGTACAGTATTACAATAATTGTGATAGAAATACATTGAACTGATGGAATTATTTATAATGTGGTTAAAGGATGCTCATGGGTGGTGCCATAATGCTCTATAAAAAGATGTGTTGTCAGGTCTTTGCAAAATTGCTGTAAATCTTTTAAGTTTCTTAGATTGTTAGGCAGGGCATTCCATAATGCAGGGACAACATATGGAAATGCTCTTGTGCTGGTATAATTGTTCGTGGAGCGGACATGATGAGTTATGACTAAAGTGTTTTGAGAGCAGTTTCTTCGTGTTCTGGAACCCCCTTGTGAGGAGCGATGATAAAGGTGTTGTGGCAATATTTTTAAGATGATTGAAAATAATCATTCTTAATCCAATTGGAAAGGGGTAATGTGGTCAGTGCATTTTGCCTTAAATACCATCCGAGCAGCAAGGTTTTGGGCCACTTTCAATTGATGGATGGTTTTCTTGGATAAACCTTGGAGGATACTTTTACAATAGTCAAGATGCGGTGTTATTAGTGCCTGCAGGACAGTTCTAAAGTTGCTTTCTTCGAGTAATGGTTGTAGATGTTGAAGCGTATGTAATTTAAAATAAACAACTTTCGTGACTGATTTTATATGTGCTACCTTGTTTAACATTTGATCCAGTATCACCCCAAGGTATTTGACTCCAATAAAGTTGATTTCACCAAATATCGTTGGTTGGCCGTGGTATTTGCCCTCCACTGTATTCCTGTTGTTTTTTCTGCGGAAGGCCTCCTTCTTTTGTTTCTTGGTTTTCTCCTGAAGATAACCATGGCCTACACTCAATGGGACAACATTTTCAGTTATTCGGAGGATCACCTCAATCATCTCCTGCAAGAGCCTCCCCTTATCGAAGATGAACCTGAAGATGTCAGTTTTGCCGATCGGTGGATTGACATGATTCGTACTAGGAAGGCTGTTATCAGATACGAATTACATTATGCAAGTTTACTGCAATATTGTAGAGTTAAAAGGATCCCAAGAGGTCTGAGAATGACTAGAGAACCTAATATGTTTCGGGATGATAAACCTTTTATGGATAGATGGTGTGCCATCCTTAACAAATGCTCTCTTGACCTTATGGTCCTTTTGGCTGAAACTGCAAAGAAGAAAGCTGAAAAGATTAAGATTGAAGCAGAGAGGAAAATGGATGCTCTCAAGTCTGAAGACAGACATTTTGATAGACTTATAGGTGATTATAATAAAAAGTTGGAAGAATATTGTATAGAAGTTAAAAAGGGCAAATTAGATAAACATAGACGTGATGAATTGGACTACAAGAATGGCAATGTGTATCTATGGTTGAAACCTTCTGGTTCTTTTAATAGCTCACGCCAAGTTAGTTTCAGAGAAGGTAATTCTAACAGTCCTAATCATGACAACCTTAGACAATATGACCATACGACACGTAGACATGAATATCCCTCTACATCCAATAGATTTCAATCTCCTGAACGTAGGAACGAAGACACACAAAGAAAGAAGCTCTCACCCTCACGTAGAAGTAATGATACACGTGAAAGGAGTAAAAAACGTGTAAGAAGAGAATTTGAAGAACTTTTTGCCTCTCCTGTTTCCACCCCTCTTCCTCTCTCTCCTGGCACATCACAAGATTTTTTGTTCGAGGACCTCTGGGAAAAGGAATCAGCACGACGTCCTCCCAAGAAATCCTTTTTTCCAAATTTAGAGTTCAGAGGGAGAGGAAGAGGCAGAGGCACGTCCGTCTGACCCCCTCACAATCACTCAAACGACCGTTATTAGTCTATGATCCTGAGAATATAGTTCCTAGTCAACCCTCTCAAATTGATCTTCCTGTGTTCAATTTATCCTCAGTTAAGATCACTCAATCTGAAACTGACCTTTTACAGAAAGGTCTTTCTTTCGTTCCTACTGCTCGGTACGACGCGTTTTAAACTAGGATTGATCTTCAGAAGTTCTCCCGTAAATTACAGATTAAAAAGTTTTTTTCAGATAAATCAAGCATCCCCATGGACCCATCTATCATACGCAATAAGTCATCTTGGTATCCGCCTGGTCCTATAGATCCTGCTATTCAATCTTATATGGATTGTGTCCTTCGTGATGTTCAATCATTAGAAAACAAGTCCAGATGCAGATACAACAACCTCTCGCATGACGAAAGGACAGCTTTACATACACTTAATAAACGGTCAAATATTATTATAAAACTCGCGGATAAAGGTGGCGGCATTGTTATATTAGACTGTTCTTATTACATACAGGAGCTCTCAAACCAGCTTAATGACAAGAAATTTTATCATGTCTTACCGTCCGATCCCACATTAGCAATCAAACAAGATATCGATTCTCTACTACTATATGGGTACAATGCTGTTTTTTTGACCCAACATGAATATTCATTTTTACAAGTTCCATATCCTGTTGTTCCAACCATATACACTATTCCGAAAATCCATAAATCACTCATTTCTCCTCCTGGCAGACCTATAGTGTCAGGTATAGGGTCAGTTCTAGAGCCTCTTTCCCAATTTATTGATGCTTTTTTATGGCCCTTTGTACCCCATATCACTACATATGTTAGGGATTCAGCCGATGTTATCACTTTTTTAAGCGGCTTCAGTGGCGATCTTTCAGACATCATCCTGGTGTCGTTCGATATAGAATCACTTTATACTAATATCCCACAAGATGGTGCTCTTGCCGTTATTACTAAATATTTAGACCAGCGTACTTTGCCTGTTCGCACACCTACTCATTTTTTGGTTGATTTGGCCCATATTGCTCTGACTAAAAATTGCTTTTTGTTCAATAACCAGTTCTTTCAACAAATTAAAGGTACAGCAATGGGTGCCGCCATGGCGCCCGATATAGCAAATTTGTATATGGCACAATTTGAAGACACTCAATTGAAGAACTGTCCTTTTTCATCCTCTGTTATCTCCTGGAAAAGGTACATAGATGGCATTTTAGTACTTTGGAAGGGAACCCACAACCAATTACATGAATTTCATAATTGGCTTAACAGTTTGGACAACAACTTAAAATTCAAAGATGCAATTTAGTCCCATAGAACTTCTCTTTCTCGATATTCTCATTAGGAAATCCCAATATGGTTTTACGACCACCATTTATCTTAAACCTACAGATCGTAACAGGTTACTCCGGTTTGAGAGTTTCCACAATAGCCAACTAAAAAAGAATCTACCTGTTTCACAATTTTTACGCCTTCGACGTTTATCTACCAATAATGGTGACTTTAAGAAAAACATTTTCTCATATGGCTGCACGTTTTTATGCCAGAGGTTACCCAAAAGAGTGTGTCCAAAAAGGTTTTGAACGTGCCCAGTCTTCCTCTAGGCAACAGTTAGTTTTACCTAAGGATAAACCACCTGATGACAAATTTGTTTGTGTCCTCCGGTTTTCCTACCTCTCTTCCAGAATACAGAAAATTTTAAGGTCTCACTGGCATATTCTGCAGACACGGTCCTGTTTTTCGAATCAACGCCTCAGTATTGCATATAATAGAGAACGTAATTTAGGTGACATGCTGGTTTCTTCATATATGCCTTCAGTTTCGACCCCTTTATCCAAAAAGAAAGGACACTTTAAATGTAACAAGTGTTCTGTATGCAGATATGCTATTACACTTAACCGTTTTTTTACACATCCTGTCACCAATATACAGTACCATTTACACACCTATACCAACTGTTTGTCAACACATGTTGTGTACGTTATCATTTGCCCTTGTTCTCTTCTGTATGTTGGTAAAACCATTCGTGCTGTTAAAACGCGCATCCAGGAACACAAAAGTTGCATCAAAAGACGAATTATCACAGCTCCACTTGTGGAACACTGGATTGAATTCCAGCATAAAACCGACGATATAACGTTTTTTGTCATCAAGAAGCTTTTCCCCTCTCCCCGTGGGGGAAATTTGAATCGTAGGTTGACCCAAGAAGAACAAAGGTTTATATTTTTATTAGACACAGTCCTCCCAGGAGGGCTAAATAAGGAAATTGAATACAATATGTTTCTTTGAACTTTTATCCTCCCTTGCTTCGGTCTCATTTCTATTTATTAGACTTAAACAATTTTTATTTAACACCTCAATCGCTTCACTACAGGCGTAGGTTATAGGCGATTCAGATACATCCAGATAATATCATTATTTTTAATATTTTCTTTATCAATCATACGGGTTTGGCCCCTTTGTCTTCTAAAGTTGTTTATATGTCCACATGTTAAGCGTGAGAAGTAATGTTATACATATTTATTTATTTATATTTTTTAAAATATTGTACCTAGGATTCTTTTTCACATTCACATTGTTTTTATTTAATCTCTATTTGCCCCTTCCCCCTCCTCCTTCCCCCTTCCTCTTCCCCCTCCCATCTTCCCCCTCCCCTCTTCTTCCCCCTTACACCCTCCCTTCCCCCCTCCCTTCCCCCTCCCCCTTTTCCCCTACACGTCCCACCATATAGCTTAGTTTTGCTAATTGAAACTTACAATCTTTATATGTTTAAGTCCCTGTGGATGCTCTACTTCATGTTTTTTTTAAATCCAATAGTTTTTGTTTTTTTAAAAAATGTTTGTGTTTAAGTCCCAGCGGTTGCTCTTCTTCACAGACTTTCAATTTCTGAAATGGTTTCGGTGATAGTCTTTCCAGTTTCATTGTTCACACACGTTATTATAGTGACTAGAGGAGTTCCGTTTTTAATTTACCCGATCTTTTTTGCTAGTACTCCCTCTGCTCACAGTGATGTCAGCTGTTCTTATTACTGTCCATTACGCTCAAATCATAAGTGGGAGGTGAGTTTTCGCAGATATAGTGCTCCTTTTTATGCAGTATTCAATCTCGTTTTTAATTTATTTTTTAATTTATTTTGTATGCACTACTCTCCCTCTTTCTAATATCCAAGCCTCTATGTGGCTATTTTTGCTCTTCACGGCTCATTTTATGAGTGGGAGGAGCTTCCTCCTCTTTAAGTTGGCTATCTATGGCCCTGCGCGGCATTTTCCCGCCTCTGACAGCTTCTGCAGGTATAGTGCCCTCTTCACTGTAGTGCACAATTTTGTTTTTATTCTATTTGTATGTACTGCGCTTCCCCTTCTCCTGTAATGTTTCTGTCTTTAAGTGGCGATTCTCACGTTTGACATTTTCTATAAGTCTCATGTTTACTTTATGTGGAGATCAATTTTGTTTTTATTCAATCGGCGATATTGCCTTTTTCCCTGGTCTATACGGCGTAATCATGCTTTGTGTATCTTCTGTAAAATAATCCGTTCATTTTTTAGTAATACAGATGTTAGACATAGTTTAATCCGGTTGAGTATTTCTCCCTCCATTTCACACACACTTGCAACAAGTGGTTGCTGACATTTGCTAACCATTATATATTATGTGTATAGAGTATACACACACAACAGTTTTTTCTATGGCTGCTTCAGTTAGGTGCACACGTCTTGTTTCAGACATGCTGTTTATTTTCTTTTTTGTAATTGTATTAGCTATTAATCAATTTCCCATCATACACGGTTGATACTATATACGAGGGGGTACCCAAAAAAACCAGGAATTATTTTTTAAAAGCTATTTATTTCAAATTCTTTACAAAACAACCTTATCCCCTTCAAAATACTCTCCATTACAACTGATTCATTTGTCCCACCGGTGCTTCCACTGTTCGAAACATTTTTTGTAGTCATCTTTAGAAACGGCTGACAGCTCCTCCCTCGTTTTTTTCTTGACTTCTTCAATGTTGTCAAATCGGTGTCCTTTCATGCCCCTTTTCATGCGTGGAAATAAGTAAAAGTCGCACGGAGCCAGGTCAGGCGAGTAAGGTGCGTGGGGCAGCGGAACCATGCCATTTTTAGCCAAAAACTGTCTAACAGAGATGGCTGTGTGTGCAGGTGCGTTGTCGTGGTGGAAGAACCAGTCTCCTGTCTGCCACAAATCGGGTCTTTTTTGACGAACACAATCGCAATCTTCTTAAAACTTCCAAATAAAAGGTTTGATTGACGGTCTGACCTGGGGGAACAAACTCTGAATGAACTACCCCCTTGGCATCAAAAAAGCAAATCAGCATTGTTTTGATGTTTGATTTGACTTGACGACATTTTTTTGGACGGGGTGACGATGACGTCTTCCATTGGCTTGACTGTTGCTTTGTTTCTGGGTCGTAACCATAGCACCATGACTCATCACCTGTAATGACCTTTGACAGAAAATCTGGATCAGTTTCAAGCTGTTGTTTCAAAACACAACATGTTTCAACTCGATGTTCCTTTTGATTGTCAGTCAGAACCCGAGGAACAAACTTGGCAGCAACCCTTTTCATTCCCAAATCTTCCGTTAAAATTCGCTGAACCGAGCTCCAAGATAACCCACTAATCTCTGACAGTTGATCAATTGTCTGTCGACGGTCTGTGAGCACAAGCTCTCTAATTTTTTCAATATTTTCATCGATTCGGGCAGTTGATGGACGCCCAGAACGAGGTTTGTCATCAATCGACATGTCGCCATTTTTAAACCGAGCAAACCACTGGTACACTTGACTTTTTCCCATAGCGTCATCTTGATAAGCTGTTTTCAACATTAAAACAGTTTCAGCAGCATTTTTACCGAGTAGAAAACAAAATTTCACAGCTGCACGTTGTTCACTTAAACTTGTCATCATAAAAAAAGAAACAAGAACAAAACAGCGCTAGCAAAAACAATCACTGCAGATGAACAGAACAAGTCAGGTCGACAACACAGGCGGCACTGAACTGACAATGAGTTGCACTATACACGCCTAGCGGCAGAAGTGCGTACTACACAAGCTCCGCCCACGGCAATGTTATTCCTGTTTTTTTTGGGTACCCTCTCGTATGTTTGTTGAGACATTTTTAGGCTGCTTTGACCTTCTGTTTTAACACGATGTTTGCAGTTCTCATTGCACGATGTTTTATAGCACAATGTATATGTTTTTATGTGTTTTTTAAGTGTACTGTTATGCTAATGCATATTGTCTACAACATACATATAGACAGAGTTTTTTAATCTTTTAATTATGTATATTTGTTAGTTGCGTTAGTGTTAATGAGTTCTTATTTTCTTTCTCTTTTTCGCTGCGCATATTTGTTTTATGATATATATTGGTACAATTTTAGTGTTTTAATCATATATGTATGTATTTCTATCACGTTCTAGATTGGGAAGAGTGGTTGTTCCACCCCATTGACGTGTTCCACACACTTTCTATGTGGTACTCTGGTAACGTTTTTAATTTTATTTTTTACATGCCTATTTTTACATGTCTATTTATGCATATATGTTTAATTATGTATTATAATTATGTTTAATGTATATGTCTGTTTTTTAAACCCCTGATGAAGGTCTCTGGCCGAAACTTGTAAAGTTGGGTCTCCAATAAAGTTGATTTCACCAAATATCGTTGGTTGGCCATGGTATTTGCCCTCCGCTATATTCCTGTTGTTTTTTCTGTGGAAGGCCTCCTTCTTTTGTTTCTTCGCGGTGTTATTAGTGCCTGCAGGACAGTTCTGAAGTTGCTTTCTTCGAGTAATGGTTGTAGATATTGAAACATATGTAATTTAAAATAAACAACTTTTGTGACTGATTTTATATGTTGTGGTAAGGAAGCCTATCCTGAGTTAGGGGAAAGGGAAAAAGGCAAAGAGTTCACCCTAGTAAAAGGGTCCCTTTTGCAAGGTCAGGGTAACAAAACCACAACCTCATATAGGAACCAGAAAACCCCCAGCTGGAACAGAACATAAGAACATAAGATACGCCATACTGGGTCAGACCAAGATCCATCAAGCCCAGTATTCTGTTTCCAACAGTGGCCAATCTAGGTCATATGTACCTAGCAGTTTCCCCAAGAGACACAAGTTCCACAATGCTTGTACTGGGTCAAGCATTGATATCTTCAGTCACTTCTTAATAATGGTTTATGGACCTTTCCTCCAGGAACTTGTCCAAACATTTTTTAAACCCAGCTACACTAACAGCCTTTACTACATCCTCCGGTAACAAATTCCAGAGTTTAATTACACGTTGAGTGAAAAAATATTTTCTTTTATTAGTCTTAAATAGTTTACCCTGTAGCTTCATTGCATGTCCCCTAGTCTTTCTATATTCTGATAATGTAAACAATCGATCTACGTTTACCCGTTCCACTCCGTTCATTAATTAATAGACTTCTATCATATCTCCCCTCAGCCGTCTCTTTTCCAGGTTAAAGAGCCCTAACCTTTTTAGCCTTTCTTCATAGGAGTATCCTTCCATCCCCTTTACCATTTTGGTGGCTCTTCTCTGAACCTTTTCTAAAATCGCTATATCCTTTTTAAGATACGGCGACCAGAATTGCACACAATATTCAAGGTGCAGTCTCACCATGGAACGATATAGGGGCATTATAATATCTTTTGTTTTATTTTCCATTCCTTTCCTTATCATACCTTGCATTCTATTTGATCTCTTGGCCGCCGCTGCACACTGGGCCGAGGGTTTTAACATGGTATCCACAATGATGCCTAAATCTTTTTCCTGGGTGGTGGTTCCTAATGTGGAACCTTGCATCGTGTAACCATAGTTTGGGTTGTTCTTCCCTAGGTGCATAACCTTGCACTTGTCCACATTAAATTTCATCTGCCATTTTGATGCCCAGTCTTCCAATTTATCAAGATCCTCTTGCAATTTTTCACAATCCTCTTGGGTTTTAACAACTTTAAATAGTTTTGTGTCATCTGCAAATTTGATAACCTCACTCGTTATTCCACTTTCCAGGTCATTTATGAATATGTCAAAAAGCAGCGGACCCAGCACAGATCCCTGGGGTACACCACTATTCACCTTTCTCCATTGGGAAAATTGGCCATTTAGCCCTACCCTCTGCTTTCTATCTTTTAACCAGTTCCTGATCCACAATAGTACACTGCCTCCTATCCCATGACTCTTTAGTTTTGCCAAAAGTCTCTGATGAGGGACTTCGTCAAAGGCTTTATGAAAGTCCAGATACACAATATCAACCGACTCACCTTTGTCCACCTGTTTATTCACTCCTTCAAAAAAACATAACAGATTAGTAAGACAAGATCTTCCTTGTCTAAAGCCATGTTGGCTGTCTCCCATTAGGTCGTGACTATCTACATGCTGAGTAATTTTATTCTTTATGATGGTTTCTACCATTTTTCCCGTTACTGACGTCAGGCTCACCGGTCTGTAGTTTCCCGGATCACCCCTGGAACCCTTTTTAAAAATTGGTGTTACATTGGCGATCCTCCAATCTTCAGGTATTAGAGATGATTTTAATGATAGTTCACAGATTACTGATAGCAGGTCTGCATCTCATATTTCAGTTCTTTCAACACCCTTGGATGTATACCATCCGGCCCAGGTGATTTGCTACTCTTCAGTTTATCTAATAGTTGTAAGACATCTTCCCGATGTATCGATATTTCCTTCAATTCTTCCGCACCTTTAAATACCACTTCAGTCATGGGTAACATCCCTACATCTTCCTCAGTAAAGACCGAAGCAAAGAATTCATTCAGTCTCTCCGCTATCGCCTTGTTACCTCTTAGTGCTCCTTTAACCCCTTTATCATCTAATGGACCAACTGACTCTCTCACAGGTTTTTTGCTACGAACGTACTTGAAAAGGTCTTTATTTTGCGTTTTTGCTTCTGCAGCAAGCTTCTTCTCAAATTCTCTCTTTGCCTGCCTTATCAATGCCTTGCATTTGACTTGCCAGTGCTTGTGCTGTTTCCAGGTTTCGTCGTTTGGCTCTTTTTTCCATTTCCTGAAAAATGCTTTTTTGGCAACAACAGCCTCTCTGACCTCACCTTTAAATCATGCTGGCAGTTTTTTGGACTTCCTTCCACTTTTCTTAAAGCGTGGAATACAGCTGGTCTGGGCTTCCAAGATAGTATTTTTCAACAACACCCAAGCTTGATGTACATCTTTAACCTTTGCAACTGCTCCTTTTAGTTTTTTCTTAACTGTTTTCCTCATTTTATCATAGTCTCCCTTTCGAAAGTTAAAAGGTAGTACTGTGGATTTCCTTACTATCCCTCCTCCACTAATTAAATCAAAGGCGATCATGCTATGATCACTATTGCCAAGTGGCCCCAACACCCTTATCTCTTGCACTAGATCTGGTGTTCCACTAAGGACTAGGTCTAATATGGCTTCCCCTCTGGTCGGTTCATGAACCAGCTGCTCCAAGAAGCAGTCATTTATTCCATCTAGGAACTTTATCTCCCTAGCATGTCCTGACATGAAACTGACCCAGTCGATACCGGGGTAATTGAAATCACCCATTATTATTACTGCGCTGTAACGTTTGTTAGCTTCCTTGATTTCTTTGAGCATTTCATCATCCATTTGGTCATTTCATCATCCATTTGATCATCCATTTGGTCATTCATGTTTCCCCTAGTGAAATAAGTGAGAGTGAATACAGACTTAAGGTCCAAGACCCTTACGTCAGTAAGCTCCCTGATTACTCAGGTGCCAGAAGGCAGAGTGATCTCCGTCACCTGGGAAGAGAGGAGGTGGGGCTAGAACCCTGGAGATATAAGCCTATGCTAGATTATAGTAAAGGAGAAAGAGAGAGGGTGGAAGGAACACCAGAAGCAAGGGCAGAGGCAAAAGGCAAGAAGAGGAGAAAGAGGGAGAGAAGCTGATACAAGCCGAGGCACAGGTATGAGCCTAAGAAGCCTTATTAATGCTGAGCAGAGCAGGAGAAGCCTGACTTATGCTGGGCAATGCAGAGGAGCAGGAGACACTCTCAGCTCTAACGAGAGGCTGTCAGCCGAGCCCGGTGAGCCAGAAGGAGAGTCAGAGTCTATGCAGCTAGGAGAGCCTAATGCTGAGCTGAATGAGGAAGACACACTCATGGATTGCTCTTTGTGCCAAGCCTTACCACAGAAGGGTTGAAGGGAAGCCAGCCCTGAGAGAAAGCCCTCTAGGGAAAGGTAACCATAAGAAGGAGGTAGATGGATTGTAAATTCCCACGTGGTAAAGAGGGAACATTTTACTAAGACGTAAGAACAAGCTGGAATTATGAATTGTGCTTGTTAACCACCTGCTACCTGTGAAGTGAGATGGCAAGAAGCCAAATTAACTGTGAGGAAGAAGCTTTCTTTTTACTCTTGAATTTTCCTGTGAAACCTGAATAGAACTTTGCTTGCACGTTGAAAGTTTGTTCCTGTTTGGAGTTTTTGTTTTGCTTGTTAATTGGAAAACAGCCTGGAAAGGTTTGAGACTGGAAAAGAAGGCAAACTGCCACAGAAGAAAGCCTGTTTTGTTTTTGTGTTTTAACCAGCAAGGCTAAAGGAAGCTGGTAGCCTTGCTGTTAAAAGGCTATGTTTTTCTGAGCTGAAGAATACTTTAAGCTGTCACTTTAGTTTGGAGTTTTTGTTTTGCTTATAACCTGTTGTACTTTGAAGAAGCCTGGAGAAGTATGCCTGAATGTGGTATTTATGAACCTTTCTTGTGCTCAATAAATTTCTGCCATTGCCTTACCCCAAGGAGCCCGACTACAGCTTTCTACCTGAAGCCCATATATAGCGCAATTTAAACTACATTTCCCAGAAAACATTGCGGGGAATTAGTCAGTTAAGGCTGAAAGGGGAAAGTTCCTTATACAACCACACCCCTCTAACCTAGAGGCGAGTGGTGAGGGCGTGACAATGTGCTACCTTGTTTAACATTTGATCCAGTATCACTCCAAGGTATTTGACTTCTTTTTTAACCTAAATTTCAACACCTTTGATTTGTATTTTATTGGGAGGAATACATTTTGGGTTCCTGGATACAAAGAGTATCTCGGTTTTATTAATGTTGTTCTTCAAATTGTGTGATCTGAGCCAATCAGATATCTCATCTAGGCATGATAGTATTTGGGGACATGATGGGTCAGCAGTATCTATCGGCAGGTACATCATAATATCATCTACATATAGATGATAATGAGCCTTGTGCTTTCTGAAAATGCTGCATATAGATTAAATCTAGAGGTTGAATAATAAAGTGTAAAGTGATGAGCCTTGGGGGATACCCTGTTCCTGTTTAAATGTTTTGGAGGAAGTCTGTCCAATCTGTACCCACTGCGAATGATTTGTTAGGTATGACTTGTGTCTCTTGGGGAAACTGCTAGGTACATGTGACCTAGATTGGCCACTGTTGGAAACAGAATACTGGGCTTGATGGACCTTGGTCTGACCCAGTATGGCATATCTTATGCTCTTATGACCTAAACCATTATATTACCGTTCCATGTAGTCCAATATCCATTAGTCTTTCGATAAGTATGCTCACACTATCAAAGGCTGCTGCAATGTCCAGAAATATTAAGATGAATGATTGCTTGCTGGAATCTATGCCACGGATGAAATTATTAAGAAAGGTTAGCATTAGAGTCTCTACACTGTGCTGTGATCTAAACCAATGCTGTTGTTCATCGAGAGGGGCGTTGAGTTCAACAAAGTCTGCTAGTCGATTTTGCACAATTCTTTCAATGATCTTGGCTAAGAACAGGAGACTTCATATAGATATAGAGAATTTTCAAAATTGGTCATAGTATGACTTGTTTTAGCGAAGATGGCATTTGATCTTGCTGTAACGAATGGTTAACAATTTCCATGATGAATGAAGCAAAATCATCTTTCGTGCATTTTAGCCAGCTGAAAGGGCAGGGATCACTAGACAAAGTGGTTGTATTTATGCAAGTAATTGCCGCTGATAGCTCAGACCCTTTTCAAGGTTCAGTGGGACAGGACCTCACTGATCCTTGTAGCCCTGAGGTGGCCCTGACAGCCATGGTACCCCTTGCTTCTCCGTCTCTCGATGCAACCCCTGGTTCCTCTCTGGTGTTCACCGGGGCTTCTAATGCAGGAGGGGGGCTTGCTTCTTCACCTCAAGCTGGATTCCCTGTCCCTGACATCCCGGCTGCTGAACGGGTCACCTTAGCACCCCTTCACCTTTCCAGGGAAGTTGAGGAAATCCTGCTGGCCTCTCATAAAGACTCTATGAGATGGGCTTACGCCTTCAAGTGGTGCAGGTTTTCAGTGTGGTGCTCGGAGCAACGTGTAAACCCATTCTCCTGCCCGGTGCACTTGGTCCTGCAATACTTGCTCCATCTCTCACAGTCTAGGCTAAAGTCTAACTCGGTCAGGGTTCACCTGAGTTTGATCTTGGCAAACCACTACCAGTCGAGGGCAAACCCCTCTCAGGGCAGCCCCTCATCTCCCATTTTATGTGAGGCTTGCTCCTCTTAAAGCCCCCTATCCGCCTGCCCCAGCAGAATGGGACTTCAATGTGGTCCTCACGCAGCTGACCAAGCCACTGTTTGAGCCTCTGGTTACCTGCTCCTTGCGGTACTTGTCCTAGAAGGTCGCCTTCCTGGTGGTGCTCACCTCCACCCGCAGGGTCAGTGAGCTAAAGGCCCTGATGGCTGAAGCCCATACACCCAGTTTTACAGGAACAGAGTGGTTCTCCGCACCCACCCCAAGTTCCTACCGAATGTGGTCTCAGACTTCCATCTTAACCAGGATGTGGAGTTGCCCACCTTCTTCCCAAGGCCCCACGCCAATCTGGCATTGGCCGTTTTCCATACCCTGGACTGCAAGAGGGCCCTGTCCTACTTGCAGCGGACTCAGGGACACCGCAAAACAAAGCTTTTTGTCTCTTACGATCCCAGCCATCTGGGATAGGCGGTCCCCAAGTGGACCTTGTCTATCTGGGTGGTGGACTGCACTGCCTTTGCCCAGAACCAGGCTGGGCTGCCACTGGAATGGCAAGTCACAGTGCACAATATCTGATCTGCCCCTGGTGGACATCTGCCAGGCCGCCACCTGGTCCTCCGCTCAAACGTTTGCGGCACATTACTGCCTGGAGAGGGAGTCTTGTTGGGACAGTACCTTCGGCCAGGCTGTACTTCGTAATCTGTTCAGGGTTTAAGCAAATCCTGCCCTCTGACCCTTCTTGTTCAGGCTACTGGTTCTCCCTGGACTCGGAGTTGCTGTTCATTTTGGCCATCTTCTTGTTTGGGTTCTAGCTATGGCACCTGACTGAGCAAGATGGCACCCTTGAGTGGGAAGGGGACCATGCATGTGTGGTAACATTCCCAAAAGCTTTCTTTGAAAGCTGGGGAAATGCTCTGTGCGGGCTCCGTCGGTGCCGACGTCACCCTTATGTGAGGACGGATTCCTGCTGTCCCTGGAGAACACTTGTTATAGGTGAGTAACTACGCTTTACTCAGCATGCAATCAAATTCTGAAATTTGTTACTGGAGGATGTAGCAAAAGCTATTTGTGTAGCTGCATTCAAAACAGGTTTGGATGAATTCTTGGAGGAAATGTCCATGAATCATTATTAAAGAGGACTGGGAAAATCCACTGCTTACCCTTGGGATAAGCAGCATGAAATGTGTATATTTTTGGGGAGCCAACAGGTACTGGAGACCTGGAATAGGCACTGTTGGAAACAGGATTCTGGGCTTTATGGACCCTTGGTTTGACCCAGTATGGCATATCTTATGTTATATTCTTATATGTGAATGTTTTAAAATTAAGTACATCCCAGCTAAGGAATTATTAATAATCCTTCAATTTCTCGTGTATGTTCTGTGTGTGCTGTGCATTGGTTTTGTCTGTGGATGGGGTAGCTGAAGATGGTGGAACATTTCCAAGTTGATATTTATGGAGATGGGATTCGATTGGGGCAGGTAGTTTTGGGGGCGGGGTTAGTTTGTGAGGTAGTGGGGCAGTTCCAGGGAAGTAATTTTTGGGGATGGAATAGTTTGCCAGGTGCTGGAACAGTTGTGGGAAGGTAGGTCTTGGGCGTGGGGGTGGCTGATGGGGCAGGTAGGACTGTTGAGGTGAAGTATTTTTTGTGAGTAAGGGTAATTGACAGCAGGGACATACTTTTTCTGGGTGGGAGCATTTGGTAGGTTGATAGGGCAGTTGCGAGGGAGGATTTTTTTTGGAGGGGGAGCATTGGGTGGGGTGATGGGCCAATTGGGGGCAGTGTTTGTGGTGGGGACAGTTTAGGGGATTGGGAGATTAGAAAACAGGGAGAGAGAGTTTGACCAGAACAATTTCCTAACTGCTAGGTTTCACTGTGTGTAAGTTTCCATGCTATAAAAGTTGGAACGCCTTCTCCCATAGAAATACATTGGGCTGGGGGGGGGGGGTTTGGAGGGGGGACTTATTTCTCTGGCCCATTTTTTAGTTCAATGTGCCTTTTCACCAATTTTTTCTACATGCCATCCTATTCCATTAAATTTTTGGAGTGTTATTTTGCCCCTTGACACGCACAGATAGACATTCTTGACCCCTTTTATATAATTCTTTCCAACTTCATTGGGTTGGAAAGAATAAAAATTAGTATTACCTTAAGTTAAGGCTTGGATGTTTACACTGCTTTGTAGCAAGTGTAAATGAAAGTACATACCTATTGCAAATATACATGTAAATTATTTTGTAAATGTGTGTACTTACTAATTCCACCCATGGTTCTCGTAGATTGGTTCCCTGGGTAGACCCAGGGCCAGCACTACCATTAGACAAACTAGGTGGTCACCTGGGGTGCTGGCCCTCCAGGGGCACCCACTGACACTGCTGTCGTGCCTCTCCAGCACTGACAGCGGCCTCAATGGTTTGAAACAACCTGTGGTGCTTACCTTCAAGCTTCAGCATTGCAAGGCTGTTTGCTTCTGTCCCTCTCTGATTCTCGATGCTGACTTCCTGTTTTCACAGGAAGTCGGCATCAGACATCAGAGAGTGGTGGAAGCAAATAGCCCTGTAGCACCAATGCTTGAAGGTAAGAGCCATGAGGCTGCTTGTGGCCACTGCCGCCGCTGTCAATCCTGGAGAGGGGCGGCAGCAGCAGCAATAGATGCCATTGAGGGAGGTGCATTGCGGGGCAGGGGGTGCAAGGGATGAGATTTGCCTAGGGTGCCTGATCTCCTTGCGCCGTCCATGGGTAGGCCTACTTGCAAAGTAGGCACTTTTACACTATTCATTTTTTTGTAAAATTATCTCCTGCTTGTTTAAGTATTCCCAGAGCTGAACATTAAGCAGGACAAAGTGGGACTGGCCTCTATGAGCATACGCTATAAAATACCCATATAAGCACTTATTTTTTTATTTTATATTTCTACATTTTACAAAATTATGACAAGCAAATTAACCTGTTTTAGTAAAAGAGTGACAGAAATAAAACTCTACAAAAATAAGGAGCTACTAGAAGAACAAAGGAAAAAACAGTGTTTACTACGCCACCATTGTGGGGGAGTAGAATTCAATACACAAACCAAAGAGAAATCATCTCATATTATAACAACAGTGTGCCCATATTATAACAATTAACTAGTCTGAACCAAAGAAGAAGTAGGCACACTTTGAGAAGTGGCAGTAAGAGTTGAGGGTTGAAATTCCAGAGCTTTAGCACCGTTAAACCTAGATAATTGCTGTAATTCAAAGAAAATATATTAAACCTCTTGATATTTGACTACACATTTACAGAGGAAGTGTAGGAAGAATAGCCATCCATGTTGCAGAGCCCAAGATCTAAGAAGAAGAAATTGCTTTTTCCTTTTCTGCATGGATTTTGCCACCTCTGGGAAGATCCTTGCAAGACAGTTCATATAGAGGATGCCCCTTTCTCTGTAAACCATCTTCATTAGTCAATATCTATCTGGGTCAAGAGTACAAGTTATTAACAGGGTAGAGGCAGCCACTTGATCTGTAATCAGATCTTTCCAAACATTCTGCTAACCTAGAGTGACAGCCTTCCAAAGGCACCCGCTGCCATCGCTGTCACCCCTCTCTGGGATGTGCAGCGGCAACATTACTTTTAAAATGGCACCAGAATGCCGGAGATACCTTCAGCTCTGGCTCTGTGGTGACGTTCCTGCTTCTGCTCCCCTCTGCTTTAACTTCCTCTTGCATGGGGGCAGAAGTGGCTTCCATTCCCATGCAAAGAGGAAGTGAAATTGGGAGGTGAGTGGAAGAATGAATGGCACCACAGCATCAGAGCTGAAGATAACTCCGTCTTTTCAGTGCCGTTTTAAAAGTATGGTCACCGCTGCACATCCTATAAAGGGGCAACAGCAGCGGCACTTGGAGAAGGGGTGGATCTTGAAATGAGGTTCGTCTAGGGCACCTCATATCCTTGCACCAGCCCTGAACCCAAACTATCCATAGTGAGCTGTCCTAAGGTCTCTCCCTCTTTCTTCATAACTTGAGGCAGATAGAAAGCTCTGGAGAGAGAAGATACCGATTCAGATGGAAAATTCAACAAATGTGTATTCAACAATCAAGGTCTCCAGACCTTCAGTCTTTCTATGGAGTACTTCAGAATCTCATATGAAAACCTCTTTTTCTACCCTGTGAAACAGAGATGTCTTTCCTTCCAGAACCATAACTCTATGTGTATCCTGTTGACATTCAGTTAACTGAATTAAAATACCTCAAACATTTTAACAATATCCTGTATTTGGCTTGACAAATTGTTTTGGGTTCACCAGAGCTGCCCAGCAGGAAAGGTGTCCACATGCATAGAGATAACTACAAGTTTAGCCTCCAGGAACTTTCTTCCCTACTTCTTGTTCTGAGGGCCATTCTGAGACTCACTTGCCATCACACTGCTCTGAATTTTCACCATTTGCACTTCCTGTGGGACCGGGAGGAGAAAGCGAAGTTACTTACCTGTAACAGGAGTTCTCCGTGGACAGCAGGATAAGTCAGCCACACTAGGTGATATCATGCGACGGCGCCGAGACGGAAATACTCTCCATAGCTCAGAAGGGCTTTCACCCATCTGAGCATGAGCCAACTGGCCCCACCCCCGGCCCGCCCCTAGCTAGCCAGTTCGTCACTAGCTGAGTCTTTGCCGCTAGGAGGTGGGCACCAGGCCCGGAGTCCAACCCCTTCCCAGGAGAGGTGGGTGGGAATGTGTGGCTGACTTATCCTGCTGTCCACAAAGAACTCCTGCTACAGGTAAGTAACTTCGCTTTCTCCTAGGACAAGCAGGATGAGTCAGCCACACTAGCTGCCTCCCAAGCTGGTGGATGGGGGAAGGCCGAGGCTTAGGTCACTTCCTCAGGGCTAGCATGCGCCCATGTGGTATAGCATGCTGCAACAAGAACATGTGGGCTTGCAGTCACGAAGCACACGCGAAGCACACCTGTGCAACAGCCATGGTTGTGAAGTATGCAGATACAAGGTGCACCTGTGCAGCCACAGAGATGCAGTCAACTCCGGCAGTAGCAGTGCGATAATCACAGCGATCAAGTGCATAGAGCAGTAGTAGTGAGGTAATCACAGCGATCAAGTGCATAGAGCAGTAGAATTGAGGTAATCAACGCGATCAATTATAGCAACAGCCTCAAGGACGGCTGGCCACAAGGGTGGTGCAAATCGGAACATTAATACAGCAACAGTAGTGAGCTGGTCGCTGTAAGCAAGGGTAGCACCAGCCCCAATATCGACAGGCTGTGAGAGTGGCGTGAAATTGAAGTATCGAGACAGCACTAATAAGAGAATTTTTTTTTTTTAACCCAACGTGTAATCAACTCTCGGGCAAGTTTCTGGAGATAAGTCCATAAACCATTAGTAACCAGGACCCAGGAAATCACTGCTTGGTCCAAACCAAGCATAGAGGAACATGTATCTTTGGGGGACTGCTAGGTACTTATGACCTGGATTGGCCACTGTTGGAAACAGAAAACTGCGCTTGATGGACCTTGTTCTGGTATGGCATATCTTGTGTTCTTATGTTAGTAGTGAGGTGGTCGCTTCGAGGGAGGGTAGCAAGCAGTATCGACTGTGCTACAAAAGTGGCATGAGATTGATCTTTAAGCCCGCAGTGGCCCAAAGCCAGTTCAGGCTGGGAGTGGCGGTCGAGGTTGCTGCGACTGCTTGACTGGGGTGTGTCCTGTTGCGAGGTCTAGGAAACAGGTCCACATGAACCCACAACCTTGTACTTCTCAATACGACTACTGAGTGAGGTGCCCCAAGCGCTGCCACCGGTGTCCTGGCTGGGGATGTGTTAGTCCCTGCTGCAGGGTCAAGGTGGCCTCCTACATGAGCAGGACACAGCATGAGGAAGGCTCGAGCCCTTGCTTGTATCCGGGTAGGTGGAGATGAAAGCGGAGTCCCAGAAGTGTAGTCCGCTGGGTACGATAGTCAGGCCCTTAGTTGCCTAGTTGTTTGCGCATTTGTTCTGTGCATGTTCTGGGCATACAGCTGCATAGGGTTGTGATGTTTTTTAGAGTTTGTAGCATCTGCTCCTCCCGGGAAAGGTTCCTGCAGGCCTGAGGTCTGGCTGGCCTGGGGTGGATATCGAGGGTGGCTTGTGTGTGGTAGGGTAGGATGCCACCAGGACTTGCAATTAGGATGCTATCCAAAGTACCTTCCTGGAGGTCTATTTCAGATCTGTCTGCCGTGGTATGGCAGAGGGGTTGTCAAGAGCACAGTCCTCAAGGAGTTCCCGTATGAGTTGGCAGGGGGGCTAGCAGAGGGTGGCCGCGAGGCAGTTGAGAGCAGTCGTCAAAGAATGTGGTCACGAGGTATTGGGTAACCTGCCCGGCTGTCAAGGCTCGCGCTAGGCGCTGAGGACTGCATGCTGATAGGTGCACTGCAGCTGATCATTCATAGTGCATTGGTAGGTAGAAGACAACATGGTCATGTCTGGATGACAACCTGTCGACAGGGTCAGACTCTAGCATTGCTGGCCCCAGGGGAGAGAAGTACACCAGTGCCGGGCCGTGAGTATGACGAAGAAGGTCTGGGTGTTATCCATTTTAACAGTTGCACTTCGTGCTCGCCACGTGGTGAGTAAATCGATGGGAAAAGCTGATGCCCAAGGGTTGAGCTCTTACATGCAGGTTCATTGGACAGCTGAGCCTGCCTCCCTGCACTCCCTGTGTCCCGGCGGGAGGGCCCCGTCTGGATGATTGGTATTGCTTGGATGGTTTGTATAGTCTGGGGTTTTAGAGTCAACCTGCTCTCCTTCTGTGATGGTGTGAGGCAATGGTCACCTTGTTGACTGCCTGGAACATCTGCTCTTCGCAGTAAAGGCCCTAGAGTGCAGAGCCCTAGGCTCTTCACAGTCGAGGTCCTAGAGTACCAAGCCTTAGGAATTGCCACACCGCGTACCGTGGCCCTAGAGTGCAGAGCCCTAGGCATCACCACACCACGTACTGTGGTGATGCATTGTAATTCTCTAACATGGTCCTCAGACAGGTCTTGAACCTGTGACTGTGGTTGGATACATCTGCCTTTGTGTGCGCCAAGTCAAAGTATTGCCCTTGGGTTGATCATAAGGTAAGATGCAAGACTGGTGATCCCTAGGCTGGCTTTGAACCTGCCTTTCTGTCTTTATGTACACCGTGATCTAGGGTTTAGTGCCACAGAGGTGCTGGGGGAGCCTGCCTAGTGCAGGGTTCTCTCTGATGGGTTGAGAAGACGATCCATGATGGTTTTCCTCCAAGTTATGGGAAGATTGCCTTGGACACTGCAGTGTTGCTGTCCACTCCACCGGCATCCATTCAATGTGGGTCCTGAGGTGGTTAATCAGAAGGCGCAGGGGGAACAGGAGTATATGGTCTGCTGGATTGCTGTATGGGCCTCCCGAGATGGTAAGGCAGAGGTGGGCACATCTACAAGGTGTAAGGAGACCAATACCTTTTCCACAGAGGTGTGCTGCCACCACATGTGGAGTCTGTTGCCACCACTCGGCACTGCCTCGGGGTGAGGGTGAGAGGTAGTCCTGGCAGAGGAGTATGAGGGCACGAGGCGCAGGCAAGCATATGGGAGCAGTTGTCCCTTGGCCGTAAGGGCAGTGCTGCAGAGTCCGAGGTGCTGCTGGTTCCAAGGGACTGGAGGGAAACCTCCAACAAATGTTGGAGGCTATGCTTGCCTCAGGCACTCCAGCTTCAGGGCTGCTTTCCTAGTTTTTTTTTTTCTAACTGTATTTTCGGAATGGCTGCCTCACCCTTTCGTTGGACAGCCTCAGTTGTCTTACTTCTGGGAGCAGAGGCTGGTTTCTTGCCGGTGGAGGTGCACAGAGACCTATACGTAACCCTCCATCTTCTTAGATGTAGCTGGTGCATGGGAGACTCATCCAAGTCTGCCCAACCCTAGCCCTTAGGCTGCTCTTCTAACCTGTTGTACAGGCACTCAGTGTGCTGCATTCATCAGAGGGGCTGTGCGTTTTCTTTTGAAGACTGAAGCAGATGTGAAGCCCTGTAGGGGTGTTTAATGTTCTGTGCAGGCTCTGTAATAGTATGTGGCTAATTGGCCATTCTGGATCTGATCCTGGGCTCCTTCCACCTTTGTTTCGAAGGGCTGCTGGAGGAGCTGCCCGCTGTATTCCAGACCCTGCCTGCGGGCGGCTGTGTTGATGCCACGGGTGTGTTCTGCTGATGACAGGAGCCACGGGTCTGTTCTGCTGACAACAGGAGCTGGCTGCTTTAGTTTTGACACTGCCTGAGGTCCAAGGCAGGCTATGTTGATGCCACGGGTCTGTTTGCTGATAGCAGGAGCTGCCCACTCTAGTATAGACTTTGCCTGTGGTCCAAGTAGGGCTATGCTGATGCCACGGGTCCCGCACAGGGACCTGGTGGGAGCATGCCCTTCTCATGGCCGTTTTGCCCGTGGTGATTTATGCTAGGGGTGAGCTTATACGGAGTGTTAGTGGGAATCAAAGCTTGGTCTCTTGTTACCAAGGCAGTGCTCTAAGCATTAGGCTACTCCTGCACTCCATTATGCAATGGGCACAGCAGGAGTGCCGTGAAGTAGCTATTCTGCCTCGCACGGATTTTCCCTTCTCTAGCTGCTGTTCAGGGTACCACTGGCAGGCAGTCCCTTCGCGATAAGGCACATAGTGTCATGATGTGAGCTATGCCTTGTTTACAGGGGCAGAGTGATTTAAGGGCGACAGTCCAGTGCCATAAGGAGAATCTTTCCCTCAACAAACAGGTTTGTGTTGAGGAGCTCCCTCCTCATCAGGACCTGGACAATGCCTGGAGAATGCTCAGTTGTGCTCTGAGAGACAGTGAGGAGAGGGGCTGCTTATTCACTGCTGAGCTGCTGCTTGCCGAGCTGCTGCCCCACTGCCAAGCTGGAACCGGGAGGCGTGACGCCATCGTTGACATCGGCGCCGAAGGAAGGAACAGAGCACACTGCGCTGATGCCCTTGTTGATATCAGTGCTGAAGGGGGGGCACAGACCGCACAGCGCTGATGCCATCACTGAAATCACTGCGCTGATCACGCACTCTGGGAGTGATGCTCCCAACGGTGCTGTGGACTCTGCTGGAGCTTTCCTGAGTGGGGCAAGCAGTGTTCGGAGATCCCGGCTCCACGAGGAGGGGTGGAGGGGGATCACCTTCGGCAGCTGTTCTGTCGGCACGGTGCTGTGAGAAGGAGTTCCAGCATCAGCGTGGTACTGCTCCAGAGTCCCCTTGTTGCCATGGTGTTAGCCAATGGCATCGCGGGGGGCGGGTCAGCTTTCAGCCAATGGAGCCAGACCATCAGCACAGCGCTGTGAGAAGGAGTTCCAGCGTCGGTGTGTCACTGTTTCGGAGTCTGCTCTTCAATTTCTACAGAGGGGTGGCGGCTTGCGCTGATGTCCGATCGCTGCAGAGGGGGCAGCGGCTTGCAAGGCAGCATGGGCAGAAGCAAGATGGCCGCCCTCATGGTCCACACGTGAGGATGGTCCTTGGAGGCAGAGGCTGAGGAAGGAAGCGCTGGAAGCGTGGCTGGCCGAGGACGGAGGCCTTCTAGGCATGCCCTGGGCTGCCATGAGGACAATTGCCTGTCTGGAACGCCTGTTTTTAAGTCCGGAGTTCAAAGGGTCTTTAATCAGCGGCATACACAGCATGATCCTGGCTGGAACTAGGGGCGTGGCGTCTGCTTTAACTCAGATGTTCTTTAAACAACAGTATCCGCGGGCTGTGAGCGCACATGGCTGGCAGGCCCAGGGGTTCCAGCCAACCTTCCCTGAACGATACTAGAACGGATCTGAAATAAGGAAGCATGAGAGAGCATTAACATTAGCGACATTTTAAGCAAGTAAGTAAAGGGAGGAATTCCTGTTTTTTTCTCTTCAGAAAAAGTTCAAGATTTGGTCATTTCAGTTGGAGAGTAGAGAGGTCTGTCTTGCTGGCAAGGCGGAAGAACTGAAACTGGCTAGCTAGGGGCGGGCTGGGGGTGGGGCCAGTTGGCTCATGCTCAGAAGGGTGAAAGCCCTTCTGAGTTATGGAGAGTACTTCCGTCTCAGCGCCTTCGGATGATGTCACCTAGTGTGGCTAACTCATCCTGCTTGTCCTAGGAGAAACCTTATCACAGCGCTGCTTGTCCCAGCTGGTGCCGCTGCAGCTTTTGGTTCAAGCAATCCTCCTAACAGTCTACTCAGGGAAATTTGCTGCTCCGGGCTGAGTGTAACATCCAGCTCTGGAGACAAAGGCAGGACATCTTCTGCCCTTGCAAGCCCCAGAAAGCATACTAGAGATGAAGTCATTTAAAGAATCCATTGATCCCCTTGACACCAGAGCTGGTTGTGAGTGGATGGCCTGCCATTTAGCCTACTTCTTATGACCCATATGTGGAAACACAAGTAATGTGAAGGAAAACAAAAGGAAAAGGCAGCACAGTACTGTGTCAGCATGCCTCCATCTTAGATTCTATGACTAAAAGCTGTGCCTAGTCTTGTTGTCTCCCCCCCCTCGATGTAGTCCCTCTTTGTCTTGTTGACCACTTTGATTGAAGGATAAGGTGGTATATCAAACTGATTAAATAAATAAATAAATATGCACAAATACAACTGCCTTGGAACAGATGTAAAGGTGTGTGCCCACTTTCCCAGTATAAATTTATAAAGGCACATAGTCACATATGTTGTCTTTATAAAATAGGTGCCACATGTATGCTTATTTACCTTTTCTGCCTGTGTACACGTTTCTTTTTAAAATTATCCCATGAAAAGTACACACACTTATTTATACCTGCTCTTGGACATATCCTAGTCTCCAGCTGTGGTGTTTTCTGTCTTGACTAGATTGTAAGCTCTGATAGCAGGGACCAGCACTTACATGCCTCTGTACAGCACTACACATTCCTTGTAGCACTATAGAAATGATCAGCAATTATTAGGAATTATCATTTTATTTTACATGTTTATGCGTAGATTTTATAAAATATACACATGTGCAAACCCTGCCCAAACCCCACTCCCTGAACACTTCTGACTAGTTGTACAAATTTAGTCATATAGAGGGTGTAGGTGCAAAAGTCTAGATGCCTATGATCCAGGAAATTTTATAAAAGGCAATTTCTGTAGTAAAATGATGTTTTATGCACAGAAATGCCTTATAAAATTATCCCCAAAATGTCAGCAATAATGCTAATATAATTACATTAATGGTAAAACTTATAAGGTGGTAATGAAAATCAAAATTATTCACATTATCTTATTTATAACTATGGGAGACTGGATATTAAATTAGTGGAAAGATAATGAAAGTCCATTAAAGCTAAAAACAATGGGGTTCATTTTAGAAGCCCTATTTTGCTTTGGACATCTGAAAATGGGCATAGAGATGTCTCCATTGCCATTTTAGAAGCTGGCTCTGTGGACATCCCTAGTGTTAGAATATCCAAGTCTGAATGGGGGTGTGGTGCAGGTGTGCCTGGGGTATTCCCAGTAACCTGGCATCCCCCACCTGATCTCAGAAATGTCCCAAATTCCCAGCATCACGTTTAAGTTTATATTTGCTCTAGGCACCTCAAAAGTGCTAGTTTTGATTGAAAAACATCCAGAGGAGAAAGCACTCCATCGTCCCCAGTATAATTTTAATAATAGAAGCAGTGGGATTTGAACCCTGGCTTCCCTGTTCCTAGCCACTACTCTAACCATTAGACTATTCCTAGATATCAAGGTTCTGAAATACTTTTCTGGTGATGTTTATGGTTTATTTTATTTGCTTAACCACCCTTCAATAAAAACACAGCAGATTGGTGTACAGTCTAAAATACACAAGATAAAACCAGAAAATTGAAAGAAAACTACAATGGTTGGCTAGGACAGATACTCAGTCATACTCATAAGATAAGATATCTATGTAGATGCCCCTGCAGACGTCCAAGTTGGGCATGTCTACGTTTATGAAATCATGTCTGGACGTGCCTGCTGTTTTGTCAGAGGTTTAGGCTTAGATCAAGATTGCATTTGGACGTCCTTTTTAAATTCCCTTCCAAGCTTCCAGGGGCATAATTTACTTCTTGAGTTAGCATGAGCATTAGTATGTGTGCCAAATTAAGATGTGTTAATTGGTATGATCTGCCAGAGTCGGTATGTGTGAATTATTTTGTAAATATCATGCTAACACAGACATTAATGTAGGAAACACAGCAGATGCAAGCAAAAACTTGACATTCACTGTATGCTAGGCTTCTGCATGCTAACTTAAGTAGATGAAAAAATTTTAAACCTATAATCATCCATTATGAAATGCCAATACATTTAAAAACTCATTTAAAACTGGTTTATAATATAAGAAAAAAATGAAACGAGAAGTCAACTGGTTTTGGTGAGGGTTGGAGATGGTAGATTAATGAACAAGAGAGGACCTTGAACCAACAAAGGATGGAAGAAAAAATATTTCTATAATAATCAGAACAAATAGGTAGGATTCTAGTCTTGAGTGAAAGTCATCTTTCTCACTTTCAATCTGTTCAAAAATGCTGCGCAGCTTATCTTCCGCCAGCCCCAATATACTCATATAACCCCTCTTCTCAAACCACTTCAATGGCTTCCCTTCCGTTTCTGTATCCAATACAAACTTCTCCTTTTGACCTATAAGTGTATTCATTCTATTGCTCCTCACTACCTTTCCTCTCTTCTCTCTCCCTACATCCCTCCTCATGAACTCCGCGCTTCCTCTGGGTTGCTTCTCTCTATGCTCTTTTCTTCAACAGCCAGTTCCAGACTTTGATCCTTTCACCTTTCTATTCCTTATGCCCGGAACACTACCTGTATCTTTACATCAGGTTTCATCTCTCCCCCTTTTCAAATCCATGCTAAAGGCTCACATGGCTCACATCTTTCAGACCACTTTTGGATCTTAATCCTTTGTTCTCCTTCTGTCCTATTACCCTTCCCTACTGTACCCTTGTTCTCATCTATTATACTATCTGTCTTGATTAAATTGTAAACTCTGATGAACAGGGACCATATTTTATATGTGTCTGTAGAGCGCTGCGTAAGCTTTGTAGCGCTATATAAATGATTAATAGTAGTAGTAGTAGTAGTAGTAGTAGTAGAGATAAAGGTTAATTTTATAGACTGTTAATCACTAATCAAGTTCCAGTGTTCCTGGGCTTTGTCTCTACTGGGTCTGGCTCCTTCTCTTAGACATTTCTGCTCTCTTTCCTCCCTCCCCCATAATTTTGTGATGACTTTGTTATCGTTAGACTCTCCAGTGCATTAACTTATGAAATTCAGCAGACATTGGTTTCTATTATCCTTTCAGTTAAACTGAATTACAAGAGTTCAGCTAGTCCAATCTAAAGAGCAATTAGAGTCAAATTCTTTCTCAACATTTTAAAAACAAAGCACTCTAATCAAAAACACTGCCAACATTTTTATGTGGGAACATACCACTTTTCCAAAATGTTGATTTCAAATTTTAAAAAGTTATATTTTTGCAATGCAGTGATATGTACTACTAGATGAGCTGAGTATTAACTCAAGTTGGAAAGGGCACCAAAGGAGACAAAGATTAAAAAACATGGGTACATATATAAACAACAACATGCAACCACAAAGTGTTCCAAGACATTATTTACTATAAACTGTAGGGGTAATTTTATAAAGCTTTTTCTGTCTGTAAAACCTGTTTAGATGCAGAAAAGAACTTTACTTAATTGTGGACCACATACATGCATAAAAAGTACATTTCACAGAAAATGTGTGCCTATTTTTATGCGATCCCAGGGGTAGTTTTGAGTGCAGCAAACTCAGGTTTCCAATGTATACACACAGCATGCATTTACACCTTCTTCAGGCATAAATTGTGCACTATTAGAGATGTATTTAGGAGCCTACTTTACCAAAGGCACATAAGTGCCTATGTTGCCTTTATAAAAGATCATGAAAATCTAGCATAAAAAAAGACCAATTAATGAACAAATCTTCAATCACAAAAAATTTGGGGTGGGGGATATTCAGTGGTAGTTCTAATGTGGCTAGCTGTTGCTGCTGAAGCAAAGACCTGGATATTCAATCCGGGCCATATCCAGCCATTGGCATTAAATATCCTGGTCAGCTGGATAGCACAGAGGTTAACCAGGCCGTGGCGATATTCAGCTCTGGCAGTGAAAGTTAAGCCACCCTATCAGGTACCTAACTTTCGTTGCTGCCTGGATATTGCTGGGTGCTGTCCCTGGAATGCCCTGATGTTAGTTGGCTAGCATTGGGGCGTGCAGCGACAGCACCGGCAGATATTCAGCAGCACTAATTGCAAATCCAAATGACACTATCTGGTGTATCCATTTTTATCTTTTTTTCCCCATACCCCCCAACTGTCCATCCCCCCAAAACAACCACCCTCCCTCCTCCAAACCCTAAGAACCCAGAACCCAACACACACAGCTCCAGGTTAAAACTCAATCCTAAGGGGGGGGGGGGGGGGGGGGGGGAGGGGGAGGGGGGAGGAGGGGGGAGGGGGGAGGGGAGGGTAGACAGAATTTGTCACATTGCTCCTCGATTCTCACCACCACCAAAAAGTTGACATTTTGGTGGTGGTGAGAAGCGAGGAGGAATGTGACAAAGTCTATCTACCCTTTTGATGTCTAGGACATCTGTACCTTGCGCACTCACAATCTTAAATGACAGAGGTGTAAGGCAGGGGTCTCCCAATCCAGTACTGGAGGGCTACAAACCAGTCAGGTTGGGAGGATATCTCTAATGCATATATATCTCATGCATATTCATTAGGGCTATCCCAAAAACCTGCCAGGATTGCGGCCCTCCAGGACAGGTTTGGGGACCCCTGGGATAGACAGACACACACTCCCCACACCTATGCCAGCATTGTGCAACTATAGAGGTGTTTGGCAGCTCTGGCCACCACACCAGTCCTGGGCACAGTGCAGGCATGGCTATGGTACGCAATACTGTTGGGGTCACTGTCAGACACCAGACCTGAGGCACACTCCACAGACAGCAGAAAGGTTGCTATGATGCAGCTCAATCAGCAAATTGTGCTTAACTTTGGAATTACTATCTGCCAGTAATCATAGCAACCATTTGATAGATGTTTACCGTATTCCCAGGTTTAGGGTAGCATTGCTAAGGTATGCAAGTACTAGTATTGGGAGATACACGCAGGGCCCAACATCCTGCTGCTCCAGGAGGCTTTGGATAATGGAGCCTGTGGGTGCGGGTGTGTCTGCCCCGGTTGGCAGCTGCTTAAGGGCAGAGGTTCCCAACTCCAGTCCTGGTGGGCCAAACACTGTTCGGGTTTTCATGCTGTCCCTCATGAATATGCATGAGATACATCTGCATACCATGGGGGCAGTGCATAGAAATGCAGCACAGGCATCTTTATTAGAGGCAGCATGGAACCTGGATGGTGTTTGGCCCTCCAGGACTGCATTTGGGAGACTCTGCTCTAGGTACTGTGCATGTTTATGGTGTCTGTGCTCTGTAGGGTAAAATGTAGGTGTCTTGGGCATGTTTACGTCATCTGCAATAAAGGTTCTGTCTGTATTAGCACATATTAGTAGTGGGTAAAATATGGGGACTGGGTTGGCAGGAACCACAGCTGGGACTTGAACCTGTGACCTTCTGTTTCTGAATACACTGGTTTTGTGCACTGCACCACCATGTTGTCACAGAGTCAGTGCATTCCCTGGTGATACCATGACTGTTCATCAGACAGGGCCTATCTGTTGCAGTTCATGACACCCACCTACACAGGGCTAGGCCACGGTCTGCTCTGGGCAGCTGCCACTGCCCCCTCCACCACCAGTATCCCTCTGCCACCATGCTGACATGCCCTTCTGCTGGTGGTGCTGGTGGAGTGCAGTCTCAGGCCATCCAGTGTGCGGTAGACGGCTGCCTATGGTGTGGGTTCTGGGGTAGGGGGTGCCTGCATAGGTGTCCACGCTTCTCCCCAGCACCGCCTGCCAATGTTCCGTGCCCTTGGAGGTAGCTGCTGGGTACTATCCCCTGTGATACTGTGGGAAACACAGTCGTGCCCATGTTTGGCCTTCAGCAGTTGCTGTCTAGCTGCTCTGCTGTTTCAGCATTCGTATGGGCCACCTAGGCATCACCCTAGTCCGCACTGTGGCCCAGCTGCACCACAGCATGTGCTGCCTGCGGCCCTCTGTATCCCCTTTTCCAGCATCTGTCCAGTTGCCCATTCCGACATGCCCACCCTGCTGTTGCGGGACATGTGCACACCATAGGACACCTGTCCAATAACAAGGGAAAGCCCTGATCAGCGCTATTTCACTGTGGGCTCATTCACCTTGTTTGGGGACGGAGCATAGACCCTTCCACGATTAATATCTTTTTTTTGGAGCTTTCTCGGGGGGGGGGGGGGGGTTGATGTTTCCCATTAATATTACTATTGGCGAGCTTGGTTATGTTTTTTTTCCAGTTTGTTGAGGTCATTTTCAATGTTTATGTGCCCTTTTGTTCTGTGCACATGTATCACACTTATCACTTTTTGTAGGTTTCCCTGCCTATGCTGTACATTGCTGACACTTAAATGGTTTCTCTCCCCTGCAAATGTGCATCTGACAGGTTTTCAATCGCGTTAGGATTCAGCTGTTCAGATCAGCGCGTTAGTGTGAATGTAGCCTCTCCCCGCCCACACTCCGCCCATTGACCCCTTCTCTCCGCCCTCTCTCCACCTTCTGCGGTGTTTTACCGCGCCACGGAATGTCTACGATCGTTAAGTAACGTTAACGCGTGTTATGAGACGTTAACAATCGTTAATGTCTCATAACATGCGTTAACATTACTTAACGATCGTTAACGTTACATAACGCGCATTATGTAATGTTACCGCAGTTTAGTAAACATACCCCTAAGTGTGAACATGGTAGTGCTGCGGTGGCGAATGGCGCACCAAAAAAACAGCCCAGATCTCAAAACCTTTGAGTTTAAATCGACATCTGGTGCAATCGGAGGGAAAACTAAGATGGCGCCGAGCGGGTTCGTGGGGGAAGAAAGAAGGGTGTCACGGGGGGGGGGGGGCCCAGAGAAGCACAAGGAGAAGATCTGGGCTTTCTAAAGGAGGGACTTAAGGAGTGGTTTGGTACCCTGCAGCAGGACCTGGTGAATTTTAGAGCTGAGGCACAGACCTGGATCAAAGAGCTGAGCACTGACATCCACGAGCTGGGGCAGCAGGTTGAATCGCTGGAGCGCCAAGTAGAGGACTAGGAGGGCTCAATCGAAAACATAAAATCCATAAACAAGCAGACCGAGAGTGAGGTGAGTGACCTCTGGCTAAAACTAGAAGATCTGGAAAATAGAGACAGACGCTCAAACATTCGGCTGCATGGAGTGCTGGAGGTGGAAGGTACCCATAATTATAAAAAACTGGTGGAGCAATTTTGTAGAGCCCTACTGCGACAGGCAGAAATGCCAACAGACAATCTATGTTTCACTATAGAGAGAGCGCATAGGGCACTTGACCCACGGAGAGATGCCAATCAAGAGATACAATTGCATGTTTACATGAATTTAGTACAAAAGAAGCAGTTATGGTGGCAACGAGAAAGTTGGGCAAACCTCAGTGGGAGAACCAGCCAGTTGAAGTCTATGCAGACATCTCAGCTATAACAATAAGGAGGAGGCGTGAATTTAGAGTGGTCATCATGCGGCTGAAGGAAGAAAGGTTTAGATACAAGTGGCTATTCGGTTTACAGTTTACAATTCTGGGCGCAACAACAATTGCTCGTTCAGTAGAGGACGCTATCAAAAGGATGAAATCCGCCGGTTGGACAGACTTACCAGCATTGCCGGTGGAAAATGAGAGCAACCAGAGGTACATGAGCTCGGCGAACACAGGGTGGCAGAGAGCAAGACAGGGCAATCGCCGCCTGAGAAGACAGAAGACTAAGGACCCTAAGGAAACAGGTGAAGAATGAGGAAGAAAATCTGAAGAACAAGCCAGTTGGGGAAACTGCTAGGTACGTATGACCTAGACTGGCCACTGTTGGAAATAGGATACTGGGCTTAATGGACCTTGGTCTGACCCAGTATGGCATATCTTATGTTCTTATATTAAGCAACAACTTAATGAGCTGGAACTGACTGAAATAAAATACGCGCAGGATAAACTCTGGCAAAACCAATTTGAATTTGGTAACAAACCCAGTCGACTATTAGCTTACCAACTTAAAAAATTACAAACTAAGAATAATATGCACAAAATTAGGGATAGACAGGGCAAAGAATTGAGGAGGCTAGAAGAGATTAAAGCTAGATTTGTAGAATACTACAGAGAGCTACATACCCCCGAAAGCACTGCATCCGAAGAAGAAATTATTGAGTACTTGGAGGAGATTCAAGTGCCCAAATTAAGTACAGAGGAAAGGATATCTTTATCCAGGCCCATCACCCTTGAGGAAGTACTTCGGGTCATTAAAGAACTACCAGCACATAAGGCCCCAGGAACAGATGGGTTTTCCAATAAGTTTTATAAATCCCTAGTACCAATATTGGCAGAACCCCTTACTCGTCTATTTAATAACATAGGAGCAGAGGAACAACTTCCCTTCTCCCTGAGAGTCGCTGGGGTGACTTTATTGCCTAAGGAGGGAAAGGACCCAAGTCAATGCGGATCATTATGGCCGATATTTCTCTTGTGGTCTGACCTAAAGATCTTCATGAGGGTTCTGGCAAACAGGTTATTACCGCATATGCTACGACTTATACATTCAAACCAATCCGGATTTATCCCGTGGAGGCAGGTCTCTGACAATATTAGAAGAGTCCTGAATACACTATGGAAAGGAAAATCCAAGAACGAGGAATTATTGCTACTAGTGATAGACACTGAAAAAGCATTCGATAGGGTATCTTGGCCCTTCCTGTTTCAGATTTGGCAAAAGTGGAATTGAAGGTAAATATTCTGAGTGGATAAAAGCCCTATATAAAAATCCTCTGGCCAAATTAAAATGAAATTAGACTTACCTGCTAATTGTTGTTCCTTGAGGAACTCCAGTCCAGACCCAAACCTCTGGGTAGTCAACTCCTTCCAGCAGCTTGGAGACTGAGTTCATCACATTCTTTAGAATTGCAGTAGCAGTAATATCCTTGGCTCCTCCCATAAGCTCCCAGTAACCTATTGACAAAGCAAACTTAGAGGAGCAACAACTAAGCAAACATATTTCCACTAAGGAAAAAACAATTAACTAGAAAATAGATAAATGTCCCATTTCTAAATGAGGTACTTCCTTTAACTTTTCAGAAAGGAACAATAAGATAAACATAAATTAGAGAATATATAAACTATCTGATAAATAAGCAACATGTAACATGAACTAAGATATAGCGGTATGAAGTGGTATTTAAAGGTGGGGAAGAATTGAAGGAAATATCGATACATCGGGAAGATGTCTTACAACTATTAGATAAACTGAAGAGTAGCAAATCACCTGGGCCGGATGGTATACATCCAAGGGTGTTGAAAGAACTGAAATATGAGATTGCAGACCTGCTATCAGTAATCTGTGAACTATCATTAAAATCATCTCTAATACCTGAAGATTGGAGGATCGCCAATGTAACACCAATTTTTAAAAAGGGTTCCAGGGGTGATCCGGGAAACTACAGACCGGTGAGCCTGACGTCAGTACCAGGAAAAATGGTAGAAACAATCATAAAGAATAAAATTACTCAGCATGTAGATAGTCACAACCTAATGGGAGACAGCCAACATGGCTTTAGACAAGGAAGATCTTGTCTTACTAATCTGTTATGTTTTTTTTGAAGGAGTGAATAAACAGGTGGACACAGGTGAGTCGGTTGATATTGTGTATCTGGACTTTCAGAAAGCCTTTGACAAGGTCCCTCATCAGAGACTTTTGGCAAAACTAAAAAGTCATGGGATAGGAGGCAGTGTACTATTGTGGATCAGGAACTGGTTAAAAGATAGAAAGCAGAGGGTAGGGCTAAATGGCCAATTTTCCCAATGGAGAAAGGTGAATAGTGGTGTACCCCAGGGATCTGTGCTGGGTCTGCTGCTTTTTGACATATTCATAAATGACCTGGAAAGTGGAATAACGAGTGAGGTTATCAAATTTGCAGATGACACAAAACTATTTAAAGTTGTTAAAACCTAAGAGGATTGTGAAAAATTGCAAGAGGATCTTGATAAATTGGAAGACTGGGCATCAAAATGGCAGATGAAATTTAATGTGGACAAGTGCAAGGTTATGCACCTAGGGAAGAACAACCCAAACTATGGTTACACGATGCAAGGTTCCACATTAGGAACCACCACCCAGGAAAAAGATTTAGGCGTCATTGTGGATACCATGTTAAAACCCTCGGCCCAGTGTGCAGCGGCGGCCAAGAGAGCAAATAGAATGCTAGGTATGATAAGGAAAGGAATGGAAAATAAAACAAAAGATATTATAATGCCTCTATATCGTTCCATGGTGAGACCGCACCTTGAATATTGTGTGCAATTCTGGTCGCCGTATCTTAAAAAGGATATAGCGATTTTAGAAAAGGTTCAGAGAAGAGCCACCAAAATGGTAAAGGGGATGGAAGGATACTCCTATGAAGAAAGGCTAAAAAGGTTAGGGCTCTTTAACCTGGAAAAGAGACGGCTGAGGGGAGATATGATAGAAGTCTATAAATTAATGAACGGAGTGGAACGGGTAAACGTAGATCGATTGTTTACGTTATCAGAATATAGAAAGACTAGGGGACATGCAATGAAGCTACAGGGTAAACTATTTAAAACTAATAAAAGAAAATATTTCTTCACTCAACGTGTAATCAAACTCTGGAATTTGTTACCGGAGGATGTAGTAAAGGCTGTTATTGTAGCTGGGTTTAAAAAAGGTTTGGACAAGTTCCTGGAGGAAAGGTCCATAAACCATTATTAAGGAGGGACCCAGGATATCAATGCTTGACCAAGTACAAGCATTGCGGAAGCTGTGTCTTTTGGGGAAACTGCTAGGTACGTATGACCTAGATTGGCCATTGTTGGAAACAGGATACTGGGCTTGATGGACCTTGGTCTGACCCAGTATGGCATATCTTATGTGCTTATGTTCTTATGTACGTAGCATTCCTATCAGCAGAAGTGGCCTGTTTTGCCAAATGGGCTACAGCAAATGGACAGAATCCAGTTAACTGCTCAGTTAAGCTGGCTTTTGTCTTATCTTCTTCACCTGTCTCATTCGGGACTACAGACCAGTTCTGTATGTTTTCATCTTTCGGCTACTGCCGCTTCGCAGAACCCCATCGATGTGATAAGCCCATCTCGGTCAATCTGGTGGTTACCTGAATCATAAGGGACCTCATGAACACTAATTCTCCCGACCCCCTATGCCATCCTGGGACCATAATGTTATGCTGTCTCAGCTGATGCAAAGCACAGTTACTTACCTGTAACAGGTGATCTCCGGAACAGCAGGAATTAGTCTTCACACGTGGGAGACGTCGCCGACGGAGCCCGCACAGGAATGCTCCCCAGCATCCAATCAGAAAGCCTTTGGGAGCATCCCCCGCGCCTGCGCGGTGGCTTCCCACCCTTCCTACTGCCTCTCCCTAGTTGAGTTTCATAGCTGAGCCGGAAGGAGAGGAGAGGAAAGAATAGAGAGAAAGAGATACAACTCCTAGGGGAGGTGGGCGGGTTGTGAAGACTAATTCCTGCTGTTCCGGAGATCACCTGTTACAGGTAAGTAACTGTGCTATCTCCAGGAACAAGCAGGAATGAGTCTTCACACTTGGGGACTCCCTAGCTGAGGATGCCCGGGGGAGATCCCGTAAGCCCGTCCCAGGACGGGATGGCATTTGCCCAACCTGAATCTCCGGCATCCCCTGAGGGATGGAGGGTAGGAGTTGAGAGAGAGAGAGAGAGAACAGCAAAGCCCAAAGACTACAGGGAGTGTAGTCAGTAGAATGCATCATTAAGTTTTTAATGAATTAGTAACCTAGTACCATATAGAGCTTACCTCCTGAGCTGTAGGAAGTAGAACTGTGATGAAGGTACTGTAGACGCAGTAGCGAGGTCTTCAAGGGAACTTCACCATAGCGAGGAGGAAGTTCCAAATCCGGAAGGTCAGGAGATCCAGGTGTCAACTGGGTCAGGAGAAGGACGGCAGGTCTTCAAGGAAGCTCTATGCAAAGCTGAGCACTCCCTTAGGAGCAGAGTCCATAACTCAGAGGACTAACAGTAGAAGACTGGCCGAACTAGACAGCCTATTCCGGAGAAGAGTAGGGGTGTACCCCGGAGCAGAAGGAGTACACAGTCTGCCCTAGCGAAGAGATAGGGAGACAAGGGTCTGAACCTCCTGGAGGAGGGCATAACTGAAAAAGGAGCTGTTGTCTTCACAGCAGTAGAGCACAACCAGTCTGAACACCGAACCAAGGAATAGGCAGGCGGACTGGCGGGACCCCGGAGGGGGGGGGGGGGGCACGAGTACCAGCCATTGGGAAAAAAATAGGCGGCAAAACACAGGCACTGCGGGCATCCCCCAAAAATGTGCCTATAGGGCAGGTGATATGTGGTCTGTCTAGGCCGTTGGGCATATAGAGCGCCCCACTCCGGCACTAACGCAGGTACGCCGAGGGACCTGCCATTGATCCACCGGATGTCCACCTGGGGAGGCGACGCCAAGATCCGTCCGGAGAGGGATCTACTCCGGTGGGACAAGGGCAGATCGGTGGACTAACAGCACAGTAGCATGAATGACAGAGGATAGTGTCCGTCCGGAAGGGTGCATCAAGGGGCTTGGGGCCCTATAGGTGATGCCAGGACCTGCACGCAGAACTCGCCCCCCACACTAATCGGGGAACAGGAGGGCATAGTCCTAGGCAATCATTGTGGGGACTACAGGCTGGAAGGAAAATTCCGGTACGGAAGCAATCAGCAGGGGAATACTAGCCGAGAAGGGTTCGGGGGCCGCACCTAAGGGTAAGCCAACTGACCGTGGGCCAGGGCTATCAAGGAACAGAGGTGGTCTCCCTCTACCCGCAGAAGGAGAATACCTAAACCCCTGGATAAGCCCCCGAACCATTTGCCCTACTGAACGAGCCCCAATTTAATGTAAATTTCTGGAAGAAGGTAAAACGCAGGCAGCCGCCCACCGGAGCCTAAAACTGCTTGGCATGAGAGTTCTGACCCGGACCCGGTAACTTCAACCCAGGGTGAGAGGTCCCTTGCTTGGGCGCACCTGGCGGGTGGGCTGGGGAGTGACATGTCCTCTTCCTAGGGAAGGGAGGTCTGGACCGGCGTGTACCACCGCCAGGGGGAAGCCGGGCCCTAGGATGGCTTCTAACGCTGGAAAGGTTAGCGAAGCACTGCGCGACCTGATGTAAGGCTTCGCTATTGAAGAGGTGATCTCCGTCACAGGGAGAATTACCCAGGTTATGCTGTGCTCGTCTACACAACTCGGACGCCTGCAACCATGCTGTACGGCGTGCTCTAATGGCAACAGCAGAACATCTGCTGACCGACAGGAAGGAGTCTAGAGAAGCATGGGAAAGGAACACAGAGATATTCCTGCAGTGATAAAGGAGCAAGGAATACTCAAAGGCCTTGGTTGCAGATAAAAAGGGAGACAACAGAGATAATCTCTCGGTGACCTCCCGGAGCGACAGGCTCATATAAAAAATATATGAAATAATTCTGGACGCCAGCATAGACGTTTGAAAGGTTTGACGTCCTAGGGTATCCAGCGTCTTCGAGGCGCGGCCTGGAGGGCGAGAGGAATGCTCTTCCTTGCTTCCGGCCTTCCTCAGCGCCGATTTTACCACAATGGAACGATGCGGAAGCTGGTGCTGCCGAAAACCCGGGGAGGGAGGCACCCGATACAGAGCATGCATCGCAGTCGACGGTGCCGGAACCCGCAAAGGCGACCGCCAATCCCCCAGCAGGATATCCTGCAGGGAGAGGTGCAGAGGAAACATCGCGGCTGCCTGTTCCGCAGGGCCAGGATCTAGTTTCGGGATAGGGATGGCCAGCAAGTCCGCCATGTCCAGTATGAAATTCTGAAAGGACGGCTCCCCCGGAGGGGCCACTCCGTGGGAGGTGGTGGCGGGAGGGGCCGCCAGGGCACTGAGAAGCCTCTCGGGCTGATGCCCGCTGGACAGAGGAGGGGACCAAGAGCCCCGTATCAGGGTGGTCAACATGGTGTCGTCGGCTCCTAGAATGGATTCCAGGCTAGGCATCGAGGAGGTCGATGGCACCGACGGAGCCGCCGGAATCGGCCTCGGCCCCGGACCCGAGGGCGGTGCCGCCCCCGGCCACTGAAGCGGTTCCGCAGCAGCTGAAAGGCAGTGGCCAACGATTTCCGCTCCGCACCGCGGGAGGGGACAGGGGCCTATCCCGGGGCGTGTCGTGGCCGAGTCTTTGAGGCTGGATACCGATTCCAGACTGGGCATCGAACCGAGCTGAGATCGACTCCCTTCTAGAGGGCCCCGGCAGGGGCGGCCGCGCCGGCGGTGTGATCCCGGGGCCGGGACCGCGACGAACGGCATCGCGAGCACCAAGGGCCCCCGGGGACTAAGCTCAGTGGAGAGGGAGTCATCTGACGCCGGAGCCGACGTCGGGCGGCGGGCACTGTCAGACGCCCGCCCCCTTCTCGAGCCTGTCCGGCCTGGAGGGAAAACCTTCCGGGGCATGCGACCCGTCCCCGAGGGTACCCAGGTCGCCCGACGACGAGACCCTGCGGGGAGGGAAGTGCAAAACTCCCTCGCCGACGCCGGGGTACCAGTGCGGGATGGCGCAGATCCAGGCTGGATCGAAGTGATCGAAGGCCCCGAGGCCCCCTTTCTAGGAAAGGGCGGGGCCCTCGCCGGCCGCGACGATGCCGGTGGGTCGCCCGTCTGGGGCTGATCGACACACTCCGAGGGTCCCGGGGAAGGCTGACGGCGGTCCCTGGCGCTCGACGCCCCTGCCGTCACCGGCTGAGCGGGGCCGCTCAAACCCGGTACCGCCCTCGCGCAGGGCTGGGATACCGGCGACCCAGCGCGGGTCGAAGCGACTTGCCCCGAAGGGAGCGAGGCCAGATGACCATCCCCGGCGAAGAGTGGAGCCCCCGGCGCCGACGCGCCCGAAGCGGGTATCACCTCCGCGCCTGGCATGAACGTCGAGCCACCAGACCGCATCGAGCCGGTCGGCCCTGGGGGTGCCGAGGGCAGCGGCAGGCGATCCCCTGTGGGGGGCGGCACCCTCGTAGGAATGCCATACCGGCAGGAGTCGGTCGGCCCCGGAGGCGCCGAGGACTGTGGCTGACACCCCCCGGTGAGGAGCGGAGCGCTCGATACCGATGCCGACGTCGAAGGGTCAGCACCGCCCGTAGCGGATACCACCCCTGCGGATGGCAGGGAGGAAGGAACGCCAAGCTGGACCGAATCGATCGGCTCCGGACGATCCTCGGTGAGGAGCGGAATGCTCGACACTGACGACGCCGCCGGGGGGTCTGCACCACCTAAAGCGGGTACCACACCCAAGCGTGGCTTGGGTAGAGGGAGGTCAGACTCGGTCAAGTCGATTGGCCCAGAAGGCGCCGAGGACACCAGCTGACGATCCCTGGTGAAGAGTGGAACACTCGACACCGGCGCCGATGCCGGGGAATCGGCACCGCTCGAAGCGGGTACCTCCCTCGAGCACGGCTCGGGAATGTTCTGTGAGGAGCAAACCCAGGAACATCCCGAAACCCCGTAGATGCTTTGGAGCCCGAGGACTCCCGCCGGGGTGTAGTAGCCAAGGGGGGCTTGAGGGGCTGGCCGGAGCCGTCGCCATGCCGCGCATGAGACTCGCCCCTCAAGACTTGGCAAGTCTTAACAGACTGTTGTGTGGTTACCTGATCCTGGAGAGAAGAAGAAGAAGAACCCGATGGCCGCGCCCTGGGCGTGAAAACGTCATCGAGGGAGACCCAAAAAAGGGAAGGTCTTCTTCCGACACCGTAGCCCGGAGAACCCGGGAAGGAAGGGTCAGGCCCCAAACAAGAGAGGCACCAGGCACTGGAGTCCATGTGGAAAACTAAGTCCCCGCAGCGAGGGCACTTCTGGGGCTCCATGCTGCAAGCCCGGTAGGCCTCGGCGCCCAGAGGGGAAAAAGAAGAAAAAAAAAACAAACAAAAGGGGCACAGAGGTGCCGCTGTCGGCAGGAAAAAACCGCGACTACAGAAACAAGAAAGAAGGTTAAAAGTTCTGCGGTGGCAGGAGGGACGTCCTGCCTGCTCCGCGGAAAACGAAAAACTGGGGAGAGGCAGTAGGAAGGGCGGGAAGCCACCGCGCAGGCGCGGGGGATGCTCCCAAAGGCTTTCTGATTGGATGCTGGGGAGCATTCCCGTGCGGGCTCCGTCGGCGACGTCTCCCACGTGTGAAGACTCATTCCTGCTTGTTCCTGGAGATCCACCATTTCCTTATCATCCCTCCAGTCTAGTCCCGGAAACTCTAGGGTTGTCATCCTCTTCCAGCAGCTTGGAGACTGATAGGTGTCATTCTTTGATGACAGTGGTATAAGGACACAGGCACTGGCTCCTCCCACTCCAGTTCTATCAGTCTCCAAGCAGCTGGAGGATGTGACCCAGAGTGTCTGGCTCAGAAGAGGAACAATTTAGGGTTTAGTTTTTAATCTTTTTAGGATCAAGGGGGTTGCTTTGACTCAAATTGGGCATATTTGTTTCATATTGGTTTCATTAGGACTTTTCTTATTTTCTTACAGTCCCTTTGGGGGTGTACCACTTTAATTTTTGGCGGCTGCAGGGCCTCTCTTCCGTTTTTCCTCCCTCTTACCCGAGAGACAGAGGGTAGGAAGATTTGCGAATCGGGGGGAGGCCAAATTACTTTATCTACTTTTCCAGCGCGACACAGAGGTGCTGCCTGCAGGCGCTTGGAGGGAAAGGGCAGCCAGAAGCAGCTAAATCACAGGTCTGTGCTGAGCTCTTGATCGCAGCAGTTTTGACTTATGAGATTGTGCCCGTTGATATGAAGCAGCTCTGGGTTGTGGAGCTGTGTTTTTCCCGGTGCGGAGTGGTACGTGAGCTACAATTTCTTTTTTGTTTTTACCATTTGCTGTTGAATTCGGGGAGGTAATTGCAAGCGGCCCCGTGGAGACAGCGTCTTTTTTGTTTTCCCGCCGCGTTCCGGTTTGGGCGGGAAAAGCCGGTAGCGGCTCGGGGGAAAGCAGCTTAAAACCGAACTATTCAGAGACCATTTCAAGGACCTCACAGAATGACTCTTAAACAACCATTTAAGTTAACATAGCCATCATTGTAAATACGTAACTGTAAATATGTATCATAGAACACAATGTATATAGCCTCATGTCAAAATCAACCACTCTCACTCACACAGCACACTGTGACAAATCACCCACTGCATGCTACTGACAACACATCCTTTGATTGTTTGCCGTGCCAACCGCTTTGATTTCATGAGAAAGCGGTATACCAAGTCCTTTTAAATAAATAAAATAAATAAATTTGAACTTCTGAGTACAGGAAGCTTCGTTTTTAAGAGATTTTAGTACATTTCAGGTCAGGTGCCTTCCTGCTTCCAAATTCTCCAAAAAAAGGGAAAACCGCTCTGATTCGCCATCGCACGGTGGCAGCTGAAAATGCCTAGTAGGGCTATCTGAAGGGGAGAAAGTATTTTGGACGTATTTGGTAGCTCTTAAAGCTTCTTAGAGAATTTTAAAGCCTGACAGATAGGATGCCTGCAAAGACCTTGTGTTTGCTCTGAGGAGTAAAGAGGTCTGTGGTGTCAGAGGGAGGCATCTGTAAGAGCTGCAGCCAGGTTGCAGCAGGGGAGCACCAATGATTGGAGTCCACAGAGGACCGGGAGGTAGTGGCACAGGGGTCTCTTTCTCCTATGGGGGACTGTAGGGATGGTACCCCTGCAATTCTACATGCAAATCTCCGGCCTGCTCAGCAACTCAGGCCTGAACCAAACTGAACAGACAAGATGGATTCTTCACTACACTTTTGCTGTGTTCAGCTACTAACCTGACCTCCAAGCAACTGCTTGCGCAGCGTTTCTAAGTGTGCATACATACAGAAGCTATTGTCCGTGGCTAATTTACTGACCGCATGCAAGGACATCTGCTGTTTCAGTGTCCTTGGACACTTGTACATATGCCCAGAAGTTACATACTGTTGCTTTTGTATGATTTCTCACTATGGCTCCTTTGTCTGCAAGAAGATGCCCATCATCTACCTCCTGATTCGCTGAGAACACCTCAGACTGCCTGGTGCCAAACAGGCATCGGACCTATGACGGAGTATTCTTACAGAGAATAAGGCAATCTGCGCTGAAACTTTAGTAAGAGTTGGGGGGCTTTTCCCACCTGTTCATACAGACTTCTGCACCGGTTCCTTCCTGCTGTGCACTGCATACCTGATTCCTGCGACCTGAGCCTTCCGCAAGACGGCCACTACGTGTGGGCTAGGCCGTCCTCCAAAGGTCTGAGATAAGACTTTCACAGATACCTCCGGTTCGGACTTACTGCGGCTCGCCTGATGGGGCTGGAGCCTGCATTAGCTAGGAGCTGCCTCCTTGGACTGTGCTGTTCCTGAGTGCCCGACGAAGCTAAGGTACTGACTTATCTCTCCTCCTCCGGATGGGCAAGGGGTTAGCAATATATTTCTTACTTTTCCTCAGTGCAGAGCGAATCAGTGACGTCTGGTTACTAATTAGTGATTTATGACGTTGTCCAATTGTACATCTGTACTATAACGAATTTCTACCTCATGTTTCTAATTAGCTATATGTGTGTTTGTATATTTTTCTACCTGGTTGCCTATAATAAAGTCTAATATATATCTGCAGACCAGACTTCTTTCGTGGCTCATTGCCAGAATAACTCACCGAACTTTGGGCTGGGTAATAGTAGCCATTCCCCCTGGACAACAGAGAGTCTAACTTATTTTTGTGCTACTAATAATCCCTACATAATAATGGGGTCTCTTCCAAGGGATGAGTCTTTCTGAATGAACTACGTCTCTCAGAATTTGTGTACTATTTCTGAATTGTCCTATTGTGGTCCAAGCAGCTGTTTATGCTGAGGTTTGTGACTAGAGAGGTGTCTGTTGAGACGGGTTTGGAACCCACATTACAGGATCTCTGAATGAGTTGCGTCTTACTGAGTCAGCGTAATTCTAGCAGCTATTCCTGTGTTTGTTCTTACAGACAGTCTCAGCTATTGATTAACGATGGCTCACGCAGATAAGGTTGATTTGGCATTCCAGAAATTAGCTTTCCTATGTTGGTCGAAAGATACCACTGCCGACCACATTGAAAGAATTTCTAAGTGCCTTACAACAGATACGCAAGAGCTTGTTAGGGCTGATAGTTTTTTCAGTGAGTTCCTAGACCAGCTTCTTGCTCATAAGGCTAAATTAACGGTGGATATGGTAGCCGAGCATGCCTGTGTGCTGCATATTTTTACTGACAAACTGCAGAAGGCATTATGTCACCTGCAAACTAAATCTGAATCGCTGGAGGCTGATTTAATGACAGCTCACAGTCAGCTACAGTGTACCAAGGATACAGCAAAACAGTGTGAAAAGGAGAGTGCTGAATTACATCATCAAGTTGCCGAACTTCAGGCTGAGACGACCAGACGGGCTAGCAGTAGCCTTTTTTCACCAGGTACTACTAGCCTGTGGGTCTGAGATGCCAAGACTTAGTGGCTCAGGTTTCCGCTCTTAAGAAGCGGGGTGAACAGGATCAAAAGGAGTTGCAGTTTCTTACCGTTTGTAGGACTGAGATGGCTGCTCAGACAAAGAGATTAAAATCGGACGCTGCTCTTTATGAGCAACGGGAGAGAGCTCTGATGGCTGAGCTCGAGTCTGCAGAGACTGCTCTAAATGCAGCAAGACAGCGAATGGCTAGTCTCGAGAGAGAGCTAGCTGCTGCACGTCAGGAATGTGGGCAGGAAATACAGAGAGTTAACCTCGAAATCCAGCAATTAAGAGCTGATTGTTTTGAATTGGCCTATGAGTCTACCTCTCAGAGTAATGAGACAGAGTACAGGGATAATTTGATCCCTCTAGGCTTCTCAAATTACCGAAGGGTAGATGACGGCCGTTTGCCACTGGAAACCCTGCCCAGTGTTGAAAGGCAGCTTTTCCAGCATAAACTCAGTTCTCTGCCATCAGCGCATGAGTACAGGAGAGAAACAGGGCGGAGTGAAACACCCTACTCTCGACCCCTCCCCATCCAGGGAGCGGCAGGGGGGTGTGTGTGGGAAGTCCCCCTAGTGATGGCAAACTGTACCAGCAGCGACCACCAGAGGGAGCTGAAGGCAAGCGAAATCCTCCATGCTCCCATGTCCTGCATGGAAAACAAACAAATGAAGGTGCTTCTGTCGCCCAATTACAAATTATCAAGACCTTGCGGAGCATGGTCACACCTTTTGAGAAAATTGGTCGTGCCACCATACATGAACATTTAGCTGCAGTCAAAGATGCCTTTCGGGCACTGAACATTACCAGGGGGGAGGACATGGTTCTGTATCTTCCATGGTCCTTTGATGTACCTTGTCAGCAGTTTATCAGGGCCATGGCAGACGATGAAAAGAAGGACATCGTCATCATTGAACAGGCACTAAAGAAACATTATGGGCCATACCCTGATGATATTGCTGCAAAGCAGGCAGCATTTAGTATGACTCATAGGGAAAATGAAACACCCCGAGAGTTTGCTTACAGACTTAGGCAGACCTTCTTCCAGAGTGACCCTTCTTGGGAAATGATAGAACACCATCAGGAGTTTCGTAATCTTTTCTGTCAGTTGCTCCTTCCATCTATTAAGCCTTATATGTCTGACAAGCGTCACGAACCCCTGTCACGTGTGATAGAACACGCTGAGTGGATTTGGGAAGCTGTTCCTAACATGAGAGCCACCAATTGTGGCAGCACATCAAAGGCTCCAAGCAAAACCAAGGAGCCAAAACAGTGTGTTAGTGCTGTAAAATCTACTCTTTCTTTGGAAAGTAACTCTTCTCCTTCTGCTCCACAGAATCCTCCCAGGCCACCCCAGAATAACCAGTCATCTGGGTCTAAGCAGCGCTCTGGGAATCAGCGTTTCACTCCGCAGAACCGGAACTGGAAGAGAAAGCCCGGTTTTGACAAATTCCAGGAACTGGAAAAGAGAATAAGCGAGTTGACAGATATGATGAAGGCTACCATTGCATTCAGCTCCTCACAGGAGGCTTCTGCTAGTAGTGCGCCACCTAAGCCACGAGCAAAGCCTCAGAAGCCAGAGCAGGAACTGGTTGACTCCTCTTCCCCTTCTAATGAGACTGAATGACTAACCGACGTTGTTTCTGTCCCACAGGTCACTATTGCACAGGTGCAGCCAGTTCAGATATCCAGACCAGCTGGAGACGCCACCCCATGGACACAGAGTGACAGTCCTGCAATGGACAGCGAGGGTCCAGCCTTCGACACCATCAGGAAGCACAAGTACTTTCTGGGTAAACTCAAGCCAAAAGGACAGAGGTACACTGTTTCTGTTACAATTCAGCAGGCTTTTCTCTGTGAGGGCCTGATAGATTCAGCCTCTGAGGCTACCCTGATTACCTCGAGTCTCTTTGATAGACTCACTGCTTCCTTGGGGGGTCAGAGGACCCTACACGTCACACCCAGTGATTTGTCACTTGCAGCTTATGGAAATCAGCCCATAGAGTCAATGGGGCAGGTCTGGCTTAACCTCCAAATTGGAAAATTACAGGTGAAACATCCTGTCATCATAACCAAGTGCCCTGGGAAAGAATTCTTGAAGGGCAATGAGCTCCTGAAACGGTTACGCCCCATTCTGGACTACGTCCAGGAAGTGATCTGGACACAGGTCACACATCCCATACCTTATGCTAGGGTAAAACATGACAGCAGAGTCAGTGGTCCTTGTTCGGTGGAACGCACAAACAAGTCCATCAGGATTAATTTCCAGAGGTCAGCTGATCCCCAAATCCTTCAGCTCCAGTATGAAAGGGCTGGAAATGAGGATCAGGGCATCAGCGACGTGGTTGCCATTGCAGTGGGTTCAGTAGCTAACATTGTCCTTGATACTGACTGCCTGCAGATATTCCTGAAGGAACCTGTGGAAGGTTGTGAGGTGCAAACCCCTCCTCCATCCCATCCCTGCCTAGATCACCCTAGGAGACTGACGGACATATTCTCGGCTGAGAAAGGTCCCTTTATATATGTGCAGGTGGGCATGTCCCAAAAGGAAAGGGCCTACCTATTACCCCACTGTGACCACTCCCTCATCAGTGAGACTCTTTTCTATCGGCTCAAACAACAGCTTACCCTTGATTGGGTAATGGGAGCGAAGACTTCGTTCCAAGTGCCTGGGGAAGGGCTCAAGACATTAATGGGCTACTGCAATCTCCCCTTGCAAGTTGGGGTCAAAGGTTTTCGGCACACCTTCTCCATCATCAGAGGGCTTGAGGTGCCCCTCTCCTTAGGTTCAGATTGCCTTGTTCGACTGGGAACTTATGTGGATTTCGTGAACAACATCCTCTGGAGTAGGATGGAAGGAGATCCAGTGGATTTCTCTGGTGCCCGCCCATCCCTACGGGCTGGTCAAACTATTCCTCAAGTCTGTGAAGTGGTCAGTGCAGAAGACACCCACATACCTGGGAGGGTACAGGATTGTCCCCTGCCGATACAGGTGACCCGAGGATAAGTGGTCTCAGACACCTTGGTCTTCTGCACTCCAAATTCCTGTTTTGAGGAGCTGGGCCTAGCCATGGGTCCCATACCCTGCATGGAGGCCACAGCTCCCTCCTTACACTTATTGCTCACCAATCCAAACCCAGATCGCATTCACCTTGTGAAAGGCGAACCCTTGGGATTCCTAGTGGGAGAATCGTTCCCAAGTGTGGAATTGAGTCTCCAGATTATTGGGGAAGCCCCTGTTTCCTGGAACATCTGTGAGGGGGGGGGAACCCCTGCGTGTGTACGATCCTCACCCCGAGGCCTCCTCACCTTACAGTTTGTCTGGCCACATAGTGCTGTGACCTCTCAAGTGGACCTCGAGTCTGACCATCTGATTTTGTCAAGTAAACTCGATGAGGCTGTTTGTTCCCTCACCCACCAGGGGGGGGGGAGCCCCATGCTGTCCAAGCCATCCAGGTCTCCTCTCTCCAAGATGAGATTGAGGAGAAGGTTGAAATACCCTCAAACAAACCTGTTCTGGGATTTGACGGAATGGTTGCGGGAAAACTTGCTGAAGCAGACGCCTGCACTGATGAGTCAGAAAAGGCCCAATTAAAAGAACTGCTGTACCATCACAAGGACTTGTTTGCCACTGACACCTATGACTGTGGTCTCACCGACCTACATGTCACCCGTATTCCTACGGATCCCAACAGTAAACCCGTCTTTGTGAGGCAGTATAAAATTCCATTGGCCTCCTATGAATCCGTTCAGGAAATCATTAATTCCCTGGAACAAAAGGGAATTATACGTCAATGCAACAGTACTTACAATGCCCCACTGTGGCCTGTCATCAAGAAGGATTCTAGCTGGCGCTTAGCTTTGGACTATCGCCAGCTTAATAAAAAGGTACCCCTATCCAGATGGCCTATGGCACATCTGGAACAGAACTTAGCCACCATCAAGGGTGCAAGGTACTTTACAAGCCTGGATCTGGCCTCAGGATTTTGGACTATACCTGTCCATCCAGAAGATCAGCATAAGCTGGCTTTTACCTTCGGTAGGCGACAATATACTTGGAATCGGACACCGTTTGGTTATTTGAATGCCCCAGCAGACTTCAATATTTTCCTGCATAAGGCTTTGCCTGATGCTGAGACTAGAGGCACCCTCGTCTATGTAGACGACATTCTGGTGAAGAGCAACAGTTTTATTGACCATTTGCAAGAAATAGAGCATGTTTTCCAGCAACTGAAAGCTGCGGGAGCAAAGCTGTCCTTGTCAATGGGCCAATGGTGCCGGAAATCCCTCAATTATTTGGGTTACGACGTTTCTGCTGAGGGACTGTGGCCTCAAAGGAAGAGAATTGCGGCCTTGCAACAACTCAAACGTCCGACCAACGTGAGTGAGCTGCGCTCATTCTTGGGCATTTGCAATTATTCCCGCCAATTTGTGGATCAATATGCGGAGATTTCCCGACCCCTGGTCAAACTCCTCAAAAGAGATGAACCTTGGGCATGGAATCCCAACCAAGAGGCAGCTCTAGAAGAGCTGAAGGCGGCTTTGAGTCGAGCTCCCTGTCTTGCCTATCCAGAGAGTGGCAGAGAATTCTTCGTGGAACTAGGTTTCACTGATCACTCTATGAGTGCTGTTCTGTACCAGATGCATGACACAGATAGGAAAGTTATTGCCTATGCCAGCAAAGCTTTAACGGAAATGGAGAGGAAATACTCTGACTGTGAGAAATTCTTGTTGTCCACAGTCTGGGCCCTCCAATATTTCCGCAGTTATATCCAAGGTGAGAGGCTGGTTGTTGAGACTCATCACCAACCCATCAAGTTCCTAGGCAGTGATCGGATTAAATCGGGACAAGTGTCAAACAGTCGCATTGTCTCTTGGACCTTAGCACTTCAGGGCTGGCCCCTAGAGGTAAGGTATACTCAAAACCGCAAGGATGCCGCCGCACAGAGCCTGGCTGAATTGCACGATTGCACTGCCAGAGAACCTTTAGTGGGTAATTTAGACTCCGAAATGGAGTCATGTACGCCTGAGCCTTCTCGTCATCGTCCTTATGATGAGAACCTCTGTAAAGGCTACCCCAAGGTGTATGTGGACGGTTGTGCTTACCGTCGAGAGCCTGACCATGAACTGGTAGCAGGTATAGGTGTAGTTTGGAACCAGAACTACCCTTGTGAACCCTTGAAGTACCGTCTGGGTACCAAGACTAATCAGTATGCAGAGCTAGCTGCAGCCCTGGCAGCTCTCCAGTCCGCTGCTCAGGGAGGGGTTCACACCCTAACCATCTGTACTGATTCAGACTACGTCCGACAGAATTTTGTTTCCCACTTACCCATTTGGAAATCTAACAATATGCTGAATTCCAAAGGGAAACCTGTCAAACATGCCGGATTGATTCTGGCCTTGGACAAGGTAGCTCATGAAAATGACATGACCATCTACTGGAAGAAAGTGAAAGGTCACTCCCGTGTTGATAATCCTGACAAGATTGGAAATGATCTAGCTGATCAGCTTGCCAAGGAGGGTGCTGTCTCTGGAGACCTCTGGCAGTTGGAGGCCCCCGAGACCAATGGGCTTCGAATTGTGGCGGCGGTTACCCGGCGACAAGCTCAATTATCCACCATGCCCCCTGTGGTTCAATGGTGTGGTGAGAGCACAGATCTCGACCTCGTGCAAGCCCAGAAACAAGATCCTACGCTTGGACGTTTCTACCTTTTTCTGCAGAACCCCCAGGAACACCCATTAACTCTGGAGGATTGTCAGGACGATGAGGAACTGAGGATCCTCTACATCTCCAAGGACATGTTCCATCTCCAGAAAGATCTGTTGATACGGACGAGTAAGCATGGTATTGTGCAATGGGTGGTACCTCGGGCCTTCCGAGGAGTTATGTTACAGCACGCTCATGATGAACCTTGTGCCGGTCATAGAGGTGACCGAATAACCTATGAAACGTTGAAACAAGTGGCCTACTGGCCCCACATGTACCAAGATGTCCAATTGTATACTAAAGGTTGTCTGACCTTGTGCAGATTTCAACCTGCAGCTCCTTCTCATAGAGCCCCTTTGAGAAACAGAGGTCTGACCATGCCTTGGTCTGATCTCCAGATTGATTGGATCGGCCCCGTGCCCCGATCCTCTCGAGGCAACAAATATATGTTGACAGTTACCTGCTTATTTACTAAGTGGGTCAAGTGCATCCCAGCACCCAACTGTACTGCCGAGACCATGGCCACCTTGTTGTTAAACCATGTTTTCAGCAGGTGGGGCCTCCCCATGCGAGTGGAATCCGACCAGGGTTCCCACTTCACGGGACAAGTCATTAAGCATCTGTGGAAGGTACTAGGTGTGAAGGCCAAAGTCCACATTGCTTATCGTCCACAATCCTCTGGACAAGTGGAGAGAGCAAACAAAACTATCATCAGTATCTTGAAAAAGTATGTTTCTTCCTCTGGGAAGGACTGGGACATCAAACTGCCCTTGGTCCTGATGGCTATCAGAGCCACGCATCATCGTGCTGCTGTGTGTCCCCTTTTGAGATGATGACAGGTAGGGACATGGTTTTACCCCTTCCTCTTCTTTACAGGACTAATGATGTGAATCTCGCTGCTGCTACAACTGCTCATGAATATGTTGCCCATTTAAGACAACACTTGCAAAGTGCCTTTGCCTTTGCCCAAAAGAATTTGGACACTGCTGCTAGGGGTAGGAAGGCCTACTATGATTTGAGGACTACCTCTAAAGAATACCAGATTGGCGATAAGGTATTCTACTACAATTTTGGTAAGAATAAGGTCAAAGACTGTAAATTTCTACCTAGCTGGAACGGTCCATTTCCTATTGTGGATAAAGCCTCCCCTGTTGCTTATCAAATTCGAATGAAGTCAGGTATTGAGAGGGAAGGCTCCCTTAAATGGGTCCACATTAATCAGCTTCGACCGTGTCATCCCAGTAAGTTCCTTCCTGACGAACCTCTTGCTGAAGTGGATGATTCTAACTTTGAGGCACAAGGAGCAGGAGATGTTGGAAGAACAAAGGGTCTTTATTGTGCAAAGGGAACCCCAACGAGTTTCGGCAACGCCTTCCTCAGGGGGAGTATCACTAATAAATATAAAAAGATGTATAAACATTAATAAATAAAAACAATTAGAAAAATATAATTAAAAATATGGTTAAAAACAGTTAAAATATGAAAGCACCGGCATGACATACAACATAAAATAGTCTAATGATAACAATGTGAACAAAGTGCAAGGGCAGGGCTGAGGGAACAAAAACAACATACCGACCTATATAGAACAACGAGAAAACAAGCTAATTGATATTGATATTGAATCATAAAAATGATGTGAAAGAGTGCTATGTATAAAGACCCTTTGTTCTTCCAACATCTCCTGCTCCTTGTGTCTGCTTGTACTGCCTGCAGGAGGTTGCTCCTCCTTGTGTCTCTGATTCTAACTTTGAGGCAGCATAGCCTGTTTGTTTTCTTCTACAGATGGAGTCCCGGACTTTGAAGGTCCTGTTCCTGATTTTGATGTTAGCGGGATCTGAGGTTGCCAGATTGATTGAGCCTGGCCCTCTTTCTGGTGTCGTGCTACAGGATGCGCCTGGTTTCCTGATTACACAGTCCCAGACTGTCACACAGAAAGTTTTTGTGTCCCTAGATCCCCGACATGTTTTACAGAAACATTTTGAATCGTCTGTTGCACGCATCACTGATATACAACAGTACCTAATCTTGGCATGTGCCAACGCTCTAAAGACTTTCATTGGTTGTGTCCTGGTAAACCTTTCCTGAAGGACTCTTCTGCGGCTCTTTGTGGGTTGTCTGCTGAAAATGTGAAAGAACGATGTAAAGTTACCATGACCAAGTACGATGACTTTTCAGAGACGAAAGTTGCTGTTGTCAACAATGTTTGGCTGGTTAGTACCCCTTTGAGTGAACTCCTGGTCACCATGAATAAACATGACATTCATAATAGAGTTCCTCTACCCTGCAATGTTTGCTTGATTGATGTTCCCAAGAACTCCATTGTTAATGTTGGTGGAGTTTCCTTGTTTTATCTAGATGCTGACCCTGTTTCGACATAGCTCCAGATATTGGACGTATTTCGCGGTTACGAGATTGACTTCACTGCAGCCTTGATCTATCTTTTGGACTATAAGGACTCTCACACAGTTGAACTGTCTATTGACCAGGACAACCTTGCCATTGCTGATTATAACTTTGATTCACGTGATGTAGACACTTTACAAACTGATTTTATGTCACATGTCATTGTGCCTGGTCTTTTCTTTCTGTTGGTGCTCCAGTTTCTTATCTCTTTGTATCAACAGAGACAGATTCGTACTCTTCGTCGCTCTATGCATCCTGCACCTCTGCTGCCTGCCATGCGTCTGCAGGATTTGCTGGAACGTCACACTTTTGAATAAGTGTCACCATTTTCTTTGAAAGTTATCCATTACTCTTAATTGAGTTGTTTTTTTCATAGATAGCATGTGTTTCTTTTACTAACACTGTTACACATTGCCTCTCATTACTTTTGAGTGTTCACCTTGGTGTTACACTAACACATTATATTGCATTACTGATATGCATTTTTGGTTTGGATACTATATATACTCTTCAGTTTGACGTTAACCCGTCTTATCTTAATTGAATTGACTTGATTGTATCTCTATGTCATTTTATTTTGACTTCTTTTATTGCTTGAGTGTATTCCATGTATTATTCCTCATGCAGTATTGCTTTCATGCATCTTTTGTGCTTGATGTATTATCCACGTCTCATGCATTAGTCAATCATTTGTCATTTGGTTCTGACCTGCACGGTAGTACTGCTAGTTAGGCTTTGTACGATGGAGTGTACTCCCTTGTAGCATCCTCCATCTTACAAGGGGGGGGGGGGAGATGTAGGGCTGGTACCCCTGCAATTCTACATGCAAATCTCCGGCCTGCTCAGCAACTCAGGCCTGAACCAAACTGAACAGACAAGATGGATTCTTCACTACACTTTTGCTGTGTTCAGCTACTAACCTGACCTCCAAGCAACTGCTTGCGCAGCGTTTCTAAGTGTGCATACATACAGAAGCTATTGTCCGTGGCTAATTTACTGCCCGCATGCAAGGACATCTGCTGCTTCAGTGTCCTTGGACACTTGTACATATGCCCAGAAGTTACATACTGTTGCTTTTGCATGACTTCTCACTATGGCTCCTTTGTCTGCAAGAAGATGCCCATCATCTACCTCCTGATTCGCTGAGAACACCTCAGACTGCCTGGTGCCAACCAGGCATCGGACCTATGACGGAGTGTTCTTACAGAGAATAAGGCAATCTGCGCTGAAACTTTAGTAAGAGTTGAGGGGGCTTTTCCCACCTGTTCATACAGACTTCTGCACCGGTTCCTTCCTGCTGTGCACTGCGTACCTGATTCCTGCGACCTGAGCCTTCCGCAAGATGGCCACTACGTGTGGGCTAGGCCGTCCTCCAAAGGTCTGAGATAAGACTTTCACAGATACCTCCGGTTCGGACTTACTGCGGCTCGCCTGACGGGGCTGGAGCCTGCATTAGCTAGGAGCTGCCTCCTTGGACTGTGCTGTTCCTGAGTGCCCGACGAAGCTAAGGTACTGACTTATCTCTCCTCCTCCGGATGGGCAAGGGGTTAGCAATATATTCTTACTTTTCCTCAGTGCAGAGCGAATCAGTGACGTCTGGTTACTAATTAGTGATTTATGACGTTGTCCAATTGTACATCTGTACTATAACGAATTTCTACCTCATGTTTCTAATTAGCTATATGTGTGTTTGTATATTTTTCTACCTGGTTGCCTATAATAAAGTCTATTATATATCTGCAGACCAGACTTCTTTCGTGGCTCATTGCCAGAATAACTCACCGAACTTTGGGCTGGGTAATAGTAGCCATTCCCCCTGGACAACAGAGAGTCTAACTTATTTTTGTGCTACTAATAATCCCTACAGGACCCCGTAGAGCCAGTGCCAGGGCCCTCCTCGGCTCTAGATGTCCCACGAGCTCAGGCGCCTTTGGCTACGGATTTGGCGTCCATTTTTTCCCCAGACTTTGTGGCTCTGATACAAAGGGCATTCGCTGGTGCTCCTAGAGAGTCTTTTTCCTCGGCCATTGTGCCCATGGCGGCAGAATTGGGGCAGAAGAGGCCAGGCACCCCACTGTCAGTGGCTCATTCGGCTTTGGGGCCTAAGAGAGCCCGAGTTGAGCCGGATAAGCGCTGTCAGTCCGAGTTTTCGGAGGATATGCTTACGGAGGGTGAGGAGCATGATCCAGAGATGGAGGAAGAGTTGGAAGAAGGAGAGATTACTGAACAGGAGGATCAGGCCAGGGTAGTGTGGATTTTTCAAAGGGAAGAGTTAACCGCACTGATTGTGGAGACGCTCAAGGCGTTAAATGTGCCGGTGTCTGAGCCGGGAGAGGAAGCTGCCTTAGAAGATCCTCTATTGCAGGCCTATCGTAAGATGCAGAAAGCATTTCCCATGCATAGAGTTATTAAGGAAATGATACAAGGTGAGTGGGATATGCCGGAGTCTACACTCCGAGGTTCTAGGGTGATGTCCCGACTTTATCCGTTGGTGGAGCAGGATAAAGAGCTTTTTAAATCACCGAAAGTGGATGCGGCTGTGTCAGCGGTTACCAAGAAGACGACCATTCCGGTAGAAGGGAGTGCGGCTCTGAAGGATGCTCAGGACAGAAAGCTGGATGTTCTATTAAGACAGGTTTTTTGAGGTTAATGCTCTCTCCATGCAAGCTTCCATTTGTGGAGCTTGGGTGGCTAGAGCCTGTCTCCGTTGGGCACAGAGAGTTCAGGCTGAGCACTCTGAAAACTCGATTAGTGAGTCGGCTCGGTTGGAGTCCGGTGCAGCGTATCTGGCAGATATTCATTATGATCTCATAAGGGGGCTATCGAACAGTACGGCTTCTGCAGTGGCCGCACGGAGATATCTCTGGTTGCGGAATTGGGCGGCGGATGCTTCCTCCAAGGCCAGGTTAAGTAAAGTTCCCTTTAAGGGTCGACTGTTATTTGGAGAGGATTTGGAAAAGATGGTAAAAGAGCTGGGAGAGTCCAAGGGCGGAAGGCTGCCGGAGGACAAGCACAAGCAGGGGAAGTTTCCGCCGATGGCTAGGTTTCCTCAGAGGGAGTTTTGGCGTTTTCGCTCGCCCAGGTTCTCACAGAGTCAGAGAGGGCGTTTTCCCTTTAGAAACCAGAGTTTTAGGGTGTTCCGAGGGGCCAGCATAGGTTTTGCTGCCGCCGCTTTGGGTGCCAAAAAGCCACAATGAAGTCAGGGAGACCCAGGTAGACGTAGCGATAGGGGTCGTCTACAGGAGTTTTACGCTGCCTGGGTCAAGATTACGTCAGACCAGTGGGTTCTGGAGGTGATTCGGGAAGGTTATGCTTTGGAATTTCAAAGGCTGGTGACCGATGCTTTCGTTCAGTCCCCTTGCAAAGTACGGTTCAAGCGCGAGGCAGTCAAACAGACCTTACAAAGGTTGCTGGATCTCAAGGCTGTAGTGCTGGTGCCTCAGGACCAATGCGGGTTAGGACAATACTCCATTTATTTTGTGGGTCCAAAGAAAGAAGGAACTTTTCGGCCAATTTTAGACCTAAAAAGAGTGAACAAGTGTCTCAGGGTTTCTCATTTTCATATGGAGATGCTGAGATCGGTCATCATGGCAGTCAGAAAAGGGGAGTATCTGACTTCCCTGGATTTGTCCGAGGCATACCTGCACATTCCAATTCGGTGCGAGCATCAGAAGTTCCTCAGGTTTGCGGTGCCCATGGGGCATTTTCAGTTTCGGGTGCTACCCTTTGGACTAGCAACGGCGCCAAGAACCTTTACCAAGGTCATGGTGGTCGTGGCAGCGGAGCTGAGGAAGAATGAAGTACTGGTGCATCCGTATCTGGACGACTGGTTGATTCGAGCAAAGTCCAGAAGGGAAAGCGAGGAGACTACTGCCAGGGTGGTCAACTGTCTGCAGCAACTAGGTTGGGTAGTCAATGTGACCAAAAGCAGTCTGTCGCCTTCTCAGGAGTATCTAGGGGCACGTTTCCATACCGGGACAGGCATGGTTTTTCTGCCTCTGCATCGAGGGCTAGCCTTACGAAAATTGATTCGGCGGTTTCTCGACTGGCCGCGTCCGACAGCGTGGCATTACTTGCAAGTTCTGGGGACGATGGCGGCAACGATTGACTTGGTGCCCTGGGCGAGAGCGCATATGCGGCCTTTACAGAGGGCGTTACTCAGAAGATGGTCTCATCAAAGCGATCCACTTTCCAAGAGGCTGCTCTGTCCAGACGCGACTCGAGAATCGTTGCAGTGGTGGTTGCGGCCGGAGTCTCTAGAAAAAGGCATGCCCTTGGACATGCCGGACTGGGTGACACTGACTACGGATGCAAGTTTCCTAGGTTGGGGGGCGCATTGTCAAGGAAGGTTCGCGCAAGGACGGTGGACAGTTCAGGAGAGGTCTTGGTCGATAAACAAACAGGTTGGAACTTCGAGCGGTGGGGTTGGCGCTGCTGGAGTTCCAGCGGTACCTGAAGGGGGCAGCGATCAGAGTGTTTTCGGACAACGCGACTGCAGTCGCCTATATCAACAGGCAAGGGGGCACCGGCAGTGCTCCCTTAGAGGCCGAGGCAGATCAGTTGTTTCAATGGGCCGAGCAAAATCTTTGGGCACTGTCGGCAGCGCATGTCGCAGGGGTGGACAATGTGGAGGCCGATTTTCTAAGTCGGGTGAGAGTAGATCCGGGAGAGTGGACGCTTCATCCAGAGGTTTACGAGGCGCTAGTTTGGTGCTGGGGGACGCCTGTGATGGATCTCATGGCGACGTTCACTTCAGCGAAGGCGGAACGGTTTTTCAGCAGGCGCAGAGAAAGAATGTCAGAAGGCCTGGATGCACTCATCCAAGAGTGGCTAGCAGATCAGCTTCTTTATGTCTTCCCTCCATGGGTGTTAATAGGCCGGGTAGTGCGGCGCATCGAACGCCACAGAGGATGCGTCATTCTGATAGTGCCGGATTGGCCAAAAAGGCCTTTGTATGCGGATCTCAGGAGGCTGGTAGTGCGGAAGCCATGACGGCTACCGGTTAGGCAGGATCTCTTGAGACAGGGTCCGTTGTGTATGCCGCAGGTAGCTCGATTCTCGCTTACGGCTTGGCTCTTGAAAGGGCGAGGTTAAGAGCTAAAGACTATTCAGCAGATGTGATTGCGACGCTCTTGAGGGTCTTTGCCGTATGTTCGTGTGTGGCGTGTTTTTGAAGCTTGGTGTTTGGATAGACACTGTGAAGTGTTGCGAGCGTCTATACCGCAGGTATTGGCTTTTTTGCAAGATGAGTTCCAAAAAGGATTGGCAGCGGCATCCTTGAGAGTACAGTTGGCAGCGCTTTCCTGTTACAGGGGAAAGATCAAGGGGCAAGCGCTCTGCTCCCATCCAGATGTTAAACGGTTTCTGAAAGCGGTGAGTGTTTTGAGACCACCAAGCAGGCAGGTGGTACCGACGTGGGATCTGCAGTTGGTATTGGTGGCGTTAAGTTCACAGCCTTTTGAACCTTTGGCGAAAGTGACTTTGAAGGATCTTACTCTGAAGGTGGTGTTTTTAGTGGCCATTGCGTCGGCGAGGCGGATTTCAAAGTTACAGGCGTTATCCTGTAGGGAACCGTTCTTGGCTTTTCATGAGTCTAAGGTGGTCTTAAGGCCGGTACCATCCTTTTTGCCAAAGGTCCTGTCTCCCTTTCATGTGAATCAGGTTGTTTCCCTGCCGGTGTTCCGGAAGGCATCAGAGGGGTCGGTGGATCCACAGTTGCACCTTTTGGATGTGCGACGGGCTTTAAAGAGGTACCTCAGGCAGACGGAAAAGTTCAGGAGGTCAGAAAGATTGTTTGTGTTTGGCGGTCCTCGTAAAGGGGAAGCGGCGTCTAAAGCGTTGATTGCTAGATGGATAAAGGAAGCAATGGAGTCAGCATACTTGCTGAAAGGGAAGTCGGTGCCGGAAGGCTTACGGGCACATTCTACTAGAGCGCACGCGGCTTCCTGGGCGGAGTACAGTTTTGTGCCGGCTGCTAAAATTTGTAAGGCGGCAACGTGGTCGTCTTTGAATTCTTTTGTTAAACACTATCGTCTAGATATTCAGGCGAGTCGGGATACCTGTTTTGGTACAGCGGTGCTTCAGGCTGGCTTGGCAGGTCCCGCCTGTTGAGTACTTTAACTGCTCTGTTACATCTCTAGAATTTCCGGGACTAGACTGGAGGAATGATAAGGAAGTTTAAATTAGACTTACCTGCTAATTGTAGTTCCTGAAGGAACTCCAGTCTAGTCCCGGATCCCGTCCCAAATTTTTCTGATGGTTGAGCCTGAAGCGCAGTTTTCACAGGTAAGAGCACAGGGAGAGCTGTGGAGCTTTGGGTTCAGGGGGCAGGTCTTTGGAGTCTTGAAGGGTTTAATAGGCTCCAGAAGATTTTTCTATTCCTGGAAGGGAAGCGCGATCCTTAGCAGTCAAGCTGAATATCATTGTGGGTAACATTATATTACTGTTATGTTATGGTTTCCTAGTTAAGCAGTCTGTATGCACTAAATTTAGGCAACTGTTATAACTTAATTGTTGCTCTGGTGAGTCTACTTTGTCAATAGGTAACTGGAGTGGGAGGAGCCGGTGCCTGTGTCCTTATACCACTGTCATCAAAGAATGACACCTATCAGTCTCCAAGCTGCTGGAAGAGGATGACAACCCTAGAGTTTCCGGGACTAGACTGGAGTTCCTTCAGGAACTACAATTAGCAGGTAAGTCTAATTTAAACTTGAGCCTCTCCTGTCCTCTCTGCTTAAACATCTGACATGGAAAATTGTCTTTCTCATTGCCATCACTTCACCAGAAGTCTAGGGAAACTTCAAGCACTGATGCATTATACCCCATATACACAATTTTTCCATGACAAAGTTGTCTTCCGGATGCATCCTAAGTTTCTGCTGAAGGTTGTCTCTGACTTTCACATCAATTAACCTATAGTTTTCCCTGCCTTCTTTCCAAATGCATCTGTGGGCTCTCTGGAGGATAAATTGCATACTTTGGACTGCAGAAGGGCTCCTCTTCTATCTGCATCATATTGAACCTCTCCGTAAGTCATCTCAGCTGATCTTGACCTTCAATCCCAATAACCCTGGAAAACCAGCAGCAAAACTGACCATTTCCTCAAGGATTGTGGACTGCACTGCCTTCAGCTATGAGCAAGCAGCTCTCCCTTCTCCAGGACGTGTTGCCCCTCATAAGCTCAGGGCCACAGCTGCTACCATCACCAGTATGGCTTCTGTCTGCACCCAGGACATTTGCAAAGCAGCAATTTGGCCATATATCCACAACTCACTAAGCACTACAGTTTGGATCGTTCATCTGTGATGGCCTTTGCCTTTGGCCAGGCTGTCCTCCAGAACCTGTTTGCTCTCTGATTCTTCTCTGGGGCCACCCTGATTGCAAAAACGTTTCACACAGCTAAACTCTCCTGACCAGGCGGCTCCTAGCTCTGGACTCACCATTGAGTGTGACTGCATCCCCCTGCTTCTCTCCGGAGAAAGCGTAGTTTCTTATCTGTAACAGGAGTTCTCCGTAGACAGCAGGGGTATACAGCCACACTCTCCCACCTGCCTTCCCCTTAACTGGAAAAAAAAAAGAACATCACTGGAGTCGACTCCATCATACGGACTCTCATAATCATCTCCACTTTATTTGTTTTGGTTTCTGTTTGCTCTGATATGAACTGATTCTCTCAGCACAAGCAGGTGGGAAGAAGGCACACATGCTCAGTGAGGCAACAAAGCTCTTGAGCTGTGGGAAACCCGCTCAAGGCTCACTCCGGGGACTTCACCATTGAGTGTGACTATAAACCCCTGCTGTCTACGGAGAACTCCTGTTACAGGTATGCAACTACGCTATCTGTGAATTTGGTGGAAATGAATATAAGGTATTATACTGAAGGTACTATACTTTATTTAAAATGCAGAAAATCAATTTAGATAAATGCTAGTGAGCCTACGGACAAGTGGAGAGCTTTTTTTACATGTGTACATAGTATAAAAATTGTGGAATATCATTTGGGAATTTATAAAGGGGGCTACTGTGTGGAATTTGGAGTTGGGTCCTAAATATTTTTTATTATATTTACTACCTGAGGTGGTGGAGAATGAATCGACTAAGTTTGTAATAATGGGTGTTATGGCTGCTAGCAGGGCCAGGCCAACGATTAGACAAGACTACAGCAGTCACCAAGGGCAACATCTTCTGAAGGTCAACAAAGAGCAGCAGCAGTCAAAGCAAAAGAATCAATCCTGACAGACACACAAACTCCTGGATGGGACATTCAGGCAGCCTACTAGAAGGGGTGGTGTAGGCCATCACTGAAAGAGTGATATACTGAGTAGTATATGGAGTAGTAGGAAATGGGGCAAGATGGGTAAAAGATATGAGGAGAAGTCGTTGGTATTGGGTTGCATCTGGGGTCTCATGTGCATCTACACAAGTGCATGAATATTAACTGGGTAGACTGCTTGGGCCATTTTAGTTTATTCATGCCATCATTCACTACTGAAGGAGCTATGATTAACCAAGTTTAATTTTAATTTAATTTATTTGATGACTTATTATCCATTCTTTTGTCCCCTTTGGGCATATAAGATGAAGTAAAATATAATATAAAACATGAAACATAAACTACAATAAAAACATGACACATAAAACAATTCAAGACATATGATGAAAAATCATGGGCCCGATATTCCAAAGCAGTTACATGGTTTACAGACTCATAACCTGTATAACTGCCATTAAGCAGGATATTCAGCAGCACTAACCATTCCCATATACTACTGATATGCCTTGATGCTATATGGTTAGCATTGGGGCATTCCTGGAATGGTCCAGAGGCAGTACCCAGGAATAACCAGGCAGCAGCGATATGCAGCCACTGCTTGGTTATCCCTCAGCTGACCTAACGTTTGCAGTTGCTGCTAACCGGGCAGTGGCTGAATATTGCCACTGTCTGTTTAGCTTCCGTGCCATATGGCGCTGTGCAACAGACCCGGATATTCAATGCCCGTGGTCAGATATGGTCCGGCATGGAATATTTGGGTTAATTTTTCAGTGGTGACAGATAGGCACTGTATTCACACTAGCCGCTGCCACTGAATATCAGGCCCTACAGTAATAAGAACACATAAAATAAGACAAAAAATAAAATCAGAAACCCATTCCAAGCGCAAATCAAGAAACCATATTTGAAAACAGTTAAGATTTTGAGATGGCCATGGAAATGAAAGTAAGTATTTATTGCTTTCAAAGTTTGAGGCAATTTATTCTATATGTATAGCAGGGATAACTCTTGAAAAAACAACTGCACTGAATCTTTACCAAAGGAAAAAACATTTGGCTTCACAGGTGCAAAATTAAAAATAAAGCTAGACCATAAAGATCGAGCGGGCCTATATTATACACACTCATCTCTCTCCTTCCATTTATTTATTAACTACTTGAACATGCAGTTCACCATCAATGTCTTGACTTTCTCTCCACTGAATCCCTTCTTGATCCACTGCAATCTGGCTTTTGCGCTCTACATTCTACTTAGACAGCTCTTGTCAAAGTCTCCAATGGCTTGTTCCTTGCCATATCCAAGGGCCTTTACTTGATTCTCATCCTTCTTGACCTTTCTGCTGCTGTTGACATTGTTGATCACCACCTTCTTCTCAATTATTTTTATTTTATTTATTTACAGTCTCTTATATACCGTGCTATTCAGTATCAGTGCGGTTTACATTGAACATTGAAGTTTACACATTTCATTGGGTGATCTGTGTTTACAATAAACAGGCATTACAAACTTGGATAACTTGGATTTAGGGGTTCTGTCCTGTAATGGTTTTCTTCCCATACGGACCACCACAGTACCTGCATTAAGTGCCTTGGGGTGGAGCACAATGTGTCTTATTGTCTGCTTTGCCTTTTGATGTCGGCTAAGATCTGGAAGGAACATGATAGGAGGCAGGGGGAGCTGTTTGTAAGTCTGCCTCGGGATCGGCATCGGGAGTGGAATTCCTGCTTTTGACGCCGGCATCAGGCAACTCGTCATCGCATGCCCGGGCTCAGTCAGAACCCCAAGGTCATCGGGTGTCGGAGTCGTCCTCGGAGGACCTTCCCCATATTTTGTGGGCTTGTCGAAGCTTAAGTCGAGGTCTGACCTTGGCCTGGTGGGTAAGCCCTCCGGTGCCCAGGTGCAGAGCCCTCGACCTGATGCCAGTGACGATGGCTGGGAGTGCCAGTACACGAACGGCGCAGGCCGGAGGGGCAGTCCTCGCTGTTTTGCTACAGCTGCTGAGGTGAGCGGGGCAGGGGGGAGTGAGCCGGAGAGTGTTTGGGCTCGGATTGCTATGGCGTCAGGCAGATGAGGCTCAGACCTTGTGCAGTCGCTGAGGAGAAGCGCGGCTGAGGGGAAAAGCTGGCGTTTGCGAGCGCACAGGCCCAGGTCACGTGCTGATCGCTCGGGAAAGTGCAGAGGCTCCGTTTTCTTTAGCTTCTTGACTATAAGTTAGTAGTGTAGATTAGTGATTCGCGGTGGTTTTGGGATCACAGTATAAAAAAAAAACAACAACAAAGATAAGAGTGGAAATGAAGAAGAGGGTCTTTAATTTCCTTTTAGTGCTACTGCACTAGCTGGTTGGGTTGAACGCAGCAGTACAATAATTATGCCTTCCTGGCCCCAGTGTGTGATGTGTGGGGCTAAGAGAAGCTTGGTCTCGGCGGAGGGTGTCTGCAGAGGGTGTTCGCAGGAAGCAGCGGCAGGGGGAGAGGATACGGAGGTGCAGCTTTCCAAGGGGGATGTTTCGGGGTCTTCGGAGTCTCTTTCTCCTGTCGGGCTAACTATAGAGCCTATGCCAGGACCTTCCAAGGTGCCAGAGACCGTCAGTTCTCAGCCTTTAATGGCGGGGGGGCTGACAGCGATTTTCTCCCAGGATTTTATCCCACTTCTTCAGCAGGCTCTTGGGAAGCAAGGTGTGGGTGAAGTGGAGGAGGACCCGGGACGCAAGCGCTCGGGGAATCTACTAGAAGGGGGAGCGGATGGCATTCCTCGTAAGAAGGCTAGATTAGCGGGATACAAGACGGAGCATGCTGGGGGTTCCGATGACCTGTCAGAAAACTTGGAGGATTCCAACATGGATATGAATTTGGAGGAAGTCAAAATTGCAGAGCCGGAAGATCAGGCACGGGTCATTCGGGTCTTCCGGCGGGAAGAGTTGCCAGCACTGATATCAGAGACGCTGAAGGCACTCAACATGCCGGCAGCGGATCAGGTGACGGACTCTTTTTTGGAGGACCCGCTTTTACAGGCAGTACGGAAGTCCCAGAGAGCCTTCCCAATCCACAGGGTATTTAAAGAGATGATACAGGAAGAATGGAACACGCCCGAAGCAGGGATGAAAGGAACCAGAGTGATGTCGCGGCTCTATCCGCTGCAGGATTCAGATAAAGACCTTTTCAAATCCTCTAGAGTAGATGCAGCGGTTTTGGCGGTTACTAAGAAAACCACGATTCCAGTGGAGGGCAGTTCCGCCCTGAAGGACTCACAGGATAGGAGTTTAGATACTTTGTTAAAACAAGTTTTTGAGGTCAATGCAATTTCCATGCATGCGTCTATTTGTGGGGCATGGGTGGCAAGAGCTTGTCTACGTTGGTCCCAACAGATGAAAGGGGGTCAGGAAGCAGAGGCAAATGAGGAGGTGGCTCGAATGGAATCGGGGGCGGCTTATTTGGCAGATATACAGTACGACCTCATTCGCGGGCTGTCAAAAAGTATGGCGTCGGCAGTGGCGGCATGTAGATATCTGTGGCTGCGTAACTGGGCAGCAGATGGGGCTTCTAAAACGAGGCTAGCTAAGCTCCCTTTTCGAGGTAAACTCCTGTTTGAAGAGGACTTGGACAAGTTGGTTAAGGATCTTGGTGAGTCTAAGGGGGGAAGGCTGCCTGAGGATAAGCAGAAGCAGGGTCACCCTCAGGCTCCTTCTAAAAGCCAGCAGAGGGAGTTTCGTAGGTTTCGTCCTAAGCGGTTGGTCAATTCCAGAGAGGCTGTTTCCAGTATCGATCTCAGGGGTTCTGAGGGTTCAGGGGAGCGGGTAGAGATTTTGGAGCCTCCCCTTCCTTGAATCTCAAGAAATTACAATGAAGCGAGGGGGGCTCAAGCAGGTTTAGTGCCCGTGGGGGGTCGACTATGGGAGTTTTATCCTGCCTGAGTCCAAATCACGTCAGATCAGTGGGTGTTGGGGGTCATTCAGAGAGGATACGCCCTGGAATTTCTTCGACCAGTGCGGGACGCCTTTGTTCTATCTCCTTGCCAGACAAGTTCAAGACTGAGGGTCGTTCGAGAGACTTTGGAAAACTTACTGGCACTCAAGGCTGTAGTATCGGTCCCGGCAAGCCAATGCGGATCCGGTCGATACTCCATATATTTTGTGGTGCCAAAAAAGGAGGGATCCTCAAGGCCGATTCTAGACCTCAAGGGAGTCAACAGGTGTCTGAGTGTATCGCACTTTTGCATGGAAACACTGAGATCGGTCATAGTAGCGGTGCGTCAGGGAGAGTTTCTCACCTCTCTAGATCTCTCAGAAGCGTATCTGCATATACCAATCCAGTTAGAGCATCAGCGGTACCTCCGTTTTGCCATTCCCATGGGACATTTTCAATTCCAGGCATTACCCTTTGGTTTGGCAATGGCGCCGTGCACCTTTACCAAGGTGATGGTGGTGGTGGCAGAGGTGTTACGGAAAGAAGGCGTCTTGGTACATCCTTATTTGGACGATTGGTTGATTCGAGCAAAGTCAAAGGATGAGAGCGTGAGAGCGACCCATCGGGTGGTACAGTTTCTGCAGAGCCTAGGATGGGTAGTGAATATGGCAAAGAGCAAGTTGGAATCGTCACAGGAGTTGGAGTACTTGGGAGCGAGTTTTGACACAAAGATAGGCAGAGTGTTTCTGCCGCACTCCAGGGCCTTAAGGTTGAGGCAGTTAGTGCGGGAGTTTTTGAAGAAAAGAGCTCCATCAGCATGGCATTATTTGCAGCTGTTGGGCACAATGGCGGCCACGCTGGAGTTGGTTCTGTGGGCGAGAGCGCACATGCGGCCCTTGCAGAGAGCTCTCCTTAGGAGATGGTCGCATCAGTCAAATCAGTTGTCCCAGCTGCTGGTCTGTTCGGTGCAGATGAGACAGGCCTTGGAGTGGTGGCTGACTCCGGGGCATTTAGAGAAGGGGATGCTGTTGGAGTCGCCGGAGTGGAGACCGCTTACAACGGATGCAAGTCTGTTCGGCTGGGTGGGCGCACTACGACAGGCAGTTTGTCCAAGGTCAGTGGAGCGATCTAGAGATAAAATGGTCGATCAACAGACTAGAACTGAGGGTGGTCACATTAGCGCTAAAGGAGTTTCAACACTTGTTGCAAGGAAAGGCGATTCGAGTGCTGTCGGACAATGCCGCAGCTGTGGCATATATCAATCGGCAAGGGGGCACAACCAGCGTGGCTCTTGAAGAAGAGGCGGAGGAGCTACTCGGTTGGGCAGAGTTGCACCTGGAGGCGTTATCGGCGGTGCATGTGGAGAGAGTAGACAATGTGGCAGCCGATTTTTTTGAGCAGAGTCAAGGTGGATCCTGGAGAGTGGGTCCTGTATCAGGAGGTGTTCAAGTTTCTGGTACATCGTTGGGGGTCTCCGGTGATGGACCTCATGGAGACGTTCAAGTCAGCGAAGGCAGAGAGGTTTTACAGCAGGCGGAGAGAAAGGATGTCCGAAGAATTGGACGCTCTGATACAGAGGTGGCCGGAAGAACAGCTCCTGTACGTGTTTCCACCGTGGGTACTGATCGGTCGAGTTCTGCAGCGCATTAAAAGGCACAAAAGTCTGGTGATTTTAATTGCCCCAGATTGCCCAAGAAGGCTGTGGTATGCGGACCTGGTGCGCCTACTGGTGGAGCCACCGTAGAGATTGCCAGTCAGGAGCGATCTGCTGGGGCAGGGTCCATTGAATATGCCTCAGGTGGATCGGTTTTCGCTTACGGCTTGGCTCTTGAGAGGGCTAGGTTGACGGCCAAGGGTTACTCAACGGCAGTCATTTCTACCTTATTGAGATGCAGGCGTAGATCTACCTCGATGGCGCATATCCGGGTATGGCGCATTTTTGAAGCTTGGTGCGCAGAGAGGTAAGTGTTGGCATTAAGAGCATCTTAAAAAAGAGCCAAATGATGAAAACTGGAAACAGCACAAGCACTGGCAAGTTAAATGCAAAGCATTGATAAGGCAGGCAAAGTGGGAATTTGAGAAGAAACTTGCTACGGAAGCAAAAACATGAAATAAAGACTTTTTCAAGTACATTCGTAGCAAAAGGCCTGTGAGAGAGTCAATTGGACCATTAGATGATAGAGGGGTAAAAGGGGCAGTAAGAGGAGACAAGGCTATAGCAGAGAGACTGAATGAATTCTTTGCTTCGGTCTTTACTGAGGAAGATGTAGGGATGTTACCCAAGACTGAAGTGGTATTTAAAGGTGATACTGCAGAGGAATTGAGAGAAATATTGCTACACCGGGAAGATATATTACAACTATTTGATAAACTGAATAGTAGCAAATCACCTGGACCGGATGGTATACATCCCAGAGTGTTGAAAGAACTGAAATATGAGATTGCAGACCTGCTATTGGTAATCTGTGAACTTTCATTAAAATCATCTGTAATACCTGAAGATTGGAGGGTCGCCAACGTAACACCAATTTTTAAAAAGGGTTCCAGGGGTGACCCGGGAAATTACAGACCGGTGAGCCTGACGTCAGTACCAGGGAAAATGGTAGAAACCATCATAAAGAACAAAATTACACAGCATGTAGATAGTCATGGCCTAATGGGAGACAGCCAACATGGCTTTAGACAAGGAAGATCTTGTCTTACTAATCTGATATGTTTTTTTGAAGGTGTGCATAAACAGGTAGACAAAGGTGAGTCGGTTGATATAGTGTATCTGGACTTTCAGAAAGCTTTTGACAAGGTCCCCCATCAGAGACTTTTGGCAAAGCTAAAAAGTCATGGGATAGGAGGCAGTGTACTATTGTGGATCGGGAACTGGTTAAAAGATAGAAAGCAGAGGGTAGGGCTAAATGGCCAATATTCCCAATGGAAAAAGGTGAATAGTGGAGTACCCCAGGGATCTATACTGGGTCCGCTACTTTTTGACATATTCATAAATGACCTGGAAAAGGGAATAACTAGTGAGGTTATCAAATTTGCAGATGACACAAAACTGTTTAAACTGTTAAAACCCAAGAGGATTGTGGAAAACTGCAGGAGGATCTGGATAAATTGGAAGACTGGGCATCCAAATGGCAGATGAAATTTAATGTGGACAAGTGCAAAGTTATGCACCTAGGAAAGAACAACCCACACTATAGTTACTCGATGCAAGGCTCCACATTAGAAGCCACCACCCAGGAAAAAGATTTAGGAGTCATTGTGGATAACATGTTAAAACCCTCCGCCCAGTGTGCAGCGGCGGCCAAGAAAGCAAATAGAATGCTAGGTATCATAAGGAAAGGGATGGAGAATAAAACAAAGGATATTATAATGCCTCTGTATCGCTCCATGGTACGACCGCACCTTGAATATTGTGTGCAATTCTGGTCACCGTATCTTAAAAAGGACATAGCGTTATTAGAAAAAGTACAGAGAAGAGCCAACAAATTGGTGAAGGGGATGGAAGGCTACTCCTATGAAGAGAGGCTAAAAAGGTTAGGGCTCTTTAGCCTGGAAAAGAGACGGCTGAGGGGAGATATGATAGAGGTCTATAAATTAATGAATGGAGTGGAACGGATAAACGTGGATCAATTGTTTACGCTATCAGAATATAGAAAGACTAGGGGACATGTAATGAAGCTACAGGGTAAACTATTTAAGACAAATAAGAGAAAATTTTTTCACTCAACGTGCAATCAAACTCTGGAATCTGTTACCGGAGGATGTGGTAAGGGCTGTTAGTATAGCTGGGTTTAAAAAAGGTTTGGACAAGTTCCTGGAGGAAAGGTCCATAAACCACTATTAAAAAGGGACCCAAGATATCAATGCTTGACCCAGTACAAGCATTGAGGAACCTGTGTCTTTTGGGGATATTGCTAGGCACGTATGACCTAGATTGGCCACTGTTGGAAACAGGATACTGGGCTCGATGGACCTCGGTCTGACCCAGTATGGCATGTCTTATGTTCTTATGTTCTTAATTTCACAGATTATAGCCTTTCTACAAGATGGTTTCGATAAGGAGCTTGTGGCAGCTTCCCTACGAGTTCAGTTGGCAGTGCTTTCTTGTTATCATGGAAAAGTACAAGGGATGGTGTTGGGAACTCATCCAGATGTTAGAAGATTTTTAAGAGCAACCGCTCTCTTGAGACCATTTTGTAGGGCTCCGGTTCCATCCTGGGATCTTAACTTAGTGTTGGATGCGTTGATAGGAGCGCCATTTGAGCCGTTGGCCAAGGCTACTTTGAAGGATCTTACTCTTAAGGTAGTATTTTTAGTGGCTATTTCTTCAGCAAGAAGAATTTCAGAGTTGCAGGCTTTATCGTGTAAGGAGCCTTTTTTGTTCTTCTATGATAAGAAGGTGGTTTTGCGTACCATACCTTCTTTCTTACCAAAGGTCGTGTCCATGTTTCATGTGAATCAGGTTGTATCCTTGCCAGTTTTCGAGAGAGGGGGCAGGGATAAGGCCAAAGATAGACTACATCAGCTGGACGTTAGTCGGGCTTTAAGAGTTTATTTATATAGGATGGCCTTGTTGAGAAAGTCGAATAGATTGTTTGTCTTGTTTGGAGGCCCACGATAAGGGGAGTTGGCGTCTAAATCTTCTATTGCAAGGTGGATTAAAGAGGCTATTGCTTTGGCATATATTTTGAAGGGCAAGGCCACACCGAAGAGTATATGAGCACATTCGACTAGGGCGCAGGTGGCTTCATGGGAGGAGTGTAGTTTAGTACCTGTGGTAGAAATTTGTAAGGCGTCTACGTGGTCGTCATTGACCTCCTTTGTAAAGCATTACAGGATTGATGTGCAGACGGAGGGGGATGCGAGGTTCGGATCAGCGGTTCTTCAGGCTGGTCTGGCAGGTCCCTGCCGTTAAAGTGTTTACTGCTCTGTTACATTGCCAGAGGTCTGGGACTAGACTGGAGGGACAATAAGGAATGTTAAATTAGACTTACCTGCTAATTGTGGTTCCTTAAGGAACTCCAGTCTAGTCCCATATCCCTCCCGATTTCTAGTATGGTAGACGGGAGCCTGAAGTAAGAAAACAGGTAGCACTCATTTCGGCTGGGGCTAGGTTGGCTGCGATCTCTGAAGGGAGGAGGGGATCTTGGTTGTCTTATCAATGCAAGTACAAGCAGGTTCATTTCAATAGCTCTCTGGTCATGGGCCAGGTGCTAAAGGTTCATTAACAGTTGTTTCCTTATAAAGTTAGCTAGTTATGGAGTTATATGATATTTTTAGAAATATTTCTACTTACTTATTGCTCTGGTGAGTCTGCTTTGTCAATAGGTTACTGGCTAGGGAAGGCAGTCCCTGGATTACTTATACTGGTGTCACTGAAAAGTGTGACGTGCTCAGTCTCCAAAGCTGCGGGAGGAGGTGCTTAAACCCAGCGGTCTGGGACTAGACTGGAGTTCCTTAAGGAACCACAATTAGCAGGTAAGTCTAATGTAACCTTTCATGCTGATTCTAAATCTGTAATTATTTTTTCTCTAGCACAGAGGGTTTTAGAGATATCATCCATAGAGGTTTCCATAAAATGTTACATATCGTAAACACTGAAAAAGTCATGTCACATGTACTAATAACTATATTTGGCATATCTGCAATAAGAAACACATTAAAAGTGTTTAACAGAAGACTTTCTGCTGTGAAGTTTGTCAGGATTGTCACAATACAACATCCAGCAGTAATCTGCTATCATGCTCTCATCCCCAAATCTTTGGTAACATTTTTCCACTATCTGAATGTCTTGGTGAAACCTCTCACCCTGTTTGTCACTCACGTCACCCAATTTTGGTAGAAAAAAGTGAAGATGTGAGTGCATGAAATGCATTTTCAATGACATGCGGCAACCAGTTTACGATATGGTCACGAAACCTCTGTACTCCATCAATATAATCTGGCAATTTTCACAGATCCACTTAAAGGCTTGCAATGCTTCAAGTTTCCAAAGCATCCAGGCATTTTTCAAATTCTACATCCTCCATCACCTGTCGTATTTGAAAACCCACAAAAATGCCTTCTTTCAGTGTTGCAGCAGTGCTCTTTGGAAATTTAGAAACAAGATATTGAAATCTTTTTGAATTTATTTGCACCATTCTTTTCACTAAATTTTTCATTATACCCAATTTTATATGCAAAGGAGGAAACAAAATGTTTGCTGGATCGACTAATGGAACATGACTAATACTGCTGCTTCCTGGATTACAGGCAGTTCTTAAAGGCCAGGTGTGAACAGCATAATGATCTTTGACAGCATAACTGTCCCAGAAGCAGAGAAAACAGCAATATTTGGTAAATCTACTTTGCATGCTATCAGCATGCAAATAACTTTAAGATCCCCACAAATCTGCCACTGGTAATTGTTATGGAGGCACATTCCAACATGTGCGTCCAGGCCCCTGTGCGCACAATCGGAATCGGGTTTAGGGTCTGTACGTGCAGGCCGGAACCCAATTCCGATTGGCCTGCATGTACAGAGCCATGCCCGGCTAACTCAGTCAGGCTCCTGAATGGAGCCGTGGTGCCATGGCATCCCATGGCTCCATTCAGGAGCCAGGATCCCCGGCCGCCGATCACATTCTTCTTTCCCCGCAGCCTGATCCCAGATCTGGCATTCCATGGCCTGGGATAGGCTGTGGGGAATCCCCTACACCCCCTTACCTTTACGACGACTCCCGGGCCTGCTGGCCCCTGACATCTAGGGGGACTTATTCCATCTCCAAGGTGGAATTTATTTATGTATTTACATTCTCTTATATACCGCGCTATTCCATTTCGTCTCTCCGGGCCAGTCCAGGAACAGGAGGGTTGTCAACCTTGTCTAGCAGCTGAGGACTGAATTCTAAAGCTTTACTGAATGAACATCTGGCTCCCCCTGCTGGTCGAAACTCAGTCTCTTCAGTCCTCAGCAGCTGTAGGTCGCATGCTCCTGTCTGGCTCCCGGAGAGAGAAGAGTTTTGAAACTTTCAGCGATTCCTTTCTTTTTTGTTTTCTTTAACTTTCGCTGGTATTTGAAGTGTAGAGCCCTAGCAGGGTTCTACAGAACCAGACTGCAGAGTAGGTCTTTTCTGTCAGGGCACGGAGCAGTCTTCAGTCCGGAGCACGAGAGGCAGGGCCTGCCTCAGTCAGCAGCTCCGGATACCAGGGGGTCAGGCAATGAGGTGCTGGGAGCCCCAGAGACCATCCGGCCGCCCCTGAAGGCATGTCCACGCTGCTGCTAGCTGCGGGGGTGAGTGGCTTGCGTTAGGAACTGCCTTTCCCGATGTCGGGCTCAGGTATGTGGTTTTTGTCTTTTTGATCTGCTGGTTCCCGCGGTTTCTTAACGGCGTTTTTTTTCATCGGCGCGGTTGGCTGTGAGGGAAAGCTTCTCAGGCGCTTCCTTTCTTTGAGCGGTTGGCGTTGTGTTGTGGCTCAGCATTCGTTTTGCAGTTCGGTTTCCTTAATCGCCATGGAGAGCAAGCCCGATGGTACCGGGGCTGCAGGGGGGCTCCAGTCCAGCGCAGAAAAGGCAGGAACGGCGGCCATGTCTGCTTCTGCTTCTGGGTTACCATCTAGTCAAGAAAAGCCTGCTAAAAAGAAATATAAATCAAAACGCTCAGAGCACGTGGGGGTAGCTCCTCCACAATCTCTGAATGCAGTACAAGGAGACTTGGGGTCTGTGTTTTCGGCGGATTTTATTTTAGCTCTTCATCAAGTTTATTGTTTGAAATGGCAGCAAGCTCAGGGAAAGGGTTCTGCTCCTTTACCTGAGCATCCTGTGGTCAGTCAGCCTTCTTCATTGGACCCGGAGGAAGGCTCCTCCAAAATGTCCTTGGGAACTGGGACGGGGGCCGATGGCTTTGGTCAGTCCAGTTTGGAGTGGCAAGGAATAGAGGAAGGAGAGATTCTTTCAGAGTCTGGGATGGAATGGCCTGTGGATTTGGAGGACACTGAGCAGAGCAGTAGTGAGGATCCTAATATGTTTAGGGTGTTTTGGAAAGAGGAGTTGGGTGCTCTCATTGCCCAGACTTTGGCAGTTTTGAATATTGCCTTGCCAGCGGCACAGGAAGAGCCTTTAGAGGACCCTCTTTTGCAGAGGTTTAAGGTGGAGCAGCGGTGTTTTCCAGTTCACAGGGTCATGAAGCAATGGTAGAATCTGAGTGGGAATGTCCAGATGTTACCCTACGGGGGGCTCGGGCTATCAGCCGCTTATATCCTTTACCTCAGGAAGAGCAGGATTTATTAAAATTGCCTAAGGTAGATGCCCTGGTTTCGGCGGTCACTAAGAAGACGACCATTCCTGTGGAAGGGGCGGCTGCCCTGAAAGACTTGCAGGATAGGAAGTTGGAATCCCTGTTGAAGCAGGCTTTTGAGTCTTGCGCACTAGCACTCAGAGCAGCTATCTGTGGAGCGTATGTTTCTCGAGCCTCCATTCGGTGGATCCAGGGCAGCACTCTCTCCCGAAAGGAGGAGGACGAAGGCGCAAAGCTAGAGTCAGCGTCGGCTTACTTAGTGGATACCTTTTATGATCTGGTCAGGATTTCAGCGAAGTCCATGGCGACTGTGGTAGCGGCTCGTAGATTCCTCTGGTTAAGAAATTGGGCGGCGGATGCCTCCTCCAAAGCGCAGTTGAGTAAGCTTCCGTACAAAGGCACTCTACTCTTTGGGGCGGCTTTGGAACAGATCGTGAAGGATCTCGGTGACTCGAAAGGCGTCCGGCTCCCTGAGGACCGCCCGAAAATTCAGAAACCTGGCGTTTTGCACAGGGGTGCTTCGAGAGAGTTTCGAAGATTCCGGGGTTCCCGTTTTGCCCCGTACCCGAGGGGCCATTTTGCTCCCAGAGGTCAGCCCTTTCGAGGAGCTAGAGGATTGGGTAGAGGTTATTTCGGAGCCCAGCAAGCTCCCAATAAAAAGCCGCAATGAAATGAGGCTGGTCCAGGCAGAGATCCCAGTGGGGGGAAGGCTTCAGGGTTTTCTTTCTGTCTGGACCACTATAACGTCCGACCAATGGGTTCTGGAAATTATTCGAGAGGGCTACGTTCTGGAGTTCGCTCGTCCCTTGGCGGAGGCTTTCGTGATGTCCCCATGCGGATCTGTGGCAAAACAAAGAGCGGTTACGGACACTCTTCAACGGTTACTGCGCCTACAGGTGGTAGTTCCGGTTCCTCCAAGCCAGTTAGGCTCAGGTCGATACTCGATTTATTTCGTCGTGCCCAAAAAAGAGGGTTCTTTTCGACCTATTTTGGATCTCAAACACGTGAACCGCTGCTTGAGGGTGCCTCATTTCCGCATGGAGATGCTTCGGTCAGTGATAGCGTCTGTGCATCCGACGGAGATGTTTACCTCCATAGATCTTACCGAGGCTTATCTTCACATTCTGATCAGGCCGGACCACCAGCGTTTTCTCCGGTTTGCGGTGCATATGGGTCATTTTCAGTTCCGCGCCTTGCCGTTTGGCTTGGCCACGGCGCCGCGAACATTCACGAAGGTGATGGTGGTGGTGGCGGCTGCCTTGAGGCGAGAAGGCATCCTGGTGCATCCGTACCTCAATGACTGGTTGATTCAAGCGCCGTCCGTGTCAGCGTCAGTATCGGCGACGGCGCGGGTAGTTCATCTCCTGGAACAGCTTGGTTGGGTGATAAACCAAGCAAAGAGTCACTTGCAGCCGGTGAGTCGTCTCCTTTACTTGGGTGCAGTTTTTGATACGGAGATCAGCGTGGTGTTTCTTCTGGAGGTCAGGGTGCAAAAGATTCTACGGCAGGTGGCGGCATTTTTACGTTTGCAAGCTCCGACGGCGTGGCGTTATTTACAACTCCTTGGTTCGATGGTGGCGACGTTAGACCTGGTGCCTTGGGCGAGAGCCCATATGCGTCCGTTGCAGCATGCGTTGCTCTCAAGGTGGTCGCCTCAGGAGCATCCTCTCATGCGGAGGTTACCCAGTTCACAGGAGAGACAGCCTGCAGTGGTGGCTAGATCCGGCCCACCTGAGAGTGGGCATTACTTTGCGGCAACCAGACTGGGTGCTGGTAACGACAGACGCCAGTCTCTCAGGCTGGGGAGCGCATTGTCAAGATTCCGTGGCACAAGGTCCTTGGCCTCCGGAGGTGCAGGGTGCTTCCATAAACTTTTTGGAGCTCAGGGCCGTTTTTCTGGCTCTTCACGAGTTTCTTCCCCTGGTAGATCACAGTGCCGTGAGAGTATTTTCGGACAATGCAGTAACGGTGTCCTATATCAATCGGCAGGGGGGAACAGGGAGTGCCCTGTTGTTGGAGTAGAGTCTGCGCTTGATGGCCTGGGCAGAGTTTCATCTGGTAGCCATTTCGGCAGCGCACGTGGCAGGAAAAGACAATGTGCAGGCCGATTATCTCAGCCGCCATGTGGTCGATCCCGAGGAATGGGAGTTGAACGCAGCGGTTTTTCACGACATAACTCGTTGGTGGGGTCCCCGGTGATGGACTTGATGGCCACATTCGTCAATGGCAAAGCCAGTCGGTTTTTCAGCAGGCGCAGGGAACGTATGTCGGAGGGGCTAGATGGCTTGGCGCAGCCGTGGCCGACAGGAGTGTTTCTTTATGTATTTCCTCCGTGGCCGATGATAGGAAGAGTTCTTCGGAGGATAGAAGGTCACTCCGGTCGAGTGATTCTCATAGCTCCGGATTGGCCCAGGAGGGCTTGGTATGCCGATTTGATTTGTCTCTTGATAGACCATCCCTGGAAGCTTCCCGCTTGAGCGAACCTGTTGGTTCAGGGCCCACTGGTAATGCCAGATGTCGATCGCTTCTCGCTTACGGCTTGGCTATTGAAAGGGAACAGTTGAAACGCAGAGGCTATTCACCTTCAGTCATTGACACCTTATTACAGGTTAGGCAGCGCTCAACATCGTTAGCTTATGTTCGAGTTTGGCGGGTGTTTGAGAGCTGGTGCGAGGAACGGAGTTTTAGTCCGCGAGCCATTTTGGTGCGCAGGTGTTGTCTTTTCTTCAGGATGGGCTGGATAAAGGCTTAGCCCTCAGTACCATCCGGGTTCATTTAGCGGCCATTTCTTGTTTTAGGGGTTCAGTCAGAGGTCTCAGGCTGTCTTCTCATCCAGATGTCCTTCGGTTCCTGAAGGCGGTGCAGCACATTCGTCCTCCGCTGCAGGCGGTGGTTCCCGCCTGGGATCTCAATCTCATGCTCGAGGAGTTGGTGAGACCTCCTTTTGAGCCGGCGGCAGAAGTTTCTCTGCGAGAGCTTTCCTGGAAGGTGGCGTTCTTGGTGGCTTTGTGCTCGGCTTGGCAAATTTCCGATCTCCAGGCGCTTTCGTGTAAAGCTCCGTACCTCCAGTTTTCGACGGAAAAAGTGACGTTACGAGCGATGCCTTCGTTTCTGCCTAAGGTAGTGTGCAAATTTCACTTGAATCAGACTATTTCGCTACCGACTTTTCAGAAGCAGGGTCAGCTTCCTATCGATCGAGTCCTAGAGAAGTTGGATTTGGGTAGAATGCTCAAGAAGTACCTTCACAGGACCAAGTCTTTCCGTAAGTCGGAACGATTGTTTGTGCTGTTTGGGGGACCTAGAAAGGGTGAGGCAGCGTCCAAGGCTTCCATTGCTAGGTGGGTGAAGCAGGCCATAGTGGCAGCATATCAGGCACAGGGTCGATTGCCCCCGGAAGGGCTTAGAGCTTATTCCACTCATGGCCAGGCGGCGTCCTGGGCTGAGTTGGCGCTGATTCCACCGGTAGACATCTGTCGGGCGGCCACTTGGTCTTCGCTTCACACGTTTGCAATGCATTACCGTTTGGATGTGCAAGCCCGTGGAGATGCTAAGGTGGGGTCTTCCGCTATCATAGCGGGCTTAGCGGGTCCCTCCCGAGGTTATTTACTGCTTTGGTACTTCCCTCCTGTTCCTGGACTGGCCCAGAGAGACGAAATGGAAGAAGAAATTAGACCTTACCTGCTAATTGTCTTTCCTTGAGTACTCTCCGGGCCAGTCCAGGGCCCACCCGGGTCATTTGTGTTCGAGCCTGGAGGATCATCGGTTTCAGGTCCTCCTTCACACCTTGTCGCGGGTTCCCGCAAGGGTTTATCAGGCAATGAAGATCGGTTTGGTGTGCAGTGCTCGGTTTGTTCGAATCCCTGGTCGGGGTGGTCTATGGGGCTGCCTCGATTTCTGTCATCTACAATGACTATGGGGTTAACTGAAAAAAAAAAAAAGACAAAGTAACAGGGTGGTATAGGAAGGGAGCAGCTGCCGGTCGGGTCGGTAGTTCTGCTGTTTTTCCTTGCCGGTTTAGTACTGTAGGATAGTTCTCGGTTTGTTTTGTTCAAGTTTTTCTAGGCTGTTCAGAGTCTGCTTTGTTAGGATAAGACTGAGTTTCGACCAGCAGGGGGAGCCAGATGTTCATTCAGTAAAGCTTTAGAATTCAGTCCTCAGCTGCTAGACAAGGTTGACAACCCTCCTGTTCCTGGACTGGCCCGGAGAGTACTCAAGGAAAGACAATTAGCAGGTAAGGTCTAATTTCTTCTTCTGCATCAGTGTGGTTTACATTGAACAAACTGAAATTACAGGGAATAAGTCCCCTGTCCAATTTGCCAATCTCAGACATACAGAGCCAAACTCAGAATCGGCCCTGTACATCCAGGGTCGCAGACCACCCATGCCTCTCCCTCGCTCCGCCTTTGCAATGCCCCCTCCTGCCCCCATCTAAGCCTCACCATACAAACTCCTTGTTTGTATGGGGAGGCTTCTGCCGGGAACAGAAAGGGGCGAATATCGGGGATGGACATCCATCGGAGCATCCATCCCCGCTATTCACAGGACAGAATAGACCCCATAGCGTATAGACTGGAGCAATATTTGTAAGTTATCATATGTCTTCTTGAGGTGTACAGAGTGTGCAGTTGGAACAGATGGCTTTACATTACCATTATGAATAAGAATGGTCTTGAGACTTTTTGTTGAAGAATCAATGAATAAGCACCATTCTGACAATCTGTGTACCTGTGAGAGGGCTCCAAAAAGTCAGTTGATATCGTTGCAATAACACATTACGCTGTCTACTTTAAAGAATGTCGCTAAATTATGATTGCACATGCAATAGTGGCAAATGAGAACATTCTTTTGAAGTAAGTTCTTTTCCTTCACCCTTGCAGCAAAGAGTTCTACTTTATCTTTTGAGAGTTCCAAGTCTCATATAAGAACACTAAGCTCTTCATGGCTAATTTCTCTGGGTTGCCATCATTTTCATCTGGCATGTAGTCTGCATCTTCTCACTCTTTAGGCTGGCCACCTCTTGCACCTTCATCTAACTCCATTTAGTCTGGTACAGAAGACAGATTGTCCTGTGGAGAAACTGGAACAGGAAGTGTTTCATCATGCGGGACATTGCAGACATAAGATTTGGATACACAATGTTGTGCTTGTTCTTCACAGAGAAGCCTGTGATATTAACCAGACAAAAATAGCAGTCATCATGATGGTTTCTTGGCTCCCTTCATATCACTAGTACAGCAAATGGCATCAATGTTTCCTTCCATTTAACCAATCACGTAGTCAATTTGCACAGGCAATGCAAATGATGTGAGGGGCCCAGGCTTATCCTGGTCACCCAGTGGGCATCCAAAATATAACTTGTATATTTTGGGAAGATCTGACTTTATAGTACAATGTTGAGATACAGTAGCAAATGAAACACAAACTTAACAAAAAAACATCAGAATGATTTTTACACTGTCTTGGCATGATTATTTTATTTCTGATGATTTCTTCAGTGTTATTATTACCAAATACATAATCAAAATAATTAATACCAATCAATCTCTAGTCCCATGGCCACTCCTGTGGCCTTGGGTAAGCCACTTAACCCTCCATTGCCTCAGGTACACTTAGATTGTGAGCCCTTTGGGGACAAGGGAATAAAAAGTACCTGTTAGTATACATGTAAACCGCACTGATTCTAAATAGCGCGGTATAAAAAAAAATATATATTGGTAGAGTAATCATTGACACAGTTTATGTCAATTTGGCTATTATTGCAAAAATTCCGACACTATCATCTTTCAAACCTGTTGTGATACAACAAAAACAAAACCGGTTTTGAATATCGTTCAGCATAGGTTATCTAATATACATGAAATTATTTGTGATGATTTTTTCTTGTTGACTAGTATTTGCTACGTAGATTTGAGAAAGCTACCACTTATCCTTGGGTGTGAGTAACAAAAAATGGATCCACTCTTGGGAATCCTGCCAGGTATTTGTGCCCTGGATTGAGCACTGTCCGAGATAGGATGCTAGGCTTGATGACTTTTGTTCTGACCCAATATTTATTTATTTTATTTATTTTATTTAACAGCTTTTATATACCGTGCTATTTGTTATCAGTGCGGTTCACATATAACAAGGGTGCACAGTCAGAAGACTGTTCTGTGCTTACTTTGTAACAGGAGTTTAAACTTGGAGCTTACATTGTAACAGGAGTTTAAACTTGGAGCAACAGGGTAACTATAAACATATGTACAAAATACAATTAGATTAGGTTTGTATATACAAGAAGGGCTAAGGCAAGCTCAAAATACTTGTGACAGGGTTATTTATGTGGAGCATGAAAGGTTTGTGGACATTGGTGAGTGGGTGAGCAGAGGCGGGGTGGATGCTTGAGCAAAGTGAAGTAGGAAAATGTGGTGTTTGATTGCCTTACGGAACTGAATAAGGTCTTTGATGGATCTAACTTCTGGTGGAAGTTCATTCCAGCATTTTGGGGCGTAGAAGGCGAAGGTTCTTTTCTTGGTCGTCTGGGTACACTTGATGGACTCTTTGGGGATGATCAAGGTGTTGTCGGTTACTGACCTTCTGATTCTGTTTTTTGGGGTGAGGGTGATAAGGTCACTGAGTGTCGTGGGGGCTAGGTTATTGATGATCTTGAAGACGATGAGAAGGATTTTGTATGTTAACCTGCAATGAATTGGTAGCCAGTGGAGTTCCTTAAGTTTCGGGGTGATATGGTCTGATCTTGCTAAACCACAGAAAACACATGCAGCCGCATTCATAGCGAGTTGCAGCGGATTAAGGGTGTTCTTGGGGAGTCCATACAGGGCAACATTTGCGTAATCAAAGTGTGGTAGAATGAGGGCCTGGAAAATGGTCCTGAAGTCATTATGAGGTAACATGGGCCTGAGGTGCCTTAGCGTTCTAATTTTATTGTAGACAGATCTGGTGGTGTTTCATATGTGCTCCTTAAAGTCGAAATGCTGGTCCAGAGTAATCCCTAGGTAGCGAATGGAGGGTTTACTAGGGAGTTCCGCATCTCTTACTCTTAGGGAGGATGGAGGGGAGAAATCTTTGTTCCTTGATATGAACAGAACTTCCGTCTTCTTGAAGTTTATGCGGAGATTTTGAGATAATAACCAGTCAGTGATGGCATTGAAACAATTGATAAGGTTGGAGAAGTCTGGTTGTTTGATTTTGAATGGTGTAAACAGCAGGACATCATCTGCATAGATTAGAGTGGAGATATTGAAGGAGTGTATGATGTCACATATCGGCTGCATGTAGACATTGAACAGCAGCGCGGATAAAGAGGAGCCCTGCGGAACACCTTGGTGTTGGTGGAAAGGTGCGGATGTGGTGGAACCAACTCTGACATGCTGCCAACGATCCAATAGATAAGACCTACACCATTCCCAGGCGAGGCCACAGATGCCCTTCTCCTGGAGACGAGTGAGAAGTTGATTGTGATTAACGGAGTCAAAGGCAGCGGAGATATCTAAGAAAATGAGAGCGAAGCCATTTTCAACCTTTTCCAATCCTATATTCAAAGCGTTGGTTAGGGTGGTGAGGAGAGTTTCTATGCCGTGAGACTCCCTGAATCCGTGTTGACAGGGGTGTTGAATCTGCCGCTGGACAACCTTCTCTATTATCTTGGATAATAGAGGTATACTTGAGATTGGGCGGTAGGAGTCAGTCTTTAGTGGGTCAAGTCTGTTCTTCAGAAGTGGTCTTATTGATGTTTGTTTGAGGAATGCGGGGAAAGAGCCTGTTGCAAAGGAAAGTCCAATGATGTTGATTAGAATTGGACTAAGTTCAACTTGCAGAGTTCTGACCCAGTATGCCAGGCAGGGGTCACTTGGAGCTGTAGAGGTGTTGATGATGGCGATGAGATCTTGGATGTTTTTCTCTGTTGGAGTTGTGAACATTGTGATAGGTGGAAGTGAGGTGTGAGCGTAGCAGGGAGTGGTAACTGAAACTGTGTCGGTTATGGAATTTTTGGATTGGAGGTAGTCAGCATATGACTGGGGGGAAATAGGATCGAGTTGGGTAGGTGAAGGTTCCTTAGTTAGGGATTTTGCTAAGCTGAAAAGGTCTCTAGGTTTGTTTAGAGAGCGGAGAAGGAGTTTGGCATGGTATTCGCTCATTCTGAGGTATATGGTTTCGCGGTGGAGTTTAAGGTTAGTTAGGTATGTTGCTTTGTCAATTTCGGAGCGGGATCTTCTCCATTTCCTTTCAAGTTTCCTAAGGGAGAGGAGAGATGACTGAAGATCTGCTGTAAACCACGGGGCTGGATGTCTCCTTCTTTTAGATCTCTTGGGGGCTAATGATTTGTCTATGACTGGTAGTTGAGCAAATGTTTTCAGCATGACATTCCAGTTGGTGATTGCTTCATCAAGGTCAGGAGGCATTGGTTTCAGCTTAGGTAAGGCAAGTTTAACGAACTCTTCTTTATCAAGTGGTCTGAAGTGAGAAGTAGTTCTGGATTCTGTACTGGAGTCATTGGAGGAGAAATGAGTAAGATGGGCGGGTATCTGGAATGTGATTAGCTTGTGATCCGACCAAGGGATGGGGTGATATCCATGTTTAGGTTGGCCTTCTGGCTGGCAGCAGAGTGGGGAGCGAAAATTAGGTCCAGCGGATTTCCTTTAAGATGGGTGGAGGTGTTCACTATTTGCTCAAACCCAAGTGTTTGCATAGCTTCTAGGAAGGTGTCTGCTTGGATGGACTGCAGGGAGGGTAAGTTGAAGTCTCCGAGCAGCCAGTTGGGGTTGCGAGGGTTAGTTGGGTTGCAGGCTAGGTCAATAAAGGTAGAGATGACCTCAGGTGGAGAAGAGGGGGATCTATAAATGAGGTTTATGGTGATATCTTTATTGGCAATGGTGATTATATCCACGTGTATGGTGCTCTTGGCTGTGAGTAGTTGAAAACCGAGTTCGGTTTTTGCAAGGATAAAAACTCTGCCACCTTTCCGGTTGGCCCTGTGGCAGGTATGAATGGAGAAGTTGGGGGAGATTAGTTGGTTTATGAGGGCTGCATCAGTGTCCTTGAGCCATGATTCTGTCACCATGAGGAGATCCAGGCCATGGACAGCTATCAGGTCAGGGATGACCGGCCATTTCTTGCATATTGAGCGTGAGTTTACAAGGGCACATTTCAGGAAACGTTGCATTTCTGGTTTCTGTTTGGGATTGTCAGGATGATTGAGGGCCACATACAGTAGGTGTGAGTGTCGAGAGTGGTGTGCGGGGCTGGTATCAGGGTGGAAGGGGTTAGAATGATTCCTCTTGCCCAGGTAGGGTAGTGATGTGATACTGCCCAGCCGAGAGGGCTACTGAGTGTTGAAAGGTGTTTGCTAGGAGGATTATGGTGGAGAGGGTAAGTAGTGGGAGGGCCATGGTGGCTTGGTGGCTGCTGCGTGGCCTTGAAGTGTGTAGGGATTATAAGGTTTAGGGATATGTTCCTGGTTCATAATCACTCAATGGCCTTTATTCTGCTCTAATAAAATATGTCAACCAAACTACTATATTGTGGACAAAGAAAAAACCCCAGGCCAGCATAAGGAACCATATAAGGAAATATCATATATCATAAGCCTTTGCAGAGTGTATGCCTGGACTGGAGAGTCCATGCAGAGGCTTTGTGCAGAGGGCACGTACACAGGAAACCATGCAAAAAAGTATAAGCTGAGCCGTTATTCCTGAAGACAGTAGATGGTTTTGACATTTGGTGAGTATAAGCAAGACAGAGAGGCCTGGGGAATGTTGAAACAGGAACATAGAGGGGACAGAAAGGTCAATGACAGGAAACAGAAGGAGGGAGGAGGGGAGAGGACCCAAAGAGGAATGAATTTGGAAACTGTATGCATACACGGAAGCAGAAAATGTATATATGTAACATGATTATTGTACTCGGGGGGGGGGGGGGGAGGGAGATATTCTGGAGATGCCTAGTGCTCAATAGAACTCTCTTTCCCCATCTGCCTGTATTGGTCATCAGTAATCTAATAAACAGAGACTCTGATTGCACCTGTACTGACTTTTGGTTCTGATCATTACAGGCAATTAGTAATAATTAGGTTGTGGTCTATTTTGTGAGTAACAGGGCCTCACAAATTTGTGCCGAACACCCGGGATTGGGGTACGGGTGGGTCTTTATGACCAAGATACAAATTTAAAGATTTGGATTCCCCTCAAGAAAGAAGAGGGAGGTACGTTCCCGGTGCATAGTAGAGACCGGAGGAGAAGAAGTGAGTGACGGATTCCCTAGGAAGACGGCGGCTGTGAAGACGGCGTCATGAGTATAAGTATTTTTAACCAAACTTGGTAAGTGTTGTTTAAGTTTTTGTTTTGTTATATGAATAAAATGTAAGAAAAATTTGCTGTTATAAACTGGGACTGAATGATAAGTGTTTGAGACTGCACGTGTCGTCTGACACAAAGCATGTGTGTGTTCTTGCTCACGGTTCCATACCTCCGCGAGGAGATTGGCTGGGCTTGAACGAAGTGAATTCTTGTTTGAAAGGTGTCCTGGACATTTCGTGCACTTCCTTCCTCTGTAAATAAAGAGGGTGGATATTGAGATCCTTAAATAAAAGGTTGCATGTAGGAATCATGTCTCTGTTTAGGAGAAAGAAAGATGGCAATCAGGACATAATGGTAAATCAAGTTTCCCCAGTGACTCCGGTCGAACGGATGATGAGAGATAATCCCTTATTAGGAAAGGAAATAGAGAAAGTTTTGTCTATTTTCACCCCCACACAGTGAAAACACCAGGTTTACTGATTATAGACTGAGGGACAGTGAAGGAGAATAAAAGATTATTCTAAAACAAAAAAAAATGGAAGAAATCTCCTTATCTGGGATCAGACCAGAGAAGGTGACAATTAGATCAATTGAAAAGAACCCGTCTAGTTACATAACAATGTAAACAAGATACACATCAATTGTAATTATGGAGTTCTGAACTTCGAGGTATTTTTCCTTGAACATTGCCAGATACATGGCCAGTGTCTTGGCTGTGTTTAATGGATAACTGCCCCTATACGTCATCTGATGAAAGATAGCTAATCATCTGCTTAATGGCTGGTTGTTTGATGGTTGCCTGTTTCAGCTAGAGGGAGGGAGAAAGGCTGCTAAGGGATTTCTTCTGGGAATGGACGCATTACCTAGAGGAAACTCTCGATTGAGCAGTCTTTCTTGTTTGTTTAATTAAAGGATTTATTCAGTCGAAACAGGAGATGAAGTTCAGAACTCTTTTGGTGAAGTATTTTTTTCCTCTGTAATTAGCTTGCTAGCTTTCTAGGTACGGAAATGACACTGAGAGAAAGAACAAACTGTTTAGAAAACTTAAGGACCTGATTCCATTCTATGTGTGATGTATTTTTAGTTATAAATTGTTATGAATGAATGAATGGGAAGATCTTCCATGCTTTGATATATGATTATTGTTTTGTGGTAATATATATTCTGGAAACAAAATTGGTAATAGAGGAACAATAACAGCTATGATAACTGCAGAGTGTGATTCAAAAGTTACTTTGCTTTTGAAGCAGAATTACCAGTGCAGCCGTTTCCCTTCTGGAAGTGCCTGTTTTAGTTCTGTATAACACTCACACAATCAATGCTTTCTTAATTAGATTTTATGATCTCTGGAATTGAACTGCTTAGAATTCTTTGCTACTGATACAACAGGGGAAGACTGTTTCCATTTTTCCTTTGACCTCCAAAGTAGAGGTTAAGAGCCCTGCAGGATAATGTGGTATTCTGGGCCAGTGGTTGCCAGATTGCAACTTGAGAATGATTTAAATCCTGAGTGAATAAGAAGTTAATCATGTTTGGATTTTGTTCTGATTGTTATGCTATTAAGCAAAATTAAAAGTTAAACAGGGATTTTATATATTGTGGCATGGAGGTCGAGGTTGGCTGTAACTCTCAGTGATTTGCTTTGAAATAACTTCAAAGGGAAGTGTTTGCATTCCAGATGCCCACCAGTCTTTTCATGAAAAAGTATCAGTTTTAAATGTCTGCTTCCCCGAACTGTAAGATTCAGGGTAAATTACTGTGTGTATTGTTAAGCTCTGCACTGATGACTGATGAACAGGTCAGTTGCACCATGGGCGTTCACTCATCTTCCCAGTTTTTATTTGCTACGATATTGGATTTTAGGATAAATTCACCTGTTTTTAAAGTTATGTGTTAGTGTCCAGAGCAAAAGTGTACTTTGTTTTGGAAGTCTTTTAAATTTCAGTTCCAGGAGTTCAGTCTTTAGTTGCTGTTTAGAATGAGCACATATATCCATTCAAAACTACACCAATTAAGTTAGTGGGACTGGGACACTGTTTAAGAATCTAAATTTATATTTTCTGCCTCCCCTTTGTTTGCCACAATACTGACTTTTAACAATTGTTTTAGAAGCAGGATTAGCTGTTGTGTGCGAGCAGCAATCCCAGAACGCAATCCAAGAAGAAGAAGGGGGGAGGAAAATAGTATTCTTTTGTTTGTACTTGTAGAATTTCAGGCAACTGAATTGGTGGAGCGAGTGAAAGACATTCTGATAAGAAGTTATTTCAGATCTGATGCAGCACACCTGTGGACAACAGCGACCCCTACTGCAACTACATAATGCTGACTTTTGTGTGACCTTTTGAACTGGTTCAAGCTTGTTTGCAATTTATGAAGAATGGTATAATGGTATAAACAGTATTGTGTGTTCTCTCCTTCTGCTCTCTCTCTGGAGAGTGGCAAGTGTCTGCTGCATTATGTTTTAAATGCTATCATGTATCCAGGAATATCAGGGTTTCACTGCTGTTGTACTTAATCCTTTTTATGCCTGGAAGCTAGTGTATCAGGCTGTATTTCTGCTCTTTTTCTAAGCCATGCTTTAGGCTCACCTCTTTAAGGCTACTTTTGAATAAGTGATTTCCACATTGTCTATTTGATTTGGCTAATTACATTAGAGAGGTTCGACCAGAGCCTCCGTGATTTCCCTTGCAGGGCTTCGGATCGCGTTACAAGAAATTGCTGATCGGGTGGCTACTACACAGTCTGTATCCAGCTCACCATTGTCACTGTTGCTTCCCCCTTTGCTGCCCACTTGAATGATACTGACACTTGGACTCATGTCAGTTAGTTGAAGGTTTCTCCAACTGTCACCTCTGTTTGATCTACTTCCTTCCTGTATGAACTGTTGTTGACCAAGATGATTGCTGCCAAACCTGCTCCTTGGGACACCATCTGTTTCCTTCATCCTGATGGACAATTAGTTTTACTTCTGCATGTTCACAATACAACCCACATCTTCAAAGAAGTTCTCACTTCAACCCTGCCTTGAACTGAACTCTTATCGGGACATTCTGCTGAACATTTTGATACCCTTGTGTTTTCTATTGCTATTAAATGTAGGTTAGATGCTGGACTTCCTTGGTACCTTTCGAGACCCCTGCCATAACTGCTGAACTTGGTATGGCTATACGCCGTCTGCAATGCTTACTGTATGTTCAAATGAAAGCTGTTATTGATTCTATTAGTAAGTTGTCAGAGTCCCTAGAGCAGAATACCCAAATGACTCTACAAAATAGACAGGCACTAGATTTGCTCCTTGCATCTGAAGGAGGCCTGTGATCTTTTATTAATGCCACTATTTGTTGTACGGTCATAGCGAATCATTCAGTATTTGTGCTTAATGCTATGGATAAAATACGCCACCAGTCAGATTTACATATTGATGACTTTAAGGGAGGACTGAATGTAGGTAATTGGTTCTCATCCCTTACCTCCTGGTTTCACTCGCTAGGTGCTGGCCTAAAAGGCCTTTTAATTTCTGCTGACATCTTTTTAATTTTTGTCTTGTCCTTTTGTTGTATTGTTTCTCTTGTCATCTCCTGTTGTAAGAGACAGTGTACCAAAGTGTCCACCTCCATTATGCTGTTCAAACATGCCATACAGATGTGAATGTTTCCTATGCTGCAGTCCCCACTTCTGAATTCTCTGACTTGGTCTTATCTCCTCCACAATAAAAAAAAAAAATGGGAGAATTGTAGGGATTATAAGGTTTAGGGATATGTTCCTGGTTCATAATCACTCAATGGCCTTTATTCTGCTCTAATAAAATATGTCAACCAAACTACTATATTGTGGACAAAGAAAAGGCCAGCATAAGGAACCATATAAGGAAATATCATATATCATAAGCCTTTGCAGAGTGTATGCCTGGACTGGAGAGTCCATGCAGAGGCTTTGTGCAGAGGGCACATACACAGGAAACCATGCAAAAAAGTATAAGCTGAGCCGTTAGTCCTGAAGACAGTAGATGGTTTTGACAGTTGGTGAGTATAAGCAAGACAGAGAGGCCTGGGGAATGTTGAAACAGGAACATAGAGGGGACAGAAAGGTCAATGACAGGAAACAGAAGGAGGGAGGAGGGGAGAGGACCCAAAGAGGAATGAATTTGGAAACTGTATGCATACACGGAAGCAGAAAATGTATATATGTAACATGATTATTGTACTCGGGGGGGGGGGGAGGGAGATATTCTGGAGATGCCTAGTGCTCAATAGAACTCTCTTTCCCCATCTGCCTGTATTGGTCATCAGTAATCTAATAAACAGAGACTCTGATTGCACCTGTACTGACTTTTGGTTCTGATCATTACAGGCAATTAGTAATAATTAGGTTGTGGTCTATTTTGTGAGTAACAGGGCCTCACAAGTGTGAGAGTAGAGGTGCAACTTATTTATGCTGATGTTAGATAGTGTGTAAGAGGACGTGTCGCCACTTGGGACAAATTACAGTGGAGACAGCGTTTGAGGGAGACACAATAAGGGCCTTACAGATGGTTGTAGGAATAGCACTGCAGTATATGGAGATGATTACATAGTATCACAAAGTGGTAATTATCATGTAGCAATGTTGCTTAGAGATGAACTTAAGGACAATAAAGGCAGCAGAAACAACTGACTAAACACTTGTGAGGCTTAACACAAGGAGGGATAACACTGTAGTGTATGGAACAGATTACTCTGTAACCTCATGTAGCAATTATCATGTAGCAATATTATTAGAAATGACCTCCGGAACAGACAGACACCGCAGAAAACAAAGTTACTGAGAGTACCTCAAGCAGAGAGTTGAGAGATGTTGAGTTTGTGCAGCTAACAGGGCTCAGCAGACTGTTCGAGAGATCGTCCTAGATAGTGGCCTTTCACGGCCCGCCTAAGGGCCACGCCAAAGGGCCCTCTGGTGAGGCTCTCAGGCGTGGGCCCGCCCGGCACGGGACCGCCCGGCGCGGGACCACCTGACGGCGGCTGTTTTTAAATGCCGGCTGGCTCCTCCTCCGTCTCCCACAGCCCCGATTGGGCTGGAGAACCCTGAGCGGGAAAGCTGGCAGGCCCGCTCAGGTTGCTCGACCCCGATTGGGGGAGCATAAGATGGCTGCTGGTTCAGAGGCTGTCCCGCCGAAGATGGCTGTTTTTAAATGCCGGCTGGCTCCTCCTCCGGACATCCGGTACATCTTATGCTTGTTTGAGTATATATAAGGCATGCTTTGCTATCAGAGGGATCTGTATTCTACATTCATAAGTAGGAAAGCCTGTCTACATCCTCTCTAAAGCCTGTCTACATCCTCCTCTGGTACATCTTATGCTTGTTTGAGTATATATAAGGCATGCTTTGCTATCAGAGGGATCGGTATTCTACATTCATAAGTAGGAAAGCCTGTCTACCTCTTCAGGAAAAGATGTGTTAAAGAGATTTTATAAAATTACTCCATAGGTTAGCCATGCAAAAGTATGCACTGTGACAAGGTGGCATGCACTTTCATATGACCCATATGCAGGCATGTACTGGGATGAAGCACACATTTTATAAAATACTTGTGTATGTGTATACTTTATGCACAACCATTTACATCTGCACCAGCTTCAATGAAGTGGAAGAATAGCTTAGTGGTTACAATTGCTGCCTGGTAGCCAAAATAGACCAATGTTCAAATCCCACTGGCATTCTCTGGTCTTGGGCAAGTTACTTATCTCTCCATTGCCAAATCTTGAAGCCCTGTTTACTAAGCATTTTTCCCATAAACACAAAATGGGAGAAGACCTTTAATAAGCAGGGCCCTTAGATTGTAAAATCTCTGTGGCCAGAAAAATACCTACTATACCTGATTGTGTAACTTGCTTTGAACTACTAATGTAACGGCATGAACTAAATAATTAATAAATAAATAAAAAAGATTTCTGCTAGTTTGCCCCTAGTATTTTATAAAAATATGTAGGTGTCTTTATAGAATATACTTCAAATAGGCATCTACTCACCTTCATACGTACTATATACATGGTGTTATAAAATTACCCCTAATATCAGTTGATCCCAACAATAAAGTGTAACAGATGATCTCCAGGAACAGCAGAAATCAGTCTTCATGTATGGGTGAGATCGGCACTGTTGGAGCCCACGTGGGAACGCTCCCTTGTGTCCAATAGGAAAGCCTTTAGGAGCACTCCACCATGCCTGTGTGCCTGCCCTGCCACCTTCCCAGCTCTTCTCCTCAGTTTAGTTTGTAATTTCCTATATTATTACATTGGAAGAGAAAAAAAATAAAGGAACTCTACAACTCTTGGGGGAGAAGGGCAGCTTGTGAAGACTGATTCCTGTTCCCGGAGATCACCTGTTACAGATGAGTAACTACACTATTTCCAGGAACAAGCAAGAATGCAGTCTTCACATATGGGACTCACTAGCTCCCAGATACTAGACTGGTAAGGCAGGGAGAACAGTGTGATCCCTGAGGCTAAAAACGTGGATGAAACATACTCTATCCAGATGGATAGCAGATTGCATTTCTTTTGCTTATGCACATTCAGGACTCTCTTTGGAGGGTCATGTCACTGCTTGTCATGTGTGGACTATGGCAACATTTATAGCCAATCTCTGTTCAGTATCCATTGAGGAGATCTGCCAGGCAGCTACCTGGTCCTCCATTCATACTTTTGCTGCACACTATTGTCTGGACAGAGACTCCTGTTGGGATGCTGTCTTTGGCCAAGCTGTACTCCAGTACCTCTTTGGTTCTTAAACTCAACTCCTACCCTCCGTCACAGACCTCTGCAAGAGACCAGACTATCATTGGGAGAATATCGCCTCCTGGAATCAAGTCCAATGGTCCACAACGCTTCCAGACTCTTTGGCTACAAGTTTTTAGCTTCAGGGATCACACTGCTCTCCCTGCCTTACCAGTCTAGTATCTGGGAGCTAGTGAGTCCCATATGTGAATACTACATTCCTGCTTGTTCCTGGGGCTCTCGTTATCAGTACTGAGGCTGCCAGCAGTGCCACCAAACTCCTTTCGAGAGCAAGCATGTGCTGGTCCAGGGAGATGGCTGATGTCTGGGTGGAATCACCTACAGGGCTCTGAACCAGCATCCCAGAACCTGGAACCAGTAGCTCTCCAGAGGTTGATTCCTTGGGAGCGTCCCGGAGCTCCTCCTGTGCTTTGGAGGACAGATCCTCCCACTGGGGCTGTTTGGCTGGCAGGTCTGCATTGGAAGCACCTCTAGGGGAGTTGTGATGCTTATGTTGGGATTTCTCTCTGGTCTCGGTATCAATCGCCGATGATTATGACTTTGAAGTGGCCAGAGACTTTGACTTACTTGTATGTTTGGACTTTGAAGAAACCTGAGACCCATGAGAGGAAGTTGATGCCCTTGAAGAAGTCCCTTGAAGAAGTCCCAGGCGAACAATGATCCGTACTGTCTTGCTAGGTTCTTTAAGCCTCCCTGTTATTTGCTGGCACAAAGGACAAGAACTGAGTTGATGTTCATGCCCCAAACATTTTAGACACCAGTCATGTTTATCATTGACTGATATGGTACCAGCACACTTGGTACATTTTTTAAAACCATTAGTTGGCTTTTCCATGCTGCAAAAAAGTTGTCTTCAAGATTGAAGATAAGGCTATGGAGGTCTAAAGGCCTAGTTTAGCAGTGAAAACTGCATTAAAAAAAAAGAAATAGAAAAATGTAAAAATAAAAAAGAATTATCGGGACTGGTGTCGGATTCGATGGACTGGCTTTGAAGGGAAAGCAGAAACACGATGTTTTTCAGTGGTGACAGGATGACACATCCTGCTGGCTCCACGGAAAACAAAGAACTGAGTTGGGAAGATGGGAAGGCAGGCATGCAGGCAGAATGGAGTGCTCCCAAAGGCTTTTCTATTGGATGCTGGCAAGCGTTCCCGCATGGGCTCCATCAGTGCTGACGTCACCCATGTGTGAAGACTGATGACTGCTTGTTCCTGGAGATGGAAATATACCACTTTCCTATATTATTACATTGACAGAGAACACTGTCTAGCTACCAACTAACTGTCACAAGGTGACACAAAGTTTTTGTACCTTTCTTGGTGTTTGTCACATCTTGACTATGGCAATGTGGTTTTCGATGGAATTAGGCTTCCTCTCTTGAAAAGATTGCAAAATATACAAAATAGTCCCATTGTACTTTTATATTTTGCAAAAAATTTGATCATGTTGGTCAAGAGCATTGGTTTCTTGTCAGCTGTAGAGCACCTTTCAAGACACTTTTCAGGCACACAAAACTTTTTATATGGGTCATCTATATTACCTAGCTAGTTCTGTTGGCTTATCAAGACAAACAAGATCATCTAGAAAAAATTTGTGTCACTCACCCTTCGTATCACACTCTTCATGAGATCAAACATAGGACCTCTTTCTTTTACTTGGCACCCTATTTATGGAACAGAATCCTCTTATTCTAAATTTAAAAAGGGTTTAAAACCTTTTTTTTTGGTTGAAGTTCTTGGAGACTTGCTGTATCTGGATCACCAAATTGTGCACTTATTTTTTTAAATCTTTTCTTTGCATCCTATGACACAGAATTTTTATTTGTATTTATTATTGGATCTCTTTTACTAAAGGTTAATGTGTGTTAATGAAGGTTAATGCAAGTTAAGTGTGAATGTGCCCATAGAAATAAAAGGACCGTGGGCACTTAATGCATGCTAACCTCATTGACGCACATTGAAACCTTTAGTAAAAGGTAGGCATATCGTGTATTTTTCTTTTTCACTGCCTATCATTTTAAACCTTTGCAAATCTCTCTGAAAGTTCTAACAAGAAACAAAATAGACTAAACTGAACTAAACCACTCACAGTCTTCCTTTCTTTCAACTGATGTATTGACAGTATTCTTCTATTCTAACTTGCAGTCACAGTCTGTCTTTGTCCAGTGCCTTTCTAACCACAGAAAAGGGAAAGTAAAGATTTCCAAACAGACACAAGCCCAAAGAGGTAGACATAGATGTGTTTAATGGATGTGTCTTTCATCCACTGATGAGCAAAATCTTAACGTCATCACAACAGTGCCAATTTTTGAAGTGTTGAATGAGACATCATCTTGAGCCCATTACTAGGAAACATTCAGCACACGATGATCCACTCTGTCTAAGAAGCAGTAACTTCAACAAGCAGGAATTTCAGGCATTTACTAATAAGTTGCTGGAATTTACTGAGCATAGCCAGAACTATGATGTGAACAGTTGCCCCTTTTTATGCTCTTAGCTGTTTATTTATCTTCAAAGAAAACTATTTATCCTCTACAGCGTGAGTAGTATCAGCATACCCTTTTGCAAGTAAAAATACCAACCAGACCCTAGACTTATGGACAACTGATTGTCTCCCTCATCCACCACGAGATGGTGTTGTAACTGATCTTATAAAACAAGTGGCTCACAGAACAAGATTGCTGCCTATAGGCACTTGCCTCCTCTGTTTTCAATTATTTATATCCTGTATTACTTAGGAAACTATGGAAACAATCACTTCGGGAAAGTGTTATAAACCATATTTTTATTTATTTATTTAATTTTAAAAAATTTATAATGCACACTAAAACCTAGTGGATAGTAAAAACATACATGAAATCTACAACTAAAAACCATAACCATACATAACAAAACATAAACATGCCTCAAAAATATAAGAATCACTCACTCAAATGTTTTTTTGTCAGACTAGCTGTTTCAAAGCTGCTATAAATCAGCCACTCTTACTATCATTAGTCCTTTTTATTCTTTATTATTGTGAACAGATCATTAAAAATTCTGTGAGAACACAAGTCTCTCAAACAGGAAGTCTTGAGCTCAGAAACTCGAATTCAAATTAAAGTTCAAAACACGGATCATCTAAATAAAGCCGACTATGACGGTCGTGTTTCGAAAAGCTTCAACACATTTCTGCATCAGGGCTACAATGATTCAAAAACTTTAGAAAGTTCTATGTAGTCACTTATCTTTAGAATTCGCACATCAAAGATTTCTTCCAAAAGTCTACAGCAGAATCAACTACACATTTTCATTTCTGGTGAGCTTCAATGCTATGAAAGAAACAGGGCCATGACATTCTTTTAAACGCTCAGCTGATCCATCCCTATTCTAAGTGGGATGGATGGGCTTCCTTGGTGCCTGGAAGACCCTCACAGCCCTGGACATGATTGCGAACTATGTCTATTTACTGAATGCAAAAGTTGATCTTGCTTTTCTCTCTTTTTGAATTTTCATCTATCCATTTTCTTTTTCTTATCAGTTCTTGGAGTTCCTTTCGGCATTCTCTTATTGTTGATTGTAAACCGCTTTTCAATTATTTTTAAATAAAAAGGTAGTGTAACAAATAAATAAACTGTAAACTGTTACTGGGAGCTACAGTACAACTCCCTTTCACCTTCTGTCTCTCTACTGCTTCTGCTCCACCAGTTAGCCACCAATTAACTAACTGAATTAAAAAAACTCCAAGCCTATCTCAGGGGACTGTTCAAAGCAAGAGTTAACCCTTCACTTGCTAATAGAAACAGAGTCAGTCCAGCACTTCCTGTGCATTCCTCAGGGTTTAATCATTGTAATTCACTCTGGTGTTTTGTCTGTATGTTTAGTTTTACTTCCAAAAGTAGCCAGCAAAGAATTCATGCCAACATTTGCTTCTTCAAAGACAGAAACCTTCATGTCACAAGGAGTGTGGCGGAGGCATGTCCAGGGCAGTCCAGGAAAGATACACATGTGCTCCTGATTTTGGAATGGGGCTGCACATTTACAACCGGCAGCAAATACATCTATGTCTAGACCTGCTCCATTTGAAAAGTGCTCCTTTCTGCCAGTTATCAACAATATAAGGAAGAGGAGAATGCTCCCTCAATCCCACAACATTTTCGACAATGTAACAAAAGCCTTCAGACAATACTGACCATATCAAATGTTATGAAATGTTACAACACAAACATCAAATATCCAAAAATTTTGACTACATACTGTGTGCAGGACAGTTGTGGTTTTTTTATCTACATAGTAAGGCTTCAAAAATGTTTGGAATGTTGTGTTGTAACATTTGATATGGCCAGTATTGTCTGAAGGTTTTTGTTGCAAGTTTTAAACACTTGTGATACTTTGTGAGCCTTTTATATATTGTATATGGTGGATGACCTGTTGTGTATGGTATACACTGACTATTTTTATAAAGAATATTTATTATAAACATTGGTGCAATATGCATTGTTTAGGACAACAGACAGATGTGTAATCTGAAGAAGATTGAGCCAATGATTGATCTAGTGGGCAGTACTAGTTGACATTTCTTGCTCCTAAACAGTTATTGTTAGTGAGCATGGTCCCCTGCCCCGTTTCTGATGGCTGTTCTCTTTTGTAGTGTGATATTTTATTTATGGTTCCTATGAGGTCTTTGGGGTTTGCCAGTGTGAATTTGGTGGGAAGATAATATTATAGGTATCTTTGCATTTTCCTACCCTATTTTAGGTCTTTTTTGGGTCCATATCTGAAATGGCATGCTAGCAGATGTATGTAGTAACATGTACACATATGCATTCCAAAATACTGATGTTGACACATCTATGTGGTTGATACCTCAAATGTCTATATCTTGCACGTACATGTTTCTGAAATCGGTCGGTCTTCTGGATTTCAACTTCCTACCTAAAAGCCTAAATTTAGCCATAAGAACATAAGATATGCCATACTGGGTCAGACCAAGGTCCATCAAGCCCAGTATCCTGTTTCCAACAGTGGCCAATCTAGGTCATACGTACCTAGCAGTTTCCCCAAAAGACACAGGTTCCGCAATGCTTGTACTGGGTCAAGCATTGATATCCTGGGTCCCTTCTTAATAATGGTTTATGGACCTTTCCTCCAGGAACTTGTCCAAACCTTTTTTAAACCCAGCTACACTAATAGGCTTTACTACATCCTCCAATAACAAATTCCAGAGTTTGATTACACGTTGAGTGAAAAAATATTTTCTTTTATCAGTCTTAAATAGTTTACCCTGTAGCTTCATTGCATGTCCCCTAGTCCTTTTTTTTTTATTTAAATTTTATACCATTTACATAATATTCACAAAGCAAATATATGCAATTCCATGCAAATACATAACAGGGGAAATGGCAAGAAATCCAAACATAAAAGAAGGAAATAGAGAAAAAAGAGAAAAACAAAAATCTCAAAGATTTACAAAACCATATCCCCTATTAAACATCTAGTCCACCATAGGACAACCTCAATAAGGTTCCAACAAAGAAATATAGACTAAACAAACAGGATAACCTGAATCATCTTATGAGCAAAGAATAATATACATGGCAGCCAATACGGGAGTTAACCCTCACCCCCCACTTCCTTTGCCTGAAGAAATTTCAACAGTTGCACAGGTTCAAAAAACAGAAAATGTTTAGTTTGATATAACAAAGCACACTTACATGGATACCTCAATTTAAATTGGGCACCCAGGGCAGTGACTCTCTGGCGTAAAGCCAGAAATTCTTTCCGCCTCTTCTGGTTGTCCCTCGACAAGTCAGGAAATACTAAAATTTTTGAACCCATAAACAAGGAAGAAGATAATCTGTGGAAATAAAGCCTAAGGACCATATTGCGGTCGGATTCAAAAGCAAAGCTGACCAGCAAAGTTGCCCTGGAGGTCACAACTTCCAAAGAAGACTCTAAAAATTCAGACAATTCCAACTGTCCCTGTCCGTCCCTCCCCCCTGGGCCCCCTTCAGCCACAGTATCAGAAACAACAGCAACATACTGAACCCTAACAATAGGTGGTAAATTATCTGAGGGCATTAGGAGAACCTCAGTGAGGTATTTACGAATAAGAACCAGGGGTTCCAGCAACGGTGACCTAGGAAATTTTAAAAAGCGCAAATTATTCCTCCGTATTGAATTGTCCATATATTCTAACCTCCTTAATGCAATTAAACGTTCCTTGGAAACTGTCTCACCCACAAAACTCAATTGTTCCACTTTAGTCTCCAGAACTGCCAACTTTTCCACCTGCTCTGCGCACTTTGCTTCCACAGCAGCACAGTGTCCTTTAACCAATGGAAATTCTTGTGATAAAGCACCCACCACAGGAGCAAAGGTTGCATGGAGAGATGAAATCGCCTCCCATAAGCAGTCCAAAGTCACCTTCGCTGGTTTCTTCAATCCGCAAACCACCCGCGTCTCACTCGCTTCTGGTAAAGGGATTTTCCGTCGGGCACCTCCCGAAACTTCCGCGTTGGAGTACCCCTTCTCCACCACTCCAGCATTAACATCACCAGAGCGCGACGCCATCGGAGAGGAGGAGCCCCCAAGCACGGCCTCAACCTCCTGACCCGGAGGTACTCCCGCGTCTGCTCCCTCCTCCCGACCTCCACAGGGTTGCGGCGGCCACAGCTGGACTGGACTGAGATCCACTCCATCACTGCTCAGCTCCTCCAAACCACCCGGAAGAGCCGCTGTAGCCATGTCAGCCAGTCGCAGTGTGCAAAAGGGTACTATCGAGGGTTGCGCCGAGCCACCCGAGGGTGTCGAGGTTACCGGAGGCTTCCAAGATGGCGGATGAGTAGATGCTGGCTGTTTGAGTGCGGAGAGGCTGCGAGTTGGTTGCCGCGCCAATGGGGAAGAAGAGGAAGCAAACTACAGCGAAGTCCCCTAGTCTTTCTATATTCTGATAACGTAAGCAATCGATCTATGTTTACCCGTTCCACTCTGTTCATGAATTTATAGACTTCTATCATATCTCCCCTCAGCCGTCTCTTTTCCAGGTTAAAGAGCCCTAACCTTTTTAGCCTTTCTTCATAGGAGTATCCTTCCATCCCCTTTACCATTTTGGAGGCTCTTCTCTGAACCTTTTTTAATAACTCTATATCCTTTTTAAGATACGGCGACCAGAATTGCACACAATATTCAAGGTGCTGTCTCACCATGTATCTGGTCCCTTATTCTGTATCTTCCTGTTGTGTTCTATATCATGGCAGACAAGTTTATCTTTCAGGATGGAGATGGGCCATTTTAGATGGCATTTATACATGTTCATCTTCACTGCTGCCACACCCACAGGATGTTGGACATCTTGATGTGCATGTCCCAAATTTCAGTTACACTACCTTTCTTAAATGTGCCTTCACACCAAATTCGACTATAAATTTGATGCAAATTACTTGCACCTCCTAGTCATCCTCCATATTTCGGTTCTCCCTATGCTAAGGATGAAAGCAATGTGAAAGCTGCACCCATTGATAAATGTGAAAACAGCATCCACTGATAAAAAGTTCTACCAGAGGATGGACGCTGTGTGTTTCATTTCCTGCTTGGATCGTTTTGCCAGACTGCTACCAGCTCCTGGTATCCGTGTGAGTGGCTGCTTCTGATGACGTGTACAGCTAGGGCTATTTAAATCTTAATCCTGTGTGGCCAAAGGGGAGGCGCTGCCCCTTTGAAGCCCCTTTGGAGCATGTGAGGAGCAAGAGAGGAGTAGCTTTTACTGCTATGGAAGAAGCAGTTACCTAAGTTGTCAGCTGTAAAAACTGCTAAAGTTATTGGTCCAATGGATACTTATGCTAAGGTTGTTTCTATATCTTTGGAACGTCCTCTAATTCCACTGACTGAGTCTTCTGGTTCTGTAAATACTCTTTCTCCTGGATCTCCTCTTCCGTTTCAGGGTGACCAAACCCTGCCTGATCAAGGAAGTGGCCCTAAGAGGGTTTCTTCCTCTCCGTTTGTTGAGCAGCAGTTCCTTCTGACCCTCCCCTAAGGCAATCTTCAGGGTCATCTTTGGATACTTTTACTATGCAACGTATTGGTCCTTTGCCTAGTTCGATTGAGTTTGCTCCCTTTTCTGATAGGCCTGCTTCTGTATCTGATATCTCCTTAAAAGATATATGGGAAGCTATTATGCATATAGATCATTCCCTTCAGTCATCTTTTGGAAAAATATCTGATTTCACAAAAGAGGCTGTGGTGAAACTTGCTGAACATGATGCTAAATTTGTTGATGTTCAACAGTTTTCTCAGAAGACCAATTCTCAATTCAGCATTCTTCAAGCTTCGCTTCAAACTCTTTTTTCTAGTGCAACAGTAACTTATCATCAATTAGAATCTATGGATAATGCTTTGAGATCTAAAAATTTACGGTTTTTAAATTTTCCTAGTACACCCTTCCTCTCACCGCAGATTTTCTTTATGACATATCTTAAAGAGGTCCTTCAATACCCAGAAGCAGATAAAGTACAGTTTTCAAAAATGTATTGTATTTCTAAAGGGGCAAAGAAATTGGTGCGCAGAAGTGTGGGATCAGGTGATCAGCTTGATACTATTTTACCAACAGATAATGTAGATCTCTCAGCATTCTTGGAATCTTCCTTAGACAAAATCCCTGGCAGGGCCACCTTATTAGTATCCTTTGAATCTGAAGTTGATAAAGATCGCATCTTACGTTTGTATTTTACTAAACGGCATGATACATTGTGTGGTCAGGAATTACAAGTTTTTCCAGATGTCACTAGATCAACCCAGCAGCATAGGAAGGCTTTCTTAGAGATACACCCAGGGGTTTTGGTCCTGGGTGCCTCTTTTATGTTGAGGTTTCCCTGTAAGCGTTCTATTGCATATCAGGGTAATATATATATATATATTTTTAGATTCTAGAAAGTTTTCTGATGGGTAAGATTAGTCAATAATTTTGTTATTTGAATTTCCTCATGTCCTTGATCATGTAATTAAGAGTTTCAGTTTGTTATTGGGAGCCTTTTTTCTTCTTGTCTCACAACGTCCTCCATAGTGTGGTTTATATATCTATGGATATTTATTATGTGCTGTAATATTGTTTAAATGCTATAAAAAATAAAATATTAAAAAAATCTCTACCAGAAATCCCAAAACCCTCTGGCAGAGAAGTGAATGCTTACAATCTCTCTCCAACACTTGTCCCAGAGTCCATATACCTACCAACTGCCAAGAACGCCAATTGAGAGGCATTTTGGTAACTTTTATTAAAAGCTTATTTCCCCACAAAGGCATATCTGAAGACAACATATTTTGCGAATGAGTGGAAACGTACAGCTCCAGAAATGCTACTAAGATAGCATTTAAAACTAAGGGGTATGTTTACTAAACCGTCTTAATGTGCACTCTGCCACGTTGTTGCGCGATAAGGTACCTTATGCTTTATCGGGCACAGAGGTACCTTAGCACGCGATAACGCACGCAGCGGCGCAAATGAGCGCTGAGGGTGGAGAAAGGCTCCTGGAGGGTGGAGGAAGGCTCCCCAGGGGCGGAGAGAGAGTGTCAATGGGCGGAGAGTGGGAGGGGAGAGGCTCCCTGCACACTAACGCTGTGAAATTCGAGGCTGAAAACTAACGCCAGTGAAACCCTGGCATTAGAGCTGATTTAAAGGGAAAAGAAACCATTTCTGTCAGCAATGTACAGCAAAAAAAGGGGAACCAACAAAAAAGTGATAAGTGTGATACATGTGCACGGAACAAAAGGGCAAATAAACAGTGAAAATGACCAGAAGAAAATGTAATAAAAACATAACTACGCTGGCCAATAGTGACATTAATGGGAAACATCAAAAACACTCCAGAAAAAGCTCCAAAAAAAAAGATATGAATTTTGGAAGGGTCTATGCTCTGTCCCCATACAAGGTGAATGAGCCCACAGTGAAATTGCGCTGAGCAGAGTTATCCCTCTCCATTGGGCAGGTTTCCTATGGCGTGCACATGTTCCGCAACAGCATGGTGGGCATGTCGGAATGGGCAACTGGACAGATGCTTGAAAAGGGGACACAGAGGGCTGCAGGCGGCACATGCTGTGGTGTAGCTGGGCCACAGTGCGGACTAGGGTGATGCCTAGGTGGCCCATAGGAATGCTGAAACAGTAGTGCAGCCAGACAGCAACTCATGAGGGCCCAACATGGGCACGAGTGTGCTTCCCACAGTGTCACGGGGGATAGTACCCAGCAGGTACCCCGAAGGGCACAGAATATTGGCAGGCGGTGCTGGGGGGGCGCGTGGACAGCTATGCAGGAACCCCTACCCCAGAACCCGCACCATAGGCAGCCTCCTACCCACACAATGGATGGCCTGAGACTATGCACCACCAGCACCACCAGCAGAAGGGCATGTCAGCAGGGTGGTAGAGGGGTATTGGTGGCGTAGGGGGCAGTGGCAGCTGCCCAGAGCAGACCGTGGCCTAGCCCTGTGTAGGTGGGTGCCATGCACTGCAACAGACAGGCCCAACAGTCATGGTATCCCCAGGGAATGCACAGTCTCTGTGGCAACCCGGTGGTGCAGTGCACACAGCCAGTGTGTTCAGGAGCAGAAGGTCATGGTTCAAGTCCCAGCTGTGGTTCCTGCCAACCCAGCCCCCATATTTTACCCACTACTAAAACATGCTAATACAGACAGAACCTTTATTGCAGATGATGTAGACATGCCCAAAACACCTACATTTTACCATACAGAGTACAGACACCATAAACATGCGCATTACCTAGAGCAGAGTCTCCCAAATGCCGTCCTGGAGTGCCATACACCATTGAGGTTCCATGCTGCCTCTAATAAATATGGCTGTGCTGCATTTCTATGCACCGCCCCCATGGTATGCAGATGTATCTCATGCATATTCATTAGGGACAGCATGAAAACCCGAACAGTGTTTGGCCCTCCAGGACTGGAGTTGGGAACCTCTGCCCTAGAGCAGCGGCCAATAGGGGCAGACACACCCGCATCCACAGGCTCCATTATCCGAAACCTCCTGGAGAGGCAGGATGTTGGGCCCTGTGTGCATCTCCCAATATTAGCACTTGCATACCTTAGCAAAGCCACCCTAAACCTGGGAAAACTGTACACAGCTATCCAAAGGTTGCTATGATAACTGGCAGCAATTCCTACGTTAAGCACAATTGGCTGATTGAGCTGCATCCTAGCAACCTTTCTGATGTCTGTGGAGTGTGCCTCAGGTCTGGTGTCTGACAGTGACCCCAACAGTATTGCGTACCATAGCCATGCCTGCACTGTGCCCAGGACTGGTGTGGTGGCCAGAGCTGCCAAACACCTCTATAGTTGCACAATGCTGGCATAGGTGTGGGGAGTGTGTGTCTGTCTATCCCAGGGGTCCCCAAACCTGTCCTGGAGGGCCGCAATCCTGGCAGGTTTTTGGGATAGCCCTAATGAATATGTATGAGATATATATGCATTAAAGATATCCTCCCAACCTGACTGGTTTGTGGCCCTCCAGTACTGGATTGGGAGACCCCTGCCTTACACCTCTGTCATTTAAGATTGTGAGTGCCAAGGTGCAGATGTCCTAGACATCAAAAGGGTAGATAGACTTTGTCACATTCCTCCTCGCTTCTCACCACCACCAAAATGTTGTCTTGGGAATGTTTACCAAACTCCTAGATATTTCATCTTGTCGCCTCGCCATTGGAATGGAAAGTCAATAATATCTAACTGATTAGTGTATTGATTTAGAGGCATGGCTTTTAGATATAGCAGTATATAAGCATAGCCAAATACATAAATAATTAATAGCTTTGGTTTTCATGCAATTAACTTTGTATCCTGACAGCTGAGAAAATTCCAGTGTCACCCTCTAGTAAATGGAGAACAGATTAAGGTATCATAAAAGCTAGAATATCATCTACATAAATAGATCTTTTGCATTCCACATCATAAATCATCACTCTCCCTATCCACGGATCAATGCTATGTTAAATAAAAGTGTTTACAAGGAACAACCCTGCCTAGTGCACTTGTTAGGTAAGTCAGGAAGAGAGGTCATTGTTACACAACCCTGCCATAGGTTTCATGTGTAAGACATTCATCATCTGTATAAATGCTGGTCCAAAACCAAACCACTTTAGCACATAAAACAAATATTGCCACTCAAGATGGTTGAAGGCCTTTCTCATATCCAACGATAGGGCCAACAATGCCCTAGGTGTTTTACCAGCCTCAGCTAAGACCTCACAAAAGACCCTTGCATTGTCAGCTGACATTCAACCAGCCATGTCCATTTTGATTGGAATGTATAATGGACCCAAGAAAGAACTTTCTGCACTTGCAAAGCAAACACTTTAACATAGAGTTTAGAGTCAGCATTTATCAAAGTTATGGGTCTGTAGTTCACTACATCAGCTGGATTCTCACCCATCTTTTCAAATACACAAGTTGTGCCTCTATAAAGGAATCCCTACAGCATCTTATAGGATGGGGAGAGTCTTAAAGAGGGGGTCACAGGCATGATGGTTGCTCTATTGGAGGGGAGGGTATATGATCAGGCGACATTATGATCGGTCCCTTTTCGGAATCTTCAGATGTTGGAGAAGTTGTGCCTGCAGCTTTGATTGTGATGCTGCTTTTTGAACCAGGCAGAGTTGATCCTCTGCTTGGGTTTGTTTTGCCATTATTTTGAGAACTTTTTGAGTCTTAAAATCAATATCTGAGGACCTGTTCTGAGGGTGAGAGGAGGTGTGCTCGTTAGCCCGACCATCGGCATTTGGACTGTCTGCTTCAGGCTCGTGTGCTAAGGAGGGAGCCTTCCAGAAATCTCTGTACTGGCACAGAGGGGGCAGCCTTGGTGGAAGGACCCTCTCCGGGACTGCTTATATCTGGTTACATAGCGTTTCTTCCCAGGACCTGTTCTGAGGGTGAGAGAAGGTGTGCTTGTTAGCCCGACCATCGGTATTTGGACTGCCTGCTTCACTCTGATGTGCTGAGGTGGGAGCCTTCCAGGAATCTCTGTACCAGCATGGAGGGGGCAGCCTTGGTTGAAGGACCCTCTCCAGGACTTTTAAGTTCACCCTCCTCTGTTTCGCGACCGCGGGGCGCAATCTTTGGCACCCCTTCAGCAACACAGAGGTGACACTTAGCGTGTTAGTTTGCTTTTTAGTTTTTTATATTGTTTATGCTTTTTGTTTCTTATCAATTTTCTTAATGGGGAAGCATAAGAAGAAGAAAGGAGCTTTGGTGAACAGTGCCACTGGCGGTGCTGCGAAGGTAGCTGGCCTAACGGACCGCCACCTAGTTCCTGTTCCAGTGCAATCTTCTCTTGATGGGGTCTTGCTTAGTTCTGGAGGTAGGACCCCCCCACCTCACCCACTCTCTGTGATGTCTTCTACTTGGACTGATGTGGCATCTCCAAGTTAGTAGCCGTTAGATTCTGTGGAAATTTCTTTTCCTATTCCTGTGGTTGAAAGTGGATCTGAACTTGGTGGTGAGTGTCAGACCCTTGCTCCCTCTGAGGGGGAGATCACTCTTAAGGATATCTGGGGCGCTATTCGGGCCTTGGACCTTAAATTGGGTTCATCTGTTGCTTCATTATGTGTTTTTTCTCAAGACACTTCTACTTGTTTGCAAGCCTTAGATAAAAAAATTTCTTTAATCAGGTAGTATCTAGGATGGAGTCTCAGCTTCCCCTTATTCAGAAATTTTATGCTGCACATGTTTCTGATTCTTTAGTGTTGAATGCTAAATTGGAGGCGCTGGAGAACTCCACCCGGGCTTGTAACCTGAGGTTTTTGAATTTTCCCCAGATACATTTATTGTCCTCGGATATATTATTAAAGAAATATTTTTCAGAGGTTTTGTGTTTTTCTGAGCCTATTGATTATTCTATTGCATATTATCTACTTAACCAGCAAAAGATGATAAATCCCTAAGAGGGAGGCCTTGATGTTTTGTCTCCTTCAATTATTCAGAATCTTACTGCTTTCCTGGAAGATTCCACTGACAATATAGTTCTTCGATCCATGCTTTTGGTCACTTTTCTTTCAGAATCTACTAAGCTCAAAGTTCTTAAGGCCTTTTTCGAAGGAAGGAGGTCCAATTTTGTGGGCAGTGTATAAATACTTTTCCTGATGTTTCTTGCAGCATGCAGCTTAGGAGGACGCAATTTCTTAAATTAAAACCCAAAGATTTGGCATTGAGTGCTACTTTCTTTCTCTGTCTCCCCTGACAGTGCTTGGTTACCTGGCATGGGGACACTTTTTCCTTCTTAGATGCTTCCCATTTAGAAAACTTTAGAGCTGACAGGGATGTGGGGAAGTGAGGTGGGTAATGGATTGATTTGATTTTGTATCTTCTATATGGCTTTGGCCTAATTCTTTCTTGTTATCATTATGTTTTGTTCCTTAACTCAGAAACAGATCCCTTGATGGGTCTATTATTCCTATATTTCATTGTAACATTTTGTTGTTATGTTTTTGTTTTTTTCTTCTGTGGAATATTTCTTTGCTGTTCTCAGTAATTACTGTTAAAATGCTTTATAAAAAAAAATCAATATCTTTCCCAATATGGCCCATGCAGCACACAGAAGATGGGAGCAATTTTTGGTTCTCATTAATGAGTTACACAGATCAATGCTAGATTTATTTTAAAGTACTCTTGATAATGTGTTGTTCTTTATAAAAAGGCCAAATATATATTCATGGACCCATCTCATCTCACTGATTTTTTGTGTGACAAATCTGCCCCCCAACAAGGTCCTAGAGATTCTAGTGGGGTTAATCAGTGATTAGCTTGGCATCTTATATGGGTTAATTTAGAATAAATAGGAGCTTTGTTATCAGCCTTTTGTTTCTCTTTTATGTTTTCTTTCTAACTTCGTATTGTGGATGCTCTTTCTCACTTATTGTGTTCTATGTATAGAGGAGTAAACTGTAGATTTACCTGGTTATTTAAAGTTTATCTCTTATTGTCTAATGTTGTCTTTTTCTATAACAAGAGAGTTTATCTAGTGATGTTTTGAAATTTATAAAAATAGAATTAAAAGAAAAATCCTGGAAGCCCAGACCAGATGCATTCTGGAATTTAAGAAAGGTGGAAGGAAAGCCAAATGATTACCAGCATGGTTTAGTGAGCTGAGAGAGGTTACTGCAGCCAAGAAAGCATCTTTCTGAAATGGAAAAAAGAGCCAAATGATGAAAACAGGAAACAACATAAGCACTGAAAAGCTAAAAGCAAGGCATTGATAAGGCAGGCAAAGAGAGAATTTGAAAAGAAGCTTGCCATGAAGCAAAAACATACAATAAAATCTTTTTCAAGTATATTTGTAACAAAAAGTCTGTGGAACAGTCAGCTGGACCATTAGATGATAGAGGGGTACAGGTTCACTATGGAAGGACAAGATCATAACAGATAGGTTGAATGATTTCTTTGCTTTGGTCTTTACTGAAGATGTAGGGAAGTTACCCATGACAGAAATGATATTTAAAATTGAAGATGTAATAAAACATTTTGATAAACTAAAGAGTAACAAATCACCAGGGAGAGAGGAGGAATTTGGGTTAAACTAGAAAGAAGTAAAGAGACATCTGTTTGCATTGGCATGATATACAGACCTCCCTCACAAGAAGAAGAGGTGGACAGAGAGTTAATTGAAGACATATGAAGCATTGCTAGGAAAGGGGAAGTGCTACTGATAGGGGATTTCAATATGCCAGATGTTGATTGGCACATTCCTGCTGCAGTATTATCTAGAAGTAAAGAGATCCTGGATTCTCTACAAGGAGAACTATTCAGGCAATTGGTAACAGACCCCACATGTGAAAGGGCCATACTGGACTTGGTGCTTACCAATGATGAAAGTGTTTCTGATGTTATAGTGGGAGATCATTTTGCATCCAGTGATCACCAGATGGTGTGGTTCAGTATTAGGACTAGGGCTGATAGAATCCATTCAAAGGTGAGGGTCTTAGACTTTAGAAAGAGTAACTTTGCCAAGATGGGCCAATACCTCAGGGAGTCGTTAGCAGGATGGGAACAGCTGGGGGATGTAGAAGAACAGTGGGCAAAACTGAAAGGGGATATTTTAAGGCAACCAACCTTTTTGTTAAAATGGTAAATAAAGGTAAAAGGAAAAGGAGACCGCTATGGCTTTCAAAAGAAGTAGCTGAAAAGGTGAAGAAAAAGAGGGAGGCTTTCATGAAATACAAGAGATCACAGAGAGAGGAAGACAGGCATCTATATTTGTAAAAACCTAGAGAAGCTAGCAAAGTAGTCAGGAAAGCAAAGATTCAAAAAGAGGATTAAATAGCCAATGCAATAAAATGGGGGGATAAGACATTTTTCAGATTTGTTAGTGAAAAGAGGAAGGGCAAAAGTGGTATTGTCAGACTCAAGGGTGAAGGGGAGGACTATGTAGAAGCTGATGAGGATAAAGTGGAATTGCTTAACAAATATTTCTGTTCTGTGTTCACAGATGAAGAACCAGGAGCAGGATCTCAGAAAACACCCACAAACAGGAACAGAAGCAAGGGACATCTTGAACAATTTTAAGAAGACTGTGTTCATGAGAAACTAGTTCAACTTAAAGTAGACAAAGCGATGGGACTGGATGGGATAAACACTAGAATACAGAGGGAACTTGGGGACATTCTAGCAGCTCCACTGACTGACCTTTTCAATGCCTCGTTGGAGTCGGGAGTGGTGCCAAAGGACTGGAGAGAGGCTCATGTGGTGCCTTTACACAAAAGCAAGTCAGAACAGGAGAAGCAACGTCTGATCCATTCCCCCTTAAACAAGGTGTCCCGCAGGGTTCCTCATTGTCCGCCTTAATGTTCAATATCTATATGCAGCCAATCTGCGATCTCATACGCACTTTCAACATACAATGCCTTGCCTATGCTGATGACATCCTCATGTTTGCTCCATTCAACATAAAACAACCAGATTTTACACCAATAACTCACTGCTTTGAAGCTGTATCCAACTGGCTCCTTAATCAGAATCTACGGATAAACCACAACAAAACTGATGTTCTATTCGTTACACGGAACCCAACATTCATACCCCCTACCTACCTTCAGGTAAACAACATTGAGCTGAAAGCACAACCCACAATTCGATACTTAGGAATTATATTAGATCAACAGCTTAATATGTCAGCCCACATTAAGAAAACAACGAGTGCAATCTACCACAAGATGCGATCACTACGTAATCTCCGACCTTTACTTAACTACTCTGACTTCCGTACTATATTCCAAGCCCTGATATTACCACACTTGGATTTCGCCAATATCATTCTACATGGTCTCCCGCAATCCACCCTGAATCCTCTCCGTCTGGCCATGAATGCAGCCGCGAGAATCCTCGTAGGCGCTCCACGATCAGAACACATAACTCCAATATTGATGAGTTTACATTGGCTACCCCTACAGGCCAGAACTCTATACAAGACCCTGGTCATGACTTTTAAAGCCTCAAAATGCCCATCTCTATCACCTCTCAGTAATATGATACATATCACCCCAAATAACAGATCCAGGAGGTCTGTTACATTAAACTCCATTGACCTCCCGAAACTCATCACAAAATGCTCTAAATCAACAGCCGCTAGAGCCTTCTCTCTGTTTTCTCCCAGAGCCTGGAATGCCCTTCCACCCGAAATAAGAGCTATATCAAGTCTGATGAAGTTCAGAAAGGCATTGAAGCTCTATTTGTTCCTAACATACTACCCCGAAGACACTCCATCTGACAATAGTACTCATGCAGATCTCTCATACTTGACCCCGGTAGAGAATGGGTAATTATGATGTTTATTACATGCTCATTATACTATGCCGTATTTATTATCACGATATTTGGCATTTTTATTCTGGCATTTTTATTCTGCTCTTTAATTAATTTCTTACCCACGGCATTATAGATATTCTTGTTCACATCTAATTAACCAAATAACCATGTATAGTAGCCATGTATATAGTTTTTTGTCTATAGTTACCCTGATTTTCACCAAGTTTATTTACCTTGTTCTATGTAAAAAACCAATGCTGCTTGTACCATTGTGTTTATATTTGTTCATATGTAAACCGCACTGAATTAAGAGCGCGGTATATAAGAGAAATAAATAAAAATAAATAAATAAAATAAAATAAATAAGGATGTGGTTGAAAACTACAGGCCGGTTAGTTTAACTTTGGTGGTGAGTAAATTATTGGAAACGCTGCTGAAAGAGAAAATAGTGAAGTTTCTGGAGTCCAGCGGATTACAGGATCCGAGGCAGCATGGATTCACCAGAGGCAGGTCTTGTCAGACAAATCTGATTGATTTCTTTGACTGGGTGACCAGGGAGTTGGACCGAGGGAGAGCCCTAGATGTGGTGTATTTAGATTTCAGTAAAGCCTTTGACACTGTTCCTCACAGGCGACTTATAAACAAACTGAGCATCTTAGGGATGGACCGTAAAGTTATTGCTTGGGTTAGAAATTGGTTGGGTGGGAGGCGACAAATAGTACAGGTAAATGGAGCTCACTCTGAGGAGAAGGATGTTACCAGTGGTATGCCCCAGGGATCTGTCCTTGGTCCGATTCTTTTTAACATTTTTGTTAGTGCTATAGCGGAAGGGCTGTCGGGTAAGGTTTGCCTCTTTGCGGATGATACCAAGATCTGCAATAGAGTAGACACCCAAGAAGGTGTAGATAACATGAGGAGGGATCTAGCTAAGCTTGAAGAATGGTCTAGAATTTGGCAGCTGGGATTTAATGTTAAAAAATGTAAGGTCATGCATTTGGGCTGCAGCAATTCAAGGGAGTAATATAGTATAGGAGGTGAAGTACTTTTGTCCTCTAAAGAAAAGCGGGACCTAGGCGTGGTTGTGTCTGATGATCTTAAAGTACAGGTAGAAAAGGCTACGGCAAAAGCTAGAAGGATGCTTTGGTGCATATGGAGAGGAATGGCTAGCAGAAAAAAGGCGGTGATAGTGCCTCTGTATATGTCTTTGGTGCAACCTCATTTGGAGTATAGTGTGCAATTCTGGAGACTGCACCTTCAAAAGGATATAAACAGGATGGAGTCAGTACAGAGGGTGGCTAATAAAATGGTTAGTGGTCTTCATTATAAAGCATATGAGGACAGACTTAAGGATCTTAATATGTACACCTTAGAGGAAAGGCAGGATAGAGATGATATGATTGAGACGTTTAAATACCTCCGTGGCATAAATGTACAGGGGGAAAGCCTCTTTCAATTGACAGCAAGTTCTGCTACGAGGGGACAAGGGATGAGGGTGAAGAGGGATAGACTCAGGAGTGATATGCGGAAATATTTCTTTACTGAAAGAGTGGTGGATCTGTGGAATAGTCTCCCAGTGGAGGTAGTAGAGATGAGGACAGTATCTGAATTCAAAAAAGCATGGGACAAACACAGAGGATCTCTAAAGGAAAAAAGGGGGACTGTTGTAGTTGTTGATATGGAAGGACAGACTAGATAGGCCATGTGGTCTTTTTATTTTATTTATTTATTTATTTATTTATTTATTTTATTTACATTTCTTATATACCGCACTATTTGCGATCAGCGCGGTTTACATACAACAAAATGGTATCCGACAATAAGCAAAGTCAGGTCCTTACATTGAAACAGGAACAAGTAACTTGGAGAACAGGGTAAACTATATACATATGCAAACATTGTGATGGTTCAATGCAGTCCAAGCAGAAGTTGTTCCCAACGTCTAACCAAAGCGCTTCCATGTTTCACTGCTCGTTTCTTCAGGGGGGCAAAGCTCCAAGCCTCAGAATATACTTTCCAACCTGCACGGACTTCCTTTATTCACCATGGACTTGGCTCTTCAACTGTCACCAGTTGCGCGGCGTTTTTTGGTGACAGTTGAAGAGCCAAGTCCATGGTGAAAAAAGGAAGTCCGTGCAGGTTGGAAAGTGTATTCTGAGGCTTGGAGCTTTGCCCCCCTGAAGAAACGAGCAGTGAAACATGGAAGCGCTTTGGTTAGACGTTGGGAACAACTTCTGCTTGGACTGCATTGAACCATCACAATGTTTCAGAAAACGATTATAACTTCTACTATCAGATAAGCGCTGTCTTTTAAGAGTCATGCTTGAGAGAAATATAATAGATTATAGTGGTCAGCGATAATGTCTGATGGATCACCTATTGTTTCTGGGAGTCTCAAAAGATTGATTATATCACGGAAAATACCACAATTGGATAAAAAATATTTTTAATATAATTGAATAATATTATAAATAAAAATAAGAAAAACTATAAGGATAGACAACAGAGTAAGGTCATTGATGCTAAGAAGGCAGTTCATCCCAGCAAGTCTGGCTGAACAAATGCCTCGTAACAGTCTGAGACCTTGTTGCATCCTAAAATAGTTTTTCTCTAGCAATATGAATACTGAACTCATGGTTTAGAATTGAGCTGAAAATTCATATAGTCATTATTCATTGTCATTCAAGCTCAACAAGTGACCATACACATTCTTATGAGTAGATTGTAAGCTGAACTGAACAGGGACTATCCTTTATGTATGTCTGTGCAGCGCTGTGTACACCTTGTAGTGCTATACAAATTATCAGTCGTAGTAGTAGTGGTAGCAGTATGGCCTTCTAGCTATGGCATCTGATTCCTTATCTGGTTGCTGGCATTCCTCACAGCAGCTGCATCTGTCTCATTATGGTGTATGTCGGTCTGTATAGATTTGCTATCTTGGGGAAATCTTGTCTGCCTTCCCACAGCCTGCTTTGAGGCACTGCTCCCCTAGTCAGGCCTGTGTGGGCATAGGAGGGGAGTTCTCTGTGCCATCATACTCAGTCAGCCGGCCTCCAGATATATCGCAGCTTGCATAGAACCTAGACCAGCGAAGGATGTCGGCCTCATTGCACAATCTGGGGGATGTTGGCAGAACATCCGTCATGTCTCCCAGTGCCTGGCACAGCTAATGAATGGCTGCCCTATCATACTGGCACCTGGTGACACTGAGGTCATCCATATGGTCCAGGTACCAACCAGCTATTGATGGCCTCCCTGAACTGCAGATCAGCACACCAGATCCTCCTGTGCTACCCCCACACTACACACTCTCACTTGCACTCACAAGAGACATCATTCTGCCAAACCAAACCTATGGCTCAGCTGCTATGCCATAATGGCACGACATTCCATGATCTGCTTTCTCACTGCAATATGATTTGCTTCCAGACTCATTCACACACTATTCTTACATTAGTGGTCCCAGTTTTCAGAACACAGATTTTTTTTAGAGTCCTCTGGATTAGCTCTTTTAGCACAAACATTTCAGAATAGCCTGAATAAACACTATTGCTCTTCTTAACATTTCTGTAACGGTGTTTATAAATGTCTCTTTACCTTACAACAGGCATGTCCAACTTCGAACAGGTCATGATCTACTTTTTCTGGCCAAAAGTGCCGGTGATCTACCACCATGAAAATTAAGTTTCAAATTAGTTTCAAACTAAATTTTAACCCAATAAATTTGGAGGATCCCCCCCCCCCCCCCATTTTTAATGAACCTTCTGTCATTTACTTGGATGTGGTCAGCTGTTAAGCAAATTAAGCAAAAACAAAAAAGAGAGACGAAGATCCAGTAAGAACTGCGAGGGGAAATGGAAAGTACATTTTTTCTAAGTGTTTTATTGAGTAATAACTTTCTTTAACTGTCTTAATAACTTTCTTTAACTTTTATTGAGTAATTTGGGGTATGTTTACTAAACTGCGGTAATCATACATAACGCGCGTTATGATGCGCTAATGATCGTTAACGTTATATAAGAACATAAGAACATAAGATATGCCATACTGGGTCAGACCAAGGTCCATCAAGCCCAGTATTCTGTTTCCAACAGTGGCCAATCTAGGTCATACGTACCTAGCAGTTTCCCCAAGGGACACAGGTTCCACAATGCTTGTATTGGTTCAAGCATTGATATCCTGGGTCCCTTCTTAATAATGGTTTATGGACCTTTCCTCCAGGAACTTGTCCAAACCTTTTTTAAACCCAGCTACACTAACAGCCTTTACTACATCCTCCGGTAACAAATTCCAGAGTTTGATTACACGTTGAGTGAAAAAATATTTTCTTTTATTAGTCTTAAATAGTTTACCCTGTAGCTTCATTGCATGTCCCCTAGTCTTTCTATATTCTGATAAGGTAAACAATCGATCTACGTTTACCCGTTCCACTCCGTTCATTAATTTATAGACTTCTATCATATCTCCCCTCAGCCGTCTCTTTTCCAGGTTAAAGAGCCCCAACCTTTTTAGCCTTTCTTCATAGGAGTAGCCTTCCATCCCCTTTACCATTTTGGTGGCTCTTCTCTGAACCTTTTCTAAAATTGCTATATCCTTTTTAAGATATGGCGACCAGAATTGCACACAATATTCAAGGTGCGGTCTCACCATGGAACGATATAGAGGCATTATAATATCTTTTGTTTTATTTTCCATTCCTTTCCTTATCATACCTAGCATTCTATTTGCTCTCTTGGCCGCCGCTGCACACTGGGCCGAGGGTTTTAACATGGTATCCACAAGGACGCCTAAATCTTTTTCTTGGGTGGTGGTTCCTAATGTGGAACCTTGCATCGTGTAACCATAGTTTGGGTTGTTCTTCCCTAGGTGCATAACCTTGCACTTCTCCACATTAAATTTCATATATAACGCGCGTTATGATGCGCTAACAATCGTAATGCTCCGCAGCGCGGTAATACACCGCAGAAGGTGGAGAGAGGGCGGAGAGAAGGGGTCAGTGGGCGGAGAGTGGGCGGGGAGAGGCTCCACTCACACTAACGCGCTGATTTTCAGAGCTGAATTCCAACGCGAATGAAACCTGCCGTTAAATGCACATTACAGGGGAGAGAAACCATTTCAGTGTCAGCAATGTACAGCCCAGGCAGGGAAACAAAAAAACAGTGATAAGTGTGATACATGTGCACAGAACAAAAGGGCACAGAAACACTGAAAATGACCCCAACAAACTGGAAAAAAACAATAACCAAGCTGGTCAATAGTGGTATCAATGAGAAACATCAACCCCTCCCCCCCCCCGAGTAAGCTCCATAGAACAGATATAAATCGTGGAAGGGTCTATACGCCGTCCCCATACAAGGTGAATGAGCCCACAGTGAAATAGCGCTGCTCAGGGTTTTCCCCACCATCGGACAGGGTTCCTATGGCGTGCACATGTCCCGCAACATCAGGGCGGGCATGTCGGAATGGCAACTGGACAGATGCCGGAGAAGGGGATACAGAGGGCCGCAGGCGGCACATGCTGTGGTGGAGCTGGGCCACAGTGTGGACTAGGGTGATACCTAGGTGGCCCATACGAATGCTGAAACAGCGGAGCAGCCAGACAGCAACTGCTGAAGGCCCAACATGGGCACGAGTGTGTTTCCCAAAGTGTCACAGGGGATAGTACCCAACAGCTACCCCCAAGGGCACGGAACATTGGCAGGTGGGGCTGGGGGGGAGCGTGGACGTCTATGCAGGCACCCCTACCCCAGAACCCGCACCATAGGCAGCCACCTACCTGCACACTGGATGGCCTGAGATTGCGCACCACCAGCTCCACCAGCAGAAGGGCATGTCAGCATGGTGGCTGAGGGATACTGGTGGTGGAGGGGGCAGTGGCAGCTGCCCAGAGCAGACCGTGGCCTAGCCCTGTGTAGGTGGGTGCGATGCACTGCAACAGACAGGCCCTGTCTGACCAACAGTCATGGTATCACCAGGGAATGCACCATCTCTGTAATAACATGGTGGTGCAGTGCACAAAACCAGTGTATTCAGAAGCAGAGGGTCACAGGGTCAAGTCCCAGTTGTGGTTGCCGCCAACCCAGTCCTCATATTTTACCCACTACTATAACGTGCTAATACAGACAGAACCTTTCTTGCAGATGACGTAAACATGCCCAAAACACCTACATTTTACCCTACAGAGCACAGACACCATAAACATGCCCATTACCTAGAGCAGAGCCTCCCAAATGCAGTCCTGGAGGGCCAAACACTATTCAGGTTCCATGCTGCCTCTGATAAAGATGCCTGTGCTGCATTTCTATGCGCCACCCCCATGGTATGCAGATGTATCTCATGCATATTCATGAGGGACAGCATGAAAACCCGAACAGTGTTTTGCACTGCAGGACTGGAATTGGGAACTTCTGCCGTAAAGCAGCAGCCAACAGGGGCAGACACACCCGCACCCACAGGCCCCATTATCCAAAGCCTCCTGGAGAGGCAGGACTTTGGGCTCTGCATGCATCTCCCAATATTAGCACTTGCATACCTTAGTAATGCCACCCTAAACCTGGGAATATGGTACACATCTATCAAAAGGTTGCTATGATTACTGGCAGATAGCAATTCCTAGGTTAAGTACAATTTTTGGAGTGAGCTGCATCATAGTAGCCTTTCTGATGTCTGTGGAGTGTGCTACAGGTCTTGTGTCTGACAGTGTTTACCAATCTGGGGAGTGACTCCTACAGTATTGCGTACCATAGCCATGCCTGCACTGTGCCCAGGACTGGTGTGGTGGCCTGGGCTGCCCAACACCTCTATAGTTGCACAATGCTGGCATAGGTGTGGGGAGTGTGTGTCTGTCTATCCAGTGTGTGGTGGCTGCCAACACCCTCCACAGCCCACACTGCTAGCACTGTTGCCAGTATTGGCCTGCCAATGTGCATAATGAGGAGCAAGGTACTGTGGGAATAGCCTGGATAGGGTGGCCTGGCCTGGCCGCATCTGCACAGGGCATAGGGCAATGGCTCGGACATTGTAGTGCCCGGTACCACCTGCACGGACAGGGTGGCCATAGCATGTCCTGCTGGGAGGTCACTCTCACCCTGACTGAGCAGTGACCATGGCATGGCTATGTTCCCCCATAGTGCTATGTAGCGTTTCTCTCTTGTGATATTTATGGGTTTTCTTTTGGGGCCCAATCACTGATTTATCTGCTTGGTGTGTATGCTGATATCCCCATTCTGGGTACATGCATCTCCTCCAGGACCATGCACTATGGACTAGTTGGCGGACTGTCTGCAGCTAGTATGTGTCTTGCTGGAACACCTTGCAGGTTGCAGCGGCTGTAGGCTTGCTGCTCGAGAATGTCAGATAATGGTGGGGGGCAGCTGAGCATTTCCAGACCTGCCGTCTGTCTGCTATTGTGTTATGGATATGTACTGCTCTGCATTGCCTGCCTTGTAGGGTTTTTGATCCCTAGCAGGACTGGGGTGATGGTCCCCTCTACTGCCACCATTGCAGGGGGGTAGAAAGTGGATCTGTTGGCGGGAGATCCTCTCCCCCACCCTGAGCCCCAGAGGGTGTGTTGGGTGGTGGTATGTAATCTCCCTGTGGGTTCCAACACCCCCCTTCACTTACATCATGTGACCATGGCACCCACACAGGGTATGCACTTTTCTGGGTGCATCATAGTCCACAAGGGCTAGATGTGACATACAGATGAACACAGGCATATCCTAGGGGTGTTTGCAAGGACTACACATTGGCACTGATGGGGACCTGCAGCATAGCCTATCTTAGCACAGCCAGGTGCTGTGTGAATGATGCTGGGCACCATACCTCTTCCTCAGGATGAGTGCAGGACCCGCACACTGTGACGGTCTGTAGCTACTCTGTGCCACTAACACACCGTCGGCACCCCCTACCAGGCTGAGGTGCTGTGGGGTGCATACCCCATCTTGTGATCATCTGTAGACTGCTGATTTACATATGCTGTGCATCCTGGGTACGGATGGGTTGACCCTATCCTGGTAACCACAGCAGAATGTGAGTGTGGTGCCGTGCAGTCCTCCTGCAGCCAGCCAGGTGTTTATTAGCAGCTCTAGCCCACTGGTTACTTCACTGCCCATGGAGCCAAAGGTCATGGGTTCAAAACCCACAGTGGGGTTCATCGATAGGGTTGTCTTAGGCATGGTCTATTTTTATTGTATATTAGTGCTGCCAGCAGAACCACAGGGTACTGTCACCTTAGGGTGGCTCATAAGGTGCCCTATAGGGCACCTTATACCCTATAAGGCACCCTATAGGGCGCCTTATACGGTGCCCTATAAAGCGCCTTATAAGGTGCCTTATATGGTGTCCTATAGGGGACATTATAGGGTGCCTTTGGCAGACAGCGCACTTTATAATGTGCCCTATGGAGTGCGTTATGGGGTGCCTTATGTGGCACCTTAGGTTACGCCACTGTGAGGGTGTGTTTGCTGGCAGCACTATTAAAGTACAACTAAACTTCCTCACAGCCCAATACTTAACCCTTTCCAGGCCAAGCCCAACACTTTCGGATCCAAACTTCTGCCTAAATATTCCTATCAAATGGTATATAATACATGACCAAGGCAGAGGGAACGTCACTATTGGAATATATTGAATAAGACGGGTACAATTTTCCTGACATATGCAAACTTTAACCCGGCTGCAGAATGTTGAATAAAATATTATAGTAGACTTTCAAAGGGTTACACATGACACCTCAGCTAGCCTTGTTCATTAGGCACACTGGGGAATCAAACCCATGACCCTTGTACCATCAGTCTGTGTAGTAACCATTGTGCTACAGCTCTGTTCCTGTATTTGGGTGTCAGCACGCCTTCTTAAGCTTAATGCGCAGTAACGCGCCCTGTAACGATTGTTGCTGCGCGGTGCCCTATAACGCGCGTTATCGGTAACGATGTACCGCCCATGTCCTTTTTTGGCATTTCTTCTACTAACGCGGCTCCTAACGCGAATCACACTAACGCAGTTTAGTAAACATACCCCTTTGTGTTCAATTTAGGTCGAGTATTGATCCAGGCTGATCTTGCACAATCTTTAATATTTCACTCTTGCTCATTAGTGAGACGTCTGAGCCTGCATTTCATCCACCAGCTTTTTGAAGTTGGGTGAATGTTGCATGAGGGCCAGTCTCAGGGAATCCTGGAGATGTTCATCTGTCATGTTGGAATGTTGTGTACTCTTTGTCATTTTCAGATGGGAAAACGCAGATTCACACAAATAAGTTGAACCGAAACAGGAGTGTACAGCTTCACTGCATCTTCTCAAGTTGGGAAATTTGTCTCTAGGTACTAGCTTCCAAAACGATTCTTGCTCAGCACGGATCTTGAGGAAAATGTAATTTTTAAGGGTTAATATTTTGTTTTCAAGAGATAGCTTGTTCAATGAGTAATTTTTACTGATAGCAGTTGCAGTTTCTTTAATGTCCACATCTACTCTGAATGGGTATGACAAGTACTCCACAACTGTTCCAATTTTTTGGAAGTCACAGAATCTATTTTCGAATTCCTGGATAACAGAACAGATTTCTGTCACATACGTCTCGTTCTGAAAAACAAAATTTGGATATTGTCCCAGATGGTCCTGCATATTAGGTAAATGATCAAAAGTGTTGTTTGCAAGGTCAGTCATCATTAGCTCAAATTTGCTCTTGTAGAATGAAGCTGTACTCATTATCTCGCCAATGCATTTGTTTTTACCTTGTAGTTCAAGGTTCATATCACTTAGTTCGCCTGTCAAGTCAGCGAGAAATGCCAGATCACATAACCACTCCTCATCTTCCAACTCTGCTTGGTCATCTCCCCTCTCCTTCAAAAAACTTCTTATTTCATGCAGCAAATCACGAAATCTTTGCAGAAATTTGTGCCTACTTAGTCACCTTACATCTGTGTGCAAAATGATTTCCGCTGCCCCTTCATCAAGCGTAAGATTGAAAAGCCGTCTTTGAAGTGATCTTCCATGAACTGAATTTACAATTTTGAAAGTGATGTCCATGACAGTCTTTGTATTGAGTCTCTTGCTTGCCAAAACTTGCTGGTGAATGATACAGTGGTAAGAAAGGAAATCTGGGAAGTCGTCATGCTGTCTACAGAGGGCTGTGAAATCGTTAACCTCACCTGTCATTGCTCTTACTCCATCAGTAGCGATGGAAACAAGTCTATGCAATGGAAGATTACACTTTGTCACAAAAGAATGGAAAGAACTGAATATTTCCTTATCGGTAGTTCTCCCTTTTAAAGAAATCATTCCAAGTAGTTCTTTAACACTGAAGTCTTCAAAAATCATCTGGATAAAGACTAGTAACTGGGCTATGTCTATTATGTCTGTAGATTCATCCAGTTGGAGTGAGAAAGCAACACAATTTGAAACATCCTCCAACAATTGTTCAGTTGTGTCTCCACACATCTTTTCTATTTGCCGCATGACAGTGTTTCTTGACAATTGTACATCTTGAATAGCAGCTATGATCTCTTTCTTATTTTTAAATCCTTCAAAAAGATTGTCAGCTGCTTCAAGAAAACAGTCTTTTACAAATTCCCCTTCAGTGAAAGGTTTGCATTTCTTTGCAATCAGGTTGCTGACCTTGAAGGATGCTATGGTTGCATTGACCGAATGTGACCTTGGCTTCGCCATCAACTGTTGCTGAGTAGCCAATTTCGATTTAAGTTCTTTGAGCTTCAGTTTACGAATTTCATTTTTGGGTGGAAAATCATCATCAAACTTATTGCTATGCAGAGCCTTATAATGACGTTCCAGATTACCCTTTTTGGGCAAGGATACTGGGGCATTACAAATTAGACAACACCACTTGTCTTTCACCATGATGAAGAAGTAGTCCATTTTCCATCCATCATGAAAGTGGTAGGTTTTGCTCTTCTTTGAAACACTCATCTTCGTTATCCTGGGGTGGCTGGATGTAAGAAGGCCAAATCTGCTAAGTTAGTATAAACACTGGCTGAATCTGGTCCAAAACTGTCACTGTCCCAAAGTATTAAAGATCAACAGGAACTGAAGACCTCTGGATGATGTGCAATACAAGGACTGGAGATGCCAAAACCACACATGCTGTTCTAAAAGTAAAAATAAGAATTCATCATACTGGCACCAATAATCAAATACCACCAAACAATCATCAAAAAACTCAAACACCTGTCAAGCAAACCAGATAAAATCATTACCCCTAAACAAGTTCAAATACCACCACATGCGATTTAATAAATTCTGCACACAGTGTAGAATCAACGCAAAGGCAAGGCAAAATAAAATTGCAGTGTAGAATCAATGCAAAGGCTAGGCAAAATAAAATTGCAGAAGCAAGCAAAAGTCACAGTGGTTTGAACCAATTCAAAGGCAAGGCATAGGCAAGTTAGAACAAAATTGGAAAAGCCCGCCAAAATCACCAAATTCTCAACAGTTTGTTGTGTCTGCCCAAAAACGTTTAATGAAAGTGAGCTATAGAGCAACCAATGACCAGCACACGAAACAACTAATACGGTAAGTGTATTCAGGTAAAGCCTGGGCGAATGGATATCGCCCAGTATATAAAAACTATTGGCACGAAAACAACAAGTGCCCCCAATACACCCGCAGGCAAGATTCAAGCAGGCAGAGAAAAAAGACAGGCAAAGGATCAGCAGCGGCGGTAAGCCCTCGGCAGACGACCTGCCGACACGAGCTCTCTCCTAGCGACGGGGCGAGCTGCTGGAGAGATGGAGCCAAGTGGGGTTGGTGATCTACCTCTGACCCCTCCGCAATCTACAGGTATATCGCGATCTACCTGTTAGACATGCCTGCCTTACAGCATTCCCTCACCTCTGCTTCCTGTTCTTTGTAACTGCATTTTGTATTTTTCCAGACTGCAGTCACACCAGTTCAGCACATACTTATCATGACCATTCTTCTATATGGGGCGAATTGCAGAGCACAGCAGAATATTTTCTAATTCCTAGACTTATACCACATTTCAGCAAGAATAACAAGTACGTTTCCAGGAAATAGTTGAAATGTACACAAGCCTTTCCTGAATACGCTTTATACATCTCTACAGCTGACCATGCCCCCGTTCCGACCCTTCTGGGCACATTCTGAGATCTCTGTGCTAGCACCATGTATATGTACAGTATGACAGCAGTGTTTCAGAATACGGTCGAGGACATTTTCAGCACATAAACATTCCCGCTGCACGTACAGATCCCTTAGGGAAGAACAAACTAAATTATAGTTACACAAAGCAAAGTTCCACTCTTGGAATCAACACCAGGAAAAGGATCCAGGCGTCATTGTGGCTAATACCTTGAAGCCCTCTGCTCAATGTGCAGCAGTGGACAAGAAAGCCAATAGAATACTAGGAATCATAAGGAAAATAATGGCAAAAACCCCAAGGATATTACAATTCCTCTCTATCTCACCATAGTGTGAATGTACCTTGAATATTGTGTGTAGTTTTGGTTGCTATATATAAAAAAGGATATAGCGGAATTGGAAAAGGTACAGAGAAAAGTGACCAAAATGATAAAGGGGATGGAAGAATACCCCTACAAAGAAAAACTTAAAAGGTTAGGGCTCTTCAGCTTGGAAAAGAAATGGCCGAGGGGAGATATGATAGAGGTCTGTAAAATAATGAGTAGAGTGGAACGGGAGGACATAGGTCATTTGTTTACTCCTTCTGAAAGTAGAAAGAATAAGGGGCACACAATGAAGCTACAATGTAGCACATTTAAAACTAATCAGAAAAAATATTTTTTCACTCAATGCGTAATCAAACTCTGGAATTTGTTGCCGGAGGATGTAATAAAAGCTGTTAGTGTAGCTGAGTTTAAAAGAGGAAAGGTCCATAAATTATTATTAAAGGGGATAAGCAGCAAGAAATCTATCTTTTGGGAACCTGACAGGTACTTGTGACATGGATTGACCACTGTTGGAAACAGGATACTAGGCTTGATGGATCTTTTGTCTGACCCAGTATGGCATATCATATGTTCTTACATCACCTGGAGGAGAAGTCCTAGCTACAGGATTATTTCTTGCCATACTAAGGTGATGTTCTCCTTTCAGGTGAGATCTCTCCTTCATGGCAGCAGAGAGGTTGCCAGACTGAATGTACAGGGGGTAACCCTTATGGAGTAGCAGTCAGAAACCTAAATGCAGGATACCCTGCATGGGATGACAGTTACAAAGTTCAACGAAGGCATGGATCAGTGACCTGTATGGAACTGTAGTTACAATCCTAACCACATTAGTAGGTAGACAAGATAAGCATATTGTTCTTTTCATTTATTTTTTTAAAATGCATTTACATGTTTCATTCACAACAAAATACAGAAAAAAGGAAAGGTATATCAAAGCAAATAGATATCACCAAAACTAGCAAATACCTTCACAAGTCCACATTCAGGGAAGTTCAATAAAGAAAGAAAGAAAAAGCAAATAAACAAACTCTATCCCATGTCAGCTACCACTTAACAATTTACCTAATTATACTGTTCCCTCTGACAAAACAAATTACAAATCCACAGACTCTAAAACACCCTGGTCTAAAAGGTCTGCGCATGACTTCAGGAAGTCTTCCAACTGAATAACTTCAAAAACAGTATACCTATCTTCCCCTGACCTTACCAGACATTTGCAGGGAAATTTAAGAAAGAAAAAAACTCCTAAAGCAAGTACTCAAGGCTTCAAGGCTAAAAAAGCCTTGCGCCTCACCTTCATCTATCTGGATACGTCAGGGAAGATATTGATTTTCTGTCCACAAAATGGCTCATTATTTTTTTTTTTTTTTTTTTTTTAAAGAAAAGCTGCACAACATCTTTTTTCTCTATTTCTGAATTAAATGAAACAAGCAGGGTAGCTCGTGCTGAAATCTCATCTATAGGAAACTCAATGTAGTCTAAAATGTTAAGGCTATCCACAGACCCAGGGTTATCCACCACCTCCCTACCCAACTGAACAGATGTAGCTGCTCTAGGGATATAGTATAGATTATTCAAAAATACAAGACCCAGCCCTGGTATCCCAAGATTTCCTTCAAATACTTTTGAAACAATATAAAAAGAAATATAATAGGATTAAGGAAAATTGAGACACCGAAGGTTTTAGGCCCTTGCGGCATTTTCTACATGTTCTTGTTGATGATGCAGCAGCAAACTATCTTTAATCGGAGAGGTAGAGACACCCTGTACTGTAGAAACCTGTGACTCTAACCTTTGAAGACGAGAATCTAACCCATTAAAGTACATGTCATGTTGAGCAAGTTTTCCCACAGTCTCCTTTGTAAAATCAGCAAAGTGGGCAATGGTAGTAGTAAAGGCAGCTTCCATACAGGAAAGCACAGTCCAAATATCAGATAGAGATACTTCCTCCATATTAATACCAGGGGGAGTCATAGATGAAATAGCACTGTAGGAATTAATATCCCATTGCAGCTGAACAGCTCGTGGCAGTGGGACCACCATACCCAGTTCATCTTGTCCTCGGGGCAGTCCTTTCCCAGGCATCACATGAGCCCACTGTGTCTCACCATAACAGGAGAGGACATTACAAGGCCCTGAGCTCCATCACCAGAGGGAGGGGTTGGGTTATCTTCCCCCAAAGAAGGCGAGGTACTGTTCACAGGAGCATCATCAGCGGTGGGAATTAGGCCACTATCCTCCACACATCACATTGTTGTCACCACATGTTTATCCATAGGGCCGAGCGCTTTAGCAGTCTTAGAGAGATTCACAATACTCACATTAAAGATCTTCTTTTTCCATTTACCCATTGCACCAGAGCACTCCCCTCGTTATTGCAAAGGGACTCCAAAGGGGCAGATGTGCCCCTTTAGACACGCCCCTTGAGACATGCCTGCAGTGCAGGGGCTGTGCTTTAATTCCCCCTGTAAAGATGTCAGCGGGGAAGGCAGAGCTGGTCCGGGCAAAGCAGGGAGGGGTTTCTACCTGCTGCTTAAGAGTACACCAATCACACACAGCACTTGCTCCAGTAGCAGTCAGGTAAAAGGTTTCCCGAGCATATTGTTCCTTTATTTGCTATCATCTACTTTCTAACTATGTGTGGAGATAGAGGAGACCCTCACATACCACAAAATCCAACCAAAGGCAAAGAAAATACAATAGAAGAATATTGAAATTGTCACAGTTGTATCGAGTGACTCTAGCCTGATTAAAATTAATTTTCAAGTGCACTTTAATACATTATCTATGCATATCACACCGTAGAAATACCAGAAGGAAGTTCTCTTTGGTATAATGTGTTGATGTGTACTAGCAGTAAATTTGCGAGATTGAGATAACCCCCAACATACCCAATATAGCAGTGAGGTTTATTCCTCTTAAGGTATGTGCAAAACTGCCATATGAATGGGTTATAAAACTTTTTTTCCCAGCATACTCGGAAGAATATCATCCATAACCTTTGGATACCTTGTGACCCCCTTAAGATAGTGTTCAAGGAGATAAATTTGTAAGAAGATGCCTATTTTTAGGAGCTAAGAATGCACATAAACTCCAGTATTTTAGTCATTTGTGCATGTAATTGGCCACATATACAGTACAGGTTGGGGATCATTCCAATCTCCTTTTAGTGGGTCTGAACATCTGATCCAGATGTCCAGATCCGCTAAATGGCTGGATCGCTCCTACAGCTGCAGAGCTCCCCACATGTACAGGCCACTTGTGCGGGGAGCTCTGTTTGTGGGTGGGAAGGAGTGGGCCGGGGGAGGAGTGAGGGTGAGCAGTGGGCAGGGATGTGACCCTGGACATACAGGGCCGATTCTGAGGTCAGCCCTGTATGTCCGGGGTCACACAGTTAGACGAGGGACTTATTCCACCTCAAGGTCATCAGGGGATGGCGGCACAGATAGCCAAGCTTGAGATGAGGGGGTGTAGGGGGTTCCCTGCAGCCTGACCCTAGCTGTGGGAGGCCCAATCGGGGTTCGGGCTGTGGGGAACAGACCTACAACTGATGCCACAGTTGTACACCTTTGCTGAATTTAAACCATTCTGTTTTTCTTGCTACATTTGAACTGTTGCTTCTTGATCAATGTAAAGGTTGTGCAAGAGAACTATCAGGTGTTGTGGTATACCCATGCTCCTTAATGTGGCCCAGAGTTTCTCATGGTTTACACAGTCAAAAGCCTTGCTGTAGTCGATAAAACACATATAGATATCCTTTTGGTATTATTTTGTCTTTTCAAGGATACATCTCACATCCGCGATGATGTCTCTCGTTCCTCATCCTTTCCTGAACTCTGCTTGCACTTCAGGCAGTTCTCGGTCCAGATATAGTTGTAGTTGCTGCTGAATAATCTTGAATAGAATCTTGCTGGCATTTGGGATCAGAGTGATTGTGCGATAATTTCCAAAGTCAGTTGGATCATCTTTCTTTAGTATTGGTATAAATACAGATCTTTTCCAGTCAGTTGGCCATGATATTGTCTTCCATGTTTCCTGGCAGAGTCTTGTAAGAATAGTAACAGCTGCATCCAATTGCTGTAATATTTCAATGGGAATGCCATCAATGCCAGATGCTTTGCTCTTTGATAAGGTTTTTAAAGCTGCTTCAACTTCTTCTTTCATCGCCAATGGTTCCGGATCATAAGGTACAGGTTGAAATGGCTGTTGGTCCACTTGATCTTTATGATATAATATGTCTGTATATTCTTTCCACCTTTTCTTGATCTTTTCAGCATCATTCAACATGGATCCTTGAGAATCTTGTAGCATTCCAATCCAAGCCTTGAATTTCTTTTCTTTAACTAGTGTAGCTTTAACTAGTGTAGCCAGTCTCGTTCTTCCTCTAATAGTTTCTGATTCTATTTCCTTGCATGTGTCATTGTAGTACTTCTCCTTGTCTTGTCTTGCTGCATGTTGGAAATCTCTGTTGAGTTCTGTGATTGCCTCTCTTTCTCCTCTGGCTTTAGCTTCTCTGTGTTTCTGGGCAATTTTCAAAGATTTGTCGATCATCCATTTTGGCAGTTTTTGCTTTTTCACCTTTTGTAGTGACTTCTCACTTTCTTCCAATACAACCTTCTTGATGTCATCCCATAACTCTTAGGGAGCTCTGTCATTTGTATATAAAACAGCAAATTGATTTTGCAGGCAGTCTTTAAATTCTAGTGGTTTATTCTCAAGGTCATATTTTGCTACATTCATGAGATGCTTGCTCTTTTTCAACTTTAGCTTGAGTTTGCATACTAGTAATTGGTAATCTGCACCACAGTCAGCTCCAGGTTTTGTCTTTGTTGATGTTCTTATATTTATACTTTAAGCAATACAGGAATAACAAAATCTCCAAATCCTTGGTATGTATAAACAACTGTTCTAACTTTTTTTTATTTTCTTATCTGAATCCGAGAGTTCCCAATTTTGTTTTTATGCAACCCTTTGGAGAGGGTCATAATAGCACCATGCATTGGTTTGAATGCCTCCCACTACAGAGGTAGGATGAGAAGAGTTATATGAAAATACATCTCTATTGTCATCTGAAGGGCTTTTTTAAAACCTTCATAATTCAAAAAGGCAGCACTGACTCTTCATGAAGGAGAAAAGTTCATTTTACAAGGCCATTCAATCAGAGGTGAAATGGATGCATGATCTGAAACAGTAATTGTTCAAATACGGGTATAGGAAAGATCCAGGAGCCTGTGTGGTGAGAGCTGCTGCGAGCTTTATCTGCCCAAGTTGGGGGAAGTGCTAGTGTGCAGGCACTTCAGCAGCCAACTGTGTCATATGATTGAGGCCTTTCCTTAGGGGTTAAAGACCAGCGTCTCTGTGTGGACTCCCCAGAAGATTCAGGAGTCTGTGTAGTGAGAGCTGCTGTGAGCTTTATCTACCTGAACTGGGGGAAGTGCTGATTGAGACCCTCCCTTGGGGCTTAAAGACCAGCATCTATATAAAAACACAGCCGTGGGGCATAGTCCAAAGGGGCTCTTCAGAGCAGCGACGTTAGCTGATGCACCAAAGACCCTGTTGGATTTGTGTAACTGGCGTGAAAGGGAGTAATTATGGTACAAAAGTAGCCCAAATGCCCTCAAATATGGAGCAGACAGAGCTTAAAGATCCCAAATTACCCATGTCTAACAATAGCCAAATTAATATGAATAAAATACATTCTCTAAAATGCTTCTATGCAAATGCTAGAAGTCTAAAAAATAAGATGGGAGAGTTAGAATATATAGCACTAAATGAAAGGTTAGATATGATTGGAATATCAGAGACATGGTGGAAGGAGGACAACCAGTGGGACACTGTGATACCTGGGTACAAACTATATCGAAATGATAGAGCTGATCAAATTGGTGGAGGGGTTGGTCTCTATGTTAGAGAGGGCATTGAGTCAGAAAGGATTAAAGTTTTGCAGGAAACAAAATCTACTGTAGAATCTATATGGATTGAAATTCCATGTAAAAGGGGGAAGGCAATGGCAATGGGGGTGTACTATCGAGCGCCTGGCCAGAATGACCAAATGGATGATGAATAGCTCAAAGAAATCAAGGAAGCTAACAAAAGTTACAGCGCAGTAATAATAATGGGTGATTTCAACTACCCTGGTATCGACTGGGTCAGTGTCACGTCAGGACATGCTAGGGAGATAAAGTTCCTAGATGAAATAAATGACTGCTTCTTGGAGCAGCTGGTTCATGAACCGACCAGAGGGGAAGCCATATTAGACCTAGTCCTTAGTGGAACACCAGATCTAATGCAAGAGATAAGGTTGTTGGGGCCACTTGGCAATAGTGATCATAGCATGATCGCCTTTGATTGCCTTTGATTTAATTAGTGGAGGAGGGATAGTAAGGAAATTCACAGTACTACCTTTTAACTTTCGAAAGGGAGACTTTGATAAAATGAGGAAAACAGTTGCAAATGTTAAAGACGTACATCAGGCTTGGCTGTTGTTGAAAAATACTATCTTGGAAGCCCAGACCAGCTGTATTCCACGCTTTAAGAAAAGTGGAAGGAAATCCAAAAAACTGCCAGCATGGTTTAAAGGTGAGGTCAGAGAGGCTGTTGTTGCCAAAAAAGCATCTTTCAGGAAATGGTAAAAAGAGCCAAACGACGAAACCTGGAAACAGCACAAGCACTGGCAAGTCAAATGCAAGGCATTGATAAGGCAGGCAAAGGGAGAATTTGAGAAGAAGCTTGCTGCGGAAGCAAAAACGCGAAGTAAAGACCTTTTTAAGTACATTCGTAGCAAAAAACCTGTGAGAGAGTCAGTTGGTGCATTAGATGATAAAGGGGTTAAAGGAGCACTAAGAGGCAACAAGGCGATAGCGGAGAGACTGAATGAATTCTTTGCTTCAGTCTTTACTGAGGAAGATGTAGGGATGTTACCCATGACTGAAGTGGTATTTAAAGGTGCGGAAGAATTGAAGGAAATATCGATATATCGGGAAGATGTATTACAACTATTAGATAAACTGAAGAGTAGCAAATCACCTGGGCCAGATGGTATACATCCAAGGGTGTTGAAAGAACTGAAATATGAGATTGCAGACCTGCTATTAGTAATCTGTGAACTATCATTAAAATCATCTCTAATACCTGAAGTTTGGAGGATCGTCAATGTAACACCAATTTTTAAAAAGGGTTCCAGGGGTGATCCAGGAAACTACAGACCGGTGAGCCTGACATTAGTACTGGGAAAAATGGTAGAAGCCATCATAAAGAATAAAATTACTCAGCATGCAGATAGCCATGACCTAATGGGAGACAGCCAACATGGCTTTAGACAAGGAAGATCTTGTCTTACTAATCTGTTATATTTTTTTGAAGGAGTGAATAATCAGGTGGACAAAGGTGAGTCAGTTGATATAGTGTATCTGGACTTTCAGAAAGCCTTTGACAAGGTCCCTCATCAGAGACCTTTGGCAAAACTAAAGAGTCATGGGATAGGAGGCAGTGTACTATTGTGGATCAGGAACTGGTTAAAAGATAGAAAGCAGAGGGTAGGGCTAAATGGCCAATTCTCCCAATGGAGAAAGGTGAATAGTGGTGTACCCCAGGGATCTGTGCTGGGTCTGCTGCTTTTTGACATATTCATAAATGACCTGGAAAGTGGAATAACGAGTGAGGTTATCAAATTTGCAGATGACACAAAACTATTTAAAGTTTTTAAAACCCAAGAGAACTGTGGAAAATTGCAAGAGGATCTTGATAAATTGGAAGACTGGGCATCAAAATGGCAGATGAAATTTAATGTGGACAAGTGCAAGGTTATGCACCTAGGGAAGAACAACCCAAACTATGGTTACACGATGCAAGGTTCCACATTAGGAACCACCACCCAGGAAAAAGATTTAGGTGTCATTGTGGATACCATGTTAAAACCCTCGGTCCAGTGTGCAGCAGCAGCCAAGAGAGCAAATAGAATGCTAGGTATGATAAGGAAAGGAATGGAAAATAAAACAAAAGATATTATAATGCCTCTATATCGTTCCATGGTGAGACCGCACCTTGAATATTGTGTGCAATTCTGGTCGCCATATCTTAAAAAGGATATAGCGATTTTAGAAAAGGTTCAGAGAACAGCCACCAAAATGGTAAAGGGGATGGAAGGATACTCCTATGAAGAAAGGCTAAAAAGGTTAGGGCTCTTTAACCTGGAAAAGAGACGGCTGAGGGGAGATATGATAGAAGTCTATAAATTAATGAACGGAGTGGAACGGGTAAACGTAGATCGATTGTTTACCTTATCAGAATATAGAAAGATTAGGGGACATGCAATGAAGCTACAGGGTAAACTATTTAAGACTAATAAAAAAAATATTTTTTCACTCAACGTGTAATCAAACTCTGGAATTTGTTACCGGAGGATGTAGTAAAGGCTGTTAGAGTAGCTGGGTTTAAAAAAGGTTTGGACAAGTTCCTGGAGGAAAGGTCCATAAACCATTATTAAGAAGGGACCCAGGATATCAATGCTTGAACCAATACAAGCATTGTGGAACCTGTGTCCCTTGGGGAAACTGCTAGGTACATATGACCTAGATTGGCCACTGTTGGAAACAGAATACTGGGCTTGATGGACCTTTGTCTGACCCAGTATGGCATATCTTATGTTCTTATGTTCTTAAGAAGTATAAGAACAAAAATCAACAAGCTTCTATCAGAACTGTGAGTACTACAGTGGATCCCATGGATAAGCATTTAGTTGTGCTGCAAGGTTCTTCATACTACTACTACTACTAAGCATTTATAAAGCGCATACCATACTATTACTATTACTTATCAATTGTATAGCGCTACAGGATGTATGCAGTGCTGCCCCAGAAGGAGCTACATTGAGCTTTACGGAAAGGTCTCCTCCTCCTCTTCCAATTCCTCTGTTGTCATCATCGGACTTGCCCATCTGCTTGACTGAAAATGATTTTTCTATGGAACATTCATGTTGCTTGCCTGCTCCTTTGGGATTATGTTCATTTCAACTTTTTAAAAAAATTTAATATTTATTGCGTTTTCAACACAATATACAAAGGAAAATAAAAAAAAAACAAAAGTACTAATACAACATAGTAATAAACTGATAGGTAATCATACAAATAATAGTAAATAAAATATAGGAAGGAAAAAAATTTCCACACCTGTCAGAATATACTGAGGAAATAAGGGGCAGACCAACTGTTAGCAAACATTTAAGGAAAAGAAAAAAATATCAAATTTTCAAAAACTGGCTAATACCATTTTAAACCTACATATATCCCTCAATCTTGTACAGCATTGTTGGTAACCAAAGCATCCCCAATAGGGGCATTTTCCTGGGCAATAATATGCTCCTCCAATTGTTTAGGTTTTAAGAAAATGTAATTATACCCCTTATTCTTTATAAAACACTTCCAAGAAATTTCCAAAAGAAACACATCTCAAGAGCCGAGGCTCTGGGATGAAGCTGAAGAAAATCTTTCCTGATCTTCTGTGTCTTATCAGATAGGTCAGAAAAAACATAAACCCTATGGCCATGGAAAAAAATCTCAAGACCCTATCCCTGTCTGAAGCTGTAACAAATGAGGCAACCAAGGTTACCCTATTATAGGTTTCTTCCAGGGAGGTTTGTAATGGTAAAGTCAAACTCAGGGATTCCTGGTCCATTCCTTCCTCCACTTCATCCAATCTCTTAATGGAGCCCGTAACATAATAGGCCCTAGAGATGGAAGGGTGGGAAGGGAGGTCCAGACCAAGGATATCCTGAAAGTACTGTTTCAACATCTCTAAAGGAGAAATCAGTCTTGTATAAAAGAAATTTCAGAAATGCAAGTTATTATAGCGAATTGAATTATCTAATTTATCGACCTTATTATCCAAGATATTATTACTCCTAATGAGAGCTGCATTTACAGACTGAACTGATCCTAGATGCTGGTCCTGAGATTGCATTTTGATTTCAACCTGTTCTAACTGCTGATCTACTTTCTTAAATCTCCCCACAGCCTCTCCTGTAAAAGAATACAGCTGTGATAGACAGATTGATAGAGAAGAAACACAGAAACTTGACGGCAGAAAAAAGACCACATGGCCTATCTAGTCTGCCCTTCCATATCAATCACTACAAGAGTCCCCCTTTTTCCTTTAAAGCTCCTCTGTGTGAGTAGATATCATCCTGGCGATCAATTGCCACAATTCCAGATTTGAAATCTCCCAAGGAGGTGACATTGGCAGGGCTGTTTCACATGTCAACATCCCATAAAATATAATAGACCTCATAGGACCTACTTCTACATTCCCGTTATCAGACTTCGAGATATTCCCACACCGCACTCTTGACGACACATTCAATACCTCAGATACTATTTGTTCAGACCTACCATCCTCATCAGTGCGCACATTAATCCCATCAAGTGATGCATCTAATTCCCCAGACAGGATGGAACCTCCACTAGTTCCTCCACCCCTAGGGATGTATCCTGAATTGAGACTGGAAGTGGAGGCAGGTGGTGGAGGACAGGACTGAGGGAAACTTCCTCAGAAGGTGATTCTGTTTGATCTTTTGCAGTATTAGGAGTGGAGCAAGCAGCCATAACTTTGAAATTATCTTCCATTGATACAAAATTATCCATGGGACCTTGTACAGCTACCTCCTTAGCCATATTCCCAGCTCTCACCTATCCTTTCCTCTTCCCCATGCTTACTTCACTCATGAAGATTGACAAACTCAATACCATTCACACAAACTTTCTCCTGGCTCTTCCTGGGCTCCAAAGAGACTTCAAAGGGGCATGTCCCTTAGCTCTCACCCCTTTGGTTATGTGACTACAGCCTGCGCATTGCAGCACACATTTCTTTTATAGGCCTCCAGAGAATCCCATGACGTCACTTCCATTTGGTGGTCCTCAGTGCAGGCAAGGTGAAAGGTGCACAGATGATCCAAAACATTTCTCTGACTCCTCCAAATGCCAAATCCAGCCAGGAAACAAGACTCCACAGGCCTCCCGTGGAACACAATTCTTTTATAGGACCCTGGAGAGTCCGATGACATCACTTTGAGTTCAGCGGCTCTCAGAGCAGGCAAGGGGAAAGGTGCACAGATGGTCCAAAACACCTCTCTGACTCCTCCAAATCCAGATGGGAAATAAGGCTCCCCCATGCTCATCTCATTTGACTAGGAAATGACTTTGAAAGATCTTTGTGGAGTTCTATCTCGAATTGAAACTAGGCTAACAACTACAATTGCTTCTCTATGTTCATTATCACAGGAGACTAGTTAAATTTCAGGAAGTGGATTCCAAATTACTAGAGTTAAATAATTCTTTAAGGAAGATGCCAGTCTTTACAAGCAAGAAATGTATCTGCCATAAAGAATTTAGGGCCCGATATTCAGTGCCAGTAGCTAGCGCGATTACAGAGGCTAGCCACCAGCAATGAAGAGATATCCCAAATATTCAATGTCGGGGCCATATCCAGCTACCAGCATGGAATATCTGGGTTTCTCATACAGCCTCCACTGCCGCAGAAGCTAGCTGGACAGTAGCGATATTGAGCCACTGTCCAGTTAGCTCACACAGGTAAAGATAGGCCAGCTTTTGCTGCATCTATCTTGACCCACAGTTTGCTAACCGGGCAGCAGTGCAATATCACCATTGCCCAGTTAGCAACCGGTACCACCTCTGCTCAGCCCTGGATGCTACACGTGTAGTGGCATTAATCGGGGATATTCAGCGGCACTAACTATGTTAGTGCTGCTGAATATCCTTCTAAGCGGCATTTATTTGATTACAGGTCTGTAAACCGTGTAAATGCTTTTGAATATTGGACCCTCAGTATCTCTGCATAAGCTGGATATGTTGAAGAATTTTGCTAGTGCTAAAAATTTATGTTTTTTTGCATTTTCCTTCTCATCTTTTGTCGGCTGAAATCTTGCTTAAGAAGTACTTTAATGAAGTTTTAAAATTAACCATGTATATTCTTATTGTAAAATGCTACTATCTTCCTAGGAGAGAGCACAAAATCTTAATAAGAGTGAATTTGATGTTTTACAGGGTGATGAGAGTCAAGATTTGACAGCCTTCTTAGAGGAATCCATGGATCTCTAAAAGAGCCACTCTGGGGGTTACATTCTTGTTGGAGGGTGAAAAATTAAATGCACTCAAAGCCTATTTCATGAACAAAGAGACTGCTTTCTGTGGGAATAAACTGTTTGTGTTCCCTGATGTTTCTAGGACACTGTTTCATAGGAAGCAGTTTCTAGCTTTCAAACCCCAGGTTTTGGCTCTAGGGGCATCTTTTTATCTTTGTTTTTTATATAAATGTATTATTAAATAGCAAGGTAGTTTCAGGAATCTATGCATGTGGAAAAGGTTTTGGTGAATAGCTGTGGCGTAAATTCTGCCCAAGTAGCTTGTGTGTAACAGAAGGCAATGCAGTCAGCAATCCAAGCAGAGATTGTGAGCTTAGAAGTTGGCAGAACTGGCTGATTTTGATATGAAAGTAACAAAGAGTTGAGTGGAAGACTGCAAGTCCTTTATGCCGTGTAGGTAAAATACAAGGGCTCTTCGACAGTATAGAGAATGGAGAGCTTCATCTGGGGATCCCTCACAGGATTCTGGGAAGAAGGCTGGCAGAACGATTGACTGATTAAGTGGAAATTCTGAGACAATCTGCGGAATGAACTTTGGATGAGTGCAAAGGAGGACTCAGTTGTGTAGAAATTGCGTGTAGGGGGAATAATGTACTGTGGTTTGTAGTTCACTAATCTATCTGGCTGATGTGTTAGCTACCAAGAATGCTGTTTTCCAGGTAAGGTATTTGAGTGAGGTTTGAAGGGCGGCTTCATCAGTTCCAAGAGAACTACATTAAGGTCCCAAGTTGGTGTAAGTGGTCTGACTGACGGTTTCAAGTTAATGAGCCCTCTCTTAAACCTGGAGACGAGAGGACATATGCCACTATTGCAGAGAGGTGATGGCAGACGGAGATGCTTTGGAGACCTGAATTGGAGATTTGTAAAAGGTATGACAGCACTTGGTTGAGAGGATAGGAGACAAGGTCAAAGTTCTGGGATCAAGCCCAGTGGGTGAAGTGGGACCATTTCTGCTGGTAGGACTGAGAAATTGAAGGCTTTCGGGAGGCCAGGATTGCCACCTACACATCTACAGAGAGAAAGGGCTCTTTCATCAGGTACCTTGCAATTTCTAGATGGCAAGGAAAAGACTCGCTAGGTTTGGATGGAGCAGCTGACCCCTGTTCTGCATGAGAAGGGATGAGTTCCTAGTGGGCATACTGACTGCTGTGTCAGTACAAGTAGGTGAGGGAATCAGGTTTGTTGCTACAGTTGCACAATGAGGAGCATTGTAGTCCAGTCTGCTCGCACCTTAAGAAGGACTCACATGATGAACGGAAAGGGCAGAAAGGTACAGAGCAGATGGTGAATCCAGGAAATTGTGAAAGCATTGTGAGCACAGCGATGAAGGCTGACCAGATGGAGCAGAAAAGAGGACATTTTGTGTTTTCCTCCAAGGCGAAGTGGTCGATTTGTGGAGTGCACCATCCAGGAAAGAGGTGCTATAGGACTGAGGGGTTGAGAGGCCACTCATGTGGGTTAAGGTGATGGCTGAGGGAATCAACTAATTCTCAGGTCCTGGCACATATATGGCCCTGAGGGTGGTGCGCATTACTTAGGCAAAGAGCCAAAGGTGTCCTGCTTCTTCACAGAGTTGGAGTGCACCCAAACCACCCTGCTAGTTTATGTAAAACATGGTTACTTGATTGTTGATTTGCACAAGTAAGATCTTCCCTCTGACCCAGTTTTTGAAGACAGCGCAAAGTTCCAGCAGGTTGATATAAGTTTTCATTCCTGAGGAGACAATTTTTCCTGCATCGAGAGGTGTAAGAGGTGTGCCCCCAAACTGGAGGCGGAAGCATTGGTGGTGAGGATGATCTGATGTGATGAGGACTGGAAGGGGCATCCACTGAGCAGATTCTTCTGTGCACGAAGAGAGCTGTGAAGACATTTGAGATGTTGTCCCAAAAGGGGCCCTTTTGTTTGCAGTACTCATTCCAATGCTTTTTTAGATGCTATTGTAGCGGCCGCATATGAAAGCACATCAGAACCATTATGTGGACAGACTTGGCCATATGACCCAGCAGTTGGAGTATGGAGTAGGCGGAGGCCATGTGCTGTTGGATGAACTTGACACTAAGTTTCCAGAGCATCGCTGCCCTGTCTTCAGGAAGATATGCTCTGGCTTGTAAGGTGTCTAATTTGGCGCCGATGAATGTGAGACAATGTTGAGGGATTGGCTTGGATTTTTGAAGATTAATGATGAATCCCAGCACCTGGAGTGTGCGGGCAGTGGTTTGGACTTTATGGGCTGTTTTGTCTTTGAAGCTGTCAGAGATAAGCAATTCATCGAGGTATGGGCTAATGCAGAGACCCTGATTTTTATTTATTTATTTATGTTTCTTATATACCGCGCTATTATAATCAGTGCGGTTTACAGTAGGAACAACTTTACTACAATGAAATAACACATTGAGCTTACATAGAACAGGATATTCAAAAAACTTGGAAGGAACTGAGGGAAACTATATACAGATTATGTACATGTTACAGTAACGATTAATCTCGGCAGGTATGTAAGGGGTCTGTACGAATACTAGTACACATGGGTCAGAATGGGGAGAGGGGAGAGCTGGTTAACCATTATCGGTGGGGGGATGTTCAGTGGGTGGAGTTAGGTGGGGGGTTCGAGGGGTGGGTGTTTGTTTCTCAGACTGGGAGGTCGGGTAGTGCTGTATGAACAGGGGGTGCTTTAGGGCTTTTCGGAACACCACTAGGTTTTGGGTGGCTCGGAGTTCCGCTGGGAGGGCATTCCATGCAATCGGTGCAAAAATATAAAATGCTCTGTTGGCTGTTGATTTTGTACATTTTGTTATGAACTTGGGGACTTCAATTGTGTTCAGCTGCGTATTTCTTCTTGTTCTGTTGATTGTGGTACGGTGGAGAAGTGCATTGATGGGTGTGGGGGGCTGATTCTTGAGGGCTTTGAAGGTTAGTATTAGTAGTTTGTAGGTGATTCTGGCAGGAAGAGGCAGCCAGTGTAGGTTTATCAAGATAGGCGTTATATGATCTGACCTTGATGCCCCAACTAGAACCCTTGCAGCTGTGTTCATGGCAAGTCTGAGTGGGTTTAAGGTTGACTGTGGAAGTCCCTGAAGGATGATATTCGCAAAGTCCAGATGTGGGATGATTAGAGCTTGGAATATTGATCTATAGTCAGAGAAGTCGAGTAATGGGCGAAGGTGTCTTAGCGTTCGGATCTTGTGATAAATTGCTTTTGTGGTGTTTGTAACATGGGCTGACATATCAAGGCGTTGGTCGAGGGTAATTCCTAGGTATCGGATTGTGGGTTTTGTTTTCAATTCTATATTGTTGATCTGCAGTGATGGGGGAGGCGTGAAATTCCGATTCCTTGTGACGAATAGGACGTCAGTTTTGCTGTTGTTGATCCGGAGATTTTGAGTTAGAAGCCATTCTGATACTGCTTCGAAACATCTCAGTATTGGAGAGAAGTCAGGTTGATCAATCGTAAAAGGTGTATAGATGAGGATATCATCAACGTAGGCAAGACAGTGGACGTTGAAGGAGTGGATTAAAGCACAGATAGGCTGCATATAAATATTAAAGAACAGGGCAGATAGGGATGAGCCTTGAGGGACACCTTGTTTCAGGGGGAAAGGCTCTGATGTCGTGGGGCCTGTTCTTACTTGTTGCCATCGGTTGCAGAGATAGGATTTGCACCAGGCTAGTGCTGAGCCTTGTATCCCTTTTTCTTTAAGTCGGAGTAGTAGAGTGTTGTGGTTCACGGAGTCAAAGGCGGCAGCAATGTCCAGGAATATCAAGACAAATCCTTGGTGAATATTGTCAAGGCCTGTGATTAGATTATTGAAGAGGGTTGTGAGGATGGTGTCAATACCGTGGGCTGCTCTAAAGCCATGTTGGGAGGTGTCTAGAGGCGATTCAGTATCCACGTGCTGTTGAATTTGCCGGAGAACTACTTTTTCAATAATTTTAGCAAGCAATGGGATGCTTGAAATTCGCCGATAGGATTCTACTTTGGATGTGTCGAGTTTGCTGTTTTTTAGTAGGGGTCAGATAGATGTGTGTTTTAAGCTTTGGGGGAAGGATCCTGTAGATAAGGACTGATTCAGGATTCTGCAGATAGTTGGGCTGAGGTCGTGATGTAGTTCTTTGATCCAGCTAGCAGGGCAGGGATCATTAGGTGCAGTGGTGAGGTTGATGGAAGTTATGGTGTCGATGATCTCCTCGTCAGAAATCGCAGAGAAATTCAACAGGAGATTTGTCTGGGAGGTTGTCAGCAGGGTAGAGGTAGGTATGATGTTGGTGCTTGTGCTGGTTTGAATCATCTTCGATTGAAGGTAATTAGAGTATTCCTGCGGTTGAGGCATGGGTGGGTGATCTTGTGATGGGTCTCCTGTTATGGCTTTTACAATATTGAATAGATCATGGGTCTGTTCAGTGATTGCTTCAATAGTTCTGAGTGGTAATGCTTCCTCTTTTCCATGTTTTTTTCTCGGTGTCTCTGTAGGTGTGTGGTGTAGGTGCTGAGTGTTTCGGGGGTCCGATTGTGGCGCCAATGTCTTTCTAGTTTGCGTAGGTGGATGAGCGAAGCACGGAGGTCTTGGGAGTACCATGGAGTATGTTCACGTTTCGATGTGGACTTGTTGGTGGATGGGATGCAGGCAGCAGCTCTGATGGCATTATTCCAGGTGGATACTAGTTCATCAGGATCGTGGGAATCATTGTCAAGTAGTGGTAGAATCACCTTGAGGGCACTGTCCTTGTCGAGGGGTCGGAAGCGTGAGGTGCTAAGACTAGGAGGGGTAAACGTTTTGTTGCTAATGTTGCATAGGTCATTAGCAGGTATGTTGAATAGAAGTAGGTGATGATCTGACCAGGGTACGGGTGTAATGGATTGTATGATATTTTGGGTGGGTTTTGTAGTTTGGGGGGCGAAAATCAGGTCAAGTATGCCACCCTTGTTATGAGTTGGTTCTTCTATGAGTTGTGTATAACCCAGTTCATTCATTGCTTCAAGAAAGGAAGACGAGTGTGGCTCTTGTAGTGAGGGCAGATTAAAGTCACCGATCATCCAGGTTGGAGAGTGCGTGTTATGAGGGTTACAGGCTAGGTTGATTATTGATGATACCTCGTCTGTTGATGGAGATGGTGCTCTGTACAGGAGGTTAATTGAGCATTGTCTATTTGAAATGGAGACTATGTCCAGGTAGGTGGAGCTGGCAGAGTTATTCAAAGAGAAGTGATGTTCAGATTTGGCAATGATGAGTGTGCCGCCACCCCTCTGGTGGGCCCTATGGCAGGCAAATATCGAGTATCCGGAGGGCGTCATCTGGTTGACTAAGGCATTATCGCAGTCAGATAGCCATGATTCGGTTATCATTAGGATGTCGAGGTTGTTGAGGGTTATCAGGTCAGTGATAGCAGGCCATTTTGAGCGAATCGACCTAGCATTTATTAGGGCACATTTCAATAATCATTGGTTGTTGAGTTTTTCCGCTTGAGTCTTCTTAAGGCTCTGTAGAGGGATGTGTAGGAGATGTGAGTGGGTGGTGTTGGATTTTATGAATGGATGTTGGTGGTTTCCAGACGGTCTTCTGCAGTGGTTGAAGAGAATTGGTATATGGTTGGAATGGTGGGTGAGTGCGTGTGAGAAGTTGGTGGCCCAGGAGGTAAGGAGGAAAAGGATTATGCAGATGCACCACTACCACTTCTAGACACATGCAGATGCACCACTACCACTTCTAGACACATAGGGCCCAATTCTGTAAGGCAGTAAGCGGGGCTGTATGTCCCAGTGGGATGTCCAGCCCTGCCAGCCACCTGCACCATATGTTGCCTCCTGGCCCTTGAGGGCAGAGTGGGTGGATAGGACCGGCACCCACATGTATAGGACCAATTCAGGTCATGGCCCTGTACATCTGGGGAACACCAGGGGGGGAGGTGGCCATCTTATTCCACCTTGGAGGTAGAATAAGTGCTGGCCACCCCTCTGGATCAGCCAACCAGCTCCCCAGCAGTGACAGCGGCAAGCCAAGTGAGTCCCCACCATCCGATCTGGGCCCTGGCTGCCCCCGCTAGGGTCGGGTGGCGTGGAAACCGGGGTCTCTATAGCAGCGAGCTGGCTGTGCAGCTAGGAGGATGTTCCCATGATGATGAAAGGGCACGCTGAGCCATCTCTCAGTGCCCGATCCTGCACCCATGGGAATGTCTTGTTCCTGCAGTGCAGAATTGGGCTGATGGGCCCATCCTGTTCAGGATTGTCCAGATGGCCCATACATGTCCCATCTAAGATCAGGCTCTTGGTGGATACATGTGATGTGGAAGAAAGGCTGAATGGGAGCACCGTGTACTGGTAGTGCTGGTTTTGGTAAAGGAAGTGGAGATACATGTAGTGGTGGGGATGGATAAGAACATGGGCATACACATCCTTTAAGTCCAGGGTGGCCAGAAAATCGCTGAGACATAGTAGAGGTAGGATTGTGCTGAGGGAGTGCATCCCTTTTGTTACCCATCTTTACCCCCCAATCTGTTTCTCTGTATCTATCCCTTTTCTTTAATTTTATGGCGTTCCTTTTCTGGCTCTCTTTCGCAGCTCTCTCTTTTTAATATTTTTTTTATTGGATTTTATGTATTGTGAACCGCCCAGATGCTAATTGTATTGGGCGGTATATAAAGTTTTAATAAACATAAACATCTTGAATTTTTCTCTGTTGATGAGGAGATTGAGATTGCAGAGATCCAGAATTGGGCAGAGTCCACCCCATCTCTTGGGAATGAGGAAAAATTCAGAATAAAATCCCTGCCCCCATTATTCTGAGGGTACTGGTTCGATGGCAGCATTGCAACGGAGGTGTCTGATCTCGTGCTCCAAGATAGGTAGGTGGTGCAGGGGTATACTCCTCCTGTGAACTGGTGGGTGGTTGGGTGGGATTGTCATTAGGATGAATCTGTATCCTTGCTCTACAATTTTCAAAACCCAGTAATCAGTCATTATTGATTGCCAGTCTTCCCTGAAGTGATGAATCATACCCCCTATGGGCAGATAGTCAGAAACTCAGGTTCTGCTTGGGAGCCACGCAGGAGTGGAAGATTGCTGCATCCTCTCACGGGGATGGGTACACTGACCATATTGTGGGGTTGGCTTGTGTTGAGTGAGGGATCTGGCATAGGGTTTGTATCGCCGATGCAGGCAGAACTGCTGGAAATATTGATAGTGGTAAGCCCTTTCGATATTGTGAGAACTGTGGTTGTCTGGACTGAAGGTTGCACCGCTAATTCCCTAGCTGTGGAGGAGTGGTCCTTGACCTCTGATACTGCTTCTTGCACTTTTGATCCAAACAGGTAGTCACCAAGGCAACGGGCATCTAGAAGACGCTCATGTAAGTCCTCACGTAGGCCAGACATAGAGAGCCAAACAGTTCTTTTGGTAGAAATGGCCATCACCGTGAAGTGGGAGACTGAGTCATAGGCATCATAGTTAACCTGTATGATGTGATACAAGGATTCATGGAGGATCGCCAGCAATTGCGCCTAGAGAGGGAAAAAGATCTAGGGTCATCTAGCTGCAGGAAATGGCCATGATGACAGTGAAGAATTTGGAGTTGGTGTACCAGAACTCTCAAGACCAGCATGCTACCCTGGTATGATTTCTTGCCCATAGCATCCAACACTTTGTGTTCCCTGCCTGGCAGTGGTGAGTTTGTCTTTTTTGAATGCCGCTTCTGAGACTACCGACTGATGGGGCAACTGCTGAAGGTCAAAGTCTGAAGCTGAAAGAACTTTGTACCGGAGATCGAGTATCTTTATATGGCAGGCACAGTAGCCAGCAATTTCCAAATAGAGGCTTGGAGATATTGTAAGATTTGATGGACTGGCAGGGATATGGCTTCTTTGGAAGCACTACAGGCTACAGGATAGAAACATAGAAAATGACAGTACAAAAAGACAACATGGTAGTCTGCCCTTCCATATCTACTACAAGTCCCCTTGTATCCTTTAGAGATCTTCTGTGCTTGCCCCATGCTTTCTTGAATTCAGATACCATCCTCGTCTCCACTACCTCCACTGGGAGACTATTCCATGCATCTACCACTCTTTCCGTAAAGAATTATTTCCGCATATTACTCTTTATCTTTGAGGCTTGATATACCGTCCAGGCGGTAGCATCGGGGCAGTTTGCAATGAAATACAATAATCGTTGCAAGATAGAAAGTGAAAATAACGTCATTAATGGATAGGACAGGGAGAGGGCATGCAATGAAGAGCAGAGAAAAGCAGTGAAGGAGAGTCAGACAATATCCAGGTCAGGGAGCTTATATCTTGTACATGGCACTGAATAGATATGCTTTTTCAGCAGTGCCCTACCTACTTAGTTAGGATAGTTTTAAAGAAGTGGCTCTGGACATCTACTTAGCAATTTGGATGGCCTATACAAAGTTCTCCTCCCTTTGGTAGGGCTCTTTCTGATAAACCAAGCTTTTAGGAACTGTGCAACTGGAGAAGAAAGCCTCTTTGGACTGAATGTAGACACATTCCCCTGTGCCATGCACGTCAAACAGTTGCTTGTCAAAGGTATTGCCATTCAACCACAGAATCTCTCTTTCTGAATTTATCCCCTTTCACTTTCTCATCCTATGTCCCTTCATATCAGAGCTTGTTTTCAATCGAAAGAGGCTCTCCTCTTCAGCATTTATACCACAGAGGTATTTAAACGACTCTATCATATCTCCTCTATTCTGCTTTTCCTCTAACATATACATATTAAGATCTTTAAGTCTGTCCCCATATGCTTTATAATGAAGACCTCTAACCATCTTAGTAGCCACCCTTTATAGCAACTCCATCCTGCTTCTATCCTTTTGAAGGTGTGGTCTCCAGAACTGCACACAATACTCCAAATGTGGTTGCATCAGAGACTTGTACAGAGACACTATCACCTCCTTTTTTCTGCTGGCCATTCCTCCCCCTACTCATCCAAGTATCCTTCTGGCTTCTGCTGTTGCCTTTTCTACCTGTTTAGCCACTTTCAGATCATCAGAAACAATCATGCCCAGGTCCCGCTCTTCTTTCATGGACAGAAGTACTTCACCCCCTAAGATGTATAGCTCCCTTGGATTCCTTGGATTTTTGCAGCCCAAATCCACGACCCTGCATTTTTTAGCATTAAATTTCAGCTGCCAAATTCTAGACCATTCTTCAAGCTTAGCTAGATCACTCCTCATGTTATCTACTCCTTCCTGGGTGTCTACTCTATTGCAGATTTTTGTATCATCCGCAAAAAGGCAAACCTTACCCGAGAGCCTTTCCGCAATATCACTAACAAAGATGTTAAAAAAAATCGGACCAAGGATAAATCCCTGCGGCACGCCACTGGTAACCTCCTTCTCCTCAGAGTAGGCTCCATTTGCCTGTACCCTTTGTTGCCTCCCACTCAACCAATTTTTAACCCAGTCAGTCACTTTAGGGTCCATCCCTAAGGTGCTCAGTTTTTTTATAAGTCACCTGTGTGGAACAGTGTCAAAGGCTTTATTGAAATCCAAGTACACCAAATTTAGGGCTCTCCCTCAGTCCAACTCCCTGGTCACCCAGTCAAAGAAATCAATCAGATTTTTTTGACAAGACCAGCCCCTGCTAAACCCATGCTGCCTCGGATCCTACAATCCACTGGACTCCAGAAACCTCACTATTATCTGTGGATGGACTGGAAGTCTCATTTGTTGGCTGGAGATTGGGAATCGCTAAGGGCAAGAACTTATGATACCTTCTGCAGAAAGTTTGGGTAGGAGTAGTCCTCCATGGATTCCTCAGTTTGGAGAGGTTCGAGAAATGGAGGGGAAGTATCATCTGCAGATGCCACAGAGACCTGCTCCCAGTGGAGAGACTGGGGTTTGCTGGGAAGAGAGCAGATATCAAACTCCAGGGGCGGGTGTGCTCGCCAGTCCATGAAGGAGGGGGAACTGAGATCATCACGTGTGGACAAAGGGATAATCTGATATGAAGATCCATGTCCTGAAGCAGACTGTAGAAGAGTAGCACTGTCCTGTACGAATATCCTGAACAGGGAGATCAGGGACGATTTAGGGATGTGTGATCGCACAGGCGGCTGCTGTGGAGACAGAGCCGGCATGACCCAGTCAGATATTTTAACTAATTTGCTGGAAGGGCTCTGTGAAGTACTAGGGATCTCAGCAAGGATGCGTTTGATCCCACTGTGCCTGTGGGGATGGAGGCTCTCCAGAGACAGACAGGGCGAACAGCCAAAAATAAGTCTGCTAGAGAAGCCTGTGGGAATGGAGGATCTCTAGCGGACTTATTTTTGGTTTTAGCTTTTCTCTTACCACCCCCTGGATTGGCATGCTTTCTAGAATCCTGCCCGCGGAGCTATGATAGAGAACCAGGGTCTGATGGGGGTGAGGTGGAGCTAACTGTTTGCTCCGATGTGGTTAAAGCCCCGATATGGCAAGAAATGGCTGTGATGGGGCTGGCACCAGGAGGAAGTCTGCCTCTGGTCGTGCGCTCGCCCTGGTGTCCCCGATCAGGTCTTTTCTGGGCCCAACAGGACGTGGAGCTGAACGTTGCTGTGATGGCATCGTGGCCATAGGCACACTGAAATACTTAGAGGTTTCATTTAACTGCCGCTGACTTTGCCTCGAGGCATTTGTTGAAGAAGTGAAGTTTATTTGTTCTGGAGGTGACCACAGTGAGGCACAAGAGGAGGGGAGTGCCATTTATTTATTTATTTATTTATTTAAACAGATTTATATCCCGCTTTTTCCTTCAATCAAAGCGGTAACAGAATACAACAATACAAGGTTAAACAGAGGTGAATGCAACATATACCACCTTTCTTAAAATCAAAGCGGTAATAAAAGGAAATACATGACACAGGGAAAGTGTTACAGTACATACATAGAATAACTATACAAAATAAGTTACAACATGGGTTACATTCTAATACATACGATCTGGAAAGGGTGAAACCAGACCCAGCCAGCACACCTCACTCAAAGGCCATAACAGTAGGGAACCATTTCAAAGACTTACGCCACGATGGCTGTGGTTAGAGAAGACTGAGGTACAGAAGCATGGGCTGCCAAGGCGGAAGATCAGGCACATGTTCAAGGAGGTTCAAAAGCCTCTCTAAGCTTGGCGAGAGCCAGGCAACAGATGTCATCAGAGACATCACCTACAGTGTGGCTGCATACACCCTGTCTGTCTCCAGAGAAATCTCTCTCTCCTCTCTATAGTACTTTGCCCAGTGTTGTATGTGAGGCAGACATGGTTTCCAGATGTGCTAGAGTTCACACTTCGATCTAGTGCCACTGGTGTAAGATGGTTTCTTGAGTTCCTTCTCTTCTTGAGAGTTGGTGGCTTCTGTAGAAGCAGGTTCCCAGAACTGCTCTGCAAGGCTCCTAGCTCTGATGATCTGGAAGCTGTGGTTGCTGGTACAGCTCTTGGAACCTCTTTACAGGTTGAGCTTCTCTCCTTATGCAACAATAGAGTACTGGCAGGGTTATGCACAGGTATCTGATGTGACAAAGTACAAAAGACTCCTAGTCTCCCTTAGGGTGCACTGTCTGGGTGCCAGAGACACCTCCTGCTGAGGGCAGATGCCCTCTATGACTCCATGGTGCAATGGCTGGCTACCAAATACAGAGTTCTGCCTTTGAAAGTAGTTTATATACTAAGTGAGATTTTCCCTCTTAGAGGAATCTCCTCCCAGCATAAATTGACTGGCAGCAAGAACCTCCCCTACTCTGGAAAATGCCAAACTTTTCTCTCTACATACTGTAATATTTAGAAGGGTAACTGGATGGTGCTGCTGCTGCTGTTAGTGCAACATCCAAGTAGTCTCTATATGGGTATTCTTCACATATTGCAAGAGATCACTGACAACTAAAAAATAATCAAATCTGTTGCAGAAGGGGTTAAACAATATAAATTCCTTTTCCATAGGGTACTGGAGTCTCCAAAGATCTCCACATATCTTTAATAATAGAGTAAAGAATGCTCCAAGATTTGGGGGTCTCTATTTGCAATGAGCCTGCCTGTCCAATATAATATCTGGTAGAAGGCTGAAGTCTCCCCCCATTACTAAAGAGGAATTACCTGTTCTAACAATAATAGTGGCTAAGGACAAACTCAGGAACATCTAAAATAAGAGCATAAATCTTTGCTAACAAAACCCTGGTCTCAGACATAAAAGTATTTCCACACTAACCTACCTCCCCTCCTGATCAGGAAGCTGAGACACACCAGAATAATTCGTTGATTTTCTTGACAGAATGACAATACCATTTTTCCCCAAAGGCTAGAGAAAAGGCCAAGACATTATTCCATTTATTCCCTAATTTAAAGCATAATTGTAATAATGACAGCTGTAGTTTAAATTAAATTTAATATTTAAAAAAGAGAGGCACCTTACCTTGACAAGTACGTTCATCTGTGAGTAGTTTGTATCCTTTCTGGCAGCTGCATTCAAAGCTGCCCACGGTGTTTCTGCAGAAATGGTTACATCCACCATTGTTAACTAAGCACTCGTCTATATCTGGAAGGAACAGAAAGAAAAACACATCAATTTAACTTCTCCAAAATAAGAAAAACCAATAAATGTAAGAACACTGCCTGTAAATATTTTTTAAAAAGCTTGCCTTTATGTTTTATCCCCAGTAGGATTTTACTCCAAATAATAGTAACAACTGTGTTTTGGTATTTACAGCTTCTGTGATAGAAGATTAGATGAAAAGTCAAATCCTTCACTATTCTATCAATAAGTCTGTTCTTCTACAATGAAAGAACAGCCACAAGGATGAACCGGATTGAGTGAGAGCAATTTCCAGACAGAAATCCACCAGAGATTGCTACAATATTTATCCAGGTATTTGAAAATTATTCTCTATGATTGAAACTCTCACTTGGTTTGCAGCTTGTCATGCTGTGAGGGCTTGCGTGCATCAGTGATGCTGAGAGCTAAACTATCGGTAGTTTAACTACTGGCAGGGTCTCCCAAGATGGACAGGTCTCAGCTGAGGTGCCAGACGAAGACAAACCACCCATCTGGGCAGCAGCAGAATGGGATAGTGTTGACGGCGGAGGATCACATTTCTGTGACAACGGCAACAACATCAAACTTAAACTGCGCGGAAGGAAGGCCCGGCAATCTACTTCTGTATCTTGCCATGAAAACCCAATGGATAGTTACAACAAAACAAATTGTGCTATGGTGCTGGAAGATGAGACTCCCAGGTCGGAAGGCACTCAACTAGCTACTGTGGAAGAGCTGAAGACTTTTCAGAGTAAAGCCAGCATTTATGATGTGGTTGGATCAAAGCCCTCGGGAAGTCTGACTACTGATGTAGCTGCGCATGAAATGAGAGTCAGAAGCTGTAAAGATGTCTTACACATTGGAACATGGAACGTACGAAGCATGAACCAAGGGAAGTTGGAGGTGGTCAAGAATGAAATGGAACGTGTACAACTTGATCTGTTGGGTGTCAGCGAACTGAAATGGACTGGCATCGGGCACTTTGCATCAGATGATCACATGGTCTACTATGCTGGAAATGAAAGACAAAGAAGAAATGGTGTTGCATTTATAATAAAGAAGAAACTTGCAAGAACTGTAATGAAATACAATACAGTCAGCGAACGCTTAATCTCTATTCGTCTACGAGGATTGCCTATCAACACAACTATAATTCAAGTATATGCCCCAGCAACAGCTGCAGAAGAGAATGAAATTGAAGAGTTCTATGAACAAGTACAAGCTGAAATTGACAGAACATGCAAACAGGATATCCTGATAGTCATGGGTGACTGGAACGCAAACGTTGGCAACAAAGAAGAAGGCAAAGTAGTTGGAAAATATGGACTTGGCAACAGAAATGAAGCTGGAGAAAGATTGATAGAATTCTGCAAGACCAATGATCTATTCATCTCAAACACCTTCTTCCAGCAACACAAGCGGCGACTGTACACATGGACTTCACCCAATGGATTGTATAAAAATCAAATTGACTACATCTGTGGAAGTCAACGATGGAAAAGCTCTGTAACATCAGCAAAGACAAAACCTGGAGCTGACTGTGGTACAGATCATCAACTACTAGTATGCAAACTCAAGCTAAAGTTGAAAAAGAGCAAACCATTCATGAATGCAGCAAAATATGACCTTGAGAATATACCACTGGAATTTAAAGACTGCCTGCAAAATCGATTTGCTGCTTTAGATACAAATGACAGAGCTCCGGAAGAGTTATGGAATGACATCAAGAAGGTTGTGCTGGAAGAAAGCGAGAAGTCTCTACAAAAGGTGAAAAAGCAAAAACGGCAAAAATGGATGACGGAAGAAACTCTGAAAATTGCCCAGAAATGCAGAGAAGCTAAAGCCAAAGGAGAAAGAAAGACAATCGCAGAACTCAGAGATTTCCAACGTGCAGCAAGACAGGACAAGGAAAAGTACTACAATGACACTTGCAAGGAAATAGAAGCAGAAACTATTAGAGGAAGAACAAGATCGGCTTTCCTAAAGCTGCGAGAGTTAAAGAAAAAGTTCCAGCCTCGAATTGGAATGTTACAAGATGCTCAAGGTTCTATGTTGAATGATGCTGAGAAGATCAAGAAAAGGTGGAAGGAATATACAAAGTTTTTATATGATAAAGATCAAGTGGACCAACAGCCGTTTCAACCTATACCTTATGATCAGGAACCATTGGTGATGAAAGAAGAAGTTGAAGCAGCATTGAAAGCCTTATCAAAGAACAAAGCACCAGGCATTGATAGCATTCCCATAGAAGTATTGCAGCAATCTGATGCAGCTGTTACCGTACTTACAAGGCTCTGCCAAGAAATATGGAAGACAACATCATGGCCAACTGACTGGAAAAGATCTGTGTTTATACCAATACTAAAGAAAGGTGATCCAACTGACTGTGGAAATTATCGCACAATCGCTCTGATCCACATGCCAGCAAGATTCTACTGAAGATTATTCAAAAGAGACTACAGCCATACCTAGAACAAGAACTACCTGAAGTGCAAGCAGGGTTCAGGAAAGGGCGAGGAACGAGAGACATCATTGCGGATGTGAGATGGATCCTTGAAAAGACTAAAGAATACCAAAAGGATATCTATTTGTGCTTTATTGACTATAGCAAGGCTTTTGACTGTGTAAACCATGAGAAACTCTGGGCCACATTAAGAAGCATGGGTATACCAGAACACCTGATCGTTCTCTTGCACAATCTGTACATTGATCAAGAAGCAACAGTTCGAACGGAACAAGGAGAAACAGAATGGTTTAAAATAAGCAAAGGTGTAAGACAAGGCTGCATACTTTCCCCCTACCTGTTTAATTTATATGCAGAACAAATCATCAGAGAAGCAGGACTGTATGAAGACAACAGAGGTGTGAAGATTGGTGGAAGACTCATCAACAACCTTCGCTATGCTGATGATACTACATTACTGGCTGAAAGTGAAGATGATCTGAAGCATTTGCTTCTCACAATCAAAAAACATAGTCTCAAAATGAGCCTGCACCTTAATGTAAAGAAGACAAAGATCATGACAACTGGCATAATCAACAGGTTCATCGTTGAAGGAGAAGAAATTGAAATCGTGAACAACTTTAACCTACTTGGATCAACTATCAATAAAGAAGCAACAAGCAGTCAAGAAATCAGATGACGCATTGCTCTAGGCAGAATGGCTATGAAAGACCTAGATAAGATTCTGAAGAGCAGAGATGTCTCTCTCCATAGAAAGATTCGACTTGTTCAAGCCATGGTATTTTCAATAACATCATATGGATGTGAAAGCTGGACAGTGAAAAAGACAGACAGGAAGAAAATTGATGCCTTTGAATTATGGTGCTGGCGGCGAATACTGTGTATACCATGGACTGCCCGAAGAACAAACCAGTCGGTACTAGAGGAGATCAAACCTAAGCTTTCTTTAGAAGCTCAGATGACAAGACTTCGACTTTCATACTTTGGACACATCATGCGAAGAGAGAGATCATTAGAGAAAGACATCATGCTTGGCAAGATAGAAGGTCAACGCAAAAGAGGAAGGCCAGCAATGAGATGGATCGCTACAATAACAGCAGCTACGGGTACCAGTCTGTCAACAATGAGCCGCCTGACTGAAGACCGAACACAATTTAGGATAGCTATCCAGAGGGTCGCCATGAGTCGACTCCGACTCAACGGCACTTAACAACAACAACATGATTGAAAAGAATGGTACAGCTTGCTTTTAGGGGGAAAGAGGCAGATCGTGGTTTAACAATACATCAAAACTAGTTGTTGCTATGTTTCAGTAGCACTGTGTGGTCAGGTTAAACACAATGGGGCTGAAGCAAAAAAGCTTAGCATGGCATTTTTCTGGTGCTTTTCCCTCGCTGGGCTTGCTCTCCAATGAAGAAAGCAAGCTAGTGCTGGAAAAACACCAAAAATAGTGCCCTAAATTGCAGTGCACTTGGCATGCAAATCACATACAAATCACTGCACAATTAATCGTGCCTGATGTAAAAAACTGCACTAAAACTTAGTGCAGTTTTTTTTTTACAGTTTTTAACACTGGATCTTCACTCCAGCTTCAGGCAGGAGTAACGATCCAGCCGGTAGCGAAAACATCATCTGAAATGAAGTTTGACACTTTACATCAGATGATCCAGGCATTGGGGAAAACCCTCAAAGCCATCAGCACACTGTCGGGGAGCTGATGCCACCCCCAGACACAGATCCCCCCTACAGAGAGAAAACTCCTAGTGGTCTAATAGACCTGATCACCCCCCACCAAAACAAAAAAAATCCTGGTGCCAAGTGGCCCCAAACCCTTCTACTCCTCCCTCCCACAGTACCATAAATGATGAAGTGGGAGTGTTGCCCACATGTTCCCGCCCCCACACCACCATCTTGTAAAATGGTGGTGCCTGGTCCCGCGTGGTGAATTATGGAATGTACCTAGCGGGGTCAGATTGCCATATAAGACCAAAAAATGCCTTACATGGCTGAGTGACCCCCCATGTTATACATTGGGACAGCTCGTGCATATCAGGATGCAACGGGGGGGGAGGGGGTGTTACTCTACCATATAAGGCATTTTTTGCCTCGTATGGCAGTCTGACCCCACCTGGTATATCCCAGGATGCACTGTATGGGGTCAGGTGCCACCATTTTACAAGATTGCAGTGCAGAGGTGAGAGCGGATGGGCAATGCGGAGTGGTTTGGGAGGAGGGGGAATTGAGACACTGGGCCACCAGGGGTTTATTTTTGTTTGGGAGTGGGGTCGGAGCTGCTGGGCCACCAGAATTTTTGTTTCTGTCATGGGCAGCAGCGGCGAGGGCACCAACCCCCCTCCCCCACCCCCTGACAGCATGCCAATCGCATCGGGGGTTCCCCAATGCCTGGATCATCTGAGGTTTCTATGAAGTGTCACACCTTATCTCAGATGATCCTGTTTGGCCAGGACAGCATGCCAAACCTGTGCCAACTTCTGTGCGTATATGTTTGGCTTGATCTCCCAGTTTAACGCTAACCTTTTGAACACTGGGTAATTTGCATATTGCATCTGAGCACAGAGAGTCAGCATTAAACTAGCACTATGAAACCGTGTGCTAGAGCTTTAAGCACTGGACTCTAGTGCAGGGTTTCCGCATTGGCCTGAAAGTGTAGTTACTCATCTGTAACAAGTGTTCTCTGGGGACAGCAGGAATCAGTCCTCAGATATGGGTGACGTCGGCGCCGACGGAACTCTCGCAGAAGAATTTCCCCAGCTTTCAAAGAAAGCCTTTGGGAGATGCACCATGCATGCATGGTCCACTTCCCAACTAAGGGTACCATCTTGCCTCAGTCAAATGACATAGCTAAGATAGCAAAAATAAAAGATGGTAAAGGAGCAACTCCAAGGGGAGGAGGGAGGGTAGTGAGGACTGATTCCTGCTGTCCCCAGAAAACACTTGTTACAGGTGAGTAACTATACTTTCTCTGGGAAAAAGCAGGAAGTCAGTCCTCACATTTGGACTCCCCAATTACAGGCTGCCGAAACCTGTGGAAAATGCCACGGTGACCTGAAAAGGTGAACCGTGATCAGCAGCAGTTGAATTCCAAGAAAGACTCTCGCAAGACCATGAGTCCAGCAGAGAACCACAGAAGGGTTAGAGGGCAGGAGTTGCCTACACCTCAAAAAGATTACAAAGTACGGCCTGGTCAAAGACGCTGTCCACTTGGGACTCCCTCTTCAGGCAGCAATGAGCTGCGAAGGTATGGACTTAAGAACAGGAGGCAACCCGGCAAATTTACATCATGGGGATGGAACGTAGATTGGCCACGGAAGTAGCCATGGCCCTGATGCGATGTGCCATAACTCTCTATTCCAGTGAGAACCCCGCTTGCTCATAGGCAAGGGTAATGCAATCTGCCACCCAAGTGGACAGAGATTGCTTAGTCACTGGGAGCCCCAGACGGCTGGGGTTTATTTATTTATTTATTTATTTTATTTATTTATTTATTTCAACTTCTTATATACCGCACTCTTTGACATCAGCGCGGTTTATAGATAACATAAAGAAACCAGAACAACAGGCTGTTTGGTATTACATATAACAGGAGTATCAACTTGGTTAACATGGGAGAACTATTTACATGGAGTATATAATCTATTAACTAGATAACATGCTCAAACTATTTACATAAAATTAGCAGGAATGCTTGGAACAAGGAGAGAGACTGTGGATTGTATTAGGGAGGGGCTATTATGTTACGCTTCATGTGGATTGTATTAGGGTTATAGGATACAAAAAGCTGTTGGGCTTTGCGGTGGCCCTGAGTCGATTGCAGGTAGAAGGACAGGGCTCTCTTGCAATCCAGAGTATGAAGAATGGTCTCCGCCCTACCAGCGTGAGGCCTGGGAAAGAAGGTGGGGAGCACCACCTCCTAATTGACGTGGAATGGGGACAACAACGTTGGCAGAAAGTTGGGGTGTGTGCAGAGCACCACCCTGTTCTTGTAGAACCTTGTGTAAGGAGGCTCTGCCATCAGAGCCTGGAGCTCTTTGACACTGCAAGCTGATATGAGTGCTACCAGGAAGGTGACCTTCCAGGAGAGGTACTACAGGTGGCAGGTGGCCAGAGGCTCAAACGGAGGCTTAATGAACTGTGAGAGCACCACATTATGATCCCATTCCACAGCTGGAGGGCAGACGGGGGTTTGGAAAACATGAGGCCCCATAGGAACTGAGACACAAGGAGCTGAGCAGAGAGGGATTTCCCCTCGATGGAATGGTGATGCGCTGTAATGGTGCTCAGGTATACTCTGACTGAATTGGACTTCAATCCTGCCTGCGATAGGTGGAGTGGGTATTGGAGTACCACATGCACTGAGTAGGAGAACAGGTTTGTCCGCTTTTCTGTGCACCACAATGAGAAACGGTGCCATTTGGAAGGCATACACCCTTCTCATGGAGTCCTTACGAGAGGCCAGGAGAATCTCTTCCATGTCTCACGGGAGATTGAAAGAGGCTAATGCTACCCTTTCAGCAGCCAAGCCGTAAGCAAGAGGGACCCCAGGCTGGGTTGTAGGAGAGAGCCCTGCTACTGTGAGAGTAGTCCTGGGGCTCGTCCCAGGGGAATCAGTGATACCGTCAATAGGGAGAGGAGCAATGTGGACCAAGGCTGTCTGGGCCACCAAGGTGCTATCAGCACTAGGGATACACTGTAGTCCGGAGCCATGAACAGGATCTTGGCTATCAGCAGTGTTGGAGGGAAGGCATACAAGAGACCTTCTGTCCATGGGATGAGGAATGCATCTGCTGCTACCCGAGATGGGTGTGGTCAACGGGAGTAGAAATGGGGCAACTGCGCATTGTCTGGGCTGGCAAACAGGTCCATCACTGGGACGCCCTAAAGCTGGAACAGCCGCGAGACTACCACTGGGTCCAGGCGCCACTCGTGCGGCTGGAGTAATCTGCACAGTTTGTCTGACAAGACATTGTCTTGGCCCGGGAGGTAAACCGCCCTTAGGAGTATCCCTCTGCATGTAGCACAGGTGCAAAGGGCTACCACCTCCTGGCAGAAGGGGTACGACCCTGTCCCCCCTCTTTGTTCACGTAGAACATTGCGACCTGATTATCAGTCTGGATCAGTACTGCATGGTGCTGGTGGCGGAAGACTCTGAGGGCTAGGAATATTGCCTGCATTCCAGCAGGTTGATCTGCATTTTGGATTCCCTCTGGGACCAGCAGCCTTGTGTTTGGAGGCTCTCATAATGCGCTCCCCAGCCCATTAGAGAGACATCTGTGGTGAGGACCTTCTGGGGGGTGGGTGCCTGGAAGGGCATCCCGGCCTGAAGATGACATGGATTCTTCCACCATCTGAGGGAACCTGCTAACTGGTGGGTCACCTGCACTCTGTCCTTGACCCTACCTGTGGCTTGGGCCCATTGGGAGCGGAGGCACCACTGGACTGCTCTGATGTGCAGGCGGGCATTTGGCATTACATGGACCGTAGAGACCATGTGTCCCAGCAGGCAGAAGAGAAGCCAGGTGGGTAGTGTCCTGCACCATTGCACCTCTGCAGCTAATTCCCTGAGGTGTTCTGATCTCTCCTGAGGAAGGAAGGCTTTTGCCTGAAGGATGTCCAGTTGTGTCCCTATGAACTCTAGGCACTGTGCTGGAGTGAGGTGGGACTTGAGGTAGTTTATGACAAACCCCAGAAGCTGCAGGGCATTTATGGTGTGTCCAGTGAAGCATTGTGCCTCTGTAGCTGTGTCCCCCTTTATGAGCCAGTCATCCAAATAAGGGAAGACAAAGGCCCTTTGAAGCCTGAGGTGGGCTGCAACAACTGCGAGGCATGTTGTGAAGACCCTTGGAGATGAGGCCAGACCAAAGGGCAGCACCCTGTATTGGTAGGGCTGTCCCCCCACCACAAACTGAAGGTATTTTCTGTGGCTGGGGTGTATTAAGATGTGAGTGTAGGCATTCTTTAAGTCTAAGGAGCAAAGCCAATCTCCCTGCTGGAGGAATGGCAGCAGTGTTCCAAGAGCAAGCATCTTGAACTTCTTCTGACCAAAAACTTCTTGAGCACTTGCAGGTCCAGGAGGGGCCTAAGGCCCCCAGTCCTCTTGGGGACAAGGAAATACCTGGAGTAGAAGCCAGTGCCCCAGAGAGTTTGTGGCACTGGCTCCACCGCTTTGTCCCGTGGTAGTCCTGCTAGCTCGGTGAGGAGCAGGGTTTGGTGGAGAAGAGGCCTGATGGATTCTCCTGGGAAATGTGACAGTGGTGTCCAATGTAGCACCCAGGTATCGGTGATGTTGGCTGTCCACCTGTGAGCAAACAGGGCTAGGCTCCTCCTCTGTGGGCAGCAGAGGACCTCCTGGGGGAGTGGATGTTGCGCCCAGGCAGTCAAAAAATTCCCTTGGGCTAGGCCTGAGCTGGTGCCTAGAGCTTCGGGGCTTTTTGTTTTCTGGGACCATGTCCTTAGCCATTTTGTTGTTGGCCCTGCTGAGGGGCCGAGAAGGCCTGGAAGTGTGGAGTACTACTAAAGTCGCCTTTCTTCCTTAGGAAGAAGGGCTTTTGTCCTGGGGTTTTCTTTCGGAGTTGCACCAAGGTCTTCCTTGAGAGTCTGGTTCTCATCACATACTTGGATGACTGCAGCTGTGCTTGACGTTGTGCCCCAATTCCGGCGGCGGCCACCCTAGCCAATGACTCAAAGCCATCGTAGGCTGTGGGGACAGAAATTTCAAGCATTCTTTCACTACTGAGGTTAGAGTCTTGAACCTCTGCAGAGGTGCTCCATCAAGGTCTGCCAAGAACCCCCCAAGCTACAACAGTTTCTTCAGGTACATGCTGATGTAGAGCTGGATTTGGCACGTTAGCATCGAGCCCCGGAAGGCTTTCTGGCCGAGGGCATCAAGGTTTTGGGTCTCCCTGCTGGGTGGTACCAACAAATAGGTTTTTGGGCTTTTAAGCCGGTGCATAGCTGACTCCACGACGATGGAGTTGTGGGGAAGCTGGGTCTTTTGGAATCTAGGGCTTCAGTGTACCCGGTACGTGGCAACATGGCGCCTGCAGATGACTGGTACCAATGCCGATGTTTCCCACATGTGAAGGAGGAGGCAATCAAGGTTTTGGGGCACTGGGAGCATAAGGATTTCCTTCGGGGGTGCCTTGTATTGTAGTATCTCCAATTCCTCAGTTCACGGGTCCTCCTTGACCTTGGTCTCGATAGTAAGAGTCTTGGCCCTATCCCTCAAAAAATCAAGGAATGCCATGTCCTCAGGTGGGGAACGGCATTGGTTCACCGGGGGAGATGGGTCCGAGGGCACATCACGGTGCTACCTCATGTCTGGGGACTACTTGTCCTCGGTCTCCCATTTGGACGCGAAGTCTGAGTACGAGTCTGATGCTGCATGATTGGTCAAGGTCCGCTCTTTACGGTGCATGACCTCCAGAAGATTGTCAGTCTGAGCCGTGAGCATTCGCCAGGGAGGACCGGTGTCCTGAGAAATGGGAACGGGACCTCAACTGGAGCGGGGGGCTCTCTCAAGGTTGGTGGCGCTCAAGGACCGGTTCAACATCAGGGGAAGCCCTCGATGTTGAGTGTCCCATTGTTGGGGCTGATGAACAAGACAAGCTGGACATAAATGCCTGCTGTATGGCCACTAGGGCACATACACTGCTCTCTAGGGCTGCCATTCTGGTCTCCATGCCAGTTGGCTCTGGTGCCTTCAATGCAGGCACTGAGGACTTCGGGTCCAGCGTCAGTATTGTCGAAGGACAGTCCTCGATGAGGATGGCCTCGGAGGTCTGAGGCCCTGTCAGTGGGAACCGACGACTTCTTGCGGGGCATCCTGGAGGGCTGCTCCTGCCCCAACTCCTCGTACTCATGCCTGGGACTGCGGGACCTGGGGCGGGATTTCACCTTCTTCCTGGATCCATCCTCCAAGGCAGTCTTTGAGGATTTTTTCTTCTTATACTCCACCTCGGGGGACTTCTGCTCGAAGGAACTGCAGCTGCGGGACTCCAAAGAGACTCTGGCTTCACAGAGCACCGAGGTATTGGAAGGGGCACTGGAGCATGGTGTCACCAAAACCTCGGTGCTCTGTGAAGCCAGAGCCTCTTTGGAGTCCCGCAGCTGCAGTTCCTTCGAGCGGAAGTTCATGCGTTGAGTGAAAAAATATTTTCTCTTATTAGTCTTAGATAGGTTACACTGCAGCTTCATTGCCTGTCCCCTAGTCTTTCTATATTTTGATAAACAATTGATCTATGTTTATCCCTTCCACTCCATTCATTAATATATAGACCTCTATCATATCTCCCCTCGGCTGTCTCTTTTCCACATTGAAGAGCCCTAACCTTTTTAGCCTCTCCTCATAGGGGTATCCTTCCATCCCCTTTACCATTTTGGTGTCTCTTCTCTTTACCGTTTTTAATAATGCTATATCCTTTTTAAGATACAGCGACCAGAACTGCACAGAATATTCAAGGTGCGGTCGCAACATAGAACGATACAGAGGCATTATAATATTCTTTGTTTTATTCTCCATTCTTTTCCTTATGATTCCTAGCATTCTATTTGCTTTCTTGTCTGCTGCTGCACACTGGGTGAAGGATTTCAATTTATTATCCATGATGATGCCTACATCCTTTTCCTGTGAGGTGGTTCCTAATGTGGAACCTTGCATCGTGTAACCACAGTTTGGGTTGTTCTTTCTTAGGTGCATAACTTTGCACTTGTCTCTGTGCATACTTTTCACAACAGAGGAGCTGTGATGACGGGGCCTTATGCGTGCACAGGAATGGACTTGACCTGCAGGGCCTTGGAGGCATGTGCATGTGCACATGCGTCTCAAGAGGCCCCGCATCATGCTAATAATAGTAATGCTGCCGCTGCTGGGGCTGAGGAGATGCAGTGGTGACAGATTTTTTTCAGTATGCAGTTACGGTGCAGGGTCTCTGATGAAGTGGGTCCATGTACAGGCAACATGCCCGAACTTGTCTAGGGATGATTCTTCCAAGGAGGGAAAATACTGAAAGGGAAGTGCATGGGAAGGAAGTTGGGTTAGAGGGAGCATGGAGGTCAAGACCATATGGCAGTAGAAGGGAAGAGACTGCTACTGGACACTAGGGAGGGGAAATATAAAGAAGGAAGGGAGATATTGCACAAGGAGGGTGGTCATAGGGAGATCGAGAAGACATGTTGGATATGGTGGAGCTGGGAATCAGAAGGTGGAGATGAATGCTGGACATGGGGAGGGGTCATAGACAGAGGGAGAGAAGATGCTGAACACAGGAGAGGTGGGAATGGAAAGGTAGAGGGAAAATGGACATGGGGACAGCTGAGAGGGAAGGAAGATGCTGGGCATAGCAAGCATAAAAAGATGGAGGGGGAGATGCTGGGCACAGGAGAGGACCATAGAGCTACAGGGAGCAACTGGACTGGAAATAGGGAGATGGAGTGGAGATGTTAGACATGAGAGGAAATAGGGAGAAAGGAGGAAATGTTGGACACAGGGAGACAGAGAGAAAATCCGTTCACTCAAACACCTACGCGCCCTGTTGGCCCCAGAGGATTTCCGAACCATATATCAATCGCTTATCCTGCCACATTTCGACTTTGCAAATGCCATCTTACAAGGGCTTCCCCAATCCACACTAGCCCCCTTACAGTTGGCCATGAATGCCGCAGCCAGGGTCATCTACGGAGCTTCCAGAAGCGACCACGTAACTCCCATTCTCAAACAGCTGCACTGGCTACCTATTCATGGGAGGATCACCTTCAAAACCCTCCTATTAACATTCAAGGCAATCAAAGGCATTTCCTCCCCCTCACTCACGCATCTTTTCCACATGGTACCCCCCAACAGATCGAGAAGAGCAACAGCTATCAACCTGCTAATCACACCAAAGGAATCGACAAAGTGCAACAAGACAACCACAAACAGAGCGTGCAGTTTCTATATCCCCAGATGCTGGAATGCTCTACTCGCTGACATTAGGGCCATAAACAATCTATATCAGTTCAGGAAGGCACTCAAAACCTACCTCTTCATCCAATATTTCCCTGATGACCTTTGAGCCTAGATATCCCTCTCAAGAAATCACCCCTCTAGAGATGCCCCCTTACTTATGATCTGATTTTACCTATCCTGCAGTGTAAATAGCTTATGTATATAGTTAACCCTGTTATCCAAGTTTTTTTCCCTGTTCAATGTAAAACCATGTATGTATATAGTTAACCCTGTTATCCAAGTTTTTTTTTTTTTTTTTCCTTGTTCAATGTAAAACCAGACACCTTGTCGTCATGGTAGTTATGTTATGATGTAAACCGCGCTGATGCCGAATAGCGCGGTATATAAGAAACTGTAATAAAATAAATAAATAAAATAGATACTGGATACAGAAGGAGGGATATGAAACGAAAACGTGTGGAAGCTGGGGGTGGCAGATATTGGATAGGAAGATGGACTGTGAGGACAGAGGGAGGGGAGAGGTGTTGGACAGTGGGAACAGAGGGAGGGGAGAGATGTGGGCAAAGGAGGGAAGAGAGACTGGGGAATAAGAGGCTGCAGAAAAAGAGATAGGGACTATGGATTGAGGCTGAAAAGTAGTAGATTGAGGACAAAATGGTAAGAAAAATGCAAGATTAAAAATGCACAGAAGAAAGCTGAAAAGAAAAAGATCAATGTCAGAGATGGATGTAGAGGTGAGAAGTAGCAGGTGGTCTTGAGACGGTGGAAAAAGTTAAGAGAAGATGCAGGAAAGGAGAAAACAGAGACTGGAACTAACATGATTAGTTCCCATCAGCCCCCGCGGGCTTAACAGAGCCGCGAAAGGGAAACTAGTCCTTTCGCGCTCTGAAAGCCGGCGCGTTTGACTGAAGCTGCGAAGACAGAGGTGATAGGGCAGGCTCTGCTGGGCAGGGGGGGCCCCGCGGCACACTCGATTCTGCCGCGGCGGCCCCGGCAGCCGGAGAAGACAGCTTCTTTTTTTAAAAAATTTTCCTTAGGCTGGGCTGGGCTGGGCTGGGGGGGGTTAGGAGTAGTGATGGGCTGGGGGGGGGGAGTTAGGAGTGGTGATGGGCTGGGGGGGTTAGGAGTGGTGATGGGCTGGGGGGGGCTGGGGGGGTTAGGAGTGGTGATGGGCTATGGGGGGCTGGGGGGGGTAGGAGTGGTGATGGGCTATGGGGGAGCTAAGTCTGTATATGGGCTGATGGGATTAGGACTGAAAGTGGGTTGATGGGGGGTTAGGACTGGTAATGGGCTGGTGGGATTAGGACTGGGAGTGGGCTGATGGGGAGGTTAGGACTGGCAATGGGGTATGGGGGGGCTTAAACTGAAAATTGGGTGATGGGGATTAGGACTGGAAATGGGCTGGTGGGATTAGGACTGGGAGTGGGCTATGGGGGGCTAGGACTGGTAATGGGTTGTTGGGTTGATAGGAATGGAAATGGGCTGGGGGGATTAAGACTGGAGGTGGGCTGATGGGGTTAGGACTGGTAATGGGCTGTGGGCTGTTGGGGGGTTAGGACTGGTAATGGGCTATGGGGGGGCTAGGACTGGAAATGGGCTGATGGGGGGGTTAACACTGGAGGTGAGCTGATGGGGTTAGGACTGGTAATGGGCTGGTGGGATTAGGACTGGGAGTGGGCTATGGGGGGCTAGGACTGGTAATGGGTTGGGGGGGTTGCTAGGACTGGAAATGGGCTGGGGGGATTAAGACTGGAGGTGGGCTGATGGGGTTAGGACTGGTAATGGGCTGTGGGCTGTTGGGGGGGGTTTAGGACTGGTAATGGGCTATGGGGGGGGGCTAGGACTGGAAATGGGCTGATGGGGGGGTTAACACTGGAGGTGGGCTGATGGGGTTAGGACTGGTAATGGGCTATGGGGGGGGGCTAGGACAGGAAATGGGCTGATGGGGAGGGGTTAGGACTGGTAATGGGCTGTGGGCTGATGGGGGGTTAGTACTGGCAATGGGCTATGGGGGGCTGAATGGAAATGGGTTGATGGGGTTAGGACTGGAAGTGGGCTGATGGGGGGTTAGGACTGGAAGTGGGTTGATGGTGGGGCTAGGATTGGTATTGGGTATCGTGGTTGCTAGGACTGGAAATGGGCTGATTGGTGGATAGGAATGGAAATGGTCTTATGCAGGGACTAGAAGGGAATGGATGCTGGGTGAGGCTGGAACTAGAAGGGAGCTGATGTTGGGGGAGGATTAGAATGGGATGGGGCTGGGAGAGTAAAATGGAGAGGGGAAAAATATTTTGTGTGGGAGGGATAAAAAATCTACACTTAGCCGGGTATTGGGAGAGTAAGTGGGGATTGAGGATGGAGGGGTAAAATTTGAATGGATGAAATAGGAATGAGGAAAGAGCAAAAGGAGAAAGATTAGTATGTTAAAGCAGATGTAGAGAGAGAGAATGGAAAAAAAACTAGAAGAGAGAAGAAAGGACAAATGGACAGCAGATGATGGAGAGTTAGTAGAAAACATGAAGAAACCAGAAGAAAGTGGCTGGAGCAATTGTAACTGAAAAAAAAGGCACAAAAAGGTAGAAAGATATCTCTTTATTTTGAATTTATTAACTGGAATATGAAAGCTCTGGGAAATGTGCATCATTAACGTCTGCGCTTTGTTTGGTACAAGAGGAAATTAATTTATTTTTTATTTATTTATTTATTTATTTATTATTTATTTATTTATTTATTTATTTATCTATTTCTTCTATACCGCCCCTTCCAGAGATCAGGGGCGGTTTACATGGAACAAGTAAACAAATTTGTATACTAATGTATACATTACATGGAACAGAGATTTTTTTAACTTTATACAGATAATAGTTATTAACAGAGATTTATAACATTGTAACTTTATACAAATAACTGTGCATTAATTGTCAAAACTATTTACATTTTATATACATTAATAAGTTTCTGTAGCGTAGTGTTGATCAGAGTTTTTCTACCTTTTTATAGGTAGTCAGAGTTTTCTACCTTTCATATGTGTGTGTGTGGAGGAATTTATTTCCTTTTTTCATCTCTTGGGAGTATTTTGGGTGTATGTGGTGGGAGTATGTGGTGGATGTATGTGTGTGGGTAGTTGAGTGTGGTTTTAGGGCTTTGTGTTTGAGTGTTTGGGGATGGTGTGTGGTTGGACTTGGGGATATGGGATTTCATAGTGTTCGGAGAAAAGGTATGTCTTGAGTTCCTTTCTAAATTGGGTGAGGTCTTTTATGATCCGAAGGTTTATTGGGAGATTATTCCAGAGCATGGGGGCAGTGAATGAGAAGGCTCTGGTGCTGGTGGATTTTTTAGTTTTTTTGAATGAATTTGGTATTTCAAGTGAGTGTGTTGCGTTTAGTCTGCGAGTTCTTGATTCTGATGGGGCATGTAATAGCATGGATAGATATGATGGGGCGATGTTGTTCAGGAGCTTGAATGTGATTAGGAGGATTTTATATCTGATTCTGCTGTTTATAGGGAGCCAATGCAGTTCCAGCATTATTGGGGTTAGATGATCTACTAGGCGGGCTTTTGTGACTACTTTGGCACAGATGTTCTGGGCTCTTTGGAGTAGGTATGTACTTTTTTGTGGTAGGCCAATTAAGAGACTATTACAATAGTCGAAGTGTGGGGTGATGAGTGTGTTGACAACTGATCTAAAGTCATGGGTGTCAAGAAGGGGTCTTAGGTGTTGTATGGTTTTGAGTTTGTAGAATATGGTTTTTACCGTCTGTTTTATATGTGGTAGCATGGTGAGTGTATGGTCTATTATTACCCCTAGGTATTTTACCTCTTTTTTGACGGGTATAGTTGTATTTATGATTGAGATTGATGTTGGATAGGTGTCCTCAGTCACGGGTGATCTTGTTACGAACATTGCCTCAGTTTTTTTGAGGTTGATGCTAAGGTAGTTAGATTCCATCCAGGAGGTGGTCTCCACCATGCATTTTGATAGGGCATCGTAGGTAGGATTTTTTTTGGTGGATATGGGGAGAGCAAGCATGATGTTATTTATGTTATTTATTTAACAGTATTTCTAAACCGCCTTATCTTAATAATCAAGGTGGTATCACAGCAAGCAATCAGGTAAAGTGTGTGTGTTGTACATGCAGTGAGGATAAAACTTAGTTGTGTGAGGGATGTGTTGGGTGCTTGATTTGTTTGAGCTATATACAGGGTGGGCTATTTACAGTGGTGCTAGAATCATATTTTATATATATTCAGTTGTTTGGGAGGACTGGAGTGCTGTTATCCATTCTCTTAGGTTATGTGATGTGACCATAGTGCTCTATGAACAGGATGGTTTTCAGTTGTTTTCTGAAGTCTTTGAGGTCTGGAGTTGCCCTTAGATCGTCCGGTAGATTGTTCCATATTGTTGGAGCAGCCATGGAGAGAGCTCTGTCTGTTGTGTCCTTGCGTGTGTGCTTGTACTCATTTGGGGTGCTGACTCGGTTGCGTGTTTGACTTCTTCTGGGACGTGCGCTGGTCTCCGGTTGTATGAGCAGGTGGAGGCTGTTGGCTGATGTGTGTTCTTTTATCTTAAATAGGTTTATGATAGTCTTGTATCTGATGCGAGCAATGATTGGGAGCCAGTGTAAGTCCTTTAGTGTAGGTGTGATGTGCTCCTGCCTTGCGGCTCCGGATATGATTCGAGCTGCAGTGTTTTGTGCCAGCTGTAGTGGTTTGAGAGCTTGTTTTGGTAGTCCGAGGTAAATCGGATTGCAGAAGTCCAGTATTGGGGTTATCAGTGCTTGACAGACTGTACGGAAGTGTTCTGGAGCGAGGAGTGGTTTCAGTCTCCTGATGATTCGCATCCTGTAATATGCTTTTTGGATTGTTTTGTCTATGTGTGGTTTGAGGTTGAGTTTACTGTCCAGAGTAACCCCAAGGTATCTCACCTCCGATCTTATCGGTATCGTGGTGCTTTGTATCTTTATGTTTGGTGGGTGTGTGAAGCTTTGGTTTCGAGTGATGATTAAAGCTTCAGTCTTGTTGTAGTTTATAGCTAGATTGTTGTTTTGGCACCACTTCGCCATTTGGGTAAGGCAGTCTGCTATCTTAGAGAAGTCCGGGTTTTCGATTGATATCGGGGAGTATACCATTATATCGTCTGCGTATATTGTGTATTGGATGTTGTTCTCTTTCATAATGTTGCATATTGGTTGGATGTAGATGTTAAAAAGGAGTGCTGAGAGTGCGGATCCTTGTGGTACTCCTTGTTGGACGTTTATGGGCCGGGAGGTGTCCTGTCCCACCTTGACCTGTAGCTGTCTTTCTGTTAGGTACGAGTGGAACCATTTTAGAGTGGTACCGTGTATACCAGTGTTCTTCAGTCTCTCCAGGAGTATATTGTGATCAACTGTGTCGAACGCTGAGGAGATGTCGATGAAGATCATTATAATTCCATTCCTGATGTCGTCAATTATTCTTATGATGCTGTCGAAGAGGTAGATCAGGAGAGTTTCGACTCCATGGTTGGGACGAAATCCGTGTTGGTTGTCGTCGAGAGTTCCGTGTTCGTCAATGTGTTCCTGAAGTTGTAGTTGAACCGTCTTTTCGATTATTTTTGCGAGGAAGGGTATGCTGGAGATTGGTCGGTATGCTGCTGGGTCCTTTTTGTCGAGAGAAGTTTTCTTTGTGATTGGTCTTACTGAGGCAAACTTTAATTGCTGTGGCATGAGTCCTTGAGTGAGTGAGTTGTGTACCATTTTATGAATGTTTGGTATGAGGCTTGCTTTGGTGGCTTTGACCCATGACACTGGGCAAGGGTCTGTAGGAGCAGTGCTTGTGTTGATTGTGGAGATGATGTCTGATATCTGCTCTTTTGAGGGTGAGTGGAATGTGCCCCAGGTTTTGGGGTGGACGTTCGTTCTGTTGGTTCTACTGGGTGTTGAGCGCTCTGTGGAGTGAAATTTGTCTTTGATGTGGTCGGCGAATATCTGTGGATCCACTTGTATTTCTCTTTCTGCTGCTTGCTCTTTTGTCAGGGTTTTTACTATTTCGAAAAGTTCTCTGGGTTTGTTGATGGAAGAATTTATCAGGTTTGTGTGGAATTCTCTCTTTGATTGGTTGATGTGTTCATTGTATTGTTTTTGCTTTGTTAGGTAAAGATGTTGGTCGGAAGTAGTTTTGTTTTTTCTCCATCTCCGTTCAATTTTCCTGAGCTCCCTCTTTTCCTGTCGTATTTTTGCTGAGTACCATGGTTTGTTTTGTCTCTTGTTGTGGTGTTGTTTCTTGGTCCTGTCAACGGATGGTTTGGCGGCGTTAGCTAGGACATTGTTCCAGTTGGAAACTTGTTCCTCCAGGTCCTCTGAGTCAATGTTCAAGTGTTGTATTGTGTCCTGGATGAATTCGTCCTTGTCAAAGGACTTGAATCGTCTTTGTGTGTGTGGGAAGTTCGCTCTTTCGCTTGTCCAGTCTTCTTGTGATTGCAGATTTGTCTCGATTAAGTAATGGTCAGACCATGGTACTGGGGTGATGGTGGGTGTAGAGATTAGGTCTCTTGAAGTTAGGTAGTTTGATGCGAAGATGAGGTCTGGGGATGATCCTAGTCTGTGTGTTGGTGCATTGACTATCTGTGTGAATTGAAGTGATGACATTGCCTGAAGGAAGGCCTCTGCATCTTTTGTATTGGCGGACTTGAGGTTGAAGTCTCCGATTAGTAGTGCTGGTTTGTTGTTTGACGTTATGGCACAGGCTTCTTCGAGTATGAAGGCTAGTTCGTCGGGTGGAGCACGGGGTGCTCTGTAGGTTAGGCAGATTGCAATATTCTTGTTCTTGATGCTAATTGTGTTACACTGCTTTGTATCTGTGAGATTCAGTGTCTTGAACTTGAGTTCTGTTTTTGCTATTATTAGGACTCCTCCTCCACGCTTGTGGATGCGTGGGCAGTTGTATGCTGAGTAGTTGTTCGGTACTAGTTGGTTGAGTAGTACACTGTCGGTAGGGTTGAGCCATGTCTCTGTGATGCATATTATGTCTGGCTGTCGCTCTTCAATGTGGTCTACCAGAGTGTGTATCTTGTTGCAGATGGATCTGGCGTTTATGAGCTCAATTGATGTTTTCTTTGTGGAAGAGGTTGTTGCGACGTGTGCTTCCTTAGGGCCGGTGTTGGGGTTTGATTTGTGTCTGTTTTGTCTCTTTGTTTGGGAGGTTGCGAGTGTCTCTTTGTGTGTGTGTTGTGGACCGGGATATGGCAGTGCAGTTGGTGGGTACCATGGTGTGTTTGTTTGGGTGTAGTGGGGGTGTGTAGTTGGTGGGAGGAGTTGTGTGACTAGTAGGTATAGTGGGAGGAAGTATGTGGTGTGCATGTTGATAGCTTGTGATGTTCTGATAGGGCGACGCCTGTGTCCTTAGGTTTTCGTCTGTTGTTTGCTTTTTTGAGGAGAGCTGTACTTGTTGCAGGGGCTTGTCCTGGGGATGTGAAGTTGTATCTGTTGCGGTGCGGGAGCCTGTCCCGTGGAGGGAGCCTGTCCCTTGGATGTGAAGCTGTATCTGTTGCGGTGCGGGAGCCTGTCCCGTGGAGGGAGCCTGTCCCTTGGATGTGGAGCTGGATCTGATGCGGTGCGGGAGCCTGTCCCGTGGAGGGAGCCTGTCCCGTGGATGTGGAGCTGGATCTGTGGCGGATGCCTTGGTGCGGGAGCCTGTCCCGTGGAGGGAGCCTGTCCCGTGTGTGTGGAGCTGGATCTGTGTTGGTCGCCTTGGTGCGGGGGCCTGTCCCGTGGATGTGGAGCTGGGTCTGTCGCGGTGCGGGAGCCTGTCCCGTGGATGTGGAGCTGGATCTGTGGCGGTCGTCTTGGTGCGGGGGTCTGTCCCGTGGATGTGACGCTGGATCTGTCGCGGTGCGGGAGCCTGTCCCGTGGAGGGAGCCTGTCCCGTGGAGGTGGAGCCGGATCTGTGGTGGTCGCCCTGTTGCGGGGGTCTGTCCCGTGGATGTGGAGCTGGGTTTGTCGCGGTGCGGGAGCCTGTCCCATGGAGGGAGCCTGTTTCATGTGTGTGCAGCTGGATCTGTTGATGAACTCTTGGTCTGACCCACTATGGTACATCCCAAGTCCCTATGTTCTTATCTAGCTAAAGATGACATTGCTCTAACATAGCATCAGCACTGGCATATCTCTGGGTTTAAGGTATCAATCTGGACAAACATGGTAATACCAAATATGGCCTATAAACAATGGTAGTTAACAACACTGGCATATCCTTGGGTTTACAGTATCGATCTGGACAAACATGGTAATACCTAATATGGCCTGTAAACGCTGGAAGCTAACAACAGTATCCAGAGGGAACTAGTCACTAGAGTGCCCAACACTGATCTTGGATTCTAGTCCCAAACATGAATTTCTACCCTTTAAATTAGTATTTTTATGAGAGGCAGGAGGATAATCCTAGCTGTAGAGAGTGGTGCTGCTGCAATCAGATGATTTAAACAGAACTATACATTCAATTATTGTTAGGAGTGCAGTTAATTCATATAAGTAATGAAGCAGTGTTGATAGTTTAAAAATCACTCAAATGAGTGTGACTTACGTGCCCCAGAGTTTCAGCTCTTTAGGCAGTTCGGCGTCTTCGGAGTTGGTATTCTGCGTTTCCACTGTGAGTTGGTGGATTGTCAGTTCCTTGATTGTACGCGAGCTCGACCCCGAGGGAGCTCAGCTGTACCAAGAGGGAGGTGTAGTCTCAGCGTCGTTTTTTCTGTTATGTTTCTGTGACGATCTTGGGGGTGCCTTTGCCTAAGGGCCGTGCCAAAGGGCCCTCTTGCGCGGCCCTCAGGCGCGGGCCCGCAAGGCGCGGGTGCGCCTGTGGCGTTCTCCTTTTAAATGGAGAGCTGTGCCCCGATTGGGTAGTGATGCTCTGAGACACGCTGCTGGAGGGGTGGAGCCAAAAAGCAGCTTCCCCCGAAGAGCTCTTTTGTGTGCAGCAAGGTCTTTTGTAGCTGGCTTGCTCTTTTCTTGCCGCCGATCTTCTGGAGCAGGGCAGGCTCCCTTCGATGAGGCTTCGACTCGGGTAGATGGCTCAGCTCCTCCTGGAGCTAAGCAGAGCAAGAGAGGATCCTGTGCCTGTGGCTTCTCCTTTTAAATGGAGAGCTGTGCCCCGATTGGGTAGAGATGCTCTGAGACACGCTGCTGGAGGGGTGGAGCCAAAAAGCAGCTTCCCCCGAAGAGCTCTTTTGTGTGCAGCAAGGTCTTTTGTAGCTGGCTTGCTCTTTTCTTGCCGCCGATCTTCTGGAGCAGGGCAGACTCCCTTCGATGAGGCTTCGACTCGGGTAGATGGCTCAGCTCCTCCTGGAGCTAAGCAGAGCAAGAGAGGATCCTGTGCCTGTGGCTTCTCCTTTTAAATGGAGAGCTGTGCCCCGATTGGGTAGAGATGCTCTGAGACACGCTGCTGGAGGGGTGGAGCCAAAAAGCAGCTTCCCCCGAAGAGCTCTTTTGTGTGCAGCAAGGTCTTTTGTAGCTGGCTTGCTCTTTTCTTGCCGCCGATCTTCTGGAGCAGGGCAGGCTCCCTTCGATGAGGCTTCGACTCGGGTAGATGGCTCAGCTCCTCCTGGAGCTAAGCAGAGCAAGAGAGTTTTATTTCTACAGTGTTGTTGTACATTCCAAGTTTGGCTTTTGGGGTTCCCAGTTTAATTATTGCCTTCCTGTTTCTAAATTGTGATTCCTTGTTTGGTGATGGTCTATGTTCTGCATGTATAACTGAGCTGAGGTATTCTGTTTATGTAATTGCTATTTGACATTGCCACTTGTTCTCTTTCCCCAGTAGGTCATGTATTGTTGTTCTCTGAAATGTATTGGTTTAATATTTGCAGTGTTGCCTTTTGATAGGTAGGGTATGGTGCTTTGTGAGTCCTGGTAGTGCTGTTAGGATACGGCGGGTTTGCTATGGGTTCTAAATGGGCAGTGTTTGTAGTAGTTCCTAATGTGCCTGGCGGTTGGCACTGGATTATAGTAATGTAGAAATCTTTTAGTCTGTCTTTATCCATACACACACTAACTTTTAGTAAACATGTCTCTTAATGAATGTTAGCATTATGCAAATATTTATGCAAATAAGGCCACTTATGCAAATGAGGCCCCGCACCCAGTCTCCGCACATGGCCCCGCACCCCCCTTGGGCCGCCCCTGCTCAAAGGCATGCATTTATGTTTTTAGTTTGTAGTCACTTATTCTGTACTTGATGAGGGTCTATTTATGTTCAAAGTGTGACTGAGGCCAGATGTTCTGTTAGCATGGAGTTTCTATGTAGGAATCTGACCTGTTCCATTTTCCCAGTAGGTATTTGTATGTTCTAGATTCCACTGCAATATCTATGGTGCTGCTCTTTTCTGGGTATGCTCCTTATGGTATGAAATTTGGAAATTAGGGCTCTTATGGAATGGGAGATTTGCTCTATGGGTCCCAACTGTACTATGGTTCTTGGTGTAGAGTCAACTGTAGGGTGTTAATGGGGGGGGGGGGGTAATGGAATATGGATTGTCTTTAAGATTTGCAATTTTGCGTTCTTCATCCTGCCAGTTTCAAATTTTAAAATATTTTGGCATTTCAAATTCACAGAAATCTTAAATTTTTAGGGGCATCTGAGTTTGATTTTGTTTAGTAGCATGAAATTTGTTTAGTAGCATGAAACTGAATTGTTGCTGATTTCTGGGCTTTTCCAGCTCTAGCACAGTCTAATCCAGCTTGGGAACTATGGGGTATGTTTACTAAACCGTCCTAATGTGCGCCCGGCGCTAGTGTGCAGGATGCCATATAAGGAGTGGGCGTTTCAGTCTTAACCTAGCAAACCGGGATTATCGCGCGCTCTTGTGCGCTGTGCGCTAATGTGCGCCGCGCACATTAGCGCACGAGAAACGTGCACGGGAAGCATAAGCAGGCGCGCTGATGTGCAAACAGAGGAACAGGGCTGCAGTACAATGGTGAAGACACTGACAGATGGTGCGGGGGTCATGGGTTCAATCCCCCACTGTGCCCAATGAATAAGGCTGCCTGAGGCACCACCTGTTATGTGTAATATTGCATTATGAGGCATTTTAATTACTGCTGCTAGCAAACGCACTCTCAAAGCGCTGTAACATAAGGTGCTGCATAAGGCACCCCATAAGGTACCCCAGAGGGCACATTTTAAAGTGCACTGTCCGCCACGGCACCCTACAATGTTGCATAAAGGGTGGCCTATAGGGCGCCATATAGGGTGCCCTATGAGGCACGGCAAGGTCATAGCACTGTTTTTGATGGCAGCACTGTGCATTTTAACGCATGGAAATGTTAAGTAGGTGCGCTGACCTGCAAGGAGAAACAGCAGTGTAGCACAATGGTTAAGACACTGACTGATGGTGCAAGGATCATGGGTTCAATCCCCCACTGTGCCCAATGAATAAGGCTGCCTGAGGCACTACCTGTTATGTGTAATATTGCATTATGAGGCAATTTAATATTGTTTTAATTAGTGCTGCTAGCAAACACACTCTCAAAGTGCTGTAACATAAGGTGCCGCATCAGCTGCCCTATAAGGCACTCCAGAGGGCATACTATAAAGTGCACTGTCCACCCAGGCACCCTATAATGTACCCTATAGGGCACCCTATAAGGCGCTCCATAGGACACCTTATAAGGCACCTTATACAGACTGTAACCATAAGGTACCTCAGAAGGCGCTTTACAGGGTGCCCTATAAGGCGCCCTCTGAGGCACCTTATGGTTACAGTACCCTGAGGGTGTTATGCTGGCAGCACTAATGTACATTAAAAATAGACAATGCTTCAGACAGCCCTATCAAATAACCCCACTGTGGGTTTGAACCCATGACCTCTGGCTCCACAAGCACTGAAGTAACCAGTGGGCTACAGCTCCATAGCTGCTAGCAAACCCCTGGCTGGCTGCAGAAGGACTGCACGTCACCACACAAACAGTCTGCTGTGGTCACCAGGATAGGGTTAACCCACCCATACCCATGATGCACTGCACATGCAAATCAGCAGTCTACAGATGATCACAAGATGGGGTATGCACCCCCACAGCACACCGGCCTGGTAGGGGGAACTGACCGTGTGTGGCACTGGCACAGAGTAGCTACACACCGTCACATTGTGCAGGTACAGTACTCACCCTGAGGGTGAGGTAGGGGGCCCAGCACCAGGTCCACAGCAGAAATAGGACATGCTGCAGGACCCCAGCAGTGCTAATGTGTGAGATAGGTAGTGTCTGCAGACACACCTTGGATACATCTGTATTTCTCAGTCAAGGTTTAGCCCCTTATGGACCCATAGGTGTATTATGTACCACCACCCCCCCCTCACCCACCCTCTGGGGCTGAGGGTGGGAAACAGGGTCTCCCACCAACAGATCCACATTCTACCTCCCTGCAATGGTGGCAGTAGAGGGGACTATAAACCCCAGTCCTGCTGGGGAACAGACACCCTACAGGGCAGTCAATGCAGCTCTGTACACATCCATAAAGCAATAGCAAACAGAAATTAGGTCTGGATATGCTAAGCTGCACCCCACCACTATCTGATATTCTCCTGCAGCAAGCCTTCAGCCGCTGCACCCTGCAAGGTGTTCCAGCAAGACACATACCAGCTGCAGACAGTCTGCTAGCTAGTCCATAATGCATGTTCCTGGTGGGAATGTGTGCACCCAGAACTGGGATGTCAGCATACACACCAAGCAGATAAGTCAGCAACTAGGGCCCAAAAGGGAACCCATAAATATCACATGAAAAAATACTATATAGCACTATGGGGGAACCCAGCCATGCCGTGGTCACTGCTCAGTCAGGGTGAGAGTGATCTCCCAGCAGAACATGGTGTGGCTACCCTGTCTGTGCAGGTGGTGGCCGGGCACTACTATGCCCCAGCCATTGCCCTATGCCCTGTGCAGATGCATCCTGGCCAGGCCACCCTGTCCGGGCTATACCCATGGTACCTTGCTCCTCATTATGCACATTGGGAGGCCAATACTGGCAACAGTGCTGGCAGTGTGGACTGTGGAGGGTGTTTGCAGCCACCACACACTGGATAGACAGACACACACTCCCGCACCTATGCCAGCATTGTGCTACTATAGAGGTGTTTGGCAGCCCTGGCCACCACACCAGTCCTGGGCACAGTGCAGGCATGGCTATGGTATGCAATACTGTTGGGGTCACTCTGTCAGACACCAGACCTGAGGCTCACTCCACAGACATCAGAAAGGTTGCTATGATGCAGCTCAATCAGCCAATTGTGCTTAACGTAGGAATTGCTATCTGCCAGTAATCATAGCTACCTTTTGATAGCTGTGTACCATATTCCCAGGTTTAGGGTGGCATTGCTACGGTATGCAAGTGCTAGTATTGGGAGATGCACGCAGGGCCCAATGTCCTGCCTCTCCAGGAGGCATTGGCTAATGGAGCCTGTGGGTGTGGGTGTGGGTGTGTCTGCCCCTGTTGGCTGCTGCTTTACGGCAGAGGTTCCCAACTCCAGTCCTGGTGTGCCAAACACTGTTTGGGTTTTCATGCTGTCCCTCATAAATATGCATGAGATACATCTGCATACCATGGGGGCGGTGCATAGATATGCAGCACAGGCATCTTTATTGGAGGCAGCATGGAACCGGAATGGTGTTTGGCCCTCCAGAACTGCATTTGGAAGACTCTGCTCTAGGTAATGCGCCTGCTTATGGTGTCTGTGCTCTGTAGGGTAAAATGTAGGTGTTTTGGGCATGTTTACATCATCTGCAATAAAGGTTCTGTCTGTATTAGCACGTTTTAGTAGTGGGTAAAAAATGGGGGCTGGGTTTGCAGGAACCACAGCTGGGACTTGAACCTGTAACCTTCCGCTCCTGAACATACTGGCTGTGTGCACTGCACCACCATGTTGCCACAGAGACAGTACATCCCCTGGGGATACCATGACTGTTCATCAGATGGGGCCTGTCTGCTGCAGTGCATGGCACCCACCTACACAGGGCTAGGCCATGGTCTGCTCTGGGCCTCTGCCACTGCCCCCTCCACCACCAATGCCCCTCTGCCACCCTGCTGACCTGCCCTTCTGCTGGTGGTGCTGGTGGAGCGCAGTCTCAGGCCATCCAGTGTGCGGGTAGGCGGCTGCCTATGGTGCGTGTTCTGGGGTAGGGGTGCCTGCATAGATGTCCACGCTTCCCCCCAACACCGCCTGCCAATGTTCTGTGCCCTTGGAGGTACCTGCTGGGTACTATCCCCTGTGACACTGTGATAAACACTCTCGTGCCCATGTTGGGCCCTCATCAGTTGCTGTCTGGCTGCTGTACAGTTTCAGCATTCCTAAGTGCCACCTAGGCATCTGCCTAGTCCGCACTGTGCCCCAGCTGCACCACAGCATGTGCCGCCTGCAGCCCTCTGTATCCCCTTTCCCAGCATCTGTCCAGTTGCCCATTCCGACATGCCCGCCCTGCTGTTGTGGAACATGTGCATGCCATAGGAAACCTGTCCAATGGAGAGGGAAACCCTGATCAGTGCTATTTCACTGTGGGATCATTCACCTTGTATGGGGACGGAGCGTAGACCCTTCCAAAATTCATATCTTTTTTTTTTAGCTTTCTTGGGAGTGTTTTTTGCTGTATCCCATTCCTATCACTATTGCCCAGCTTGGTTATGTTTTTTGTATATTTTGTTGGGGTCCTTTTCAACTTTTATTTGTACTTTTGTTCCGTGCACATGTATCACACTTATCACTTTTTTGTAGGTTTCCCTGGTTTTGCTGTACATTGCTGACAGAAATGGTTTCTTTTCCCTTTAAATCAGTTCTAACGCGAGGTTTTCACTGGCGTTAGTTTTGGCCTCGGATTTCACAGCGTTAGTGTGCGGGGAGCCTCTCCCCTCCCACTCTCCACCCATTGACCCCTTCTCTCCGCCCCTGGGGAGCCTTCCTCCGCCCTCCGGGAGCCTTTCCCCGCCTTCAGCGCTCGTTTGCACCGCTGCGCGCGTTATCGCGCGATAAGGTACCTGTGCGCCTTCTAAAGCGCCATTATCATGCGATAAGGTACCTTATCGCACGATAACATCACAGAGCGCACATTAAGACGGTTTAGTAAACATACCCCTATGATCTAGAATTCACGGCTATCAAGATTATTTTTCTTGGTTTATATATTTCTTCCTCCTCATCAATAAGCTGATCCTTAGCATTGACAATATAAATTCAATTCACAGATATTTATAATTGTTTTTTTTTTGTGAATTTGTGAAAGGGATTTTAAGTTAATTTTGTTTCATGATTTTTATTATGTTTATTTTATTGTAGCATCTGTTTTAATAAATTGTGTATGTTCAGAAACTACCTAGGATTTTAGATGGGCAGCACATAAATTTTAAAATATATAAAATTAATTTATGCAAATGAGTCGAATGGTTATAGAAATATTTATGTAAATAAGGCCCTGTAATAAGTCTCTGCATATGGCCTCTTATCACACTTGGGCTACCCCTGCATTCAAATACTAACTAGGCCCAACCTTCCATAGGTTCACTGAGGACAGCTGAAGACTCCCTCAAAAAAAATAGCCCAATCTATTTCTATGAGAGGAGTTCCAACTTCTGTAGCATAGAGACGCGTATACAGTGAAACATAGCAGGTAGGCAATTTACTCCTTTCAAACACCATCTCTCTATTCTCTTTGTACACTTCCAATCCCCCAATGTGCCCTACTACCAAAAACTGCCCCCCTAAATTACACAGAAACATGATGGCAGTTAAAGACCATATGGCCTATGCAGTCTGCCCTTCCACATAAACCACTAAGCTCTACAGTCCTGTTTTTCCTTTAGAGATCCTCTGTATTGCCTCACCACCAAACACACTGCCCCACCCCCAAAACATACTCCCTCACAATTGCTCTACCAACCCCCCAATCAGGGCCGGCCCGTCCATTGTGCAAGAATGTTGTTTGCACAGGGCCTGCGTTTCAGAGGGCCCCGTGCAAACAACATTCTGCATCTGCCGGTAAATTTAAAGAGCCGCGAAAGGAGAGAGCTTCTCCCTCGCGGCTCTGTTAAGCTGCTGGTGCTGATGGGAAACAGGATTTCCTGTTTCCCATCAGCCCCGTGGGCTTAAACAGAGCCGCGAGAAAGGGAAACTCTCCCTTCGCAGCTCTGAAAAGCCCACGCTGAGGGATCTGAGGCCGCATGGAGGACTCTGCTGGGCAGGGGGGAGGCCCCGCTGGACGCTCTATTCTGTCGCTGCCACAGCGGCAGCGGCAGCAGCAACAAGTTTGTTTGTTTTTTAATCTACCTGGGCTATGGTGGGGGGGGGGGGGCTAAGACTGCAAGTGGGCTGATGGGGGGGGCTAGGACTGGAAATGGGCTGATGGGGGGCTAGTACAGGACTGGTAATGGGCTGATGGGGGCTAGGACTGGTAATGGGCTATGGGGGGGCTAGGACTGGAAATGGGCTGATGGGGGTTTGGGACTGGTAATGTGCTATGGAGGGACTAAGACTAAAAATGGGGTGATGGGGGGGCTAGGACTGGTAATGGGCTATTGGGGGGGGGCTAGGACTGGTAATGGGCTGGGGGGGTTGCTAGGACTGGAAATGGGATGAGTAGAAGGGGGGGCTTGAACTGCAAATAGCTGATGGGGAGGGGGCTTGGAATGGAAATGGGCTGTGAGGGGAGGGAGCTAGCACTGGAAATGGGCTGAGGGGGGAGCTAATACAGGAAATGGGCTGATGGAGGGGCTAGGATAGGACTGGAAATGGGCTGTTGGGGGTGCTAAGATTGGAAATGGGCTGTGGTGGGGGCTTCGAATGAAATGAACTCATGAAGGGGCTAGAACTGGAAGTAGGCTCATGGAGGCTTGGACTGGAAATGGGCTGAGTGGAGGGGAGCTAGAATTTGAAATGGGCTGATGGTGGGGCTAGGAAAGGACTAGAAATGGGCTGATGGAGGGACTCAGATAGGACTGGAAATGGATGGGGGAGCTAGGACTGGAAATAGGCTGATGGTGTGGCTAGGATAGGATTGGAAATGGGCTGATGGGGGGACTAGAAGGGAGCGGATGCTGGGTGGAGCTGGAACTAGAAGGGAGCTGATGTTGGGGGAGGATTAGAATGGGATGGAGCTGGGAGAGTGAAATGGAGAGGGGAAAATATTTTGTGTGGGTGGGAAGACAAATCTACAATTGGCTGGGTATTGGGAGAGTAAGTGGGGATTGAGGATGGAGCGGTAAAATTTGAGTGGATGAAATAGGAATGAGGAAAGAGCAAAAGGAGAAAGATTAGTATGTTAAAACAGATGTAGAGAGAGAATGGAAAAAAAAACTAGAAGAGAGAAGAAAGGACAAATGAACAGCAGACGATGGAGAGTTAGCAGAAGACACGAAGAAACCAGAAGAAAGTGGCTGGAGCAATTGCAACTGAAAAAAAAATGCACAAAAGGTAGAAAAATATCTCTTTATTTTGAATTTATTAACTGGAATATGTCAGCTCTGGGAAATGTGCATCATTAATGTCTGCGCTTTGTTTAGTACAAGAGGAAATTAATTTATAGCTTTATTTCTACAATGTTATAGTACATTCCAAGTTTGGCTTTTGGGGTTCCCACTTTAATTATTGTCTTCCTGTTTCTAAATTGTGATTCCTTGTTTGGTGATGGTCTATGTTCTGTATGTGTAACTGAGCTGAGGTATTCTATTTATGTAATTCCTATTTGACATTGCCACTTGTTCTCTTTCCCCAGTAGGTCATGTATTGTTATTCTCTGAAATGTATTGGTTTAATATTTGCAGTGTTGCCTTTTGATAGGTAATGGTGCTTTGTGAGTCCTGATAGTGCTGTTACGATACGGCGGGTTTGCTATGCGTTCTAAATGGGCAGTGTTTGTAGTAGTTCCTAATGTGCCTGGTGGTTGGCACTAGATTATAGTAATGTAGAAATCTTTTAGTCTTTCTTTATCCATACACTCATTAAGAGGCATGTTTACTAAAAGTTAGCGTATGGTAACAATATGCAAATATTTATGCAAATGAGACCCATTATGCAAATGAGGCCCCGCACCCAGTCTCCGCACATGGCTCTGGACCCCCTTGGGCTGCCCCTGCCCCCAATGCTGCTACTATAAAAATAATACACATACACACACAGAGGGGTTGGAAAGAATTCCATGAGCCATGCTTTGCATTCTTTCCCCACTGTACTAAAGTAACAACTACACCCTAAGTTATATTTAAAGAAGGTAATTTTATACTACTAAATATCTTTACAGCACTAAAAGGATGTCCATGGTGCTGTACAGTCATATTTTCTAAGTAATTTCTGCAGGTAAAACATATTTTTCCTTGTGAAAATTGATTTTTAGGGAGGGGCTTACCCTTGAGTGCATATTGTGCATATTTTTCTCTGAAAAATATCTACACAAATTAGCATGTGTAGATGGTGAAGGGATGGACAGATAGAGGGATACCATAATCCCCAATATGTAATTGAAGATGGATGAAGTTCTTGATACAAAATGTGTTTAGAAGTTTGACTTTTCACCTACTTTCTTAAATAGAATAAGATGTCATGGTCATGAGTTCTCTGTGTAACCGTCTTTAAAATAGATGGAACAGTGTTAACGCAAGCAAAAAGAACATAGGCTATGACCTGTGCAACCATAGTTCATTGTACAGTCAGCTGGAAGTCCCTGCTGACACAACATAATTTTTGCAACTTTTGCACTTATAGCTAATTTTGCCATAATTAAGTGAATCACTGTAATCAGATCTTACTTTGTAAAAAGAACTTTGGTGACACCTTGTGTTATTTCATGGTTATAATAAATGATTGTAACTTCCTCTTTTTCTCTAATAAAAAGAGAGCTTTTTGGAGGAGGACTTTGAATTCGGCTGGCGTGGAACTATGCGTGTCCATAGACCGCTTGCCGTCTTCCCTCTGAGCTCAAAGAAAATAGCACTTTGTGTGTGTGTGATTGTGTTCTGTATTACTCTCTACCTGTCTCTCACTGCTGATGGACCAGAGACCTGAAGAGCCGAGGTATTGAGGTCAAATCATGGAGTTTTCTTCAGTTTGTGCCGTGACTCGGATCTCTGTGTTCCTTCAGCAGTTGGAAACAAGCAGACAAGTCTCAAGGACACAGGCAGTGGTTGCCGTGAGTATACTCAAGAATTGACAGATATCTGTGTGTATATTGTGATAATAATGTAAAGTCGGTAAAGTTAATTAGAGATCTCAGTTAGATAAGTGAAGTGAGATGGGGCAAGAGAAAGGAAGCCCTAATTGTGAAATGAGGCGCAAATTTTGGTGAAGCGCCCTTATGTTAATATTTGATGACTGCCAGTAACCACAGTTTGCCGTTCCTCCTTTGTGGAACATTTCAGTGGGTCAAGTTGAGTTGATTACAGTATGAAATATGATTAGATTTAAGCAAATTTCATACCAGTCATGAATGGTTTTGTGGCAGTTTAAGGCTGAAAAGTGCAGCAAGCCACTGACTCTGTGTTTTGAAAAATTTATAAATCAAGTGTTTAGGATGAATAGTGTAAATATGAAAGAAACGGAAGCTTACAGGGAAAAACTTATATCGTTGCTGTATGACTGTAAAATGGAATTAATCAAACAAAGTTTTAACGGATTGATTTTCATGCCATAATTGTAGTGTGAAGTTTGTTTCCTCTAATTTCGTAATTAAGTGTGCTGTGCAGTATAAGTTTTATTGCAGTAATAATTTAGAGCTTCCGGCAAAGATAACGGCTTGGCATGAATGCAATATTAGCAGGAAAGAACGTCTTGAGCAACTGTGGTAAGATTTTCTTTATTAGGGAAGTTAAAAAAAAAACCTCCAAATGTGATTAACTATTTCTCTTACTTGTGTATGTATAGTAAATAAGTTTGTTTTAAAGGTCTGGATCTGAACTTATTTTAGGTTATGAGAATTTATTTACTGATTCTATTCTATGTGTAATGCTGAAAAATATTATTAGAAACATTACTCCTTGGTGTTTATGTCTCTGGATGCTTTGGAAAAAAATGATTGATGATATATTTTCCAACTTCTATTTCTAGTTATATTTGATGTGAATGAATGGGAAGATCTTCCATGCTTTGATATATTTAGATATTTGATAATTGTGTGATGTAATAAAGGTTTAAAAAATTGTTTTAAAGGTAAAAGAAGTTAGTAACTTAACTGGGAAAAAATTGAATTGCTAGTCAAGTTAAGTCAAGCAAGTTTGGTTACTTAAAGGGAAAAAGTGAATGATGCAACTACATTCAAACAAGTGAATTAAGTAATTAAAACAGTATGGTAAATATATGTATAATGTTTTATTATTTTCCTTTTGTGAAAAGTTGAAAGTTCAACTATGATAGTGTATGAGCAAATGTTTGAAGAAAAAATGCTGATATTCTCTTAGTCTCTTTTAAACTAATCTGCAGGAGTCGATTGGAGGAGTGATCTTAAATTCTCATGTCGTATATGTTTTAATTATTATGAAAGACCTCTGCAGAATTGATGTTGTTAATTGCAAGTGTGATCCAATATGCTTACCTCTTCTGTTGCTGCTGTTTGTGTTCTCACTCAGAAATTTCCCATTAGACGTAAGCCACTGGGCTGGTAGCAGTAGTCTTTGCAATCCAAATTACTGATTTTCTAGTACTATAACATGTCTCTCATTAAGTTTTTGCGTCTTCTGCACTTGTATAATGATTTGTGCAATGAGTAAGGAAAACTGATGCAATTGAAAGAATTGATTCTGTGACAGAGTCGGCTGCTTTGCTATTTGTTAATGCTCAACTAGCTGGAGTGTTCGCTCTTCCTAGAGCTCTAGAGTTATCTGCTCACTTGATTAATACTGATTTTGTCTCAGGCTTCTTGCATGAGGAGCCCTGTGTGCTGATATTCTACTACTATGCTGTTTTGTTCTGAAAAGAAGTGGTAATTAACAGTTTTAGTTGGTTCAAATTTGGTATTAAAAGGTTTTATAGTTTATGAATGTACACACCCTTATGTAAATTGTTCCTTCCTTTGTGAGCTTAGATGTCTATGTGAATTAGAATGAAATGGAGAAGTAGTCTAATGACTAGAGTACTAGCACTCCTTGTGACCTTGGATAAGTCACTTAACCCTCATTGCCTTACAAAGAAAATTTTCAAGTTATCAATGTTCCTGTTTAATGTGTTGTACCAAGTTTTAGTTGCAATGTGAATTGCTGTGATTAGTGAGGAAAGTAGTATTAGAAAAAAATTAATTAAAAAAAAAACAAAGAAGAGTGCAAAAATAATTCATATTATGCTCCCAGCCAATGGAATAAACTGCCACTAAATCTAAGAGAGATTAAGGATCGTACATCTTTCAGGAAAGAACTTAAAACCTACCTATTTAGTCAACACTACAGCAACCTACAACCTGAAATCAAATTTACTACACAAGAATATGCAACTAACCAAACACAAATCTATCCCACCTAAATCTAGACTTCATTTTAATATCCACTCAAAATTGTCTTCCTCCCAACACTGTACTTATGATCCCAAATAACTATTATAAATAGTCTCTTGTCAACCATGTAAATAATCTACACTTTGGTTCTTTGTAACATAGTTTATGTTCCTTTATGTTCTTATGTTAATAACCTACACATTGTTTTCCTTGTAACCCAGTTCTTATGTAATCTAGTTTTATGTTCACTTAATGTGTCACTTAATGTTTAATGTAATGCAATATTGCACTGTTTGCTATATTGTTGTTTAAGTTCCTTGTAAACTGCCCCTGATCTCTGGAAGGGGCGGTATAGAAAAGCACACAAATAAATAAATAAAATAAAAATAGATAAACCAGGTCAGTTGGGTGTGGCTGGGAGGTTATATGCTGAGGTGAACAGATGGGATTTAAGTAGGGGCCTGAAATTGGTGTAGTTATCTTCCAGATGGAGTGGAGTGGGAAGAGAATTCCACAGAGCTGGACCAAGGAAGAAAAAGGCAGAATGACGGGTAGACTGTAAGTGTGCACGAGATGGTGGGGGGAAGTGAAGTCTATTAATGTGAAGAGAATGAAGACTACGTGTAGGGATATGGAAGCGGAGAAGACCAGTGAGGTATTGGGGTGTTTGTGTGTGCAGGATGCGGTGATAATGTTTAAAGTAATGTGAGTTGAATCATCACCTAAGATAAGACAGCCTTCCTAATAATTGTTGACAAACAATTGAAATTAGTTTAACTTATTTGTCATAAACTGCTTGTTATGTTTTAATGTTTGTTAACCCTTGAATAAATCAGATTGACTATATCATGTATATTGTTAAGGCTGGAGAATACATCACAAACATAATTAGTGATATGAATATATACAATTGTGTTCCTGACAGGAAAAAGCAATGTGACTATCAGGCCACATGCTAACATTTGATTTGGCAAGTAGACAGAATAAGTTTAGGAATGCAGATGAAAAAAAAAAAAATAACTGTTACAGGTTAGCTATGTAATAGTTTAGTGCTAGCTATGGATGTATTGTAATTAACAATGGATAATATAATTCTGTTCAAGACTGTCATTAGGGATGAATAATTGTGCTTGTTTGTAATTGTATGGCATCAAGAGAGATGCTGTAGTGGAGAGTAGGATTTTTACAAATTATATATTGTATGCACTGAATCCTATGGGCCGAAGAGGAAAACGACTGAATGAAATGCTACTGGATATGGAGACTCCTGATAAAGATCAGCGATTCCAGAGGAACTACTCATGTATGTGCAGCAGTGAAGCCGGGTGGATGGTCACTGAAAAAGATTGATCTAAGATGTGCATAGCACAGCCCATGGTGTGAAAGGATGCAGCTGACGAATCTGAAGTGATGACTGGTGTCATGATATCTACGAGAAGCAGTTGGCCACTGTTGGAAAAGGTAGTGCTTACAAGAATAATTGGTAAAGTCTTGTTTTCTGTACACATTTTTATTGGGGCTAAGCAAAGGTAAACAATGTCACATGATTTTGTATAAGGATTTCTTCCAATGAACAAGATGGAGCTCACCTATGGACCAGATGTGCCTAGGACTTTGACAGAACATCTGCAAAATGAAGCCTACTGTAGAAGATTATTCCGGAATTGGACATGTTTCAGCTACTGTTCTTTAGTAATGATTCTTTTTAGAATCACAGGGAGGACTGAAGGGATGGACAGATAGAGGGATACCATAATCCCCAATATGTAATTGAAGATGGATGAAGTTCTTGATACAAAATGTGTTTAGAAGTTTGACTTTTCACCTACTTTCTTAAATAGAATAAGATGTCATGGTCATGAGTTCTCTGTGTAACCGTCTTTAAAATAGATGGAACAGTGTTAACGCAAGCAAAAAGAACATAGGCTATGACCTGTGCAACCATAGTTCATTGTACAGTCAGCTGGAAGTCCCTGCTGACACAACATAATTTTTGCAACTTTTGCACTTATAGCTAATTTTGCCATAATTAAGTGAATCACTGTAATCAGATCTTACTTTGTAAAAAGAACTTTGGTGACACCTTGTGTTATTTCATGGTTATAATAAATGATTGTAACTTCCTCTTTTTCTCTAATAAAAAGAGAGCTTTTTGGAGGAGGACTTTGAATTCGGCTGGCGTGGAACTATGCGTGTCCATAGACCGCTTGCCGTCTTCCCTCTGAGCTCAAAGAAAATAGCACTTTGTGTGTGTGTGATTGTGTTCTGTATTACTCTCTACCTGTCTCTCACTGCTGATGGACCAGAGACCTGAAGAGCCGAGGTATTGAGGTCAAATCATGGAGTTTTCTTCAGATGGGTGGAAATAGTTTTCCTAGGATAATTTTTAAAGTGAAAGCAGCTGCACACTATCAATTTGTAAATAGGAATAACAGCCTCTAATAAAAAGTATTCACAAACTCTGCACTAAGACAGGCAGTTTTGAACATTACCCCCTTAATTTAGTTTAATGTACAGTACTTTCTATATTGCCTTTCAATATGATATCAAGGCAGTTTAAAATATTCATTCATTTAAACTTGCTCATACTTTGTATTTTGCAAATAAGAGTTAATGTTTATATTTAATCTAGAATAGTAATGTTTATCCGGTATTGACTGATCTCTAGACAAACCATTTGTCTATCTTCGCAGGGGGGTTAGATATTTTTTTTCCAGCAGAAGCCCATTCAATATGCTTGCTAGGAAGGATCAGGAAGGGTGGAGGCAATATTGTACTATTTACCAGAGGTCAGTGAGGGGCAGCCATGGACCTAAATTTACAACTTGTGGCACTTTTGAATGGACTAGTAAGGAGAGTGATAAAATGAAGTCAAAGTTCTAGGCAACTACAAAAGTTTCTTGAATGTTAAGGTTAAGTCTGTAGCCAAACCATTTTAACAGTGATGTAAATTCAAATGAGCAGTCCCCAGGCAAAATATTTTGAGGGCCCCTCATGGCGGTGGAACTGGAGGAAGGAACTCCCCTTTCCACTTCCCCTTCCCTCCAAAGGTATGACAGCTGACAAACATAGCTTACTTTCAAATATGTCTGCTGTGCTGTCTCCCTCTGCCTTTTTCTATTGAAATATCCTGTCCCGGGAGTTGGAGAGGTACCTCCTGCTGCCAGAACAGAATATTTTCAATAAAGAGGAGAAGAGGGAGATGCTGCAGCAAAATTTGAAAGTAAGCGGTGTTTGTTCACTTTTCCTCTGCAGTATGGGGTCACTGGGTTATGTGGGCCTCCTTGCCTAGACCTTCTCGCACTGTGAGGGTGCTTGAATAGAAGTTATGCCACTGCATTTTAGGAAATTTAGTAGCAATAGGTAGGGTTGCCAACTTTTTTACCGAGAGAAACCCGACACCTGTGGCTTGCCATGCCCCACCCATTCTCCGCCCCTAGCCCCACCCCTGCCCCACCCACCCCACCCCCAGTCCCACCCATGCTGCACCCCAGCCCCACCCACAAAAATTACCGAGGATAAGTGTAGGCTAACTCCCTTGGTCAGATAATTAAACTGGGAACCCCAAAAGCCAAACATGAAATGTACAACACTGGAGAAATAAAACTATAAAGTAATTTCCTCTTGCACTAAACAAAAACGCAAAGATGTTAACAATACACACTTCCCAGACCAGACATATTCCAGTTAATAAATTCAAAATAGAAAGTATTTTTCTACCTTCTGTTTGGGAATTTTATTTTTCAGTTGCAATTGCTCCAGTCACTTTCTTCTGGTTTCTTCGTGTCTTCTGCGAGCTATCCATTTGTCCTTTCTTCTCTGTTAGATGTTTTCCATTCTCTCTCTATATCTGCTTTAACATACTGATCGTTTCCCTTTTGCTCTTTCCCCCATTTCTTTCCTTATTCCTTTATCATCCACTCAAATTTCACCCTTCCATTCTCAATCCCCTCTTACTCTCCCAATACCCGGCCCATCGTAGACTTTTCTTCCACACAAAATATCTTTTCCCCTCTCCATTCTCATTCCCCATCCCCATCCCTTTCTAGTCCTCCCCCCAAATCAGCTCCCTTATAGTTCTAGACCCACCCAGCATCCACTCCCTTCTAGTCCCATTCTCCCATGCCGCCACATCAGTCCATTTCCAGTCCTATTCTAGCCCATCACCGATTTGCAGTCCAAGCTCCCCCATCAGCCCATTTCTAGTCCTATTCCAGCTCCTCATCAGCCCATTTCCAGTCCTGGCCCTACATATGCTCTTTTCCAGTTCCATTCCCCCATCAGCCAATTTCCACTCCAAGCTCCCCCATCAGCCAATTTCCAATCCTAGCCCCCTTGTCAGCCCACTTCCAGTCCTATTCCAGCCCTCATCAGCCCATTTCCAGTCCTATTCCAGCTCTTCATCAGCCCATTTCCAGTCCTAGCCCCCCCATCACAGCCTCTTTCCAGTCCTAGCCCCCCCACCATCACAGTCTATTTCCAGTCCTAGGCCCCCCCCACCGTCACAGCCCATTTGCAGTCCTAGTCCCCCCGCACCATCACAGCCCATTTGCAGTTCTAGCCCCCCCCATCACAGCCCATTTCCAGTCCAAGTCCCCCCCCAATCATCACAGCCCATTTGCAGTCCTAGCCCCCCTAATCACAGCCTATTTCCACTCCAAGTTCTCCCTCCCCCCACCATAGCCCAATTCCAGTCCAGGTCCCCCCCATAGCCCAATTCCATTGCAGCCCCCCCCAAAGCCCATTTCCAGTCCAGGTCCCCTCCCATAGCCCAATTCCAGTCCAGGCCCCCTCATAGCCCATTTCCAGTCCAGGTTTCCCCCCCATAGCCTATTTCGAGTCCAGGTCCCCCCCCCATAGCCCATTGCCAGTCCAGGTGCACCCGCCCCCCATAGCCCAATTCCATTCCAGATCCCCCCCCATAGCCTATTTCCAGTCCAGGTTCCACCCCCCACCATAGCCCAATTCCAGTCTAGGTTCCCCCCTATAGCCCATTTCCAGTCCAGATACACCCCCCCATAGCCCAATTCCAGTCCCCCCCCCCCATAGCCTATTTCCAGTCCAGGTCCCCCCCCATAGCCCATTTCCAGTCCAGGTACACCCCATCACAGCCCATCCAGTCCTTGGCCTCCCCTCTCCCCCCATCAAAGTCCATTTGTAGTTCTAGCCTCCCCTCCCCCGACCAGCCCCACGGATGTCTGAGGTGCTTCAGAGGGAGCCGGGGAAACCCGCACGAGGCCCCGGCTCCCTCTGTACAACCGCCAGCGTGAAGATCTTTTTCCTTCACGCTGGCGGTTGTTTATGTGAAGCCGCGAATGCTGGGAAAGGTTAAAGGGCATTGCCTTTAACTTTTCCCAGCAATCGCGGCTTCACATAAACAGCCGCCAGCGTGAAGGAAAAAGATCTTCACGCTGGCGGTTGTACAGAGGGAGCATGGGCCTCGTGCGGGCTTCCCTGGCTCCCTCACCTGTGGACTTCGGGAGTCGGGAGAAAAGCCGTTTTTTTGCTCTGGCCGCTCCCGATCTTGGGCCGGTTTTACTTCTCTGCTGGCAGCCAGCCTGGCCATGGAAAAACCGGCCAGGCCGGCTGAATACCGGCCGGTTGGCAACTCTAGCAATACGACAAGAAACTAGAGGAGGGAATGAAGAGAAGATGAGAAGAAACTATAGCAGTGAAAAGAGAAGACAGTGAAAGAAGAAGGAAGGGAGACTAGAAGGAGAAACAGGAGGGAAAAGAGAAATAGAAGAGGTTGAAGGAAGGAAAAAAGGATGAGGGACGATTGCAGATGAGAAGTTTGGCCTTTTTTGGTGCAGACAATGTTTTTAGTTCTTTTTAATCAACATTTTCCATTTCAAGTGAAGATGAAGGTATAATCATTATGAATGATTCAACTGAAATATGATTTTCCAATCTGAATATCCAAATCCAATATATTATTACTTTCTGCTAGATCTCTCAGGGATTGAAGGAGTTAGAGAAATTGACTGCACAATAATTTAAGGCAAATAGCTTAATGTACTGCATATTCCCATTCTGTTGGTAAATTTAGAAAACGGCATCAACAAAACAAATCCCTTCATCTATTTGCAAGTCAAAAACTCATTTCTGGAAAGACATCTTACATAATAAGAGAGTAAAAGTACCATTAATATTCATATATTCTTCTGCTTTGGGTACTTTTTTATTTTTATGATAAGTGAACTATAGACGATGGAAAATAAGAACTCACTCAGAGCAACTGTTATAGAGGTTCCAGGGCTCTTTGAAAATTGTTTATCTTGCATACTCCATAACACACTGACTTTTGCCCATATTTTCTTGGAGGCATTTGCAAATTAGTTTTTGGCTGAGGAAGGCAGCAACCCACATAGGTCCCTATTTACTAAGCTATGTTAGATACTTAGCATGGAAATTACAGCACGCTAACAGTTAACAGAGGGCCTTAATAGCATGAAGTAATTTCCATGTTAACCATCTAAGGTGAAAGGGGCATGGAATAGGCAGGGAATGTGCCTCAGCACAGAGATAATGAACTGTTAACACAATAGATAATGCAGAGCAGTTAAAGTCACCTCAAGAGGTGTAGCTGACTGCATCACGTTATTTGCCATCATTTAATGTTGTGGTGGGTAATCTTCTGGCATCCGGCAATCACCAGATGGTGTGGTTCAATATTAGGATAGGTGGAGATAGTTTCTTCAAGATGGGGAAATATCTCAAGGAAAAGAAACACAAATAGGAATGGAAGTGATGTAGGCCTTAACTGCCTTGCAGATAGTGCAGATGTACTTACCACCGCCTACTAAGATGACGTTAACTGCTCTGAGTTATTTGCAACATTAGCAGTTAACATGCAGTACAACCATAATAAGGAGAATGTTTACTAAAGTATGTTAGGGTTTTGCAGATACTGCATATTTAGAGCAAAAATAAACAGACGGTATGTGCAACAGTAGTGCACTACCTGTTGGGAACATGCACAGCATGGCCCGGCAGATACTGCACTAAATCAGACTGTAAGGCATGCCAGCAACAAATGCACCAAGCAGATGCACTTAATGCTACCCACTGAGGTGGCACTAAGTGCACCCTCGCTAACTGTGAAATTGATGGCAAATGTATGCTGTCAACCTCCCACCAACAGTGCTGTGCAGATATGCCTGTGCTCCACTCTTTCCTCACCCATTTCCCTCCCTATCATGCACTAAGCAAACAGCGGAGAATTAACCCCACACTAGTTAGTGCAGTCCATTAACAACTAATGCAGCTTAGTAAACGTGCCCCCAGTGTAAAGTGCTGTCTCTACCAAAAATCCACTTGTTTTGCTATTCATTCCACATTTGTCGGTTAATGTATTAATTAGCACATGCTAAGTGTCAAGCTGCTTTGTGAATCTTAGCGCAGACATATGTTAACAGTTAGCATGTGCTAATTCCCATGCTAACTGCTTAAAACATTTTATGGATCATTCTGAACCACGTTTAGCGGGTCTGGACATCCGATCCGGACAGCCAGCCCCGCTAAATGCTGGCCTACCTCCTGGAAAGAGAACTCCTAGCAAGTAGATCTAAGATGTGCCGGGCGCTCTGTTTGTTAGCAGGAGGGGGCGGGCCTCAGACAGATCAAGAGTGGGCTGTGAGCAGCGCCATGACCACGGACGTACAGGGCTGATTCTGAGGTCAGCCATGTACGTCCAGGGTCAGCCATTTGTACGGGAGATTTATTTCACTTCGGAGGTAGAGTAAGTCTCACTCGTCGGAGCCTGATTCAGGAGCCAGGCAGTGGACCAGAGGTAAGGGGGAGCAGGGTGGTCCCCATTGCCTGGCCCTGGCCACGGCAGAGTCAATCGGGAGTTGGGCTGCGGGGAAAAGCAGAATGCTGGGTTTGCCGCGGATCATGGCTCCTGCATGGAGCTGTGGTGCCATGGCAGACTCTGCAGCTCCATGCAGGGGCCAGGCTGGCTAGCCGGGAGTTCATTGGGCATCCTGCCAGCCAAAATCGGGGCACGGCCTGCACATCTGGGCTGGTAGAACAGATTCTGATCTTGCGGAAATGTCTAGCCTCTGTGGGAGAAGAATCGGGTGCAACCAGAGCACGTCCCGATTCTGACCGGCTGGACAGGTGGGAGATGCACAGAACAGAATTGGCCTCCACAGTAAAAGGGGCTTATATGTATTACATTTTTCATAAAAAAAAGTTCCTTCAGAGAACAAGCATGGAAAGCATGCAAACCATGGTTCATGGAATTCTTTCCAATCCTGAATGTTTGTTTGTTTATGTGTGTGCATTGCAAACACTAGTCAGTTTCTCTGTGTGTTCTGTGTATATTTCTCCTGGAACAAGCAGGAAGTCATTCCTCATATATGGGTGACGTTGGCACCAACAGAACCCATGCAGAAGCATCTCCCCAGCTTTCAAAGAAAGCCTTTGGGAGATGTACCAGGCATGCATTGTCCCTTTCCCGCCCCTTGCCTCGGTCTCCTTTTTTCTGTGGAGTCCTTCAGACGTTGCCCAGTTTCCCCTGGAAAAAGTGTGATTTTTGTTACGTTTTATCCGGTTTGTGTACCAGTTCCTTCCCATCCCTGAGCCAGATCGCCTCAGTGTCGCTTCTCGGGTTTGTTCATTCATTTTTCATCCAGGTGTCCCTTGATCGGCATTCGCGCCCTTTTCCAGCCAAAGGCCTTGGACCCTTGCCAGTGGCAGGAACCCCCTTTTTCCAATGGCCTCCAGTGGCTTCGATCTGTGTAGCAAAATGATGTCTCTCACTGACCAGCATGAGTGCTGCTTCTGGTACTTCGGCCTGGAACATAATGACTCCAACTGCGAACTCTGCAGAACTATGACCTCAAAGGCCCTAAAGAGCCATCAGCAGCAGCAGGAAAAATTATTACAGAATTACGACTCCACGCCAGAGACTCCAGCAACGCCACACTCCAGGGCCCCCTCCGATACCTCAGTGGCCCGTGAAGCCCGAGGCTCTTTGGAGTCCCACAGCTGCGGTTCCTCCGAGTGGAAATCCCCGGAGATGGAATGCAAGAAGACAAACCCCTCAAAGAGTGCCTCGGAGGACGGGTCTTGGAAGAAAGGGAAATCCTACCCCAGGCCCTGCGGTCCCAGGCGTGAGTCTGAGGAGTCTGAGCAGGAGCAGCATCCCAAGCTGCCCCTCTCAGAGGCCATCCTCATTGAGGACTCCCCCTTGACAGTACTGATGCCAGGCCTGAAGCCCTCAGTGCCCGCGTCGAAGGCTGCAGAGCCAACTGGTATGGAGACCAGAATGGCAGCCTTAGAGAGCAGTATATATGCCCTCGTGGCCATGCAGCGGTCATTTATGTCCGGCTCGTCTGCCGGTCCTCGAGCGCCACCGGCCTTGAGAGAGTCTCCAACTTTGTGATGAAACAATTGTATCTGGTCTTTTTCTGAGCGACTACTTCCTGGTAATATGAACTACGCGGTAACACGCTCAATTTATCAATATGGAACCTTAAACTTATTATACGTTACATTTTATGATTACTACTAACATAAAATATTTCTTTAAAGATTACTTTTGTATCAGTGAAGGTCTCAGACTTATTGAGCACTCGGGTATGGACTCATGACATGTCCTAATTCAGTGCTTATTTAGCCCCAGAACGTGCTAAAATGAGCATATTCCAGGGCCTTTTATAATAACCGGAGCTTATTGCTAGCGACTAAAACCAATAGTAAGGAAAACGTGGATTCAGATCAGATCAATTTGATCACTCGATATTCTCCCTTGAGCTCAGGGATACAAAATATTTTGAGAAAACATAGTAACATCATAAAAGCTGTTCCTGGGTTAACAGGTAAAAAGATACGATGTGTATGGTGACGGAATCACAATTTTAAAGAACAATTGAGCCCGGCAGTATTGAGATCTATAGCTCCATTAGCCAATGCAACTGAAGATAGCAAGGGTCACAGAAAATGTGGAAAATATGATTTCTGTGACATCACTATTGAACTTGAGAATTTTACACACAATGGCGTTACTTATCGATTGAAAAGATGCACAACTTGTGAATCTTTGAATGTGGTATACATCATCATGTGCCCTTGTGAATTGATTTACGTAGGTAAAACCATCCGCTTGTTTAAAGTAAGAATGGGGGAGCACCGAAGCCGACTGAAGTGCAGGATTAAAGAAGCACCCTTGGTACAGCATTGTATAACCAAAGGACATATTTTTGAACAATTGCGATGCTTTTGTATCGACAAAATAGAGTCAGGAGTAGCAGGAAAAATGCAAGAACAAGCTCTTTTAATTACAGAACAAAAATGGATATTTGATTTAAAATCAGTAATGCCAACGGGTCTCAATGCCACTATTGATTGGTCAGCTTGTATTTGATAAGATGCTGCAGAGTCAGTGAGCTGAATACAGAGAACAGTGGGGTGCTTTGGAGTAGCGGTATTGTATTGGAAGTTTTCTATTACAGAAGGTTATGAACGTTAGTGAAGAAGAGGGTAAATTGCGAAGCATTAGTAGCTTGATTCAAGATTTTATGATGGTAACGACATAATTGGGAGCGGGAATAGTAACCGCTGAGTCAGCGGGCAGCACTTTAAATACGCGAGTGTAATCCTTAGTCCACAAGCGCGATGTCCTCTATTTGAGCGATCTGTAAAAAATTGAAACCTTTGGAACAGCTTCAATAAATAAGGGCAATCTATAGTCCGCATGCGCAGCGCTTTACATGTGAGCGATCTGTCAGGATCTGGAATCCTTTGAAACAGCTTAAATAAGCAGGTGCAATTCATAGTCCACATGCGCGGCATTTTTCATGTGAGTGATCTGCAAGAAATTGGAATACTTTGGAACAGCTTGCAAAATTTGTTGTGACACGTGTGCAGTATCAAGTATAGTTTGGGTAGGTGTATGATTTTATATTATGATGATATGGCAATACAATAATAGTGTATGAGGAATGTAGAATGTTTAAAAAGTTACTGAAATGGACTTTATTTTATAGTGAAAAGTTGAAAGTGGTGATCCCCTGAGGAAACACTCTTAGTGAAACGCAAGGGCGCCAAAGGTTGGCATTGGGATCCGAGAGAGAGAGCGAGAAGGAAACATGGTGCAGCAAATTAAGATTGAAGCTAAGTACTTCATTGGCGTTTAGTATTGGATTGTTTGAAAAATAAGAAGAGTTTCCACTCATCTCACGGGCATTTACTAAGTTTTCACTGAAGGTGTTGATGCTAAATAAGCACTGCATTAGGACATGCCATGAGTCCATACCCGAGTGCTCAATAAGTCTGAGACCTTCACTGATACAAAAGTAATCTTTAAAGAAATATTTTATGTTAGTAGTAATCATAAAATGTAACATATAATAAGTTCAAGGTTCCATATTGATAAATTGAGTGTGTTACCGCGTAGTTCATATTACCAGGTTGAGAGAGTCTCCGGCACCAGACAAGGTCCTGATCCATTTCCTCAGGGTACCAGTCTTCCCTGGCAAGTGCCCATGGCTCAGACTGCAGATCCTCCAGAGGTCAAGGACCACCTGGAGTGGACCTCGACTGAGATGATCACGTGGCACTGGACTTATACTTGGACTTCGAGTCCAAATGGGAGACCAAGGACGAAGAGTCCTCAGACACGAGGCGACACCGAGGCAACACTCAGACCCATCCCCTCCAATGCCCTGATGCTGTCTGTACTCGAGGATGCTGCTTTCCTCAATTTTGTGTGGGACATGGCCAAAACTCTCACTATCGAGACCGAGACCGAGACCAAAGTCAAGGAGTACCTGCACACTGGGGAATTGGAGATACTCCAATATGAGGCACCCCCTAAAGAAACCCTTACAGTACCAGTGCCTCCAATCCTTGACTGCCTTCTCCTCCAAATGTGGGAAACACTGGCATCGGTACCAATTGTCAGTAGGCGCCATGTACAGGGTATGCCGAAGCCCTGGGTTTCAAAAGACCCAGCTTCCCCACAACTCGATGGTCATGGAGTCGGCCATGCGCCGGCTCAAAAACCAAAACATTCATTCGTTGGTGCCACCCAGCAGGGAGGCCCGAACCCTCGATGCCCTCAGCTGGAAGGCCTTTCAGGACATGATGGTAACTTGCTGGATCCAGTCCTATCAGCTCTATATCAGCATGTACCTAAAGGAACTGTCGAAGGAGCTCGGGGGATTCTCGATGGGCCTCGATGAGGAATCCCTACTGAGGTTTAAGTCCCTGACCTCAGCTGCTCAAAGTTTTTGTCTCGAGTCTTCGGCCAGGGTGGCCACTGCAGGCATGGGAGCAGGCCGCCAAGTATTACTGCGGTTGTCTGACCTAGAGCAATGGGTGCAGGACAAACTGATTGAGAGAACCTAGTCGGGAAACCCATGGCAGAAAAGGCTGCAGAGATAGAAACCAAGTTCCTGACGAGAACCAGTCTCTCGAAGAAGACCTCGGTGCAACGGAAGAAAGCCCCGGGGAAGAAGCCCTTCTTTCTGAGGAAGAAGGGGGGCTTTGGCGGTACTCTGCATTTCCAGGCCTTCTTGGCCCCTCAACAGGGCCAGCAGCAAAAAGGCTAGGGGCATGGTCCCCAAAAGCAAAAGACCCCAAATTTCCAGGTGCTTTTGACTGCCTAGGCGTGACCTCCTCCCCCCTAGGGGGTCTTTTTCAGCCCACAGGGGGCGCCTAGCCTTGTTTGCCCACAGGTGGACAGCCATCACCATTGATACCTGAGTGCTATAAGCGGTCAAGGAGGGCTACCTCCTCTACCTACAGCGGGCACCACCCTCGTACTTCCCAGGAGAGCCCACCAGACCTCTCTTTTACCAGACCCTGCTTCTCACTGAGCTAGCAGGCCTAATCCAGGACTACTACTACTACTGAGCATTTGCAAGGCGCTACAAGATGTACGCAGCACTGCACATACATGTCCCTGCTCATCAGAGCTTACAATCTAGTCAAGACAGGCAACACAAGGGAAACACGAGGAGATCAGGTGAATCAAGATCTGAAAGCGGCAGGGAAGAGGTGAATTTTCAGCCTGGATTTGAAAAGGATCAGAGAAGGCGCCTGACGTACAGACTCAGATAGCTTGTTCCAGGTGTAAGGTACAGCAAGGTGAAAGGAGCGAAGTCTGGAGTTAGCAGTAGAAGAGAAGGTCACAGATAGAAGCAATTTGCCAGAAGAGCAGGACAAGGCAGTGGAGACAGTGCTGAAACATCTTTGGGGCACAGGCTTCTACTCCAGGTATTTCCTCGACCCCAAGAGGACAGAGGACCTCAGGCCCATCCTGGACCTGCGAGAACTCAACAGGTTTCTGGTCAGGGAGAAGTTCAAGATGCTCTCCTTTGGGACACTGCTGCCATTCCTCCAGCAGGGAGATTGGCTATGCTCCTTAGACCTAAAGGATGCCTAAACGCACATCATAATTCATCCCAGCCACAGAAAATACCTCCGGTTCGTGGTGGGGGACAGTACTACCAATATAGAGTGCTGCCCTTTGGTCTAGCCTCATCACCAAGGGTCTTCACAAAGTGCCTTGTGGTGGTCACAGCCCACCTCCGGCTTCAAGGGGCCTTCATCTTCCTTATGTGGACAACTGGCTCCTAAAGGGGGGCACAGTTACAGAGGCACAATGCGCCACTGTGCACACCATAAAAGCCCTGCAGCACCTGGGGTTCATCATAAACTACCCCAAGTCTCACCTCACTCCGGCTCAGTGCCTAGAGTTCATAGGGGCACAACTAGATACCCTCCAGGCGAAAGTCTTCCTCCCTCAGGAGAGGTCAGAACACATCAAGGAGTTAGCCGCAGAGGTGCAACGATGCCGGATGCTAACTACCTGGCTTCTACTCTACCTGTTGGGGAACATGGCCTCCACAGTCCATGTGATCCTATATGCCCGCCTGCACATGAGGGCAGCCCAGTAGTGCCTCTACTCTCAGTGAACACAAGCCATAGGCAGGCTCAGGGACAGAGTAAAAGTGACCTGTCAGCTGGCGGACTCCCTCGGATGGTGGCAGATTCCATGCCACCTTCAGGCCGGGATGCCCTTTCAGGCACCCACCCCCCCAGAAGGTCTTCACCACAAATGCTTCTTTACTAGGCTGGGAGAACATTGCTAGGGCATCCAGACAAAAGGCAGCTGGTTTCAGAAAGAATCCCAGATGCAAATCAACTTGCTAGAGCTCCAGATGATATTCCTGGCTCTCCAAGCCTTCCGTCACCAGCTGCAGCACCACTCGGTGCTAATTCAGACCGACAACCATGTCACAATGTTCTACGTGAACAAACAGTGGGGAATAGGGTCATACCCCCTCTGCCAGGCATGCAGAGGGATGCTCCTAAGGGCGGTTTACCTCCCAGGCCAAGACAATGCCCTGGCGTACAAACTGAGCAGAATCTTCCAGCCGCACAAGTGGCACCTAGATCCAGTAGTAGCCTCCTGGCTGTTTCATCTCTGGGGCTTCCCCGTATTTGACCTGTTCGCCAGCCTAGACAACATGCAGTTGCCCTGGTTCTGCTCCCACCAACTGCACCCATCCTGGTGGCAGCAGATGGATTCCTCATCCCATGGACGGAAGGCCTTCTGTACGCCTTCCCACCGACACTACTGGTTGCCAAGACCTTATTCAAGGTCCAACGTGTCAGAGCATCACTAATGCTGATAGCTCCTTGGTGGCCCAGGCAGTCCTGGTTACCACCATTCCTCTCCCTATTGGTGGTGTCACAGATTCCTCTGGGCCGAGCCCCAGAGCTCCTTTCATAGGAGCAGGGCTCTCTCCTACATCCCAATCTGGGGTCCCTGTCACTCATGGCTTGGCTGCTGAAAGAGTAGCGTTAGCTCTCTTTAACCTCCCACGGAATGGCCTCTCGTAAGGCCTCTCGTAAGGCCTACACAAGAAGGGTGTATGCCTTCAACTGGCGCCGAATCTCAGTGTGGTGTACAGAGAGATGGACAAACCGATTCTCCTGCTCTGTACAAGTGGTACTCTAGTATCTGCTCCGATTGTTACTAAAGACCAACTTGGTCAGAGTACACATGAGCGCCATCGCAGCGCATTACCATCCCATTGAGGGAAAGATCCTCTTGGCTCAGCCCCATGTGTTTCAATTCCTGTGGGGTCTCATGTTATCCAAACCCCCTGTCTGCCCTCCAGTGGCAGAGTGGGATCTCAATGTGGTGCTTTCGCAGCTCACTAAGCCTCCGTTTGAGGCTCTGGCTACCTGCCACCTGCAGTACCTCTTCTGGAAAGTCATTTTCCTTGTAGCACTCACATCAGCTCTCAGAGCCCCCCTACATGAGGTTCTACAAGAACATGGTGGTGCTCTGTACACACCCTGAGTTTCTGACGAAGGTGGTATCCCAATTCCACCTCAATCAGGAGGGGGTGCTCCCTATCTTCTTTACGAGGCCTCATGCCAGTAGGGCAGAGACCGTTCTTCATAATCTGGATTGTAAAAGGGCCCTGTCCTTCTATCTGCAATGGACTTAGGGCCACCACAAAGTGCCTCAGTTTTTCGTATCTTATGACCCCAGCCGTCTGGATCTCCCAGTGACTAAGCAAACTCTGACCACTTGGGTGGCGGACTGCATTACCCTTACCTATGAGCAGGCGCAGATCTTACTGGACCAGAAGGTCACGGCGCACCGTTTCAGGGCCACGGCAAATCTGTGTTCCCTCCCCATAACAGAAATCTGCTGGACACCCACCTGGTCTTTGGTCCATACCTTTGCAGCTCACTAGTGCCTGAAGAGGGAGTCCTGATGGGACATCGCCTTCAGCCAGGCTGTACTCCATAATTTTGGGGTGTAGGCAACTCCTTCCCTCCGACCCTTCTGTGTTCAGGTTACCAGACTGCTGATTCTCTGCCGGAAACTTGGGTTTTGCAAGAATCTCTCAATAGGGACTCATCTGCTGCTGACCACAGCTCACCATTTGCAGGTCGCCGTGGCATTTTTACAGGTTCTCGGTAGACTGTAGCTGGGGAGTCCCATATGTGAGGAATGACTTTCTGCTTGTTCTCAGAGAAAGCATAGTTACTCAACTGTAATAGGTGTTCTCCAGGGACATTAAGAATCAATCCTCACAACTCTCCCTCCTCCTCTTGGAGTTGCTCCCTTACGTTATTTTCTTTTATTTTTTCCTTGGCCATCTTAGGTATGTCATTTGACTGAGGCAAGATGGCACCCTTGGGAGGGAAGGGAACCAAGCATGCGTGGTGCATCTTCAAAGGCTTTCTTTGAAAGCTGGTTAGATGCTTCTGCATGGGCTCCGTCAGCGCCAATGACACCCATATGTGAGGACTGATTCTTGCTGTCCCCGGAGAACACCTGTTACAGGCGAGTAACTATGCTATCTTGTTAATGTGGTGTCGGCATCAAGCGTCGGAGAGAGGCAGAAGCAAACAGCACCACGGCGCAAAAGCTTGAAGGTAAGTGTCACAGGGCTGTTTGCGGCTATTGTCACCACTGTTGGTCCCAGAGAAGTGTGATGGCGCCATGTGGGGGAGGCTGCAAGGGATGAAGTTCACCTAGGGTGCCTCACCTCCTTGCGCCAGCCCTGCTCTTGCCAGTCTGCCTTTTATTCCACATCTTAGTTGTGCTATTAGTGATCATTGCTAAAAGGACAACTAGGGTCTGGATTAGGTTTGGTAAATGTCTCTAATAGCAGACATAGACATAGTTTCACAGAATTTCTGGTACAAGAACATGGCAAAAGAAAAATCTCTGGAGTAAATCTCTACAGCAGGAGTCAATAGATTCACAAAGCAAAAAATACAATTAGTGTTTTTCATAAAGCTCCAGACCAAACAAACTTTGGGCCGGCAGGAAACAGGAACAAAGATCACTAGTAATGCAAGAGTTAAGAGCAGGCTGGCTAGAGCCAGCCCCCATGGAGACACAATGAAGCTGATTCTGTACTGGCCATCCAGCCCTTGTATGGCCGATCAGAATTGGGGCGGACAGAGGTAGACCTGATTCTGATCCCAAAGGGTCTAAATATGCCTGTAGGATCAGAATCAGGTCTATGCATGCCCAGCCCACATACCCGGCTAACTCAGCCAGGCTCTTGAATGGAGCCGCGTTCCCTGGCCGCATTCCCTGGCCCTTTTCCCACAGGCCGACCCCCGATCTGGCCTTCCATGGCCAGGGTTGGGCTGCGAGGAACCCTCTGCACCCCCTCACCTTTTGTCTCTGCTCAGTGCCATGGTCCCCTGATATCTAGGGGGACTTATTCCACCTCCGAGTTGGAATAGGTGCCCTGTCTCCATAGCTGACCCCAGATGTACAGGGCCAACCTCAGAATCAGCCCTGTACGTCTGGGGTCACTCTCTGCCCACCGCCTGCCCTCGCTCCGCCTCTATCCCACTCCTCTCTCCCACGAACAGAGCTCTCCGTACAAATCACCTGTTCATATGGGGATCTCTGTCCCCGGCAGGCTGCCCAGTTGTTTAGCCAGTCTGGATGTCCAGACTCGCTAAATGGATTTCAGAATGACCCCCAATGGTTCTTCATTAATTGGACAACCAATAACTGGATTAGGTTTGGTAAATGTCTCTTTTAGTAGACTTAGACATGGTTTCACAGAATTTCTGGTACAAGAACATAGCAAAAGAAGAATCTTTGGAGTAAATCTCTACAGATAGATTCACAAGGTAAAAATTCCAGTTAGCACTTTCTATAGAACTTTAGATCAGACAAACTTTGGGCCAATCAAGAAACTGGAATGATCACTAGCACTACAAGACACAGTTAAGAGCAGCATGGCTAGAACCAGTCCCCATGGAAATCCAATAGTTCTTCTGCAAGATGGCTGCCTTCTAATCTAAATGTCACTGGATTGAGGTCAGCTTCTAACTGTGCCAAAAAAAAAAATCCAGTTGTGTTTTTATTTGCGTGAATCCTCTAGTAAACTTTCAACTATGTTTTTCATTTGGGCAGCACAAACAGCTACTCAAAATTTTCCTGAAATGAAAATTTATTAAAATGAAACAAACCTGCAAGTAACACAGGAAACTAAAAAGGAACTTTTTTTGCCTGCACACTCCTATTAACAACAATAGCAACACAAGACTTTCTTCCATTTCACCAGACCCCTTTCTGTGACTAGAGGAGCATTCCAGTGCTTCAACCCCCCATAGCCTTCCCATTGACTGGATGCTACCCAGACTCTGCTGCTAGTTGCATTCAGACATGCCAAGTCACATGAATTATGCATGTGACACATGCTTTTAGCACCACTCTCACTCTCACACGCTTTGCCCCCCTTCTCTCATGCATTTATTCCAAGCTGGCTGGTGCTGCCATCAGACTCTACAGCCTTCAAAATCTGCTCTGTCTGCCATCTACTTCTGTCATTGCTACTTGCCTGAACCTGTGGCAGCAGCAATAGAAAAGAAATAAAAGAGCAGAGCCTGCAATTTGGTGCGTGCCGATGGCTCTACTAGTCCCACCCCCCTCTGACGCAGACTTCCTGTTTCGGAGGAGCATGACCCAATCAGCAGAGCCACCTTCGGGACACACTTATTTTTTTATTTATTTTTATTTGAATTCATTTTTATACCGCTTCTACACTGACTTGTATGCTTTGCTCTGTTTCTCTTTTCTACTGCCGCTGCTGCAGGCCCGGGAAAATGACAGTGGTAGGAAGTAGGCAGTGGCAGAGGGGAGATAGATACTGAACAGGGACAAGGGGAAAGGTTAATGCTGGATCTGAGGGAGGAGACTGTGGACACAAGAGAGGGTGATAAAGTGAATTAGGGATATTCTGGCTTGGTTAGGGGCAGAAAGGAAGCATAAGAACACAAAGCAGATGATGCTGGACATAAGGGGGAGGGGGTGCTGGACAGAGGGTAAATAGGGTGGCAGAGGAGATGGGCGTGGATAAACAAGGTGAAAGAAAGATGCTGCTGAGCATGAGGAGAGTGGAGGAGAAGGGACACAGAAGGATGATGCTGGACATGTTGGGGGAGAATAAGGTGATAGAGAGATGCAGGACACAAGGGGAAGTACAGAGACAGAGGGACTACACTGGGCATAAAGGGGAGATAAGGACATAGAAGGTGGATGCTGGACATAGGGGAACAGGAATACATGGAGATGATGAACATAGGAGGGTGAGTAGGAAGACAGAAGAGTAATTTTATTTTATTTATTTATTTCTTTGCTGGACATTGGGGGAAGTAGGAAGACAGGAGAAACTAAATGGAGGGGGGAATAGAGAAAAGAGATGCTGAAAAGGGAAAGAGAGAAAGAAGATTCTGAACAAAGGGAGAGAGAGTGAGACAAGATGGGGGGAGGGGGGTGCGGAGAGAGGAGATGCTGGATGACAGGGATAAAATAGAGAATATACTGACGGAGAATGAGAGGGCCAGGATGAAGGAAAGAGATGGAAAGTAATAAAAAAAGAGGGAGATTGAAGAATGGATAGTAAAAAGGAGTGGCCAGAGAAATAAAAAGCTGAAAGGAAAAGATCAATGTCAGAGATGGATGTAGGGGAGGAAGTAAGAATACTGGAAAAAAGAGAAGTGTACAAATGGTCTGGAGATCCTGGAGAAACAGTTGAGGAAACAGAGGAAAGCAGAAACCAGAGGCTGGTTCTAATATCATCAGAAAAATAAATTGGCCAGACAGCAAAGGTAGAAAACCACATTTTATTTTTCATCTGGTGGTTGGAGTATATCAGTTTTTGGAATTTATATCTGTTATCTTAATATTTGGCACAGTATGGGGGAAATGCATCACTGTTTCTGTTTCTCTGGTGTTGCACTGTGTTCAATTTTTGTCTACATATTTCTGCTGTCAGTTTATAATAATTTGCACTACACTAGTAAGGGTTATATATGTTTAGTATATGTGACTAAGGCTAGGTATTTTTTTAGTTTTAAATATCTATGTAGGGATCTGTAATAATCTAGCTTGTTCAATTTTCCCAATAGGTTGTATTGATTTTATCAGGCTCATTACAATATTTACAGTTCTGCCTTTTCCTACGTAGGTCCTCACTTGTGCTGTTATGGAATGGTAGGAATTGTTCTGTCCCAAGGGACGATTGTAGAGTTTAGTATTACATCACAATATGCCTGGTGGAGAAGGTTTATGTTGTTACTGAGATGAAGCCAGAATAAGATTTTTTTATTTGGTATGGTGAGTTCTACAGGGAAATGTCCTAGTTCTGGAACTTTTTACATGAAATCAAAGAAAGATAATATCATTTTCTGGTGCTCCTTTCATTTGTAAAGCAAACGTATATATTTCCAAATTTATACTGCAGATGCACCATGAGAAAACCTCAGTCATTAGCTTTCAGTCTCACTTAGTGGGATGGTAAATATCACTCTTTGGGATGGACTATCCTTGACATCTCTTTACATTGGTAGTAGGCAAGACAGGCTCACAGAGGGGAGGGTTAGAGAACTGCAGATAGAGGCTTTACATTTAGAAAAATGTGCAGACATGTTAATCTTCCTTCTAGCTTCCAGACCTTAGTATAAAAAACAATAGAATCATGAAAAAGATAGACAGTTGTCAATCTCTTTATTTATTTAACAGTTTTTTTATACCGCTTTATCATAGATTCGAAGTGTTTTACACTGTAATTTGAATTGAGACGCGTACAATAGAACAGGGACATAGACCTTGGTTTATACATAGCAACAAGTGTTACAGATAGAATGAATGAACACTAGGTTAGGGTGGATCATGCCGTATTTGCTGTATCATATGTTAGATCTATAGGGCGCGATATTGAGTTAGGAGGGCAATGCACCCCTTTGGCGCATAGCCCTCCTCGCCATCCTCTAACCCCAGATATTCAATGCCTGGGTCATATGTGGCCTGGCATTGAATATCTGGGATTACCCCAGTGCCTCTCAACCACAGTCGATAGCCAAGTTGCAGCAATATTGCTGCCCAGTTAGCTCCTGCACTTAAAGATAGGCAAGCTTTTGCATCACCTATCTTTTATACTAACCACAAAAAGCCTATACTATGTCACCACATTAAATTCACAAAACGAAGGTTAACATCTATTGATCTCAAACATTACATTAATGCTTTCCTCGTTCCCCTGAACAGTAAAAAATCAATTATTTTTTGTCGGATCACCAATCATGGGAGTGGATAAACCCTCCCTCGAGATAGGCACAGGTCGCTAACCAGGCAGCATGCAATATCGCTACTGCTCGGTTTTCAATTGTCACCGCCTCTGTAATGCCCCCGATATGTCCCGATGCTAAGCAATTAGCCTCAGTGCGTGTAAGGGAGATGAGAGGGGATATTCAGCGACACTAACTGTTAGTGCCGTTGAATATCCCAGATAGCGGCATTTACATGGTTTACAGGGCTGTAAACTGTGTAAATGCTTTTCAAATATCAGGCCCATAATGTTCTATGAAGAGGAATGTTTTCAGTTTCTTTCTGAATTCATGAATGTCTGTGGTGGATCTTAAACTTTCCAGGAGGGTAATTCCATATTGATGGTGAATATACTTAGAATGCCCTATTGCATGTTGTCAGCTTGGATTTTGTTTTCATGTTTGGGATGATCAGCAGGTTTTTGTTGTTTGTTCTTTTTATTCTGTTCTCTGGGTCCTTTTGGATCAGTGCTTTGAGGGTGTTTATTTATTTAGCTGGATTTATATGCCACCTTTCTCTGGGTCAAAGCAGTGTAGAAGAAACAAATTATATGGGGGTCACATTGAAACAGTATTACTATATACAGCATGCAGTGGTGCATTAGGATGGGGTTGGAGGACTATATACAAATGTACAAGAATTGAGGCTTTTTGGGGGACTAAATAGTGGGGGGTTACATGGAGGGACTGAAGTGTTTGGAGAAGAGGTGCATCTTTAGGTGTTTTCTAAAAGTGGTAAGGTCAGTGTTGATTTTTAGGGGGTCCAGTAGCTTGTTCCAGAGTGATGGTGCATAGAGCTGGAAAGCACAGCTACAGGCCTGTTGGTTGTGTTTGGTCTTGGCATGGGGAACGGTCAGGGTGTTCATTGTGGAGGTGCGTCTGGTTCTCTTTAGTAGTGGGGTTTCCAAAAGTGTGCGGAGGTGTGTAAGGGGGTCGGAATGTATGGCTTTGTGGGTTAGGATGATGGATTTGTATATTATGCAGCTCTGTAGTGGTAGCCAGTGTAGGTGCTTGTGATCATGTCTTGATGCTCCTTGCTGTTGTGTGTAGGGCAGTCCACAGAGGCAGGAGCATGGTCTGCGGGAGGCCCTGGTAGAGTGCATTGCAGTAGTCAAGATGAGGCAGGACCATCGCCTGCATTGCCTTGTGGAAGTCTACTGGTTCAATTAGTGGTCGAAGGAGTTGCATGGTCTTAGCTTTGTATAGTATAGTACCCTGATTACTTTGCTTATATGGGCCTTGAAGGTGAGATGCCGGTCAAGGGTGATTCCGAGGTATCTGATTTCCGATTGAGTCTTGATTTCTGTGTTGTTCAAGGTTATTGTATTTTTTGGGGGGGAGGTAAATGTTTTGTCCTTTGTTATGTCTGGGGATATCCAGTGAATGATTTTGAATATGTTAAGTGATATTTTGAATTTGGTGTATGTATGCACTGGGAGCCAGTGTTGCTGTAGGGTGGGCATGATGTGGCTATGTCTTGTGGTTCCTCATATTAAGTGTGCGGCTGTGTTTTGGGCCATCTAAAGGAGCTGAGTTGTTTGTTTTGGGGAAAATTTAGTAGATCACGTTGCAGTAATCCAGGATCGGTGTTATTGTTGCTTGGCATACTGTTTGGAAGTCATTGTTGCTGATAAGAGATCTAAGTGATTACTCCTCTTCTCAAAAAAACATCTCTTGACCATACTGCTCCCTCTAGCTATTGCCCCCTCTCCCTTCTTTCCTTTATTTCCAAATTCATTGAGCGTGCTGTTCTTTTTCGCTGTTTTGACTCATTCCCTCTTTGATCCCTTCAGTCTGGCTTCTGCCCTATTCATTCAACCGAAATAGCTCTTGCCAAGGTCTCTAGTGACTTAGTTTTGGCAAATAAAAGCCTATACTTAATTCTTATTCTTCTTGACCTTTCTGCTGCCTTTGATACTGTTGATCACTCTCTTCTCCTTGCTACATTATCTTCTCTTGACTTTAGAGACTCTCTTCTATCTTAGTTTTCTTCCTATCTTTCTAATTACTCCTTCAGTGTCTGTTCTCAAGGTACATCCTCCTCTGCTATCCCTTTCTCAGTTGGTGTTCCCCAAGGGTCTATTCTCATCCCAATCCTTTTCTCCCTTTATACACAATCTCTTGGTTCTAGCCCCGTGGGATCAGAATCGCGAATAGGCCTGTACGTGCTGGCCGGGACTGCGATTCAGACCAGCCTGCACATACAAGCCTGATCCCAGCTAACTAAGTCAGGGCTTTATAATGAGCCACGGCGCTATGGCATCCGGTTGCCATGGCACCACGGCTCCATTATAAACCCGCGATCCCAGCCGCTGGACTTCAATGGTGATTTCCCCGTAGCCCGTCTCCCGATTTGGCCTCCTAAGGCCAGGGTCAGGCTACGGGGAATATCCTCAGGCCCCCCTGCCCCATGGGTCTGAAAAGAAAATGTCCAGGGAAGTTATTCCACCTCGGAGGTGGAATAACTTCCCCGCACAAGTCGCCGGCCCTGGACATATAGGGCCGACATTAGAATCAGCCCTGTATGTCCAGGGCTGGCGACCGCCCACCGCCTGCTCAGACTCCACCCCCAAGCTGCCTCTTCCCCGCCCCCATCTAACTTCCCTGTACAACCGGTGGGGAAGTTAAATGCCAGAGGGGAAGGTGCGAATAGCGGGGATGGACGTCCCATTATGTTTGTCTGCTGGTCGTTTATGTAGTCCATTAATGTGTTAATTTTGTTCCTTAAAGAGTGTGCATTTATAAGAGTACATCTTATAGTGTTTCCTGCTGATATGTAGTTTATTGTACCTTGTGCTCTGGTGGAAAGAGGTTAATCTGTATGAGTCTGTGAGTCCTTCTGTGTTCTGTTTGGTGAGTGTAGTGTCGCAGTGCTCTGGTTCTGATTCCTGAACATCCCCATTTGCCCTCTCTCCCCCTCCCTCCAAATTATAGACTATTGGTATGTTCCTCATTTGTCAGTTCTTTAATCTAGTCCTGACCAAAGCAATAGATATTAGCATATAGTGACATAGTAACATAGTAAATGACGGCAGATAAAGACCAATATGGTCCATATAGTCTGCCCATTAGATAGCACAGGTACACTACCAAAAAACTGCCTCCAGTTTTGCAACTGATTCCTATAGATTTTGGGGTGCTGAATCCAGGAAAAATAGCCAAAATGTTCCATCACGTCACGTTTTCTTGCAAAATTAGATTTCTTACCCATATAAGGAATGTTCACATAATTTCTTTTTAGCCGACTGCAGTTTATTTTCTTGGCCCAAAATAGAGGTTGTAATGGTTAACTAACTAGAAACACTCCCTCATGATATTTTAGAGTGTTTTGTATTCATTTTATACATTAACAGGACAATTGGGAGGCGGGGGGCTAAATCCAGTACTCGCGCTGGCGCATGTTCTTTCCTGTTCGCCTCGCCTCGTTCGCTCGCTCAAACACGGTGGTTGCGACATGAACGTTCCTGTCAAATTTCAGTTTCTTGCAAGTTCATTATTACCTTTTGTTTGCTCAGTCGTAATCCAGCTTTATTCCGAAGTGGTTCACTACAGTTGTAGTTTGCAGTGCTGTGTATTTGTGATGGCTCACAGAGCCAGAGGTTGCGTCAACTCTCCGGACAGTTTTTGTTTTATTTGTGGGGAATATACCGTGAAAAAGCGGCAGAGGAACATTTCTGCATTTATTAAAAAAGTATATTTTGCCTATTTCGGTTTGAAGTTAGGCGATCAAGACAAACCGTGGGCTCCTCACAAAGTGTGCAAGACATGTGAGGAAGATCTATGCTTATGGATGAAAGGTAAAAAACAAGCATTTCGTTTCGGAATACCTATGATGTGGCGTGAACAAAGAGACCACAGCAGTGACTGCTATTTTTGCTCTTGCATTGTGAAGGGATACAACTTAAAAATAAGAACGTAATAAGTTACCCCAACCTTCCCTCAGCAATTAGGCCTATGCCTCATAGCAACGAAGTACCTGTGCCTGAACCACCAAAATCTTTGGATCATATTTGTGTGGACGGTTCTGATCATGATGAGACTCATCAGATGGCTTTTCCCGATGAGTCCAGTACTTCCGAGTTTGAAACTGAACCAGATCCGAAACCTGAACTTTTCTCTCAAGCTGAATTGAATGATTTAGTCCGGGATTTAGGACTCCCAAAAGATGCTGCCCAACTGCTAGGTTCTCGGCTTAAACAGAAAAATCTATTGTCACCAGGAACAACTTTTTATTGGTACCGCAACCGCGAGACACAATTTTTGAAGTATTTCAGCAAAGAGGAAGATTTGGTATTTTGCAACGATATATACGGAGTGATGGAAAGGTTTAAACTCAAGTATGATCCTGCTGAATGGCGGCTGTTCATTGATTCGTCAAAAGACAGCATAAAAGGTGTTCTTCTTCATAATGGCAACACATTCGCTTCAGTTCCTATTGCTCACTCTGTTATTCTCCAAGAAAAATACGAGAATTTGGCCCTGATTCTTCAGAAGATTCGTTATGATGAGCATAAGTGGATGATTTGTGGAGACTTTAAAATTCTATCCATGCTATTAGGGCAGCAATCTGGTTTCACCAAATATCCCTGCTTCCTTTGCTTGTGGGATAGCCGGGCCCACGACCTACACTGGGGGAAAAAAGACTGGCCAATTCGGGAGTATTTGAGACCCGGTGAGAAAAATGTTCTTCATGAGAGCTTGGTACCTCGTGATAAAATTCTATTACCACCTCTCCACATTAAGTTGGGTCTCATTAAGCAATTCATCAAGTCCCTTCCAAAAGATGGTGAGTGCTTTCGGTACCTTTGCTCAAAGTTCCCCCGACTTTCTGAAGCAAAGCTAAAGGAAGGAGTGTTTGTTGGCCCTGATATAAGGAAACTCATTTCAGATGGAGCATTCGCTGAAACGATGTCTGAGAAGGAAAAAGAAGCCTGGGATTCCTTCAAGGATGTTGTTCTCAAATTCTTGGGGAAAGGCGGGATGAGAACTATAAGGATATTGTTGCCAGGATGCTCAATGCCTTCAAAGAACAAGGCTGTAACATGAGCCTGAAAGTCCATTTCTTGCACTCCCATGTGAACTACTTTCCCGAAAACTTGGGGGCGTACAGTGAAGAACAAGGTGAAAGGTTTCACCAGGACATCAAGGACGCAGAGAGAAGGTACCAAGGAAGATGGAACACCACTATGATGGCTGATTTCTGCTGGTTGCTGCTGCGGGAAACCCCAGATGAAAAATACACCAAGCAGCGCACCAAGAGAAGCATTCGGGGGAAGAAGAAGAAGAAACGGGCCCACCAGGAGATTGATTGACCCAAGAATGACTTTAAAATCTAAACTGTGTTGACAAATATCGTGTTTTTACTAAACTTTGAAATAAAAATTTGCTAGTTATTACCACAGTGTCGGATCTCATTTATTAGAATTTTATTTTCACACCATCGGGTGTTTGTCTTCATGTATTGCAATGGTGCGGTTTGCGTTTTCTATTCTTACATACATACCTGTACAACATTTTTTGCATATTTCTTTGCTTTGCTTTGTGTCTAACCTCACTCTTATATGCTCAATGTTTGTGCACATGTATGTGGCTGTTTTAAGTGCAGACAATTTTGCTACCATCACAGTGTGTTTTGTTGACATTACTCTATTCTTATGTGCTGCCTTGTTACAATTTTCTTCATTCTTATTTGAATAACTACTAAACAATTAGTATAAAGAATTCATCCAAGAAACTTTTATCTCAATCACACTCAATCTGAAACGTTCACCTCAAACTGTTAACCCAATGTAGCAAAAAATCTGTACGTGATGGAGCAAATTGGTTACCAGATTTGGATTCAGCGCACCAAAAAACGTAAAAATCAATCGAAACATTAGAGGCAGTTTAAAAAAAAATTTTTTTAGTGTACCTGTGTAGTTAAACTTATTTTGATTTATGCAGCCACACTCCATAGCAATCAATAAGAAAACAGTATGTGATTCAGTCAGTAGCTTTCACAGCAGAAATGACAGCAAAGGAAATGAAATGTATATTGAATAATTTAAAATGCAGTTAGGGAATTATCTGTAATCCCTGTGTCTGTGTATGTCCCTGCTGCATGTTCTGTGTGTGCTGAGGAGATACTGCATCTGTGATAGGGTAGCTGAGGATGGTGGAGCATTTATGGAGGACTAACCTTTGGGGGATGGTGACAGTTGTGAGGGGGTAGTTTTGGGGTTGAGGTCGTTTTCAGGATGGTGCGGTAGTTACAGTGGGGTGTTTGTGGGGCTGGGGCATTTGCCTGGGGGATTTTTTGAGAGTGGGGTAGTCACTGAAGATATTCTTGGTGGGTGAGACAATTTGCAGAGTAGTGGGACATTTTTAAGGGAGTAGTTTATATGCGTGGTGGCAGTTTGTGGAGTGGTAGTGCATATACAGGGGTATATGATGAGATGGTGAGGCAGTAGCAGGAGTCAATTTTTAAGAATTGGGCACTTGTGAGGTGTATAGTTTATGGGTGGGGCAGTATGAGGGGTCATAGGACAGTTGAGAGAGTTTTTTTTTAGTTGGGGCAATGTGTAGTTGCAGCATAGTAGTTTTGGGGAGTGAGGCAGTTGCAGGAGATTTTTTTTAGAAGTGATGTGTGAGATAAGTAGGGCAATTTTGAGAGGGTATTTTTTTGGAGTGGGGTAGTTTACAAAGTGATGGGACAGTTATGGGAGGTTGTTTATTGGGGTGGGGCAATTTGCAGTGTGAAAGGCAAGTTGCAGGGTGTAGTTTTTAGAGGTAAGGTAGTTTGCAGAGTAGAGAGGCAGTTGCGGGAGGTTGTTTTTTTGGAGTAGTTGTGGGGGTGAGTTTTTGGGATTGGGGTAAAAGCAGGAATAAGTCCTCACATATGGGTGACATCACTGATGGGGCCCATGCAGGAACGTTCCCCAGCTTCCATAGGAAGCTTTTGGGAGACTCACCATGCATGTGTGTTTGTCTTCCAGTTCAAGATGGCTCTCAGGGAGATCATCTTGAACTTTTCTTTCACCAGGAAGAGGTTGAGGTTCCGAAGGTCCAGTATGAGCCAGAAGCCGCCCGTTTTCTTGGGACCAGGAAATAACGGGAGTAGAACCCCTTTCCTGCCTGAGATGGTGGAACCAGCTCAATGGCCAGATCAGCTAGGAGAGTGTTTTGGAGAAGCTCCCAGTGGTGAGGATCAAGAGGGTACTTCCCTGGGAAGAATAAGGGAGGAAGTTGGTCGACGTGCAACCGATAACCGCCCTGGATGATTTTTAGGGAACAGGAGTCCGTTGTTACCACTGGCTATCTGTGAGCATACTGGATTGACAAACCATCCCCCCACTTGGGGGAGGAACCGTCCCCCCACTTTGGGAGGAACTCCACCAGAGATGGGAAGAAGAACCATGCTCCTTAGGAAGAAGTCAAAAAATCCCATCTGGCTGCAGTGCAGGCTGGAGTTTTGGAGTCTTTTGCCAGCGTTGGCCCTTCTGCTGTCCCTGCTGAGGACCCTGGTAGTCCTGGTAGGGAGGATAACTGGGTTAATATCACCTCTTCTTTGGATAGAAGGATTTCTGTCTGCAAACCTTCTTCCTAGAAGGGTCCACTGTTTTCCTGGAGAGACAGTTCATCATCAATTGCTCCCTCTGCAATTCACCAGCCTTGTCCTCCATGGGCTTGCCAAAGAGGTTCTCACCTCAGAAGAGGACATCCACAGTTTTATCCTGAACCCACTACTCAAGGTCAGAGAATTGCAGCCAGGACAGGCAATGGGCCCTGATACCCATTGCGGCAATCCTGGCCACTGACTCAAAGGTGCCACAGGCCGCCCTGCATATATAGTCTGAGCAATCCTTCCCCTTGGCGATGATACTCTTGAAACAGTCTAGCTGTTCTCCAGAGAGTATGGCCGAGAACTTGGCTAGGTCCCCCATAATATCCTTCAAGTACATTGCTATATATAGTTGGTAGTAAAGGATATGGCCTTCCAGCATGGACCCTTAGTAAAGTTTCCTCCTGACACCATCCAGGGTATGGGCCTCCTGCCCTGGAGAAACTGAGGAGTGGGTCTTAGAACTCTTAATCCTCCACATGGCAGTTGTGGGGGGAGCTAAGATTTTCCAAACATAGGGCTCTTTTGAACCCGGTACATGGAGTCCAAATGGCGACTTATGGGATGCGCCATGAGTGGATTCTCCCACATCCTGAAGAGTAACCTCTGGAGGATATGATGGATTAGCACCATGATGGCTTCTTTAGGAGGGGAAGGATATTGTAATATTTACAGCTCTGCCCTCGGCCTCAAGGGTAAAGGATAAGACCTTTGTTATGTCTCAGAAGAACTCATGAAACGAGATGTCCTCAGGTGGAGATTTGCAGCATTCATAGGGCAGCGAGGATTCAGATCGAATATCCCTGTGGTGCTTGGAGACTGGGGACTCGTCCTCGGGCTCTCATCTCTTGGACTGCGCGTCAGTGAGGAAGTCAAAGTATCAACAGGCCTCCTCCCAATGCCGACGATGCTTGGGAGATGTGGACGGAATCTGGGGCTCTCTATGACCCTGATGGTGGCTCTCAGCATCGTCCCTCAATGTTGATGGGGCAGAAGATCAATCCTTCTAGGGCGGCCTGTGGTAAGACTGCTGAGTAGATGGTTTTCTAGAGGCTGTGATAATGTTTAGTACCTCTGGACAGAATGAAAGTTCTGCATAGCTTGAACTTTCCATGCTGCCAACAAGAGGCTGCGGAGGTTGGGATGAAGTAGGTTTCCCTGGTCTTGTGTGAGTAGAAATGGGTCTGTTCCCAGAGGTTGAGGCCCCTGTATTGTTAAGGCAAGGAGGTGTGGAAACCAGACTTGACGTGGCTAATGAGGCACAATGAAAATGAGTGACGCTATGTCCTGACGTATTTTGAGGAGAGTGTGACTGATGAGTCGAAAAGGGAAGGCGTAACAGAGCTGGTGACTCCAAGAAATGACAAAGGCATCATGTGCCCATCACAGAGGACTTGGCTGGATGGAGCAGAAGAGACTGCAATTTGTGTTGTCTGCCATAGCAAAGAGATCCACCTCCGGAGTGCCCCATTCTGCAGAGTGTCTGGACTATGGTGGTATCGAGGGACTACTCATGAGGGTCGCAGCGTCAACTTAGTGAATCCACTAGCTGGTTCTGAGCTCCTGGCAGGTAAGTTGCTTGAAGCAAAGTGTTTATGGAGAGTGCAAAGAGCCAGAGGCACATGAATTCGCGACACAGTTGAAGGGAGCCTACACATCCCTGTTTGTTGATGTAGAACATGGATACTTGATTGTCTGTTTGTATCAAGATTATCTTGTCACTGGCCCAGTAGTAGAAGATCTGCAGGGCATAGCGGACTGTGCAAAGCTTCAAAACACCAATGTGAAGGGGTCTCTCTTGCGGAGACTAGAGTTACTGTGCAGAAAAGTGTAGAAGTTGCATTCCCTAACCATAGGGGGTGTGTCTGTTGTAAGAATGAGCTGGTGTTTTGGTAGTTGGAACAGGCAGTCCACTGAAAGGTGAGATGAGATGGTCCACACCAATGCAAATTGTTGTGCAGTTCGAGGGTTATTTCTGCACAAGGGAATTTTCATGTGTAGGGACTGTGTGTGCTGATTCCAATCCATTCTGAGTTGCCGCAATTTTGCAAGTGAAACTACATGGATTGACACTGCCATGTGACCAGCAACTGAAGTAGGTTGCGAGCAGTCTTAGTTTGGAGGTGAAGTAACCTGTTGCTGAGGTGATGTAAAACCTTGAGCCTGTCCAAAGGAAGGAAGGCTCTTGCATCCAGAGTGTCTATGTGTGCTCCAATGAACTGTAGAGTCTGATGAGGTTCCAGTTCTTATTTTTGTTTGTTTATTACAAAACCCATGGCCTGAAGGAGGGCTATGGTGTCCTGAACTACTCGGCGCATTGTCGCCATGGAGGATCCTGATATTAGCTAATCATCCAGGTATGGGTACACACAATTTCCCTGATGACAAAGATGGCCGGCTACTACTGTGAGACATTTTGTGAATACTCAGGGCACAGTGGAGGGCGAGTACTTTGTACTGGCAATGCTGACACTTGAATTTTAAGTGAAGGTATTTCCAGTATCTAGGGTGGATATGAGTGTAGGAATCTTTCAGGTCCAGAGAGGAGAGCCAGTCATTTTGGCTTAGCAGGGTAAGGATTGTATGGAGGGAGTTCATCTTGAATTTTTCCCACTTGATGTAGAGATTGATGTCCCAGAGGTCCAGGATGAGACGTAACCCCCCGTCTTCTTTGGCATCAAGAAGAAACATGAGTAGAAGCCCCGGTTGCATTGGTCATAGGGCACTACTTTGATAGCTCAATTCCATAGGAACTCCTTGACCCCTTGTTTAAGGATTTGCAAGTGTTGAGCTGAAGATATCAACATGTTGGAGCAGGGGTAAGAGGGTTGAAGTTTCAGGAAGTTGATTTTGTATCCTCCCTCTATAATGTTGAGTACCCATTTATCTGAGGTTATGGAATGCCAGGCCTCTTTGAAGTGCTGAATCCTGCCCATTACTGGTAGGTAGTCAAAAGCTGGAAGTTGTTTTGGGAACGGAGGTAGTGTTTGAGGGTTGTTTCCTGTCCCCTGCCTGGAGCATTGAGGGTAAGTGGAAGCAGGTAGCCTTTGTGATGGTTGCCTAGAATAGGATTGATGTTTTCATTGAGGATAGAACTGCTAGAAGTATTGATAATGGAAGGCTCTCCAGTACTGAGGCGGTTGTGAGCACCTGGTTTGCGAGGTCATCTCTACTGGCTGGACAGCCAACTTCCTCACTGTAGAGGAATGATCCTTGACCTCAGAAACAGCTTCCTGCACCTTGGATCCAAAAGGGCTATCTCCTTGACATGTGCATCCACCAGCCAATCATAAAGGTCTTCGCCGTGTATCTGGCAGAAATAGCTGTGGTAGCAGACTGCACCATTGAATCAAAGGCATCGTATGTGGTACAGATGATATGGTATAGAGAGACTCATGTAGGTTAGGGAATGGTTGAGCTTGCTGTTCTAGCGACAAAGTCTGAGTGTTATCCAATTGCAGGAGCAGATTGTGGTGGTAATGGAGGATCTGGAACTGATATGCTAGAACCTTCATGGCAAGAAGGCTGCTCTGATAAGACTTATGCCCGATAGCATCTAGTGGATGTTGTTCCTTACGCGGCAGTATCTGAAAAGTTGATTTAGATGTTTTTTGATTTCTTCAGGATGGCTTCGGAGACTAATGACTGATCAGGCAGTTGCTGATGGTCAAATCCCAGTGCTGGCAGCACTTTATATTTAAGGTCAAGACATCAGGAGGTAGAATGTACTGAAGTGAGGTTTTTCCAGATGGAAGCTTGGAGATCTTGAAGGATCTGATGAACTGGTAGAGCTAGGATCTGTTTGGGTGCACTACAGGCTGTAAGGATGGACTGGAAGTCACGCTTGTTAGTAGGAGTTTGAGAATCAATCAAAGCTAAGGCTCTGGAGATTTTTGGTAGGAATTTTGAGTAGGAAAGATCCTTTAGTATGTCTTATGATGGCCCTGGGTATGATAGGGACTCCGGGAAGTCATTGTCCAATCTGTAGGTAGAAGGCAAGGAAGGAACACTGAGGACTCCCACTGAGGAGGGAAGATGTGTCATCTTCCAAAGGAGTGAGAGTCCACCATTGCACAACAGACAGTGACCATGTGTGTCCCTGACATCTGGGGTCTGTGGGTGCATCTATTGGTGTGCTGAGCGCAGGGGCTTCTAAGTCAGCTTGGGTAGTGCTCAGAATGAGTATGCTATCCTGGACAAATTTGTGGAGTAAAGAAAGGAGGGCGGAGTTATGACTTGCCCCTGCTGTCTTTATGCCCAGTTCCTGTAAGGAGGGGGAGCTCCTCATGGCACTCAGAGGGGTTTCCCCCAATTCTGATTGATCCGGCGGATGAGGGCATTTAGCTGCTTTACTTGCCAAACCCACCCTGTCTGTGGTAGATTGTTTTTGATGCTTAGTCTTAACCTTACCTCCAGCAGTCCTCTGGTCCACATGCGCTTTCAGGAGCTGTGGAGGTGAAGGAGTAGAGCCCCCAGCTTGAATCCACAGACTCTGGGTGGGCTGTGAGATACAGTTGTGATAAACATTATTGGCCCACTTGCAGTTCAACCCCTTAATGTCCAATATCTCCTAAAGAAAAGTGGCCAGTGAAATGATTTCAGACTATATATGCACACATATTTGACACATAAAAGAATCAAATAAAACAAGACCAATTTAAAAAAGGAAATAGTAGGAAACAGTATAAAAACTGGGACATTGCCAGGACATGATTCCAGGACTCTTCAATCACAAATCACTGATTTACAGGATAAAATAAAGACCACTCTAGGAATACACGGTAATCCACAGCACTAAGTCAGCACTGATTCATGTCAGCCCGATGGTGGAGACACAGGACTGCTGCTTCATTTGGAAGAATCATGGGTGCGCTGCATTTGGGATCCCAGGATCTTTGAGTTAAGTTGGTCATCAATTTGCTCACAATATCATTCTTATAAATGTGAACTTATCATTGAATTTACTGAGGATCATTTTGTAATTTTGCCTCAGCGGTATGGAAAGGGTGAGTGCACCCTTTTAACAAAAGAATAAAAGGAGGGTTTGCTACGAGAGAGGGAAGGTTCCCTTTCACAGCAAACGATCCGACAAAAAATTTCATACACTAAATATAGAATTAACAGGGCTGTTTGAATGTATTGAGTTTATCTCTTGTTGGTATATAGGTATTGAGTGGGATAAATTTTGCAGTTAGGATTAGTATAAGTATATATATGACTGTATTATCATGGCGTCAGAGGAGCCGGTCTATTCAAATACCTCCACGTTTGCTTTCATGGAAGAACGTATCAAGCAGCTGTTAAAGCACCCTATGTTGTTTGAAGATGATTTGCAGATTCCACGGGTGGAAACCTTTACATCTTGGACTGACTTTAAAAATTTGAATAAGAAAATAGTACGGGTTCAATTTCATGCCACAACGATGGCACAATGTTGTTGTTAAGTGCTGTCGAGTCGGAGTCGACTCATGGCGACCCTCTGGATAGCTATCCTAAATTGTGTTCGGTCTTGAGTCAGGCGGCTCATTGTTGACAGCTGCTGTTATTGTATCGATCCATCTCATTGCTGGCCTTCCTCTTTTGCGCTGACCTTCTATCTTGCCAAGCATGATGTCTTTCTCTAATGATCTCTCTCTTCGCATGATGTGTCCAAAGTATGAAAGTCGAAGTCTTGTCATCTGAGCTTCTAAAGAAAGCTTAGGTTTGATCTCCTCTAGTACCGACTGGTTTGTTCTTCGGGCAGTCCATGGTATACACAGTATTCGCCTCCAGCACCATAATTCAAAGGCATCAATTTTCTTCCTGTCTCTCTTTTTCACTGTCCAGCTTTCACATCCATATGATGTTATTGAAAATACCATGGCTTGAACAAGTCAAATCTTTGTATGGAGAGAGATATCTCTGCTCTTGAGAATCTTATCTAGGTCTTTCATAGCCATTCTGCCTAGAGCAATGCGTCGTCTGATTTCTTGACTGCTTATTGCTTCTTTATTGATAGTTGATCCAAGCAGGTTAAAGTTGTTCACAATTTCAATTTCTTCTCCTTCAAAGATGAACCTGTTAATTATGCCAGTTGTCATGATCTTTGTCTTCTTTACATTAAGGTGCAGGCCCATTTTGAGATTATGTTCCTTGATTGTGAGAAGCAAATGTTTCAGATCATCTTCACTTTCAGCCAGTAATGTGGTATCATCAGCATAGCGAAGGTTGTTGATGAGTCTTCCACCAATCTTCACACCTCTGTTGTCTTCATACAATCCTGCTTCTCTGATGATTTGTTCTGCATATAAATTAAACAGGTAGGGGGAAAGTATGCAGCCTTGTCTTACACTTTTGCTTATTTTAAACCATTCTGTTGCTCCTTGTTCCATTCGAACTGCTGCTTCTTGATCAATGTACAGATTGTGCAAGAGTACGATCAGGTGTTCTGGTATACCCATGCTTCTTAATGTGGCCCAGAGTTTCTCATGGTTTACACAGTCAAATGCCTTGCTATAGTCGATAAAGCACAAATAGATATCCTTTTGGTATTCTTTAGTCTTTTCAAGGATCCATCTCACATCCACAATGATGTCTCTCGTTCCTCACCCTTTCCTGAACCCTGCTTGCACTTCAGGTAGTTCTTGTTCCAGGTATAGTTGTAGTCTCTTTTGAATAATCTTCAGTAGAATCTTGCTGGCATGTGGGATCAGAGCGATTGTGCGATAATTTCCACAGTCAGTTGGATCGCCTTTCTTTAGTATTGGTATAAACACAGATCTTTTCCAGTCAGTTGGCCATGATGTTGTCTTCCATATTTCTTGGCAGAGCCTTGTAAGTACGGTAACAGCTGCATCAGATTGCTGTAATACTTCTATGGGAATGCTATCAATGCCTGGTGCTTTGTTCTTTGATAAGGCTTTCAATGCTGCTTTAACTTCTTCTTTCATCACCAATGGTTCCCGATCATAAGGTACAGGTTGAAACGGCTGTTGGTCCACTTGATCTTTATGATATAAAGATCAAGTGGCACAATATTTAAAACAAAAGATGATTCCTAGAGGTTTACGGATACTTAAATCTCCACATATGTTTCAGGATGATAAAGGGTTCTACAACACTTGGAATAGTATTCTTAATAAATGCAGTTTGGATCTGATAGCTTTATTGGTAGACCGTCTATCTGAAGAAGAAAAACTATTACAAACACGGTTAACTTCGTTAACAGACCAATTGAAAGAAACCATGTCTTTAGTTTAAGTTTAATGCTTATAAGGAGTTGTATGATGTTCAGTTGTCACAACTCAAGGAATCTCTCCGACAAGTGAAAATTAGGAAATTTGTGAGAGACACCACGGATTACGATAAGGATCAGGTTTACACCTGGCGTCTCCAGTATAAAGAGGAAAATACACGAAAACAGGTTACTTTTGAGGATACCGAAGAGGATGATAGTAGTGACACTGTGGAGGATGGGCATCAAAACAGCAACACTAATAATACTAAAGGATCTCGGGAGGGCAGAAATGCAGGTTCGGTTTTTTTGAGGGGCTGCCCTTATATGCACCGGCCCCAATATCAACAACAGGGGGAAGGTCGCAGGGGACCGATAACCAGATCATCACTGAAGCAGCAGTCATAGATTTGACATCGCATCCTCTCCCTGCTTCACAATTGGATCTTTTAAATTTAGAGCTTTCTTTTGTTCCAACCACGAGATATGACCCTTTTTGTGTTTGCATTGCTGTGCATCGCCTATTCCGGAAGATACAGGTCACTCATTTTTTCGCGACTAAACCTCCTTCTGAAGTGATGGATGATTCTGTATGTAGACTACGTTCCAAATGGATACCGCTGGGGCCCATAGATCCAGCTATCCTTACATTTCAAAATCTGGTTTTACAGGATTTAGATCTTATGGAACAAGCTCTTGATTCAAAATTTTCTAATTTGCCCACTGCACAATGGCGGGCCTTACAGGATTTACGGATGCAATCTACTATTACTATTCACAGGGCTGATAAATGGGGAGCTATAGTAATACAGGATAAGTCATCATATATTCAAACAGTATTGAGGCATGTGTCAGATACTAAATATTACCAGCAGTTGTTGTCGGACCCATCTTTGCCATTAATTTCATGCATTAAACAATACACTTTGCAAGCTTTGGAGTCTAATTGGATCACACGGGGTGAATTTGAATTTCTTAATAAAAAATTCCCTTTAATACCTACGTTATACATGGTACCTAAAATACACAAGGATCTGCAAAATCCACCAGGTCGACCAATAGTTACGTGTAGAGGATCCTTGTTGGAACCACTTTCGCAGTTTTGTGACATTTTTTTACGCCCGTTGGTACATCAGATTCTGTCTTTTGTCAAAGATTCATTCCATTTTCTTTCTAAGATCAAACAACTGTCTGTAGATGTTTCATCCATGTATTTGGTCACTATGGACGTCATCGCTTTATATACGAACACAGATCAAGAAGCAACTATATGAATGATAGATGGTTTGACATTGCCATTACCACCCAGATTGCCAAAAGAATTTATTGTTGATATTTTGAAATTAGTTTTGAAGAATAACTTTTTTCTGTTCAAGGGTCAGTTCTATCTACAGGTACATTGTATAGCCATGGGGGCCACTGTAGCTCTATCCTTGGCGGCCCTATACATGGCACAGTTTGAACGGCAGTATCTTTATCCTTCACATTGGTATGATTTGATAGTGCATTGGACCCGGTATTTGGATGACATTTTTTTTCTTTGGGTGGGCACGGAGACTCAATTGTTGCAATTTTTTGACTGGATTAATACCTTAGACACGTATATACAGTTTATACCCAAATATAGTATGTCCTCTATTGAATTCTTGGACACTTTAATTTATAAAGAGGGTTCTACTTTGAAATCTACTCTCTATCGAAAACCTGTTCAGAGGAACACTTTACTCCATTATCAAAGTTATCATCCTGGATCCCTTTGAAGAGGCCTTCCTATTGGACAATTTCTTCATTTGAGAAGATTGTGTTCGACTTTGGCCCAGTTTAAGTATCATGCTAGGGACCTTAAACAGAGATTACAAGAACGGGGTTATCCGGTACATGTTGTTAAGAAAGCGTATAGCAGAGCACGTTTTAACCATCCAGAATGGTGGCCGGAGGAATCCCCACCTCAACAAGAGCAAAAATCACAACCTCCTATGTAGGAGTTTTTCCTTACATGCCTAACGCGATACGGGTTATGAATATAATAAGAAAACATTGGGATATGTTGTCCTTACATCCGTGTTTTAGAAAGCCATTAATGTTTGCTTTTCAGCGTGGATGAAATTTGGCAGACCTATCGATTCATTCTTCTCCTGATATACTGGATGAGACTATGAGGGGCCACTTTAGATGTGGAGGATGTAACATTTGTGCCTCCACAATTGAGGGGCTGGATTGGGAGGAAGTTAACACAGGAATAAAAATTATGAGTCATCATCGAACTACCTGTACGACTGCCTATGTGATATACATCTTGTCCTGCCCCTGCCATAAGATTTATGTTGGCCGTACATCTCATTCTATGAGAAGGAGACTTTTGGAGCACAGATCTCGAATAAATAATAAGTTGTTATCAGCTCCGGTAGCTCAACATTGTCAGGAGTTAGATCATAAGTTTCAGGATCTCAGATGGCGGATCATAGACTTTATTCCAGCTCATCTACGTGGGGGAGATCGCTTGCAAAGGTTACAATATAGAGAACAATTTTGGATTTTCCGCTTGCGATCAGTAACACCTGCTGGTTTGATTCTCTCCTTGGATTGGTGGAGCCTCATAGATTGATCTTTTCTGACAGCCAATGATAGCCCATTTTTCTTTGAACAGGGGAATGAGGTTAAATTCAAGAGTATGGGAGAGGGAGTGGAAGTTCAGACGTAGATGCATGAAGAAGGACCAGGAGTTTCATGGTTTGAAACACGACGTTGTGTACAATTGAGTATATGTCTTCTTGGATAACTGCACACATTGAGAATGATTTGAGATGGGTTAAGCAGAAGACTCAGAGGATTCCTTGGATCTAACAACTACGGTAATCCACAGCACTAAATCAGCACTGATTCATGTCAGCCCGATGGTGGAGACACAGGACTGCTGCTTTATTTGGAAGAATCATGGGTGCACTGCATTTGGGGTCCCAGGATCTTTGAGTTAAGTTGGTCGTCAATCTGCTCACAATATCATTCTTATAATTGTGATCTAATCATTGAATTTACTGAGGATCATTTTGTAATTTTGCCTCAGTGGTATGGAAAGGGTGAGTGCACTCTTTTAACAAAAAAATAAAAGGAGGGCTTACTACGAGAGAGGGAAGGTTCCCTTTCACGGCAAACGATCCGACAAAAAATTTCATACACTAAATATAGAATTAACAGGGCTGTTTGAATGTATTGCGTTTATCTCTTGTTGGTATATAGGTATTGAGCGGGATAAATTTTGCAGTTAGGATTAGTATAAATAAATGACCAAAAGCACCATCATCGCTCATCATTGTGCACATTTCTAGAGATCTATGATGGTGCCCCTGGGCATGTCTTAGTGCTGTTTGCACTATTGACTGCTCTTTTTCTGAGGGGCCCTTATTAGTGACAGCGATATGTTGTGACATTTTGCTATAGAGAACCTCTTCTGATTTAACCTCCCTGATCACACTGGCATCTGGTGACACTCTGGTCATCCCTACGGTCCTGGTACCGGCCAGGCATTTGTGTCACCCCCAGATTAGCGGATGAGTAAAATTGATCCTCCTGTGCAACACTCAGACCACACACCCTCACACATACCCTCACTCGCAGTCACAACTACCATCCTCTGCCAAAACCATGCCCTGCGCCCATACACAAATGCTGTGATGCCGTGATGGCATGGCTCCTCAGGACATCACAGCTGATCTGCATTTCTCAGGCAAACATGATTCTGTTCCCAACTACCTCACATACCATCCCTACATCTACATTCACATTGCTCTGGACACTAGAATTGTTCAAGAAGCTGAGAATATCTCTTTTGGCACAAGCTGCAAATGTCAGCATAGTCAGAATAAAGTCTATTGCAGTGCTTTATATTTCTGTAGGGGTGTTTTTTTTATTGTTCCTTAACTTTACAGACATCCCTCACCTGTGCATTCCATTCTGTACAACTGCATCTTCTGCACTCCTAGACAGCAGACACAGCAGTTCAGTACAGACATGTCACAGCCATTCATCTCTATGGGATGTGTTGGGGATCAGAGCAGAATATTTCTAGGTCCTGGCCCTTTTCCACGTTTCTGCATGTATAACTTGGATGTCTGCAGGTAACGCTGAAGACATACATAGGCCTCTACAGAATACGCTTTATACATCTCTGTGGCTGGCCATACCCCCATTCTCCCTGCTGCCACCCATGTTCAGAGATCCCTGTGCTAGTGTCATGTATGTGCAGATTCACATGTTCTCAGAATACGGTTCTAGATGAATTCACATGAAAAACGTCTATCCTGCATGTCTAACTGGCTTATTCGTGTTTCAGAATGACCCCCACTGTGCCTAAGATTCATAAGTCTTTATCCCAACCCCTGGGTCATTTTTGCAGCCGGCAGCAGCTCAAGTACGCTCTTACATTAGAGATACTTCTCATTTTCTTTCTCAATTGGAGGCTTATTCAGATATACCATTTGGGACATATTTGGTGACCTTAGACATTAATGCATTATGCACAAACATCAGTCAGGAAGAAGCATTGAATATTTTGTCAACTTTTCCATTTGATTTACCATCTTGCATCCCTAGGTCATTTTTGCTGGATCTTTTGAAGTTGGTACTTACTAACAATTATTTTTTGTTTAATAATCAGTTTTATTTACAAACATTTGGGATAGCCATGGGAGCTACGGTGGCTCCCTCTATTGTGACTATATATATGGCAGTTTTTGAAGAATGTCATATTTATGTTTCTGATTGGTTTACGTATATTCCTTTTTGGAAGAGATTTTTAGATAATGTTTTCTTTCTATGGACTGGGCAGTTGGCAAGCCTTCAATAATTTTTGACTTAGTTGAACTCTATTAAATCGAACATTCAGTTCATGGCTCACTTTGATGTCCTGCAAATAGAATATTTGGATGTTTGTGTTTTTCTAACTTCTGAGGGACTGCAAACAACATTGTTGTGAAAACTGGTGTAGTGTAATAACTTGCTACAATACCACAGTCATCACCCAACCCTTTCTAAATAATGGACTTCTGTTTGGACAATTTCTCTGCCTTAGGTGGGTATGCTCAATTTTGCAGGAATTCCAAAATCATGCGAATGAATTATGTTCCTGGTTGTTGGCCCATTGTTACCCTTGATCTGTCATAGCTTGTGCTTACAAGCGTCACTGTTACGTCCACTGCAAATGGCTATTGACAGATCAGGCTAAGAATTCCTCTCAAGATGTGGATAAAATTTTGGTGTCCTTCCTTTTAAGCAGGATGCCTCCATAATTATTCAATTTCTATGAAAACATTAGCCAATTCTTCGTTTGCATTCTTGTTTTTCTAAATCTTTAATGATAGCTTATTCTTGTGGGATCAATATCCGAGATAGGGTGGTTCACTTTACAACTAGTTTGGACAACCCCTCAGTATTTTACAAAGATCTGGGACACTTTGCATGTAGTAGTTGCCGACATTGCCCCTCTACATTGGAGGGCTTGACTTGGTTGGATTCTAAATCTCGTATAACAGTATGATCACGCTGGCACACCGCCTGCTTGTCCAGCTTTGTGATATGCTTAATTATTTGGTCCTGTGAGCTTTTTTATGTGAGCCGTACTACTCGTCCCGTGAAGGCACAATTGAATGAACATGCTTCTCTGCTCTGATGGTTGAACATTGTCTTAGATATGGTCATTCTTTCCACTAATTAAAATGGAGGGTAATAGACCATATGCAGAATAATCCTCGGGGGGGGGGGGGGGGTGGAGGCGATCACACTTTTAAACTTCAATGGGCTGAACAACAATGGATTTTTAAATTGGGCATGGTTTTCCCAGATGGTTTGAACATGGAATTAGATTGGTTCAGTTTGTTGTAGAATAGCCAATCATACAGGTGGCTTCCTTTCATGGTTTTCAACCTCTGTTGTCTTAGTGGATTCAAGATCTTGGTTATAGCTACATCACATGCCGTCTTCTTAAAAGCAGCAAGTTTAGTTTGTAGATTTACAAGCGCATAAATCTTCTTTGGAGAAGAGTGGGAACCCCTTTAGCGCCTGAAGCAGAGCCAAGGTTGGCTTGAAATGTGATGCACATTGTGCTGGGACCCTGAACTGACTGCTCCATGGTGCTTTTCAGATAAGTTTCAGAGTATTTTAAATGACTATAGATTTGAACAGAGACTTGAAAAAAATTGATTAAAAGAAGGTTCTGTTTCGAGGGGTGGATAATTCCTTCCCCACGGCAGTATATCTGACAAAAAATGTTTTGCACTTGCGCTATTTAAGCTGAAACCTCTTTGTTATGAGGACATGATTAATGGCACCCTTATAAACAATTCAAATCAGTTTGAACAGAAGAACCACATTCCCATTGCAATAAAATTAGACGCATCTGTGATCAGTTGTCTGTACTCATATGATCTGAATCAACCTATGAATGATGGCTCTAATGTTTAAAATAGCCACATTCACTCCCTGTTCCATTTTCACAATAGTGAAGACAAGAAAGGTGCCTGAGACCATCAGAAAAGCCATTATCACCAAACATCAAACTTCAAACGGGTTCAAGACCATCTCCAAAGACCCTGGGATTCCTGTGTCTATCGTTCGAAGTCTTATTAATAGGTTTCTGCTCATGGAACTGTCAAGAACCTCCCAGGATGTGGTAGGAAGAGGAATCTGGAGTGGTGATTTCAACCTGCACCATATGCCGCACACTAAAGAAAGAAGGACTTCATGGGTGAAGGCTAAGAAGGACCCCACTGCTCAAAGACAGACATAAAAAGGCATGCCTGATTTTTGCCCAAATCCAGCTTGAGAAACCGCAATCCTTCTGAGTAAATGTTCTGTGGACAGATGAAACCAAACTTGAGCTCTTTGGCAATGCAAACTAGTGATACATTTACAGGCGAAGAAATGAAGCTTATAAGGAAAAAGACACCCTTCCTACAGTTAAATGTGGTGAAGGTTCTTAATGTTGTGGGGCTATTTTGCTGCCTCAGGAACTAGAGGCCTGGAATGTATTAAAGTAATCATGAAATCGGAGGACTACCAAGGTAGTTTGGAGAGAAATGTGCTACCTAGAGTCAGAAAGCTAGGTTTGGGTTGAAGGTCATGGGTCCTCCTGCAGGACAAAGACCCAAATCATATATCTAAAAGTACAAAAAATGCTTAAAAAGGAAAAAATGGACTGTTTCAAACTGGCCGACAATGCATCTTGATCTCAATCCAATCGATAACCTTTGGAAAGAGCTGAAATCTGCCACTGGTAAAAGGAATCCTGGAAACATTAATGAGCTGGAACAAATCGCAGTTCAAGAGTGGGAGAAATTACCAGCAGACAAATGTACGAAACCTATAGATGGCTACAAGAAATGTTTGGAAGCTGTCACCACTGCCAAGGGTTATGCAATCATATATTAGTGAAGGTTGCCAGTAATCCTGTCCGGGTCATATTTTGTTTTTTTCCCAGAAATTAACTACGTCGAAGTTGCACAGACATCTTTTTTTTTGTTATATATCTTTGAACATACTATTAAAATATTATGACGATATACATTTGGAATATTTCCAATTATTTCTGAAGATATTGTACACAACATACCAATCATGCAAGGGTGCCAATAATGTTGACCACAACTGTAGCTAGCGCCGGTAGGGGGTCTGCCTCCAGATGCACGGCTGCCCTAGATGGTCCCGATCATGCCTGGTATGGGCCCAATTGAATAGGGTTTGGTACAGGCTTGTGCACTGACATGACTCCTTCCTCTTTTTTTCCTTTTTTTAAAGTGGAAGTTCCATCTTTGATAAAGTGAGTCTCCAGAAGTGAAAAATGTTGTGTGAGGGAGCTCCTGCTATGCCCTCTGTTGGTCAATGCTTTTTCTGAGCAATATTACCTTATAGAGTGGGGGGGGGGGGGGGGGGGGGACTTTAAGGTCCCGTTGTCATCAGAGCCTTCCTGACTGAAAAGAATATCAGAAAAAAGCTGGAGCGGTGAAAAGCAAACCTTGCAGAAAGGAAACAAAACTGGAGGTAAAAAAAAAAAAAACAATGAAAACAACATGGCTAGCCAAAATAAACACAGATAACGTTATGGCGACGGTCCATGGTAAAGAGAAAAACTGATCATCAGGAAGATTCAGGTGGGAAGGCGTGTGCAAGCATAGCAAAGTCCAAAAGTTTTCTCTAAGCTAGGGGAGAGCACACAGGCGCCTCTGGGGGACAACACGTACAGAATGTGCCTGCATCCCTGCTTGTCTGCGGAGAGATTCCCTACCTGCTATGTTTCCGTTTATGAAAGTTTCTATGCTACGAAGGCTGAACTCCTTTTTCCATAGGAATACATTGACCTAGCTTTTGGGGTGGCTTACTTCAGTGGAGCTCAAAGTCCAATTTAGCCCATTTTCGAACTTGATTTGTCTTTTTACCAAATTTTTTCACATGCCAAGTTTCATCCCATTCTGTTAAATTTTCAGAGTTATTTTGCCCCAGACAGACAGATTGACAGACATTCTTGACCCCTTTTATATAATTCTTTCTAACTTCAGTTGGATTGGAATGAATAAAAAGATACAAATGATAATGGGTATTTATATTTTCTGGCCATTTGTCAAAGGGAAAATGAGCTTGATTTTCCCTTTGAGAATTGGTGCAAAACCCACAAGTAAAAGTACCAGTGGACTTTTCAGTTTCCTGCACACACAGGCAACGGAATGGGGTAGGCCACCATCCCATAACCATCCCTTTTCACCACACAGCATTAACAATTAGGGACATTGCGGGAGAGGAGCCAGCAGCATAGGTCGGTTTGTTTAGGCCCCCAATCATAAAGGTGTTCCACTATCTTTCCCTTTAGAGTTCAGAAAATGGCCTTCAGAATGCTTATAAGTAGTTATTCTTTACTCTTTAAATATGCTGATTCCTCAAACACAGGACATACTGAAGACAACATACTAAAAGTTATTTATTTATGATTTTATATGATATAAACTATAAAACAACAATATCCTGTTCTGTAGCCCTTGAGGCTAAGCAGTTTCTATTTGTTATGACTTATTGAATTTTTACAAATTAGTTTAAGCATGAAACTTCAATATAGAAAACATGTTAGACATCCAACATAACTATCCATAAAAGGAAAACAAATGGTAGAAAATTATTCCAGTAAACATATTCAATAAAGACCATAGTCAAGTGATCCAAGAATCAAAAAATATAGGAATAAACTTCCAGCTGTTAATAATATAAAAGAAAAATAAAAAATAAAGAACAGTTTGGTCTACACTATTTCATATCATTTTCAACATTTCCTTATTGACACATTACTTCACTCACTGTTTCACTCAATCACTCTGACTGCCATTACTTGTCATATAGCTCTATTATGCAAAAGTTCCACAGCTGCGTAGAATCATAAAAGAACTACTTCTTACTCCTATATCTTATAACACATAGACAAGGAAACTGCAACATAAATGTTGCTGTTAGTGAGACAACTGCATACTATTTAGACAAAAATGCTTTACGCCTCCATTGAGACTCATTACTTATGTCTGGAAACACATATTTTATAGCCCAAAAAGCTGACATCTTTATATCTACAGAACATTTATATTATCCATTTCCTGAAGTGCAAAAGTTACCAACAGAGTATTTCTAGTGATAGCTTCCAACTGAGAATTTTCTAGGAAACCAATCCCATCAAGATTTTCAGCTAATATTTCTAAAATATTTTAGGGCGCATTGCCCTGTTTCTCACTTAATTTCTAGTTTATAGATAAAATTAATTGTGATGGGCGGTAGAAACTCTTCTAGAACATTCAAAATTTCCTTATAGTATTTTCTAACCATATTTGCAGAAGTAATCCAAGGGGATTAGAAGAAGATTAAAAACTGGAGGTTTGGCTGTTTGCTCTGATGTCCCAAGTTCAATTAGTGGTGAATCATTAGTTTATCCAATAACTTAGCCCATGATCTTGCAATTGTTACTCATGTTGTTCCAAATGAGCCTGTATCCCTAAGATTATTTCTAAGACACAGTCTATAGAGCTTTTCCTAGATAAGATAGCAGTCCATAATGATTCAAGAGTTATCAATGGAATGATCTATTCATAGACAGGACTGTACCTGCCTCATCTCCAAAATTAAGGGTTCTTGCTGACGTGCACTTTTAGGTTCCAGTGCCATCTTCCATCCTACTGACTAGCATTCTCATGACATCTGGAAGCCAGCCTCTCTTCTTCTATTTTATGGCAAGGATGGGAAAGCTGCAGAAATATTTTACATAGCAGGGGTAGCAGACTGCATGCCATCTACTACTTCTGCTTCCCCAGGCCTTCTGGTCACACTGCTACCTCTTTGCTTCTTCTTAGCAGGGCCGGCCCGTCCATTGAGCAAGAATGTTTTTTGCACAGGGCCCCGCGTTTCAGGGGGCCCCGCACAAAAAACATCTTGCATCAGCGATCAACCCAGTCCATTAAAAAAACCCACAAACTGGCTGACGCTGCCGCCGTGGGGAAATCCCATCAGCCCCGCGGCGGGATTAACAGAGCCGCAAGAGGAAGAAGCTCTCCCTTCGCGGCTCTGAAAAGCCCGCGCTTTGGGAGCTGATGCTGAAACGAGGATTCTGTAGGGCAGGTGGGGCAGCCCCGCGGGGTACTCGATTCTGCTGCTGCCATGGCGGCAGCGGCAGCAGCAGCCAGTTTGTGTTTTTTTTTTATCTAGCTGGGCTGATGGGGGGAGGGGGGTTAGGACTGGTAATGGGCTGGGGGGGGGTAAGACTGTAAGTGGGCTGATGGGGGGGTTAGGACTGGTAAAAGGCTATGGGGGGTTAGGACAGGTAATGGGCTATGTGGAGGACTAAGACTGGAAGTGGGCTGATGGGGGGGTTAGGACTGGTAATGGGCTATGGGGGGGTTAGGACTGGAAGTGGGCTGATGGGGGGGTTAGGATTGGAAATGGGCTATGGGGGGGCTAAGACTGAAAATGGGGTGATGGGGGTTAGGACTGGAAGTGGGCTGATGGGGGGATTTGGACTGGTAATGGGCTATGGGGGGGCTAGGACTGAAAATGGGCTGATGGGTGCGTTAGGACTGGTAATGGGCTATGTGGGGGGCTAAGACTGGAAATGGGCTGATGGGGGGTTAGGACTGGAAGTGGGCTGATGGGGGGGTTAGGACTGGTAATGGGCTGTGGGGGGTAAGACTGAAAATGGGGTGATGGGGGGGTTAGGACCGGAAGTGGGCTGATGGGGGGCTTAGGACTGGTAATGGGTTGTGGGGGTTGCTAGGACTGGAAATGGGCTGAGTAGAAGGGGGGCTTGAACTGCAAATAGCTGATGGGACGGGGGCTTGGAATGGAAATGGGCTGAGTGGAAGGGGGGCTTAAACTGCAAATAGCTGAGGGGAGGGGCTTGGAATGGAAATGGGCTGTGAGGGGAGGAAGCTAGGACTGGAAATGGGCTGAGTGGGGGGGGGGGCTAGGACAGGAAATGGGCTGATGGAGGGGCTAGGATAGGTTTGGAAATGGGTTGTTGGGGGTGCTAAGATTGGAAATGGGCTGTAGTGGGGGCTTGAATTGAAATGGACTCATGGAGGGGCTAGAGAAGTAGGCTCATGGGGGGCTTGGATTGGAAATGGGCTGAGTGGAGGAGAGCTAGGATTTGAGATGGGCTGATGGTGGGACTAGGAAAGGACTAGAAATGGGCTGATGGGGGATGAGGATTGGAAATGAGCTGATGGAGGGACTCGGATAGGACTGGAAATGGATGTGGGAGCTAGGACTGGAAATGGGCTGATGGTGGTGCTAGGATAGGATTGGAAATGGGCTGATGGGGGGCTAGGACTGGAAATGGGCTGATGCAGGGACTAGAAGGGAGCAGATGTTGGGTGGGGCTGGAGCTAGAAGGGAGTTGATGTTGGGGGAGGATTAGAATGGGATGGAGCTGGGAGAGGGAAATGGAGAGGGAAAAAATATTTTGTGTGGGAGGGAAGACAAATCTACAATTGGCCGGATATTGGGAGAGTAAGTGGGGATTGAGGATGGAGGGGTAAAATTTGAGTGGATGAAATAGGAATGAGGAAAGAGCAAAAGGAGAAAGATTAGAATGTTAAAACAGATGTAGAGAGAGGATGGAAAAAAACTAGAAGAGAGAAGAAAGGACAAATGGACAGCAGACGATGGAGAGTTAGCAGAAGACACGAAGAAACCAGAAGAAAGTAGCTGGAGCAATTGCAACTGAAAATAAATACACAAAAGATAGAAAAATATCTCTTTATTTTTAATTTTTTAACTGGAATATGTGAGCTCTAGGAAATGTGCATCATTAACATCTGCGCTTTATTTAGTACAAGAGGAAATTAATTTATAGTTTTATTTCTACAGTGTTGTACATTCCAAGTTTGGCTTTTGGGGTTCCCAGTTTAATTATTGTCTTCCTATTTCTAAATTGTGATTCCTTGTTTGGTGATGGTCTATGTTCTGCATGTGTAACTGAGCTGAGGTATTCTGTTTATGTAATTCCTATTTGACATTGCCACTTGTTCTCTTTCCCCAGTAGATCATGTATTGTTATTCTCTGAAATGTATTGGTTTAATATTTGCAGTGCTGCCTTTTGATAGGTAGGGTCTGGTGCTTTGTGAGTCCTGGTAGTGCTGTTAGGATACGGCGGGTTTGCTATGGGTTCTAAATGGGCAGTGTTTGTAGCAGTTTCTAATGTGCCTGGCGGTTGGCACTGGATTATAGTAATGTAGAAATCTTTTAGTCTTTCTTTATCCATACACTCATTAATAGGCATGTTTACTAAAAGTTAGTGTATGGTAACATTATGCAAATATTTATGCAAATGAGGCATCTGATGCAAATGAGGCCCCGCACTGAGTCTCCGCACATGGCCCCGCACCCCCTTGGGCCGCCCCTGCTTCTTAGGCTGCTTCAATCTTGAGAGAGCATGGATATGTGCTCTTTATGGACTTCTCAGTCTGTAGGTAGGCAGTAGGCATGTGTTTTAGTTTTTGTTTTTGTTTTTTTAGTTTATTTTTATATTTTCCAACAAAACATCAACACAATACCATCTTAACACATCAACACTAATAATACACACTTCATAACTCCCTCCAATCCTCAACCAACCATCCCCCTTCTCCCCCTCTCCCCCCCCCCCCGTCCTCCTGTGATCCCTGTCACATCCATCCACAGGAACTATCCTGTAGCTAAATCCAGTAAGACTACCTGGAAGTTGAAAAGCTGCACCTTGCCCCAGCAGAATATACATCTAAGCAAAACCATTTACTACTAGCTTGCCCATCCCTAAATAAACACTCTCGTACCTGCCGAGCTTTGCGTCCCCGTCTCCAGAGGGCTTCTCTTTTCTCTTGCGCTTTCTGATAAGTAGAGTAAAGGCAGACTAAGTTCCACCAGTGCAGGCTATCCAATTTAGACAAATCTTTCCAATTAGACACTATCAGCTTTAGTGCGATAGGCATCATAAAGTTAAATAGAAAGGCCTTCTCCTTCTCCAACTCGAGCCCACTCGCACAAGAACGAAGTATGATTGTTTCCCACCTCATTGGATGCCCAAAACTCTTCTGATCTTGTCCCATACTGCATGCCAGTATCTCTGAACATGGAAACACTCAAAGAACACATGCTTAAAAGTACTCATCATCATTGCAGGACCAACACTTATTTTGGGCCCCTGGCACCCACTTCGCGACCCTATCTGGGGTAAGGTATGCCCTATGCAGGATAAAGTAGAGGGATTGCGTAAGGGCAGCCACCCTTAAAACTCTATTTACACTTCCCCATAGCTTTTGCCACACCTGCCTGGGAATGGGAGTCGCAAATTCAGCCTCCCAGCGGTGCCCTAGATCCATGGGAAATACCACCGAGTTGTCCCTGATTAGGGCATAAAATTTAGACATGACTCCCTTCCCATTAAGGCAAACATCCACCTCCTTCAGAAGCTCCCAATGATCCGAGACTCTAGAGGGCTCACAGGGGAGATCCCCAAGGCAATGCTTTAGCTGCAGCCATTGAAAATACAACGAACCCTGTATCCCAAACTCCTCTTGCAACTCCTCAAAGGATTTCCATGCCTTCCCTTTAATTAACTGCCCGACGGTCCAGATGCCACAGTCCTGCCAAGCCTTCCACGCAAAAGTTTGACGCCCAATCTTCAACTGAGGATTAAACCAAATCGGGGATCTAGTCAAGACTCCGCCTCCTAGAGCTAATCTTGAATCTAACATAAGAAAAGCTTGTTGCATGGCCTGAAGTATTTTTAGATTCTTCCCATGCCCGGGCAGATACATACCGACTAATAAGTGCGAAGGGATGGGCGCTACCCACCTTTCCTCCAAATCCACCCAAACAGGCCTTTGAGTCTCCTCTCTGTTAGCTAGCCATTTAGTTCCGTGCTTCAGCAATAAAGCAGTATGGTACCACCTAAAGTCAGGGAACTGCACCCCCCCTCCTGCTTACTCGCTTTCAACTTATTCAGCGTAATTCTGGGGGGGCTTTCCCTGCCACAGAAAATTTGTCAAAACGTGCTCAAGCGACTTGAAAAAATTTACAGGAAACGCTAAAGGGATCATCTCCAAAATGTAATTTACTTTGGGAGCTAACACCATTTTAATAGAATCCAATCTTCCCCACCAGGACAAATGCAAGGGAGACCATTGCAGTGTGAAGGACTGGACCATTTCCTTTAAGGATTTAATATTCAAATCTACCATCTCCTCCAACGAGGGTCCATACTGAACCCCAAGATTCCTTATAGCTCGTGCCTCCCATCTAAAGGGGTATTGCGCCACCGAAGAAGAAAAAGTCCCTATATTCATTGGGAATGCTATGGACTTGTCCCAGTTGATTTTATAGCTCGATAAAGACGAATACTGCCCAATTAAGTCCAGGACCACCCCTATAGAACCAGGTTGCAGGAACAACAAAAGGTCATCCGCATAAGCCGAAAGCTTTATTTGCAGCCCAGCCACCTCTATTCCCCGCACCTCAGGCGATTGTCTCACTAGAATAGCTAGAGGCTCTAATGCCAAGTTAAATAAAAGAGGAGATAAGGGGCAACCCTGCCTCGTGCCTCTATTCAACGGAAAAGACCCAGATAGGGAACCATTAACCAGGATGCGAGCCGACGGGGAGGTGTATAGCACCTGTATCATCCTAATGAACTGGTCCCCAACACCGAACCAACGAAGCACCTGTGTTAAGAAACCCCACTCCAAGCGGTCAAAAGCTTTCTCAGCATCGACTGAAAGCCCAACTAAAGGTTCTTGCCGACCCTCCGCGGCCGCCATTAGATTTTAAAAAAGGCGCGCATTATCCGCAGTTGACCGCCCAGGAATAAACCCACACTGATCCGGGTGAATAATATCGGGGACAACCTTAACCAGCCTATGAGCTAAGATCGAAGCAAAAATTTTGTCGTCAACATTTAATAAGGATATCGGGCGGTAATTTCCAACTTTGTGGGGATCCCTACCCGGTTTTTCCAACACTACTATTGTCGCTTCACTAAAGGACCCTGTTAGGGGGGCTCGCTCCTGGAGTTCCTGAAAGTATATAAGTAGATATGGGAGGATATCATCCACAAATGTTTGATAGAATTCTACTGGGATAGCATCCGGCCCGGCCGCTTTCCCCCCCTTCATACTCAAGATAGCCTTTCTTATCTCCATAACCGACAACGGACCATCGAGCTCCTCTGCCTGACTAGGCTTTAGTACCGGATGGGATACACGACCGAAAAGCACATGAAACGCTTCAGCACTGGAGACCGCTTCTGAAGAGTATAAGGTCCTATAAAAGGCCTGAAAACAGCCTGTAATATCTGCATCCTTCGTAAGAAGGCCCCTCTTTTCATCCTGAATGGCTTCTATTCTATTTTTAGAGATACGGGGCTTTAAGGTACGTGCCAACAGTTGCCCTGCCTTATTACTATCACAATAATACTTCCCTTGGGCGCTACGGATCAATCTACTCGCTTCAGCACTGACAATGTCATTGTACTGGTATCTGAGCCTCTGCAGACGGATGAGGATGCTCGGATCGGTCCTAGAAACCAGAAGTCTCTCTCCCGCAAGTATTTGAGCCTCCAACTCCACGAGTTTCGCCTTCCTCAGCCGTCCGACCCTAATTTTGTAACTTGTAATTACATCCCGAATGACAGCTTTGAAGGCCTCCCACCAAGCCCAAACCGGAGTCTCCGAGAGGGAGTTCATTGCAAAATACTCTTTTGCCAATCTCATCATAGAACTCCGGCTCCTGCAGGAATTCCCTGGGAAAATACCAAGCGCATCCTCCCCGAGCACAATCAGCAAAGTCCAAAGTGAGATTCACAGCAGCATGATCAGAGATATGCATACCAGAAATACCAGCCTGCGTCACCTCCGAGATTAAAGTTCTAGATATCAAAAAATAATCTATTCGGGAGTGAGACTTGTGAGGTAAAGAAAAAAAAGTAAACTGCCTTTCTTTGGGGTACCATAGCCTCCAAATATCAGAAAGACCACATTCCTGTATAATGGAGTGCAGTACTAGAGCCGCTCTACTTTGCCTCTGGGGGCGATAAGGCTGGCGATCCAACAAAGGATCATTAACCATGTTGAAATCTCCCCCAATTATCCATTCCACTGAATCCCATACTTTCACCTCCTCTGCTACTACCTTGAAAAAATGAACATCATCCTGATTAGGTCCATACACATTCATAATGGCAAGGGTACGATTACCTATCTTTAACATCACCTTGGACCACCTACCCTCGGTGTCCGACCTAGTTTGCAAGATTAGCGGAGCTAAAGCTTTGCTAACCAGTATGGCAACCCCATTTTTCCTGGCCACCGCAGGGGAGTGCCCTGCTAGAATATATTTCCCCAGTCCTAATTTTTCCGTTTCAGAAGTTGACAGATGTGTTTCTTGTAGCAGTACAACATCTGCTGACTCATGCTTACAGTACACTAAAAATTTTTTCCTCTTAATTGGATTACTTATTCCTTTAACATTCAGAGATACAAACTTAACAGGCTTCATGGGACAAGATTGTCATATTGGAAAGGGCTATGATGAGCAACATTAGGACTAAGGCAGCAGCTTTCAAAGTAGCACAATACTATTTTTTATTTATTTATTTAGTATACATTTGTATACCGCTACTTCCAGCGATCAGCAGCAGTTTTGATTACAGATTGGAAATTGTCAAATCATGACAGGAAATTTTTTTGAGGTATAAACACATTGATTAGACAGGAAAGCACAGCACACAGAGAACTATTTTACAGGGAACATGGGCTATGGAGGGTTAAGTGGCTTGCCCAAGACCACAAGGAGCACCTGTGGGACTAGAAACCCCAGTCCTTCCGGCCCAAGGTTGCTGTCCTCTAGTGGGATTTGAACCCCCGACCTTCCGGCCTGAAGTACCTTGCCCCAACCACTAGGCCACTCCTCCACTAGATACTAGATCACAGGGAGACATACTTGCCCTCCTTAATAGAGGTACCAACAGGTGAACCATCCCAAGCAAGATTACCACTTCCCCCCGCTCCTAACATGAACCTATGCCCCCTTACATAACATTGACAATAACAAGAAAACAACCCATACTGTTGAATTTATTCCATAATGTTAGTTGTTCATTCCCCCCCCCACGCGTTGCTTGTTTCTTATACATATTACCCCCCGAATCTCTTTAGAAGGAAGGAACCCTCCTCCCCTCCCCCTCCATAACAGCCAAACCATCCCACCTCACACACACACCCATCCCCGCACATACACACTAAGACCGACCATTCCCAACCCCCTCCCTAACACCCACAAAATGAAACAGGTCTTCCACTATTACACTTAACATTAACTTTACACAGGGCCCCTCCTTCCACAGTCCAACACAGGTCCAATGCCAGCACCCTCATTGTTCTGGGCCACCAGGCAGGGTCAACTGGAGTGAAACTATACACCCAAAAGGGGCCCACGGACCGACTAGGCCCAACAGACACAAAGTCAACGCCTAGAAAGCAGGCGAAAGGAAAGGGTCCTGCGGCCCACTTGATTGTAGATCGCCACAAAGAGAGGTACCAGCCCCCCTGATAACCCTCAAGGGAGGCAGAACACCCCCTTGCTGCCCCGGAGGAGTATACCTGAAGATAAAGACTCAGTCCACCACTCATGAGTGCAGAAATGCGTAATTCCTCATTGCATTGCACGTGCCTCCTTCTCTTCCAAGAAAGCTCTTAAGGCCGCTGGATCCTCAAAAGTGCGGGTCTGGTTATGAAGTGTTACCCGCATCCTAGCAGGGTAAAACATGCCATATCTAGCTTGCAAGTGCTGCAGGCGCGGTCTGAATGCCAGCAATTGCTTCCGCTTATCTACTGTAACTTTGCAGAAATCCGGATACAGTGTGATAGTGTGCTCCTCAAATTTTATCGGAGACCTTGCTTTAGCCACCGCAAGGATTTGAGCCACCTGCAAGTAGCACAGAACTCTCAGGATCAAGGGCCTCGGATACCTCTGCTGAGGGCTAGCCTGTGAGGGCACCCTGTGCGCCCTATCGATCTCCAGGGGATGAGCGAACTTTAGTTGAAGAATCTTAGGGAGGGTTCACTCCATAAATTCCACAGGGTTAGGCCCTTCCGCGCCCTCCGGTATGCCCAGTATTCTTAAGTTATTCCGCCGTGCTCTATTACTTTGGTCCTCCAAACTCCGCTCAAGAGCATCAATCCGCTTGCTATTCTTAGTCACCTGCCGTAGCTGTGCCTCGTGAGATGCCATTTTGAGATCCATTTCCTCCACTCTAGACGCAAGGGCCGCCACTTGCACTTTAAGCTCCTTCAGTTCGAGCACGTCTGCTTGGACCGCAGTTAGAGTCTCGCCATTAGCAGTCACCAACTCCCTTACTGCTCTTATTTCCCGTAGGACCTCCTGCATGCCATTACCGCTCCCCCGATCGCTTAGCGGCTTCTGCGGCGAGGGCGGGTCGGGCTTCGGTCTTTTACTCGTCGGGTTCATCCCCGCTCCGAATTCGAGCCTGGTGGGCTTACTTCTTGCCATCTCCCACTTCTTTACCACCAAGGAGAGGCACAAATCATATAAGAGAACAGTGAGGGGGCCAATTATAAAGCAGGATTCAGCGGAGGGTGAGAGTTACGCGGCCATCTTAGCTTGCTGCAGGCTCTGCCCCGGCATGTGTTTTAGTTTTCATACAAATGGGAAATTCAATGAAAATAGCCATTTTAAGTTTGCCCCAGCATCAACTAACAGCATGCATTCTTGGGAAATTTGCATGACTTGCCACTCATGAATTCTGGTTTTTTTTTTCATGTGAGCACATGGCTAGGCATGCTAGAGCCAATTTGGGAGCAGGAGGAGGTCAAGCAGGGGTCAGCCAACATGATGCACTGGAACCAATCATGCTGCAAATCTTTGACAGGCAGCCAAAGAAACCTATCCCATGGCTGAAGAGATCACAGCAGGGCTGGAAAACACACCCCAGCCCAAGCCCCCAGAGAACCATTTTTTTTTTTTTTTTTTAAACTTTTATTTTCATTTTGCAACAAACAAAAGAAACAACACACCAAAAGAGACAAAACAAGTATACAATAAGGAAAAGTAAACCCTTTACCCCCCACCCCGGTGCTTCTTCTCTACCCGTTTGTATCAGCATGTGAGCGCTTCCAATTAACAGTGATTATACATCAAACGATCAAAAAAGTATCCACAATACAGCATGATCATGAGACAGAGATATATACAAAGTTAGACAGTCAGATGAGAGCATTTAGCAAAATGTACATATTCATGGAGCATCTTCCATTGAGACCAATGAGAAGGAGTCTGAACGGAGGAAGCGAACAGACGAGGTATTTGTTCATATTTACTGTAGAGACAGGCATGATTCCACCATTCATTGAGGCTCAGATGGGAACTAATTTCCCAGTATTACTTAATTAGGGAAATAGCAATGCCAAGCATAAAGTTCAAAAGGAGATAAGCCATTTTTGGGAAAGAGGGGATCCCCGCAACTGGGCGAAGTCCCACTATCCTCCAAGAAAGGGACTCCTGAGAGTGCAATATAGACTAAATACGACCCCAGACCCGACGCCAGTTATACTGTAGTGCGGGATATTCATGCATAACATGAAGTAATAAACCAATGGCCACAGGACGTGTCCAGCAACCATTACCCTGAGTAGTGTTCCATTTGTCTAATCTGTGAGAAGTGTAAAAAACACCGGTGGGCTAGAAAGAAGAGGGTCTGAATGAGTGAGGCGGGTCGGGAACCCGTGTCCCTCTGCTCCAGATAAGGCTCCATTGCTCCGAGGTTAAAGTCACATGCAATTCTCTCTCCCATGCTTTCTGCGCTATAGAGGTATCTCTAGTGATAGCATTACATAAGGTTCAGTAAAATTGGATGCTACACCCGGTGAACTACCGAGAGATCGGAAGTCTCCAATCAACCTTGTGCAGAGAGTGCCGATGGCGGGAGTACCCTAGTGCTCCGAATGCAATGCTAAAGTTGCACTGACCAGAGTCGGGAGTCGAAAGGTTGCATAAGAGTATTAAAGACACCTAAAGTGTCGAAAAGCATTGGTGGATAGTGGGAGTCTAATGGGAGAGTCATACCAGGGAGTAAGGTAAGAGGAATCGGTGAGCAAAGGCCCGCTACTATATCTAGCCACACAGGTCTGCTCGGTACTGGAGCTTCCAACCAACGAGCACCTTGTTTGAGAAGAAAAGATTGAGGGAACACTTGAGTAAAATCGCCACCAAGTATTAATAGAGCATTGGCGGAGGCCGAGGCCAACTACGCAAAACTTGCATAGTAAGCAGGGTTGTCTACATTCGGGGCATAGTGCTAATACACGTGAATTTACTATCTCCAACCTCAAGGTGTACACGGGCCCATCTACCCTCCATGTCAGCGCTAATATCAGGTACTGTAGCGTGCAAAGACTTCTTAACCAGAATGGCTATCCCGTACCATTTGGAAACGGTGGGAGAATAGGCAGCTACCATGTGAGGCCTAGCATTGAGTATCAGTGTTTCAGCAGAGTATAATGCGTTTCCTGAAGAAACACCAAATCAACATGCTCGTGGCTAAGATAGCTAAGGATTTTCTTTCCTTTGAGTGGACCAGTAATGCCTTTGACGATGAATAATAAGATTTTACATAAGGCCATTCAGAAAAGTTAAAATTCTGAGCATGATAGCACACATAATTTCACTGTGTCCCTCAAACTGACTGTATCTGGCTGTACACATGACATAGGAAAAATAAGCTAATATAATACAATGAAGCGCCCCACATTAACAAAGAAAACCGCAGTACGGTAGAGGAGAAGCAAAACCCCAAAATTATTGGCGACCATGTGTCTGCGGGGAGAAGCCCCAGAGAAGGCCGTAATTGAAAAAACATATAACCTGTAGGACTGTGCGTGCTCCGAATCCGACCGAGGCACACATCATGAAGGGATAGGAGACCAAAGACAAAAGTCATACAGAGAAAGAAAGAAAGTCCAGGCTATTTCTGTGCTGGGCTATGACCGCCGCAGCGGGCCCTTCAAAATGGCGGACAGAGCCGGCAGATAAGAGTCCAAGATTTGGGATTAGCGCATCTGCTCTGCTTCTTTGGAGTCCAAAAATGTTGATAGTAGATCAGGATCCTCGAACGTCCTGGTCTGGTTGTGGAGAGTCACTCGGAGCTTCGCTGGATACAACAGGCCAAAGCGAGCCTGTAGCTGTTGAAGTCGAGGGCGAAGAGCAAGGAGTTTCTTCCGACGGTCAACGGTAGGCTTGGCCAAATCAGGAAAGAAGGAGACCTTACGACCTTCAAATTCCAAATGATGATTCGCTCGGGCAGCATATAAAATTTGTTCCACTTGTTGATATCGTAGCAAGCTAAAGATAATAGGCCGGGGGGTCGTACGGTTGAGCGCCATGCGGGCAGGAACACGGTGTGCTCGATCGATTTCCAGTTCTCTGTGAAAAGTGATCTTCAGCAAGGAGGGAAGAGTTTTGAGCAAGAATTCTCTTATATCTCCTGCTTCCACCCCCTCCGGCATTCCGAGGAGCCTCACATTGTTGCGACGGGCGCGATTATTGCTATCTTCCAACTCCTTTTGAAGATTCTGTATCTGGCGCTCAGCCTTGTCCAGTTTGCCCAAGCGCACCTCGTGCGAGTCGAGGACCCCCGCCATATTGTCCTGCCGTAATGAAAGACCTTCAAGTCGGTCCTGGAGCACTCCAAAGTCTTCTCGCATGGCTCGAAGCGCTTCTCCATTGGACTGCACCAATTCCTTCACGCCGCGTATTTCCTCCAAAATCTCCAGGTGCATTGCGGGGTTTTCACGAAATGGAACCATCTTCTGTGGGGAGGACACCTCTGTTTTGGAGCGTTTTCCGTGAGAAGAAGAAGGAGACCCGAAGTCCAAGCGCGCTGGTTTATGGGCCGCCATCCCCCCCGAGGTGCCCCGGTCAGCTCGGAGCGAAATAGTAAATTTATATAGGTATTAAGTCAGGATTCTGAGTAGGCCTCTCGGGAGCTTCAACGCAAAGCGTCCTACCCGCTGGACATCAGGCTCCGCCCCCCCGAACCATTTTGTTTTTGACTTTTAGAGAATGGGGAAGGAGTGCTGGCTAGGGTTTAATATTAGAAGAGATAAATAGAGCTTGGCTGTGGCTGGGGTTCAGGAGCAGAAAGAAAAAAAAACAAACACAGCAGCTTGCTTAGGACTCTGTCTGTGGCTACAGAGGGTTTTAAAAGAGATAATGCACAAACAGTTGCAAGCTTGACTTTGAGGTACTGAGGGACTTGGAGCTGGGACTTGCTGCCTTTGCTACTTTAAAAGCACAAAAAAAGAGATTCAAGCTGTTTTTTTCCTGAGTGTTCTTGCCTCCCTTATTTCTTTGGAGTTTGCTTACACAATCAGGAGCTTGAAAGGTTTGGGTAAGGTAGGAAATGCCTTTACACTGCAGTTTCCCAGTTCAATTTCTTTTACTCTTTAGAATTGGTGGATGAAGATGTGGCTGTGCTGTTTGTGATACAATAGAACTAATGGCAATGGTGGAATGAGAGGTTGCTATAATTAAAACTATGTATTCCTTATCATCCCTCCAGTCTAGTCCAGGACCTCTGGGTTGTGCACCTCTCACAGCAGCTTGGAGACTGAGAAACGTCATCCTTTTGTGATGACAGTGATATATCCTCCCAGGACCCGCCTCCTCATCTCAGTTAACTCAGTCTCCAAGCAGCTGGAGGTTAGCGTGGCCTGGAGGTCCGGGCTCCACAGAGAGACAATTAAGGAGAGCTAGGTGTTAGGAATTTAAAAGAAAAAAGAAAAGGGGAAAAGTACCATTGTCTCTGCGGGGGGAGGGCGAGTACTGAGGTCTTTCCCCCTTCTTTAATTTTCCTCTCTCCCCCCCCCCCCCACACTTCCCCGGCCCTCAGTTCATTCAGGAACATAGTTTGTGGGCAAGAATTGCTTGGGTCCCTCATGCTACCTTGGTGTCAGGTGCGGGGCTCAAGCCAACTAAATCCGGGGAAACCTTTGGCAGAATCGTCAGTCAGCGCCTCCGGAAGACTTGCCTGCTTGCGCTGTGAAGATCTGCGGACGACTGGGGCACGGAGCGTTGACGGTGAGCTCTGCGTCTCCTCTGCTCCTGATGCTGTCAGCAGCTTCACTCGGGAAGGCAGAGAGTGGCTGCAGAGAGAGAAAAGCAGCGCCGCTTTCTTTCTTTCTCACTCAGCCGCACCCGCTCCCGGCGCTCTTGCAACTGCTCGTTGGTAGAACAGAATGGCAGTTTCTCCGTGGAAGTGGAGAGCGATTATAGGTCCCTCATCCTTTCCGGTTTCTGACGAGGTAGCCAGCAGGGTCGGTGGAACGGAGAGAGAGAAAGAGAAAGAGTAAACCTTCCAAGCCGCAGGAGATAAGGCGGCAGTTTATTTCCTCAGGGCGGAGGGCCTGGTCGCGTGGCGCTCACACGGGAAATGCCAACGGCTCTGCAGGCCCTGTAGCGTCTTATGCTTTGCGCGGGAAGCCTCCTTTTTAGCAGAAACTCGGCGTTTTTAGGTTAGGGGGGATTAGCAGATATTGTTTTTATTGCTTGTTTAAAAAAAAAAAAAAAAGAACCTTTCGGCATGTGTTAAAGGGCTCCACAGCCTCTATAAGGAGGTATGTCGTCTAGACTGCATTGTTTGGTCTGCAGTTCTAGGAGGGGCATTGTGGCAGAAACAGGAGTTTGCAAGCGGTGCACACAGGAGGCTGCTACCATGGAGCACAGCTTGGAATGTGCAGCTGAGGGTCAGAAGGACCCCATCAGCTCACAGGATCCCACTTCCTTATCTTCCCCATTAAAGGAACCCATCGCCGGTCCGTCCTCGGCTCCAGATCTTGCTTCCTCCCAGATGGCGCTGCCAGGGGGTCTGGCAGCCATTTTTTCCCCAGATTTTGTGGCACTGCTTCAGCAAGCCTTGGGTCATCCCAGGCAGGAACAAGAGATTTATTTATTTATTTATTTAACAGTTGCTTATATACCGCTACCTTCCACAGATCAGGTGCGGTTTACATTGAACAAGGAATGAACAGATTAACAGGTCTGTTTTACATGAAACATTAATTAACTAGGTACAATTTTGCTAAATACATGAAACATTATTTAACTAGGTACAGTTTTGCTAAATACAATTAAACATGAATTGGACTAAGTATGGTAGACTGCTGATGTAGCTGCGCATGAAATGAGAGTCAGAAGCTGTAAAGATGTCTTACACATTGGAACATGGAACGTACGAAGCATGAACCAAGGGAAGTTGGAGGTGGTCAAGAATGAAATGGAACGTGTACAACTTGATCTGTTGGGTGTCAGCGAACTGAAATGGACTGGCATCGGGCACTTTGCATCAGATGATCACATGGTCTACTATGCTGGAAATGAAAGACAAAGAAGAAATGGTGTTGCATTTATAATAAAGAAGAAACTTGCAAGAACTGTAATGAAATACAATGCAGTCAGCGAACGCTTAATCTCTATTCGTCTATGAGGAATGCCTATCAACACAACTATAATTCAAGTATATGCCCCAACAACAGCTGCAGAAGAGAATGAAATTGAAGAGTTCTATGAACAAGTACAAGCTGAAATTGACAGAACATGCAAACAGGATATCCTGATAGTCATGGGTGACTGGAACGCAAAAGTTGGCAACAAAGAAGAAGGCAAAGTAGTTGGAAAATATGGACTTGGCAACAGAAATGAAGCTGGAGAAAGATTGATAGAATTCTGCAAGACCAATGATCTATTCATCTCAAACACCTTCTTCCAGCAACACAAGCGGCGACTGTACACATGGACTTCACCCAATGGATTATATAAAAATCAAATTGACTATATCTGTGGAAGTCAACGATGGAAAAGCTCTGTAACATCAACAAAGACAAAACCTGGAGCTGACTGTGGTACAGATCATCAACTACTAGTATGCAAACTCAAGCTAAAGTTGAAAAAGAGCAAACCACTCATGAATGCAGCAAAATATGACCTTGAGAATATACCACTGGAATTTAAAGACTGCCTGCAAAATCGATTTGCTGCTTTAGATACAAATGACAGAGCTCCGGAAGAGTTATGGAATGACGTCAAGAAGGTTGTGCTGGAAGAAAGCGAGAAGTCTCTACAAAAGGTGAAAAAGCAAAAACGGCCAAAATGGATGACGGAAGAAACTCTGAAAATTGCCCAGAAACGCAGAGAAGCTAAAGCCAAAGGAGAAAGAAAGACAATCTCAGAACTCAACAGAGATTTCCAACGTGCAGCAAGACAGGACAAGGAAAAGTACTACAATGACACTTGCAAGGAAATAGAAGCAGAAACTATTAGAGGAAGAACAAGATCGGCTTTCCTAAAGCTGCGAGAGCTAAAGAAAAAGTTCCAGTCTCGAATTGGAATGTTACAAGATGCTCAAGGTTCTATGTTGAATGATGCTGAGAAGATCAAGAAAAGGTGGAAGGAATATACAGAGTTTTTATATGATAAAGATCAAGTGGACCAACAGCCGTTTCAACCTATACCTTATGATCAGGAACCATTGGTGATGAAAGAAGAAGTTGAAGCAGCATTGAAAGCCTTATCAAAGAACAAAGCACCAGGCATTGATGGCATTCCCATAGAAGTATTGCAGCAATCTGATGCAGCTGTTACCGTACTTACAAGGCTCTGCCAAGAAATATGGAAGACAACATCATGGCCAACTGACTGGAAAAGATCTGTGTTTATACCAATACTAAAGAAAGGTGATCCAACTGACTGTGGAAATTATCGCACAATCGCTCTGATCCCACATGCCAGCAAGATTCTACTGAAGATTATTCAAAAGAGACTACAGCCATACCTAGAACAAGAACTACCTGAAGTGCAAGCAGTGTTCAGGAAAGGACGAGGAACGAGAGACATCATTGCGGATGTGAGATGGATCCTTGAAAAGACTAAAGAATACCAAAAGGATATCTATTTGTGCTTTATCGACTATAGCAAGGCTTTTGACTGTGTAAACCATGAGAAACTCTGGGCCACGTTAAGAAGCATGGGTATACCAGAACACCTGATCGTTCTCTTGCGCAATCTGTACATTGATCAAGAAGCAACAGTTCGAACGGAACAAGGAGAAACAGAATGGTTTAAAATAAGCAAAGGTGTAAGACAAGGCTGCATACTTTCCCCCTACCTGTTTAATTTATATGCAGAACAAATCATCAGAGAAGCAGGACTGTATGAAGACCACAGAGGTGTGAAGATTGGTGGAAGACTCATCAACAACCTTCGCTATGCTGATGATACCACATTACTGGCTGAAAGTGAAGATGATCTGAAACATTTGCTTCTCACAATCAAAGAACATAGTCTCAAAATGGGCCTGCACCTTAATGTAAAGAAGACAAAGATCATGACAACTGGCATAATCAACAGGTTCATCGTTGAAGGAGAAGAAATTGAAATCGTGAACAACTTTAACCTACTTGGATCAACTATCAATAAAGAAGCAACAAGCAGTCAAGAAATCAGACGACGCATTGCTCTTGGCAGAATGGCTATGAAAGACCTAGATAAGATTCTCAAGAGCAGAGATGTCTCTCTCCATACAAAGATTCGACTTGTTCAAGCCATGGTATTTTCAATAACATCATATGGATGTGAAAGCTGGACAGTGAAAAAGACAGACAGGAAGAAAATTGATGCCTTTGAATTATGGTGCTGGCGGCGAATACTGTGTATACCATGGACTGCCCGAAGAACAAACCAGTCGGTACTAGAGGAGATCAAACCTAAGCTTTCTTTAGAAGCTCAGATGACAAGACTTCGACTTTCATACTTCGGACACATCATGCGAAGAGAGAGATCATTAGAGAAAGACATCATGCTTGGCAAGATAGAAGGTCAACGCAAAAGAGGAAGGCCAGCAATGAGATGGATCGCTACAATAACAGCAGCTACGGGTACCAGTCTGTCAACAATGAGCCGCCTGACTGAAGACCGAACACAATTTAGGATAGCTATCCAGAGGGTCGCCATGAGTCGACTCCGACTCGACGGCACTTAACAACAACATGATAGATAATTTGTTAAACAATAATCAAACTATTTACATATTTTAAGCTATTTACATATAACTATTTACAGGATTTACAAATAGTTATTTAATCGACTTTAATTGTAGTTAGATAGAAAAATTGGAATTGGTGTACCCTGAGGTCTCTATTAACCATTTCCTGTTAGTGGTAAGGTATTTTCTAGTGTGCCGAAATGGGAGATGAATAAATATGTTTTTAATTTCTTGCGGAGTTCTTTTGCATCATTTAATGCCCTTATTTCTTCGGGGAGGGAGTTCCATAGGGTGGGAGCTGCATGTGAAAACGCTTTTTTATTAGTTGTTTTTTTGGTAGTTGTGAAATCTTTCGGGATCCTAATTTTATTCGTGTGGCCTCTCCGTAGCACAGTTTGGGATGTGTCTTTAGTAATAAGTTTTGTTAAAGAGACTGGGGCCATTGTATTTAGTGTCTTATATGTAGTGATAATCAATTTGTAATTTATTCTGGATTGAATTGGGAGCCAGTGAAGGTTTGCGAGTATAGGTGTAATGTGTTCAAATGGTGGAACCTTCATTACAATTCTTGCTGCTGCATTTTGGGCAAGTTGGAGTCTTTTAATGTTCTGTTTTGTTGTTCCTAGTAAGGTGAGATTTGCGAAATCAAAGTGTGGTGTGATGATAGCCTGGATAATGCTCAGAAAATCATTTAGAAGTACAAGAGGACGCAATTGTTTTAAAATTTTGAGTTTAAAGTAGATTTTCTTAGTAATGTTTCTAATATGTGTGTCCATACTAAGGTGTGAGTCAAGGGTGACACCTAGGTATTTTACTTCATTTTTTATAGTAATGTTGTGATTTTGGAGAGTGATGTGTGTTGGAGGTACGTAGGAATGATTTTTAGTTACTATTAATATATCAGTTTTAGAATGATTGATATGGAGATTGTGGTCTTTTAGCCAGATTGTTAATTCAGAGAAGCATTCTGTTAACAGTTGTAGAGTGTTGGGATTGTGAATGGTATGTACATCATCATATCGTCTGCGTATATGTGATAGTGGACTTTAAATTTCTTGAAAATGTCGCAGACTCGTTGAATATATATATTAAATAGGAGGGCAGAGAGGGCGGAGCCTTGTGGGAGACCAATTTCCTGTTTATATGTTTTAGATGTTTCCGTGTTAGTTTGGACGGTTTGGGTTCGATCAGTTAGATATGAGGTGAACCAATTATGTACAGTTGAGTGGATTCCTATTTGTTTTAATCTGTTAAGCATTACAGCATGGTGTACACTGTCAAACGCTGCAGAGATGTCTAGAAAGAGGAGAACGAAAGCTTGTTTAGGGTTATCAATACCTCGTATTAAGGTATCGAGGAGTACTGTTAATAGGGTGTCTACACCATGATAGGGGCGAAAGCCATATTGTTGGTCATCAAGGGGGGCTGAGGTTTCTATGTGATCCTGTGTTTGAGTTTGAACGACCTTTTCAATCAGTTTAGCCATAAATGGAATGCTAGAGATAGGTCTGTAGGAATTAGGTGATGTTTTGTCAAGGGTGTTATTTTTGATTATCGGTCGGATTTGTGCATGTTTGAGGGAAGGTGGTAAGTATCCTTGGCGCAGCGACAGATTGACTATAGGAAGGATAAAGGGGGATAGCGTAGTGAGGGTATGCTTGATCCAGTTTACCGGACATGGATCAAGTTGAGAAGTCGTAGTGTTCAAGTTTGAAATAGTAATCTTAAGGGTGTCTTTGGTTATAGGGTGGAAGTTGGTCCATTTTTCTAATTGATGTTGGTGGGAAAGGGATAGAGGATTTGGTGTGAATGCAAATGTTTTTGATTTATTTATGTAGTGGTTTGCAAGAGTCTGGGCAGAGATATCAATAGTATCATTGCTGTTACCATATGAGTTATTAGTTAAGTTTTGGACGATGCTGAAAAGTTCTCTTGGTCTATTAATGGATTTGGTTAGTATAGTTGTGTGGTGATTTTTCTTTGCGCCGTCTGAAGCTTCTTTGTACTTTTTAAGGTAGCTGTGATAAGCGTCATAAGAAGAGATGGATTTGGTTTTGCGCCATTTGGATTCAATATTTCTCAATTCTCTCTTCATTCGTCTTAAGGTGCTGTTGTACCATGGGGCATCTCCTATTCTAGAGTAGCTTTTCTTCCTGGTGGATTGTTTATATGCAGCTGCATTGTTAATTGTATTGTGCCAAGTTGCGACAGCTTCATCTAGGTCAGTTGGTACAAGGGTGAGATAGGGAATAGTTAGATCAATGAATTCATCAGCATTAAATTTTGTGAATCTAGGTGGAGGGGAAATTTGTAAGTTATTTTTGTTGTTTCTTCCAGTGTAGGCTAAGGTGAATTTGATCAAGTGGTGGTCTGACCAAGGAATGGGTGTACACTCAAGCGATGACTGGTTAAAATATTTTGGAAGGCTTCTGGTAGGAAGACTAGGTCAAGGGTTCCACCTTTCTTATGAGTCTTTGTATTAATTATTTGGAGGAAACCCATATCTGCTAATGATTCCAGGAAAAGAGCTGAGTGTGAGGGGGGTAGGGATGGGAGGTTAAAATCTCCTAGTGATATTATAGGGTTGGAGACTGTGGATGAGCTGAGGAGTTCTATTAGGGCATCTAAGTTTTCAGATTTTTGATCTGGTGGTCTGTATAATAAGCAAATTTTGAAATGAGCAATTTTTAAGATGAGGGTGTCAATGTTATTTGGGAGATCAGATGGATGTAGTTTAGCCTTTAGTTCTTTTTTTGTCATTATAAGGACACCACCTCCTTTTTTAGAGTTTCTGTGTGTATGATATATGTCATAGTTGTTCGTGTTGAGTTGGTTTAGGTAAACAACATCAGAGTCGGTTAGCCAAGTTTCAGTAACACATAGGATGTCTGGCTTTTGATCATTTAGTAAGTCAATGAAAATAGGTAATTTATTTTTCATAGATCTTGCATTTATTAATATACAGGACAAAGTGTGAATGGTTGTCGGTTGAGTGTGTGGATGGGCGAGTGTAGTAGGTTTTATATGTATTAGTCTGTGATGATTTATTTTTGTATTGATGCCAATAATCATTTGAGATGAAGGGGGTTCTTGACGGATGATTCTTTGTATTATTGGGATTGGTTTGTAGGATTTGTTGTTTAGACTGTTGGTCAGTGTGATTAGTGTCATAGTTGTTAAACAGCTGCATAATAGTTTTAGCCAGAAGTTATTTGAGTAAGACATTTTAGATGTAATTGTCCTGTGGTTGAGGCTCAATGTTGTGTGTTATGTATTAGGTTTAATGCAGATAACAGTGTGAACAAATCTCTAGCTATCAACGGGAGTATAAGCTATGGAAATGAAGTATATAAGCGGGTAAACAGATAACAGAGTGTTAAATTCCCTAACTATTGACAGGAGTGCAAGTTGTAAAAAGTGGTTTAAGGCTAATTTGTTGTTGGCTGCAGTATATGTGGATCGTTATCTACTGGCAACAGTATATCCTTATCTACTGGCAACAGTATATCCCTATCTACTGGCAACAGTATATCCTAATCTACTGGCAACAGTATATCCTTATCTACTGGCAACAGTATATCCTTATCTACTGGCAACAGTATATGCTTTGTAATTACAGTTTTCAAGTTAGTTGGATACTGGCAACAGTAATTGAAGGTCATTGATTACAGACAACAGTGAATAAAGGACATTGAGTATTGGTAATAGTGTCGGCTATGTTAATTTGCTAGCTGCAGGTAGCCCAGTTTGGTAAGGTAAGGATAGGTATAGGCTAGCCAGTTGAGTGGGCAGAACTAGATTCTGACAGAAATGGCTGAATTTGGTAGGCTACTGACAACAGTACCTAAGGGATTGATGGGGGAAAATTAAGGCTCTTAACAATAGTATATGCACATTTTTAGCTGTTGGAGATTGTATTTAAGGGTGGGTGGGGGCAATGACTAATAACAGGCAGCCATAATAGTAAAGTAGAAATTAGAATGAGTGGTAGCTACGCACAACAGTATGACCAGGCGTGTTGATAAGTTCAAAACCGGCTGTTTAATTAGCTGTGGTATACTTGCTGTATTGGCAGGGTGTCCGGAGGAAGATGGGAGCGAGCTCAACCTCGAGGGAGCTCTAGCTCTATGCTTATGCTGATCTTCATTGAAGATTGGTGAGCATCTCTAGTCGTTTAGTGGACCACGCCTAAGGGCCATGTCAAAGGGCCCTCTGGCGAGGCCCTCAGGCGCGGGCCCGCCAGGCGCGTGCATGCCTGCCGGCGCAAACTTTTATGCACAAGGTCACGTGCCCCGATTGGGCAGAGATAGCTCCTGTGGTGCTCCGGCTTCTGGAGGCTCAATCCCCCGACTGGGGAGAGCTGAGGAAGGTGGCTGGAGCTGAAAAGACCGAGCGCCTGCTGGCACGAACTTTTATGCACAAGGTCACGTGCCCCGATTGGGCAGAGATAGCGCCTGTGGTGCTCCGGCTTCTGGAGGCTCAATCCCCCGACTGGGGAGAGCTGAGGAAGGTGGCTGGAGCTGAAAAGACCAAGCGCCTGCCGGCGCGAACGTTTATGCACAAGGTCACGTGCCCCGATTGGGCAGAGATAGCTCCTGTGGTGCTCCGGCTTCTGGAGGCTCAATCCCCCGACTGGGGAGAGCTGAGGAAGGTGGCTGGAGCTGAAAAGACTGAGCGCCTGCCGGCGCGAACTTTTATGCACAAGGTCACGTGCCCCGATTGGGCAGAGATAGCTCCTGTGGTGCTCCGGCTTCTGGAGGCTCAATCCCCCGACTGGGGAGAGCTGAGAAAGGTGGCTGGAGCTGAAAAGACCGAGCGCCTGCCGGCGCGAACTTTTATGCACAAGGTCACGTGCCCCGATTGGGCAGAGATAGCTCCTGTGGTGCTCCGGCTTCTGGAGGCTCAATCTCCCGACTGGGGAGAGCTGAGGAAGGCGGCTGGAGCTGAGATGAGTTCTGTAGGCGTTTCCCACAGGGAAAAGAGACCGGGAACCCCTTTGAATGCGGGTAGGTCGGGACAGACCCGGAGTTAGAGTTGGACGAAGAATTGGAAGAAGGCGAGATCACGGATAGAGAGGATCAAGCGAGAGTCATTTGGGTGTTTAGGAGGGACGAGTTTCCCACACTCATTTCGGAGACTCTTAAGGCACTCAATATGCCATCACCAGGACTGGCAGAGGATGCTTCATTAGAAGATCCCTTGCTGCAGGTGTTTAGGAAAACGCAGAGAGCCTTCCCGGTTCATAGAGTTATTAGGGAAATGATTCAAGAAGAATGGGACATGCCAGAGGCGACTCTAAAAGGGGCCAGAGTGATGGGTAGGCTTTACCCCCTGGTGGACCAGGATCGCGAGTTATTTAAGCCTCCAAAGGTCGATGCGGCTGTCTCGGCAGTGACAAAGAAGACTACCATCCCAGTGAAAGGTAGTGCTGCACTCAAGGTTACCCAGGACAGAAAGCTCGATACCTTGTTGCGTCAGGTCTTTGACGTCAACGCTTTGTCCCTTCAAGCGGCTATTTGTGGAGCTTGGGTAGCCCGAGCCTGTCTGCGATGGTCACAGCGGGTACAAGGAGAACCAGGGGCAGACACGGATGCAGAAGCAGCGAGACTTGAGTCGGGCACAGCTTACTTAGTGGATGTTCATTATGATCTCATTTGGGGTTTGTCGAAGAGTATGGCATCAGTGGTAGCGGCACGACGTTATCTTTGGCTACGCAACTGGGCAGCATATGGGTCCTCAAAATCCAGACTGAGCAAGCTCCCCTTTTGAGGAAAGTTGCCCTTTGGGGAGGAGTTGGAAAAACTGGTAAAGGATCTTGTGGAGTCCAAAGGGGGCAGTCTGCCAGAGGACAAACAGAAGTAAGGATGCTCTGCTAGCAGTTTCAAAGGGCAGCAGAGGGAGTTTAGGCGATTCCGGTATCCACGGTTTCGTCAAGCACAACGAGGAAGGTTCCCTGCCAGAAGTCAGGGGTTTTATGGCTTTTGAGGAGCGGGAAGGGGGTTTGGGGCCTCTACCTCTTCCATAAATTCCCGGAAGTCACAATGAGATCAGGAGGACCCAGGCAGACCTGATTCCCGTAGGGGGTCGGCTACGGGATTTTTATCCTGCCTGGGCCAAGATTACATCCGACCAATGGGTGTTGGAAGTCATTCAAAAAGGGTATGCGTTGGAGTTTCAGCGACCAGTAAGGGGATTCTTTGTAAGATCCCCGTGCAAGTCACTGCTCAAGTGCAGCGTGGTCCGAGAGACAATCGAGAGACTTCTCGCCCTCAGAGCGATAGTACAGGTCCCCCCAGATGAATGCGGTGCCGGTCGGTACTCTATTTACTTTGTAGTTCCAAAAAAGGAGGGCTCCCTTTGGCCTATTTTGGACCTCAAAGGGGTAAATCGGTGCCTGAAAGTAACACACTTTTGGATGTAGACACTCAAGTCAGTGATAGTGGCGATAAGAAAGGGAGAATTTCTTACTTCCCTAGATCTGTCAGAGGCGTACCTCCACATTCCAATTCGACTGGCACATCAAAGATTCCTCAGGTTTGCGGTACCCATGGGACACTGCCAATTCTGAGCGTTGCCATTTGGGCTGGCTATAGCTCCCAGGGCCTTTACCAAGATAATGGTAATGGTAGCGGCGGCATTGAGAAAGGACGGGGTTCTTGTGCATCCGTATCTCGACGATTGGTTAATTTGAGCGAAGTCCAGAAGCGAAAGCGAGACCGCTACAACAAGGGTGGTGACCTTTCTGCAAAGTCTTGGTTGGGTGATCAATATGGCAAAAAGCAATCTTGTTCCGTCTCAAAGACTAGAGTACTTGGGAGCTCAGTTCAGTACAGAGTTGGGGAGGGTCTTTCTACCGGACCACCGAACAGACGGATTAAAGACTCTCCTGCGACAGTTTCTGGGCAGAACTATGCCCACAGCATGGCATTATTTGCAAGTGCTCGGAACCATGGCAGCGGCAATCGAAATGGTCCTGTGGCCGAGAGCGCACATGCGTCCCTTGCAGAGAGCATTACTCAGGTGGTGGTCTCATCAAAACGATTCCTTGTCCCAGAAGCTATCTTGGCTATCAGGGACACGGCAAGCCCTACACTGGTGGTAGACTTCGGACTTTATCATCATGGGGATGCCGTTGGAAACGCTGTATTGGATCCCCTTAACGACGGACGCCAGCCTCTTCGGATGGGGAGCTCACTTTCAAGGGAGGTTCACCCAGGGCCAGTGGACCGCACAGGAGAAGACCTGGTCAATCAACAGGTTGGAGCTGAGAGCGGTAAGACTCACATTGATAGCCTTTCAGCCTTATCTAAGCAAGGGAGCCGTACGGGTATTGTCCGACAACGTTACCGCCGTGGCCTATATCAATCGACAGGGCGGTACCAGTAGTGTTCCCATGGAAGTGGAAGTGGAACAGTTGTTTGAATGGGCCGAGGTGAATCTTCAGGCTCTGTCAGCGGCGCATGTGGCGGGAGTGGACAACGTGGAAGCCGACTTCCTAAGTCAAGTGAAAGTAGACCCAGGAGAGTGGGTTCTTCATCCGGACATCTTCGACCTGTTAGTGGACCGTTGGGGGAAGCCAGTGATGGATCTCATGGCCACGTTCCAGTCGGCAAACGTTGATTGGTTCTTCAGCAGAAGAAGAGAGAAGATGTCGGAAGGCCTGGATGCTCTACTGCAGAAGTGGCCAGCAGAGCAGCTACTGTACGTCTTTCCTCCTTGGGTATTAATAGGAAGAGTGGTACAATGCATCGATCAACACAGAGGGCAGGTAATCTTGATAGCACCAGATTGGCCAAGAAGGCCTTGGTACGCAGATCTGATGAGGCTCTTAGTGGCAAGGCCCTGGCGCCTGCCTCAACGAATGGATCTGCTTTCGCAGGGGTCTCTGCGCATGCCACAGGTGGATCGGTTCTCGCTTACGGCTTGGCTCTTGAAAGGGCAAGGCTAAGGGCGAAAGGTTACTCTTCAACCATAATAACAACTTTGTTGAAGTCCAGGAAGAGGACTACCTCATTAGCGTACATTCAGATCTGGCAAGTGTTTGAAGCATGGTGTGGGGACCATCACGTGGAACCGTTATGAGTGTCGGTTCCGCAGGTCTTAGCATTCTTGCAGGGTGACTTGGAAAAGGGCTTAATGGCTGCGTCCTTAAGGGTGCAGGTCGCAGCATTATCCTGTTATAGGGGAAAGATAGGAGGTGCGAGCATAGGAAGTCACCCAGATGTCAAGCGGTTCCTAAGAGCGGTCTCACTCATTCGCCCGCCGAGTAGACAGGTGCTACCCAAATGGAGTCTTCCTTTGGTGTTGGAGGCGCTCGGGGGAAAGCCGTTTGAACCGTTGTCAGGGGCATCGTTAAAAGATCTTATTCTTAAGGTGGTGTTCCTGATAGCTATATGCTCGGCCCGACGAATTTCCAAATTGCAAGCTTTATCCTGTAGAAAACCTTTTTTGTCCTTCTATGAGTATAAGGTAGTGTTGAGACCAGTTCCTTCCTTTTTACCAAAGGTGGTGTCAGCGTGTCACCTCGATCAGGTAATCACCTTGCCAGTGTTGCGAGAGGATTCTGCGCGGGCTCTTGAAGCTAGATTACATCGTCTCAATGTTCGGCGAGCGTTGAAGATGTACATCCGTAGGACGACCAGTTTTCGTAGGTCTGATAGGCTCTTCATCCTCTTTGGAGGTCCTAGGAAGGGGCATGCAGCCTCGAAGGCTTCTATAGCCAGGTGGCTTAAGGAAGCTATCACATCAGCATATATTTTGAAAGGCAAAGAAGTCCCGGAAGGTTTGAAAGCTCATTCGACAAGGGCACAAGCAGCATCTTGGGCAGAATTCTGCTTGGTGTCAGCGGTGAAGATTTGTAGGCAGCCACCTGGTCGTCACTAAATTCCTTTGTCAAGCATTACCGGCTGGATGTTCAGGCAGAGAAGGATACCTGTTTTGGGTCAGCAGTGCTTCAGGCTGACCTAGCGGGACCCTCCCGGTGAATTTCTTCACTGCTCTGTTACTTACCCAGAGGTCCGGGACTAGACTGGAGAGACGATAAGGAAGAGTAAATTAGACTTACCTGCTAATTGTTGTTCCTTACGGAACTCCAGTCTAGTCCCGTATCCCTCCCGGATTGGCTGGAGTAGTCAGCCTGAAGTAAAACGGAGTAACAGGTAAGAGTTCCGGCATAGGGGTATGGAAAAAATGTTTTTTCATCTTGATTCTTCATATATAAAAAAAAAAAAAAAATTAAAAAAAAATTAAAAGAAGGGAGGATAGACCTCGATATATTTTTGGTTCTTGTTCGTTCTGAGTTTAGTTATGCTAAGTTCCATTGTTAAGGGAAGTTGCTACTTAATTGTTGCTCCGAGGAGTCTGCTTTGTCAATAGGTTACTGAGATGAGGAGGCAGATCCTGGGAGGATATACTACTGTCATCACAAAAGGACGACGTTTCTCAGTCTCCAAGCTGCGGTGAGAGGTGCCCAACCCAGAGGTCCGGGACTAGACTGGAGTTCCGTAAGGAACAACAATTAGCAGGTGTCTAATTTACTCTTCCATTGCACAACCAGAAGATATAGTGCAATAATTTATCTCCAGGAACAAGCAGGAATGCAGTCTTCACATATGAGTGACGTCAGCACCGACGGAGCTTGTGCAGGAACACTCCCCTGCATCCAAAAGGACAGCCTTTGGGAGCATTCCACTATGCCTGTGTGCCTGCCTTCCTGCCTTCCCAAATCCTCTCCTTAGTTTTTTGTTTTCCGCTTTCCACAGAGCCAGCAGGACGTTCAATCCTGTCACTGCTGAAAATCATTTTCTTTTTTGATGAAACATTATGTTTTCAGCCTTCTTATCATGGCCAGTTCCATCAAGTTCGACAACAGCCCTGATATATTTTTTTTCTTTTATAAATTTTCATTTTCCAAGTTTAAGTCACTTTTAAAGACCCAACTTTTTAGTGCTGCATATGACCTCCCCCCCCCCCCACCAGCTCTCCATAACCCCTCCTCTTTCTGACTAAACTCTTTTCTCCTCCTCTCCATAACTCTGGTGTAACTGCTTGCTCTCCTATCTGAAGTTGTAGTTCTTTGCTGTTTCCAGCCTTGGCCATTTCTTGTTTTGTCTCATTGTAAACCGCCCTGATGGTTCCCAAAAGTGCAGAAAATCAAGCACTCTAATAAAGATAATGATAAAGATAAAGATTTTTTTCACGTGGTTTTCACCACCAAATTAGGCCTTTAGGGCTTCATTGCCTTATCTACAATTCAAAAACACTATTTTTTGACATGGAAAAACCAATTAGTGGTTTTAAAAAATGCATCAAATATGCCGGTACCATCTCAGTCACTGATAAACAAGACTAGTGTCTAAAATGTTTGGGTCTTGACCATCTACCCAGTTCTTGTTGTTTGTGCCAATAAATGACAAAGAGAGGCCTAAAGAATCGAGCCAGACAGTATGGATTGTTGTTCGACCTGGACTCAGTTTCAGTGTCTTCCATTTCATTGAGAACATCGACTTCCTCTCAGGGGTCTCAGGTTTCTTCAAAGTCCAAACATAAAAGTAAATCAAAGTCTCTAGCTGCTCCTAAGTCATTGGCATCAAAGACTGATACCAAGACCAGCGAGAAGTCCTAGCATAAACATCGTGACTCCCCAAGGAGTGCTTCTGATGCAGACCAGCCAGCCAAACAGACCCAGAGGGCGGACCTATTCATAAGAACATAAGATATGCCATACTGGATCAGACCAAGGTCCATCAAGCATAGTATCCTGTTTCCAGCAGTGGCCAATCTAGGTCATATGTACTGTCATGCCCTAGCCCTCCGCCTAGGGCTTAGAGGGATAGGGATGCCATTAACTTCCCTTGTAAAAAGCTTAAACAGAATATTTTCTTCTCCAGTGAAGGATGCTGGGAATAGTAGTTCTAGCCTTCTAATAGGAAGTGTAGTTATGCACCGAGAGTGTAGGCAAAAATGACAAAGTTTATTTCCCCAAAACGCAAACAAAGTTCAAGCATGTTGTAATAGGATACTTTTCCAGGTATTCGCTCCAGGTCATTTACAAACTGGGCTGTATTAGCTTCACAGTCCTTTCTTTTATGCAAGTGCTTCAAAATAACAGATAACAAAAAACCATAGCTTCTTCATTCAGCCAAAGTAAAATACCTTCTTTTACCTTTGTCTTCATTCAGCACTCAAATACAGAAACAATAAGTATTCTCCTCTTAACAAGAGCCTACTCCTACCTTCTGCTTATGGCTAGGCTTCCTTACTCAGTTTTTCAGGAGACTTTTATCTTCTTAGCTATTTCTTAGCTGAGAGACTCAACACTATCAGCTTTACACAGTGTACAGTCCATGAGCTCCTCTGGCTGCATAGAATCTTGCTCAATGAGGTCCACCTGCATTCCCTCTGACTCCGGTAATGCAGTGCCCTGCTCTGAAGCTTCAACGGACGTCCCAGGGTAAACGCTCTCTAAGGAACCCTGCGTTTCTCTGGAGTACAACTCTCCCCGGTAAGGCAACATTATCTGTGAGGCTGTAGACACTTACCTTTGGCTGTGCTCACCCGTCTCCCTACAGCTTCTGGGAAACAATCCCTGGCTTACTTGCCTGCTTTCCTCACTGGAGCTCTGCCACGGATTCCTGTTCCAGACTGGGCTCTGTGAACTCTTGGGCTGAGTCCTGGGCTTCCAGCTCTGAACTCTCTGAATCCTTTCAACAGGAACTGGGGTTTGAAGCTTTCCCTGTGCACTCTCTCTGGGCACTCCTCTCCTGGTCTCTCTCCTCCCAGGCTCTCTCCACGGCCTTCTCGTCTCTTCCCCAGCTGTCTCCTCAGCTCTGGGTGTGATCCTCCTTCTAGCTGTGGGTGTGACTTTCCTCTCCACTGTGGGTGTGGCTCCTCTCTCCACTGTGGATGTGACTCTCCTCTCCACTGTGGATCTGACTCCCCTCTTCACTCTCTCTAGCCTAGGTTTATATCTCTGCCTCTTGGGCCGTGTCTCTCTCTCTCTAGGCAGGTGCATATACTTATCTTCCAAGCCTGCAACTACGTCAGCAGAGCATGGGTGTGGCAGCCTAAGTTCAGATTCCCTGTGCTTTCTTTCGCTAGGGAAACGCTGAAACCTGTGCACTTCAGGGATGTCACTTTTCTTAAAGGTAAAATCCTTAGTTTCTCCTATTTCCATAGGCTCACTATGAACTTCCTCATCACAGTACCTAGCAGTTTCCCCAAAAGACACAGGTTCCGTAATGCTTGTACTGGGTCAAGCATTGATATCCTGGGTCCCTTCTTAATAATGGTTTATGGACCTTTCCTCCAGGAACTTGTCCAAACCTTTTTTAAACCCAGCTACACAAACAGCCTTTACTACATCCTCCGGTAACAAATTCCAGAGTTTGATTACAAGTTGAGTGAAAAAATATTTTCTTTTATTAGTCTTAAATAGTTTACCCTGTAGCTTCATTGCATGTCCCCTAGTCTTTCTATATTCTGAAAACGTAAACAATCGATCTACGTTTAACCGTTCCACTCCATTCATTAATTTATAGACTTCTATCATATCTCCCCTCAGCCGTCTCTTTTCCAGGTTAAAGAGCCCTAACCTTTTTAGCCTTTTTTCATAGGAGTATCCTTCCATCCCTTTACCATTTTGGTGGCTCTTCTCTGTACCTTCTCTAATAACACTATATCCTTTTTAAGATATGGCGACCAGAATTGCACACAATATTCAAGGTGCAGTCTCACCACGGAACAATATAGAGGCATTATAATATCTTTTGTTTTATTTTCCATTCCTTTCCTTATGATACCTAGCATTCTATTTGCTCTCTTGGCTGCCACTGCACACTGGGCCGAGGGTTTTAACATGGTATCCACAATGATGCCTAAATCTTTTTCCTGGGTGGTGGTTCCTAATTTGGAACCTTGCATTGTGTAACCATAGTTTGGGTTGTTCTTCCCTAGGTGCATAACTTTGCACTTGTCCACATTTAATTTCATCTGCCATTTTGATGCCCAATCTTCCAATTTATCAAGATCCTCTTGCAATTTTCCACAATCCTCTTGGGTTTTAACAACCTTAAATAGTTTTGTGTCATCTGCAAATTTGATAACTTCACTCGTTATTCCACTTTCCAAGTCATTTATGAATATGTCAAAAAGCAGCGGACCCGGCACAGATTCCTGGGGTACACCACTATTCACCTTTCTCCATTGGGAAAATTGGCCATTTAGCCTAACCCTCTGCTTTCTATCTTTTAACCAGTTCCTGATCCACAGTAGTACACTGCCTCCTATCCAATGACTCTTTAGTTTTGCCAAAAGTCTCTGATGAGGGACCTTGTCAAAGGCTTTCTGAAAGTCCAGTTACACTACATCAACTGACTCACCTTTGTCCACCTGTTTATTCACACTTTCAAAAAAACATAACAGATTAGTAAGACAAGACCTTCCTTGTCTAAAGCCATGTTGGCTGTCTCCCATTAGGCCATTACTATCTACATGCTGAGTAATTTTATTCTTTATGATGGTTTCTACCATTTTTCCCTGTACTGACCTGAGGCTCACCGGTCTGTAGTTTCCTGGATCACCCCTGGAACCCTTTTTAAAAATTGGTGTTACATTGGCGATCCTCCAATCTTCAGGTATCAGAGATGAGTTTAATGATAGTTCACAGATTACTAATAGCAGGTCTGCAATCTCATATTTCAGTTCTTTCAACACCCTTGGATGTATACCATCTGGCCCAGGTGATTTGCTACTCTTCAGTTTATCTAATAGTTGTAATACATCTTCCCGATGTATCGATATTTCCTTCAATTCTTCCGCACCTTTAAATACCACTTCAGTCATGGGTAACATCCCTACACCTTCTTCAGTAAAGACCGAAGCAAAGAATTCATTCAGTCTCTCCGCTATCGTCTTGTCGCCTCTTAGTGCCCCTTTAACTCCTCTATCATCTAATGGACCAACTGACTCTCTCACAGGTTTTTTGCTACGAATGTACTTGAAAAAATCTTTATTTCGCGTTTTTGTTTCTGCAGCAAGCTTCTTCTCAAATTCTCCCTTTGCCTGCTTTATCAATGCCTTGCATTTGACTTACCAGTGCTTGTGCTGTTTCCAGGTTTCGTCATTTGGCTCTTTTTTCCATTTCCTGAAAGATGCTTTTTTGGCAACAACAGCCTCTCTGACCTCACCTTTAAACCATGCTGGCAGTTTTTTGGACGTCCTTCCACTTTTCTTAAAGCGTGGAATACAGCTGGTCTGGGCTTCCAAGATAGTATTTTTCAACAACACCCAAGCTTGATGTAAGTCTTTAACTTTTGCAACTGCTCATTTTAGTTTTTTCTTAACTGTTTTCCTCATTTTATCATAGTCTCCCTTTTGAAAATTAAAAGGTAGTACTGTGGATTTCCTTACTATCCCTCCTCCACTAATTAAATCAAAGGCGATCATGCTATGATCACTATTGCCAAGTGGCCCCAACACCCTTATCTCTTGCACTAGATCTGGTGTTCCACTAAGGACTAGGTCTAATATGGCTTCCCCTCTGGTCGGTTCCTGAACCAGCTGCTCCAAGAAGCAGTCATTTATGTCATCTAAGAACTTTATCTCCCTAGCATGCCCTGCCGTGACACTGACCCAGTCGATACCGGAGTAATTGAAATCACCCATTATTATTACTGCGCTGTAACCTTTGTTAGCTTCCTTGATTTCTTTGAGCATTTCATCATCCATTTGTTCATTCTGGCCAGGCGGTCGATAGTACACCCCCACTGCCATCGCCTTCCCCTTTTTACATGGAATTTCAATCCATAGAGATTCTACAGCAAATTTTGTTTCCTGCAAAACTTTAATCCTTTCTGACTCAATGCCCTCTCTAACATAGAGCGCAACCCCTCCACCAATTTGATCAGCTCTATCATTACGATACAGTTTGTTCCCAGGTATCACAGTGTCCCACTGGTTGTCCTCCTTCTACCATGTCTCTGATATTCCAATCATATCGAACCTCTCATTTAGTGCTATATATTCTAACTCTCCTATCTCATTTTTTAGACTTCTAGCATTTGCATATAAGCATTTTAGAGACTGTATTTTATTCATATTAATTTGGCTATTGGTAGACATGGGTAATTTGGGATCTTTAAGCTCTGTCTGCTCCATACTCGAGGGCATTTGGGCTACTTTACTCTTTTTTGGAACCTCTCTGCTTTTGGTAGTATCCTTAAAGGATACATTCTTCCGAACCATCCGCTCTTGGGCGACTGTCAGCTTTCCCCTAATATCTAGTTTAAAAGTTGCTCTATCTCCTTTTTAAAGGTTAATGCAAGCAGCCAGGTTCCATCCTGGTTAAGGTGAAGCCCATCCCTTCGGAAGAGCCCCTCCTTTCCCCAGAATGTTCTCCAGTTCCTAACAAATCCAAAACCCTCATCTCTGCACCATTGTCTCATCCACGCATTGAGACTCCAGAGCTCTGCCTGCCTTTTGGGTCCTGCATGTGGAACGGGAAGCATTTCGGAGAACACTACCCTGGAAGTTCTGGATTTCAACTTCCTACCTAAAAGCCTAAATTTAGCCTCCAGAACCTCCCTACCACATTTTCCTATGTCATTGGTACCGACATGTACCAAAACAGCAGAGTCCTCCCCAGCACTATCTAAGACCTTATCTAGGTGGCGCGTGAGGTCTGCTACCTTTGCATCAGGGAGGCAGGAGGGGCTCCGAGATGCTTCCGAGGAATTGACCTCTGGAGAGCTACCAGTTCCATGTTCGGGGATGGTGGCTCAAAGCCCTATAGGTGATTCCACCCAGACATCAGCCATCTCCCTAGACGAGCACATGCTAGCTCTTGAGAGGAGTTTGGCCACGCTTCTGACAGCCTCGGTACCAACAGTATTGAGAGCTCCAGGAATGCAGGCTTTGGCATTGAGCCGATAGCCAGGTGTATTGGCACTGATGCCATCCCTCGAACCCACATTGTCGGAACACCTGAGGCTGATGCCTTCATTGGAACTATCTGATACAACCGGAACCCAACAGGCTTAACCTGCCAAGGAGTGCTTCTGATGCAGACCAGCCAGCCAAACAGACCCAGAGGGAGGACCTAGTCTCGAAAGCACAGGAGGGGCTCTGAGATGCTCCCGAGGAATTGACCTCTGGAGAGCTACCAGTTCCACATTCGTGGACGGTGGCTCAAAGCCCCATAGGCGATTCCACCCAGACATCAGCCATCTCCCTAGACCAGCACATGCTAGCTTTTGAGAGGAGTTTGGCCATGCTTCTGACAGCCTCGGTACCAACAGTATTGAGAGCTCCAGGAATGCAGGCTTTGGCATTGAGCCTATAGCCAGGTGTATTGGCACTGATGCCATCCCTCGAACCCACATTGTCGGAACCCCTGAGGCCGATGCTTTTATTGGAACTATCCGATACAACCAGAACCCAATAGGCTCAACCTGCCATGGCTCTCGATTCTGATGCCTCTGAGTATCAGTATCGGCATCGACCCTCAACATCCATGAAGCATCACACACAAGACCATTGATATTTCACCTTTTTACCAGATTGATTCCAGTTCTTCAGAATCTGACGAGGAATCACTCAATTCCCAGGAACTACCAGTCATCCCTTCGGACCCTTCGCTGCCTCAAGAACGGTGTTGATCTCCACCAGAAGATATGTCCTTTCAGAACTTCATATGGGACAGGGCAGAAGGGCTTGCCTTCACAGTAGCCTCAGAGAAAGAACTGAGGGCAGAGAAACTGGAGATACTCCAGTACCCTCCCATGCCTAAAGAGGTGCATCGAATCCTAGAGGATCTTATGTTCTGTGGGAAGCCCCGTTCACGGTTCCACCTGTCATCAAGAGATTTGATACCATGTACCGGGTACCAGAGTGCCCAGGATTCCAAAAACCTCAGCTGCCCCACCACTCAATGGTGGTGGAATTGGCGATGCATTGAATAAAGAGTTAAAAAAATCATTCATCCATGTCTCCTGGTAGAAACTTGAGAACGCTGGATGCTTTTGGGCATCAATGTTTCCAGGCATGTATGTTGGCCTCCAAAATAAAATCATACATGCTCTACATGGGCATGTTTCTCAAGGATGTTACCAGGGATCTGGAGACCTTTGCTGAGTGCATTCCAGACACTCATCAAGCAAGGTCAAATTACTTCTAAGTTTATTACCAGAGCCTCTTTTGATGCCTTCGAATCAACAAGCAGAACTTCAACAGTCTGCGCCGGGGCTCGCAGAATGGCCTAGTTACAGGCATCAGATCTCAAGCAATAGCTCCAGGACAAAGTGGCCAATATCCCGTATACTGGAGGAAAACTCTTAGAATGGATTGCAGGGAGAAGGCCGGGAAAATTGAGACTGACAATCTCACCCTGGAACGCCTTTCCAGGAAGATAACTAATCCATCCAAGAGGAAGGCTCTTCCCAAGAAATCTTTGTATTCTAACAAGAAGAGATACTATCCTTTTGCTCCAGGAACAAGCAGGACGTCAGTCCTCACTTAAGGGTGACATCAGCACTGACGGAGCCCGCGTAGAGCAATTCCCCAGCTTTCAAAGAAAGTCCTTGGGATTGCTGCCACACATGCGTAGTCCTCTTACTGCCCAAGGGTGCCATCTTGTTCAGTCTCCCTTTTTCCGCGGAGCCCTTCAGACGCACGTCCTCGTCCTTCAGAAAAAGTGTTTCATTTTTTGGCCTCAGGCATATTACTTTTTTGGTTGCACCGGTCCTCTACCCATCCTTCCCCTGCTCTATTTTTATTGAACAATTAGGGGACGTTTTTTCCTAGCATTTTTGCTGTTAACAGGCTTCACGCCCTTTTTTCTCCTAACCGCTGGCCACTATTGCCTGGAGAGGGAGTCCCATCAGGACAGTGCCTTCGGCTAGGCCGTACTCTGTAATCTGTTCGGGGTATAAGCAACCCCTGCCCTCTGACCCTTCTTCATGGCTACCAAGGGCTTTACCCCGAGGGCCCGAGGAATCAGGCGCCTTCGGGCATTGGCTTCTGCTCATGACCTTGCGGAGGCATTTTTTGGTTACAGGTTCGGTAGTCTGTAGCTGGGGAGTCCCATAAGTGAGGACCGACTTCCTGCTTTTTCCTGGAGAAAGTGTAGTTATTCACCTGTAATAGGTGTTCTCCAGGGACAGCAGGAATCGGTCCTCACTATCCTCCCACCTCCCCTGATGAGTTGCTGGATTTTTATCATTCCCTTGCCATCTGCTTGGTAGGGCTTGAGCTAAGGGACCTGACTGAGCAAGATGGCACCCTTGGGCAGGAAGAGGACCATGCATGCATGGCAGTAATCCCAAAGGCTTTCCTTGAAAGCTGGGGAATTACTCCGCGTGGGCTCCTTTGGTGCCGACGTCACCCATAAGTGAGGACTGACTCCTGCTGTCCCTGGAGAACACCTGTTACAGGTGAGTAACTACGCTTTACCCACCGTCTGCTGCCTACCAGCTTCAGCTTCCTCAGCAGTGACAAGCAGGGTCCTTGCCAACCCAAGAGGCCCAAGGCTCCTAAACCTCAACCAGCTGCACATGCACAACCTGCGCCTGGTTTTTGACTCCTTCCTGGAGAGCAATTCCAATCTGCCCCTGGAGGGCCCTCAGCCCCTCCACATAGCCGGCAGATTATGTCACTATGCCCACAGGTGGCATCTCATCACATCAGAGCAGGGGACACTCCAGATTGTCCAAAGGGGTTATCAGCTTCACTTTGAAACTTAACCCCCAAACATCTTCACAGGGGATTATCCCACACAACCCCTTCAAAGCACTCTCTTAAAAGAAGAGGTGATTACCCTGTTCCCCCAGGATGCCATAGAAAGTTTATCTCCTCCTCAAGAAGGGATGGGCTTCTACTCTCCAAATTTTCTCATTCCAAAGAAAACAGGAGGATTTTGGATTTCAGAGAGTCTTCACAAAATGCATGGCAGTAGTTGTTGCCTACACACCTTGGAGGTATTCGTCTTCCCTTACTTAGATGACTGATCAGGAGAGACTCCCCTCAAGAGGTAAGACTTTCATTTCATTGCACCATCATGGTGCTCCAACATCTGAGCTTTGTCATAAACTTCCTAAAGTCTCACCACGCTCCATCCCAATGACTGATTTTCATTGGAGCGCTCTTGGACACTCAACGGCCCAAGCTTTCCTTCCACAGGATTGCTGTGCCTGCCTAATCAACCTGGCAAAAGGAGTGCAAAAGTAAAGCTGGGTAATAGCTTGAGAGATGCTATGACTATTAGGACCTCGATGTACCCTGACAATGGATGCTTCCAAGCTGGGTTGGGGAGCACATCTGAATACCTGACCACAAAGGGACTGTGGACAGAACAAGAATATGCCTTGCAGATCAAACTCCTAGAACTACAAGCATTGACAAATGCTTTTTGAGTTTTCCAACTAACTTTCGGGGCAACCTGTTCTAGTCAGGACAGACAACCAGGTTGCCATGTACTACGTGAACAAACAGGGGGAACAGGGTCCCGTCTCTTCTATGAGGAAGCTCTTTGCCTCTGGTCCTTTGCCATGTTCCCTGTAAAATAGTTATCTCCAAGTTATAATGCCCTGTTCAATGTAATTTCAGTTGTTCAATGTAAACCGCACTGATGCAGAATAGTGCGGTATATAAGAGAATGGCCCACTTAGAACTGACCCACCACTCCGCCTTCTTTTTCTTGGGCCCTGCTCTTTGGAACTCACTCCCTTTATTCCTTCGTCTAGAACTCTCCTACCCCCGCTTTAAGAATCTCCTCAAGACACATCTCTTCTGCCAAGCCTTCGACCCCCCCAACTGATGATGGTGCCTTGTCCCCTAGCCGTGCCCCCCACCCCCCACGATTATCCCCTTGATAGTCCGCTCCCCTTCCCCTTCCTTTTCTCCCCTTCCCGCCCTACTGTCCCTCTTGCCCCTACTGGGCTCTTCCCCCTTTCTATCTTTAATCTGTCCCTTCCTTTCCTATCGGTTTTTGGCGTTCTTTTCTGACTTTGTTTCCAGTAGCCTGTTGTTGTATTGTACACCGCCCTGATGCTTCGGCCTGGGCGGTTCATCAAAATCTGCAAATAAAGATAAAGATATAAAGATATATAAATAAATCTCACACAGCATTCATCTCAGAGCAGTATTCTTGTGGATAGGCTAAGCTGTACCCTTCATCCATATGAATGGACCTTACATTGAGAGATGGCTGCTTGGATCTTCCGAACATGGGGAACAACACGCATAGATCATTTTGCCATGCCGCAAAACACACAGCTTCCACTCTTCTGCTCCAGGCTCCTGTCGCTGCATTGACAGGCCCAGGATGCTTTCTTTCTACATTGGGGACAAGATTTGCTCTATGCATTCCCACCCATCCCCTTGATACCCAAGATGCTTTTCAAGCTACAGGCTGACAGGGGCTCCATGATCCTCATAGCCCCCTTTTGGCCCCGTCAATCGAGGTTTCGTCTGCTTCTTCAACTTGTGCAGACTCAATCCCTCAGTCTGGGATTTGCGCCCAAACTCCTCTCTCAGGACAACGGGATGCTCCTCCATCCCACTCTTCATTCCCTATACCTGACAGTATGGCTGCTGAAGGGATAGTGCTTGCTGGCCTCGACCTGCTTCAGGCAGTCAAAAATGTTCTCCTTGCATCATGCAAGGATTCCACCAGGTGATCTTATGCCTTCAAGTGACATAGGTTTGCCCTCTGGTGTTCCCCAAAGGGCACTGACCCCCTTTCTTGCCCAGTGGAGTCCTTTCTACAATATCTCCTCCACTTATCCTTAACAAGACTAACTTGTGAGGGTTCACTTTGGTGCCACTGCAGTCTCTCACAGACTTCAGGATGGACAGCTATCTGCTCAAACCCCTTAGTAGCATGCTTCATGCAGGATCTGCTGTTGTCCAAGCTGACAATTAAGCTACCTCCGTTGGCCTGGTATCTCAATGTCATTCTCACTCAACTTCTAAAGCCTCCTTACGAGCCTGCAGACACCACTTCACTTAAGCTTCTATCTTGGAAGGTAATCCTCCTCATTGCTGTCATCTCAGCTTGCCGCATCAGTGAACTGCAGGCTCTGGTGATGGACCTGCCCTATACCGGGTTCAACCATGACAAGATGGTTCTGCGTACTCATCCGTATTTCCTTCCGAAGGTAGTCTCCTCCTTCCATCTAAACCCGCCAGTCATCCTACCGATTTTCTTCCTGAAACCACATGCGTCTAGAGCTGAAGCAGTGCTACACACCTTGGACTGCAAGCGTGTTGCTTACTACTTGAATAGAATGAAGGATCACAGAAGATCCTTTCAGTTATTCATATTCTTTGATCCTAGTCATCTAGGTCTACCAGTGATGAAACGTACTCTATCCTGATGAATGGCAGATTGCATTTCTTTTGCTTATGCACAGGCAGGACTCTCTTTGGATGGTCATGTCACAGCTCAATGTGTGGGCTATGGCAACCTCTGTAGCCAATCTTTGTCAGTTTAAGAACATAAGAACATAAGATATGCCATACTGGGTCAGACCAAGGTCCATCAAACCCAGTATCCTCTTTCCAACAGTGGCCAATCTAGGTCACACATACTTAGCAGTTTCCCTAAAAGACACAGGTTCCACAATGCTTGTATTGGGGAAAGCAGTGAATATCCCGGGTCCCCTTTAATAATGGTTAATGGACCTTTCCTCCAGGAACTTGTCCAAACCCTTTTTAAACCCGGTTACAATAACAGCTTTTATTACATCCTCCGGTAACAAATTCCAGAGTTTGATTACACGTTGACTGAAAAAATCTTTTCTCTTATTAGTCTTAAATAGGTTACTCTGTAGCTTCATTGCATGAACCCTAGTCATTCTATATTTTGATGGCGTAAAGCATCAATCTATGTTTACCCATTCCACTCCATTCATTAATTTATAGACTTCTATCATATCTCCCCTCAGCTGTCTCTTTTTCAGGTTGAAGAGCCCTAATCTTTTTAGCATCTCCTCATAGAGGTATCCTTCTATTCCCTTTACCATTTTGGCAGCTCTTCTCTGTACCTTTTCTAATAACGCTATATACATTTTAAGATACAGCGACCAGAATTGCACACAATACTCAAGGTGTGGTTGCACCATGGAACGATACAGAGGCATTATAATATCCTTTGTTTTATTCTCCATTCCTTTTCTTCTGATTCCTAGCATTCTATTTGCTTTCTTGGCTGCCACTGCACACTGGGCAGAGAGTTTTAATGTGTTTTCCATGATGATGCTTAAATCTTTTTCCTGGGTGGTGGTTCCTAATGTGGACTTTTATTTACTTGGGGACATTCTTTACCCATCCCCAATGAATTTAGTTTAAAGCCACATTCAATAAGTTAGCCAGAGGGTAAGGTCATTACTTACTAGTACAGCTAAAATGGGTGGTTTTTATCTGCTAAAGAAAATCTGAAAGGGCAGGGGTCAGGCCAGTCACAGTTGGCTTGGCGGAATGTAGCCTTCTTGGAAAAATGAACTACTGACCTCATTTACTCAGTTAACATGCATTAATGCAGATTAAGATGTGTTAATCTGATTTAACCCACTTTACTACTACTACTACTATTGATCATTTGTATAGCACTACAAGCTATAGCACAGTGCGCTATACAAATGATCAGTAATAACACAAGCTCCATTATTCTCCATAGTGCCTATTAAAGAACATAAGATGAGCCATGCTTAGTCGGGTCCATTGAGCCCAGTATCCTGTGTCCAGCAATAACAAGTACAGGTCACAAGTACACAGCAGATAACCAAAAGTAGATCAAATTTCTTATGGCTCATTTCAAGGGGACTAGCAATGGCTTTCCCAAGCCTTCCTGGCTAATAATTTTTCATGGACTTTTATTTCAGGATTTGCCAAAACCTCCTTTGAACGTTGCAGTTATTCACCTTGACCACATTCTCCAGTAACAGATTCCAGTTTAATTATGCGTTGGGTGAAAAAATACTTTCTATGACTGATTTCAGTTTGCTGGTTAGAATTTCATTGAATGTCCTATTGTTTTAGTGTTGTTTAAAAGGTCCACCAATCCATATTTAACTGTTACAAATTTCTATCATATCATATTTGTCATATTTACTAACTATGAGAGTATTTTCTAGAGGGTTGTTCATACATATATGACAGAATAGGCAGTAAAATGCCACTGCTGCTCTCATTGAAATTGTGCTGAGTACTAGGGATGATGGAGTGCTTTCTCTTCTATATCTTCTCAATGTTTTTCAGCCAAACAAGCACTTTTCAGATGCCAGTTTATGTCTGGAGCAAGTCTAAACTTAAATGCAATGTCAGATGTCCAAGGTGTTTCTGAGATCCGTGCCTGAAGCATGTCTAAACTTAGACATGATGCAGGACATCCAGGATGATTCTAAGATCAGGTGAGGATGTCCAGTTTCTTGGGAATGCCCCAGCCATGCCTCCATTATACCCCCATTCAGACGTGGACATCTTTATGCTGGGTATGTCCACAGACTCAACTTCTGAAAAGGCTCTGGAGACATCTCTTTGCTTTAGACGTCTCAATGCCCATTTTTGGATGTCCAAAGCATGAATAGAGCTTCCAAAATGACCCCCATAATTTCAAAAAAATATGCATGTATGTGTGTACTTTCACACCTGCTCCCTGAATTTCACTTACATTTCTTAAACCTTTAGTAGTTCAGAAAAAGCATTATAGCCTGAACAGATGCAAAAATCAGGGTTTTCCTTTTGAAGATCAGCTATTGCATTATACTTGTTAATTAAAATAGCTTGTGCCAACTTTTATATTTTCTTTTCATCACATTGTAACTTTCAAAATAGAAGCAAAGTCATAACTGTTAAATGCAAAAAACATTTTAAATTATAAAAACAGTGCTACTTTTTCATTTGCACCATTTATTTTTATGACCATAGTAAAGACTGACAAGGCATGTAAAACTTATTTCACTTCATGGAAAAACCTCTGCATTGCACTTGAAAATAAATGGTAACTAACCATGTCATCTCTTATTGGTTGACATAATTCTTACTAAATCTGTATCTTCTACTACTTTTTCCATGGTTGAAACCAACTGTGAATGATATCCAACTGTATCATATCCAACTAGTGATATAATAAATCACACTAAAGCTTTTTCACATGTTTTATCACAAGAAATGTTAAAATTAGGAAATTGTCTTAAGGGGGCAGTTTCTACAAATGGGTTACTTTTGCACATACCATGACAGTCATGAAACTCACTCCTAAGGGTATGTGGAGTACGATCTTTGTCTCTTGATTCAACTGCTAATGCTTACTATAGTACTTGCATCATGCCAAAGAGAGCCTCCTTGTGATGTTCATAAGATGTAACATGTATAGGCAATTTATTAAGGTGTGCTTGAAAATTCATTTTAATCAAGCCTGCAGCACCCAGTATGATAGGAAAACTTTCTGCATCCTTCTGCCACATTGTTTTAGGCTCTGACTGCATTGTCTTATCCGGGGCAATTTCTCCAAATGGGTTAGTTTTGTGCATACCATGACAGTCATGAATTGCATTCCCAAGCCAGGGTATGTGGAGTATGATGTCAGTCTCTAATGCTCAATACAGTATTTGCATCGTGCCAAAGAGAGCCTTATTCTGGAGTTCACAAGATGTAACATGTATGGGTAGTTTATCAAGGTGTGCTTGGAAATTCCTCAAGCTTATGGCACCCAACCCAACAGGAAATATCAGTATGTGTATCAGGCCAATGGTGAGTACTTTCAACTTTGGGTGTGTAGAAGGATGGAGCCTGGGCAGAGCGCAGATCTACATACGTAAATTATAAAATACCATAACTTACATGTATTCCTTAAAAATCTAGGTGTGGGCATTTACAACAGCCCTAGAGTTGGTGAAACTGATCGTGCCTAGATTTGCCATGCATATCCCACCACTTATGCCCCTATCTGACAAAGTACAAGCATACTTCATTTTATAAAATAGGCACAATAGATGAGTGTAAAAACAAGTCTTAACTAGGTGCGACTTTATAACATTACCCTCATAATGTGCAATGCTGACTCAGACCAAAGTTTCATCAGGTCCAGCATCCTGTGTAACAGCAGTCAATCCAGATCACAAATACCCTACAAGATCCCAAAGAGCAGATCCAAAAGGCATAAACTAAATTCAAATACTTAAAAAATAAATTACTTCATGTTTTCCCACTCCCAGGAACAAGCAGAGGCTTTTCCAAGTTTACCTAGCTATATAATGGTTTATGAAGTTTTCCTCCCAGAACTCATCTAAAGTCCTTTTAAAACTCAGCTTTGCCTTTAATAGTGAAATGAAAACCCTATAATGATTGACTGATTAGATACACCTGATATTTACAATCAATTGCTATCCTACAAATAAGAAATGAAAATATGTTCACAATTCTCATCACATATCAATCTTTCCATGGATACAGCAAGTTGAAAGATATAGAGAAACATAGAATCATATGTATCTAGTCTGCCCTTCTATATCAACTGCAGTAGTCTCCTTTTTTCCTTTAGAGATCCTGTGTTTCTCCCATGCTTTTTTGAATTCAGATACTGCCCTCGTCTCTACCAACTCCACTGGGAGACTATTCCACGCATCTGCCACTTTTTCTGTAAATAAATATTTAAGCATGAGTCTATCCCCTTTCACCATCATCCTGTGTCTCCTCGTAGCAGAGTTTGCTTTCAATTGAAAGAAACTCTCCTCTTGTGCATCTATGCCACAGAGATATTTAAACATCTCTATCATATCTTCTCTATCTCAACTTTCCTCTAAAGTATAATACACATTAAGATCTTTAAGTCTGTCCTCATATACTTTATAACGAAGACCACTAACTATTTTAGTAGCCACCCTCTGCACAGACTCCAACTTGTTTATATCCTTTTGAAGGTGTGGTCCCCAGAATTGCACACAATACTCCAAATGAGGTTGCACCAGAGACCTATACAGAGGCACTATCACCTCCTTTTTTCTGTTGGCCATTCCTCTCCCTATGCACCTTAGCATCATTCTGGCTTTTGCCGTCGCTTTTTCTACCTGTTTAGCTACTTTAAGATCATGAGACACAATCACACCCAGGTCCTGCTCTTCTTTTGTGGACAGAAGTACTTCACCCCCTATACTGTACCACTCTCTTTGATTTTTGCAGCCCAAATGCATGACCCTGCATTTTTTAGCATTAAATCTCAGCTGCCAAATTCTAGACCATTCTTAAAGCTTAGCTAGATCCCTCCTCATGTTATGAGTATCTACTCTATAGCAGATTTTGGTATCATCCACAAACAGACAAACCTTACCCGACAGCCCTTCCGCAATATCACTAGCAAAGATATTAAAAAGAATCGGACCAAAGACAGATCCCTCTGGAACACCATTTGTAACATCCTCCTCAGAGTGAGCTCCATTTACCTGTACACTTTGCTGCCTCCCTCTCAATCAATTTCTAACCCAATCAGTAACTTTGGGGTCCATCCCTAGGGTGCTCAGTTTGTTTATAAGCCGCCTGTGTGGAAAGTTGTGAAAGGCTTTACTGAAATCAAAGTATACCACATCTAGGGCTCTCCCTCGGTCCAACTCCCTGGTCACCCAGTCAAAGAAATCAGATTTGTCTGGCAAGAGGTCTAGTAAACCCATGCTTCCTCGGATCCTGCAATCCATTGACTCCAGAAACCTCACTATTCTCTTTTTTAGCAGCGTTTACAATAATTTATTCACCACAGAGGTTAGAACCGGCCTGTAGTTTTCAACCTCATCCTTACTTCTGTTTTTGTGTAAAGGGATCATATGTGCCTTTCTCCAGAACTCTGGGACCACTCCCGACTCCAAGGAAGCATTGAAAAGGTCAGTCAGTGGAGCTGCTGGAACGTCCCCAGGTTCCTTCAGTATTCTCGGATGTATTCAATCCAGCCCCATCGCTTTATCTACTTTTAGTTTAGCTAGTTCCTCACGAACACAGTCTTCTGAAAATCGTTAGAGCTCCCTGTCACTTCTGTTCCTAATTGTGGGTGTTTTCTGTGGCCCTGCTCCTGGCCCTTCATCTGTGAAAACAGAACAGAAATATTTGTGAAGCAATTCCACTTTATCCTCAATGGCTTCTACATATTTCTCCCCTTCACCCTTGAGTCTGACAATACTACTTTTGCCCTTCCTCTTCTCACTACATATCTGAAATATGTCTTATCCCCACCTTTTATTGCATTGGCTATTTCTTCTTCTTTTTGTATCTTTGCTTTCCTGACTACTTTTCTAGCTTCTCTTTCCAAATACAGATGCCTGTTTTCCTCTCTCTGTGATCTCTTGTATTTCCTGAAGGCCTCCCTCTTTTTCTTTACTTTTTCAGCTGCTACTTTTGAGAACCATAGTGGCCTCCTTTTACTTTTAATTTACCTTTCTAACAAAAAGGTTTGTTGCTCTTAAAATATCCCCTTTCAGTTTTGCCACTGTTTTTCTACATCTCATCCCGCTAATTCCTTGAGGTATTGTCCCATCTTGGCATAGTTTAGTTTTCCTAAAGTCTAAGAGCCTCACTTTTGAATGGATTTTATCAGCCCTAGTCCAAATACTGAACCACACCATCTGGTGATCACTGGATGCAAGATGATCTCCCACTATAACATCAGAAACACTTTCCCATTGGTAAATACCAAGTTCAGTATGGCCCTTTCATGTGTGGGTTCTGTTACCAGTTGCCTGAATAGTTCTCCCTGTAGAGAATCCAGGATCTCTTTACTTCTAGATGACACTGCAGCACGGATGTGCCAATCAACATCCGGCATATCGAAATCACCTATCAGTAGCGCTACTCTTTTCATAGCAATGCTGCATATGTCTGCTATTAAATCTCCATCCACTTCTTCTCCCTGTGAGGGGGATCTGTTTATCACTCGAATGCAAATGTATTTCCCTTTCCTTCATTCTATTTTAACCCACAGTGCCTCCTCTCTCCCTTTTAAGCCCTGTAAATTCTATAGCTTTAATATTATTTTTTACATAAAGTGCCACTCCTCTTCTCCTTTTTCTTACCCTGTCCTTTCTAAATAAAGTAAACCCAGTATAATTACATCCCAGTCATGGTTGTCCGTAAACCATGTCTCCGTAACCACCACTATTTATTTATTTATTTAACTGTATTTATATCCCGCTTTTCACTGGGTCAAAGCGGTTTAACAAAAAAGGGGGGGGGGACAGTAATCAATTCATAGGGGGGGGGGCCGTCACCGAGGGGGCCAACATTGATGATCTGAGCAGACAGTAAAGACTTAGACAATAGAAGTAGGTCTCTGTATAGGTAGTTCTGGAGATATGTTAGAAGGTCTGGAGGAGTAGTCAGTGATGGATGTCTGTTTCTGGTGCAAGGTATTCATGAAACAGGATGATTTTTAGTTCAAGTCATCCTCTTCCATTAAAGCTTTAACATCTGGGATCTTATTTCCCATGCTAAGGGCATTTATACACACCGCTTTCCAGATGTTGCCCCTTTTACCCATTTCTACAGAGGTATTTAATGTTTCACTTACCTGGGGACTTTCTTCACCCATCCCCAATGAATCTCGTTTAAAGCCCTCTTCAGTAAGTTAGCCAGTTTGCTGTTGAATACACTTCAACCCTTCTTGGACAGATGGACACCATCTCTGCTCTGCAGCCCTTGGAATATCATCCCATGATCCAGGAAACCAAAACGCTCTTGATGACACTATCCACACAGCCATGCATTCATCTCCAGGATGCAAGCTTCTCTGCCTCGGCCTTTACTCTCAACAGGGAGGATGGAAAAGAACATCACCTGCACACCTATCTGCTTCACCCTCTGTTCCAGAGCCATGAAGTTGCTTTTGACACTCAGAGGAATACCTAGCAGTATCATTTGTGCCGACATGGATGAACAACATTGTAAAATAGTCAGTAGGCTTGATGAGTCTCAGAAAACTCTCCATAACATTACGGATTTTGGCACCTGGCAGATAGCGCACCTCTCTTGGCATCAAGTCTGGTCTGCAGATGGACACCTCAGTACCCTTCAGAAGAGAGTCACCAACCACCACTATCCTTCACTTCCTTGTGGTCACTGATTCTTCAATTTTGGGGTGCTCGAGCTCTGGTTCTTCCCTTTCCTGGAATACCTTCACCTCCTCCACTTCCAGGGCTGCATACTGGTTCTTCAGTTCAAGGGCTGAAGGAGTTGGAGTGTTGATTCTGCAGGCTCTGGTGACTCGTGTCCAACTTTCTTCATTTTGTAGCCTCCCATCTTCATCTCTGTCGGAGAGCTTGCATGTTTCAAGAGGCATCTCATCAATGAACTTCTCACCGTCTCGAATGCTTCTCAGCCTTGCCACCTCTTCTCTGAGTTCCTCCATTTGTTTTCTGAGAGCTTCAGCATTCAGGCATTCTGCACATGGAACCAAACCTTCAACTGGCACTGGGATCTCTATCTGGACAGAGGCAGTTTCAGTGACTATAACTTTCTAACTATGTAGTTAATCAGATCCCACAGGTGTGGTAGGAAGGACATCCCACCCTCCCCCCAAATAAGTTTAGCTGCCTATGCAATATAATTTGGTATTGTCAGACGGCTGCCTAGGGTGAGAACTTACACAATCTTGACGATGCATATATTCATATGATTCTTGCAAGGTATTGTGGGTATTGTAGTTCATTCACTCCCAAACACAGCTGATGACAATAATTTGAGTTGTGAAACCAAGTGGTAAGATCAATAAAATACTTCTTTTATTGATGGGGTTTAATTCACCCAGCACATGTATGCTTGATAGCACTATAAATGAGGTTACTTGCTTGCAGTGTTTAAAATGGATAACAAAAAGTCACAAAGTAAACCAGAAAACAACCTTCAGCTTGTCAGGCAATTAGCTAATGTTTTCTTAGCAAATAATTACCAAATACAAAGGCACAAAGTAAAGAATAAACTTTGCTGGTTAGGTTAACTTCTGCTTATTTTCCACGCCGATCTCAGCGGTGATTCTCCCTTGCTCACACACACAATCAGGTGCAGCCCTAATTACTATCAATGGACCAGCTGAAAGCCTTTAGCTGGCTGGCTGCTACTGTGTGAGCCCAAATCCTGCTTTGAGAGCTGTTTGCAGTGGAAATAAAGAACAAAGTTAGGTTTCTTTGTGATGGCTGATGTGTTTGCTCACAGAAAAACTAGCAATAGCATTTAGATAGAGAACAGTCCATGTAAACTGTATTTTCATCTGCTGTATCAATCAGCATATGGTCACTATCATACATTGGCACAGACGAGTCTTTCATTAAGGCACTATCCTGAGAATGCTTATTCCCTTGCTGCCATTCTCTATTATAGATAGGGTCTGGATCAGTGTTCATACCTGAGCCTCTCCTGCCATCATAATTCCTCTCTGTAAAGCCTGGCCAATATGTAATCCAATTCTGATGTCCAGCCTTCCAATCTTGATCCCTGGACACTGGATCTCCTCTCACATACCTTCTGGCCTTGGTCTGAAAGTCCCTTCCACGTGCAGTCTTCTCTCTTCCAGGTAGCCACTGGTGATTCCTATCTCTGCCACTCCATTCCTCTGGCTGAATCCAGTCCAATGGACTCTGCTGGCTTTTGGAATACCTCCCAGTATGAGTACTGCCTTGGAATCTCCCAGACCTTCCAATGGCCTTTCTTCTCTTCCTTCCAGAGAGTTTCCTTCTCTCTCTATCTGCGTGGCTTTTGCTGAAGCTGTTCTTCCAACTCTCCCTGAAGCTGGGCTGGAGCTTGTAGTAACTGTTATCTGAAGAATAAGCTCTATTCTTATTCTTTCCTAATGTGTGCTGCTCCCTAACACAGCGCAGCTGTGTTGAATCAGGCCCTGCCCTTTGAGATGAGTGCTTAGGGATTACCTCATAGCTCTCTTGATTGCACACACATTCTCTCACTTCAGCCCCTCTCATGGCTGCTGGAAACCTGGTGCATTCTGGGACTGGTAGTCTTTTATGTGAAAACTCTGTTTTCTTGCTTCTACCAGAACTGACAGGTTGCTTGTTCAGAGTCACATCATCTTTTCTATAGCTCCTACCTGAGCTATGATAAGCTTCCTTATCACAGTATGCAGTTTAAGGACCTTTTATGCATGTTAAAAATAATATGCTCTGAAATAAGGTCTTAATGTGCTTGATACAGCAATCTGAATAAATACTAGACCTGATACTGAGCCCACAGTGGTCAGCATTTCTATAATGCCTGATTGCCACAGGCAAAAATGAAACCGGATATTCAGCTTTGGAGCCTATCTGGCATCCAGTGCTGAATATCTAGTTTTGCCACAAATAGTTTTTGCTGTCTGGTGAATGGAAATAATCAGCTGTTAACTTGATAGCAAAACCACATAAAGTTAGCCTGTCCTAACTTTATGCAGTTATCTATCCGGTTAGCAGATTGAAAATCGCCACTAACCGAATAGGTGTCAGAATCATTTCAGCCCTGCCCATGGACTATCCTGGCACTAGGGCTTTACCAAGCCATAAATGTGCTCTGTGCATCTTGCACATTTGGTGTGCTCCCACCCCTCCCCCGGTTTGCCCCATGCCCAGCATCTCCCCATCTTACCTCCATGTCTCCAGCTGGCTCACCACCCAACCTGCCATTGCCCCACCACTGCTTTTAGGGTTTCCTTGGTGGCAGCAGGACCTCCAATTGAAAAAGAAAACCATGAGGGTCTCTTCGACTCTGCACTTGCATGTTGGCCTGATTCCCCTCCTCTGATGTATGCTCATGTCAGAGGAGGGAGGAACAGACCAGCCATTCAAACGTGGAGTTGCAAAGATCCACATTAGAATGGATGGTCTGATCCTTCCCTCCTCTGACATGAGCATACATCAGAAGAGGAGGATCAGGCCAAGGGAACCCTAAAAGCAGTGGTGGGGCAAAGGGGGGGGGGGGGCTGAGGCTAGCATCCCCAAATACACCCCTATTTTTTTGCGCCATGTGTGGTGGCACACTTGCACAGGGCTAGGTATGGCACTGCCTGGTTAGTGCCAAGGTGGTGTGTGGGGATATAGCGCAGCACTAGTCAATTACTACCACTGAATAACAGGGTTTATGCAGTTTGATTGTACTTCAAACCATATCAACTCCTTTGAATATCAGTCCCATTAATTATATAATCTTATAGACCAAGAGAGTCATTTTGAAAGGTTCAGTCATGATTTGGACATCTGAAGACGTGCACATGGACCTCAAAATCTCAGAAATGTCTCTGCAGCCATTCCACAAATGATGTTCATAGACATCTCCACTGCAGGGATGGGCACTGGACTTCCACTTCCCCATTCCATTTAAGAAACATTGGAAACATCTGCAGGTACATCCATGTTTATACGTGCTCCATGCACAAATAGGCATCAGTAACGTGCTTGTTTCCACCTTAAAACATCCAGAGAGTATATACAGTAGAAGATGGAGAATTAAGTGACTAGCCTTACATCACAAGCACCTACATGGGGATTTGAACCTCAGCCATCCTGTTCTAGAAGCTACTACTCTAACCATTATGCTATTAGACATCCTGGTTGTGAAATGCTATCCTGGGGATTTCTATATAGACATAGAAACATGATGACAGAAAACGACCACATAGCCTATATAGTTTGCCCTTCCATATCACGTTTGATATATGTGCATATCGGGCACATCCATATTTCAAAAATCGTGCCTGGACTTGCCTATGCCTGCTTTTTTTTCAGACATTCTGGCTTTGACATCCCATTGTGAAATGTGCCTCTATCCATTCAATAGGAAATTGATTTAGGTGGTTAACAATAATATAAGCACATTAAAAATAAGACTAACATGCAATTAAAACAGTAACATCTAAAACAATGTATAGCAAGGCATCTAGGCTATCAAGGCACACAGGTGCATATTGAGATGTGCTGGATAGCATACCATTATTTTTTTTATTGACTGAACACTAGAGGGAGCTCCAGAGCATGTAGCAAAATAAAGAAAATGAGCCCATGGGAACATTGTGAATTGGAGTTAATTTATTTATTTATAAAATTATATACTGCCTTCCTGAATAAGGGAGTCTAGAGACAATGAGAATTATGAATTACAAAATAAGGAAAGAGAAAACAAATACTAACCATCATAAGTCCTATACATTAGACCACATTAATGTGAGTCCCTAGGGGCGGCTCTATAATGAAGCCGAGTGAGGCAGTGGCCTCAGGCGGCAACTTTTGGGGGCAACAAAAATTGCCCCCAAAAAGACAGCCTCATTCAGCCTTAAAAAAAAAAAACCCGATCAAAGGAGCCCCTGCCGGAGCCGCTGCTGCTTCCGCCGTGGCAGTGGCAGAATGAAGTGCCCCGTGGCCCCCTACCTCCCCGGTAGAGCTCTCCTTGTATTTTCTTCAGCGCCGGCTGCCTTTCAGAGCCACAAAGGGAGAGTTTCCCTTTCCCGTGGCTCTGTTAGTTGAGCCCGCTGGCGCTGATGGGAAACAGGAAATGCCTGTTTCCCATCAGCACCAGCGGGCTCAGCTTTAACAGAGCCACGAGAAAGGGAAACTCTCCCTTCGCGGCGCTGAAAAGCAGCCGGTGCTGAGGGAAATACAAGGAGGGCTCTGCCGGGGAGGTGGTGGGCCGTGGGGCACTTCATTCTGCCGCTGCTGCAGTGGCAGAGGCAGCAGCTCCTCTGATCGGGGTTGTTGTTTTTTTTCAGTTTCCCTGGGCTGGGGGGGTGGTAGCATAGGAAATATTAATGAGCTGATGGGGGAGGGCTAGGACTGGAAATGGGCTATGGGTGGGGGATAGGACTGGTAATGGGCTATGGGGGGGAGGTTAGTACTGGTAATGGGCTGATGGCGGGGTTAGAACTGGAAATGGGCTGATCAGGAGGGGGGCTAGGACTGGTAATGGGCTATCGGGGGTGGCTAGGACTGGAAATGGGCTGATGGGAGGGTTAGAACTGGAAATGGGCTGATTGGGAGGGGTGCTAGGACTGGAAATGGGCTGATGGGGGGGTTAGAACTGGAAATGGGCTGATGGGGGGGTTAAGAATGGAAATAGGCTGATCGGGAGGGGGTTTAGAACTGGAAATGGGCTGATTAGGAGGGGGGCTAGGACTGGTAATGGGCTGATTGGTGGGGTTAGGCCTAAAAATGGGCTAATTAGAGGGGCTAGGACATGAAATGGGCTGATTGGGGGCTAGCACTGGAAATGAGCTAGGACTGGTAATGGGCTGATTGGGGAGCTAGGACTGGAGTGGGCTGATAAGGGGGATAGGACTGGAGATGGGCTGGGACTGGAAATGGGCTAATGGGGGAGGGGAGGAGAGTGCTAGGAGCTAGGGCTACAAATGGGCTGATGCGGGGGGATGGTAGAATAGGACTGGAAGGGAGCAGATACTGAGAGGGTCTGCCGGGGGAAGGAGGGGGCAGGAAGGGAGCTGACACGGGGGAAGGAAGGGGCTGGAAAGGAGCTGACACCTGGGATGTACTGAAGGGGGACTGGAAGGGAGCTGACACTTGGGGATGGGAGTGGTAGGTGGTTGGGTAATGGGGAGGAGGCTGGAAGGGAGCTGACATGCGAATGGCACTGGAAGGGGGATGGACAGAGGGTAGGGTGACTGGAAGGGAGCTGACTGGGCGGGTGGCACTGAGAGTGGACGTGAGCTGATATCTGGGATGGTATTTGGACTAGAAGGGGCTGGACAGTGAGGAAGGAGGGGGACTGGAAGGAAATGGACACCAGTGGCAGTCGTGGGAATGCAAGGCGATTGACGTTGGAAGGTACTGGGAGGGGAGAACTGGAAAGAGGGCTGATACTGTGGGGAGGGTTACTGGAACTGGAAATGGGCTGATGGAAGGAAGTGAAGAAAACAAAAGAAGAGATAAGAAATGGCAGATGGACCATAGACCACAGAAAGAGAGCTAAGAGAAGACAGGAAAGCTGAAGCCTCATATCGGAACCAGCATGAACAGACAATAAAATGGTCAGACAACAAAGATAGAAAAAATAATTTAATTTAATTTTAGTTATTGGACTTTGTGCTATTTTTATATTTTACACAGTATTGGGGAGCTGCATCTCTTATCTGATATTGCATTGCATGTGGACTCTGGCTTCTTGGTGTTTCAATTTAAATTTAGTCTACATATTTTTATTTTTACTTTAGATTGTGGATACTTATTCTGTACTTGTTGAGGGTCGATGTTACAAGTGTTTGACTGAGGTCAGGTGTTCTGTTAACATGGAGTTTGTACATACAGATCTATACTGTACTGTAGTAATTTGACTTGTTCAGCTTTTCAAATAGGTGTATGGATGTTCCAGGGCCCACTGTAGTATTTACAGTGACGCTTTTTTTGGATGGGCTCCTTATGTGAGTTTTGGAAGTTTGTGCTGATATGGTATGGTATGGTAGGTTTGCTCTTTATTATAGGGTTTTGTATTAGTTCACAATATGCCTGGTACAGGAGAATAGTGTTTCTTGTTGTTGTTAGTGAGATGATTAGAATCAGATTTTTTTTTTTTTAATTTAGTTCTGTGGGTTCTGCTCTGCACCTACTGTGGATGCAAAATATATATTGAAAAAGAAAAAGCAAGAACCTTAACGCAGTTTATAACAACAACATAAAAATGAGTTATAATTTAGTTTTATAAACTGTGCTGTTGGTTCTTGCTGTCTTTTAGTTCCTTGGTGTGCAAACAGGACCGTACCTAGATCCGTGCAAACGGTGCAGCCGCACAGGGCGCAAAGGCTTGGGGGCGATTTTCGGCCATCTGCTGTTGCCCTGCCGCCGCTGGCAGGACAATAGCAGGCAGCCGAAATGAGCTCCCCAAGCCTTTTCGCAGCACTTTAAGCAGGTCTGGTCCCTCCCTCCACCAACACAATGTCAGAGCAGGGAGAGACAGATCTGCTTAAACTGCCAGTGCCTTTCAGATCGGACGCATGCCCCCTCCTTCTCCCCATACTTCCGTCCAGCGCTGCCTGCTCTTTTTCTACTGCTGGCACCACCGTGAAAAAAACAGAGGGCGGCAGCAGCAGGGAAAGAGCAGGCAGCGCTGGACGGAGGTATGGGAGGAGAGGGGGCGTGCGCCCGAGCTACAAGTCGCACAGGGTGCAATTGCAGCGCGATACGGCCCTGTGTGCAAACATCTTGCATTCCCTCCATATAATCTAATCGGCTTTTTGGTTTGGTTCAGTCTCTGATTTGATTTCTGAAAAAGCCCCGCCCCCCTCTAAGGTGGGGGGGGGGGAGGGCGGCGCCATTTCATTCTTCACCTCAGGCAGCAGATTGCCTTGAGCCGCCCCTGGGAGTCCCCCTATAAAAATAAAAAATCACAAGGAAAACTAAGAGATCTACATACAACTCTCAAAAAAAATCAGCAAATCTCCAATTTACCCTAACCCAGTGGGTAAAGCAATTAAACTATCAGGAAGGAAAAATAAACTCACCCATTGTCTCCAGACTCCCTGTATGATTCCTTCTCCATAAGGAACCATTCTAATTATGAAAGATCCACAAACACATAACGATTAACCCTAAATAAAACAAGGCACTTGCAAGGATATCTTAAGAAAAAGGTAGCCCCAGAGCAATTACCTTGGCTCGGGGGGTGAGGAAAAGCTTTGAGTGCTCCTGAATGAGCCTAGACACATCAGGAAACCAAGAAAATTTTTTGTCCACAAAATAACAGACTCTCAAAACTAAATTCTTATCATTCTCGGATACAAACGAGACTAGCAGGATTGCTCTCATAGCAATATAATCTTGTAACTCTTCCAGAAAGGCAGTAAGGTCAACTTTGCAAAAATGCAATGTGTGCCTTTGAGTCAGTCCTGACTCCTGGTGACCCAGAAGCTCCTGGGTTTTCTTGGCAGTGTTACTGGAAGTAGATTGCCATGCCTTTCTTCTGAGGCAATAGAGGGTTAAGTGACTTGCCCGAGGCCACAAGGAGTGCTAGTGGGAATTAAACCCTGGTTGCTTGGTTACCAAGCCAATGTTCTAAGCACTAGGCTACTCCTCCACTCCAAGGTCAACTTTAGCAGGCATAAATACTGTACCTCTGATTCTCCCTATCCAAGCCCCCTAGTTGTCTGGAAACAGAATAATAGAGTTAGAATCTCTGAAATATTTTCTCAAAGGAAATTCAGGTGACAATAAAAAGATACAAGGAAAATACAAAAATTGCAAGTTTTTATTGTGGAAAGTATTTCTCTAAATTTTCCAGCTTGTGATGAATACTTAAGGGAATCCTTAAGGAAGGAGATTGAGGCTGCCTGTACAGACTGTGTCTGCATATCCAGGCTGCCCATCTTCCTATCTATGATTCCAACTTTGTATCAACGCTTTGGAATTTAGTAATCAAATCATACATAGTCTCAAAATGGGCCTGCACCTTAATGTAAAGAAGACAAAGATCATGACAACTGGCATAATCAACAGGTTCATTGTTGAAGGAGAAGAAATTGAAATCGTGAACAACTTTAACCACTTGGATCAACTATCAATAAAGAAGCAACAAAGCAGTCAAGAAATCAGACGACGCATTGCTCTTGGCAGAATGGCTATGAAAGACCTAGATAAGATTCTCAAGAGCAGAGATGTCTCTCTTCATACAAAGATTTGACTTGTTCAAGCCATGGTATTTTCAATAACATCAAATGGATGTGAAAGCTGGACAGTGAAAAAGATAGACAGGAAGAAAATTGATGCCTTTGAATTATGGTGCTGGTGGCGAATACTGTGTATACCATGGACTGCCCGAAGAACAAACCAGTCGGTACTAGAGGAGATCAAACCTAAGCTTTCTTTAGAAGCTCAGATGACAAGACTTCGACTTTCATACTTTGGACACATCATGCGAAGAGAGAGATCATTAGAGAAAGACATCATGCTTGGCAAGATAGAAGGTCAACGCAAAAGAGGAAGGCCAGCAATGAGATGGATCGATACAATAACAGCAGCTACGGGTATCAGTCTGTCAACAATGAGCCGCCTGACTCAAGACCGAACACAATTTAGGATAGCTATCCAGAGGGTCGCCATGAGTCGACTCCGACTCGATGGCACTTAACAACAACAACAACAATCAAATCATGTGTAAATTGACAAAGTTGTGAAGTAGTGCTAACAACTAAATTCTCAATTTTGGTAATTGCCTGCCATAAATGTTGTAAAGAAACCTGTGAGTCTAAGTTCTCCCCCCCTCCCCCCAAAAAAACATAATAGAGAGCCAGGACACTGCCTGGATACTCGTACGAACCAAGGAACTTGCAGGTGCCAACAAATCATCTTCTATCATCACAATAGGGGAACTGGAAGACAAAGTTAAACCCAGTGTAATGGGCAGGGTGCCCTCAAGTGAACTCACTGAAGGACCCTCGATGGACAAAGATGACACAGTTCCCATGGTAGGAGGGCCAGTCTGGAATGTTAAGTGTTTATGCATAGGGCCCTATGTAACCGCAGTGGCCCCAGTACCAGACTTATTCTTGGGCCTCATCTTACCTTTCAATGGCATCCACTCTCAGAAAAGAATAAAACTCGCTCCACAGCGCTCCAGTGCTTATTCTGTTTCTCCCAGACACTCCAACATGACCTTCTGTTTATTTATGGTTGTGAAATACCTCTCTTTGTCTTGTCTGTGTGCTTGATAATCTTCTCTTTCTTGTCAAAAATATGGAGTTCTTTTTCCTTTTCTATGAGCCCAGTGCTTATTCTGTTTCTGGTACTTTTGTAAATTTTGTAAACCGCCCTGGTGTTATAAAGGGCGGTATATCAAGTCTAAATAAACATAAACACATCCTTTTCCTGGGTGGTGGTTCCTAATATGGAACTTTGCATCATGTACCCATAGTTTGGATTGTTCTTTCCTGAGTGCATAACTTTGCACTTGCCCACATCCCTGGGGTACTCCACTATTCACCTTTCTCCACTGGGAAAACTGGCCATTTAGCCCTACCTCTGCTTTCTATCTTTTAACGAGTTTCTGATCCACAATAGTACACTGCCTCCTATCCCATGTCGTTTTAATTTTGCCAAGAGTCTCTCATGAGGGACTTTCTTAAAGGCTTTCTGAAAATCCAGATACACTATATCAAGTGACTCACCTTTGTCTACCTGTTTATTCATACCTTCGAAAAAACATAACAGATTAGTAAGACAAGACCTTCCTTGGCTAAAGCTATGTTATGTTGGCTGTCTCCCATTAAGCCATGACTATCTACATGTTGAATAATTTTGTTCTTTATAATGGTTTCTACCATTTTTCCAGGTACTGACATCAGGCTCACTGGTCTGTAGTTTCCCATATTACCCCTGGAACCCTTTTTAAAAATTGGCATTATATAGGCCATCCTCCAGTCTTCAGGTATTACAGATGATTTTAATGATAGTTCACAGACTACTAATAATAGGTCTGCAATCTCATATTTCAGTTCTTTAACATCCTTGGATGTATACCATCCGGTCCAGGTGATTTGCTACTCTTTAGTTTATCAAATTGTTGTATTGATATTTCTTTCAATCCTTCTGCAGCATCACCTGTAAATACCATTTCAGTCATGCCTAACATCCCTACATCTTCCCCAGTAAAGACTGAAGCAAAGAATTCATTCAGCCTCACCACTATGGCCTTGTCCCCTCTTAGTGCCCCTTTTACCATTCTAACATCTAATGGTCCAACTGACACTCTCACAGGTTTTTTGCTATGGATTTACTTGAAAAAGTCTTTATTATGCATTTTTGTTTCCACAGCAAGCTTCTTCTCAAATTCTCTCTTTGCCTGCCTTATCAATACCTTGCATTTAACTTGCCAGTGCTTATATTGTTTCCAGTTTTCGTCATTTGGCTCCTTTGTCCATTTCTTGAAAGATGCTTTTTTTGGCAAAAACAGCCTCTCTGACCTCACCTTTAAACCATGCTGCCAGTTTTTTGGACTTCCTTCCTCTTGTTAAAATGTGGAATACAGCTGATCTGGGCTTCCAATTAAGTATGTTTAAACAAAACCCATGCTTGATGTAAATCTTTAACTTTTGCAACTGCTCCTTTTAGTTTTTTATTAACTATTTTCCTCATTTTATCATAGTTTCCCTTTTGAAAGTTAAAAGGTAGTACTGTGGATTTCCTTGCCATCCTTCCTCCATTTATTAAATCAAACACGATCATGCTATGATCACTAAGCCAAGTGGCCCCAACATCATTATCTCTTATACCAGATCTTGTGTTCCACTAAGGACTAGGTCCAAAATGGCTTTCCTTCTTGTCGGTTCATGAACCAGCTGCTACATTTATTTCATCTAGAAACTTCATCGCCCTAGCATTGTTCTTCCGTGACACTGGCCCAGTCGATATCATGTTAATTGAAATCATCTATTATTATTACTGTGCTATAACTTTTGTTAGCTTCCCTGATTTCTTTGAGCATTTCATCATCAATTTGTTCATTCTGGCCAGGCAGTCGATAGTACACCCCCACTGCCATCGCCTTCCCCTTTTTACATGTAATTTCAATCCATAGAAATTCTACAGTGTATTTTGTTTCCTGCAAAACATTAATCCTTTGTGACTCAATGCCCTCTCTAACATAGTTTGCAACCCCTCCACCACTTTGATCTGCTCTATCATTACGATATAGCTTGTACCCAGGTATCACAGTGTCCCACTGGTTGTCCTCATTCCACCATGTCTCAGAGAAACTAATAATATCTAAACTCTCATTTAGTGCTTTATATTCTAACTCTCCCATCTTATTTTTTAGACTTCTAGCATTTGCATACAAGCATTTGAGAGGCTGTATTTTATTCATATTAATCTGGTTATTGATGGGCAGAGGTAATTTGGAATCTTTAAGCTCTGTCTGCTCTGTACTTAAGGGCATTTGGGTGACTTTTGTCTTTAATGGAACCTCCCTGTCCATATGCTCTAACTTCAGTCTTTTGCTAGTATCCTTCAAGAATACATTGTTCCAAACCATGCGCTCCATTGGTGACTGTCGGCTTTCCCCTATTATCTAGTTTAAAAGTTTCTCTATTTCGGGGGGAGTGGCAGCTGACTGATCAGAGTAAGCACGTTATTTTCTTCAGTCCCGTATGGGTAGGAAACGCAAGGGGAAAGGTGGGTCGTTGCCCTCTCAGCCCCCACCCTTACCTCTACACCGCTTGCTGTTGGACCATTAGATGTTTTTGTGTTGCGCGCTGCCCGGGTTCCGGCTGGTACTGGGGAGAAATGCCGAGCTGCAGTTTTGCCGGAGTCAGGTGACTCGGCAGCTGCTTCATCTTCATCTGAATCCCCAGTGAGCCTGGCGCCGAAAGTTTTCCAGGGGCAGTCCCTGCCTGAGGGTTTCCTGGAGCTGGGCTCCCCTCCGAAGTTGTGGGAAGCTGGTGGCTCAAGTGGGTCAGGAGCGGAGGGACTGCAGAACCAGGAGAGTGCAGTCCTTGGGCAGCACGACTCTTATCCAGCATCGGCGCTGTGTGGTGAGGTCTCTGCAGGGCAGGAGGTGCCTGTGGTACAACGAGGGCAGACACTGGTAGCAGAAATGGAGGCTTTGTCAACAGCTGCTACTCCGGCTTTGGCGTTTTCTCTTCAGCGTCCAGAGAACTTCACCTTGGAGACTATTTGGCAGGCAATTCTTTCTTTGGTTGAAGCGTTGGTCCCTCGGATTACATCGGTGGAGCAGAAAGTGAATAATTCAGCGGTTGCTGTGGAGGAGCTGGAACAGAAAGTTGCGATAACACAATCTGAACTGGCGGAGTCTCGGAGAAAAGTTTCAGTTTTGGATGATCAATCTGACGCATTTAGGAAGAACGTTTCCTCTATACAAGCTAAATTGGAACAGTTGGATAATTTGTCTAGTGTTCATAATTTAAGATTAATTAATTTTCCTAGGCTTACAACTGTGTCTCCTAGAGAAATGTTTAGACAATATTTGGTTGATGTATGATGTTTTCCCCTGAATTAATACCGCCACTGGTAAGGATTTATTATCTTCCTAAGGCTAAATTAATACCTGGTATGGTTAATTCAGGGGGGACCAGGGTCAAGGGAATGCTCTGAATGTTACGGATTTACTGGAGCATTCTGATACTGAGGCCCCAGTTCCGTCCACGTTGTTGATTACGTTTGCATTACTTTCTGACAGAGAGTGGCTTTTAAAGCTTATCTTTAGGAAACAAAACCTGCTATTTAAAGGGTTATTGGTGCGTATTTATCCGGATTTAGCTAAGGAAACTCAGAGACGTCGCAAGGAATTTCTCCTGCCACATCCTGGTATCCTACAGTTGGGGGGGCTTTTTTTCTTAAGCATCCATGTAAATGTTTAGTGAAGTTTAATGCTGTTTCTTATATTTTTTATGAGCCCTCTCATCTGATGCCTTCATTAATGCTCGGCATCTGGAGGCCTCTATTGGTGCCTCACCTGTGCTCTCTTAATTTGATGACCAGAGTTTGTCAAATGCACTTATTTTCTTCACACTTTTGTTTGATTAGTGTATATCTCCCCTTCCATATTGTGGGCTAGGGTGAGTAGATATATTGTTTCATTCGTATTACTATATTTGATTCTTGATATATGGAATTTTTTTCTGATTATATCTGCTCTTTTTTCTGTAAGAAGGTTTTGTAAACTTTCTTGATTTAATTGTAAACATTTCATAAATAAAAAATTTTAAAGTTGCTCTATCTCCTTTTTATTTGACAAAAAAAAGAACTCCCTTGAAATTTGCCTTGGAAGCAAGACATAAGATTTAAAATTCATAAGAACCAGTGTAAATGCCCATACTTACTTACATTTGTTAACAACCTAGCAGCTGTAGTTTGCAAAAGCAGCATCCACTTCAGACTGTTTTTTTGAGCTCGTGATATAATTGCAGTATTCTTTTATTAAGGGGGTTATTATGAGCCACGAATAGCGGGGATGGACAGCCCGATGGGACGTCCATCCCCTCTATCCTTGGCTTCTCCTGCCCCTGAATAACTACCCCACCAGTTGTGTGGGAAAGTTAGATGGGGGCGGGGAATGGGTGACCCGGGGGTGGAAAGTGGGCAGAAAGTGGGCGGGCAGTGGGCGGTCGCGGGCCCTGGACGTACAGGGCCCTTTCTAATGTTGGCCCTGTATATCTGGGGCTGGCGAAATGTCCAGGAAGCTATTCCACCTCGGAGGTGGAATAACTTCCCTGGATGTTTTCTTTTTTAAACTGCTGGGATGCGGATTGTGCGGGGGGGGGGGGGGGAAGGGTTTATTCCCCGCAGCCTGACCCTGGCCTTAGGAGGCCGGCTCGTGGGTTGGTGTGTGGGGAATAAACACTTTAACTGAGCGGCCGGCATCGCTGCTTTTAAATGGAGCCACGGTGCCATGGCAACATACCATGGCGCCACGGCTCCATTTAAAAGCCCTGACTGAGTTAGTTGGGCTACTAATGTACGTGCAGAACTGTTTGCGAATCTGATCCCGCGGGGCTAGACATGCCCCGCAGGATCAGAATTGCGATCCCCTCTGTGCATTCGGTTCAGACCGGATGCAAAGAGGGGTCTATGTCTAGGACAGAATCGTGCCCTAAGTGTATAAAAATATTACATAGCAAAAGATAAAAAAGTAAACAATGAAATTATTTCAAAAAGAAAAATCAAAGATAAGAGCAATTATCCATATACTCTAGTCCATGTTAACAGAGAGAGGCGAGAAATAATTAGGCAACTTTCACAAGAAACTTGGCAAAATGGTCACACTGGTGCCAAAATTAACAATACATTCCATTGTCCAAAAACAGACTATACTCTTAAATCATATCTGATCCGTCCTTTCCAAAAGAAATTATTGCATTTGTAAAGAGTCTTAAAAAATATAGTTACGGCCTTTAAAAGAAATTAAACAAATTGTAATAGTCTTGTCTACAGCACGGTGTACATCTTGTAGCTCTATACAAATGATTGGTTGTAATAGTAGTAGTAGCAATAGTAATAATAATGGAATGGACAACTATGGTTAAGCAGACTGGAGTAAGAAAAAGCTTTATTTGATGAATAGGCAAGGCTCGGTTCTATTGGTCTTTCAGGTTCAGTCCTCCATTGGTTTTATTCATTTCTCTTTGATCGGTCTTTTTCGGTAATCACTGGCTCTGACTCCTCTGCCTCAATGCCTCTCCACTGTGGCATCCCCCAGGGTTCTGTGTTGGCACCCCTTCTGTTCAATATCTTCCTGGCCCCTCTTGCACTACTCATTCAATAGCATGGTATCTCAGCGTATTATTATGCAGACAATATTATTCTTCTTTTTCACACCAGTTCTCTCACTCCCGATAGTGGTCCCCTTAATGCTTGTCTCTCTGCTGTCTCTTCTTGGTTTTCAGAGACAGCAGAGAGACAAGCATTTAGGGGACCAATATCGGGAGTGAGAGAACTGGTGTGAAAAAGAATAATAATATTGTCTGCATAATAATACGCTGAGATACCATGCAGCAGAGATATGTTAACTTGTCAAAAACCTCGGCTATTTGGTTCACTGCTGGTGCTCCTACTCCTACTCTTGCCCCATCTCTCACTGTTGGTCCTATTCCTCTTGTTACATCTCTGCGTTATCTGGGTGTCACACTGGATTCAGCTTTAACCTTCAAAGATCACATTTCTTCTGTCGTTCAACGATCCTTCCGTACGCTGCGACAACTTCGTGCAGTCTGGCCTTTCCTCTCCCCTTCTTCTCTAACCACACTGCTCCTTTCTCTGGTTGTTTCTCGCTTGGATTACTGTAATGCATCCCTAGCTGGTCTTCCTCTCACTCAGCTCCGCCGTCTCCAGCTAGTTCACAACACTGCCGCCCGCCTTCTAACTCACACTTCCCGCTCTGCTCATGTCACCCCCCTTCTTATTCGTTTACACTGGTTACCTATCCCATTTTGAATCCAATATAAAATCCTCACTTTTGTACACAGATCTCTGCACAATGGTGTCCCACTCTATCTCGCTGATTTAGTTCATTTCCATTGCCCCTCCAGAGCTCTTAGATCGATTCATGCTAATCGCTTACACAGGTACACTACCAAAAAACTGCCTCCAGTTTTGCAACTGATTCCTATAGATTTTGGGGTGCTGAATCCAGGAAAAATAGCCAAAATGTTCCATCACGTCACGTTTTCTTGCAAAATTAGATTTGTTACCCATATAAGGAATGTTCACATAATTTCTTTTTAGCCGACTGCAGTTTATTTTCTTGGCCCAAAATAGAGGTTGTAATGGTTAACTAACTAGAAACACTCCCTCATGATATTTTAGAGTGTTTTGTATTCATTTTATACATTAACAGGACAATTGGGAGGCGGGGGGCTAAATCCAGTACTCGCGCTGGCGCATGTCCTTTCCTGTTTGCCTCGCCTCGTTCGCGCGCTCAAACACGGTGGTTGCGACATGAACGTTCCTGTCAAATTTCAGTTTCTTGCAAGTTCATTATTACCTTTTGTTTGCTCAGTCGTAATCCAGCTTTATTCCGAAATGGTTCACTACAGTTGTAGTTTGCAGTGCTGTGTATTTGTGATGGCTCACAGAGCCAGAGGTTGCGTCAACTCTCCGGACAGTTTTTGTTTTATTTGTGGGGAATATACCGTGAAAAAGCGGCAGAGAAACATTTCTGCATTTATTAAAAAAGTATATTTCGCCTATTTCGATTTGAAGTTAGGCGATCAAGACAAACCGTGGGCTCCTCACAAAGTGTGCAAGACATGTGAGGAAGATCTACGCTTATGGATGAAAGGTAAAAAACAAGCATTTCGTTTCGGAATACCTATGATGTGGCGTGAACAAAGAGACCACAGCAGTGACTGCTATTTTTGCTCTTGCATTGTGAAGGGATACAACTTAAAAAATAAGAACGTAATAAGTTACCCCAACCTTCCCTCAGCAATTAGGCCTATGCCTCATAGCAACGAAGTACCTGTGCCTGAACCACCAAAATCTTTGGATCATATTTGTGTGGACGGTTCTGATCATGATGAGACTCATCAGATGGCTTTTCCCGATAAGTCCAGTACTTCCGAGTTTGAAACTGAACCAGATCCGAAACCTGAACTTTTCTCTCAAGCTGAATTGAATGATTTAGTCCAGGATTTAGGACTCCCAAAAGATGCTGCCCAACTGCTAGGTTCTCGGCTTAAACAGAAAAATCTATTGTCACCAGAAACAACTTTTTATTGGTACCGCAACCGCGAGACACAATTTTTGAAGTATTTCAGCAAAGAGGAAGATTTGGTATTTTGCAACGATATATACGGAGTGATGGAAAAGTTTAAACTCAAGTATGATCCTGCTGAATGGCGGCTGTTCATTGATTCGTCAAAAGACAGCATAAAAGGTGTTCTTCTTCATAATGGCAACACATTCGCTTCAGTTCCTATTGCTCACTCTGTTATTCTCCAAGAAAAATACGAGAATTTGGCCCTGATTCTTCAGAAGATTCGTTATGATGAGCATAAGTGGATGATTTGTGGAGACTTTAAAATTCTATCCATGCTATTAGGGCAGCAATCCGGTTTCACCAAATATCCCTGCTTCCTTTGCTTGTGGGATAGCTGGGCCCGCGACCGACACTGGGGGAAAAAAGACTGGCCAATTCGGGAGTATTTGAGACCCGGTGAGAAAAATGTTCTTCATGAGAGCTTGGTACCTCGTGATAAAATTCTATTACCACCTCTCCACATTAAGTTGGGTCTCATTAAGCAATTCATCAAGTCCCTTCCAAAAGATGGTGAGTGCTTTCGGTACCTTTGCTCAAAGTTCCCCCGACTTTCTGAAGCAAAGCTAAAGGAAGGAGTGTTTGTTGGCCCTGATATAAGGAAACTCATTTCAGATGGAGCATTCGCTGAAACGATGTCTGACAAGGAAAAAGAAGCCTGGGATTCCTTCAAGGATGTTGTTCTCAAATTCTTGGGGAACAGGCGGGATGAGAACTATAAGGATATTGTTGCCAGGATGCTCAATGCCTTCAAAGAACAAGGCTGTAACATGAGCCTGAAAGTCCATTTCTTGCACTCCCATGTGAACTACTTTCCCGAAAACTTGGGGGCGTACAGTGAAGAACAAGGTGAAAGGTTTCACCAGGACATCAAGGACGCAGAGAGAAGGTACCAAGGAAGATGGAACACCACTATGATGGCTGATTTCTGCTGGTTGCTGCTGCGGGAAACCCCAGATGAAAAATACGCCAAGCAGCGCACCAAGAGAAGCATTCGGGGGAAGAAGAAACGGGCCCACCAGGAGATTGATTGACCCAAGAATGACTTTAAAATCTAAACTGTGTTGACAAATATCGTGTTTTTACTAAACTTTGAAATAAAAATTTGCTAGTTATTACCACAGTGTCGGATCTCATTTATTAGAATTTTATTTTCACACCATCGGGTGTTTGTCTTCATGTATTGCAATGGTGCGGTTTGCGTTTTCTATTCTTACATACATACCTGTACAACATTTTTTGCACATTTCTTTGCTTTGCTTTGTGTCTAACCTCGCTCTTATATGCTCAATGTTTGTGCACATGTATGTGGCTGTTTTAAGTGCAGACAATTTTGCTACCATCACAGTGTGTTTTGTTGACATTATTCTATTCTTATGTGCTGCCTTGTTACAATTTTCTTTATTCTTATTTGAATAACTACTAAACAATTAGTATAAAGAATTCATCCAAGAAACTTTTATCTCGATCGCACTCAATCTGAAACGTTCACCTCAAACTGTTAACCCAATGTAGCAAACAATCTGTACGTGATGGAGCAAATTGGTTACCAGATTTGGATTCAGCGCACCAAAAAACGTAAAAATCAATCGAAACATTAGAGGCAGTTTAAAAAAAAATTTTTTTAGTGTACTTGTGTTATTTATTCTTTCTCTCTCACAGGCCCACCTCGAATCCACTCGCTCTTCTGCCTTTTTCTTTCTTGGCCCCGTTTCTGGAACTCATTACCTTCAGCTTTACGTCTGGAACTTTCTTTTCGCACTTTCAAAGCCAAACTTAAGATTCACCTCTTTTGCACAGCTTTTGATCTTCCTCCTCCTCCCCCTTCTGCTGATAACTGACTGTATTCCCTCCCTCCACTACTGTCTATTCTCTCGCATTGTCTCCTACCGCTATCCCTTTCCTGTAATTAATTGGCATTCTTTTTCTGTCTCCTTTTCCCAGTAGTAACCTTTTTGTTTTTATTGTAAACCGCCGTATACCTCCTGGTCCAGGCAGTATAATAAGTTTTTAAATAAAGATAAAGAATCATTCAACATTGGTTGAAGCCCGACCTTATTGCTCTGCTGATTTGTAAAGTTATGTTCAGTTTCTTACCTAATTTTACACCTAGGCTCTGGGTCATCATACAATCTCAATGAACATTCACCTAACAATGGATGGACTGATGAGAATATCCTGCTATGATATCCACATAGCTCTTGATTTATCCAAATTTAAAACCAGGGCTAGCCCTAGGCATGTTTGGCTGTGTTTTTTGCACACGGTCCTGCTCTATGAGAGGCCCCGCTCCTCCAAGCACCAGCTGGAGCTTCATTTTGAGTCACGCAGACAGTGTCCCACCCTTTTTCTCTCTTCCCCCTCTCTTCATTTCCAGCATCTTCCTACTCCTATGGCCCCCAAAACCTCTTGCCAACGCGGCATCGCCAAATAAAACCCCAGCATGGCGCCAAGTCTTGCACTGAAGCACTGGTCAAGGCTCTACAGATCCTGCCTGCTCTGAAACACTTCCTGCTGCTGAGGAGGTGGGGCCTGCAGAGCCTTGCCCAGTGCTTCAGCGCAAGGCTCAGTGCCGCGTTGCCTTTTCTTTCTTTTTTTTAGCGATTCCCCGAAGGAAGCAAGACGTTTGGGGGGATGTTGGGAAAGAGGCTCGGTGCCGTGTTGTTTTTTTTTCTGGTTCTGGTGATAACAAGGTGGCAAGAAGACTGGGCAGGGCATAGGTGGGAGGAATATTAGGGGACTCATAGGAGGAACATAAAGGAGAGAGTGTGTGTGTTCATGGAAGTGGGAAGGTGAGAGACAAATGGAACTGGGAGAGATATGAGGGATACATAGAGATGGGAGGAGAAATAAGGCAAGAAAGAAGGTGGAGGGAAGAAATGGAAAAAGCAAAAGGATAGGAAGGATAGGAAGGGGAAGAAGAAGAAGACATGCTGAGAGAAGGGTAAGGAACAGAGATGAGTGGGAAAGGGCAGAAGTAGAAAGAAGCAAGGAAAGGGGATTAAGGAAGAGATGAGAGAACGAGGTGAAGGATGAAGGCATTATGGAGAGGTGGGAAGCATCCTTGAAGGGGTGAGAAAGATGGAAATACTGGGGGGTGAAGAGGGGATGAGAAGCTGGGTAGAGGGTAAGAGTGAAGAATGGGCTGAAGGCCATTGAGGAAGGGAGTGACAGGATAGGAGCTGGGCCAGATAAGGGGATGAAGAGCAGAGGATAGTAGAGGGGGGGGGGGTGGGGGTGGAGGAGAGGGGAGGGTGAGACGTGTAAGAGGCTGAGGAAGGAGAGATACAGGGGTAATAGAAGCAGGAGCACCAGAGACAGGCTCATCCCATATATATATATATATATATATATATATATATATGATATTCTACTTAATATCTTTTCAGGTGCTGGTGCTCTCACGGTTCTCCATCCCTTTGCTATTTCCATCTGCACTCCAATTGCAAGCATCTTCAGCAAATACAATATGTCGCTCTTTGAATCCCCCCCCATTCATTCATTAATATTCCCGCTGGTGTAATATCTCCTACCCACCCCACCATTTCCCACATGAGATTCTTCAGCCACTGCCACGTTTGCTGTAGGACTGGACAGCTCCACCACATATGCATATACTCCCCCCGTTCTCCGCATCCCCTCAAACACATCGCATCATTATATCTTCCCACCTTACACATCCTTACTGGGGTTAGGTACATTCGGAACAACATCTTATAACAATGTTGTTGTATTGCTGCTGATACCACTGGTATTTTAACCCCATCATATACTTTTCCCTATCTCTGTACATCCCAATGACCCCCCAAGTCAGCCTCCCAGGCCCTCATATGCCTTCCTTGACCCATGGGGCTACTCAAGGCCTTATAGAGCTTAGAAATCACCCCTCTTGATAAGTCCTCCACCCTAAACATCTTCTCAAAGAGTGTCTCTCTGCTTTTCAGGCCTTCTTTTATATCTTTTCCCCTAAAAAATGTGCCAATTGAAAATAGCCCAACCAATCACTCTTTTCTATTTGGAACTCTCGCTGGAGCTCGGCAAACGGCCTTAATTGACCAGTCTCATTTAGTACCTGCCCCATACACTGTAACCCTTTCTCCTGCCATCTTTGGAATATCCCAGAACTTTCTCCCACCAAAAAACCCTCACATTGTGTAATCTGCTGTGCCCTAATATTTCCTCCCATATGTATCAGCACCTTATGTTTCCTATCCCAGGCTCTAAATGTACTTATCATGTATGGGTTCTTAACTAGACCTCGTTCTCTCTCTTCCCTATTCTTCCACAGCAAATCTGCAATGTAATTGGGTTCTATTCTGCTCCATTGAGGCCCATCGTTCTCCAACCTCCACCCCATTATCGCTCGCAATTAAGCCGCCTCATATGTGATGAAGCAGTCGCCAGTAAACCCATGGAGGTAGAAGAAAACACTGATTTCTTTAAAGGAAATGATATACATCAAATGCAGTTAGTGAGAAGTGCAGCTAGAGGGAGCATGCACAGAGATTCAGAAGGTAGGCTGACACGCCCAGGTTGGGATGATGCAAGAACTAATTCAAAGCATATTCAGATACACCTAGTCAGAGGGACAGAATCCTTACCTAAGAAACAGCTTTATAAGCAAAGCATAGACAAGCCAGAGGAGAGAGGAGCGGCACGAGCCGCAGCAGCTGCTGATAGAGAAGAAAGAGAAAGGAGACGGCTCCAAAGAGAGGAGAAAAGGCAGTTGAACTTGCAGCCCTTACAGGAAAGGAACAAGTTCCAGGAGAGCCAGTTTCAGGCTGGGAAGCTCCAGAAGGAAGTCTTCAGGAAGGACAGAAGGAGAACCGGGAGAGTGCCTGGTAGGGAGAATACCAGAGACACAGACACAAGAGTTCAGAGGTACCTTCATACTTCTTCCCCTGTATGTGAGCCACAAGGAGTTCAGAGGTGGGTGAACCAGACTCAGCCCAGGAGTCTAAGAGACACAGATCTGAACCAGGAACTGAGGCCGGGTCACAGAAAGGCCTGGAAGCCAGGGAGCCGTAAGAGCAGCCAAGGCAGCTGGAGAAAGGTTTGGGAACCTATAGAAAGAGTGCTTACCAAAAGTCCTGTTGCATATTTGCCAGACCGGGTACAGCCAGGCTGGAGAGCCTTAGGAATAAGTTCTGAAGTAAAACCAGGAATATATGGGGAAAGCTCAGAGGCCACAGATATCTCAGCAGAACAAGAGGCTATGCAGATAGACCCTGCTGAACCTGACCCTTTGCTAACTGAATGCCCTATGGACTGTACGTTTTGTTGTACTGGGAGTTTAGAATCCTTGAGAGAAATATAGCATGCAGGATATACTTTTGAAACACAGTTTTGTTTGACAAGCTGGAAGAAGAAGCATTGCTTTTGTTTGTATAACCTGTTTTGTTTGAACCCTGCATAACTAACAAAGACTGTGAAGCATATCCAAGTTTTTGACCTATGTAAATACCTTATGTGAAAATCCTGAACAAGGTGAAAATCCTGTTGTCTTCGTTTGAACCTTTTGTGCATTAAGGGAATAAAACCCTATACTTTACCATTCACATGGCTTACACAACTATTCATTATGAAGAAAGGGACTACTAGTACCAGAAGGCTTCTGGGCTAACAAAAGTTTCTACCTTCAATACAACAATAATGTCCACCCTGACCTTAAAGCCCGTGGCTAAAGGGATGGAGTTGTGACACATAATATCTTCCAATCTCAGGGACCGTCAGCCCACCTTCCTTTTTCGCTCTGTACATTATTTTCCTTTGCACTCTTGGGGGCCTGCGTCTCCAAATAAAGGAGAAGATTCTTCTCTGCACCAAGTTTATCATGGCTCTGGGAACTTCTATGGGCAGGGTCATAAACAGGAAAAGTAGTCTGGGCAGTACATTCATCTTCACTATAGCTATCCTTCCCAACCATAAGAAAATGGGCTTATCCCATCACACTAGGTCCGTTAGCACACTCTTTACAGTTGGCTCGTAGGGAGTTAAGGAGATACCACTCTTCTCTTAAAATGTTCACTATTGCTTTAGAAAAATGCGTGAACGTGAGTGTGCAAACTATTTTATCAGTATCTTTGTACCGGTCTTTCTTTTTCAATAAAGAGGGACGATCTGTCGTACAGGCTCTGAGATATGCTTTTTTGATGCCTCGTGTCCTGCGTTTAAGATATTTGTTTCATTTTGGAGGTTTTATCTGTATTTAAATTTTATATTTATTTTGACTCACATTCAATTCTATTTGTTTTTACATGATGTATCATTTACATGTTTTATTAATGATACTCTATAGGGTGCTTTTTACTTGTTTAATTTTATTTATATGTATAATTATTTATGTTTATCTTATGTTTCTAAGCTGTATACCCCCTGAAAAAGGCGATCACGCCGAAATGCGTTGGGGGTCCTCTTGTGAATAAACATTTGGCTATCATCCATTGATCATTCTGTTTCTTACTTTTTGTGTATCCTGGTTGGCGTTGCAAGAGCGCTGCTCCTTGTGTTTTTTCTGGGAACTTCTATGGGGAGGGTCATAAACAGGAAAAGTAGTCTGGGCAGTACATTCATCTTCACTATAGCTATCCTTCCCAACCATAAGAAAATGGGTTTATCCCATCACACTAGGTCCGTTAGCACACTCTTTACAGTTGGCTCATAGTTCAACTTATATAGTTCAGACCCCTCCGCAGTAATCTGGATCCCCAGATAGTTCACACTTTTGCCAGTCCCTTTGAATGGAAATGTTTTCCGTATCCTATCTTCTTCCTGTGGATTTAACCTTAATTTAAGCACTTCAGTTTTTCCCATATTCATTTTATAGCCTGATACCTTACTATATTCCATAATCTCCTGTACTAGTACTGGTATCGATTTCTAAGATTGTCCTAGTGTATACATCACATCATCCGCAAATAATGAAATTTTATATTCCTCCTCACCCACCCTTATTCCATGTATTTCCTTATTCTGTCTAACCCTTTCAGCCAGTGGTTCTATTACTAGTGCAAACAGCAAAGGAGAAATCGGATAGCCCTGCCTTGTACCCCTGCCTAGCTTAAATTGCTCTGAGTGGACCCCATTTATGAATATTCGTGCTTTAGGCTCTTTATAAAGTGCCTCTATCCATTTCTAAAAGTTCTCTCCCAATCCCATCTTCTTCATAACTGCAAACATAAAAGCCCATTCTACTATATCAAAGGCTTTCTCCGCATCTACTGGAATCATTAAGGATTCCGTCTGCTCCCTTCGCACTTGCCATATTAAATTCAACAGTTTACGTACATTGTCACTCGATTGCCTGCCCGGAATAAACCCTGCCTGGTCCTCCTTTATTAGCCCTTAAATGTATTTCTGCAATTTAGTCGCCAATATTTTAGCTAATATCTTAGCTTCCAAGTTTATAAGTGAGATGGGTCTATAGGACTCACACTTCCCCTGGTCCTTGCCAGGTTTGGGTATAACTACCACTTCAGCTGTTTCCATAGAGCCTGGTAACTTCTCCCCTTTCAATATTTCATTAAACACATCCTGCAGGATCGGACTCACCTCCTCACAGAATTTTTTATAAAACCAAGCTGTAAATCCATCCAATCCTGGCGCCTTACCTTCCTTCAAGCTCTTTATAGCCTCAACTACTTCTTCCCTACCATAAGAACATAAGATATGCCATACTGGGTCAGGCCAAGGTCCATCAAGCCCAGTATCCTGTTTCCAACAGTGGCCAATCTAGATCATACATACCTAGCAGTATCCCCAAAAGACAAAGGTTCCACAATGCTTGTATTGGGTCAAGCATTGATATCCTGGGTCCCTTTTTAATAATGGTTTATGGACCTTTCCTCCAGGAACTTTTTTTAAACCCAGCTACACTATCAGCTCTTACTACATCCTCCGGTAACAAATTCCAGAGTTTGATTACATGTTGAGTGAAAAAATATTTTCTCTTATTTGTCTTAAATAGTTTACCCTGTAGCTTCATTGCATGTCCCCTAGTCTTTCTATATTCTGATAGCGTAAACAATTGATCTATGTTTACCCGTTCCACTCCATTCATTAATTTATAGACCTCTATCATATCTCCCCTCAGCCGTCTCTTTTCCAGGTTGAAGAGCCCTAACCTTTGTAGCCTCTCTTCATAAGAGTAGCCTTCCATCCCCTTTACCATTTTGGTGGCTCTTTTCTGTACCTTTTCTAATAACGCTATATCCTTTTTAAGATACGGCGACCAGAATTGCACACAATATTCAAGGTGCGGTCGTACCATGGAACGATACAGAGGCATTATAATATCCTTTGTTTTATTTCCCATTCCTTTCCTTATGATACCTAGCATTCTATTTGCTTTCTTGGCTGCCGCTGCACACTGGGCGGAGGGTTTTAACATGTTATCCACGATGACTCCTAAATCTTTTTCCTGGGTGGTGGTTCCCAATGTGGAACCTTGCATCGTGTAACCATAGTGTGGGTTGTTCTTTCCTAGGTACATAACTTTGCACTTGTCCACATTAAATTTCATCTGCCATTTGGATGCCCAGTCTTCCAATTTATCCAGATCCTCCTGCAGTTTTCCACAGTCCTCTTGGAGTTTAACAACTTTAAACAGTTTTGTGTCATCTGTAAATTTGATAACCTCACTCGTTATTCCTTTTTCCAGGTCATTTATGAATATGTCAAAAAGTAGCGGACCCAGTACAGATCCCTGGGGTACTCCACTAGTCACCTTTTTCCATTGGGAAAATCGGCCATTTAGCCCTACCCTCTGCTTTCTAACTTTTAACCAGTTCCCGAGCCACAATAGTACACTGCCTCCTATCCCATGACTTTTTAGTTTTGCCAAAAGTCTCTGGTGAGGGACCTTGTCAAAGGCTTTCTGAAAGTCCAGATACACTATATCAACTGACTCACCTTTGTCTACCTGTTTATTCACACCTTCAAAAAAACATATCAGATCTATCTCTCTATTCATCCACTTCTGTTGTTCTAAATCCAATTGTTTCAGTGTAATCTCCGTCAGGTACCTCTCTATATCTACTCCTGTCTTCTTGTTGCTCTGATTCATAGAGCTTACCATAATATTTCCAAAATACTTTCTGAATGTATTCCGTACCCCAAACCCACTTTCCCTTTTCATCTATTTTCAGGATCTGCTGGTGCACCCTTTTCTTCCTTAATTTCCTGGCAAGATATCTGCCTGGCTTATTATCCTGTACATAAAACTCATGTTTTAATTGATTTAACCTCCTCAGTTTCATGTATAGGCCCTAATTCTTCTCCTATTTTCCGAATTCATTGTAGCCGCTTTCTTCCCCCTCTCTGCTTGTGTTAACTCTTCTGATCTCAATTCTTTTAATAACTCCCGCTCTTTCTGTTCTTTTCTTCTCTTCCGTCTCACCGCCAAGGCTATACACTGTCCCCTTACAATTGCCTTCAACCCATCCCATACACCAGCCAGTCCCACTTCACCCCCTGCATTGTGGCACATATACTCCCTTATAGTTCTCTGTATGCTTTTTTGCCCTTCCACCTCATCTATAAGGGACTCATTCAATTTCCAAAAGCGGAGACCACCTCCTTCCTTTCGTAACCTCAAGGAAGCCTCCATGGTCTGACCAACTTATAGGCCCAATCTTCACCTTCTTGGCCTGTTCTATGATCCTCCCATCCACCCATATCATATCTATTCTACTGTATCTCTTATGTGGGTAAGAGTAGTGTGTATAATCCCTCTTAGTCCCATGTATGTGCCTCCATACATCCACTGAACCCAATTTATGCAACAACTTCCCCAACTTCTTACTTACCCCCTTTGGCCCACACTTATTGTCCCCCGTAGTGTCTATTCTGGGATTCAGTGTTGCATTAAAATCCCCTCCTAATATTACCAGACTTTGCAAATAGCGTTCCACCACATCATAGAACTTCCCATAGAACCGCCCTTGCTGTATATTTGGCACATATGTACTCCCCACTACTACGGGCCTTTCTTCTATTTTCCCTTTCCACAAAATGCAGCGCCCTCTCAGGTCTCTCTCCATATGCTCTTCTTCCACATTCAATCCCCTTGCAAACATTATGTCCACTCCTCCCCTTTTTGGCGCTTCCCAGTTATGGGCCAAGTACACTTTGTCATAGTCTTTATTGATCAGCCATCTTTCTTGTACTTTTTTAAAATGCGTTTCTTGTATAAGCAGAACATCCGCTCTTACTCTGCTGCCCTCTTTCAATAGGGCCTGTCTTTTAAACCAGGAATTAAGGCTTTTCACATTTATGGTTACAATCTTACATTCATCCACTTGTTTTTGATTACTACCCATAACTGCCAATCTCTGCACTTCCTCTTTTTACACACACAGGATCCGGGTACCCTCCCTCTTCCCACCCCTTCCTCCCCTCCCTTAGTTCCCTTCCTCCTGGCCTCCCCCCTCTCCCCATTCTCTCTACCATTTAGTAGTTTCTGCTTTCTCCCAGACATCATCCTCCCCTCCCACTCATGTTACACATTAAATTAACTTCTTATCTTAATCCCCCCTTTCTTATTACTTCACATTTAAATTTTTACCCTTTCCCCCCCCCCCCCCCCCCTCACATCCCAACTCGGTCCATATTTGTGGCTTCTTCAACCTTGCTGTTGCTTTCCATTCTTTTTCCATTTCTCTTTCCTCTGCTTATTTACTCAGTCCTATGTCTTTTCTTTTCTGCATCACACGTTTACTTTTTCTCTCTTTGCTCTCCACTCTGCCACCTTATTGTCTGTCCATTCGTAAGTTTTCTCACTTCTCCCACCTCTGGTAAACATGTCACTCCTGCCTCCTTCATCTCTGCCACCAATTGCGTTGCTGTTAACGCCTGCCTTGTGATGCCTTGACTAGTGAATGCAATTCCTGCGGGGTATAGCCATTTATATTTAATGTTCTCTTCTCTTAACCTCATTGTAAATCCTCTCCATTCTCTTCGGCGTTGTAGCGTGGCCGCAGCTAAGTCCGCAAAGATTGCAACCTTGTTGCCTTTCCACTCTAGGGGGCCTGCTCCCCTCAACTTATTTATTATTTTTCCTTAATTTTAAAGTCATGGAGGCAGATAATAATGTCCCATGGTGCCTCCCCTCTTCTTGGGCCCAGCGTGCGGTGCGCTCTGTCTATTTTTACTTCCAGGGCCTGCCCTCCATCCTCGGGTTCCTCCAGCACCGCCATACATATATCTCGTGCAATCTGCTCACAATCTCTGTAATCCTCATGTTCCAGCACTCCCTTTATTCTGAGATTTTGCCTTCTCGCACGATTTTCCAAGTCTTACAGCTTTAACTCAATCTGTTCCTTTGCAGTCTCTAAACTGTTCATAGCTTTGTTTATCAAATCCACAAACAACCCCAAAAACGGTAATCAAAAGTAGTGTGTAACACTATGAAACAAGATACCGTTGAGACCCTCAGTGATATATTTTACATTATTTTTTGTCGGACATAAATCGTGAAGGGAAGGCACTGTGAACCATCCCCCAATCACAATACATATCCCTTTTATTCAACCCAAAGGTTTAAAACTAACTCAAAAACAAGATAGTTTCATCAACAATAAAGAAACCACACTTATCTGAAAACACACGCGACGTGCACGTTTCGGGGGAAGAACCCCTATATCAAGCGCTCTCAACTCCGCTTACACAGAACTCAATCCACCATGTAACTGGCAAAAAACGCCGAAATGTTGGCTGCTAAAAACGAGGATACTGACTTAAGATTGGCTAGTCTGAATCTGCCTATCATATCGAATCACCAATCACAAGAAGGGAATCCCCACACATTAGGGAACCTCCTGCCGTGAGAGGTTGATGTCAAACAACACCCAGCCAATCAATTTCACAGTTCAGTCCAGTAGGAGAAACAGCTTGTAGAAGAAATATCCAACGATGTTCAAGCTTATGTAATTTAGAAGTCCGGTCCCCCCCTCGAGGGTCCTCCGGGACATGGTCAATCACTGTCCATCTCAATTGTTGAAAACCATGATTAAATTGTAGGCAATGTTGGACCATCGGGGCTGTCAATAACGATTGTCGAAGACGACACGCATGTTCAACTAAACGAACCCTGATCTTCCGTGTAGTGCTGCCCACATATCTCAGAGGGCAGCTGCATTCAATGAAATAGACTACATATGTAGAATTACATGAGGTTTGCCACCAACGATAAAAAATGCGGCCCGTATGTAAGTCAGTCCAGGAAGAACCAGATATAGTGGTATCGCATCATTTGCATTTAGTACAAGAAGCATGTATCCCAGTCCGTCGTTGAGGTTGTACTGGACGGTCCAATGGTGCTGTAGAAGAGACTAATTTGTCCCTAAGACAATTTGTCCCTAAGACATAGCTTTGTTTATGGCATTCACATTGCTTCGCACCTCTTCCACTTGCCCTTCTGTGTCCTTCACTCTTTTCCCCAGTTCCTGCACATCTGCACGAAACTGCATTATGGCCGCCGCCATATCATTTCTGAATCCTGCCATTTCAGATCTCAGCTCACCAAACCATGACCGAAGCTCTTCCTTTGAAATCTGCACCACAACACTTTTGCTCTGCACCTCTTCCAAGGTATTTAACTATTCCTCCGCCTCAGCCTCAGTGTATGCTTCACCTCCCATTTTTCCTCCTCTCTGCTCCCCTCTGACCGCAGCGCATGTATATTCTCTTACATCTGCCGTCTTTTTCTTCGCTGTTGTCATACCTCCAACCTCCGCTCTCAATGACCTTTCCACTCCACTTGGGGTGCTTATATCACTATAGTTTGGGGAGGATTAAGCACTTTTGCGGGGATAAATGGTGGCGCTCGTTTTCAGCTCTCCATGCGGTTCGGTGATGTCACCGTAAGTATACTTTATTTTAAAATGTATATTCCACCCATCTAAAATCTTAGGTGGCGTCTAAACATAAACATGGAATTTAGTAAAACAATGCTACATTAAAACAAGCATAATAATAAAACATGAAATTTGATTAATGAAAAGCCATTTACACAGCACCCCCCCCCAATCAAACCATTATAAGTATCTGCACATCAGATTTATTTTGCTATGACCAGATTATTGATGAGGAGGGAAGACATAAAATGAGAAAGTAATCCTGGTAGTCATGAATTCAAACAATGGATTGTGCTAGAGCTGGAAAAGTCTGGAACTCAGCAGCGGTTAAGCTATCAGGCTACTAAACAAAATTAAACTGAGACGTTCCCTGAAAATTTGAAATTTCCTTGAATGTGAACTGACAAAATATTTTAAATTTCTATCTGGCAGCATAAAGAATGCAAAACTACAAATCTCAAAAATATACTTAATCCAGTACCTCCCCCCAACCAACACCCTACAGTCAGGGCCGGCCCGTCCATTGAGCAAGAATGTTCTTTGCACAGGGCCCCGCGTTTCAGGGGGCCCCGTGCAAAGAACATTCTGCTTTTTTAAAAAAATTATATTAAAAAAAAAAAGCTGGCTCTGGCTGCTGCCGCGGCCTCCGCGGCAAAATGGAGTGTCCCGTGGGGCCCCCTCTCCTCGCTGAGCCTCTCTGCAAGGGCTTTCAGATTCGCGAAGGGAGAGTGTCTGTCTCCCTCGCATCTCTGTTAAGCCCGCAGGGGCTAATGGGAAATTTCCCATCTGTCCCTTTAGACGCGAGGGGCTGATGGGAAATTTCCCATTAGCCCCTGCGGGCTTAACAGAGACGCGAGGGAGACACTCTCCCTTCGCGAATCTGAAAGCCCTTGCAGAGAGGCTCAGCGAGGAGAGGGGGCCCCGCGGGACACTCAATTCTGCCGCTGCTGCGGCGGCAGCGGCAGCAGCCAGAGCCAGGTTTTTTTTTTAATTTTGAATTTGCCATAAGCCGATATGGGGGGGGGGGGTGTGTGTGTTAAGACTGGGGCTGGGCTGGGCTGGGCTGGGGGGGCTGTTAAGACTGGGGCGGGGCTGGGCTGGGCTGGGCGGGGCTGGGCTGGGGGGTTGTTAAGACTGGTGCTGGGCTGGGCTGGGCTGGGCTGGGGGGGGGTGTTAAGACTGGTGCTGGGCTGGGCTGGGCTGGCGAGGTGTTAAGACAGGGGCACGGCTGGGCTGGGCTGGGCTGGGGGGGTGTTAAGACTGGGGCTGGGCTGGGCTGGGCTGGGCTGGGCTGGGCTGGGGGGGTGTTAAGGCTGGGCTGGGCTGGGCTGGGCTGGGGGGGGTGTTAGGGCTGGGCTGGGCTGGGCTGGGGGGGTGTTAAGGCTGGGCTGGGCTGGGCTGGGCTGGGGGGGTGTTAAGACTGGTGCTGGGCTGGGCTGGGCTGGGGGGGGTGATAAGACTGGTGCTGGGCTGTGCTGGGGGGGTTAAGACTGGTGCTGGGCTGGGCTGGGCTGGGGGGGTGTTAAGACTGGTGCTGGGCTGGGCTGGGCTGGGTTGGGGGGGGTGTTAAGACTGGTGCTGTGCTGGGCTGGGTTGGGGGGGTGTTAAGACTGGTAATGGGCTGGGCTGGGCTGGGGGGGTGTTAAGACTGGTAATGGGCTGGGGGGGTTAAGTCTGGTAATGGGCTGTGGGCTGATGGGGGCTGTCTGGAAATGGGGTGATGGGGGGTTAAGACTGGTAATGGGCTGGGTGGGGCTAGGACAGATAATGGGCTGGGGGGGCTAGGACTGGTAATGGGCTGTGAGCTGTTGGGGGGGGTAGGACTGGTAATGGGCTATGGGGGGGTAAAGACTGGTAATGGGCTGTGGGCTGATGGGGGCTGTCTGGAAATGGGGTGATGGGGGGTTAGGACTGGTAATGCGCTGGGGGGGTTAAGACTGGTAATGGGCTGTGGGCTGATGGGGGCTGTCTGGAAATGGGGTGATGGGGGGTTAGGACTGGTAATGGGCTGGGGGGGGTTAAGACTGGTAATGGGCTGTGGGCTGATGGGGGCTGTCTGGAAATGGGGTGATGGGGGGTTAGGGCTGGTAATGGCTGGGGGGGGGGGTTAAGACTGGTAATGGGCAGTGGGCTGATGGGGCTGTCTGGAAATGGGGTGATGGGGGGTTAGGACTGGTAATGGGCTATGGGGGGATTAGGACTGATAATGGGCTATGGGGGGGCTAGGACAGGACATGGGCTGATGGGGAGGGGTTAGGACTTGAGGTGGGCTGATGTAGTTAGGACTGGTAATGGGCTGTGGGCTGATGGGGAAGGGGGTTAGGACTGGCAGTGGGCTATGGGGGGCTGACTGGAAATGGGCTGATGGGGTTAAGACTGGAAGTGGGCTGATGGGGGGTTAGGACTGGTAATGGGTTATAGGGGGGGCTTAAACTGAAAATGGGGTGATGGGGGTTAGGACTGGAAGTGGGTTGATGGGGGGCTAGGACTGGTACTGGAAATGGGCTGTTGGGGGGAGCTAAGATTGGAAATGGGCTGTGGTGGGGGCTTGAATTGAAATGGACTCATGGAGGGGCTAGAACTGGAAGTAGGCTCATGGGGGTGCTTGGACTGGAATTGGGCTGAGTGGAGGGGAGCTAGGATTTGACATGGGCTGATGGTGGGGCTAGGAAATGACTAGAAATGGGCTGATGGGGGGCTAGGATTAGAAATGAGCTGATGAAGGGACGCAGACTGAAAATGGATGGGGGAGCTAGGACCGGAAATGGGTTGATGGGGGGTAGGACTGGAAATGGGCTGATGCAGGGACTAGAAGGGAATGGATGCTGGGTGAGACTGGAACTAGAAGGGAGCTGATGTTGGGGGAGGATTAGAATGGGATGGGGCTGGGAGAGTAAAATGGAGAGGGGAAAATATTTTGTGTGGGAGGGATGAAAAATCTACAATTGGCCGGTTATTGGGAGAGTAAGTGGGGATTGAGGATGGAGGGGTAAAATTTGTGTGGATGAAATAGGAATAAGGAAAGAGCAAAAGGAGAAAGATTAGTATGTTAAAGCAGATGTAGAGAGAGAGAATGGAAAAAAAACTAGAAGAGAGAAGAAAGAACAAATGGACAGCAGACGATGGAGAGTTAGCAGAAAACATGAAGAAACCAGAAGAAAGTGGCTGGAGCAATTGCAACTGAAAAAAAATGCACAAAAGGTAGAAAGATATCTCTTTATTTTGAATTTATTAACTGGAATATGAAAGCTCTGGGAAATGTGCATCATTAACGTCTGCGCTTTGTTTGGTACAAGAGGAAATTAATTTATAGTTTTATTTCTACAGTGTTGTTGTACATTCCAAGTTTGGCTTTTGGGGTTCCCAGTTTAATTATTGCCTTCCTGTTTCTAAATTGTGATTCCTTGTTTGATGATGGTCTATGTTCTGCATGTGTAACTGAGCTGAGGTATTCTGTTTATGTAATTCCTATCTGACATTGCCACTTGTTCTCTTTCCCCAGTATTCTCTGAAATGTATTCGTCTAATATTTGCAGTGTTGCCTTTTGATAGGTAGGGTATGGTGCTTTGTGAGTCCTGGTAATGCTGTCAGGATATGGCGGGTTTGCTATGGGTTCTAAATGGGCAGCGTTTGTAGTAGTTCCTAATGTGCCTGGCGGTTGGCACTGGATTATAGTAATGTAGAAATCTTTTAGTCTTTCTTTATCCATACCCTCATTAAGAGACATGTTTACTAAAAGTTAGTGTATGGTAACATTATGCAAATATTTATGCAAATAAGGCCACTTATGCAAATGAGACCCCGCACCGAGTCTCCGCACATGGCCCCGCACCCCCCTTGGGCCGCCCCTGCCTACAGTTGTCCTCACCAAGAACCAAGAGTAATGGACCCATAGAGCAAAACTACTATTCCATAACAGTACTAACTTCCAAAATTCACACAACATGGAGTATACCCAGAAAAGGGCAACACCGTAAATATTGCAGTGGGCCCTAGAACACCCATATTTCTATTCAGAAAACTGAACAAGCCAGATTACTACAGCTCCCTAAATAGAAACTCCATGCTAACAGAATATATAGCCTCAGTCACACATATGCAGAACAAAAATAGATCTTCACCAAATAGGAAAGGTCCATAAACTATTAAAGCGGACCTGGGAAATCCACTGCTTGCCCTGGAACAAGCATTCTGAAACCTGTGTGTTTTTTTGGGAACCTGCCAGATACTTGTGACCTGGATTGGCTACTGTTGGAAACAGGATACTGAGCTTGATGGACCTTAGTTTGACCCAGTATGGCATTTCTTAAGTTCATATGTTACCAGTGCAGAGCCTAGGAAACATGCTGCTAAATATGCCAAACAAGAGGGGCTCAACAGCATCCATGCAGCATCTCCCACTTCCACCAAAACAAGAGTGACTTGGCACCCCAACACAGCACTTCCCACCCTCTGAAAAACAAAGAGAGGCTCAGTGGCTCCTACACAGCACGTCCAACCCTCCGAAAAATAAGAGTGACTTTGTGACCCCATCACAACACCTCCCACTCCATCATTAGCACCAAGAAGTGCTTGGCAACCCGAACATAACTCCTGAAACTGCACACTGGACCAGCATGGTGTTAATGTAAATATATATTCCATAAAAACAAAGGAAATGCAAGATGCTCGCACACAAAGGAAGTGACAGAAAAAGTGAGAACCACAGCACAGTTTATAAGACCAAATTATAACTCATTTTATTCTGTTATAAACTGCGTTATGGTTCCCACTTTTTCTTGTTGAACATATATTCTGCATCCACAGAAACCTCTCCCTTGACAATTGGTGCAGAGCAGGAGTAGGACATTCACATTCCATAGCTGCAGCCGCACCAACTAGCCATCCCTGCAGGGAGCGGGAATGTAAGCTCCTCCCCACTTCCCACCGGCAGCACCATCAGCGCGGCCACAGGGCCCTTTAAACCTCCAAGCCGGTCTGAAGGGAGCCGTCTCTGCCTCCATCGCTGCAGCCGCGCCGACCAGTCATCCCTGCAGGGAGCGGGAAAGTAAGCTCCTCCCCGCTCCCCACCGGCAGCACCAATCAGCGTGGCCACAGGGCCCTTTAAACCTCCAAGCCGGTCCAGGCGGCCCATGCCGGGTGGGCCTGCGCCTAAGGGCCTCGCCAAAGGGCCCTTTGGCATGGCCCTTAGGCGTCAGCCCTGCAGCGGGAACCAACGCATTGGGAGAGAAGCAGCCCCATCCGCTCCCCAACCAGCAGCCATTCAGGGCCCACCACCAGCGCAAAACCTTCCTACCTCATTGCCTCAATTAACTCAGCTGGCTCAGCTGTCCATCCCCTGAGCCCCTCCGGCGTCCGGAACAGGGAGCAGATTGCAGACTCCACCCACTCCCTGCAACGAAGGCCAATCATGCCCAACCAGCATCGCTGTTAAAAGACTCTGAAAAGCACGCCTGCACGCCACACGCAGTAAGCTAATTCCAATCCTATCTCATTCCCTGCTATTTACTTTGCTGCACAAAGTGTAAACTCCACTGCATTTACTTGTAAGTACCTTGCTGCACTGCTTATAGCCGTCACTGCTACCTGATTCCCTGCGACGGACATATACTGCATAGCATCTACTGCTAAGCCCACTGCCTGCAATTATCCTTGCTATACAGCCTATTGACTCCTCTGCTACCTCATTGCTTGTATAGAATCCACTGCTTGTAACTTAACATATTTTGCATAGTGTGTAGAATCCACTGCTTGTAATTAACATATTTTGCATAGTGCGTAGAATCCACCACTACCTGTAAGATAACATATGCTGCATAGCCCCACCATTCCTCTCTATGGCCCCACATCACATTGTCCTTCTTTTCTTCATACTGCCCAACTGCTTCCCCTCCTACCAGCTCCCTCATTCCTTCCCCCCTCTTCTCCCTCTACCTTCCTCACTTCTCCCTCCATTCTATTTTCTAACCTATCATCAGCTCTTGAGCTTCACCACGCTCTCCCTCTCATTCAATCATCCCCTCTCTCTCTAAGGCAACCCCACCCCCGCTTCCGCCGTACTATCTCCCCTTTACCCCGCTCTCTGCTATTCCTTCTTCTCTCATCAGGTAACATCAACCCCAACCCCGGCCCCCCTCGATTCCTATCCCACTCTAAGAAGAGTTCCTCACGTACTTTGTCTAACCTCATCCATATCCCTCTCCTTTCCCCTTCCCCTCTCTCTCCCTCATATGCCTTATGGAACGCACACTCACCTAAAGATACCAACCCCAACCCTGGCCCCCCTCAATTCCTATCCCACTCTAAGAAGAGTTCCTCACGTACTTTGTCTAACCTCATCCATATCCCTCTCCTTTCCCCTTCCTCTCTCCCTCCCTCATATGCCTTATGGACCGCACACTCATCCAGAGATATCAACCCTAACCCTGGCTCATCAAGATCTCTGTCTTATTCTGTAAAAAGATCCTCACGCAACAACCCCCATAAACCACTGTCTCACTATGGAAAGAGATCCTCGCGTAACTTGTCTAATCTCATCCATATCCCTCTCCTTTCCCCTTCCACTCTCCCTTTCTCATGTGCCTTGTGGAATGCACAATCAGTCTCTAATAAACTTGCTTTTACTCACGATCTCTTTATCTCTAACACTCTACATCTTCTTGCCCTAACTGAGACCTGGTTCCACCCAGATGATACCGCATCCACTGCTGCTCTCTGTCACAGGGGCTATCAGTTCTCCCATACGCCTCATTCCACTGACCGCGGTGGTGGTGTTGGGCTTCTACTCTCTCCTGCTTGCCAATTCCAACCCCTCCTACTGCCTCAGTCTCACTCCTCTCTCTCTTTTGAAGTCCACTCCATTCGCCTCTTCACACCACTTCCTCTCCGAATATCTGTCATTTATCGCCCTCCTGACAAGTCTGCTTCCACCTTCCTTAATGACTTCGACTCCTGGCTTTCTATCTTTTTAGATCCCTCTTCCCCCACCCTTATTCTTGGCGATTTTAACATTCACGTCGACAACCCCTTCGATCTCCATGCTGTAAAGCTGCTCACCCTAACCTCCTCATTTGACCTCCAACTCTGTTCCACTGCCCCCACCCACCAGCACGGCCACTGCCTTGACTTAATACTCTTCTCTAAATCCTCCCCCTCAAACTTCCGTAACTCAATCCTTCCCTTATCAGATCATCACCATCTCAACCTTGTCCTATCTCCTCCAACCTATTTAGAAACCTTCATAATATTGATCCCTTAACTCTCTCCTCCACCATTTCCCCATCCCTCTCCTCCATTATGTCCTCCAAGTCCATTGACGAGGCAGTAACCTCCTATAATGCTGTACTCTCCTCAGCTATGGATACTCTTGCCCCACCCACCCCACGTCCTGTGAGACGTTCAGCACCCCAACCTTGGCTTTCATCCACTACCCGCCATTTACGCACCTGTGCCCATTCCGCTGAAAGTGCTTGGATCAAATCCCGTTCCCCGGAAGATTTTTTACACTTCAAATTCATGCTTGGCTCCTTCCAGTCAGCCATAGCACTCGCCAAACAAGAATACTACATCCATCTGACTAACTCTTTTGCCTCTGATCCTCGCCGTCTCTTCAATACCCTCAGTTCTCTCCTCAAGGTGCCCCCCCGTCCCACTCTTCTTTTCTGCCCAAACCCTGGCCGACTACTTCCATGACAAAATCCTCAAGATTACCCTTCAATTCCCCACTTCCTCTTCTACTCCCCGCCTCTCCAATTCTCCCCCCCCCCATCCCTACTACCTCTGCTATCCTCTCCTCCTTCCCTGCGTTCTCTGAAGAGGAAACCACACTCCTTCTTTCCTCCTCCAAACCCACCACCTGTTCCTCTGATCCTATCCCCACCCATCTCCTAAGCCCCATCTACCCCACCGTTGTCCCTTCCATCTCTTTTATTCTCAACCTTTCACTCTCCACCGCAACTGTCCCCGCAGACTTCAAGCATGCTGTGGTCACACCTCTCCTCAAGAAACCCTCACTCAATCCCACCTGTCCTTCTAACTATTGACCCATCTCCCTCCTTCCCTTCATATCCAAACTACTTGAATGGGCAGTCCACCGCCGCTGCCTCGACTTCCTCTCCTCTCAGGCCCTCTTAGACCCTCTACAGTCTGGCTTCCGTCCCTTACACTCCACTGAAACGGCTCTTACCAAAGTCTCCAGTGATTTGTTCCTGGCTAAATCTAAGGGCCTCTACTCTGTCCTCGTCCTTCTCGACCTCTCTGCTGCTTTTGACACTGTCGATCACAAACTTCTCCTCGATACCCTCTCCTCACTTGGTTTTAAGTGCTCAGTGCTATCCTGGTTCTTCTCCTACCTCTCCCATCGCTCCTTCAGTGTGTGCTCTGGTGGCTCCCCCTCCTCTCCTACCCCACTCCCAGTTGGTGTACCCCAAGGATCCATTCTGGGTCCGCTCCTTTTCTCTCTCTATACTCAATCCCTTGGTGCGCTTATCTCCTCCCATGGCTTTCAGTACCATTTCTATGCCGACGATTCCCAGATCTACCTCTCTACACCTGAAATCTCTCCAACAATCCAGACCAAGATCTCTGCCTGCCTATCTGACATCTCTGCCTGGATGTCTCACCGCCGCTTGAAATGGAACATGTCTAAGACTGAACTCCTTATATTTCCCCCCAAAACCTCTCCTCCTCGCCCTCCTTTCTCAGTCTCCGTGGATGGCTCCACGATCCTTCCTGTTCCCTCGGCCCGCAATCTGGGGGTTATCTTCGACTCTTCCCTCTCCTTCTCCACACATATCCAGCTCATAGCTAAGACCTGCCATTTCTTCCTCTACAACATTGGCAAAATCCACCCCTTCCTTTCTGAACACACTACTAAAACGCTCGTCCACTCCCTAATCTCCTCTCGCCTTGACTACTGCAACCTACTCCTTACTGATCTCCCTATAAGCATCTCTTTCCCCTTCAATCTATCTAAAACTCTGCTGCTCGACTCATCTTCTGCCAACCTCGCCATGCCCACATTACCCCCCCTCCTCAGATCACTTCACTGGCTCCCTATCTGTTTCCGCATCCAGTTCAAACTTCTCCTCCTTACCTATAGATGCATTCACTCTATGGCCCCTCACTACCTTTCATCCCTTATCTCTCGTTACAACCCCTCTCGGAAACTTCGCTCTTCTAACAAACTACTCCTATCCAGGCCGTTCACTCGCACCCCTAACTCCAGACTTCGCTCCATTCACCATGCTGCACCTTACGCCTGGAACAACCTACTCATGTCTGTATGCCAGGCACCCTAACTAGCCCTCTTCAAATCCAGGTTGAAGACCCACCTCTTCACTATCGCTTTCAGATCCTGACTTCTGTCCCTCGTCTTGCATCGACTTCCGTCTTTTGTCTTGACCAAATTGTAAATTCCATATTTTGTTTTTGCCCTGAACAGCCCATTGTTATATGCTCTGCCCATTGCTATGTGTTTTGTCTTAAATAGATTGTAAGCTCTGACGAGCAGGGACTGTCTCTTGCATTAATGTTTGTACAGCGCTGCATGCGACTGGTAGCGCTCTATAAGTGCTCAATAGTAGTAGTAGTAGTAGTAGTAGCTCGTTTTCAGCTGTCCATGCGGTTCGGTGATATCACCGCAAGTATACTTTATTTTAAAATGTATATGTCACCCATCTAAAATCTTAGGTGGCTTCTCAACATAAACATGCAATTTAGTAAAACAATGCTACAATAAAACAAGCATAATAATAAAACATGAAATTTGATTAATGAAAAGCCACTTACACAGCACCCTCCGCCCCCCAATCAAACCATTAGAAGTATCTGCACATCAGATTTATTTTGCTATGATCAGATTATTGATGAGGAGGGAAGATATAAAATGAGAAAGCAATCCTGGTAGACATGAATTCAAACACTGGATTGTGCTAGAGCTGGAAAAGTCGGGAACTCAGCAGTGGTTAAGCTATCAGGCTACTAAACAAAATTAAACTGAGACGTTCCCTGAAAATTTAAAATTTCCTTGAATGTGAACTGACAAAATATTTTAAATTTCTATCTGGCAGCATAAAGAACGCAAAATTGCAAATCTCAAAAAAATACTTAATCCAGTACCTCCGCCCCAACCAACACCCTACAGTTGTCCTCACCAAGAATCAAGAGCACAGGACCCATAGAGCAAAACTACTATTCCATAACAGTACTAACTTCCAAAATTCACACAACATGGAGTATACCCAGAAAAGGGCAACACCGTGAATATTGCAGTGGGCCCTAGAACACCCATATTTCTATTCAGAAAACTGAACAAGCCAGATTACTACAGCTCCCTAAATAGAAACTCCATGCTAACAGAATATATAGCCTCAGTCACACATATGCAGAACAGAAATAGATCTTCACCAAGTAGGAAAGGTCCATAAACTATTAAAGTGGACCTGGGAAATCCACTGCTAGCCCTGGGACAAGCATTGTGGAACCTGTGTGTCTTTTTGAGAACCTGCCAAGTACTTGTGACCTGGATTGGCTACTGTTGGAAACAGGATACTGAGCTTGATGGACCTTAGTTTGACCCAGTATGGCATTTCTTATGTTCATATATTACCAGTGCAGAGCCTAGGAAACATGCTGCTAAATATGCCAAACAAGAGGGGCTCAACAGCATCCATGCAGCATCTCCCACTTCTACCAATACAAGAGCGACTTGGCACCCCAACACAGCACTTCCCACCCTCTGAAAAACAAAGAGAGGCTCAGTGGCCCCTACACAGCACTTCCAACCCTCCGAAAAATAAGAGTGACTTTGTGACCCCATTACAACACCTCCCACTCCATCATTAGCACCAAGAAGTGCTTGGCAACCCCAACATAACTCCTGAAACTGCACACTGGACCAGCATGGTGTTAATGTAAATATATATTCCATAAAAACAAAGGAAATGCAAGATGCTCGCACACAAAGGAAGTGACAGAAAAAGTGAGAACCACAGCACAGTTTATAAGACCAAATTATAACTCATTTTATTCTGTTATAAACTGCATTATGGTTCTCACTTTTTCTTGTTGAACATATATTCTGCATCCAGAGAAACCTCTCCCTCGACAATGGGTGCAGAGCAGGAGTAGGACATTCACCCACAGAACTCAATATATTTTAAACAAATCTGATTCTGGTCATCTCACTAAGAAACATTTTCCATTACCAGGCATATTGGGAGCAAATATAAAATCCTACAAAAGTCACCTAAGATCTACAAGGCTAAATCTACCGTACCATTATCAGCATAAACTTCAAAAACTCATACAAGGGGCCTACCCAGAAAAAAAGTACTACTATAAATACTTTAGCAGGCCCTAGAACATCCATACACCTGTTTGAAAAGCTGAACAAGTCAAATTACTACAGTAAAGTATAGATCCCTAACAGGGGCTCTACAGATCAACCAACAGTAAGGATTTGAGGGTTTATTTTATTAAATTGCTAGCTCTCTGACTGGGAGCTCTTAAAAGGGTTTTTGTATATTTTTAAAGCAAGGTTACTTTCTTTTTGGTGCTTTAGTGGAAATTTCCTTGAGCAGAGTAGGTTGTTGAACTCTAGTAACCTCCTCAGCTTTGGGAACTGCTAACATCTAATCAGGTGTTAGTTCCCTCCCTACCCACCCCGACTCCCACCCACCCCTAGTGAGCAGTCTTGCTTTATAGGGCACCTCACCATTTAACAAAGCACAGAGAATTGGACCAGCACATTTTGAATATAATTAAAGAGATTTAACTGCTTTTTCTCTGAAGGGACAGCTGGGAAACCAGCTGGTACTTGGTACATCTCTCTCTTTTGCTTTAACAGATACCTAAGCTCCACGAACAGAACAATGGCTGGGAAAAATCGTATCGCTAAAGCTGTTGCCCCCATTACAGATTCTGCCTCAGTCCAGACAGAGGTCCTAATGCCAGTTGAAGGACCGGTTCCAAGTACAGGGTGCCTGCATGCTAAAACTCTGAGGAAACAAGTGGAGAAACTCAGAGAGGAGATGGTGAGGCTGAGGAGCATTCAAGACAGTGAGAAGTACATTGATGAGATGCTTCTTGCAGCAACCAAGCTCTCCAACAGAGGAGAAGATGGGTGCCAACAGAATGTCGATGGTTGGACACAAGTCACCAGGGCCTGCAAAATTACCAATCCAACTTCTCCAGCCCTTGAATTGAAGAACCATTATGCAGCCCTGGAAGTGGAGGAGGTGAAAGCATCCCTGGAAAGGGAAGAACGAGAGCTCAAGTACCCCAAAGTTGCAGAATCAGTGACCACAAGGAAACGAAGGGTAGTGGTGTTTGGAGACTCTCTTCTGAGGGGTACTGAGGCGTCCATCTGCCGACCAGACTTGATGTCCAGAGAGGTATGCTGTCTGCCTGGTGCCAAAATCCAAGATGTTACGGAGAGTTTGCCGAGACTCATCAAGCCCACTGACTATTACCCAATGTTGCTAATCCATGTTGGAACAAATGATACTGCCAGGTATACATCGGAATGTATCAAAAATGACTTCATGGCTCTGGGACAGAGGGTGAAGCAGTTAGGTGCACAGGTGGTGTTCTCTTCAATCCTCCCTGTTGAGGGTAAAGGCCAAGGCAGAGAGGCTCGCATCCTGGAGATGAATGCATGGCTGCGTGGATGGTGTCATCGAGAGCATTTTGATTTCCTAGACCATGGGATGCTGTTCCAAGGGTTGCAGAGCAGAGATGGCATCCATCTGTCCAAGAAAGGTCAACACGTTTTTGGTCGTAGACTGGCTAATCTACTGAAGAGGGCTTTAAACTGGATTCATTGGGGATGGGTGAAGAAAGCCCCCAGGTAGGTGAAAGCCCCCAGGTAGGTGATACATTAAATACCTTTATGGAAATGGGTAACAGGGATAACATATGGAAAGCAGTGTGTATAAATGCCCGTAGCATGGGAAATAAGATCCCTGATGTTGAAGCTTTGGTGGGAGTGGCTGACTTGGATTTAGTGGCAGTTACAGAAACATATCTGGCTATACTTTATTCAGAAAGGACAGGGTAGGAAGAATGGGAGGAGGAGTGGCACTATATGTAAAAACTACTATTTAAAGCTTTGGAATTACAGAGCTTAAAAGGGAGAGAGGAGGCATTGTGGGTTAAACTAAAAAAGGGAAAGAGAAATCTATTTGTATTGGTGTGATATACAGACCTCCCTCACAAGAGGAAGAGGTGGACAGAGAGTTAATTGAAGACATACACAGCATTGCTAGGAAAGGGGAAGTGCTACTGATAGGAGATTTCAATATACCAGATGTTGACTGGCACATTCCTGCTGCAGTATCATCTAGAAGTAAGGAGATCCTGGATTCTCTACAGGGAGAACTATTCAGGCAATTGGTAAGAGACCCCACACTTGAAGGGGCCATACTGGACTTGGTGCTTACCAATGGTGAAAATGTTTCTGATGTTGTAGTGGGAGATCATTTTGCATCCAGTGATCACCAGATGGTGTGGTTCAGTATTAGGACTAGGGCTGTTAGAATCCATTCAAAGGTAAGGATCTTAGACTTTAGGAAGACTAACTTTGCCAAGATGGGCCAATACCTCAGGGTGTTGTTAGTGGGATGAGAACAGCTGGGGGATGTAGAAAAACAGTGGGCAAAACTGAAAGGGGATATTTTAAGGGCAACCAACCTTTTTGTTAAAATGGTAAATAAAGGTAAAAGGAAAAGGAGACCGCTATGGTTTTCGAAAGAAGTAGCTGAAAAAGTGAAGAAAAAGAGGGAGGCCTTCATGAAATACAAGAGATCACAGAGAGAGAAAGACAGGCATCTGTATTTGGAAAAACTTAGAGAAGCTAGCAAAGTAGTCAGGAAGGAAAAGATTCAAAAGGAGGAGGAAATAGCCAATGCAATAAAATGGGGGGATAAGACATTTTTCAGATATATTAGTTAGAAGAGGAAGGGCAAAAGTGGTATTCTCAGACTCGAGGGTGCAGGGGAGGAATATGTAGAAGATGATAAGGATAAAGTGGAATTGCTTAACAAATATTTCTGTTCTGTGTTCACAGATGAAGAACCAGGAGAAGGACCTCAGAAAACACCCACAAACAGGAACAGAAGCGAGGGACATCTTGAACAATTTTCAGAAGACCGTATTCGTGAGAAACTAGCTCATCTTAAAGTAGACAAAGTGATGGGACCGGATGGGATACACCCTAAAATACTGAGGGAACTTGGGGACGTTCTAGCAGCTCCACTGACTGACCTTTTCAATGCCTCGTTGGAGTCGGGAGTGGTGCCAAAGGACTGGAGAGAGGCTCATGTGGTGCCTTTACACAAAAGCGGAAGTAAGGATGTGGTTGAAAACTACAGGCCGGTTAGTTTAACTTCAGTGGTGAGTAAATTATTGGAAACGTTGCTGAAAGCGAAAATAGTGAGGTTTCTGGAGTCCAGCGGATTACAGGATCCGAGGCAGCATGGAGTCACCAGAGGCAGTTCTTGTCAGACAAATGTGATTAATTTCTTTGACTGAGTGACCAGGGAGTTGGACCGAGGGAGAGCCCTAGATGTGGTGTATTTAGATTTCAGTAAAATCTTTGACACTGTTCCTCACAGGCGACTTATAAACAAGCTGAGCACCCTAGGGATGGACCCTAAAGTTACTGCTTGGGTTAGAAATTGTTTGGGTGGGAGACGAGAGTACAAGTAAATGGAGCTCACTCTGAAGAGAAGGATGTTACCAGTGGTGTGCCCCAGGGATCTGTCCTTGGTACGATTCTTTTTAACATCTTTGTTAGTGATATAGCAGAAGGGCTGTCGGGTAAGGTTTGCCTCTTGGCAGATGACTCCAAAATCTGCAATAGAGTAGACACCCAGGAAGGTGTACATAACATGAGGAGGGATCTAGCTAAGCTTGAAGAATGGTCTAGAATTTGGCAGCTGAGATTTAATGTTAAAAAATGTAAGGTCATGCATTTGGGCTGCAGCAATCCAAGGGAGCAATATAGTATAGGGGGTGAAGTACTTTTGTCCACTAAAGAAGAGCGGGACGTAGGCGTTGTTGTGTCTGATGATCTTAAAGTGGCTAAACAGGTAGAAAAGACGATGGCAAAAGCTAGAAGGATGCTTGGGTGCATACGGAGAGGAATGGCTAGCAGAAAAAAGGAGGTGATAATGCCTCTGTATAAGTCTTTGGTGCGACCTCATTTGGAGTATAGTGTGCAATTCTGGAGACCGCACCTTCAAAAGGATGTGAACAGGATGGAGTCGGTGCAGAGGGTGGCTACTAAAATGATTAGTGGTCTTCATTACAAAGCATATGAGGACAGACTGAAGGATCTTAATATGTACACCTTAGAGGAAAGGCGAGATAGAGGTGATATGATTGAGATGTTTAAATACCTCCGTGGCATAAATGTTCAGGGAGAGAGCCTCTTTCAATTGAAAGAAAGTTCTGCTATGAGGGGACATGGGATGAGGGTGAAGGGAGATAGATTCAGGAGTGATATGCGGAAATATTTCTTTAGGGAAAGACTAGTGGATCCGTGGACTAGTCTCCCAGTGGAGGTGGTAGAGATGAGGACAGTAACTGAATTCAAAAAAGCATGGGACAAACACAGAGGATCTCTAAAGGTAAAAAGGGGACTGTTGTAGTTGTTGATATGGAAGGACTGACTAGATAGGCTATGTGGTCTTTTTCTATCATCATATTTCTATGTTTCTATGTATAAACTCCATGTTAACAGAACACACACTCAGTCACAGTACCATCCTCAGTCACACACTCAGAATACAGACCCTCACTAAGTGACTACAACCTAAAATAAAAAGAAAAATATGTAGACAAAAATTAAACTGAAACCCCAAGAAGCCGGACTCCGCATGCAGTGCAACATCAGATAGAGATGCAGGTCCCCATACTGTGTAAAATATAATGATAGTGCAAAGTCCAATCACTAAAATGAAAATAAAATTATTTTTTCTACCTTTGTTGTCTGATCATTTTATTCTCTGATTATGCTGGTCCTGATCTGAGGCTTCTGCTTTCCTGTCTTCTCTTAGCTCTCTTTCTATGGTCTACAGTCTAGCTGCCATTTCTTATCTTTTCTTATGATTTTTTTTCACTTCTTTCCATTAGCCTATTTCCAGTCCCAGAAACCCTTCCCAGAATCATCCCCCTTTCCAGTCCTCCCCTCCCAGTACATTCCAGTGTCAACTCCCTTGCATTCCCACAACTGCCACTGATGTCCATTCCCTTCCAGTTCCCCTCCTTCTCCACTGTCTAGCCCCTTCTAGTCCAAATAGCATTGCAGGTATCAGCTCACTTTCCCTCCCAGTGCCACCCCCCCCCCCATCAGCTCTCATCCAGTCACCCTACCCTCTGTCCATCCCCCTTCTAGTGCCATCCCCATGTGTCAGCTCCCTTCTAGCCCCAGAGCCCCCTCCCTTCCAGTATCCTTCCCATTACCCAGCCACCTATCAGTCCCATTCCCAAGTGTCAGCTCCCTACAGTCCCACCATAGGTGTCAGCTCCCTTCCAAGTTCCCCTCCAGTAACATTCCCAGGTGTCAGTTCCCTTCCATTTCCCTACTCCCTTCCGTAGTGTCATCACCCTTCCAGTCCCGTACAGTACCATCCTCAGGTATCAGCTCCCTTCTAGCCCCCTCCTCCCCCCCATATTAGCTCCCTTCCAGCCCCCTACTTCCACCCCGTGTCTACTCCCTTCCTGCCCGCCCCCCCCCCCATGTGTCAGCTTCTATCTCCAGGAACAAGCAGGAATGTAGTCCTCACATATGGGTATCGTCAGTACCGACGGGGCCTGCGCGGGAACGCTCCCCAGGGTCCAATAGGAACGCTTTTGGGAGAATCCCTCAGCACATGCGCGCTGCCTTCCTGCCTTTCCAACTGTCCCTCCTCAGTTCTTCATTTTCCACGGAGCCAACAGGATCTATTCTCTGTCACCGCAGAAAATTCCATCTTTAAATTTCTTTTCTTGTGGTCACATTGCCTACCGCACGACGCCTACCGGTACCGCCAGTTCTTTTCTTTTCATAAAAAAAACCCAACAACTTAGACTTTAGACTGTTTCTTTTCAGAAACTTTTCTCTTTGGTGCTAGGCACCATTTTGGGCATTAGGCCCCATATTCCTAAATCATGGAAAAGCCAACTAGTGGTTTTAAAAAATGTACTAAGTGTGGCGGTACCATTTCCATCACTGACACCCATGTTTGGTGTCTGAAATGCTTAGGACCTGAACATTCTCCAACTGAATGTCTCTCCTGCATGGGGATAACTAAAAGAGGAAGACAGAACCGGGCCGCAAAGCTCGGTACCCTCTTTTCTTCAGATGCCAGATCCATTGCATTGACATCATCAAGGGCCTCTTCTTCCTCCCATGGATCTCAGGTAACTAAACATAAAAACTGGTCCTCAAAGGGTAGCTCTCCTGCTAAGCATCGAGAGGCCATTGGCATTGCCCTTGAGGGAACCACACCGGCAAAACAACCCCGGCGGGAGGCTTCGGCTTCCAAAGCATCGATGGGGCTTCAGGATGTTCTCGAGGCCTCAACCTCACAAGAACTACCTGTGCCATGCTCAGGGGTTCCGGCCGTCCTTACCGGTACCGACACCCAGGCATCGGCAGTGTCGATAGACCAGAGGTTCCTCGCTATCGAGCACAGCATTGCAGCTCTTCTTTCAGCTGCGGTACCGGTGGTCCAACAAGCACTGGTACCGACATCGACACTGATGCCGGTACCGACACCGGTACAGACACAGGTACCGACACCGACAATACCGGTACCGATGGTACCGGCCCCAGTGGGAACTCTTCCCATGCCATCTCTGGCTGAAATTGACAAAGCGGTACCGGGTCACCTCGGTACCGATTTTGATTGGTACCAGGATCGTGCTTTGCAAGAGCATCGGGGTCAGGAATACTTCGATTCCTTCGATTCTGAAGACTCTGACAATTCTGCTGGCACTAGAGGGTTTCTCTTAGAAGATCCCTCTTCTCCCCAACGCAGAATGTCACCTCCAGAGGACATGTCATTTCAGGATTTCATCCGTGATATGGCCAAGGGTCTTTCAATCACAGTAGCTCCTGAAGATGAACCCAGAGCAAAGGAATTGAAAATTCTCCAATATCCGAAAGCTCCTAAGGAGGCAGCCACTCTGCCTATCCATGAAATTCTGCATACCTTGATGATCAGAATGTGGGAGACACCTCTGACTACTTCTTCTCACTCTAGGAGACTTGATACTATGTATCGAGTTCCGCCATGTAAACAAACTGAAACAACAAAGTATCTGTAGAAACCACAGGAGCAAAGAAACAGATGCCAAGACTGGCAGTGATTCAGGTTAGAAAACCCCTTTTATTGATGATCCCAATAATAGCTTATCGTATAAAATATAAAACCACTATATACATTTTCAAAATCAAACATCACTGTTCTGCAAACAGTCTGGCTACTCTCATTCAATCAGACGTCAGCAAAAGACCTAGAAGATTAGGATCTACCAATAGAGTCAACACATCACTTGACTTTAGAAAAGCACGTAAAGAAACAACAGAAAGGGCATTCTCGTTTGCGGCACCAAAGATTTGGAACTCTCTTCCAAATGATTTAAGAGCAGCTCAGGACCTTAAAGACTTTAGAAAACAACTGAAAACTGTCCTGTTTATTGAGCATTATGGTCTAACTGAATAATTAATTCAATGTTTAAGAGAAAAACAATCATTTAGTAAGCTGTATTATAGCTCACGTTGTATTATAGTACACAATGTAAATAGCGCTTTATATCTTTCTGTAAAACACACTATGTTACTTTACATGTAATTATCATTACTACATATTCATATTATCACTGCTTTTATATTTCTTGTTTGTAAAACCGCTTTGATTGTTTGATAAGGCGGTATAAAAATATCATTAAATAAATAAATAAATCTATTTCTTTGCTCCTCCTCCTCGAGTTCCGCCATGTCCTGGATTTCAGAAAACTCAGCTGCCACCCGATTCAATGGTAGTGGAATCAGCCATGCGTAGGATGAAAAGTGCAAAGAGGCATGCATCCAATCCTCCAGGTCGTGAATGCAGGACTCTGGATGCTTTTGGACGTAGGACTTTTCAAGCTTCTATGCTTTCAGCTAGGATCAGTTCATATATCCTATATATGGGAATGTTCCTCAAGGAAGTTACTGGAGACTTGGAACTTATGATCCCATTTCTCCCAGATGATAAGAGACAAGATTTTCTTGCTCTAGTTAAGCATGCTCAGGATGTCTCCAAGTTTGTCAATCGTGCAGCCTTTGACTGCTTTGAATGCATCAGCAGAACTTCTGCTATTGCCATTAGCGCACAACGGATTGCCTGGCTACAGGCATCAGACTTGGAGACTTGGGTACAGGACAAGTTAGGTAACATTCATTGCACAGGGGAGAATCTCTTCGGCAAGAACTGGCAGGAGAAGGCTAACGAGTTAGATGCTGACAATTCTACCTTAGATAGATTGTCAAAGTCTACAGCCACTCCAGCCAAAAGGAAGCCTTATTAAAAACCCTCTTTTAGCAAAAAGAGGAAGTTTTATCCTTCCTATATCCACCAGAGTCAAACTCCAGGTCAGGTTGCCCAAAAGGGACAAACTAGACAGCAAAAGAAGCCAAAAGCCCCGAGAGCCCAACCAGCTCTCCAGGTTCAGCCCCCTCAAGGGCTTTGACTCCTTCCTAGAGAGCTTTGCCTTCCTACCTCTGTGGGGGCCCCCCCCCCCCCCCCCCCAATATTCCAGGCAGGTTATGCCACTTTGTCAACAGATGGCATCAGATAACAGCAGAAGATTGGACTTTGTCCATTGTAGGAGAGGGGTACAAGCTTCATTTTCACAGCATGCCCCCTCCTACAATTCTAATGCAATTCAATTCACAAACCTCTGCAGACAATCTACTAGATCACGAGGTCTCCACACTTCTTGCCCAAGGGGCAATACAGGAAGTACCCATTCTTCAACAGGGTGCAGGGTTCTACTCCCCTATTTTCTTATTCCAAAGAAAACAGGAGGACACAGACCCATTCTAGACCTCAGAGAATCAAACAAATATCTGTTTCGAGAGAAATTCAAAATGATTTCTCTAGGAACTCTTCTGCCATACCTTCAAAGCGGGACTGGCTTTGCTCTCTAGACTTAAAGGATACATACACTCACATTCTCATCCATCCAGATCACAGGAAATTTTTACGTTTCCTTTTCAGGGGAAGACATTTCCAGTACAGGGTTCTTCCTTTGGGTCTGGATTCAGCACCAAGGGTATTCGCAAAATGCATGGCAGTAGTAGCTGCATTTCTATGAACCCTTGGGATTTTTGTCTTCCCTTACTTAGACGACTGGCTCATTCGAGCCCCTACAGTTGCAGAGGCCAGCACTGCACTGTCCCATACAATGTGAATCCTCCAATACTTGGGATTGGTAATAAACTTCCCAAAATCTCAACTAGTTCCTTCCCATTGCCTAGAATTCATAGGAGCCTGTCTGGATACCAGACAGGGAAGGGCTTTCCTTCCACAAGCCCGGTGTCTTTGCATAATGCAACTAGCTTCCCAAGCAGCAGGCAAATCCTCCCTCACTGCTCGGGAGCTACTGCAGTTACTGGGACACATGGCATCCACAGTTGATGTAGTCCCATATGCTCGCCTCCACATGCAAGCAGCTCAGTGGACCCTCTCCACACAGTGGACACAGGCCACGGGTCATTTGTCGGACAAAATAACAATCTCTCAACCACTAATTTTGTCCCTCCAATGGTGGCAATCACTAAGCAATCTGACAGTGGGGTCTCCTTTCCATCAACCCCTCTTTCAGGCCACCCTAACAACAGATGCATCACAGGTGGGTTGGGGAGCACACCTGAATCATCTCTCTACCCAGGGCACCTGGACTCCACAGGAGGTTGGTTTACACATAAACCTCCTGGAATTACGAGCAATTTATTTAGCTCTTCAAGTGTTCCACGCCCAGCTCAGCTACAAGACAGTCCTAGTCCAGATGGACAATCAGGTAGCCATGTTCTATGTGAACAAGCAGTGTGGAACGGGCTCTCTGTCATTATGCAATGAAGCTTTACGACTATGGGCCCTCGCAAGAGAGCATCAAATTCACCTTCTAGTGGTATATCTTCCAGGCATTCAAAACCTTTGGGCAGACAAACTCAGTCGAGTACTGCTGTCTCACGAGTGGTCACTCCACCTAGACTAGGTGGCAAAGATATTTCATCTCTGGGGCACTCCAGACATAGACCTCTTTGCAAGTCCACTGAATGCCAAACTTCCCCGGTTCTGTTCCAGGATTCCGGCTCACAATTGTCAGGCAAGGGATGCCTTCCTCCTTCACTGGGGTCAGGACTTCCTTTATGCCTTCCCACCCATTCCCTTCATCCCCAAAACACTCTTCAAGCTTCAGAGAGACAGGGGTTGCATGATTCTCGTAGCACCACGATGGCCACGCCAAACGTGGTATTCCCTGCTTCTGCATCTCTCTCAAGCGGCACCTCTGGAGTTAGGGCATGCTCCAGATCTCCTTTCCCAGGAGAACGGGAGGCTATGGCACCCGAATCCCCAGTCCCTGCACCTCACGGCCTGGTTGCTGAAGGCTTAGAGCTCCAGGATTTCAACCTGTCCCAGCAGGTAAAATATATCCTTCAGGCTTCTAGGAAACTTTCCACAAGAAGATCTTATACCTTCAAGTGGAAATGTTTTACTATATGGTGCTCCAAGAGGGGATTAAACCCCCTGGTCATACCCTTAGAATCGGTACTAGAGTATATCCTTCACTTATCGAATTCTGGTTTAAAGACCAATTCGGTAAGAGTCCATCCTAGTGCAATTGCAGCTTCTTATAAGCCTCTAAATAGATAATCAATTTCCTCTCATCCACTCCTATCAAGATTTATGAGAGGCCTTTTATTAACTAAACCTCCCATCAAGCCACCACCGGTGGCATGGGATCTAAATCTAGTTCTCGGGCAGCTCATGAAGCCGCCTTTTGAGCCTTTAGCCACTACAGCTCTTAGGTTTTTGAACTGGAAGGTCATCTTCCTAATTGCAATCACCTCTGCCCGTCGCATTAGTGAATTGCAAGCTTTAGTGGCTGATCCTCCTTATACTAGGTTTCATCATGATAAGGTTGTTCTTCGAACTCACCCACATTTTATGCCAAAGGTGGTTTCGCCTTTTCATTTAAATCAATCATTTTACTTTCCTGTATTTTTTCCGAGGCCTCATGCCTCTAATGCAGAAAGAAACCTTCATACAAAGGATTGTAAAAGGGCCTTGGCCTTTTACATACAAAGAACACAGCAAAATAGAAAGTCCTCACAACTTTTTATAGCTTTTGACCATAGTCATTTGGGACTTCCACTCTCCAAAAGAACTTTATCTAAATGGATTGCCCAATACATATCCTTTGCTTATGAGAGTAAGGGTCTTCCTCTTCATAATGTGAGAGCCATGGCAGCTTCTATGGCTAATCTCCACTCTGTGTCTATCGATGACATTTGTCGAGCAGCCACCTGGGCTTCGGTACACACCTTCACAGCCCACTACTGCCTAGATAAAGCCTCCCGTCGGGATGCCTTCTTTGGCCAAACTGTTCTTCAAAATCTCTTTCAAACCTAAACCAACTCCTACCCACCAACCCTGGTGGGATGCCATAGATCCATGGGAGGAAGGATTCCCACCTTCTACGGTGGCACCTTCCTGGGGCTATCTCCCTGGCATCTTCAGCTAGGGAGTCCCCATATGTGAGGACTACATTCCTGCTTGTTCCTGGAGATAGCGTAGTTACTCACCTGTAACAGGTGATCTCTGGGAACAGCAGGAATTTAGTCCTCACAACCCACCCACCTCCCCTAGGAGTTGTCTCTCTCTCTCTCTCTCTCTCTCTCTCTCTCTCTCTCTCTGTCTCTTTCCTCTCTCCCTCTATCCTTTCACTCAGCTACACACTTAACTGAGAAGGGACAGTTGGAAAGGCGGGAAGGAAGCGGGATGCACCCAAAAGCGTTCCTATTGGACGCTGGGGAGCGTTCCTGCGCAGGCTCCGTCGGTACTGACAATACCCATATGTGAGGACTAAATTCCTGCTGTTCCCAGAGATCACCTGTTACAGGTAAGTAACTATGCTTTCCTGGCCCCTCCTTCCCCTGGCAGCCCCTCTCAGCATCCACTCCCAGTCCCATTCTCCCAGCCCCCTGCATCAGCCCATTTCTAGTTCTAACCCCAGTCTTCTTCCAGAGCCAGCAGATCTTTCCTTCCACCCATCAGCCCATTTCCATTCCTAGCCCCCTCCCATCAGTGCATTCCAGTACTAACCCCCCTGATAAGCCCATTACCAATCCTAGACCCCCTAATTAGCCCATTCCAGTCCTAGCCGCCCCATCAGTCCATTTCCAGTCCTAACCCCCCCGATCAGCCCATTTCCAGTCCAAGCCCCTCCAATCAGCCTATTTCCAGTGCTATCCTCCCCCTCAGCCCATTACCAGTCCTAACCCCCCCGATCAGCCCATTACCAGTCCAAGCTTCCCCTAATCAGCTCAATACCAATCCTAGCCCCCTGATCTGCACATTTCCAGTGCTAGTTCCCCTCAGCCCATTACCAGTGTTAGCTGCCCCCAAATCAGTCCATTTCCAGTCCTAGCCCCCCCTCAGCCCGTTACCAGTCCTAGCCTTACCTAATCAGCCCATTACCAGTCCTAGCCCCCCTGATCTGCCCATTTCCAGTGCTAGTTCCCCCTCAGCCCATTACCAGTGCTAGCCTCCCTTAATCAGCCCATTAACAGACCTCTCACGCGAGACAGGAAATGCTGTTGTTTACCCTCAGTGTGCTGCCGGGCTCAATTTTAATAGAGCCGTGGGAAAAAAGGGAAACCCTGTTCTTTCTCGTGGCTCCGCAGAGCCTGGGCGCCAGGCTTCAGGCCAGTCAGGCAAGTGCGGGGTCTCCCAGGGCAACGGCAGGGGCAGCATTGGCTGAATATGCCGCTGCCAAGAAGCAGTGGCAGCATCTTGCCCACCCTTTTTTTTTTCTTTTAGCTTTAAAGGCAGAGTGAGACGGCTGTTTTGGGGGCATTTTTGCTGCCCCCAAAAGTTTGCCGTCTGAGGAAACCGCTTCACGCCACCTCATTATAGAGACACCCATGCTGCCAATGTGTAGTTTCTGAGTAAGGATCTGTAGCAGTCCTTTTTGTTTCCTTATCCCTATAGCAGATACATGGGTGTTCTAGGGCCTGGTATATGAGATATTTGCAGCTTTTCCTTTATCTAAGTAGGGATGTTGTTGCAGTGAATCCTTGGAGTTAATGTTGATTTGGTATGGTATTTGCTTTTTCAGTTTTGAGTCTTTTGCAGAATTTTTTGCTACTGTACTTTCCAAAGGAGCTAGGTTTACTAAAAGGTTCTACCCCATTACCACATACTAACATGCATCAGCAAATGCTATTTATCACAGGTTCCATTTATGCAATGAGACCTCTTAACACATTAAGGGGCATGTTTACTAAACCATGCTGTCTGGTAGTGCAAGATTTGGGGTCGGTTTGGGCACCGTATTAAAAGTAGCTTAGTCCCTCACATCAGAAATCCCATGCTGTCCTGGTAGCACTCATTGGGGCAGGGACTAGATGGGACAGAGGCAGAATGTAGGCATTGCCAGCGCATCATGACCAGTATGGGCATTAGTGGCCTTTGCTAACCGTGCTTGCTGCCCTTACTAACAGGTAGTGTTAAATGCATCCATTTGCCAGCTTGTGCTGTACTGCGTCCTGGGACCGTGTTAACTGCAGGGGTCAGAAGCATATGCCCCCTGAAATTAGCCCTGACCTCCCTTGCTAGTAACACAGCCCACATGCGCGTTTCTGGCTTAGTAACGCACATGTGGGCTGGCTTAGTAAACATGCCTCTAACTGTATTAGCACACACTAACATAGTAATACACTTTAGTAAATCTAGGTTTAAGAGTCTGATAGTGAAACGTGAGTTTGTTATGTTTCTAAGATAATATCATAATTTTAATATTTATATATTTCATATGGTGAGTTGGAAGATGAAACATTCTGCTTTCATTGCTGTGGAATGTAGTACATGTTACAGAACTGAAGTGCAAGATTTAATATATTGACATTCTGCCCAATCTTGCATAGGCTTAAGTCTTTACTCCCACATACAAAACTGTTGAATGATGCCCTCAATGAATTACAGTGGTAGTTTTTCAGAGTGGCTGAAAATGGAACTGGTGATCACCAAGGACAGTGGGGAGCTCAAAGACCACTGGAGGGATTGAATTGCATGGCGAGGGATGAGAGCATAGGGTTACTTATTCATCCTAGATTGATGAAACAGGCTTTACCCTATTACATGCATGGAGTTGTAGTTCTGTTTGTCCAATTGTTTTTCCTTAGATAATCAGGCATACAAAACCATAAATCCAATGTGACAAAATCAGAACTGGATCAATATGCTTGATCAACCTGGGGATGAGTTGGGGACTATGTGGGGAAAGAGGCACAGCGTTTGGTGCTTCTGTGCACACATTGTACACTGTAGAATGTGTGTCTTCCAGAAGGGATGCATTTGGATGATCATGTATATTGGAGGAGGGGAGAGATGTGGGATGAATCACGTGTATAGGGAGGTCTACACTTGTGTTAAATTAGGGAGGAGTTGTGGGATAGTTTACTGGAATGAAAAAATTATATCTAGATTAATGTTTACAGAACTGTGCACTATTTTATATTTATAGTGTAAACATTTAGAGGGCAATAATCAAAGCCCTTTCAGCAGATAAATTAACATTTAATGCAGGAAATCATGACTTTGATTATTGTCCAATGTGTCCACAGGCAAAAGTATACATGACATTCATTGTGCATTATTTTGCTACCAGGATTTTTTTTTCATTTTATATCTTCCCTCCTTATCATGAACTTGGTCATAGCATTACCCAAATAAATGTGTTATGCAAATATCTATGCAAATGAGGCCCCCAATGTGTTTCTGCACATGGCCCTGCACCCTCCCTCCTCCCCCTTTGGACAACTCTGTTTAAAATCAGCCTCTGCTGACTCAACTATCTCTCGATGATCCTAAAGCTATCATTTCGTAAACTGATAGCTTCCTGTTCATCATCTTTCATAAGCAAAACTAATTGAATGTCAGCAGCAAATGTATAAAATTTCACATCAGACTGTTTCCTAAGTTTTTATCAATGGTATTAAATACAATTTAAAAAGAATAGGAGATAAAATGTCATTCTTCAAAGATATGAAACTAGACAGGGAATAATTCCATATATTCCTTGTGTTCTTTCTGATAAATAATAAGAAAACAAATGTAAAATATGAAAACATAAACCAATAACCTGAAGTTGGAACAGTAAGAAGCAATGATAGTATCAGATGTAGCTGATAAATCTAACTGCACCCAAAAGGCATGATATCCCTAATCTGCTTAGTTCTAATACTGTCTACCATGGCTAGAAGAACTGTTTCAACACTTTCATAATGTTGGTATTGACTGCAAAAAATGCAGTGCCCAAGAATGATCTAAAAATACAGGGGGGGGGGGGGTTATATTCAGCGGCGGTGGCAGCTAGCACTTATAAAGCTGAATGCTAACCCCAGATATTCAATACTGAGGCCATATCCGGCCACTGGCATTGAATATCAGGGTCTCCGCAGAGCCCGGAAACAAATTGGACAGTGGTAATATTGAACCACTACCTGGTTAGCTTCTGTGGGTAAAATTAGGACAGGCTTTGCCATGCCTGACTTTACCTGCTTATTGCTAACCGGGCAGTGGCTTAATATCCCCGCTGCCCAGTTAGCCACAGGTGCCACCTCTGCTCTACCCCAGAACACCCATAACACACCCTGATGCTAATTACTTAGAATCAGGGCCTGTAGCAGCAATGCCCACAGATATCCAGCAAGAAATGAGCCAAAACCCAGATCCAGTGAACAAAATATATAACTACAGGAAAAGGTCCACCAAATTTATAAAAACCTATACTCTATAATTGCTATTATTTTTTTGTCGAAGCAAACTGTAGGAGGGTTGAGATGGACACTCAATCCACACCAAGCAGCTAGCTACTTTTTATCAAGTGAAGGTTCTCCTCCAAATATTTTCTTTATTCATCATTAATATTAAAAAGCACACTTATCTTGTTAAAGTCCTCCGAAATATGTTGCTCTTAAAACGAACTATTTGACACGACGTGCACGTTTCGGGCTACAGCCCTGTATCAAGTGTATAATCTCGTTTTTCCCAAAATACAGCAACAAGATGAAAAAACGCCGTCAAAGCGGCTCAGGTTGATCAGATATCCAGCAGCACTAACCGTGTTAGTGGTGCTGAATATCCCTCGAGCGGCATTTACATGGTTTGCAGGTTCGCAAACCATGTAAATGCCCTTAAATATCCCCCACAAATAATTATTTGAAAGCCTCTTTTTCTAAAATTGTTGCTAGCATGGAAAGATTAGAAATTAGATGAATATCTGAACTGAGTTTGCCCATATTTTTCCCTTTTTTCAAAATGAGAGTAAATATAGCTTTCTTAAGATCCATTGGAACTGTTCCCGCTTGTCAAGGTAAGTTTATCAAACGTGCAATAAAAAGAGAAATCTGTTTTTGTAATATCTGCCAACATGAAACGAACCAAGAGGAGCAGCTGATAGGGTATTTGAAGTGATTTGACGTGATGTGCAAATGAGACCCTACAGTGAGTCTCTGCATATAACATAGTATGCTACTATGCATAAGTCTATAGGAGCTAAAAAGCAGGGCTGAAAAGTGGGGCCATGTGAAAAAAAGAAAAAAAGAAACAGATGCTCAATGGTGCAGCTGGCCCCTGGGAACTAAGTTTAGCAACTTGGCAGAGGACTTAATTTTCATGAAAGTACATTCTGTTTCAAACCTCGTGATTTTAAGATAGGAATCCCAAATTGTTGGTACTGACAGTGGTCAGTACACTTATCAGCCACTCTTTACCAGAGATGTCCACAACACTTTGTTCATTCCTAGAGAAATCATTCAACTGAGGATTTGACTCAGCATAATTACAAAATAAAATAGAAAAGCCAGAAAACATAGTAATGTATTTTTCAGCCTTATCTAATTCAACTTCATTTATTTTGTAATCAACACTAAACTTCTTTACTTCAATTTGACTGTTACCATCTGCAAATAAATTGGAAGACAGCCTGAGAATTTGTCTTAAAAGAAAGCCCTGAATTGTTCACTTAAGTGATCCATCACAGGAAGTAGAAGCAGAACAATTACCAGTTAATACTCGCAACAAAGGAAAAAGCTTTTGAGACTGATTTCCTGTTCCTACCAACCTTTTGTCAAATATTCTTTTTTATATTGAATTTAATGCTGTTAATATAATGCACTATGCTGTTTACAAAGGGGATTATTTTAGAAGCCCTATTTGTGGTTTTAATATTTCAGTGGCGCCAGAAAACCGTGCAAGCCTCAGACACGTGTAGATTGTGATTTTAGAAAGGCCATGAACTGCAGTTTTTCACTGTGGGCACGTCCATACACACAGGTCTCCGATCAGGGTGTTCTGGAGCATTTCTGTTATGGTTATGGTTTAGGCATTTGATATACCGGCCATTACTTACGCATCAGAGTGGTTTACATGTATGTATATACTAACAAGTACTTTTTATTCCCTTGTCCCCAAAGGGCTCACAATCTAACTACAGTCAAACCTCGGTTTTCATTATTAATCCGTTCTAAGAAGACTGACTAAAACCGAAACGTACGAAAACCGAAGCAATATTTCCCATAGGAAATAATGTAAATTCAATTAATCCGTTCCAGACACCCAGCTCCTGTCACTTCTCTCACCTGCCCGATCGTCCACAGGACAGCAAACACACAGATATTGTACTGTACGGCACTGCAACATCTCCTGCTTACATTGACAGCTACCCTGCTACCTCCGAGCCTGAGGAGGCGCTCCAGAGAACAGGCAGGCGGTGGAGAGATCGGGGCCTTCCTCTCTGTGCAATCCTTGGCTCTTGACTCTGACTCTTGCTCAGCTGACTTTCGCTTCAACACGCGATCGGTGAGTCCGGGGGGTAGTGCTGCCGGGACTGGGGAGGCACATGGAGGCTGGCAATTTGTCCACATTCCTGCCCTTGCCCATAGGAGGAGCAGCACCAGCCACTATTGGGACCATCAGCTGTTCAGTAACACAATGAAAACCGAGGCGATATCCGATAACCGAGACAACATCTCAGTCAGAAAAGACGTCGAAAACCGAAATGTACGAAAACCGGGGCCAACGAAAACCGAGGTTTGACTGTATGTCCTTATTTCACAAATGCCTGGACATATGCAAGGCAGTAGCCCTAAACATGCTTTAAAGCACGAATAAGCAAGGGACTTTGCTTTTTTTGTTGAACTGGCTGGTCGTTGAAGATTGAAGGAGATTAGCTTGAGAATTATTGGCTTGACTGTCATCTGTATCCATGCAGGTATCTCCTCTGATCTACCCTTCGCTGTTCCTGTCTCTAAGCCAATCCCTCCAGACTCTTCCCAAGCCTTACAAAACCCAAACACCCAGCGTACCCCACCCTGTCCCTCGCTGTATTAGTGTTCTACTGGCCCTGATGCCCTGTGCCTACTGTATATCTTGCTGAAACCTCCAGATTCTAAATCTTTGTGTGGGTTCCTGCTGCTTGTATCTGTGTGGCTATATGTCTGTGTGTAACTGTGAATGTCTGGGGAGGTGAGTATGAGGAGGCGTCAGTGCAGTATTCTGGTGAAAGGAGGCACTAGGTGCTGGCAATAGAAAGTAGCAGCCTTGGATGAAATGAACACATTGTTTCAGCTAGCCTTGAGGGCCACAGAGAGATCAGGAAGCCTCGAGGAGGCAACCATATCATAGGGTCTATAGACCAGAACCCAATTCATGGACCTCATTGATGTGTAGTGCCTCACCAGATTCTGCTTTGATAAGGCAGCCATCCACCAGCTCTACCAGGATCTCTACCACACAAAGGGATCCACCTCAAGATCACCAAGGTCCTTGACTTCCTAGCCACTGTCCAGGGCACTATGGCTCCTGTGCAATAGTGCCTTGGAGTGTCAGAGGTCAAGGTGTAAGGTAGGGCCATAATGCCAGCCTGCCCTTGCCTTTGTATTGCATCTTTGGTGAACCTCATCCCTGTGCTTTGAGGGGGTCACAGCTTGTGCAAGGAAAAAGGATCCTAAGTGAAAGATTCAGGCAATATGTGGACCAGCATTTAAACTAGGGAAAGGGGGGCTTCTGATTCTGGTACCGATGTAAGCGGACAGAGAGGAACGCGGCTCTTGGTGCTCTTATTATAACCCCGACAATATTGCCTGTTTCTGGCACTCTTAGCTAGCCAAATTGGTGCAGAGTATGCCCAAGATGCTGTGGCTCTGTGTAGAGAAACCCAGGAAGGGATCACACCAGAGCACAGTTAAAAAATCGCTGGCAAGCAGGACCACCACTGTGCTCAAGTTGGCGGTGAATACCGCAACAGAGAGATGGAAGGAGACTGGAGAGGGCCTCAATGAGCATATGGCAACCCTGATCCAGGAAATCGATCCTCCAAGGAAGAGATCATTGCCATGATCTCCGCTCGCTTTGAGAAGCGCTTTAACACTCTGATAACAAGGGTGACCAAGGCGGAGGAGCATATAGGTCAGCTGGCGGACCAGGACAGTCACACAATGAAAGAACTCACACAGATACAGAAAGCGGTCCACTGGCTAGAGGAAAATGCAGAGGATGGTGAGAACTGGGACTGCAGGCAAAACTTATGCATCTTTGGTATCCCAGAAAGAGCAGAGCTGCCGGATGCCAGAGCCTTTGTTCAGCAGTTGCTGGGTAAGTATTTTTCTATGCAAATGGAAACACCTGCATATGAAGTTGAAAGGGCCCACAGAGAAACACTGCCTAAACCAGGGCCAAATAAATGGCCCCTGTTGCTGATAGTGCGGCTGCTTCAGTACAGGGAGAAGGAACATGTTATCCTTGAAGCACGGAAAACTAAAACAGTCCACCACAAAGGATAGCAGGTCGCTATCTTTCCCAATGTCAGTGCGGAGAGCTCACTGGAGGAAATCCCTGCTGCACTACCGGAACTTACTTGTTAAGGCTGGGCTGCGGGCAGCTATTTGGTTCTCCTCCCACTTTAGCGTGTTATCCCAGGGAAAGCATATTTTTCTCCGTTCTTCTGAGGAGGTAGAGGCACTACTGAAGAAGCACTACATCAACCAGAGCCCGGTAGGGTAGACTGCCTTGCAGACCTCATGAAAGGGAGCTATTGCCTGAGTCAACTGGGGATAGGAGCCCTGCGCTGTCTGGATCGTCTGGCTCCAAGACTCCATAGGGACTGCGTACTTTGCCACAGCGTGAAATAGAAGTTGACACGCCAGAACAAAATACTCCCACTTCCTGCCTGCTACCGTAGAACTCGAGCGCACTGAGACTGTAGATCGGAATCCGCTTCTGGACTGGAATTTATCATAGAGTAATCTGCAGCTCCTGCTGTTGTGTTTCCTGAACTGCTGTGAACAGTGGTTATCTTTGGTCCAATGCAATATAGCAGTTAATTCTGAACTTTTAAAGGAAGAGTGAGCCTTGTTGGGTCCGGACTAGGCGGTGCCACCTCAATCTCTCGGATCCGGGAGTGCCTAGGTCCTGCTTCTTTTCCTGTTTTCAGAGAACCCGAGAAAGGAAATTGAGTGAACCTGGAGAGTGCCACTATTTAGAGAAGTGGGCGGCCTGGCTCGCTGCACCTTGAGGAAATGGAAGTCTGAGATCATCCTACAATGGTTTTTTTTTAATTTATTTATTACGTTTTTTACAAACCATCAAGACAAAGTCTCGCACAGAAAAGAAATACAATGGGTAAACATTATAGAAATAATAGAAATAAGAAACCAACCTAAAATATCTCTTGTAAGCCCACATCAAATAAGGGGGGGGGGGGGTATACATCATACCTAAGGTAAGAGCAATCCTCAAGCATCACAAAAGGAAATTATTATCAAACATATCAGGGGGATGTTTACTAAACTGCGGTAATGGTATATAACGAGCGTGATGTAACGTTAACGATTGTTAACTTACGTTAACGCGCGTTATGATGCGTTAACGATTGTTAACGTCTCATAACGCGCGTTAACGTAAGTTAACGATCGTAAAGTCCCGCGGCGCGGTAAAACACCGCAGAAGGTGGAGAGAGGGCGGAGAGAAGGGGTCAATGGGTGGAGTGTGGGTGGGGAGAGGCTCCTTTCACACTAACGCGCTGATCTGAAGAGCTGAATCCTAACGCGATTGAAAACCTGCCGTTAAATGCACATTTCAGGGGAGAGAAACCATTTAGGTGTCAGCAATGTACAGCCTAGGCAGGGAAACCTAAAAAAAGTGATATGTGTGATACATGTGCACAGAACAAAAGGGCACAGAAACATTGAAAATGACCTCAACAAACTGGAAAAAACCCATAACCAAGCTGGCCAATAGTGGTATTAATGGGAAACATCAACCCCCCCCCCACAAGAAAGCTCCATAGAAAAGATATAAATCGTGGAAGGGTCTATGCTCTGTCCCCATACAAAATGAATGAGCCCACAGTGAAATTGCACTGTGCAGGGTTTTCCTCTCCATCGGACAGGTGTCCTATGGCGTGCACATGTGCGGCAACAGCAGGGCGGGCATGTCAGAATGGCAACTGGACAGATGCCGGAAAAGGGGATACAGAGGCCCGCAGGCGGCACATGCTGTGGTGCAGCTGGGCCACAGTGCGGACTAGGATGATGCCTAGGTGGCCCATACGAATGCTGAAACAGCAGAGCAGCCAGACAGCAACTGCTGAAGGCCCAACATGGACACGACTGTGTTTACCACAGTGTCACAGGGGATAGTACCCAGCAGGTATCCCCAAGGGCACAGAACAGTGGCAGGCGGTGCTGGGGGGAAGCGTGGACACCTATGCAGACACCCCTACCCCAGAACCCGCACCATAGGCATCCACCTACCTGCACACTGGATGGCCTGAGACTGCGCTCCACCAGCACCACCAGCAGGAGGGAATATCAGCATGGTGGCAGAGGGGTACTGGTGGTGGAGGGGGCAGTGGCAGCTGCTCAGAGCAGACCGTGGCCTAGCCCTGTGTAGGTGGGTGCCATGCACTGCAACAGACAGGCCCTGTCTGACGAACAGTCATGGTATCACCAGGGAATGTACTGATTCTGTGATAACATGGTGGTGCAGTGCACAAAATTAGTGTATTCAGAAGCAGAAAGTCACAGGTTCAAGTCCCAGCTGTGTTTCCTGCCAACCCAGTCCCCATATTTTTCCCACTACTAAAACGTGCTAATACAGACAGAACCTTTATTGCAGATGACATAAACATGCCCAAAACACCTACATTTTACCCTACAGAGCACAGACACCATAAACATGCGCATTACCTAGAGCAGGGTTTCCCAAATGCAGTCCTGGAGGGCCAAACACCATTCAGGTTTCATGCTGCCTCTAATAAAGATGCCTGTGCTGCATTTCTATGCGCCGCCCCCATGGTATGCAGATGTAGCTCATGCATATTCATGAGGGACCACCACAAAAAAGCCCAGTGATATTACAAAGGAAAAACCACCGTCAAGTATCACAAATAAATTTTTGTCGGATATGCCGTCAAAGTGTAAAGGACTTGCCCTCACACCACCGCGGTCCATCCATTTTATTAGAAAACCTGAAAAAGCGGTTTGAAATATATTTGAGGAAATGTCAGAGTCACTTAGCTGAATAGAGCTGCTTTGAACCCTTCAACAAACTGTTCATCAAACGACCGTCAAAGATGACGTGTTACGTTTCGGGGAACCTCTCGTCCTCCCCTGCCTCAGGTCCAGTCGCTAAAATGCAGATTGTCCAGCTCCAGCATTGACAAAAACGCCGAAAAAGGCGTTTTTTATACAGGCATCAACCACTACTGCATTGATTCGCTGAATCGTCCCAATCCTGAAGGTTAATAGAAACCAAAAAAGCCAATCAAATCACTGGCGGGAGGAGCCACCAATCAGGCCCCGCCTGCCGATTCGACTATGGCTAGCTACAAAAAACATCACCGGATGGTATACCAGTCCAATTGAGAATTAAACCCATTGGGGTAGACAGAATTCAACACAAAAATCCACCTTTGTTCTAAATTCTGTAACTGTTGTATTCTGTCACCACCCCGTGGATTAGATGGAATGAAATCCAACACACGCCAGCGAAGATCTACAAAAGTGTGGGAATGAGTAAGACAGTGATCAAAAACAGGTCTTAGAATGTGGCCTTTCATTTGTTCCTTCTCCAGCTTATAATGGCTTTGATATGCGGGTGGCCCTTCACAAATGTTTGAGAAAATTGCGAGTTTTACATTACTTTGCTGACTCTGCATATTCTTCTGATGTTTCTTTAATCAGGAATTCCTCATCATGACTCCCCCCGGGCCAGATTGATGCAGCATTATCGACTTTTCAGGATCTGATTTTTGCAGCACTTACACAATGGGAGAAGACTATGACCTATTCAGCGTGTAATCTCACCAGGTTTCAACATTTGGCCTTGATACAACTATCCAAATCGGATTTGATAATTAGGCAAGCTGATAAGGGGGGTGCCACTGTGATATTATCAAGGGATCAATATGACAAAGAAATACGCAAACATTTAGACAATCACAAATATTACATTCCGATTGAGGATCCTACTTCTGAACTTCAGCATACAATAAACGAGCGGATATCACAGGCCTTTTTGAATAATTGGCTGACTAAACATGAGGCTGAATTCCTCATTCACAAATATCCCAAAATACCAGTTTTCTATTTAGTACCAAAGATACACAAATCTCTTACTAACCCCCCCCCCCCCCGGCCGCCCCATAGTATCTTGCAGAGATTCGATTCTTGAGCCCATGTCAAGATTTTGTGATTTGTTTCTACAACCAGCAGCAGCAAATGTCCCCTCTTACATTAAAGATAGAGTGGAGTGGAGGAGTAGCCTAGTGGTTGGGTCAAGGTACTTCAGGCCAGAAGGTTGGGGGTTCAAATCCCACTAGAGGACAGCAACCTTGGGCCAGAAGGATTGGGGTTTCTAGTCCCACAGGTGCTCCTTGTGGTCTTGGGCAAGCCACTTAACCCTCCATAGCCCATGTTCCCTGTAAAATAATTCTCTGTGTGCTGTGCTTTCCTGTCTAATCAATGTGTTTATACCTCAAAATTTTCCTGTCATGATTTGACAATTTCCAATCTGTAATCAAAAAACCGCTGCTGATCGCTGGAAGTAGCGGTATACAAATGTATACTAAATAAATAAATAAAATAAAAATAAAGATACTGGGGATTTTTTGAGACAACTTGCTTCTTGCACGGCATGCTCTACTTACACCTATATGGTGTCATTGGACGTTCAGTCTTTATACACGAATACAGACCAGGGGGAGGTCTTGTCGGGCTTACAGCAATTTCCTCTGGTTCTACCAGAACGTATTCCCAAAGATTTTGTGTTGGATCGGTTGCGTTTGGTATTGACCAAAAATTATTTTTTATATCAACGGCAACATTATTTACAGGTTTTTGGTATTGCCATGGGGGCGACAGTGGCTCCATCCATAGCCACCTTATATATGTCGTGGTTTGAGGAGTCTTATGTTTATTCTCACCCATTGTTTTTGAAGGTCCCCTTTTGGAAGAGATTTCTTGATGACAACTTTTTTCTCTGGACTGGATCTTGGACAGAGCTTCAATCTTTTTTGACGGCTTTGAATACATTTAATGACAACATACAGTTTACATCACAGGTGGAAACTCATATAATCCAATTTTTGTATATTATGGTGGAGTTGGCTCCCTCTGGCTTTTTGACATCACTCTTCCGAAAACCTGTCCAAAGGAATACCTTATTGTGATACAACAGTTTTCATTCCCCTGCTCTTAAGAAAGGATTACCATTTGGACAATTCTTACGTTTACGTTGTAATTGTACTTTGTTATCAACATTTAAAATTCATGCACAGGAATTGAGTTCGAGGCTATTAGCCAGGGGTTACCCTGAAAATGTTATACGATCTGCTTATCTGAGAGCACGTCATACACATCGTGAATGGCTCTTGGAGCCTAAGAATTTGGATTCCTCTGATGATAAGATTACGGTAATATTACCATACATGCGGGGGTCTTCTGCGGTTATTGGCATTCTTCATAAATTATGGCCAATTCTTGGTTTACATGTGTGTTTCAGAAAATCTTTGCGGACTGCTTTTTCGTGCAAAGCCAATCTCCGAGACCTTTTGGTGAAGAATACGATGGAAGAAGATCGTCCGGTTCCTTGCCATGCACACCCCGGGCATTTTCCTTGTGGTTCCTGCCCTTATTGTTCTAATACTTTATCTGGCTTGGAATGGACAGATCCACATACAAACACTCATTGGCACACATCCTGTATTTTGGATTTTGTGGTTTATTTGGTGGTATGCCCATGTGGTTTGAATTATGTGGGACTACATCGCGACCCTTTAAGGTCCTTTTGGGGGAACATGCTTCGAGGCTTCGGACTAAAACAATGACAGCCCCCCTTGTTGATCACTGTCTCACTCATTCCCACACTTTTGTAAATCTTCGCTGGCGTGTGTTGGATTTCATTCCATCTAATCCACGGGGTGGTGACAGAATACAACAGTTACAGAATTTAGAACAAAGGTGGATTTTTGTGTTGAATTCTGTCCACCCCAATGGACTTAATTCTCAATTGGACTGGTATACCATCCGGTGATGTTTTTTTAGCTAGCCATAGTCGAATCGGCAGGCGGGGCCTGATTGGTGGCTCCTCCCACCAGTGATTTGATTGGATTTTTTGGTTTCTATTAACCTTCAGGATTGGGACGATTCAGCGAATCAATGCAGTAGCGATTGATGCCTATATAAAAAACGCCTTTTTCAGCGTTTTTGTCAATGTTGGAGCTGGACAATCTTCATTTTAGCGACTGGACCTGAGGCAGGGGAGGACGAGAGGTCCCCGAAACGTGACACATCGTCTTTGACGGTCGTTTGATGAACAGTTTGTTGAAGGGTTCATAGCAGCTCTATTCAGCTAAGTGACTCTGACATTTTCTCAAATATATTTCAAACCGCTTTTTCAGGTTTTCTAATAAAATGGATGGACCGGGGTGGTGTGAGGGCAAGTCCTTTACACTTTGACGGCATATCCGTCAAAACTTTATTTGTGATACTTAACGGTGGTTTTTCCTTTGTAATATCACTGGGCTTTTTTGTGGTGGTATAAATTTTCAGACCTGGTTGGGTATTTGAATTTGGCTTTGGTAACTATTCATGAGGGACAGCATGAAAACCCGAACAGTGTTTGGCACACCAGGACTGGAGTTGGGAACCTCTGCCGTAAAGCAGCAGCCAGCAGGGGCAGACACACTCGCACCCACAGGCTCCATTATCCAATGCCTCCTGGAGAGGCCGGACATTGGGCCCTGCGTGCATCTCCCAATACTAGCACTTACATACCTTAGCAATGCCACCCTAAACCTGGGAATACGGTACACAGCTATCAAAACGTTGCTATGATTACTGGCAGATAGCACTTCCTAAGTTAAGCACAATTTGCTGATTGAGTTGCTCCATAGCAACCTTTCTGATGTCTGTGGAGTGTGCCTCAGGTCTGGTGTCTGACAGTGTTTACCACCCTGGGGAGTGACCCCAACAGTATTGCTTACCATAGCCATGCCTGCACTCTGCTCAGGACTGGTGTGGTGGCCAGGGCTGCCAAATACCTCTATAGTTGCACAATGCTGGCATAGGTGTGGGGAGTGTGTGTCTGTCTATCCAGTGTGTGGTGGCTGCAAACACCTTCCACAGCCCACACTGCTAGCACTGTTGCCAGTATTGGCCTGCCAATGTGCATAATGAGGAGCAAGGTATTGTGGGAATAGTCAGGATAGGATGGCCTGGCCTGGATCCATCTGTACATAGCATAGGGCAATGGCTCGGATATTGTAGTGGCCGGCCACCACCTGCACGGACAGGGTGGCCACAGCATGTCCTGCTGGGAGGTCACTCTCACCCTGACTGAGTAGTGACCACGGCATGGCTAGGTTCCCCCATAGTGCTATGTAGTATTTCCCCCGTGTGATATTTATGGGTTCTCTTTTGGGGCCCAATCACTGACTTATCTGCTTGGTGTGTATGCTGACATCCCAGTTCTGGGTACATGCATCTCCCCAGGACCATGCACTATGGACTAGCTAGCAGACTGCCTGCAGCTAGTATGTGTCTTGCTGGAACACCTTGCAGGGCGCAGCGGCTGGAGGCTTGCTGCTGGAGAATGTGTTGTGGTGGTGGTGGTGGTGGTGGTGGTGGGGGGGGGGCGGCGCAGAAGCTGTGCATTTCCAGGCCTACTGTCTGTCTGCTATTGCTTTATGGATGTGTACAGTTCTGCATTGCTTGCCCTGTAGGGTGTCTGTTCCCCAGCAGGACTGGGGTGATGGTCCCCTCTACTGCCACCATTGCAGGGGTAGAATGTGGATTTTTGGTGGGAGATCCTGTCCCACACCCTGAGCCCCAGAGGGTGGGTTGGGTGGTGGTATGTAATCCGCCTGTGGGTTTAAACACCCCCCCTTCACTTAAATCATGTGACCATGGCACCCACACAGGGCATGCATTTTTTCTGGGTACATCATAGCCCACAAGGGCCAGATGTGAAATACAGATGGACATAGGCATATCCTAGGGGTGTTTGCAAGGACTACCTATCACACATTGGCACTGATGGGGACCTGCAGCATAGCCTATCTCAGCAAGGCCAGGTGCTGCGGAAATGGTGCTGGCCACCCCACCTCACCCTCAGGGTGAGCACAGGACCCGTCCACTGTGATGGATGGTAGCCACTCTGTGGCAGTAACACACACGGTCAGTACCCCCACCAGGCTGAGGTGCTGTGGGGTTGCACATGGTCAGGACACCCCACCAGGCCGAGGTGCTGTGGGGGTGCATACCCCATCTTGTGTTCATCTATAGACTGCAGATCTGCATGTGCAATGCACCATGGGAATGTGTGGGTTAACCCAAATCCTGGCCACCACAGCAGACAGTTTGTGTGGTGACCTGACGTCCTTCAGCTGCCAGCCAGGGATTTGTTAGTAGCACTAGTGCTGTGGCCCACTAGTTACTTCACTGCCTGTGGAGCCAGTGGTCATGGGTTTGATCCCACAGTGGGGTTGTTTGTTAGGGCTGTCTGAGGCATTTTCTTTTTTTAATTTAAATTGGTGCTGCCAGCAACAAACCCTCACAGTGCTGTCTCCTTACGGTGCCTCATCAGGCGCCCGATACAGTGCCCAATGCGGGCCCTATACTGCGCACTGTGGGGTGCCCCATAGGGGACATTCTAGGGTGCCTTGGCGGACAGTGCACTTTATAATGTGCCCTCTGGGGTGGCTTATAGGGTTCTTATGCGGCACCTTGGGTTACGGCCCTGTGAGGGTGTGTTTGCTGGAAGCACTAATTATAATTAACAAACACAAAGCTTCAAACAGCACTGATTTTGAGTAAAAGGTGATGTTTCAGCCAGCTTTACTCATTAGACCCACAGGGAGATTGAACTCACATCCCCTGCACTACTAGTCAGTGTATTTACCATTGTGCTACAGTTCTAGATGCCTTGCTAGAAACCTTATCAGACGCCTTATGGGTGCGCGTTGCGTGGCGCTCTACACGATGTTCTTTTAATGCTCGTTAGGCTATGGCGCCTGGTAAAGTGCGTTATCGGTAACGATGTACCGCCCATGTCCTTATTTGGAATTTCTGCCTGTACCGCGGATCCTAACGCGAATCACACTAACGCAGTTTAGTAAACATACCCCTAAGAGTAAGGTAGCCACTGAGCAGTTTAAGGCATTAACTGTATGTTGAGAAGCTGTTAACTACATTGTTATGGCACAGAAGACACAGACAGCCTGGCATTTATAAAGGTGGCTAAATTGTTAGGCTGGAAAAATACATATCTAACAGACTTATATACCATCGAGCATTTACAAGGAAATCTTTTTTTTTTTTTAAATTTATAAATTTCACATTACATTCAAGAATACATCTTGAAACGGAAACTGAGGAGGGTATGAACAATATAATAGACAAAAAGTCTCGACAAGGCATAGGCAAACTTACGCCAACAACCCTACCCACTCTAGCCCACATAAAGAAAGGGGGGGAGAATACCAAAGAAAGGAAAATTAAACAATCAAACGAAAATTCATCAAGAAATTAGAGGTGTGACAAACAGCTAAACCTAATTCTCGAAGTGAGGAGGTGGAGGTGCATCCATCGTCCGTTTATGACGGGCATTAATGAAGTCTAGCAATTGTGAGGGCTCAAAAAAGATAAAGGAATCTGATTGACACTTAATCAGACACTTACAGGGAAACTTTAGGAAAAAGAGCCTTCCCAATTGCTGTACCCCAGGGCGAAGGAGAAGAAAGTCCCTCCGTCTCCGCTGGGTCTCCCTAGAAAGGTCTGGAAACATACGGACCTGCAGCCCTTTAAATAGAACATTACGTTTTTTAAAGAATAACTTCATCAACCATTCTTTATCTGAAAGCAAGGCTAATATGATCAACAGAGTGGAAGGCACTACTTGATCCTCCTGCGATGACTCCAATAATGCAGTTACATTCAAAACATCTACATTGGATAAACTCTTAACCAACTCCAAACCCACAGCTTTTTTCCCAGAGGGCAGGTAATACATCTTCACTATCGGAGGATGAGACTCAGGGGGAATCCCCAAATTATCTACCAAATAACTTTTAAACATATCTCTCGCCGATATCATAGCTGACCTAGGAAAATTTACCAAACGTAAATTACTAACTCTAGACATATTGTCCAGTAGCTCCAGTTTAGCACACATAGGTGTAGTAGCTGATAAGCATGCAATAAATAATACCCGGAGTCAGGCAAAGACTCAAGCCGGTTTAATGCGCACAGACTCAGATTGCAGTAGCATTCAAAATGGTCTGAGCACAGAGCTCAGAAAAATGACAGTTTATATACTTTTCTTCTCCAGTCTAATACAGGCAAAACTCCTCATTGGCCACAGTGGCCCACTTACTCTCATCCAATAGACATCTCTGACCGGGCCCAGGACTCGCTCCCCCTGCTTGGGTCTTACTAGCCACGGGTCAGCAACTAGACATAACACTAACATAATAATACTTTTACTAAAGTATACAGTATATTTCGCTATTCTTGCAAGGTCAATTAGCCACAAAGATAGTGGAAGGCATATCAGAAGCATTCTTAACAAAAGCAAAACAAAACGAGGCCAAACATAGCAAGGTTAAGACGTATCTCTAGCCTTGGCTCTAAACACTAAACAATCTTCATAATGCTAGACAAAATATTCTTACACTGTTCAGTTTCTCTGCTATATTTTCATCCTAATTACGAGGTCAGTGCACAATCAGCAAAGATACAGTGGCGCGGCATTCTACTGAAAGAGACATCTGACTTACCTAAACAATAAACAGTACCAAGGTTTAATTCTCTTATCTCCAGGAGAGCAGAACATGTTATCAAACTAGAATAGAACGGAATTTCTTTCTAACAGCTAACAGCATTCTGCAATTTTCCAAAATCAGCAATAACATTTTAAAGCAGGAAAAAGGGCTTCAGACCTAGCTCTGCTACATACTAGGCCATCGCCTATCACATAGGCACTATGTTCTTCTTTAAGGTTTCCACCTCCTTTTCAAGAAGCACAAAGCTTTCCTGAGAATCAGCAGCTACCTTCTGCAAATTAGTTATTTTAATTGCATGCTCTTGAATAACCAGTTCAGTATTAGTAACCTGTGAAGCCAATCCAGAGATCCGTGGCACCATCTCTTCCCGGAGTTGCATAATGGCGGCCCATATTGTATCCAGAGTCACCACCTCCGGGGGCACCATAGGAGATGGCGAAACAAAGTCTCCCACTCCACCAGATGATAATAATCCGCCCGACACAGGGGTCGATGTAGTTGGCCCCAACACTGGACCCACACCTTCATCCACCATCTCTCCTATGACCTCTGACGTTGCAACGGGGAAGGACCAGCGACCACCCTGCATTCCACAGACAGGCGCTGCACCACAGGGGAGTCCGATGACTCAACCCCTCCATTAACTTCCCTTCCGCGTCAGTATCTTGACGAGGCACCTTCGAGGCTCGTACCGAACCAGGGGAAGACAGATCACCGCCTGAAACAAGAGCTGAGGACTCCACCTCCAGCTGCTGCTTAGCCAGGCTAAACTCCCCTGCACCCAATAGCTGTCTCGGAGCAGGTAAAAAGTACGAGTCCAAAGACCAGTGTTCACAGGTAATTGGGAAGTAACCTGGGGGGCTGTAGAAGGCTGTTTAGCCCCTTTGGACTTCCGGTTTTTTCCCATATGAAAACGCCGCTCCGACCGCATGCCTCAACACACCGCCATCTTGGATTCTCCCACAAGGAAATCTTAAATAGAAAGAACCCCCAAGTTGCAGCACTCCAGATTTATGAAGCAAAAATTGCTTCCTCCTTCTCTGCGTTTCATTAGCAATATCAGGAAACACAGAAATTGTATAACCACAAAATGTTTCCAATCTCCTTTTAAAGAACATTTTAAGTAGCCACTCTTTATCTGTGACCAAGACACAGAAAACTAACAAAGTAGAAGTTTTATAGTCATCAAGACCAGAAGCTTCCAGTGGAATCTCCTTTCAAAGCTTCCGGCTCTTTCTTCCTTGTTGGGAGAAAATAAATCTTAGAGGTGGTATAAGTTCTTGTGGAACTCTTAGAACTTCCATTGGATACCACTTGAATATATGAAGATCCAGAACCTCCCTAAACCTTAGGGAAATTCAAGACCCTAAGATTCATTGCCCGAGCAGAGTTCTCTAAAAACTCCAACTTATACTGCAGAGCCACATTATCTTTAATTAAGTCAGAGTTCAAGTCCGACAATCTTGCCAGCTGCCTTCTATGTTCTGCCATTTGACATTATACATAGTACTCACAGTGATATCAATCTGGTCCAAATTCTTCTGGATTCTGGTGGAGAGGTCCATAGTTTGCCTTGTCACAGCTTCAGAGAGTGAAACAATAGCCTCCCATATTACCTCCAAAGTAAATTCCTTCGGTTTAGGAAACAGCATAGCCATCGGAGTAGAGGGTGCAGCAGAGGGGAACTGAAATGACCGCCCACCAACGTTAGGAGCGCTGGCTAACAATGCTTCTGCCTTCCGCTCTAATCCCAGGGTCTCTTCGGAACTACGGGAGGCCTGCTCACCTGCAATCCATGCAGAGTCTTCTCGAATAGAGCCTAGCCCCTTCCCAACAAACAAGTGGGGCAGCTCAAGATCCACAGCATGGCGGAGACATTCTCAACTCAGGAGACAAAGAGATGTCAGCATCTGAAAGCACTGGCAATACCTCCACTCCACAGGGTGTGCTGGAGTTGTAGAAAAGGCGTGGGGCATGTGGCAGAGAAGTGGGTCGGGGAGATACAGGGATACTACACTGGCAGCAAAGGAACCCTCCATACATCAGAAAACCCCTTCTCTGTCAGGGAAAGAAACTGACAGACCTCATTGTAAACAAACCAAGCCCTTTAGCTAGGGGAACAGGTATACTGCAGCCCTTAACACTAGAACAGTCAGCTGCAGGGGATGATTCATCTGTCTCCCGGGAGATCAGGGGAAGAGGTGTGACTGGGCCCTTTTCCTGAAAATATATAAAATACAGCCTGCAGCCTAGGAAGGGGGCGGTCCCAAAGCCAAGGAATTTGCCTTCACCTAGCCTGTCTGCCATGGAACCAGTAGAGTGAAACTGAAATTTCAGGAGAACCCACAAAAGCAGAGAATCTAGAGGAAGTAACGGAGCTTGAGTGAGCCAGGTTTTGCTATTCTTCTCAGGACTATGCAAGCTGCTTGAAGTTGCTTGGGACCCATGGAGTATAGAAGTCTGCTTTGCTAAGAAGGGGGAAAGGGAAGCACCAACCACCCCGCTGATTCAGTGTGTGTAATTAGAAAGATATTTGCTAAGAAAGGTTAACAGAAAGGTGTTTTTTTCCCCTTCTTACCTTGTGTGGGAGCCTTGGGGTCTTTGCTAAGGAAACATTATTCTGCACAATACCAGACTGATTGCCTGATTTGTAAAAAAGCTGCTAAGCAGAGATACTGTGAAAAAGGGTGGTGGGGCTCACTTGTCATGCTCCTGGAACTACAGAGCTATAAACCCTGAGTGTTTTTGAAGTTACTTTTTTTTTCATCTATTCCATTTAAGGACACTCAGGGCACCCAGCCCAAACATGAACAAGTTTGAAAGGGTTGCTTTTTTTTTAAAATCACAATCTATTGTAGCATTGAGCTGATGAGCTACAAGCTATGTGGCATCTGCAAATACTTTTCATAAGCAACTGCATTCCTGCTTTTATTTTTTTGCAATTCTGTGTTTTCTTTCCTTCTTTAAGCTTACCAGGAAGGCTTCCCCTACCTACCTTACTCTTTTCTGTTTTGCAGAGATCATATTCATTCCCTGAGAGCAAGCAGCTCTTTGCACCTAATGCAAACATAAGACCTCTGGCCAGCTGGGAGATAATCATACATGTGATAGTGTGGTAGGCTATGGCCTGTAAACTAGGCCTAGATCCTAACCCCCACCTGAGAGTAGTGCTGAGAATAACCAGAGTTTGCAAAACTGCTTTAAACTGCTTTTGACTGCTTTTGAAACTGTTTTTGAAAAGTCTGTATAATTCCTCTATGCTGATGACAGACATGTTCCTGCATTCTCTGAGCTAGAAATGGCCTTGAAGTAGATATGTATCTATGTCTAAGACTATGCCTTTGTTAGAGCAGTTTGAGAAGGGGGAGCAAGGAGCTAGGCCCAGAGAGGGTCCCCGATTGGACAGGTGCAAGGGGCGTTGGGACCAATAGAAAATTTGCCTGTATCAAACTGTAAAAATTGTATATAAGGAATTTGCTTCTGTACTCCATTGCTCAGTCACTTTTGGATGCACTCTTTGCCTGAGCCTGTGCACAATAAATTGACTTGGAACCTGCAATAGACTCCTGGTTTTATTCATTGCGTGCACTTCGCTGCTACATATTCTTGGTGCATTGGCCGGGAATTTGCGAGTAGTGGATGGTATTCAAGTGAATATACCACGTATTACCGCCTCAAGGTTTGGCCCGGTTGGGACCGTGTCTGTCTGACCGCAGGGGAAATCTCAGGCCCCACCGGTCCTCTTGTATCGGAGAGGGTTCCGCCTTGCCTCGGTGGATTACTGGGTCCGATCGGCCAACACCTCCAAACCCGAGGGGAGTCCAGGATTCAACCCAAGAGCTGGTTCTGTATCGGGTACCGGATCCAGTGAGTAGAAATTCTCTTGTTCCTTAGTCACATAGAAACATAGAAACAATAGAAATATGATGACAGAAAAAGACCACATGGCCTATCTAGTCTGTCCTTCCATATCAACAACTACAACAGTCCCCTTTTTACCTTTAGAGATCCTCTGTGTTGGTCCCATGCTTTTTTGAATTCAGTTACTGTCCTCATCTCTACCACCTCCACTGGGAGACTATTCCATGGATCCACCACTCTTTCCGTAAAGAAATATTTCCGCATATCACTCCTGAATCTATCTCCCTTCACCCTCATCCCATGTCCCCTCGTAGCAGAACTTGCTTTCAATTGAAAGAGGCTCTCTCCCTGAACATTTATACCACGGAGGTATTTAAACATCTCAATCATAGCACCTCTATCCCTCCTTTCCTCTAAGGTGTACATATTAAGATCCTTAAGTCTGTCCTCATATGCTTTGTAATGAAGACCACTAATCATTTTAGTAGCCACCCTCTGCACCGACTCCATCCTGTTCACATCCTTTTGAAGGTGCAGTCTCCAGAATTGCACACTATACTCCAAATAAGGTCGCACCAAAGACTTATAGAGAGGCATTATCACCTCCTTTTTTCTGCTAGCCATTCCTCTCCGTATGTACCCAAGCATCCTTCTAGCTTTTGCCGTCGCCTTTTCTACCTGTTTAGCTACTTTAAGATCATCAGACACAACCACGCCAAGGTCCCGCTCTTCTTTAGTGGACAAAAGTACTTCACCCCCTATACTGTATTGCTCCCTTGGATTGCTGCAGCCCAAATGCATGACCTTACATTTTTTAACATTAAATCCCAGCTGCCAAATTCTAGACCATTCTTCAAGCTTAGCTAGATCCTTCCTCATGTTATATACACCTTCCTGGGTGTCTACTCTTTTGCAGATTTTGGTATCATCTGCAAAGAGGCAAACCTTACCCGACAGCCCTTCCGCTATATCACTAACAAAGATGTTAAAAAGAATCAGACCAAGGACAGATCCCTGGGGCACACCACTGGTAACATCCGTCTCCTCAGAGTGAGCTCCATTTACTTGTACTCTTTGTCGCCTCCCACCTAACCAATTTCTAACCCAAGCAGTAACTTTAGGGTCCATCCCTAGGGTGCTCAGTTTGTTTATAAGTCGCCTGTGAGGAACAGTGTCAAAGGCTTTACTGAAATCTAAATACACCACATCTAGAGCTCTCCCTCAGTCCAACTCCCTGGTCACCCAATCAAAGAAATCAATCAGATTTGTCTGACAAGACCTGCCTCTGTTGAATCCATGCAGCCTCGGATCCTGTAATCCGCTGGACTCCAGAAACCTCACTATTTTCTCTTTCAGCAGCGTTTCCAATAATTTACTCACCACCGGCCTGTAGTTTTCAACCACATCCTTACTTCCGCTTTTGTGTAAAGGCACCACATGAGCCTCTCTCCAGTCCTTTGGCACCACTCCCGACTCCAATGAGGCATTGAAAAGGTCAGTCAGTGGAGTTGCTAGAACGTCCCCAAGTTCCCTCAGTATTCTAGGGGGTATCCCATCCGGTCCCATCGCTTTGTCTACTTTAAGTTGAGCTAGTTTCTCACGAACACAGTCTTCTGAAAATTGTTCAAGATGTCCCTCGCTTCTGTTCCTATTTGTGGGTGTTTTCTGAGGTCCTGCTCCTGGTTCTTCATCTGTTGACTCAGAACAAAAAAACACAGTTACTTACCTGTAACAGGTGATCTCTGGGAACAGCAGGAATAAGTCTTCACATATGGGTATGTCGGTTCCGACGGAGCCTGTGCGGGAACGCTCCCCAGCGTCCAATCAGAAAGCTTTTGGGAGCATCCCACAGCGCCTGCCTGCTGCCTTCCCGCCTTTCCAACTGTCTCTCCTCAGTTGAGTTTTATAGCTGAGACAAAGAGGGAGAGAGAGGGAAAGGAAGAGAGATAGAAAGAAAGAGACAACTCCTAGGGGAGGTGGGTGGGTTGTGAAGACTTATTCCTGCTGTTCCCAGAGATCACCTGTTACAGGTAAGTAACTGTGCTATCTCCAGGAACAAGCAGGAATGAGTCTTCACATATGGGGACTCCCTAGCTTTTGATGCCAGGGAGAGAACCCAGAAGTTGTGTGTCCCTGGGACAGGGCTGCTCTTCCCCACCTGGATCTCTGGCATCCCATGAGGGATGGTGGGTAGGAGTTGATTAAGCATGGAACAGGTGTTTGAGAACAGCCTGACCAAACAAGGCATCCCTGCGGGAGTCCTTGTCCAAGCAGTAATGGGCTGTGAAGGTATGAACCGAGGCCCAAGTGGCTGCTCGACAGATGTCGTCGATAGACACAGAGTTCAGATGAGCCATTGAGGCTGCCATGGCTCTCACATTGTGAGCTGTGACATGGCCCTCCAGAGAAATGTTCTTGCTCTGATAGGCGAAAGAAATACATTGGGCAATCCAGTTGGAAAGAGTTCTCTTGGAGACTGGTTGTCCCAAATGAGAAGGATCAAAAGCAACAAAGAGTTGGGAAGACTTTCTATGTTGCTGTGTCCTCTATAAGTAAAAAGCTAGAGCTCTTTTACAGTTCAGGGTATAAAGATTCCTCTCTGCACTCGATGCATGAGGCCCTGGAAAAAAGACAAGTAGGTAGACCTCTTGGTAGAGGTGAAAAGGCGAGACCACCTTAGGCATAAAATGTGGTAGTCCTAAGGACCACCTTGTCATGATGGAACCTTGTATAAAGTGGATTAGCTACTAGTGTTTGCAATTCACTGATGCGGCGTGCTGATGTGATTGCAATGAGAAAGATAACCTTCCAAGAAAGGTATTTCAAGGAGGTAGTAGCTAAAGGTTCAAAAGGCGGCTTCATAAGCTGACCAAGAACCAAATTTAAGTCCCATGCCACCGATGGTGGTCTAATAGGAGGCTTTGTTAAAAAGAGGCCTCTCATGAACCTTGCGACAAGGGGATGAGAGGAAACAGGTTGTCCAGTTAGAGGCTTGAGTGAAGCTGCAATGACACTCAGATGGACTCTTACTGAATTTGTCTTAAGGCCTGCATTAGACAGATGCAGGAGATACTCCAGCAACGATCCCAGAGGTATTGACCGGGGGTTGAGACCCCTTCCAGAACACCAGATGGTAAACCTTTTCCACTTGAAGGCATAAGAATGTCTAGTGGAAGGTTTTCTGGAAGCATGAAAAACATCTTTCACTTGTTGAGAAAGAGGAAGATCCTGGAGATCTAGGCCTTCAGCAACCAAGCCCTGAGATGCAGAGACTTGGGATTGGGATGCCATAATTTGCCATCCTCCTGAGAGAGGAGGTCTGGAGCAGACCCTAACTCTAGGGAGGGAGCTTGAGAGAGATGTAGAAGCAGAGGGTACCACACTTGCCGTGGCCAATGTGGAGCTATGAGAATCATGTGGCCTCTGTCTCTCTGAAGCTTGAATAGCGTTCTGGGAATTAGGGGAATGGGTGGAAAGGCATACAGGAAGTCTTGACCCCAGTGAAGGAGGAAAGCATCCCTTGCCTGAGCCCCCTGAGCCGGAGTTCTGGAACAGAACCGGGGAAGTTTGGCATTCCACGGACTTGCAAAGAGGTCTATGTCCGGGGTTCCCCAAATTTGAAAAATTTTTGATACATGGTCCATATGTAGGGACCACTCGTGTGGAAGCAGAACTCGACTGAGTCTGTCTGCCCAAGAGTTTTGAACCCCTGGAAGATAGACTGCCAGAAGATGAATGTGATGCTCTCTGGCGAGGGCCCACAGTCGCAGAGCTTCGTTGCAAAGCAACAGAGAGCCATTTACCCCCTGCTTGTTTAGGTAGAACATTGTCCTGATTGTCCGTGTGGACAAGGACTGTCTTGTGGCTGAGCAGGGTGTGGAAAAACTCGTAGTGCAAGGAAGATTGCTCTGAGTATAAAGAGAGTGATGTGGAGACAAGTCTCCTGTGGGGACCAGATGCCCTGGGAGGAGAGGTCCTGAAAATGAGCTCCCCAGCCCATTGGAGAAGCATCTGTTGTAAGAGTTGCCTGGGGTAGAGGCTGTTGAAAAGGACACCCCAGCAAGAGGTTTTGAGGGGACGTCCACCATTGGAGGGACAAAATGAGGCGACTTGTGTTTGCTATTTTGTCTGACAGGCAGCCTAATGCCTGGGTCCATTGGGTGGATAAAGTCCACTGAGCTGCTCTCATATGAAGGCAAGCATATGGTACCACATGAACGGTGGAAGCCATGTGACCTAGCAACTGCAACATTTCTCGAGCAGTTAGTAGGGGTTTCAACTCTGTTTGAGTAGCTAACTGCATCAAGCGAAGGCAACGGGCCTGAGGAAGATAGGCCCTTGCCCTTGTGGTATCCAGCAACGCCCCTATAAACTCCAGGGACTGAGTAGGGATCAAATTGGATTTTAGGATGTTTAATACCAGCCCTAAATATCGAAGGATACGCATTGTGCAGGTTAGAGCAGTCTTGGCCTCTGATTGAGTGGGAGCTCGAATGAGCCAGTCGTCCAGATAGGGGAAGACAAATATTCCCAGAGTGAGCAGAAAAGCAGCAATCACTGCCATGCATTTCGTGAACACCCTTGGTGCAGAGGCCAGACCAAAGGGGATCACTCTGTATTGATAGTGCTTCTCCTGGAAAAGGAACCGAAGGAACCTTCTGTGAGATGGATGGATGAGAACATGAGTGTACGCATCCTTGAGATCTAGAGAACAAAGCCAATCCTGACTCTGAAGGTATGGCAGCAGAGTTCCTAGAGAAACTATCTTGAATTTTTCCCTGACTAGGAATCTGTTCAACTCTCTGAGATCTAAAATGGGTCTGAAGCCCCCTGTTTTCTTTGGGATAAGAAAATAGGGGGAGTACAACCCTGTGCCTTGTTGTTGAGAAGGCACTTCCTCTATTGCCCCTTGGGCTAGAAGAGTGGCAACCTCCTGCTCTAATAGGCTGAAGGAGGGAGGTTGGAGAATTGAACTGGTGCACTCTTGTGAGAGGGGGCAAGTTGGAAAAATGAAGTTTGTACCCCTCTCTTATGATGGAGAGTGTCCAATGCTCTGCTGAGATTTGCCCCCATCTGGGAGCAAAGTGACATAACCTTCCTGGAATGGTGGAGGGCTCTGGTCCTTCTATAGCCAGGAAGGCTAAGTTCTCTAGCAGAAAGTCAAAGGCCCTGAGGGGGCTGAGACTGCTGGGCTGGAGCAGGCCTCGCAGCCTTTGCCTTGGTCTGTTTGGAGGATTGCTGACGTTTGGAAGGGAACTGAGCTGCAGAAGATGCTCTCTGACTATAAGTAGGATAGGATCTTCCCTTTTTAGAAAAAGGTGTTTTCTTGAACAACCTTTTCTTAGCAGGAGCAGCTGTAGATTTGGATAGTCTATCCAAAGCAGAATTTTCAGCATCCATCTAATTGGCTTTTGCTTGCCAATCCTTACCAAACAGATTTTCACCTGTACAAGGGATATTTCCCAATTCATCTTGGACCCAGGTCTCCAAATCAGATGCTTGAAGTCAAGCAATCCTACGTGCACGTATAGCTATAGCTGAGGCTCTGCTTACGCATTCAAAGGAGTCAAAAGCTGCACAGTTGGAGAATTTGGAGATATCCTGGGCATGTTTTGAGCCCAAAGAGAAATTCATGCCTTTTATTGTTAGACATAAAAGGACTTAAAGTCTGCAAATGGTCAGTGACTTCTTTTAAGAACATTCCCATGTAGAGACTATAAGAATTGATTCTCTCAGCAAGCATGGAAGCTTGGAAGACTCTTCTACCAAAAGCATCCAATGTTCTACATTCACGTCCTGGAGGATTAGAGGCATGTCTCTTGGCACTTCTAATCTTTCTCATTGCAGACTCAACCACAATAGAGTGGTGAGGAAGCTGAGTTTTATGGAAACCAGGACAAGGAGGGACACGATACATGGTGTCCAACCTGCGAGAATGAGGAGAGGTGGTTAGAGGTGCTTCCCACATCCTTAACATGAGATCATAAAGAATCTCATGAATAGGCAAGGTAGCTGCCTCTTTAGGAGTTTGAGGATATTGTAGAATATCTAACTCCTTAGCTCTAGGCTCTGACTCTGGGGCTACTGTAATAGAGAGACCCCGAGCCACCTCTCTGATAAAGTCTTGAAAAGACAAGTCCTCTGGAGGGACATCCTTCGTTTAGGAGAGGACTCCTCCTGTGGAAGAAGCATCGTTGCATCGACAGACTCTTCAGAATCCTCAGAGTCATCAGAGGAATCGAAGTATCGTCTGTCGGGATGCTCTTGCAAAGCCCGATACCCATACCGACTGGGGTCGGTACCGGGAATCATCGATACCGGGGTATCGGTACCGGAGGGCTGCAGAGGGCAGGTTACCGACATGGCCGACACCGATGTCGATGCCACTGGTATCGGAATCGGTACCGATGGCGATACCGGAGCCGGTACCTGCGGAGTAGTCTGTTGCGGTACCACGGGCGTCGATGCCACAAGGAAAGCCGCCAGACTGTGTTCCATGGACAGAATCCTCTGATCCATCGACGCTGCCAATGCCTGGAAGTCGGTACCGGTGGAGGCCACCGGTACCCCAGAGCATGGTACCAGGAGATCTGTTGAGGCCACGCCATCTAGATCATCCTGGAACCCCGATGATGATGCTTTAGAAGCCGAAGCCTCCCGCCGGGGTAATTTTGCCGGTGCAGAATCCTTGAGGGCAAGGCCAGGGGCATCTCGATGCTTAGAAGGAGATTTGCCCTTCGAGGACCGGCTGGATTTATGTTTAGTTACCTGAGATCCATGTGAAGAAGAAGAAGCCCTGGAAGACGTCAATGCCACCGAAGCCGCATCAGAGGGAAACAGGGTACTGAGCTTGGCAGCTTGGTTCTGTCGACCTCTCTTAGACATCATGGAACAGGACACACAATCTTTAATGGAATGGTCAGGGCCTAAACATTTGAGACACCAGTCATGGGTGTCGGTGACGGATATAGTACCACCACATTTTGTGCACTTCTTAAAACCTGAGGCAGGTTTTTCAATATTTGAGGAAAAGGTTTTGGGCCTAAGGCCCAAAACTGAAGTACACCTGAATAAAAAATAGAAGGTTTTTTAAAAAAAAAAAAAATAAGAAGAACCGGCGGTACCGGTATAGCGTTGAGGAAGGCAGACACGTACAGAAAAGAAATAAAGAAAAATTAAGGAAATTCTTCTGCGGTGACAGGAACACGACCTGCTGGCTCCATGGAAAAAGAACAACTGAGGAGAGACAGTTGGAAAGGCAGGAAGGCAGCACGCAGGCGCTGTGGGATGCTCCCAAAAGCTTTCTGATTGGACGCTAGGGAGCGTTTCCGCGCAGGCTCCATCGGTACCGATGTATTCATATGTGAAGACTCATTCCTGCTTGTTCCTGGAGATTATTTGTTAAGCAATTCCGCTTTATCCTTATCAGCTTCTACATATTCCTCCCCTGCACCCTTGACTCTGACAATACCACTTTTGCCCTTCCTCTTCTCACTAATATATCTGAAAAATGTCTTATCCCTCCATTTTATTGCATTGGCTATTTCCTCCTCCTTTTGAATCTTTGCCTTCTTGACTACTTTGCTAGCTTCTCTAAGTTTTTCCAAATACAGATGCCTGTCTTCCTCTCTCTGTGATCTCTTGTATTTCATGAAGGCCTCCCTCTTTTTCTTCACTTTTTCAGCTACTTCCTTCTAAAACAATAGCGGTCTCCTTTTCCTTTTGCCTTTATTTACCATTTTAACAAAAAGGTTGGTTGCCCTTAAAATATCCCCTTTCAGTTTTGCCCACTGTTTTTCTACATCCCCCAGCTGTTCCCATCCCACTAACGACTCCCTGAGGTATTGGCCCATCTTCGCAAAGTTAGTCTTCCTAAAGTCTAAGATCCTCACCTTTGAATGGATTCTAACAGCCCTAGTCCTAATACTGAACCACACCATCTGGTGATCACTGGATGCAAAATGATCTCCCACTACAACATCAGAAACACTTTCACCATTGGTAAGCACCAAGTCCAGTATGGCCCCTTCACGTGTGGGGTCTGTTACCAATTGCCTGAATAGTTCTCCCTGTAGAGAATCCAGGATCTCCTTACTTCTAGATGATACTGCAGCAGGAATGTGCCAATCAACATCAGTTAGGTTTGGGTAAGTCTTGCATGAGTATGCGTGAGACTGATTTGGTAAAAGGTACCGAGAGCCTGATCACCTCTCAGGGCACGTCCAAGTAAGGCTTGCATGAGTATGCGCGAGGCCCAAACTACTGCCCTTTTCTTGGTTTGTTAGCAGTCCGAATAAGTCTTGCATGAGTATGCGCGAGACCGGCTGCTCTTGGTTAGTTAGATAGGGCCTGGGAAAAATTTGGGAAAACGTTGCAAGCATGTTCGGTTGTGTGTGCATGAATGAGAGGTCTTGAAACACAGACCACATGAGAGTGGACTCCTGAGTAGCGCAGTTCCTGGCCGGGCGACCGCGCCCAGGTCACGAAAAGGAGGAAGCGTTTGGTGTTTGTATCCCTATTTGTTCCTAGGGCTGTATGGACCCCTTACCTGCAGCCCCACCACCCACCCCTGTTGTCTGTTGTTGTGTATGTCATTATGGGAGGGGCGGAGTCCACGCAAACTCCGCTAAAGTGTATGATCAAGAATTTCAAGAAGGGTTTTGATGGTGATTATGGAGTAAAAATGTCTCCGTCCCGATTAGGAATACTTTGTGATAGGGAGTGGCCGGTGCTGGTCACCGAGTGGCCCCCTGGTGGTACCTTTGATGTTAGAATTATATCCTGAGTACATCAGATTGTACGCAGAGAACACCCTGACCAGTTCCCCTATATAGATTCCTGGTTAAACATTTGTGAAAGAGAGCCCTCCTGGATGAAGCGCTGCCACGAGGAACAGTGTAGGATAATGATAGCGACCACAAGGGGGGCCCGGAAGTCTGAAGGAGAAAAGCTGCCCATTTATTCTGCCCCAGAATCGCCAGATATTCTGACCCATCTGCCCCAGTTCCTTTATAGGCCAGTCCCCTCGGCTCCGCCGCAACCCCGGGCAGAGCCTGGTGCAGGAGGATCCCCTCCTGCCAACTTGCCTCTAGTTCTCCCGCCCCCTCTGCACCCGGAGGAGACGCACCCCCTCCCGAGTGGGAGCCCCAGCTCTGGCCCGAGTGACTCGGAAGAGCCACAGTCTACTGATGATACAGCAAGCACGGACTCAGTTGCCAGTCCAGGGTCACCTTTTGCCAGAGACCAGAGCAGAGGAGTCAAATTCCAGCAAGCCAGGCTACATTATTCCCTCAGAAGTACAGCCGCAAGTCAGAGGGATAGTCACGTTATGCCGTTGCGCCAGGTCCCGGGGCTGCCTATCCTTAACGAACGGGACCAGGTTGTGGTGGGGCCCACCAGTCTCGTTTATGTGCCCTTCTCCACCACAGATTTATTGAATTGGAAGACGCATTATGCATCCTACACTGCGAAGCCCCAAGAATTGACAGAATTAATGTCTAGCATTATGCAAACCCATCAGCCTACCTGGTCTTATTGCCGCCAGCTCCTGTCTACTCTCTTCACTACTGAAGAACGAGCACGGATTGTGCAGGCATCCACCTGATGGTTAAAAGAAAATCCTGTAGAAGACCCAGGCCTAGATCCCCGGCAAGCAGCCGCCGCGTATTTTCCAAAAGACGATCCCAAGTGGGATCCCAACAGTGCAACCGGGGCAACGGCCCTTACTCGGTTCCGCCAGGCCCTACTACAAGGCCTGAAAAGAGGAGGCCAGAGGGCCATGAATATCGGAAAGGTATCAGAAGTCATCCAGCAGCCAGATGAGAGTCCAGCAGCCTTTTATGAATGTTTATCTAAAGCTTACAGACTTTATACCCCATATGACCCAGTGGCCCAAGAAAATTTACGCATGGTAAATGCAGCCTTTGTGAGTCAGTCCCAGGGAGACATAAAACGGAAACTGCAGAAGTTGGAAGGATTCATGGGCATGAATGCGGCCCAGTTAATGGAAGTTGCTCAGAAAGTGTTTGTGAATCGTGATCAAGAACGTCAGAAGGAAAGTGAACATAAAATGAAGAAGAAAGCTGAGTTCCTTGCTGCAGCTTTAGTCGAACGACGCGGAGGAAGTATCTCTAACCGAAGGACTCGAGGACGTGGAAGGGACCGAGGAGACGGCCAGTCCCCATTGGGCGCAAATCAGTGCGCTTACTGTAAAGAAGAAGGACATTGGCGGAATGACTGCCCGAATTTGAACTCCGCCTCCTGGAGGGGAGGAGGGAGCATGCGGAGAGCAGGGGGAAGATTCCGGCAGCGGGGAGGAATGAATCGTACACAGTTCCAACAGGAAGAAGCAGCTATAGAGGGAATGGCAACCGAAGAAGGCTACAGCATGGATGAAGAGTAGGCCAGACCGGCCTCCAAGTTTCCCCTAGGTCCCCAGGAGCCTATGGTCAGTTTAAAGATTGGGGACCAATATATGGACTTTATGGTGGATACGGGGGCAGAACATTCAGTAGTAGCAAAACCAGTGGCCCCACTATCTTCTCGATCTACTACCATTGTCGGAGCTATGGGAGTTAGGGCCATAAAGCCTTTCTTGCAGAACCGCACTTGTGAACTAGGGGGACAGAAGATAACACACCAATTCCTATACATGCCCGAATGCCCAATTCCCCTTTTGGGCCGAGATATGCTTGCCAAGCTCCAAGCGCAGATATCCTTTGTTGAAGGAGGGAAGATGGAAATGACTGTGAACTTGAAATCTGCTGGCCTGATGGTGCTGACTGTCCCCCGGGAAGAAGAATGGCGGTTCTATAGTGCATCTCCGACCAAAGCAGCCAGTCCCTGTATCCCCACCAGAATCTCAGCTCCGCCCGAGGTTTGGGTGGAGGATAATCCTCCTGGCCTAGCGAAGAATATAGCCCCTGTGCTTGTCACCCTCAAACCAGGAGTGGAACCAGTGCACGTGAGACAATATCCTCTCCTGCGACCGGCGATTGAAGGAATTCACTGTCATCTAATGAAATTACTGAAGTACGGACTTCTCAGAGAGTGCCAATCACCCTGGAATACCCCCCTCCTCCCAGTTAAGAAGCCTGGGACAGGTGACTACCGCCCAGTGCAGGACTTGAGAAGAGTAAATAATGCAGTTGAAACCATACATCCAGTAGTACCAAACCCATATACTCTCCTGGGACTGATTCCCGCTGAGGCTACTCACTTCACCGTCTTGGATTTAAAAGATGCCTTTTTCAGCATACGTTTAGCACCAACCAGTCAACTCCTGTTTGCATTTGAATGGGAGGACCCAACCACAGGAAGATGAGGCCAACTTACCTGGACTCGATTACCCCAAGGATTCAAGAACTCACCTACTCTCTTCAGTGCTGCCCTAAATCAAGATCTTTCAAGTTATCCTGTGACTCCCGGGGAGAGAGTTCTCCTTCAGTATGTGGATGACCTACTAGTAGCCACCAACTCCAAAATTGAATGCGTGCACACCACCAGTGATCTCTTGCACCTCCTGAATGAAGTTGGATACAAGGTCTCAAGAGCCAAGGCGCAGTTGTGCCAAACCGAGGTAAAATATCTGGGATTCCATCTGTCCAAAGGGATCCAGAGATTGGGATCAGAGCGGAAGGAAGCAGTGTGTCGCATCCCTACCCCCACCACTAGGAAGCAGGTGAGGGCCTTCCTGGGAGCTGCAGGCTATTGTCGAATATGGATACCCAACTTTGCGTTGATGGCAAAAGCCATTGTACCAGGCCACCAAAGGCACAGAGCGATCCCCCCTGGAGTGGGAACCAGAGCAGAATGCAGCATTCCGAGCGTTGAAGGCAGTCCTGATGTCATCACCAGCCTTAGGCCTGCCAGATGTACAAAAACCATTTCGCCTCTACGTACATGAGTCAAGTGGAAATGCTTTGGGAGTATTGACTCAATCCCTCGGATCTTGGCAACGACCTGTGGCTTACCTATCAAAGCAGCTGGACACCGTCGCAAAAGGATGGCCACCTTGCCTAAGAGCCATTGCAGCCACCGCTCTCTTGGCAGGTGAGTCCGATAAACTCACTCTGGGTCAGAATCTCCAAGTTACAGTACCACACTCTATCCTAACTCTCATGGAGCACAAGGGAAATTACTGGCTCACGAATTCCCGGATGTTAAAGTATCAGAGTATGCTATGTGAAAATCCCCGATTACAGTTGATTGTCAGTCAAGCTTTGAACCCTGCCACACTGTTACCAACTGGTCCAGGCCCACCTGATCATGATTGCCTGGAAGTAATGGATACTGTATTCTCCAGTCGCTCTGATCTAACTGATGTCCCATTAGAGAACCCTGAACGAACTTTCTTTGTGGATGTAAGTAGTCTTGTCATCAACGGACGAAGATGTGCTGGCTATGCAGTGGTGACCCTGGACATGGTAGTAGAGTCATCAGCTTTGGCCCCGGGAACTTCAGCGCAGAGAGCTGAACTGATAGCCCTCACTAGGGCACTGATAATAGGGACAGGGCTCCGCTTAAATGTATACACAGACTCTAAATATGCTTTCACAACATTGCACTCACATGGAGCCCTGTACAAGGAACGTGGATTAATAACCTCGGGAGGCAAGTCCATCAAGTACGGCCCTGAAATATTGACATTGTTAGATGCTGTATGGGCCCCCAAACAAGTTGCAGTGATGCACTGCCGAGGTCTTCAGGTAGGAGAAGGAGAAGTTTCACGAGGAAATAGATTTGCTGACACTGCAGCTCGAGAAGCAGCCACCACACAACAAGCCTCTACCTCCAGTACTACGGTCCAGGCAATCATATTCCCAGTACCCCTCAATGCATGGACCCCTCGATACACTTCCAAAGAGCTGGACTATTATTGCCAAACAGAAGGAGGAGTGTTATCAGAGACTGGGTGGATAGTGCTACCACCGCCAACAGGTAGTCTTCCTCCTTGCCCAACTGTGATCCCTGAAACGTTAGGTCCTGCCTTTGTCCATGCTTTCCACCAAGCCACACATTATGGGAAGACTGCGATGGGAAAAGCGCTCAAACCTCACTTTTGCATCTCACTATTAAGACCCCTGACAGCCTCAGTAGCCCGAAGATGTTTAACCTATGCCAAGAACAATGCCCAGCAGGGTCCTAATCTACCCCAAAGAGTTCAGTCAGTAGGAGTTACCCCCATGGGAAATATCCAGGTGGACTTTGCAGAAATGCCACGAGCAAATGGATACCATTACCTGTTAGTCCTGGTTTGTACATTCTCTGGATGGGTGGAGGCTTTCCCCACCAGAAATGAGAAAGCCAGGGAAGTTACCAAAGTTCTACTCCATGAAATCATTCCCCGGTTTGGTATACCATTAGTTATAGGATAAGACAATGGGCCCTCATTTGTATCCCAAGTAACCCAGCAGCTGGCCCGAGCCCTACAGGTGCAGTGGAAGTTACACACAGCTTATAGACCCCAAAGTTCAGGAAAAGTAGAGCGAATGAATCGGATCCTAAAGGCCCAGCTGTCCAAACTCTGTCAGGAAGCGCATCTGAAGTGGCCCCAGGCTCTTCCTATAGCCCTCCTCAGGATACGTTCAGCCCCCACCAAGTCATTAGATGTTTCCCCTTTTGAGGTCTTATATGGGCAACCTCCACCCATTGTTCAAGGGATAAAAGGGGATATGAGTCAAATTGGGTCTGAAATCACCAGACAAGAACTAGTGGCTCTAGGTTCTGTTTTGCAGAGTCTCCATGCATGGGTACAAGATCAGCTGCCAATCAACCTGACCGAACCACTGCATCCCTATAAGCCTGGAACTTCGGTGTGGATCAAGGAGTGGAGAAACACACTGCTAGCACCTCACTGGAGAGGACCCTATGTCGTCATCTTGTCAACCCCTACAGCCGTTAAAGTTGCAGAGCTGGAACCTTGGATCCATCACAGTCGAGTAAAGCCAGCGGCGACCACCGAACTTCATCCCTGGACTTCAACCACCCATCCAGCGTCACCATTGCAACTCACGCTGCGACGACAACCACAGCTGTGAGGAATCTACATCCCTACTCCTGCCACCATCCGGAAGCTGGCAGGTCTACGTACGGCAGAAGCTTGAGGAATCTGCAACCCTACTCCTGTCACCAACTGGAAGCTGACAGGTCTACGTACGGTGGAAGCTGTGGAAACAGAGAATTACAGTAAAGACTTTGCAATTCCTAGACAAGTTCATTAAGACATTGTAATCATGTTTTCTCTATATGTTTATATTGTGCTTGCAGTAACCCTGGGGTCCCTTAAAATGACTTTTGCTTTACCTCCATGTGCGACCTGTATAACCACTACCCGAGTCGGAACAAAAGTTACCCAAACTTTGCTCTATCACTCCTTTTACACCTGCACTAGCGTGACTAGCCGGTGTGTATATAATGGCACAGAACTAAGTATCTGTACCAAAGGCAACGTGAGAACTTGTTTTAACCCCCGACAGAACCCCTCATACCATGTTCTGGAGTTGCGATGGAACAACGAGGATGGAGCCCTCCTGAATGCTACACGACAGCTCGCAGATCCCACCAGACCGGCCCTTCTTTACTTTGATGCCTGTGAGGCCATCAACAGAAATGGCTACTATAGCTGTGGATCTGTTGACAATGAACAAATTTACTACCATGATGAGAAATACATGTGCCCCGAAGGAGCCTACAGGTGGGGAATATGTACCAGGACGCGTGCCCCAACTACTTATGTCAAAGCATCTGAAGACACCTACTTTTGCCCTAAGTGGGAGTGTGTCTACTATGCCACCTGGATTGATGGATCTCAGGGGCAAGACGGGGATCATCGCCGAGCTAATTTAGAAAGACTGCCATTGCTGACACCCCTTAAGTGTCTGAAAGGTACCTGTAATCCCATGAAGCTTGTGTTTAACCCTAGCCAGTGGAAGCCAGGATATAGATTTGACTTACATATAGCGGGAAGGGGAGTAGACCCTGGAACTTTCCTACATATACAACTTAACACCAAGACCCGCATTTCTTCCCCTTATCAAATCCACCATACCTTCTATGAAGCTATGCAGACGGAGGTAGAACTTCCTCAGACTATGCAGAATTTATTCATTGAGCTTGCTGGAGCTGTAGCCTCAAGTCTCCACATTTCTAACTGTTTCTTCTGTGGCGGAACCAAGATGGGAGACCAATGGCCCTGGGAAGCAAGAGAATTTAACTACTCCGTCCCCTATAACCAGACCGCCCTGAACAAGACTGCTAGTGAATGGGTGTTGGCCAACACCATCGTCGGCCGTCTCTGTTTCGTCCGAATGGGACCACAGTTCACCATACTGGTGGGACAACTGATCTGCTTGAGCCAATGAATTTATAATGCCACCACAAAGAAGACATCCTGGTGGTCAGGTGTTAATGCTACAGAACCTTCCAACCCTTTGATCTCTTTCCCTCATCTAGCCAAGCTAAGGACTAACCTCGCCTTGACCAACACTTGGGAAGCCCCTCCTGGGCTATATTGGATTTGTGGCGCTCGAGCATATGCTCGACTCCCTACCAACTGGGGAGGGGCATGTGTCTTGGGAACAATACGACCTTCATTCTTCCTTATTCCACTTTCTCAAGGGGAGCAGTTAGGCTTCCCCATCTACAATGGTCGACGGAAGCGAAGCACCCTCAAGATTGGACAATGGGATAAGTGGGAGGGTGAAGAGTGGCCCCTGAACGAATTATCTCATATTATGGCCCCGCCACTTGGGCACAAGACGGGACCTGGGGATACCGCACTCCTGTTTATATGTTGAATCGTATTATACGCTTACAAGCTGTAGTAGAAATCATAACCAATAAAACCAGTAGAGTACTAACTCTTTTAGCAAAGCAGAGTACCCAAATGCGTACAGCTATTTACCAGAACCGCTTAGCACTTGATTATTTACTAGCATCTGAGGGTGGTGTGTGTGGTAAGTTTAATCTCACTAACTGCTGTTTGTAAATTGATGATCAAGGTCAGGTTGTTGAAGAAATAGCTGACTATATGCGTAGGCATGCATATGTACCAGTCCAGACTTGGAATGGCCTTGACCTCAGTGGATGGTCTGGGACCCTGTTTTCAGGCCTGGGTGGATTGAAGACTTTTATGTTTGCAGTTCTTGTAATGATAGCTATGTGCTTGCTTCTCCCCTGTTTTCTGCCTCTTTGTATGCGAATATTTACCTCCATTATTGATAGTACGGTAGAACGTAAGGCAGCAGCCAGAGTGTTCGCCATCTGGCAGTATCAGGCTATACCCCAAGATGAGAGCATCAGTTTAACAACAGTCTGATATGTGATTAGTTTCTTACCCTCCTTTTAGTCGGGTTGAGAATAATCAAAGGGGGGAATGTGGTAGGCTATGGCCTGTAAACTAGGCCTAGATCCTAACCCCCACCTGAGAGTAGTGCTGAGAAAAACCAGAGTTTGAAAAACTGCTTTAAACTGCTTTTGACTGCTTTTGAAACTGTTTTTGAAAAGTCTGTATAATTCCTCTATGCTGATGACAGACATGTTCCTGCATTCTCTGAGCTAGAAATGGCCTTGAAGTAGAAATGTATCTATGTCTAAGACTATGCCTTTGTTAGAGCAGTTTGAGAAGGGGGAGCAAGGAGCTAGGCCCAGAGAGGGTCCCCGATTGGACAGGTGCAAGGGGCGTTGGGACCAATAGAAAGTTTGCCTGTATCAAACTGTAAAAATTGTATATAAAGAATTTGCTTCTGTACTCCATTGCTCAGTCACTTTTGGATGCACTCCTTGCCTGAGCCTGTGCACAATAAATTGGCTTGGAACCTGCAATTGACTCCTGGCTTTATTCATTGCGTGCACTTCGCTGCTACAATAGTACAAAAGACTGGATAGCCCTCATCTCGTTGCTGAACTGCTGTCTGCATTTTAGTTATCATGATTTGTTTAGCTATTTAAAGTTGTTCAGTTATGTAAAGTTGCTAGGGAAATAAGGATATTTGAACCAATAAAATATACCTAATAATTTTAAGGACTTTGTTTAATATTTACCTCAAGATGTACTGCAAGAACCTAGATTTCAACGATTCCTAAGGCCTAAGAACTTTCTGATGAAGATAACCAGTTAATCCTCAAAGTGCAGTGAATATAGCTTGATTGGCTGGGCAGGGAGATGGGGGTGGACTGCCTCACTCGATGCTGGGTAGGGGGAGGTGATCCGTGAGGCCCCTAAGACACTTTGGACCTCGTGGTTCGTGACGGGGGGCTCCACTCCGGAGGAGGATGAAGGGGATGGGGGGAGGGGGTATTGAACTTCAAAAAATATTGTTAATATTTCATTGTGACTGGGCTTTCTGAGGTAGCCGGCAGTGCCGAATTGTACTTCCGTGGACTCATGTGACGAGTTTGCTTCTGCTAATTTATATTGTTGGCCTTGCAATTTATATGATTTTGTTTGAATCCAATACAACAATTCACATATAAATACACGAAGGGGAGGGGGTTGGAGTGTGGGGGGGAAATAAAATTGTAAAAATGTATATAAAGAGCTCTGGTTATAAGCTCATGACATTGTGTAAGAGCATCCACATGCTGGGAGTGTTGTGGTTTGCATTAATAAAAATATGTGAACATAAACCTCAGAGTGCAAAATTTCCTTCCTTTCCTCTTAATTGACTTAACTTATAGATCAAAGGGCGGGTTGGCATGGGAAATAAATGCTGACAGTTTACCTGTTCAAACGATACTGTAGTGTACATCCTGGCCCTCTGTGCGTCTGGTTGGAAAGTCTAGCCCCACAGGATCAGAATCACGAACAGGCCTTAACATGCAGGCTGGGACCGTTATTCAGCCCGGCCTGCACGTACAGGCCTTGCCCGACTAACTCAGTTTGGGCTTTACAATGGAGCTGTGGCACCATGGCGTCCGGTTGCCATGGCACCGTGGCTCCATTCTAAAGCCGCGATCCCTGGCCACTGGCTGCAAAGGTGCTTCCCTGCAGCCCAACTCTCAATCTGGCCTCCTAAGTCCAGAGTAAGGCTGCAGAGAAGCTATCTGCCCCTTCCCGCTGCTTCCCAGCCACAGGCCTGCCAGACGCTCCCAAATGGGGAAGTTATTTCACCTCCGAAGTGGAATAAGATCCCCGTACAAGCCGTCACCCACTGCCTGCCCTAATGCTGCTCCTTCCCCGCCCCATCTAACTTCCTCTTACAATGAACGGGAAAGTTAGTCAAGGTCGGGAGGGGGAATGAATAGCGGGGAGGGACGTCCCGTTGGGAACTCCATCCTCGCTATTCGTGCCTCACAATAACCCCCTAACTGACTTTAACTGAGAGTTTGTTAAACTATACCATCTTAATAAACACAGAATTGTAAATACATAAGAACATAAGATATGCCATACTGGGACAGACCAAGGTCCATCAAGCCCGGTATCCTGTTTCCAACAGTGGCCAATCTAGGGTCATAAGTACCTAGCAGTTTCCCCAAAAGACACAGGTTCCTCAGTGCTTGTATTGGGTCAAGCAGTAATATCCTGGGTCCCTATTAATAATGGTTTAAGGACATTTCCTCCAGGAACTTGTCCAAACCTTTTTTAAACCCAGCTACACTAACAGCTTTTACTACATCCTCCAGTAACAAATTCCAGAGTTTGATTAGACGTTGAGTGAAAAAATATTTTCTCCTATTAGTCTTAAATAGGTTACCCTGTAGCTTCATTGCATGTCACCTAGTGTTTTTATATTCTGATGACGTAAACAATCAATCTACGTTTACCTGTTCCACTCCATTTATTAATTTATAGACCTCTATCATCTCCCCTTGTGGCAGGCTATGGCCTATAATAGTCTGCAAATGTGAAAGGCCTGTAAGTTAGGCCCTGATTCCACCCCCCCCCCCCCCCATCTCAGTAAAGAACCAAAGTCTGTAAAAGTTTGAGAAAACTGTTTAAACTGCTTAATAAGAAGTTTTCATGAATGCATAAATCTTTCATTATTCTCTTGTGCTGTGAAAATAGAAAATGTTTCAATACTTGCATTCCTAGAGCCAGGGACGACCTTGCAGTAGAGAAGTATCCAAACCTAGAAACCGCACCATTGTTAGAACAGTCCTAGAGGAGGGAGCTGGGTGCTAGGCCCAGGAGGGATCTCTGATTGGACAGGTGCAGGGGGCGTTGGAACCAATAGAGAGTTTGTATGTATCAAACTGGAAAGAAATGTATAAATGAATATGTCTCTGTAAGAACGTTGCTCAGTCCTTTTTTGAAGCTTTGATTAACAGGGCCTTGTGCACAATAAATTGGCTTGGACCCTGTCAATTGACTCCTGGAATTATTCATTGTCTGCACTTCACTGCGTCATATTCTTGGTGCGTTGGCCGGGAATGTGCGGATAGTGAATGGTGGTCAAGCGAATACTCCACGCAATTCGCCTCCAGGTTTGGCCCGGTCGGAACCGTGTCTGTCCGACCGCAGGGGAAACCTCAGGCGCCGCCGATCCCTTTGTATCGGAGAGGGTTCCGCCTTGCCTTGGCGGGCCACTGGGTCCGGCCGGCCAACACCTCCGAACCCGAAGGGAGTCCAGGATCCAACCCAAGAGCTGGTTTGGTATCGGGAACCGGATCCGGTGAGTAGACATTTTCTTGTTTAAAAGTCAGTGAAGCCTGGGGAACAGAGTCTTGCATGTGTGCGCGAGACTGATTTGGTATAGACTAACTGGGAAAATCTCGCATGAGTGCGCGAGACGTCTTGCATGGGTGCGCGAGACAAGAGAGCTTGATCACCTCTCATAAGGGCGGTCCTAGTACGCTCCGCATAAGGGTTAGCGGACGCCGAAGCCACTGACCCTTTGGTTGGGAATAGTCAGTTAGTCAGAAAAACCTTGGGCATTTTGAAAAATGATTTCTTGTGCTGGTATGATTCTTTGTGTGATTGAGAGGTCTTGAGACACAGACTGAGCGAGAGCGGACTCCTGAGTAGCGCAGTTCCTTGCCGGTTGACCGCGTCCAGGTCGCGAAAAGGAGGAAGCATGTGGTGTTTGTTCCCCTCAGTGTTTTGTGGGCTGTACGGACCACTTACCTACAGGCATACTACCTACCCTTACTGTTTGTCATCTTGTACATCATTACGTGTACGCCATTACGATTATGGGAGGGACAGAGTCCACGCAAATTCCGCTGGAACGTATGATCATGAATTTCCGTAAAGGATTTTCAGGAGACTATGGCATAAAATTGTCTCCGTCTAGATTGAGAGTATTATGTGATAGGGAGTGGCCTGTGTTAGCTACTTCATGGCCCTGTGGGGGCACCTTTGATGTAGAAACAGTTTCTCGTATTCATCAGCTTGTACAAAAAGTGCACCCTGATCAGTTCCCCTACATAGATTCCTGGTTAAGTGCTTGTGAGAAGCAGCCCTCATGGATGAAGCGCTACTATGAGGACCAGTGTAGAATATTGGTAGCAATCACTAGGGGGACCCGAAAGGTGGAGGAGAAGAAGCCACCTGTGTATTCTGCCCCAGAGTCCCCAGAAATCCTGGCCCGTTTATCCCAGAACCCACATAGGTTAGTTCCCCCAGTTCCGCTACCTGAGGCGGAACTTGATGAGGTACCCCAGCAATTACCGCTGCAGCAGCAAAAGAAGCCCATTTCCCCGAGTGATAGCCCCGAGTCGGGCCCAAGTACGTCGGGGGAACCAGGGTCCTCCGACGAGATGAAAAGCGGAGGCTCTCCTGCCAGTTCAGGGTCACCAACCAAGGAAACTTATACCCGGGAGCCGTATGATTTAAGAAGTATAACCCCAAAGAAGAAGGAGAAAGCAGGGCGCCTAATGCCATTGCGTCAAGTGCCTGGTGTACCTATCCTAAATGAACAGGGCCAGATGGCACCAGGACCAACCAGTCTAGTCTATGTACCTTTTTCCACTACTGATTTATTAAACTGGAAAACGCATTATGCATCCTATACAGCAAAACCCCAGGAACTGACAGAATTAATGTCTAGTATAATGCAAACTCATCAGCCTACCTGGGCTGATTGTCGCCAGTTCCTGTCCACTCTCTTTACTACTGAGGAGCGAGTGCGGATTGTGCAAGCAGCCGTCCGCTGGTTAGAAGAAAATCCCGTAGAAGGGGGGGGGGGATCTGAATCTCCCACAAGCAGCCGCTGCAGCCTTCCCGAATGAAGATCCTAGATGGGACCAAAATGATGACAGGGGGGCAGCGGCTCTAATGCGATTTCGCCAGGCCTTGCTGCAAGGCCTGAAGAAGGGAGGCCAGAGGGCCATGAATATCGGGAAGGTATCTGAAGTTATCCAGAGTCCAGATGAGAGCCCAGTGGCCTTTTATGAGCAGTTATCTGAAGCTTATAGACTATATACTCCATACGACCCCGCCGCTCAGGAGAATTTGCGCATGGTAAATGCAGCCTTTGTCAGTCAGTCCCAGAGAGACATAAAATGAAAATTGCAGAAACTGGATGGATTTGCGGGTATGAATACAGCACAGTTAATGGAAGTCGCTCAGAAAGTATTTGTGAATCGTGAAAATGAACGTGACAGAGAAAGTGAACGAAAGATGAAGAAGAAAGCAGATCTTCTTGCTGCCGCTTTAAGTAAACGACGTGGAGGAGGTTTTCCTAACCAAAGGACCAGAGAACGTGGAAGAGGCCGTGGAAGTAGTAGGCCTCCTTTGGGTGCGAATCAGTGCGCCCATAGCAGAGAAGAAGGACATTGGAGAAATGAATGCCTGCATCTTGACTCCACCCCCAGGAGGGGAGGAGGGAGCCTCTGGAGAACAGGAGGCCGATTTCAAAATTGTGGAGGAATGAACCAAGCACAGTTCCAGCGTGAGAGAGAAGAAGCCATTGAGGGAGTGGCAGTAGCAACGGGCTATGACATGGATGAAATGGATGAAGACTAGGCCAGACCGGGCTCCAAGTTTACCCTGGGTCCCCAGGAGCCTATGGTCAGTTTAAAAGTAGGGGACCAATATATGGACTTTATGGTAGATACAGGAGCAGAACATTCTGTGGTGGCGAAGCCAGTGGCTCCTCTCTCCTCTCGATCTGTCACAATTGTTGAGGCCACCGGGAACAGGGCCACCAAGCCATTTCTGCAGAACCGTATGTGTGAACTAGGGGGACAGAAGATAACGCACCAGTTCTTGTATATGCCTGAGTGCCCTATTCCACTTCTGAGCCGAGATATGCTTGCAAAGCTTCAGGCACATTTATCCTTTGCTGAAGGGGGAGAAATGAAAATGACTGTGAACCCAAAGCCTGCTGGATTAATGGTGCTAACTGTTCCCCGAGAAGAAGAGTGGCGGTTCTATAGCACACCTCCAATTAAGTCAAACAGCTCCTGTATACCCACCAGCCTCATAGCCCCGCCTGAAGTATGGGCAGAAGATAATCCACCTGGCCTAGCGAAGAACATAGCCCCTGTCATTGTCACCCTCAAGCCAGGAGCGGAACCAGTGCATGTGAAGCAGTATCCTCTTCCCCGACCAGCCATTGAAGGAATCCACTGCCATCTGATGAAACTGCTGAAGTATGGACATCTCAAGGAGTGACAGTCACCTTGGAACACCTCTCTTCTCCCAGTCAAGAAACCTGGGACAGGGGATTACCACCCAGTACAAGATCTGAGGCGGCTAAATGATGCAGTTGAAACCATACACCCAATAGTACCAAATCCTTATACTCTCTTGGGACTGATCCCCGCTGAAGCTACTCATTTCACTGTCCTGGACCTCAAAGATGCCTTTTTCTGTGTATGCCTGGCCCCCACTAGTCAACTTTTATTTGCTTTTGAATGGCAAGATCCCACAACAGGAAGGCGGGGCCAACTCACCTGGACCCGATTACCTCAAGGATTCAAGAATTCACCTACTCTCTTCAGTGCTGCCCTGAATCAAGATCTTTCAAGTTACTCAGTGAACCCAGGACAAAGGGTTCTCCTTCAGTATGTGGATGACTTGCTCATAGCCACCAACTCAGAAAGTGAATGTCTACAAGCCACCAGTGAACTTCTGTACCTTTTGAATGAGGCTGCATACAAAGTCTCATGAGCTAAAGCGCAACTATGTCAAACCGAAGTTAAATACCTAGGGTTCCAGTTGTCCAGCGGAATTCGACGCTTGGGACCTGAACGCAAAGAAGCTGTATGCAGTATTCCCACTCCAACCACCAGGAGGCAAGTGAGAGCCTTCCTGGGGGCCGCAGGATACTGTCGCATATGGATCCCTAATTTTGCGCTGCTAGCAAAACCATTGTACCAAGTTACCAAAGGAATGGAAAAGTCTCCACTGGAGTGGGGACCGGAACAGGATGCAGCATTCCGATCTCTGAAAAGTGCTCTGATGTCATCACCAGCTCTGGGTCTCCCAGATGTCCAGAAACCTTTCCATCTATATGTCCATGAGTCACAAGGAAATGCTCTAGGAGTGCTGACCCAGTCTCTTGGATCTTGGCAGCGGCCATTAGCCTATCTGTCAAAACAGCTGGATGTGGTAGCAAGAGGTTGGCCCCCTTGTTTGAGAGCTGTTGCAGCAAAAGCCCTTTTAGTGAACGAAGCAGATAAGCTCACACTAGGACAAAATCTTCAAGTGACTGTACCCCATTCTGTTCTCACCCTTATGGAACACAAAGGAAGTTTCTGGCTGACGAATTCACGAATGTTGAAATATCAGAGCATGTTGTGTGAAAATCCCTGGATACAGTTAAAAGTTAGTCAAGCTCTGAATCCTGCTACATTGTTTCCAATTGGTCCTGGGCCCCCTGATCATGACTGTATAGAGACTATGGACACTGTATTTTCAAGTCGCCCAGATTTAGCTGATGTTCCTTTGGAGGATCCTGAACAGACTCTCTTTGTGGATGGAAGCAGTCTCGTCATCAATGGACATCGTTGTGCTGGATACGCAGTGGTGACCCTTGATCTGGTAGTTGAGTCCTCAGCTTTGGCCCCAGGGACTGCAGCACAGAAGGCTGAGTTGATAGCTCTCAATAGAGCACTGATATTAGGAGGACTCCGTTTAAATGTGTACACAGATTCCAAGTATGCTTTTACCACTTTACACGCACATGGAGCCTTGTATAAAGAGCGAGGGTTGATCACCTCAGGAGGCAAGTCCATTAGGTATGGGCCCGAGATATTGATACTATTAGATGCTGTATGGGCCCTTAAGCAAGTTGCAGTCATGCACTGTCGAGGTTACCAGACAGGAGTAGGAGAAGTTACCCGAGGTAATAGGTTTGCTGATACCACCACCTGAAAAGCAGCCACAACTGGACGAGTTGTGACCCAAGATATTCCAGTGCAAGCAGCCATGTTCCCCGTGCCCCTTAGCTCATGGGCTCCCGATACACTACAAAAGAGTTGGATTATTTTTGTGGAAAGGAGGGAGGAGTCCTAACAGAAAAAGGTTGGATAGTGCTGCCACCTCCAGAGGGCAGCACACCTCCAGGTCCTACAGTCATTCCTGAAGCATTAGGGCCAGCTTTTGTTCATGCTTTCCATCAGGCCACGCACTATGGGAAGACGGCCATGGAGAGAGCCCTAAGTCCCCATTTTTGTATTTCACTACTAGGACCCCTGTCCACTTCAGTGGCAAAGCAGTGTTTGACATGTGCCAAGAACAATCCTAGGCAAGGTCCTGTTCCACCCCCAAGAGTTCAGTCAGTAGGGGTGGCCCCCATGAGTGATATTCAAGTAGATTTTACTGAAATGCCACGAGCAAACGGATATCACTACCTGTTGGTTCTAGTTTGCACATTTTCTGGGTGGGTAGAAGCCCGTCCCACCCGAACAGAGAAGGCTCGAGAAGTTAAAGATACTGCTCCATGAGATTATTTCTCGATTTGGAATACCATTAACTATAGGGTCAGATAATGGACCCTCCTTTGTGTCCCAAGTAACTCAACAGTTAGCTCGAGGTTTACAGATACAATGGAAGCTGCACACTGCCTATAGACCCCAGAGTTCAGGGAAGGTAGAACGCATGAATAGAACCCTGAAATCCCAGTTGTCCTAGCTTTGTCAAGAAACACACCTAAAATGGCTCCAGGTTCTCCCTATAGCCCTTCTTAGGATACGCTCTGCCCCAACCAAGCCTTTGGGAGTTTCCCCTTTTGAGATTTTGTATGGGCGACCTCCGCCCATTGTACAGGGAATTAAAGGAGATATTTATTTATTTATTTATTTATTTTTATTTATTACAGGCTCTTATATACCGCTCTATTCAGCATCAGCGCGGTTCACAATAAAACAACATACCATAACAACACATTGTTTGGTTTTTACATAGAACAAGGTCAGAGAACTTGGATAAAACATGGGAAACAAATAGGATCTGAAATAACTAAACAAGAACTATTGGCTTTAGGTTCTGTTTTGCAGAGTCTCCATGCCTGGGTACAAGATCGATTGCCCATCAATCTGACCGAACCTCTGCATCCCTTCAAGCCAGGAGTATCAGTGTGGATCAAAGAGTGGAGAAAGACCCCGCTGGCGCCGCATTGGAAGGGACCTTATGTTGTCATCTTGTCAACTCCAACTGCAGTAAAAGTCGCAGAACTTGAACGCTGGATCCACCACAGTCGAATGAAACCAGTAGCTGCTCCTGAACCTGGTCAATGGACTTCAGTAAATGATCCGGAGACTCCATTGCGACTCACATTGCGGAGACAACCAACATTGTAAAAATCTTCAGAATCTACAATCCCACCTCTGACACGCAAGAGTGGCAGTCGGAGCAAAGAAGAAGAAGAAACTCTACAAGCTCAACATACCCAATATTCCAGTTGACCTCCAAAGACTGTAATCATAATGTTTTTCCACTATTATCTTGTGGGAGTGGTGGTCCTGGGATTTCTGGAAAAGACTTTTGCCTTACCCCCTTGTGCAGCTTGCATAACTACCACCCGAACTGGACAGAAGGTCACTCAGACTTTACTTTACCATTACTACTGTACTTGCACTGGTATAGTCAGCCGGTGTATCTATAATGGCACAGAATTAAATATCTGTACGAAGGGGAAAAGTAAGACTTGTTACAACCCCCGGCAGAACCCCTCCTATTATGTCCTTGAGATACACTGGAATGATGAGGATGGAGCCCTCATAAATGCCACGAGCCCAATAACAGACTCCACAAAATATGTTCACTTGGACTTTGATGCCTGAGATGTGATAAACAAAAATGCCTACCACAAGTGTGGGTCATGGGAGCAAGCCTACTATCATGATGATAAATATATGTGTCCAGAAGGAGCCTATGGATGGGGACGGTGTACTGGAAAGAATTCCCCAACCACCGTCTACAGCACGGTAGCTAAAGATGCTTACTTCTGTCCAAAATGGGAATGCGTATACTTTGCTACTTGGACTAATGCACCTATGGGGCGGGATGGAGATAATCGCAGAGGCACCCTGACAAGGGTCCGATTACCTGAGCCCAAGAAATGCAAGAAGGGTGCCTGCAATCCTCTACAACTCCTCATATTCGACCCTAGCCAGTGGAAGCAAGGATACAGATTTGGATTGCGTATAGCAGGAGGAGGCATAGATCCTGGAACCATCATACATATACGGTTGAATACCAAGGCTCATATATCCGCACCCTATCAAATACATCACTCTTTTTATGAGGCCATGAAAGCAGAGTTTGAGATTCCTCATACCTCCCAAAATTTGTTCCTTGAACTTGCCGGAGCAGTAGCATCTAGTCTCCACATTTCAGACTGCCTCTTCTGTGGAGGAATTAAGATGGGAGACCAATGGCCCTGGGAGGCACAAGAAGTGAACTATTCTATTCCTTACAACCAGGCTGACTTACATAACACTACTAGTGAGTGGGTACTGGCCCACCCCATTGTTGGTAATTTGTGTTTTGCTCGCTCAGGACCACAGTTTAACATGGAGGTTGGACAGCTGGTCTGTCTCAACCAAACGTTCTACAACAGCACCACTAAGAAGACGTCTTGGTGGTCAGGAGTCAACGATTCAGAGCCCTCCAACCCTCTAGTTCGTTTCCCTAATCTTGCCAGCATCTGGACTGATCTAGCAGCTTATAATTCCTGGCAAGCACCACCTGGACTGTACTGGATTTGTGGAACCAGAGCATATGGTTTTTTGCTACAAATGTATTTGAAAAAGTTTTTATTACGCATTTTTGCTTCCACAGCAAGCTTCTTCTCAAATTCTCTCTTTGCCTACCTTATCAATGACTTGCATCTAGCTTGCCAGTGCTTGTGCTGTTTCCATTTCTCGTCATTTGGCTCTTTTTTCCATTTCCTGAAAGATGCTTTTTTGGCAACAACAGCCTTTCTGACCTCACCTTTAAACCATGCTGGCAGTTTTTTGGACTTCCTTCCACTTTTTTAAAGCGTGGAATACAGCTGGTCTGGGCTTCCAAGATGGTATTTTTAAACAACATCCAAGCCTGATGTAAGTCTTTAACCATTGCACTGCTCCTTTTTATTTATTTCTTAACTATTTTCCTCATTTTATCATAGTCTCCCTTTCTCTAGTGCTGTCTGACTGATGCTCCCATTATGCATTCCTGCATTTTCAGGATGTAATCCACTAGATTCTGGCCATGGTTGGGTTCCTCTTCCCAGGTCTCTCACAGTATCTGCATGATCCCTCGGCATTGTCGACTGCACAGCAACTCAAAGACGGAAAACCAAGTCAAGCTCTGGGGTGCTTCTCTGATAGCAAACAGAAGGTGGGGGAGTAACAGATCCCAGTCTTTTCCCTCTTCATTCACAAACTTCTTTAACATCTGTTTTAATGTTTTATTGAAGCGTTTGACTAGGCAGTCAGTTTTGGGATGATATACCGATGTCTGCAAGGTCTTCACCTTCAATAGGTTGCACAATTGTTTCATTACGTGAGAGACAAATGGTGTTCCTTGGTCTGTGAAGATTCCAGCTCGGATCCCCAGTTGGAAAAACAACTCCCAAAGAGCACTGGCTAATGTAGTGGTCCTTGTATTCCGCAAGGCTATCGCTTCCAGGTACCGCGTCCATGACCACCAGGATGAATCTATTTCCCTATGCTCCATTGGTCCCACCAAATCCATTGCAACTCTTTCAGATAGGGTCTTGACAATGAATATGGGCACATGGGAGGCAGGTCTAATTCTTACCGGTCTGTGAAGTTGGCAGGTATGGCAGGACTGGCAAAAGAGCCGCACCTGTTGTAAAACCCTGGCCAGTAAAACTGAGCCAGGATCCGCTCTTGGGTCTTGTCCATTCTCAAGTGCCCCCCCAAGGGATGACTATGAGCAAGCTCCATTATCTGTTGGCATTAGGCTTGGGGAACCACTAACTGTACTAGCTCTTCTCTCTCTATGTTCCCTGGATAACCCTATAAAGGAGGTCCTGCCATACTAAAAGGTAGGGAGAGGCCCTCGGGGAAGGATCCAGGCTGTCTACTGGGGTCCCTTTTAACTCATGAACTTGGTCCCAGGCATTCTTAAGGGTGTTATCTTCCCTTTGGGCTCTTTTAAACTGGCCCGGGTTTCCTATACCAGTCCACTCCAGTGGCGGTTCTTGTCCCATCAGGGCCTCCTGTTGTGGTGCTAGGTTACCCCGAGACTCATCTACAGCATCCTCTGGGGTACGCGGCTCCTCCACAGAGCTCTTATTCATAACTGCCCTTATATTTATGTTATGATGGGCCCTTTACCACCAATGCTGCCTCCGGGACTTGGGGCTCTTGGAGTTCCCACAAACAAATCCAGGTCTCCTAAGGGGAAAAGTTCTGGGAAGTCCCCCTCAGTCACCTTGTCAAGGCTGCCTTTCCTCTGGTCCCAGACATCCATGAATTTAGGGAAGACCCAGACTAAAACCACTGGATAGGCCAGGCAGGGCACGACCACTGCTTCCAGGGTCTCCGTTCCAGCGGCCGTTTTTAGCTCCACTTGCATTGTCGCCCGCTGATCACCATGGACGCAACTTAGTCACAAGGTTCTCATAATTAATTTGATGTCTGGTCCTGGTGTCCCTGCCATCAAGAGTCCTTATGCTTCCTGAGTCCACAAGGGCTTGCAGGTGAGTGCCCTCAAGTTCCATTGGTATTACAAACAACCCATGGCTTATTAGGAGTGGAGGAGTAGCCTAATGGTTAACCCTCCAATGCCTCAGAAAAATTCCAAGTTATTAATGTCCCTGTTTAATGTACATTACCAAGTTTAAGTTACAATATAAACCACTTTGAAATGATAAAGCAGTATAAAAGACTTGTTAAATAAATAAATTAGGGATGCTTCCACAATACCACACTCATGTGAGGCCATAACATGTGTGTCCATGGGTTCCCCCATTTCTATGGGGTACTTGCAGGCATAGTGACTTTTTCCTTTGCACCTGAAGCAGGTCAGATAGCTGGCGCCAGCTGCTCAGGCATCTGGGGCGCATGGAGTCCTTGGTGCAGTGGTCCTCAAGGGTTTCAGTCTTGATGTCCGGCCCCCTTGGGACCCGGCTGGCCTTTTCCCACTCATTCTGGGTGTCTCATCTACTGACTATACTTCATAAAAGCTTTCTGCCATCTCTATGGCACTGTCCAGGGTCAGTTTGGGAAACTGGCGCACCCACTGTCTCATTCGGGAAGACAAGACTTCTAAAAATTGTTCGAGCAGGACGATCTTGGCTAATTCCACTCCTGTCTTATCTTCTGGCTGTAGCCGCTTCCATGCCACCTCCTTCAGCCTGTAGAAGAAACTCCAGGGTTCTCTGTATGCCCCAGAGTTCCCTTCCAGAACCGTTGATGATAGGCTTCTGGCACACAGACCGCTCACTTCAGTATTGCAGTTTTTACTGCTGCATATGGGGCCCTTCCATCCAGGTTGGCCTCTTGGTTGGTGGCTTGGCAATAGATTCCCTAGGTAAATAATCCACATCCCTTCTGATCACTCAGACAGTCGGGCGATTCATTTGAAATTTATCAGGAAGGAGTCTGGGCCTTCGCCCTCCTCCATTTTCGGCAGGGGTGGCACTGGCAGGTGTGGCTGTCGTCCTTGGATTATTTGGGAGGTTTGTGCGAGTGAGCTTTGTTGTAGTTCTAAAGACTTTTGTAGTTATTGCTGTTGCTGGGTGCCTTGCACCTGCAAGAACTCTTGTAGTATCTTCTGCTGTTGCTGCTGTCCTTCTACCAGGGCCTGGAGTAATCTCTCCATTCTGGTTCTATCAGTTCCCATCCGTCTGGGTAGGAGAAGGGAGAAAGAAAAAAACTCCTGCCTGTCCGGCATTAACTATACAGAAGGTGTGCCCTAACTCTGGCAGGGTTTGCTCTTTAGTCATATACCAAAACCCCGCCTCCACGGAGTGGAGGTCTGAGCCCCAGAGTGATGTGGGGTGTTCTTCTATCCTTCAGTTAAGAAGAAATCCCAGCACTGCCATCGTATGTAGGATGCTGCGAGTGGTTCAGAACACAAACCCTCACAGAGCCAGGCGGAGGGTTAAAGGAAAATGCTTTATTTACAAGGAGTTCACAGCAGTGGTAGAAGAGACACAGGTCTCCCTTCCCCTAAAGTTCCTTCACTCTGGGCTTCACAGCAGTAGCAGAGAAACAGTTCTCCCCTCCCCCAAAGTTCCTTCACTCTGGGCTTCACAGCAGTAGCAGAGAAACAGTTCTCCCCTCCCCCAAAGTTCCTTCACTCTGGGCATCACAGCAGTAGCAGAGAAACAGTTCTCCCCTCCCCAAAGTTCTTTCATTCTGGGCTTCACAGCAGTAGCACCACAAGCCTGCTGACCAACTTGTAAATATCCCAACTCCTATCTTCCTGTAGGATCTCCTTAGAGGTAGCTGGTCACTCTGTACTCTGGAACACCACGGATTCTTCTCTCCCTCTCTTTGTCTCTTCCCTCCCAGTTAAAAGGGCTGTCCCCGGCACCCCCTTCCCAGAAATATTCAAGCTGGGTTCCATAAAGGGGCTTGGCTTCTGGTGCTTAAAGGGGCATGCCCTTAGTCTGGCTGGAGGTATATCAGTACGGAGGATGGGGAGCTCCTCATACACTCCATCACAATCTGTTTTCTGACTGTGTTTGAGCTGTATATCAACAGCCTCTAGCACCCCCTTACTCCTACCTGGGGGACACACTCCTCAATAGTCAAGGTGCTGTTTCAGCCATGTGTCAGAAAGGGATGTTCCCAACCAGAGGCTTTGTACTGTGTTCACTAAAGCCGGTGAGCAGGCGCTCTGGGCGATTCAGGGTGAGAGAAAAACATATACTCAATCCACATGGTGGACACTTTGCACATCTTTCCTGACCTCTATACAGGGCCCCCTGCTCCCTCAGATGCCGCATTTGCATCCTATCTCCCATTTTTAGGACCACAGCACAGCCTCTCTGCATTTCTTTGCTTTCCTGATTCATATACCCTATCACTTTGTACTGTGTTCCTTTGCTCTGAGCTGTGCAGCCAATTGTGCCTATTCCGATCATCCCTCTCTGTTTAGCACTGGCCATTTTGTACTGTCCTGTTAGGCAGTGAGGGCCCATGTATTATTGTCTGTAGTGCTTTTGTAGCACCCTAAGACTAATGCATTGGTAGCTTGCAATTGCAGGGCATACATTGTGAATGCATTCACTATATGCATGCACTCTGGTCGCATGTGTGCTTTGGCCACACATTCACCACTATCAAGGTGGTGATGTGACTAGCACTGCAGTACTTCCCTACCATGGCTGCAACCCCTGCTACCATCAGTTAGCATTTTCTATAGAACTCCAGAGCAGATAAACTTTGGGCCAATCAGGAAACAGGAAGGAAGGTCACCAGCAATACAAGAGCAGGTTAGATAGAGCCAGCCCCCATGGGGATGTAATGGCTCTTGTGCAAGATTCCTGTCTTCTAACCCAAAGGTCAATAGGTCAAGATTAGCTTCTAACTGTGAGAAAAAAAGCCAGTTGTTTTTTTGTATTTGCCTATAACCTCTTGTAATCTTTTAGCTATGTTTTTCATTTAGACAACAACCATAGCTACCTCTTTATTTAACAAATCTGCCCTGGAATGAATTTCATAAAAACAAAACAAATTCTGGTATTGCTGGCAATCTTTGATTCTTGCTTCCTGAGAGGCTTAAAATTTGTCTGGTCTGCTGCTCCATGAAAAATGCTAACTGGATTTTTTGCCTTGTTAATCTATTGACACCTGGAGTAATAAATTACTGTAAAGATTTTTTTTTTTTTTTGCCATGTTCTTGTGCAAGAAATTTAGTGAAACCATGTCTAAGTATACTATCAGATGCATTTACTAAGCATAATCCAGATCTTTGTTGATCATCACTAACTGGATAACCAGTATCTTGATTAGGCTTGGTAAAGATTTCTGTTAGTGTACTTAGATATGGTTTCACAGAATTTCTGGCACAAAAACATGGCAAATGAAAAATCTTCAAAATAAAGCTCTACAACAGGGCTCAGCAGATTCATAAGGTAAGAAATCAAGTTAGTAATTTTCATAGAACTGCAGACCAGACAAAATTTGGACTAGTCAGGAAATAGGAGTGAAGATCATCAACAATAGAAGAGTTAAGAGTAGATTGACTAGAGCTAGTCTCCATACAGACATGATGGCTCTGCCCCAAGTTGTCTGCCTCCTACCCCAAAGGTCAATAGTTTTAGACGGGTCTCTGGCTGTGAGAAAAAAAAGCCAGTTGGGTTTTTTATTTGCCTGAAACTTCTAGTAATGTTTCAGCTATGCTTTTCATCTGGGCAGCAGCCACAGCTACCACTTTAATTAACAAAACTGCCCCAAAATGAAAATTTATAAAAAAATGAATGAAAGAAAAATGAAACAAAACAAACTGTAAATGATACAGGAAATAAAATAAAACAATATTTTTTGCCAGCACACCCCTAAAATTTAGTGTATTTCTGGGCAACTTAGGCCGCATGAACAGCAATCCTAATTTGCAACCCAGATAAGTGTCAGCTAAATATTGCGTTGACTGGATAAGTGCTGGCACTTATTCCAAATGGCACTACTTAACTTGAAGCCACTGTCCTTCTTAGTCATGCTGCAAAGAAATCAAGAGGAAATTTTCAAAATGCTGACTTGAGAATTAAAAACAAACTGGGAAGTCTGGCAGAGGCCATGGCCCAAGAAGGCTGCTGAACTAGATTATTTAAAAGAAGTATAAGAAAACATGAATATGATGAAAACCTGACAAGTTACTAGCAGGGTTTCTGAGGGACATTATCAAAAAACGCAGTTTAAAGGATGCTGAAATCACTGAATGTTAAACATGAAAATACTGATCTGTAATAGAAAAAGTGAATTACCAAGTGGAAAAAGTTAAATGAAAGAGTGCTGCAGGGACATGGGAGTATGGAAAATATCATGACTGCCCAGAAATATTTCTAAACATTTATTTATTTTGGTTTAGCTTGATAATTCACTCCATCATAGTTAAAATTCTAGAAAAGATGCACATACTTCAAAGTGTGCATATTGCTGGCAAGTCCCCAGGAAAGATGGCTTACTATATCTAAGACAAGTGTAAAGTTCAGACCCTAGCTACTATAAATGGAAAACAGAAAGTGAGAGGTAAAAGCCAGAGAACTCAAGGAAGCAGAAGATAAAAACATATGAAACTTTTACATTAGAGTCTCTGAACAACTTATGACTGCACATCAAATTGCAGTGCACCCATTCATTCAGCAGACAATGCAAAACTCCTGACAAAGAACAATGAAATCCTGAACCATTGGCCAAACATTTCAATTCTCTTCTAAGGGGTATGTTTACTAAACCGTCTTAATGTTACCGGCGTTAGTTGCAGTCTTACTGTGACGAATGCCATATAAGGTAGTGGGCGTTCCGGTCTTAAGGTAGCATTTCGGGCTATCGCGCGATAAAGTCCGTTATAAGAACATAAGATATGCCATACTGGGTCAGACCAAGGTCCATCAAACCCAGTATCCTGTTTCCAACAGTGGCCAATCTAGGTCATACGTACCTAGCAGTTTCCCCAAAAGACACAGGTTCCACAATGCTTGTACTGGGTCAAGCATTAATATTCTGGGTCCCTTCTTAATAATGGTTTATGGACCTTTCCTCCAGGAACTTGTCCAAACCTTTTTTAAACCCAGCTACACTAGCAGCCTTTACTACATCCTCCGGTAACAAATTCCAGAGTTTGATTAATATTTTCTTTTATTAGTCTTAAATAGTTTACCCTGTAGCTTCATTGCATGTCCCCTAGTCTTTCTATATTCTGATAATGTAAACAATCGATCTACGTTTACCTATTCCACTCTGTTCATTAATTTATAGACTTCTATCATATCTCCCCTCAGTCGTCTCTTTTCCAGGTTAAAGAGCCCTAACCTTTTTAGCCTTTCTTCATAGGAGTATCCTTCCATCCCCTTTACCATTTGGTGGCTCTAATATCGCTATATCCTTTTTCTAATATCGCTATATCCTTTTTAAGATACGGCAACGAGAATTGCAGACAATATTCAAGGTGTGGTCTCACCATGGAACGATATAGAGGCATTATAATATCTTTTGTTTTATTTTCCATTTCTTTCCTTATGATACCTAGCATTCTATTTGCTCTCTTGGCCGCCGCTGCACACTGGGCCGAGGGTTTTAACATGGTATCCACAATGACGCCTAAATCTTTTTCCTGGGTGTTGGTTCCTAATGTGGAATCTTGCATCGTGTAACCATAGTTTGGGCTGTTCTTCCCTAGGTGCATAACTTTGCACTTGTCCACATTAAATTTTATCTGCCATTTGCCACGCGATAGAGGGAGCCGTGGCACGTTAACACGCGTTAGCCTTAATTAGGCGCGCTGACCTGCAATCACAGTAGCAGAGGTGTAGCACACTGGTTAATACATTGACTGCTGATGCAGTGGTCATGCATTTGATCCCCCAGTAGGCTCAGTTAAAAGACTGTCTGAGGCAATCCCTTTTCCTGCTTGTAACAGTCAGACACATTCCAACAATTTGCACTGCCAGCCAAAAAAGCCTTACCCCAGTGCTGCAACCTAATGCACCTTTTAGGGCGCACCATAAGGCACATCATAAAGCACCATGTCATAATGTGCCCCAGAGAGCGGCAGGAGAGGTTGGCACCCTCCAAGGCAGCATATAAGGCGCCCCATAAGCTGGCCAAACCTAAGGTGCTGCGAAAGATGTCCCAGGGATGCCAAGGTGACACAGGAGATGGTGCCCAGGGGTATAAAGGTGCCCCAAAGTCACAAGCATGAAATGTATGGCTCAAACACAGATGTAACCATAACACTGCACAGAGCACCAAGGAAAGGCAATGAACAAGTTATGGAAGGAAGTAGATGACGGAGCTCATGGACCAGCCAAATCTGTGTGCAGCCCATGTGGCAGCAGGTAAAATGTACAAACATATCGGGGGCAGCTGTACCGATGTACAGGGTGATGGTAATGTACAGTGCAACAATGACAGTGTGTGGTAGAGGATGGGGATACGTGTCCACCAGAGGAGGTAGAGGTGGCAGGATAAGTGCAATGACAGGAGGACAGAGGAGAGCAGTGCCATGCAGAGCAGACACAGGAGAGGCAAGCATGAAGAGCCACAATGCAGAAAAGTGTGCCAGTGCAGTACATCGGGTAGCAGCCTGCACATTAGGGCAGGACGCCACACAGCTGGCACACACACATAGATGGACAGGGATGGATGGCAACAGTGATGAGGGTATAATGTGGCGGCAGCACAGATTTGCACAGATATGACTGTTACACGAATGAAACGTAATTGTGTAGGACAGCCATAAAAAAAGGGGAACAGAGAGGAATTGAACCCATGACCTCTACTAGTGAAGTCATTGCATTAACCATTGTGCTATATCACTATGGGAGCTATTATACCAATGGCTGGCCACAGAAAGAGTGCACGTCACCATAAAACCATCTGCTGTGGCTACCAGGATAGGATAGAACCAACTACGATCTGACATTCACCAGCAGAGGGCACTCAGTGTGCACCTGCTGCACCCTGCAAGGTGGTGCAGCCATACAGATGCTAACTGCAGACAGTCTGCTAGCTAGTACATAGTGCATGTTCCTGGAAGAACCGTGTGCACCCAAAACTGGGATGTCAGTGATCGGACCCCAAAAAAGTGTCACCTACCTACTCACTCTTATAGGCGGACGCCTAGGGAGCTTCAGTGGGGCCTCTTCTTAATATAGCCGGGACTTTACAATGCCCCCTGGGATCTGTAGTCCCACTAGCTAATCAAAAAGGTAGTTGTGAACGAGTAGCCAGGTTTTTTTCAAAGAGGTATTTTATTATCCCTTCCGGGTGAACCTTTGCACATAAGAATCAAAAGAAACAAAACATATTTTCTGGTACAAAAGAAAATGAACTACTGTGGGGGGCGGAGCCTGATGTCCAGCGGGATAGACGCTTTGCGTTGAAGCTCCCGAGAGGCCTACTCAGAATCCTGAATTAATACCTGCATAAATTTCATTTTTTTGCTCTGAACTTACCGGGGTGTCTCGGGGGGAACGGCGGGCCACAAACCAGTGCGACTGGACCTCGGGTCTCCCTCTTCTTCACACGAAAACGCTCCAAAACAGAGTTCTTCCCCACAAAAGATGGCCCCATTTTGGGAAAACTCCGCAACGCCACAGGGGATCTTGGAGGAGATACGTGGTGTGAAGGAGCTGGTACAATCCAACGGAGCGGCGCTCCGAACCATGCGTGAAGACTTTGGCACACTTCAGAACCGGCTTGAAAGTCTCCCACTACGACAGGACAACATGGCGGAGGTCCTTGACTCGCACGCGGTGCACTTGGTGAAATTGGGCAAGGCTGAGCGTATGATACAGAATTTTCAAAAAGAGCTGGAGGATAGCTATGATCGAGCTGGTTGCAACCATATGGGGCTCATTGGAGTACCGGAGGATGTGAGAGCAGGAGACATGCGAGAATTCTTGGTCAAAACTCTCCCCCCCTTGCTAAAGATTATTATTTACAGAGATCTGGAGACTGACCGAGCGCATCGTGTTCGTGTTCCTGCTAATATGGTGCTCAATCGGACGACCCCTCGGGCTCTCAATTTTCGATTATTGCGATATCAGTGAGTAGAGCAAATTCGTATTGCTGCCCGGGCGAACTATCATCTTGAATTTGAAAGTCCTAAAGTTTCTTTTCCCCTGACGTGGCAAAGTCCACAGTTGACCGACGGAGGAGACTCCTTGCTTTTCGCCCTGGACTTCAATAACTGCAGGCTCACTTTGGCCTAATATATCCAGTGAAGCTCAGAGTGACTCTCCATAACCCAGCCATAACATTCGAAGATTCCGATCTACTAGCAATGTTTTTGGACTCCAAATAACGCAGATCAGATGCGCTAATCCAACCACTATGATTCAACAATTTGGATCTGTAATTCGCCGGATTTGCCCGCCATCTTGAACGGCCCGACGCGGTGATCCCAGCCTGGAATAGAGACTGCCTGGACTTTTCTTTCTATCTATAATTTACTTGGCCTTCTCTCCCTCCATGATGTGCACCTCGGTGGGATTCGAAACATGCATAGTTTTACAGGTTATATGTTTTAGCTTGGGCCCTCTCTGGAGTTTCTCCCCGCAGACATTAGGTCGCCAGTAATTTCTGGGGTTTTGCTTCTTCTCTAGTGCACCTCGGTGCTTATTTGTTTATATGGGGCGTTTCCATGATTTTCATTAACCCATTGATTATTAGGTTATGTGCACAGTCATACTTAGTTAAGATGAGGGACATTGGGAAACTGTGTGCCTTATTGTGTTCTTTCTCAGAATTTATAATCTTTCTTGATGGCCTTGTGTCAGTTCTTCTCATAAAACGTAAATGGTATTAATAGTCCAATCAAAAGAAAGAAAATCCTTAGCTATCTTAATCATGAGCATGTAAATATAATGTTTCTTCAGGAAATGCATTTAAATTCCGCTGCGGCATTGAAACTTAATACCACGCCTAATATGGCGATTGCCTTCTCTTCCGCTGTTTCCAAGCGGTGTGGGGTAGCCATTTTGGTTAAGAAGTCTCTGCAAGCTATTGTACTGAATGTTAGCTTTGATAAGGAGGGTGGATGGGCCCGTGCACATCTTCAGGTTGAGACTGTACTTTACGTGTAATGGTATTTATGCTCCGAATGTGGATAATCCTGTTTCTTATGCAAGTATTATGCAGTTAGCACAGTCATTTGCCAGCCCTCCATTAATGCTCGGCGGCGCTTTCAACCAAGTACTTGAGCCCTTGACAGCTTGGCTGCCGCCCAGAACGAGTGGTCCACCCAAGAGTCTTGATTCTTTTACTGCTTTGATAACAGCTTTTGCGTTAGAAGATATATGGAGGCTGCTTCTCCCCTCGCTCCCATTATTCACCAATGCGCTCAGACAGCACAGAAATTCTGGGAGCGGGAGTTGCATGTAGCTTTGACCCCGGAGCATGGGAGCCCAGCCTGGAGCTGGTTGATCTGGATCTCTCGATCTCCCTCACTTACTCAGACACTTTTTTTTTTTTTTTTTTTTTCTTTTAATCCATCGAAGTTTCTATACTCCTGATAGGTTAGTCAAATGACCGCTACCCAGGGCAACAGATTTTGGATATGCCACACGGCCATTCACATCCTAACTTATATTATGTTTGAATGCCCGGTACTACAATATTACTGGAAACTACTGGGGGAAAAATAGGTCCCCTCTTAATTTCAATGAATGGTGGCATCCTGTCAGTCTATACAGTAAATGTGAACAAATACCTCATCTGTTGGTTTCTCCGTTCAGACTCTCTATCATTTATCTGAATGGAGGATACTCCACGATTATGTTTGAAATGCTAAAATGCTAAATGCTCCCATCTGACTGTTTAAATCTATTTCACCTGATCAGTCTATATTGCTGATACTCTTTTGTTTGTTTGGATGTACATATGTATACGCCTCTTTGATGATACTCCTCAGTTCCAGAGAAGAAGCTTAGGGGTGGGGGGTAATTGGGGTTGCTTTCCTTATGTGTATATTTGTATTTGTCTCCTTTGGTCTGTTGTTTCGTTTGCTTGTTGTAAAATGAAAATAAAAGTTTCAAAAAAAAAAGAAAATGAACTACTGTGAACAAAAAGGTGCTTATCTTCAGGCAATCAAAAAAGGTAAGACAGTCCTTGTATTTTACACAAACAAGTTTTACAGAATCCGTTTCCCTAAACGGATTTCTGTCTTTAAACAGATTAGCATAGAGAGGAAATGTTATCAGAGAACATTAGTGCACATTCCATTTGGAACTCCTCAGGACTTTCCCCACAAAAGTCACATTCCATATCTTCATAGCTTTCCCCATAGCTATCTTCAGAATGGCTGTATCTCGTATCATTGTTGCAAAAACCCTCCTCTTCTTTCCAAAGGCTTCTCTCCCCCTCTCTACCAAGGGGAATTGGGAGGTTACCGGAAATAGCAGAGTTTTCCCCTAGAGGGCCACACACCCCTGGCTGTGTGTATGGGAAACTCTCTTTTCAAAGTTCCCTCTATTATAGGGAATTAGCCTGTCCTTTGGCTCGGTTCCCCCGGAGCTTTCTGAGCAAGGAAACTTAGCGTGGCTTTTCCTACAAACAAGCCTTCTACTCCCCGTTACTGCACCCTTCTCCTTGGGCAAGTAAGTATCCCTTTGATAACAGTTCTTGCCCTCTCGGTACCTGTTCTCAGGGAGACTTCCTCTTACAGGTTCCTTCCGTCTGCCAGCCTGAATACCTTCATGGCCCCAACCACCTGGTTCTTGTTCAGTGCTGCCCAGCACCCTGTAACCAGACTCTGGTATTCTCTTAGCTCTCTCCTCTGGAACTCTGTTTAAACCTCTTTGTGAAGTTTTTCCTTTAGTTTCCAAAACAGCTCTGCCGTACTCCTGCTTAGCTCCACTAAGCTCCTGGTTAGCTGCCTTAAGCTCCTGGTTAGCTCTTCTGGAATCCTGGTTAGCCCTCCTAGGATCCTGGTTAGCTCCACTGGAATCCTGGTTAGCCCTACCACTGACAAACTCTGAGTGATTTTTATCTGCGTCACTCCTAGAGTTCCGGTGAGCTTGGCCTGCCCTCAGCTGCCTCTCATCACCTAATAGGCTATGATGTAATCCCCTACTAGGGCGTGCTCCTACACCTGGTGCTTTTGTTTTTGCTGGTTGCTCATAGCAACCCTGATCCATGTGCTCTGAGCTGTCACTTTTAGACCTGCTCAGCTCTGTTTTTCCTATTTCCATAGGCAGATTCTGACCTACCCCATGACAGATCCCCCCCCTTAAAATATTACGGGCTGCTGAGCCTCTCAGACAGCACGTAATTTCTTTGCGGGACCTATCTCGCTGCTCTATGGTGACCAGGCTGGCAGTGGCTGACCTGTCCTTCCACAGCTTCCGTACGTTCAGGTGATAAACCTGTTGGCGCCCTCTTTCGTTTTCCACCCAATAAGACACAGGGCCAACCTTCCCTACCACTGTACCAGGGCCCTTCCACCTGGACTCAAACTTGGTCCTGGGTCTGATACCGGAATGAGTACCTTATCTCCTACATTCAGCTGCCTAGGTCTCGTGCCCCTGTCATAATAATATTTTTGTCTTTGCTTACTGGCCTGTAAGTTTTCTATAGAGGCTTTGGATGTCCTCTCCAGGCGTTGCCTTAAATCTCTTAAAAACTGAGGTACCCCAACCTCTTGCACATCCGGCTCGACCCACTGCTCCTGTAGGATGTCCAACACTCCTCTAGGAGCGCGGCCGAACAGCAGTTCGTAGGGGAATGCCCCCAAGGACGCCTGTATGCATTCCCTACACGCATATAGAGTGAATGGGAGCAGCGTGTCCCATTCAGACATTTCTCCCTTTTTCAAACCCCTCCGTAGTAACTGTTTAATGGACTGGTTCATTCGCTCCACGAGTCCATTAGACTACGGATGGTATGCCGATGTCCATATGTGTCTGATGCCAAAGGCTTCCCAGACCATGGCTAAATGCTTGGACAGGAAATTGCTACCCTGGTCTGTTAAAACTTCTCTAGGGAAACCTATTTCACAGAAATGTTTTATAAGTTCTAAGCCTATTATTCTGGCAGAGGTGTTCCTCAATGGAATAGCCCAAGGGAAACGCGTGGCATGGTCCACTATGACCAGGATATATTTAAAACCCCTCGGTGTTTTCACTAAAGGTCCTATAATATCAACCCCTATTCGGCTTATGGGGGCCGCTATAGTGGGTGTAGGCACCATGGGCACTGCCTTGGGTTTTATAGCCGTCACCCTCTGGCAATCGGGACATGACTCACAATATTGCTGGCCAATAAAACCTAGCTAAAATCTGGTCAAGCGTACCCTGGATCCCCTTGTGACTACCTACTGGGTGGTCATGTGCCAATCGCAATACTGTAGCCTTAAAAGTCGTTGGCACAACTAGCTGCTTCCTTACGGCATCATTATGTGGGTTTATACTTTCCCTATATAATAGCTCATTTTCCAAGAAAAACCTAGGTAAGGTAGGTCGGGTTTCCCGAGCCCACTCAAAGGCCTTTTTGAGAGCTGGGTCAGCTCTCTGCTCCATGGGGAACGAGGGAAACTTCTTGACTACTTCTGCAGGTACCCAGGGCAATCCTATACCGGCCTCTAAGTCGGCCCTCCCTCGGGTCCTACAATACCTCTCCCGACGTTTCTTGGACTTATCCTTCTTAGCTTCTTTAACCGGTGCATGTATCAAATCCTCATGTATAGGAAGATTGTCTATCTCTTTCTCCTCTAGCTCCTCCCCTTGGGATCTTTCCTCCCCTTGGGATCCTTCCTCCCCTTGGGATCCTTCCTCTCCCCCAGGCTCATCTGTGCTTCCTGTGGCCACTTCTCCCATCCCGGAGGTTCCAGCTTGAGACCGGGTGGACACTAAGCCCATTCGGGTGCCTAAGTCCCTTCCCAGCCCTTCATAAAAGGGAGGCCAGTCCTTACCCAGGACAACATCTTCTGGCAGTTTGGGGATCACAGCTACTTTTACCTCCCCAGTGGTGATAAATCCTTGCACAGATACTTTATGTAGGGGATATTGAACATATGCGCCGTGCACGCACCTAATACGTACTCGGCCTTCTGCTTGACTCAGGGGTGACGAACGGTGCTTCTCAATGGCTTCCCAGAGCTCTCATGAAACCATGCTCTGGTCAGCCCCCGAGTCAAGTAGTGCCAGTGCATCCATACCTTCTACCTTGACTGGTAGGAAAAACCCATCCTGGTTTGGTTCTTCCGCTCCTGACACCAGAACTGTTCTTTCCGGGCAGCTTCTCTGAAAATGTCCGGCCTTCCCACAGGTGAAACATTTCCCTTTGGGTACATGCAAAACATCAACATTCTCAGAGTTATTAGCAGTAGACATTTTAGCATTTAACCTGTTACCTTTTCTGCTAAAATTTCCCATACCAGCTGCTCACCACAGACCTACCCCCGAGGTGTCAGTCATCTCTGCTGCGAAAAACCTCTCAGCAAGAGTGGCAGCCTCATCGGTGGTTTGACAATGCTGGAGCGTCAGAAATGTTTTTACCTCACTGGGAACAGCTTGCATGTACTGTTCTAAAACAATTCTGTCTATAATTGTTTCCAGTGTGCTTTGTCTTCTTTACATTAAGGTGCAGGCCCATTTTGAGACTATGTGATTGTGAGAAGCAAATGTTTCAGATCATCTTCACTTTCCGCCAGTAATGTGGTATCATCAGCATAGCGAAGGTTGTTGATGAGTCTTCCACCAATCTTCACACCTCTGTTGTCTTCATACAATCTTGCTTCTCTGATGATTTGTTCTGCATATAAATTAAACAGGTAGGGGGAAAGTATGCAGCCTTGTCTTACACCTTTGCTTATTTTAAACCATTCTGTTTCTCCTTGTTTCGTTCGAACTGTTGCTTCTTGATCAATGTACAGATTATGCAAGAGAACGATCAGGTGTTCTGGTATACCCATGCTTCTTAACGTGGCCCAGAGTTTCTCATGGTTTACACAGTCAAAAGCTTTGCTATAGTCGATAAAGCACAAATGGTGTTCTTTGGTACTCTTTAGTCTTTTCAAGGATCCATCTCACATCCGCAATGATGTCTCTTGTTCCTCGCCCTTTTCTGAACCCTGCTTGCACTTCAGGTAGTTCTTGTTCCAGGTATGATTGTAGTCTCTTTTGAATAATCTTCAGTAGAATTTTGCTGGCATGTGGGATCAGAGCGATTGTGCGATAATTTCCACAGTCAGTTGGATCACCTTTCTTTAGTTCTGGTATAAACACAGATCTTTTCCAGTGAGTTGGCCATGATGCTGTCTTCCATATTTCTTGGCAGAGCCTTGTAAGTACGGTAACAGCTGCATCAGATTGCTGTAATACTTCTATGGGAATGCAATCAATGCCTGGTGCTTTGTTCTTTGATAAGGCTTTCAATGCTGCTTCAACTTCTTCTTTCATCACCAATGGTTCCAGATCATAAGGTACAGGTTGAAATGGCTGTTGGTCCACCTGATCTTTATCATATAAAAACTCTGTATATTCCTTCCATCTTTTCTTGATCTTCTCAGCATCATTCAACATAGAACCTTGAGCATCTTGTAACATTCCAATTCGAGGCTGGAACTTTTTCTTTAACTCTCGTAGCTTTAGGAAAGCTGATCTTGTTCTTCCTCTAAGAGTTTCTGCTTCTATTTCCTTGCATGCGTCATTGTAGTACTTTTCCTTGTCCTGTCTTGCTGCACGTTGGAAATCTCTGTTGAGTTCTGTGATTGTCTTTCTTTCTCCTCTGGCTTTAGCTTCTCTGTGTTTCTGGGCAATTTTCAGAGTTTCTTCTGTCATCCATTTTGGCCGTTTTTTCTTTTTTACCTTTTGTAGAGACTTCTCGTTTTCTTCCAACACAACCTTCTTGATGTCATTCCATAACTCTTCTGGAACTCTATCATTTGTATCTAAAGTAGCAAATCGATTTTGCAGGCAGTCTTTAAATTCCAGTGGTATATTCTCAAGGTCATATTTTGCTGCATTCATGAGTAGTTTGCTCTTTTTCAGTTTTAGCTTGAGTTTGCATACTAGTAGTTGATGATCTGTACCACAGTCAGCTCCAGGTTTTGTCTTTGTTAAAGTTATAGAGCTTTTCCATCGTTGACTTCCACAGATGTAGTCAATTTGATTTTTATACAATCCATTGGGTGAAGTCCATGTGTACAGTCGCCGCTTGTGTTGCTGGAAGAAGGTGTTCGAGATGAATAGATCGTTGGTCTTGCAGAATTCTATCAGTCTTTCTCCAGCTTCATTTCTGTTGCCAAGTCCATATTTTCCAACTACTTTGTCTTCTTCTTTGTTGCCAACCTTTGCGTTCCAATCACCCATGACTATCAGGATATCCTGTTTGCATGTTCTGTCAATTTCAGCTTGTACTTGTTCATAGAACTCTTCAATTTCATTCTCTTCTGCAGCTGTTGTTGGGGCATATACTTGAATTATAGTTGTGTTGATAGGCATTACTCGTAGACGAATAGAGATTAAGTGTTCGCTGACTGCATTGTATTTCATTACAGTTCTTGCAAGTTTCTTCTTTATTATAAATGCAACACCATTTCTTCTTTGTCTTTCATTTCCAGCATAGTAGACCATGTGATCATCTGATGCAAAGTGCCCGATGCCAGTCCATTTCATTCTTGACCACCTCCAACTTCCCTTGGTTCATGCTTCGTACGTTCCATGTTCCAATGTGTAAGACATCTTTACAGCTTCTGACTCTCATTTCATGCGCAGCTACATCAGCAGTCAGACGTCCCGAGGGCTTTGATCCAACCACATCATAAATGCTGGCTTTACTCTGAAGAGTCTTCAGCTCTTCCCCAGTAGCTAGTTGAGTGCCTAACAACCTGGGGGTCTCATCTTCCAGCACTACAGCACAATTTGTTTTGTTGTAACTATCCATTGGGTTTTCATGGCAAGATACAGAAGTAGATTGCCGGGCCTTTCTTCCACGCAGTTTAAGTTTGGTGTTGTTGCCGTTGTCACAGAAATGTGATTTATTTACATTCTCTTATATACCGCGCTATTCTGCATCAGTGCGGTTTACACTAAAATTACATTGAACAGGGCATTATAACTTGGAGATAACTATTTTACAGGGAACATGGACTATGGAGGGATAAGTGGCTTGCCCAAGACCACAAGGAGCACCTGTGGGACTAGAAACCCCAGTCCTTCCGGCCCAAGGTTGCTGTCCTCTAGTGGGATTTGAACCCCCGACCTTCCGGCCTGAAGTAGATTGCCCCAACCACTAGGCCACTCCTCCGCCATCAACACTATCCCATTCTGCTGCTGCCCAGATGGGTGGTTTGTCTTGGTCTGGCATCTCAGCTGAGACCTGTCCATCTTGGGAGACCCTGCCAGTAGTTAAACTACCGATAGTTTAGCTCTCAGCATCACTGATGCACACAAGCCCTCTCAGCATGACAAGTACACTGATGTCAAGATAGTCATGTTTCTCTTCCCAAGCTTTTCAGCAGTTTATTCCTATATTTCCTTTCGGGAGGCAGATTCTTATAAGAAATTGAATAAAAATTGATTTATTTACTGAAAAAAAGAATATAGAAAGTAACAACCATACAATTCTGCATATTGCCCCTTATTCCTTACCTAGACTGCTATCAGTAATCTGTGAACTATCATTAAAATCATCTCTAATACCTGAAGATTGGAGGATCGCCAATGTAACACCAATTTTTAAAAAGGGTTCCAGGGGTGATCCGGGAAACTACAGACCGGTGAGCCTGACGTCAGTACCGGGAAAAATGGTAGAAACCATCATAAAGAATAAAATTACTCAGCATGTAGATAGTCACGATCTAATGGGACTATATTATTTGTCACTTTTCAGAGCTCAATGCTGTATAGCTATAAAAAATATAACAAGCTCCACCATTTAACCAAAAAACAACTATGTTATGTACAATACAAAAATGGTAATTTTCAAAGCGAACAGATCTCAGAATCGAACGTGGCTATATACTGCATAAACTTTCATGGTGCAGTAAAATGCCTTCAATACATCAATGATCTGTAATTTCGCTATTTTTTATTTATGTTCTTCTGTACTTATATAACTTATTTTTTTTTTTTTTTTTAAAGGTTCTTTATTCGCATTTCAGAGGATAAGTACATTCAGTGAATCCGTACAGTCAAATCAGAATACAAGAAGCAGTATGGGAACTTTCAAGTATTGCAGCTCAGAACAAAACAAGTATCAGCATCAGTACAAATTGAAAACGAAAAGAACGTTAAAGTAGTATTACAAGTAAGAGTAAACAAAAACAAAAATGCAAAACACCAAAAACTATGACCATTCCAACCCCCGCGACCCGCCCCATCGCCAGAAAACAACCGCCCTATAAGGTATCACTGGTGTCCTTTAATGTATTTGCTCAGAGCGTCCTCCTGCCTAAGGTGTTGGCCTGCTTGGGGACGTCTTTCTGTATACAGATCTTCATAGCTTCGGTGCAGACAGAGCAGGTTCCACCAAAGTTCGAAATGGACTTTATCGAAATTTTTCCAGTGCATGAGGATAACTTTTAGTGCCAGGCTAATCATAAGATCTAACAATCGATTGTCTCTTTTGGGTAGTTTCGGCCAGACCATCAGGGATCTAAAAACGATGACCTGGTAAGTAATCGGGGTCTGAATATTCAATATACAGGATATCCGCTGCCAAACAGAAAGCCAGAAGATCTGCAAATGCTCGCAGTAGAAAAGCATGTGCGCCAATGTGCCTATAGTTGTGTGACAGGACCAACAGCGATTCCCCTCCTGTGGCGCCCATTTGCTCTTCTTGGAGGGGGTGAGGTAGGCTCGATGCGCCAAGAAATATAAAGATTGAGTAAGGGAGGCTGATCGGGTGACCCGTATTTGAGGCCCCCAAAAGGTACTCCATTGTTCCTCTGGCAGATAATCCCCGGTATCTGCAAGCCACGTCGATTGCACTTGGACACATTCTTTCTCCCCTCTCGAACGAAGTATCTCGAGTAGTTTCGAGACGGCCCGTGGACCTGCCTGTATCTCCTGTAGCTTTTGCCCCAATGGCCATCCCTGTCGCAGTTCCAGCGGGGAGACCCCTGCCTTACTCAGACAGTGGCGAAGTTGACACCATTGGAAATAACCGGTGGGCGGTAATCCAAATTCCGCTTGCAGCATTCCAAATGTCTTGAAGGCCGATCTCGTCATCAGCTGTCCTAAAGTCTCAATACCGTGTTCTATCCATATCTTCCATCGTACAGGTTTCCCACCTATCCGGAAACGGGGGTTTCAACCAGATAGGCATATCCGTCGCAAAATCTTCACCACCTTCAAGGCATTGTTCAAGCCGTCGGCACGCTTGTTGCGTAGACTGCACCACCAGATCAGGGGCCTGTTTCGGATCGGGTACCATTCCAATCAGCGTTTTCGTGTGCAGCGGAGCTGAGAGGGCATGTTCAACCGCAAGCCATCGTGCGGCATCAGCCAAGTTTCCCTCGGATGTCCATGTCGAACCTTGTCGCAGTAAGGAGGCCAAATGCAGCCATTCCACATCAGGGAGATGTACACCGCCCTTAGTCTTCGGCAATCGCAATTTCCATGCCGCAATCCGTGGTACGCGATTGCCCCAGAGAAAAGACACTATCTGACGATTGAGCTGCTTGTAGAAGCTCGGGGCAAAGAGCATAGGGATCATACTCAGCACATAACTGATTTTGGGGACCAGCATCATCTTTATGGTCTCTAACCTGCCCCACCAGGTGAGGTGCAAGGGGGTCCATTTATTGGTGCAGTCAGTAACCAAAGTCTTGCATGTTCGAGTATTGATGATGATGGTATCTTGGAGAGTAAAGCCATATTCTACCCCTAAATATTTAAATGAGGACTGTGCGTATTGAAAAGGGTAGGCTTGCAGTTCGGTCTTATGGACATGCGCATTCAATGGTATTAAGGTGGTCTTCGCTAGGTTTACTTTATACCCCGATATAGCGGAATAGTTATCAATAAGTTGAAAAACTGATGGCAGAGAATCCGGCTTCAAAAAAGTAAAAGATCATCAGCATAGGCAGATAATTTACATTGGCCATCGGGGAATTCTACACCAGCAACATCATAGCGCTGACGAATGGCAATCGCAAGCACTTCCAGGGCTAAATTGAAGAGAAGAGGCGATAGGGGGCAGCCTTGGCGAGTTCCTCTTTGTAGAGTAAAGGGAGCCGAAAGACCAGAGTTAGCTGCAATGCGTGCTACGGGGTTAGCATACAATAGTGATATTCTCCGCAGACATCTCTCGCCAATCCCAAACCACCGTAGGGCTCTAAACAGGTAGGACCACTCCAGCCGGTCAAAAGCCTTCTCGGCATCTAATGATAATCCGACAAGAGGTTCTGAGAGTTCCGAGGCCTTGATTAAAACATGAGCCAACAATCTCCCATTATCAGTAGTGGATCTGCCTGGTACAAAACCACATTGGTCAGGGTGAATCAGGTCAGCCAGGACCAAGTTTAGACGATTAGCCAGTATCTTAGCATAAAGCTTATAGTCCACATTTAAGAGCGAGATTGGTCTATAATTTTCAATTTTCAGTGAATCTCGTCCCGGTTTTGGGTGAATCACGATAGTGGCCTCCGCCAAGGCTCCAACAGCCGGATTTGATTCGTATAGTCCTCTGTAGTACGTCTGCAGCATAGGCACTAACAGTTTCCGGAACTTGTGGTAAAATTCCAAGGGCAAACCATCGGGGCCTGAAGCCTTCCCTCGCGCCATCTGTCCTATGGTGCTATGGATCTCCAGGGTGGAAATATCTCGCTCTAATTCTTGGGTCTGTTCCGCAGGAAGTTTGGGTCCAGTGAGATTAGCAACAAAGGCCGAGAAAGTTTCATTGGTACAGCTCACCTCAGAGCGATAGAGATCTTCATAAAATTCTTTGCAGCATCCCAATATTTGCTCGTCTTGGACTAGGAGGTTTCCACCACGATCTTGCATCCCAGCTATTCGCGTGGTATTCTTCCGTGCTTTAAGTACATTAGCTAACAGGGAGCCAGCACAGTTACTTTCGTAGTAATATGTACTCTGCTGGGCGCGAACTGCAAGATGAGCCTCTTTATAGAGCAGGGTATTATATTGGTATCGGAGTTTTTGCAGTTTGATCAGTATCATCGGATCGGTGTGCTTCACCAGTAATCGTTCGCCAGCCTTGATTTGGCTCTCCAACATTTCCCGCTCCATTTTTTTGCACTTATTTCTTCGGATAGCATATGAAGTGATGTGTGCACGAAGCATCGCTTTAAATCCCTCCCACCATCCCCATGTAGAGGTAGCGGTAGGATCATTACAGTGAAGGTATGTCTCGATGGCCTGACTAATATGGACTTCGAATGCCTCTTCGCGTAACAGCGTTTTGTCAAAAGTCCATCTAGGAGGCATCTTCGGTGAGAGCCCTAATTCTAAGGTCAGAGAAACCGCAGCGTGATCAGATATGGCACTCTCATGTATGGTCACCGCAGCCACCTGTTTAATGAGACCGGCCAAAAGCAAAAAGTAATCAAGCCTGGTATGAGAGTTATGCGGAGTGGAATAAAATGTGTATTCCCTGTCTGTGGGGTGAAAAAGTCGCCAGGGTTCTACCAAAGACAGCTCTTCAGTCATGCCTAGCAATGCAGCATGCGCTTTGATTTTGGTGACTGGTTTATATGGAGTTCTATCCAGCAGGGGATCGAGAATGATGTTAAAATCTCCCCCCAGCACTACGTTGGTGTTGCCCGCCAGTGTTAATTCCATTGCAATATTTTTAAAGAAGGCGGGATCTTCAAAAGTGGGTGCATAGATGTTCATAAGAGTAAAAAGCATCTGCTCTATTTGCATGGTGGCTTTCGCCCACCGACCATCAGAATCTGCCTTCACCTCTTGGACCGCAGAGTTGAGCGAGCTACGGACTAGTGTTATCACTCCACCTTTCCGTCCGGAGGCGGGGGAAACCACTAGTACTTTGTATATTTTGGAGGTGACCTTCCGCGATTCTTGCTCAGACAGGTGTGTCTCTTGCAGATACACAATATCAGCCCTTTTCCGCTGACAGTAGGATAAGATTTTCTTGCGTTTTATCGGGTCTGCAATCCCCTTAACATTCAGGGTAAGTATTACCAATTCAGTTGCCATCACCTTAAGGACAACGCATCATCCTGTCGGAGGTCGACTGAGCGCAAAGCGTTGTCGCTGGCGGCGCCAGCGTGCCCCAGGGTCGGAATGGTCTCACACAAAACAGTTAAACTTTGTACAAAACATTTCAAGGTGAAAACCACCCCCTGTGCCAGAAACCAACTGTCACCTCCACCCCCGTTGTTGCCCCTATCATGTAATAACAAAAATCACAGGTGTGCAGCAACATACCCGCAAATAGCAGGTGATAGAAAACCAGAGGGGAGAGAAGACTAGGGGAGAAAGCAAGAAAAGGAAAGCTCAAGCGTTCTCAAGATATTGGAACTTCAAGAGACAAAACTATATAGAGCTCACATAACAAGGAGAATGAAGACCGTGGTTCTGCAATCCAAATCCAGGAGCTGGAGGCCCCGCAAGCAGGAGTCTCGAGAGCCCCGGGAGTTAGTATCAGCAGAGCGGCCGTAGTCCCCCGGAAAGGCATCCACAATGAGAGAAAGGAAATACAATACTTAGGAGTCCATAGCAGAATGTTCCTGTAGGAAGGCTCGCAGCTTGTCAGGTTCAACAAAGTTCCTGGTGGTGTTATGAAGTGTCACCCGCATGGTCCCAGGGTAGTAAAGGCCATATCTGGCCTGCAGGCTCTGTAGTAGGGGTCGGCAGGCCAGCAACTCTCTCCGACGATCCACGGTCTGCTTGCTGAGATCTGGGTAAAGTGAAATTTTCTGGCCCTGTAGCTGTAGTGAGATATTCTTTTTGGCAGCCTGCAAGATCTGTAAGGCCTGCGGGTAGCGGAGCACCTTGAAGATAATAGGCCGAGGATATTTAGCGTTATCAGTTTTATGCATGGGGACGCGATGTGCGCGCGCTCGATCTCAAACGGCCTTACAAAGGTGAGTTGAAGCAGCTCCGGGATAACTTTTTCCAGGAAGGCTACTGGGTCAGATCCTTCAGCTCCCTCCGGAGCGCCCACTAACCTGATATTATTGCGTCTAGCGCGATTATTTTGGTCCTCCATTAGATCTTCCATCCGCTTGACCCGTCTAGTCAGGGGGCCTAGCTGGCCTAGTAAGTTGTCATGCTGCTGGATTTTCTCCTCTGCCACGTGCAGGCGGGAGCCTATCTCAGTCATTCTTCCTTTCACCTCGCAGAGATCTTCTTGTATCGTGGTCAGCGTCGCTGCATTGGTAGCAATCATCTCCTTGACACATTTTAATTCAGCAAGAACTTCCCGCAGGCTCTCCCCGGAGTTCTCCCGTTCCCCGGCGGCCATTTTATGCGGGGAACCAGCCTCCGGTTTCGAACGCTTCGCCGCCGAGCCAGTGCCCGATTGAAATTCAAGGCGCGCTGGTTTTAAATTAGACATCTTCCCTCCCTATGCAGTCGTTGGCACACCGAAAGAGGGGTAAGCAGGATGCAAAGAAATATCTTAAAAGCTCAGGATTCTGCGGCAACTACGGAAGCTACAGACTCACGCGTCCATTCTGCACCGTGGCTAGCTCCGCCCCCATCATAACTTATTTTTATATTTGTTTATATATATATTTTTTTTATTAAAAAGATTTTTGCGCTAAGTAGGGCAATAGCTTTTTCCTCATGTAAATGTAAATGCGTTGGGAATGTAAATGTACATGTAAATGTAAATGCGTTGGGAACCTAGTGAAATATCTACAAAACTAAAGCATTGCTGAAGACGCTATCAGATAAGTGTTGGGCTTGTTCAAGTGAAAGTGATATCTTTTGCTATAAACTCATAAACTCACAAAGCCATATAGCATAACAATGGAGGAACTTCGATAAAAATGAAGTCATGGTTACATCTCTATAACATATTATTATATGAAGTTGGAAGGATTAAATGCGGTTAGATTCCGCTAAGAACTACGATACGTGTATCCTCATACAACAGCAAGTAGTGAGAACAGAAGACATCACTCCGTTGGTTAATTATGACTATGGCAGTGAGTTGAAAAAAAGCAGCAAAAAAGTAAAAGAAGAACAAGAGGAAAAAGCTATTGCCCTACTTAGCGCAAAAATCTTTTTAATAAAAAATATATATATATAAACAAATATAAAAATAAGTTATATAAGTACAGAAGAACATAAATAAAAAATAGCGAAATTACAGATCATTGATGTATTGAAGGCATTTTACTGCACCATGAAAGTTTATGCAGTATATAGCCACGTTCGATTCTGAGATCTGTTCGCTTTGAAAATTACCGTTTTTGTATTGTACATAACATAGTTGGTTTTTGGTTAAATGGTGGAGCTTGTTATATTTTTTATAGCTATACGACCTAATGGGAGACAGCCAACATGGCTTTAGACAAGGAAGATCTTGTTTTACCACTCTGTTATGTTTTTTTGAAGGAGTGAATAAACACGTGGACAAAGGTGAGTCGGTTGATATTGTGTATCTGGACTTTCAGAAAGCCTTTGACAAGGTCCCTCATCAGAGACTTTTGGCAAAACTAAAGAGTCATGGGATAGGAGGCAGTGTACTATTGTGGATTAGGAAATGGTTAAAAGATAGAAAGCATAGGGTAGGGCTAAATGGCCAATTTTCCCAATGGAGAAAGGTGAATAGTGGTGTACCCCAGGGATCTGTGCTGGGTCCGCTGCTTTTTGACATATTCATAAATGACCTGGAAAGTGGAATAACGAGTGAGGTTATCAAATTTGCAGATGACACAAAACTATTTAAAGTTGTTAAAACCCAAGAGGATTGTGAAAAACTGCAAGAGGATCTTGATAAATTGGAAGACTGGGCATCAAAATGGCAGATGAAATTTAATGTGGACAAGTGCAAGGTTATGCACCTAGGGAAGAACAACCCAAACTATGGTTACACGATGCAAGGTTCCACATTAGGAACCACCACCCAGGAAAAAGATTTAGGCGTCATTGTGGATACCATGTTAAAACCCTCGGCCCAGTGTGCAGCGGCGGCCAAGGGAGCAAATAGAATGCTAGGTATGATAAGGAAAGGAATGGAAAATAAAACAAAAGATATTATAATGCCTCTGTATCGTTCCATGGTGAGACCGCACCTTGAATATTGTGTGCAATTCTGGTCGCCGTATCTTAAAAAGGATATAGCGATTTTAGAAAAGGTTCAGAGAAGAGCCACCAAAATGGTAAAGGGGATGGAAGGATACTCCTATGAAGAAAGGCTAAAAAGGTTAGGGCTCTTTAACCTGGAAAAGAGACAGCTGAGGGGAGATATGATAGAAGTCTATAAATTAATGAACGGAGTGGAACGGGTAAACGCAGATCGATTGTTTACGTTATCAGAATATAGAAAGACTAGGGGACATGCAATGAAGCTACAGGGTAAACTATTTAAGACTAATAAAAGAAAATATTTTTTCACTCAACGTGTAATCAAACTCTGGAATTTGTTACCTGAGGATGTAGTAAAGGCTGTTAGTGTAGCTGGGTTTTAAAAAAAGGTTTGGACAAGTTCCTGGAGGAAAGGTCCATAAACCATTATTAAGAAGTGACCGAAGATATCAATGCTTGACCCAGTACAAGCATTGTGGAACTTGTGTCTCTTGGGGAAACTGCTAGGTACATATGACCTAGATTGGCCACTGTTGGAGACAGAATACTGGGCTTGATGGACCTTGGTCTGACCCAGTATGGCATATCTTATGTTCTTATGTTCTTAGACTGATCTCTAACTAAAACCAGAAGTATCCACTCAGGCAATAACTAACCTTTATAATCTAACTAAAATGTATAAATATTATAATCAACTTCCAAATGGATGTCAGAATGCTAGTGTTATGGTTGAGAACTATGGAATGTTAAAAAGAAGGGTTAAAACTGCCCATAGGCAGAGTTGTGAGTACTATAGAGGCAGCATTCAGCTTCAATAAAGGAAGACGGTACAGTAGTTTGCAGAGGAAACATTTGCCATTGGATCGCAAGTCTACTGACTGCTTCAACATAGTATGACTTGGGATTCCAGAAGAAAGGTCTCTAAGAGCAATGACCTAAGAGCAATGACAATAGGTATCAGTGCGTGGGATTCCTCAATGCTGCCATCAGCATAATAGTAGATAAGGTTAGAACAGATTCTGACCGGACTGAAAACCTAGAAGAAAAAAGGGAAGGAGATCTGACCCAAATGAAAAATAAGCTTTACAGATGCAATAGTTTGGAAAACCAGTAGCAAAATCAGATAGCAATCAGTTTACATTTCTTATGATTTTCATAGTTTACATATAAACTTGACAAATCAGTAAAAAGGTTAACTTTGTATCTTACAAATGGAAAAAAACACTCGGAATATACAGACTCAAACAAGATGAATTATTAACACATCTTTCTAATGCCCAGATAGCACATTCAAGTATTTTAAACACATATGTGCAACATTTCTCTCCTGAATCTGAAAGCAGATAGATTCTGCTTTGAGGATGTAATGAACATTGCACATTGCTGGGTAACCATGACAATAAGATAGCAATCACAAGATGTGTTTGCTTAAACAGCATCTAGTCACATAGCCTCAGCAAATCACCCTTTCAGTTAAACAGTAAGCCATAATTTAAAAAAAAAAGTTCTTACTTAGTCCAGCATTAGCAGCTGCTTTGCTAATATGACTTCTCCACAGCTCTGAAAAAAACCTATGGGCATGTATGACCTAGCCAAAGGCACTGTAACAGTTCATATACATGACAAATGCATTACACTGAAAGAGTTCATCTGACTCTTTGATGGTTATTTTTTTAAACATATTAATAAGTAACTAATTCTACCTTTCTTTCTTTGCAGGTTATCCTTTACATAATCTGATTACCAAAGATAATGTCAATGCACGAATTTCGAAGGAGGAGGAGAAGGGAGAAGCTAATCTATTTATTTATTTACATTCTCTTATATACCGTGCTATTCTGCATCAGTGTGGTTTATATTGAACAAACTGAAATTACATTGAACAGGGCATTATAACTTGGAGATAACTATTTTACAGGGAACATGGGCTATGGAGGGTTAAGTGGCTTGCCCAAGACCACAAGGAGCACCTGTGGGACTAGAAACCCCAGTCCTTCTGGCCCAAGGTTGCTGTCCTCTAGTGGGATTTGAACCTCTGACCTTCTGGCCTGAAGTACCTGCCCCAACCACTAGGCCACTCCTCCACTCCAATCTAGTCTTGGTATGGACAACTGTATCAATACAAAGCTTAAAAGTGTGAGAGGACTTTGATTGACAACTGTGCATGTCTGAGGAATGAGAAATATTTGTACCTTGAAGTATTACAAATGCAATTATTATGACAAAATACATAATTTCATTTAGTTTAGTTTATTGTTCAATTTCATTTCTCACTTATAATTCCAATAAACCCCAAAATGAAGTACATAATCAAATTATATCTAAGACTTCTGATTCTAGGCATTTATCACTTGGAATTTTAGGGGTTTACTTTTGAGACAATTAGGTGCTTTCATATGATCAGAAAAACAGGGTTTTATTGGTGTATTCACGTCACAAAAAAATTTTGTGGCTTTTTAGGTAGATTCCATATATTAACCCAAAATGCAATTTTCCAATGTCAGCCTCTTCTCCCAGCCCTGCACCAACAATAGCATCATCCCCTCTTTTTCTAGTCTCATACCCTCTTTTGTCTAGCCCTTGTATCACCAACAGCATCAGCCCAACCTTCTCCCATCCTCAGCAAAAGCCGCCATTCTCCTATCGCCTGCAACAGCAAAAGCATCAGCATCCTTTCCTAGACCCAGCAACAGCATCAGCTCCCTTACCCTCGTCAGCAGTGGTAGCTGGTGCTTATGGTCCCACTGTTCTCTGCTTGCTCAGCCAGCTCTGCAGTCAGAACCACTGGAGGATTTGAAATGCGAGAACAGGAAGTACATATTTTCATGTTTTAAATTTTTTTTTGTACTGGCAGTAAAGCAGCAGAGAGTGGAGGGAGCAAAAGCACGCACTTCCCCTACTGTAAAAGGAAACTGCTGAAGTAGCTGTGTGATAGGCGATGGCCTAGCATGTAGCAGAGCTAGGTCTGAAGCCCTTTTTCTCCTGCTTTAAAATGTTATTGCTGATTTTGGAAACTTACAAAATGCTGTTAGCTGTTAGATAGAAATACCGTTCTATTATAGTTTGATAACATGTTCTGCTCTCCTGGAGATAAGAGAATTAAAAACTTTCTTACTGTTTATTGTTTAGGTAAGCCAGATGTCTGTTTCAGTAGAATGCCGCGCCACTGTATCTTTGCTGATTGTGCACTGAGCTTGTAATTAGGATGAAAATATAGCAGAAAAGCTGAACAGTGTAAGAATATTTGGTCTAGCGTTATGATTGTTTAGTGTTTTGAGCCAGGGCTAGAGATATGTGCCTGGAATATTACAGAAAGCACCAGTAGCTATTAGAAACACGTCTTAGCCTTGCTTTGTTTGGCCTTGCTTTGTTTTGCTTTTGATGAGAATGCTTCTGATATGCCTTCCACTATCTTTGCAAGCTAACTGACCTTGCAAGAGTAGCGAAATATACTGTATACTTTAGCAGACGTATTATGTTTAGTGTTATGTCTACCCAGACCAGGACCAATGAGAAGTTTTGCCTGTATTAGACTGGAAAAGAAAGGTATAAAAGCTGTTGTTTTACTAGGAGCCATTGCTCAGACCTTTTTGAATGCAAATGCAATCTGAGCCTGTGCACAAATAAATTGGCTTGGATCTTCGCCTGACTCCGGGTATTATTTATTGCATGCTTATCAGCTACGACATATTCCTGGTGCGTTGGCCGGGAATGTGCGAGTGGGGGATGGTATGCAAGTGAATATGCCCCGACATCTCGCCTCACAGGTTTGGTCCGGCTAGAGCCGAGCCTGACTGACCGCAGGAGGGTCTCTGGCGCCCCTGGTCCTTTTGTATCGGAGGAGACTCCTCCTTGCCTCCGCAGGCTGCTGTTTCTGGCCGGCCAACACCTCGAACCCAAGGGGAGTCCAGGATTCAACCCAAGGAGGGATTGGTTGCGCAGCGCATTAGCTACCGGATCCGGTGAGTATTGATTTTTCTGGTTCTTAGTCAGATAGCTTTGGGAAAGTCTCGAGACACTTCTGGTACAGTAACAGGTAAAGGAAGTTTGATCAGCTTCCAGGGCGATCCTAGTACCCCTGCAAGTAGTGCGCGGGGCAAACCCATCAGCCCTTTCGGTTTTGGTAATTCTGGTTTGTCAGTAAGCCCGGGAATTCGGATTTGGGAAATGCTAGCATGTTTGTCTGTGTGAAGAATGCTTGTGAAAAGGAGGAAGCGTTGGGAGTTTGTCTTTGATTTGTTATCTGTTGAAACCACGAGTTTCCCTTCTAGTATAAGGGTAGGATTATATTCCGTTGGGTAATTTGTGACACTTTACCGCATGTGAAATGTGTAACACCTAGAGTCACTGTAAAATCAAGAAGCTGTCTCCCTCATTCAGCTGTCTTGCACAGCGTGAAACTGACAAGAGGCGTGTCTGTGCAGAGGAATGTTTTAACCCTATGAAGGCATGTTTTCAACGTTCTGCTGCTGGGCTAATGGGTGCTTATTTTAGGGAAATTATACCTGTTTTTATTCAATATTTTGTAATAGTGATGTGCCTTCTGCTATGGTCATGTATTATATATCATTTAATAAGAATGTTTAGTCAGGATTGTGGATCTCGATAGTATTGGGCTTAGCCTGGAAAGGGTTACGTCCCTACTCAAATTCCGGCACTTGTGCAGATCAAGTGAGCAGAAATCCAGTAGGGCTCAGGTTTCAATAGGAAAGGATGCTTTTATTTTCCCTTTGCCCTATGAAGCCGAGGTTACGAACACTGACAGGACTCTGCAGCATTCGAGCCAGCGGTACCAGATCGCAACTTGAAAGTGCTTTGAATCCTGAGTGAATGAGGGGTTAATCGTGTATGAATTCTAGTTCCTGATACACTGCGGCAAGCGCCTCATAGAAGACATGCTTATTGTTTTTTTTTTTTTTTTTTTTTAAACTTTTATTTTCATTTTGCAACAAACAAAAGAAACAACACACCAAAAAAGACAAAACAAGCATACAATAAGGAAAAGTAAACCCATTACCCCCCACCCCAATGCTTCTTCTCTACCCGATTATATCAGCATGTGAGCGCTTCCAATTAACAGTGATTATACATCAAACGATCAAAAGAGTATCTACAATACAGCATGATCATGAGACAAAGATATATACAAAGTCAGACAGTCAAATGAGAGCATTTAGCAAAATGTACATAGTCATTGAGCAGCTTCCATTGAGACCAATGAGAAGGAGTCTGAACGGAGAAAGCGAACAGACGAGGTATTTGTTCATATTTACTGTAAAGACAGGCATGATTCCACCAGTCATTGGGGCTCAAATGGGAGCTAAGTTTCCAGTATTACTTAATGAGGGAAATACTTAATTAGGGAAATAGCAATGCTAAGCATAAAGTTCGAAAGGAGATAAGCCATTTTTGGGAGAGAGGGGATCCCCGCAACTGGGCGAAGTCCCACTATCCTCCAAGAAAGGGGCTCCTGAGAGTGCGAGATAGACTAAATACGACCCCAGACCCGACGCCAGTAATACTGTAGTGCGGGATATTCATGCATAACATGAGGCAATGAACCAGTGGCCGCAGGACGTGTCCAGCAACCATTGCCCTGAGTAGTGTTCCATTTGTCTAATCTGTGAGAAGTGTAAAAACACCGGTGGGCTAGAAAGGAGAGGGTCTGAATGAGTGAGGCGGATCGGGAACCCGTGTCCCTCTACTCCTGATAAGGCTCTATTGCTCCGAGATCAAAGTCACATGCAATTCTCTCTCCCATACTTTCTGCGCTATAGGGGTATCTCTAGGTATAGCATTACAGAAGGTTTAGTAAAATTGGATGCTACACCCGGTGAATTACCGAGAGGTCGGAAAGTCGCCAATCAACCTTATATAGAGAATGCCGATGGCGGGAGTACTCTAGTGGATCAAAGGCGATGCTGAAGTTGCACTGACCAGAGTCGGGAGTCTAAGATTGCATAAGAGTAGTAAAGGCACCTAAAGTGTCTAAAAGCATTGGTGGATAGTGGGAGTCTGATGGGAGAGTCATACCAGGGAGAAAGGTAAGAGGAATCGGTTCGCGAAGGCCCGCTTCTGTATCTAGCCACACAGGTCTGCTCGGTACTGGCTCTTCCAACCAACGAGCACCTTGTTTGAGAAGAAAAGATTGAGGGAACACTTGAGTAAATCGCCACCAAGTATTAATGGAGCATTGGCAGAGGCCGAGGCCAACTGCGCAATACTTGCATAGTAAGCAGGGTTGTCCACATTCGGGGCATAATGCAAATACACGTGAATTAACTATCTCCAATCTCAAGGTGTACACGGGCCCATCTACCCTTCTTGTCAGCGCTAATATCAGGTACAGTGGCATGCTAAGACTTCTTAACCAAAGTGGCTATCCCGTACCATTTGAAAACGGTGGGAGAATAGGCAGCTACCATGTGAGGCTTAGCATTGAGTTTCAGTGTTTCAGCAGAGTTTAAATGCGTTCCCTGAAGAAACACTAAATCAACATGCTCATGGCTAAGATAGCTAAGGATTTTCTTTCCGTTGAGTGGACCATTAATGCCTTTGACGGTGAATGAGAAGATTTTACATAAGGCCATACAGAAAAGTTAAAAATTCTGAGCATGATAGCACACATAATTTCACTGTGTCCCTCAAACTGACTGTATCTGGCTGTACACATGACATAGGAAAAATAAACTAATATAATACAATGAAGCGCCCCACATTAACAAAGAAAACCGCAGTACGGTAGAGGAGAAGCAAAACCCCAAAATTACTGGCGACCATGTGTCTGCGGGGAGAAACCCCAGAGAAGGCCAAATTTGAAAAAACACATAACCTGTAGGACTGTGCGTGCTCCGAATCCGACCGAGGCACACATCATGAAGGGATAGGAGACCAAAAAACAAAAGTCATATAGAGAAAGAAAGAAAGTCCAGGCTATTTCTGTGCTTGGCTATGACCGCCGCATCGGGCCCTTCAAAATGGCGGATAGAGCCGGCAAATAAGAGTCCAAACTTTGGGATTAGCGCATCTGCTCTGCTTCTTTGGAGTCTAAAAATGTTGATAGTAGATCAGGATCTTCGAACGTCCTGGTTTGGTTATGGAGAGTCACTCGGAGCTTCGCTGGATACAACAGGCCAAAGCGAGCCTGTAGCTGTTGAAGTCGAGGGCGAAAAGCAAGGAGTTTCTTCCGACGGTCAACGGTAGGCTTTGCCAAATCAGGAAAGAAGGAGACCTTACGACCTTCAAATTCCAAATGATGATTCGCTCGGGCAGCATGTAAAATTTGTTCCACTTGTTGATATCGTAACAAGCTAAAGATAATAGGCCGGGGGGTCGTGCGGTTGAGCGCCATGTGAGCAGGAACACGGTGTGCACGATCGATTTCCAGTTCTTTATGAAAGGTGATCTTCAGCAAGGAGGGAAGAGTTTTGAGCAAGAATTCTCTTATATCTCCTGCTTCCACCCCCTCCGGCACTCCGAGGAGCCTCACATTGTTGCGACGGGCTCGATTATTGCTATCTTCTAACTCCTTTTGAAGATTCTGTATCTGACGCTCAGCCTCGTCCAGTTTGCCCAAGCGCACCTCGTGCGAGTCGAGGACCCCCGCCATGTTGTCCTGCCGCAATGAAAGACTTTCAAGTCGGTCTTGGAGCACTCCAAAGTCTTCTCGCATGGCTCGAAGCGCTTCTCCATTGGACTGCACCAATTCCTTCACGCCGCGTATTTCTTCCAAAATCTCCAGGTGCATCTCGGGGTTTTCACGAAATGGAACCATCTTCTGTGGGGAGGACACCTCTGTTTTGGAGCGTTTTCCGTGAGAAGAAGAAGGAGACCCGAAGTCCAAGCGCGCTGGTTTATGGGCCGCCATTCCCCCCAAGGTGCCCCGGTCAGCTCGGAGCGAAATAGTAAATTTGTGTAGGTATTAAGTCAGGATTCTAAGTAGGCCTCTCGGGAGCTTCAACGCAAAGCGTCCTACCCGCTGGACATCAGGCTCCGCCCCCCAGACATGCTTATTGTTAATAAAATAAACTAGGAAGGAAAATGTGTAAATGTATTCTAGATGTCCACCCGCTTTATGGAAAAAGTATCCAGGATGAATGTCTTTTTGAATATCTGCTTCCTAAAAACTGTAAGATTGAAAGTAATTCCTTTGGCAAAGCCAAGCTGATTACAGCTGGCAGTTAGTTTTTTGCCAAGTAATTTTATAGTTCTTTCTGTTAGGATTGTTGTTATAACATGTTGCAAAATATTAGTTTTATCTTATAAGGACTTTATCTCAATTATTCTTATTTAGAATGAGCACACACATCCGTTATGTTTAGAGCACAGGGAGAGATGCAGCTTGTCCCCGTTCTTGGTTAAATCCTTTAATCAGACATTTTTTATCTGCCATTTTTAGCGGCCAGCTCCCTCTGTTCCACCGCCCCCCCCCCCCGCCACTGATTTACTGCATTATGCCTCCTACACTGAGAAGCCTTAGGATTTGATTGCCCTAATTCAGACCCATCGGTTTTGCTAACCCCAAGTGGAATCCAAATAGTGCAGGCAGCCCTCACTATATGCCCCATGCAATCCAGCAGCCCAGGAGAATTTGCGCATGGTAAATGCAGTTTTTGTCAAGTCAGTCCCAGGGAGATATAAAACAGAACTTGCAGAAATGGGATGGATTTGCGGGCATGAATATAGCACGATTAAGTTGTTCAGAATGTCTGTGAATTGTGGAGATAATGTGACAGAGAAAGTGAATGTAAGATGGAGAAGAGAGCAGTTCTTCTTGCTGATACTTTAGTTGAATGATGTGGAGGAAGTTTTCCTAATCGAAGGAGCTGGATTGATAGTGCTGACTGTTCCCCGAGACGAAGAGTAGCGGTTCTATAGTGCATCTCCAATCAGGCCAGCCAGTTTCTGTATACCCACCAGCCCCACCTAGAGTATGGGCAGAAGATAATCCACCTGGCCTAGTGAAGAACATAGCCCCTGTTATTGTCACCCTCAAGCCGGGAGTGGAACCAGTGCATGTGCAACAGCATCCCCTTCTTCGACCAGCCTTAATGAAACTACTGAAGTATGGACTTCTCAAGGAATGCCAGTCACCATGGAACACCTCCCTTCTCCCAATCAAGAAGCCTGGGACAGGTGACTACCGCCCAGTGCAGGATCTACGTCAAATAAACAGTGCAGTTGAAACCATACATCCAGTAGTACCAAATCCTTACACCCTCCTGGGACTGATTCCAGCAGAAGCCACTCACTTTACTGTTTTGGACTTAAAAGATGCCTTTTCCTGTATACGCCTGGCAGAAGCCAGTCAGCTTTTGTTTGCATTTGAATGGGAAAACCCTACCACAGGACGACGAGGGCAACTCACTTGGACTCGATTACCACAAGGATTCAAGAACTCACCCACTATCTTCAGTGCAGCCCTCAGTCAAGATCTGTCAAGCTACTCTGTAACTCTGGGAAAAAGAATTTTGCTCCAATATGTAGATGATCTGCTCATAGCCACCAACAGCAAATCTGATTGTATGCAAGCTACAAGTGACCTCTTGCACCTTTTGAATGAAGCTGGCTACAAGGTTTCCAGAGCCAAGGCGCAGCTGTGTCAGACAGAAGTGAAATACTTAGGGTTCCATCTGTCCAAAGGAACCCGGAAATTAGGACTTGAGCGAAAAGAAGCAGTATGCCGCATCCCAACCCCCACTACTAGAAAACAGGTGCGAGCTTTCTTGGGAGCTGCAGGCTACTGCCGAATATGGATACCAAATTTTGCGCTCATGGCAAAACCCTTGTACCAAGTCACACAGGGAATGGAACGATCTCCCCTGGAATGGGGCTCAGAACAAGATAAAGCATTCAAATCACTGAAAACAGCATTGATGTCATCCCCAGCCTTGGCCCTACCGGATGTGCAGAAACCATTTCGTCTGTATGTCCATGAATCAAGTGGAAACGCTTTGGGAGTCTTGACCCAGCCTCTTGGGTCCTGGCAGCGACCTGTGGCCTACCTGTCAAAACAATTGGATCCTGTTGCCAAAGGTTGACCACCTTGTTTGAGAGCTGTAGCAGCCACAGCCCTCTTGGTGAGCGAAACTGACAAGCTCACTCTAGGATAAGAACTCCAAGTTACTGTGCCACATTCTGTTCTAACCCTGATGGAACACAAAGGACTAATGCCCGAATGTTGAAATATCAAAGTATGCTATGTGAAAATCCTCGATTACAATTAAGTCTCAGCCAAACTCTAAACCCAGCTACCCTATTGCCCGTCGGTCCAGGCCCTCCTGACCATGATTGCTTGGAAGTAATGGACATTGTGTACTCGAGTTGCCTAGACTCAACTGATATCCCCTTGGACCGCCCAGACAAAACTTTCTTTGTGGATGAAAGCAGTCTTGTCATCATTAATGGACATAGTTGTGTCCTCCAGTTTTGCATTCCAGCAGCCGCTTCTGAACTTGGTCGTGGACTTCCATAAATGATCCTGAAACTCCATTGCGGCTCACTCTACGACGGCTACCACCATCCTGAGAAATTGTGTTCTACTGAGGGACTATGTTGGAGACTGAGACATCCTACAAGACTGTGATACTTTGACGTCTACAGCCCTGCTCCTGCCACAAAGCTGGTAGTCGATCGACGTCCAGCAGAAGCATGAGGCCCTAAAATCAACTCTACGTCTGCTACCTGTTGTGGAAGCCGACAATTCCACCATTTTTCCAGAGACTATGCTCTTTATGGATTCTTATTATTGCTTCGTTCTGGCGGCAGCCTTGGGGTGCTTTGACTTGACTCTTGCCCTACCTCTCTGTGCAGCCTGCAAACCTAGTATTTGCACAACAGGGAATACCCGGACTTGTCTCAACCCCCGCCAGAATCTTTCCTCTCCTGTTATGGGAACTGCGATGGAACAATGAGAATGGAGCCGTTTTGATTGCTACTCGCCAGCTCTCAGAACCCAGATTTTTTGGACTTTAGTACATGTGTTGCTAATCTTCATACATGTGCTACCTACCTTTTTGACATGTACTGCTACCGACCTCTAATACAGGTGCTGCTATTAATAGGAATGGTTCTTATTTTTGTGGGTCATGAGAACGGGCCTATTGCTGTGATGAACAGTATATATGTCATTTGTTCCTCCTATGTCTCCTGCCCCTCCGCTTATACACTAGGCATGCTATATGATTTGACAAAGACACTTGTATCAAATGTATTATTGATTGTGGCTGTTTGATTATGTATCCCATGTTTCCTCCCCTTATGCTTACGTACATTAAACTTAACGTAAGGCAGCTACACGAATCCTAGCAAAGTAGGGCTACTACCCTATACCACAAAATGATCCCTCCACCCTAGTATGGCATACTATATGTGTGATTTGATTCTCACCCTTCCTCATGTGCGGGTGTGAATAATCAAAAGGAGGGAATGTGATAGGCGATGGCCTAGCATGTAGCAGAGCTAGGTCTGAAGCCCTTTTTCTCCTGCTTTAAAATGTTATTGCTGATTTTGGAAACTTAGAATGCTGTTAGCTGTTAGATAGAAATACCGTTCTATTATAGTTTGATAACATGTTCTGCTCTCCTGGAGATAAGAGAATTAAAAACTTTCTTACTGTTTATTGTTTAGGTAAGCCAGATGTCTGTTTCAGTAGAATGCCGCGCCACTGTATCTTTGCTGATTGTGCACTGAGCTTGTAATTAGGATGAAAATATAGCAGAAAAGCTGAACAGTGTAAGAATATTTGGTCTAGCGTTATGATTGTTTAGTGTTTTGAGCCAGGGCTAGAGATATGTGCCTGGAATATTACAGAAAGCACCAGTAGCTATTAGAAACACGTCTTAGCCTTGCTTTGTTTGGCCTTGCTTTGTTTTGCTTTTGATGAGAATGCTTCTGATATGCCTTCCACTATCTTTGCAAGCTAACTGACCTTGCAAGAGTAGCGAAATATACTGTATACTTTAGCAGACGTATTATGTTTAGTGTTATGTCTACCCAGACCAGGACCAATGAGAAGTTTTGCCTGTATTAGACTGGAAAAGAAAGGTATAAAAGCTGTTGTTTTACTAGGAGCCATTGCTCAGACCTTTTTGAATGCAACTGCAATCTGAGCCTGTGCACAAATAAATTGGCTTGGATCTTCGTCTGACTCCGGGTATTATTTATTGCATGCTTATCAGCTACGACAGCTGGCTCTGAAGACATCATCCAGCTATGAAGGCAGTTGCTACTACTACTACTGATCATTTGTATAGCGCTCCAAGGCATACGCAGTGCTGTATAGACACATGTAAAAGATGGCCCCTACTCATCAGAGCTTACAATCTAGTCAAAAGAGATGACACAACAGCTGAGGACAAGTATAGGTTTGAGTATCCCTTTTCCGAACATCTGAAATCTGAAATGCTCCAAAATCCAAAACATTTTGAGCGCCGACATGAGATAGTGACACCTTTGCTTTCTGATGGCTCAGTGTACACAAATTTTGTTTCATGCACAAAATTATTAAAAATATTGTATAAAATTATCTTCAGGCTATTTGTATATGGTGTATATGAAGCATAAATTAATTTTGTGTTTAGATTTGGGTCCCATCCCCAAGATATCTCAGTATGTATATGCAAATATTCCAAAATCCAAAACACTTCTGGTCCCAAGCATTTCGATAAGGAACACTCAACCTGTATATATCTAGGGGAATGGTAAGGCTACACATAGGAGACTAAGGGGTATGTTTACTAAAGGGCGATTTTTGCGCTGCTGTGACATTATTGCATGATAAGGTATCTTATCGCGCAATAATGGCGCTTTATCGGGTGTAGAGGTACTTTAGTGCGCGATCACGTGCGCAGCGGCGCAAACGAGCTCTGAGGGTGGAGAAAGGCTCCTGGAGGGCGGAGGAAGGCTCCCCAGGGGCAGAGAGAGAGGGTCAATGGGTGGAGAGTGGGAGGGGAGAGGCTCCCTGCACACTAACACTGTGGAGTCCGGGGCTGAAAACTAACGCCAGTGAAACCCTGGCATTAGAGCAGAGTTGAAGGGAAGAGAAACCATTTACGTCAGCAATGTACAGCAAAGCTAGGGAAACCTACAAAAAGTGATAAGTGTGATACATGTGCACGGAACAAAAGGGCAAATAAAAATTGAAAATGACCTGAACAAAATGGAAAAAAAACATAACCAAGCTGGCCAATAGTGATATTAATGGGAAACAGCAAAAAACACTACCGAGAAAGCTCCAAAAAAAAGATATTAATCTTGGAAGGGTCTATGCTCTGTCCCCATACAAGGTGAATGATCCCACAGTGAAATAGCGCTGATCAGGGTTTTCCATTGTTATTGGACAGGTTTCCTATGGCGTGCACATGTTCTGCAACAGCAGGGTTGGCATGTCGGAACGAGCAACTGGACAGATGCTGGAAAAGGGGATACAGAGGGCTGCAGGCAGCACATGCTGTGGTGCAGCTGGGCCACAGTGCGGACTAGGGTGATGCCCAGGTGGCCCATAGAAATGCTGAAACAGTAGATCAGCCAGACAGCAACTGATGAGGGCCCAACATGGGCACGAGTGTGTTTCCCACAGTGTCACAGGGGATAGTACCCAGCAGGTACCCCCAAGGGCACAGAACATTGGCAGGCAGTGCTGTGGGGGGGGGGGGGAAGCGTGGACATCTATGCAGGCACCCCTACCCCAGAACCCACACCATAGGCAGCCACCTACCGGCACACTGGATGGCCTGAGACTGCGCACCACCAGCACCACCAGCAGAAGGGCATGTCAGCATGGTGGCAGAGGGGTACTGGTGGTGGAGGGGGCAGTGGCAGCTGCCCACAGCAGACCATGGCCTAGCCCTGTGTAGGTGGGTGCCATGCACTGCAACAGACAGGCCCTGTCTGATGAACAGTCATGGTATCCCCAGGGAATGCACTGTCCCTGTGGCAACACAGTGATGCAGTACACACAGCCAGTGTGTTCAGGAGCAGAAAGTCACAGGTTCAAGTCCCAGCTGTGGTTCCTGCCAACCCAGTCCCCATATTTTACCCACTACTAAACCGTGGTAATAAAGAGGGAACCTTTATTGCAGATAACATAAACATGCCTCAAATGCCTATATCTTACCCTACAGAGCACAGACACCATAGACATGTGCAATACCTAGAGCAGAGTTTACCAAATGCAGTCCTGGAGGGCCAAAAATCATTCAGGTGTCATGCTATCTCTAATAAAGATGCCTGTGCTGCATATCTATGTGCCACCCCAATGGTATGCAAATATATCACATGCATTTTCATTAGGGACAGCATGAAAACCCAAACAGTGTGTGGCCCACCAGAACCGGAGTTGGGAACCTCTGCCCCAGAGCAGCCGTCAACAGGGGCAGAAACACCCGCACCCACAGGCTCCTATATCCACAGCCTCATGGAAAGGCAGGATGTTTGGCCCTGCGTGCAGCAGCATCTCCCAATACTAGCACTTGCATACCTTAGAAATGCCACCCTAAACCTGGGAATACATTACACATATATCAAAAGGTTGCTATGATTAATTGCAGATAGCAATTCCTAGGTTAAGCACAATTTGCTGATTGAGCTGCATCATAGCAACCTTTCTGATGTCTGTGGAGTGTGTTTCAGTTCTGGTGTCTGACAATGTTTGCCACCCCAGGGAGTGACCCCAACAGTATTGCGTACCATAGCCATGTCTGCACTGTGCCCAGGACTGGTGAGGTGGCCAGAGCTGCCAAAAGCCTCTATATTTGCACAATGCTGGCATAGGTGTGGGAGTGTGTGTCTGTCTATCCAGTGTGTGGTGGCTGCCAACACCTTACGCAGCCCACACTGCTTGCACTGTTTCCAGTGTTAGCCTGCCAATGTGCATAATAGAGGAGCAAGGTACTGTGGGTATAGCCCGGACAGGGTGGCCTGGGCAGGATGCATCTGCACAGGGCATAGGGCAATGGCTGGGACATTGTAGTGCCCGGTCACCACCTGCACGGACAGGGTGGCCACAGCATGTCCTGCTGGGAGATCACTCTCACCCTGACTGAGTAGTGACCATGGCATGGCTAGGTTCCCCCATAGTACTATATAGTATTTCTCTCAAGTGATATTTATGGGTTCTCTTTTCTGGGGCCTAATCACTGACTTATCTGCTTGGTGGGTGTGCTCCCATCTCCTTCAGGAACATGCACTATGAACTAACTAGCAGGCTGTCTGCAGTTATATGTGTATGGTTGGAACACCTTGCAGGGTGCAGCGGCTGGAGGCTTGCTGCTGGAGAATGTCAGATGGTGGGGGGGGGGGGGGGTGGGGGCAGCTGAGCATTTCCAGGCCTGCTGTCTGTTTGCCATTGCCTTATGGATGTGTACAGATCTGCATTGACTGTCCTGTAGGGTGTGTGTTCCCCAGCAGGACTGGGGTTGATGGCCCCCTCTACTGCCACCATTGCAGGAAGATCCTGTTTTCCATCCTGAGCCACAGAGGGCGGGGTGGTGGTGGCATAGTAGTAGTATTAATTTGCCTATGGGTCCAAACACTGAAAAATGCAGATGTATCCTAGGTGTGTCTGCAGGAACTACCTATCACACACACTGGCACTGATGGGGACCTGCAGCATGGCCTATTTCAGGCATGCAAGGTGCTGTGGACCTGGTTCTGGGCACCCCACCTCACCCTCAGGGTGAGCACAGTACCCGCACAATGTGATGGTCTGTAGCTACTCTTTGCCAGTAACACACATTGTCAGTACCCCCTACCAGGCTGAGGTGCTGTGGGGGTGCACACGGTCAGTTCCCCCTACCAGGCCGAGGTGCTGTGGGTGTGCATACCCCGTCTTGTGATCATCTGTAGACTGCTGATTTGCATGTGCAGTGCATCATGGGTACGGGTGGGTTACTCCTATCCTGGTAACCATAGCAGACAATTTGTGTGGTGACCTGCAGTCCTTCTGTAGCCAGCCAGGGGGTTGTTAGTAGCTGTAGCCCACTGGTTACTTCACTGCCAGAGAGCATGGGTTTGATCCCACAGTGGGGCTATTTGATAGGGCTGTCTGAGGCATTTTCTTTTTTTAATTTAAATTAGTGCTGCCAGCAAAAACACCCTCACAGTGCTGTAACCTTAAGGTGCCTCATAAGGTGCCCTATAAAGCGCTCTATAAGGTGCCCTATAAAGTGCCCTATAAGGTGCCTTATAAGGCACCCTATAGGGAAAATTATAAGGTGCCTTGGCGGACAGTGCACTTTATAATGTGCCCTCTGGAGTGCCTTATAGGGCGCCTTATGCGGCACCTTAGGTTACGGCACTGTGAGGGTGTGTTTGCTGGCAGCACTAATTTAAATTAAAAAAGAAAATGCCTCAGACAGCACTGATTTAAAGTAAAGGGTAATGCCTTCAGACAGCCTTACTTATTAAGTCCACTGGGGGATTGAACTCATGACCCCTGTTTCATCAGTCAATGTATTCACCATTGTGCTACACCTCTTTTGCTGTGTTTGTAGGTCAGCGTGCCTAATTAAGGCTAACGCGCATTAACGTGCCACAGCTCCCTCTATCACACGAAAACGTACCTTATCGCATGATAAACCTAAATGCTAACTTAAGACCGGAACGCCCACTACCTTATATGGCATTCGTCACAGTAAAACTGCAACTAACGCCGGTAACATTAAGACAGTTTAGTAAACATACCCCTAAGGGGTATGTTTACTAAACTGCGGTAACGTAACAGTGGCTACGTTAATGCTTGTTAGGTAACGTTAACGCGTGCTATGTAACGTTAACGCACATTAACTTTACCTAACGAGCATTAGCGTTCCCGGCCGCGGTAAACACCACAGAGGGTGGAGAGAGGGCGGAGAGAAGGGGTCAGTGGGCGGGGAGAGGCTCCCTGCACACTAACGCACTGAACTGAAGGGCTGAATCCTTCCGCGAATTAAAACCTGCCGTTAGATGCACATTTGCAGGAGAGAGAAACCATTTCAGTGTCAGCAATGTACAGCATAGGCAGGGAGCCCAAGAAACATGATAGTAGTGCTCCATCTGCAGCAACAGCATAGTGCCCAAGTATGAAAGGCCACTATGGCGATGGGGCAAATGGGGCATAGTGGGCTGCAGGCGGGACATGTAGCGGGGGCAGCTGGGGCACAGGGTGGACTAGGCGGCCGCCTAGGTGGCACATAGCAACATAGAAACTGGAAATCAGCAAGACAGCAGCTGACAAAGGCCAAACACAATCCATTTACATCTACAAGGTCCACCTGAGCTAACAGTTGCCAGGGCACTGACCTGACATCTCCCCAGCCAACCCTCCCCCAAGTGGAAGGGACATACTATTGGTAGGCGGTGATGGGGGGGTATGTGAGGATGCTCATGTATGCCCCATGCCCCAGACCCCGCTCCCTAGGTGACCACCTACCCACACAGTGGATGGCCTGGGACTGTGCACTACCAGCACCGACAGCATATGGTCATATCAGCATGACAGGGGGGTGCGTGCCCGTGCTGGAGGGGGCAGTGGCACCTGCCTGCAGTGGACCTAGGCCATGCCCTGTACCAGTCCGTGGTGTGCAGTGCAACATAAAAGATCTGGCTGACGAAAAGTACAGGTAGCTCCAGGGACTACCATGTATCTGTGGCAACAGTGTGGTGCAGTACACCCAGCTAGTGTGTCCAGAAGCAGAGGATCACAGGTTCAAGTCCCAGCTGTGGTTCCTGCAGAGTATGTCCCTATATTTTACCCTACAATGCAGATACAACAGCAACATGTGCAAAGCCCAAAGCAGCGGCGAACAGGGGTAGAAACACCCACTCACACAGGCTCCACAATCCAAAGATGCATGGAGAGTCAGGCTGTTGGCCCCAGCATTGGGCTGCAGTTATCACCAGAGCACTACTACTACCTCCTGCACAGTTTAGCAATGTCGGCACTGTGATCAGGACCAGTGTGGCAGGCAGGGTTGCAACCACCCCTCTCTTTGCAGAATGCTGCAATAGGAGTGTGTGTGTGTATGTCTATCCATTGTTCTGTGGCTGCCCACCCCTCACTGGGCCCAAAATGTCCCACTGTTACCAGCGTTTGCCTGAATATGTGCATTATGAGGAGCAAGGTATTGTGGGTATGGCCCTGACAGGGCAGATTGGCCAGGATGCATCTTCACAGGGTGTGGGGCAATGGCTGGGACACTGTAGTGCCCGACCACTGCCTGCATGGACAGGGTGGCCACAGCATGGCATACTGGGAGGGCACTCACTCTGACTGAGCAGTGACCATGGCATGTCTAGGTTCCCACATAGTGCTCTACGCTATCTACATCCAGTGATACCTTTGTGTTCCTAGTGCTGGGACCCCAATCCCTGAGATGCTTGCTTGGTGCATATTGTTTTTCTGTGAGCATGCACTATAACCTGGCTAGTGGACTGTCTGTAGTTAGACTGTGCATGGTTGGAACACCTATAAGGTGCAGTCTGACTGTGCTGTCTGCTGGTGACTGGCAGACAGTGGTGTGAGGCAGGTGGGGTTTTCCAAACCTAGCCACAGTATTGCTGCTGATCTGCCACTGCCCCAGTCACAGCTATGGCTCTGGCCCACCAACCCTGGAGGGCTGTCTTATACCAACAGGATGGAGGTTGCTTCAGTGGGGCTGGGGCACCTGTCCCCTACCTACAAAAAGGGTGATGTGGGCCCTTTGGGATATGTAGTGTGCACCACTTTGACCTATAAAGGCAGTGCTACACAAACTTCATGCAAGTCTAGAAACCTCTCTGCCCTGATAACAGGTGCCCATGTCAGCCAGACCCTAACACAGGTTACACACTAATCCTGGTGGTGTCTGGTCCCAGAGGGCCACATGTGACTGCAAGATACAGATGGACACCAAATTACTTTCAGCTGCACTGCAAGGAACACCAGTCACACACTGGTAGTGATGGGGATGTACAGCAGGACCTATCTCTAGCATCACATGTACTGCGGACCTAGTGCTGGTCACCCATCCTATCCCTCAGGGTGAACACAGAACCTGCACAATGGCATGGTCTGTAGCTACTCTGTGCCAGTATCACGCACTGTCAGTTCGTCTTTCCAAGCTGAGGTACCGGAGAGGTGCAGACCCCATTTGCTGATCAGCTGTAGACAGCTATTCAGCATGTGCATTGCATCATGGGTACTGGTGGGGTTACCCTATCCTGGCACTCAGAGCAGACAGTTTGTGCGGTGACCTGCAGTCCTTCTGTACCCAGCCATTGCTGTGACATGCACCACAGAGGTATAGCCTACTGGTTAATACAATGTCATTCTCGGCAGTGTTCATGGGTTCAATTTCTCATTGTTCTGTTCTATCGTGCCTGTCCTACTCAAATAGTGTGCATGCCTGTAACAGTCATATTTTTGCAGATCTGTGCTGCCAGCCCATAATACCCTTGCCACAATTGCCAACATTCCCTCGGTCCGTCTATCTGCGTCTGTCAGCTGTGTAGAGTCCTGTCTGCCTGTGCGGGCTGCCACCCCATGTCCTCCACTGCTACCCTTTCCTGCATTGCGCCTCATCGTGCTTCCCTCACCTGTGCCTGATCTGCATGGCACTATCACTCCTCTGTCCACCCATCATTGTAACTATCCTGCCACCTCCGCCTCCACTTGGGGACACGTATTCCCATCGTCTGCCACCATCTAGTGTTAGAGCTACATCTATCTCTGTTCCTCACAGGTCATGCATGTCATCCTGCGGCACCTTGCAGCCCTTAGGGCACACTAATCTAGGGCACCGTAACCTTATTAGGCCACCTTAACCTATGGTTCCATAGCCCAGAGTGCCTTCTACAGTGCCTTGTCCAGGGGTACCTAATACAGCGCTTAGCCTAAGAAGCCCTATAGGGCGCCTTATGAGGCACCTTATAATGCACCTTACAAGGCACATTACAAGGCACCTTGTAATGTGCCTTGTAACGCGTGTTAGTCTAAGGCGCCTTGTAACGTGCGTTAGCTGATACGGCTTGCTGTAACGATGCACTGCCCACGCCTTTATATGGGCATCTGTACCTTTACCGCGGAACCTAACGCAGGTGACATTACCGCAGTTTAGTAAACATACCCCTAAGTGGATCAGAATCCAAAAGCAGCCTCGAAGAGATGAGCTTTCAGCCTGGATTTGAAAAGGGCTAGAGATGAACAGGGGCAGCTCAAGAGTGATGCAGGACCATGTGCAGAGACTCATTGTGGGGCCTCATTTGCATAGCCACTGGATCTCATTTGCATACATTTAATTTATTTTATCTTAAAATGTATATGTTTCCCATCTAAAATTTTAGGTGACTTTCAAAGGAGCCTCTTTTTTGTCTTGGCAATGACTTAGGGGCATGTTTACTAAACAATAATGTGTGTTAAGTACACCAATAGAAATAAATGGGTGTTGCTGCACTTAGCGCACATTAGCATTTGTGAATGCACATTAATTTTTAGTAGACATGCCTCTTAATGAGTGTCTCAATACCATTTGCATGGGCAATGAGGATAAAGCATAGTTACTCATCTATAATAGGTGATCTCCGGGAACAATAGCAATCAGTCTTCACATATGGGTGATGTACCCAATGGAGCCCGCACGGGAACACTCCCCACCATCCAATAGGAAAGCCTTTGGGAACACTTCTCTGCACCTGCGTGTCTGCCTTCCCGTCTTCCCAACTTCTCTCCTCAGTTGAGTTGGTAGCTGAGAAGAAGATAAAAAGACAAAAAAGAACCCTACAACCCGCCTTCCCAACTCCTCTCCTCAGTTTAGTTTGTAGCTGAGAGGAAGAGAAAAAAATAAAGGAACCCTACAACTCCTAGGGGAGGAGGGTGAGTTGTGAAGACTGATTCCTGCTGTTCCTGGAGATCACCTGTTACAAGTGAGTAACTACGCTATCTCCAGCTACAAGCAGGAATACAGTCTTCACATATGGGACTCACTAGCTCTCAGATACTAGAGTGGTATGGAGGGGAGAGTATTGCGATTCCTGAGGAGACAGTAGTGCGATTCCTGAGGAAAAAACTGTATCTGATGAGCTTGGAAGAGTTGTATGCTATTGGACTCAATTCCAGAAGCTAATAATCCCCCAGTGATAATCTGGTATCTTGTAGTAGTAAGGGACGGAGGGTAGGAGTTGCATTTAAGTTCCAAAAATGGTGCTGGAGTATGACCTGGCCAAAGACAGCATCCCGACAGGAGTCTCTGTCCAGACAATAGTGGGCAGCAAAAGTATGAATGGAGGACCAGGTAGCTGCCCGGCAAATGCCCTGAATGGCTACTGAATGGAGATTAGCTGTGGATGTTACCACAGCCTGCAGTGACATGACCCCCCAATGAGAATCCTGCATGTGCATAAGCAAAAGAGATGCAATCTGCTATCCATTGAGATAGAGTATGCTTTGTCCCCGGTGGACCCAGGTGACTAGGATCATAGGAGATGAATAACTGAGAGGATGTTCTGTGAGCTTTAGTTCTATCCAAATAGTAGGCCAGTACTCGCTTGCAGTCTAAGGCACTGTTCCCTCTAAGCTGTGCACATGTGCGCGCGCACACACCTCGCCGAGCGAGCGCACATACTTTACAACAGAGCGCACAAAAATTACAGTTCTGATTCTGATAGAAAACAACACAGATGTCTTAAAATTTAAAAGTTGTTATGTATTTACGGTTTTCACAAGTTCTACAATGTTTTCTAGTGCAATCAATGTGGTGTACATACTGTATTCTGATGTGTAGTCAAATTTTAAAGTATATAACTCCAAGTTGTCATTATGTGGCGCACAAAAATTTAACTTTCCTTCAAAAGTTGCACAGCTGATATTTTATGCGCACACAGCCTACAGAAAATTAGAGGGAACATTGGTCTAAGGTGTGTAGCACTGCTTCAACCCAAGACGCTTGTGGTCTAGGGAAAAAGGTTAGGAGGATTACCAACTAGTTTCGATGGATGGAGGAAACCACCTTTGGGAGGAAATGCAGATGGGTTCACAGAATCACCTTGTCATAGTGGAACTGAGTATAGGGCAGATCCACCACCAGAGCTTGCAGCTCACTGATGCAGCGAGCTGAAGTGAGGGCAATAAGGAAGATGACCTTCCAAGATAGAAACTTCAGAGAAGTGGTGGCTAAAGGTTCAAAATGTGGCTTTAAAAGTTTTTATTTTTATTTTTTACACTTTTTTATACCACCCCTTTCAGAGATCAGAACGGTTTACAAAGAACCAACAAGTTATAGATAACAGTAATAGGGTATAACAGCAGAACAAAATGGAACTATTTATTGTTAAATATGAGCCAGAACTACACTCAGATCCCAGGCCACCAGAGGGGGCATAATGGGTAGTTTGTATAGCAGGAGACCACACATGAAGCTTGCTACTAAAGGATTTGAGGAGATAGGTTGGCCATCCACTGGTCTGTGAGAGGCCATAATGACACCTAAGGTGAACTCTCACTGAGTTAGTCTTACTGTCAAGGATAAGTAGAGGAAATACTGTAGAAGCGACTCCACTGGGCAAGAAAAGGGGTCAAGGTCCCTTTGGGAGCACCAAAGCGCAAACCTATGCCATTTGAAAGCATAAGATCACCTGGTGGAATCTTTACGTGATGCAAAAAGGACATCGTTGACTGCCTGTGTTAGGTTGAGATCGGCAAGCACTAGTCTTTCGGCAGCCAAGCTGTCAGTCGTAAGGAGTGAAAATTGGGATGAAGGAGCATCCCCTGGTCCTGAGAGAGGAGGTTGGATGCACATCCCAGGCTTAGAGGCTGAATCTGTGTAAGGCAAAGAAGCAGAGAAAACCAAGGTTGACGGGGCCAAAAGGGAACTATGAATCATCGAGCCCTTGTTGGCCTGTAGCTTGAATAGCGTTTTGGATATCAAGGGGCTGGGTGGATATGCATAGAATAGCCCTTGTCCCCATTTGAGAAGGAAGGCATCCGGGTCCTGTCGGTGTAAAGAGAAACCCTAGAGCAGAACCGAGGAAGCTGCATGTTTTTGTGGAGTGGTGAAGAGATCCACGAGTTGAAAGATACGAGCAGCCATCTCTCAATGCAAGGTCCATTCATTGGACGAAGGATATGACTTAATTTGTCTGCTAGGACATTGAGCTCCCCCAGGAGGTGCACCGCTCTCAGGTGGATGTGGTGTGAGATGGCAATTCTCCCCTTTTTGTTTATGTAAAATATGATGATCTGGTTGTCCGTTCAGACTAGAACTAGCTGCCCCAATAGCTGGGGTTGAAAAACCTGAAGAGCATTTCTCAGTCCCGTAGATATGGTAGGTTGATCTGCAGAGCACATTCTTGTGTCCACAGTCCCTGTGTGGTCAAGTCGTTCAAATGAGTCCCCCAACCCAGTTTGGAAGCATCCGTCATCAAGGTGCATTGAAATGGAGGCATCTGAATAAGTGACCTGACGAGTAGGTTTTGTGGGAGACACCACCACTGAAGGGACGTGATAAGTTGAGGTGTGATGTGGATCTTGTCCCTGAGGTAATCCTTCACTTGTGAGTTGATGCATGTGCAATTGAGTGTAGGGGATGACATGGACCGTGGAGGCCATGTATCCCAATAGACGTAGCATATCCCAAGCTTTTACACAGTTCTGATGTTGTACTTTATTTTGCCAGCTTGATGAAGCAGGCACAGCAATCTTCTAGGAGGAAAGTTCAGGCCTGACGAGTGTCTAGGAATGCTCTGATGAACTCCATTTGTTGGGTCAGAGTGAAGCGGGACTTTGAGAAGTTTATGATGAAACCCAGGTGGTGGAGGACCATGATGGTGCGATGGAGAGCTTTACCTCTTGGGGGGAGTTTCCCCTGATCAGCCAGTCATTCAGGTAAAGAAAGATGAATACCCCCAGGACATGTTGGCAGGCAGCAATGACTGCCATGCATTTTGTGAAGACTTTTGGGGCAGAAGCTTGGCCAAAGGGGAGAACCTGGAATTGATAATGGTTTCCCTGAAACATGAAGCACAGATACTGTCTGTGCAAGGGATGTATCAGTAAATGCATGTATGCCTCTTTTAGGTCTACAGAACAGAGCCAATTGTGTCTCTAGAGGTATGGCAGAAGAGTTCCTAGGGAGATCATCTGTTTCAATCTCCCCTGATTTTTCCCTCCAATCTTTGCCAAAAAGGTTTTTGCCAGTACATGGTATGTTGGTCAGTTTATCCTGGACTCTTTGCTTGAGGTCTGAGGCCAGTAACCAGGCCATTCTGCGAGCCCCATTGCAGATTGCTGAAGCTCTGTTAGTGGACTCAAAAGCATCAAAAACTCTGGTAAGAAACTTAGAAGTGTTCTGACCTTGCTTAATGAGGGTCTGGAATGCACCCTCCTTATCCTCTGGAAGCAGGGGGGAGAAAGTCTCCAGATATCTGGTGACATCCTTCAGAAACATGCCCATGTAAAGCATGTAAGAGTTGATTCTGGAGGCCAACATGCATGCTTGGAAACTTTGACAGCCAAAGGCATCAAGAGTCCTCAATTCTCTGCCAGGAGGCATGGATGAATGATTTTTGGACCTCTTTATTCTGCACATCGCTGATTCTACCACCAATGAGTGGTGGGAAAGCTGAGTTTTTTGGAAACCTGAACTCTCTGGCACTCGGTACATTGTATTGAGTCTCTTGCTAACAGGAGAAACCATGAGCGGGGCCTCCATATGTGGAGCATAAGGTCCTGAAGGATACAATGCACTGGTAAGGTAGCAGCCTCTTTGGGCATTGGAGAATATTGGAGAATTTCCAGTTCCTCGGCTCTTGGTTCCTTTTCTGAGGCTACCATGATGGAGAGAAACGCTGCCATGTCACAGATGAAGTCCTGAAAGGACATATCCTCTGGTGAGGACCTATGCCATTACTGAGGCAGTGAAGGGTCCAAAGGGATGTCAGAAAATTCCCTGGAATCAAGTGACCCCACATCAGATTCTGAAGAACTTGTATCAGAGTCCGGTAAGAAATCAAAGTATCAGTGATCATGGCTTCGACCTCGATGCTTTGTGAAAGTCAACAATCAATGCCAATACTGATACTCCGAGGTATCAGAAATGAGAGGAATGGGAGCCTGAGTTTGTTGAATACTGGGGGCATTGACCGGTTTCAACTGAGGAATCAGCCTCGGGTGCGCCTACGATACCAGCTTGAGAGCCAGTATCGGGGCAGATATGATGCTTGGCTGTAGGCTCAGTACCAAAGCCTAAACTCCTGAAGCTATCAATATTACAGGTACCGAGGCTGCCAGAAGTGCTGCCAAACTCTTCTTAAGAGCCAGCATGCGCTAGAACAGGGAGATGGCAAATGTCTGAGTGGAATCACGTTACTTCTGGAGAGAGATCTGCAATTGTGAGTATATACGTCTGGGAATTTTTCTGAAAGGAATTCTTTCTATTAAAGCTAATTAATCTGGGAACCCACTATTTTTTGTTAAATCAGTCAGGGCCTAGTAGCATCAGTTTAAGTTTAAATTTAAAACACAGAAGAGAACTTTCTGGTTACATTTCATATCCAGCAGAGAGCTTGTAGTTTAAATTTAATAGTCACTCAGGGCCTAGCATCAGCAAAGTACTTTTAGTTTAAATTTAAAACACAGAAGAGAGCTTTCTGGTTAAATTTAGAACCCAGCAGAGAGCTTGTAGTTTAAATTTCATAATAAGTTAGAGCCTAGCAGCAGCAAAGGGTATAATTTAAATCAAATCAGAATATAGCTTACCTCAGCAGCACAGGACAGGGTACTGTGTAGTAGCCCTCTTTTAATAAGTGTTATTTCCCTCCCTCCCTCCCCAACACCCACCCACCCCGGGATAATCGTAGCTTTATAGGTACTTACACATCTTAAAAGACAGGAGGTGCTCTCAGGTGAAGCTCATTACGTAAACAATTGATCACATTTACCCGTTCCACTCCATTCATTAATTTATAGACCTCTATCATATCTCCCCTCAGCCGTCTCTTTTCCAGGTTAAAGAGCCTTAGCTGTTTTGGCCTGTCTTCATAGGGGTATCCTTCCATCCCCTTTACCATTTTGGTGCCTCTTCTCTGAACCTTTTCTAATAATGCTATATCCTTTTTAAGATACAGCAACCAGAATTGCGGTCGCACCATGGAATGATACAGAGGCATTATAATATCCTTTGTTTTATTTTCCATTCCTTTCCTTATGATACCTAGCACTCTATTTGCTCTCTTGGCCACCGCTGCACACTGGGCAGAGAGTTTTAACATGTTATCCACGATGACACCATAATTAGGTGCATAACTTTTCACTTGTCCACATTAAATTTCATCTGCCATTTGGATGCCCGGTCTTCCAATTTTTCCACAATCCTCTTGGGTTTTAACAACTTTAAATAGTTTTCTGTCATCTGCAAATTTGATAACTTCATTCGTTATTCCCTTTTCCAGGTCATTTATGAATATGTCAAAAAGCAGCAGACCCCGCACAGATCCCTGGGGTACACCACTATTCACCTTTCTCCATTGGGAAAATTGGTCATTTAGCCCTACTCTCTGCTTTCTATCTTTTAACCAGTTCCTGATCCACAATAATACACTGCCTCCTTTCCCATGACTCTTTAGTTTTGCCAAAAACCTCTGATGAGGGACCTTGTCAAAGGCTTTCTGAAAGTCCAGATATACTATATCAACCGACTCTACTTTGTCTACCTGTTTATTCACACCTTCAAAAAAAAAACAGATTAGTAAGACAAGATCTTGTAATAGCACCCCAGATTCTAGCCAACTACTACAAGGATAAACTAAAAAACAAGAATCAACCACAATAAGCCAGAACACAGACTACACCACACAGAATGCCTCCTGGTCAACTTTCTACCCTACTACTAAGGACACCCTCAAAAACATCATCTCCAAACTAAATAGTACTACATCCTACCTCAATCCCTGTCCGGTAAACTGGATAAAAGAAACAAAATCGGAACTTTCATCTTTTATCCTACCCATTACAACCTCTCACTTCAGAATGGTCATTTACCATTCTCTCTTAAACACGCACTCATCCGCCCAATTTTAAAAAATGAATCTATGGATAAAATCTCACCATCATACAGACCCACCTCAAGTCTCCCTTTCATGACAAAACTAATAGAAAAAATAGTTCAAATCCAGCTACAGGATCATATTGAATCCTATGCCCCCTAGACGAATATCAATATGGCTTTTGGCCATTTCATGGAGTCGAAACTCTACTCACAGTAGTATTTGACAGACCCAAATGCCCTTGAGTATGGAGCAGACAGAGCTTAAAGATCCCAAATTACCACTAGCCAAATTAATATGAATAAAATACAGTCTCTATAATGCTTGTATGCAAATGCTAGAAGTCTAAAAAATAAGATGGGAGAGTTAGAATATGTAGCACTAAATGAGAGGTTAGATATGATTGGAATATCAGAGACATGGTGGAAGGAGGACAACCAGTGGGACACTGTGATACCTGGGTACAAACTATATCATAATGATAGAGCGGATCAAATTTGTGGAGGGGTTGCGCTCTATGTTAGAGAGGGCATTGAGTCAGAAAGGATTAAAGTTTTGCAGGAAACAAAATTTGCTGTAGAATCTCTAAGGATGGAAATTCTATGTAAAAAGGGGAAAGTGATGGCAGTGGGGGTGTACTATCAACCGCCTGGCCAGAATGAACAAATGGATGATGAAATGCTCAAAGAAATCAAGGAAGCTAACAAAAGTTAGAGCGCAGTAATAATAATGGGTGATTTCAATTACCCCGGTATCGACTGGGTCAGTGTCACGGCAGGACATGCTAGGGAGATAAAGTTCCTAGATGAAATAAATGACTGCTTCTTGGAGCAGCTGGTTCATGAACCGACCAGAAGGGAAGCCATATTAGACCTAGTCCTTAGTGGAACACCAGAATTAGTGCAAGAGATAAGGGTGTTGGGGCCACTTGGCAATAGTGATCATAGCATGATCACCTTTGATTTAATTAGTGGAGGAGGGATAGTAAGGAAATCCACAGTACTACCTTTTAACTTTCGAAAGGGAGACTATGATAAAATGAGGAAAATAGTTAAGAAAAAAACAAAAGGAGCAGTTACAAAGGTTAAAGACTTACATCAAGCTTGGGTGTTGTTGAAAAATACTATCTTGGAAGCCCAGACCAGCTGTATTCCACGCTTTAAGAAAAGTGCAGCCCTCTGTATCCCCTTTCCCAGCATCTGTCCAGTTGCCCATTACAACCTGCCCGCCATGCTGTTGTGGAACATGTGCATGCCATAGGTAACCTGTCCAATGGAGAGGGAAACCCTAATCAGTGCTATTTCACTGTGGGATCATTCACCTTGTATGGGGACGGAGCGTAGACCCTTCTAAAATTCATATTTATTTTTTGCGGCTTTCTTGGGAGTGTTTTTTGATGTTTCCCATTACTATCACTATTGCCCAGCTTGATTATAATTTTATTTTATTTTGTTGGGGTCATTTTCAATGTTTATTTGCCCTTTTGTTCCGTGCACATGTATCACACTTATCACTGTTTTGTAGGTTTCCCTGGTTTTGCTGTACATTGCTGACATAAATGGTTTCTCTTCCCTTTAAATCGACTCTACCGCGAGGTTTTCACTCGCGGTATTTTTTACCTTGAATTTCAGCCCCGCTAGTGTGCGGGGAGCCTCTCCCCTCCCACTATCCACCCATTGACCCCTTCTCTCCGCCCCTGGGGAGCCTTCCTCCGCCCTCCGGGAGCCTGTCCACGCCTTTATCGCACATTAGCGCGCCGCACACATGAGCATGCACTTTAGTGCGCTGCGCACCTGTGCGGGGCACATTTGTGCCCCGTAACACGACATTAGTGTGCACTAAGGTACCTTAGCGCACGCTAATGTGCGCCGCGCACATTAGCGCAGTTTAGTAAACATACCCCATAGTGTATCTGGATTTTCAGAAATCCTTTGACAAGGTCCCTCATGAGAGATATTTGGTGAAATTAAAAAGTCATGGGATAGCAGGCAGTATACTATTGTGAATCAGGAACTGGATAAAAGGTAGAAAGCAGAGGGTAGGGCTAAATGGCCAATTTTCCCAATGGAGAAAGGTCCATAGTGGGGTACCCCAGGGATCTGTGCTGGGTCAGATAGTTTTTTTAACATATTCATAAATGACCAGGAAATGGGAATAACGAGTGAGGTAATCAAATTTGCTGATGACACAAAATTATTCAAAGATGTTAAAACCCATGAGGATTGTGAAAAATTGCAAGAGAACCTTGATAAATTGGAAGGCTGGGCATCCAAATGGCAGATGAAATTTAATGTGGAAAAGTGCAACGTTATGCACCTAGGAAAGAACAACCCAAACTACAGTATGATTACACGATACAAGGTTCCACATTAGGACATTCACCCAGGAAAAAGATTAAGTCATCATAGTGGATAACATGTTGAAACCCTTCGCCCAGTGTGCAGTGGCGGCCAAGAGAGCAAATAGAATGCTAAGAATCATAAGGAAAGGAATGGAGAATAAAACAAAGGATACCATATTGCCTCTGTATCATTCCATGGTGCGACCGCACCTTGAATATTGTGTGCAATTCGCCGTATCTTAAAAAGAATATAGCATTATTAGAAAAGGTACAAAGAAGAGCCACAAAAATGGTAAAGGGGATGGAAGGATATCCCTATAAAGAGAGGCTAAAAAGGTTAGGACTCTTCAACCTGGAAAAGAGATGGCTGAGGGGAGATATGATAGAGGTCTATAAATTAATGAATGGAGTGGAACGGATAAACGTAGATCGATTGTTTACACCATCAAAATACAGAAAGACTAGGGAACATGCAATGAAGTTACAAGGTAACTTATTTAAGATTAATAAGAGAAAATATTGTTCTACTCAACGTGTAATCAAAATCTGGAATTCATTACCGGAGGATGTAATAAAAGCTGTTAGTGTAGCCGGGTTTAAAAAAGGTTTGGACAAGTTCCTGGAGGAAAGGTCCATAAACCATTATTAAAGGGGACCTGGGATATCCATTGCTTGCCCCAGTACAAACATTGTGGAACCTGTGTCTTTTGAGGAAACTGCTAAGTAGTTGTGACCTAGATTGGCCACTGTTGGAAACAGGATACTGAGCTTGATGTACCTTGGTCTGACCCAGTATGGCATATCTTATGCTCTTATGTTCTTAATTCCATTTAGAAACTATCACATTCATCCCTGTCAGGGTTTTGGGCCAGGCTGAGAGATTATCCAGAACCTCGTAAGATGAAATGTTTCTCTTATGTCTAGACTCTTGCCAGACTGCTGAGGCAGAATATGCAAAGATGTAAATTGTTATTTAAAAGGGAATTACTTGAGAGGAAGTGACGTCATCGACTGAAATGGCAGCATAGATTGCGAGCTCCGTAGGGTAGCTCAGGAGTATAAAGAATTTTCCCCTATCCGTGTGTGAATATCCCCGAGTAAGCGAAGGAGTGGTGGAGGAGGGTAACCTGCTTCTCATGGCGACGAGAAAGAAAACCGCAGACTTGAGAGAGTTTGCCTATGGGGCAGCGAAAACTCCGTCGGCCGAGAAGAAGATGGCGGGGCAAAGCGCGGGAACTGGTGAGGTACCTGATCGGAGGGGGCAGCGGAGTGAGGGTCCAGCACAGGCGGAGACTCTGGTGCAAAATGTGACAAGAGTCGAAATGCAGGGCTGGTTCGGTGAACTCAAGTCAGAAATGCAGGCAATGCGGACGGAAGTTGGAGACCTGTGTGCAGCCTTGCGGGAGGAGATGTGTGCAATGGGACAGCGTCTGGAGGCTCAAGAACAGCAGATGAGCCGTTTGGAGGATCGGCAGTCCGCGGTGGAAGGCACGTTGAAGGAGTCGGAGGCGTGGAAAGACACGGTTATGCTCAAGTTGGAGGACCTGGAAAATAGGTCCCGACGGAACAACTTACGCCTACGTGGAGTGCCTGAGGAAAAAGAATTTGTGGACAGTGAGAAAGTGGCGTGTGCTATTCTAAAGACTGTGTTGATGGAAGCCGGGACCGAGCTGATGCAGGGGGGCTTGAACTTGGTTCGGGCTCATAGAGCCCTGGGCTCTAGTAGGCCTAATCGGCCACGGGACATAGTGCTGTGTCTGGCGGACTTCAAAATTAAGGAGAGGATCCTGACACTGATGCGTAATCGCCGGGATTTTGTCTGGCAAGGATACACTATTCAGATTTTCCCGGATCTGGCGGCTGGAACTCTGCAGCGGAGAAGGGACATGCAGCCAGTCACAGCAATCCTGCGGAGGGAAAATGTCCGGTACCGCTGGCTGTACCCCTTTGGCATCCTGTTTACTGTGGGGCTAAAGAATTGGAGAGCCCGCACAGTATCGGAGGCAATGGCTGCGGTTCAAGGTGCGGGGTTGGGGCCTACTCGATCGCCAGCCCCGGAGGGAGCTGGGGGCCGAGCGGAGACACCAGGGCCTCGGAGGAGCAACGTGGAAGGGCGCAGGAGTCCGGTCGTTGCCGGTGAAGAGCAAGCCGGAGGCCTTACTGTGGAGGGAACAACATGAGAGTGCGGGGACTTCCTAAATTATTTGAATTGGGAGCGGGACCCTCAACGGGACTTTCTCTGCCTTATATAGAAAGTAATATTTAAAGTATTGTACTTGTTAGACAGGTTTTTGATGTTTGAGTATACTGTGGTGTAGTAGCCACTTGTTGTATGTTAATGAGGGGGGAGAATGGGGGGGGTGGGGTTGTTGGGGTAAATGGGGCTGAGGGGAGTATATGGGGGATTGTAGGTTAGTGGGGGGTAGTTGGGGGGGGGCTGGGTGAGGGGAGGGGAGTGTGGGGGGTGGATGGGGATGCGTAGAGGGGGTGGGCGGGAAGTTTACTTGGGAGCTGCCAGGGGTTGATGAGCACTACTCCAAGGGAGACCTCCTGGAGGTGGAGGGGGAACTGGTAGGGGGGGGGAGGGGGGGAGGGGAGAGGGATTCGGGGGGAGGGGGGGAGGGGGGAGGGAGGGTGGGGGTGGGGCAGGGGCGGAGGGGAGAGCTAGGGGGGCTGGGATCGGGAGTGGTGGGGGGAGGGGGGAGAGAAGGGAGAACGGGGGGGGGACAAGAGTGGGGCAACAGAGGTTGACCATAGCCACGCTGAATGTGCGGGGGTTGGGCACCTGGAGGAAGAGGCGTATGGTGGAGCGTGAAGGGGTTAGGTTGAAGGCTGATTTTATTTGTCTCCAGGAAACCCACTTGAAAGTAGGCCAGGAAAGGTTCTTACAAACGAGGAGGTATCCCCGGGTGATGTTGGCAGGGCAGAGGGCGGAGGCTCGGAAGGGGGGGGTGGGTATTTTGGTGGGGGAGCACTGGGTAGATAAGGTGGTGGGGGAATATCGAGACAAACGGGGTCGGGCGGTGGGGCTTAAAATTCAAGTTGGAAGGGAACAGGTCTGGGTAGTGAGCTTGTATGGCCCTAATGATAGGCAGGGAGATTTCTTTGTCCGTATGCAGGAGGAATTGGGGACGTTAAGTGATGCCCCCCTTATAATTGGGGGCGACTTTAACTTGACGGTGAATCCCAGGGTAGATAATGGGGGGGGGACGTGGGCTGGGGCGGCGGGGGGATAGGGTGAAATTGCTCCATTTGAAGGAAAGGTTAGCGGTGGAAGATGTTTGGCGGAGTCAACACCCTGGGTGCAAGCAATATACGTTTTACTCGGCGCCCCATGGTACCTATAGTAGGATTGATATGGTGTGGGCGGGGGGCAGCTGGTTGAATAGGGTGGATGAGGTTGATCAGGGCCCCATCACGTGGACGGATCACGCGCCTGTATGGGTGCGGTTTAATTTGGGGTATGTGGACGGGGGGATCAAATTCTGGAGGCTTAATGAAGCCGTGTTGGAGGAGCCAAGGGTGGTTGAGGATATTAGGAAGGTGGTTCGGGAATATCAGGAATTTAATTTGACTGGTGAGGTTGAGTTAGGGATGGTGTGGGATGGGCTTAAGGCGGTGGTGAGGGGGCATCTGGTGCAGGCAGCGGCCAGGTTCGCCGTAGGAGGGGGGAAACGGAGCGCCAATTGTTGCAAGATATCAAGCGCTGGGAGGAGAGGGTGCATGAAAGAGGGGGGGGAGGTGGGGGGGTTATTGTGAAATTGAAGGAGTTGCGGGGGCAACTGGAGCAATTGAGGGCCAGCGATTTGGCCTATGAACTACGGGTTCTGAAGCAGAGGTGGGTTGAGGGAGGTAATAAGGTGGGGCGGAGATTAGCTCAACGGCTACGTACTAAGGCGATGAGGGCGAATATTGGAGGCATCCGGGGAGCAGGAGGACGGTTGGTTCATGGGAATAATGAGATTCGGGAGACTTTTGCGGGCTATTATCAGTCTTTGTATGCGAGTGAGGTGCGGGGGGGGATAGGTCCATGTGTAGACTATCTGCAGGATTGCACCCTACCCACATTGTCTCTTGAGAAGAAGGAATGGCTGGACCGTCCCATAGCGGAGGGGGAGGTGCTACAGGCGATTGGGTCGTTGAAAAGGGGTAAGGCCCCGGGATTAGACGGATTGTCGGGACGCTTTTATCAAGTGTTCAAACCCCTTCTGGGGCCTTTGTTGGTGGAAGTCTTTAATGGGGTGTTATCGGGGGGGCAGACTCCAAATTCTATGAGGGAAGCTGGGATTACAGTTATCCCTAAACCCGGAAAGGACCCGATGGTCTGTGGCTCATATAGGCCCATCTCTTTACTGAATGTGGATGCCAAATTGTTTGCAAAGGTTTTAGCGAATAGACTAGCTCTGGTGATGCCTGAGTTGATACATCCAGACCAAACAGGGTTTATCTCGGGGAGGCAAGGCGGAGACAATATTCGTAAGATTTGTAATCTTACCTGGGAGGTCCAGAGGACAGGGCAGCGGGCGGTTTTCCTAACGGTAGATGCGGAAAAGGCATTCGATAGGGTGGAGTGGCCCTTTATGCTTAGTGTGTTGGAGAAAGTGGGGGTGGGTCCTAACTTTGTTCACTGGGTTCAAGCGCTCTATAAAGATCCTCGGGCTCGGGTACGGGTCAATGGCAGCTACTCAGGAGCGTTTGCGTTGGGGAGGGGGACTAGGCAGGGGTGCCCATTGTCCCCTCTGCTTTTCGCTTTGGTTATTGAACCATTGGCGGCGAGGATTAGGGGGTCCCCTGATATTAAGGGGATCCTTATGAATTCCCAGGAGGTTAAGATTACGCTATTTGCGGATGATGTCATTTTTACGCTACGGGAACCCCTGGTTACCTTACCGAATTTGATGCATGAGATTGCGGCATATAGTCGGGTATCGGGGTACAAGATAAATGATAGTAAATCGGAGATCTTAGGATTCAATCTAACACCTGCTTTGGAGGGGGGGCTGCGCGGCGGTTTTGCGTTTAAGTGGGTGGGGGAAGGCTTCCGGTATCTGGGGATTCAGATGGGGCGGAATATGGAGGGATTGGCGCGGGTCAACTATGGGGGGCTTTTGAATGAAGTGTGCCGGGATTTGCAACGGTGGAAAGGGTTGTTTCTTACGTGGTTAGGTAGGATTGCGGTATTAAAAATGAATGTTCTGCCGCGGTTTTTGTTTTTGTTTGGTTCTCTTCCATGCAAGGTGTCCCGGAACTTTTTGAAACGAGCGCAGCGGCTGATGATGGAGTTTATCTGGGTGGGACAGCGCCCGAGGGTGGGGAGGCTTGTTATGTATCGCCCGAGTAGGGAGGGGGGACTGGGTGTTCCCTGGTTGGAAAAGTACTATTTGGCTTCCCAGTTGAGGGCCTTGATTAGTTGGCAGGGAGGCGAGATGGAGACCCCTAGGTGGGTGCAGTTGGAGCAGGGGCCGAGCGCGGGAAAGAGTTTGGGGGAATGGATCTGGGACCCGGGAGGGGGGGTGGAAGGGGGGCCAGACGAGAATCCTTTCCGGGCCTTGACAAAGGGGCTCTGGGTAAGGTGGCGGAGTCCGCTGTTAGGGGGAAAGAGATATACTCGGGGAATGTCTATTATGGGGGTTCAGGAGTTTGCCCCGGGGAGAGAGGGAGGGGTGTTTCGGGAATGGAGGGAAAAGGGGTTACGGGATATGGGACAGTTGCTCCATGCGGGGGGGGGGGGGGTTGAAGAGTTGGGGGGAATTAATGGCTGAGTTTGGGCTGGCTGGGAGCGGGTTCTTTGCATATCTGCAGGTAGTGTCATTTATGGGTAAGCGAGAGGTCAAAGTAGAAATGCGCCAAGCGGCTACGGTGGTTGAAAATCTATTGGTGAAAGGGGAGCGGAGGGGTGCAATCACCCATTTTTATAAGGAATTGATTAGGTTGGGGGGGTGGGAGCGAGTATAAGGGGTGAAGTGGCCTGGGAGAAGAGGTTGGGAGGGGAGTGGGACCGAGAGCGCTGGAGGGACATCTATGTGTGGTCTCGGAGGTTGGCTCCAGGCACTACGTATTTGGAGAGTAGTTTGAAGATTCGCTACCAGACTTATTGGACGCCGTGGAAACTGAGGGCTTTTAGGAAGGAGGAGTTAGGGCTATGTTGGAGGGGGTGTGGGGAGCGAGGGGACCTATTTCATTTGTTGTGGGATTGCCCGATAGTTCGGCCTCTGTGGACGGACTGGGAGGGGGTTATAAGGGAGATAACGGGGATTAGGGTGGTCTTGACTCCAGCCAAGGTGTTGCTGAATGAATTGGAGGGAGAGGGGGATCGGGAGGTACAACTGATGATTGGCTATTGTATAGCGGCAGCACGGGGCGAGATTTTGCGGAGATGGAGGAGTATAGCTCCCCCTTCTAGGGGGGATATTATGGGCCGTTTAACTGGGCTGCGGGGAGTGTGTGAAATTGCGGCTTATGGGACACATAGGGTGCCGCACTTCCGACGTGTGTGGCAGAGCTATGATGCGTGGTTGCAGAGGGGGCAGGTGGGAGGGGTGGGTAAGGGGAAGTAGGCTCAGGGGCTGTTAGGCGGGGACGGAGGGGGGGGGGAACGGGTAGGGCTTGATCCAGGGGTGGGAGGGGGGGGTTTGAGGAGACACGGGCTGGCCGGAGTTGGGGAGGGGGTGAGCTTCTTTGAGGACAGATCAGGGGAGCTCTTTATATGGAGGGGGGTGACCAGGCCCTGGGAGGGATGAGAGGGGGGAAGAAGTTTTGCTTGCTAGTTGGGGGCGTATATAGGGGGGGGGGATTATGTTGACATGTTTGTTTATTATGGAAGGTGTGAGATGTATCTTGTTAAAAACTAATAAAGACAAAGTTACAAAAAAAAAAAAAAAGGGAATTACTTGATGATATTGAGAGTTGGTTGGTTTATACTGCAGAAGTTCATCCAAAGAGTTCAGAAGGGAAAAATGTTTTATCACTGCACAGGATACATATACTGAGGATTGACATGGGATGTATAGGCACAGATCCAAACTAAGATGGCTGCAGGCCTATGGATAGCCTAACAGAACTGAACAACTGTTATTGGGAAACAGGAAATGGAAATGCAAATTCTTAATGTTCCCTTCTAATAAGGCTTCTGGGATATATAATTCCTTTCTATAAGGTAACTTGTATTTTTACCTTCGCGCATGAAATGAGTCAGAAGCTGTAAAGATATCTTACACATTGGAACATGGAATGTACGAAGCATGAACCAAGGGAAGTTGGAGGTGGTCAAGAATGAAATGGAATGTGTACAACTTGATCTGTTGGGTGTCAGCGAACTGAAATGGACTGGCATTGGGCACTTTGCATCAGATGACCACATGTTCTACTATGCTGGAAATGAAAGACAAAGAAGAAATGGTGTTGCATTTATAATAAAGAAGAAACTTGCAAGAACTGTAATGAAATACAATGCAGTCAGCGAACGCTTAATCTCTATTCGTCTACAAGGAATGCCTATCAACACAACTATAATTCAAGTATATGCCCCAACAACAGCTGCAGAAGAGAATGATATTGAAGCGTTCTATGAACAAGTACAAGCTGAAATTGACAGAACATTGTGATAAGGAAGCTTATCATAGCTCAGGTAGGAGCTATAGAAAAGATGATGTGACTCTGAACAAGCAACCTGTCAGTTCTGGTAGAAGCAAGAAAACAGAGTTTTCACATAAAAGACTACCAGTCCCAGAATGCACCAGGTTTCCAGCAGCCATGAGAGGGGCTGAAGTGAGAAAATGTGTGTGCAATCAAGAGAGCTATGAGGTAATCCCTAAGCACTCATCTCAAAGGGCAGGGCCTGTTTTCAAGAACAGCTTCAGGGAGAGCTTTAGCAACGGCTACAAGCTCCAGCCCAGCTACAGATTTAAGCAGCATCTGGAGAAACAGAAGCCAAGCCAAGCGGATAGAGAGAAAAGGAAACTCTCTGGAAGGAAGAGAAGAAAGCCCATTGGAAGGTCTGGGAGATTCCAAGGCAGTAACCATACTGGGAGGTATTCCAAATGCCAGCAGAGTCCATTGGACTGGATTCAGCCAGAGGAATGGAGTGGCAGAGATAGGAATCACCAGTGTCTACCTGGAAGAGAGAAGACTGCACGTGGAAGGGACTTTCAGACCAAGGCCAGAAGGTATGTGAGAGGAGATCCAGTGTCCAGGGATCAAGATTGGAAGGCTGGACATCAGAATTGGATTACATACTGGCCAGGCTTTACAGAGAGGAATTATGATGGCAGGAGAGGCTCAGGTATGAACACTGATCCAGACCCTATCTATAATAGAGAATGGCAGCAAGGGAATAAGCATTCTCATGATAGTGCCTTAATGAAAGACTCGTCTGTGCCAATGTATGATAGTGACCCTATGCTGATTGATGAAGGGGGAGATACAGCAGATGAAAGTACAGTTTACATGGACTGTTCTCTATCTAAATGCTATTGCTAGCTTTCTGTGAGCAAACACATCAGCCATCACAAAGAAACCTAACTTTGTTCTTTATTTCCACTGCAAACAGCTCTTAAAGCAGGATTTGGGTTCACACAGTAGCAGCCAGCCAGCTAAAGGCTTACAGCTGGTCAATTGATAGTAATTAAAGCTGCACCTGATTGTGTGTGTGAGCAAGGGAGAATCACTGCTGATATCTGCGTGGAAAATAAGCAGAAGTTAACCTAACCAGCAAAGTTTATTCTTTTCTTTGTGCCTTTGTATTTGGTAATTATTTGCTAAGAAAACATTAGCTAATTGCCTGACAAGCTGAAGGTTGTTTTCTGGTTTACTTTGTGACTTTTTGTTATCCATTTAAACACTGCAAGCAAGTAACCTCATTTATATTGCTAACAAGCATACTTGTGCTGGGTGAATTAAACCCCATCAATAAAAGAAGTATTTTATTGGCTTTAACCACTGGTTTCACAACTAAATTATTGTCTTCAGCTGTGTTTGGAGTGAAAGAACTACATTACCCACAATACCTTGCAAGAAACATATGAATAAATGCATCATCAAGATTGTGTAAGTTCTCACCCTAGGCAGCCGTCTGACAACATGCAAACAGGATATCCTGATAGTCATGGGTGACTGGAACGCAAAAGTTGGCAACAAAGAAGAAGACAAAATAGTTGAAAAATATGAATCTGGCAACAGAAATGAAGCTGGAAAAAGACTAATAGAATTCTGCAAGACCAATGATCTATTCATCTCAAACACCTTCTTCCAGCGTCACAAGCGGCGACTGTACACATGGACTACACCCAATGGATTGTATAAAAATCAAATTGACTACATCTGGGAAAGTCAACGATGGAAAAGCTCTATAACATCAACAAAGACAAAACCTGGAGCTGACTGTGGTACAGATCATCAACTACTAGTATGCAAACTCAAGCTAAAGTTGAAAAAGAGCAAACCACTCATGAATGCAGCAAAATATGACCTTGAGAATATACCACTGGAATTTAAAGACTGCCTGCAAAATCAATTTGCTGCTTTAGATACAAATGACAGAGCTCCAGAAGAGTTATGGAATGACATCAAGAAGGTTGTGTTGGAAGAAAGCGAGAAGTCTCTACAGAAGGTGAAAAAGAAAAAATGGCCAAAATGGATGACGGAAGAAACTCTGAAAATTGCCCAGAAACGCAGAGAAGCTAAAGCCAGAGGAGAAAGAAAGACAATCACAGAACTCAACAGAGATTTCCAACATGCAGCAAAACAGGACAAGGAAAAGTACTATAATGACACATGCAAAGAAATAGAAGCAGAAACTATTAGAGGAAGAACAAGATCGGCTTTCCTAAAGCTACGAGAGTTAAAGAAAAAGTTCCAGTCTCGAATTGGAATGTTACAAGATGCTCAAGGTTCTATGTTGAATGATGCTGAGAAGATCAAGAAAAGATGGAAGGAATATACAGAGTTTTTATATGATAAAGATCAAGTGTACCAACAGCTGTTTCAAACTGTACCTTATGATCGGGAACCATTGGTGATTAAAGAAGAAGTTGAAGCAGCATTGAAAGCCTTACCAAAGAACAAAGCACCAGGCATTGATAGCATTCCCATAGAAGTATTACAGCAATCTGATGCAGCTGTTACCGTACTTACAAGGCTCTGCCAAGAAATATGGAAGACAACATCATGGCCAACTGACTGGAAAAGATCTGTGTTTATACCAATACTAAAGAAAGGTGACCCAACTGACTGTGGAAATTATCGGACAATCGCTCTGATCCCACATGCCAGCAAGATTCTACTGAAGATTATTCAAAAGAGACTACAACTATACCTGGAACAAGAACTACCTGAAGTGCAAGCAGGGTTCAGGAAAGGGCGAGGAACGACAGACATCATTGCGGATGTGAAATGGATCCTTGAAAAGACTAAAGAATACCAAAAGGATATCTATTTGTGCTTTATCGACTACAGCAAAGCTTTTAACTGTGTTAACCATGAGAAACTCTGGGCCACATTAAGAAGCATGGATATACCAGAACACCTGATCGTACTCTTGCACAATCTGTACATTGATCAAGAAGCAACAGTTTGAACGGAACAAGGAGAAACAGAATGGTTTAAAATAAGCAAAGGTGTAAGACAAGGTTGCATACTTTCCCCCTACCTGTTTAATTTATATGCAGAACAATCATCAGAGAAGCAGGATTGTATGAAGACAACAGTGGTGTGAAGATTGGTGGAAGACTCGTCAACAACCTTCACTATGCTGATGATACCACATTACTGGCTGAAAGTGAAGATGATCTGAAACATTTGCTTCTCACAATCAAAGAACATAGTCTCAAAATGGGCCTGCACCTTAATGTAAAGAAGACAAAGATCATGACAAATGGTATAATCAACAGGTTCATCGTTGAAGGAAAAGAAATTGAAATCGTGAACAACTTTAACCTACTTGGATCAACTATCAATAAAGAAGCAACAAGCAGCCAAGAAATCAGATGACGCATTGCTCTTGGCAGAATGGCTATGAAAGACCTAGATAAGATTCTCAAGAGCAGAGATGTCTCTCTCCATACAAAGATTCGACTTGTTCAAGCCATGGTATTTTCAATAACATCATATGGATGTGAAAGCTGGACAGTGAAAAAGATAGACAGGAAGAAAATTGATGTCTTTGAATTATGGTGCTGGCGGCGAATACTGTGTATACCATGGACTGCCCGAAGAACAAACCAGTCGGTACTAGAGGAGATCAAACCTAAGCTTTCTTTAGAAGCTCAGATGACAAGACTTTGACTTTCATACTTTGGACACATCATGCGAAGCGAGAGATCATTAGAGAAAGACATCATGCTTGGCAAGATAGAAGGTCATCGCAAAAGAGGAAGGCCAGCAATGAGATGGATCAATACAATAATAGCAGCTACGGGTACAAGTCTGTCAATAATGAGCCGCCTGACTGAAGACCGAACACAATTTAGGATAGCTATCCAGAGGGTCGCCATGAGTCGACTCAGACTCGACGGCACTTAACAACAACAACAACATTTTACCTTCACAACTGTGCCACCTGCTGTCCTTTACTGGTATACTCCTAGGACATAAAAACATTATACCAAATATTCCATAACTTACCCTTTTCTATTAGTCTAATCAACTTTTTCCTATGAAACCCCATGTTTGCCCCTCTCGACTTTGAATGATCCAATCACGGATTTAATGTCATATTGAAATCATCTCCCATTATAACTGCCTTACCCTATACCCTGGCAATTGCACTGACAATTGGTCATAAAAAGACCCATGCTGTGAGCTGGGTGCATACACATCCACCATTCCAAAACCACCTCCACTATCAAATACCTTCCAGTGGGTATTTACAGATGCTCTTTACTTCAACTGATCCCATCCCTCCAATAAAAATTCCCACCCCTCTCTTTTTATGGTTTATCTCATTGGCTTGTAGGTCACTCTGGTGTGTGGGGCAGGGGTACCACCTTGCTGGTTCTGTATTGCAATGGTTTATTATTTTTTGCAGTTGGTCACAATAAAAATGATTACAAAAAAAAGTGTGTTTGTGAGCTCACCCCTCACCATGCACACCCTATGACCTCCATCCACAGCAGTCCACCCCATCAGAGGAGTAACTCACTCAACCAGACCCAGCATTCTACTCACATCCCATTATGCATCCACAGCCTAATTCAATCACCCCCAACAATAAGTCCCCTATTCAACCCAAATTCATCTTGCCCTCCCCACCCTAACCAACCACACAGCCTCACATCTCTCAGTTCATGTCCTCTCCCCACCACTTCTGCCTTTCCATACCCAGAGCCATTCTCTCCAGCCACACCAAAATATGACTTTAACCTTCACCTCGACTCCCCCTCATCCTCCAGGGAACATGCCTTCCTCGCTCTCCTTCACGATCTATCTTTCCGACAGCACGTTTCTTTCCCCACTCATTCTGCTGGACACACCCTTGATCTATTCCTGACCCTTTCCTCTTCCACCATCTCTCTTGACAACCTGACTTCCTTCCCCCTTCCCTGGACAGACCATCTCTGCCTGACAGTCTTTTGCTCTCATCCTGCGGCCCCAGCTCTAGTTCCCCCACCCTCCTCTTCTCTCCCTCCATGTCTATCCCGCACTATCTCTCTTTCCACTGCCCAGCAGTTGCCTCCTGCCACAGACTTACTGCCCTCCGACTTCCTTTCCTTATCCCCTAACTCTCAAGCGTCTACCTGGTCCTCCTCTCTCTCTGCCGCCCTCGATCGCATTGCTCCTCTTCACCCACGCCCAGCCTCACGCCGCCCTTCCCAGCCCTGGTATCATACTGGTCTATTCCTCCTCCGCTCCCAACTACGGAGAGCTGAAAGGCTATGGCATAAGTCCCCCTCTCCAACCACCCTATCTATTTTCAAAGCCCGCCACTCTCAGTATCGATCCGAGGTTCACCTTGCCAAGTCCTCTTACTTTTCTGCTGCCATTGCCAACGCCCCTAACCAGACCCGGCATCTCTACTCTACCCTTAGATTCCTCACTTCCCTTCTTCCTACCTCCTCTGCTGTGCCCGCGCATCCCACTCCCCCCCCCCTTCCCTTCTTGCTTCCGCCTTCAGTAACAAAGTCTCTACCTTAAGAGCCTCCCTACCTACCCTCCCCCCACCAATCTCCTCCCCGCCCCTGTTGCCTCCCCCCCTCCCACCTCCCAACTGTCTCACACCTGGTCCTCCTTCTCCTTAACTACCACAGCTGAGCTTCACCACCTCATCTCCTCATCCAACAAGACCTTCTGCCCTCTTGACCCTATCCCTTCCTCCTGGTTGCTCCTTCCTTCTCTGTCTTTCCTTCCATATCTTCTAGCATGCTGAACTCTAGTCTTTTCACGGGCACTTTCCCCACCTCCTGGAAGCACGCACTTATCCGCCCGATTCTTTTTTTTTTTTGAAACTTTTATTTTCATTTTACAACAAGCAAACGAAACAACAAACCAAAGGAGACAAATACAAATATACACATAAGGAAAGCAACCCCAATTACCCCCCACCCCTAAGCTTCTTCTCTGGAACTGAGGAGTATCATCAAAGAGGCGTATACATATGTACATCCAAACAAACAAAAGAGTATCAGCAATATAGACTGATCAGGTGAAATAGATGTAAACAGTCAGATGGGAGCATTTAGCATTTTAGCATTTCAAACATAATCATGGAGTATCCTCCATTCAGACAAATGATAGAGGGTCTGAACGGAGAAGAAACCAACAGATGAGGTATTTATTCATATTTACTGTATAGACTGACAGGATGCCACCATTCATTGAAATTAAGAGGGGACCTATTTTTCCCCCAGTAGTTTCCAGTAATATTGTAGTACCGGGCATTCAAACATAATATAAGTTAGTATGTGAATGGCCGTGTGGCATATCCAAAATCTGTTGCTCTGGGTAGCGGTCATTTGACTAACCTATCAGAAGTATAGAAACTTCGGTGAATTAAAAGAAAAAAGTGTCTGAGTAAGTGAGGGAGATCGAGAGATCCATGTCAACCTGCTCCAGGCTGGGCTCCCATGCTCCGGGGTCAAAGCTACATGCAACTCCCGCTCCCAGAATTTCTGTGCTGTCTGAGCGCATTGGTGAATAATGGGAGTGAGGGGAGAAGCAGCCTCCATATATCTTCTAGCGCAAAAGCTGTTATCAAAGCAGTAAAAGAATCAAGACTCTTGGGTGGACCACTCGTTCTGGGCGGCAGCCAAGCTGTCAAGGGCTCAAGTACTTAGTTGAAATCGCCGCCGAGCATTAATGGAGGGCTGGCAAATGCCTGTGCTAACTGCATAATACTTGCATAATAACAGGATTATCCACATTCGGAGCATAAATACCAATACACGTAAATTACAGTCTCAACCGGAAGGTGTGCACGGGCCCATCCACCCTCCTTATCAAAGCTAACATCCATTACAATAGCTTGCAGAGACTTCTTAACCAAAATGGCTACCCCACACCGCTGGGAAACAGCGGAAGAGAAGGCAGTCGCCATATTAGGCGTGGTATTAAGTTTCAATGCCGCAGCGGAATTTAAATGCATTTCCTGAAGAAACATTAAATTAACATGCTCATGATTAAGATAGCTAAGGATTTTCTTTCTTTTGATTGGACTATTAATGCCATTTACGTTTTATGAGAAGAACTGACACAAGGCCATCAAGAAAGATTATAAATTCTGAGAAAGAACACAATAATGCACACAGTTTCCCAATGTCCCTCATCTTAACTATGTATGACTGTGCACATAACATAATAATCAATGGGTTAATGAAAATCATGGAAACGCCCCATAGAAAAAAAAAATAAGCACCGAGGTGCACTAGAGAAGAAGCAAAACCCCAGAAATTACTGGCGACCTAATGTCTGCGGGGAGAAACTCCAGAGAGGGCCCAAGCTAAAACATATAACCTGTAAAACTATGCATGTTTCGAATCCCATCGAGGTGCACATCATGGAGGGATAGAAGGCCAAGTAAATTATAGATAGAAAGAAAAGTCCAGGCAGTCTCTATTCCAGGCTGGGATCACCGCGTCGGGCCGTTCAAGATGGCGGGCAAATCCGGCGAATTACAGATCAAAATTGTTGAATCATAGTTATTGGATTAGCGCATCTGATCTGCGTTATTTGGAGTCCAAAAACATTGCTAGTAGATCGGGATCTTCGAATGTTATGGCTGGGTTTATGGAGAGTCACTCTGAGCTTCACTGGATATATTAGGCCAAAGTGAGCCTGTAGTTATTGAAGTCCAGGGCGAAAAGCAAGGAGTCTCCTCCGTCGGTCAACTGTGAACTTTGCCACGTCAGGGGAAAAGAAACTTTATGACTTTCAAATTCAAGATGATAGTTCGCCCGGGCAGCAATGCGAATTTGCTCTACTCACTGGTATCGCAATAATCGAAAATTGAGAGCCCGAGGGATCGTCCGATTGAGCGCCATATTAGCAGGAACACGAACACGATGCGCTCGGTCAGTCTCCAGATCTCTGTAAATAATAATCTTTAGCAAGGGGGGGAGAGTTTTGACCAAGAATTCTCGCATGTCTCCCGCTCTCACATCCTCCGGTACTCCAATGAGCCCCACATGGTTGCAACCAGCTCGATCATTGCTATCCTCCAGCTCTTCTTGAAAACTCTGCATCATACGCTCAGCCTTGCCCAATTTCACCAAGTGCACCGCGTGCGAGTCAAGGACCTCCGCCATGTTGTCCTGTCGTAGTGGGAGACTTTCAAGCCGGTTCTGAAGTGTGCCAAAGTCTTCACGCATGGTTCGGAGCGCCGCTCCGTTGGACTGCACCAGCTCCTTCACACCGCGTATCTCCTCCAAGATCCCCTGTGGCGTTGCGGGGTTTTCCCAAAGTGGGGCCATCTTTTGTGGGGAAGAACTCTGTTTTGGAGCGTTTTCCGTGTGAAGAAGAGGGAGACCCGAGGTCCAGTCGCACTGGTTTGTGGCCCGCCGTTCCCCCCGAGGCACCCCGGTAAGTTCAGAGCAAAAAAATGAAATTTATGCAGGTATTAATTCAGGATTCTGAGTAGGCCTCTCGGGAGCTTCAACGCAAAGCGTCTATCCCGCTGGACATCAGGCTCCGCCCCCCATCCGCCCGATTCTTAAAAAAACCTTCTCTTGATCCCCTGGACCCTGCCAACTACCGCCCAGTTTCTAATCTGTCCTTTCTTTCAAAAAAAAATTCTGGAAAAGATTGTCTTCGCACAGCTTTCTCACCATTTGGATTCTGTTAATTTTCTTCACCCTCGTCAGTCTGGCTTCCGTCCTGGGCACAGTGTAGAAACTATTCTTCTTGCCTTCACCAACTCTCTGCACACTGCACACGATCGAGGTGATATCTCGGTGGCGGTAGCTCTCGATCTTTCTGCCGCCTTTGACTTGGTTGATCACTCCCTTCTTCTGTCTCGTCTACGTGAAGCTGGCCTCTGTAGCACTGTATATCGATGGTTCCACTCTTTTCTTTCTTCTAGATCAGCTGCAGTCCTTTCCTCCTCTCCATCCGTTCCCCCCTCAGACCCTTTTCCCCTTCCCTGCGGAGTCCCACAGGGCTCCGTTCTCGCACCTTTGCTCTTGAACCTCTTTCTGACTCCTCTCACCTTGTTGATACAACAGTTTGGGATCACGGCCTTCTTTTATGCAGATGACATTCTTCTTCTCTATCACACCTCCCCTGTTTGTCCTGATCTTGCCCCCCTAAACCTGTGTCTAACTGCTGTCTCCGACTGGTTAACTAATAACTGCCTCCATCTCAACACCTCCAAAACTACTGCTATTTGGTTTTCCCACGGTCATCAGCCCCCTCTCTGGCCCCCTCTTTCTCTGGTTCACCTATCTCTCTTGTTCCTACTTTTCGTTATCTTGGTGGACTTTTCGATTCTGACCTTTCCTTTTCAGCCCACATTTCCCATATCTCCAAAACCTCTTTCTACTACCTCCGTCAGATCCGGGCAATTCGTCCTTTTCTTTCTCCCTCTGCTCTTACTACTCTGCTTCTATCACTGGTTATTTCTCGCATTGACTTCGCCAATTCCATTTTCACTGGTCTCACCAAGCTCCAACTGTCACGTCTTCAACGAATCCAAAATACAGCCGCTCAACTCGTGTCCCACTCCTCCCCCAGAGACCACGTCACCCCCCTTCTTTTCCGCCTTCACTGGTTACCAATTTCCTTCCGCATTCAGTTCAAACTACTCACCCTTGTTCATAAAGCACTTCACACCTCCACTCCTCAATACCTGGCTGACCTCATCTACTTTCACACTCCCAGACACACTCCCCGTTCCTTTCATCTCAACCGTCTCACACTACCCCCTCCCTCCCTAGCCCACTTGCACTCTACCCGTTCCTCAGCTTTTTTTTTTCTAGGCCCTGCCCTCTGGAACTCCCTTCCCACCGCCCTCCGCCTGGAACATCATCACCCTACCTTCAAGCTGGATCTAAAGACTCACCTTTTCTCCCTTGCCTTTGGCCCTCCCTCCTCTCACCCCTAACCTTTTTTCCTATACCCTTTGATATCAACCTGCTCTCCCATTTTCTCTCTACAAAGTAATTGTAACTTTCTTTCTACTTTTCCGGCCTTGTGCCTTGCTGTTACTGTAATATTTTATTATCATTGTAAACCGCTCTGCTATTTTGAAGGGCGGTCAATCAAATCAATAAACATAAACATATATCAAAGCGCTATATAGCCCCCAGACCCGTTCATCTTCCCCAAAAACAGCTTTCAGGTCTCAGCCTTCTCTGGTCTCCGCCTCATCCTTCTCTGCGTCTTAGCCATGTTTGCCATTTCTTCTTCTGGGGTCTGTGCACCTCCGTATCCTCCTCAGGCATTTCCTCCAAGTCCCTATACCTTAAAGGCCTTTACTGCTTTCTTTAAGATCAATGCTCTTTTTGTAAATCCATTGACTGTGATAGCGATGCAAGGGAGCCTTGCAGATATAGTGTGAAACACCCTCATTCGTTGAAAAGTAGCCGGGATGAGAACAGCATGAACAGCCCATTTGTGTCCATCCCAATCAAAGGTACTCCCCACCCTCATTTTAACCACAATTTGATCTTTAACCTCATACTCATGTAGTGTGGTGATGAGAGCTGCCATGAGAAAATGGAAGCAGAAGAAAATGCTGTTTGTACCTTTAAAACGAGTGACAAGCCAGGTTTGCACAGAGCTAGAAAAGCAAGCATGAGAAAAAAACAGCTCTCTGCTGAAGCTAAGCCACGCCCAAGCTCTGACATAGAGCCAGGCTTGGAGGCTGATTATGGGCACATGTGCAAACAGAAGGGTGTGGCAGTCAGGAAAAGCGTTTTTAAACCTGAAGGGAGAAAAGTCCCTGAGGAGGAGGAGGAGGAGGAGGAGGAGGAAGAGGTGGAACAGAGAGAGGAGAATTACCTGAAGGGAGAGGATTACCTGAGGAGGAAGAAATTCCTGAGCAGAGGAGAAATCCTGAAGGAAGGAGAGAAGTCCCTGAGTAAGAGGAGATCCCTGACGGAGTGGAGTTCCCAGGAGGAAGAGAGTTCCCAGGAGGAAGAGAGACCTCAGAGAAAGTGGAGAGCTCAGAGAAGAAGGAAAGGAGAAGGACAAGGGAAGTCTGTCTTCCAACTGCTGGATGGTACCGGTGTAAAGGGAAGCACACTGTCTCTGAATAATACTCCTAAAGCTGAAGCCAACAGACGCCTAGCTGGGAAGGTTACAGCCCACGTGGAACAAGTTCCAACGTCCAGTGTTCTAGACCCCGTGTTGCAATCTTCAACTGCTAGAAGGTGGGTGGATACGCTTCTTTATGGAAAGAGCCAGAGCCCAGCCGAAAGCAGGGAAGTGGATTAGAACACTATAGATACTTTAAGGGAAGTGTTCCAGGGTAGGAAAGCTCCCTTTCCTAATGTAAGTGTTCCCTCTCAGAAAGAAAAGTTATGGAATGAATTCTGTAAGCTCTTCCAAGGGAAGAAGTTTGAACAAGCTTTTGAAGCCAGAGAAAGTGACAAGCAAGCTATAGCCCAAGAACCTATGCAGGTTGATTTCTGTGAGTCACAGTCTAGCTCGGAGGTGTCTCCGATGGACTGCTCTCTATGTTTTAAGGAAGTCTGAAAACCTGAGAGCAGGGCTAAAGAAAGAAACGTTTGCTGAGAAGAAATGTTTAACCAGCTTTTGTATCTAATAAGCATTTCCCCAAAGTATAGAAGTTTTTGTTAAGAGAAGATGTTTACCTCTGCTGAACGTGCTTAAACAAGGCTGTGCTGTGAGATGTTAATTTGTTTAATGAAGACAGCAGCTTGTGTCAGAAAGCTTTGAGTTCAGTTTTCCTCAGTTCCAATATCCTTGTTTCTTTGTGTTGGAGAAGTATCCTTTTACCTGTGTTCAGAACTTTAATGCGTTTTGGAAACCCACAAAAAAAATAAATATTCTTGTTTGCCTCAACCAACAGTTGCACAACTACTTTGTCTTTGAATGCAAATAGCCAAACTACAAACCCCAGAGTTCTTTGCTGGGAACAAATAGTAAAGCTTCATTTAAGGACATACAAAGGCGACCCTACGCCTGTAAGCTCTTGGGCCCAGGCTAGGGGATCACAGTAGACAGACAAAAATGTCTTGAGGCTTCTCTTCTTGGAGTGGCCCCAGAGCTCTATGTACCCTTTCCAGCTTAAGTTCTCCCAGCAACTGCTCTTGGCTTCTAATATTTAATAGCACTTTGCAAACGTTCAGAGCCACCTGCTTACAGTCTATGTACTCGCCAGTCTCTGGAACTCTCCCAAATTCTTAAGTTACTGCGCTGTTGCTGGTTCTCAAGATCTTCAGTTTAAGCATAGAAACATAGGACAGCAGAAAAATCCAGCCTTCCTTTCCATACCAACTACTATAGTCCCTTTTTTCCTTTAGAGATCTTCTGTGTTTGTCCCAGGCTTTCTTGAATTTAGATACTGTCCTGGTCTCCACTACTTCCCACTGGGATGCTATTTCATCCATCTACCACTCTTTCCATAAAGTATAGTTACTCACCTGTAACAGGTGATCTCTGCGAACAGCAGGAATCAGTCTTCAATATGGGTGATGTCGGTACTAATGGAGCTCATGTGGGAACATTCTCCAGTGTCCAATAGGAAAGCCTTTGGGCACACTCCACTGCACCTGCGCATCTGCCTTCCCGCCTTCCCAACTCCTCTTCTCAGTTGAATTTGTAGCTGAGAGGAAGAGAAAAAAATAAACCAACCCTACAACTCCTAGGGGAGGAGGGTGGGTTGTGAAGACTGATTCATGTTGTTCACAGAGATCACCTGTTACAGCTGAGTAACTATGCTATTTCCAGGAACAAGCAGGAATGCAGTCTTCACATATGGGATTCACTAGCTCCCAGGTACCAGACTGGCATGGGGGAGGGGGGGGGAGAGCAGTGTGATCCCTGAGGCTAAAGCTTAGAGTCAAAGAGTGTGGACATGATTTGGCCCATTGGACTCAATTCCACAAGGCTATACCCCCTCTAATGATAGTCTGGTCTCTTGCAGAAGTGTGGTGTGGAGGGTAGGAGTTGAGCTTATGTCTCAAAGAGGTGCTGGAGTTCAGCTTGGCCAAAGAAAGCATCCTGATGGGAGTCCCTGTCCAGACAATAATGTGCAGCAAAAGTATTCATGGAGGACCAGGACTCTGCCTGACAGATCTCGTCAATGGATACTGAACGGAGGTTGGCTACAGAGGTTGCCATAGTCCGCACATTATGAGCAGTAACATGACCCTCCAGGGAGAGTCCTGCCTGTGCATAAGCAAAACAAATGAAATCTGCTATCCATCTGGATAGAGTTTGTTTTGTCACCAGTAGTCCAAGGTGACGGGGATCGAAGGAAATGAACAACTGAGAGGATCTTCTGTGAATCTTAGTTCTATCCAAGTAGTAAGCCAACACTCACTTACAGTATAAGGTGTGTTGTGCTGCTTTTGCCTGAGACACATATTGTCTCGGGAAGAAAATTGGTAGGATTACTGCCTGGTTCAGGTGGAAGAAGGGAGACCACCTTCGGAAGGAAGTGTGGAATGGTATGGAGTACCACCTTGTCGTGGTGGAACCGGTGGAACCGGATATATGGTGGATCTGCCACCTGAATATACAGTTCACTGATACAGCGAGCTGATGTGACGGTGATGAGAAAGATTACCTTCCAAGACAGTAACTTCAGTGAACTAGTGGTTAAAGGCTCAAAAGGAGGCTTTAGAAGTTGAGCTAGAACCACGTTGAGGTCCCAGGCCACCTGAGGCAGCTTAATGGATGGCTTGGACAGCAGGAGACCCCGCATGAAGCGTGCTACTAAGGGGTGTAAGGAGATAGGCTGCAATGGCACTAAGATGAACACTGACAGAGTTAGTCTTAAGACCTGCCAAGGACAAGTGGAAGAGATATTCTAGAAGGGATTCCACTGGGCAGAAAAAGGGGTCAATGGCCTTTGGGGAGCACCAGAGGGCATACCTTCGCCATTTGAAAACATAAGATTGCATGGTGGAAGCTTGGTTGATGCAAGCAGGAGATCCTTGAACTCCTGTGGCAGCTCGAGGTCAGTGAGCACTATCCCTTCAGCAGCCATGCTGTGTCTCTTGGTCCTGGGAGAGGAGTTTGGGTGCACATCCGAATCTGAGAGGTTGAGACTGCGTAAGGCACAGAAGAAACCACAGCTCATAGGGCCAAAAAAGGGTGATGAGGATCATGGAGCCCTTGTCAGCCTGTAGTTTGAACTACATTTTTGGTATCAAGGGGATAGGAGGAAATGCATAGAGGAGACCCTGTCCCCAATGGAGAAGGAAGGCATCCAGGACCTGTCGGTGCAGGGATGGAAGCCTGGGGCAGAAGAGTGGAAATTGTGTGTTCTGTGGAGTGGCAAAAAGATCTATGAGTGGGATTCCCCACTTTCGGAAGATACAAGCAGCCATTTCCCAATGTAGGGTCCACTCGTGTGGGCAAAGGATATGGTTTAGCCTGTCCGCAAGGACATTGACCTTGCCCAGGGGGCACACTGCTCTGAGGTAAATGTGGTGTGTGATGGCAAAGGACCAGAGGTGAAGTGCCTCCTTGCATAGGAGATAAGATCTTAACCCTCCCCATCCCCCTCTCCCCTGTTTGTTCACATAGAACATGGCAACCTGGTTGTCCATCCTGACTAAGACCTGTTGCCCCAAAAGTTGGGGTTGAAAAACCAGAATGGTATTTTTAGTGCCTGTAGTTCATGGAGGCTGATCTGCAAAGCAGATTCCTGTTGTGTTCACAGTTCCCATATTATTCAGATGTCATTCAGATGCACTCCCCAACCCAGCTTAGAGGTGGAGGCATCTGAAAAGGTGACCTGCTGAGTAGGTTCTGTGGAGAACACCACCACTGAAGAGACTTGGTCAGTTGAGGGAAGGGATGTGAATCTAGTCTCTGAGATGCCCCTTTGCTTGCGTCCATTGAGAAGACAGAGTCCATTGGGCTTGTCGGATGTGTAGGCGAGCATAGGGGATGACATGGACTGTTGAGGTCATGTGTCCCAACAGATGTGGTATCTCCCAAGCTGTTATGCGGCTTTGCTGTTGCATACCTTTCGCCAGCTTGATGAGGCGGACACAGTGATCCAAAGGAAGAAAATCTTGGGCCTGTTGAGTGTCTAAGAATGCTCCAGATGCTGAGTTGGAGCGAGGTGAGAATTTGGGAAGTTTAGAACAAATCCCAGATGTTGGAGCACTGTGATGGTGCAATGAAGGGAGAGCTTTACTTCCTGAGAGAGACTCCCCTGATTTGCCAGTCGTCCAAGTAAGAGAAGATGAAGACTCCCAAAATACAGAGATAAGCAGTGACTACTGCCATACATTTTGTGAAGATGCAGTGCAGAGGCTTAGCTGAAGAAAAATGAAAGAATCACTCCAATACAAACATGTGTGTTTCTTCTGCAATACCACTTGATAAACACAATGTACACCGGGTCTCAGCATACAAGGGCATACGGTGAAGGAACAGCCAGAACCAAATTCAGGCCATCTACACCAATATCAAGCCCAATAACATCAATGACCCAGTGACTAGCAGCTAGCGATACCCACACCTCGCTTCTTAAATATGAAAATAACAGCACTTAGCTTGAAAGCCAGGCAGGGAAACAAGACAAACGCCAGCCGCGTCCCCGACGTTATCACACCAAGAGCCCTTTAAACGTTTCGCGGGACTACCCGCTGCTTCAGGGGAATCTATAAAAACACATACAAACCACACAAGTTAAACACAACCTTTATTCTACTGCAAAACACAACTAAAACAACCTATAAAAGTTAAAAAACCACAACTCCAATTGCTTACCTGCCAGCTAACCTTCAACCGCACCGAGCAGAAAAACGCCGCCCATGCGCAATCCACGCAACCACCGCACTTTAAAGAGAAAACTCTATGACGTCAAGAAAGTAACCCCGAACCAGATCACAGACACGCTAACCATAGAACCCTAGTCACTGGGTCATTGATGTTATTGGGCTTGATATTGGTGTAGATAGCCTGAATTTGGTTCTGGCTGTTCCTTCACCTTATGCCCTTGTATGCTGAGACCCGGTGTACATTGTGTTTATCAAGTGGTATTGCAGAAGAAACACACATGTTTGTATTGGAGTGATTCTTTCATTTTTCTGACATTTTTCACTCCGTAAATTTTGACCAATTACGTTTGGGTTACCAATCATGGACGGTCATGTCTCCTCTTGGAAGGAGATTTTTAGTTTTTCGAGTGACCACATTTCGCAGTTATGCAAGGAACAGACTCCTTTCTGTTTGGAGGGGTCTGTAGCAGGGGGGGATTCTGCCAGTTGGGACCTATTGCTGAATTTGCAGAAACGCATTGTGCGTTCGGAGCTCTACCGTTTATCTCTCCTCGAGTATGTTCGTCGGCAGCATATTCCTCGGGGTCTCCGGATATACAAGGAGCCCCGTTTGTTTGCCTCAGACTCTGTGTTCATGGGCAAGTGGAACTGTATCCTGAATAAATGCTCTCTGGACCTCATGGTCCTGGTGATCGACACGGCTAAGAACAGTTTAGAGGTGCAGACTAAGGAGGTGGAGGACCTGCTGACTGAGCTTAAAACCAAAGATTCTGTTGCGAGTTTTCAATCCCATACTGATGAGATTGCCAAACAGCTCACACAACTGCGCGAGGAGGTGAAGATAGCTAAGGCTAAAAAGTTGAAACGTGACTACGACGACTACACGACGGGCTATGTATACCCTTGGCTCAACCCTAATCGACGGGCACGGAGAAGACAACGGAAGCGAGTTGACTTTGAAAGCTCATCTGAGGATTCATCCACTGGCGATTCCGGAAGGTCCTTACAAAGGGCTTTTTTGGACACGGGTGGGACTCACGACAGAAGTGGTGGCACCCGGGGTCATGCCAAAGGACGAGTGGGGGGGGGGGGGCGGTAGGCAATTGTTTGCCGGTTACTGCCTCTGCTGCTTTGGGTTCTTCCCTGGTCATCAATCTTACTTCCACACCGCTCACAGTGACTCAACTTCAGGTTCTTGAGAAGGGGCTCTCTTTTGTGCCCAGAATATTTTTTGATGCCTTTCAGTTTCGTGTGGATTTGGAGGGGCTCATCCGCAAGCTGCATTTGAAATTCTTTTTTTCTAAAGGTCAGGAGGATTTGCCTAGCACTGCAGTTGTGGATTCTCATCGGGTTCCTCTGCCTTTGAAGTCATCCTGGTCCCCGCCGGGGCAGTTGCCTCCGGGGTTGTTGATTTTTAAGCAGCTTGTCCTTCATGATGTTGCTTTATTAGAACACTCCCGCTGTAGGCAGTTGTCTACTTTAACTCCTGCTGAAAATAAGGCTCTCGCTGATTTGAGAGCGAATCCCGATGTAGTCATCCGCTCCGCTGATAAGGGGGGCACTGTTGTGATTTGGGGGAGGGGCGAATATTTGCAAGAGGCTCATCGGCAACTATCCGATTCTGCCACTTATGAGGTGTTGTCAGTTGATCCCACTGTTGATTTACAGAAATCTATCTTAGAGCTAACCATTTCGGCTTTTTTGTCTAAATTGATTTCCAAAAAGGAGTTTTCCTTTTTGAATATACGTAGTCCTGCCTTAGCGAAGTTTTATCTATTGCCTAAGGTGCACAAGAATTTGCAGCAGCCTCCGGGGTGTCCCATCGTGTCCACTAGGGGCACAGTGTTGGAGCCCCTGTCAATGTTTGTTGATTCCTTTCTTAGGCCTATGTTGTTGCAAATCCCCGCGTACATTCGCGACACTATGCACTTCCTCAACATTCTACAGGAGCATTCTGATCTGGCTGGGTCTGCGGATGTATTGCTTGCTACATTAGATGTAGTTTCGTTGTATACGTCGATCCCCCAGGCTGCGGCGGTGGATGTTGTTGAAGAGTGTCTTGTGCGGCGGGGAGATTTGGATTTTGTAATGGTAAGTGGGTGGTCATACCGCTTGCGGACACTGTGCAGTTTGTGATGTCTCTTGCATGACTGTGTCTTTTGAGTATCATGGAGTTCGGTATAAGCTGCGTGCTGTCACCTCTTGTGATTCTTCGTTCGTTGTGTATGCGATTAGGTGTCCGTGTCAGCTTCTTTACATTGGGAGCACGTGTCGGCCCTTTCGTAAAAGGTTGTTGGAGCACAAGAGTAAGCTCCGGTGTGGTGTTCTGGAGGCGACATTAGTGTCCCATTTTTTGGAGTTCCATCATTCTTTTTGTGACACAGCCTGTTTTTGTGTAGAGCAGGTTCTATCTGGGCGTAATGGGATGAGTAGGTTGTTTTAGTTGTGTTTTGCAGTAGAATAAAGGTTGTGTTTAACTTGTGTGGTTTGTATGTGCTTTTATAGATTCCCCTGAAGCAGCGGGTAGTCCCGCGAAACGTTTAAAGGGCTCTTGGTGTGATAACGTCGGGGACGCGGCTGGCGTTTGTCTTGTTTCCCTGCCTGGCTTTCAAGCTAAGTGCTGTTATTTTCATATTTAAGAAGCAAGGTGTGGGTATCGCTGGCTGCTAGTCACTGGGTCATTGATGTTATTGGGCTTGATATTGGTGTAGATAGCCTGAATTTGGTTCTGGCTGTTCCTTCACCTTATGCCCTTGTATGCTGAGACCCGGTGTACATTGTGTTTATCAAGTGGTATTGCAGAAGAAACACACATGTTTGTATTGGAGTGATTCTTTCATTTTTCTGACATTTTTCACTCCGTAAATTTTGACCAATTACGTTAAGGCTTAGCTGAAGGGCAACACTTGGTATCGGTAGTGGGTTTCCTGAAAGATGAAGCACAAATACTATCTGTGCTGAGGATGGATCAGAAGTGCATGTACGCCTCCTTTAGGTCTAGAGAACATAGCCAATCTTGTCTCTGGAAGTATGGGAGAAGAGTTCCCAGGGAAATCATTTTGAATTTTTCTCGGACCAGAAACTTGTTTAGGTCTCTGAGATCCAAGATGGACCTGAATCCTCCTGTTTTCTTTGGAATGAGAAACTATGGAGAGTAGAAGCCCATCCCTTCCTGAGAAGGAGGAATTCTTTCTCTTGCACCTTGGGATAACAGGGTGGACACCTCTTCTCTTAAGAGAGTGCTTTGAAGGGGCTGGGTGAGATAGTCCCCTGTGAAGCTGGTAGGGGGTAAGGTCTTAAAGTGAAGCAGATACCCCCTTTGGATGATGTTGAGAGTCCACTGTTCTGAAGTTATGAGGTGCCACCTGTGAGTATAGGAACAGAGTCTGCTTGCTATGTAGAGGGGTTGGGGACCCTCCAGAGGCAGAGTGGCAATGCTTTCTAGGACGAAGTCAAAAACTAGGCACAGGTTGTGCCTGTGCTGCTGGATGAGGTTTAGAAGCCTTGACCTTTTAGGTTGGGAAGGGCCCTGCTGCCTCTGCTGAGGCTGGTAAGCAGCTGAAGGTGGGTAGGAAGGATAATATCTCTTCTTCTTAGAAATGAAATTTTTCTTGGGAAGAGTCTTCCTTTTGGAGGTGTCAACTGTTTTTCAGGAAAGGCGTTTCAAGGTGAGATCATCTGTCTCAATCTTCCCAGCCTTTTCACTCCAGCCTTTTCCAGCTTTTCCTGGACCCACTGTTCGAGATCTCATGATTGTTACTAGGCCATCCTCCGAGCCCCAATGTAGACTGCTGAAGCTGTGCTGGTTGACTCAAAGGCATCAAAATATGCCCTGGTAAGAAATTTTGAAGTATTCTGACCTTGCCTGATAAATGTCTGGAATGCAATTCACTTATCAGGAAGCATGGAGGCAAAAGTCTCCAGATCCCTGGTGACATCTTTTAGAAACATGCATGTAGGAGTTTATCCTAGAGGCCAACATGCATGCCTGAAAGCATCGACACCCAAAGGCATCAAGTGTCTCGAGTCTCTACCCAGAGGCACGGAAGAGTGATTTTTGGAACTCTTTATTCGGCGCATTGCCGATTCTACCACTACTGAGTGGTGTGGGAGCTGAGGCTTCTGGAAACCTGGGCACTCTGGAACTCGATACCTGGTATCGAGCCTCTTGCTGATAGGTGAAACCATGAGAGGAGCCTCCAACATGTGGAGCATAAGATCTTGTAAGATGTGATGCACCAGTAAGGTAGCCGCTTCCCTGGGCATGGGAGGGTATTGGAATATCTCCAATTCCTTTGCTCTTGGTTCCTTCTCAGAGGCTACTGTGATGGCCAATCCTGCTGCCATGTCATGGATGAAGTCTTGGAAAGGCATATCCTCTGGTGGGGACTTGCACTGCTCATGTGGAGGGGACAGGTCTGAAGGGATGTCTGGAAGTTCTTGGGAATCCAGTGATCCCTCTTCAGAATTGGAAGAACTGGACTCTGAGTCTGACAAGAAGTTAAAGTATCGGTGGTCTTGCATTTGACCTTGATGCTTCGTTGACATCAAGGACCAGTGCCAATATCGATGCTCAGAGATATTGGCATCGGCAGCCATGCCCATCTTAGCCTGTTGGGTACCGGTCGCTTTCAACGGAGGTATTGGCTTTGGGAGCTCCAATGATGTGGGCTTGAGGGCCGGCATCGGGGCAGATATACTTGGCTGTAGGCAGGGTGCCAACACCTGCACTGCTGGAGCTGTCAATACTGCTGGTACCGAGGCTGCCAGAAGTGCAACCAAATTCCTCTCGAGAGCCAGCATGCACTGGTCCAGGGAGATGGCCATTGTCTGGGTGGAGTCACCAACGGGGTTTTGAGCCACCATCCCAGAATATGGAGCTGGTAGCTCTCCAGAGGTCGATTCCCGTAGCCCATCTTGTGCTTTGGAGGATAGATCCTCCCGCCAGGGCTGCTTGGCTGGCTGGCCTGCATCGGAAGCACCTCTAGGGGAGTGTCGATACTTATGCTGTAACATCCCTCTTGTCTCGGTATCGGTCTTTGATGCCGATGCCGATGACTTCTTAGAAATCAAAGAGTTACCTTTATGTTTGGACTTGGAAGAGAACTCAGACCTATGAGAGGAGGCCAATGTCGTTGGTGATGTGGAAGCCACTGAAATTAGTGCTCAAGCACTAATTATTCCCCACCTGGACTACGGCAATGCCATTCTGCAAGGGCTTCCGAAGAACACCCTAAGCATCCTGCAAATGGCTCAAAATGTTGCTGCAAGAGTAATCATGGAAAAGAAAGTCACAGACCACATAACCCCAGTACTAATGGAACTGCACTGGCTCCCAGTGGCTACTCGCATCATCTACAAACTGCTCATCACAACGTTTAAACTCATCCATAGCATCGCACCATCCCACCTCAACAACCTAATCGCTATTCAACCATGCAACAGGAGCAGGAGAACCATGAATCTTAACACCCTATGTATTCCGACCAGCATAAGATCTGTCAAGGCTGAAACAAGCAATAGGGCATTCACATATACAGCACCAATCCACTGGAACCAACTCCCACATGAGTTGAGACTCACAAACAACCTGAGCGAATTTAGACGAAAGCTTAAAACCCATTTGTTTCAAACCCACTACAACTTGACCTAACTGCGATACCCTACCTCAACCAGATGACCTTTGCCTCCCATGGCGGCGTCAGGACTACTGGCATGTAATCATGTATAGTGTGTACTTTCTGGCAAGTAATTCTGTATAAATTGTATATATGGGGCCCCTCCCACGCTATTGCAATCAAATGTATACCCAGATCTCTGTGCTCTAATCAAATGTATATTGCATCCAACTGATTCTCCCGTGTTATGTAAATCATTGACTAATCAAAATGTAAATCTGAAAGATCTCAATGTACTGTACAATACATTATGATTCTGTAAAGTAAACCGCTGCTGATCGTAGGAAGCAGCGGTATACAAATGTTTACTAAATAAATAAATAAATGAAATCGAGTCCAGGGTGAACAGCAATCCATACTGTCTGGCTCTGTTCTTTAGACCTCTTGTTGCCACTTGTTAACACAGAGGACAAGAATCTGGTAAATGGTCAGAGCCTAAACATTTTAGACACCAGTCATGTTTATCCGTGACTGATATGATAACGGCACATTTGGTACATTTTTTAAAACCACTAGTTGGTTTTTCCATTTTAAAAATTATCCCTCAAAAATTGAAGGGAATATAGAGGCCTGAAAGCCTAGAAACATAGAAAAATGGCGACAAAAAGACCACATGGCCTATCCAGTCTGTTCTTCCATATCAACAACATACAAACATAGATAATGGTGAACCCGCAGAAAAAAAAAGAAAAGAAATAGAAAATTTTATAATTAAAAAAGAAAATTTTTATAGGGCCTGGTGTCAATTCTGACAGAACCGGCGTTGATGGAAAGGCAGAGCATGGTAATCAACCAAAAAATAAAAGATTTTCTGCGGTGACAGGATTTTTCAACCTGCTGGCTCCGCAGAAAATGAAGAACTGAGGAGAGAAGTTGGGAAGGCAGGAAGGCAGACGCGCAGGCACAGTGGAATGCTCCCAAAGGCTTTCCTATTGGACGCTAGGGAGTGTTCCCACACGCAAGCTCTATTGGTACCGTCACCCATATGTGAAGACTGCATTCCTGCTTGTTCCTGGAGATAGAAATATTTACACATATTACTCCTGAGTCTATCCCCTTTCACCTTCATTCTATGCCCCTTCATTACAGAGCTTTCTTTCAGTTGAAAGAGGCTCTCCTCCTGTGCATATATGCCACTGAGGTATTTAAACGTCTCTGTCATATCTTCTCTCTCCCACCTTTCCTCCATAGTGTTCATAAAGAGAGTTTTAAGTCTGTCCCCATATGCCTTATGACAAAGCCCACTGGCCATTTTAGTAGCCACCATCTGCACCGACAGCATCACATTTATATCCTTTTGAAGGTATGGTCTCCAGAGCCGCACACAATACTCCAAATGAGGTCTCACCAACGACTTATACCAGTGATTCCCAAAGTGGGTGGCACTGCCCTCAGGGGGCATTGGGCTAATCTAGGGGGCGTTGGAAGACAAGGTGGCACCGTGGGGGTATTGCACTGCCCTTGGGTGGCGCTGAAGGGATAAACACAAAGAAATCGACTCCAAATAGTTGAACGTGGGAATTTAAGGCTCAGTAATTTTAAACCAGATATTGGTATTGCTTCATCAAGCCTATCCATCCCATTAAACATGTTCAATAGGTACACTATTTTATTAAACTTGTTTTTTGAAAACTGTTAATTGCTTTTGTGTTGTAAATTAAATAAAAATTTCAGTTTCATCATTAATGTTATTAAACAATACTATTTATGTTATTAATTAAATAAAAACGTTTATCAACATTTTGAGTAATAGCCTCACTGGGTTAGGGGGGTTCTGTAACAAATTTATGGAATCAAGCAGGTGGCAGGCCAAACAGGTATGGGAATCACTGATTTATACAGCGGCACTATCACTTTCTTTTTCCTGCTGGTCATTCCTCTCCTTATCCACCCAAGCATCCTTCTGGCTTTCGCCATTACCTTTTCTACCTGTTTAGCCACCTTAAGATCATCTGAAAAAATCACGTTCAGGTCCCGCTCTTCTTTTATGGACAGAAGTACTTCACCCTCCATACTGTAATGCTCCCTTGGATTTTTTTAGCCTAAATGCATGACCCTGCATTTTTTTTGGCATTAAATTTCAATTGCCAACTCGACCATTCTTCAAGCTTAGCTAGACCCCTCCTCATGTTATCTACTCCTTCCTGGGTGTCTACTCTATTGCAGATTTTGGTATCATCTGCAAAGAGGCAAATCTTACCCAAAACAGCCCTTTTGCAATATCACTAACAAAGATGTTAAAAAGAATCAGACCAAGGACAAATCTTTGCAGCATACCACTGGTAACATCCTTCTCCTCAGAGTGAGCACCATTTACCTGTAACCTTTGTCGCTTCCCATTCAACCATTTTCTAATCCAGTCAGTCACTTTAGGGTCCCTTGCTAGGTTGCTGAATTTATTTATGTAACCTGTGCAGAACAGTATCAAAGGTTTTACCAAAATCTAAATATACCACATCTAGGGTACTCCCTCGGTCTAACTCACTGGTCACCCAATCAAAGAAATTAATTAGATTTGCCTGACAACACCTGCCTCTAGTAAAACCATATTGCCTTAGATCCTGCAATCCATTGGACTCCAAAAACCATACTATCATCTGTTTTAGCAGCATTTCCATTAATTTACTCACCATAGAGCTCAGACTAACCATAGAGCTCACACTACATCCTTACTTCCACTTTTATGTAAAGGGACCACATGCACCTTTCTCCAGTCCTCTGGTACCATTCCTGATTCTAAAGAAGCATTGAAAAGGTCAGACAGTGGAGGCACTAGAACTTCCCCAAGTTGCTTCAACACTCTTGGATGTATATCATCTGGCCCCATTGCTTTGTCTACTTTTAATTTAGCTAGTTCCTCGTGAACACAGTCTTCTGAAAATTGTCCAAGATCCCCTTCACTTCTTTTCCTATTTATGGGTGTTTTCTGAGATCCTACTCCTGTCCCTTCAACCGTGAACACAGAACAAAAAGGATTTATCATTCAATTCCACTTTATCCTCATCAGCTTCTACATATTCCTCCCTTTCACCACTTTTGCACTTCCTCCTCTCACTAACACATCTATAACATAATCACTGAAGTATATCCCTTTTTTCAAGGGGAGAAAACAAAGTCAATTTCTGTCATGAGTCTCTAGTACGGGGCTTAAACCCATTTCATTTGGGTCCAGATTCTGGAGACGTGGCTGGGACCATGGAAGTCACACTAGCTGTGACCATGAAAATCACACAAAAGAATGCACTCACTCATACCCAGTACTCATCACAATACCAAGAACAGCAGCAGTGGGATTTGAACTCTGGCTGCCTTGTTTCTAGCCAGCTACTCTAACCATTAGGCTATCCTAATGGCTTTAGGGCAACTCCTCTCTCCCCTTCTCCTCCTCCACAAATCTTTGGCTAACCTTGGCCAACTTTTCCTCCAATTCAACCATACACCCATCGTAATCTTCAACACGCTGTTCCAGCTCAACCAACTCTGCACAGAGCTCTTCTCCCAGGGGCCAATTTTGCTGCTTACCTCCCTAAATTCCTTCTTTAACTCACTGAATCAGCACCGTATTTCCTCTTGCAGGGCCCCCTGCAAAACCTCCTTCCTCTATCTGCTTGTTAGCTCTCCACTGGTCTGAGTCGCTCATTCCTGCGGGTGGATTCACATCTGCAAGTGGCATACCAAGAGCAGGGTGGTGGGTGTGGCCCATCCTGGGTGCTGGCCAGGAAGGGGGTGCACCCCTGCCAGGGCCATGGAGGCAGCACAACAAACTTACAATTAAGCATTCTCTCTAATCTTGTTCTTTGTCTTCTCTTGCCCCCTGTCACTCTCTCCTCTCATGCCCTTGTGCCCTCCCATCTTTTACTCTGTCTTGTGCTTATGAACTGTCACTCTTTGCATTCAAAACCCCTTCTAGTTCAAGATCTGATCTCCTAGGACTCCCTAGATGTCCTTTTTGTTATTGAGACTTGGATGAGGGAGGGCAAAGACCATCTTCTCAATCGTTGTCTTCCCACTGGCTGTTTGACTTTCTCCACCCACTGTGTGGACTGCAGCAGGGTAGAGTAGCTGCCTTCTACTGTTCCTCTCTACCACCAGTCCAACTACATCCCCCTTCTCTCCATTACCCTGAATCCCCTTTCTTTCATCTGAACTCTTCTCCCCCTCTCCACTTTCTTCTTATTTACTCTCCTCCTTCTGTCTTCCCCCACCTCTGGGATGCTCTTCTTCTTACCCTAACAGAGATATCTCTCCAATACTGTATTCTTGGGTGATTTCAATATTCATTATCTTGCCCCTATTTCACCCTGTGACCGCATTTTTCTCACCCACTTGCAGGATCTCAAACTCTTCCAACAGATCTGTGACCCCGCCCATGCTGGCGGCCAAACCCTTGATCTGGTCATCACTCACTCTGGCTCCCCCCTGTCCCCCTTCTCTATCTCTGTAGCTCCATTGCCTTGTACAGACTATTTTTGCATTACGCTCTCTCTACAGTCACAGTCATCTCTTTGTCTCTCTGCCAGTCCTCCTTCTCCCTCAGCTCCTATCCTGTTCTCCCATCATATCAATCCTTCTACTCTCAAGTCCTTTTCCCCTCTGATTCTCTTCTCCCTCCAGATTTCGCCTCTCTCCCTTCAGATCTTCAGGTTTCCGTCTGGAACAGCTCTCTCTACTGCCCTTGTCAGAACGCTCCTCTTCGTCCCTCTGCACCTCGTTGTCTAAAGCATCATCTCTGGTACCACCCTGACCTCCGCATGCACTGCTCCTACCTTCATCAGAGCAGCTCTGGAGGCAGCAGCACACCTCTGATGCCCTCCATCACGTCAAAGAATGTCACCGTCATTATCATTCCCTCATCCATGAAGCAAAAAAATCCTACTATACAGATCTTATCACCTCCTCCTCTAACTCCTCTCACCAGCTATACTCAGTCTTAAGAGCCCTCTGCACCCTCCTTATCTTTATCTCTCTCTCTCCATCCCTGACTCCACCCATCTAGCTTCCTTTTTCCATACCAAAGTTCAATTCCTTCACTCATTGTTTCCTACTTGACAACCCCCTCCCCTCCCCCCTCACTTTTGCACACTTGATCCATCTTTCGCAGGATTACTTCCGCCAAATTGCTTAAGACTCTCTCTACTTCCCCATGACCACTTGCTGCTCCGATCCTATCACCTCCTTCTGGTTGTTGGATCCCTCACTTGCTCTGATCCAGCTGGCCCTCACTGTCATTAATACCAGCCTTTCTTCTGGTTCTTTCCCCGCCCCATGGAAACTAGCCTTGGTCCACTCTCTTCTTAAAAAAACATCCCTAGACCCTGGGGCACAGTTATGAAATTATACTTCTCTCTTTTCTCAATGAATTGCACATTTTCTATGAACGTTATTAAAGTACCAAGTTTCTGTTTTCTCTACAACAGCTGTACCTTACACTGTTACATGTTTTGTTTCACGTGAACCGTCTTGAATCGTAGAAAGATGGTATATAAATAAGTTTAAATAAATAAATAAAATGACCATGGTGATATATCTTTGACTATTTCCTTGGATCTCTCCTCTGCTTTCGACCTTGTAGATCACTTTACTCTTAATGCCTCGTCTTTGGGAAGCCAGGATTCACAAGACTGTCCTTTGGTGGTTTCACTCTTTCCTCTCCTCCAGGTCTTTCTCTGTTATTGCCAAGACCTCTTTCTCCCCTGCAACTCCTCTTCCCTGTGGTGTACCCCAGGGTTCGGTTTTGGTCTCCCTTCTTTTTAATGTTTTTCTAGTCCCCCTTACTCTCATTATTCAGCAACATGGTCTGTCAGCATATTACTATGCTGACAACATACTCCTGCTCTATCATCCCAGCCCCACTGCCCCTGTTCTTTCATCATTAAATACATGTCTCTCACAGATTGCTCGCTAATTCTCCTTCAGTTCTCTGCAACTCAGTCCATCAAAAACAGCCGCTATCTGCTTCACTTTGGGGTGCACTTCTTGCTCCCTCTTGATTCGATTCCCCTATTCCCTTGGTATCTTCTCTCCGTTATTTGGGTGTTACCCTTGATTCAACTATGTCAAGTCACAAACACATCTCAGTACTTGTTCGCTGCCCTTTCCATACACTTAAGCAAATCTGTGCCATCCATCCCTTCTTGTCCTCCTTGGCACTGACCACTCTTCTGCTTTCACATGTTATGTCTCATCTCAACTATTGTAACATTGTGCTTGTCGGTCTCCCACAGTTTCAGCTTCACCACCTCCAGCTCCTTCAAAACACCGCTGCCTGGATCATTGCACATGCCCCCCCCCCCCTTCCCCTCAAATATCATATCCAGTATAACATCCTCACCATGGTCCACAAATCAATCCACACTGGTATATCTCAATACCTCTCTGACTTACTCCACCTTCACGCCCCCCCCATGTCCTATCCACACCAATTGAATACACCTCTCTCTGGTTACTCGTGCCCATCTAGAATCCACCCATCACTCTGCCTTTTTCTTTCTTAGTCTCTCCCTTTAGAATTCCCTGCCCCCCCCCCCCCACCTCTAACCCTCTTTCCTGAAATCTAAGTCTCTGCTCCAGACCCACCTCTTTCAGTCCCTCCCCCATCTAGGGTTGCCAACTGGCCGGTTTTCAGCCGGCCTGGCCGGTTTTTCCACGGCCAGGCCGGCTGCCGGCGCAGAGGCAAAACCGGCCCTTTAAAAGCCAGTTTTTTTGCTCTGGCCGCAAGATCGGGAGCGGTCAGAGCAAAAAAAAAGGCTTTTCTCCGCTTCAGAGGGAGTCGGGGAAGCCCGCGCGAGGCCCCGGCTCCCTCTGAACAGCCACCAGCGTGAAGAGCCTTTACCTTCACGCTGGCGGCTGTTCCTCTGAAGCCGCGAATGCTGGGAAAGGTTAAAGGTTGCCCTTTAACCTTTCCCAGCATTCGCGGCTTCACAGGAACAGCCGCCAGCGTGAAGGAAAAGGCTCTTCACGCTGGTGGCTGTACAGAGGGAGCCGGGGCTTCCCCGGCTCCCTCTGAAGCCTCAGACAGCCGCGATGCTGGTCGGGGGGGGGGGGCAAGGACTGCATTGGCTGTGATGGGGGGGACCTGGACGGGAAAAGGGCTAAGGGGGGGGGGGGGCTTGGGGTGGTTAGGGGCGAAGGGGGGGGGGGCCCGGGACTGGAAAAGGGATAAGGGGGGGGGGGACTTGGACTGGAAAAGGGCTAAGGGGGGGACTTGGACTGGAAAAGGGCTAAGGGGGGGGGACTTGGACTGGAAAAGGGCTAAGGGGGGGACGTGGACTGGAAAAGGGCTAAGGGGGTGGGACTTGGACTGGAAAAGGGCTAAAGGGGGGGACTTGGACTGGAAAAGGGCTAAGGGGGGGGACTTGGACTGGAAAAGGGCTAAGGGGGGGACTTGGACTGGAAATAGGCTGTGATGGGGGGGGGACCTGGACTGTAAAAGGGTTATGGGGGGGGGACATGGACTGGAAATGGGTTGTGATGGGGGTGGAGGGGACCTGGACAAGAAAAGGGCTATGGGGGGGGGAAACTAGGACTAGAAAAAGTCTGTGATGGGGGGGGGACCTGGACTGTAAAAGGGTTATGGGGGGGGGGGACATGGACTGGAAATGGGTTGTGATGGGGGTGGAGGGGACCTGGACTGGAAATGGGCTATGGTGGAGGAAGGGGGATCTTGGACTGGAAATAGGCTGTGATTAGGGGGGCTAGGACTGCAAATGGGCTGTGATGGTGCGGGGGGACTCGGACTGCAAATGGGCTGTGATGGTGGGGGGGGCCTAGGACTGGAAATAGGCTGTGATGGGGGACTTGGACTGGAAATGGGCTGTGATTGGGGGGGGGAGCTAGGACTGGAAATGGCCTGTGATGTGAGGGCTAGCACTGGAAATGGGCTGATGAAGAGCTGGAATAGGACTGGAAATGGGCTGATGTGGGGCATGGGAGAATGGGACTAGAAGGGAGTGGATGCTGGGTGGGCCTAGAACTATAAGGGAATTGATTTGGGGGGAGGACTAGAATGGATGGGGAATGAGAATGGAGAGGGGAAAAATATTTTGTGTGGAAGAAAAGTCTATGATGGGCCGGTATTGGGAGAGTAAGAGGGGCTTGAGAATGGAAGGGTGAAATTTAAACGGATGATAAAGGAATAAGGAAAGAATTGGGGGAAAGAGCAAAAGGGAAACAATCAGTATGTTAAAGCAGAAATAGAGAGAGAATGGAAAACATCTAAAAGAGAAGAAAGGACAAATGGATAGCTCGCAGAAGACACGAAGAAACCAGAAGAAAGTGACTGGAGCAATTGCAACTGAAAAATAAAACGCCCAAACAGAAGGTAGAAAAATACTTTTTATTTTGAATTTATTAACTGGAATATGTCTGGTCTGGGAAGTGTGTATTGCTAACATCTTTGCGTTTTTCTTTAGTGCAAGAGGAAATTACTTTATAGTTTTATTTCTCCAGTGTTGTACATTTCATGTTTGGATTTTGGGGTTCCCAGTTTAATTATTATCTGACCAAGGAAGTTAGCCTACACGTATCCTCGGAAATTTTTGTGGGTGGGGCTGGAGGCGGGGCAGGGGTGGGACTAGGGGCGGAGAATGGGTGGAGCATGGCAAGCCACAGGTGTTGGGTTTTTCTCGGTGAAAAGGTTGGCAACCCTACCCCCATCTCACCCCTCTACTCGCTGCTCTCTCCTTCCTCTCTCCTCCCCGCCCTTCCCTGCTGTATGAATTCCTTGGCTCTTTCCTATCAAATCTTTGGAGTTCCTTTCCATTTCCTTGCTTTTAGCAGTCTTATTATTTGTAAACCACCCTGATGTCTACGAAGGCACGGTACAGCAAGATGGAATAAAGATAAAGCTGGCTTGCCACGGTACCTCATGGTTGTCTCCCTTCACCAACACACTATTTAACACACCTCTCTAGGCTGTAAGACACCTTTTTATTGTTTTCTAGCTAGACAACACAACCGAGCACAAGATTCAAACATCTATCTATCTGTGTGATGTCACTTCCTACCGCGCTTTAGAGGGAATCTCAGTCTTTGACTCTCAGCCAAAGACTATCATGCCTTGGTTACAGAAGATTATAAAAAAAGATGGGGGAGGAATATCTTGGGTTGCGATAAATGAAAGCTTATGGCTTCATTGTCTAGTGGAGGCCAGTTTCAAATGGATTGCAAGCCAAAGGAACAGAAGAAAACTGCTGGGCCAAAGTGCAGGGTAATTAAAATAAAAAAAAGTAAGGTTGTTTCTTCAGAGATACTAAATTAAAAGTTCAATAGAATGCTGTTATATTCAAGGAAAGGGAGAAATGAAACTTGTTGAAGAATGTGGCTGCTGCACTTATGGCCTCAATCATCATGGTCTTTCCCTACAAACATAGAGGAAGTAATTTTATAAAACTTTTTCTGCATGTAAACCATGTTTTTTCATACAGAAAAGAGCTTTTAGAAAATTGCATGATGACATATACATGTAAAACGTATGTGGATAAAAAATATGCATCTACTTTTACATGGTCCATGTGAAGGCATTTTCAGTGGCAGAGTAGAGGCAAAGTTGCAAAGCACATGCACATTTTATAAAATATGCAGATACATGCATAGAGTACACATACACATTTAAATCAAACTTCAGAACAGGTATAAATGTATGTCGGCATTTACATGCTACTGAAGTAGGCTCTGGGAGCCTATTTTATAAAGATATCCTGTTATAAAATCAGGCCCAGAATAGAGGAAATAGCTTTAGGAAAGCAGCCCCTTAATGTGGAAGATATTTCACTTCAGGTAAGAGAGAGTGGGAGGTAACACCTGATTGACATGTTAGTTTTCTACTTCCTTTGGAAGCAAATCTTAAATCACATGTTTTTCAAAGTCTGAGGCTAGTCATGCAAACTTTGATATGAGCTATTGCTTTGAGAATGAGCAAGCATGAGCACAGACCAAATATCACGATGATTCTAGAAAAATAAAAGATACGGCAGTTGGAAAAATGCCAATAGGAGAACAGTTAGAAACAGGGATAATTTTCTGCCACATGCTACCACTTTGCCCACCTGGAACCTTTCTTAAACTTGCTTCCTTTCCCCCTTTACAATTACAGAGAAAGATGAAAGCCATCAATGGCCCTGACCTGGAACCTTTTTGTTTTTTCTTTTTTAAAGAAAATTATGTCTAGATAGAAGAATTTGAAATTGACATAGAACAGAATAGTTCCATTTCTGAAACTATATTTATGTCATCACAAAAACAAGCAACAGCAGCAAAACATGATCATGTCATTCTGTTTTGCATCAATACCTTGTGAACAAGATGAACCAGTGACATTCCACATTACCCTTAAGAGGTCATTTCTCCAAATTGGCAGGGCCAATGCAAGGATATAAGGCACCCTAGGTGAACCCAATTTCTGCAGCCCCGCCTCGATTGCCACTGCTGCCATCCCTCTCTGGGACCTAGAGTAGTGGAAATGCCTTTAACACTAGAAGCCCCAAAAAGGCATTTTACCTAGAAATCCCAAAGTGTGTCAATTGACGCATTATCACAACAACTGCGTTGAGCATGAAATGCAAATGTGAATTAATTTGAAGTTACTTATTTGTTTACTACATGCAGTATATGACATCATTACACAACTTTAATAGTTCTAGCAGTGGCGCTGTTATAAAATGAAGATGCATTTGCGTCAATTGACGCACTTTGGGGCTTCTAGTGTTAAAATGGTACTGCTGAACTTACCAAAAACCTTCGATGCTGCTGGAGTTTCACTTCCGTCCCTTCAAATGAAGACTTCCTGTACCTCTTCTGGACAACAAATATGCCTAGTGCTTAAAATGCCCCTAAAGCATATAATAAAGTGCTTAAGGAAGAAAATGTGCTATGAGCTATTTAAATGTAAAATACTAATAATAAAATTTAAAACAAATTATATCTGGGGAAGCTAAGAGACAACACTTGCACTAAAGTCATTATACAGCCAAATCTAGAGTACAAAATACCCAAACTACAAGCAACCAAAGCCAAACCAGTCAAAATTAAAGTGAAAATATAAAAAAATAAAAATAAAAACTGACAGAAAAATCTCTTTTAAACTTACCTTGAGAAGCTTCAATTTCACACCAAAACTGCATTGGAAATAAGTCTATAGAGCCTGCAGGCTGCCTTTAAACAGCACTTTTCAACCATGGAGCTCACTTGACAGCATGATCCAGGTGTTTGCACAACCTAATACTTGTAGACTGTGCCCATTGTAATTGCATGCTTTAATACTTAAAATAAACCAAAACAAAATAATTCCTTTAAAAAAGGGCCCAAAATTCCTAATATTTCACTGCAGGAGACATTTAAACAGTATCTAAGTGGCTTTGGATTTTTTTTTTGGAAGAAGTAATGCCACCTATGATCAAAGCTTACTATCTACCTATAGAAAACATTAATATTCAAAAGACATACCTGATTACAGAAATAGAGAAACATATAGGGGTAAGTTTACTAAACCGTCTTAACGTCGCAGCGGTGGTATTATCGCGCAATAAGTGACGTTATCGTGTGATAATGTAACATTACCGCGCGATAACATCACTTATTGTGCGAAAACGCGGCGGCGGCATTAAGGCACACTAACGCTGTGAAATCTGGGTCTGAAAGGTGAAGTAAGGCTTCCCAGAGGGCGGAGAGAAGGGGTCAATGGGCGGAGAGTGGGTGGGGAGAGGCTCCAGGCACACTAACACTGTGAAATCCGGGTCTGAAAACGAACGCCAGTGAAACCCTTGCGTTAGGCACATTTTCAGGAAAGAGAAACCATTTAAGTCAGCAATGTGCAGCAAAGGCAGGGAAACCTAGAAAAAGTGACAGTAGTGATACATGTGCAGGAACCAAAAAGGCAAATAAACATAAAATGACCAGAACCACATTTAAAATCCCAATAACTAAGCTGGCCAATAGTGATATTAATGATAAACATAAAGCAATACTACTGAAAAAGCGTAAAAATTAAGATATCATGTTTGGAAGGGTCTATGCTCTGTCCCCCTACAAAGTGAATGATCCCACATTGAAATAGCGCTGATCAGAGTTTCTGTCGTTTAGATTGGGCAGGTTTGTTATAGCGTGCACATGTGCAGCAACAGCAGAGTGGGCACGTAGGAAAGGGCAACTGTACTGATGTTGTAAATGGGATCAGGGGGCTGCAGGCGGCACATGCTGTGGTCCAGCTGGTGCACAGTGCGGACTAGGCAGATGCCTAGGTGGCACATAGGAATGCCGAAACTGTAAAGCAGCAAGAAATCAACTGACAAAGGTCCAACATGGGCACGAGTATGTGTCCCACAGTGTCATAGGGGATATTACCCAGCAGGTACCCCCAAGGGCACATAACATTGGCAGACGATGCCGGGGGGAAGCGCGCATGTCCATGTAGACACCCCTACCCGAGAACCCACACCATAGGCAGCCACCTACCGGCATACTGGATGGCCTGGGACTGCGCACCACCAGCACCACCGGCATAATGGCATGGCAGCATGGTGGCGGAGGGGTGCTGGTGACGGAAGGGGCAGTGGCATCTGCCCACAACAGACCACGGCCAAGCCCCGTTTAGGTGGGTGCCGTGCACTGCAACAGACAGGGTCTGTCTGACGAACAGTCATGGTATCCCCAGGGAATGCTATGTCCTTGTGGCAACAGTGTGGTGCAGTACACACAGCCAGTGTGTTTGGGCACAAAAGGTCACAAGTTCAAGTCCTAGCTGTGGCTCCTGCCAACCCTGTCCCCATATTTTACCCAGTACTAAACCATGGTAATAAAGACAGAACCTTTATTGCAGATAATATAAACATGCCTGAAATGCCTATATCTTACCCTACAGAGCACAGACCCCATAAACATGCGCAATCCCTAGAGCAGAGTTTACCAACTTCAGTCCTGGAGGGCCAAACACCATTCAGGTTTCATGCTGTCCCTAATAAATATGCCTGTGCTGTATTTGTATGCGCTGCCCCTATTGTATGCAAATGTATCTCATGCATATTCATTAGGGACAGCATGAAAACCTGAACAGTGTTTGCCCCACCAGGTCCAGAGTTGGGAATCTCTGCCCTAGAGCGGCGGCCAACAGGGGCAGAAACACCCACACCCACAGGCTCCACTATCCAAAGCCTCATGGAGAGTCAGGCTGTTAGGCCCTGCGTGGAGTAGCATCTCCCAATACTGGCACCTGCATACCTTAGCAATGCCGTCCTAAACTTGGGAACACGTTCCACATACATCAAAAGGTTGTTATGATTAAAGTCAGCTAACAAATCCTAAGTTAAACACAATTTGTTGATAGAGATGCATCATAGCAACCTTTCTGATATCTGTGGAGTGTGTTTCAGTTATTGATTCTGACAGTGTTTACCACCCCGGGGAGTGACCCTAACAGTATTGAGTACCATAGCAATGCCCGCACTGTGCCCAGGACTGGTGTGGCGGCCAGGGCTGCCACAAAACTCTATATTTGCACAATGCTGGCATAGGTGTGTGAGTGTGTGTATGTCTATCCAGTGTGTTGTGGCTGCCTACACCTTACTGAGCCCACACTGCTTGCACTGTTTCCAGTGTTAGCCTGCCAATGTGCATAATGAGGAGCAAGGTACTGTGGGTATGGCCTGGACAGGGTGGCATAGAAACATAGAAACATGATGACAGAAAAAGACCACATGGCCTATCTAGTCTGTCCTTCCATATCAACAACTACAACAGTCCACTTTTTACCTTTAGAGATCCTCTGTGTTGGTCCCATGCTTTTTTGAATTCAGTTACTGTCCTCATCTCTACCACCTCCACTGGGAGACTATTCCATAGATCCACTACTCTTTCCATAAAGAAATATTTCCGCATATCACTCCTGAATCTATCTCTCTTCACCCTCATCCCATGTCCCCTCGTAGCAGAACTTGCTTTCAATTGAAAGAGGCTCTCTCCCTGAACATTTATGCCACGGAGGTATTTAAACATCTCAATCATATCACCTCTATCTTGCCTTTCCTCTAAGGTGTACATATTAAGATCCTTAAGTATGTTCTCATATGCTTTATAATGAAGACCACTAATCATTTTAGTAGCCACCCTCTGCACCGACTCCATCCTGTTCACATCCTTTTAAAGGTGCGGTCTCCAGAATTGCACACTATACTCCAAATGAGGTCGCACCAAAGACTTATACAGAGGCATGGGCAGGATGCATTTGCACAGGGTATAGGGCAGTGGCTGGGACATTGTAGTGCCTGAACACCACCTGCACGGACAGGGTGGCCACAGCATGTTATGCTGGGAGGTCGCTCTCACCCTGACTGAGCAGTGACCACGGCATTGCTAGGTTCCCCATAGTGCTATACAGTATTTTTCTCAAGTGATATTTATGGGTTCTCTTTTCTGGGGCCCAATCACTGATATACCTGTGTGGTGTGTGTGCTGACATCCCAGTTTTGGGTGCGCACAGTGCCTCCAGGAACATGCACTATGTACTAGCTAGCAGACTGTCTGCAGTTAGCATCTGTATGGCTGTACCACCTTGTAGGATGCAGCAGGTGCACACTGACTGCCCTCTGCTGGTGAATGTCAGATTGTAGTGGGGGGCAGCTGAGCTGCCTGGGCCCACTACCTATCTGCCAGTGGCCCTGTCCCAAGTGCAGATCTTCAACAGCTGTCCGTTTGCCACAAGGACTGGGGTTGCTGGTCCCACAGCATGTCCTCATGTACCTCCACTGCCCCCCCTTGCGAAGGGTGAGAGTGCGGGTTTGTTGGGTCCAGATCATGTCCCCCACCCTGACCCAGAGAGGGTGGTTTGCTAAGTGCATTGCTGCCATGTGAGCCCTGACACACCCCTGCTCCCTAAACAGGTGACCTTAGCAAGCACAGTGGATATGCACTATGTTGTGTGCATCATGGTCCACAAGGGCCAGACATGACTGGCAATTACAAATGGACACAGAAACCTCCTAAATGTGTCTGCAACAAATATCTGTCACACACTGGCACTGATGGAGACCTGAATTACAGCCCACCTCAACCAACCCAGGTACTGCGGACCTGGTGCTGGCCACTCCACCTCACCCTCAGGGTCAGCACAGTACACGCACATTGTCATGGCCTGTGGGTACTCTGTGCCAGTAACATGCATGGTCATTCCCCCCTACCAAGCTGACGTGCTGTAGAGGTGCATACCCCATCTGGTGAGCAGATGTAGACTGCTGTTCTGCATGTGAATTGCATTATGGGTACTGTTGGTTCTGTCCTATCCTGGTAGTCACAGCAGACAGTTTTATGGTGACATGCACTCTTTCTGTAGCCAGCCATTGGTATGATAATTCCCATAGTGATGTAGCACAATGGTTAATGCCATGACTTCAGTAGCAGAGGTCATGGGTTTGATTTCTCTCTGTTCCTTTTTTTTATGGCTGTCCTACACAACTATGTTTCATTCGTGTAACAGTCATATCTGTGAAGATCTGTGCTGCCGCCACATTATACCCTCATCACTATTGCCATCCATCTTTCTGTCCGTCTATGTGTGTGTGCCAGCTGTGTGGCGTCCTGCCCTAATGTGCAGGCTGCTACCCCATGTCCTGAACTGGCACACCTTTCTGCATTGCGGCTCTTCATGCTTGCCTCTCCTTTGTCTGCTCTGCATGGCACTGCTCTCCTCTGTCCTCCTGTCATTGCACTTATCCTGCCACCTCTACCTCCTCTGGTGGACACGTATCCCCATCCTCTGCCACACCCTGTCATTGTTGCACTGTATATTACCATCACCCTGTACATCGGTACAGCTGCCCCCGATATGTTTATCCACTTTACCTGCTGCCACATGGGCTGCACACAGATTTGGCTGGTCCATGAGCTCCGTCATCTACTTCCATCCATCACTTGTTCATTGCCTTTCCTTGGTGTTCTGTGCAGTGTTATGGTTACATCTGTGTTTGAGCCATACATTTCATGCTTGTGACTTTGGGGCACCTTTGTGCCCCTGGGCACCATCTCCTGTGTCACCTTGGAATCCCTGGGGCATCTTTCATGGCACCTTTCTTTTGGCCAGCTTATGGGGCACCTTATATGCTGCCTTGGAGGGTGCCAACCTTTCCTGCCGCCCTCTGGGGCACATTATGACCTGCCTTGGATGACGTGGTACTTTATGATGTGCCTTTTGGTGCATTAGGTTGCGGCACTGGGGTGAGGCTTTTTTGGCTGGCAGTGCAAATTGTTGGGATGTGTCTAACTGTTACAAGCAGGAAAAGGGATTGCCTCAGAACAGTCTTTTAACTGAGTCCACTGAGGGATCAAACACATGACCACTGTATCAGCAGTCAATGTATTAACCATTGTGCTACATCTCTGTTACTGTGATTGCAGGTCAGCGTGCCTAATTAAGGATAACGCGCGTTAACGTGCCACGGCTCCCTCTATCGTGCGATAACAGACTTTATCGCATGATAACCCGAAATGCTACCTTAAGACCGGAACGCCCACTACCTTATATGGCATTCGTCACTGTAAGACTGCAACTAACACTGGTAACATTAAGACGGTTTAGTAAACATACCCCATAAAATAACAGCAGATAAAAACCATATGGACTATCCACTCTGCCCATCCGTACATACCAACTACTAAGCTCTACAATCCTTTCCTCTCCTTTAGAGATCCTCTATTCTTGTCCCACACTTTCTTGATATTAGATACAGTTCTTCTCGCTAATACCACCACTAGAAGTCTGATCCATGCATTCACCACCCTTTCCATAAAGAAATATGTCCATAGCTTGCTCCTGAGTCTATCCTCTTTCATCTTCATCTTATGTCTTTAGAGCTTCCTTTCAATTGAAAGAAGACCTTCTCTTGTGTATCTATGCCAACAAAGTATTTAAACATCTCTTTCATATCCCCCTCTCTTCTTTCTTCCAAAGTATACATGTTGAGAACTTTAAGTCTGTCTCATTATGCATTATGATGAAGGCCGCTGACCATTTCAAGTAGCTGCCCTCCTGTTTATATCTTTTTGAAGGTTCAGTGTCCAGAACTTTACACAGTACTCCAAATGCGGTCTCACCAGAAACTTATACAAAGGCACTATCACCTCCTTTTTCCTGCTGGTCATTCCTCTCCATATGTACCCAAGCATCTTTCTGGATTTCATTGTTGCATTTTCTACCTGTTCGTCCACCTTTAGACCATTAGATAATGATCTTCCCCAGATCCACTCTTCTTTCATGCACAGAGGTACTTCAGCCTCTCCCATGACCTTTTTTACCAATCGGCAAAAGGGGCAGTAGCCCTAGGCTCAGCATGGCAGGCAGCCCATTGAATGAGCACACATTGCTCTGTCCTGATAATTCAAGACAATAGAGAAAAAAATCTACCTCTCTTGATCCCTTAGATCCTGCCAACTATTGTCCTGTCTCCAATCTCCCATTCCTTTTGAAAATTCTGGAAAAAGCCGTGTTCGCTCAACTCTCCCAGCACTTAGATTCCACTCACCACTTGCATCCCTGCCAATCTGGCTTCCACCCCGGTCATAGCGTTGAAACCATTATACTCTCCCTTCTCAACAGAACCGCATACCTCTCATAATCAAGGCGATATCTCCATCACTGTTTCCCTTGACCTTTCAGCAGCTTTTGATCTGGTTGATCATTCCATTCTTCTATCTCAGTTTCGGGATGTGGGTCTTCGAAGTACTGTTTTCTGGTGGTTCCACTCCTTTCTCCACTCCTCTGTGATATCTGACAGCACCTCATCTGATCCTGTCCCTCTCCTCTGTGAGGTTCCACAGGGCTCCATCTTAGCACCCCTCCTGTTTAATATTTTCCTCACCCCACTCGCCCTGCTCATCCAGCAGTTTGGTCTATCCACCTATTATTACACGGACAATATACTTCTGTTACATCGCACTTCTCCCCTGCACCCAGACCTCACCCCATTGAATAACTGCTTAGCCAGGGTCTCCGACTGGCTCACTTCAAATTGCCTCCACCTAAACATATCAAAGACACTGGCAATCTGGTTTGCCTTTGACAATCCATGCCCCACCCTGGCCTCCCCACATTGTCCACATGTACTATTCCTCTGGTGACCTCCCTTCACTATCTAGGGGTGACTTTAGACTCTTTCATGAGCACATTTCTCTCCTCATCCGCTGATCCTTCTTTTTACTCCATCAGGTGCGTGCCATCCGCCCTTTTTTATCCACACCAGCTCTAACCTCCTTTCCTTAGTCATGAGTAGGCTTGACTTCTTTAACATAGCATTCTCTGGTATCACTTAATCACAACTACACCAGCTTCAGTTAATGCAGAATACTGCAGCCTGAATTATTACCTTACAAATTTCATACTGTATAATTCCAAATCTGTGATTTGCATATGCAAACAAAATTGACTCCTGTTATATGTAACAAATGTTTGCTGTGATAAAAGTTTAATGTAAACCGCTACTGATCGCTGGAAGAAGCGGTATACAAATGTAACCAAATACAAATAAATAAATAAATAAATTGCTCACACCCATTTTGATCAAGTAACACTGGCTCCCACTGGCTTACTGCACTCAGTACAAAGTCCTCACTCTTGTTCACAGGTCCATCTACGACTCTACCCCACAATACCTAGTCAACTTGCTCCAGTTTCACACACCTACTTGCAGTCTCTGATCAGTCCATGTTGGTCGCCTGGTCCTCCCATCGCCATCACATGCATGCCTAGAGTCCACCAGACACTCTGCATTTTTCTTTTTGGGCCCCTTACTTTGGAACTCGCTACCCTCAGCCTTACGTCAGGAACCCTCCTTTTCCAAATTTAAGACTCTACTGAAAACCTCTCTCTTCTGTTCTGCATTTGATCTGCCTCCCAGTCCCCACTGACTCCCCCCTTCCTCCTCTCTCAACATGTCATGTGATTGATTCCTTTCTGTCCTATCATTTATTGTAGTTCCTTTTTCTTTCTGGTTCTAACCTATCTTTTCATGTATATTTTTATTTTGTAAATTGCCCTGATGTAATAAAGGTGCAGTATATCAAGTGTCTAATAAACATAAACATCTAATTAACAGTGACACAAACTACCTTCATTATCAGATACTTTGTGAAGGAAAAAGGAAGGAAGGGTGCAGGGAGCAGATTAGATCTCTTTGATCTGCCCTGTGCTCTGCTCACTCTAGCCTGACCCCCCTACTGTCTTGTTCCCTATAGCTGCCTGTGAGGGATGGCCACTGGAGTAGAAACAAAGGGAACTATTTTAAAAAGCCCAAAGATACACGTATAGGTGCAATCACGTCCAAATTGGCTGTTGGCGTATCTGGGGGCATGGCAGAGGTGAGTCTGTAAAGATACACATGCATGCATGATGTTTGACCAACACTACATGTTTGCTATTGCCATCGGGGACGTTCATGGCTATGTCTGCTCCAGGGCACAAACCAGAAGCATAACAATGCTCATTTCAGCAATGTAATAACAGTACGATGAAGAGAGAAATACCTGTTCACTCTGTCAATACTTATGACTCCCTCAAAGATATTCACCACTATATAAATCACACATTATTCAAGGCACCCATGCAGGAACATGTCCACATTTGCAAAATGGCAGGCTCGGACGTGCAAGTGGGAGACATCCATGGTCGTGTTCTGTGGATAGGGTCCAAAAAGGAGAGCAGAAAGAACCCGCAGGGTAGTAGGAAAAGATACAAGAAAGTCGGTGCAGTGAATGGTAATCAACAGACTTTATTAAAACCCCAATGCGTTTCAGTCGTCTCGGCCTTCCTCAAGGAGGAGCAGCATTGGGAGACCGTTATGTGACCACTTTCTCGGCTGCTCCTCCTACTGCATATCGGATGCTTTGACTTGGACATCCTATTCTGCAACCAGATGTCCTTTCTAAAATGTACTTTCATGTGTCTTTATAAAATTAGTAGTAAAAAGGCATCTTCTTGCCCTCTTTTTATAGGATTACCTTCCACATGTGTAAGTACAGGCACCTAACATATTCCAAACCATGTGTAATGCAACTTCTGTTTTGAATGTGTTCTTTTCTAAAATAGCTATCACTGTTGTATGTGCTGCAATCTATATGCAGGACTGGCACTACCATGAGGCTAACTAGGTGGTCACCTAAAGTGCTGGTCCTCCAGGGGCACCCTCTGCTGTCATTGTCACCCCTCTTGGGATCTGTAGTGGCGGCAATGGCCGCAAAGAGCCCCGCAGCACTTACCTCAAAAATTTGGCACCATGGTGCTGTTTGCTTCCAAGCCCTCTGAAACCCATGCCAACTTCCTGTTTGCAAACAGGAAGTTGGCATTGGAGGGTCCAAGAGGGCTACAACTACTAATAATAATCATTTATATAGCGCTACAAGGTATACACAGCTCTGTACATATAGAGATAAGACACAGTCCCTGCTCATCAGAGCTTACAATCTAATCAAGACAAAACACATGCAGCCCAATCCCAGAAGGGGCATGTCCAGGCCGTCTGGATGCCCCCGAACAGGATGGGCCTGTTAGGACCTGATTCTGCACCGCTGGTACCAGACGTTCCCATGGGTGCAGGATTGGTCCCTAAGATGGCCCGCCATGCCCCTACATCACAGTGGGGACATCCTCCCTGCTTGGCATCCAGCCCGCCAGAGTGCCGACCCGTGTTACCCCACTGCCTGACCCCCAGTGGGGGCAGCTGGAGCCCAGATTGGGCAGCGGGGACCTACCATCAGCTCGATCTTGCCTCAAGGGTGACCTTCGGGCCCGATTGCCACCCTTGCCACTGCTCCGCAATGACCTCCGCGGTGGAATAAGCAGCACATCCGTCCTTCTCCCACAGGATGTACAGGGCTGTACATGAATCAGCCCTATACGTCCTGTCATCTCAGCCCGCCCTCACTCTGTCCACTCTCCGCCCCCTTCCACCCCCCTCCAGCTCTCCCCACACTGCGGCTCTGGGCATGTAGAGGGAGTGTATGCCAGAATACGGCTGGAATGAATAGCAAGGCTGCATGTCCTATTGGGATGTACAGTCCTGCTATTCACCTCACAGAATTGGCCCATAGTGAAACGGGGGACTAGTATATGGTAATATACACATAACTAGTGGACAAGAGAGAGAGGAGCATCTGGATCCAAAAGCAAACAGTCCCAAAGCACCAAAGTTGTAAGGTAAGTGCCACAGGGGAGGGTGGAGGTGCCTCATCTCCTTGCAGCAGCCCAGTTTATATGTGCATTTCCTTGCATCCTTCTGCATATTTTGCAAAAGGTTCTGTTTTCAAAATGTCTTTTGTCAAATATTCATGAAATTGTGCACTATCAACCTGAGCATCCCAATTCCTAACTAGACACCCTATGAAAATCAGCTTTTGCCATTTAGCTGGGTAATCCCAGCCTCACAAATAGTAGCCTAAGTCTACTCACTCGAATTTTGTGCAGGTACATTTAGAGAACAATTTTTAAAGACATTTCTGCAGACAATATAATTTAATTAGGTCATTTATTATCTGCTTAATAATGGATAGTTCAAGATAGATACCACAACCAAAAAAAGGCAACTCACCATCAATATACAGAGAATCATAAAACAGGTGATAAAATACAGTGTAAGTATATATTGTGACCCCTGGGGAACGTGTGGCATCACTGAAACATGGCCGTGTAGGGTCTACTTTTTTATATCATTGACTGCTCTTCAATACACACCTTCCTCAGGGGTCATAATATATACTTACACTGTAAATGCAGAATAACATTAATATGCTTTTAACAATTTGATATTTAACATTTCATAAAGTAGATAAAATACATATAAAACATATTACCTGAGTGCTTTTCACTGTAATAAAATTCCAAGCTGCAGAAATCAGAAAGAAATCTTAATAACAAATTTTTATTTACCTCTTAGAATGTAAGATTTATGTTCATCTCTACACTGCCAATACCTTATAAAAATACATATTTGATTGTATTTATTTTTAGGGATTTCTCTATGATTTCTGCAATTTGGAATTTTATTACAGTGAAAAGCACTCAGATAATATGTTTTAAATGTATTGTATATGGCAAAATTAGACCTTACCTGCTAATTGTCTTTCCTTGAGTCCATCCAGTCCAGTTCAGTATGTGTGGGTTATCTCCTTCCACCAGCAGCTGGTAACTGAGCATGTCAGATTTCTGATGTTACAGTAGAAGAGCTTCTCCTTGGGCTCCAGATATCAGTAGCCTAGTGACAAAGCAGACTCCAAAAAGGCATATCAAGCTAAATTAGAGTAATATTTTCCCTTCGCTAAAATGGGGAACTACTACCCTTAAACTCTTGCCCTGACAACTTACAGAATTATGTACAAAGCAAAAGGTGACCTCAGACAGCCATGATGCTACTCTGGGGAGTGATCAGCATCCGGAAGGAGGCAGTTCTACTGAGGTGGTGGCAGCAGTCGAGCTGGTGGTATATACAATTTCTCTGGCTTCAGGAGGCATCATTGTCCAGAAGGCGATGGAAGGCAAGTTGCAGAGTGGTATCCAGACTCAAGTTGCTGGGGGAGACTCGGTGGTGATGGTGATAGTGATGCCAGCAGGGTTAGCTTGGGATCATTCTCCAGGACCAAGCAGGAAGTCAGTCCTCACATATGGGTGACGTCGGCGCCGACGGAGCCCTCGCGGAGCAATTTTCCCCAGCTTTCAAAGAAAGCCTTTGGGAATTGCAGCGCGCATGTGCGGTCCTCTTCCCGCCCAAGGGTGCCATCTTGCTCAGTCTTCTTTTTTCCGCGGAGCCCTACAGACATTGTTTGTAATTCACCGCTAGAAAAGTTGATTTTATTTGTTTTTTCTCGGTTCGACGCCGGTTCTTTTCCCGCCCGGACCCACGACGCCGGTTGCGAGTCCGTTCTTTATTTTTCGTTTTTTTGTCCTTCGTGACAAATTTCGCGCCTTTTTTTCTTTTTCACTGGCAGCCCTGTCTTTTGACCTCGCAGGGGCCCTTTTTTCCCCCGATGGCTGCCAGCGGGTTTAAGAAGTGTGATCGGTGTAAGAAGCTCATGTCTCTTACCGACACACACGACTGCTGCCTCCGCTGCCTCAGACCCGATCATGACCCGATGATCTGTGGTCTGTGTGGCAAGATGTCCTCAAAAGCGTTGAGGAGTCGGCAGCATCAGCGGGAACGTATCTTCTCTGACTCCGGCCGGGCCCGGACCTCGTCAGAGGCTTCGATGTCTCGGGACTCTGGTTCCTCTGAGCGGGGGTCTCCTACCTGGGAACATCATCGGAAGAAGAAACCCGCGGGGACGGCGTCGGTGGACGCTCCTGGTTCCTCGAGGGCCAGGTCGCATAGCCCCGATAGCCGTCCTGGGTCCTCGGAGATGGAGAGGCCTTCCAAACATCCTCGTCTCGAGATGGACTCACCTGCTCATGTAAGTGCTGTAGTCCTCGTGGACTCGCCTCCGAAGGAACCGACGTTGGGCCCGACGCCGTCGGGGCCCGAGTCGGGGGCTGCTGGGTCTCCTGAGCTCGGACTCAGGTTGACGGCCTTGGAGAGCAGTCTGACTGCCTTCATGGACCAGCAGCGGGCATTGATCGCTGGCCTCGCCGGTGCTTCTGCCCTGACCACTGGGACGTCAACGTCCAAGTCGACCCCGGAGACCGAGCTGATCCTCGAGTCCATGAGGGCTCGAGTCGATCCTCGGTCACGGTCTCCTTTGGCCTCCCGTTCGGGACCGAGGTCGTCAACGCCGACTCCCTCGGCCTCGGGGCGGATGGCATCGATGCCTGCCCGACCGGAGCCGCTCGACTTCTCCTCCGAGAAGTCAGCCTGGGAATCCGAGGACGAAGAGTCACCTGGTTCTTTTCGGACTCGGTGTGTCCCATCGGACTCCCCCGAGTCCGAACCTCGGAGACGGTCCCCCCCCGGAGGATAGCCGGTTCTCGGACTTCGTGCGGGATATGGCCAAGGCCTTGGCCTTCCCCGCGGATCCCGAGGAGGAGCCTCGAGCCGAAGAGCTCGCTGCCCTCCAGTATGACTCTCCCCCAAAGGAGGCCTTTACTGTACCGGTTCCTCCGATGCTGGAACGACTTCTCTTCCGCATGTGGGAGAGCCCGGCGTCGTCGCCGGTGTTAAGCAAGCGGGTCGATTCCATTTATCGAGTCCGCAAGAGCCCCGGGTTCCAAAAGGCACAACTACCGCACCATTCCATGGTGGTGGAATCGGCCATGCATAGACTTAAGAATCAGAAGATGCACTCCTCGGTGCCTCCCGGTCGGGAGGCTCGAAGCCTGGATGCCCTCGGTAGGAAGTGTTTCCAGGGCTCTATGCTTGCTTGTCGAGTCCAGACCTACCAGCTCTATATGGGCATGTATCTCCGAGACCTGGCTAAAGAAATAGCCGGGTTCTCTGCTGGTCTCTCCGAAGAACCTTTGCAGAGGTTCCAAGCCTTGTCAACTGGTATTCGAGAGTGCTCAATGTTTATCTCTCGAGCAGCCTACGATGGCTTTGAAGCATCGGCTCGAGTAGCCGCAGCCGGCATTGGTGCCCGCCGACAGGCTTGGCTTCAGTCATCCGACCTCGAGCCATGGGTGCAGGACAAGTTGGTCGATGTCCCCTGCAGAGGTGAAAACCTCTTTGGCAAACCCATGGCTGAGAAGGCTGCACAGATCGAGACCGAGACTCTCACCAGGACTCGGCTCTCAAGGAAGACCTCTGCCCCTTCTCAGAAGAAGAAGGGCTCGGGGAAAAAGCCCTTTTACCCGAGGAAGGCGGCTGCCTATAAACACTACCCTCATTATCAGGCCTCAGCAGCTCCCCAACAGGGTCAGCAGGCCAAGGGACGGGGTAATGGGTCCCGTAGACAGCAAGCCCCCAAGCCTGCACTTCCGGCCCCTGCTCATCAGGGTGGGGGTTTTTGACTTCATCAGCATAGCCTCTCCCCCTCAGCTGGTTTCTCTCAGCACGGGAGGCCGGCTGGTCCACTTTGCCCACAGGTGGTCCAACATCACTACAGATACCTGGGTGCTTCACATAGTCCAAGAGGGCTATCTTCTGCACTTCCACCAGGTACCTCACTCCTACTTTCCAGGGGAGCCTCTCAGACTCCCTCTGCACAGGGACTTACTCCTTCAGGAGTTAGCAAGTCTTCTTCAGGAACAGGCTGTGGAACCGGTGCCCCACCACCTGAGAGGTCAAGGCTTTTACTACAGGTACTTTCTGATACCAAAATGAACAGGAGGCCTCAGACCCATCCTGGACTTGCGGAACCTCAACAAGTTCCTCGCAAAGGAAAAGTTCAAGATGCTTACCCTTGGAATCCTGCTGCCCTACCTCCAGCAGGGAGACTGGCTATGCTCCTTAGATCTAAAGGATGCGTATACTCACATCCTTATTCATCCAGACCACAGACAATATCTCAGGTTTGTTGTGGGAGGAAATCATTACCAGTAGAGTACTGCCCTTTGGCCTATCCTCCGCCCCCAGGGTGTTCACCAAATGCCTGGCAGTGGTGGCGGCCTATCTAAGACTTCAAGGCCTTTTTGTATTTCCATACCTGGACGACTGGCTCATCCGAGCCCAGTCTTCCCAAGAAGCCACTCAGGCCACTCATCGCACTGTGACTCTACTCCAGCACTTGGGATTTGTCATAAACTTCGCAAAGTCCACTTTGCTCCCCTCTCAAAATCTCGAGCTCATAGGCGCCAGGTTGGACACTCTTCAGGCGCGGGCCTTCCTGCCTCTGGACAGGGCCAACAGGCTCATGGATCTCGCCAGCCACTTTCACAGCAATTCCCTGGTCTCTGCCAGGCAATTTCTGAGACTGCTCGGCCATATGGCTTCCACAGTCCATGTGACCCCCAATGCCTGCCTGAACATGCGGCCTGCTCAATGGTGCCTTCGCACACAGTGGCATCAGGCCACTGGGAGCCTAGCGGACTCCGTACAGATCTCCAACCCGCTGGTCTCTTCTCTGCAATGGTGGCTTCATCTGCCAAACCTAGTGCTAGGAATGGCTTTTCAGTCTCCTCCGCCTTCTCAGGTCCTGATGACCGATGCTTCTCTCCTGGGTTGGGGAGCACATTGCCAAGGGACATGTACTCAAGGCCTCTGGACTCCTTGGGAGTCTGCCCAGTAGATCAACTTCCTGGAGCTCAGAGCTATCCGCCTGGCTCTGAGGGCCTTCTCCCACCTCACTTCTCACCAGTCTGTGCTGGTCCAGACGGACAATCAAGTTGCGATGTTCTACGTAAACAAACAAGGGGGCACAGGCTCCTTCCTTCTCTGTCGGGAAGCACAAAAGCTGTGCTCTTGGGCCGTCAACCGCGGCATCCTCCTCAAAGCTGTTTATCTCCTGGGTCAAGAAAATTGCCTGGCAGACAAACTGAGCAGAATCCTCCAACCACACGAGTGGAGATTGGATCCGTTAGTGCTTCAGCGGATCTTTCTCAAATGGGGCCTACCCACCATGGATCTCTTTGCCAGTCCTCTCAACCGGCAACTTCCCCGATTCTGCTCTCGACAACCGCATCCTCTCAGAGTAGCGGCGGATGCTTTTCTTCTCTCCTGGTCCACAGGCCTTCTGTAGGCCTTTCCTCCCATGCCACTGGTGTCTCGGACGCTCTTCAAGGTTCTCCGGGACAAAGCCTCAATGATCCTCGTGGCTCCCCGGTGGCCGAGACAGCCCTGGTTCCCGCTTCTGATGCAGCTGGCGGTGGACACTCCTCTCCCTCTGGGGTTTCAGCCCGATCTCCTGATCCAGGATCACGGGACTCTCCTACACCCCAACCTCCGGTCCCTTCATCTGATGGCCTGGCTGCTGAAAGGGTAGTCCTTGCTCCCCTCCTGCTGCCTCCAGATGTGGAGGAAATCGTCTTGGCCTCCAGGCGACCCTCCACCCGGAAGTCCTACGCTCTTAAATGGCATCGGTTCTCCGTCTGGTGTGCTCAGCAGTCTCAAGATCCCTTCTCCTATTCGGCATCAGCGGTCTTGCAGTACTTGCTTTGCCTCTCCAATCTTGGACTTAAGTCCAACTCGGTCAGGGTCCACCTCAGTGCTCTTTCTGCGCATCACATGCCGGTGGATGGCAGACCTCTTTCCAGCCACCCTCTAGTGGCTCGTTTTCTCAGAGGCCTCCTTCTCCTTAAACCACCTTTGCGCCCACCAGCCCCTGACTGGGATCTGAATGTGGTTTTACAGCGGCTTACCTGTCCGCCTTTTGAATCTATGGCTACCTGTCATCTTCGTTTTCTTTCTTGGAAAACCTTATTCTTGGTAGCCCTCACTTCTGCTAGACGCGTTAGTGAGCTACAGGCCCTAGTATCTGATCCTCCTTACACTAGGTTCTACAAGAATAGGGTAGTCCTACAGACTCACCCTAAGTTTCTTCCTAAAGTGGTTTCCCCTTTTCACATCAACCAGGAGGTGGTACTTCCGACCTTCTTTCCCAGGCCACACTCCAGCCGAGCTGAAATGGTCCTGCATACCCTGGACTGTAGGAGGGCGTTAACCTTCTACCTTGACCGTACGCGGGAGCACCGAAGGGTTGTTCAGCTCTTCGTGTCTTATGACCCCAATAAGTTGGGGCTCCCTGTCTCCAAGCGTACTCTGTCCATCTGGATTGCTGACTGTATCGCTTGGGCTTATAGGGCAGCCAGCCTCTCGTTGGAAAGTCGAGTCACGGCTCATCGTGTTAGGGCGAAGGCTGCGTCAGTGGCTTACCTCCGCTCTGTTCCATTGGCAGACATCTGCCAGGCCGCTACTTGGTCTTCAAGTCAGACTTTTGCAGCCCATTACTGCCTGGAGAGGGAGTCCCGCAGGGACAGTGCTTTCGGACAGGCAGTCCTCCGTAATCTCTTTGAGGTATAGACAACTCCTGCCCTCCGTCCCGGATGTTGGGCTACCGGTTGGAGGCGTACTCAGAGAAGATTCCTTCCTTCTGTGCTACTGAGCTTGAGGGAGCTGCTTTTTTGTGCTTAGGGTCTCCGGTAGCCTTAAGCTTGGGAGTCCCATATGTGAGGACTGACTTCCTGCTTGGTCCTGGAGAAAGAGTAGTTACTCACCTGTAACAGGTGTTCTCCAGGAGCAGCAGGAATCAGTCCTCACAACCCTCCCTCCTCCCCTTGGAGTTGCAGTCCTATGATTTCGTTTTTGCTAATTTTTTTGCTGTCTTTTAGCTATGTCATCAGACTGAGCAAGATGGCACCCTTGGGCGGGAAGAGGACCGCGCATGCGCGCTGCAATTCCCAAAGGCTTTCTTTGAAAGCTGGGGAAAATTGCTCCGCGAGGGCTCCGTCGGCGCCGACGTCACCCATATGTGAGGACTGATTCCTGCTGCTCCTGGAGAACACCTGTTACAGGTGAGTAACTACTCTTTATTTACATTTCCTTTGGAGCGCCCTACTACATTTACTTTGGAGTCGATTTGGACTGTGATTTCTTCTCTGGGTACACTATTTATTTATTTATTTAAAGTCTTTTCTATACCGCGCTCTTTAAAATCAGCTCGGTTTACAATCAACAGCAGATTTGTACAGTGCAGGCAGTGCCCATACTGTACTTACAGAGAACAGGTTCTGCAACTTGGATTAACTGGGGAAACTATGTACAGGCTACACAGTAGCTTGGCTACTCATTTAGCCAACTATATACAGGCTACGCAGGCTATAAACAGGCTAAGCAGTGACTATCTACGTGTGCATACCAGGGTGACTGGTCGTGCTAATGAACAGGGCTGGGACTGTGTGTTGTGGGTGTTTTTGAGCGGCTGTCTTGGTGGTTGCGTATGGATGGATGTTGTGTGTCCCCATTGTGAGAGTAGTGCTGGAGGAAAAGGTGGTGTTTCAGAGCCTTCCTGAAAAGGGTAAGGTCAGTGATGGCCCGGATGTCGGGTGGGAGGGCATTCCAACATGTGGGTGCATAGTACACGGAGGCTCTGTTTCTTGTTGCTTGAGAGCACTTCATGAATTTGTTAGGGATACTCAGTGTGTTGGCAGCGACAGACCTTCTGACTCTGTTTGCAGGAGTGGGGAGGATGAGGTCCGTGATGGAGGACGAGGTGAGGCTGTTGATGGCCTTGAAAGTCAGCAGTAGAATTTTGAAGGTGAGTCTGCAGTGGACCGGCAGCCAATGGAGATGTTTCAGGATTGGGATTATATGGTCCCTCCTGGCGGCTCCATGTAGTATTCTGGCGGCTGCATTCATTGCAAGCTGAAGTGGGTTCAGGGTATTTTTTGGGAGTCCCTGTAGGATTGAGTTGGCATAGTCAAACTGGGGGATTACCAAGGCTTGGTAGATTGAACGGAAGTCGTCTGGCTCCAGTAAGGGTCGTAGATGCCAGATTGTCCGTATTTTATGGTATACTTCCTTGACAATGTTGTGTATGTGGGCCTTCATGTCCAACCGTTGGTCTAATATGACCCCTAGGTAGCGAATCGTGGGCTTACTTTGGAGCTCGGTGCATCTTACTTTTAGTGATGCGGGAGGGGTGAAAGCTTGGTTCCTGGTGATGAATAGCGCCTCACTTTTATTGCAGTTTATCCTGAGATTTTGAGTGTGGAGCCAGTCGGCGACAGCGTCGAAGCAGGTGGTTAGTGGAGAGAAGTCCGGCTACTCGGTTGAGAAAAGCATATAGAGTAGCACGTCATCAGCGTATACCAGGCATGAGATGTCGAAGGAGCGGACGAGTGCGCAGATGGGCTGCATATATATGTTGAAGAACAGTGCTGAGAGAGAGGAGCCCTGTGGTACGCTCTTATACTCCTTGATTAACAGCTATTCATGGCTCTCTGCCTGATGCAGGCAGTCTAACCTCTCCACTTGTTTGGAGGGCTATGATGTCTTCCGCTCCACTGTGGCGCTGCATGTTGTAGATGCATGGTGCTGACATGCTTTTCATGGTTTGGTGAGGTACAGATGGCTGCTCCTGGGGCCTACCATGTGCTTGTCATGTATGCCGACTTTCCTTTTTTATGCACTGTAGCAGCTGGGGCTGGGTCCTCCACATGGCCCAGAACTGTTCTTAGTGGCTTCAGTGTCCTGCATTATTTGAAAATGTCTGTAGAGGAAGACATTCATCTGGGCAGATCCACCTATTTATCATCCACGACATTTCATCCTGCTTGGAACACTTCTTTGCCTGCTTACTGGCTCTCCCTTTATCTGGATCCCTTTACATTTTCTCAGGTTAGTTTGTCTCTCGGCCTCTCTGTCTCTCCTGCCATGCCCGCCTCTCTTTCTACTAATCTGTATGGCCGCTCCATATCTGTACTATGGGGCAACCGTCCCGTCTCTGCAGCCCCTCAGTTTCAACATCCAGGATCCTTATATTGTTGCACGGCAAACCTTTTGTCTTGTCAACCACCACTCCCTCCTGATCTCCCCCCCTTCCCCTCTTCCTCAGCCATCATCCACACATCCCTTCTTAAGATAGGCCTCCTGAATTGCAGATCTTTACGTTCCAAAACCCTCCTAGTTTCTGACCTTCTCACTCGTGAGTCCTTTGACCTCTTGTTGCTTACGGAGACCTGGTTAAAGGATGGGGAAGACGCTCTTCTGGTATGCTGTCTTCCCCCCAGTTTCTCCGCTATTTCAGTCCCTCGCCTCGGTTGGACGGGTCGCAGAGTAGCTGCCATTCTCTACTCCTCCATCTCTTTCTCACAAGTAACCACCCCCACCTTGCGCTATCCCGAAGCCCTCCTACTTCAACTTCACAAACCTTCTCCAATGTATCTTCTTCTCATCTACTCTCCCCTTGCCCTCCGTCCTGATCTCTGGGACTCTCTCCTACAGACCGTCTCTGATTCCTCCTTGACCTTTCCCCGTTTACTCATTGCTGGTGATTTCAACTTACACCTCAACTCCCCCTCTTCTTCCAGAGATCATACTTTTGTAGCACTTCTTCAAGACCTCTCCCTTCTCCAACATGTTCCTTTTCCAACTCACTCTGCAGGTCACATTCTTGACCTTCTCCTCTCATCAACCTCTTTCCCTTTCTTCATACACTCCCTTCATGCCACCCCCCTCCCCTGGACCGACCACTTTTGTCTGTCTTTCTTCTGCACTCCTTCTCATTCCACCTTAGGACTTCCCCTCCAGCCAGCCCAATCGCCTGGTTCCCTCACCTAGTGTCTCTCGCGTCGCATTAACTCCCACACAATACAAACTTTCCACCTGCAAGTGAGCTCTTACCCTCCGACTTCTCCTCTCTCTCTCTCCTAATTCGCAAGCCACTACCTGGTCCTCTTGTCTTTCCACTGCTCTTGATCACCTGGCCCCCCTACGTCCTTGTCCCCCTTCCTACCGATCCTCAGAACCCTGGTTCCACCATGGCCTTCGCCTTCTTCGCAAACAACTTTGTCATGCAGAACGCCGGTGGCGCAAGTCTCCCTCTTCAACCACCCTGTCCCACTTTAAAGCAGCTCACAAGCACTACCATGTTCAGATCCATCAAGCAAAACAAACCTACTTCTCCTCAGCTATTTCCACGGCACCCAATCAAACCCGTCACTTATACAAAGTCCTTAAATCCCTTACGTCCCTCCAATCAAATTCTGCTCCTTTTCCTTCTTCATCTCTTCCTTCTCCCTCTCATCTTGCAACCTTCTTCAGTAAAAAGATCTTGTATTTAAGAGCATCACTCCCTCACTGCCCCTCACCTATCTCCTCTCCACCTCCTCCCTCTCCTCCCCCTACTCCCCAGCTTTCACACACTTGGGCCTCTTTCCACTCAATCACTACCTCAGAGGTCATCAATCTGATATCCTCCTCTAACAAAACATTCTGCACACTCGATCCTATTCCCTCCTCCTGGCTCCTAACCCCCATGCTTGCCCTCATTCCTTATGTTCTTACCATGATTAACACCAGTCTGTCCATCGGGATCTTTCCTAACTCCTGGAAACATGCTTATGTCCGTCCCATCCTTAAAAAACCCTCACTTGACCCCCAGCTTCCTTCCCACTATCAACCAGTCTCCAACCTCTCTTTTCTTTCAAAAATCTTGGAAAAAGTAGTCTTCGCACAGCTGTCCCTTCACCTTGACTCCACCCACTTTCTACATCCCTGCCAGTCAGGCTTTTGGCCTGGTCACAGTGTGGAAATGGTTTGTACAGCTTTTTTCAATGAACTTCATGTGGCCCACGATTCTGAGGACTTTTCGGTGGTGGTGTCTCTAGATCTCTCTGTGGCTTTTGATCTTGTCAACCACTCTCTTCTCCTCTGTCGTTTACGTGAAGCTGGTCTCTGCAGTATGGTATATCACTGGTTTCATTCCTTCCTCTATTCACTCACCTATACCGTTGTCTCTTCATCCACCCCATCTATCTCCTCTGACCCCCTTCCACTGCCCTGTGGTGCTCCCCAGGGCTCTGTCTTAGCTCCCCTTCTTTTCAACATATTCATCACACCACTGGCACTCCTGATTCAACAATTTGGGATCTCAGCTTTTTACTAAGCCGATGACCTGATTCTCCTTCACTGCACTTCTCCAATCCATCCCGATCTTACCCCCCTCAACTCTTGCCTCTCTGCCGTTGCCAACTGGCTTACCACTAACTGTCTTCATTTGAATTTGACTAAAACACTCGCCATTTGGTTCACGTTCAGTAGTCCCTCTCCCTCACTTGCTCCCTCCTTTGCTAATTTGCCCATTCCTCTGGTCACATGCTTTTGGTACCTGGGGGTTTTCCTTGACTCAGATCTCACCTTCCAGGCTCATATTTCCCATGTTTCTAAAATGGCATTTTTCTTTCTTCGCCAAATTCGAGCTATCCGCCCCTTTCTCACTACAGAAGCTCTTACCACTCTTCTCCTCTCTCTAGTTATTTCGCGTATTGATTTTGGTAATTCCATCCTGGCCGGTCTTCCACATTCACAACTCTTTCGTTTACAACGAATTCAGCATACTGCTGTGCGCCTCAATTTTCATTCCTCTTCCCGGGATCACATCACTCCCCTCTTGCTTCAACTTCACTGGCTTCCTGTCGAATACCGCATGTGCTATAAGATTCTTACATTGGTTCATCACATCATATACACCCACACTCCTCAATACCTTGCAGACATTATTCAATCCCACACTCCAGTCAGTGCATATCAACCGTCTTCACCTCCCCTCCCCCTCTCGTGCCCACCTGCAAGCCACCCGCTCCTCGCCTTCTTCTTTATTGGCTCTGCCCTTTAGAATTCCCTCCCCACCTCCTCAGACTTGACCAACAATACACCTCATTTAAAAGAAACCTCAAAACCCATCTCTTCTCCATTGCTTTTGACCTTCCCTCCCCTTCTGTGTAAATTACCTCCTCCCTTTCTTTCTCACTCCCTTTCCTCTTGTGTACTTGTCTTTAAATGTCTTGAGTGCTTTCCTGTCTCAGTGTAAACTCTTTTCCTTTCTCCGGTCTCATGGCCTCCTGTGTATTTTTTGTATTCTGTAAACCGCTGTGCTATAAATTTAACAGTGGTATATCAAATTAATAAACTATAAACTATAATGAGAAGCACGTGATTAGAGGTCCACTCAGTTTTCTGGTAAAGTCCCACCCTCTTCACAACTGCTATTCTTGTTAGATTATTAGAGTGAATGGCCTTCATCTGGGGGCTAAGCACCGTCCAGGTAAATGGGAGCTGTGGCATGTGGACAAACAGGGAACTGTGCAATCATCTGCCATGCATAAAAGCACGCCTGTAGTTACTATGCCCTACTGTCTAGCATGACCTGTGCACCTCTGCTCTGTGGGTATATATTATATATATATTTTATATATATATATTTATATATATATTTATATTTATATATTTATATTTATATATATTTATATTTAGTAAACACTTGTATACTGCTGCTTCCTACGATCAGCAGCGGTTTACTTTACAGAATCATAATGTATTGTACGGTACATTGAAATTTCAGTTTTACATTTTGATTAGTCAATGATTACGTAACACGGGATAAGCATTTGGATCCGATACACATTTGATTAAAGCACACAGATCAAGGTATACATTTGATTTCAGTAGATTGGGGGAGGGCCCCATATATACAATTTGTACAGAATTAGTTGCCAAGGTGTACAGACTATACATGGTTATATACAATTTGTACGGAATTAGTTGCCAAGGTGTACAAGTTATACATGACTATATACTATTAGATTATATGCTGCCGAGTGCGGCAGAGGAGATCTGGTTGAGGTAGGGTATCGCAGTTAGATCAAGTTGTAGTGGGTTTGAAACAGATAGGTTTTCAGTTTTCGTCTAAATTCGTTCAGGTTGTTTGTGAGCCTTAATTCATGCGGTAGTTGGTTCCATTGGATTGGCGCTGAGTATGTGAACGCCCTATTGCTTGTTTCGGCCTTGACAGATCTTATGCTGGTCGGGATACATAGGGTGTTGAGATTCATAGTTCTCCTGCTCCTGTTGCTAGGTTGAATAGTGATTAGGTTATTGAGGTAGGATGGTGCGATGCCATTGATGAGTTTAAATGTTGTGATGAGTAGTTTGTAGATGATGCGGGCGGCCACTGGGAGCCAGTGCAGATCCATTAGAACTGGGGTTATGTGGTCGGTGACTTTCTTTTCCATGATGACTCTTGCAGCCACGTTCTGAGCCATTTGCAGGATGCTTAGTGTGTTCTTTGGAAGCCCTTGTAGAATGGCATTGCTGTAATCCAGGTGGGGAATGATTAGTGCTTGAGCAACAGACCTAAAGTCGGATTTCTCGAGGATATTGCGGCGTGGTTGAAGGATTTTGAGTTTGTAAAAGATGGCTAGGTTAACTGTTCTGAGGTGTTTGTCCATCTTGAGGTTGCTGTCAAGTAGGACTCCTAGATACTTTATTACAGGCTTTGTATCGTATATGTTTTTGTTTAGTGTGACTGTGGTGGGCGGGATGAAATTGACTTTCTTGGACATGAACATGACCTCTGTTTTTTTGTGATTTATTGACATGTTGTTTTGCTGAAGCCATGATTGGAGCATGTCAAGGCATTCTTCTAGTGGACTGAAGTTAGGCTGTGTTATGTCGAGCTGTGTGTATAACATCACATCGTCGGCATATATCTGGTAATTTATGTTGTATTTCTGGAAAATACTGCATACCGGCTTTATATACAAATTGAACAGTAGGGATGAGAGGGCAGACCCTTGAGGGATCCCTTGGGTTTGGTGGAAAGCATCAGCTCTGTCGTTGTTGAATTGCACTTGTTGCATCCTATTGGATATGTATGATGTGAACCATTTCAGGGGGGTCCCTGTTATACCTAGCGAGGCCAGGCGGTCCAAAAGGGTGGTGTGATGTACTGTATTGAATGCCGCTGAGATATCGATGAATATGAGTATGAACATGGAGTTTTTGTTCTCGAGGCCCCTAAGTAGATTGTCAAGGAGTGCCAGTAGTAGTGTTTCCACTCCGTGATTCTGACGGAATCCGTATTGATGTTCATCTAGGGCTTTTATCTCGTCCATGTGGTCCTGGAGTTGGTGCTGGACCACTTTTTCAATCATCTTTGCTAGGAAAGCTATGCTTGAGATTGGGCGATATGATGCAGGGTCACTTTTGTTGAGCGACTTGTTTTTTAATATGGGTCTAATAATTGATTTCTTGAGATGAGACGGCATGATTCCTTGTTTCAGAGACTGATTGACAATGTGCGCGATGGGTTTTGCGTTGTCTTTCTTGGTTGCTTTCATCCAAGTGGCTGGGCATGGGTCGAGGGGGGAGGTAGTGGTGTTTAAGTTGGTTAAGATGTTTAAGATTTGTTGCTCACCTAATTGCTGGAAGGTGTTCCATTCTGTTTCCGGGTCTGCTTGAGGGGCAGTTGTGGTTTCTCGAGTGGTGAGAGCTAGTGGCATGCCTTTGGTCATGCTTGTGGGAAGCTTCGGATTTAGCTTTTTGGCGTAGTGGTCGGCAAGCGTCTGGGCCTTTATATCGTCTGCAGAGATGGAGTTTTGTGAAGTTTTGGTCAGAGATTTTACGAGTTCAAAAAGTTCTCTGGGTCTGTTGAGCGCTTTGTTGAGTAGATTAGTGTGGTGTGTCTTTTTAGCGAGGTTTACCTCATTCTTGTATCTTGCGAGGAGTGTTAGGTATAGTTGCTTGCATTCTTCGGTTTGCTTTTTCCTATATGAGCCCTTTATGATTTAGACGCTTATGGTGGGGCTCTGCATGACTAGACTACCTATGATTATATTATTAGTCTCCTCTGCATATGTCATGTACAGGGGGAATTGTGCTGCCTGGCTAGACCCAATCGGGGCACAGCTGCTTGAGTTTAAACTTCGCGCCAGCAGGCGCCGGCCTCCCAGAGCCCCCACCACCACCAGCAGCTCTCCCCTTCCCGGGGATCGAGCCACCGGCAGCAGGAGGGGCCTGCCGATCACCGCGGCCCAATCGGGGCACAGCTGCTTGAGTTTAAACTTCGCGCCAGCAGGCGCCGGCCTCCCAGAGCCCCCACCACCACCAGCAGCTCTCCCCTTCCTGGGGATCGAGCCACCGGCAGCAGGAGGGGCCTGCCAATCACCGTGGCCCAATCGGGGCACAGCTGCTTGAGTTTAAACTTCGCGCCAGCAGGCGCCGGCCTCCCAGAGCCCCCACCACCACCAGCAGCTCTCCCCTTCCCGGGGATCGAGCCACCGGCAGCAGGAGGGGCCTGCCGATCACCGCGGCCCAATCGGGGCACAGCTGCTTGAGTTTAAACTTCGCGCCAGCAGGCGCCGGCCTCCCAGAGCCCCCACCACCACCAGCAGCTCTCCCCTTCCCGGGGATCGAGCCACCGGCAGCAGGAGGGGCCTGCCGATCACCGCGGCCCAATCGGGGCACAGCTGCTTGAGTTTAAACTTCGCGCCAGCAGGCATCGGCCTCCCAGAGCCCCCACCACCACCAGCAGTTCTCCCCTTCCCGGGGATCGAGCCACCGGCAGCAGGAGGGGCCTGCCGATCACCGCAGCCCAATCGGGGCACAGCTGCTTGAGTTTAAACTTCGCGCCAGCAGGCGCCGGCCTCCCAGAGCCCCCACCACCACCAGCAGCTCTCCCCTTCCCGGGGATCGAGCCACCGGCAACAGGAGGGGCCTGCCGATCACCGCGGCCCAATCGGGGCACAGCTGCTTGAGTTTAAACTTCGCGCCAGCAGGCGCCGGCCTCCCAGAGCCCCCACCACCACCAGCAGCTCTCCCCTTCCCGGGGATCGAGCCACCGGCAGCAGGAGGGGCCTGCCGATCACTGCGGCCCAATCAGGGCACAGCTGCTTGAGTTTAAACTTCGCGCCAGCAGGCGCCGGCCTCCCAGAGCCCCCACCACCACCAGCAGCTCTCCCCTTCCCGGGGATCGAGCCACCGGCAGCAGGAGGGGCCTGCCGATCACCGCGGCCCAATCGGGGCACAGCTGCTTCAGTTTAAACTTCGCGCCAGCAGGTGCCGGCCTCCCAGAGCCCCCACCACCACCAGCAGCTCTCGCCTTCCCGGGGATCGAGCCACCGGCAGCAGGAGGGGCCTGCCGATCACCGCGGCCCAATCGGGGCACAGCTGCTTGAGTTTAAACTTCGCGCCAGCAGGCGCCAGCCTCCCAGAGCCCCCACCACCACCAGCAGCTCTCCCCTTCCCGGGGATCGAGCCACCGGCAGCAGGAGGGGCCTGCCGATCACCGCGGCCCAATCGGGGCACAGCTGCTTCAGTTTAAACTTCGCGCCAGCAGGCGCCGGCCTCCCAGAGCCCCCACTACCACCAGCAGCTCTCCCCTTCCCGGGGATCGAGCCACCGGCAGCAGGAGGGGCCTGCCGATCACCGCGGCCCAATCGGGGCACAGCTGCTTCAGTTTAAACTTCGTGCCAGCAGGCGCGCCCGCGACTGGCGGGCCCCCGCCTGAGGGCCTCGCCAGAGGGCCCTTTGGCGTGGCCCTTAGGTGAGGCACGATAGGCGACATGACAAATTCCACATCAGCTCACTGGTGACTCGACGCCTGCTTCACTCAACGCCCGGCCGCCTGACCGAGAAACCAACAGCCTACCAACAACTGAACTCAGGCGTGAACGTGGGCCTCCCTACACAACTCTCAACCACAGCAAGTATACAGACTAATCATATAAATGTACCATACCTTATAACCACTTTCATCATCTCTGTGGCACTCAATTATTACTGTTGCCAGTAGCACCTAAGTATCACTGTAACCATAGCATTCATTTATTACTGTTGCCAGTAGCATCAAAGTATTACTGTAGCCATAGCATTCATTTATTACTGTTGCCAGTAGCATCAAAGTATTACTGTAGCCATAGCATTCAATTATTACTGTTGCCATAACACTCAAGTAAAGCTATTACCAGTAGCACTCAATTAGTACTATTGCCAGTAGCCCAATCATTTATTACCAATAACATTCAACTTACTACTGCCTAGAACACCCAAGTATTCTGATACCAACAGCGTTCAATTTTACTGCTGCCTATAGCATCCAAGTATCAAAGCAACAATCCTCCCTCCCAAAGCCGCCCTACCCAATCAGGGCCGAGCAGCCATCGCTTAAAGAGAGCACCAGCAGGCACACCCGCGCCTAGCAGGCCTCACCTGAAGACCATTCGACGTGCCCTTATACCGTGACCCTACAGGAATAACACCAAAAGATAATCATGACTACATCAACCATAACGCTCGTTTTTCTCTATACTATTGCCATGACCATTCATGACTCTGTTTCATATATACCTGATCATAACCCTATCCCAGCACTCTTAGGATCAAATAGAAAACATCACTACAACTATCATCAACCTTACCCAAACCTTCAACACAAGAGACAATCACGCCTGCTCTACATAACACTGGAGACCATTACTAACAAAAAGGCCAACAAAGACGACCTGCAACACGAGCTTAGATGTGCTCTCATCAACGCACGGTCTGTGTGCAACAAATGGCCAGCCATCACAGACCTAATATCCAACTACAATCTAGACCTCCTAATGGTCACTGAGTCATGGCTCTCTGACTCAGACACTGTCTTAATTAACCAAATCACGCCACCCAATTTCTCACTCTTCGCTTGTAACCGAGATAATAGAACAGGGGGAGGAGTCTTCATAATAGCAAAGTCCGAGTTGCAATACCGAGTGTCCCTAACCAGGAGCTCCCAACATCTAGACACTATAACGATCGCAAATAGAAGCAACTCCATCAATCTCATCTATTCAACACCAAACGCAGTATCAGAAGATCTCTCAGATATAATAAACTTAGCCTGCAATCCTGACAACCCCAACAAACCAAACTGGTTGTTAGGTGATTTTAACCTTGCCTCTCTACATCATGACTTATCCAGTACATTCCTCGATGCCATGACAGACCTTGGTTACAAACAAATCGTACACAACCCCACACACAAACAAGGGAACATTCTCGATTTGATATTCGTTCCATCAGCAGTCTCAAGCTTATATAACTACACCAAACCATCTATTATCCCAGTCCCTTGGTCAGACCATAGCTTGATCTTATTCCAGATTCCAACAAATTCCAACACACTCGCCCAGCCAGTCTCCTCAACAACAAGCGCAAGGCGATTTAAGCCGTTGAACATAGAGACCCTCACTAAACAAGCGTTACCAAAACTATCCAAGCCAACGGACAATCTAAACGAGCTGATCTCTAACTGGAACGACACTCTCTATCAGTATGCCCATCAACCAAGCATGAACAAGAAGCTCCCATCCAGGAATCGCTCCAATAAAAAACAGGATGCCCCTTGGTTCTCTCCAGAACTACGTACATCTCTACTCCAATTAAGGAAGTTAGAAAGAAATTGGAGACACACCCACAACAGCCAGGATCAAGAAGAGTATCTCACCCACCTCAAGAAGCACCGCAAACTAACTTGGACTACAAGGAAAGAATTCCACTCCAACCTTCTCAGCAAAACATTAAACAGACCACGCGATCTCTTCAATCTAGCAAAAACACTAACCAAAGATCCATCGCCACCGCATCAAGAATCTGTACAACCACAGCTATATGCTAACTTCATCCAAGCCAAAATGGTCAAGGCGAACACAACGCCATCACAAATACTAATCCAACTCCCGCAACCTCAAGCATCACTCGATAAATTCTCACCACCATCAAGAAAATCCATCGAAGAAATTATCGCTACCATAAACACCACCACGGCACCAAATGACCCATGTCCAGCACACTGGATCAAAACATTACGTGCCGAGCTTAGCCCTCACATAGCTAAGATCGCAAATATCTCCTATCTAACTGGATCTTCCCTACTGCCCTTAAACAAACATCAATTCGCCCTCTGCTAAAAAACAACCTGATGGACCCAACGAAGGAAGAGTCCTACCGCCCAATCTCCAGCATTCCCTATCTAGCCAAGATACTTGAAAAGGAAACTCAGAGGCATATCCAACACCACATTGACACAGCAGCCCCGTTGGACCCATGCCAACATGGATTCCGAGAAGCTCACGGAACAGAAACACTCATGACTTCACTACTTAACAAACTCATCTGTGGGATTGACAACATTCACATGGCCATTGCAATGATTTTTCTGGACATATCAGCGGCATTCGACTCAGTCGACCATAAGATTATGCTAGCTAGACTTCACGAAAAAGGCATCCGTAACCAAGCCTGGAACTGGTGCAAATCTTACTTAGATGAGCGCTGGCAACAGGTCCGTACAGGCAACATTACATCTGAACCCTTCAAACAGAAACAGGGAGTACCCCAAGGCTCATCTCTATCTGCGTTGCTTTTTAATATATACATGCAACCAATCTGCCAAATCAACAGAGACTTCGGTATATCCTGCCTACTATACGCGGATGACGTGCTAATATTCACACCGATCAATATATCAAACCCTGATTACTCTCCATTAATCAACTGTTTCAACACAATAACCGACTGGCTTCTCAATCAGAACATTGTCACGGGGCCTCGTAGTAGGAGACTCCGTGGGTTCCCTAGGCGACTACCTAGGGTGTTGTGAATACCGTGATCTGCTTTCTCTTTTGTATATAGAGTCAGTCAGTCAGAGTGGTAAATTAAAGTAGGGTTTATTCCCGTTCCCTGGCGGATATCAATTCTTTGCAAACAAATACAGAACGATGAAAACAAACTAAACAAAAACAGCTGGAATACTTTTCCTTTTCTCTTGTTCCTTTTACAAGACAGTTCAGCATAAAGATGTTATCTCATCAGACAAGCATATTGTACAGTCCATCGGCTCAGGATCAGGGTAATTATTATTGCTTTCTCCCTGTATTATACTTGGATGGTGACTGTTACAGCCAGGCTCACATTCATAACATGTGCCAGCTTCACTGGCTGGGGGAGGGTAGACTCTCTCTCCTCCCAGACACTTGTCTAGCTCAGGGTTGTAAAAACCTCTTGTGTAATAAGTCTCTTTATGGCCAGCTTCCCCTGGCTCTCTTACAGGGAAGTCTGTATACTTTCCTATGTTAAAACTTTGCTCCCAACATGGATTATAAAAACGCCCAGCTTCTCTTCTCTCCCCAACATAAGGTTTTAACCCTGTTACCTTCTGTGGGCTTCTGGAATCAGCTGTGGGGTTTCTCTCTCTCAGCAAAGTTCTACCGGCATGTAGAAAGTTCCTCCGTGGTTTGTGTAAACCCTCGGAGTTAGTGTCCCACTTCCTGCTTGCAAGGAAATCCTCTTGGGGACTATCTCTCCAGAGATTCGTTTCTCTACTGCTCTCTTGCACTTGCCTGGAGCTTGCCTTGAGAGCTCTTGGTCCTCCCAGACCTCCAAAGCTTCCCCTAGAGTTGTAACGTCTCCTGGGGTTTTGGGACCCTTTCTGCCTCGGTGACTTGCCTGCCTGATGCTGGAACTCCACCTGCATCTGACTGTCACTCTCCTCCTCAGAGTCCTGCTTGCTTTCTTTCAGGTAACTGCTTGGACTTCTTCCCGTGCTCTCCTTCCTGCTCTTGGCATGCGTCTGAGACTGAATCCCAATCTCTGTGTTGGTCTTGGTCTCGGTCTGAATCTTGGTCTGAATCTCGGTCTGACTTCCTGGTTCTAACCAGGGCCCTTTGTACCTCCCCTCTCTGCACGTTACGTCAGCTTCTGGGGACAGGTGTTTGTGATTAGCTTCCTGAATTCTATCTGCGTCACTGCTCAGGAAAGGAAACCTCATTTTAAACCCTTTCTTTTCTATCTGTGCTGATGGCACCGGCTGCTCAGCCCTTCCTAGCCATGCTGAATCCCTCTGCCTAGCCAAGTTTGAGGTGAGTTCTTCACTCCCACTAACCTTACTTGGCTCCACTGTATCACATATCCCCCCTCTTAAGACATTCCGGGATGGGGGACAATCGTACTCACAGCCCGGAATCCCACACAGGAATCTTACCCTTCCTGCCGAACCTGCTGTCTAGCACTGAATTGTGGTGCCAGGAGTCCTCCCGGTCCGCTCCTATTGCTCTACCCTTGCCTCTTCTCCAAGAGTTGCTAACTGCGGCCGTTCTCTCCTGCCAAGGCTTCAACATGTTGACGTGGTAGGTTTGGAGACGACCTTTGTCGTTCTCTACCACGTATGTCACTGGACCTTTTTGCTGCACTACTGTATATGGACCCTTCCACTGGGCCTCGAATTTGGGCCCAGGGTCAGCGACCATTACTACCACTTTGTCACCTATGGACAATTGTCGCATCTTTTTGCCCCTATCATAGTGCTTCTTTTGGCTTCGTTGACTACCCTGCACATGTTCTTCTGCAACTCGCGAAACCCTCTGTAGGCGACTTCGGAGTTTACACAGAAACTGGGGAACCCCTATTTCCTCGGCCTCGTGCTCGACCCATTGGTCTCTTAGAATATCAAGGACCCCCCGTGGCGCCCGCCCGAACATCAGCTCATAAGGAGATGTTCCCAGTGAAGCTTGGATACGCTCCCTACTGGCATACAGGGTAAATGGAAGTAGAATATCCCAGTCAGCCATCTGTCCGTCCAATGCTCTTCTTAAGAGCTGCTTAAGAGTCTGGTTAAAACGCTCGACCAGACCATTGGTCTGCGGATGGTATGCCGAGGTTTTTATGTGAAGGATGCCGAACGCATCCCAGACCTGCGCTAGATGCTTGGAAACAAAATTGCTCCCCCTATCTGTCAGCATCTCCCTGGGGAACCCCACCTCGCAGAACAGTTTAATCAATTCTGCGGCTATAAATCTGGCCGATATGTTCCTTAGAGGTATCACCCAAGGAAATTTTGTAGCACAGTCCATTACTACAAGGATATACTGATACCCTCTGGGGGTTTTTATCAATGGACCCACTATGTCCATTGCCATTCGATGAATGGGCTCAGTTATCGTCGGGGTCTGCACTAGGGGAACTCCTATTGGCTTGACAGCACTTACCCGCTGACATGAGGGACACGCTTCACAAAACCGCTTTGTCTCTCTGAAGACCCCCGGCCAATAGAAACGCTCTAGGATCTGGTCTAGAGTGCCTTGAATCCCCTTATGCCCTCCAACAGGGTGATCGTGGGCTAGTCGTAATACTACGGCTTTAAAGGTAGTGGGAACCACCAGCTGCTTTCTAATGGCCCCAGTGTGAGGGTTGCTGCTCTCCCTATAAAGAATGTTTTCTTCTATTAAGAACCTTGGGAGCACATCCCTATCTTTCTGGGCGAACTCAAAAGCATGTTTAAGCACTGGGTCTGACCTTTGTTCCCCTGGAAATGATGGAAACTTCCTCACTAGGTCACTGGGTACCCAGGATAAACCTTGCCTATCTGTTACTCCAGCCCTCACCTGAGCCCGGTGGTGTCTTTCCTGGCGTTTATCGCCTTTATTTTTCTTATTCTCCTTAGAGGGGGTGCCCATTAATTCCTCATGATGGGGAAGTTCACTTAGGCCCTCCTCTAGAACCTCATCTTCCTCTCCTGAAGGTTCGTGTTCTGTCCCTGTGTGATCAGAGTTATCTGTTGGTGGCTCATCCCGTGCTTCCTCAGCCTTTGCTTGAGAGCGGGTGGACACCATACCCCCCTTTATGAGTGTCTCCTCCCCCATACCTCGGTAAAAGGGTGGCCAATCCCTACCTAGTACGATATCATATGGTAGGTTAGGGATTATTGCTATCCGGATCTCTCTCCGGGTGCCTAAACCCTTAATGTGTATTCTGTAAAGAGGATACTGGGTGGTTGCTCCGTGCACACATTTTATGCTGGCCTTTCCATCTTGCTGACTCGGGGGAAAATCCTTTCTGGCCTGTATGATGTCCCAAAACTTCCGGGAGACCATACTTTGATCGGCCCCTGAGTCTAACAAGGCTCTGGCCGGGACCCCTTCCACCTCCACATCAAGGCGGAATCCCTGTGGTACACGCTCATTACCTCTTGTTATCAAGGCTGTGCGGTCTGGGCAATACCTTTTTACATGCCCTACCTTTCCACATTTAAAGCATGTTACAACAGTATTATTACTACTTCTTTTAAGCAAACATTTTCCCATACAATGTGTGTCTAGTGGCAAACCCTCCTTTAACTTTGCAGGACTGGTACAGCCCAACTTCCACTCAGCGCTTTTAGGCATCTTTTTAGCCAGCTCGGCTTCAATAAACCGCTCGGTTAGCTGCGCTGCCTTTATGGAGGTTGTGCAGTCTTGCAATGTTAAAAAGGCTTTTATGTCTGAGGGAACTGCCTCAAAATACTGCTCTAAGACAATTTGGTCAATCAGGCTATCCACAGTTTTACCTTCAGGCTCTAACCATTTTAGCACTAAACTGCGCACCCTATGGCACAGTGCTTTAGGTGTTTCACCTGCTTGTAACTTTGTGGATCTAAGCATCCTACGGTATACTGCTGGTGTTAGGCCTAGCCTATCCCTTACTGCCTTTTTGATTTCTGCGTACTCATCTGCCAAAGCGGCAGGCATTGCTTGGTACGCTGCCTGAGCTTCTCCCTTTAGGGATGCGGCGAGTCTAACCGCCCACTGCTCCTTAGGCCAGTGTGCGTGGAGAGCTACTCTCTCGAAAGACTCTATAAAGTCATCAAAATTGTCTTTATCTGTCATATGTCCAAATGTCCATATCCCACACTGTGGTGGGCCTACCCCACTGAAGCCTTCTGGTGTCTTCCTTTCTTGTTGTTCTCCCAACAGTGTCTGCAGGTGATCTGTCAGGAGCTTTTGCTGCGCCTGGAGAGCAGCCAGGGCCTGTTCTTGACTCAGCTGAGCCAGCTCCCTTTGCTTCTCAAATTGGGCGCTCATCCAGCGCAGAACCTCCTGGACATCCATCTTCAGCTGTTACTCTGCAAAACACAAGCAAGAAACACCAAGTGCGGTATCCCTGGACAAAAGACTTTTTCTGCCCTTTTCACTTTTTTTTTTTTTTTTAATTTTATTTTTTCAAAGAGCACCCCTTCTCACTCCGGATCCTCCCCAGCCTATGCCCAAATACCTTTTACCTGGACTAGGTGGAGGGTCTCGCTTTGAGAAGGTACTTGTGCGCTGTAGTCCACTCCGGCTCCTTCTGGATCCTTCCGGGCGTGGCAACTTCTGCTCCTCCTGCTGAGCTTGTGCACGTCCTGGTGGCTTGCTTCCAGAATAAAAAATCCGCCCCAACTACGCCATTTGTCACGGGGCCTCGTAGTAGGAGACTCCGTGGGTTCCCTAGGCGACTGCCTAGGGTGTTGTGAATACCGTGATCTGCTTTCTCTTTTGTATATAGAGTCAGTCAGTCAGAGTGGTAAATTAAAGTAGGGTTTATTCCCGTTCCCTGGCGGATATCAATTCTTTGCAAACAAATACAGAACGATGAAAACAAACTAAACAAAAACAGCTGGAATACTTTTCCTTTTCTCTTGTTCCTTTTACAAGACAGTTCAGCATAAAGATGTTATCTCATCAGACAAGCATATTGTACAGTCCATCGGCTCAGGATCAGGGTAATTATTATTGCTTTCTCCCTGTATTATACTTGGATGGTGACTGTTACAGCCAGGCTCACATTCATAACATGTGCCAGCTTCACTGGCTGGGGGAGGGTAGACTCTCTCCTCCCAGACACTTGTCTAGCTCAGGGTTGTAAAAACCTCTTGTGTAATAAGTCTCTTTATGGCCAGCTTCCCCTGGCTCTCTTACAGGGAAGTCTGTACACTTTCCTATGTTAAAACTTTGCTCCCAACATGGATTATAAAAATGCCCAGCTTCTCTTCTCTCCCCAACATAAGGTTTTAACCCTGTTACCTTCTGTGGGCTTCTGGAATCAGCTGTGGGGTTTCTCTCTCTCAGCAAAGTTCTACCGGCATGTAGAAAGTTCCTCCGTGGTTTGTGTAAACCCTCGGAGTTAGTGTCCCACTTCCTGCTTGCAAGGAAATCCTCTTGGGGACTATCTCTCCAGAGATTCGTTTCTCTACTGCTCTCTTGCACTTGCCTGGAGCTTGCCTTGAGAGCTCTTGGTCCTCCCAGACCTCCAAAGCTTCCCCTAGAGTTGTAACGTCTCCTGGGGTTTTGGGACCCTTTCTGCCTCGGTGACTTGCCTGCCTGATGCTGGAACTCCACCTGCATCTGACTGTCACTCTCCTCCTCAGAGTCCTGCTTGCTTTCTTTCAGGTAACTGCTTGGACTTCTTCCCGTGCTCTCCTTCCTGCTCTTGGCATGCGTCTGAGACTGAATCCCAATCTCTGTGTTGGTCTTGGTCTCGGTCTGAATCTCGGTCTGACTTCCTGGTTCTAACCAGGGCCCTTTGTACCTCCCCTCTCTGCACGTTACGTCAGCTTCTGGGGACAGGTGTTTGTGATTAGCTTCCTGAATTCTATCTGCGTCACTGCTCAGGAAAGGAAACCTCATTTTAAACCCTTTCTTTTCTATCTGTGCTGATGGCACCGGCTGCTCAGCCCTTCCTAGCCATGCTGAATCCCTCTGCCTAGCCAAGTTTGAGGTGAGTTCTTCACTCCCACTAACCTTACTTGGCTCCACTGTATCACAACATGAGAATAAACTTCAAGAAAACCGAAGTACTCATAGCCACAAGAAACAAGCAATTTTCTCCGCCAACCACCCTCATAGTAAGAGATGCAGAACTCCCAATCAAGGCCTCCATAAAGTACCTCGGTGTGATACTCAACCAAAAACTCAATCTTAAAGAGCACATAAAGAACACAGTAAGGTCAATTTACTACAAACTAAAAACACTGCGCCGCCTGAAACCAATGATGGAGACAAAGGACTTCCGTACAGTCTTCCAAGCGATAGTCACACCGCATTTTGACTATGCGAATATCATCCTTCATGGCCTCCCCAAGAATACACTAAATCCACTTCAACTGGCGATGAACGCGGCAGCCCGCATCTTATCTGGAGCTTCTATAAGAGATCATATAACACCAATACTGATCGATCTGCACTGGCTTCCGATAAACTGCAGAATAACATACAAAACCCTCCTCATCACATTCAAAGCTATTAATAAATTATCTCCTGCATCGATCTCAAATCTCATCACCCTGACACCAAACAACAGACCCAGGAGACTAGTAGCAGAAAACACACTAGTTACTCCTAGTATCTCCACAAAATGGACACAACAAACTACTAACAGAGCTTTTGTGTCCTACGCTCCCAAGTGCTGGAACAATCTACCTCCAAACATCAGATCAATCAGGGATATCACCCAATTTAGAAAGTCCATCAAGCACTATTTATTCACTTTGCACTTCAGGCTACCATACACACAATAGAACCGGCTATCGCCCACTCAGATAACTCCTACACATAACAGCAATCCAGAACAAAGGATCAAAATGTGAAAACACTGTATTCTTATATTCTGTATTCTTGTCAAATTCGAATCTTGATGTAACATATTCAATGTATATATAATTATGCATAATTATGTAGATAGTTATCCCAGTTCACACCCAGTTTATCTTCCCTGTTATCTGTAAACCTAGATCAGTCATGTATTGGCAGGTATATTGTTGTTTCAATGTAAACCGCACTGATGATGAATAGTGCGGTATATAAAAAATGTTAAATAAATAAAATAAATAAATAAAATAAATGTGTGCATGCATGGCATTACCACAATGTTCCATGGATACTGGTGTTCCCATACATCTCCATATGACACCATCATAAGACACCATTCATTGCCCTTTTGCCATGTGGTAGCCCTGTCTAGGAGTGTATATTACAGATTGGCTAAGCATGCTATAACATGTGCCAATGTAGCTATGTGAATATGGGTGTGGGAGGGACTGTTCTTTGTCAGACAGGACGAGTGCTTGTGGAAGTTCCATTAGAGGCATCCCTAGGTGGCCCTTGCATCTTAAGCCCATCCCCTAACATTCTGACAAGTAGTTTATGTAATCATGATACTGGAAACACCATCCTTCCCACTCTAATATTGTCAAGCTACATCGCTGACCATCCTATTTTCCTATAGTGGCATTTGCTTTGCATGTACTGTATGTATGTGCCCATTCCCCCTGCTCTGTGAGTGAGTGTGAATATCATGATCTATTTATTTACCTTGATTGCTGCTGCTCTTTGCTGGCCCCACAGAATCTGTTGCCCTAGGTGACTACCTTGTCTTGCCTAACGGTTGAGGTATCCCTAATTCTCATGTTTACAAGCCTAAAAAATGGGTGCCAGTGTGCAGCTAAGTGGCTCCTGGTGAAATGTGGGTAGATATGTGAGGAAAGGGTTTTTTTTTTCCTGGCTAGGACCATGTGAATCCTCATCAGGACAGTAGAAGATGTCCTCATTGGCTATCACAAGCTGGATCAGGAACAAGGTCTCAGCCTGTGAAACATTGGGCTGGTGGGTAGTTGCCAAAGCTTTACTATCCTGCTTTGGGATATTATTTTGCATGGGTATACAATTGGAGGCACTTCAGTGTGTTTCAGTAAGGGAAATGTTGCAACGCCCATGTGCATCTAGGTGGACACAAGTTTTTATTTTGCTACCAGAACAGAATTTATACATACATTGTGGACATGTGGGATCCAAAAATATGCACACATGCACATACAATTACATATAGACCCCCTGACATTTTCCATTCTACTCACTCTGCCAGCAGGATACACATCATCATCTATTTTCAGATAAGGTTGCAGGTCTTTGTCGCTAGTGTGTCTTTCAGTTTTTCCAAATGTAAGCCCCATCATTTCCCATCATGTGCATATGCATATCGCTATTATATATTTTAAAAAAATACATGAGCGTTAAGGGGCTGAGATAGTCAGTTTGAGAAGGGGCGCCTACATGCACACTCTTTTTTCTTAAATTGATATGGATTTTCTGAGGTGTTCTCTTCCATGTTCCATCCATCTCTTAAAATGTGACTTCACATTAACTGTATCACCTTTATTCACATGTGTGTCCATGTCTTCAAAGAAACACAGCAGATTGGTTAGACAAGACTTCCCTTGGCTAAATCTATGCTGACTTTGTCTCATTAAACCATGTTTATCTATACATTCAGTAATTTTGTTTTTTATAATAGTTTCTACTATTTTGCCCAGCACTGACAGCTCATCAGTCTATAGTTTCTTGGATCATCCCTGGATCCTTTTTTAAAAACTGGTGTTATGTTGGTTGCCCTTTAATCTTCAAATACTGTAGATGATTTTATGAAAGGTCAAAGATTATGAATAGTGTATCTGCAATTCCATTTTTGAGTTTTTAGCACTTTGGGATATATACCATGTGGTCCAAGTAATTTGGTGCTGTCGATTTAGTCTATTTTATCTTCCCAGTTCATCACAATCAAGCACCATTTCTGGCAAGAGTAGGTTCCTTACATCTTCATCAGTAAAGATTGAAGCAAAGAACTTGACTGTGCCTTGTCCTTCCTAAGTGCCCCCTTTACCCTATGATCAACTGACTCCCTCACAGGCATCTTGCTTCAAATTTGTCTGAAAAAGATTTTGCTATCAGTTTCTGCTTCCATGGCAAGTTTCTTTTCAAATTCTCTTTTTGCCTTCCTTATTAATGTTTTAATTGAATTTGCTAGTGCTTATGGTCTTTCCTGTTTTAAGTAAGTTTCAGCTTATCAATGAGTTCTAACTTTAATTTTGACAGTCTTGCATTAATGCTAAGTTGACTGGAAAAATCTATCATGTGAACTATGCCTGAAGTAATATAGGCCCAATATACAAAAAAAGCTGGGCTTCCTAAATATGTGCCCTATTTTAAGCCAAACTTAGGAGTTTAATTTTTCAGCTGAAAATTAATTTTAATTTAGGAGCTGAAAATTTATGTGGGGCATTTTCAAAGGCATTTACACATAGTTTGCATACTTGCAAACCATGTAAATGCCACTCTGCGGGATATCTAGTGGCACTAACACAGTGCCGCTGAATATCCCTAAGTGCTACCGCTATACGCCCTGATGCTAAGCATTGGGACATTCTGGGGGCAGGGCGGAGCAGAGGCAGCACCTATCACTAACTGGGCAGTGGCAATATTGAATCGCTGCCCAGTTAGCTATACGTGGTGAATGTCAGCTGCAGGTAACCCTGGCCTAACTTCCACTGTGCTAGCTAAGCAGACAACGACTCAATATTGTTGCTTCCTGCATCAATCCATCAGACCCAGATATTCCATGCTGGGGCTGGATATGACCTCAGCATAGAATATCCTGGGTTTGAGTTCAGTTCCACTGGATAGCTGCATTAGCAGAGCTAGCTATCGGTACTGAATATCCCCTTTGTGTTCCTAAATTTAGGCCTGCCATTCATTTGCCTAGATTTATAAGCCTAATATATGTGCCTAGTGCTGAAAATCAGTGCCAAGTTCCTAACTTCTTTTTCCCGCCCTGAATCTACCCCCTGCTGCCATCCACTTTTTATGCTCCTAAATGTAGGAGTCTAGTGAAATTTTGAGTATAGATTTAGGCACTCAGCCCTAGTAAATTTTCAAAGAGCCCAATTTAGGAGTCTAACTCTCAAAGTTAGGAGCATACATCCTTTGAATACTGGTCTTATCTTTCCAGCACTTTCATCTTAAAACTGGAAGCAAATTAAATGTAGAATTTCTTTTTAGAATTATTTCTTTTCTTGCAATAGACCTGAGCAGCTTTTAGTGTATGCTGCAGTCAGGGACGGCCAAAGGGGGGTGCGGGGCCATGTGTGGAGGCTCATTGCGGGGCCTCATTTGCATAAGCAGCCTCATTTGCATAAATATCAGCATAATGTTAACATGCCTCTTAATGAGTGTCTGTATAAAGAAAGACTACCAGATTTCTACATTACTATACTCCAGTGCCAACCGCCAGGCACAATAGGAAGTACTATAAACACTGACCATTTAGAACCCATGGCAAACCCGCCATATCATAACAGCACTACCAGGACTCACAAAGCACCAAATCCTACCTATTAAAAAGGCAACACTGCAAATATTAAATCAATACATCTCAGAGAACACCAATACATGTCCTACTGGCGAAAGAGAACAAGTTGCACTGTCAAACAGAAACTACAAGAATAGAATACCTCAGCTCGGTTACACATTCAGAACATAGACCGTCACCAAACAAAGAAAGAATCACAATTTAGAAATCGGAAGACAATAATTAAATTGGGAACTCCTAAAGCCAAATTTGGAATGTAGAACATCACTCTAAATTAATTTCCTTTTGTACTAAACAAAAATGCAAAGACGCTAGTGATACACATTTCCCAGAGCTGACATATTCCATTTAATAAATTCAAAATAAACAAGTATTTTTCTACCTTTTGTTGTTTGGGCATTTATTTTTCAATTGCAATTGCTCGTCACTTTCTTCTGGTTTCTTCTGTCTTCTGCTAATTCTCCATTGTCTGCTGTCCATTTGTCTTTTCTTCTCTCTTCTAGATTTTTTCCCATTCCCCCCTCCATCCTCATTCTCCCAGCCCCATCCCCTTCTAGTCCTCCCCCAAAATCAGCTCCCTTCTAGTTCCAGCCCCACACAGCATCCGCTCCCTTATAATTGCATTCCCCCCCCGCATCAGCCCATTTCCAGTCCTAGCTCCCCCATCAGACCATTTGCAATCCTAGCCCTCCCCATCAGCCATTTCCAATACTAGCCCCCCCCCCCATAAACCAATTCCAATCCTAGTCCAGTGAGCTGATGGAGGGGCTTGGATTGGAAATTGGACCGAGTGTGGGGGAGCTTTAGCCCATTTCCAGTCCAAGCTCCCCCACTCTCAGTAGATTTCCAGTCCGAGCCCCCCATCAGCTCATTTCCAGCCCTATTCCACCCCTCATCAGCCCATTTCCAGTCCAAGCTCCCCCATCAGCCCATTAGCAATCCTAGCCCCCCATCAACAATTTCCAATACTAGCCCCCCCATAAATCAATTCCAATCCTATTCCAGTGAGTTTATGGGGGGGGGGGGGCTTGGACTGGAAATTGGACCAAGTGTGGGGGAGCTTTAGCCCATTTCCAGTCCAAGCTCCCCCACACTCAGTCCATTTCCAGTCCAAGCCCATCATCAGCTCATTTCCAGTCCACCCCCCCAATCAACTCATTTCCAGTCCAAGCTACCCCTATCAGCCCATTTGCAATCCTAGCCCCCCCATCAACCATTTCCAATACTAGCCCCCCATAAATCAATTCCAATCCTATTCCAGTGAGTTTATGGGGGGGCTTGGACTGGGAATCGGACCAATTGTGGGGGAGCTTCAGCCCATTTCCAGTCCAAGCTATCCTCACACTCAGTCCATTTCAAGTCCAAGCCCCCCATCAGCACATTTCCAGTCCTATTCCAGCCCCCATCAGCTCATTTCCAGTCCAACTCCCCCCAATCAACTCATTTCCAGTCCAAGCTGCCCCTATCAGCCCATTTGCAATCCTAGCCCCCATCAGCCATTTCTAAAACTAGCCCCCCCAATCAGACATTTCCTATCCTATTCCAGAACCATATCAGTCCATTTCCAATCCTACTCTCCCAAAAGCCCATTTCCAGTCCTAGTCCTCCCCATCAGCTCATTTGCAGTCCTAGCCACCCCCCCCCCCACTCAGCCCATTTCCATTCCTAGCCCCCCCAGCCCATTTCCAGTTTTAGGCCCCTCCACTCAGCCCATTTGGAATCTTAGCCCCTGCCCCGAATCAGCTCATTTCCAGTCCTATTCCACCCCCATCAGCCCATTTCCAGTCCAAACTCCCCCCATCAGCTCATTTCCAATCCTAGCCCCCCCCAGCCCATTTCCAATTTTAGGCCCCTCCACTCAGCCCATTTGGAATCTTAGCCCCCTGCCCCAACTCAGCCCATTTCAAGCCCAAGCCCCCCCCTCCCCTCCCCGAAGAGCCCCGCTGCAGGCTTTAGAGGCCCTAGCTCATCTCCTTTAGCAGCCACGGCTCCCGACAGGCTCAGCAACAGCTCCTTACAGCCGCCGAAGTGAAGAGCATTGTTTCCTTCACTTCGGCAGCTGTATTGTATTGAAGATTTCTGGCACGCCGGAGGTCAAAGGACATTTCCTGTGTCCCGGTTCTCAGTGCACCTGAGTTCTTCATTACAATATAGCTACCAAAGTGAAGGAAACAACGCTGTTCACTTCGGTGGCTGTAAAGAGCTATTGCTGAGCCTGCCGGGAGCCACGAGCCGCTAAAGGAGGTGAGCCGACAGTATGCAGGATGTTGTTGGCGCGGGGTCCCCTGAAGCACAGGGCCCTGTGCCAACAACATTCTTGCTCAATGGATGGGACGGCCCTGGCTGCAGTATTAAAGAGGCTCTTTTTAAGTACGCCAATGGCTTAACTTTCACTACCACAAAGGCTAAATATACTGTATATTGCCTACAAAACCTAACATTTATTTCATGTGGTTTGAACTTAAGCTACAAATTTTTCATACATGCATACCTTTACCTATAAACATTAGGTGCAGTGATAGTTTACAGGTGCCATAAACATAAAAACAAACTTATTTCTGTAATGTTAGCAGGAACTTTATACAAGTTTGAGGGTTTACATTTGATTAAGAGAAAACCACACATTCTCTATTTTTTTGGTTCACTGCTATTTGAAGCAATAGTAAGCTTAGATTGGATAATTTGCCTGAAATGGAAACTAACTAAGGGGTATGTTTATTAAACAACAGTAGCGGCGTTCGTGCGAATCGAATTCAATGGGGCTACGGCTTCAATATCACACAGAAGCTGCTACCGCTGTTTAATAAGCACACCCCTAATTCTTAAGCTCAAACTTTTTTCTACCTAAGGATGAATTTTACAATATTAAAAAAGAAAACCGTATTTAACTAGGCAAATTCAGAAACAGTGGTGTGGAGGAGGATTAGGGAAAAAAGGAAAAGACAATGTTTTCAAATACAGATATGGTTTATGATTTATTATTTCTTGATATACCACCTTTCTGTCAACATTCAAGGCAGTTTACAAAACTTAAAGTATAAATTAGAGAGCAGATATTAGAAAGGAACTCCAATATCAATAGGACATAGTAGAAACTAGCATGTGATAGAAGTTGAGAAGTACAGAGAATAGATAATAGGTGGACAGATAACAGGACAAATAGCAGCCAGGGCCCTCTCCTCGTGAAGCAAGCTAGAGAGACCCAAATGCCTCCCCAAATAAATAAGATTTGAGAGTGGCACAGAACTGCTGGTATGAGGGTTCCAAACAAAGATGTGGTAGAAGGCAATTCCATAATAAATGTGCCTTAATAAAAAAGGCAAATTGCTGGGTGGATACATACTTAATGTGTACAGATGAAGCTACATGAAAGCGATTGCCCTGAATTCAGCACAGAGCTCGTGCAGGAACCTATAATGTAATGACTGAAGGCAGGTATTCAAGAATGTCTGTGGGCAGAGCCTTGTGTGTTAGTGTTAGTACTCTGAAACTAATTCTAGAAGCAGTGGGGAGCCAATGATGTTGCATGAGGTATGGGGTTATATGATCATATTTCTGGGTCAGCGACAGAATTCTTATAGTAGTGTTCTGCACAATTTATAGACATTTTATCTCATATACTAGCAGCCTGGAGTAGATAACATTGCAATAATCAATGTGTGTGATAACTAAGCTCAGGATAACAGTGGTCAGTGCATTCTTATAGAGGAAGGGCATATAACGTGGATCTGGTGAAGACCGTCAAATGATGACGGGTTGACCGTACCTATTTACTGTGAGATGGAGAGTTCAGTGTTGATAAAAATCCCTAGATATCACTGGTCAACATTGAAATCGTTACTAACTTTAAAAGGCCCTAATCTGTAGTATCTTGGTGAGCTGAACACGAATATAACATTAAAAATTTTTTATTGGCTCTCGTTTTGAAGATATTGTATGTAGTTCATTTTTGACGTTTCACCGTGTAAATTTATCCAGTAGGACATAAACAACATCCCAAATAAGCCTTGAATGATGTAATATTGCATCACATTGCATAATACCAGAATGCGCACATCATCCAGAGTTGATTGCATCATTTTCTGATGCAATGCAATACTACTACCAAACGGCTGCTGAAGCCATCTGACGTCAGCAGTGTACGATACGCAGTCGGAAAGGAAAGTAATCTGGTATTCTGTTACGATATTGAAAGCCTCATGAATGCCTTAAAAATCACTCATGACCCACAAGACTGGAGACTATTTATAGACTCTTCAAAACTGAGTCTGAAGGGCTGTGCTTTTGAACAATGGAAACCGTCTTCCATCTATTCCAGTAGCGCATGCCATCCACATAAAAGAGACATATGATAACTTCAAGCATCTACTGACTTCCATTAACTATAACAAGTACAGCTGGCACCTTTGTGGTGACTTGAAGGTAGTTGCCCTTTTAATGGGACTGCAGCAGGGATATATAAAATACATATGTTTCTTATGTGAGTGGGATAGCCGAGCAAGGCACTACTTGCGGAAGGAATGGAATCGCAGACAAAATGTAACAGTTGGAGAGAATTATATCCAGCACCCAGCTCTGGTTGAGGCTCACAAAATTCTGCTACCACCCCTTCACATCAAACTAGGTTTGATGAAAAACTTTGTGAAAGCCATGGACCGCACTTCGCCAGCTTTCTGATACCTGCATGAAAAATTCCCTCGACTCAGCGAAGCAAAGATTAAAGAGGGAGTTTTTGTGTGTCCTCAGATTCGAGAGCTCTTCAAAGATGACCGGTTCAACAACTTGCTGCACGGTGATGCGAAACAAACATGGAATGCTTTTCGCCTAGTGTCAACAAACTTTCTCAGGAATGTTAGGGCAGAAAACTACAAGGAACTAGTAGAAGACATGCTGATGCAGTATCAGAAACTTGGCTGCAATATGTCTCTAAAGATCCATTTCCTTGATTCCCATCTCGATTTCTTTCCTGACAAATGTGGTATGGTTAGTGATGAACAGGGCGAATGTTTTCACCAGGATATCGCAATGATGGAGCAAAGATACCAGGGAAAATGGTCCACAACAATGCTGGCTGACTACTGCTGGACACTCCCCAGAGAAGCTCCCGAACAGCTGTACAAGAGACAGGTGAAAAAAAATCTAAGAAGTAGTCTATGACTTGTTTTTATACAGGTATTAACTGAAGGCCTATTATATTTACGATTGACATGCATTTTGTGATGTAAACATTAATTCTTGTAGATTACAAAAATCCTAGAGCCAACTTTGCAATTTCACTGTCATATTTGTGTTCAGCATATAAAAATTGATAAGAAATGACTATTTTTATTCAGTAACATGACTTTTGTAAAAATTTGTTGACCAGTGTATTTAAATGAGGAAGTCAGTGCAATGGGAGAGCCAGCAAGATACAAGGCAAAAGAAAGTGAAATAGAAGATCCTGTAAGCCAGGTTGTGGTTGTTTTAGCAGGGTTTAACCTAAGGTGTTTTTGTTCCAACCAGTTGGCTACCATGGCTAGGCACTGGTTGATGGATAGAAGGTTAGGAAAATGTGAATCTGTAGGAGAGATTAAGAGAATATCATCAGCGTAAATATATGTACTAATACCGAGAACTTAGATCATGGTTGCGATTGGGCTTATAAAGATATTGAAAAGCACAGGGGCCAAAACCATCCCTTGTTGAACACCACAAGAGAGCTAAGTCATATGATTAGAGGATGTAGAGCCTATCTGGTATAAAAGAGGTAAACTAGAAGACTGTACTGATATCTCAGTATTTATATCTAGAACTGAAATGGCAAAAACAAATGATACATGGCAAAGCAAACAGAAGCTGACCTTTGCAGGTTTTCCCATCAGGCTGCAGGGTAAATCCAACTGGGCAACTACAACGAACGCCTGTGGCTGTATCCTTGCATGTACGGTCACAGCCTCCATTGTTGACAGCACAGGTTTCTGGAAATGGGCAAAAATAAACCTTTAAACATTCTGGGCCATTTATTATTTTGAGCAGTATTAAAATAAAGTTCTTCAGAGATCTGCCTAACAAATATAATAAAGTACAGCTTGTACTTCATAATCCATGAATTTGTTTAATTAGATATAGGGGCCTTTTTACTAAAGTCCATTAGTATTTTGCACTAAACACACATTTAACGTGAAAACCTATATGCATTAAGTGCAAAGCCTCTGGTGGTAATTGTGAGTGGCATGGGCAGCATGTTTCCAGCAGTTACTGCATGGACGCATACTCTAATGTGCGGTGCAATTAAGACAGGTGCACCTAATATCTCCCATAGAGGTATCACTAGGTGAACCAATGCCATCACATTGATAGAGTGTAATATGTACCCCTGCACTGTGTTGTCCGTGCCCACACCCTGTCCATACTCTGCCTATTTCCCACTCCTTCATGCGACGGGCAATTAATGTGCATTTTAGCGGCTGGCAGTTGTCATGCCAGCATTGTAACAGTTACTGTGGATCATTACCACCACTAAAAAGCACATTAATCACTTAACAGGCTTTAGTAAAAAGGCCCCATGACATTACTACAGGTCATTATTTCTTTCTTTCTTAAAAATCAAGGGGCCTTCTCTAATGCATGTTTATGAAAGATCTTGCAAAATAATCCGATTTTTAACAAGTACGATAGTCTTTAAGGCAGGAGTTCTCAACCCAGTCCTCAAGACACACCTAGCCAGTCCGATTTTTGTGATAACCACAATGAATATACATGAGAGAGATATGAATGCTATGAAGGCAGTGCATATTCATTGTGGTTATCCTGAAAACCTAACTGGCTATGTGTGTCCCAAGCTTTGTGACGTCCATGTGTTTTTTCATGTTTTTCACACATTTGTGTTTTTTGCACACATTGTATATGCACAAGAATTTTATTGTGCATTCCAATCAATTATATGTGCATGAATTTATAGCTATATGCATGCAGAAAAAATGTTTGTGTCCAGACAAATCGAGTATGTGCTAAAGAATGCACACCCATAATAGCCTTAGCAGAATATAAACAACCTTCTAATCAAATTATTGATTTGCTGTTAAAAGAACTCAAGCCTTGACCAGAATGTCACCATACCAGTTATATACATGATTTATGATGGGAGTTTCCAATCTGTTCTCATTGAACTGCAAGAAAAAAGCATCTGGATTTTGTCCACTTAAAGCTTTTCATAAACTGAATGAAGTTTAGCATGGGTCAAGGGCATAACCAAGGTCACTGAACCCATTTCAAGTTGTGTCACTGAAACTTCCAATGCTTGTACTATGTAGAACAGTAGCAAGGCAAACAGAGGCAGGACGAAATCTAAGACTCTAAGGGGTATGTTTACTAAACTGTGGTAACGTAGCAGCGGCTACGTTAAGGTGCGTTATGTAACATTAAGGTGCCTTAACGTTACATTCTGTAATGTTAAGGCGCCTTAACATTACATAACGCGCCTTAACGTTCCCGGCCGCGGTAAGTCCAGAAAAGGGTGGAGAGAGGGCGGAAAGAAGGGGGTCAATGGGTGGGGAGTGGGCGGGGAGAGGCCCCTTTCACACTAACGTGGAGAAATTAAGGGCTGAATCCTAGCGCAACTGAAAACCTGGCGTTAGCACACATTTGCAAGAGAGAGAAATGATTTCATTCTCAGCAATGTACAGCATAGGCAGGGAGCCCAAGAAAGGTGATAGTAGTGCTCCATTTGCAGCAACAGCATAGTGCCCAGGTATGAAAGGCCACTATGGTGATGGTGCAAATGGGGCATGGGGGCTGCAGGCGGGACATGCAGTGGGGGCTACTGTGGCACAGGGTGGACTAGGCAGTTGCCGAGGTGGCACATAAGAACACAGAAAATGGAAACCAGCAAGACAGAAACTGACCAGGGTCAGACATGCCCATGAGTCTGTGTCCCACAGTTTCCCATCCAGGAGACATTACCCAGCAGGTATCCCAAGGGGCACATAACATTGACAGGCGGTGCCGGGGGAAGCGTGGACATCTATGTAGGCACCCCTACCCCAGAACCCACACCTTAGGCAGCTGCCTACCTGCCCCCTGGATGGCCTGGGATGGCGCACCACCAGCACCGACAGCATATGGTCATGGTGGCATGGCAGAGGGGGTGGGTGATTGTGCTGGAGGGAGAAGTGGCACCTGCCTGCAGTGGACCTAGGCCATGCCCTGTACCAGTACGTGGTATGTAGTGCAACAGAAGAGGTTTGGCCGAGGAATGTAAGGGTAGCCCCAGGGACAACTATGCTGCTGTGGCAACAGTGTGGTGCAGTACACCCAGCTAGCATGTCCAAGAGCAGAGGGTCAGAGGTTCAGGTCCCATCTGTGGATCCTGCAGAGCATCTCCCCATAGTTTTAGCCCACAATGCAGCCACAACAACAACATGGGCAAACCCCAACACAGTGGTGCACATGGGTACAGACACCCACTGACAAGGGCTCCACTATCCACAGCTTCATGGAGTGTCAGGCCGTTAGCCCCAGCACAGAGCTGCAGTTATCACCAGAGCACTACTACTACCCCCTGCACAGATTAGCAATGTCGGCACTGTGATCAGGACCAGTGTGGCAGGTAGGGTTGTCAACCACCTCCATCTCTGCACAATGCTGAGATAGGTGTGGGAGTGGGCATATGTCTCTCCATTGTTTTGTGTCTGCCAACACCTCACTGAGCCCACATTGCTCACACTGCTTCCAGCGCTAGCCTGCAAATGTGCATAATGAGGAGCAAGGTATTGTGGGTATGGACCAGACACGGCGGATTGGCCAGGATGCATCTGCACAGGGTGGAGGGCAATGGCTGAGACACTGTAGTGCTCGATCGCTACCTGCATGGACAGGGTGGCCACAGCATGTCACGCTGGGAGGGGGGTCACTCTCACTCTGATCGAGCAGTGACCATGGCATGTCTATGTTCCCACATAGTGGCACATATTATTTGTTTCTACCTGTGTGTTCCCAGTTCTGGGGCCCAATCACAGGGATACCTGCTTGGTGTCTATGCTGTGCATACCGCCTCTGTGTGCACAGGGTTCTCCTGTGAGCAAGCACTATGGACTGGTTAGTGGGTTGTCTGCAGTTCACCTGTGCATGATGGGAACACCTTGTAGGATGCTGCAGGTGCAGTCTGACTGTGCTGTCTGTTGATGAATGGCAGATTGTGGCGTGGGGCAGTTGAGTCTTCCCCTGCCTACTCCAAGCATCACTGCTGGTCTGCAATGGTCACAGGTATGCCATTGGCCCAGCAGCCCTGGAGGGCTGTCATTCGCCAGCAGGACTGTGGTTGCTGGTACTGCAGCCATGCTGTAGGGTGAAGGCACCTGTCCCACCACACCCTCATCTACAAAAGGGGTGATTGAGGCCCCTTGGGGTATATAGCACATACCACTTAGACCCATAGTGGTAGTGCTGCATCACCCTCATATGAGTCTAGTCACCCCACTGCCCTGATAACAGGTACCCATGGCAGCCAGACTGTAACAACAGGTACACACTAATCTAGGTGGTGTCTGGTCCCACAGGGCCACATGTGACTGCAGAACACAGCTGGAACAGATGTACCTTCAGTTGCACTGCTGGGAACACCTGTCACACACTGGCAGTGCTGGGGATGTGCAGCAGGACCTATTTCTAGTACCACATGTACTGTGGACCTATTGCTGGGTGCCCATCCTATCCCTCAGGGTGAACACGGAGCCTGCACAATGGCATGGTCTGTAGCTACTCTGTGCCAGTATCACGCACTGTCAGTCCGTCTTACCACACTGCAGTACCGGAGAGGTGCAGACCCCATTTGGTGGTCAGCTGTAGGCTGCTGTTCTGCATGTGCAATGCATCATGGGTGCTGGTGGGGTTACCCTATCTTGGCACACAGAGCAGATGGTTTGTGCAGTGACCTGCAGTCCTTCTGTACCCAGCCATTGCTGTGCAACAGGCCATAGAGGTATAGCTTACTGGTTAGTACACTGACATTCTAGGTGGAGGTCATGGGTTCAATTCCTCATTGTTCCCTCCTTCCAAGGCAGATATTTTGCTTGCCTGTGACAGTCATATCTTTGCAGATCCATGCTGTCAGCCCATAGTACCCTCACCACAGTTGCCAGCAATCCTTATAAGGCGTTATAAGGCTCCTAATTAGGCACATTACAAGGCACGTTACAAGGCACCTTATTGGGCACAGTACAAGGCGCGTTATAAGGCGCGTTACAAGGCACCTTATTGGGCACAGTACAAGGCAGTTAAGGCACGTGCCTTGTACTGTGCCTAATAACGTGCCTTATAACGTGCCTTATAATGCTGGTTACCTGACATGCTTGCCATAATGATGCCCCGCCCATGCCTTTATACAGGCATCTGTACCTTTACCGTGGAACCTAACGCAAATGACATTACCGCAGTTTAGTAAACACACCCCTAAGACTTCTTGGTGGTCGGTAATGATTATTAAGATTCCACTCCACAAAAATTCTCTGCTTCATTTATTATAATTTATTTGTATAAGGAGATTACAATAAGTAATACTGAAATGTAGAAAAAAACCACAGCTTTTTCAGACTTACTTTCAGATTACATGGAATTTAAGAGTGCTATCTTTTTCTTATGAAAGGGGCACTCTTAAATTCCAGGTAATCTGACAGTGTCAGAAAAAGTCAACAGCTATGTTTTGTTCTACATTTCAATATTACTTGTTGTAATCTCCTTATACAAATAAATTATAATAAATGAAGCAGAGAATTTTTGTGGAGTGGTATTTTAATAATCATGATCAACCACCAAGAAATCTTAAAGCGTTAGGGCCCGATTTTCAGCTGTCCAGATCTTAAAAGGGATATGTGCCTCGTTGGCGCATAGCTCTCCCCGCCGACCTCTAAACCGGATTTTCAATGCCACGGCAACAGCATTGAATATCCGGTGATTGCCACAAAAGCTGGAAGCCAACAAAGCTAACCGGGCAGCAGTGATATTGGATGCTGCCCGGTTAGCTCCTGTGCTTTAAAGATAGGCGAGAGTTTTCCTCGCCTATCTTTAAGATGCAGATCACTAACTGGGCAGCATCCAATATCACTGCTGCCCGGTTAGCGCCATTCTCCACCTCTGCTCTGTCCCAGAATGCCCCCAACATGCCCCGTTGATAACAGGATAGCATTGGGGCACATAGGGGACTTAGATGGGGATATTCAATGGCACTAACCGTATAGGTGCTATTGAATATCCCCATTTAAGACATTTACATGGTTTACTGGGCTGTAAACCGTGTAGATGCTTTTCGAATATTGGGCCCTTAGTGCACAGTTTTGGCACTGTGCTAAAACGTAGCACAGAGCCCCAGCGCAATAAACTCCATGCTATTCTAGTAACATGCATCAGGGTGGGGACTGGGTTGGATGGGGGAATTCCTGGGACATTGTAACTAGCGCAGGTGTTAATGGCTTACACTAACTGCACTTGGCGCCAATAGTGCAGTGCAATTAACACCACCTCAATGGGTGATGTTAGTTGAACCCACAGATGGTTTGCAGCATTAAAGCACAACATTCCTGTGCTAACTATATGGACAGATGTATACCCCCCTGCCCACTACAGTTAATAAGAAGCTCCATGCTGGTAACATGGCACACACGTGCATTACCAGCAGGGGCTTATAAACATGCCCCTAAGTGTTACTGGTAATGCTATGTCGATTCAACTAATAATAAATAGCATGAGGTATTTTTAAGCAGTAAATATTTCAAATAAACACAAAGCACCAGAAATCATGAATTGTTTTGTACTTCTATAAATGAGGGTCATTTGACTTTTCTAAAACAGCTACTAGAAATCTTATGGTTTCTCCACTTATTTTTTAAAATTTATAACTTGTTTGGGTTTGCATGTTAACACAGGGGGTTGTGTGGGTAAGTTAGATGGGGGCAGGGAAGGGGCAGAGAAGGGGGCAGAGTCTGGGCGGGCAGTAGGCGGTTGTCGGCCCTGGACGTACAGGGCCAATTCTAATGTTGGCCCTGTACGTCCAGGGCCGGCGACTTGTGCTGGGAAGTTATTCCACTTCTGGATGGGGTTTTCTTTTGGGCCCGAGATGCAGATGGGGTGGGAGGCCCCGAGGACATTCCTCAAAGCCTGACCCTGGCCTTAGGATGCCAGATCAGGGGTGATGTTCAACACACTATCTGGATAGATAGTAGGATAAAGTTAGGCCAATCTTTTTGTTGCCACAGACCAGAACAGATCTTCAAAAATTAAACAAAAAAATAATTAATATTAGAATATCTTTATTTCATAATAAATAAAAAATTAAAATTAATTAAAATACACATACATAACCCAAGGATTCAATTTAAAAGACTCTATATAAAGAAACTTATAAAAAATTCAAATATTCTATTTCTTGAAAATATAATAATTGTTTCTTATTAAAACCCATTACATACTGATACAAGGAAGGTATATCCTACAAATGACTCACTAATTTGTGAATATTAATTTTAAATAAAATATCTTATAAACCTTTTCTATAACAGAATTACATAATCAAATAAAATAAAGAATACAAATTCCCAGAACCAAGGGGGTCTGTCTACTAAGGTACTTTAGCTGTTAACAGACCGATAGCACAAGAAAATGCTCCATGTTAATAGCAAATGAGGGAAAACTGCAGATAGCACAGTGATTTTTGGTGCTATCTACTGAACTGCGTTAGTTGTTTGATAGGGTGGGCTGTGAGCATAGAGTGGGCACCTCTACAGTGAGTGGTTACCGCAAGCATTGGCAGCGCACAGTAACTGCTGGTTTTGTAGACATCTTGGGTGCAACTAATGCCACCTCAATGGGTAGCATTAGCCGCATCCACTATGCTGCTGCACTGTGATCTCTACTTTTTCCATGAGTTATCTGCTGGGGATATGCTGTGCAGGGCTTTGGCAGCTAACCCGGTATTATCTGCCTAACATGCTGCGTTAGCAGCAAAAGCTTAGTAGACAGACCTCTACATTTGATGACACTCTAAGGGGCCCTTTTACTAAAGGCTGCTAGCTGTCAGCGTAAGTCTGGCACATGCTTAAGACACACATTGGGCACGTGTTGACATCTAGCATGGGACCATGACAGCTCTGCTGAATTTTGGCACTGTCCATGGCTCGTTAGGGTTGGAAGTGGGAGGGATAGGGGTGGAAAGTGGGAGTGGTGAGCGCTACACAGTCAGTGCACCCGCGCTACCTGTTCAGCAGGCAAGCATAGGTAGCGCTGAGTGAACCTGCGCTATTGTCATGCTGTGGCAGCGCCCTGTGTACTGCGGTAACTTCTGGGAACATGCTTTCCATGCTCCTGGCAGTTAATGCAGTGGTGTTGCTCTAACACACCACAGATTTGTGCATTATCAGTGCATTAGGTGCAACACCCCAGTGTCCTTTAGTAAAAGAGCTCCTAAGATCAAGGTGTCTGCATTATAAATTACATAAATACTATACAGTACAAAATTTCTATCATCTTTTCATTTAGAATCATCACTGATATTGCTTTTAAATCTAACATAAATCAAAATAAACTCAATGTCAACAAACACAACTATGCCATCTTTTAAAATAGCTTAGAGGCCCTTTTATTAAGCTCATTAGAGTTTTGCACTTAACAAGCATTTAGCACTAAAATTAATGCGCAGTAAGTGTAAAACCTCTACGACAACTGTAAGGAGCATGGCCAGCATGTTCCCAGCAATTATTGAAAGAATGTATATCAGAACATGTGACACAACTACCGCAGGTGTACTTAATGCACCCATAAAGGTGTCATTATGTGCATGCTGACTGCCACTTTGACAGTTACTGTGCAGTAATTGTCCCCACTGAGCAAGTATGGGTGGCTGTTTGTGGGTGTTGGAGGATACAGAGTGTGTGAGGGGGAGGGTATGTGAAGGGCGTGTGAGGAAGAGGGGGGGGGGGCTGTAGAGAAGGTGTGAGAATGTGTTGGAGAGGGGTGAGTGGATGGGGGTTTATGTCCTGCACCAGGTGGTGGGAGAGGGGGTGCTGATGTGGGATTAGTATAATTCTTTGTTATTCACATGTATTAAGTTAGCCAATAAAAACTCATTTTCACTTGAAGTGTCTGTGAATGAGGTCATTTCTTGCAACCAAACTACATTTATATGCATTCTCTGTGTTATATCTTGGTAACTCTGCATCTGCCTCTTCCTGTGATATGTCCTGCGGGTATGGCAGGGGTTGTCTGGGGACGTAATGCATAATTGCATAGTATACAGCAGGCTATAAATATCTCACACACCCTTGCAGGACTATATTAAAGCTCTCCCAACTGGTCCAGTTCTTCAACTTGCCAAACTTTCTTTCTGTTATTGCCCTTGTGAGCCTGTGAACCTTGTAGTGCTCCTCTGCTTGTGAACTCAGCAGCCCTATGGGGTTAGGAACCATGGATCTCAAGGGGTATCTCTTGTCACCTGCTTGGACAGGAGAAAGGAAAATAATTCTGGTTAGTGACATGTCTGCCTCCTTCTGTTGAAGGTACAGTGCAAGCTGGGTCTCAGTCAATCAGGTGCCACAGTTCCAAGGCACCTGGCAGGGTGGCTGAGAGAGGGGGGACCAGGAGACATCTTACCTGTCAGCAATTCAGAAGATACAGCACTGCTCTCAAGTTGTTAATAAATTCCTGGGTGGGTGAGGATGTAGGCATAATGGCATGACCCCCGGAATCTGGGAAAGACATCTGTTATTTTGCTCAGTGCATTACATAACTACTTGCATGTTGATCCTAAATGTTTGGCGGGAACGCAATTCCCTTGAAAAGAGCACAGCAGGACACGGTCTTTCTGATTTGCAACTCAGAGGTAATGGTGTAATGTTTCAGCAAGCTCCGAGTTTTTTACTGGGGTAAGGTCCTGATTTAGATTCTTTAAATAATACTGTGCATATTCACGTCCAATTTTGGATATAGATGATCATTGCCTGAGTTATTTAACGCACTTGGCAAGATGATTTTTTGATAGCTCTGCCGCCTTTGTCCAATATACAGTGGTTTAAACTTTAGTTGTGCCATTGATTTTGGACGTTTCAGATACATAATAGGCTCTGGTTTCTTTGCTTAGCACTCCAAAATACATTCTTCAATTTCACCAGTAGTATAATGGGTACACTACTTGTCAAACTGATTGACAGGTGAGATAAGGATGGCAGGAGCCAATCAGCGTTCACTTCCGGTGTATGCCCCGCCTTAGGCCACGCCCCCTCCCATAGAAGTGAATGGTGAGTTAGCCCTGCCCGCTCCCGCCCCCAAACTGTTAACAGGTACCAATCAGCGTCCACTTCCGGTGCATGTCCCACCTTAGGCCACGTCCCCTCCCATAGAAGTGAATGGTGAGTTAGCCCCGCCCACTCCCACCCCCAGGCATGGCCACCGCCCCCACTTGACACGCCTCCACCCCGCCCCAAGGATGACATCATCCAATCAGCATCCACTTCCGGGTTTGTGCCACACCCACGCCCCGCCCCACAATATGGCATTAGTCAATCAGCACCCTCTTCCGGGTTTGTGCCCCACCCACAGCCTCCCACCCTCAACCACGCCCCTGCCTACATCATCGGAAATGACATCACCGGAAACAGGGCGTCATCAGAAATGGACTGTCCCTTTTTTGGTGACATCACCGGAAACAGGGTGTCATCAGAAAAGGGCCGTGTCTTTTTCCGATGACCTCAGCGGAAGCAGAGTGACTGACTCCGGAAATGTGTTTTGCTTCTGGTTAATGTTTACATCTGCAAAAAGCAGGAACCCTGGAAAACAAAAAATGCTTTTCTCTCTCCCACTGCCCCAGTTCTTTTTTCTCACAAAAGATTCTTAACAAGCACAGCACAGGGGCTTTTCACAGAGGCACAGACAGGGTAGAAGCTTTTCTTTACAAATGTTAAACCTCAATTAACACATCTTTTGTTAGAGAAACCAGTGCTGTCCATGTGATAGAATTTTGCTTTTAAGACCTCATGGTTAGAGAGAAATATTCTGGCAAACTCAGTGTAAGTTCAGACTGAAATTCAGAGAGAGAGACCTGAGTTCAAATGTTTGTGCTTTCTCTGTACATATCAAAGGGAGGCATTTGATGTCATAGCCAGTCAAAAGGACTACACAAAACCTGATGAAATAAACACATTGAAATCTGCTATACAAGCAACGGTGGACTGTATTATCAGGAAATGCTGGCAAGGAGTTATGCATAGAGACTGTGCAGCTTGTGTAATACATGCTCCAGGGCAAAGACATCATGATTGTGTGACACAAGAAAATACAACAGAAAATCCATAAAACTTGTAACAGGGTGTGTCTAGGACCTAATGTAAATGTTGCCATGATTGTTGGTCATAAAATGAAAGCAACTGCCGTAGTTTATGAAAATTTGAATTTTTTTGTTTGAACTCAGAAATTTTAATACCAGTAGAAATCCAGGACAACTGTTCAATATTTTGCTTAAATCTGGGGAAAATGTGATATGTAGCTAGTAGAAGGTTTAATCTGTGACAGAGATTATAGATCATTCTTGAAAAAATGTTGCCATGATTGTTGATCATAAAATGAAAGAAAATGTATGTATTTCCAGAATCTATTAGTTGAACATACAGATGAACAAAAATTATAGGTATGCCTTTATATTTTTTATTTTTTTTAACTTGTAATGCTCAAATGAATCATTTCACAAGATGAAAACATTTTATTTGAAATAAAACATTTTGAACCTATGTGTGGTGTGTTTTAGGAATGCTTAGTTAATTAAACCTACAATGGGGTTGTCTGGGAAAAAAATGGGGCATCTAGGTGTGTCCTAAACAATAGGCCATAAGATAAGAATGTGCAGAGCTCTGTTGTAGAACTGAAATCCCCTTAAGACGTCTGGGAAATGGGTGGGAATGTGTATTAGCCACATACACAATATATAGCATCTATTACAATGTACTGTCTGCAAAAAAAAAGCATTGTGAATTAGCCAGGTCGTATGATAAGATTATGAGATCCAGTACATTTCAGCAGCCAGAAAAGATCACATAGTCTCTCTACAGCTTGCAACTCCTCTTCAGACATGGTGGGTAGATATGAGTCTTACTTTTTTTTTTTAAATATTGTTGGCTATGTAATGTTTCTGTCTCTTATGATTGTCTTTTAAAAAAAATAGGAGCAGAAAAAGGGGGTTGCAAATAAACTTTCTCTTACAAAAAGAAGGCAACAAAGAATGTTAAAAGGTATGTCCGGTGGTTTTTAATTTTTACAGCAGCTATGCTCTTTATAATGTGTCTCACAGTGTTTCAGAGAACAGCCTCAACCATTAATCTTTTTTATTTTAGACCAAGAAGATGCTATAAAACAAGATGACCAGCCTAATCAACAGACGGCACCTTACAGAAAACCAAAAGACAAGCAGAATCGTGAGTATTCCGGTTTTATCCAGCTCCTAAATTTTAAGGCCGCTGTAAAAGAAAAAAAAAGTATTAGCCCCTACGTTTTTCTTTTTTCAGATCGAGAAAATGTTAGAAAACCAACGGCTATGGGAGCGAAGTCTAATAGGAAAAGTTCACACAACGAAAGTTTTTCTGCCGGTGAATCTACACACGCCAGTACAGAATACAGAGGGCGTGGTGAAAGCCGTGTCTTTGATAACAGTGTTTCAGAGGACAGAGCAAATAATCTTGCATTAGGCCCCGCTGAAGAATCAGAACCAGTTAGCTATGTTCAGTTTGTGAAAAGATGGGATCGTAAATTGGACAAGTTTAATGGTGTAATTTATTCAGAGGAATTTTGTTTTATTAATTTAGACAGGGTAACATCATTATCTGAGGTTCAATTCGCCATTCGGCAAGGTATTCAACATATTCTGGATGAGGTTAGCAGCAGGGTTTCACCTGGTGATTATGTACAGGTGCATCTACACCAGGGGTCTCAAACACGCGGCCCACGAGAGAAGTTTCTGCGGCCCGCGATGGAGAGGAAACAAAAAACCCCCCCAAAGCCCTGGCTTCTGCCGCTGCCGCCGTGGCAGCGCCAGAATCAGCTGTCCCGCGGCCCCTTACCGTGTGTCCGGCAGAGCCCTCAGCTTCAGCAACATCAGCGGCAGCTTTCAGGGCCGCGAAGAGAGTAGTACTGTATTTCCCTCTCGCGGCTCTGTTAAGCCTGCCGGGGCTGATGGGAATTCCAATCAGCCCCGGCGGGCTTAACAGGCCGCGAGAGGGAAATTACTCTTCTCTTCGCAGCTTGAAAAGCCCGCCGCTGATGTTGCTGAAGCTGAGGGCTCTGCCGGGCACACGGTAAGGGGCCGCGGGACAGCTGATTCTGGCGCTGCCACGGCGGTTTGGGGGGGCTGTGTCGGATATGCCATGCTTTCTCTTGCTCTGCAATGGATCGCCCATAGACAAAAGATGTCATCATTCATGGATGCTGCAGCCCATACGGACAAGAGGTGATGACCTAAGCTGCTTCTTCTCATTAGCAGGTGCCGTGTATGGGTGTCCACTCAGTCGGCATCCATTTGAGTGCTTGATGGGGTCTGGGGTATTTTCAAACCTCCATATTAAATGGGACATCATTAAATATAGGCCAATGCTCATACATTTGTGAGGCTATAAAATGTATTTATAGTCATATTATGGTGAGGAGCATCTCATGCTTGTTTGCCTAAGGCCCAAAGAGATCATACTGCCTTACCCAGGGAATGGACCTAAGTGTCTATAGGAGCTCCTAGAGTCCTCCCCATTACTGCTTCCAGGCATGGAGGAGAGCTAAGGGTTCCTTACCATTAAAGCTTCCAGGCATGGAGGAGAGCACCGAGTTCTTTACCATTACTGCTTCCAGGCATGAAGGAGAGCTCGGGCCTCCTTACCATTACTGCTTCCAGGCATGGAGGAGAGCACCGAGCGGGCGGGGGCGGGGGGCTAGGACTGGAAATGGGCAGATGGGGGTTAGGACTGGAGGTGGTCTGATTGGGGGGGGGGCTAAGACTGAATATGGGGTTATGGGGGGGGGGCTAATAATGAAAATGGGGTGATGGAAGGATTAGGACTGGAAGTGGGCTGTTGGGGGGCTTAGGACTGGTAATGGGCTATGGGGGGGCTAGAACTGGTAATGGACTGGGGGGGTTGCTAGGACTGGAAATGGGCTGAGTAGAGGGGGGGCTTGAACTTCAAATAACTGATGGGGACGGGGTTTTGGAATGGAAATGGGCTGAGTGGAAGGGGGCTTGGAATAGAAATGGGCTGATGGGGAGGGGGGCTTGGAATGGAAATGGGCTGATGGGGAGGGGGCTTGGAAAGGAAATGGGCTGTGAGGGGAGGGAGCTAGGACTGGAAATGGGCTTAGTTGGGGGGAGCAAGGACAGGAAATGGGCTGATGGTGGGGCTAGGATAGGACTGGAATGGGCTGATGATGCGGGGACTAGAAGGGAGCGGATGCTGGGTGGGGCTGAAACTACAAGGGAGCTGATGTTGGGGGAGGATTAGAATGGGATAGGGCTGGGAGAGTAAAATGGAGAGGGGAAAAATATTTTGTGTGGGAGGGAAGAAAAATCTACAATTGGCCAGGTATTGGGTGAGTAAGTGTGGATTGAGGATGGAGGGGTAAAATTTGAGTGGATGAAATAGGAATTAGGAAAGATTAAAATGAAAATTATTATTATGTTAAAACAGATGTAGAGAGAGAAAGGAAAAAAAACTAGAAGAGAGAAGAAAGGACAAATGGACAGCAGACCATGGAGAGTTAGCAGAAGACACCAAGAAACCAGAAGAAAGTGGCTGGCACAATTGCAACTGAAAAAAAATGCACAAAAGGTAGAAAAATATCTCTTTATTTTGAATTTATTAACTGGAATATGTCAGCTCTGGGAAATGTGCATCATTAACGTCTGTGCTTTATTTAATACAAGAGGAAATTAATTTATAGTTTTATTTCTACAGTGTTGTTGTACATTCCAAGTTTGGCTTTTGGGGTTCCCAGTTTAATTATTGTCTTCCTGTTTCTAAATTGTGATTCCTTGTTTGGTGATGGTGTATGTTCTGCATGTGTAACTGAGCTGAGGTATTCTGTTTATGTAATTCCTATTTGACATTGCCACTTGTTCTCTTTCCCCAGTAGGTCATGTATTGTTATTCTCTGAAATGTATTGGTTTAATATTTGCAGTGTTGCCTTTTGATAGTTAGGGTATGGTGCTTTGTGAGTCCTGGTAGTGCTGTTACGATACGGTGGGTTTGCTATGGGTTCTAAATGGGTAGTGTTTGTAGTAGTTCCTAATGTGTCTGGCGGTTGGCACTGGATTATAGTAATGTAGAAATCTTTTAGTCTTTCGTTATCCATACACTCATTAAGAGGCATGTTTACTAAAAGTTAGTTTATGGTAACATTATGCAAATATTTATGCAAATGAGGTCCCTTATGCAAATTAGGCCCGCCTCTTGTGCGGCCCCCGGGTTACTTTACAAGTCCTCATTTGGCCCTCAAAGCAATTTGAGTTTGAGACCCCTGATCTACACTCATCTCTTTTTCACAATTCCTTGTATTCTGGAAACTTAAACCCAGAAGCATTAGACGCTGACGATTTCTTAAATCAGATCGCTGAACTCCTTCAGAGTCACAGAGAAATCCAGGTTTGTGATATATTCCGTGTTGTTGTAGTTGTCATAAGAAATCGGGGTGGGGGAGCTCGTAGGGTCTTAAAGACTATACCGTTTAGCCATATTATTCATAAGAAAAGGATGTATTTGATAGACTTGAACACTGATAATAACACTGATAATAACCTGTGTTTTGCAGGTAGCCTCACAGCCCTCATGTCACAGGTAAAAACGACAGATGTCGAATTGTTAGAAGGTGCTAAAAAACTACATAATGAATTGGGGTGGCCGGTACATAGAAAAGTCACGCTCGATGATGTAGCAATATTTGAACAGCATTTAAAGATAAACATACGCGTTGTGCTTTACACAAATTCATGGGTTTGTTTTAAGACATCAGACAGACCTGTGTTCCCTAAGACTGTGTTCTTGTTGCTACACGATGACCATTTCTATGGTATAACCGAAGTCAAAAAATTCTATGGGGAGCGCAACTTCTGTAGTTACTGTCAGAAACCGTACAGTCACGATCATAATTGCACATTATGGTACCGTCTTTGTTTGACACTAACGTGTGCGAATAATGTTGGTGTACAACAGAGATGCCCTAATTGCAAACTCTTTTGTCATTCTAAAGAGTGTTTAGATAGACACGCGTATCTGGCTCGGAAAAAAGAAGTGGCGTGTTTATCTAAGATACTGTGCCAGAAATGTGAGTCTTATGTGGACAAGAAACATAAGTGCAGGGGCCGGCATTGTAAACTATGTCACGAGCCCCTAACCGGGGATGGCGTCCACTTATGTTTTATGACCCCTATTGGTAAAACTGAAACATCTGAAAAGTATATTTTTTATGATTGTGAATGTATGCAAGAAACAGGCTGGCATGTCCCTAATTACATATATGCGACGGACTTAAATGAAGAAAGAAACTGGGAATTCAAGGGTCTCGAATGTATTTCTGCCTTTATACAGATTTTTTTTTGTAACAAAAAAATTTAAAGGCTACACCTTCATAGCCCACAATTCCAAAGGTTATGGCGGATATTTTGTTCTTAAACAACTGCTTAAGGAAAAGATGGACACAGGGCTGCTGGTTCAAGGTGCTAAACTTTTACAAATTACCTTTGAACCTTTGACTATCCGTTTTATAGATTCTCTAAATTTCCTGCCTATGAAACTTAGCAAACTTTCACAAGCCATGGGTTTTACAGGCAGCAAGGGGTACTTTCCGCACTTTTTTAATATGCTGGAAAATCAAAATTATGTGGGCCCCATGCCGGGTGTTGAACATTACGGTGTGAGTAACATGTTGCCTGAAGAAAAAGAGGAATTTTTACAATGGTACAAGGACAATCAGCAGAAAACTTTTAATTTGCAAAAAGAGTTGGCTTATTACTGTCAGCAGGATGTATCTATTTTGCGGCAAGCCTGTGTTCTCTACCGAGCTGAAATCATGAAAATGACAGAGAAAGAAGTGTTTGTAGAACATGGTGACATCTCAGAAATTCAAACAAGGTGTTTAGACCCTTTCCAATATATAACCCTTGCATCTGTATGTATGGCTATGTTCAGATTAATGTTTTTAGAACCCAAGACTGTGGCACTCATTCCACCAGATAACTATCACCGGCAGACAAAGAGATATTCATCCCCATCTATTCAATGGCTGATGTATGTAGAGGCCAAAGAAAATATACAGATCACACATGCTCTGAAAGGTGGCGAAAAAAAGGTGGGGTCTTATTTTCTTGATGGCTATGCCGTGATCGGTGGGGTAGAAACAGCTTTTGAATTTAATGGTTGTTTTCACCACGGCTGTCCGAGCTGTTATAACGATAAAGACCAGAATCCTGTAGCAGTCACAACCTATGGTTTTCTTTATTACAAAACACAGCTAAAAGCTGCATTCCTGGAAAGCCGTGGGTTCAAGGTCATAAATCTATGAGAGCACGATTGGAAGCAGATGGTAAAAGAAAATGACGGGGGCTGCGCAGATTTCCTGGCTGACTCCGCATTACCGCAACCTCTGATTCCACGAGATGCCTTTTTTGGGGGTAGAACAAATGCCATTTGTCTGTACCACAAAACAAGACCTGGGGAAAAAATACACTACTATGATTTTACCAGTCTATACCCTTTTGTCAATAAAACAAAGGAATATCCAATAGGCCATCCAAAAATCATTTATGACAAATTTGGTCCCCCTACAAAGTACTTTGGTTTTATAAAAGCAAAAGTATATCCCCCACGAAAGCTCTTTTTCCTGGTGTTACCCATACGGTTGGGCGGTAAGCTTATGTTTCCGCTGTGTCACACGTGTGCTGACACACGGCAACAGGAAATGTGTGCCCACACGGATGAGGAGAGAGCTTTTGTGGGGACTTGGTGTACGGTGGTGATGATGAATTTAGCCATTGCAAAAGGGTATGTGGTTGTTGAAATCTATGAAATCTGGCATTTCGAGCAAAAATCTGATAATCTCTTTTCCGAATACATCAAAATGCACCTCCGTCAAAAACAAGAGGCTTCTGGCTACCCTCGATGGTGCAATGATACTGAAAAACAAAATGTGTACATAGCTGATTTCTTTAGAAAAGAGGGGGTGTGTTTGCGTGCAGACCAGATTAATGTAAACCCTGCTAAGCGTCAAATAGCAAAACTTTTCTTAAATTCCCTGTGGGGTAAATTTGGTCAAAGAACAAACCTGCCTGCCACAAGCATTGTGAGAGAACCTGATGATCTCTTTAAATATCTGTTTTCTCCTGAATTCGAGGTTTCATCATGCGATTTTATTGATGATGAAATAGCCTGTGTGGCTTGGAGACACTCAAAAGACCGGTGTATATTGTCGGATAGCACCAACGTTTTCATTGCATGTTTTACAACGGCTTATGCACGCCTGGAGTTGTACAACCTTCTAGATAGTTTGCAAGAGCGCTGTCTGTACCATGATACAGATTCTGTGATATTTCTAAGTAGAGAAGGTGATTGGAACTCATCCTTGGATGACTATTTAGGTGAGCTCACAAGCGAGATACCCTCAGATGAACATATCACAGAGTTTGTATCAGCGGGGCCTAAAACGTACGGCTACAAGCTGTCAAGTGGGAAGACCTGTATGAAAGTAAAAGGGATTACGTTAAACGTAGAAAACTGCCAGAAAATCAATTTCACTAGTTTGAAAGATCTAGTTTTGGACTACAAGCCTGGGGCAGCAGATTTACCCCAGAAAAAGATAGGAGTACAGCAACCTGGTATTATAAGAAACAAAAAGGGTTGGACAATAGAGACTGGTGTGATTAAAAAAACACAAAAGGTTGTGTATGACAAAAGGGTGAAGTTGGAGAATGGCTTTAGCACATTACCCTATGGATACTAGCGTGGTGGATGTGCGCTGGTCACATCCTTTTTCTTGTATTTTAGCGGGGCCGTCCAATTCAGGCAAGAGCTTCTTTGTTAAAAAGATGTTAGAACACGCTGGTTGTGTATTGACTGTCATGCTTAACAATATTGTGTGGTGTTACAGTTGCTGGCAACCTCGGAGAGGTTCACTGGTATAGTCCACCAGTGGAGCTGAGACCTGATAACGGGGGTCATCGGGATTCTGGAGGTCAGCGACTGGGAGTGTTGGTTCCAGTGGGTTCGGAGATGCCATTGCAGCGGACGCATATGCATTCGCGCCACTGAGATGACCGCCGTCGTGGCTGCCATGTGTCCCAGGAGGCGCAATACTGACCGAGCCGAGGATCTCTCTGCCGCTGCTGTCCTGGAGGCGAGCGAGATGATGGCTCGCAGTCTGGAATGCGGTAGGTAGGCTCTCAAGGACTGAGTGTCGATGACGGCTCCAATAAACTCCATCCGCTGAGATGGGAGGAGTTGGGATTTCTTGTAGTTGATGACGAAGCCCAGGGCGGAGATCAAGGCGGTGGTGGTGCGCAGGGACGTTAGCAGCTCGGGGGCTGAGGGAGCCGAGATTAGCCAGTCGTCGAGGTATGGAAACACTGCAATGTTGCGCTTGCGGAGGTGAGCCGCTGCGACCGCCACACACTTCGTGAAGACCCGTGGGGCCGGGGAAAGTCCGAAAGGAAGAACCCGGTATTGATAGTGTTGTCCCAGCACATGGAATCTGAGGAATTTCCTGTGTGCTTTGTGAATGCTGACATGTGTGTACGCCTCTTGTAGGTCCAGGGATGCGAGCCAGTCGCCCGCCTGGATCAGGGGAAGAATGGAGTTGAGGGAGTACATCCTGAACTTCTCCTTTACTATGAATCTGTTCAATTTGCGAAGGTCCAGGATGGGGCATACCCCCCCTGACATCTTCGGGATGAGGAAGTATTTGGAGTAAAACCCCGAATCGATCTATGACTGAGGGACCAGTTCGATCGCCTTGGAGGACAGGAGGTGTATCAGCTCCAGTGCCATGGCACGCTGCAGGTGAGGTGGTGTGTTGCTGGTGGGCCTGCTGTGTTGGAAGGGGGGTGCAGAGAATCTGATGTGGTATCCCTTGCGGATGATTTGTAGCACCCAGGAGTCGGAGGTGATCCTCTCCCATTCTGGGAAGAAGAAGGAACGGCGCCCCCCGATCTGGGAGGGGGGCGGTCCATGGCCGTCAAAACGAAGGGCCACCCTTGGCGGGTTGCGTGTTGGTGCCTTTCTTCTGTTTGCGGTCTCTCTGGAAGTGGCGCTGTTGCGAGGGTCCTGGGTATGAGTTGGACTTGTACCTGGGGCCTTGCCACTTTCTGTTGGATGAGTACCTCTTGTCATAGTTGTAAAGAGTTTTTCGCTGGTAGTTTGATTTTTGGGGGTTACCGTAGCGGTCAAAGCCCTCCTCCGCCAGGGTCTGCAGAATGTTGCAGTCTTCCTTCATGGTGTTTACTGTATCGGCCACTTTGTCCCCGAAGAGGGATTCGCCTGAGCAGGGGGCGTCAGTGATCTTGTCGTGGGAGTCATTTCTCAGTCTGGACGCTCGCAGCCATGCCCATCTCCTGGCCGTAATCGCAGTGCCCGCTGTGCGTATGGACGTGTCGAAGGCGTCAAATGCCATGCTAGCCAGGTGTCTGTTACACTCAATCAGGTCAGTCAGCGCGGCTGAGAATGAGGTGAGAGACTCCTTAGGGAGGGAGGAAGCTGTATTTCTGATGTTGGAGACACAGGTATCCTGGAACAAGACTTGTTGAAACTGATGGGCGGCAATCCGTGCTCCGAGCATGGCCCCCTGAAAGACCTTTTTTCCGATGTCATTGAGCAGTTTGTTGTCACACCCAGGAGGGTGGTTGGTGTGTATCTGCGAGGATTTAGCCTTCTTGAGGGCGGAAGAGACCACTATGGAATGGTGAGACAGCTGTGCTTTTTCAAACCCAGGTGTAGGCTGAAGTAGGTATTTGGAGTCCAGTCTCCTGGAGGATGCGCGCCCTGATGCCGGTGTCTGCCAAAGTATGGAGTGACTGTCCTTCAGCTTGTGGTGCAGGGGCAAGGCAAGAGGGGTTTTGGGGGCAGGCAGGTATTTAAGTACCTCAGGCTCTGCCTCCTCTGCCGTGCAGGCTGGGGTTAGGCCCAAGGTGGAAGACAGCTTGCTAATGAATTTTGGATAAGTCAGGTCCTCCGGAGGGGGTGGCGGTCCTTCCTTTTCCGGGGAAAGCCTCGCCCCGGAGGCGGACCGGTCCAAGGTGGCGGATCCCACAACCCCTGCCTCAGTCTCCTGCTCCTCGGCGGAGCTGTCCTGGGAGGAGATAGCTGAGGGTAGGGGAGGTAGAGGTTCAGGCAGTAGCTGATTACAAACTGCAGATGTTACCTGAAGTGGAGGGGCTTCCATGCATGGAATTGGAGGTGCAGTTGCAGCCGATGAGGGGGGGGCTGTTTGTTGGACGAGTTGAGTGAGCAGGTGGAGAATAGCCGCATTGGAAGAAGTAGATGAACTTCTGTTGGAGCGGGATCGGTGTCTGGAGGAGCGTCTCCTAGATCTGTGGCTCCTACGGAGATGAGAACCATCGCTGGAGTCAGATGAGCTGTCCGAGGTGTCTCTGGTGCGCTTGCTCCTTTTACGGGCCCGGGAACCGGCATCGGAAGTTGGCTGATGGCTGCGCTTCCTGGATTGCTTCCCTTGGCTGGAGCCCTGAGATAAACGCGGCTCCTCCGCCGGGTTTAAAAAGCTGTTCCAATTCCCGAGCATCGAGTATTGATGACACGTAGGATCCTGCGTCTGATTTTGATGACGTCGGATGACAGGGCTGGCAGGGATTTGCAGCAAGGAGCCCGGCATCAGAGAGGGGGCGGAGCTGGCGGCGGTGGCGGGAACTTCAGGGTGCGGGAAGGAAGAGGAGCACTCACCCACGGCACCATCTTCAGCTAGTGGAGTCGCCGCATGGCCGGGGGCCGCCACAAGGCCGGGGACCGCCGCGTGGCTGAAGAAGCGGAGATTACAGCTGGGGCAGCACTGTGAATCCGGTCGTGGGGCCGGGGACGGAGGCCCAAAGGGGCACATCCTGGGCCTTGGAGGCGGCTGCCGAATCAGTAGGAGGATGTCGCTGCAGGCCGGAGGGTTCCCTGACTTGGCAGAGGGCGCACAAATCCACATCGGAGGAGCGCAGCTTTTTCCCGCAGGGGCATTTTCTCGATCCCGATTTGGGCATCTTCTCTGAGTGAGTATTCTGTTGAATTCGTTGAGTTTTCTGGTCAAGGTGAGAGAGGGAGAGCAGATCCGTCTTGTTGGCAAGGTGGAAGAACAAGAACTGGCCAGGCTAGGGGGCGGAACCGGGAGGTGGGCTACCTGAGAAACTTGAGAGCACTTACGAACCTGGAGCCGCCCGGAGGACGTCACCAAGTGTGGCTGACGAAATCCTGCGGTCCATGGAGAAAAGCATTTTTTGTTTTCCAGGGTTCCTGCTTTTTGCAGATGTAAACATTAACCAGAAGCAAAACACATTTCCGGAGTCAGTCACTCTGCTTCCGCTGAGGTCATCGGAAAAGGACACGGCCCTTTTCTGATGACACCCTGTTTCCGGTGATGTCAGCAAAAAGGGACAGTCCATTTCTGATGAAGCCCTGTTTCCGGTGATGTCATTTCCGATGATGTAGGCAGGGGCGTGGTTGAGGGTGAGAGGCTGTGGGTGGGGCACAAACCCGGAAGTGGGTGCTGATTGGCTAATGCCATATTGTGGGGCGGGGCGTGGGTGTGGCACAAACCCGGAAGTGGATGCTGATTGGATGATGTCATCCTTGGGGCGGGGTGGAGGCATGTCAAGTGGGGGCGGTGGCCACACCTGGGGGCGGGAGTGGGTGGGGCTAACTCACCATTCACTTCTATGGGAGGGGGCATGGCCTAAGGCGGGACATGCACCGGAAGTGGACGCTGATTGGTACTTGTCAACAGTTTGGGGGCGGGAGTGGGTGGGGCTAACTCACCATCCACTTCTATGGGTGGGGGCATGGCCTAAGGCGTGACATACACCGTAAGTGAACACTGATTGGCTCCTGCCTTCCTTATCTCACCTGTCAATCAGTTTGACAAGTAGTGTACCTATTATACTACTTTCACCCATTGTTTAACATTTTGAAACATGTTCTTTCTAGTTTATTTAAGTTTTTCTACTTGGTACATCATGCTCATAAGTTGAACTATATAACTTTTTCTTAAAACACTGGATACACTCTGATTTAGTAGTATTGTTCTCGTTATCTTTTGTAGATACAAGTGCTTTTACTTACACGTACACAGAGGGGTATCTTTACTAAACCGTCTTAATTTTACTGGTGCTAGTTGCAGCAATAATGTGAAGAATGCCATATAAGGAGTGGGCGTTCCAGCGTCAAGGTAGCAAGAATCTGTATCATGCGATAGTGGGCGCCATGGCACGTTAACCCGCATTAACCCTAAGTTCATGCCAGCGCAGTGTTAGAAGCTATAAAGATGTAGCCCACTGGTTACTGCAATGACTATGGAGGCAAAGGTCATGGGTTCAATCCTACAATGGTGTTATGTAAGAAGGCTGTCTGAGGCATTTCCCTTTTCTAATTTAAATCAGTGCTGTCTGAGGCAGTTCCCGTATTTCATTTAAATCAGTGCTGTCTGAGGCATTTCCTATTTTAAGTTAAATCAGTGCTGCCAGCAAAAACACCCTCACAGTGCCGTAACATAAGGTGTCGCATAAGGCGCCCTATAAGGCACTCCATAGGGCACATTATAAAGTGCCTTGTCCGCCAAGGCGCCTTCTAATGTGCCCTATAGGGCAACTTATAGGGCACCCTATGAGTCACCTTAAGGTTACAGCACTGTGAGGGTGCATTTTTCTGGCAGCACTGATTTAAATTAAAAGGAAAAGCCTCAGAGAACCTTATTAAATAACAACACTGTGGGATCAAACCCATAACCTCCGCCTCCACAGTCACTGAAGTAACCAGTAGGCTACATCTCTATAGCTGCTACTACACTGCTGGCTGGCTACAGAAAGACTGCAGGTCACCTCAGAAACTGTCTGCTGTGGTTACCAGGATAGGGTAAACCCACCCGTACCCATGATGCACTGCACATGCAGATCAGCAGTCTACAGCTGATCACATAATGGGGTTTGCACCCCCACAGCACCTAGGCCTGGTAGGGGTAACTGACTGTGTGTGTTACTGGCACAGAGTAGCTACAGACCATAACATTGTGTGGGTTCTGTGCTCACCCTGAGGGTGAGGTGGGACACCCAGCACCAGGTCCGCAGCACCTGGCTTGGCTGAGATAGGCTATGCTGCAGGTCCCCATCAGTGCCAGTGTGTGATAGGTAGTCCTTTCAGACACCTGTGTCCATCTGTATTTCCCAGTCATGTTTAGCCCTGTGGACTATGATGCACCCAGAATAGTGCACATCCTGTGTGGGTGCCATGGTCATATGTTATAGGTGAAAGGGTGTGTTTGGACCCAAAAGCGGATTATGTAGCACCACCCAACCTGCTCTCTGTAGCTCAGGGTGGGGGACAGAATCTCCCACCAGGAGATCAACATTGTACATCTCTGCAATGGTGGCAGTAGAGAGAACCATCAACCCCAGTCCTGCTAGGGAACAGGCACCCTACAGGGCAGTCGATGCAGACCTGTACACATCACATAAGGCAATGGCAGACAGGCAGAACACTGGAGAAGCTCAGCTGCTCCCCACCACTATCTGACATTCACCAGCAGAGGGCACAGTCAGTCAGTCTCCACCCACTGCACCCTGCAAGGTGTTCCAGCCATATACATGGTAACTGCAGACAGTCTTCTAGCTAGTACATGTTCCTGGAGGAACTGTGTGCACCCAAAAATGGGATGTGAGCACACACACCAAGCAGGTATGTCAGCGATTGGGCCCCAGAAAAAAGAGCCCATAAATATCACTTGGAAAAAATGCTGCCTAGCACTATGGGGGAACCTAGCCATGCCATGGTCACTGCTCAGTCAGAGTGAGAGTGACCTCCCAGCATGACATGCTGTGGCCACCCTGTCTGTGCAGGTGGTGGTCGGGCACTATAATGTCCCAGCCATTGCCCTATACCCTGTGCAGATGCATCCTGCCCAGGCTACCCTGTCTGGGCCATACCCACAATACCTTGCTCCTCATTATGCACATTGGCAGACTAACACTAGAAACAGTGCAAGCAGTGTGGGCTCAGTAAGGTGTAGGCAGCCACAACACACTGGATAGACATACACACACTCCCACACTTATGCCAGCATTGTGCAAATATGGAGGTTTGTGGCAGCCCTGGCTGCCACACCAGTCCTGGGCATAGTGCAGGCATTGCTATGGTACGCAATACTGTTGGGGTCACTCCCTGGGGTGGTAAACACTGTCAGAAGCAATAAGTGAAACACACTCCACAGATATCAGAAAGGTTGCTATGATGAATCTCTATCAACAAATTGTGTTTAACTTAGGATTTGTTATCTGACATTAATCATAGCAACCTTTTGATATATGTGGAACATGTTCCCAAGTTTAGGACGACATTGCTAAGGTATGCAGGTGCTAGTATTGGGAGATTCTGCTCCGCGCAGGGCCTAACAGCCTGACTCTCCATGAGGCTTTGGATAGTGGAGCCTGTGGGTGTGGTTGTTTGTGCCCCTGTTGGCTGCTGCTCTAGGACAGAGGTTCCCAACTCCGGTCCTGGTGGGCGAAACACTGTTCAGGTTTTCATGCTGTCCCTAATATGCATGAGAGACATTTGCATACAATGGGGTGATGCATACAAATGCAGCACAGGCATATTTATTAGGGACAGCATGAAACTTGAATGGTGTTTGGCCCTCCAGGACTGCAGTTGGGAAACTCTGCTCTAGGGATTGCACATGGTTATGGTGTCTGTGCTCTGTAGGGTAAAATATAGGTGTTCCAGGCATGTTTATTTTTTTTTGCAATAAAGGTTCCATCTTTATTACCACGGTTTAGTACTGGGTAAAATATGGGGATAAGGTTGGCAGGAGCCACAGCTGGGACTTGAACTTGTGACCTTCTGCCCCTGAATACACTGGCTGTGTGTACTGCACCAAACTGTTGCCACAGGGGCAGATCATTCCCTGGGGATACCATGACTGTTCGTCAGACAGACCTTGTCTGTTGCAATGCACGGCACCCACCTAAATGGGGCTTGGCCTTGGTCTGCTGTGGGCAGATGCCAACTGCCCCCTCCGCCACCAGCACCCCTCCGCCATCATGCAGACATGCCCTTATGCCGGTGGTGCTGGTGGTGCGCAGTCCCAGGCCATCAAGTGTGCCGGTAGGCAGCTGCCTATGGTGTGGATTCTCGGGTAGGGGTGCCTACATGGACATGCGTGCTTCCCCCCGGCACCGCCTGCCAATGTTATGTGCCCTTGGGGTACCTGCTGGGTAATATCTCCTGTGACACTGTGGGACACACACTCGTGCCCATGTTGGACCTTTGTCAGTTGCTGTCTTGCTGCTTTACAGTTTCGGCATTCCTATGTGCCACCTAGGCATCTGCCTAGTCCGCAGTGTGCCCCAGCTGGACCACAGCATGTGCCGCCTGCAGCCCCCTGTATCCCATTTACAGCATCAGTACAGTTGCCCTTTCCTACGTGCCCACTTTGCTGTTGCTGCACATGTGCATGCCATGACAAACCTGCCCAATATAAATGACAAAAACCCTGATCACCGCTATTTCAAAGTGGGGTCATTCACTTTGTAGGGGGACAGAGCATAGACCCTTCCAAACATGATATCTTCCTTGTTATGCTTTGTCAGCAGTGTTGCTTTATGTTTATCATTAATATCACTATTGGCCAGCTTGGTTATTGGGATTTCAAATGTGGTTTTGGTCATTTTATATGTTTATTTGCCTTTTTGGTTCCTGCACATGTATTACTGCTATCACTTTTCTGGGTTTCCCTGACTTTGCTGTACATTGCTGACTGAAATTGTTTCTCTCTCCTGCAAATGTGCCTCTATCGTGAGGGTTTCACTGGCGTTAGTGTTCAGACCTGGATTTCACAGCGTTAGTGTGCCTGGAGCCTCTCCCTGCCCACTCTCCGCCCACTGACCCCTATCTCCGCTCTCTGGGAGGCCTTACTCTACCCTTCAGACCCGGATTTCACAGTGTTAGTATGCCTTAACGCCGCTGCTGACGTTATCGCGCAATATGTGACTTTATCGCGGGATAACGTTACGTATCACGCGATAACGTCACCACTGCTACGTTAAGACGGTTTAGTAAACATACCCCAGAGTGTCTTTGTAAGTATATGGCCTGCCATTGGGACATTTTAGGTATATTTGCCCTCCTCATCTCTCTCTCTCTCTCTCTCTCCAGGCATATGCTGACCTGATAAGCAATAATTCTTTCTAATACGCCAAGATACAATGTATTTCTTCAAGGATATAGCTCTACATTAGGAGCCTTGTGCATGTGTCCTCCTTATTCACCTCTCTTCAGGTGCATGCCATTTTGATAAACATCAGTTTCTTTAAGGCAGGGGTCTCAAACTCAAATTGCTTTGAGGGCCAAATGAGGACTTGTAAAGTAACCCGGGGGCCGCATAAGACGTGGGGCCTCATTTGCATAAGGGGCCTCATTTGCATAAATATTTGCATAATGTTACCATACACTAACTTTTAGTAAACATGCCTCTTAATGAGTATGGATAAAGAAAGACTAAAAGATTCAGAAATAGGAAGACAATAATTAAACTGGGAACCCCAAAAGCCAAACTTGGAATGTACAACAACACTGTAGAAATAAAACTATAAATTAATTTCCTCTTGTACTAAACAAAGCGCAAACATTAATGATGCACATTTCCCAGAGCTGACATATTCCAGTTAATAAATTCAAAATAAAGAGATATTTTTCTACCTTTTGTGCATTTTTTTTTCAGTTGCAATTGCTCCAGCCACTTCTGGTTTCTTCGTGTCTTCTGCTATCTCCATCGTCTGCTGTCCATTTGTCCTTTCTTCTCTCTTCTAGTTTTTTTCCATTCTCTCTCCCTACATCTGCTTTAACATACTAATCTTTCTCCTTTTGCTCTTTCCTCATTCCTATTTCATCCACTCAAATTTTACCCCTCCATCCTCAATCCCCACTTACTCTCCCAATACCTGGCCAATTGTAGATTTGTCTTCTCTTCCAGACAAAATATTTTTCCCCTCTCCATTTCACTTTCCCAGCTCCATCCCATTCTAATCCTCCCCCAACATCAGCTCCCTTCTAGTTCCAGCCCCACCCAGCATCTGCTCCTTTCTAGTCCCTGCATCAGTCCATTTCCAGTCCTATCCTAGCCTCACCATCAGCCCATTTCCAATCCTAGCCCCCCATCAGCCCATTTCCAATCCTAGCTCCCTCCCCTCACAGCCCATTTCCATTCCAAGCCCCCCTCCCCATCAGCCATTTGCAGTTCAAGCCCCCCTTCCACTCAGCCCATTTCCAGTCCTAGCAACACCCCCAGCCCATTACCAGTCCTAGACCCCCCATAGCCCATTACCAGTCCTAACCTCCCCATAGCACACTTCCAGTCTTACCCCCCCATCACCCCATTTTCAGTCTTACCCCCCCCATAGCCCATTACCAGTCCTAGTCCCCCCCATAGCCCACTTGCAGTCGTATCCCCCATCACCCCATTTTCAGTCTTACCTCCCCTCATAGGCCATTACCAGTCCTAACCCCCCAATCAGCCCACCTCCAGTCCTAACCCCCATCAGCCCAATTACAGTCCTAGCCCCCACCATAGCCCATTCCCAGTCATAACCCCCCCAGGCAATAGCCCACTTCCAGTCCTAACCCCCATCTGCCCATTTCCAGTCCTAGCCCCCACCATAGCCCATTACCAGTCATAACCCCCCCTGCCAATAGCCCACTTCCAGTCCTAACCCCCATCTGCCCATTTCCAGTCCTAGCCCCCACCATAGCCCATTACCAGTCATAACCCCCCCCCTGCCAATAGCCCACTTCCAGTCCTAACCCCCATCTGCCCATTTCCAGTCATACCCCCCCCCCCCACAGAGGAAAACAAAAAAAACCCCAAACCCTGACTTCTGCCGTTGCCGCCGCCGTGTCAGCGGCAGAATCAATTGTCAAATAAAAAAAAAAAAGACTTCTGCTGCTCAAGCAGCAATATCACCTGTCCTGCGGCCCCTTCCCCTGTGCCCGGAGATCCGAATCTGCTCATCAGCGGCGTGCTTTTCAAGCCGCGAAGAGTATTCCCCTCTCGCGCGGTTTCAAGCCGCGCGAGAGGGGAATACTCTTCGCGGCTTGAAAAGCACGCCGCTGATGAGCAGATTCGGATCTCCGGGCACAGGGGAAGGGGCCGCAGGACAGGTGATATTGCTGCTTGAGCAGCAGAAGTCTTTTTTTTTTTAATTTGACAATTGATTCTGCCGCTGCCACGGCGGCAACGGCAGAAGTCAGGGTTTTGGGGTTTTTTTGTTTTTCTCTTTCGCGGGCCGCACAAAGTTGTCTCGCGGGCCGCATGCGGCCCGCGGGCCGCGTGTTTGAGACCCCTGCTTTAAGGCATGTTAAGTGTTTATGCCCAACCTTACCTTTTATCAGTTTTATTTCTAGGTCACTTTTATTATATTATTGTTCATGTGCTTTATTTATTTAAAGTGTTTTATTATCATTATATTTTTTAATTGGTTATTTATTATTTATATTCCATTTCTATTTAATGTTATTTTTTATTTGAGGTTTTTCCCCCTGAAGAAGGCATCTGACGAAACACGCAGGGGATTCTTAATAAAGCACCTGTGACTGATCTACACATCTGTAATGTGTAATGTACTGGGCGAAATAACAGATGTCTTTCAAAACTTCCTGAGGTCATTTCATTATGCCTACATCCTCACCCACCCAGGAATTTACGAATAACTTGAGAGTAGTGCTATATCTTCTGGATGGCCATATACGTACAAAGACACTCTGTGTATGTGTAAGTAAAAGCACTTGTATCTACAAAAGATAATGAGAACAATAATAGACAGTAAATGAGAGTGTATCTAGTGCATGTTGAGGGAGTAGAATGCCTTTCTATTGAAGAAGATGGGCCCTCTCCCTCTTGGGGGCCTGTGGGCCACATGTGCACAGTATGTCAACCCCAGCACTGATGGGAATCCAGCCACCTCATGGAATTGTAGCATTGTTTGTTGTCTCTATTGCACTGTCTGTGGGAAAGCTACATTGCCAGCCATGTGGATTACGAGGGCCCTGAGGAACTGGGAGATGCACTGTGATGCTACAGATTGGCTGAGACCTGTAGTGGCTGCCAACACAGATTGGAAACTGCCCATTGCTAAGAAGGCAAGGGCTGTGGTGATCTTTAGGTGGACAAGCATGGACTGGTACTTATGTGTGATTGAGCTGATGAGTGGCTCTAACTCCTGGCAGAGCTGGTGGATGACAGCCTTATCAAAGTGGATCCTGGTGAGGCACTGTTCATAAGTCAGGTCCATGTACAGGATTCCAGACCTACAGACCCTATGATATGGATGCCTCCTTGTTACCCTCCTGCTCTTCTTGTGTGCCTCATGCAGCATTGCCAGCGCAAAGTATTAATTTCCTCCATTCCAACTAAAAACACGAGATATGCCATACTGAATCAGACCAATGATCCATCAAGCCCACTATCTTGTTTCCAACAGTGGTCAATCCAAGTCATAAGTACCTATCAGGTTTCCAGAAGATAGACAGATTGCATATTGATTATCCCAGGGGTAAGCAGTGGATTTCCCTGGTCCTCTTAAATAATGGTTTATGGATTTTTCCTCCAGGAACCTGTCCAAACCTCTTTTAAATCCAGCTACACTAACAGCTGACAGGATATATACGTGCAAACAGACAACAGTCAAGCAAGAGGTTCAGTCCAAGCAGACAGCAAAGTCTGCAGTTTACTCTACCTTTATGAACAGGTCTAGCGTGTCATGTGTAGGGGCAATGCCCTGCACATATCTGGGCATTTTAGAAAGACATTTTGGATGTGCATCTTTCAGACACACCTTCACATGCCCCAGCATGCCCCCGCAATGCCCCAAGCGTTACACCTCTGAGGTGGAATAAGTCCCCCTTGACATCAGGGGACCGCAGCACTAGGCAAAGACAGAAGGTGAGGGGTTGCAAGGGGATCCCCATAACCTGACTCTGGCCATGGAAGGCCAGATCAGGGGTCGGGCTGCTGGGAAAGAAGGTTATTGTCTGTGGCCAGGGATTGCAGCTCCTGAATGGAGCCATGGCACTGCAGCTTCATTCAGGAGCCTGGCTGAGTTAGCCGGATATGTGGGCTGGGCATGCGGCCGATCAGAATCAGGGCCCAACCTGAACATCCAGGCCATTCACCCGATTCTGATTCCACGGGCATGTCTAGCCCCTGCAGGATCAGAATCAAGTCTACCTCTGTACGCCCCAATTCGGATCAGCTGTACAGGGGCTGAACAGCCAGTACAGAATCGGCCTCTAAATGAATTAGCAAAAACTTAGCTTCCAATGACATCTAGCCAATGTTGTTACATTCAATGTGGCCACATTTCGTTGATGAGCTGCATCAGGAGTGTGTTGTCAAGAATCCAACTGGCTGCAAATGTGCTTTCCAAGATTTTAGCAAAGACACTGCAAAACGGCATAAATATTGAACATGCCGTTTGCTTTCCTGCTGTTATTTGGTTGGGGAAGCAAATGCACATAAAACCAGCCTATTTTTTTCTGCCATTGCCCTCCCCATTCTCAATATTTTCCCCAATGATCACCCCAGCTTGCCTTTTTCCACCCAGTGCACATAAAACCAGCCTGCACTCTGCCCTTTTTCCTCCCAATGCACAAAAAAACAGCCTGCACATTGCACTTTTTCTCCAATGCACATAAAACCAGCCTGCACTCAATACCTTTTTCCCTATGCATATAAAACCAGTCTGAATTTAGCACTTTTTCCCCAATGCACATAAACAGCTTACACTCTACACTTTTTCCCCAGTACACATAAAACAGCCTACACTCTGCACTTTTTCCCCAATGCAAAAAAAACAAACAAACCCCAAGCCTGAACTCTGCACTTTTTTCCCAATGCACACAAAGCTAGCATGTACTTGGCACGTTTTCCCAATGCACACAAAACCAGTCTGAACTCAGCACTTTTTTCCCAATGCACCAGTCTGTATTCTGCACTTTTATTTTCAATGCACATAAAACCAGTCTATATTCTGCACTTTTTCCCCAGTGCAAATAGACAGCCTGTATCTAGCACTTTCTCCCCAATGCACATAAAACCTGCAACCTGCACTTTTTGCCCAGTGCACATTAAACCAGCCTGCACTCTGCACTTTTTTCCCCAATGCACATAAAATAGCCTGCATTTTTTTCAAAATGTACATAAAACTAACCTGCACATTTTTTTCTCCACTGCTCCCCCAGCCTGCAAGTTTTGTTTTCTTTTCGGCAGCCACATCCAGCATCTAATTGTCGGAGTCCTGCGATGTGTTACTTCCTGTGATGATCTCTTTCAGTTCAGGCAGAAGTTCTACAGCAGCAGCAGCAGCAGTGGTGGTAGTGATGACTGTCGTGGTGGGGCTCCTCTTCTGGTGTTTTTTTCTGGCTGTTGTTATTCCTGACTGTAGCGATGATGATGGGGAAAGGAATACCTATGGACTTGGTTTGCTCTCCTGAAGACAGTTAAACATGTACCTGTAGTAGTGGGAGTGGTGACAATGAATGCTGGAGGGAGGGGGGGGGGGAAGCAGAGGGCAGGTAGCACCATCGCACAATTCGTCTGGAAAGGCTCAGGGGAGGGGTACACCTCTAGAAAGACTGCCTTGGGCAATAGAGAAAACTAAAAAGCACAGCTAAAGAGTACAACGTTTATTTTCAAAGATGTATTTCCCGTGACAGAGAAGACACTGCTGCACCTGCCTATCAGGATGATGGTTGAGGTGAAGACAGAGGTAGAGTCTCAGGCTCAGGCTGACACAGCACATCAGAGAATTCCCAGCGGCACGGCAGTGTGCCGCAGCACACCGATCTATATATTGTCCAGTATATATCAAGACTGTAGCTGCACATATTATATGTATCCTCCCCTCCCCCAAAGGCTAGTGATGGCATAGGTTTGGCTGATTTCCAGCTGATAGATATCCTCATTAACCTTTACTTATTGAAGATAACAGGCATCTGTGGCAGCAATACAGTAGCTGCAAGTGCCACAGAGCCCAGAGTGTCAGAGACTGCAGACAGACATGGGAGTCATGGATGCGTCCCCATTTTACCAGCTATGCAACACAGGGCATTGAGCTAGAGTCTGTGATCATTCTATGTGGGTCACACAGGGGGTTCAGAGTGAGGGAAAGCATCTCTCATTAGGTGACTACATGTAATGAGATAGTTGTGCTGCTATATGTCCAATCAAACAGTTTAGTAGCCAATGCTGTTAATAGGTATTACATGAGTCCTGCATGGACACCATGTCACCCTGATTTAGTGTATTCTGGGTTGAAGGCCATACCAACTAGGTGTGTTTGTCATATATGGGTACTAGAGCGCCCCCCTCACAGGCTGCTGTTCTGTATGTATACAAGGTGGTGACTGAACAGAGGGGGACCACCTCACCTGCAGTAGTAGTAGGCACAAAAGAAAGCAGGTCACACAATGTCATGGAAGGAGCAGGGAGCTTTATTAGTACCTGTGAGGTCACCCTACACTGGTTTCAGCAGGTGCCTTCCTCAGGAGAAATCAACCTCTACAACAAATGATATCACAACACAATAAAAATAGTAAAACAATGAATAATTAGTTAAAAACATAAGAATATATACAAAAACATAGTGAATAAATTCAGCAGGCTGCAGGGCCAGGATCCCGGGTCCAAGCGGTAAGCGGGTGCTGCGACAGCTGCTGGTCTCGGGAGTGCGGAGGGGTGGAAGAGAGGTAGGGGTGGAGGGTTGCGTGGCAACAGGCTGAATTATTTGACATGGCCCTGCATCTTTACATAAGGCAATTTCATTGATGGCCAGGCAGCGCACATTCAGGGAGGAGGCTGGGTTGGCTAGGTTCCACCGGCCCAGTCTCTTCCTCTGTCGGCACGAAGATGGGCAGCGGAACGTGGCCGTGGGAAAAAAAAGATTTCCCTAGTGGTTGGAGTGCTGGCACGGTGGGTGCTTGACAGGGGTTCGATTCCCTCCTGTTCTCTTTGCGGTGCTGGGGGGCTGTTTGTTGGTGGGAGACAGCGGTGGGAGCTCCATAGGGGGTGAAGACCACGGTGATTTGAGGTTGAAGGAAGATGTGGATGCCTACATTGGGGACGAGCAGATGATCGGGCGCGGGGGTGGCACAGTGATCCATCAAGGTTTGGAGAGCCCTCAGAGGGCAATGTGGCAATTGAGGAGACTCGAGTAGGGGTGCAGAGTGAGGCACAGGTGGGGGAGAGGGGTTCTCGGGGACATCGGTGGCAGTCTGCTTCACCCCAGTGGGGTAAAGGGCAAGGCAGGGGGCCACGGAGAGCTACTGAGGCTTCAACTGGGGGGGCTACGAGGCACAAATGGCTGCTCCATGGGGGCGGATGCAGGATAGCGGAGGGAGAGGTCGGAGGGGGCGAGGGTCAACACCAGCAAGAGGAAGAAGAAGGGGTGGCAGGAGAGGAGATATTGGGGGCCATGCTGAGCAGGTAGTGTTGGTGCTAGCTGCAGAGGTTACCGAGGAAGGAGCAGAGAGTGCCATGGGTGCCGGGTGTAGCAGGCAAGGGGCAAATGGGAATGCAGGTGGTTCTGAGGTAAGGGTGGGAAGCCATAATGATGTTTGGGAGGATTTAAGGGGGAAACAAGGGATAAGGGCTCAGCTGGCTCGGGGTAACGTGTGGCACGAGGCAGAAGGTGGTCCTGGGGGGGGGCAGCATAGTGGGGTAGGGAGCTGTGGCACATGGGAGGACATGGCTGGGGTGGGGTGGGGAGCTGGTTCAGTAGGGCCTGTTGGGTCAGCAGGGGCAAGTGGGCTGGGGTGGCCCTGGGGCAGTTTGCTCCAGACATTCTTTAGGTCCTTAGGCACCTGGGTATCCTGGGGGGTGGGGCACTGGTTCGGGAACTTGGTTACCATTTGGTGGAGGGGGCTATAGAAGTGTGGTCTATGGAGGTGCTGCATTTTGGGCTGTGTGGGGACAGGGGTCGTCGGGTGGAGAAGAAGTAAACAGCTGGTTCACAGGTCTGCTGGACAGACGGAATGGTAAGAAGGGATTCCTGCAGAAGACTTCAGGTGGCTTCAGGCAGTGAAGTATACTTTTTTTTTATTCTCATATCATAGTATCTTTAGTATTGATAGTGTTAAGTTAGGATAAGTACGCGTATATAGGAATAATAAATTTAATTTGTTATTAAGACGTTATTAATAAAAGGAGAAGGAACATGAGAACCAGCCAAAATCGAAATCAGAGACCCCGCTAGATACGGTATGCCATTATCATCCTCTAGTTGCAAAAGGGTTAATTAGGTATTGTATGAAATGGACAAAATGGTCCAGCAAGTCCAGCTACATTGCTGGCCAGAGGGGGGTGGTTTATTAACACCCATTAGGCTGCATGACCTACAGAACTATATAGAGAAGACTAAAGAAGGAGAAAAATTAATAAGTCATTTGCAGTATCTAGCAATATGGATACAGACAGCTGATAAACTGAAGTGCATTGTTTAATGTATTGTATACAAGTTTAAAGAGCAAGCTTCTACACCCCCTCCTCCTTATGAGCCTGAAGCCAAGATGGGAGGGCAGACCTCCTCGCTTTATCCCACATTAACTCAGGATCCCATTGTAGCGGAAGGTTATCTATTCCCCAAAGTAACAGACAAAGATAAGTCACCTCTGCAGATCAAAGCAGAGTGAAATTATGAAGTACTTGAACAAGAGGCAGAAGTAAAAGGGAGACTGACCCTTAGATATGATCCCAAGTATGTAGTTAGTACTGATATTGATACTCTGAACATCAAGCTAGATTCAAATCTCAATGATGAGAGTTATAAAAAACAACGCAACCTAGCCTCAGCTTTGGAAGCGTTCCGCTGATTTGTGAGAATGCCTGAGCCAGCCAAATCTGCCCCCCTTCTACAAATTCCAAAGTAAACAGTATAAATTCCATTGACTCTGGTAGCGCATGATTGTCAAAATCTTTCTAGCCCTATTCCATCTCCACGAGAAGAGCCGGGACCCGTGTTTAGCTCCCTTAATGCACAATGTTTCATTACCCGTTGAAGTGGGGAATTTTCAAGCCAGTTCACTGTTGCAAGAGAGATTTATTTGCATATACAAAAGCAGATACTTCTCTGTGGCTTTTCCATAAAAGACACAGAGCCATTGTTCTAACCTGGATTGTATACTATGTGCTCTTCCTGACTGAGGTTGAAAGCTAAGATTTAAAAACTTTTAGGTTTAAATGCAATTTACCCAAGCTATTTTTCAAATGCAAGAGGAAAAAAACCAGAAAAAACGTGCTCACGATTGATCAATCGTGTCTTTCCTTCCTTGTTCATAGGGTCCCAAGAAGAAATTTAGGGGTATGTTTACTAAATGGTGGTAGCAGCTTCCGTGTGATATTAGAGCCGCAGAAACATACCCCTTAATTTCTTTGTTTAAAAACTAACATTGTTTTATCTTAGGTCGTTTTAAAGACAGCACTCTTAACTCAATTGCTTTTGTGAATATAAATACTCATTTATTCTCATAGTCTGAAAATGAAATAAGAAAGTTTAATTTCCAGATCTTAATTCAATATTTTCTCAGTCTGTCTTCTTAAACTCCGAGCACATGTAGATTTTCTCAGCTCAAATAATTTAAAAATAAAAAGAGGAAGTGTTCTCTGGTATTGCTGTGGTTGCATTATAAAAGCTCAGTGCTAAAAAAAAAGAGAAGTATGTGCCATCCTTTTTCCTTTCATGATTGTGGATTGAAGAACAGAACAACAGCACCATGTTTGCTGTATGTTAATTATGTTTTTTAGGAAAATACACTTCGTTTTGAAAAACATTCCTGATCTCAGTTTTGGAGGAACGGCTAAGAAAAACAGATATATATTTTAGCACCATGAATTTATCTAGTTTATCCTCATGTATGTATGTTACCAAAAGTGACCTTGTAGTACTATATTTATGCAGATGTACGGTATATAGATAAGCAATCATAGGACAAGTAAATCTTACTGTTTCTTTTGAACTTGCATTGCCCTTGAATTTGTTGGAATTTGGTTAAAGACACTACCTTAAGTTGATTGGACAAAAATAAAATCTTGCTGGTCGGCAATGATCCAGAAGAAGTTTGGGAAAGAACACAGGCAGAGAGAGAAAACTATAGCCATCTAATAATTTTCATGTTATGCCTAATAAAGTTTCTTTTAGAGAACAATGTTAAGCTTAAATGAGTGTCTGATGTGTTAGAACAGCATTATCAAATAAGGATATATTAGTTTGTTATAAAAACAAGGACCTATGTATGTAGTTAGATGATGAGCACTTGACTCTGCAACCCTAATTTTTGATTATGCCGTCTCCATTACTTCAATTTCAGAAGTTATCTAGCCCAGACATATGCTCAATAATTGGAAATAGGCACCTGGAGACAGGCTGGGTGCACTTTGCATCCTGATGGGCTTTGGAAGGACCTACACTGGCCATGTGTTGTTTCCAAATGCTTATCCACATTTTGTCTCTGTGTGCCCTTTCCAGACACATGAAGGCAAAAGGAAGGAAGATATCTACACAAATTTTCACAAGATTGGTACAATCTTAAAGAAGTAAAAATTGCAGAAGTGTGTGCATCTTGTCTACAACCTTTCTGATCTGTAAACAATTCTTTAGCTAATTGAGTTGCTTAGGATTGGCTGCTTTGTGCAAGCAGCAATCCAGAGAGGGGGAACCTCCAAAACACAGCTGTTGACTTTTTCTTACTTCCAGATTACCTGGAATTTAAGAGTGCCCTTTTGATGAGAAAAAGATAGCATTCTTAAATTCCATGTAATCTGAAAGTAAGTCTGAAAAAGCTAACAGCTGTGTTTTTTTCTATATTTCAGTATTAAAAAACTATCTTGCCTTTGACTCTGTTCAACATAAATCTGCCCCAAGGGAGCTCATTATTTCCAATCTGGAGACTGGATCCTGGTAAAGGCATACCACCAGCACATGCTGCAACTGCTGTGGGAGGGACTGTTCCAAGTACTTCTGATAGTACCGGCTGCAGTGAAAGTGACTGCTAAAGGATCCTGGTTCCATTATAAACATTCTCCATCTCCAGATCAGGCTTCAGGACCAAGATGAGAAGTAGCTGATACTGGAGCAGCCAAGGCCCTAGCAGCTGGAGAGGAGAAGTCTCCTGAAGGTAAAGCTAAAGAAGATACACAAATGACTGTGCATTGTCATCCATTTGGCAAACTGGGAAGCCTAAAGTGGACTGGATTTTAGTTCTATGTTTAATTTCGGTTGTCATTGTAAGATGTTGCTCTTTCTCCTTTTTGTTGTGCATTAGTAAGCCTATCCCTGTTGAGACTACCCCAGCCCTCCTTGAGTATAACAAGAAAAACTGTAACTGTCACGAAGAGAGAAATTACATTAAATGCCTTTCTAAATTGGCAACAATGACATTTCTTCCCCCTTCCAGTTCTTGTGAATATACTGAAATATTGGTAACTTCTAGACCCCAGTGTAAGGACAACACCTTCCTTTGATTTATATGATACCTATTTGACAAAACTAATGCCCTCACCAGAATATTTTTGGACACTGGAAAGGACATTTTTGGCATATGAGATTGTTAAAAGAAGCAGCAAAAGCTACTACAGGAAACTGTTATACTCACCAGCAAGGGGGAGCTCTGGTTTATGTGGCCTCCTTATAGCTGCTTTCAGTCTGGAGATTGCTGTCATCACTGGCTGTTGTCTCTTTTCTTTTATCATTGGTTGCTGCCGGAAATGTTTAACTCATGCATCCACTACCACAATGAGTTCTGCCAGATATACTGCTCTCCTTCCTAACCTGCATGACCCTGCCTCTTATGATGGTCCTGTAATTCCAGAAGGTTTTCAGCTGGTGGCGCTAAGGCAGTCTGAATGAAGTAGGCTTCAGGGAGGAATGTTGGGATGAAGCAGGTTGAAGCCCACTTCATATCATATGCCTAAAGCAATCCTGTTGCCTAACATAGTGGCCGGAAGTAGATCTGTAGCAAAAGCCTAACTAAATGTGGCCATTGTTTTGTTGCTGGGCAGATTTCAGAGAGCACAGACTGCTTGCAGAGAACTATAGAGAACTCCTGGCAGTGGATCAGGTATAGAACATGTAGAAATAGGAAATATGCCCACCACAGAATAGACAGGGGGAGGGAAAAGGGGGGTAGAAACAAACTAAAGGCAAGCTGATAGGGAACTGATAACACAAACTCCAGTTATTTGTGGAAGTCTGAAATATCTGAAAGTGCTTGCACAGGAAACAAAGCTAAAACCTGACCAATAGGAATATTGTACAGTAAAAAAAATCCCCAACTGCAACTAGATAATATATATAAGAATGGCATTCAGTATCATTTGTGGGGGGAGGAAACAAACATGATTCATACAGAGAGTCTAATTGGTAATTCAGTTTCTGTTGTCTTTGTCTTCCACCCTCTGGCTCAGGCAAACTGTATTGCTAGAAAAATAATGCTGCATTTTGTTTTTTGGCTAAGATTGTAACTGACTGGGCATAATAAAGATCTCATTTCCTTCTAAGTGTCTGAATTTGTTTGGAGCAGCCGAAGATCAATCTTATATCTTTGGGGTACAAAACCACAACCTTAGTCCACCAAAATCCCCAAGACACTACTGGGCTTTCAATTTGAAGACAGCTATTATTTTGACAAGTGTCTGCCAATGGATTGTGCCACCTCATGTGCTTATTTCGAATCCGTCAATAGCTTTTTGCATTGGATGTTGGTGCAGAAGGCTGGTTTGACCAGTCTGGTGCATTATTTGGATGATTTCCTTTTTTGTCAGACCTGATCGAACAAAGCTGTTGATGACCTTTTCAGAGATGGCTAAGGATTTCAGTGTGCCTCTGGCAGCAGAGAAGAAGGTAGGACCAATGACATGCATCACCTTTTTGGGGATAGAGCTGGATTCAATAGCCTTAGAGGTGATTCCATTCCAGCCCATCTGCGGGGGGGGGGGGGGGGGGGTGATCGAGAACATCGGCTCCAATTGCGAGAACAGCAGTGGATTTTTCGATTACATACTGTAGAACCTCTAGGTCTTAATTTGGAATGCGATTGGTGGAGTGTGATCTGATTGCTGTCCCTTTGCATCATTGACGTCTTTGGTCCTCTTTTACACGTGTTCAACGCAACCAATCAGCTGCCAACCTGCCATGTTTAAACATCCCGGGGATTCCGGCTTTGCTTTAGAGGCGACCTTTCAGTTCAATTATTGAGCACTTGATACAGGGCTGCCGACGCCCGAAACATGCATGTCGTGCTGTGCTGAACTAATTTGAAGTCTTCTCACCTTATTTCACAGATAAGTGTGTTTTTGCACTATTTTCACTCTTTTTTGCTTGTTGCTTGTTGAATAAAACGGGCCCGTTCGACGCTGAGGAGGGAGTTTCCTTCTCCCCTCTCTTGTCGATCTGGTCCCGACAAAAATTTGGGCTTACAAGCTTATTGAAAGTGTTGGGGGAATCCTTGTGGTTTTCCCAATGACTCTCGGCTTTGGATACATTTTTGTAGTCATTGGACATTGGGGGGTTCTGTTTATTTGATGTTTTAGACTGACCCCGTTCTTTGGCATGGCGGCTGACACTTTTGCTTTCACTGAGGACTATTTGGATAAGCTCCGGCAACGAAAATCTATTTTTGATTCTGACACTCCGGAGACAAATCAGCAATCCACAGCAATTTCCAAAATTAAAGCCCTTCGGAAGTGGGCAATACGGGCTCAGCTCCACGGGGCGGCCATGTTACAGTATTTGAAAACTAGAATTATTCCCCGCGGCCTTCGAGTACCGCGAGCTCCCAAAATGTTTTTGTTTGACACTGAATTCGTATCGAAGTGGAATTGCATTCTCAATAAATGCAGTTTCGACTTAATCGCATTGATCATTGATCGCACAGCATTGGAAGAAACTATTTTGTCTACTGAATTGCAGGAAGCGAAATCTTCCCTTAACAAAACATTGGGGGAGGAGGTGTTTAACCAACGAATGGAGGTCATGGAACGACAACTGCAAGGTTTTTTTGATTATTTAAAGTCATTTAAATCTCATAAATTTCAGCGAGACAAAACCGACTATGACTCGAATAGAGTATACCGGTGGATGTATGAGGAATCGGAGGTAGAGTCCGAACTCCCGGCTGAGGCTCGGAGAGTCACTTTTGAGCAGTCTTCAGAGGATACAGAATCGAGCGATTCCTCCCGTGACCGGTCCAAGGCTTCAAGAGAGGCCGGGTCTTCGGAGGGTTTTCGCTCGGGCCGACGGGGGAGAGGGGGACGATCCCGCCGGCCCGCCGACGATGGCCAATGGGACCCCCCCAACACCAGACAGAGGTCTCGCAGACTACAACAGTCATCAACCTCTCGGGGCTGGAATTAACATCTGCTCAATCGGAGGTAATGGACCTGGGTCTTTCCTTCATTCCTACGATACGGTATGACCCTTTTGCAATGCGAGTGGCTTTATTTCGCTTTTTTCGCAAATTACAAGTCATCCAATTTTTTGCCGATCACCCTGGTCCAAGGGATGGTTCTATTATTCATCCAAAGTCCCGGTGGATCCCCCCGGGGGCGCCGGATCCAACGGTCTCGACTTATCAAGCCATGATATTGCATGATTTATCTCAGTGTGAGAAACGTTTTTCGAGATCCCATTCAAACATCTCCACTAAGCATCGTCAGGCCATCCAGGAATTAGCGACCAATACGGCATTGGTAATACGGGGAGCCGACAAAGGGGGAGCGGTAGTGCTTCAATCGACATCGCTCTATGCTCAAGGATTGTTGTCACAATTGGGAGATTTAAAATACTACAAGCCTCTAACAGCTGATCCCACTGCTCCCCTACAAATTGCTATTCAGTCCCTAGTACGGGAGGCCCAGTTGAAAGGTTGGGTCACATCCCGGGAGGCTCAATTTTTAGTCCAGCGTCACCCTGTGACACCGGTCATCTATACGGTTCCCAAAGTGCATAAGTCCTTGTCAGCTCCCCCAGGACGTCCCATTGTCTCGTGTAGGGGCTCCGTACTCGAGCCCCTTTCACAATTCAGTGATGTTTTTTTAAGACAAGAAGCTTGTAAGGTTCGCTCATACCTCAGGGACACCACTCATTTCCTTACCATTCTCTCTGGACTTACAATAGCATCGGATGACCTTATTTTGGTTACTTTGGACGTGACAGCCCTGTACACGAACATCCATCAGAAGGAAGCTTTACATCTTCTTGAATCCGCCTTTACAACAGCTCCGTCAAGGATACCAAAATCCTTTTTATTGGATATTACTCGATTGGTGTTAACCAAGAATTATTTCTTGTGTCAGGGGCAGTTTTACCAGCAATGTTACGGGATAGCGATGGGGGCCACTTTGGCCCCCTCAGTGGCCACTTTATATTTGGCAGCCATGGAAGAACAATATATCTATCTTGCTGATTATTTTCGCCATGTCACATTGCGGTCGCGTTTTCATGATGACATTTTTCTGTTATGGTCATCCACTGAACCACATTTACGGGAATTTTTGTCTTGGTTGAACACCCTTAAGCCTAACATTCAATTCACGGCTCATGTGGATCATCAGCAGATAGAATTCCTTGACGTGTTAGTATCTAAATCAGCGGGCACCTTTTCTACGACGCTTTTTCGCAAATCAACTCAAAGAAATAGCTTATTGCGATACCATAGTCATCACCCCGCTGCTTTACGCCGGGGGCTCCCCTATGGTCAATTCCTGCGGTTGCGCCTCATTTGCTCTTCTTTACAGGATTTCAAGTCTCAAGCAAGGGCTCTCCAATCTCGTCTCCTTGACAGGGGGTACCCGCGGAAGGTGATTCATCACGCATACCTACGGGCGTGTTTCTCACATCGCGAGTGGTTGTTGGACCCCTCACCCCCTCATCCGGCAGCACAAGTGGAGGAAGATTTACCGGCTATTACTGGGGTACTCCCTTTCATGACAGATACCGCTCAGATGACTGGCTTATTGCAGAAACATTGGCACATCTTGCAATTGCATTCATGTTTCCAAAAGCCTTTACGGTTGGCTTACACTAGGGGGCCTAATCTTCGAGACCGGTTGGTTCATTCTGTTTCTCCTCCTCCTCTCCCTACCACACCTCCGCCAGAAAATAGGAGACAGGGACATTGGGCTTGTCAACATTGCAAGTATTGTTCTACCACCATGGAAGGTATTCAATGGACTCATGAGTTAACGGGAAAAATCTACACATTTTTTGGGAGTTCCACTTGCCAATCATCTTATGTAGTTTACATGCTTTCCTGCCCTTGTGGCCTTTCCTATATTGGTAGGACGATCTGACCGGCACGCATTCGTTTGGGCGAACACGCTTCTCGATTGTGCAACAAGATCATTTCTGCGCCGATTGTGGCTCACTGTGTGGCTAAGGGTCATACATTTTCCGACTTACGTTGGCGAATTATAGATTCCATTCCAGCCCATCTGCGGGGGGGTGATCGAGAACATCGGCTCCAATTGCGAGAACAGCAGTGGATTTTTCGATTACATACTGTAGAACCTCTAGGTCTTAATTTGGAATGCGATTGGTGGAGTGTGATCTGATTGCTGTCCCTTTGCATCATTGACGTCTTTGGTCCTCTTTTACACATGTTCAACGCAACCAATCAGCTGCCAACCTGCCATGTTTAAACATCCCGGGGATTCCGGCTTTGCTTTAGAGGCGACCTTTCAGTTCAATTATTGAGCACTTGATACAGGGCTGCCGACGCCCGAAATATGCATGTCGTGCTGTGCTGAACTAATTTGAAGTCTTCTCGCCTTATTTCACAGATAAGTGTGTTTTTGCACTATTTTCACTCTTTTTTGCTTGTTGCTTGTTGAATAAAACGGGCCCGTTCGACGCTGAGGAGGGAGTTTCCTTCTCCCCTCTCTTGTCGATCTGGTCCCGACAAAAATTTGGGCTTACAAGCTTATTGAAAGTGTTGGGGGAATCCTTGTGGTTTTCCCAATGACTCTCGGCTTTGGATAGTTAAGCGTTTGACAAATGAACCCGCTTCGCAACTCAAATACGAAATCCACCTTCAATTATTTGCTAACTATCTACAATCCAAAATTTGCCAAACTGACAATATCTCAGCTCCTAACATAGTTCTAGATCCAGTAGATCAAGCTCTACTTACTATCTTCTCAATACCACCTAAACGACAAATCGAGGACACCATTGCTAGCTTAAACATGACCACCGCTCATACTGATCCATGCCCTGCGTTCTGGATCAAAGATTTACGAGCTGACCTCAGTCCCATCATATCCAGACTCATGATTCAATCATTTACAACAGGAACTTTCCCACGTATCCTTAAGCAAACATCCATAAGGCCATTACTAAAAAACAACAAGCTCGACCCTCTTAAACCAGAATCATATAGACCAATAGCAAGCATTCCTTTACTAGCAAAAATATTGGAAAAAGAAGTACAAAAACAAATTCAGGATCATATTGAAATTAACGCTCCACTAGACCCATGCCAGCACGGCTTCAGAGAATCCCACGATGTGGAAACGCTTCTAACTACACTGTTCAGCAGCTTATTATCAGGTATTGATAACATCCGCCAAGGGTTTGTCCTTGTCTTCCTAGATATCGCAGCCGCTTTCGATTCTGTGAGCCATGAACGCCTCCTAGAACGTCTCAAAGGCAAGGGAATTACCGATAAAGCACTCGAGTGGTGTAAATCCTACCTTTCGGACAGATGGCAACAGGTACGATCCAACGATACTTCATCAGATCAGTTTCATCAAAAACAAGGTGTCCCTCAAGGCTCCTCCCTCTCCGCCCTTATGTTCAATATATACCTGCAGCCTATATGCAACCTGATACGATCCTTTAGAGTCAACTGCATGATATACGCGGATGATGTACTATTATATTTTCCTTTTACAACAGAGAACCCCGACCTCACTCCATTAACAAACTGCATAAATGAAGTATCCAACTGGCTACAATCTCAAAATCTAAGGATCCAACACAAAAAAAACAGAGGTGTTATTCATTACACGGAACCGAAATTTCACTGCTCCGTCCTTTTTGAAAGTAAAGGATGCTAACCTCCAGACCAAGACCACCATCAGATACCTTGGTGTCACTTTAGACCAGAACTTGGATATGAAAGCACACATAGGAAATATTGTAAGAGCAGTATACCACAAAATACGTTCCCTTAGACATCTACGATCCTTGCTAGAGCCAGACAATTTTAGAACCATCTATCAGGCGCTAATCATACCTCATTTTGATTATGCGAACTCAATATTATAAGGTCTCCCTCAAGCCACCTTACATCCACTTCAATTGGCAATGAATGCTGCAGCAAGAGTCCTTCATGGAGCATCCCGGAAAGAACATATTTCACCTATTCTAAAACATCTTCATTGGCTCCCGATACGAAATAGACTCACTTTCAAAACTTTACTAATTACATTCAAAGCCATCAAAGAGCTCTCATCTGCATCATTATCAGATATGATCCAAACAACACCCCTCAATAGGGATAGAAGGTCAGTATCACTCAATTCTCTGTTAGTCCCTAAATCAATAACACAATACACCAAAACTACTACTGACAGGGCTTTCTTTTTCTGTGCACCAAGGTGTTGGAACAGCCTTCCTCAAAACATCCGATCAATACCAGACCTTTTGCAGTTTCGAAAAGCTTTGAAACACTACCTCTTCCTCTTGTCTTATCCATTAAACAATCCAGATAACACAACCTACCCACAGACCTTCCAAACATAGAAATTCAATACAGACACCCCACAGACCTCCCATACACAATACTGAAGCCAGGATGAGATCATGTCTGTTATATTAATTAATTACCCTGTTATCCGAGTTGTATTTCCTGTTTTTTCTGTAAACACAAAGTACCGTTGAATTGTGTAACTCCTTGTTTATTGTAAACCGCGCTGATGCTGAATAGTGCGGTATATAAGAGACTATAAATAAATAAATAAATAGCAGAGGACTTGCTGTTTCAGCACTAGGATTTGCGTCCATTGATGCAGTTCCAGTTCATGGTGGCACTGCACCTGGTTCTGCATTATTTGGGATGTGATGAGCGGCAGTTTGTGTCCCATTCTTTCTGAATGGGGGCTGCTGCCAGTGCCGCAGCAGCAGGGCTTGGGGGGCAGTGATTCAGCAGATTGGTAGGTGGTGTTCTGGTGCTTATGCAGCCTATGTGTGCCTGCAGGACACATGAGAGCGGGGCATGGGTTCCGTAGGGACTGGATGAGCATGGCAAATGGGGGGGGGGGGGCGGAAATGTGGATTAATGATTATGTTGTTTTTATAGATGGCAGCCAGCTTTGTTGTTTTATAGATGGCAGCACAGGCCCAAAGGAATGGTGGATGCTAGCCCATTCCTTCTGTGTATTGGTCAGGTGATGGGCCCCTGTGTGACCACTGGGCCCTCATCTTGATTTGGCACTAGCAGGCATGCGGCTGGAATGGCTGGGCGAGTGTGGAATGTGGTGGTGTCAACTGCTGCCGCTGGTGCGATACCAGGTCAGCCAGTATCCCTGATCGGCAGGACTTCTGATACACTTGGAAGGCAATGAATGACCTTTTGGAATGGACTTGTAAACAGCTCATTCGAGCAGCAGATCAGGACTTTACTGCCATTTGCTCATTGTTGCTGGGTATTTGTATTGTGTGGTCTGATATTATCCCTCGGCCATGCTGCCAGTCTCAGCATGGATGGTCTCAGGGTTTGGTGAAGATCAATCAACAGATTAGGAGATGGGTCAAGGAGAATGGAGGGTTCCAAGTACAGCATACTTGGGCAGACATTGGTTGTGCGGGTTTATACTGCACCGACAGGGTTCATTTCTCAGCCATAGAGCAAGATTTTCTGTTGAATGACTGGCAGGAGGCATTGAAAGCACTTACCCTAGCGGGTCAGTATTGGTTGCAGCTAACTTTGTTGGCGGGGGGCGGTGCAAGGATAGAAAGACTACCTTGTGCCGGTGGTGAGGTCCCAAGCCAATGGATGCTGTAACAATGGGGCCTAATAGCCGGTGTGAGGGAGTAAGGGAGCTCAGCTCCTGGAGGGGGGGGGGGGTCAGCAGAGATCTTGGTTGGGGGTCTTCGCCCGGATCAAGGAAGAGAGGGCCAGCCTTTGCTAATAATATGGCGAGGTTGGTGGTGGGGAGGGGAGTGAGTGGAGGATGCACCACTTTGCTAATAATATGACTGGTGGGGGGCATCGTCCGATAAAGGCATATGGTGGGATGATGTATATTGTATGTGATGTTGGTTTGGGTATGGGAGCTTGAAACAAAGTTATGTTAATAAAGCTGTGACCATGTTTTGTTCACCAGTTACTGTGTTATGTTGTTTGTGGGTGAGTGATTGGGGAGACAGGTGGGGGAGGAAGGAGTGGGGTGGACAAGGAGGAAGGGATCGCTCGAAGAGGCCTGGTGTTCGGGCTACCAACGTTACAAGTAAAATACAGAGAACCTAAAGATACTAATAATGCAAATTAAAAGAGTACAATGGAATAAAAATGCCCAGGGTTTGAAACATGCAGATCAAACCAAGTAAATTGCCATGTAATAATGCTGAATAATCAAAATTAAAATTTAAACTTTTATGTACATAAAATTATATACAATGACTAAAACTGAACTGTAAAGAAGAAAAAATTATAGAGATAAATTACATGTTCAGTGAAAGTCATTATATACTTGTAGAACCCAACAAAAGAAGATAGGGAGATAAAACGACAGAGAAATAAATAAAAAGGAGGGGAGGGTGACACAAGTTCGGCAGACCATGAACTTTAACTTACCCAAGTAGGGATACTAAATTGTTTGCTCTCCTAACTACAAATACAACTTGTAGACCTACAAAATAAGTGGATAAAAATGAAAGGCTTGTAATCTCCGCTTTTTATCTTGAGACGTGCATTCAACAAAACTATTCCTTTGCAGGAACGAAAATGCAGAGGGCATAAAATTACTATGCCTCAGAATTTACCTTTCTGTTTAGTAAGTCTTAAGAGCTTAAAATAAAGGAATTGATCAGGACAGCATACAAACTGAAAGGTGGAATATATAATCTAAAAATAAGAAATGACTCATATGATCCTTTGAACAGACTGTATCGTGAAAATGCCCATATAGTAATATTAAAATGTGCAGATCAGCCGTCTAGATATAATTGCATATCATGTTATTGCAGCATATGTATCAGAACCCCATTCTGGCACATCTTAGAAATTTACAAAAATAAAAGCAAAGAATGGCAGAGCTCATCTCAATGTAAACGACGCACTGTTCAGCAAAGCATGAAAAAAAAAGAATCTGGCGCCAAATGCTGAATAGTCAAAGGAGAAGCTATCGATGTCATGCTGTTGTCACCTTGAGTTACTCGGGTGGAACGTGCACGAATAGTAATTTAAACAATAATGCAATATCTATATTTGGCAGATAAGAGGTTGGTTAGACCCACATTGTCGATTCAAGAGATTATGCATTAGAATCAACAACGTTCATCGAACAGCAAACAGCCATGATAGTAAAGAGTACTTCGGTTATCTAACCCCAAAAATTTCTAAAACATCAAGCTCTCAACATTAATAGAGATAATATCTCTTTGCGGGGGAATACTAACAAATGAATCTGAAAGAGAATGTATATTAAGAATTTGATTATGAATCTAATGAGCCAATGTACTTTGAGTATGCATTATGTGTATATATCTATATATAGCTATATCAAAATATAGAAAGACTAGGGGACATGCAATAATCTTACAGGGTAACCTTTTTAAGACTAATAAGAGAAAATATTTTTTCACTCAACGTGTAATCAAACTCTGGAATTTGCTACTGGAAGATGTAGTAAAAGCTGTTGGTGTAACCAGGTTTAAAAAAGGATTGGACAAGTTCCTGGAGGAAAGGTTCATAAACAATTATTAAAGGGGACACAGAATCTCCACTGCTTGACCCAATACAAGCATTGTGGAACCTGTGTCTTTTGGAGAAACTGCTAGGTACTCATGACCTAGATTGGCCACTGTTGGAAACAGGATACTGGGCTTGATGGACCTTGGTCTGACCCACTATGGCAAATCTTATGTTCTTATGTTCATAATTTGAGCCCAATTCAGAAAGGGGCATGTCCAAGCCCATTAGGACCTGATTCTGTACCGTGGGAGTAAAACGTTCCTATGGCACACAGAATCAGGCCAGAGGACGCCCTGAATACCTGCAGGGACGTCCTCCCTGCTGGCTCCCCTGCCTCCTGTGGCACCGACCCTCTTCTTCCCCGCTGCCCAATCCACGGCTGGGCAGTCGGGGCCTGGATCAGGAGGTGGGGACCTACCTGCACCCGGCCCCCTGGGGGGGGGTCCGATGTCAATCACCCGGTTTGTGCTGATTATTCCACCTTTGAGATGGAATAAGCAGCACGTTCCCCCTGACCCTGCAGGACATACAGGGCCGTGACCGGAATCAATTCTGTACATCCTGCCACCTCTGCCCATCCCCGCTCTGCCCCTCGCTGGCTCTCCCTGTACTGCTGCTCTAGCCATGCAGAAAGGGCCTGAGGGAGAATAGGGGCAGGATGGCTTGTGGGGCAGCACGTCCACCTGCAAGTCACCTCTCTGAATTGGGCCCTTTGCCTCTCATCATAAGTGCAAATCTGACAGGATTAATAAAAACATGAGTAATGACACATAACCAGCTGTTTAAATGTTATTTTCTGTAGCGGTGATATGGGATGAAGCAAAGCTTCAAAAAATGATCGTGCTTAAACTCAAGTAGACATCTCCCAGATCATTGTAGCACTGATGAGTTAGAAAAATGTATATCTTTCAATTCCACCTCTGCCTGCCAAATCTTAGGACCGATGAGGTGATACCATCAGATGCTAATTTTGTACACAGATTCAGTCTTAACACATGGTGTAATTGAAACTCTATTGATAATGAGTTGGAAGATCATTCAGTTGTCCAATAAAAACATAAATTGCAATAGAATAATAAATAAATAAATAAGTGGAGCCAAAGGAGATGAGGCTACAGAAGAAGGCTGATCATCACTAATTACAAAAATATATATAGTTGGCAATTCTGATTGTCATTCTGATTTGTACACTACAAATGTCGGAATTAGCCGATCTAAAAAACGAGTATATGATGGGCCATGCACTAAGAATTGTAATGATAAAAAAGAGTGGTTCCTGGTCCAAGATGGCGATGGAGTAGGACGCTGAGGAGGGAGCTCTGAGATGGATCTCTGCCCGAACGGTCTGTCGATGGGGAGGAAAAGGAAACAATGCTCCCAAAGACCCTCTGATGTTACCTCTCCAGCATCTGGTTTAGTGCAGCCCTCCATTGCTCAGTTTTATCTCCCCTCTGCATCATCCATGGCTTCGGCTGATCTGCTGGGCTCTTCAGCAGATCAGAGCAATGGGGTTGACTTGAGCCCCATGCAAGCGCTGCAGCCGCAACCCGGAAGTGCTTTCTTCGGCAGTGGGGAGCGTCAGGTTGCGGCTCAAAGCCAGGAGATTTCTGATACTCTGGAGGATTCCCCTGTGAAGCCAGTGCTGGTTATATCAACTGCGGGGCCTAGAGTGATGGTTTCTTCCCCTGAGTGTTCCTTGCGGGCAGAGCAAGTTCTGTCCAGTACTCCTGCTACTCTGGGTATCGACTGTTTGGAAAAAACAGCGCTAGTATCACTTGATAGCTTATGGGAGGCAATTTCTTCACTTCAGCAAGCCTTCTACCCATGGTGGGGACTTTTACGCAGCAATTAGCTGCTGTTAAAGTTCAGTGTTTGACAGTCAAAGCGGACTTAGTGAGGCATGCCAAATGGATGAATCGGCTGGAGACCAGAATGGAAAAACTACATACACTTGGTAGAGTGTTCTCCAGGGAGCGTTTAACCCAAGCACAGAGGACTGAATTTCTGGACAATCAGTTGCGGCAAAATAATTTGAGATTCTTGAACTTTCCTCGATCCCCCTTATTACCACCTGTTGATCTGGTCCGTAAGTACTTTCTGGATGTCCTGTGAATGCCTGCTGAGTCGTTGCACCCTATAGTGAGGGAACAATATGTTGTGGTGTCTACATCCATTTCAAGCATGGAGTCGGACTCTGGAGGTACTGTCGGGGTTCCCCAGCTGGACTTTTTGGGGTTCTTGGAGAACTCCCTGGAGGTGGTGACCAACCGAGCCACTCCGTTAGTTGGCTTTGCTTTTGAATCCAATAGTAATTCTGTTTTACGTTTGTATTTCCGAAATATGTCTGTTTCTGAGTTTATGGGGTCCAAAGGTCTAATATTTCCTGATTTAGCTAGAGATACCCAAAAACAGTGGAAGAATTTTCTGGCCTTGCACCAGAGAGTTACCGCGTTGAGGGCACAATTTAGGTTAAAATATCCATGTAAGTGTATTGTAATTTTTCAGTCAAAGCAATTTCTTTTTTTTGAACCCCAGCAACTTATGCAATTTCTACAAAGTAGGGAAAGTGGGGAATGAAAATAGGTTTCTTGTACCGGCTGCTATGGTTTTACATCTATGCGCCTGGTGATGTTCTTTCTTTTGCTTTTTAGGATGAGTATGATTAGCCTTTCTGGGTTTTTTTTCTTTTTTGGATCCTTATGGTGGTTATTTCTTTTTTGTGGTCTAAACCTATGCTGTGTTATTTTCCTCTGTGGGAATTTCTTTTGTATGATTTCCGCTATTCGTATTCAGATGTGTATCCTCTGGAGTAACAAAAACATGATATACAACAGATGGTTGGTGATAAACAAAGAATGTTGTTGTTATTGTTGTTAAGTGCCATTGAGTCGGTGTTGACTCATGGCGACCCTCTGGATAATTGTCCTAAATTGTGTTCGGTCTTCAGTCAGGTAGCTCATTGTTGACATACTGGTACCTGTACCTGCTGTTATTATATTGATCCATCTCATTGCTGGCCTTCCTCTTTTGCGTTGATCTTCTATCTTGCCAAGCATGATGTCTTTCTCTAATGATCTCTCTCTTCGCATGATGTGTCCAAAGTATGAAAGTCGAAGTCTTCTCATCTGAGCTTCTAAAGAAAGCCTAGGTTTGATCTCCTCTAGTATTGACTGGTTTGTTCTTTGGGCAGTCCATGGTATATGCAGTATTCGCCACCAGCACCATAATTCAAAGGCATCAATTTTCTTCCTGTCTATCTTTTTCACTGTCCAGCTTTCGCATCCATATGATGTTATTGAAAATACCATGGCTTGAACGAGTCAAATCTTTGTATGGAAAGAGACATCTCTGCTCTTCAGAATCTTGTCTAGGTCTTTCATAGCCGCTCTGCCAAGAGCAATGCATCATTGGATTTCTTGACTGCTTGTTGCTTCTTTATTGATAGTTGATCCAAGTAGGTTAAAGTTGTCCACATTTTCAATTTCTTCAACTTCAACAATGAACTTATTGATTTTGCCAGTTGTCATGATGTTTGTCTTCTTTATATTAAGGTGAAGGCCCATTTTAAGATTATGTTCCTTGATTGTGAGAAGCAAATGTTTCAGATCATCTTCACTTTCAGCCAGTAATGTGGTATCATCAGCATAGTATGGTGATGAGGCTGCAGCAGAACCTGGGAAAATAGCTAGAAATGAAACTTTTTTCTATGAGCAAGGGAATAGCTCAGTCAAGCATACGTATCAAACTGCAAGCAGAGAAAAAAACCACACAGGTAGAACTACTGAGTTCAGACCACACCCAGGCTCCATGGCAACACAGGGTGGAGATAGGAAGTACCTGTGGGAGGAGCTAGAAGGGGGAAGACGCTTACACACATTTAAGCTCCCAGAAACAGAGAGGAGGGGGCACGGGAACAGAGCCATCCACAGCAGCAGTGATGGAGCCAGGCACAAGCCATCCAAGAGAGAGGGCCTGAGGAATCTGGCCATGGGCAGGCTGAAAAGAGAGCTCACAAACCTAACTGAAGAGAACGGAATCTTCAGGGGTGAAAGGCAGAAAGTGTCTAGGGACAGACACAGGAGAGATTCTCAGAGCAGCTGTTATACAGGAGACCGCACTTCAGAGAGGAGCCCCTGCTGTGAAGAAATTACAGCACGGCTTGAAGGTAGGAGGGATAGTCCTGGGGGAGCCATGGATTACAGCCCAGATGCAGGAGCAGCCCTACAAGACTCTGAAGGAGAAAGTCTATGTTTTGAAAGGCCCGTAAGAAAGACTGTTCCCAGGAGCAAGGTGAGACAGATAGAACCTTTGAGTAATTTATTCAGAGATAACAAGCTTTGCAGCCATTCTAGAAACCCAGAGGAGAGAAAGAAATCTCATTGGGAAAAGGTGTTTAAACTTTTAAAGGAAGTTAAGCCTGCATTCCCAGAGCAAGTTCTAAACCCAGAGACATGTGACTCTGATTGTGAAGACATGGAAACGGAAGCCTGTGAGGTGGAACAGGACTCTGTTGATTCTTTGATGGATTGCTCTTTATGCCTAACGTCAGAGTGAAAAAGGGCCAACGGTTTTTAAGATAGAAAAACCAGGCGCCAACATAATTAAATGTCCTAATATTTTGGGGGCTGAAAATCTGGATGAGAAAGAGACTTTCTAATGTTAAAGCTATGAGAAGTGTTCAAGTGTGAAGTGAATGTGTTAAAGAAGCAGCTATTCTGTTAGTAGTACAGACATGCAAGAAAAAGCCTTGTTTTAAACTCTGAACAGTTGAAGGGAGCTGATGTCTTTGCTAGATGGTAATAGGAACCAGTAAGCAACAGTTCCAACTGTGTCATTTGAAGAAAGAAATATCTTCTGTTGTATATAGCCTGATTGAAGCAAGTTTATTCTTTTTCACTGCCGGAACACTGTTTTGTGATACCTTTTATTTTGGTGGAAGAAAATATTCTCTATATTGTGTTGTCCTGTTCAAACTTCTAAAGAAAGTCTCTTTGCAAAGATTAGACTACAAAAAGGAATAAATTTCCTGTGTTTGCCACTAAAACCACTCGGACTAGCTTATTTGCACACAACTACAATCCCAGAAGACTTAGCTCTGGAGCATAAGCATAAAAAGGGACATTAGATGGCACGCTGCCACCTCTAGGTAACCGCCTATATGGGACGCAGCGCCACAGGTGGCGTAGTTGTTTGGATTGGTCTACCTTTGCACACGCCTGAGCAAGCCTTACACAGCTGGGAAAGAGAAGAACCCCTGAAGGAAGCCAAGGACAACAGGAAAGTTTGCTGAGCGGAGGAAAATCCGGAGTGGCAGCCTAGGACGGAACAGGAGTGGTGATCCAGCGGTGTTCCAGCTGTTGTCAAGCACAAATCTACACCAGAGCCAGGTAACCCGTATATAGGAGGGGTTATTGGTTGGATACTGGTGTAGGGGAGGGTACGGTAGTAATAACCAAAAGTGCGACGGGAGCATTGTAGTACCGCACTTGGTGGTTTCTTTTTCTCCTTTTGTTGTTGCAGCACCAGACCGGAGATGGAGCGAGGCGAGCTTCTGGCCTGGATGGCAGAGCAATTTAAAAAGTAAAAAGAAATGTCAGCAATGAGTCAAGAACATGTAGCGGCTATGTTACAGGCCCAGCAGAAGCCGCTCCTCGAGATGATGGGGAGATGGCTGGGAGCGCAAGAAAAGGCAGCGGAAGCCGCAAGGACAGTGTCAGGTTCCCAAGGGGCTTTTCCAGGGTTGGGATTACCTAACACTGGGACATTGTCTTTCAGACAGCTAACCAAAGATGATGATATCGACGACGTCATGGAATCTTTTGAGAGGGTAGCTCTCTTGGCTAGATGGCCAAAAGACCAGTGGGCAGTTCGATTCGCCACTTCCCTTACTGGGGAAGCTCTGGCAGCCTACAGGACTATGCCCGCAACTTTGGTCACCAGTTATGATGAGGTTAAACGAGCCATAAGGGACCGTCTGGGTCTAAACCCGATGGTCTATCATCGCCTTTTGTGAGCTTGTAAGCTGAAACAGGGTGAAACACCTCAAGCTCTGTGCCACCGTATCAAGGGTTTGGCATGGAAATGGCTCACTCCTGAGTCTAGGAACCTAGATTCTATATTGGATTGGATTGTATTAGAACAATTCATGGAGGCTGTACCCAAGGACTTGCAAACCTTCCTGGTCCTCCAAAATTGCCAAAACACCAATGAGGCCATTTCGCTGGTGGAGCGCTTTTTAAAGGCTGAACTGGTAGGCCATGTGAAGGATGGTGTTTTAAAACGGGCAGCTGTGGAGGCACCAGAAAGGAAGGCAAGGTCAGCGGCGGTTGAGAAATTAAAAGATGTGCCCATGGATGGATTTCATTATGCCCGGAGAAAATGTTTTTCCTGTGGGGAAGCAGGTCATTTTAAAAGGGATTGTAGGGCCAGGACAGCCCTGGTAACCACCCGTCCCAGGGGGAAGGGAGAAGGATTCCTATTGGCTGTAGAGGTGGAAGGGATCCCTACGGAGGCCTTATTAGATTCTGGGGCAGACCAATCAATGATCTCGCAGAAGCTCTGGAAAAGGATTGAGTCACAAGATAGTCAGGTCCTAGAGTCTTCCAGAGACCATAAAAAAATCAGATGTATCCACGGGGCAGCTTCCTCCTATCCAGTATACCATGTAAGGGTAAAGGGATTAGGCTTGAAAAGGAAAATAGCGGTAGCTGTTGTTCCCAGGCTCCCACATGCCTTAGTCCTGGGGAGGGATTGGCTCCAATTTTGGCGTGAGTTAGCCGAGGAGTTAAAAACCAAGGCAGGCAAGACCGTTGCCCTAGCAAAGCCAGGAAGCTTAAAAAGAGAACATGAAGCCTCACCCGGGTTGGGGAAGGTTTCAAACGGCCAAATAAGCTTTTCACACAAAGCGGGAGCAAGGGTTAGGTCCGTACCCGGTCCTTTGTTTGAGTGTAGACCGAAACCGGACTGCAAGAACGAACCTCGAAAGCTTGAAAAGGACAATAAACCGAGGTTCGTTCTTAGGTTCTGTCGCACCACCCCTGATGCCAAGGTCCCTAAGCGTGCGTCAGAACAGGCCGCTGGGTTTGATTTATGCAGCGCAGTAGAGATCACTATACCTCGACATGGAAGAGCCTTGGTCGAGACGGGTCTCCAGTTGGAAATACCGCCAGGCTGCTATGGACGAATTGCTCCAAGGTCTGGCCTTGCGCTGAAAAATTTCATAGATGTAGGTGCGGGGGTCATAGATCACGATTATCGAGGGTATATTAAAGTCCTCTTGTTTAATTTTGCACAAGAGGATTTTAGGGTGAATATAGGAGACCGAGTAGCCCAGCTTATATGCGAAAGGGTAGGATTTCCACCCCTAGAGGAAGTAAATGAATTGACCACTACCACCCGGGGCTCGGGAGGATTTGGTTCTACTGGCAGGGTAGAACTAAAGGGTTTAACCGCAAGTTGTGTGGAAAAGGAGGATGAGTATCTGGGCTCGCAACTGGATGATTGTAAGACGGATCCGGTCCCTAAGATGAGCGAGGAGCTTTCATGGTCACAGCAACAGGATGTGTCAAGGTTATTACAGGAGTTCCCAGATGTCCTAACTCCACTACCAGGTGAAACCAAACTCGTGGTCCATGAGATAGTGACCCCACAGGGAGAAATAGTCTGGCAGAGACCCTACAGGCTACCCGAGGCAAAGCAGAGAGAGGTGGTGAACCAAGAGCAAGAAATGTTGAGAATGGGGATAATAGAGGAGTCTAGAAGTCCCTGGAATAATCCCATAGTACTGGTCCCCAAACCGGATGGAACAATGCGATTTTGCATTGATTTCTGGAAGGTCAATGAGATCTCCCGGTTTGACGCATACCCAATGCCAAGAATAGAGGAACTTCTGGATCGCTTAGGCCAGGCAACCTATCTTACCACCCTTGATATGACCAAAGGGTACTGGCAGATTCCCCTTACCCGGGGATCTCGCCCAAAGACCGCCTTTAGCACCCCTATAGGTCTATTTCAGTTTCTCCGAATGCCCTTTGGTCTGCATGGGGCAGCTGCGACATGCCAAAGGTTAGTTGACATGGTCTTGCGCTCACACCAAAATATGCAACAGCATATATGGATGATATAGTAATCCATAGTTCTAGCTGGGACCAACACTTGATCCATGTTAAAGCAGTTTTAGGGGCCATGCGACATGCGGGTATCACTTTAAATCTGGCAAAATGCATGTTTGGAGGAAAAGAAGTGAAATATCTGGGGCATTTAGTAGGCCAAGGGACAGTTAAACCCCTACTAGATAAAGTAGAGAGTGTAAAGACATTTCCAAAACCTTTAACCAAAATACAATTACGTAGCTTTCTACGGTTAATCGGCTACTACCGTCGTTTTATTTTTTAGATTTTAGCCGGCCTTTTATTATACAAACCGATGCATCCGAAACTGGCTTAGGCGCAGTCCTGTCACAAAAACATGAGGGCGTAGAACACCCCGTAATGTTTTTAAGCCATAAGTTGGCGCCACCAGAGCAGAAGTACTCAACAGTTGAGAGAGAGTGCTTAGCCATAAAATGGGCGGTAAATGCACTACGATTTTATTTGACGGGTGTAGGTTTTTGTTGGTTACTGACCATGCACCATTGAAGTGGTTAAATAAAATGAAAGACCATAATTCCCTCCTAACCTGATGGTATATGGCCCTTCAGGAATTTGATTTCCACATAGAGCATTGGGCAGGAAAGTTACACACAAACGCAGATGCCCTATCAAGGATTACGGGCTGTGCGTGGGTTAGTGCGCCAGCCCGTAATAGCTTAAGGGGGGGGGGGGGATGTGTGGTGACGAGGCTGCAACAGAACCTGGGAAAATAGCTAGAAATGAAACTTTTTTCTATGAGCAAGGGAATAGCTCAGCCAAGCATACTTATCAAACTGCAGGCAGAGAAAAAAACCACACAGGTAGAACTACTGAGTTCAGACCACACCCAGGCTCCATGGCAACACAGGGTGGAGATAGGAAGTACCTGTGGGAGGAGCTAGAAGGGGGAAGACGCTTACACACATTTAAGCTCCCAGAAACAGAGAGGAGGGGGCACGGGAACAGAGCCAGCCACAGCAGCAGTGATGGAGCCAGGCACAAGCCGTCCAAGAGAGAGGGCCTGAGGAAGCTGGCCACGGGCAGGCTGAAAAGAGAGCTCACAAACCTAACTGAAGAGAATGGAATCTTCAGGGGTGAAAGGCAGAGAGTGTCTAGGGACAGACACAGGAGAGATTCTCAGAGCAGCTGTTATACAGGAGAGTGGAGACTGCACTTCAGAGAGGAGCCCCTGCTGTGAAGAAATTACAGCACGGCTTGAAGGTAGGAGGGATAGTCCTGGGGGAGCCGTGGATTATAGCCCAGATGCAGGAGCAGCCCTACAAGACTCTGAAGGAGAAATTCTACCTTTTGAAAGGCCCGTAAGAAAGACTGTTCCCAGGAGCAAGGTGAGACAGATAGAACCTTTGAGTAATTTATTCAGAGATAAAAAGCCTTGCAGCCATTCTAGAAACCCAGAGGAGAGAAAGAAATCTCATTGGGAAAAGGTGTTTAAACTTTTAAAGGAAGTTAAGCCTGCATTCCCAGAGCAAGTTCTAAACCCAGAGATATGTGACTCTGATTGTGAAGACATGGAAACGGAAGCCTGTGAGATGGAACAGGACTCTGTTGATTCTTTGATGGATTGCTCTTTATGCCTAACGTCAGAGTGAAAATGGGCCAATGGTTTTTAAGATAGAAAAACCAGGAGCCAACGTAATTAAATGTCCTGATATTTTGGGGGCTGAAAATCTGGATGAGAAAGAGAATTGCTAATGTTAAAGCTATGAGAAGTGTTCAAGTGTGAAGTGAATGTGTTAAAGAAGCAGCTATTCTGTTGGTAGTACAGACAATCAAGAAAAAGCCTTGTTTTAAACCCTGAACAGTTGAAGGGAGCTGATGTCTTTGCTAGATGGTAATAGGAACCAGTAAGCAACAGTTCCAACTGTGTCATTTGAAGAAAGAAATACCTTCTGTTGTATATAGCCTGATTGAAGCAAGTTTATTCTTTTTCACTGCCGGAACACTGTTTTGTGATACCTTTTATTTTGGTGGAAGAAAATATTCTCTATATTGTGTTGTCCTGTTCAAACTTCTAAAGTCTGTTTGCAAAGATTAGACTACAAAAAAGAATAAATTTCCTGTGTTTGCCATTAAAACCACTCGGACTAGCTTATTTGCACACAACTACAATCCCAGAAGCCTTAGCTCTGGAGCATAAGCATAAAAAGGGACATTAGATGGCACGCTGCCACCTCTAGGCAACCGCCTATACGGGATGCAGCGCCACAATAGCGAAGGTTGTTGATGAGTCTTCCACCAATCTTCACACCTCTGTTGTCTTCATACAAACCTGCTTCTCTGATGATTTGTTCTGCATATAAATTAAACAGGTAGGGGGAAAGTATGCAGCCTTGTCATACACCTTTGCTTATTTTAAACCATTCTGTTTCTCCTTATTCCGTTTGAACTGTTGCTTCTTGATCAACGTACAGATTGTGCAAGAGAACGATCAGGTGTTCTGATATACCCATGCTTTTTAATGTGGCCCAGAGTTTCTCATGGTTTACAGTCAAAAGCCTTGTTGTAGTCGATAAAGCACAAATAGATATCCTCTTGGTATTCTTTAGTCTTTTGAAGGATCTATCTCACATCCGCAATGATGACTCTCGTTCCTCACCCTTTCCTGAACCCTGCTTGCACTTCAGGTAGTTCTTTTTCAAGGTATGGTTGCAGTCTCTCTTGAATAATCTTCAGTAGAATCTTGCTGGCATGTGGGATCAGAGCGATTGTGCGATAATTTCCACAGTCAGTTGGATCACCTTTCTTTAGTATTGGTATAAACACAGATCTTTTCCAGTCTGTTGGTCATGATATTGTCTTCCAAATTTCTTGGCAGAGCCTTGTAAGTATGGTAACAGCTGTATCAGATTGCTGTAATACTTCTATGGAAATGCCTGGTGCCTTTTTCTTTGATAAGGCTTTCAATGCTGCTTTGACTTCTTTCATCACCAATGGTTCCGGATCATAAGGTACAGGTTGAAACGGCTGTTGGTCTACTTGATCTTTATCATATAAAAGCTCTATATATTCTTTCAACCTTTTCTTGATCTTCTCAGCATCATTCAACATAGAACCTTGAGCATCTTGTAACATTCCAATTCGAGGCTGTAATTTTTTTTTCTTTAACTCTCGTAGCTTTAGGAAAGCCGATCTTGTTCTTCCTTTAATAGATTCTGCTTCTATTTCCTTGCATGTGTGATTGTAGTACTTTTTCTTGTCCTGTCTTGCTGCATGTTGGAAATCTCTGTTGAGTTCTGCAATTGTCTTTCTTTCTCCTCTGGCTTTAGCTTCTCTGCGTTTCTGGGCAATTTTCAGAGTTTCTTCGGTCATCCATTTTGGCCGTTTTTACTTTTTCACCTTTTGTAGAGACTTCTCGCTTTCTTCCAACACAACCTTCTTAATGCCATTCCATAACTCTTCTGGAGTTCTGTCATTTGTATCTAAAGCAGCAAATCAATTTTGCAGGCAGTCTTTAAATTCCAGTAGTATATTCTCAAGGTCATATTTTGCTACATTCATGAGTGGCTTGCTCTTTTTCAACTTTAGCTTGAGTTTGCATACTAGTAGTTGTTGATTTGTACCACAGTCAGCTCCATGTTTTGTCTTTGTTGATGTTATAGAGCTTTTCCATTGTTGACTTCAACAGATGTAGTCAATTTGATTTTTGTACAATCCATTGGGTGAAGTTCATGTGTACAGTCGCTGCTTGTGTTGCTGGAAGAAGGTGTTTGAAATGAATAGATCGTTGGTCTTTCAGTCTTTCTCCAGCTTCATTTCTGTTGCCAAGTCCATATTTTCCAACCACTTTACCTTCTTCTTTGTTGCCAACTTTTGCTTTCCAGTCACCTATGACTATCAGATTTTCCTGTTTGAATGTTCTGTCAATTTCAGCTTGTTCTTGTTCATAGAACTCATCAATTTCATCCTCTTCTGCAGCTGTTGTTGGGGAATATACTTGAATTATAGTTGTGTTGATAGGCATTCCTCGTAGACAAATAGAGATTAAGGGGCATGTTTACTAAACTGCGTTAACGTAGCAGCAGCTACGTTAAGGCACGTTAAGGCGCCTTAACAGCCCTTAACGCGCCTTAACGTTCCCGGCCGCGTTAAGTGCATTAAAGGGTGGGGAGAAGGGGTCAATGGGCAGGGAGTGGGCGGGGAGAGGCCCCTTTCACACTAACGCGGAGGAATTAAGGGCTGAATCCTAACGCAACTGAAAACCAGGCGTTAGCACACAATTGCAGGAGAGAGAAACCATTTCAGTCAGCAATGTACAGCAAAGCTAGGGAAACCTACACTAAGTGATAAGTGTGATACATGTGCACAGAACAAAAGGGCAAATAAACACTGAAAATGACCTGAACAAAATGTAAAACAAACATAACCAAGCTGGCCAATAGTGATATGAATGGTAAACATCAAAAAACACTACTGAGAAAGCTCCAAAAAAAGGATATTAATTTTGGAAGGTTCTATGCTCTGTCCCCATACAAGGTGAATGATCCCACAGTGAAATAGCGCTGATCACGGTTTTCCCTTGTTATTGGACAGGTTTTCTATGGCATGCACATGTTACGCAACAGCAGGGTGGGCATGTCGGAATGGGCAACTGGACAGTTGCTTGAAAAGGGGATACAGAGGGCTGCAGGCGGCAAATGCTGTGGTGGAGCTGGGCCATAGTGTGGCCCAGGGTGATGCCTAGGTGGCCCATAGGAATGCTGGAACAGTAGAGCAGCCAGACAGCAACTGATGAGGGCCCAACATGGGCACGAGTGTGTTTCCCACAGTGTCACAGGGGATAGTACCCAGCAGGTACCTCCAAGGGCACAGAACATTGGCAGGCGGTGCTGGGGGGAAGCGTGGACATCTATGCGGGCACCCCTACCCCAGAACCCGCACCATAGGCAGCCACCTACCAGCACACTGGATGGCCTGCGACTGCGCACCACCAGCACCACCAGCAGAAGGGCAAGTCAGCATGGTGGCAGAGGGGTACTGGCGGTGGAGGGGGCAGTGGCAGCTGCCCACAGCAGACCATGGCCTAGCCCTGTGTAGGTGGATGCCATGCATTGCAACACAGGCCCTGTCTGACGAACAGTCATGGTATCCCCAGGGACTGCACTATCTCTGTGGCAACACACTGGTGCAGTACACACAGCCAGTGTGTTCAGGAATGGAAGGTCACAGGTTCAAGTCCCAGCTGTGGTTCCTGCCAACCCAGTCCCCATATTTTACCCACTACTAAAACTTGGTAATAAAGACGGAACCTTTATTGCAGATAACATAAACATTCCTTAAACGCCTATATTTTACCCTACAGAGCACATACACCATAAACATGCGCAATACCTAGAGCAGAGTTTCCCAACTGGGGTTTGTAGTCCCACAGGTGCTCCTTGTGGTCTTGGGCAAGCCACTTAACCCTCCATAGCCCATGTTCCCTGTAAAATAGTTATCTCCAAGTTATAATGCCCTGTTTAATGTAATTTCAGTTTGTTCAATGTAAACCGCACTGATGCAGAATAGCGCAGTATATAAGAGAATGTAAATAAATAAAAAAATAAATAAATAAACTGCAGTCCTGGAGGGCCAAACACCATTCAGGTTTCATGCTGTCTCTAATACAGATGTCTGTTTTGCATTTTAATGCGCCGCTCCCATAGTATGCAGATGTATCTCATAAATATTCATTAGGGACAGCATGAAAACCCGAACAGTGTTTGGCCCACCAGGAATGGAGTTGTGAACCTCTGCCCTAGAACAGCGGCCAACAGGGGCAGACACATCTGCACCCACAGGCTCCAGTATCTAAAGCCTCCTGGAGAGGCAGGATGTTGGGCCCTGCGTGCATCTCCCAATACTAGCACTTACATACCCTAGCAATGCCACCCTAAAGCTGGGAATACGGTATACATATATCAAGAGGTTGCTATGATTACTGGCAGATAGAAATTCCTAAGTTAAGCACAATCTGCTCATTGAGCTGTATCATACCAACCTCTCTGATGTCTGTGGAGTGTGTTTCAGGTCTGGTGTCTGACAGTGTTCACCACCCTGGGGATTGACCCCAACAGTATTGCGTACCATAGCCATGCCTGCACTGTGCCCAGGACTGGTGCGGTGGCCAGGGATGCCAAGAGACTCTATAGTTGCACAATGCTGGCATAGTTGTGGGAGTGTGTGTCTGTCTATCCAGTGTGTGGTGTCTGCCAACACCTTCCTCAGCCCACACTGCTTGCACTGTTGCCAGTGTAAGCCTGCCAATGTGCATAATGAGGAGCAAGGTACCGTGGGTATAGCCTGGACAGGGTGGCCTGGCCTGGATGCATTTGCACAGGGCCTAGGGCAATGGCTCGGACGTTGTAGTGCCCGACCACAACCTGCACGGACAGGGTGACCACAGCATGTCCTGCAGGGGGGGTCACTCTCACCCTGACTGAGCAGTGACCACGGCATGACCAGGTTCCCCCATTGTGCTCTATAGCATTTCTCTCAAGTAATATTTATGGGTTCTTTTTTCTGGGGTCCAATCACTGACTTAGCTGCTTGGTGTGTGTGCTCACATCCCCTCCAGGAACATACACTATGGACTAGCTAGCAGACTGTCTGTGGTTAGTATGTGTATGGTTGGAACACCTTGCAGAGTGCAGCGGCTGGAGGCTCACTGGGCTTGCTGCTGGAGAATGTCAGATAGTGGTGGTGGGTGGGGGGGGGGGCAGCTGAGCATCTCCAGGCCTACTGTCTGTCTGCCATTGCCTTATGGATGCGTACAGATCTGCATTGCCTGCCCTGTAGGGTATTTGTTCCTCAGCAAGACTAGGGTCGATGGTCCCCTCTACTGCCACCATTGCAGGGATGTAGACTGTGGATCTGTTGGTGGGGGATCCTGTTCCCCACCCTGACCCACAGGGGTGGGTTGGGTGGTGCTCATATAATCTGCTTTAGGGTCTGCATACCAGGATATGCACTACTCTGGGTGCATCATAGTCCACAAAGGCTAAACATGACTGGGGAATACAGATGGACACAGGTGTGTCTGCAAGGACTACCTATCACACACTGACACTGATGAAGACCTGCAGCACAGCCAATTTCACCATGCCATGTGCTGCGGACCTGGTGCTGGGCCCCCCACTTCACCCTCAGGGTGAGCACAGGAACCGCATGCTGTCACGGTCTGTAGCTACTCTGTGCCAGTAACACACATGGTCAGCTCCCCCTACTAGGCCGGGGTGCTCTAGTGGCACATACCCCATCTTGTGATCAGACATAGGCTGCTGAACTGCATGTGCAGTGCATCATGGGTATGGGTGGGTCTACTCTACCCTGATAACCACAGCAGACAGTGTGTGTGGTCACCTGAAGTCTTTCTGTAGCCAGCCAGTGGTGTGTTAGATACTATAGAGCTGTGGCCCACTGGTTACGTTGATGACTGTGGAGGCAGAGGTCATGGGTTCAATTTCTTGTTGTTCCCTCCTGTCCAGGGCAGATATTTTGCTTGCCTGTGACAGACATATCTTTGCAGATCTGTGCTGCCAGCCACACAGTACCCTCTCCACAGCTATCAACACTCCTTAAAATACGTTACAAGACTCCTAATTAGGCACAGTACAAGGCGCCTTATAACGCGCCTTATACGGCACGTTATAAGGTGCTTTATAAGGCACGTAAGACACGTAGGCACATGCCTTATAACGCGCCTTCTAACGCACCTTATCTGGCACACGCTTTACTTCTGCCCCGCCCACTCCTTTATATGGGCATCTCTACCTTTACCGCGGAATGACATTACCGCAGTTTAGTAAACATGCCACCAAGCGTTCATTGACTGCATTGTATTTCATTACAGTGCTTGCAAGTTTCTTCTTTATTATAAATGCAACACCATTTAAGAACATTAGAACATAAGATATGCCATAATGAGTCAGACCAAGGTCCATCAAGCCCAGTATCCTGTTTCCAACAGTGGCCAATCTAGGTCATACGTACCTAGCAGTTTCCCCAAAAGACACAGGTTCCACTATGCTTGTACTGGGTCAAGCAGTGATATCCTGGGTCCCTTTTTAATAATGGTTTATGGACCTTTCCTCCAGGAACTTGTCCAAACCTTTTTTAAACCCAGCTACACTAACAGCCTTTACTACATCCTCCGGTAACAAATTCCAGAGTTTGATTACACGTTGAGTGAAAAAATATTTTCTCTTATTAGTCTTAAATAGTTTACCCTATAGCTTCATTGCATGTCCCCTAGTCTTTCTATATTCTGATAACGTAAACAATCAATCTACGTTTACCCGTTCCACTCCGTTCATTAATTTATAGACTTCTATCATATCTCCCCTCAGTCGTCTTTTTTCCAGGTTAAAGAGCCCTAACCTTTTTAGCCTTTCTTCATAAGGGTATCCTTCCATCCCCTTTACCATTTTGGTGACTCTTCTCTGAACCTTTTCTAATAATGCTATATCCTTTTCTAAGATATGGCGACCAGAATTGCACATAATATTCAAGGTGCGGTCGCTCCATGGAACGATACAGAGGCATTATAATATCCTTTGTTTTATTTTCCATTCATTTCCTTATGATACCTAGCATTCTATTTGCTCTCTTGGCCGCCGCTGCACACTGGGCGGAGGGTTTTAACATGTTATCCACAATGACGCCTAACCTGGCTGGTGGTACCTAATGTGGAACCTTGCATCGTGTAACCAGAGTTTAGGTTGTTCTTCCTAGGTGCATAACTTTGCACTTGTCCACATTAAATTTCATCTGCCATTTTGATGCCCAGTCTTCCAATTTATCAAGATCCTCTTGCAATTTTCCACAATCCTCATGGGTTTTAACAACTTTAAATAGTTTTGTGTCATCTGCAAATTTGATAACCTCACTCATTATTCCCTTTTCCAGGTCATTTATGAATATGTCAAAAAGCAGCGGACCCAGCACAGATCCCTGGGGTACACCACTATTCACCCTTCTCCACTGGGAAAATTGGCCATTTAGCCCTACCCTCTGCTTTCTATCTTTTAACCAGTTCCTAATCCACAATAGTATACTGCCTCCTATCCCATGACTCTTTACTTTTGCTAAACGCCTCTGATGAGGGACCTTGTCAAAGGCTTTCTGAAAGGCCAAATACACTATATCAACCGACTCACCTTTGCCTACCTGATTATTCACACCTTCAAAAAAAAATTGCCAGTCCATTTCAGTTCGCTGACACCCAACAGATCAAGTTGTACATGTTCCATTTCATTCTTGACCACCTCCAACTTCCCTTGGTTCATGCTTTGTACGTTCCATGTCCCAATATGTAAGAAATCTTTACAGCTTCTGACTCTCATTTCATGTGCAGCTACATCAGCAGTCAGACTTCCCGAGGGCTTTGATCCAACAACATCATAAATGCTGGCTTTACTCTGAAAAGTCTTCAGCTCCTCCCCAGTAGCTAGTTGAGTGCCTTCCGACCTGAGGGTCTCATCTTCCAACACTATAGTGTAATTTGTTTTGTGTGACTATCCATTGGGTTTTCATGGCAAGATACAGAAGTAGATTGCCAGGCCTTTCTTCTGCGCAGTTTAAGTTTAGTGTTGTTTGCCGTTGCCACAGAAATGTGATCCTGCACTGCCAACACTATCCCATTCTGCTGCTGCCCAGATGGGTGGTTTGTCTTGGTCTGGCACCTCAGCTGAGACCTGTCTATCTTGGGAGATCCTGCCAGTAGTTAAACTACCAAATGGTAATCAAGGGGCTAGTTATTGGATAGTATTAAATCAGCCATGCCATAAAGTTTTATGGTCTATGGCAAATGTTTATAAAAGGAAAATATATAGCCCACACAATTGGAAGGGCCACATTAATGAATAAAGAAGTAAAAAGAAAAATAACGGGCCCGATTTTCAACAAGGTGCTGAGGTCTGCCATTCCTGCAGAACGTTACCCGTTCAAGAAAAGTGCTTGAATCGTGAGTCATGCACCACCAAAACGGGCACGCAACGAAAATGCAGCACAAACCAAGCACAGCGGCAGGCATCCACCATGGCATATCCGGGTAAGCGCAAGGCGCATAATCTGAGCTCTGTGCCCAAGGTTGACAGGTGATACCTGTGTACGTGACCACAAAGCAGCCAGAGAAGCAGGACGGCATGTATGCATGAATCCGTGTATTGCCCATCCAACGTACCTGTGCATAGACGACACTATCACGCAGGCCCCTACGGGCTGCCTGGGCAAGAGTCACCTGTGGCTGGGTGGATAGACACCAGTGGAATGGCAGCGAGTAGAAGTATGAACTTCAGCCCCGCTGAGAGCGAGAGCCTTGTCCCCCTGCGTGCTGCAGCATGAAGGGGTGCTCTATCCCAGGGAGGGCCGTTGGCCAAAGATGTGACTGTGAACAGCCATATGGAGGGGCATCCAACTCTGGTTGCGCAGGTAAGGAGGCCACAACAGGTGTGGGGGGGGGGCAGGGCTGAGCACCATGCTAAGCAGATACATCCTGAAAGGCACAGCTGTGTGTCTGCACAGGGTGACAGGGCTGTGATGCCAAGCCAGATGCTGGTGGCTGCCCCAATGTGTGCTGATCTGGCATTGTTGGGGGGACGGGCTATACACTGGCACAGGTGCCAGCCCTAATTGCCCATAGTAGGGGGCATGCCCACACACAGCAGGTGGTGAGGCCGCTGCATCCCCTGATGGCTGTTGGTAGCAAAACCACAGGGCCTGCACAGCAATGGTAACACCCAGTGCAGGGGGTTGGGCTGGTTCCGCAGGGGACCCCACCAGCCAATGTGGATGCCCCGGATACCTTCCCCACCCCCGTGCCCTGGCGCAGAAGTCTGGGGGGACCAGTGGCAAACACCACATATGTGTTGCCCATCTGTCCCTGCAAGCAGAACTGCCACCACTACCTGCCACCCTCTGTCTGGCTGTGGCAGCATGTTGATGATGTGATGCCACAGAATATGACAGATCTGCAATAGCGAGCATGCATAAACCATTGCACCCTGTCCTTGCATGGTGCTTAACAAACCATGCAGTGATATGGCCTCTGAGGCAGTGGATGCCCCTTGCCATGACACATGCCCACGGCCAAGGCCATGCACAGCCCAGAACCACGTACCATGGTGCCAAGGGATGCCTGTGTGCAACAGATAGGAGCAAGGGAAGGGGGGAGGACTGCAAAGGTGTCTGATTAGCCCAGAGGGATGACACAGGTGAAGGAGTGGCCCAGTTGGCACCATCGCTGGTGGCACAGGACACATGTCAAAGGGCCAGGAGGAATGGTGGGCAGGAAAATGGTGGCAGACCCCAGAGGTGTACCATCACATGCACCTCACACCTGCCACCCATAGGTATGCTCCTTGTTGTTAGAGCCGCCCCCAATAGGGCACCGATCCTTTCTCTCACCTGGGTCCAAACTACAGCGGGGACAAATAGACAGAAAACACCAATTCTGCAAGGCAAAAGCAAATATATTCTTTACTGCAGCAAAGGGTCACAAGTAATGGAACCACAAGTGACCATGTCACTGGCAAAGTAAAGATGTTTTAGTCCTTTTCTGGTACAAGAAATGTAGGTGGGCTAGAACACATCTTAGAACCTTTCCCATGGACAAAGCAATTTATTTTACAGGCTGTTTCCTTAGGAACAAATGGCATGTGGAGGAAAGGTGAGATAAGGATGTGGGAGATGGAGGGGTGTGAGGAAGGAGAGGGTGAAAGTATCATTTTAGCCAAAAGGGCCAGGCTAAGAAATCCCTTCAGGAATATTTGTGAGAGCTAGGCTTTTGGAGCTGAGTTCTGAAGTTCCTTCTAAAGATGCGGTGATGAGAACCGGACCATATGGGTGACATCCTTAACATAAGTGCAATGACTTCTAAATTGCTTTTACAACCAGGAGGGGGAGAAGGGGTTTAAGGAGCTGCTCTGTTGATCTCTCTTAGGAGAAACAGTTTGTCTGTCCTTGACTAGATGTTCACTATGAGTTGCTACTTACTCCACAGCATGCAGCTGTGTCCTTATCAGAGTCAAGCTGTGAGGAACAAAGGAATGTCTGTTAGTTTTAATGTAGTCTGCTTTTCAGGCCAGCCAGTAGGAAACAGTCATGTTAGGGGGAATAAGAAACAGACAGACCATGATAGCAAAAATGTCACAAAATGGTGGCTAAGCTAGTATATGAACAAAATATAAGCAAATATAATAAAAATCTTAGTGGCAGCTTAGAAGGACCTGTTTATATCCCATGTCACCCCTGCCCCCAGGATGGGCAGGTTGCCAAATTGCAGCAGGATACAGGTATGCACAACAGGTGATATGGTAGCACCCAACTGAGCCTATCTATGTCCCCCCTTCTCTCCCACAGCGAATATAGCATGCAACGCACCCTCGAGGCCCTCAAGTGCTGCTTCTGTACTGTGCCAGAGGAGACTGAACCAGCTGCAATGGATTAGGGAGTGGCTGGTAGTCAAGAAAGAAACAAAAACAGGAAGCGGCAGATTCGACACCCAATACCTTTATTAGTACCAAATAAGTGGCCTAAGCCCAACACAGGACCGTGTTTCGTATGTCACTTCATCAGGGGCTATCAGGGCACACTAAAAAATAAATTATAAAATTACATTAATATAATCAAAATCAAACAATAGATGTGCAAAAAAAGGGGGTTAAAACAAAGAAATATAACATAAAAATACAATAGACATAAAAGAAAGGCTAAATTGGACTATCACAGATAGCTGAGGTCTCAAAGAAAACTAGAAGCACATTGATAAAACCCAAAGGGAACCATCATAAATATCTCAATAAAAATCATAAAAATAATACAAGTATAATTGGAATTAATCCCAGTACATTGAATAAACAACCGCTCTATAAATAAAATTATATATATGAACTTATATACATACATATATATAAATAAATATATAAATATATAAATAATTAAATAATTAAAAGTATAAAGATGCAAAATGGAATACATATGAAAATATAAGAGATCAAAGAAAATAAAATTACTAGATCAAACATTTATAAGATACTTGACCAGACATATACAGGGAACCTGTAAACAACTACTGTATATAAAACCAAGAAAATGGAAGGGATGAGGAGACCAGAGGAGTAAGTCCAACCAAAACCTAATGCAAAAACACTGGATAAAATATAATATAAGGGGGGACATTACCTGAGGGTGTGATGTACATAGACTTCACCAGGCTCAACAGAGTCAATGGAAGTCGCTATTATCTAAAAAACTTCTAAAAATAAAAATAAAAACATGAAACATATGCAAAATCAGATTATTGCCCAATTAAATAAATTATTTTTTATTTGTAAATAATAATGATAAAAATATTAAAATTTTAAAATATGGAGGGTTTTGGATACTGCCCCGATTAAAATCTCATGAACATAAAAAAAGGGGAGTAATTAAGTACAGAATAATTGAATGAATAAGTGGTAAAACATTCGGAAAACATTAACTCAGGTAACCCGGAGGCCCACCTCGCCCTCTACCGCATCTTCACATCCCCCGCACATATTTTGTTATACATAATAAATACCCAGACACTTTAATATGGTACAACCTTGGTCGCAGCTTTATTTACCAATGCATACATATAATAACCGCCCAACATGGGCAACCAACCTGTATCACAAACCCCACCCCCATACCGGACGATGCTCCGCCTGCCATACTATTAGCAAGGCGGAACATCCTCCTCACCACCCCCCCCACCACCAGCCTCGCCATCCTAGTAGCAAAGGCCGGCTCTCACACCCCCCTACCGGGCCGAGACCCCCAACCGGGATGTCTCGCCCCCACCCCCGGGGAGCCCTTCACTCCCCACATCTCCTAAAGCAGTTAGCACTCCCGCCGCCTCGGCGAGCGCTGTCTTGCTACCCCGCCCCCCCCAGCTGCAACAAACCCCCCCCCCCCCACCCCCACCACCCCTTAACCCAAGGTTGTGTGGGCGTGAAAGACCACCGACCATCAGCGAGGAGCCGCAAGAAAGACCGAGCCACGCGGCTCCTCGCACTCACTACCCCCTCCCTTTACCTGAAGGAGCCAATAGGTTCGCTTCCCGCAACCGCGGCAAGCGATCCCATGACAACCATCTCCCCGCTCTCTGGCCCCCACCTCCGCTTGCACCCCGGTCACGTGACGAGGGCCGAGGCCGGGCCCGGGCCCGAGTTACAGTCGGCCGCGGGACCGGCCCAGCGGCCTCATCATTAACTCAGGTAACCCGGAGGCCCACCTCGCCCTCTACCGCATCTTCACATCCCCCGCACATATTTTGTTATACATAATAAATACCCAGACACTTTAATATGGTACAACCTTGGTCGCAGCTTTATTTACCAATGCATACATATAATAACCGCCCAACATGGGCAACCAACCTGTATCACAAACCCCACCCCCATACCGGACGATGCTCCGCCTGCCATACTATTAGCAAGGCGGAACATCCTCCTCACCACCCCCCCACCGCGAGCCTCGCCATCCTAGTAGCAAAGGCCGGCTCTCACACCCCCCTACCGGGCCGAGACCCCCAACCGGGATGTCTCGCCCCCACCCCCGGGGAGCCCTTCACTCCCCACATCTCCTAAAGCAGTTAGCACTCCCGCCGCCTCGGCGAGCGCTGTCTTGCTACCCCGCCACCGGCGCGAGGTATTACATATCCTCGCGCCGACCCCCCCCAATAAAGCTGCGACCAACCACAAGCTCCAAAATCTCCTGCCAATCATTTAAGAGGAGATCCTGTCCCACCGGGGACAAGTGAACACCGTCCGTGCGGTAGAGTCCGGAACACTGAACATCCACCCAGGAATGGTGAACCTGCAAGCCACCTGCCTGCAGAACCATCGCCCGATCTGGCGATTCACTTTTGCCAGACCACGAGACCACCGCCGCTGAGCCTGGCAAGCCGGACGCTGGATGATATCCGACCAGATAATCGAGACCTCCGGCCACTCTTGCTGCAGCACGCGAAGATCACGCTGAACCGCCCTGATGAGTTGCCGACACGTCCAGCCGGACAAATCATTGCCTCCAAGATGGACCAGGATTCCCAACGGACGCCTCCGTTGATCCGCTGCCCACCGCACCACCGGAAGGAAGTGCCACCACCGCATGCCGCGCTCACCCAGCCACCGCAACCGCACATGACGGACCGCCAGGCCCAGGTGCACTCCAAGCGGGCGCCGCACAGCTCTCCTCTCGGCCCAATATACGAAGGAGTGCCCGACGATCCACCATTCTCCGGCTGAGGACCCACTCTCAGTAGCATTTCTGGCGAGCAGCGGCAGCTGTCCATCTGCAACAGAAAACAAAGCATGAAAGAACCCCCCCCCCGTCCAACCCCCCGCCACCCCCCCCCCACCGGCGCCACCCCTTAAACTCTGTCAGGCCGCACATAGCCCACATACGCCCCAGAGCGCCACCTACCAATGCGCTGAATCACCCCACCATCCAAACCAGCCGCAGCGGCGCTTGTCGCAGCACCGATACGGAAGGAGTGCGAGGCGAACTGCCGCTCAGGGCACCCCAACCGCCGGAGCGCCAAGCGCAACACCGCCGTGAATTGATATTGAGTTACCGGACCCCCGTCCCCATGACGAAAAAAGTGCCCACCCAGCGCCGGGCGCACCCGGACATACGCCTGCACATTGCGCACCGGGCAGGACAACAGCCCCGGGGCCGCCGACAGCACCATCTGCCTACCCCTACCAGTCTGGTCCGTCTTGGACCGTGACAGGGAAATCCGCACCGCAGAGTGCCCCACTGTCACGCAATGAACCGCCAAACCTCCACCACCATCCCCCCGCCGCGAACGCGGCACTAGCTCACTCACCCGGAAGGCCCCGAAAAAGGCAGTAACAAACAGAGCACGAAACAACACCGCCTCATGCTCCGTCGTCGCCACCTCCCCCAGAACCTCCCATATCCGTACAAGCAGTTCATGGGTGACCGGGCGCCGCCAATCTCTCACCGCGGGCCGCTCCCGCCCCCAGCCCGCCAGCAACCGCGTCACCAAGAACGACCCGCTCGGGTTCCCCCAACCCGCCGCTTTACTGAAAAAGGAGAAACCCGCTAACGCGGCCCGGACCGAAGACCGAGACCAGCCCTGCTCCCGCGCCCACACAATGAAGGACCCCCCCAACTGCTCCCCAAGCGGGCCACCGCGCCAACCCCTCCCGAGTAAAAAGGCCCGCACCCGGCTATACCCATGCCGATAGGCAGTCCACGTACCTGGAGCCACAGAGGACCTCAGCAACCCCATCAGAGCAGGGTCCCAATCTGCCAAAGGTTCCCCGGCACAGGCGTCGCCGCCACGTCCGCCCCTGGGGCCAGCAACCGAAATTGCGCCCACTGGAAACGAGACAAGGCATCAGCAATAGAATTACGCACTCCCGGAACATGGCGTGCCCGCGCTGTAACATTGAGGCGCAAACAAGCCAAGACAAAAACTCGCATCAACGCCGTCACTCGCGGACACCTAGGGGACTGCCGATTAATGACCTGCACCACCGCCGCGTTATCGCACCAGAACACCACCTTCCGATTTCGTAACCGCTCGGGCCATACCCAGAAGGCCACCACAATCGGAAAGAGCTCTAAGAAGGCGACATTACGCGTCAAGCCAGCCTCCGCCCAGGCCACCGGCCAGGCCTCCGCACACCAGGAACCCTGGCAATACAAGCCAAACCCCGAACCGCCCGCCGCATCCGAGAATAGCTGCAAATCCCCATTGGACAGTTCCTCCGATTGCACCAAGGTGCAACCATTGAAATCAGCGAGGAACGCCCCCCACACCCGCAGATCCTCCCGCAGCCCGACCGTGATCCGAATACGATGGTGCGGGCTCCGCACCCCAACCGTAGCCAAGGCCAAACGCCGCGCAAACGGCCGCCCCATCGGAATCACCCTGCAGGCAAAATTCAGGTGCCCCAGCAGCGACTGCAACTCCCGCAACGTGACCTTCGCCGCCGACCCCACCGCCGCCACCAGCGCTTTCAATCGCTCCACCTTGTCCGCCGGCAAACGAATTTCGAAGGCGATGGAGTCAATCTCGATCCCCAAAAAGCACAGACATGTGACCGGGCCCACGGTCTTTTCCACAGCCAAGGGAATCCCGAACGCCCCCGCCATCTCTCCGAACTGACGCAACAAGTCCGCGCAAGTCGCGGACTGCGCAGGACCCACGAACAAAAAGTCATCCAGGTAATGCACAATAGAGCTACGCCCCGTTCGCTGAGCTACAACCCAATGCAGGAAGGAACTAAATTTTTCGAAATAGGCACAGGAGATCGCACAGCCCATCGGCATGCACCGGTCAAAATAATAACGACCATCCATCTGAAAGCCGAGCAAGGGGAAAGCCGAAGGATGCACCGGCAGCAAGCGAAACGCGGATTCAATGTCCACCTTCGCCAGCAGAGCCCCACGACCACATTGTCGCAACAAATCCACCGCCGCATCAAAGGGGGCGTACCTCACCGAGCAGCACTCCGTCGGAATATGGTCATTCACCGAGTCCCCCGGAGGAAAGGAGAGGTTGTGTATCAGTCGATACTTACCCGGCTCCTTCTTGGATATCACCCCCAGCGGCGATACAACGAAGGGGGAGAAGGGCGGGTGGACAAACGGCCCCGCAATCCGGCCGAGCGCACACTCCGCCGCGATCTTATCCCGTGCCACCGTGGCCAATTGACGCACCGAGGCAGAATTACAGGCCACCTGACCCGAAATTACGCCCTGATACGGAATACGAAAGCCCTCCGTAAACCCCAACCACAACTCCCGTGCCGCCCGCCCGCGCCGCCCCAGCCGATACCTCTCCAACCACGGCCCCAACGCCCCGGCGTCAATGGGAGTTGGCGCCAGCCCCCAACGCTGCCCCTCACTTACTCGCCCCTGCGGATCCGGACACCCCTTTTCGACTGCACTTCGCAGCCGAGTGTCCCCCCCCACAGATAGAGCAGGCGTGTCGAAACTTACAGTCCGAGAACGGGCAGGACGACTTATTAAATCGCCAACAAACATCCCCGCTGGGACCGCCACTGGGCGCTCCGGGGACCGCGCCCGCGGCACGAAAGGGCCGCACGCCTGCCACCGCAGACTGCCCGCCGGCCTTAACAGGCCCGCTGCCACCTCCCCCTACCCCCTTCTTGGCCGACATCTGCGTGAGCCATAAATTAATATCGCGCGTCCCCCAGGACAGCTGCGCACTCTCCTCCATCCGATCCCGAAATTCCTCATCATAGTTGAGCCACGCCCAACCATCATGAGCCTGCGACGCCACCAGGATGGCATCCGCATACGCCAACAATTCCCCATACAGGGCCGGCTCCGCGTGCCCGCAGACACTCGCCATCCGCAAAAACGCCCGGGTCCAATTCAAGGTATTCCGTGAAACCTTGCGCACCCTGCCCGCCTTCTCGTCCGCTTTCCCGCTTCCTGCGGCTCTCACCCGAACGCTTCCGCCCCTCCAGGAGCCGGAAAATGTCAATATACTGCCGCCTCCGGATGCGTCTCCGCAACTTGCGTGGCACACTCTCCCAAAGCTCCGCGCAACGCACCACGGCGGGACCCGCCCCCTCCCCCCGCCCCCGCTCAGCGACCCCGTCCTCAGACGAACTCCCACTGGACGACGAGGACGAAGAGGAAGCTCGGCGACAGCGACGCCCGTGCTTCCGCTTAGCCTTGGACTTATGCCCGACCGCTGCCGAAGCCTCGCCGACCGAACCCCCACCTGCCCCAACCCCCAGGGTGTCACCCAACTCACCTTCCGCGCTCGGAGCACTCGACACCGGCACCACCACGGCCGGACCTGCCGCTTCGACAGTCTGCCCGGACACCTCCATGCCGCCGCCCGCCAACACAGGCGCCGACTCTCCGCCAACCGGAACCTGCAAAGGAAAAACAGGGCCCACAGTAGCCGCACCCAGCCCCTGCTGCCCAGCCCCCCATGCCGCTAGCCCCCCATGCCGCCACCCGAGGCACCCACCCCCCCAGCTGCCCAGTGCGCATCCCACCCCGGCGCACAGCCTGCCCCGGCAACTCCCGCCCCAGCCCAATTCCCGAAACCCGCTCCCCAATTGCCCAGCGGCAGAAAGGCCCCCCCCCCTGTTACCGGCATGCCACCCCCGTACGAGTAAGGCGGCACCGGCCCCCCTGGAAACCACTGGCCAGCCCCACTGGACCCCGGGAGACCCCCCGGAGGGAGCGAAACCCCACGGCCAGCCGCCTGGTCCCCGCAGGCCCCCACCCCACCAGCCGCTTGGGACGACCCCGGGCCGGCACGCAGGGCCGACCCCGCGCCCGGAGCCCCCAGCACTACCCCTCTTGCAGCCTCCCCTGGAGCCGCCGCGGCCCCCACCGTAGCGGTGGACCGACGCCGCCCCCGCCCCCTCTGGCCATCGCCCACCCCCTCCGGGAGAGCCAGCCCACCCAGCCTTCCCCCCCCCCCTGGCAGCAGGAGGCCCCCTTTTCCCCCCACGGACACTCTGGGACCGGGTACGAACTCCCGCACGTCCCGGCCGTCCAGACTTGGACCCCCCCATGCCCCCCAGGGACCGCAGCACTAACAACACCCCCCCCCCACCCCCAACGGAATCCCCCCCGGCGGCAGGGACAGCTCACACTGCCCAAGTGCAGCCCGCGAATTTACGCGTCCTACCTTGTCTTTTTTTTTTTTTTTTTTTTTGAAATCGGACCCCCGCGGCCGGGAAGGACCCCGAAACCGGTCTTCTCCCCCCCCCCCCGACTCCCGCAATCTCACTGCACTCCGGAGCCCGGAAAAAGACCACCGACCGTCAGCGAGGAGCCGCAAGAAAGACCGAGCCACGCGGCTCCTCGCACTCACTACCCCCTCCCTTTACCTGAAGGAGCCAATAGGATCGCTTCCCGCAACCGCGGCAAGTGATCCCATGACAACCATCTCCCCGCTCTCTGGCCCCCACCTCCGCTTGCACCCCGGTCACATGACGAGGGCCGAGGCCGGGCCCGGGCCCGAGTTACAGTCGGCCGCGGGACCGGCCCAGCGGCCTCATCATTTTTTGGGTTTTACTGTGAATTCAAGAAATTTCATCAAAATGTTATATAATTATTTAAAATATGATAACCAAGGGGGGGGGGGGTTTGGGAGTGTGAAGGATGAAAAATAAGACTTTCATTCATAAATTTATACGACCCGCATTGAATACTAAATTAAAAAGCCATGATCAGCAGGCTGACTAAAGGTCCTCAAAGGTATAGAAGGATATTCAGAATAAAATGTATTCCTGAGGATCAATTTAAAAGGCTCACATTAATCCACTAAATGGATGAAGGGAAGGGGAATACCCACATGAATTGTATAGATAAATTGAGAATCAAAGCCATCTATGAAAAAACTTTTAGGCACCATAAAACGCTAAAGGATCATATCAAGATTCAAAAAGACGCCAAAATCAGCCCATAAAAGTGCAAATAACCGCGTAGAGACCCTTTATTCTCAAAAGGGCAATCTGCATTATATATTCCAACTGAAAAAAACTTAACAGACTTACCAACTACAAAAAAGCCGTATGAAGTTTCTCAAGGTGTTGAAAGACGCCGACGCATGCGCATTTAAAGGAACCGAACCGGAAATGTAAAGAAATTCGTATGGATTAAAGCTAAATGCTACCTAATGAACCTTTTTCTTAAAGAAACCAACCACGTTCTGGTTGAGTGAATGTTGTTCATCAACAGTTACTTGATTTTTTAACGTGGTTGGAATATATAATGCAGATTGCCCTTTTGGTAAAAGAGTCAGTATAATTGAGTGGGTTTGTCGTTATTGTTTTATGTGTATTTTAGTGTCGTTTTTAACCTTCGCCTAAATGGGGTCCATGTTATTTTTAAGGTTTCACGGACATTGGGCTAGAAGCTCGGAGTGGATAACGTGATACAAGGCGTCCTTCAGGCTTTGTAAAGGCAAGATAAATAAAGGGTCTCTACGCGGTTATTTGCACTTTTATGGGCTGATTTTGGCGTCTTTTTGAATCTTGATATGATCCTTTAGCGTTTTATGGTGCCTAAAAGTTTTTTCATAGATGGCATTGATTCTCAATTTATCTGTACAATTCATGTGGGTATTCCCCTTCCCTTCGTCCATTTAGTGGATTAATGTAAGCCTTTTAAATTGATCCTCAGGAATACATTTTATTCTGAATATCCTTCTATACCGTTGAGGACCTTTAGTCAGCCTGCTGATCATGGCTTTTTAATTTAGTATTCAATGCGGGTCATATAAATTTATGAATGAAAGTCTTATTTTTCATCCTTCATAATCCCAACCCCCCCCCCCCTTGGTTATCATATTTTAAATAATTATATAACATTTTGATGAAATTTCTTGAATTCACAGTAAAACCCAAAAAAATTTTTCCGAATGTTTTACCACTTATTCATTCAATTATTCTGTACTTAATTACTCCCCTTTTTTTATGTTCATGAGATTTTAATCGGGGCAGTATCCAAAACCCTCCATATTTTAAAATTTTAATATTTTTATCATTATTATTTACAAATAAAAAATAATTTATTTAATTGGGCAATAATCTGATTTTGCATATGTTTCATGTTTTTATTTTTATTTTTAGAAGTTTTTTAGATAATAGCGACTTCCATTGACTCTGTTGAGCCTGGTGAAGTCTATGTACATCACACCCTCAGGTAATGTCCCCCCTTATATTATATTTTATCCAGTGTTTTTGCATTAGGTTTTGGTTGGACTTACTCCTCTGGTCTCCTCATCCCTTCCATTTTCTTGGTTTTATATAGTTGTTTACAGGTTCCCTGTATATGTCTGGTCAAGTACCTTATAAATGTTTGATCTAGTAATTTTATTTTCTTTGATCTCTTATATTTTCATATGTATTCCATTTTGCATCTTTATACTTTTAATTATTTAATTATTTATATATTTATTTATATATATGTATGTATATAAGTTCATATATATAATTTTATTTATAGAGCGGTTGTTTATTCAATGTACTGGGATTAATTCCAATTATACTTGTATTATTTTTATGATTTTTATTGAGATATTTATGATGGTTCCCTTTGGGTTTTATCAATGTGCTTCTAGTTTTCTTTGAGACCTCAGCTATCTGTGATAGTCCAATTTAGCCTTTCTTTTATGTATATTGTATTTTTATGTTATATTTCTTTGTTTTAACCCCCTTTTTTGCACATCTATTGTTTGATTTTGATTATATTAATGTAATTTTATAATTTATTTTTTAGTGTGCCCTGATAGCCCCTGATGAAGTGACATACGAAACACGGTCCTGTGTTGGGCTTAGGCCACTTATTTGGTACTAATAAAGGTATTGGGTGTCGAATCTGACGCTTACTGTTTTTGTTTCTGCTCGTTTAAGTGGCTAGCGCTGTTCTCTTTGTGGACCCTGGTAGTCAAGAAAGGTCAGTGAGGTACACAGTGGAGCCCAGCAGATGCAGGGGGCAGCAGCCATGGCTGCCGGACTGGTGCAGGCAGAACACCCGGTGGTGGACTCTCTCTGTATGCAATGATGGGAACATGCTATGGGCAGCCATGCCATCCCCCGGTGACACCATCCGATGTGTGCACCAGCTGGCACCCAGGATGTGCAGGTGTGCACACACATGGTTGGGGTACGGCACACAAGGGCAGTACAGGGCCATACACCTCCAGTGGTGGCCCCAGGTGCACATTGTGCCCATGTCCACTCTGCCCCCTGTGCATGCCCATAACCTGGGGGGTGCCGGCAGGCCATAGCTTGGCATGTGGGGGGGTGAAAAGAGCTGGCTGGAGGCGGGCAAAGGGGAGAATGTGCAGTGTGCACTGTGGGGGAGGCATGCCCCTGTGGGCTGAAGATGCGTTAAGCGATGCATGTGTGGGCCTCCCGGGGTGTGCCAGTCCCACCCTAGGGCCATGCCTGTGCAGACAGTTAACCCCCCTCCTCTTCCCCCACAGTTGGCTCCAGGGGGGACCAGGACATCACTGGCCCAACACGCCCACAGGATAACACTTATTAAAAGAGGGCTGCTACACAGTACCCTGACCTGTACTTCTGAGGTAAGCTGTGACCAACTTCCTGGGTGATTAACAGTCCTTGCTTTGATAGAAGGAGTCTTTCAAAATGGCCTTTTGACCTGCCACCTGGCGTTAACATCTATTGAAAAGGTTTCACAGGTCTCTTGCCCCCTAGGTAGAAGGCCTCTTTGTAAAGGTCTCTAGAAGACTTTATTTGTTGCTCAAAGAATACTGACCCTGTTTTGCCTTTTATGCTGTTATATTCTGATTTGATTTAAATTAAAGCTCTTTGCTGCTGCTAGGCTCTGACTTATTATGAAATTTAAACTAGAAGCTCTCTACTGGGTTCTAAATTTAACCAGAAAGCTCTCTTCTGTGTTTTAAATTTAAACTAAAAGTATTTTGCTTATACTTGGCCCTGAGTGAGTATTAAATTTGCAGTTGACACAAAATTATTTAAAGTTGTTAAAACCCAAGAGGTTTGTGAAAAATTGCAAGAGGTCCTTGATAAATTAGAAAACTGGATGTTCAAATGGGAAATGAAATTTAATGTGGACAAGTGCAAAGTTAAGCACCTAGGAAAGAACAACTCATACTATGGTTACATGATGCAAGGTTCCACATTAGGAACCACCACCCAGGAAAAAGATTTAGGCGTCATTGTGGATAAAATGTTGAAACCCTCTGCCCAGTGTGCAGCGGTGGCCAAGAAAGCGAATAGAATGCTAGGAATCATAAGGAAAGGAATGGAGAATAAAACAAAGGATATTATAATGCCTCTGTATTGCTCCATGGTGCAACCACACCTTGAATATTGTGTGCAATTCTGGTTCCCATATCTTTAAAAGGATATAGCGGAATTAGAAAAGGTACAGAGAAGAGCCACCAAAATGGTAAATGGGATGGAAGGATACCCCTTTGAGGAAAGGCTAAAAAGGTTAGGGCTCTTCAACCTGGAAAAGAGACAGCCGAGGGGAGATATGATAGAGGTCTATTAATGAATGGAGTGGAACAGGTAAACGTAGATCAATTGTTTACACCATCAAAATATAGAAAAACTAGGGGATATGCAATGAAGCTACAGTGTAACCCATTTAAGACTAATAAGGGAAAATATTTTTTCACTCAATGCATAATCAACTCTGGAATTCATTACCGGAGGATGTAGTAAAATCTGTTAGTGTAGCTGGGTTTAAAAAAGGTTTGGACAAGGTTCATAAACGATTATTAAAGGAACCCAGGATATCCACTGTTTGCCCCAGTACAAGCATTTTGGAACCTGTGTGTCTTTTGGGGAAACTGCTAGGTACTTGTGACCTAGATTGGCCACTGTTGGAAATAGGATACTGGGCTTGATGGACCTTGGTCTGACCCAGTATGGCATATCTTATATTCTTATATTCTTATGACTAGAACCCGTTGTGCCCTGAAGTGATCGTGAAACACCCTGAAGACATTTAAGATAGCGTGAAGCTCCAGGAAACTGATCTGGAGCTGTGACTCCTGCATTGTCCAGAGGCCTTGTGTAGAGAGAGTGCCCAAGTGAGCTCCCCAACCCAGTTTGGAGGCATCTGTCATCAGGGTGCATTGATGTGGAGGCACCTGAAAAGGTGACACGATAAGAAAATTTTCTGAAGAGCATCACCATTGGAGGGATGTGGTGAGAGGGGCAGTGACTTGGATCTTGTCCCTGATGTGATTTGAGGCCTGTGTCCATTGGGAGGCATGAGTCCACTGGGCTGTCCGCATATGTATTTGGGCATATAGGATGACATATACATACTGTTGAGGCCATATGCCCCAGAAGCTGCAGCATTTCTCGAGCCATCAGATTGTCTTGGAGTAGCGCTTGGGACATTAGCTCGATGAGACGGGCACAATGGAGTTGGGGAAGACATGCCTTGGACTGCTGTGTGTCCAGTAAAGTTCCAATGAACTTGAGTTGAAGCGAGCTGGGACTTTGGAAAGTTTATGACAAATCCCAAGTGTTGTAGTGATACAATGCAAGGAAAGCTGAACCTCTTGGAGGGTGTCTGCTCTTATGAGCCAGTCATCTAAGTAAGGGAAGACAAATATCCCCAAAGATCTTAGATATGCGGCTACGACTGCCATGCACTTTGTGAAGACTCTTGGGGCAGAGGTGAGTCTGAAGGGATGTTTTCCCTGAAAGATGAAGCATAGATATTTCCTGTGTCCTGGATGGATGAGGATATGTGTGTAAGCTTCTTTTAGATCTAGAGAACAGAGTCAGTCTGGAGGTAGGAAAGGAGAGTCCCGAGAAAGATCATTTTGAACTTCTCATGGACCAGAAGCTTGTTGAGGTTTCTGAGGTCCAGGATTGGGCTGTACCCTCTGGCCTTCTTTGGTATGAGATAGTACGGAAAGTAGAACCCCATTCCCTGTTAGGATATTGGGACATCTTCTATGGCGCCCTGGGGTAGAAGAGAAGACACGTCTTCCTGCAGAAGAGCAGTGGTTGGGAGTTGTGTGTGATATTTTCCCCCCAGAAGTCGAGGGAGGCAGAGTTTGCAGATGAAGTCTGTACCCCTCCCGGACTATGGTTAGTGTCCACTGCTCTGACCTGATAAGGTGCCATCTGTGGGTGTAGAGACACAATTTGCCTACTATGTGGATGGTGGGAGGGTCATCCAGAAGCAGGGTGGCAATATTCTCTAGAAAAGAGTCAAAAACCAGTCGCTGACTGTGGCTGCGGAGCTGGTTGAGATTTAGCCACCTGTGGCTTCTTCTGTTGTTTAGGAGGCTGCTGCTTTTTCTGAGGGTCTTGAGCCTGGTACTGAGAAGCAGGAGGATAAGAAGAGTAGAATTTATTCTTCTTATTGAAGAAAGCCTTCTTTGTAGCTGTTTTTTTCTAGCAGGGTTTGCTATTGTTCTGGACAGTCTGTTTAGATTGGTATTTTCTGACTCTAACTGAGGAGCTTTATCCTGCCTGTCTTTGCCAAAGAGGTTTTCCCCTGTGCAGGGTATGTTGCCCAACTTATCTTGAACCCACTGTTCAAAATCCGAGGCCTGAAGCCATGCAATCCTGCATGCACTGATGCATATTTCTGAGGCTCTACTTGTGCATTCAAATACATTGAAAGTTGCCCTATTGACAAACTTTGATACATTTTGGGTATGTTTGACTAGAGCAAGATAGTATTCTCTCTTATCATCTGGGAGAAGAGGGGCCATGGCCTGGAGGTCCCTAGAAACCTCCTTGAGGAACATACCCATGTAGAGTATATAGGAATTAATCCTGGCTAAAGCATGGAAGCCTGGAAACATTGATTCCGTACCTGGTGGGTTAGAGGAATGGGTTTTGGAACTCTTGGCGCATTGCTGATTCCACCACCATTGAATAGTGGGGAAGCTGTTGCCTTTTGAAAATGGGACACTCCGATGCTCGATACATGGTATCGAGACGTTGAGTATGAGGCGAGATCATGAAGGAAGTTTCCCACATCTGGAGAATCAGATCATGGAGGATGAGGTACACCGACAGGGTGGCTACCTCCTTGGGAGCTGTTGAGTATTAGACGATCTCCAGTTCCTCAGCCCTGGGCTCCTCGGATATCACTGTTATGGAGAGACCCCTAGCTAGGTCTTGAATGAATTCCTGGAAGGACATGTCTTCAGGAGGCAACATGCATCATTTTGGACGTGGGGAGGGCTCCGAAGGCAGGCCTCGGGACCCCCAAACATTGAGTGATTCCACATCCGAAATAGGGGAATCGGAATCAGAGGATTTGAAGTATCAGCTGGTATTGGTGATGGACTCAAGGGAGGGCATGGGTGGCAGTGATGACAGTGCCATGTATCCTGACGCACCATGCACCGGTGCCGATGCCAGTACCGGTATGGATGGGCCGGTGTCTGAGGGCAAACGTTTGATGCCAATAGATCTTCCAAGCTCCACTCGATGGCCAGTATAAGATAGTATAACAAGGCATCAATTTTCTTCCTGTCTGTCTTTTTCACTGTCCAGCTTTCACATCCATATGATGTTATTGAAAATACCATGGCCTGAACATGTCGAATCTTTGTATGGAGAGAGACATCTCTGCTCTTGAGAATCTTATCTAGGTCTTTCATAGCCATTCTGCCATGAGCAATGCGTCGTCTGCTTTCTTGACTGCTTGTTGCTTCGTTATTGATAGTTGATCCAAGTAGGATAAAGTTGTTCACAATTTCAATTTCTTCTCCTTCAACTATGAACCTGTTGATTATGCCAGTTGTCATGATCTTTGTCTTCTTTACATTAAGGTGCAGGCCCTGTGCTGTGCTGTGCTAGACAGGGTGAACCTGGGGGAACCAACTGGAGAGTGATAATTTCCAGATGGCTACTCAGAAGCCCCGAAGAAAGAGGGGAAGAGCAGGGTGAGACAAGCACCACATGAAAGGTGGGGATGTTTGCTTATTAACTGTACTGTGGCTGCAGGGAGGGTTGCCAACTTTTTGAAAGAGAAAAACCCGCCACCTGTGGATAGACATGCTCTGCACATGCCTGCCTCACATCCTGCCCCCTACCCTGCCCATAAAAAATAATTGCACAGAGGGCAACGGTGCAAGCATTAGCGTCTGCAGACTATATCAAGGGGGTTGGGGGGTACAAGAGGTTGGACTCTTCAGCACCTTTTCAGTCAGAGACCCCTTCTCAGGCCTCTCTAGTGCACATATGCTCTCCCATATGACATTAAATCCAAATATTATTATTATTAGTAGTAAAGACTTATAAAGCGCCGAAACATACGAAGTGCTGTACAAACATATATTTTGCATCCACCGAAAAAAAACCCTCCCACTAGTCCTTTCCCCAACAATCTGTTCAGAGCAGAGCTAGAACCTTCCCCATAAAACTTACCATATGAGAAAAAATCCCGCTCAGGGTCAAGTATATTGTAAATTAATCAGGGTGAGCCCCAGAGCTGATTCAAAGTGTTGGCACCCTAAGCAGATCTTGATCCGTATATCCCCTCTGGCTGTCAGAATTTATTGTTTAACTTTGAATGCCTTACTGCTAGTATTAACTTCCAAAATCTACTAAAGGACCTTACCTAGAAAACTGCAGCACTATAAATATTGCAGTGGGCCCTAAAAGATCAACAAACCTATTAGGAAAGCTGAACAAGCCAGATTACTACACATTCTTAAATCAAACTTCCATGCTAACAGAATACCAAGTCTTGATCTCACACACACACACACACACACACACACATACACACACACACACACACACACACACACACACACACACACACACGCCTTCACCAGTAAGTGACCACAAAGTGAAAACTGAATTATGTAGACAAAAATTAAACAAAACTTCAGAAAAACAGACACTGCATGCAGTGCAGCACCAGAGAAAGAAAGAAATGCATTTCCCCCTATAGGGGGTTATTCTGTGCCACGAATAGTGGGGATGTATGTCCCAACATCCATCCCCGCTATTCGTGCCCTTCCCGCTGGCGTCATACTTCCCCGACTGTTGTACGGGGAGGTTAGATGGGGGCAGAGAAGGGGTGGATCGGGGGGCAAAGGCAGGGCGGGTGGTGTGCAGTCATTGGCTCTGGACATACAGGGCCGATTCCAATGTCGGCCCTGTACATCTAGGGCTGAGGGCTTAGACGGGGAACTTATTTTGAGGTGAATAAGTTCCCTGATTTTTGCAGGGGACAGTGGCTTGGGGCTCAAAAGAGGCAGCAGAGGGTGGAGGAAATTCCCCACAGCCCGACCCTGGCCTTGGGAGGCCAGATTGGGGGTTGGGCTGCGGGGAAAGCATTTTTCTGTGCCGGTGCTGGGGATCGCGGCTGTACAATGGAGCCGCGGTGCCATGGTAACCGGATGTCATGGCATCGTGGCTCCATCGCAGAGCCCTGACTGATTTAGCAGTGGACAGGCTTGTACGTGCAGGCTGGGCTGAATCGCAGTCCCAGCCTGCATGTACAGACCTAATCATGATTCTGACCCCACGGGGTTAGACGTGCCCCATGTGATCAGAATTGCGAACCCCTCTGTACATCTGGCTCAGACCAGATGTACAGAGGGGCTATGCGTCTCTAATGGAATGAGCCCCATATTGTACAAGCAAAAGACAGCAGATGTCAGGATTGTCATTAAGAGGGAAACAACTAGGAATTAACCAGAGCAATTGCCCTGGGCCCCCAAGTCAGAGAGGGCCTTAGATCTGTCTGAGACTGAAAAACACACAACTTGCTAATGGGCTTTAAGGTCCCTTCTCAGATTTTTGCCTTGGGCTAGGACCCAGCCATGTCCGGCACCAATCCTGACTCTTGGCAGATGTAATTTCCAAATACTAAAATTTTCCAGTTAAAAAATGGAAAATAAAATTATTTTTTCTACCTTTGTTGTCAGGTCATTTTATTTTTCTAATGGTGCTGGTCCCAGTCTCTAGTTTTTATTTTCCTATCTTCTCTTGCAATGTGTGCCTTCGAGTCAGTCCTGACTCCTTAGCTCTCTTTTCATGGTCTCCTCTCCATTTGCCATTTCTGCCATCTCCTCCTGTCTTCACTTCCTCGCTTATATCGTTTTTTAATACTGATCTCTTCTTTTTAGTTTTCTTCCATGTGTTTTTCTGCTTCTCTATCCAGATTTCACTCCTTCTTACCAAACATTCCTCAATTTTACCCTTTTTCCTATATCTAGCTATAGCTTTCCACCTTCCCTCACTCCAATCCTCTCATTTCTAAGCTCTCTCTCCTTCCCCAGCCTCTTATTTCCTAGTCTTTCATTAACTCTCCCCCTCTCTCCCACAAGAACAGTATCAACCCCTCTCCCCATCCTTTTTCCCTTTCTCCATCCAGTATTTTCCTATACCTTCCTCCATGTCCACCATCTTCTCTCTGTGTCCCTATCCCCTATGTCCAACATCTCCCCGCTTTGTCCTTTCTTCCTCCCCCCATGTCCAGCATCCCCCCTCTGTACCTATCCCCCCATGTCCAGCATCTCCTTATGTGTAGCTCTATCCCCATGTCCAGCATACACCCTATGTCATAAGAACATAAGATATGCCATACTGGGTCAGACCAAGGTCCATCAAGCACAGTATCCTGTTTCCAACAGTGGCCAATATAGGTCATAAATACCTAGCAGTTTCCCTAAAAGACACAGGTTCCTCAATGCTTGTATTGGGTCCCTTTTAATAATGGTTTATGGACCTTTCCTCCAGGAACTTGTCCAAACCTTTTTTAAACCCAGCTACACTAACAGCTTTTACTACATCCTCCGGTAACAAATTCCAGAGCTTGATTACACGTTGAGTGAAATAATATTTTCTCTTATTAGTCTTAAATATGTTACCCTGTAGCTTCACTGCATGTCCCCTAGTCTTTTTATATTCTGATGATTTATTTATTTAACTTATTTATTTAACTGTATTTATATCCCGCTTTTCACCGGGTCAAAGCGGCGTTACATAAAAGGGGGGGGGGGAATTAAATATAGGGTGGGGTCTTCACCAGGGGGGCAACATTGATGATTCTGACATGAGATAAACATTGGACTTGGATAGAATTAGAGGCACATTGAGTCATTGGATCATGGTGGGCGATATCAGGGGTTAGGGCATTTTTTGATGGGAGTCGTATTGAAGTATTCTTGGAAGAGGATGGTTTTTAGTTGTTTTCTGAAAGATAGTAGGTCAGCATTATTTCTGAGATGGCTCGGCAGAGAGTTCCATAGGGATGGGGCATAAAGTTCAAAGGCTCGATTGCATGTCCGTTGAGAGCATTTGGTCCTTTTGTGAGGGACGGTGAGGGAGTTGCTGGAGGCTTGTCTGGTAGATCTGCCGTGGGTTGGACGAGACAGTAGGGTGCGAAGCTGGGTGTTCTGTGTTTGATGGATGGCTTTGTGGGTGAGTAGGAAGGCTTTGTATTTAGTTCTTGCTTTGAGGGGGAGTATGTGTAGGTCTTTCAGAATTGGAGTGATGTGGTCGGTTTTTTTTGCGCACTGAATGATTCTTGCAGTGGTGTTCAATGCTGTTCGGAGAGGGTTGGTCTGTGTGGCTGGAAGGCCATGGTAGATGATGTTGCAGTAGTCCAGATGGGGGAGTGTCATAGCTTGCATTACCGTCCTGAAGTCTTGATGTTCGAGAAGGGGTCTGAGATGTTGCACTGTTCTTGCTTTGTGAAATATAATTCCAGAGGTTTTAGTGATTTGTTGTTTTAAGGTGAGGGTTTGGTCAATAATAATGCCCAGGTATCTTATTTGTGGCTGTATTTGAATGCTTGTGGTTCCCACACTAAGGTGAGTAAGTGGTGTGAAGTCCGGGTCTTTTGTCACTATTAGGGCTTCAGTTTTCTTTATGTTGATGGATAGGTTGTTTGCTTGTAACCAGTTAGACACCTCGGAGAAGCATGCTGATAGATGGGTGTTTGTTGGGTTTGTGGTCGTGATAGGGGCGTAGAGCATGATATCATCAGCATATATGTGGAAGCTGACGTTGTGAGTGCGTATGACTGAGCATAGCGGTTGAAGGTAAATGTTGAAGAGCATGGCTGACAGTGTGGATCCTTGAGGTACTCCCTGGTGTTGCTGGAAGGGGGGGGAGAGGTCAAGGTGCTGGTACGGATTAATTGTTGTCTGTTAGTCAGGTAGGATTGGAACCACTTCAGTACGGTGTCTTTGATCCCAATTGTCTGTAGTCTGTGTATGAGGATGTTGTGGGAGATAGTGTCGAAAGCTGCAGATATATCTAGGAAGATAATGGCATATCCAGAGTGTTTTTCTTGTGTTCCTATGAGGAGGGTGTTCATCAGTGAGGTCATGAGGGTCTCAACTCCATGTAGTGGATGGAAGCCGTGCTGCTGTGGGTCGAGTATGTTGTTGATATCCAGGTGTTCTTGAAGCTGCTGTTGTACGATCTTTTCTATTATCTTGGCCGTGAAAGGTAGGCTTGCTATGGGTCTATGGATGCTGGGTCTAGAGGATCGAGGTTCTGCTTTTTTAAGGATGGTCGGATGATTGTAGTTTTGAGGGCGTCTGGCATGTGCCCTTGGGAGAATGATTCATTGATGATATGGGTTAGTGGGGTGCTTAGTTCGTCTTTGGATTTCTTTATCCAGTCGGTGGGGCAGGGGTCCAGCGGGGAGGTGGTGGTGTTTAGGCGGGAGATGATGGATGATGTTTCATCTGTAGAGGTTATTTTGAAGGTGGTCCAGTCGCTGTGTAAGTTGGGGTGGTGGTTTATTGTAGTTGTCTCTATGTTCAGCTGTGGGTTTTGTGGTCGTTGTAGCTGTTTGTACTGACGGGCCAGTAGCTCCGGCGGGATCTGCGGTAGTTGGTCAGAGGTATTGGGTGTTTTTGTCAGTTTTTTGACAATTTGAAAGAGTTCACGAGGTTTATTTATGGATGTGTTTATGATTTTCATGTGGTAGGTTTTCTTCGCTTTGTCGGTCTCGTAGTGATATGCTTTGAGTTCTTTTAGGTATTTTATTTTGTCATTGTCGTCTTTGGTTTTTCTCCATTTTCGTTCGGTTCTTCTGAGTTTTGTTTTTAGCTTACGGAGGCTAGGAGTAAGCCATCTGGCTTTTGTGGAAGGGGGTCTGGTGGTGGCTTTGTTTGTCGATGCTTTGGGTGCTGCGGAGATTGTGGTGTTCCAGTTGAGTATTAGGTCATTGATGTTACTGGAGTTTTCTTGCAGTTTGGGTAGAGTTTGTTCTAAGAAGTCCACTTTGTTAAAAGTTTTAAATCTTCTTATATGGTGTTGATCTTCCTTGTTGGTCATATGTTGGTAGGTATAGGATATGGTGATAAGATGGTGGTCAGACCAGGGTACTGGCGAGATCTGCAGGGACTTTCCTGAGGAGGCAGTTATTGAGTTTAGGACTATGAGGTCTAGCGTGTTGCCTTTTTCATGTGTGGGTTCTTGTATGATCTGTATCAGATTCATTGCAGTCATGGCGGTGCGGAAGGTTGTTGCTTGTTCATCTTGAAGTGATGGGAGGTTGAAGTCTCCTAGAATGATTTGTTCCTTTGTCGAACTGGTGCTCTCTGATATGAATTGCAGTAGCCTTGGTAGATCAGTGGTTGTGGTAGGTGTACGGTAGATTAGACATATTGAGAGGTGCTTGTTGGTGAGGGTGAGGAGATCAGCTTCATTGGTGGTTTCTGAGAGAGGATCCTGAGGTGGAGGTCGGTTTTTGCTATGATGGCAACGCCCCCTCCATTGGAGTGTGCCCGGGAGCAGTGATGGAGGGTGTATCCTTCTGGGGTTAGCTGGTTCATTAGGACTGTGTCGGTGTCTGTCAGCCAGGTTTCTGTTACACATAGGAGGTCTATCTGTTCCTTCGTGATCAGGTCTTGGAGCATGTGGTATTTATTTCTAACAGAGCGTGCGTTTATTAGTGAGATGGTGATGTGGTGGTAGGTTGGGGGGTTGGGGGTGTGGGTAGGCGTATGCTGTGCGTGGGAGTAGTTTTGTTTCAGTCTGGAGGTGTGTGTGGGTTGTGCTGCTGTTGATGCAAACAATTGATCTACGTTTACCTGTTCCACCCCATTCATTAATTTATAGACCTCTATCATATCTCTCCTCAGCCATCTCTTTTCCAGGTTGAAGAGCCCTAACCTTTTTAGCCTCTCTTCATAGGAGTAGCCTTCCATCCCCTTTACCATTTTGGTGACTCTTCTCCGTACCTTTTCTAATAACACTATATCCTTTTTAAGATATGGCGACCAGGGAGGAGTGGCCTAGTGGTTGGGGCAAAGTACCTCAGGCCAGAAGGTCAGGGGTTCAAATTCCACTAGAGGACAGCAACCTTGGGCCAGAAGGACTGGGGTTTCTAGTCCCACAGGTACTCCTTGTGGTCTTGGGCAAGCCACTTAACCCTCCATTGCCCATGTTCCCTGTAAAATAGTTATCTCCAAGTTATAATGCCCTGTTCAATGTAATTTGTTTGTTCAATGTAAACTGCCTTGATATCATGAAAGGTGGTATATAAGAAATGTTAAATAAAATAAATAAATAAAATTGCACACAATATTCAAGGTGCAGTCACACCATGGAACGATACAGAGGCATTATAATATCCTTTGTTTTATTTTCCCTTCCTTTCCTTATGATACCTAGCATTCTATTTGCTCTCTTGGCTGCCGCTGCACACTGGGTGGAGGGTTTTAACATGCTATCCGCAATGACGCCTAAATCTTTTTCCTGGGTGGTGGTTCCCAATGTGGAACCTTGCATCGTGTAACCATAGTTCGGGTTGTTCTTTCCTACGTAGGTGCATAACTTTGCACTTGTCCACATTAAATTTCATCTGCCGGTCGACCACGTGACGCATGAGCAAGTAGGAGCTTTCTCTACTCGCTCTGGGGCTGCCCCGATATTAAACTGAACTTTGGAGAGTTTTCCCCAACGTAGGGCACCGGAAAGCGCACGGTTCGAAGAGAGTGTGGTGTCGAGGTGCCTTCCAGAAAACATGGACCCAAACATGCCTCTCCCGGCGCGCTGAGAACGTGAGAAGACTCCGAAGCCTGGGGCCTCCTCTAACGTGGGACCAGCAACCAGTATGGTGCAGCCGCGATCTCCAGGGGGTGAGAGCATGGACTCGGGGTCTGAGGAGCTTGCACGGGAGGTGGCAAAGCTCTTGGAGCCCAAATTTGACCTTATTCTGAACAAACTCAAGACGATGGGAGAGACGCTCACGGAGTTTAATCAGAGATTCGACGAACTGGAGCATCGGGTGTCGGAGATGGAGGGCGAGGAGAGAAAGCGGACCCGGGAAATGGATCTGTTGCGCAAGAAGATTGAAACCCTACTCGATAAGGTAGATGACCTGGAGAACCGTTCACGACGAAATAATTTAAGAATCGTGGGGGTCCCAGAGACCAAGACTGATGCAATGTTGGTTTCGATTGTGGAGAATTGGCTGCCTAAAGAGTTGGGACTGGAGGGCCTGGTTGGGCAACTTAAAGTGGAGCGGGCGCACCGTTTGGGGCCTAAGACTGAGACCCGGCAAAGGCCCAGAGTGATCATAGCGCGGATCCTGAATTTTCAGCATAAGTGGCAGCTTCTACAAGCGTTCCGAAAAAAACGGAATCTGCTATTGGATAACCAGAGAGTGTTGCTGTTTCAGGACTACTCTGCGAGTGTGGCTGCGAAGCGCAAAGAATTTTCACCGATGTGTGCGACCTTATTTAAAAAACAGCTCCGCTTCACCCTGGCGTTCCCAGCCACCCTCCGCGTGTACCACGAGGGGAAGAACCATGTGTTAACCTCGGTGGCTGCGGTGCAGAAATTTGTCACAGAGCTGGAGAACAACGCGGCAGAGAGCGGCCGGGTGCCTTGAGGAGAAAGCAGTATGCCACCGGTTGGAAATGGCACAGGGGGCCGACAGCGTGCAGTAGCGTGGCCTGCGAGTTGCTATAGTGGGAGCGGGACATTTGTGATATGGTGACTGCAGCTCCCAGGCAACGTGGTTATGTATAACTGTTCTTATGGTGGTTTTCTTTTATTGTTTCTTGCTGTGGAGTTATTACGTTAGATGTTGGGTTCAGTGTGGTTGGGAATGGGCGGTGGGGATGCTTTGAGTTGGGCCGTTTTGAAGGCGGGCCAGACACCCTTGTATATCACGGTGTATACTGTGCACAACGGTGTGTAACCGTGCAGCCCGCAGAGATCATTAGGTATCAGTCTCTGTCTCGGCTCTCAGGCTGAGTATGGAGCTCTGAGTAGGCCTCGAGGCAGCACTGGCTTTGTAACTTGGGGAGTGCGGGTTATGCGACGGCGGGCGGGGCGGGACAGCCCAGTGGCGCACGGAAGTGGGACTCGAGCCTGGCAGAGCGGGCCGGGGGTAGGATAAATGACTTTTTTATGGGGGGGGGGGAGGGTGATCAGGGGGGAGAGGGGGGAGGGGGGGCGGGAGCTACAGAAGTGGTGGGGAATGGGAGGGAGAGGGGAAGGTCAGAGGATAATGTTCGGGGGGGCTGGGGTGGAGGCGTGGGGGAGCAGCAACTGGGTAGGTGGTGGTACGGGGAGTCGGGGGACTGGGACAATGGGGTAGGAGGGCCTTGGCATGGGGGGCAAGTATGGAACAAATCACGGAGCACACTACGGAGAGTAAGGCTGGGAGCTGAGGCTGGGCAGCTTTCAGTCAGAGGGCTATTGATGAGTGGCATGCAATGGAGAAAGAAGGGGGTGAAGGCCAATGGGAACTGAACTGCGCATTACCTCCTGGAACGTGGGAGGCCTAGGCACCCCGGTCAAGCGCGCCAAAGTATTTCAAGCGCTAAGAAAACAGGGCGCTCAGGTAGCGTTTCTACAAGAGACGCACCTCAGTGACAGGGAGCATGCCAAGCTGAAAAGAGCCTGGGTTGGGCAGGTATATGCGGCGGCGGCGGAAAGGGGCAAGACGAAAGGGGTGGAGATTCTAATGGATAAGTGGCTTCAAGTAGAGGTGATACGGGAGGACACTGATCCTATGGGAAGATTTCTATGGGTCCATGCCCGGATTAATGGGGAAGAATTGATTTTGGGGAACATTTATGCCCCTAATGTGTACAGTCATGAGTTTTTCAGATCCCTAGTATGGAAGGTGAGTGGGGCCCCTAAAGTACCGATAATCCTAGCGGGGGATTTTAACTGTCCCGCTGACCCGGTGTTAGATAAGTCGACCCCATCACAGGGAACCAAAGGCTGGGTTTCGAGAGGGGTAAATTACCTCTGTAGGATAGGGGGCCTACTTGATGTTTGGAGGATACTGCATGGGGGGGAGCGAGACTACACACATCTGTCAAGAGCTCATCATTCTTGGTCCAGGATTGATTATATTTTAGTATCGCAAGCGGACTTGGGTAGAGTCAGTAGGGCAGAGATTGGGCCAATTCTGGTGTCGGATCACGTCATGGTGAGTATGGTATGGAGAGGACACCGCAGAATGGGCAGTAGGTGGTCTTTCCCCCGGCATTTATGGCATAGAAGAGACTTCCAGGAATTTGTAAAAGCGCGCTGGACGGAGTTTGTTACTGATAATGACGGGAGTGTAGCCTCCACCGCTACGCTTTGGGAGGCGGGGAAGGTGGTAGTTCGGGGGCATATTATTGCCTATGTAGCTAGTGAACGGAAGAGGGTGAATGAGAAGCTGGTAGGGCTGGCCCAGGAGTTGCAACAGAAAAAAAAGGCATCATTGCGAAGCCCTGCAGGGGGAGCGCTGCAGGAGTATTTGGAGGTGCAGCGGCAAATGAATAGGTATTTGCAGGAGAGGGCGGTATATGATATGCAATATTATCGTCATCAATTTTTTCGTTTTGGAAACCGGTCGGGGAAATTATTGGCACGATTGGTGAGAGATTGGAGCGGAGCCAAGCTCGTGACCGTGATTAAAGATGATAAAGGGGATAGGCAGACTGAACCGCGGAAAATAGCGGAAGTTTTTCAACGCTTCTATAGTGCATTATACACGCCGGAGCCCGCAGATAGGGTGCCTGAACAGAGTTTTCTGGATAGTGTGAATCTCCCGCAGGTGACTCCTCAGGAGCGGGAGGCGTTGAATCAGCCCATCTCAGGGGCGGAGATTCAGAAGGCAATTAAGGCAGGGAAGCCGCATAAGACGCCGGGTCCCGATGGATACGGCGCAGAGTTTTACAAAATTCTGGAACTGCAGGTGGTGCCTACGCTCGCTGCAGTGTATGCAGAGGCCTTAGACACCGGAAGCTTTCCCAGGGATATGCGGACGGCTTCGATTTCACTTATTCATAAAGCGGGGAAGGACCCGGAGAACCCGGCTTCTTATTGACCTATCTCGCTTATTAATTTCGATATGAAGCTTTTGGCGTCGATCTTGGCGGGCCGGGCGCAGGCTATCTTGGCTCGCATTATTGGCCCTCATCAGGCAGGCTTTGTGAGGGGCAGACTGGCCGCACAGAATATTCTTCAAGTACTATTGGGTATGGAACGCTGCCTCCAGCAGAAGACGCCTTTGTTGCTGGCCAGCTTAGATGCGGAGAAGGCCTTTGACCGCGTCTCGTGGGACTATATGTTTGCAGCCTTGAGTTGTTTTGGTTTCATGGGGCCGTTTGTCGGTTGGGTGCGAGCTTATACTCTGAGCCGAGGGCCTTTATCGCGGTGGGGGGAGAGACCTCTTCTGCTTTCCTGCTGAAGAGGGGGACTAGGCAGGGTTGCCCCCTGTCACCGCTTCTCTTTATATTACATTTGGAGCCGTTATTAGTCAAATTAGTGGGGCATGCAGAGGTGTCCGGGATAGGATGGGAGGCGGGAGAAATTAAAGTAAGTGCGTTCACAGATGATATGTTATTGTGTTTAACAAACCCACATCGATCCTTAGCACAAGCACTCCGTGTTATTGAGTCATTTGGCACCTTCTCCGGCCTGAAAATCAATGTCACCAAGTCCCTCAGCTTAGATGTTGGGGGCCGCTGCAGGGCGTCTTGGGTTGGTGACTTTCCACTAGTGTGGGCGGAGGGGCAGATACGTTACTTGGGTATCCAGATCCCCGAGTGGTTAGAACAGATATACAAGGTAAATGTACAGCCTTTGCTAGAGGGGAAGGCGGGACACTTACGGAAATGGAGGGATCTGCCGTTATCGTTGAGCGGTAGGATAGCGTTGTTTAATATGGTGGAGCTCCCACGGTGGCTGTACATAATGCGGCACCTCCCAATGTGGCTTAGGCGGAGGGATGTCGATATTATGCAGAGTCACTTGTCCCGATTTTTGTGGCGGGGTCAACGCGCTCGGATTGCGTTGGATACACTGATGCAGCCTATAGCACGGGGAGGGGCAGGGCTACTCTCGGTACGGAGGTACAACATGGTCTGTTGGGCGAGAATATTGCGGGATATGGTGGAAGGGGCATCGGAAGTAGTTCCCTTAAAAATTATAGATGAAATAGTGGCCCCGCAGCATAGAATGGCGGTGGTGCAGGCGGCAACCGGAGAGGTCCCGCCGGTGTGCAGACAATCGGGCTTTTGGTTTGCAGCACGGTCAGCCTGGCGGGCCCTCTGCAAGTGTCGGAGGGTTCGATGGTCCCTGACTAATTGTATGCCCCTGGGGGGCAATGTGGCATTTCCCCCAGGAATGGGGACCTGGGTGGCCAGAGGAATGCAATATGTAGGGCAGCTGCATATGGAAGGGAGAGACGAGATGGACTCCTTCGTGGCCTTATGAGAGCGGTTTGGCTTGGGGCCCCGAGACCAATATTTCTACTTCCAGGTGCGGCATTATGTCTTTGTGTTGTGGAAGGAGAATGAACAGCTGTTGGCGCAGGGTGGAATGTTGGAACTGTTTCGCAGTTTGGAAGGGAAAATAACGGGGGGCAGCCTGGAGGAGGTGTTGAACCCCACGGATGACAATGTCAGAGTGGCTGCGTTAGCAGAAAGGTGGCGAAAGGATGGGGTGCCGCAGGCGACAGTGGAACGTTTGCGTGGGGCGTTCACGGCGGTTAGGTCTCTTTCTGAAGCAGTCCAGCTGCGAGAAACGCAATATAAATTTCTTTGGAGAGCTTACGTACATAACATATGGGCGGCCAGGGTGGGTTTGGTGGGGACAGATGTGTGTAGTCTTTGCAAAGTGGAGCAGGGAGGGTTTGCTCATAGGTTCTGGGGATGCATGCATATCCAAGGGTTGTGGCAGGCAGTGGGGAGGCGCCTAGAGCATTGGTTACGGTGTCGGGTGGAAGTGACGCCAGAATGGTGCCTTTTCGGTTCCTATGAAGGTGAGCAACCTCTGGGGGGAGGTCCACGCCAGCTGTGTGCAAAGGGCTTTGTGTTAGTAAAGCAATGTATATTGCGGCACTGGCTGGATGTGGTGGCTCCGACAGTGGGGGAGTGGGAGCGGGGAATGGAGGATCTCATGGATATGGAGCAGCGTACAGCGCGACTGCTAGCGGGGGAGGCCTGGGAACGACATACTAGAGTGTGGAGTCCTATGCGTAGTGGCAGCTCAATTGGGCTGGAGCGGGGTGAGCCAAGGCCTGGTTCTAGTGAGCAATAGGAGTGTCAGGGGGGTGGGGGGTGGGAGGGGGGTTGAGGGGGAGGGGTGGGGGGAAGGGGGAGGGGGAGGGAGGGTGGGGGGGGGGTGCTTCTGCCGCCCTTGGGGCAGAGGCCTGTTCGCTGCAGAGGCAGCACATCCTACGGGCAATGAGACCAGGCTCTATATGCTGTTATGGGTGAATTTTAGGAGTTCTTTGCTGTGCTATCGTAGACATCACATGTTAGTTGGTTTATGCTTTGTTTTGTGCTGTGTTATGTGGAAGCTCTTTCATGTGGGGCTGTGTTGCTGAGTTTTCTAAATATGTTTAAAACTCAATAAACATAATTTTTCATAAATTCCATCTGCCATTTGGATGCCCAGTCTTGTCCATCCCCCCATATCCAGCATCTCCTGTATATCTCTACCCCCATGTCCAGCATATCCCCTGTCCCTATCCCTCCCATGTTCAGTATCTCCTCTGTATCTCTACTCCCATGTCTAGCATACTCCTTCTACCCCATCCCCCCATGCCCAGCATCACCCCTCTATCCAGCATACCCCTCTGCCACATCCCCCATTCCCAGCACCCCCTTCTGTCCCTATCCCCCCATACCCAACATACCCCTTCCAAGTCATACTGCTAGACAAGTCCAGACAAACGGGTTGTGTCCCCCTGCCAGCAGATCTTGGAGACAGAGAATTCTACCAGAGCTCTGATAGGCTGGACTCTGGTGATATGGTCCTACCCCTAGGGGTCTCCCTCAGTATTTCTCTGTCTCCAGCAGATCTGGTTGCTTTTGTTGTTTTTTTCCCTCAAAATCTTTAAAATTATTTAGAATCCCTTTGGGGACTGATATTTCCACTTGCCTGTTGCTGCCAGTATAGTTTCACTGTGCACCAGGGTGTTTGCAGCTGAGCTCCTGTTTCTGACACAGTAGAGCTCGCTGACAGGAAGAATCCCCAGCATCTGGCCATGAGGGCTTGTTAGCTGGACGAAGGACTCCCCTAAAATCAGGTTTCTCTGTATCTTGAGGCTCCTGGATGCACCCAGAGTACACAAGAGGTGTTACTCTGGGTTTCCCAGCAACTTGATTCCCAAGATAAACTTGTGGAGCTCCTGAGCCTGGCTTCAGTAGAGCTCCCGATTTTCTTTAAGCAGCGCTGAGTCTTTGCCACGAGGGCTTAGACATCAGCAGGAGGATCAGGTATCAATTTCTGAGAGAAACTGTAAGTAAACTGTTTTCTTACTTGCCTCAGCTGCCCTGGGTTTATTTCAACTGCATCGGGACCGGCTGTCTCTGACCTGATTCCTTCACTTCCTGTTTCATCAGGGTCTGTTAAACTGGGTTTTGAAGTTCCTATTTTCTTTTCTTCATTTTTATTTCCTGGATGCACCCAGAGCACACAAGAGGTGTTTCTCTGGGTTTTCCAGGCTTCCCTCCTTAACCCTTTCCAGGCTGGTCCCGAAATACTCGGGACCCAAAATTCTGACCAAATGGCCGAGCCCGAAATATTCGGGATCGGCGCAATGACACAGATACTAAATATTAATGAGCTAAATACCGGAAGCTAATGACAACACACATTTGGACTGATGAAAAGAGAGCTGTGCTAGTGTTTCTATTTATACACCAGGCCAAAACAGCCAGAAAACAACCTGCAAATAGGTCATTAGCAATAGGTCATTTAGAATTAAAAGCAAAGTAAACAAGAAGGGAGTCAGCTGGTAAAAGAATGTGAAAAGAACGATATAAAGCTGCTGAAGTCATTAGGTATCTCACAGAAAGTGATGGTAACAGTAATAGCAGTGGCGAAGATGTCATTGATAATGAAACTGAAGAGGTTTTCACATAAAATGTGGACTTTGAAGGCTCGGATGACAGTGACCCAGATTCAGTAGCAGCCGCAGCTGAACCTCCAGGTTAGTAATCATTTGCAGACATTATTTATGTCACCTATATATCAGCTATGTCTTTAGGTATAACAAAACACTAAATGTCACATTTATATTGATAAATTGTTCAGTTTGAAAAATGTCAACTATAATAAAACATTTTCATTTACAGTTGTGGCCGCGGCTGAACCATCTGTAAATATAAATCCTCTTGGTAGAGGGAAGCTTTGCCATCATACTGCAGACCGTGGTGATAATGCAACTACATCACAAGTACGGACAAGAAGAAGGAGTCTTCCATGGAAAACAACTCCAAAAGACGTCCGTCAGTTTCCTTTCATTGCACAACCAGGCATAGCCAAACGTATGGGTGTCAATGCAACTAAATTGGACTTCTACAAGCTCTTTGTTACAGATGAACTAATTTCAATGATTGTTCTTGAGACAAATCACTATGCAGCAGAACTGTGTGCTAAAATACCAGCTGACAAGCCTCATGCCCGAATGAGAAAATGGCAAGACGTTGACCATAATGCTATATGGAGAATGTTGGCGTTGACGATGGCTATGGGAATAATCAAGAAGCCTATGATCGACTTGTACTGATCAGGTCAACTACTGTTAGAAACTCCATTCTTTCCATCAGTAATGAGCCGAAATACATATAAGCGAATATTACAGGCCCTTCACTTTCAAAACAATGCAACACAGAAACCCCAGGGTGATCGCATTTGGAAGCTTTGTCCATTCTATGACATTATCACAAAGCGATTCCAAATTGTTTATATCCCGGAACAAGACATTTCAATTGATGAATCTCTACTGCTTTTCAAAGGAAGGTTATATTTCAAACAATACATACCTACAAAACGCTCAAGATTTGGCATCAAATCATATGAGCTGTGTGAGTCACGTAGTGGATACACCTGGAAGTATATGCTATACTCAGGTCAAGATGCAGTTCTAAGTGATGGTTTACATGGAAGTAGCTACTGTATTGTGCTGAATCTGATGGATGGACTGCTTGATCAAGGCTATCGATTGGCTGTGGATAACTACAACAGTCCAGAACTCTGTATGGATCTGTATGACCGAGCAACATCCTGCTTTGGAACGGTACGATCCAGTCGAGTTGGTATGCCTACTGACCTGCGTCTAAATGTAGATGGAAGAAAATTGAAACGAGGAGATGTCACATATCGTACAACAGATAAACTGCTAGCACTTTGCTGGTATGATAAGAATTATGTAACAATGTTGTCCAACTGTCATAATGGCTCTGTAGTTGACAATGGAAAAAGAGATCATAATGATCAGACAATTCGAAAGGCACAAGTTATTGTTGACTACAACAACATAATGGGTGGTGTAAACAGAACAGATCAGTTATTGGAGTATTATGCTTTTCTGCACAAAACTGTAAAGTGGTACAAGAAAGTTGCCTTTCATCTGTTGGACATAGCAGTACTCAATGCTCAGATACTCTGGAGCAAGTCCCACCCAGAGGAGAAAGTGACAGGACTTGACTTCCGTATGAAGCTTATCTTGGCTATCATTGAAGCAGTTGGTCCTGATGCTAGTGCATGTGATGCTGGTGGCCGACCAAGTTCTGGTGTTTCCCCATTTCGCTTGACTGCTAGACATTTCCCTAGTCTCATTCCACCAACTGAGAAGAAAACTACCGTATTTCGACAGTGTCGCGTGTGCAATGAGAGTCTCGGACATCGACATGTTGCTGGTGACAATCGTAAACGTGTTGAAACTAAATATCACTGTGCTGACTGTGGAAATGTACCTCTCTGTGCTGCATCATGCTTTGCATATTTTCATAATAATGAAGATCTTAAATAACTTGTAATTGTTATGATCAGTTAAATTAAATCGAATGTATGCAACTAATAACGATTGCTTTTATAAATAAAGTGCACCTATTTTCATGTTTTTGAGCCTTCAGTTATACATATTTGTGTTGCTGTCTCATTTTTCTATCAAATGGTATATAATACATGACCATAGCAGAAAGAAAATCACTGTTATAACATATTGAATAAGACTGGCACAATTTTCCTGAGAGATGGAAAAATTAACCCGGCTGCAGAATGTGGATTAGAAATTTAAAGGGAGCCTTGATAGGGTTAATAGCTGGATTTTCTGTAATCAGCAATACAGCAGGGTTTGAGCTCCTGATTTCACAGTCTGTACAGCTCCCTTTCTCTCCAGAAACACCTTCCAGCCCCTGCCATGTGGGTCTAAGTGGCTGCAGAGGGATCAAACTCTAATTTCCCTACCTTTCAGTCACTGTAATTACCTTACACTGACTTTGAAAGTTTCTCTTTTCCTCCATGGGAACTCAGCTCCTCTGTACCAGCACAGTGAATAACTGACAGTTTCCTTCTCCCCTTCGTTTCTGGTGATTCAGGGTTCGTCAGGATTTGAATTTTTAAGTTGCTAGCAGCACTCCTTGCCTCTTCACCAGTGATTTCGCTGCATTTTTAAGGTTTTTAGAGCTTAGGAAACTTTTATTTTGTAGTTTTTCTGTACCGGCGGCCATTTTGAAACTCAGGAGGGATTTTTCTTCAGTGTTTTTTTTTTTGGAGGGAGCAGCTCTGGGCAGCCATTTCAAAACATTTAAGCATGCTGTGAAGGCACAGGGAGTTTCAAAATCCCTTTTCTTTGAAGAGTCTTTTGTTTCCCTAAGCCTACCTTGATTTTTGTTTACAAAAAAAGGAAAAAAAAGGTTTAAACCTCTGCAATGCCTGTTTCTCTGCACAGCTGTATTATATGTAATAATAAGAAAAAGGAGTTAATAGATTGCTTGTGTTCCACCTGCATGCTGCATCCAGGAGAATCTTCTTCCTCCATTCCCACTGCGCTGCCAGCTGGGGACATCAGCGCCTTAACTCCTCCCTCCTTAGAGCCCCTGCAGCAGGATCTTCCTGCAGAAAGGACTCAGTCAGCTCCCATTTTGCTTCCACAGCCGCTGGAAGCCACGACAGCCTTGGCTGACAGTGAGTTCCTGACGCTCTTCCGCCAGGCATGGCACCTGTGGCGTTCGGAGTCTTTTGGTATACCTCCAGCACCCGCCCGGTAGCAGACAAGGATATGGTGGAGTCTCGCAAGCGGTCCCAAAAGTCCTCAGACCTTAAAGCAGTACGTCCTTCCAGGAATATTGCATGAGGCTTGTGGGACACTACGGATATTCAAGAAGACTTTAAATCGTCGGAGGTGAGCCCTGACTCGTTGGAGAAAGAAGATGGGGAATATTCTCCATCTGATTCTTCACTGACAGTTCACGAGGGCTCTCAAGATATCAGACTTTTTCGGAAAGAGGAGTTGCCGGCCCTAATCACACAGGTGATGGAGTCGCTACGCCTAGCCGATACGCCTGATCCTCAGAGTTCTCAAGCCCTGTTGCAGCCGGATCCCATTTTACAGGGCATTCGTAAGCCTTCCAAAGCTTTTTCCTTTCCAGCCAAGTTACAGCATATGGTATCTCGAGAGTGGGACTCTCCAGAGTCCTCTCTACGTACGGCACGTGGTATTGGTCAGTTATACCCTTGGTCTCCCTCTGACTTGGACCATTGGCTGACATACCCGAAAGCTGATGCGTTAGTGACCGGGGTCACCAAGCATACCACAATTCCGGTTAAGGGCGGAGCGGCACTCCGCGACCAGCAAGACCTAAAAAGTTGAGTCTGCTAAAGACGGGTTTTTCGTCGTCCGCTCTTTCCCTTCAAGCAGGGGTGTGTGGAGGTCTAGCAGCACGGGCCTCCCTTCGATGGATTCAGCAGCTTCCAGGGGATCTTGAGTTGGCTCGTTTAGAATCCATCGCTGCATTCCTGGCAGAGGCCTTCTCTGATCTCTTGCGGCTGTCAGCTCGCTCCGTAGCACCGGTGACAGTAGCTCGGAGATGGCTCTGGCTGCGCCAACGGGCAGCAGATGTTGATTTGTTCAAAGACTCCAGCGATTAGATGCCATTCGTCCAGTTCCACCGTTGGAAAGAGGACTAGGCCGTTACTCTGTCTATTTCGTGGTGCCAAAAAAAAAAAAAAGGGATGGCTCCTTTCATCCTATCTTGGATCTCAAAGACGTCAATCGCAGTCTGTGGGTACCACACTTTCGAATGGAGACTCTGCGATCCGTTATTCAAGTGGTACGCAAGGGGGAATTCTAGCTTCCCTTAATCTCGCGGAAGCATTCTTTCACATTCCCATTCAAGAGGGGCATCAGCGACTCGTTCGATTCGCGGTACTCGGTCAACATTTCCAATTTCGTGCGATGCCCTTCAGTCTAGCTTCGGCGCCTCGACTCTTCTCCAAGGTAATGGTGGTAGTAGCTGCGGCCTTACGCAGCTGCGGCATCAGAGTTCATCCTTATCTGGACGACTGGCTCATTCACGCAGACTCTCTCCCCGAGGCTTGCAGCACAGTCTTGGTGGTTGTTGCCTTTCTCGAAAGCCTCAGCTGGCTAATCAACTGCAACAAGAGTTGTCTTCAGCCGTCCCAGGAGATCGAATTTTTGGGGGCTCGATTCGATACAGCCTTAGGTCGGGTCTTTTTGTCAATGACTTGATTCCTCAAGTTAACTTCTCAAGTTCGCAATCTCCTAGCACAGGTCTCGCCTCGAGCATGGTGTCAGAGGATTATCAAGTTCGGTTGCCTCTACTACTGGCGGTGAGACTTTGCCTCCGTTGGTGGCTCCGGCCCCGCAATCTCCTTTGAGGGGTTCCCTTGGAGACTCTGCGCTGGGTGTTGGTAACGACAGACACCAGTCTCTCCGGTTGTGGAGCGCATTGCGGCTCGCACTCAGCGCAGGGGATTTGGTCTCCTCGGGAGGCCCGGTGGTCCATCAATCACCTCGAGACGCGAGCGGTGTGCTTAGCCTTGCGAAGGTTTCAGCCTCTTCTGCGGCGTCAGGCAGTTCGAATTCTATCCGACAACACTACGACAGTGGCATACCTCAACCGCCAAAGGGGCATGAAATGTCCAGGTGTATCGAAGGAAATGAGTCTTCTCCTTCCGTGGGCGGAGAGGCATCTGCAGGCGATCTCGGCGCAACACATCACGGGGGTAGACAATGTAAAAGCCGATTTCCTCAGCCGACAAGCTCTGAATCCGGGGGAGTGGGCTCTGGTGCCAGAGTCCTTTCAGTCCATTGTTCGACGATGGAGTCTACCAGCAATGGATCTCATGGCTACGGCGCAGAATACGAAGGCACCGATCAACTTCAGCTGTTGGAGAGACAACGGGTCGCACCGGATAGATGCACAGTCTCAAGCATGGCCAACCCATCTCTTTCTGTATGTCTTTCCTCCCTGGTCCATGATCGGCAAGATTCTCCAAAGAGTCAGGGAGCATCGCGGCCCGGTGATCCTGGTGGCACCAGATTGGCCTCGCAGACCGTGGTATGCGCATCTCGTCCGGCTGTCTTGGGCATCTCCTCTACGCCTGGGGGTGTTCCCATGGCTCCTGCTCCAAGGGCCGGTGGAAATGGTAAACCCGGCTCTTTACTCGCTTACGGCCTGGCTCTTGAACGCTGCAGGTTAGTTCAGAAGGGATATTCGTCGAGTGTGGTGGCGACAATGCTTAAGGCATGGAGGTCTTCGACGTCGCTGGCTTACGCTCGTGTGTGGCGTCTCTTTAACACTTGGTGTTTGCTACGTCACATCTCGCCCTGGCGTTGCAACATCCCGGATATTCTTTCCTTTCTGCAGGCCGGTCTAGATAAGGGTCTGGCGCTCGGGACCTTGCGCGTGCAGGTTGCCGCACTAACTTGTTTTCAAGGGCCGATAGCGGGGCGTTCTCTCACCTCGCATGTGGACGTTTCGCGTTTTTTTAAAGGGGTTCAGACATTACGGCCCCCGATACGTCCTTTAGTTCCTTCTTGGGATCTCGCTCTCGTTCTCCGTGCCCTTGTTGATCCTCCCTTTGAGCCCCAGAAGGCATGTTCCCTTAAGGATTTAACGCTAAAGACAGTTTTCCTAGTGGCCATAACCTCGGCACGTCGGATTTCCGAACTTCAGGCTCTCTCTTGTCAAGACCCCTATCTCTCGTTTTCTTCGGCGGGAGTTTCTCTTCGAACTGTTCCATCCTTTTTACCTAAGGTGCTTACCCCATTTCATGTCAACCAGCCTCTTTTCTTGCCTACCTTTGAAAAAGAGCAGTGTTCTGGTTGCCTTTGTCAATTGCGTGCTGTGGACCTGAAGAGAGTGCTTTATCAGTATCTTAAGATCACGAACGCCTTCCTTAAGACCGATCATCTTTTTGTCCTGTTTGCGGGCCCTCGACGGGGGTCCGCAGCCTCCAAATCCACCATTTCTAGATGGTTGCGAGGAGCTATTGAGGCAGCGTATATACTGCAAGGCAAGCAGTTTCCAGCAGGGCTCCGAGCTCACTCCACTCGGGCTCAGGCTTCGTCTTGGGCCGAGCGGTCTCAAGTAGCCCCTCTCAACATTTGCCCGGCGGCGACTTGGTCGTCGTTGTCCACGTTTGTCCGTCACCATAGATTGGATGTTCACGCTCAGCAGGAGGGTCAGTTTGGAGCTGCAGTGCTGTTGTCAGCATTGACCCTCCCTTGAAAGCAGGTAGCTTGGGTACTGCCCGTTTGTCTGGACTGGTCTAGCAGTATGACTTGGAAGGAGAAATTTCACTTACCGTTAATATCCTTTCCTGGAATACTGCTAGACCAGTCCAGGACCCACCCTGCTGTCAGTTACGGTGCTGCTAGTGGGGTGAAGCCGCCGGCCTCTGTTCCTTCCTTGTCAGTATGCCTCACCATGGGGGGCTGATGGCTGCGTTATCGGTCTTAGCAGCCTTCAGTTCTGGGGATACTTTCAGCTCCCTTGTACATAGCTGAATTAAACGTCCACTATGTGTGGTCTTATGGTTTAGTTGCGTTACATGTTTGGGTTCGCTTTACAGACAATACTGAGGGAGACCCCTAGGGGTAGGACCATATCACCAGAGCCCAGCCTATCAGAGCTCTGGTAGAATTCTCTGTCTCCAAGATCTGCTGGCAGGGGGACACAACCCATTTGTCTGGACTGGTCTAGAAGTATTCCAGGAAAGGAAATTAACGGTAAGTGAAATTTCTCCTTCTGCACCATCACCCCCCAATGTCCAGCACCCACCTTCTGTCTCTGTGCCCCCCATGTCCAACATCTCCCCCCATGCTCAGTATACTCCTTCTGCCCTTATATCCCCATGTCCATCATCTCCCCCCATGTCCAGCACCCCCTTCTGTCCCTCTACCCCCAAAGCCCAGTACTCTCTTCTATCCCTATCCCCCCATGTCCAACATCTTCTCACCCCACCTCATGTCCAGGCCCAACCGGCTTCCCCTCCCGTGCTGCCTTCCCGGCCCACCCTTGCCCTGCCACCACCTTTCCTGTTCCATTGGCATTGGTGGCAGCAGTGGACCTCCATTTAAAAAAAAAGAGTATGGGTCTTTGTGACTCTGTGCTTGGATAGATGATCTTGTCCTGTCCCCTCTGATGCAAACATACATCAGAGGAGGGAGAGACCAAACTAGCCTTGCAGGAGAGACTAGTTGGAAATCCTGGTCTGAATTGAACCTAGTAGCACTTATCTGACTGCTCTCACCAGGGGAAAGTAAATGATTGTGGAGGAGAAATGGTGCTTTAGAACCTTTGAACAAAAACACTAAAAGAACTGGGATGGGAGAAGCAGCGGCGGGGATATCGGAGCTTGGCAGCCTACTTTGTTTCCAGCTGAAGTGTTTGCAGGTGAAGCTCCTCCTACCCCTTTCTTTCATCGGGGAACTGCAACATTTAAAAGCCGGCTGCTCTTAGCGGAGCTGAGAAGCAGCGGTGGGGATATTGGGGCTTGGCAGCCTACTTCGTTTCCAGCTGAAGTGTTTGCAGGAGAAGCTCCTCCTACCCCTTCTTTCATCGGGGAACTGCAACAGTTAAAAGCCGGCTGCTCTTAGAGGAGCTGAGAAGCAGCGGCGGGGATATCGTGGCTTGGCAGCCTACTTCGTTTCCAGCTGAAGTGTTTGCAGGTGAAGCTCCTCCTACCCCTTCTTTCATCGGGGAACTGCAACAGTTAAAAGCCAGCTGCTCTTAGAGGAGCTGAGAAGCAGCGGCGGGGATATCGGGGCTTGGCAGCCTACTTCGTTTCCAGCTGAAGTGTTTGCAGGTGAAGCTCCTCTTACCCCTTCTTTCATCGGGGAACTGCAACAGTTAAAAGCCGACTGCCTTTGGTGCCATTTCGGTGCCTTTGGCCCGAGTAGCCGTGGGTATGCCCAGTCATTCCAAACGGAAAAGTAAGTCTTCAAAACAGGCTTTGGATAGTATGTCTTCTGCCAAGGGCGTTACTGGCCCAATGGATCAACATGTGGTTATCAATCCAAAATCTGCTTCTGTTTCGTCTCAGCCTTTGGCTATGGATGCGTCCTCTTCCGAGGCCTCTCTTGCCTCTGGAGTGGAGGAGGGCGTTTCTCTTGACTCTGTAAGTTTGTCGTGTGATGAGCCATCTTTTTTACCTATTCCGTCTATTAATTTAGAGGATGTATGTTTTTCTTCTGATAATGTTAGCTTGGAAAATGTAACCGTAAGGGATATATGGAAACAAGTTTTAGCTACAAATTTATTGTTGTCTAAATTTGTGGACCAGGCAGCTGCTTTTTCTAGACAGACTGTTAGTAAAGTGCAGGTGTTGGAAGTAACTGTTGGTAATTTATCTCGGCGTCTTGATGGGTCTGAGGCGCAGGTCGGTACTTTACAGTCGGCCAGCGCCTCAGCCCTGAAAGACACTTTGATTTTGTATAAACAAGTAGAAATGTTGGAAAATATTTCTCGTGCTAAAAATATTCGTATTCTGAATTTTCCTAAGACTCGTTTTATGTCATCTACCCATCTATTCAAGCAATATTGTAAGGATATATTGTTATTGTCAGATGTGGAGGGTATATTGATTGCTCACTCCTTTTATGTTTCCCCTCGTGAAACCTCTGTACCTGTGAATTTGGGTCAGCTTTTGGATCAAAGCGATTTAAATTTAACAGATTTCTTGGAGAACTCGCAATGTATGATTCCTTCGTGTGCTACTTTAGTGATTACCTTGGTTAATCTGGCTGATAAGGCCAGGATAATGAAGGCTTTTTTTTCAAAAAAGGATGCTTCTTTTCATGGCCACAAATTATCCATTTTTCCTGATGTCTCACGCTTTACTCAACTTCGGAGGAAGTCCTTCCTCCAGCTCAAACCTAGAGTTTTGGCTGGGGGAGGGGGAACTTTCTTTCTCCGCTTTCCTTGCAAATGTTTAATTACTTTGCAAGGGATAGAGTATGTTTTTCTTGACCCTTTGCAACTCGAAGCGCTATTGACGTCTAGCCAGGTTTAAGACAAGATACATTTTTTCATAGTTTGGTTACATGTATATTATTGTTGATTTAGGTTGGGAGTTGTAGCCTTAGCTTAATTCACCCTGAATATCTCCTCCTGCTGCTTTCTTCGTGATGTGGGCTATGTAGTGATCTTGATTCTAGATATTTTGTTATTTAGTTTTGTTTATATTTGTATCACTTAATTTCTTGTTTGATGTATTTGCAAATATTATATAAATAAAAAAGAAAAAAAGAACTGGGATGAATTATAGCTAAGGAGGCAGGGGCGGCTCAAGGCAATCTGCTGCCTGAGTTGAAGTATGAAAAGGCGCCCCCCCCAACACACCTTAGAGGGGGTGGGTTTTTTTCAGAAATCCAATCAGAGACTGGACCAAACCAAAAAGCCGATTAGATTATATGGAGGAAATACAAGATGTTTGCACACAGGGCCATACCGAGCTGCAATCACACCCTGTGAGACTTGCAGCTCGGGCGCACGCCCCTCCCTCTCCCCCCATACCGCCGTCCAGCACTGCCTGCTCTTTCCCTGCTGCTGCTGCCCTCTGTTTTTTTTTCACAGAGGCGCCAGCAGCAGGGAAAGAGCAGGCAGCGCTGGATGGAGGTATGGGGAGGAGAAGGGGGCATGCGCCTGATCTGAAAGGCACCGGCACTTTAAGCAGATCTGTCCCTCCTTAAAATCGAGTCGCAGGAGGGAGGGACCAGAACTGCTTAAAGTGCTGCGAACAGGCTTGGAGAGAGCATTTCAGCTGCCTGCTATTGTCCTGCCAGTGGCGGCAGGGCGACAGCAGACAACCGAAATAAGCCTCCCAAGCCTTTCCACCCTGTGCGACTGCACCGCTTGCACAGGGCTAGGTACGGTCCCATTTACACACCAAGGAACTAAAAGACAGAAAGAACTAACAGCACAGTTTATAAAACTAAATTATGAGGTATAACTCATTTTTATTTTGTTGTTATAAACTGCATTATGGTTCTTGCTTTTTCTTTTCAACATATATTTTGCATCCATAGTAGGTGCAGAGCAGAACCAGGACATTCACCTACGGAACTCAATATTTAAAAAAAAAAAAAAATCTGATTCTGATCATCTCACTAACAACAACAACAGCAACCACTATTCTCCAGTACCAGGCATATTGTGAACTAATACAAAACCCTAGAACAAAGAGCAAACCTACCATACCATACCATACCATATCAGCACAAACTTCCAAAACTCACATAAGGAGCCCATCCAAAAAAAGCATCACTGTAAATACTACAGTGGGCCCTGGAACATCCATACACCTATTTGAAAAGCTGAACAAGTCAAATTACTAGAGTACAGTATAGATCTTTATGTACAAACTCCATGTTAACAGAACACCCGAACTCAGTCATACACTCGCAACATCGACCCTCAAAGTACAGAATAAGTAACCACAATCTAAAGTAAAAATAATATGTAGACTAAATTTAAATTGAAACCCCAAGAAGCCAGAGTCCACATGCAGTGCAACATCAGATAAATAAGAGATGCAGTTCCCCAATACTGTGTAAAATATAAAAATAGCACAAAGTCCAATCACTAAAATTAAATAAAATTATGTTTTCTACCTTTGTTGTCTGACCATTTTATTCTTTGATCATTCTGGTCCCGATCTGAGGCTTCTGCTTTCTTGTCTTCTCTTAGCTCTCTTTCTGTGGTCTATGATCCATGGTCCATCTGCCATTTCTTATCTCTTCTTTTGTTTTCTTCACTTCCTTCCATCAACCCATTTCCAGTTCCAGTAACCCTCCCCAGTATCAGCCCCCTTTCCAGTCCTTCCCTCCCAGTACCTTCCAATGTCAACTGCCTTGCATTCCCACGACTGCAACTGGTGTCCATTCCCTTCCGTCTCCCTCCTTCCCCACTGTCCAGCCCCTTCTAGTCCAAATACCATCCCAGATATTAGCTCACGTCCATTCTCAGTGCCACCCCCCCAGTCAGCTCCCTTCCAGTCCCCCTACCCTCTGTCCATCCCTCTTCCAGTGCAATTTGCATGTCAGCTCCCTTCCAGCCTCCTCCCCATTACCCAGCCACCTACCACTCCCATCCCTAAGTGTCAGCTCCCTTCCAGTCCCCCTTCAGTACATACCAGGTGTCATCTCCTTCCCAGCCCCCTCCTTCCCCGTGTCAGCTCCCTTCGTGCCCCTTCCTTCCCCTGGCAGACCCTCCCTTTATCCGCTCCCTTCCAGTCCCATTCTACCATCCTCCCGCATTAGCCCATTTGTATCCCTAGCCCCTAGATTTCTTCCAGAGCCAGCAGCACTCTCCTCTCCTCCCCATTAGCCCATTCCAAACCCAGCCCATTTCCAGTCCTATCCCTCTTATCAGCCCACTTCCAGTCCTAACCCCCATAACCCATTACCAGTCCTAAACACCCCCAATCAGCCCACCTCCAGTCCTACACCCCCCATCAGCCCATTTCCAGTCCTAGCCCACCCGTAGCCCATTACCAGTCCTAAATCCCCCCATCAGTCCATTACCAGTCCTACCCCCCATCAGCCCATCTACAGTCCTAGCCCCCTTAGCCCATTACTAGTCCTAGCCCCCCCATAGCCCATTATCAGTCTTAGCCCCCCCATAGTCCATTACCAGTCCTAACACCCCATCAGCCCATTTCCAGTCCTAGCCCCACATAGCCTATTACCAGTCCTAAACACCCCCCATCAGCCCACTTCCAGTTCTAATCCCCCCATTAGCCCATTTCCAGTCCTAGCCCTCCCCCATAGCCCATTACCAGTCCTAGCCCCCCATCAGCCCATTACTAGTCCTAAAACCCCCCATCAGCCCATTTCCAGTCCTAGCCCTCATAGCCCATTACCAGTCCTAGTCCCCCATAGCCCATTACAGTCCTAGCCCCCCTGTAGCCCATTACCAGTCCTAAATCTCCCCATCAGCCCATTTCCAGTCCTAGCCCCCCCATAGCCCATTACCAGACCTAAACACCCCCATCAGCCCACTTCCAGTTCTAAACCCACCATCAGCCCTCCAGTCCTAGCCCCCCATAGTCCATTACCAGTCCTAATCCCCCCATCAGCCCACCTCCAGTCCTAACCCCCCATCAGTCCATTTCCAGTCCTAGCCCCCATAGCCCATTACCAGTCCTAAACACCCCCCATCAGCCCACTTACAGTTCTACCCCCCCATCAGCCCATTTCCAGTCCTAAACCCCCAATCAGCTCATTTCCAGTCCTAGCCCCCCCCATAGCCCATTACCAGTCCTATTCAGCCCCCATCAGCCCACCTCCAGTCCTATACCCCCCATCAGCACATTTCCAGTCCTAGACCCCCCATAGCCAATTACCAATCCTAACCCCCCCATCAGCCCATTTCCAGTCCTAGACCCCCCATAGCGAATTACCAATCCTAACCCCCCCAATCAGCCCATTTCCAGTCCTAGACCCCCCTAGCTAATTACCAATCCTAACCCCCCATCAGCCCATTTCCAGTCCTAGACCCCCCCATAGCCAATTACCAATCCTACCCCCCCATTAGCCCATTTCCAATCCTAGACTCCCCCATAGCCAATTACCAATCCTAACCCCCCATCAGCCCATTTCCAGTCCTAGACCCCCACATAGCCACTTACCAATCCTCCCCACATCCGCCCATTTCCAGTCCTAGACCCCCCCCTAGCCAATTACCAATCCTAAACCCCCCCCCCATCAGCCCATTTCCAGTCCTAGACCCCCCCATAGCCAATCCTAACCCCCCCCCCACCCCCGGGAAATTAAAAAAAAAGAACCTGGCTGCTGAAGCTGAAGCCGCTGCCGCCGCGGCAGCAGGAAAAGCCCCGTGGCCTCCCTGACAGAGCCCTCCTGTCTCCCTCAGTTTTAAATAGAAAGGAAATCGGTGCGGACTCTGAGCCTTCCCGCGCCTGTGAAGGACCGACCCTGTGCAGCTTTTTCCCGCCCCCAAAGGAAGTTACATGTAACTTCCTTTGGGGGCGGGACAAAGCTGCACGTGGTCCTTCACGGAGGTGAGAAGGCTCCACACCAGTTTCCTTTCGCGGTTCTCTAAGAGGCAGGGAGCCGCGGCTGCCAGAAAAGGAGGGTGAGTTTGCCGCTGCCGAGAAGCAGACTCGGCAGCAACTTGTGCACTTGTTTTTTGGGGTTTTTTTTAAACTATGAAGGCGAAGTGAGGCGGCTGTTTTGGGGGCCACCTCACTTCGCCTCGTTATAGAGCAGCCCCTGTAAGGAGGACATGCTTAGATTGCCTGTAAGAACGTGTGCTGAGCTGAAGTTCCAGCCTGTGGAAAGGGTGATTGAAAGGCCTGGCCTAGAGTACATGATTGTTATTCAACTGGCTCTATGCCTGCTATGTGCAAGGAAGTAATAAAGTGAACTGTGCTTTGGAACTCTTGATTATCCCATATAAAGACATTATAATTAAGAGAAGAAGCTGGAGATGTTTTGATAAAGACCTAAGAAGGCAAACATGGTAAAGCTTAAAGAAGTGAGATAGGTTGAATATAGAAAAGCGCGGGGTTTGCCGATATTATCAAGTATTTTTAAGCCTCTGTTACTTACAGCTCAAAAGAGTGGAGGACTATACATCTGTGTTAAATTGGTTGTATTTGTTACAATAGAATAGAAAACCCATAACAGTATCAGATTGTCTTTTCATATGTTGTTACCAGACTGAACACCAATATTAAGTTGGTATTGCCAAGTCTTTGAGTTCTTTGTATTTACATTCTGACTATTAAAGTGATTGTACATATTGCAATACTGGTAAAGTATAGGATATTCAATATTCATAATAATGAGGTACTTTGCATGCATTTGCATATCATTATTACTTAACTTGCATTACGCAAAAAAGGTGCATTAATGGTAAATAATGCACAATTTGGCTAGTTAATGTGTGTTATTTAACCAAAATTGTGTACTCTAAGAGGAGAAATAGGATAGAGTGAGGGGACTACTTACTAAGCTGTGGTAACATTTTATATTTTACTGCAGCAAATTTAGTATGGGAGTTACCAGTACCGCTGGTTAGCACAGCCTAAGGTAAATGAATAAAGCAGCTTGCAATCAAACTCACAAGCGGTGCTATTCTGTTCCCTGGGAGCATCAGACTGATAACACATGGCCTAATCCTCCCAGGGAGCCATTCTAAATGGGCTGATGGCAGATTACATATAGTAGATCCACTGTTTCCTCCCTTCCCTTCTGAGTTAATCCCCCCAGACCTCCAATTCAGACCCCTCCCCACCCCCTGAAGTCATCCACCTAGACCAAGGATCTCCAATTCCAGTCCTGGAGGGCTGCAAACCAGTCAGATTTTCAGGATATCCCTAATGAATATGGCATGAGATAAATTTGAATACAATGGGGGCAGTGCATGCAAATGTATCTCTTGCATATTCATTAAGGACATCCTGAAAATCTGACTGGCTTGCGGCCCTCCAGGACAGGAATTGGAGACCCCTGCCCTAGATCTTTCTTTCCCAAAGAAGAGCCCCACCCACAACTCCCTTGAGAAAGAACCCCCTATTCTCCATGAAGATCTCCCACTCCCTATAGGCCTAGCTTAAGGCGTTTGGTAGTAGTCTAGGGGTACAGGGCAGGAGCAATCCCCAGTCACTCTGCACCCTCCGGCACTGGGTTTAAAAATGGCACCAAGTGACTACTAGTAGTAGTGTAAAGTTTAAAGCAAGTGTTATTAGGAGGGTGTGCATTTGTATGAGAGAGATTCCAGGATGGAGGAAGAGGGAGCTAAAGAATCCAGAATCAGAGGATGGAGGCGTTGTAGTGATTGAGGATATGTCCTTCCTCCCAGCTCTGATTCTATTCCCTCTCACATCTTCACTTTCTTTCTCACCCTGCCCCATACCCTGTACTTTCTTTCATCAACACCCACAATCTCACATGCCTGCCCTCATGCCTCCTTCCATCTGGTATCAATCCTCTTCTCAAACCCTTGCATACATGCCCAACTTGCCAATCCTCTCTCACTCTTTCAATCCCATAAAATCAATCCTTTCTCTTACTACCTAGCCAATCACATTTCTCACCATTCTTATTCTCTTGTTAATCCTCCTTCCTATTCTACATACCAATTCCTCCATTGTGCTGGTTAGTCAGTGAAGTGGCAGCCAGGGACATCGTTAAGGGTGGGCAACTAGAGCAATTGCCCTGGGCCCCATGTCACAGAAGGTCCAAAGCCTGCCTGAAGCTGAAGGAGGCACAACCTGCAGGCAGGCTTTGGGGCCCTCTCCCCAATTTATGCTCTGGACCCCATCATGTCTAACATCAGCCCTGGTGGCAGGAGGAAAAGAGCATAAATTCCTTGGGCCACAGTTTCCACCTCGGCTGCCAAGACCCAGCTCACACTCTGAACCATGCCAAGTACCTACTCACTCTCAACCCAGTTTCTGGTTCCTGTGTTTCTCTGGGTACCTAGCAATTCCACAAGAATAGATCTTTCATACCTTGCTATCACCTAATAGGAAACCAAGGGCCCTGGTCATAAAGCAAGTTGCTTACTTATAACAGGTGTTCCCCAAGGGCAGTGGAATAATCAGTCACACAGGCAGTAATGCCATCTGAGAACAACAACATGGAGTATGTTCCAAAGCCTTCTGAAAAAGCTTAGAAAGCTCTTCTGGACATGCATGCATTTCCTGCTCTGCTGCAATCTCCTTGAGCCCTCTCAGTCATATATTAACTTAGAAAAATACAACTTCTAAAGACTTTAGTTTCCAGTGCTGATAATTCCCCATTTTTATTAGCAATAAACATGCTCACAAAATAACAAGGAATAAATCCAATTTAGCATAGGGTTGCTGTGAAGTTGATTTGTTTTCATTGGGTCAGTTCATTAGGAGAACTTTATTAAAAGCTAAGAAAATAAAGCAGAATAAATACCAAAAATGACCCGTGACCTTACAAATCATGTCATGGAATGAAATGGAAATCTGGCAAGCAGTCACTGCTTTTGCATGTCACGTTTTAGTACATTCCAATGGAATTTCACATAAACAACACAGAAAAAATCCAAAGTGCTCTTGACTCAAATGAGGCCTAATAGAAGACCAGATGTAAATTGAGAAAGCATATCATGCTGATACTTAAGGGTCTGCAGCGGTTGCCAGTCTGTTTCTAAAGCCAATTTAAAATAATGATACTTGCCTTTAAAGCTCTATTTGGACTTGACTTGACTCTTACAATTTAAAAGCCCATCTGTCATTGAATACTCCCTTCCAAATCTGAAGGCTTCTTATGCACTCTGCCTCTAGCAAAAGTCAGACTAAATGGTGGGCAGAAGTGAGCTTTTTCTAGTGCAGCCTGTGTCTTTGGAATTCCATTCCAAAAAATGTTTGCTGGATTAAAGAATATCTGGCTTTCAGATGGTTGCATAAGACTTGGCTTTTATTTGACTTGTCATTTATTTTGTCTTGATATCTCCCTGTTCTCACTGTGTATAAATTTGTTGTATCTTTTGTTATGATTATGATTATATTTAGTCCTAATATTATCTGTCATTATTAATTTTATTTTTATCTATAGATATTTCATTTCATTTATTATACTGCTTTTTTAAACATACGCAAAGCAGTTTATAATTCCAAAACAAAACACAGCACAAAAGGAACTCCATAAAGTTGTCTGATAAAGACAGAGTTGGAGAAAAGAAAAGCACACATCCAAGACTGAGATTGACCTCCCCTTTATCTGGAAGAGATGCACAATCTGTCCAGGCTATCCCATATTTTCGAAAGCCTGCTTAGAAAGGTGTGTTTCCAAGTCAGCCTTAAATCCTTTGATGTCTTGTAAGCAAAGGTTTGGGGAAAGACTATTCCACAGCATAGGAACCAAGAAAAAAAATGCCTAATGGATTCATAGTGTGCGCTGGTTGGCGAAGGCAAGCAAAGATGACTTCCATGTAGCAAGCGTAAGGAGCGAGCTGGACAATAAGGGATAACTAAGGATGAGAGATACTCTGGAGCAGTCTGATGGAGGGCATTAAAGGTCAGGGTTAAAATCTTATATTTATACGAGCTGTGAATGGTAACCAGTGATGCTGAATTAAGAAGGGAGTGACGTGATTATACGTTTTGGCCTGATAATAAATAAATGGTGATATTTTGGATAGACCGAAGCCTTTTCAGTTCAAAAGTGGACAGTCCAACATAAATGGAGTTGCAATAGTCAATATGAGCAATGACCAAATTCAAAACAACAGTAACCTGGGTTGGCCTATCAAGAAAAGGCCTTATTGCACGGAAATGTCTTAAAGCATTCAAGGAGGATTTAAAAACAGAGCAAATTTGTTTTGTGAAAGACAGATCAGATTCTAAAAAGAGAGCTACATACTTAAAAGAAGTTGTTAATGCTAATAGGGATACCACAAAGAGCTGAAGAGATGCTAAGGATTGGGGAACTCCCTGTTAGCCAAGTAGCAGTGGATTTATTAGGATTAAGTTGTAAACAGTTTTCCAGAAGCCAATCTGCAACCAGGGAAAGACAGTGGTTGATGGATGAGAAATCAGGATAGGAATAGTCAGCACAGATGAATAAGGGTAAGCAGCGGGCTGAGAAAAATATTGAACAGAATAGCGGCAAGTACAGAACTTTGCAGGACTCTGCATGAGAGTGGTTTTGCATCATAAATCTTATTGTGAATAAAGACTGAGAAGGTGTGTTCTGAAAGAAAAGATTGAAACCATCGAAGAACCTGATCCTGAATACCTATTGAGTAGAGACATGACGATAAAAGGTTGTGGTTAACCATGTCAAACACACAGGAGAGGTCAAGAGAAACCACTAAAACCAATTTTCCAGAGTCAAGAACCCTATGTACCCTTCTAAGAAAAGCTGTGAGAATAGTTTCTTTACTGTGGCCTTAATGGAACCCAGGCTGGTAGGGGTGGAGCGCAAGGGTATACTCAACGTGATCGGATAAAAGGGAAAAAATCCAACCATTCTGCTAATTTGCAGATGGACCGTGGATTGGAAACCGCAGCAACATTGACAGAGTCTTGAGGATCCAGATATGATTTTTTGAGTAATGGGCAAATCAATGCTTTTTTCCAGACTGCAGGAACCTGACCACACAGGAAGCTTTGATTAATGATTATGCAAACAATTGGTAAGAGGCTGAGAGAAATTTCAGTAACCCACGGTGAAGGAATAGGGTCCAAAGGACAAGTAGTCTTCCTTACAGCATTAAAAGTCTAAGTGTTCGTTCACTGGGGTTAATGAGGACCAACTGTGGGTAGAAACAGCAGTGGAAAGTTCTTCGTAGGAAAGATCAAGAATAGAAACAGAGATTGGTACAGGTAGTGTTTGGCAGATTATCTGGACCTTGTCCAGAAAAAAGGAAGTCAGAATATCTGGTGATGGGCTCGCCCAAGCACGGTGCTGAGAGTGGATTTTATTTATTGAGGATAGTTTAGAAATCACTGAGAAAAGAGTCTTTGAAGAGGATGCTGCATTATTGATCTAAATAGTATAACAAGCCTTCTTAGTGGCTGATATCAGAGACCAATTGTAAGAATACTGATTTCTGAAGAATGCTAAAGCTGAAGGCTGTGGAGTCTTGTGCCACAATCTTTCAGCTTTTCTCACTTGGTGCCTTGTGAGAGCCATGCCTGGATGAAATGCAAATTGCTCCTTTGATGGAAGGGAACCAACTTTTTGGGAACAACCAGATCAAGAGCTTAACTGAGCTTGGACTGCCATAGGGCAGCCTGTATATCAACAGGCAAGGTATGAAAATCAAAGGGAAAAAGAGTATCAGCCAAGGAAACTATGCGAGTGCACCTGAAGTTATCTAATGGTGGTGGGTAAACCACCGAACATAAAAACCCTCAACTGCACACTCATTAACACGTGCTCAGCTAAAAACAAAATCAGCACCATACGAGATCTCCTTATTACGCAAAACCTGGATGTCCTATGCATCACTGAGACCTGACTCTCCAAAACAGACACAGTCTTCCTGAATCAAATGAGACCCCCCAACTACAGCCTCCTCCACTGCCCACGCACCCACAAAAAAGGAGGGGGCATCCTCATCCTCGCCAAAACAATTCTGAACTGTAATAAACTAGCCGCAGAAAGCACCACAATCTTGGACACACTCACCATTTCCAACAAATAACTAACCATTTGCCTAGTATACCGTTCACCATGTGCCCCAACCAACGACCTTACTGACCTTCTTCACATCTCTGTCGAAAACAAAAAAACAAGGACCTCAACCTCCAATCAGTACTAACGAAACAAGCAACAACCTTTCTGCAAGTCATGGCAGCAATGGATTTCTCACAAATCATAAACTCTCCTACCCAAAACAAAAGCAACATCCTCAACCTCATCTTCATAAGCAAAAACCCCATCCCCACCAATCCAGATCCTCCCAGTACCCTGTACCCTGGGTGGCTTTTATCTTCCCTTCAGTGCATCTCTAAAACAAATCCCATTTCCTAACCAACACACAAGATGCTTCAAGCAATTCAACAGAGAATCCTTTCTTTTACCCCACACACGTCCAACCACATGGAAATCCAAGTAAAATACCTGGGAGTCATCCTAGATCGCCGCCTCAGTCTGAAGACATAAATAACAAATGCAGCAAGATCAATCTACTTCAAAACACAAACCCTCCAGCACTTCCACCCCCTCCTCGCTCCATCAGACTTTCGCTCCATCCTACAGGCTCTCATTATACCACACCTTGACCACAGTAACTCCATATACGACGGACTACCATAATCAATGCTTCTCCCTTTGCAAATAGCCATCCACACAACAGCTCAGATCATCCAAGGTGCCTCCAGATACAATCACATTACCCACATCCTCAAACACCTCCACTGGCTCCCATTACAAAGCAGAATACATTACAAAATCCTCTTAATGATGATCAAAATGCTCAATGACCAATCATCCCCCTGCCTTCAAACTCTTATTGGACCACTCCAGACAAAAAGACCACGAGGATACTTCACAAAGAATACTCTAGCAACCCCCAAGCAATGACAAGAAGCACTCAGCAAGCATGCGCCAGATCTTTCAAGCTCTACGCTCCCCTATTCTGGAACTCCCTCACTGATCCATTAAGAAACAGCAAAGGTCCTCTCATATTCTGCAGACTCCTTAAAACCCACCTGTTCACCCTGTACTTTGGCCCCACCTCCGCCTAACTTCCCCCCTCTCCCCAAGCCAACTCCCCATACCGAAGAACACTTTAGGCTCATTCCATCCTGGACGTACAGAGGGGCTCCTGATTCTGATCCCACAGGGCATGTCTAGCTCCACGGGATCAGAATCGCGATCAGGCCTGTATATGCAGGCCAGGACTACGATTCAGCCCAGCCTGCACGTACAGGTGCTACCAAACTAACTCAGTCAGGGCTTTTAAATGGAGCTGCAGCACCATGGCGTCCGGTTGTAATGGCACCGCGGCTCCATTTAAAAGCTGCGATGCCGGCTGCCAGAATAAATGGTTTATTCCCCGCAGCCTTACCCCCCAATTTGGCCTCCCATGGTCAGGGTCGAGCTGTAGGGAATGCTCTCTGCCCCCTGCTGTCCTCTCCCGGCCCCAGGCCTGCTGATCCCTGACATTCAGGTCGCCGGCCCTGGACGTACAGGGCCAACATTAGAATCAGCCCTGTACGTCCGGGGCTGGCAACCACCCACTGCCTGCCCTAACACCGCCCCCGATCCTCCCCTTTCCTGCCCCCTCTAGCTTCCCTGTACAACTGGTGGGGAAGCTAGAACCCGGTGGGAGGGGGCATGAATACCAGGAATGGACTTCCCAGTGGGACGTCCATCCCCGCTATTCATGCAACAGAATAACCCCCTTTGTAAATAATTAAAGGCAGCATGTCTCTGTCTAACCTTATTGCGAAAGTTACTGCTTCTTATACTTCCTGTAAATAATTACTGTTCTCTGTAAATGTTGTTTAACCTGTTCAAAGTTCTATGTGCACCGCTTTGACCTTTGTGAAAGGCGGTATAAAAGTTTAGCCAAATGAATAAATTAGAAGGTACAGATGGCATTAAAAGATTAATACAGATGAAAAAATGATCTGTCCAGAGCAGGGCAGTCTGCTGAAAATTAGTAAGGAAAAGATAGAATTATGCAGAGTAAGAATCGAATCAAGCGTATGCCTTGCCTTATGCGTGGGAAAAGCGATATATTGAAAAAGGTCATTTATTTATTTTTATTTATTTAGCTGTATTTATATCCCGCTTTTCACCGGGTCAAAGCGGTCAATTGGGGGATACATTTAACACGAGGGGATATGAGACACATACGCTAATACTTACAGGGAACATGGGCAATGGAGGGTTAAGTGACTTGCCCAAGACCACAAGGAGTGCCTATAGGACTAGAAATCCCAGTCCCTCCGGCCTGAGATTGCTGTCCCCAGGTGGGACTTGAACTCCTGGCCCTCCGGCCTGAAGTACCTTGTCCTAACCACTAGACCACTCCTCCCCATGGTCTGACAAACTATGGCAAAGGCCTAATCACATGGCAGTGAAGGATTATCAAAGTAAATATTAAAGTCTCCCAGGATATGTACTTGGGGATAGGAAATAAGAAGTTCCAAAAGAGTCCCAAGAGTCAGCTGGGAGGATGGTTCGGAAGGATGTATCCTTGAACAATACTAGCAAATGAGGGAAGTTAGGACATTCCCAAAAGAGAGGTTCCAATAAGACCTCTCATCCTCCTTAGATCTATGAACGTTCCCTCTAATTATTGCAATGCTACCCTAGATCTCCATAATATGCTCACCCTAATACTTGCAAAACTACTTCCAATAGAAACCCATTGATAAAACCTCAATATATATATGTAAATAGTTTCAAATATTGATCAAATCTATCTATATATAGTACTGATTTCTGTTCTTAGTACTTGATATTAACTACCTGTATATAGTTTTGAACACTGTTCAATATACCTGTATATAGTTTAAATACTGTTCGATGTAACTGCTTACCATAGCAATGTTTTATGTATTTGTTGTTTAATGTAAACCGCCACTGATCTTGGGAAGTGGCGGTATATAAGAGATTTGCAAATAAAAAATAAATAAATAAAATAAAGATAAAAGTAATCCAGATGCCCTTACATACACAGCAGACAGAGCTGAAAGATTCCAAATTCCCCTATCAACTAATATGAATAAAATACAACCTTTAAAATGCCTGTATGCAAATGTTGACGTCTAAAAAATAAGATGGGAGAGTTAGAATCTATAGCACTAAATGAAAAATTATATATAATTGGCATCTCAGACACCTGGTGAAAGGAGGGCAACCAATGGGAAACTGTGATCCCTGGACACAAACTATATTGTAATGATAGGGTAAATCAAACTGATGGAGGGATTGCGCTCTATTTTAGAGAGGGCGTTGAGTCACACAGGATTACTTGCATGTAAAAAGGGGAAGGCAATGGCAGTGGGGCTGTACTACTGACCGCCTGGCCAGAGTGAACAGATGAATGATGAAATGCTAAAAAAAAATCAGGGAAGCTAACAAAAATTACAGCACAGTAGTAATGGGTGATTTCAATTACCTGGGTCAATGTCACAGTAGGATATGCTAGGGAGATAAAGTTCTAAATGAAAGAAATGACTGCTTAGTGGAGCAGCTGGTTACTGAACTGACGAGGGGAAGCTATTTTGGATCAAGTACTTAGAAGAACACAGGATCTGGTACAAGAGATAAGGGTGTTGGCACCACTTGGCAATAGTGATCATAGCATCACTATTGCCAAGAGATCGGGGTGGAGCGGATGCCCGAGGCAGAGTCCCGCCTCCCACAGCCCTTTAAAAGATGCGTGCCATGGGGGCGCCCCCGCACCTGGTGGGCCCGCGCCTGAGGGCCTCACCAGAGGGCCCTTTGGTGTGGCCCTTAGGTGGGAGCTCTCTCCCTGGAGCACTCATGTGGGGGCGCTCTGGCGTGAGCCATTAACCCTGCTCCTCCAAATCTCCGTAGCTGCCTGGAGCCGAGTAAGCATGATCGCTCCACCACACTTCGCCTCCTGACCCCAACCATCTCACGATCACCACCCTTTACCTTCAAGTAACTTTCCTTGACTTGCTTCCCACTGCTGGCATTGATCTTCCCTTCCACTACCCGCCTAGAATTTGCTACCCATTGTTTGCATAGATTTGCTACCCATTGCCTGCATAGAACGGCTAACCAGTGTTTGCATAGAACTGCTACCCATTGCCTGCTTAGAACTGCTACCCAGTGTTTGCATAGAACTGCTACCCATTGCCTGCATAGAACTGCTACCCAGTGTTTGCATAGGACTATTACCCATTGTCTGCATAGAACTGCTACCCAGTGTCTGCATAGAACTGTTACCCAGTGTCTGCATAAAACTGCAACCCATTGGCTGCACTGAACTGCCACCCAGTGTTTGCATAGAACTGCTACCCAGTGTTTGCACAGAACTTGTTGCCCATTACCATGGCCCCACATCACATTGTCCTTCTCTTCCTCACCCTCCCCAACTGCCTCCCCTCCTACCAACACCCTCCCTCCTTTTCCCCCTACCCCCCCTACCTTCCTCACTTCGCCCTCCATTCTGTCCCCTTACCTGGCATCTGCTCTTGAGCTTCAGCACACCATCCCCTGCATTCAACCAACCCCTCTCTCTCTAAGGCAACCCCACCCTCGCTTCCGCCATACCGTCTCCGCTTTATCATGCTCTCTACTACTCCTTCTCCTTCTCTCATCAGGCAAACATCAACCCCAACCCTGGCCCCCCTCGATTTCTTTCTCACACTAAAAAGAGTTCCTCGGCGGAGCCTGATGTCCAGCGGGTAAGACGCTTCGCGCTGAAGCTCCCGAGAGGCCTACTTAGAATCCTGACTTAATACCTATACAAACTTACTATTTTGCTCCGGGTTGACCGGGGTACCTCGGGGGGGATGGCGGCCCATAAACCAGCGCGCTTGGACTTCGGGTCTCCTTCTTCTTCTCACGGAAAACGCTCCAAAACAGAGGTGTCCTCCCCACAGAAGATGGTTCCATTTCGTGAAAACCCCGAAATGCACCTGGAGATTTTGGAGGAACTACGCGGCGTGAAGGAATTGGTGCAGTCCAATGGAGAAGCGCTTAGAGCCCTGCGAGAAGACTTTGGAGTGCTCCAGGACCGACTTGAAAGACTCTCATTACGGCAGGACAATATGGCGGGGGTCCTCGATTCGCACGCGGTGCGCTTGGGCGCACTGGACAAGGCCGAGCGCCAGATACAGAATCTGCAAAAGGAGTTAGAAGATAGCAATAATCGAGCCCATCGCAACAATGTGAGGCTCATTGGAATACCGGAGGGGGCGGAAGCGGGAGATATGAGAGAATTCCTGCTCAAAATTCTTCCCTCCTTGCTGAAGATCACCTTTCATAAAGAATTGGAAATTGATCGTGCACACCGTGCTCCTACCCACATGGCGCTCAACCGAACGACCCCCCGGCCTATTATCTTTCGCTTGCTACGATATCAACAAGTGGAACAAATTTTAAATGCTGCCCGGGCGAACCATCATTTGGAATTTGAAGGTCACAAAGTCTCCTTCTTCCCTGACTTGGCAAAGCCTACCGTTGACCGACGGAAGAAACTCCTTGCTTTTCGCCCTCGACTTCAACAGCTACAGGCTCGCTTTGGCCTGTTGTATCCCGCGAAACTCCGAGTGACTCTCCACAACCAAACCAGGACATTCGAAGATCCTGATCTACTATCAACATTTTTAGACTCCAAAGAGGCAGAGCAGATGCGCTAATCCAACGACGTGGACTTTTATTCGCCGGCTCTGTCCGCCATTTTGAAGGGCCCGATGCGGCGGTCATAGTCAAGCACAGAGACTTCCTGGACTTTCTTTCTTTCTTTCTATGACTCTTGTTTTGTGGTCTCCTCTCCCTCCATGATGTGTGCCTCGGTCGGATTCGGAGCACGCACAGTCCTACAGGTTATGTGTTTTTCAATTTTGGCCTTCTCTGGGGCTTCTCCCCGCAGACACATGGTCGCCAGTAATTTTTGGGGTTTTGCTTCTTCTCTACCGCGCTGCGGTTTTTCTTTTTTAATGTGGGGCGCTTCATTGTGTTATCTAAGCTTAGTTTCTTTTATGCCATATGTACAGCCTGATACAGTCAATATGAGGGACATTGTGAAATTAGGTGCGCTATCATGCTCAGAATTTTTAACTTGTCTGAATGGCTTTATGTAAAATTTTATCACTCAACGTAAAGGGCATTAATAGTCCAATCAAAAGAAAGAAAATCCTTAGCTATCTTAGCCATGAACATGCTGATTTAGCGTTTCTTCAGGAAACGCACTTAAACTCTGCTGAAACACTGAAACTCAATGTTAAGCCTTACATGGTGGCTGCCTATTCTCCCGCCGTTTCTAAACGGTGCGGGGTTGCCATCCTGGTTAAGAAATCTTTGCAAGCTACTGTAATTGATACTAGCGCTGACAAGGAGGGTAGATGGGCCCGAGTACATCTTAAGGTCGGAGATAGTGAATTCACATGTATTTGCATTTATGCCCCGAATGTGGACAACCCTGCTTACTATGCAAGTATTGCGCAGTTGGCACAGGCCTCTGCCAATACTCCATTAATACTTGGTGGTGACTTTAATCAAGTGTTAGACCCTCTGATAGATAGACAGCCGCCAAGAACGAGTAGTCCACCCAAGAGTCTTGCTACCCTTACAGCTCTGATGCAAGATCTTGCGCTGGTAGATATATGGAGGCTGCTTCACCCCTCCGACTTAGAGTTCACTTTCTTTTCTGCCCCCCATCACTCCCAATCTAGAATAGATTTCTTTCTCATTTCCAAAGCACTGATTTCTCAAGTAGACACGACTAGGACTCATCCTCTCCATATTTCAGATCATGCTGCCATATCTTTATCATTACGTGTCACTGCGCGGGATGATTCTCCCCGAGCTTGGTTTTTTGATAGATCCCTACTGGGTCAAAAAGATTTTCAGATCGATATAAAGGCCGCTATCCAAGATTATTTTCACTTTAACTCACCCCATGATACAGCGGGCTGGGCTTGGTGGGAGGGTTTTAAAGCATCTATCCGTGCCACTATAACTAGCTATCAAATTCGGCAGGGGAAACAAAGAAAGCAGCTTTTACTGACTCTAGAGCAGCAGATACAAGCTGGGGAGCGTCTCCTCACGTCCCGTACTGACCCATGTATTTTACTCCGTTTACAACGCTTGCGTTTTCAATACAATCAGCTTTTGCACACTGCTGCTGTTAAAAATATTGAATCACAACAAGGGCTTTATTATCGGGAAAATAATCGTGCTGGCAAATTATTAGCAAATGCCCTAAAAGGTCGAAAAGAAGCCAAGCGTGTTACCGCCCTCCGCAATCCGTCAGGGGGGGGCTTGGTCACTAAAGATACCGAAATCTTAGAACTCTTTCGTGACTTTTATACTCGGCTTTATCAATCTGAATGTGATTTTGAGCCAGATGTATTTGAACGCTTACTTTCAGGAGTACAAAGACCGACCCTAACTGACGAAGATAGAGTGGCCTTAGACACACCATTTACTGTCTCAGAAATTCATTCTGCTATCAAGAAATGTGCCTCAGGTCGAGCCGCAGGCCCAGACGGTCTCCCCGCTGAATTCTACAAAACCTTTCACGCTGATTTAGCTCCAGTTTTGAAAATTTATTTTTCTGCTCTGGCCGAGGAGGGTTCTCCTGCTGGGTCCTTTTCAATGGCAAATGTAGTAGTTTTTGAGAAAGAGGGGAGAGACCCGCAACTAACAGCTAATTATCGTCCAATTTCCCTCCTAAACGCGGACTATAAAATCTTTGCCACCATTCTCTCTACCCGGCTCTCGGATAGGATGCCTACCTTAATACACCCAGATCAATGCGGTTTCATTCCTGGTAGATCGACTGCTGACAATGCTCGGACTCTATGCCATGTATTGACTACCGCAGTTAATCTTGATCGCCCATTTGTTGGCCTCTCACTTGATGCTGAGAAGGCCTTTGATCGCTTAGAGTGGCCCTTCCTGTTTGCAGTCCTCCGCTGGTACGGATTCGGGGAAGGTTTTCTCCGTTGTCTTCGCACCATGTACGCTCAGCCTACAGCCAGCATATGTGCAAATGCTTTAAAGTCTCAACCTTTTCCCCTTCAACGCGGCACTCGCCAGGGATGCCCACTGTCTCCACTCCTCTTCGATCTTGCACTCGAACCCTTGGCTTTACTAATCCGGCAATCGGAGGAGATTCATGGAGTCCCCTTCACCCATAGGGAAATCAAAATTTCAGCGTATGCTGATGATCTTATGCTCTTTGTCTCTATAGACTCAGTACCGGCTGTCTTAGAGCAAATTGGTAAATACTCACAACTGTCCGGTTATAAGATAAATTGGACCAAGTCGGTAGCCTTTCCATTAAATCCTCTGCTTCATCAGGCAGATATGCAATCCTTCCCCTTTTTATGGCAACCTCGCATGGTCAAATACCTTGGGGTTCACTATTGTTCTCCTTTGGAAGACACTATCTCCTTCAATGCCAAAGACTTAACCTCTAAAGTCCGGGCGCTTACTCACCGCTGGACTCCTTTAACGCTTACCTGGTGGGGTCGATTAGAAACCATAAAAATGATGATTGTTCCGAAAGTGAATTATATCTTAGAAATGGTGCCCTGTCTCTTCCCTCGACGTATATATAAAGATATCGAGGGCCTTCTGACTAGATACTTGTGGCAAAATAAGACACCTAGGATAGCGAAACATAAGCTGCAAGCAGATAAGGAATATGGGGGTGTCAGATTCCCTGATTTCCTGAAGTATCATCAATCTTTTCTTCTCAAACAAGGTGCTCGTTGGCTGGAAGATCCAGTACCGAGTAGACCTGTGTGGCTAGACATAGAAGAGGACCTTTGCAAACCGATTCCTCTTACTTTTCTCCCTGGTATGACTCTCCCATCAGACTCTCACTTCCCACCAATGCTTTTAGACACCTTAGGTGCCTATAATAATCTCATGCAATCTTTAGACTCCCGACTCTGTCCGTTAGACAAACTCCCACTTTGGTACAACACTCGATTTCGAATACAAAATAAGCCGATGGCGTGGAGCCCCTGGTACACTAGGGGCATTTGGATTCCTAGCCAATTGTTCCATGAAGGTCGCTGGAAAACTTTTAGTGAATTGCAAATTGAATTTGGTCTCCCAGCGAAACACTACTTTCAGTTGGTGCAACTTCAGCATTGCCTTAGGAGTGCTAAGGTGCTCCCGCCATCGGCCTCCCCTACACAAGGTTGGTTGGAGACTATCCGATCTATCAGTAGCTCACCGGGTGTAGCATCCAATTTTTACAAAACCTTATGTAATGCTATAACTAGGGATACCCCTATAGCGCAGAAAGCATGGGAGAGAGAACTGCATGTGACTTTGACCCCGGAGCAATGGAGCCTTGTCTGGAGTAGAGTGACACGGGTCTCCCGATCCGCCTCACTCACTCAGACACTCTTCTTTCTAGCCCACCGGTGTTTTTACACTCCTGACAGATTAGCCAAATGGAACACTGCTCAGGGCAATAATTGTTGGACATGTCATGCGGCCATTGGTTCACTACCTCATGTTATGTATGAATGTCCCGCACTACAGTATTACTGGAGTCGGGTCTGGGGCCGTATCCAGTCTATTTTGCACTTTCAAGAGCCCCTTTCTTGGAGGATAGTGGGACTTCGCTCAGCAGCGGGGATCCCCTCTCTTCCAAAAACGGCTTACTTCCTTTTGGACTTTATGCTAGGTATTGCTATTTCCCTAATTACGAAATACTGGAAAAATAGCTCCCAGTTGAGCCCCAATGAATGGTGGAATCATGTCTGTCTCTACAGTAAATATGAACAAATACCTCGTATGTTTGCTTCCCCCATTCAGACTCCTCATCATCGGTCTAAATGGAAGATGCTCAATGACTATGTACATTCTGCTCAATGCTCTCATCTGACTGTCTAAATTTATCTATATCTTTGTCTCATGATTATTCTGTATCGCAGATACTCTTTTGATTGTTTTGATGTATAATCACGTTTGTTTGGAAGCGCTCACATGCTGACATAATCAGCTAGAGAAGAAGCGTGGGGGTGGGGGGTAATTGGGTTTACTTTTCTTTATTGTATAATTGTATTGTTTCCTTTGGTGTGTTGTTCCTTTTGTTTGTTGCAAAATGAAAATAAAAGTTTCAAAAAAAAATAAAAAGAGTTCCTCACGTACCTTATCTAATCTCATCCACATCCCGCTTCTCCCCCTTCCACCCTCCCTCACTCATCCCCCAATCTCTCATACAGAGATATCAACCCCAACCTTATCGCCAAAAAGAAATCCTCACATAACCTAGCTAATACCATCAATATCACTCACCCCTCACTTCCCTTCTCTCAAGTCCCTCTTGGAGGGCACACACATCCAGACATTTCCACCCATACCCTGTTCCCTCTAATTCTCTGCACTTTTCTAGAAATAAAGCCTCACGTTACTCTGATAAGAAATCCTCACATAACTTATGTAACCTTATCCATATCCCTCTCCTTCCCCCCTCCGCTCTCCCATTCTCATGTGCCCTATGGAACGCATGCTCAGTCACTAACAAACTTCCTTTTACTCACGATCTCTTTATCTCTAATGCCCTACACCTTCTCATCCTGACTGAGACCTGGATCCCCCCAGATGACACCATATCCATTGCTTCTCTCTGCTATGGGGGTTACCAGTTCTCCCATTCACCTCGATCTACTGGTCGCGGTGGTGGTGTTGGTCTCCTACTTTCTCCCTCCTGTCAATTCCAACCTCTCTTGCTACCTCAGTCACCCTCCCCCCTCTCCTTTGAAGTCCACTCCATTCGCCTCCTCCTACCACTTCCCCTCCATGTTGCTGTTATTTATCGCCCACCCAACAAATCCCAATCAACCTTCCTCACCGACTTTGACTCCTGGCTTTCCGCCTTTATGTATCCCTCTTCCCCCACTCTTAATCTTGGCGACTTCAACATCCATGTCGACAACCCCTCCAACCTCCATGCCTCAAAATTCCTTGCCCTCATCTCTGCGTGCATGGTGCTCTATAAGTGATAAATAGTAGTAGTAGTAGTGCATGATCCCATCTGTTTTAATAAATGGAAGTAGGATGGCAAGGAAATCCACAGTTCTACCTTTTAACTTTCAAAAGGGAGACTATCATAAAATGAGGAAAATATTTAAGAAAAAAAATACATGGAGCAGCTGCAAAGGTTAAAGATTTACATCAAGCATCGGCATTGTTTAAAAGACCATCTTGGAAGCCAAGACCAGATGTATTCCACACTTTAAGAAAAGAGGAAGAAAGGCCAAAAAACTGCCAACATGGTTTAAAGGTGAAGTCAGAGACGCTGTTGGAGCCAAAAAAGCATCTTTCAGGAAATAGAAAAAAGGAGTCAAATGACAAAAGTGGGAAACAATGTGTGGGGTAGGTTTTAAACTCTGGTAACCTTCTCAGCTCTTGGGAACTGTTGACACCTAATCAGGAGTTAGTGGGCCTGATTAGCCTGTGAATGAACTGAGAGCAGCTGAGGCCTGCATAAAAGGTTTCAGAGCCCTGCCCTGTTGAGGCATTCCTAACAGGGGCTCTACAGGTCAAACAACAGTAAGGATTTGAGGGTTTCTTTTTATTAAATTGCTAGCTCTCTGACTGGGAGCTCTTAAAAGGGTTTTGGTATATTTTTAAAGCAAAGTTACATTCTTTTTGGTGCTTTAGAAGAAATATTTTTTTAGTGGGGTAGGTTTTAAACTCTGGTAACCTTCTCAGCTCTTGGGAACTGCTGATACCTAATCAGGAGTTAGTGGGCCTGATTAGCCTGTGAATGAACTGAGAGCAGCTGAGGCCTGCATAAAAGGCTTCAGAGCCCTGCCCTGTTGAGGCATTTCTAACAGGGGCTCTACAACTGCTAATCAGGTGTTAGTTCCCTCCCTACCCACCCCAACTCCCACCCATCCCTAGTGAGCAGTCTTGCTTTATAGGGCACCTCCCCATTTAACAAACCCAGGGACTTGGAACAGCACATTTTGAATATAATTAAAGAGATTTAACTGCTTTTTCTCTGAAAGGACAGCTGGGAAACTGGTTGGTACTTTGGTAGATCTCTCTCTTTTGCTTTAACAGATACCTAAGCTCCACAAACAGAACAATGGCTGGGAAATATCATATCGCTAAAGCTGTTGCCCCCATTACAGCTTCTGCCTCTGTCCAGACAGAGGTCCCAATGCCATTTGAAGGACCAGTTCCATGTGCAGGGTGCCTGCATGCTGAAGCTCTGAGGAAACAAGTGGAGGAACTCAGAGAGGAGGTGGCGAAGCTGAGGATCATTCAAGACAGTGAGAAGTACATTGATGAGATGCTTCTTGCAGCAACCAAGCTCTCCAGCAGAGGAGAAGATGGGTGCCAACAGAATGACGAAGGTTGGACACAAGTCACCAGGGCCTGCAGAATCACCAATCCAACTTCTCCAGCCCTTGAATTGGAGAACCATTATGCAGCCCTGGAAGTGGAGGAGGTGAAAGTGTCCCTGAAAAGGGAAGAACCAGAGCTCAAGTACCCCAAAGTTGCAGAATCAGTGACCACAAGGAAACGAAGGGTAGTGGTGGTTGGTGACTTTCTTCTGAGGGGTACTGAGGCGTCCATCTGCCAACCAGACTTATGTCCAGAGAGGTATGCTGTCTGCCTGGTGCCAAAATCCAAGATGGTACGGAGAGTTTGCCAAGACTCATAAAGCCCACTGACTATTACCCAATGTTGCTAATCCATGTCAGAACAAATGATACTGCCAGGTAATCCCCCTGAGCGTATCAAAAGTGACGTCATGGCTCTGGGACAGAGGGTGAAGTAGGTGCACAGGTGTTGTTCTCTTCAATCCTCACTGTTGAGGGTAAAGGCCAAGGCAGATATGCTTGCATCCTGGAGATGAATGCATGGCTGGGTGGATGGTGTCATCAAGAGCGTTTTGGCTTCCTAGACTATAGGATGCTGTTCCAAGGGTTGCAGAGCACAGATGGCATCCATCTGTCCAAGAAAGGTCGACGTGTCTTCAGTAGTGGACTGGCTAATCTACTGAAGAGGGCTTTAAACTAGATTCGTTGGCGATGGGTGAAGAAAGCCCCTAGGTAAGTGAAAGCCCCAAGGTAAGTGATACCCATTTCCATAAAGGTATTTAATGTAACAGGGGTAACATATGGAAAGCAGTGTATATAAAAGCTCGTAGCATGGGAAATAAGATCCCTGATGTTGAAGTTTTGGTGGGAGAGGCCGACTTGGATTTAGTGGCAGTTACAGAAACATGGTTCACAGAAAACCATGACTGGGATGTAACTATACCTGGCTATATTTTATTCAGAAAGGACAGCGTAGGAAGAAAGGGAGGAGGGGTGGCACTATATGTAAAAAATACTATTAAAGCTGTAGAATTACAGAGCTTAAAAAGGAGAGAGGAGGCATTCTGGTTAAACTAGAAAGAGGGAAATATACAGACCTCCCTCACAAGAGGAAGATGTGGACAGAGAGTTAACTGAAGACATATGCAGCATTGCTAGGAAAGGGGAAGTGCTACTGATAGGGGATTTCAATATGCCAGATGTTGATTGGCACATTCCTGCTGCAGTATCATCTAGAAGTAAAGAGATCCTGGATTCTCTACAGGGAGAACTAGTCAAGCAATTGGTAACAGACCCAACACATGAAGGGGCCATACTGGACTTGGTGCTTACCAATGGTAAAAGTGTTTCTGATGTTATAGTAGGAGATCATTTAGCATCCAGTGATCACTACTACTACTACTATTTAGCACTTATATAGCGCCACGCACCGCAGCGCTGTACAGTCAACCAGATGGTGCGGTTCAGTATTAGGACTAGGGCTGTTAGAATCTATTCAAAGGTGAGGGTCTTAAACTTTAGGAAGACTAACTTTGCCAAGATGGGCCAATACCCCAGGGAGTCGTTAGCGGGATGGTAACAGCTGGGGGATGTAGAAAAACAGTGGGCAAAACTGAAAGGGGATATTTTAAGGGCAACCAACCTTTTTGTTAAAATGGTAAATAAAGATAAAAGGAAAAAGAGACTGCTATGGCTTTTGAAAGAAGTAGCTGAAAAAGTGAAGAAAAAGAGGGAGGCCTGTTATCTTTTTATGAAGGTGTGAATAAACAGGTAGATAAAGGTGAGCCAGTCAATATAGTGTATCTGGATTTTCAGAAAGCCTTTGAAAGGTCCCTTACGAGAGACTCTTGGCTAAATTAAAAAGTCATGGGGATAGTAGGCAGTGTACAATTGTAGACCAGGAACTGTTTAAAAGATAGAAAGCAGAGATAGGGTTAAATGGCCAATTTTCTCAGTGGAGAAAAGTGAATAGTGGAATACCCCAGGGATCTCTGCTGGGCCTGCTGCTTTTTAACATATTCATAAATAACCTGGAAATGGGAATAATGAGTGAGGTGATCATATTTGTAGATGACACAAAATTATTCAAAGTTATTAAAACACAAGAGCATTGTGAAAAACACAAAAGGGCCTTGATAAATTGAAAGACTGGAGTCCAAACTGCAGATGAAATTTATTGTGGAGAAGTGCAAAGTTATGCACTTAGGGAAGAACAGCCCAAACTACTGTTAAACAATGCAAGGTTCCACATTAGGAACCACCAGCCAGATAAAGGATTTAGGCGTCATCATGGATAATACATTGAAACCCTCTGTCCAGTGTGCAACGGCATTCAAGAAAGCAAATAGAATGCTAGGAATAATAAGGAAAGGAATGGAGAATAAAACCAAGGATATTAAAATGCTTCTGTATCATTCTATGGTGTGACTGCATCTTGAATACTGTGTGCAATTCTGGTCACCATAATTTAAAAAGGATATAGCAGAATTAGAAAAGGTACAGAGAAGAGCCAACAAATTGGTAAAGGGGATGGAAGGATACCCCTATGAGGAGGGGCTTAAAAGATTAGGGCTCTTTAACTTGGAAAAGAGATGGCTGTGGGGAGATATAATAGAGGTCTATAAATTAATGAATGGAGTGGAATGGGTAAATGTAAATTGGTTGTTTACTCTTTCAAAAAGTAGAAAGACTAGGGGGCACTCAATGAAGCTACAATGTGGCCCATTTATGACTAATAACAGAAAATATTTTTTCATTCAACGAGTAATCAATTCTGGAATTCATTCCCAGAAGATGTAGTAAAAGCTGTTAGTGTAGCTGGGTTTAAAAAAGGTTTGGACAAGTTCCTGGGGGAAAATTCCATAAACCATTTAATAATCCACTGCTTATCTTGGGAAAAGCACTGAGGAATCCGTGTAGCTTTTTGGGAACCTGACAAGTACTTGTGACCTGGATTGGCCACTGTTGGAAACTGGATACTGGGCTTGATGGACATTGGTCTGACACAGTACGGCATTTCTTATGTTCTTATGAACGACCCTCCTCCCTCCCCCTTTTTCCCCTCTCCTCCCTCTTTTCCTTTTTTTAAAAAGAAGGGTTTATTTGTAGAGTGCATGCAAATTAGTCACCTTTGATCTCTCTTTGGCGCGAAACAAGAGTACATTTAAAAATGCCCTCTCTTTCACACAAGCTTTTGAAGTTCTTTGGGTGATTGAAGAACCGCTATGGCGTGGTTATTGCTATCCGTAAGGTAAGGGAAACAGGTTTAAATGGCTCTATTCATTAGTTCTCTTAGTACCATATTTTAAGTCTATACTGCCATTGCAGTTTCATACTTTATGAACTGTATCCTCTGTAGAATTTGGCTAGCATTTAGCTCCTTCTGGCTCTGACTCTCTTTGCCAATGACTGTAAAGATTAGTAACATTAGGACCACATAGAATTCATTGCTTTCCTTTTAGACCACTATTAGTTGGACACAGTTCCCTTACACCTTTTATATGGTCGTTCATAAAGTTATCTCCTCAGTTCTCCCGTTTTTTTGTATCATGCGCGCAATATTCAGTATGGTGCTCCCTTTCTTTGGGGAAACATTGTTGGTTTACAACTTTGTGTTTATTTTCTTACAGATTTTTTATTCAAGTCATATTACCCACAGTGTGCCATTGTAAGTACAAACTACAACATATTAAGGATGGCTCAGACTCCGAGTTCCTCCCCACCTCTCTTTAGCAACCCAGGAATGGGACAGTATATGCTTTTTGTTGATTGTGATTTGACTAGGTACCCTTGTATGCACCTTGCCTTATGTTTTAAATTTTTATATGAGTTTTAATGTGTTTTACCTTTACTTTTTATCATGTTTATGTATTTATTTATTTATACATTTATTTATTGCCAGTTTAGATTATGCATTTCTGTCTTATTGTTTTTAATATTGTTTGTAATTTTGTTTTTAAATTATAGTTTTTTGAGGATGTGTACCCACTGAAGAAGGCATCTGCCGAAACGCATAGGGGATTTTTCCGCTCACTAAAGCATCTGTGACCTCTACACATTACTCACCTTGCTGTGTCCTGTCCCCTTATGAGAGGGAGGGCAGTAAATAAGCAATATCTGAAAACCAGAGAGTTGAAGAAGGAAAATAGATATTCATTCAGTGGTAGAAAATCTGTATAAATCACCATTCCTCTCCACCACAGCATGATGTCCTAGGTAACAAAATCAAAGTAAAAAAAACCCCCAAACAAATGAATGCTGTGATGACACAGATCAATCCCACTCAAAAAAGTCAAAACAGAGTATTGCCTGGATGAAAAACTACTCAAAATAGCACCACAATATCACAAAATCATTTCTGTCGGAAACCGCCGACCTGAGATAGAGAGGGGAAGATACTTTTATTCTGACAAGGTTCAAGATTCTTTGCTGTTTTTGCCGATTACCTGTGAGACTGAGTTCGCTGACGTCGTCATGACGTCTTCAGGGGATGCCCTTTTGCAGCCAATCAGAGAGCGTTTCGTGGCCTTTTCAATATACCTGGATGGGGCTGGCAATTTTATGGGCGCGTTTTTCATCTGAACAGCTTGAGACAGGGCCTCTCGTAGGCTCGAAACATGCATGTCGCTGTGTTCGTTTGTGCTGCCCAGCTGGCCCATTTTTCAGATAAGTGGTTTTCACTATGATTAGTTTTGCAAGCACTTTATGTCAATTAAAAAATTTGAAAAAACGGTTACTGCCGACACAGAGTGGAGAGTTCTTCCCCTCTCTATCTCAGGTCGGCGGTTTCCGACAGAAATGATTTTGTGATATTGTGGTGCTATTTTGAGTAGTTTTTCATCCAGGCAATACTCTGTTTTGACTTTTTTGAGTGGGCTAGGTAACAAAATGGCAGAAAAACCAACTGGTAGACATTGTATGAGATATGGTTCCTCACTATTGGTAAGCCAGGTCTCAGTCACATAGAGTAAATTTAGCTTGTAAGAGGTTATAAAGTCTGCAATCAGGGTGTTTTTTTATTTAAGTGGCCTATAGTACACATGGGCACCCTTTAGATTAAAAGAAGGTAATAAAATAGTGAATTGTGGGCCAGGATGTGCAAAGACAAAAGAAGTGGGGGGACAATAAATCAATTTATTTACCTGGCATGTAGCATGGGGAATGTGATGATGACAGTTCTGGTGTGGTGCCTAGATGACTGGAATGTAAGACATATACACTATCAGAGATAGGGTCTAGAGGGCAAAAGTGAGACAATTTGCTTTTTGAGATAAACCTATCATACTGTAGTCAAGAATGTCCAAGTGGTCACCTCTTGCCCCAGAGTTGTTCCTAGGAGCTCGCCAATAAGGACAACCTGCTCCTCGGGCACACTCCTCAGTGGCGCGAAACGATAGTAATTTTAATAAAGGGCTATGCTCTCAACATTACCTGCTGTGTCGGGTGAGGGGGGCATGACTAAGTCGATTCCCACTAGCACTCTTTGTGACCTTGGGCAAGTCACTTAACCCTCCATTGCCTCAGAAAAATCCAAGTTATCAATGTCCCTATTTAATGTATATTACCAAGTTTAAGTTACAATGTAAAGCGCTTTGACTGAAATGATAAAGCGGTATATAAAACCTGTTAAATAAATAAATAAGTCAAACAACGATGGGGAAACACAAAGACCTCCCAATCATCTGCTGCGCTGGGTCGGGTGGTGGGACTAAGCCGTACAACAGTGGGGAAACACAAAGACCTCCCAAACATCTGCAAAAAACACGGCAAAGAGAAATAAGTCAGGCAAAGGAATGTATGTTCGAGATGCTAAATAAATAAATAAAACAGTAAGAATGTTGTTAAATTCAGCTTGCACCGAAGCTCAAGATGAGCTATATTCAGGTAGAATAGGCATTTTCTAGTCCTCAAAGTGTTAGATTTACTAAAGTGTGTTAACGCAGTTAATGCACATTATTTGTAAATATGTCACATTAAGTAAAATGGGATTTATTGTAAGTAACAAGCATTAACACATTAGCCTATGCTAACATGGTAGCACCTTTTAGTAAATTTACTACTTAGTCTGTACCTTGTTTTATCTATGATTAATCTGCTTTTACTAATATCAGTTTTATAGTGTTTTAGTAGTTTTTGTTGTTATATTTAAAAATTTGTCAATCAGCATGTATCACATTGGGTCCCCATATTATAAACTATCAGGGTCATTTTAGAAGCCTTATTCAAGATTTGGAGCTCCAAAAACATGCATGTGGATGTCCAAATCACAGAAATGTCCCCGGAGCCATTTTAATAGACAAGTCTAGAGATATCCCCAGAGCATGCACATCTAAATACAGTAGTGGGGGTGGTGGGGGTATGTTCAGGGCAGTCTGTCAAACTTAGACATGAATGCCCGATTTTAGAAATTGCCTGTTCCAGGGCATGACTAAGCATCAGAAAAGTGCTGGTATACTCTCTGGAGGGTGTAGAGGAAACTGCTCTGATATTCCCAGTACTGTCCACAACCATAACAACCTTAAACAGAAATTGAGAACATCTGTACTGCAGTTCTCCCTCTACCACTTGCAGAATGACAATAGGAAGCGTTCCCTGTCTGGAATACTGCCACAGGGATGTGTATGCTGACATCCTGAAGACGTCCATTTCTGAAATCATGCCCGAATTTGGACATGACAGGCTTTTTGGGACATGTTTTTCACATGGACATCCCTGGACATTATTTCTAAAATGCACCTTTATGTAAGAGCAAAAGAAGTTCCATAAAAACATTAATTAAAACCCAAAACATCCTACATATGTATGTTTATTATGTGCAAAAGTGGTGAGGAGTACAAGGTGCTAGACTAAAGAGTTGTTGCTTGCCTAGAATGGAGGTTCTCTATAGATAGCAGGAGAATGCAGCTACATTTGATGATAAAGCCTGTCGGATGATGCACTCTGCAGAGCTCCCTCTTAGCTGAAAGGATCTTTTTTTTTTTTGCACTGACAATGCATGCATGGTCTCATGACTCCTGACACTCTGACTGCCATCAGTCCATTCATAGAGACAAAAACCGAAATATTTATTTGAAGGGGGAATGAAAGGTGGGAAAAGTTTGGCTGCATTTCCCTGCTGTCTACAGAGAACCCTTATTACAAGTAATCAGCAACACCTTCTATGCTGACAAACCGGGGAGATGCAGGCACACTTGATGGTGAATACAGAGCAGAAGGTCGCCCCAAAGATGTAACTGTTGGTATATGGGCAATCCAATGTTTATCGTTTAAAGAAGTTGCGCAGAACTGACTGCCCAAAAGCAGTACCAGCAGACAATGAACAATCAAGGCAACAATGTTTGGTCAAAGTGTGGATTTTTGACCAGGTAGCGGCACTGCAAATGTCCTGTACAGAAACAGAACGGTTAGCTACTGTGGAAGCTTTTGCTCTAAGCTGATGGGGATGATCCTATCAGGAATAGATTGATATTCAGATAATGCAGTCGGAAATCTAGGTGGATAGAGTTTGGAAACTGGGATACCCGGGTTATTTGGACTAAATATCACAAAAACTGAAGAGGTTCTACGACAGCTGAACGTAGCATGCAGATAATACAACAAAATTCTTCTGCAGTACAGAGATTGAAGTACTGTCTTCACAGAGGAGGCATGAAGTTTAGGGAAAAAATGGTAGAATTATGGATTGATTCAAGTGAAAATCAGATTCCACCTTAGGCAAAAATTTGGGATGAGTACAATGAACACTTTTGGTTGATAGGAACTGTGTATACGGTGGATAGTGAATCAGTGCTAATGTCACTAATGTGACAGGTTGATTTTATGGTGATAAGAAATATTATTTTCCAGAAGAGATGTTTCAGTGATGTTTGGCCAAAGGTTCAAAGGGTGGCTTGAATAGTGCTGGAAGAACAATGTTAAAGTCCCAACAAGCACTGGTTGTTGAAGAGGTGGCCTGAGATTTGCTAGGCCACGCATCAATCTGAATATTTATTTATTTATTTAGCAAGGTTTATATACTGTCTTTCACCATGGTCAAGGCAATTTACATTGAACAAAGGTACAAATTTTACACTGAACAATTGAACTTACGTACAGATAACTAGTAACTATATACAGGTAGATGATAGCAGACATCTATCATTGTTTCTGAAGTCGAGCTAGGTACAGTACAGAGTAATAAACTTTGGTTTCTTGAGTTGATTTTATTGCTGTTGATGGGTTTCATGGGAGTGGAGGGAAAAGTGTTGACAAACAGAAAGGTTTTCAGGAGTTTTCTGAATGTGGGTAGGTTTGTGATGGTATGTATTGTGTCTGGGAGAGCATTCCAGGCTGATGATGTATACAGTTCAAAGGCTCGAGCACATGCTTGTTGGGTTGATTTTGTTCTTGCGTGGTGGATGATTAAGGTGTTTGAGGTAGCTTGCCTTCTTGCACGGTCATGTTGTGGTGTTTAGAGCAATGTGCTTAGGTGAGATGGTGGATTGCTGTTGATTGCTTCATGTATCATTAGAAGCGCTTTGTACTTCATCTGGCTAGCAAGTGCAGTTGTTTCAAGGTAGGTGTTATATGATCATATTGTGATGTTCCCATTATGGTGTGTGCTGCAGTGTGCAGTGCTGTATGGAGGGGGATCAGGGTTGAGTGAAGCAGGCCTTCGTAAATAGAGTTACAGTAGTCCATGTGCAGCAGGATTAGGACTTGGAATGATGAGCGGAAGTCTGGCGGGTTAAGGAGGGGGCATAGTCATTGGAGGGTTCTCTTTTTTGTGGTAGACAGCTTTCACCGTGTGTTGTATTTGCGATTTCAGGGAGAGGTGTTGGTCCAGTATGATTCCAAGGTACTTAATTTTGGGTTGTATCTGTACTTTGTTATTGTTTATGGTGATGGAGTCTGGAGGGGTAAAGCTGCTATCTTTTATAATGAAAAAAGCTTCAGTCTTTTTGTAATTGATGGTGAGATTGTTTTCTTCTAACCAAAGGGAGACATCCTCGAGGCATTGTGTGAGTTTTGTGTTGGTGGGTTGTTCTTGGTTGAGTGGTCCGTAGAGCATGATGTCATCCACGTAGATGTGGAAGTTGATGTTATGGGTTCTGATGATTTGGTAGAGTGATTGTAGGTAGATGTTGAAGAGCAGTAGAGGTATGGTGGATCCTTGTGGCACACCTTGCGTTTGTCAATATAGGGGAGATATGCTGTGTCCAATTTTTATTTGTTGCTGTCTGTTGATGAGATAGGATTTAAACTATTGCAGTGCAATGTTTGAATTCCAGTGGCTTGGATGTATTGAAGAAGGATGTGATGATTTACTGTATCAAAAGCTGCTGATATGTCAAGGAATATCATGATGTATCCCTGTTTTTTTTTCTGCATTTCTTTCATTAGTGTGTTTAGGAGGGAGATCATCAATGTTTGTACTCCGTGGACTGGGTGGAAACCATACCCAGGGATGTTGAGAGAGGTCAATCATTGATCTTGTCATGAAATGCTAAAATTGCCATGAGATGCATGGGGACAGAGATGGTCTTTAGACCTATGTCTGATAATGGCATGAGATAGGTTGAAGGTAATGCAAGATGCACTATTGGAAGAAGCTAATGTCAGAGATTGGAAGTTCTGAAGCTAACCGGCCGTCAATATCCAGGCTGTTAGGGATAGACTTGGAAAGTTCGGGTGCAGAAGACAGCCATCCTGCTGTGTCAAAAGAATTATATTAGAGAGTAGTGGTAATGAGGTGTCAATCAAAAGAGATAGCAATAGCGGGAACCAGATTTGTCTGAACCACCTGGGAGTGAGGAGTATTATTGATTCTGAAGAATCTTCTGGAGTACTCTGGATAAGAGTGGGGATGGAAGAAAGGTGTATTGCAGGGCATGCTGCCACAAGATTGCAAAGGTATTCTGATGTAATCAATGAAGTGCTGGTCTGAGGGAGCAGAAAGAGGTGCACTTGACATGTCTGCAAAGGCGAAAAGGTCTATTATCAGAATGCTCCATCTCTGAAAAATACCTTCTGTCACAAGGGTATCTAGAGACCATTCATGAGGCTGAGGTTGTCTGCTTAAGAAGTCCGATAGTTGGTTGCAATCCTCTGGAAGGTAAGATGCTTGAATTGCACAGTTGAGAATTGCTGCAAAAGTCCATATGCAAAAAGCTTCCCTACAGAGGCGTTGGGAACCTGATCTGCCTTGCTTGTTTATATAAAAACCTGACTGACTGTTCAAATTTGGAGTATCAAATCAGACAATGCTATCAGAAATTGACTACTAATCTAGATTCCAAAAATAGAACAACAAATGCTTATCTTCAAAAACATAAACAGGTTCATAGCCTCAGTAAAGCTTCATAGCCTCAGACGAATACTCCCATACAAATACCCTGATGCTGGCAGCATTTCACAATGTAAGCTACATCAGGAGGTAATCTAAAAATGAAACACCAAAACAACACGATTAGTTAGCTCAAAAACAGAATCTGCACTGACAAGTCAAACCAAACAAGACCTAAAATACACTCACAAATTAACAATCGCAGAGGTTAGAACTTACTTCAAGCAATGAACTACTACTAAAACTCTTGTCCACTTTTTAGTTACCTCCCATCTTAACTATTGCAACCTCCTCCTTGCTGGTCTCCTTCAGAGACATCTCTCTCCTCTTCAATCTATTCAGAACTCTGCCGCGCGGCTAATCTTCTACCTGCTTCGATACACTCATATAACCCCTCTTCTGAAATCACTTCATTGGCTCTCCTTCTGTTTCCATATCCATTTCAAACTTCTTCTAACCTATAAATGCATTCGTTCTACTGCCCCTCATTACCTTTCCTCTCTCCTCTCTCCTTACACCCTTCCTTGTGAACTCCACTCCTCCTCTGGCTTTATGTCCTTTTCTTCTACTGCCAACTACAGACTTCTATCTTTTCACCTTGCTGCTCCTTATGCCTGGAACAAACTTCCTGCGCCCAGCCTTTTCAACCCATTAGTGATGGACCTCACTACCTCCACACCGTGTCTCCTCTATTGAATGTCCACTACCTGTAACTGAATTTGTCCTACCCACTATTTTTTCACCCTGTCTTTCTACTGCTAATTGTTCACCTTTTTGATTGATAGAAAAACGGTATACCAAAATTAGTTAAATAAATAAATATCCTGCAGCACCATCCCAAGATTCATCTTTCTTTCTCCAAGTAAGTGACAACAGCCACTGCTGCCTGTAGCATTTACTTCCATATGTGGAACCATTGAACTGTGCACCATAAGTGAAAGCTACAGGCAGCACTGGCTGCAGCATGCTGACTTAGAGAAAGAAAGATAATGCCAGGAAAGGTGCCGCACAATATTTTTGTCATGGTGAGGAGGGGGAAAACAGAGAGGGAGATTTTGGTTTATGAGAGAGAGAAGGGATTTGCTGGATTGGGGGGGGGGGAGCAGAGAAAGAGAGAGAGATTCTGAGTTATGAGAGAGAAGAGATATATTGGACTAGGGAAGGGGGGAGACAGAGGGAAAGATATTGGGCTGGAAGGCTCCTGGTCCATGCGGGGAAGGAAAACAAAGGTCTGGGGAGGTGGAAGAGAGAGGAAGATGCTGGACCTTGCGGGTAAAAGGGAAGGTTGAAGTGACTGGGAGATGCTGAAAATGATGGTGAGAGAGAGTGTGGAGATGGTGGGCATGGTAGAAGTATGTGAGAGAAGCTATAAGAAATTAGCAAGGAGATGAGTGAGAGGAGGATGGTGATTACAGAGGGCAGAAATGGGGAGTGAGTGAAAGACAGAAGGGAATAAGAGGCTAGCAAAGGAATGAGATGGGAAATGGGTGAGATGGGTAGGGCTGGAGGTTAGAGGAGTAATGGAAAGTTGCTAGGTGAAAAGTCTTGTGTGAGGGTGTGAAATATCAGTGCATGAAGGAGTAAGGAACGAATTGGAAGAAAGAGCAAAAAGGGAAAGATCAATGTCAGAGGCAGATGAAGAGAGAGAATGTAAAAAATTTGCAAGGCGGCTAGAGTAGAAACACCTGCTGATCCATGCAGATCACCCCTCCCCATGCCTTTGTTTGGGGGTGTACCCACCACTCCATGTAGGTCACCCCTATTTGTTAAGATATAAGAGATAGTCATGTTTGTTTCGATTTTATCTTGTTGCTATAAAGGGATCCAATGTGTCTGTCCCATGCCATTTTGAATTCTGTCACTGTATTTGCCCCAACCACTTCTATAGGGAGGGCATTCCAAGCATCCACCATCCTTTCAGTGAAAAAGTATTTCCTGACATTGCCTTTCAGTTTACCCCTTTGCAGCTTCATGTTTACAGCTTCCCCATCTTTAATATTGCAAATTTTTATGTCATCTGCAAAAAGACAGACTTTTCCATTCACTCCTTCTGCAATATCACTCACAAATACATTGAATAGTACTGGTCCCAGGACCGAAACTTGGGGCACACCGCTAATCACATTCCTTTCATCCGAGTGAGTTCCGTTTATCATCACTTTCTGTCATCTGTCAGTCAACCAATTTCTGATCCAGTTCACCACCTTGAGACCATTCCTCACGCTGTTGAGTTTATTGATAAGCCTCCTATGAGGAACAGTATCAAAGGCTTTGCTGAAATTTAGGTAGATCACATCCATCGCATGCCCTTGATCTAGCTCTCTGGTCACCCAGTCAAAGAACTCAATCAGATTTGTTTGGCAAGATCGTCCTTTGGTAAAACCATGTTGCCTCGGATCATGCAACCTGTTGGTTTGAGAAAGTCCACTATTAACTCTTTCAGGAGTGCCTCCATTACTTTTCCCACCACCGAGGTAAGGCTTGTTGGCCTGTAGTTTGTCACTTCTTCCCAACTGCCACATCAGCCTTTCTCCAGTCCTGTGGAACTTCTCCTGTCTCCAAGAATCTATTAAAAACATCCTTTAATGGTCCTGCAAGAACCTCTCTGAGCTCTTTCAGTATCCTGGGATGTATTCCATCTGGTCCCATGGCCTTGTCCACTTTCAGTTTGCAAGCTGTTCTAACACATCATCTTCTGTGAATGGTGTGGTATCTACTCTATTCTCATTTGTATATTTGTCAATCACAGGTGGTCCTTCTCCAGGATTTCTTTAGTAAAAACAGAGCAGAAGTATTTGTTTAGCATTTTTGCTTTTTCAATGTTACCTTCCACAAATTCGTTCCCAGCACTTTTGTGTCCTGCAATTCCACCTCTGATTTTCCTCCTCTCCTAAATATACCAGGAAAAGGTTTTGTCGCCACACTTCACATCTTTAGCCATCTTTTCTTCTGCCTTTGATTCCGCTATACTTATTTCTCTGTTTGTCTCTTTTAGTTTGATCCTGCATTCTTTTCCGTGTTCCTCTGTTTGTGAACTTCTGAATTTTGTGAAAGCTGTGTTTTTTGCCTTTATTTGTGCAGACACTTCTTTGGAGAGCCAAACAGGTTTTCTTTTCCTCTTGTTTTTATTTACTTTCCTTACATTTATTTATTTATTTATTTAATTTATTTATTTGTGTGCTTTTCTATACCGCCCCTTCCCGAGATCAGGGGCGGTTTACAGAGAACAAGTTAAAACCATCGAACATTGAAATTACATAGAACATTTTGGCACAGAAAATAACTATGATACATGGAACATGCTTAACTATTTAACTATTTACAGAGAACTATTTACAACAGTCGTTTACTATTTACAGAGAGTTATTTAAAAGCAGCATTGATGAATTGATTATCATATAGTATATATATATATATATATATCTGGAAGATGTGGGATATAAATGATTGTTAAATAAAATAAAATATAGTAGAACAGTATACACGGTTATCGATGAAGACATGGAATGGAGAGTGATACTTTGAGTTAGGTAGGATAAACTTGTGTCAGTTGCGTTGTGTATTCTTGTGTTACGTGTTCAAGTGTGGGCTTTAAGCTGTGGTAGTGTTGGGCGAAGAGATATGTTTTAAGCTCCTTCCTGAAAGAAAGAAGGTCTTTAATCTCTCTCAGGTTGAGTGGTAGCTTGTTCCATTGACTGGGTGCAAAATAAGAGAAGACAGTATTGGTTGTTATCTGCTTCAGGTTTCTCACAAAGTTAGGAATTAGAAGCATGTTGAGGTTTGCTCTTTTTCTTATTCTGTTTTCTGAGGGGGTATGAATTAATGTTGAAAGATGTGAGGGGGCTAGGTCGTTAATGAGTTTAAAAATGGTGACTAGGGTTTTGAATCCTTCTGGCTATAGGTAGCCAGTGGAGAGCGTATAAAATTGGGGAGATGTGGTCGGAAAGTTTGGCTCTAAAAATGATCCGAGCTGTGACATTCTGGGCTCTTTGTAGGATGTGTAGGTTCTTCTTAGATGTACCTTGGAGTAATCCATTACAGAAATCTAAATGTGGCATTATAAGAGCCTGGACAACTGTTCTGAAATCATTAATGTCAATGAGGGGTCTAAGTTGCTGGATAGTTCTGAGTTTAAAGAATATAGCTTTAGCGGTCTGCTTTATGAGATGTGACATGCTTAGTGTTTTGTCTAATGTAACTCCTAGATATTTTACTTCCGATTTGACTGGAAGGGTGATGTCCATCAGGTTGACAACAGATGGGGGGGTGAAGTTAGGGTTTCGGCATACAAAAAGAGCTTCAGTCTTTTTGAAGTTTAAATCCATATGAATTGAGCGGAGCCACTGTGCTGCTTCAGATAGACAAGTAGCGATTTTGTCATGATTAGGGCTATCTATGTCACAGGGGGCGAACAACATGATGTCGTCTGCGTAGATGAAATAGTTTAGATTGTGGCGCTTAAAGATTTTGCAAATCGGTTGAAGATAGAGATTGAAAAGTAAGGCAGAGAGAGAAGATCCTTGAGGGATACCTCGCTCTTGTGGGAATGGAAGGGATTGGGAATGATCTACCTGAACATATTGGAAACGGTTTGATATGTAGGATTTAAACCAGTGAAAAGTTTTTCCTTTTAAGCCTAATTGTGATAGCCTGGAAAAGAGGGTGCTGTGATTCACACTGTCGAAGGCTGAGGAAATATCAAGGAAGATAAGCAAGAAAGCCTGCTTAACATTATCATATATATTTGTTGCCCCTTTTATTGCCTCCTTTAGTTTAGCCCATTGTAGTAATAGTTTTCTATTTTGTGATTTTTTTTTTCATATTTGGTGCCTTATCAGTAGATTGCAGTCAAAAGAGACCAATTTCCACAAGTGTTCACACTGGTGTCAGAAATAAAAGTATGTTTTTTGTCGGACTAGTCTTTGTGAAGACTAAACCTCTACCTCAGACCATGCCAATTTTAATCAATTTGTGCAGTAAACTTAAAACATAAAAAAGACTGGTACTTATCTTATTAACTGTATCCACGTATGTTGAGGAAAGAAAAATAACGGGGTATGACACAGCACTGCGTTTCGTGTCTATAGCAATTCAAAAGACCCTGCGTCAGGCAAAATTACCCATAAGATCCAAAGAAATGTGGAAAAGCAAAAACCAATCATTCACAAAAGGCTACACTAGAGGTAGAAATTTCAGGGACTATCTAGTGCACACGATTTCGCCCCCTTCGTTGCTAATAGAGCGTATAGGTCATTTCTCATGTGGTGAGTTTTCCTACTGCTCGGACACTATAGCGGGTGAATCATGGTTGGACACAGTGTCCCAGAAGCTATGGCATGCTCATTATTTTACCACTTGTGACACAGTCTTTGTGGTTTATCTCATTGTTTGCCCATGTGGTCTTAAATATTTAGGCTGTACTGCCTGTCCTGTTAAAAAACATTTGTCTGAACATGCATGTTACGTACCAAAACATTGTCTGCACCTATGGTCCATCACAATTTACAGTTTAATCATGCTTTGTTTCAACTTCAATGGCACATTTTGGACTGGCTTCCACCACCGCTTAGAGGTGGGAATCGGGAGGCAGTTTTACAATTGCATGAACAACGATGGATTTTCAGATTAAATTCTGTTGCTCCATGTGGACTGAATTTGGAATGTGATTGGCATAGTCTTTTGTGAATGAGCATTGGTTAGGTGTCTGCATGGTTGCTTTCACCTTCCCATTGGCTCAGGCAGTATCCCATCAGGGGATGAGATGTCACATGCCAGTCTATTTTAAAATGTGTCCCACTGCCTTGGTTTTTGCTTTTCCACGCTTCTTCGGATCTTATGGGGAAGTTTGCCTGACGCAGGTTCTTTTGAATTGCTATAGGCCCGAAATTCAGTGCTGTGTCATAGCCCGTTGTTTTCCTTTCCTCAGTATACGTGGATATAGTTAATAAGACAAGTACCAGTCTTTTTTATGTTTTAAGTTTACTGCACAAATTGATTAAAAAGGACACAGTCTGAGGTAGAGGTTTAGTCTTCAGACAGACACTAGTCCAACAAAAAAGTATACTTTTATTTCTGGTGCCAGTGTGAACACTTGTGGGAATTGGTCTCTTTTGATTGCATTTTATGGGCTAGACCTTTCCTTTTGCCCTTTAGGATTTTATAGTGTGGTGGTAGACTTAACAGTAGATTGGGCATTGACTCTCTCTTTTAAGGGCACTTCAGTTTCCACTGATTGGACACCCTCATTATCCAAGGCAGAGAAGGCATTATGCAGGGATATCTCTTTATTTTTTTTATTTATTTATTTAGACAGTTTTGTATACCGCCTTATCCTTCAATCAAAGCGGTCACAACACAATTGGGGGATACATTTAACATGCGGGGATATGAGACACATACACTAATACTAACAGGGAACATGGGCTATGGAGGGTTAAGTGGCTTGCCCAAGACCACAAGGATTCATAGGGTGTCTCTGCATTACAGGTTGCAAACTACCACAAGGATTCATAGGGTGTCTCTGCATTACAGGTTGCAAACTACCAGAGTCCACTGTGATCCATTTGTTCCTGGGCTGTTTGATTCTTTGTGAGAATGGTGGTGGATTTTGTTCAATTTGTACCCTAGAAGAGATGTGTTTAATTGCAGCTAATTCTTCCCTTAGTAGAGTCAATTTTTTATGCATAGCAGTTAATTTGAGGCACATAGGACAAGCTCTTAGGTTCCAAATGATTCTTCTCAGAATGAAAACACCACAGCTATTGCATGAACTACACAACGTGCTGATTAAGTGGTCAGTTATAAAGTCTGAAAGCTTAGATGTGTGTAGTCTCTTGAAGCTGTGATGACCAGACTGGTTCAGGTACTTGGTCAAGCTGTAGAGTTGATTCAATTAACCCCACCCTGTGAAGCAGGCTTGTACAGACAATGGAAACCGAAATCTTACTTCTATGTATCAGCCAACTATGCAAAGGTCCTGTAACCTTAAAATTTATACCTTTGCTGCAAAATTAAGTAGGAGACTTAAGTAAAAGACCAGTTCTCTCCAAATCTAAAAGCAAATGTGCACTTCTATTCCAAGTAGCTATATATCACAAGTGTCCCTGGCCAGTAGACCTTATATGAACTGAAGACACACTCAGATATCTGATTTAAAGGCTATGCAAGGAATGTAGGCAGTCTGAATATTCTTAAAAACCTATTTCCAACAGTTAAAATTTATATTAAAAAACAGGCAATTATAAAGTCTGAAAGCTTAGCTGTGCATAGTCTCTTGGAGTTGTGATGACCAGACTGCTTGGTGGATACCAAGTTTGGCATTTGGGGTTCCCAGTTCACTTATTGCCTTCATATTTCTAAATTGTGATCCCTTGTTCTGTGTTTGGTGACAGTTTATGTTTTGCATATATGACGGAGCTGCGGTATTCTGTTTGTGTAGTTTCTGTGTAGCAGTCCTACTTGCTCTCTTTTCCTAGTAGGAGATGAATTGGTTTTCTATGAGATGTATTGATTTTATATTTTCAGTGCTGCCTTTTGATAGATAGAGTTTGGTGCTGTTTGAGCACTGGTTGTGCTGTTACGGTATGGCAGGTTTGCTGCTGTGCGTTCTAAATAAGTAGGATTTTGTAATACTTCCTAATGTACCTGGCACTTGACACTGGAGGATAGTAATGTAGAAATATCCTGTTTATTGCAACTTTGTTGTGTTAATTATAAACCGCCCCTGATCACTGGAAGGGGCGGTATAGAAGAACCAAATAAATAAATAAATTAAATAAATATGGTAGCCTTTCTTTATCTTCACTCTCCATGCAAATGGTATTAAGACACTCATTAAGATGCATGTTTACTAAAGGTTAATGTGTATCCATAAATGTTAACATGCACTAAGTTCAGCAGCACCCATTTATTTCTCTTGGCATAGTGGCATTTAACACACATTAATGTTTAGTAAACCTGTCCCCAATTCATTGCTGGGACAAAAAAAGAGGTTTATGAAGAGCTCCTTTGGAACCTTCCTAAAATTTTAGTTGGGCAGCATATACATTTTAAAATTAAATGTATGCAAATGAGGCCCCGTGGATATGCAAATATTTATGCAAATGAGGCCCCGCAATGAGTCCTTGTACAGGGCCTCACATGACCTTTGGCACACCCCTGAGGGTGGACAAGAACATCATTACATCTATTGGGAAAACTAAATAAGCCAGATTTCTACAGATCAATCCTACATAGATATTCAAGGATGGCGTTGAATATCTGGAGCCAGAGGTCAGCGGCAATGGCTATGCACCATAGCGGTGCATAGTTATCCCAATTGAATATTGGGATGACTATGAGTGGAGTGGAGTGGCCTAGTGGTTGGGGCAAGGTACTTCAGGCCAGAAGGTCGGGGGTTCAAATCCCACTAGAGGACAGCAACCTTGGGCCGGAAAAACTGGGGTTTCTAGTCCCACAGGTGCTCCTTGTGGTCTTGGGCAAGCCACTTAACCCTCCATAGCCCATGTTCCCTGTAAAATAGTTATCTCCAAGTTATAATGCCCTGTTCAATGTAATTTCAGTTTGTTCAATGTAAACCACAGTGATGCAGAATAGCACGGTATATATGAAAATAAAATAAATAAATAAATTGGGCCCTCAGAACTCAACAGAATACCTAGTGGCTAGAGCAACAGCCTGGGAACAGAAAGACCAGCGTTCAAATCCCACTGGTACCACTTGTGGCCTTGGGCAAATCACTTAACCCTCCATTGCCTCAGATACAAACAGATTGTAAGCCCTCTGGGGATAGTGAAATGTCTACTGTATCTGAATGTGACTTGCCTAGAACTACAACTAGAAAGACATGAGTGAAATATTACTAAACAAATAAATAATAAATAACAGCAGAACACAGACAGATCTTCAACAAGTACAGAATATGTATCCAAAAGGTAAAAACAGAAATATGTAGACACAAATGAAACTGAAACACTAAGAGCTAGATTCTGCATGTGATGCAACACCTGAGAAATAGAAACACTGATGCATTTGTTTCTGTACTGTGCAAAATATAAAGAGCAGATGTAAATTTCAAAAATTGACATATTTCAATCATAAATTAACTATAAATTCTGTTTTCTACCGTTGCTGTCTGGCCATTTTATTTTTCTAATTGTATTGGTTTCAGCCACTTGGATCTGCTTTCCTCTGTCTTCTCTTCATTCTTTTTCTAGGGTTTCCTGTTTATTAGACATTTGTATTCTCCCTGTCATCTTCAGTTCCTTCCCTACATCCATTTCTGACATTCCATTTATTTTTCTGTTCATATTCTGTCTCTCTATCCTCTCAGGTTTCATTCTTTCTTATGATCCAGTTTTCAGTCTCCCTTTTTATACTTCATCTACCTATAGCTTTCCATTATTTCTCTACCTCTTCCATCCAGCATCTCCTCTCTCTTTTCCCCTCCACTCTATCTTCTGTCTCCCTATTCCTCCCTATGTCTGGAATCTCCTCTGTCTCCTATTTCCCCGAGTCGAGCATTTCTCTTGTCTTTCTGCTCCCCTTGTATCAAGCATCTCTTCTGTCATCCTTTTGTTTATGTTTATTAAAGCATTCTATACCGCCCTAGGCAGAGTAGCATCTAAGTGGTTTAAATAGTTAAAAACAACTTGGACATACACTTAGAAAATGAACACTATTTTAAGGCAGGAAAGTAAAGAGACAGAAAAGAAGGATAAAGAGATTGATAGGTCCTTACCTTAGTCCAGTCAGTCTTGAAAATGCTTCAGCAAAGTAGTGGGTTTTCAAAAGTAGCATGAATTTTTCGAAGGGAGGTTTCTGAGCACACATATAAAGAGAGGGCATTCCATAGGGTGGGTGCCAGAAAATAGAAAACTGAGTGCCTAGAGCATAGGTTGTCAACCCAGTCCTCGGGGAACCCTAGGCCAGTCAGGTTTTCAGGATTCCCACAATGAATATGCATAAGATAGATTTGCATACAATGACGGCAGAACATGCAAATCTTTCTCATGCATATTCATTCTGTGAATCCTGAACACCTGACTGGCCTAGGGTTCCCCGAGGACTGGGTTGAAAACCCCTGACCTAGAGGATTCTATACGGGCTGCTGAAACTGGAGGAATAGTTAATAGATTGCTGTTTTGTGACTGACCAGGATGATAGAGTGTGACTAAAGGTGATAAATAAAAAGGCAGCTCAGTGTAAAATGCTTTATGAGCCAAGATGAGTATTTTGAAGTGGAACTTTTATGGAAGAGGAAGCCAATGATGTCAATAGAGCAGCAGTATAACATGGTCATACTGTACTTCAAAGAATTTGACAGAAGATGGATGGCAGTGTTTTCAACCAACTGTAATTTTTTTAAGATTAGTGGACTGAAGGCAACAATACAGTAGTCAAGGTGCGATATGACAAGGGCATGAATGAGGTTATGTAACGCAGAGAAAGAAAGGAATGATTTGATTGAACAAATTCTGCGTAAGGCCAGAAAAGTGAATTTAACCATGGCAGCGACCTGTTGGTCAAATGAGAGCCGTGAATCCAAAATGATGCCTAAGTGAATGAGGGAGTCAACCAGGGGAACAAAAGAACCGCAGAACATTGGACTAATTGCTGGTGCCAAAGAACATTTGGTCACCCAGAGAGCCTGGGATTTATCAGGATTTAATTTCAGATGATGGCACTACAGCCAGTTTGCAAAAGAGTCCAAACAAGAAATAATGGATGTGAGATCAGATGGAGAAGGGTTACTAGTGTAGTATATCAGGATGGTGCCACTTGCCTAACAATAGCAATTAATTCCCAGGTCTTGTATCAGTGTTAGGAGTAGAGCTATGAAAATATTGAAGATGACAGGAGAGAGAATGAATCCCTAAGGTACCCACAGAGGAAGGTAAAAGTAGGAGAAAGAGTGTTAAATCCAGTTTGTACCTGAGAGTATGATCTTGTAAAAATGAAGAAAACTAGCCCTAGACATGATTTCTCGGGCCAATTTTAGACAGACATTAAAGAAACAACGAAAGGTTGATAATGTCAAAAGCGGCAGAGTGATTTAAAGAGATCACTAGAGCAATCAATGTTATTATAAAGTTCACTGAGCACAGCAGTTAAAGATATTTCTGTGCTATGATGTTTGTGGAACCCAGACTGCCTTGGATGAAGGACACTGGTTTTGGTTATGAAATCAAAGAGTTGAAGAAAAGCCGCCTTCTCAATGAGTTTTGACAAGAAAGGTAAATTAGATACCAGACAATAGTTTGCCAGTAATGTTGCATTTAAATTTCAATTTTTCAAAATTGGGCAGACTGGCTTGTTTCTAAGAGGGTGGAAGATGAGCAAATAGAAGCAGAGCAGCTTAGTGGTTAGGGCAGCACAAAGACCGGGGTTCAAATCCCACTGACACTCCTTGTGGCCTTGAGCAAGTAACTTAACCTCCATTGCCTCAGGTACAACTTAGATTGTAAGCCCTCTGGGGACAGGGAAATACTACTACTACTACTACTACTATTAATCATTTATATAGCGTTACAAGGAATTCACAGCACTGTTCAGACACATATAAAGATGGTCCCTGCTTGTCAGAACTTACAATCTAATTAAGAAAGACAAGACAAAAGATAAGAATAAGGGTAGAATAGGGAAGGGTAAGGAGACACAAGGAAAAGAAGGAATCAGGATCCAAAAGAAGCCTCAAAGAGGTGCGTTTTCGGCATAGATTTGAAAAGGGGCAGAGATGAAGCCTGATGTACAGATTCAAATAGTTTGTTCCAGGCATAAGGAGCAGCAAGGTGAAAGGATCAAAGTCTGGAGTTGGCAGTGAAAGAAAAGGGCAAGGAGAGAAGTAAGCCAGTAGAAGAGTGGAGTTCACGAAGAGGGGTGTAGGGAGAGAGGAGAGAGGAAAGGTAGTGAGGAGCAGAAGAATGAATGCATTTATAGGTCAGAAGGAGAAGTTTGAATTGGATACGGAAACAGAAGGGAATCCATGAAGTGATTTGAGAAGAGGGGTTATATGAGTATACCAAGGTGGCAAAAGATTAGTTGCACAGCAGAGTTTTGAAGAGATTGAAGAGGAGAGAGGTGACTCAGAGGGAGATCAGCAAGTAGGAAGTTGCAGTAGTCGATGGGAAGTAATTAGAGAGTGGACAAGTGGTTTAGTAGTGTGTTCAGAAAGGAAGGGGCAAATTTTGTTAATGTTATGGAGAAAAAAATGACAGGTTTTAGTTAGTTGGATATATGAGAAAAAGGAGAGGGAGGAGTCAAAGATGACCACAAGGTTACAGGCTGAGGAAACAGGAAGTAGAAGAGTGTTCTCATGACCTTGGAGGCAGACTTCATGGGCTGAGGAAGTTGGGGCAAGGCGAGGGAGGCATGCCGGGTTGAGGGTCTGCTGTGATCCAGGCTGAGGGACGATAGCTGAAGTGACAAGATTAGACCACGTCTGTGAGGAGGCTGTGAATGGAGAGGCGAGTGAGTCCAGTGCGGAGGAACAGACCTACAGTACCTGATTGTAACTCGCCTCAAACTACTACTGGAAAGGCGTGAGCTAAATACTAATGAATAAAATTTTTTAAAATAACCATTGTCTGAAGCATTGGCAACAGTACCAAGTTTGAAAGCCAGTAAGAGGGGAGTGGATTCAGACAGTACATAATGGGTTTCAAAGTGATTAAAAGTTTTTCCACTGCTAGGAGAAACAGCTGATTAAAAGCCGACTAAGCAGACAAAGCTTGTTAGCTAATCTTGTTAATTATTGTTTATCTGTTATGTGTATTATTTGTACCTGTTCAATGTATTATGTTGTTACCATGTAAACCGCGCTGATTGTAAAAGTGTGGTATATAAAACCAAATAAATAAAATAAGCAGCACAGAAGACCTGAGCACTCAGAGAGAAGATGTGATTTGTCCCAAAAAAGGGAAAACTATTAAAAATAGCAGAGACCTTAGATTGGAAATAGTCTCTCACATTCACCAGCCTAGCGACCTAACGCCAACTTGGAAGTGGTAACAGTAGTAATAAACAAAAAGAGGGTCTTAGATTTATTGGGATTATTTACAATGAGTGAAGAAAAGAAAGTTTTTTTCCCAGCTTAACTTGACCCTTGTAGTGGGACTGGCATAGGACATGTGTCAAAGAACCAGAGGAGTGGTGGGCAGGAATACAGTGCAGATGCCAGAGGTGTACCAAGACATGCACCCCACATCTGCTACCCATGGGTATGCCCCTGACCCCAGGATGGGTAGGTTGACAGAAAGCGGCAGGATACAGGTTTGCACACAGGGGATATGCTAGCGCCCAACTGAGCCCATGTGTGTCCCCCCTCTCTCCCACAGTGAATATGGCATGAGATGCACCCTCGAGGCCTTCAAGTGCCACTTACGCACCCTGCGACGGAGGAGACCAAACCAGCTGCAGCAGATCCGGGAGCGGCTGGCGGCAAAGGAAGGTCAATGGGGTACTCCTGACGAGAGGAGTCTCCAAGACCTCATTGTCAGCATCAACACCTCAACAGCTCCAAACGACCCCTGTCCAGCATACTGGATCCGTACCCTCAGAGTTGAACTCAGCCCAATTCTACTAAACATCATCCGTCTCTCATTTGCTACTGGCTCATTCTCCTCTTTACTCAAACGAACCTCAATAAGACCCCTCCTAAAGAACAGCAGACTTGACCCATCAAAAACAGAATCCTACCGGCCCATCGCGAGCATTCCTCTACTCGCTAAAATAATCGAGAAGGTCGTCTACAGACAAATCCAACAACATATAGACTTAGCAGCCCCCCTCGACCCCTGCCAACATGGCTTTAGGGAATCGCATGGAATAGAAACACTGCTCACCTCCCTCTCCAACACTCTCAATAGAGGAATTGACAACGCCGAAAATGGTTTCGCACTCATCTTCTTGGATATTTCTGCTGCCTTCGACTCCGTCAACCACAACCAGCTACTTACCCGCCTCCTGGATAAAGGCATCCACGGCCTTGCCTGGGAGTGGTGTAAATACTACCTGTCGGATCGCTGGCAACAAGTCCGTGTTGGTTCTGAAACTTCGACACCATTCCACCAGCAACAAGGTGTCCTGCAAGGCTCCTCCTTATCGGCGCTGATGTTCAACATCTATATGCAGCCGATATGCAACATCATCCGATCCTTCAACATTTCTGTCCTAATCTACGCTGATGATGTTCTACTATTCACCCCGTTCAAAGTCAAACAACCTGAATTCTCCAACCTTGTCAACTGCTTCAACGCAATTACAGATTGGCTAACCACCCAAAACCTACACATTAACTTCAAGAAAACGGAAGTACTTTTCATGTCAAGGAACAAAAACTTCTCTCCCCCCTCCAGCCTAAGAGTAAGAGATGCGGAGCTTCCAAGCCGTAATGCCATACGCTACCTCGGCATTACTCTTGACCAGCACCTGGATTTCAAAGAGCATATAAAAACATCACCAGATCCATCTACAACAAAATCAGAACACTGAGACTTCTCAAACCTATGCTACCTGCTGACGACTTCCGAACCATCTTCCAGGCCCTCATACTACCACATCTAGATTATGCAAACCTAATCTTGTATGGCCTACCAAAGAACACCCTCAACCCTCTCCAACAAGCCATGAATGCCGCTGCACGTGTCCTCTGTGGTCTAGCCAGATCACATCACATCACACCAATACTCAAGGATCTCCATTGGTTACCAATATACTCCAGGCTAACATATAAGATTCTGCTAATAACATTCAAGATTATCAACAACATCGCCCCCAAGTCTCTCAATGAACTTATCACACCTACTCCTAAAACTAGAATCAGAAGGACAACAACAGACAACACTCTGACGATTCCCAAAGACTCCATAAAATGCTCCCAAACAACCAGGAGAAGAACCTTTGCCTACTATGCACCAAAATGTTGGAACGACCTTCCCCCAGAAATCAGAGCGATCCGGGATCTTCTACAATTCCGGAAAGCAATAAAACACCACCTCTTTCTGTTCCACTTTGCCCAAGCTGCCATCCCGACTCTAAGAAACCAACCCCTTTCCCCTACTAAAGACTCCCACACAACATAACGCCCAAATCCCACGCACTCACTTGTCAGTCCTAAAGCAACCTACGTACTTTCAGATCAAGTAACAACGATTATGCCATATCTTTATGTATATAGCTCCTTGTACTCCTCAACCATTCTGTTACGTGTCAATATGTAAATAGTTTCCCAGGTTCTCCAAGTTTTATTCCTTGTTATAATGTAATTTCAATCAGTCCTCTCTGATCCGAAAACTCTTTGTTAAATGTAAACCGCACTGATAACAAATAGTGCGGTATATAAGAATTGTTAAATAAATAAATAAATAAATACACAGTGGAGGCCAGCTGATGCAGGGGGCAGCAGCCATGGCTACTGGACTGGTGAAGGCAGACTACCTGGTGGTGGACTCCCTCTGTACGCAATGAGGGAATGTGCTATGGGCAGCTGTGCCATACCCTGGTGCCATCATCTTGTGTGTGTACCATCTGCCACCCCAAATGTGCAGGTGCACACACACACATGGCTGGGACATGGCATGGAAGGCAGTACAGGGGCACACATCCCTAGTGGTAGCCTCAAGTGCACATTGTGTACATGCCCATGTTGCCCCACTGTGCATGCCCATCACCTGGGTGGCACTGGCAGGCTTTAGCTTGGCAGGTGGGGGGAGAACAGAGATGGCTGGGGTGGGCAAAGGGGAGGGTGTGCAGTGTGTACTGTGGGGGAGGCATGCCCTTGTGGGCTGAAGATGGGTTGAGCAAAGCATGTATTGATCCCCCAGGGGTGTGCCAGTTTTACCCAACGGCCATACCTGTGCGGACCAGTAACCCCCTCCTCTTTCCCCACAGTTGGCCACAGGGGGAACCAGGCCACCACAGGCCCAATGCATCCACCACCTAGGAGCAGCAGTGTAGCACCACAGATTTGTACCAGGAGGGCCAACAGCACAAGCAGCACCAGCAGTGATGGGGACAAGACGGAGGAGGTGTCCAGCAACACTGCATCAGAGTACACCACGTCTGAGAAGGAGGGCAGCAAGGGGGACATGGTACAGTGTTGGATGGGGAGACAGAGGAAGATGAATCAGAGGGCCTGGAGCAGGCTGGGGAGGCAGGGGAGCCAGAGGAGGAGGGATCAGAGGGTCTGGAGCAGGGTGGGGAGGCAGGGGAGGCAGAGGAGGAGGGATCAGAAGGCCTGGAGCAGGGTGGTAAGGCAGAGGAGTCAGAGGGGAGGGGATAGCAGGGGGGATGTGGGAACCACCCACAAAGCACCCCAGGTACAGCGATGTGGCACAGAGCACTGCCAGCAGGCAACCGGTGGGGGGCCCAGAGGTGGGGCTGAACCCCCTGGCTGTACCCCGCAGCCCAGAGCCATGCCCATCCATAACCCAACCAGGTGGCCATTTGCCTGCCGCATTGCCCACCACAGGCCAGGCACAATGGTGATCAGGGTCATGGTCCACTTTGTGCAACTGGGAGCCCCCACAGCCATCCCAGCACCCATGGGCATGCCCTGTCTGTGCCACACCAGTCCCCTCTATGCCACCACCCCCACGACTGGGCTCTCGCTGCTCTGGTGGCGGAGGTGCGGATCCTGAGGGAGGATGTGCGATTGGCAGCAGCCTCGAATGCCGAGAACATAGATGCTCTAGCCAGTGCAATTACAGAGCACAAGCAGGGCCCCGCCCTGCACCATAGGCAGTCCCCCCTGGCAAGGTGAGCCATGTGATAGGGCATTTTGCTTCTGTAAATATGTATATTGTCTGCCACTATTGGCACTGTTGTAAATTTTGGCACATGTTGTCCAACACTTCCTTTATGCAAACACACTGTGTCATCCATTTTGTGGGGGCAGGGTGTCATGCCTGTATGGGTGGTGTGTGGGACCAAGGGAGGAGGTCTGGGTGCCTGTGGACATGGGGTGTGGGCATGCCCGTACTGCACAGGTTTGGCAGAGGGGCACTACTCGTGCAGATTGGCTGTGGCCAGAGATGCTACCTATGCTGGGCAGTGCCCGTGACAGTCTGCACGGGTAGTGCCCCTCTGCCATGCCCGAACAGTATGGGTTGAGGCCACGCTGGTGCAGCCCAGTGGCGATGCACATGCAGGGCACCCCCTGCTCCATAGTGGCACACAGTTGGAGTGACAGCATGCGCCTGTCTGTACACTGTGTTGCCATGCCCGCATAAGGTGATATCTGACCTTCCTGGGTCAGGGCGGCCCTGCGCGCCTATGTTGCCATCACTCAGTGCTGTGTGACTATGGCATCCTAAGGCGGTGAGTTGTGATGCAGATTTTCAAAACATCGGTGCTCAGGGGCCTATACAGGTACTGGATATGCCTTTGGATGGGGCATGGCACCACTGCATGTCATAACAACGTAAGTCAAAAGGGGCCTATGCAGGTAGCCAAACTCCATCATAGCGCCAGGTTACACGATGGCGGACAAGGCACTGAGAGCGGCAAAGTGCACACAGAAGGCAAACTTCGTGCCCTCTGAGACATCAATGGCCCTGCGGCTTGTCCTGCAGCATCGCGCTGCCCTCTTCAAGGCAGAGGATGCCAGCACCCAGCTGAGGGCATGGCGAGACATCATCAGGAGGGTCAATGCAGTCCACCACCACAACAGGGACATGGAGGACATCAAGAAGAAGTAGTGGATGGTACGTCAGGCAGCAAAGGAGAAGAGGGCCAGCAACAGCAGGCTGCCACCTGCACAGCGGCACAGACTCACCCCCCTGGAGGAGCAGGTGCTGCAGTCCGTGGAGGAGAGGTCCTGGGTTGCGGGCTCCTTCACAGGCACACAGGAGGGTGAGTATGGGTGCCCCATGGCCTGGGTGAGCCGTTGAAAGCCATGTATGTGTCCCCTACCATGCCTCTGCCTACCCAGGGCATGCCTATCTGTCTGCCAGAGCTTGAGTACTGTGTTGTGTGAGTACGGTGTGGACCATACATCACATGATGGTTCCATAGTGGGCCTGGTCCCACCCCATAGGCCAACCTGGCAGCCCATGTCACTAACCTATGCCACCCCTTCTCTCCCACAGCCCCACCAGGGACTCTGCCCTCCCAGCCTGAGAAAGATGCATCAGTGGGAGCCCACCAACCTGCGTGGCTGATGGCAGTGCACAGCCAGGCTGCAGCACAGCCATCGGGGCTGGGGTACCTGCCAGGGCAGAGGGGCAGTCCAGTGTGCCAGGCAGGGCAGAGGAGAGGTCCAGTGCACCAGGCAGGGCAAAGGAGCAGTCCAGTGCACCAGGCAGGGGATAGGGGAAGTTGGGTTCATCAGCCAGGGCAGAGGGGCAGGCTAGTGTGTCTTCCAGTGCTGTGGAGCCCAAAGTGGATGATGCCCCACTCACTGAGATACAATTTGCCATCCTGGATGAGCCTGTAGGTGCAGGGGGAGGTGACCTGGACCAGGAGCTACTGCAGGAGAGTGCGCACCTGGTGGCCGGCATAGAGGCCATACTATCCGAGCTGCAGGGTATTTGGCAGGGCCTGCAGACTGTGGAACAAGCAAGGGAGGGGGAGTGAGAGAAGTGGCGGGACTACTGATTGTGCATGGAGCGCCACATGGAGGGGTACCTGCGACTGATGAGGGAGATGGCAGCTTACCAGGCATCAATTGCTGGTTCCCTATGCAATTTGGTGGGCCACATGCAGGCACAGGGGGTGGGTGGTGAGGTGCCAGTGCAAAAGCTGAGCCACCTGCTACCCATGACCCATGTTTGCTTGCCTGCCCTGCTGGGGAGGGCAATGATGCTGCCACCACGCCATCAGACATCGCTCCACTGCGTCATAGGCGCCCATGGCTGGTGGGAAGCCAAGGGGCAGGGGACAGATGTGTGTGTGGGGGAAATAATGAGTCACACTGCACACATAAGGTAGTAATATGCACTTTTTCTTGTTCTTTCTGTGTGACCCATGCTGGATCTGGTGCAGGGAGCCCTCACATGGTGGGCCAGTGCCGTGGCCTGCTGCTGGCTCCCAGACTCTGAGGCATCACTATCCACTGCCTCTGCAGCCTTCCATGTCTCCGCAACCATTGGCTCTAGGTCCGGCACCCCTCTCATCCATGCCAGCTTGTGGAGTACACAGCATGCTGCAAATATCAGGCACACCTGCTCAGAGCTGAACAGGAGTTCCCCACCACTCCTGTCGAGGAACCAGAAGCAGTTCTTCACCCTTAGTGTGCGCTCCACAACTACCCAGGTCTGCTGATGGGTGACATTGTATCGTTCCTCCTGGTGGCTCATGGGGTGGCACACTGGGGTCAGCAGCCAGGTCCTCAGTGGATAACCACGGTCACCTGTGGGGGCAATGTGAGATGTGCACATGAGCAAGGGATAGGGCTTAGTCTATGGGCAGCTATGGTCAGCATGTGGCACGCTGTCTACTGGCAAGCCAGGGTGCATGATCTACCAGTCAGCAACACTGTGGCAGTGGAATGGCACCGACATGTGGCTTGTGCCATTCAGGGAGGGGCAATGGGTGATGGTGACATGGGCTGGCCTGTTGGGAGGGGGGCAGGGGCATGACATGGGGATGCAGTTGCGGGATCTGTGGGCTGGGATGGGAGTCAATGTAGCTGTGCCCTACACATCTGCTGCCATGTGGCTGTGCTACATGGTGCCAGCCCATGCCCTTCCACATTCCCCTGGTCATCACCATGATATGCATTCTGGTGGGGCGGCAGACCATGTGCACGCAGTGGTCCCCATCTGTTGCGATACATATGTCACACATATATCACCACCTGTCTGCATTAACATAGCATCAGACTACAGCAAGTGTATGTTCAGGCCCTGTCCTGAGGCTTGCACATGTGCCTACCCACCTAGCAGCCATGCGTCTCCAAGCTGACCCCCAGCTGTTGCCTGCCCCAGACTGGACTGGGTGAGAACAAAGACATCATGGCAGGATCCCGGGTAGAAGGCACACACATTTGTAAAGGTCATGTTGGCATCCACAATGACCTTCATCTTCACGGATGTGTACCCATGCCTGTTCTGGTATGCCCTCTGATCCAGCCATGGTGCCTGTAGTGCGATGTGGGTGAAGTCTATGCCTCCTAGCACCAATGGGAACCCTGCAACATTGTAGAAGGCCTGCATGGTCTCCTGCCACATCTGCTCTGTCCAGGGGAAGGCTAGGAGGTGGTGCATTCTCCACAGCAGGGCTCTGGTGAGGGTGCTTATGTAGTGGCTGGCAGTTGACTGTGTAATCCCAACAGCTGCCCCGATCACATGTTGGAAGCTGCCAGTTTCAAGAACTCCCAGGGCGGTAGTCACCGTCATGGCCACTGGCAGAGCCTGGCTTCTGGAGGTGGAGGGCTCTAGGTCCATGCTGAGAATTCTGCACAGCTCCATTAATGTTGCCCTACCCAATCAGTACCTCTGGTAGACCTCCTCCTCCGTCAAATGCAGATAACTCACCCTGGGCCTGTGTACATATGGGGCATGGTACCTGCGTATTGGGCGTTGGGCTACGGCCTGCTGATGGACACGTTCTACCTGCCACATCCTCCGCTGTGCCTGGGCATTGCGGGTGCATCTATACTTCTGGAACACCATGTGCATGTCCCACATGGCCTCTCTGCCGGTCTAGCGTTGCTTTCCAAATGAACGGTTAGGGTTCAGGCCTGCACATGCTCCCTCACTCTGCTGTACACTGTTCCACCTCTCCATGGGTTTGCCGGACTCCTTCTAAGTCTTATGCGCTGGGAAATGTCGCTTAGGCTTATGCGGTTTGCTACGTCCAATGTTGGTGCACACGGGTTTCAAAAATACGCTTTATGCTGGTTTCACCGTGCCACACCCCTGTTTCGCCCCCTGAGCCTCGGCGCATGGCACTGTGCGGGTAGCACTAGCTGCAACTCAATGATTTAAGTTGCCTTGTTGAAAATTTGGTTCACACAGTTAAGGCAGTTTTACTCAGGTAAGGCCCTCATTTCCACGGATAGCTCACGCCTAGTGCTTTAAAAATTGGGCCCTTAACTTATACATCACATGAACATCCCCCAACTTGCCACCTCTCTTCCTGTGACTAGAAGGGCATTCCAGTGCTCCATCCCCACAGCCTTCCCATTTACTGGATCCTACCCACAGTCTCTGCTGCTAGTTACATTTGAACCGGGAAGAGCAGGCTCACTTACACAGGGAGGAGAATTATAGAACTTCAGATAGAGGTTTTAATCCCTGAAGAATGAACAGACATGTTAGCCATTCTTCTAGCTTCCTGATGGGATTAGATTTTCAGAGCAGAGGTAGTTTATTTGGCAATGCAGCAGTTGCAGGGGGCAATTTTGCAGGGTTGGAGGTAGTTTGTGGGGCAGTAGGGCAGTTGCAGTGGTTAGATTTTGTGGGTGGGGTAGTTTGTGGGTCAGTGAGCAGGTGCAGGGTGGGTATTTTGGGGGGTGGGGATAGTTTATGGGACAGTGGGGCAGTGTTTTGAGGTATGGTTGATTTGCAAGGCAGTGGGGCAGGTGCTGGGTGGTATTATTTGGAATGGGAGTAGTTTGTGGAGCAGTTGGGGTGGGGTATTTTTTGGAGGTGGGGTAGTTTACAGGACAATGAGGCAGTAGAGATGGGATAGTTTTTGAGGATGGGGAAGCTGGAACAGAGTAGTTTTTGGGGGTGGAGTGGTTGCAAGAGGGATTAGGTTGTGCTGGTGGGGCAGTTTGTGGGTGACACCTTGAAAAATTGGTCCACCCCAAAAAAATAATCCCAGTGATTATTTTTTGGGGGTGGACCAATTTTTCAAGGTGCTGAGGCAATTGCAGGACAGCATTTTTGGTGGATAAAACAGTTATGAAGGATATTTTTTCAGGGATTGCAGTATTTGACAGATTGATAGGGCAGTTGCAAGGAAGGTTTTTTCAGGGGTGGGGACATTGTGTGAGGTGGTGGGCCAGTTTTGACAGGGTAGTGGGAACAGTTTAGAGGGTTGGGACAGTAGAGAACAGGGAGATGGAGTTTGAAAGAAGCAATTCTCTAACTGCTTTGTTTCACTTGTATGTAAGTTTCTGTGTTACAGAAGCTAGAAATCCTTCTCCCATAGAAATACAATAGGCCTAGCTTTTTTGGGGGGCTTATTTCTCTGGAATCCCTGGTCCAATTTTTCAAATTTGATGTGTTTCTTTACCAGTCTTTTCCACATTCCAAGTTTCATCCTGTTCCTTTAAATTTTCAGAGAATTATTTTGCCCTTAGACAAACAGATATTCTCAACCCCTTTTATCGAATGTTTTCTAGGAGCAGACATCTTGGAACTTCTCTAACAGCTCTATTTTTTTAAAACAACTTTTTACAATTTATAATACTTATTAGGATTTTCCAATAATGCAAAAAAAAAAAAAAACCCCACCAAAAAAATGCCAAAGCAATGTACAATAGCTAACAATGCCTTATTAGAAGTTATGGGAGGGATTATATTTTTTTTGAACATTCTCAATTGAAGGCGTATATACAGAGCTCTAAGACAGCTGATTCAAGTAGAAGGTACTTCTTTGGTAATTAAGAGTTATTCTTTTTGATTTCCATTGATTGTATTTCTTTAGATGTTTTTCCTTTTCTCTAAACGGGGCTTGAAGTGCTATGCTTGAATTGCTTCTTATTATATTTTTCTGAATGATATCATCTATAATACATTTTCCTTTTAATTTTCTAGAATATTTCAAAAAGAAGCTCATCCCCAGTGCCTGAGCTCTGGGTTTAACTGAAGAAAGTCTCTCTGAACCACTTGTGTCTTTTAGCAGAAACATCTGTATTTTGTGACTATGAAGAAAGCTAACATTTCCTTAAAAATATCCTCAATATCCTCTCTCTTTCAGAAGGCAACATAGAAGAGGCCTATATACTTTTTTAATGAAAGAGTAGCATTAATCATTTTCACAAAACCAAAAGTGTTCACTATAGGCCTGACCCAAACTCTTACAAAAAGCATGCATCTCTTACATTGGCAAATATAAGCAGATAAAAGTCAGTCAAGTAGAATGGTACATTTTGACTTATTCTGACATTATCTTTCCTCTAGGGGTACTCCCCAAAAGAGTTTGAGTTGAATTACTGTCAAAATTACCAAATTAAATTAAAAGTAAGCTTTACCATAAACAAAATAGGAGAAAGACAATTAAGGAAGCTGTTTTAGAACACTTGTGCAGCATTTAGATGTGTGTTATGTACTTACCTCCGAGGATCCAGGCCCTTCATAGGAAGTGCGCTTCAGTTTCTTCTGTTAGGGGCATGTTTACTAAAATGCATTATGTTAGCATGCGGTAAGCACCAAACGTTATCAAGGGAGGTGGTGCTGACTCTTGGGGGCATGCCCAGCATGCACCCCTGCAACTCACTTCGCTAACCAGCAAGCACACATAATGCAGATGCACTTTTTGCTACCCAATGAGGAAGCGGTAAGTACATCTGCACTAACAGAACATTTGTGGTTATCGTGTAAGAATGATGCCCACACTAACTGCGATTTGCCATCAATGCCCACAACTCCACCCCTAAACCACCCAGTCACTGCTCAATCCCATGCTAAGTGGTTATCACACTTTAGTAAACACGCCCTTTCTGCTTTATTTGATTTGATTTGATTTTTATATTGTTTATAGTTACTTTTATGTTTTCTGATTTTAGCTATAGGTTGTGGTGTTATGATTCTTACTAAGGTTTGTGTTTACAATGTTTAGTTTTTGCATTTTATGTTATGATGTAATATATAAATTTTAAGTTGTATACCACTCTGGTGTGATTAAGCAAAGGGTGATTAATCAAATCAAATCACACAATAACAATCAATATCATCAATAATACAACATACAAATTACAAAGAATCAATACCACCAAAACTCCAGGCTAACAAACACTTCAACAACCATCCATCTGCCCAAAATGACCCGTAGACTCCTTCAATCACGCTAAGTCAAAAGCAAGGTGAATAAAACAAGTTTTTAATGCTGCTTTGAATTTCTCCCTAAGATGTATTGGGAGTGAAATCCATACAGAAGACATCAAATACATAAAAGCAGACTGTCTTGTATCTTCTAAATTGATCTTAGAAGTAGCTGGCAAAAACCAATAAACTCAGTTTATGATGATTTAAGAAATTGACAATGTGCATGATAAATGTGAGTTCCTGTCCAAATAACTTGATGCGTCAAAAGCAGTGTTTCAGACTTGCACTGGATTTACTAGAAGCCATCGTTTGATAAGAAAATGAGTATCATGATCAAACTGTTTAGCATACGTAATCAGCTTCACTACAGCATTCTGCACTAATTGCAACCTTCTAATAGCTGTCAAAGTTAGTCCATTATAAAGGGCATTACAATAATCTACATCAAAGTTGCCAAGTTACCCATTTCCAGGAGTGTGACATTTTGGCCAATTCTGGTTTTAAATCTGCATTGCAATGCAGTATGGTATTTGTGGTACCTGATTTTACACATTGAAATCAGTGCTGCAGGTTCTATAATGCATCAAGATGAGATTGTCAGAAATCCAGGACTGACTTAAAATCTGACTCCTGGAAATAGGTAACTTGGCAACTTTACTACATAAGTGTAATGCAGAGAACCAGCTAGTGGGCAGCATTTTGTGCAGCATACCTATGCTGTAGGAGCTTTGAAGCACGGTGGAGGACAGCCCCAGACCCCAGCAAGGTGCCCAAGGTGCATGACTATTGGTGTGTAGCCAGGGGTGTGCCCTACAGGGTAGGTCATGCCCCTTCAGAGTTCAATTTGAAGCAGTGAGGAGATGAAGCTGGGATGCCAATAAGGGCAAAAAGGAAATACGAGATATGATCAAAAAATATCGAGACTTGTTGTGTAGCTATAGCACAATGTGTCATACTGCAATGCTATTAAGCATGCAGTGACTGAATTATGTGCTCTGCATGTGCAGTGTGTAGCGTGGCTGCAGCACACCTGAACTTATTTTAATCACGTGATATTTGGTAGCATGTAAAAGCAGTTCATCAGATTTATGATGAGTGAAAAAACTGAACAGCAAATTTGCATTAAAGTCTGCCAGAAACTTGGAGATTTTGCAATCAAAAAGTATTGAGACTTGTACAATAACACAAGAAGTATAACACTGATGGCTATTTCACTCAGCCTCATTCAAAGTAGTCCCCTTCCGATAAAACACACTTACTTCAGCATTCCTGCCACTGTTGGAAACAATTTTGAAATGTCTCTTTCGTTATGCCGGAAAGCTGCTGTGTCAAATTTTGCTTAATGGTCTCCTTCCTTTCAGTGGTAATTTCAGTTTTAGAAACAAGAAAAAGTCACAGGGTGCAAGGTCAGGTGAGTACGGAGGCTGATGGACTTGCTTGATTTGATGTTTGGCCAAAAACTGCTGGACAAGATGTGATGCGTGAGTTGGGGCATTATCGTGATGAAGCACCATTCACCATTCCTGTGTAACTCTGGCCTCTTACGATGAACTGCATCTCTCAAATGAGTCAGACCTTGGACGTAGTACTCCTTATTGATGATTTGGCCTTTTGGAGCATACTCTTGATGAACAATACCCTGGTAATCAAAGAAACTGTGAGCATGACCTTGACATTGTTCCTCAAATGACAGTCTTTCTTGGGTCTGGGAAAGTTTGGAGTCTTTCATTGTGAGGATTGAGCCTTAGTTTTCAGGTCAAAACCATAAACCCATGATTCATCACCAGTAATAATCTTTTTAATGAAATCAAAGTCATTTTGAAGACATTTCAACAACTCCCTGGCTGCAGACTTTCGATCTTCTTTTTGGTCAAGGAACAGGAGTTTTGGCATGAATTTTGCAGACACACATCTTATCCCCAAATCAAAAGAAAGAATGAACTGTGCCGACCTGAAACTGATGTCCATGTCCTCAGCAAGCTCCCTGATAGTCAATCGACAATTTAAGTGTATTGCGGCATGTACTGCTTCAACTTTGTCTTCATTCCTTAGGGTCCTCAGACATCTGCGTCCTATTCTCCAAGACAACGATTCGATTACAGCACCATACTGTATCAGGGACTTCTGAAATATCCACTTCAATTAGTGCAGAACATTGCCGCTAGAATCCTAACACGTACATCAGTTGTCAACACACAACCCCAACTCTCAGGAGATTACACTGGCTACCAATTGCCCAAAGGATTAAACACAAAACCATAACTGCCATCTATAAAATCCTTCATAAACTATCTGCTCCCGGTCTTGATGATTTAATCTCAAGAACATCGACAACAAGGCCCAGAAGATCAACAAATCAGAATCTTCTTGCCATCCCCTCTTGACCAAATGTATGGAGCATACAAGCAATAGACTCTTCACGCTATTCACTCCAATGATTTGGAATTCACTACCAGAAGCCATTAGATCTGCACAATCTCCACAAAATCTGAAGAAACTATTAAAAACACTTCCCTTCATTGAACAGTTTGGTCCTAATGACATTACCTAACTGTATATACCATAACCATCCACACACCTTTGATTTATCTATAACCCCCATATTTAATGCCAAGTTTACTTGCCCATGTTCTATGCAAAACAACTCTCGAGATTGTATACTGTTGTTCTATGTAAACCGCCTTGAATTAAAGACAGTATATAAAAACCTGTTAAATAAATATAAATAAATAAATAAATTCTTGCTCATGGATGGTCTTTCAGAATGTTTGACACTGTCAACACTTTGGAGGCCCTTTTGGAAACATTTGTACCAATCATAAACTCGAACACGACTCATGTATTCATCGTCATACACTTGCCGTAACTTGCCGTAACTTGTCATAAGTCTCTATGCACGAATCTCCAAGTTTCTGGCAGAATTTAATGCAAATTTGCTGTTCAATATTTTCACTCATCGTAAATCTGACAAACTGCTTTTACACGATACCAAACATCACATGATTTAAAAAAGTACAGGTGTGCTGCAGCCATACTATACTCTGCACATGCAGAGCATATACTACTACTACTACTGAGAATTTGTATAGCGCTACAAGTCATACGCAGTGCTGCACAGACATGTAAGAGACAGTCCCTGCTCATTAGAGCTTACAATCTAGTCAAGACAGACAACACAGAAGGTGTAGGCAGGGATAAAACAAGGGGGAAAGGAAAAGAAAAAGGAGATCAGGTGAGTCAAGATCCAAAAGCAGGTCACTGCATGCTTAATAGCATTATGGTGCAATGTATTGTTATATTTATTTATTTATTTGAACAGCTTTTATATACCGCTGCTTCCAAGGATCAGCAGCGGTTTACATTACAACAAAAAGTCAAAACAGATACATAGAACATTATAAACTATATTACATTATAACATGAATTGTATGGAACAGATTAGTGAATTACAATATAACAGAAACATTATTAAACTATTATAAACTGTTATATAGCTACACAACAAGTCTTGATACTTTTTAATCACACCTCATATTTTCTTTTTGCCCTAACCGGCATCCCAGCTTCAGCTCCTCACCTCTTCAAATGAGCTCTGAAGGGGCATAACCTGTCCCTTAGGACACACCCCTCGCTACGTGCTACGCATAAATTCTGCAAAGATCATAATTACATTGCTGGCATGAACATTATGGAGGTCATTTTAGAAGAGAAAAACATGGGTGGATGTCTTAAATCAACCACATGAACAGCGAAAACCCTAGGGCGTGCAAAAGACCATTTCAGAACTGTTCTGATCAGGACATGCATGCAGTAACAATGCCAAAATGCAGGCGTCCAGATGAGGGCGGGATTGTGGACATTCCTGGGTGGGGATAGGACAAAGTGACTAGGCCTACATCCAAAACATATTTTGCATAGCATTCAGGATGTGCCAGGCATAGCCAGTAACACCTACCAAGGAACTTTGCTGTCCTTGCTGACCACAGTTTGCGACAGTAACTAGAGGAGCTTGTAGTGGAGAGAAATTCAAGTGCCCGTTGTTTGTGTCACCTAACTGTCTGTTTAAAGAATCCCCCTGTATTCATCGTACTGAATCCCCCCCCCCCAATTTCATACCATAATCCACTGTTTGCTACCACTCCATCCAGATACCCGTGGCTTCCCTTTAGCACCTGTGAATCCACCCGTCTGCCTCCCAATACCTATGTGTTGCTGCCTGTGCCTATGTTTGACTGTGCCATGAATCAGTGAGAGTGTGTGAGTGTCTGAAGCTATCTGTTGGTCTGACAGTGCTTCAGTAAAAGAACACTGTGTGGTGGTGGGGGTGGGACAAAGGTGTTGGTGGTGGTGTGAAATGGATGCTGTATCTGCTTGGTTTGCGCTGGTCATGCAAGAGGAGGCCCACAAGAAGCACAGAAGGGAAAGAAGAGGAGACCCCTATCAGAGAGTGTATCGAGCAAGGGTCCAATATCTAGGGCTTACCTAGATCAGTTTTGATAAGGCTGCATACATTATCTATGCCTGGATCTAGAGGCTCTCCTCTGCTCAGCCATACAGAGAAGGCAGCCCATACCCGTGCATCTGAAGATCACCACCTCTCTAGCATTTCTAGACATCAGCAGCTTCTAAGCAGCACTGTCTGCCACAGTGGGAATCAGTCAGTCGGCAGTTTCCCAATGTATAACCCAATTTCTGGATGCTCTCCTCACCAGGACTGAGTAATATATAGCTTTTCCAACAACAGGGCAGCAGAGGCAGCAGATCATGCTGCAGTTTCATGAGATGGCCCAATTCCCAGCAATGCAAGATGTAACAGACAGCACATATATGGCCCTCAGGCCCCAAAAGGGAGGGAACCCACCTACAGGAATAGGAAGGCCTATCACTCCATGAATAAGAGCACCTGCTGCACCATGTGGCTGCACCATGTGTACATGTGGCTTCCTTTCTCACTAGCTCTGACTTAACACCTGCTGCACCAGGTTTGATGTAGGTCTGCTGCATGTCTGAAACACCCAGGGTGAAGTCACTGATGTCTTCCCATGTTTCCCAGGGTCATGCCATGATGCCTACATCCACTCTCAGTCAGGCATAGCGGACTGTTTCACAAATGAGGAAATCACTGGGGGCTGTCTCTTAGGTAAGCACTATGGAAATGCAGGTCACAGGTGTGTAGTGTGCATAGGAAGAAACCAGATAGACATGCAGCAGACCTACATCAAACCTGGTGCAGCAGGTGCAAAGTCAGAGCTAGTGAGAAAGGAAGCCACATGTACTGAGATGGAGGTAGTACTGAGCCAACAGGAAGTGAGCTGGTGCCCATGACACCACAACAGCAGCCATGCAAGTGACAGTGGAATTAAAGAACAGAATATCTGCAGCCAGAGGTGCACAGGACCTACTGACAGCAGGGAAGGGGAGGGGGCAGACAGGGGTAGCCCCCTGGAGGCAACAAAATGGGAGCACAGGTGAATGATATAAACCTGGGGCCCAGAGCCTGGTGTGCATGCCTGCAGGAGCACTGCATTCCCAATGGGAAAATAATGGTTTCAGAGGCACAGCCAGTGTGCCTTGCCTGCATCCCCAATATAACCTGCAGCAGGGTCTACTACATAGCAGAACCATGGTTGTGGCACAGGACTCCTGGACATGCCAAGCAATGGCCAAAATCAGCAGTAGAGGGGGATGCAGGCAGTGGTGGCAACAAGCGAGAGAAATCCAGAAGGCAAACCAGGCAACTGAGGAGCACAGCTAAAAGCAATCTGACAGCCCCATCAACCTAGGAGCCATCAGCAGACTAAAATATTGGCGGGGAGAGGGAGGTCCACACATGTGTGATACAGCGGACCCTCTTCTGGAGAGAAAAATAGTTTTGAAGTCTGAAAGATAAAGAAATTGCCTGCAATTTCCAGAGGATTCACCTAGACTAGAGGGAGTAGGAGAGTTAGGACAGAGACCACAGAACCACGCCCTAGTGGGCAGGACTCATGTTCCAAAAGCTCACATTTAAGAGGAAGCAAGCAAGAGTCAGGAGGAAGCTTATCTGCTAGGAGCTTACCTGCAAGAAGCTCAGCTGCTAAAACCTTGTCTGCTTGGAGAGCTACTACTCAGGGAGCTGTGGAAAGATCACCCTCACCAGTTGGGAGAGACCAAACGAATGCGTGTTCCAGAGAAGGACCAAAGAGATGCTATGAAGGTACTAGCCCAAGAGTGGGATCTAGGCCGCAAGCAAGCCTGAGTAAAAGGACAGGCTGGGAAAGGAGAACCAGTCCTGTAAGAGAGAGGACAGGCCGAGAAGGCTGAAGCCAAGCCAGACCGGGCCCTGAAGCCCACAAGAGAGCAGGCCTCAAAGGCCAGAGGAGGAAAGACTGGGAGAGCAGGAGGAATATACCTGAGAACACTGATACTGAAGGCAGCAGCCAAGGTAGGCCTCCAGCCTCACCCCAGAGAACCAAACGGAAACCTAAAGGTAAAGCTTTTAACCTTTGTTATTGTGTGCCTGAAGTCAAGCTAAGAGAAGAATCCTGGGAAGGTGGTTCTTCTTATCTAAAACAAGAGCCAAAGCAAAAGTTAAAAGATAGTTTGAGCAAGAAAAGAACTTTTAGAGGAAAACATTATAGAGAGAATGTTTTTAGACCTCTAGAGCAAGAAATGCCATTTTGGTATTCCACCACGCTGAACCGTGAGCCCAAACAAACTGCCAAGCCTTGGGAAGCAGTGAGACGAACTCACATGAAGGACACTTACCTTGATCCCTCAGAGCAGTCAGAGGAGGCCATGCAGGTGGAATCTGTACAGGAGGACATTGATAGTCCTATGGAATGTATATACTGTGCTGGAAGTGATATAGAAGCATTCCAGAGCTCATTGAGTGAATGAAGTTGTGGTAGGCGACGGCCTATGATCCATGCTAATTGAACTAAGCAGACAGGCCTGAGCAGCTTGACCTGTAACTGAAGCCTGTAGTTAGGCCCAGAGGAATGAAAACCCCCCTGAATGATGACACCATAGAATTGAAACTTAACTCAGTTTAACTGAACATAGCTAAGCAGAAACGAAACTTATAAAAGACAGAAAACAGCTCTAATTGGTACTGATAAGAGAGCACAGCTTCTATGGAATTAATTAACTCTGCAAAAAGCAAGGTTACAGTGCCCTGCTTCCCATATGTTTTAACAAGCTCAGCGACCTTGGAGGAGAGAAGTAACAAGTTGGAGACACTGACCATTGTAATTGGGACTAGAAGGGGGGCAACCAGGTGCTGGGCCCAGACCAGAGTCCCGATTGGGTAGCCATATCAGTACCGGGACCAATAGATGGGTGAGAGGGGTACTGGGACCAATGAAAAGTTTGCCTATGCTTAGAATGGACAAGAAAGCTATAAAAGTTGTTGTTTTACTAGATGCCATTGCTCAGCCATTTTGAAATTGCTTATTGCTTGAGCCATGTGCACATTAAACTGGCTTGGATCCTTGAAAAGACTCCTGGATTTATTTATTGCATGCTTATCTGCTGCTACATTCTTGGTGCGTTGGCCGAGAAGTGCGAGTGGTGGATAGTGTTCAAGTGAATAAATCCACGTAATTCGCCTTGAGGTTTGGTCCAGTTGGAACCATGCCAATCCGACGCAGGGGAATCTCCCTGGGCCCACCGATCCTCTTGTATCGGAGGGAGTTCTGCCTGGCCTCGGCAGGCACTGAGTCCAGCTGGCTAACACTTCCGACCCGGGGGAGTCCAGGATCCAACTCAGAAGCTTGGGAACCAGATCTGGTAAGTATAGTTTTGAAAACCTGTCTAGACAGATGAGTTAGAACTGCAGTTTGAAAACTTAGAGAATCATGATTCAGCCTGGTCAGAGCAGACAGGACTGGGTTTTTGGTATGTCTAGACAGAAATAGAATGAGCAGTACTGCCAGTGGAACTTGGAATTTGTAATCTCGAGATATTGGGAATTGGTAAGAGAGCTCTCAAGGAAGGGCCGAGTAACCCCGCATGGGAATTCGCCGGGTGAAACCCTCATCCTTTTTGTAATTGGGAAAAAGACTAGTCAGAATAGATAGAAAGGAATGCATTCTAAGATACGTTGCTAGCATGATTGTGTGAATGAAGTGTGAATGAGAGGTCTGGCAGCACGGACCAAGCAGAGTGGACTCTGGACTAGCGCAGTTCCTAGTCGGGTGACTGCGTCTAGGTCGCGAAACGGATGAAGCGTTTGGTGTATTGTCCGTCCTGTGTATTTGATTTTTGCTATCTGTTGAAACTGCGAGTTTCCCTTTTGTTATATATGTGAGATTATTCTGTTGAGTAATTTGTGACAGTTCACTGATTAAGAAATTGTATTAATAGAGCAGAATGAAGACCCAAAACACCTACAGTCATTTTTAGAAATCAAAAAGCTGGTCTGACCCAGTTAGTTTTTCTACTGCAGTGTGAAAAACTGACAGGGGGCGTGTCTGAAGGAAAGAATGTCTAGTGTCGTCTTTCTAATCTTGTGCAGGCTTAAACCTCAATGCTGGTAGTTTGTGCTTATTTCAGGCAAATTGTACCTGTTTTATTTAATATGTTTTTGTTCCTTCTGCTGTGGTTATGTAATATATATCATTTATTTATCATTTAATAAGAATGTTTAGTCAGGATTGTGGGTCCCGATAGTTTTTGGGTTTAGCCTGAAAAGGATTAAGTTTGTATTAATCCCTTATGGGTTGCGGACCAAGTGAGAGGAATTTCTGTCGGCTGTATGTTCAAATTTTCAGTAAGCACTGAAACAGTTTAAATAGGAAATGATAAAGAACTGTTTTTGTTTTTCCTTTGATCTACAAAGTAATTAGATCACGACTTAACATTGATTTAAATTGTTTTTTTCCTGGCATCTCTGTCCATGTGAATGAGAAGTCTCTTTTTATGAGCACAGTTCAATTGTTCTCCTAGGAATGAAAAGGGACTCCCGATTTGAAAAGTCTCTTCATTTAATCGAAGCGTGATGAATTTATAATTAGTTTTTTCTCTGGTTTCACTAGCTCTGTTTAACCAAAAGTTTTAAAAACAAAGTTTATCTTTTTATGAATGAGTATAAGTCATTTGAATGCATGCTTCCCTTCTGTGCTGGTTACTAATGAACAAATCAGTTAGCTTTTCTGTATTTAAAAAAAAAAGGGAAAGGTGTACTGTATTTTATGAAAAATATCCGGAATGTCTTTTAAATATTTGCTTCCTGAACTAAAAAAATAATTTCTTTTGCAGAGACATGCTGACAGATAGCTATAGTTCTCTCTATAAGAAGCATAATGGATGTATGTGCTCAATCTAAGTGTTTCCTGCCTGCCCTATGTTTACAGAAATAATAAGTGTCTTTTCAAGTATGATCAAGAATTTCAGTAAGGGATTTACTGAAGATTATGAAATGTCTCTGTCCCAATCAGGATTTTGCCCCAGAATTTCTAGATATCCTGTCTCGTCTCTCTCTCTCTCTCTGTAAGTAGTTCAGTTCAGAGTGCTTAAGGGGGGGATGGAGCCCAGTCCACCGATGATGTCAAAACCCCCCCCCCCCCCCCCGGTGGGCGTGAACTAATGTGCCCACAGCAGAGAAGTGGATCCTTAAAAAAAAAAAAAAAAAAAAAATCAACCTCCTGGATAGAGCATTGCTAGGAGAAACAGAATCCAGGAGAGGGGGGGGGGACTACAGATTCCCAAGTAGTTTGCTAGCCACCTCTGCAACAGGGGAATGTCCACCCCCTCCGGACTAGAAGTGAAAGTCAGCTGACCAGACTTGTTTAGAACTGAAAAAACTGCATTATACACTGAGAAGTTTTAGGACTTGATTGAACTAATGAACGGAAATTGCAAAGAACTGGATGAATTTGCGGGCATAATGGTTAAATGAAAGTTAATCAGAGGGTGTGTGAATTGTGAAAATAAATGTAACAGAGAAAGTGAATGATATTTTAGTTGAATGATGTCAGGAGATTATCCTAATCGAAGGAACAGAGGAAGTGAAAAACTGGGTGTGAGTACGCCCATTATAGAAAAAGAAGGACATTAGAGAAGTGAATGCCCGTATCTTGACTCCCGAGGGAGTACTTGATTGCAAAGTCATAAAACAATAAACCAAGCACAGTGTTTCAGCACGAGAGTGAAGCAGCTATAGCGTGAGTGGCAGCCGAAGAGGGCTACAGCATGGATGAAGACTAGGCCAGACCGGACTCTCCAGTTTCCCTGGGTCCCCAGGAGTCAGTCTGAAAAATAGGGGACCAATATATGGACTTTTATGGGGGATACAGGAGCAGAATACTAAAGCCAGTAGCCCCTGTGTTTTTCTCGCAAAGCCTTTTCTGCAGAACCACATGTGTGAACTAGAAAAAAAAATAATAATAATAATGTACCAGTTCCTGTATATGCCTGAATGCCCTATTCCATTTTTGGGCCGAGACCTGCTTGCAAAGCTTTAAGCACAGATATCCTCTGTTGAAGGAAGAAAAAAATGAAACTCAAAATCTGCTGGCCTGATGGTGTTAACTGTCCCCAAGAAGAAGAATGGCGGTTCTATTCACCTGCATCCAAAGCAACAAGCTGTACACTTACCAACCTCATAGCCCCACCTGGAGGATGGGCAGAAGATAATCCACCTGGCCTAGCGAAGAACATAGCCCCTGCCATTGTCACCCTCAAGCCAGTCAAGAAGCCTGGGACAGGTGATTACCGCCCAGTGCAGGATCTAAGAAAGAATGAATGATGCAGCTGAAACTATACAACCAGTGGTACCAAAATCCTTATATTCTCTTGGAACTGATCTCTGCTGAAGCTATACATTTCATCATTCTGGACTTAAAAAGATGTTTTTTTCTGCATACGCTTAGCCCAAGACCCCACTACAAGGAGGCGGGGCCAACTCATCTGGACAAGATTACCTCAAGAATTCAAGAACTCGCCTCACTCAGCAAAAGATTTGACAAGTTATCCAGAAACTCCAGAAAAAAAAAAAAGAAAAAAAAAGAAAAAATTCTACTTCAATATGTGGACAACTTGCTCATAACCACCAACTCAGAAAGTGAATGTCCACCAGCCACCAGTGAACTCTTGCACCTTTTTAATGAGGCTGGATACAAAGTCTCAAGAGCCAAAGCATAATTATGTCAAACAAGTTAAATACCTAGGATTCCAGTTGTCCAGCGGAATTCGACGCCTGGAACCCTTACCAGAACGCAAAGCAGCTGTATGCAGTATTCCTACTCCAACCACCAGGAGGCAAGTGAGAGCCTTCTTGGGTGCCACAGGGTACTGTTGTATATGGATCCCCAATTTTGCGCTGCTAGCAAAACCATTGTATCACATTGTATCAAGCTACCAAAGGAATGAAAAAGTCTCCATTGGAATGGGGACTTGAATAGGAATGCAGTCTTTTGATCTTTGAAAACCGCTCTGATGTTATCACCAGTTCTGGGTCTACCCGATGTCCAGAAAACCTTGCAGTCTCTATGTTCATGAGTCGCAAGGAAATGTTCTGGGAGTGTTGACTCAATCTCTTGGACCTTATTTGAGAAGCTGTTACAGCTACAGCCTTCCTAGTAAGCAAAAACTAAAAGAAAAATCCCTTTGAGACAGGATCTTCAAGTTACTGTACCACACTCTGTTCTAACCAATATGAAATACAAAGGAAATTACTAGCTAACAAATCTATGAATGTTGAAATATTAGAGTATGTTGTGTGAAAACCCCAGATACAACTGAAGGGTCAGTCAAGCTTTCCATCCTGCTATGTTATCAGTTAGTCTTGATCCCCTGATCATGACTGTTTAGAAATTATGGACACTGTATTCTCAAGCCACCTGGATTTGACTGATGTCCCTATGGAGAACCCTGAACAGACTTTCTTTGTGGCTGAAGGCAGTTTCATCATCAATGGACATTGTTGTGCTAGATATGCAGTGATGACCCCTGATTTGGTAGTTGAGTCCTCAGCCCTGGCCCCAGAAACTTCACCACAGAAAGCTGAACTGATAGTCCTCACTAGAGCACTAACAATAGGAAAAGAGCCCTGTCTAAATGTGTACCCAGATTTCAAGTATACCCTTACAACCTTGCATGCATATGGGCCCCTGTACAAAGAATGAGGGTGGATAACCTTAGGAAGCAAGTCCATTAAGTATAGCCCCAAGATATTGATATTAATAGATACATACTGCCTATAGATCTCAGAATTTAGGAAAAGTAGAATGTATGAATAGAACCCTGAAATCTCAGTTGTCTAAACTTTGCCAAGAGGTTT